>CM048744.1:205859637-208359637 GCA_026315105.1 Locusta migratoria | reverse complement strand
ATGATAAAACGGTAATTTTGACAACAGCAACATCATTTTGGGACTCCATTATCAAAGAATCTGTGGAAATACGTGAATGAATCGGGATAGTGGCTACCAACTAGACAAAGCATGGAATCCCGTCATTACTAAAATTTGCTCAGATCGAAGACGACAGAGAGCGCCGACGTCGGCTGTGAGCGGCAGTGGCAGTGCAGAGGACAGCTGAACTCCGCGGCTCCACCAGTGAGGGCGCTGCCGTCCGGCAGTGTGACCTGTGTGTTTATGTTTTGACGCATGCGCTGTAACCGCCAAGTTTTCTATATATAGTGGAACGCTGGACGCACTCTTCAGTCTTCATCGACTCACCTGAAGATGGCTAGCAGGTGTCGACCGGCTGCATACCCGAAACTTCTATGAATAGCCGGTTGTTACTGACATCGGATGACGATGGCATACACGAACAACGAGTACGTTGACATGTTGCTGATGATCGGCGAGTAACGACACGATGCCACTGAAGCAGCCACGGCGTATGCCGTGAGATATCCTAGGCGAAGAGCCCCAGCAGCCATTACGTTCTTACGTGCCGAACAACGACTTCGGGAAACAGGCATTTTGGTAATGCGCCGCAGTAACAGACGAGGACCTGCAAGAAGTGAGGAGACGGAGGTGTTTGTTTTAGCTGCACTACACCACGATCCTCATGTCAGCTTACGAGCCGTTGTTGCAGTCGCTGGTGTCAGTCTCACATCTGTGTGGCGTATAGTACACGGCCACAGGTTTCACCCTGTCACTGACCCAGGAGCTGCAGGGGAAAGATTTCCGTGCAAGAGTGACATTCTGTGAATGGGCCATGCGTAATTTCACGCTGGAGTCTTTATAAAGTGTTATTTTCTCCGATGAGTCCACGTTCACAAATTATAGTGCAGTGAATCGCCATAACATGCACTACAGGGCCGCAGACAATCCTCGTTGGGTACGACCTGTCGACCGTCAACGTAGGTGGTCTAATAACGTGTGGTGTGGAATCCTTGGGGATGAAATCATCGGTCCACACTACTTCCCAGGTACACTGACAGGTCAGTTATATCGCGCTTTTTTGGGTGGTCTCCTTGAAGATGTGTGTCTACACACGAGAGTCCATATGTGGATGCAGCACGATGGTCACCCAGCCCATTCTGCGCGTACTCTTGTGGAAGAAATAAACAACAGGTTTGCAGGAAGATGGTTGGGGCGCCATGGTCTTCATTCATGACCCGCAAGGTCGCCTGATTTAACACCAGTAGATTTCTTTTTGTGGGGATATCTAAAGGATCGTGTTTATGTCACTGAGCCCACAGCCCCAGAACGGCGCATCGAGGACGCATGTCGCTCCGTCACACCGGCGATGTTACATCTCGTCCGCAGATCCTTTAGACGGTGCATTGCATTATGCATTGAGGAACATGGACACAAATCTGAACATCTCATGTAAATCAACTTCCCACCGCCATAACATCCATCACTCACCACACAGCCATGTATTATGTACAGAGTGTGGTATCTGTCCCTGAAACTTGGAAGGGTTGTAGTTCCCAAACTAACAGTGATAGGAATGTAGTTTAAATTGATTTGGACACAGCTGGTTTCAACGATTCCAGTGCACGATAGAAAAGACTATTGTTCCATTTAAAAAATTATATCTTTGTGCTGTAACTCTTTGGAAAATGATACAATAAATTATGTTCATATCTCCACAGAAAGTGTAAACTTTCTTGTGTTGACCTACCGCATTAAAATTTCCCGTCGCCTATTATTTTATAAGTTACAGAGGCAAACACACTTAGTGAAACACCGTGTATGTGTAAAAGTGTAAAGTGTTACGAAATGTTTGCGAATCGTGTAACTGAGGCGGGACTTGGGGGATGTGGAAAACCGCCTAAAAACCAGATCAAAGCTGGCCGTCACTCTGGCCCCCTTCGTTAATCCGCCGGGCCAGTACGCCTGCCCGTCTCGGAAAGAAGTTGGAACTACACGAGATATTGATAAACGACTTTGACGGTCATGAACCAATGGCAGGGGTTTATGAAAGTGCCGCCTCACAACTTTACTTCCGCCAGTACCTCGCCTCCTACTTTCCAAGCTCTCCTGCGAACCTTGCAGGACTAGCACTCCTGGAAGAAATGATATGTTGGAGACATGGCTTAGCCACAGCCTAAGGGATGTTTCCAGAATGAAACTTTCACTCTGCAGCGGAGTGTGCGCTGATATGAAACTTCTTGCCAGAAGTAAAGTTGTGAGGCGGCATCGTGAGTCGTGTCGGGATAGCTCAGTCGGTAGAGCGCTTGCCCGCGAAAGGCAAAGCTCTTAGGTTCAATTCCCGGTTCCGGCACACAATTTTAATCTGCCAGGAAGTTTCATACACTCCTCTGCAAAGTGAAAGTTTCATTCTGGAAACATCCGTTAGGCTGTGGCTAAGCCATGTCTCCATCATATCCTTTCTTCCAGGAGTGCAAGTCCTGCAAGGTTCGCAGTAGAGCTTCTGTGAAATTTGGAAACTAGGAGGCGAGGTACTGGCGGAAGTAAAGTTGTGAGGCGGCATCGTGATTCGTGTCGGGTAGCTCAGTCGGTAGAGCGCTCGCCCGCGAAAGGCAGAGATCCCAGGTTCGAGTCCCGGTTCAAGCACACAATTTTAATCTGCAAGGAAGTTTAACACCTCTTATAGTTCCAGAGATATCCTGGCTGAAAGAGTTGTGTGAGCCAACCAATGTATATAATCATCTGATATCACAAGATCCCCTAACTGCCTTGAGCAGCGTATCTCGACCACTGTTTTTCGTCACCATCCAGGAATCTTCAGGTACGAATCTCAGACCCGTTGCTTACTGGCCTTTCATTTGGAGCATAGTATCTCATCCTAAAATATGCAAAGCTAGGAGCTTGTAGTAGGAAACATTTGTTTCATTTGAATAAATTCTGACAGTGCCGTTCGATGTCACTATACGGTTATCAAAATTTGGCTCATCGATGTTGACGGGGACAGGCGAGGCATAAAGTTGTACAGTCAGCAATGGTACACAGTGGTGCTTAGTCAAAATGTTTGTAAATCTATCGGACCAAACTGCATGGTCATCAGTCCATAGCTTACAAACTACTTAAACCTGGGTAAACTAATCTAAGGAAAAACACACACATCCATGCCCCAGGGAGGACTCGAACCTCCACGGCTAGCAACCGCGCGCTCTGTAGAGAGACGCATTAGACCGCTCGGCTACTCCACCGCGGCGGTACTTAGGTTCCGATGAAGTTTCGTTGAGAGGTTTGGCATTTCAGTGTATCACAATATACACAGCTGAAAAATTCAAATGTTCAAATGTTTGTAAAGCTTATGGGACTTAACTACGGGGTCATCAGTCCCTAAACTTACAAACTACTTATCAACCAGCTTATCCTAAGGACGGCACAAATATCCATGCCCGAGGGGGGATTCGAACCCCCGACCGCAGTGGCCGTGCAGACCGTGACTGGAGCGCCTCAGTCCCCTCGGCCACCGCGGCCGGCCCATTGGCCTGCTTTGTGGACACATGCATTTGTTTAAACGTTTATGCTCTTTCTACTTAATTGACAAATTGTAGTAGTTGCATTTGATCTGGTCAGATAAACCCCACAATAATAAGTCAGAGATGTAGGGAAATAAATGTTAACTGTAAAGTTAGACTTTTTGGATTTTTTTATATATATAATATCTCACAAGTTTTTAAGTGTGCACTAATATCCATGCCCGAGGGGGGATTCGAACCCCCGACCGTAGTGGCCGTGCAGACCGTGGCTGGAGCGCCTCAGTCCCCTCGGCCACCGCGGCCGGCACACTGCTGAAGCCCGATCCTCCCGGCGGATAGTGGGGTGTCGGTCAGAGCGCCCATTGATCCCTTCAATTAATCAAGCCAAATCCGGATTAACAGTTCCGACTCTGCGGAAGAAGCAGCAATATGCCACGATAGAAACAAGGCTGTGGATAGTTACAGCGTGGTGCGCCACAGTGGATTTCGTGTGATGCGAAAACTTGCAGTTCGGCCCCTTTGTCGTCTCATTGAACTTCGATAACTGCAGTGACGGGAGAGGGGGGGAGGGAGGACTGGATAGAAAGAAGGGGGTGGGCAGTCTCGAGGAAGAGGGGGAGGGTGGCATCGACCATGGCGGTAGCGAGGGGTGGGGTCGGGAGTTGGAAGTAATTGACGGTCCGAACACTCCTCGATCAGGGGCAGCAGGGCGGAAGGCGCGGCTGCCGTCCGCAGGGCGCAGCCCTGGACCCCGAGTTTAATTGAGCCCGGCCAGCGCAGACCGCGGGGTCGCCGCCACGGCTGAAGAACGTCCTCCTCCAGTCCTGCCGCGCCGAGGCCGCCGAGCAGAGTTCACGCTTCCCCTCCACCCCCCACCACTAACCGCCACCCTGCGCTGTGCTGCGAGGCGCGACAGCGTTTCCTCCCACAGGGAGGCCAGATTTCGCCGCCTCTCTCTGGCGAGCACTGCCCACCCGTTTTCACAGAGAGCGGTCTCTGGATGTAAACTTGGGCTCTCCTCCTCATGTGAAACTCTGGACTGTCCTCTGAATTCAAGTCACGCATCGGCGTGCAGTGAAAGCCGAGGGGAGGATCGCTAGATGGCTGCTGAGACCGGAAACCACAAGTCCATCCATTTGACCCGCGTACAGTCCGCGTCAAATAGGGGTGTGGGAGGGGAAATCTAAGAAATTCCGTTGCCGGGCACAGATAAATTTCACAAGTAATTGCGTCTGTAACAAGGTACAGTTTTTTTTATGAAGATTCCATTATGGTCCTTGTGCTCAAATCAACACATTTTCTAATACTCGAAAATACAGCTCATCGGTTGCAAAGCTAGAGGTTGATTACTTAAGGCGCGTTCACTCGGGTCAAGTTTAGTTGAACGAGTTTACTTGATCAATAAATGCTGAATGAAAAACCTCGTATGAACCTTCGTTTCAATTGAGTTGGTCAACTTTTTATATTCTTCTATTCCTTGTTCTCAAACAAAATGGCTTATCAGAAACAAAATATGAAGTACCAAATGACTTGTTAGGTACCTCTCCAATACTCCAAGTACGAAAAGCAATAATGTCCCTCTCAGAGAACGACTCAAGGCCACCTTGCCTGGCATTATTACAGCGAACAATGGCTACAGTAAGCCACCCAGAGCCACCAAAAACTTCAGTACTTCTAATACTGAAATCAAATCGAGCTCCAACAAATGTAATAGGACCATGTAACACTTCTTCTTGTGCAGTAGTAGTCAATCCATCAGATCCAGGTGTAAAGTCCACAGTATCCACTGCTTTATAGACAGGTAACATGCTACGACGTCTCCTGTAATAACGGCGTGGCATCGTGATCCAATGCTGTTGCTCGTGCGGCTGCCTCAAGCCAAATGAGCCACGATGCCTGGCACAGCCAACGCCCTTACGCCTGGCGCGCATGATAACTAGAACGCCACAACCGGTCTGTTTGATTTTTTAGCGTCCGCGCTCTCGTTAAAACTAGAGGCGCGGACGCTTAAACGGCGACCCAAAGATATTCCACTCGACTGCGACAGTGGCGCGCCAGGCGGAACAGCTCGGAAGCTGCTTCAAGGTCACTCACTTAGACTCCACGCATTAAAACTGTAGTACTCTCGAGCTCTTATGGACATGACACGAAGTGCCCCAATCAATATTTTCAAGGGATAAAAGGAAAGGATCTCTTTATTTAACTATGATAATACACAACAACATCTCCTTGAATATTAAATTTCTTCTCAAATGGGCCTTCAACCTTAACCCAAATATGAACTCCCTCGTTGGCAGCAACACGTCTTCTATTCTACAGAGTCAAACTTTTCCGTTCAAGTGGCGATTCAACTTTGAGTTGAACCACGTAATTACATGTGTAAAACCACTAGCTGTTTTAAAACTTCATTGCGGGTATAGTACATGTGGAATTGTCGTATGGATACTTACGAAAACAAAGATGTGCAGGAAAATGCTTTGCGAGGTATCGTGAAAGAATTGGACATTAGCGGTTTAACCACTGAAAACGTAAAAAACAAAATAAAAACAATGAAATGTACAAAAAAGAATATTGACTAGTGTCCAAATAAAAAGAGTGGAATGAGATCGGAGGAATTGTATGTGTCCAAACTGTTCTGGTATAAAAGAGCAGATATATTTCTGAATGGTGTTACATATTTTTCTACCGACATTCTCAAATGGTTTCGATATTCTTCCATGTCCCCTAATGATAGTTCCCTTTAACATAGCTTCCGACGCTCCCAGTCTGTTCATTCTTAATATCCACTGGCGCACACAAAAACGATTTCGCGAACCGATAATTTCAGCCATTTCCATCGATTTCAGTAGAAATGTGTGAACGAAAACTCATTCAAGTCGCTTTCAGCTTTTGTTGATCAAGTAAACTCGTTCAACCTGAACTTGACTCGTGTCAACGCGCCTTTAACGAAGTTTTCGTCTTCAACTATGGAAGCCTTTATCAGAAGTAAAAGCTTTATAGTTACCTATAAATAAAAACAAAATTATTATAAAGGAAGCAGTGTAGATTCCACATCTTAAGATTTGAAGGAAATTACTTACATGAAATGAACTGACAATGGTTCTTTCGCAACAAAGCCCACCTTCAAGTTACAAATGTAAATTACATGTGACAAGGTTTAAGAATCAGAACATATTTCATGTAACTAAAACCCGCCAATATGGGTCGCATGTGTGACCAGCACTGTAGGTGGCATCTAATGGACAGGCCTGGAGTTTATTCTGCTTCCTTTAAATTTTATTTAATTTATAGGTATCTAAATTTATTTTTTCTTCTGATGAAGGCTTCCATAGTTGTAGCCCAAACCTTGGATAAGTAATCAACGTCTATCTTTGCAACCGATGAACTGTATCTTTGAATGTTAATCTTCCACGAACAGCCGCGCGGGAGTAACCGAGCGGTCTGGAGCGCCACGTTGCGGATCGCGAGGCCTCTCGCGTCGGTGGTTCGAATTCCCCCTCGGGCATGGTTGTTTGTGCCGTTTTTAGTGTAAGGTAGTTTATAAGTGGTTTGTAAATTAAGTCCCATAAGCTTTACAAATATTTGAACATTTCACGAACGGTTGCTGCGTCAACAGCCATATTTAAAATGGTATAAAAATGAAAATTTGTTCTTCCGTATTTTATCCGAATACGGTGAAACCTTTTCAACACAATGATTTTACTTTTGCGAAAGTTATAGGCCTAAGTGTATCACTGTA
This sequence comes from Locusta migratoria, assembly GCA_026315105.1. Taxonomy (NCBI): domain Eukaryota; kingdom Metazoa; phylum Arthropoda; class Insecta; order Orthoptera; family Acrididae; genus Locusta; species Locusta migratoria. The sequence goes on along the minus strand of CM048744.1, from coordinate 208,352,377 downwards.
CGACACATAGTTCAGGACGAGACCAACGAGAAAGGGAGGAGCAGGCATTTTGGCAGATTAGTGCTGAGCCAACATGATCATTAATTTACTGGCTGGCCGCTAAAGCCTTTTTAAACGGTCCTCAAACTACTAATAGATTGCCGCGGGGCCGCGGCGGAGTAGCCGAGCGCATTGAGGCGCTATGCTCCGATGCGCGATGCCGATCCCCGTCGGGGTTTCGAATCCCCCCCTCGGGCATGGATGTTTGTGGTTTCTTTAGTATTAGCTCATAAGTAGTTTATAAGTTTAGGGACTGATGACCCCCCAGTTAAGTCCCTTAAGCTTAACAAACATTTGGACTTTTTTCTAATAGATTGATAATAAGTTGCGTTAATGGCGGTCGTATGTCGCTTGAACGTGGGCACTAGTATGATCACGCTAGAATGGACGCGCGGTAATCGTAGCGATAAAGAAATAGGGCCAGTCTAAATTCGGCACTAGTGCTTTCACTGCGCATGCGCGAGCTAGTAGCTGTCTGCTACAGTCACGGCTCCGACCAGTCTGTGATTTTGCTACCTAGTTATGTGTATAATAACTTTTGTCAAATTTTCTCATAGTTTCATCGTCGCAAGGAACTTTCTGAGCAAGTGAATGTATTGTATTTTTCATAAATAATTTTATGAATGTTTGTAATCTTTCGTAAATATCATAATTATTCAATGATGCGCTAATATGAAATCATTACTACTGCTGTTATGGAATGGAATTAACCCGCTATTACACTTGTAATAGAGGCATGTAGCGAAGAGCCAGACCTTTTTGATGTTAGGAATAGCCCGTACCATGATAAACTATGTATTTTCCACTCATAGTCACAGAAACTCGTAAATATTCGTTAATAAAGCTTGAAATTACAGAAGGATCAGGCTTTTTTTTTACGTTGTTACAGCACCCCAGAACGGAAAAATTTGATATAATTACGGAATTCGTTTGGATACTCCGGTATTAATTCTATCATTACCAAATTGTGTTTTTTTTTTTTTTTTCTTCCCTTTTCTGAAGCCATGATCGCATCAAACACCTATATTTTCTTCGGCATGTAGCCAATGTAGACACAACCGTCACTATGGTTGAGTTTCCCGGTACTGAACTCATTTTCAGAAAATGTAATACTGGTGTAGTAGCGTTTATGCTCTGTTGACATTTATCGTTTTTAAACACGCTGCTGCAAGATGTTGTATGAGTTTATAGTTAGGGACTAGTGAAGTAGGAGCCCTTCAATAGTCTCTTATCTATCTTGTACACTTTCGTTGATCGTTTAAAAAGGTCTTAACAGACAGTGGGCTCTGCCCCGTCGGCCAGCCAGTCAGCTCCACGAACGCGTTTGCTCTGCACTACTTTTACCACGTGACCTGGCTAATTACTTTGACCAGTCTTTCTCGTTGGCCCAACACCGTCTAGATACAAGGCCTAACAAAAAGTCCGTGTCACTCCACGCCGATAAGCCGACATCGCAAGTTCACTGGATGGAACTATGAGGCCGTGGGCTGTGCCCCCCGCCGGCCGCGGTGGCCGAGGGGACTGAGGCGCTCCAGTCACGGTCTGCACGGCCACTATGGTCGGGGGTTCGAATCCCCCCTCGGGCATGGATATTTGTGCCGTCCTTAGTATTAGCTAGTTCATAAGTAGTTTGTAAGTTTAGGGACTGATGACCCCGTAGTTAAGTCCCATAAGCTCTACAAACATTTGAACATTTGGCTGTGCCCCAACGGCCAGTCACTCAGCTAGCGACAGCAGCGCATCGGTGTGTTGTGAGGACTTGAGGCCTAGTATCTAGACGGTGTTGGTTGGCCTCGGTTCAGGAGATATGACGTCATGAACAATGAGATGTGTGAAAACCTGCTGCATTATGAATTATGGTTAAATTTATTACTTTTTTGCAGACATTGTCCATTTATGCCAATGAGTGAATCTACAAAGTTATTTCATGACATCATAAAAACTGAAACACGTGAGAAACTGCCGCACCATGTTTGTTCGCATTTCATGCGCTGTTGTATTATTCATCTGACTGCAATAGAATTTTGCGCACTTGATCTTCAAAACAATTAGAAAGTCACTGTCTACATACAATTTTGTATGGTGCATGACAGAAGGTACTTTAGCTACGTATTTCGACAAATCCTGTGGTTTTATTCCTATTTTGATGAAATTTTACATGCACGACCTTCAAAACAAGAGGGACATGTCCTTGTAGCTAGAGATTTCATTTAGTGCATGGTGGACACTACCTTGTAATAAACGTAGACACTGGGTCAAAGATCACGATGAAATCTATCATAATTAAATATTTTTATAGACGGAGAAGGCCACGGACTGAGGAGCTGAGGGAGGAAGACAGAAAAACGATAAGGTGATGGGTAGAGAAAGGGAAGGTCTACATTAGTAGAGAGAGGGACTGGAGGAAATGAACAGGGAGAGGGAAGACGAACAGAGAGAGAGAGAGAGAGAGAGAGAAAGGGAGAGGGTAGAGCAGGAGATGGGGAGAGAGAGAAGGTGGTAAGAGAGAGAAAACGGAAGGTATGACGGATTAAAGACGACACAGGACGACGCCGGGTTTTCAGCAAGTTATTAACAATAATGGATATTGTAACTTAGTAGTGAACATGAAAAATATTTATTTAAAATATAGCACCTCGATTTCGTTTATCGAATGAATATCCTCAGTACTGTTACAAGTACACTCATGTACACCGTTTACTTTTTTTTCTTTCACAGTTAAGGTAAATAAAATGACTTCTCAGTGGTGCATAACATATTCAGTGTAATGCACACGTGACAGATTATTTGAAATATTTTAACTGTATAAAAATTAAGCAGTGTACATGAGTACCATGCACTTGAAACTGCAAAGAGAATTTACATTTATTGAACGAAATCGATGGGCTATATTTTTAAATAAATATTGGATCCCACAATCACAAAGCTACAATTTCCATCATTATTAACAACAAGTTGATGTTTGTTAAATAACACTTCTATGGCGGAAAGGGACTCTTAAGGGTTGATAACATTCCCTCAGAACTGTAAAATGATAAATTGCCCACACTCACTTTCAAATATGTACTGTCTTGTAAGGCCTCTTTAAGTGTGGTTCGTTTGGATTGAGACTGAGTAGCTCAGTAATCTAAGCTGTGACATTTAAAAAGGATCTGCTCAGAGGTGTGTTTTCAAGAGTCAATTGAAGTTACAAATTGCACGCTCGGTAATATGGTATGGGTATTTTAATTTTAATATTATATTTGTGGTGCTTTTCGAAAGCTTTGCTGTGATTATATGATTTATATTCGAATAATATTAATTATTCAGCAAACGGTATAAGTCAACACAATTTTTTAGATTTTACCTTCGAAATAACAGTGAGATGCTTTATAAAGTAACTATGATTATTATGATCTGTTATACTAACAAATATTGTAGATAATTCAGGACTAATCACTTGCAATTTTTATATATTTGTTCGCTATAAAATTTAAATGTAGTCTTTGCCTAAAGTTATTGTTATTTGATGTTTCAGAATCAATGCGTTTATAATAACGTTACATCTGTTCACTTTTGATAGAAGTTTTCTTGAAAAGAAGTTAGCATATGGAGTGGATTTAATGATGTGAAGCCGTGGCGTAAGAACTGTGTAGTGAAATAAATAAGCTAAATATGTGAGAATAAATTCATTTTCCGAAGAAATTACACATCTCGTGTGCAGAAATTCTAAAGCAACTAGGGAAATGTTTTAAGATACAGGAAACCATAAGTTTCACTATGATGCAGTTAAACAATGAAACGAGCGAAATTTTTCGTATTCACTGCATGACGTGATGGAATGCAAGCTGGAAAATAAGTACCTGTAGTAAACATACTTTTCTTCCTCAAATCTACGAGGCGCGTCCAGAAAGTAAGTTACGTTGGGTAATAAAATGAAATTGTACACAGATACAGAAGAAATTTTTATTGCAGAAAATTCTACACCTCTTAAACTACTTTTCCACATAACTGCCGAAATTTCGCAGGCATTTGTCATAGTGTCTCACCAGGTTTTGTATACCTTCTACATATAAATCTGCCGCCTGTGTCTTCAACCAGTTGAAAACATCAGTGATCGTGAAATTTGGGGGAAGTCCATAGCGAGAGCACTAATTATAAACCTACGGTTTTCCTGGATCTTCTCATCAATCGTGTGAACCAGTTCTTATGTAACCAAAGGTGGACGCCCACTTCGTTCTTCGTTGTGCACATCACTACTCACGCCAGTGAACTGTCGGGCCCATCTTCTCACGATCGAGTCACTCATCGCATTTGGCCCGTAAACATCGCAAATTTGCCGATAAATTTCACTTGGTTTCACTTTCCTCACATTCAGAAACCGAATCACCGACCTGATCTTACAGGCGACATTTCAAACAAGCACAACAAAGCGTACGTAACTGACAGCGATCTCCAAATGGCGCACGTTCTTCTCCTTGATACACATCGTCTACAGTGCATGAGCGGAACTGCAATCGCAGCGCTACAGCGGAGATAAATTGAAACGGAACTTAGTTTCTGGACGCGCCTCGTATTCTTAGCATCAACACTTAACATGAATCTGTCGCTGGGCTTCGCCGGCCGCGGTGGCCGAGGGGACTGAGGCGCTCCAGTCACGGTCTGCACGGCCACTACGGTCGGGGGTTCGAATCCCCCCTCGGGCATGGATATTTGTGCCGTCCTACTTCGTAAGTAGTTCATAAGTAGTTTGTAAGTTTAGGGACTGATGACCCCGTAGTTAAGTCCCATAAGCTTAACAAACATTTGAACATTTGAATCGCTGGGCTTCGTGCTTTCATTCATATGGTAACCAAGCGCTTTGAGTGACGGCGTAAAACGATAACTTTAGTCCTGAGTAAGCCACATGGCTCTTACGTCAGACGTTACAACATGCGTTTGTTGTTGGCAACAACTTGTATATAATTTTTTTCTGGTCAGCTAGTGCGAAAAAGTTTGCAATAACTGTTATAAACGTATACTCCCATCCCAGTTATGATGTGCGAATGTCGATTCGTACCTTCAGTGGTATGAGCTGCGTAGTGTACTGACGATTGTGATTTATACTCCACCGGTCTTCCTGCTGTGCGTCAAATTCCAGCTGGCCTTTGGTCAGCAATAAGTGACGCCGACATCTTAGGTTAATGTCCTGGAAGCTATACCATTCCTTTCATTAACTAAATAATCTATTGTATCCGAAACTGAGCAATTTGAGTGAAAGACATATCAGAAACAGCCGTAATTTTTAAGTACTCTGAAAAAAAAAATCAAATATATGTAAATCTATCGGACCAAACTGCGTGGTCATCAGTCCGTAGCTTACAAACTACTTAAACTAAGGTATACTAACCTAAGGCAAACACACACACACCCTTGCCCCAGGGAGGACTCGAACCTCCGACGGCGAGCTAACGAGCGCTCTGCAGCGAGGAGCCTTAGACCTCTCGGCTACTCCACCGTGGCTAAGTACTCAGAACTGAGATAAAGAAAATATTGTAAATAAATAGAGAACACTGTAGCAAAATCTGAAACGAAGCGCAAAAAAATAAAAAAATAAAAATAAAAAAATAAAAAAAAATTATCTCCAAAGTAGCCACAGAATTAGTGTTAGAAGAATTAAGAGACGTACGGCTCTTGAAAAGAAGCTGTACTGTTTTGCATACAGAGACATTAATCAACTTGCAAAAATGCTTGTTGATACGTTACTTGAGAACAGAAAGAACTGTTGCACACATGGGCGGCAACTCGTCGCCATATTGCTGGACCGTTCGCGATAACTATGGATAGCTGATACCATGATGTAGCCTGGTTGCAATATAGTGCTGGAATATGTTTTCCGGTAAGAAATTCAGTGTCCTGATAAACAGTTCCGAAGATTGCTGTACTATCTAACTCAAACAACTGTTTCATCTGAGTGAAAGAAGTATGAAATATGGGAAATATCGTCACGTGCCAAGAAAACATTAATAGATTTACGTACTCAGAGTCGTGAATTTTAATAAGTAGTGGTTGCGAAATTCTGTCACGATTTATTTATAAAACAACGGGAAACAAACAGCAACTTGGTAGGCAATAGTTACACTCGAAGAGAATGTGAAGTTTTCGGCACGCATGCTGCATGATCCACTTCAAGATTATTTCTACGGCTTACTTAATTTTCTCAAAATGGAACTAAGTGTAATATTACGTCATTTGAAACAAGACGATAATCTGCCAATATTGCAACAATGAAGACGACCGATTTCGGTGTGCTACAGTACCACCTTAGGGTGCGTTTATGCTGCCACCTCGCTGCTCGCTGCTGGCCGACATGGCACGGCGATGATGAGTCAAACCCGCAGAGCCTTACCGGCCCATCTAGCGTGCACCATCGAATCTCGCCCAGCTCACAACTCGCTACGATCCTCCCCAGGCGATGATATCAAACAGGTTTGTGTTTCGCGGTACAGCCATCGCCGCCCGGCCTGAGACTTGCACTGTGATTGGTTGCTTCAGGGTCACTCTAGTAGAGCGGCGTTTGCTGCGCGCGTGGAACTCTTGTGACCATCGCCCACAATGTTGTTTGTTAGTGGTAGTTTCAGTACAGGCAACAATGAGTGAAGATGTGAAGCAGATGATTATTATGTCTGAAAAAGCGATCTGGCTAGTTTTTGAGCTGTTGGTAGTACTTGTGGAAGTATGCGTATTGAGGACGTTCAGCATTCAAAGGATGCACTCCTCCTCTTCCTCCTCCTTTCCAATTACATTTTTGAAGTGAACAAATCACTGTCACTGTCACCAGACGATGTGGAAAACATGTTTCAAATTTCAGCCATGCAGTTGTGCAATATAACATCTGCAGGAGAATATAAAAGGCGAGCAGCAAGGTGCCTGCAGCGTGAACGCAACAAGGCTGCCGTCGAGCAGCGAGCTGCCAGGTGCCAGCAGCGAGCAGCATTCTGTCAGCTGCGAGATGACAGCATAAACGCACCCTTATGAACTGACGGCATTTCTACATTTTTTCTGCCTTTGTAAAGCAGTCGACAATCCGAAGATTGGTTTGAACACCACTATGCTTTACTACGCATGGTCCTGTTTGGAGGTGGTATGGCGTTGCCTTCCTCCGACCTTCTAACTGACTTACCCAGCCAGTTATGGGTGGTCTTACAGTTTAACGTGGGTTCCGAACCACGGTTCTACTCGGTATTTTTCATATGAGCAATACTGCCAGAGGTGAAAGAAGTGAAAAGTGACAGATAAAAATCGTAGGACTTGGCGGGGACTGAACCCATGACCTTTGGATTTGTAGTATGGCACTCTACCTGGTATGCAAGATGTATGAGACAGGGGAAATACCCTCCGACTTCAAGAAGAATATCGTAATTCAAATGTTCAAATGTTTGTAAATCTATCGGACCAAACTGCGTGGTCATCAATCCGTAGCTTACAAACTACTTAAACCTAGGTAAACCAACCTAAGGACAAACACACACACACCCATGCCCAATATCGTAATTCCAATTCCAAAGAAATCAAGTGCAGACAAGTGTGAAAATTACAGAACTATCAGTTTAATAAGTCATGGGTGCAAAATACTAACACGAATTATTTACAGACGAATGGAAAAACTTGTGGAATCCGACCTCGGAGAAGATTAGTTTGGATTTAGGAGAAATGTAGGAACATGGGCGGCAATACTCGCATTACGGCTTGTCCTAGAAGATAGGCTAAGGAAAGGCAAACCTACGTTTTTAGCGTTTGTCGATTTGGAGAAAGCTTTTGACAATGTCGACCGGAATTCACTCTTCCAAATTATGAAGGTATCAGGGGTAAAATATAGGGAGCGAAGAGTTACATTAAACGTATAAAAAAACCAGACAGCGGTTATTAGAGTCGAAGGGCAAGAAAGGAACGCAGAGGTTGGGAAGGGAGTAAGACAGGGTTGTAGCCTTTCCCCAATGTTGTTCAATCTGTACATTGAGTAGGCAGTGAAGGAATGGAAGGACAAATTTGGAGGGGGCATTAAAGTGCAGGGAGAAGAAATAAAAACATTACGGTTTGCTGATGACATAATAATTTTGTCCGCAAAAGATCTGGAAGAGCAATTGAATGGGTTGGACAGTGTCTTGAAAGGTATATATAAGATGAACATTACCAAGAGTAAAACGAAGGTAATTGAATGCAATGTCAGAAAATCAGGCGATGCTGAAGGAATTAGATGAGGTAATGAGACAATAAAAGTAGTAGATGAATTTTGTTATTTGGGTAGCGAGATAACTTCTGATGGCCGAAGTAAAGAAGATATAAAATGCAGATTGGCTATGGGAAGAACATCCAATAGTAATTTAAATGTAGGAAGTCCTTTCTGAAAGCACTTGTCTGGAGTGTAGTATTGTATGGGAGTGAAACGTGTACGAATAGGATTGCAGATAAGAAGATGATAGAAGCTTTCGAAATGTTGTGCTACTGACGAATGATGAAAATTAAATGGGTAGATCACGTAACTAATGAGGAGGTGCTTAACCGAATCGGGGAGAAAAGGAGTTTCTGGCATATCCTGACTAAGAGAAGGGATAGATTGGACACATTATGAGACATCAAGGAATTGTCAACTTAGCATTAGAAGGAAGCGTGTGAGATAAAAATCGTAGAGGGAGACCAAGGGACGAATATAGTAAGCAGATTCAAAAGGATGTAAGTTGCCGAACGTATTCTCAGATGAAGAGACTTGCACAGGACAGGGTAGCGTGGAGATCTGCATCAAACCAGTCTGCGGACTGAAGACCATAGCAACAACTGCTTTTGAAGTGCATGAAATCTCAACTGATCATCATGTACGTACAAATGGTATTCACAAATACAATATGATGCTCAACTGGGGTGTCAAGGACCTCAAAGGCGGGGTCACTGAGGTCACCGGATCTTCCGCCTCTTGACTTTTCCCTGGGGTTACATCAAACCGTTCGTACAGGAATCATTCGTGGATGTGAATGAAATACTGTTTCTAGGTTCCAAGCTTTATGACTTTTGTATTTCAGTTTTGGCCGCTATTCAGTCTATCTGTACATTTTACTCTAATTGAAATCATAATAATTTGTAAATAAAATCAGCTTCAGTGCGCGGTGACTAAGTCTGGCAACAGATCACGTAATATGACTGATTGTTGGACGCGACTTTTATGTACAGATAAACAGAATACACCCTAACCTGAATGTTATTAAATCTATTCAAAATGTTATGAGTTTATATGTGCAGCTGATAATTGTTCTTTAATTCTCAAATGAAGTTGATGAAACTTTATATTCAATGAACCAGATCTGTGCAAACTATCAAAGACAAATATTACGTAAAAAATTTAAAAAATAAATAAATAAAAAATAAAAAATCCTTGAAATTGACTGCTTATAAAACACCACATAATATAGAATCTCTTTTATACTGGTCATAAAATAACTAGTGAACTTTTTTAATGAAAAATAGATGTGCGCCACGTAAAGGCAGCGATTCCGTAACGGACGTTGGCTTTCTTTTGTCTGAGCTGAAAAGCTTTAAACTATATATTAAATGATAATGACGGGGTTAGAAAACTACTAATACCAAAATCTGTCTTCTTATTTTTATAGCAGTCTTTTGCGTTCTCTTTTTTTATGACTCACATTAACAACAAATGTCTTGTTTGCGCCCTTAGAAGTTATACCGCACTTCCAAGAAGTGTGTCAGTACACATGATTGTGTTCACGACGCTCATTGTTGTTGTAACCTTAGTGAGATCAGTTTATTCTCATCTTTTTGTACTTTTGGAGTGCAAAATAGAAGACAAATATAAGAGATCAGAATTTCGATACAGAAGAAATTTTTTACGATTCCTTATTAATAGTAGGTACCAGTAAATACGGACCTAACAGGTTGTAACTCGTATTTAGATTGTGCAGTAGAAACATGTGGGCTTCCTTTCGCTAGCATCTTTGATGAAAATGGGGATGCTGCATGTGTTCCTATGAAAACTGACGGATGACGCACTCCTGAACAGATGCCGCGATGCCTGCTACTCTTAACAGAGTCAATACGGTTTTGCTTTACACAAAAATGCCGAGAAAACATGTGAGGGCAATAAGCAGGGGAAAAGTGGCTGCAGAAGATCTATCAGAGACTAGTCGAAAGTTTAGCTAAAATGAAAGCATCTCGAATGAAAATATACCAGAATGTACATTGAGGAAAAGACTTGCTACGCACAGTTTCAACAAAACAGTGTGGACCATCATCGTACTTGGGTGAAGATGGAGAAAAGAAATCAGTAGTCCATGTTGCTTCGCTTCCAAACTGTCAGACCACAGGCAAACAGCTTTCAATTTATCTGATCAGAAGGAATTGAAAAATTAAATTCAATCAATAAAAGAAACGTGCAGGGAAATATTCGTTTGGAACGCAATGTAGATTTAAGCATCAGAAAAGCGCAAGGGCTTTCTGTTTCCAGGGGTACTGGAACGAAGAGACACGATGTTAACTTTTATTTTCATGACAAAAACATTTACGGAAAACTGGATATTCGATAAACCAGGTAATATCAACGACGTTGACGAAAGTGCGAAAGTGGTTTAGAGTTAAGCAATGAGCATGAGAAGGTTGTGCTGGCAAAAGGAATCAGACATGCCCATGTTATTAATTTTGCTGTAAAAGGAGAGAGAATAGCAATTATTGTATGCTGTAATGGTGAGAGAAATTTTGTACCTCCTTAATGCATTTACAAAGAGGTAAATAAAAAAATAAGATGATGAAGACAATATGCTATTACGATCTGTCGTTATTACGAGGATCCGCTTATATTATAATTTTCATTGATTGGCTAAAAAAACCATTTCCTTTCTTGAATGGCGAATGACCCTGCTTTGCTTCTGTTAGATGGTCATGCCTCTCATTGAATTACATCACCCTTTTGGATTTAGCTGTTGGGAACGAAGTGTCGAAAGTTTGTTTACCTAGCCATACGTGATATACTTCACATCCATTAGACCGGTCATTTTTAAGCCAATAAAACCTCAGTTTAAAGAGGCTTCTCATTCAGAAGATTATAAGGCAGCAGTTTGGAGAGTAGCTCTTCAACTCATGGACTCGTGCTCCAACTATCCAGATTCGTGTACCCTGATATACTGGAATCATCTCGCTTGATAGAACAGTAATTCCTATGCATACCTTTGTTTCAGACATTAATAATACTGAGACTGTACTCCCAACTATTGAAGAGTAATGATTTGACTGCAGATCAGGCATGAAGATCAATGTCTGAAACAAATGTGTTAACGGGACATCGTACCACTTGCTAACCTTGCACAAATTTGGCTACTCTTCGACCAACTGCACACAGTAGTCACAGTGTTCAAAAAATGTTCAAATGTTTGTAAATCTTATGGGACTTAACTACGGGGTCATCAGTCCCTAGACTTTCAAACTACTTATGAACTACTTACGAACTAGGACGCCACAAATATCCATGCCCGAGAGGGGATTCAAACCCCCGACCGTAGTGACCGTGCAGACCGTGACTGATGCGCCTCAGTCTCCTCGGCCACCGCGGCCGGCAGTCACAGTGTAAATGACAACTTAGTGACTCCTCATATAGAAGTTCCATCAACACTGCTGGTAAAGATTTTCCCTGTTTCCTAACTCGTAGAAGTAAATCCGAAAGAAAGCAGTCAGCAAGTAGTGTAATAAGCGGCGTGTTTATAGCAACGAAAAGGAAGATCATCGAAAGAAACAATAAAGGAAAAGCTACAGCACAAAAAATGTAGTTGCTGAAAGAAATAAAATCCCAAAAGCTAGAGGGGAAAACTGCCACAGAGACGTCTGTTTAAAGCCACAGTTTCAGAAGCAGATGATGATGATATATCCCTACACAGTAGTGCCTTCATAAATGAAAGTTTGAAGAAAACGAATGTGAAGAGTGCCTTGAACATTAACACGAAACGTCTTCTACCTCTGATGCAGTCTTTAGGATGTTGTAGATGGCATCAAAGATCAAGCTTTCTCAATGAGATTATGTGGTTTTTGCGTGGACGATTCAAAAAGAAGCCTGAAAAGCCAAAATCAAAGTGTATATCATTTCTGTGTGTTTTGAAATATTGGCGATAAGTCTCTCCTTTCTACGGCATCGCGGCATCTATTATCTTGAACATACAATATAGGCTTTCAATGCAGGAGTTGTCATAACTTGAAACTTCCTGGCTGAGATGCCGTGGACCATGCGTAAAACTTTTCCCTGACGTTTCGCCTTCCCCAGTCGAAGGAGAAAGTTTTACGCACGTACCACAACACCTCAGCCCGGAAGTTTCAAGTTATTCTCTTGAAATTTACAAACCACTGTATTTCATAAGCATGTTCCGTTGATATGAAGGTTTTTGTAATACGATAATTTTTGTAACAATATGTTCAAATCAACAATCTTGCCTAATTTTATAGCAATTTAAGTTTTTTGGTGTTGGTAAAGCCGATATAAAAATTTACGGTGTCTTTCCCGCCTTTAACTTACTAATAGACATGCGAAGCAAGTTGAATGGTGAATCGAACTTCCATTATCCCCATGTGTATAAAAATATATTTTAAAAATCTCTAAAAATATAATCGATTGTAGTAAATATTACCGGCGTCATAACCTTAAGTTAAAAGATGCGGCATGTAATTACAGTCCAAACACAATCTAACGCAGTAACACGAACCGGTTCCCCTAATTTGTAAATTCCTTAGAAGTGTTACATATTTTTATTCAGCACCAATGCTAGTAGCTACCAAAGGGTCTTTAACACACAGTGAAAATGAAGTAGACATTGTGCCAGAGAAAATACTAATTCATGTTTAGTGTTTGCAAGGTTTATTTTAATTTTCTTTATAGTTGAAAAGAAACCTTTCAAGGATTGTTAAAGTCGTTATTGTTAAAACTACTCTCCATACAAAAGAAGTAAAAATTTAGACCTTACACCTTACGGCCAGGTAAAAGTCGGCCAGCGGAGAGAAATAGCCTTGACCACTAAGGCTCCGTGTTGCGGTACGTGCAACCATTTGCCGTCGAGGATCGAATCCTCCCTGGGGCCTGAATGTGTGTGTGTGTGTTGTTCTTAGGATGACCACTGCAGTTATGTCCCATAACTTTACGAACATTTGGACATTTGAAAGTAGACGTGCGTTTGTGCCAGTACTTAATATCCTTAGAAATGTTTCAATAACATTATGAGTTTTTTGTTAAATTTTCAAATTACTTACCTTCAGTGTCTTACAATTTACATTATGTTCAGTGGTAACGCAAAATTCAATTTTATTTACATGTATTAAAAAAAACTAAAGTGTTCAACAACATTTATCAGGGGCGCCGACTCCGTGGGTGCTCCAGGGCTTGTGCACCCCCAAAGAATTTTTTGGGGATGCTGAGCACCCACCTAAAATTGAGGTGTAAAATAAAATTGTATGAATAAAAAAATCGGGAAAAATCAAAACCTCGCTTATAACTCAAGAGGCAATACAGAACGTGACCACAGCGAGAGACGATATTTCATACGTGAAAGGAATGATCAGTTTTGTACGCGGGTCCCCAAGCGAGTAGTAATGAGTGTCCGTGTTTTACCCACTATACTAGCTTTATTCATCCTGATGCACATCGGTCCTTTTGACTTTTCAGGTATACGTAGTTATGAACATTCAATTGTGTTCTTTCAATAATTTAGCTTGAAGAATCTAATGCTGTTGCTAAAGTTAATCGTTTTTCATTTACTTTTGTCATTTCCCTTGTTATTAAAATTATAGATTCAGTTGAAATTTGTAATGCTTTTCTCTCAGGCTTAAAAAACACCTTGTACTTGTACTGTCACAGATGTCATGAAGTTATCTCGAGGAGATGAAAGTTTCGATGAAGTATGCAGCTCTTGCTTGGAACCTACCAAAAAAATGTGATATCGCACTTCAAAATCTCAAAATATTTCAGAGATTTCTTTAAACCTTGGAGACGGTGTTCTACCAAACGCTTTTGTCAAAAAGAATAGCTTCGCACAAAATGTATTAGATTAGTGTAAAGTGAAAAATTATTTCATTGGTCGTGTAGAAGTTTTGGGGTGTTACTTATATCAGGGGACTGAGGCGCTCCAGTCACGGTCTGCACGGCACTACGGTCGGGGGTTCGAATCCCCCCTCGGGCATGGATATTTGTGCCGTCCTTAGGATAAGCTAGTTGATGAGTAGTTTGTAAGTTTAGGGACTGATGACCCCGTAGTTAAGTCTCATAAGCTGTACAAACATAGAACATTGTTACTTATATTGAAATATCCAATTCGGCCAATTAAATCGCTTTATTGTAGTCCTAATGCAGCCATGCTTTCCTTTTCTTCCTCCTCCTTCTTCCTTCTGTCTTTAAAAGGGCAGACAACTGCCTATTTACTTTAATAAAGTAAAAAATACATGAACATAATTTTCAGGAGGGTTGGTTTCGAACATTTGTGAACCGTGATATAGAGTACCCAGACTGATTTTCAAAAGTCAGCGCCTCTGACATTTTTAATCCACTTATAAAGAATTTAAGTTCTTTTGAACGGTACTAATACAAGAATCCTTAATGTAATCCACAATTCGTAATTACAAGAATTGCCGGTAAATTTTTAAGTTAAACAAGAGTTGAGGCATCGTTGTTATGTTCTTATGGTCTTCAGTCCAGAGACTGGTTTGATGCAGCTCTCATCCTTACTCTATCCTGAGCAAGCCTTTTCATCTCCTCATAAGAACGGCAACCCACATCCACTTGAATCTGCTCGCGTCTCTTGGTCTCCCTCTGCGATTTCACCCCACACACTTCCCTCCAATGATAAATTTACGATTCCTCGATGTCTAAGAATGTGTCCTACCAAGCGATCCCTTCTTTTAGTCAGGGTATGCAAAAAATTCCTTTTCTCACCAATTATGTTCAGTACCTCTTCATTAGTTATGCGATCTACTCACCTAAATCTTCAGCATTATTCTGTAGCACCACATTTCAAAGGCCTCTATTCTCTTCCTGTCCGCACTGCTTATCGTCCATGTTTCACTCCCGTAGAAGGCAACACTTCACACAAATGCCTTCAGAAAAGACTTCCTTACACTTAAATTAATATTCGATGTTAGCAAATTTCTCTTTTTCAAAAATGCTTTTCTTCCCATTGCCATTCTGCATTTTATATCCTCTGTACTGCGACCATTGCATGTTATTTTACTACCCAAGTAACAAAATTCATATACCACCTTCATTGTTTCGTTACCTAATCTCATTCCTTCAGCATTGCCTGATTTTCTAAGACCGCATTGCATTATTTTTGTTTTGCTCTTGTTAATGTTCATTTTATACGCTCTCTTCAACACACTGTCCATTCCATTCAACTGCTCTTCCAGGTCCTTCGCTGTCTCTGACAGAATTACAATGTCATCAGCAAAACGCAATGTTTTTATTTCTTCCCCCTGAACTTTAATCCCTATTCCAAATTTTTCCTTGCTTTCCTTCACCGCCTGCTCGATATACAAATTGAATAACATTGGAGAAAGGCTACAACCCTGTCTTACTCCCTTCCCAACTGATGCTTCCCTTTCATGCCCTTCGAGTCTAATAACTGCGGTCTGGCTTTTGTACAAGTTGTAAATAACTCTTATTTCCCTATATTTTACCCCTGCTGACTTCATAATTTGAAACAATGTATTCCCGTCAACATTGTCAAATGCTTTCTCCAAATCTACAAAAGCTAAAAATGTAGGTTTGCCTTTACTTAATCTATCTTCTAAGATAAGATGTAAAGTGAGTATTGCCTCCCGGGTTCCTACGTTTCTCCTGAATCCAAACTGATCTTCCCCGAGGTCAGCTTCTACCGGCTTTTCCATTCTCCTGTAGATAATTCGTGTTAAAATTTTGCAACCATGAGTTAACAAACTGAAAGTTCTGTAATTTTTACACCTGCCTGCGCCTGATTTCTTTGGAATGGGGATTATTACATTTTTCTTAAAGTCTGAGGGTATTTAGCCTGTCTCATACATCCTACACACTAGTTCAAATAGTTTTGTCAATGGCTGGCTCTCCCAGAGACTTTAGTAGCTCTGAGGGTATGTCATTTACTCCTGGGGCCTTGTTCCGACCTAGGTCTTTCAAGGCTCTGTCAAATTCATCTCTCAGTATAGTATCTCCTATTTCATCTTGATCTACTTCCTCTTCCCTTGTTACAACATCGTCTTAAGAGCTGCTCTATGTACTCTCTCCACCTTTCAGCTTTCCCTTCTTTGCTAAGAACTGGTTTCCCATCTGAGTTCTTGATATTCGTAGAATTGTTTTTATTGTCTCCAAATGTCTCTTTTATGTTCCTGTAGGCGGTATCTACTTTTCTCCTTCTTATATATTCTTCTACAGATTTGCATTTGGCTTCTAGCCACTCCTGCTTAGCCGTTTTGCAGTTCCTGTCAATCTCATTTTTTAGTCGTCTGTACTGCATTTTGCCTGTTTCGTTTACTGCTTTTTTATATTTTCTCCTTTCATCAATTAAAGTTAGAATTTCCTGTGATATCCAAGGATTTTTTGTAGGTCTTGCCTTTTTACCTATTTTGTTCTCTGCTGCCTTCACTATTTCATCTCTCAATGCTACCCATTCCTCTTCTACTGTTTTATCGTACCAAACCCATTTGTTTTACCCGGTAACCATCATTACTGCAGTGTATAACACATTCTTTGTGTTCGAACCTTACGGCCCTATCAGACACGGCCACGTTGTAAGCTCCACTCAGTGGTTGGCGTCAGTGGCGCTACAGGTGCACGTCGGCAGCGCTGCAAACTCCGCTCGCCTTGCTTACAAAATCTGTCACTACTGCAGTGGACATGGATGCATAAACTGATTTGATTCTTATTGAAAGGAAGAATATTTGTTGCTATAATCTTCGTCCCATGTAGCATGCCACTTTCCAATGTCAGTGATAAAATCTTCTGTGTTGATATTTGAGATTGTCTGCAACAGTGCACAACCGACAGCTTCCGCTTCACCGCAGCTGCTACACGACAGGAACAAAGCGGCCCGCGACTCCTTGACAGCGCTGCTCTCACGTCCAAAAAATGGCGCGGCTGTATCTCACGTCTGGACGCTACCATTAGGTTGCTTACACAGACACGAGTGGAGCCACTTTTTGTGGTCGCCACTTGCAGACCACTGAGACCGGCAGCAGCACCATCATTCAGTGGCTGCGGCCGCGTCTGAAGGCGCCCATTTACTTCCAGCATTTGACATCGGCCGAGCTGCTTAGCGGAGCTGCTAAGTGGCCGTGTCTGAAGGGGCCTCTAAGGCCTTGAAGGGGACCTTCACGTGAACGGGCTGCATTTTCATACCTTGCTTTCGGTGCACATTTCGACAGACAAATATATACAGACGGGAAACCTCCGTAAGGGCCCAGTCACACGCTCAGGGGTGCAGGGAGGGAGGGCTACCAGCAGTTCTGTAAGATGTCCCGTGTTGAGGTCAAAAGCAGCCCTCTACAACTGGCCAGAGCAGGCGCCAGGTAGCGGCTGTCCCCACCACCACCTCCTCTCTAACGCCTGCACACCGGACATTTCCGTGGCCTTGTGGCAGAACAGACAAATATATACAGACGGGAAACCTCCGTAAGGGCCCAGTCCTACGCTCCGGGGTGAAGGGAGGGAGGGTTTCCAGCATTTCTGTAAGATGTCCCTTGATGGCGCTGCGGTCAGAAGCAGCTCTTTAAAATGGCCAGAGCAGGCGGCAGGTAGTGGCTGTCCCCACCACCACCTCCCCTCTAACGCCTGCACACCGGACATTTCCGTGGCCTTGTTGGAGAACAGACAAATATATACAGACGGGAAACCTCTGTAAGGGCCCGGTCCTACGCTCCAGGGTGCAGGGAGGGAGGGTTTCCAGCATTTCCGTAAGATGTCCCTTGATGGCGCTGCGGTCAGAAGCAGCTCTTTAAACTGGCCAGAGCAGGCGGCTGGTAGTGGCTGCCCCCACCACCACCTCCCCTCAAACGCCGGCACGCCGGACACAGCCGTGGCCTCGTGGCAGGTGGCACGAGCTCTCCCTTCAGCCTCCCCTCCACACTACCCTCTGACATGGGAGAGGCACCCTAAGCCAGCGAACCGCCTGACACCTGCTAGCATCTTACGGAACTACGAGGGGAGTGTATGACAATGGTTTAGGGTGGGCTGCTCCTCTGTATATGTTACTCTGTGGTGGCAGGCAGCACGAGCTCTTCCCTCAGCCTCCCCTCCACGCTACCCTCTGATGTGCGAGAGGCATCCTCAGAAGCGCCTCTACTGTGGTCTATCGGTACTAAGCCTGGGAACCGCCTGACATCTGCTAGCATCTTACGGAACTACGAGGAGAGCGTAGGACTGTGGTTTAGGGGAGGCTTCCTGTGACATTACTCTTGATCTACATTGCGGAGGAAGTTGCGATTTTGTACCAACACTGAACGACATTAAATCAAGATGTAATAGGAAATTTATTGAAATATCTGATATAGTTTAAGAATTACAATATTTTGACTAATAGATGTTTTTATAACTTATGTTCGCATTCTGGAACCATTTTCTGGTGCATCGTCAAGTCTAATAGCATTTATGCTGTGGCAGGCTGCTGTCGCCTTTTTGTAGGAACACATTATGCCTCTTGTTTTCTAGTTTGGAGTATTCCTGAGGAAATAGAAAAAAAGCATCATTAAACTTCGTTAGTGTTGTGTCTAAAAATTACCGTTAAAATTATATACAGAATGACAAACGTATATCATTTCTGAAATGCATTAGTCGTAATACAAAAATTCTTCAATTGCGCTAAATTTAGTGAACATAACTAAAATCGTTACGAATGTATACGGAACTAACATTCTGAAAACGGAAAAAAACAGTTTTTGACTCAACATATACATCCTTCAGAACATTCCGGTGGCATAATCTTGATGCCAGCTCCGCAGCCCTTTCGTCTTCAGCTAGTCGCTGGCGATCTATGGCAGTCAGAGCAGCTATCACATTCTTTCCTGGTTCGATGTCTAATTTGTCCGTTACGTTTGTCCCTATAATTACATCATCATTGTAAGAGAAAACGGCATTCATCACACCCAAAATCACGTCCAACAAACACTGTTTGAGCGTGATTTACTTTAATGTATCATCAGTGTTCATAGTTCATGTAACTTACATTATTTCACCCTGTACAGTACTTCCTGCTGGTTTGTGTTGTTGTGTTTGTCCAGTGAAAATTCGTAGTTTTGTCGAACAAATATACACATTTCGATGAATTTTCTGTTGTGAGGTGTGCTAAAGCAATATAATGTAGTAGTAAAAGATATAAGGCCGAAACTGCAGCAGTGAACTAAAGAAATAGGTTTTAAAGTCAATGGCAAGAATTATATAGTTTAGGAAAGTCTACGTAACAGTGAACCCAAAACATGAGAAATGTTAACAACATGGTTGAATACTGGTCTGCCCAAACAGGTTTACATTCTGACGAAGGCTGACTATATAGAGGCTTGCTCTTAATTTTCGTAATCCATGCAGGGACTGACCTCTGTCTGTTGATTCTGAAATATTTAGATTGCCTATTTTATGTCTTGTATCTTATCGGGTATTATGAGCAGTGCACAGTGTATCACAAAGTAACAATTACCTGCCGTTCAGAATAATGAAGGCGAGGGTATACGTTGCACTATATTAATTCTATCCTCCACAAAACAACGACCGAAGTCGGGTTTTCCGATCGCGGTCCGTGTTCGTTCCGTCCTGTCGTCTATTGAGTCCCTTCCTATCCCTCCTGCTTTTCACTGGCCTTACCGTATCGCTCCTTGGTCACTTTCACGTCCACAGCTTCGGCTGGACTTGGCGCATGTATCGAAAGCCTCTGTAGCGCCACTGAGTCTCCGTCGCCAGTTTCAGGCGGTTTTAGAGTCGTTCTGTGGCGCGGAAGTCGTGAACACGGATGGTTCTGTGGTCGACGGCCGTACTGGCTATGCATACGTCCATGGTGAGCATTCACTGCCCTGTGGAAGTAGCGTGTTAACTGCGGAACTGGTTGCCATCTATCGGGCACTTGAACATCTCAGAAGGTGCCCTGGGGAGTCTCTGGTCATCTGTTCTGACTCCCTTAGTGGCTTGCAAGCCCTCGCCAAATGTTTCCAGAAACACCCTTTGGAGCAATCCATACAGGAGTCTGTTTCCAGGCTTGTTCGGTCTGGTCGCTCGGTGGTCTTTGTTTGGACCCCAGGCCACATCGGCATTCCTGGAAACGAACGTGTGGATCAGCTGGCTAAGCAGGCTACTTCCTCCAGTCCATTGGCTATTGGTCTTCCGGAGAACTATCTCCGACTGGAGTTACATCGGAGGATCCTTGGCCTGTGGGATTCAGAGTGGGCTGAATCCACTCAACCCAACAAGCTTCGTGCAGTGAAACTCTCTACGGTTGCATGGAAGTCCTCACTGCGGTCGTCTCGTAGGGAATCGGTTGTTCTCTGTCGCCTACGAATCGGCCACACATGGCTTTTGCATGGTCACAGTGTGACTGTGGCGCCCCCTTGACAGTGGTCCACATTCTGGTGGACTGTCCACTTTTAGTTGCCTTGCGACAATCTTTTAATCTACCAGATGCGCTTTCTTTTATGTTAGGAGACGATGCTGCTATGGTCAAACGTGTTTTAGATTTTATTTGCGCTGCTGGTTTTTATCATGGGATTTAATAGTGGGTCTCTAAACCTGATGTTTCAGGTATCTGCCATTTAACCGGTTTTAATCTGTTTTTCCTTTCATCCTGTCAGTCCCATCTATGACTGGCATTTTAGTGTGTGCAGAATGGCTGGCTCATCCTATATTACCTTTTGTGATTTTTTCCTTTAAATGTTGTTGTCCTAGCACGCATTCTCACCTTGAACGTCTCATGCATTAGACGTGGCATACATCTTATGTGCTAACTAACAGATGTTCTCTCTTGGTTAGGAACAGGGGACTAATAACCTAGCCGTTTAGCCCCCTTTAAAAAACCCAACAACACCAACAACAATCTATCCTCCACTTACTGCGATGTTTTCCTAAACCACAGAATACATTTTAATTGAACGTAGATGCAGGTTGTGTGTGTGGAGGGCTATCTCGAGCAGCTACATCAGGCTGTTCAAAGTCTTTCACATGGAGCGCGGGGGCCCGCGGGCGCTCTCAGCGAGCAGTCGCTACAGGGAAGGCCGCCCGGAAGCCTCCATTTCACTGCGCATGCGCACTGCTGAGTTACGTGCCTGTCGCTTTGTTACACTGTAGCGCTTAGGTTACTTTTGTACTTAATGCGGACGTACTAATAATCTAGAATCAGCCAAATTAATAAGAACAGATTTTGTTTATTGAGGAAGATGCGTTGCCTCAGTGTCTCGTGTGTCTTGAAGTTCTGAATACGACGAAATACTACAATATAGAGCGTCACTATGTGTCTCTCCACATGACGCAGTATATTGAGCTCTACAGTAACGCAAGAAATGAACTAATTATCATAATGACGAGCCAACAAGTAAATCTAACGCTAATTTTATATGTGTAAATGAATTTCTGTGCGTTTGTCTCGTTTAAACTCTGAATTAGCATTACCGATTTGAATAACTTTGTTTTGTTCACAAAGTAAATAGAAAGGAGAACCGAAATGAATAACGGAAATACCACGTTAACCGAAATTTGAGGCTTTGTATGACTATCGCCACTTTGCATTTGATTCGTAATGTCATGCGCTACCGCCTAAGTATCCTCCTATAGTTTCCAATAAAAATCTTTAACCCCAACTCTCAACATAATAACATACTCACAGAAATAAAAAATAAAATTATACCACCTTTGATAACTTTTAAAAATTGTCTTTGTCAAAAAAATTCGTAAACGTACAATAATCTGAGGCACTGGCAGATAACTGACTATAATTCGGCTGGAAGTATTAAGAGATATAAATATGGAATAAGTCAGTTAAAGCAGGGTATAGCCTCTGAATACCGAATGTACTACACCACATGTATTTGAAATTTTGTAAATTTTATTTGTGTATTAATTTCTATGTGTTGTTAACGGAAAAATGTGTTTTTGCACAAAGATACCTGACGACGGCTGTTTTGCTGAAAGATACATCAGTGAATAAGTAAATAAAAACATTGCAGTGTTCTGGTCCGACCATTTATAATAATATCAATATACGATATCTGTAACACTGTGGGCCCAAGATATTGCGAGGACGGTTTTTTTTTTTTAATTTATTTTTTTTTTTTTTTAGTGTACTTTAGACTGTGCTATTGGTATGTAAATATGATTAAACTAGCTGAGGGTTGTGTAATCATGTTATTCATTGTGTTTCGAACATAGCAACCAATAAAATTCAAACAGGCATCGATTTTTATAGACATGGAATATAAACCCGTGTCGGATCGCTAGTGTTTTTATAAAATTGTAAGTCTACGATTTCATTTACTAACAAATGAATTGATACTGATCTTTTACACTTTTCACTGGTATCCACGTTATACAACGACCTACTTTGATATAAGAATCAAAGAGATGTGTAAATGTACGACTTAAGAGCAATTGTGATGCTTTCTTTCCAACTGTCACATTTGAAACTCAGACAGAATGTAATTCAATTTTTAATTTCCCTAGGCGCCAACAACTAACGAACGTGTTTGATCACCACTGGCTTCCATGCTATGTAGAAGAAATGTATTTTCATGACGAAATTCTTTTTAATTTCCTTGTGTCGTGGCTCCACGTCTGCTCTTTCATTCTTACATATCTCTAACGTCCGCTTTTGTTGTTGTTGGAAATGCAATGCGTTCTACTTCAAAGGTAGTCAATGCCTGTCTCCATGAATATGATTACATATTTGAAACCTGGTCCTTTAATCGCAAGCTCTGCCCTGGAGAACTTTATGCGGTAATAAAAAGAAGCAACGGGAAAAATTGCTTTTAGGCCGCTTACGGATTTGGTAGAATGTATAAACAGAAGCCTCTGTTTTGAAGAGCAGTGGTTGGAAAGCTAGCTTTAACTGGAGGTGAAGTTAGCGTCCATTGCAATAGATGCCGTGCTTTGTTCTTGAAATTGATGTAGTATTTGGAAATGTGCAATTATCTCTAAAGAGTATGATGGATATTTTGTATTACAATTGCCAAACGCCGAGGAAGCGTCACAGAGAAACAAAACTGTCCATTTTTTGAGAGACGTGTCGTCAGTAGCTCATAAGAGTTGTATATGAGAACAGTATATTCTTTGACCTTTCTACATAAATGCGTCACCTAAAAACGTGTTATTCCTGTTAAAAAGATGATATGGGCACAGGAACAAGTACTTGCATCATAACTTGTGGTTCAGTAATACAAAAACGTATGCCTAATTTATTTAATATTAAAATTACGGATCTCCTTGTGTAACTTTTATTATGAAATTAATAGATCATAAATTGTTTTATAATACAGTATCTTAATGATAAACAATCGCAAAGTTTGAAAACTGTTTTCAGGAATCTATCGACAGATAGAAGAACATAATACAATACGTAATTATGAAAAGTTCGAAAAAAAAACTACTCCCTTGCAAATTGCTTATACAATGGGACCTTTCTTTATGAGTCCATTTCGCATATGAGTCTTGTCTGAACACTCGTTAAGCAAAATATATTTTTCTGTCGGAAATCATGTAAAAATAGGATAACCGTTCCATTCCGAAAAAAAAGTTACTGCTGGTGTTTATTTATTGATTCGTTTTAATCCAATATTAATGGTTTATGATTTTGGTTGATATATTCTTTTTATTGGTTGTTTAACTATATTTATGTCTGGTCTTGGAGCTAATTTTGAATTTGATTTAAAGAAAATTATTGCTCTTTCTACTTTAAGTCAAACGCAAAATACTTCCTCCAACGAATTAAAAGAAAACTGTACCAAAATAAAGAAGATTAAAATTATTTCCTTTGAGATTGTACAATGTACTTTGGCTAGAGGAAAGCTGTATGGAAAGTTAGCCGCAATGTACTGATGTAGCCTGCTTATGATAAATAGAATGTCACAAAATAAACGCACGAATTATCTGAGTTACAGAATTGAGAATTGCTCGTTCAGATATCATGCAATACATTTACTACACAAATAATCCGTTCGCGGTGATAGATTGCGCAGTATGCCACACGGATTTAGAAATTTACATTTAGACACAGTTCACATAAAAAAAAAAAAAAAAAAATAAAAAAATAAAAATTAAAAAAAACGGAGTTTTTCGCCGGCCGCGGTGGCCGAGGGGACCGAGGCGCTTCAGTCACGGTCTGCACAGCCACTACGGTCGGGGGTTCGAATCCCTCCTCGGGCTTGGATATTTGTGCCGTCCTAGTTCGTAAGTAGTTCATAAGTAGTTTGTAAGTTTAGTGACTGATGACCCCGTAGTTAAGTCCCATAAGATTTACAAACATTTGAACATTTGAGTTTTTCAGACACTGTAAAAAATACGCTTACGAACGAACCGCTCTCTTCACACTTTCAGTTCACCATGAAGCTATAAATACTTTTCAGAGCTGGTGGTTTTTTTTTTTTTTCCTTTTTTTTTTTTTTTTTTTTTTTTTTTTTTTTTTTTTTTTTTGTTCTATTATGGGTTGATAAGTTCATTGCGGTCGTTGTCCTTTTTTGCTCGTTGTCGTTCGGTGAGTTCTTGGCACAGCTTTTTTTATTACAGAGAGGCGTTCAGCCCATTGACCGGGCGTGCTGAGCCACGGCGCCCGGAGGGTGTTGGCGCGTCCATCTATGTTCTTCTAGAACATACACGCGAATTATATTTCACACTGGCTGAGAGCAAACCGCCCCGAATCAGATTACAAAGAAAAACCCGCACTATCCTGCGCTTCATTAACAGACCATCACAATAACTCGATCCAAACTAATTTATTCCTTATAAATTTTTAACTTCACCTTAAGACGTCATTCATTTTGATAATTACCACACATAAAATCAGTAATAATTAATGATTTCCATAAGATTTACAAAAATTACGTTTAATTAAACTTCAACCTATGTTTCGATTTGTTGCACTATGAATGTGTGTACGCTAGTGCCATCTGATGGGCACTGCAGAAACTGACTATACTAAGGTGTGGTGTCGCACAAGTCCAAAGTGCGCGCCACCTACTTTCGCCGCGCGCCGCCATGCACGCACGGCGCGGCGTTCTTACGACGTCAGCCACGAGCGCCCTCTGCTGCAACTCCGCTCGTGGCCACCACTGAACGACATCGTGCACTTGGGACTGAACCAGCTAACACTTCGGAATCAGATAGGCACCAGTGAAGACTTGGCTATCGGACAGGCACTAGGCAGGCCTCTAGCTCAACTATGTATCAGCATTCTTCAGTACTGAGCTATGTAAAAGTTAAGTATTACTAAGTCTCTAAGAAATATATATCTCGTTCTAATTTACTCTAGTGTTTCTAGTTTCTGCTGTCCCACTGGCTGGTCACCTCCTACCTGCACAAGCGTGCATTCTTTATTCCTGTGTCGGTCTCTTCCTACTCGGCAACCGACACCTACGACGGAAACGAGACACAAAAGCGGTGACGAGGCTGAGACACAAAACAAGGCTTACGACAGACCATATGTCGTTTTTAATTATCTCCATAATCAGTTTGTTGGGACTACAGCTGATAAATTTGAACGCGGAAGAAGATGCCAGCACCTGGTTGAAACTTATTTATTCAGTTACGCGACCGTTATCGGTGCTACAATCACACCATCTTCACGCTCCCTTTGAGTAACTGTCAGTAATAGCACATTTGAAAGGGGCAGCCGGTAGCCGCAAATTACTTAGTCCATTCATGTCAAAAACCCAACGATGGCATGAATGGAAAAGAAATTTGCAGCTACCGGTGTTAACGGCTACCCTTTTCAAATGTGCTGGTACTGACAGTTGCTTAAAAGGGAGCGTGAAGATGGTGTGATTGTAGCACCGAGACAGGTCGCGTAATTGAATGAATAATCTTAATACAGCTGCTGGTTCTTTCTTCCACCTTTATATGTCGTTTTAGCCTGCCCATGTCTTGCTAGTTAACAGCATAGGAGCGATGTTAGGCGCTAACCCTTTGTGAAACAAGAAGAAGTAAGTGTCCAAAGCCACCGAAGCCTGCAATGCTAGAAGCAAAAAGACAACAACAAAATATTTGGCATGAGATCACCGCCAAATTCAGCTGACGTGAATAATCAATATTACAAAAACAGTCTTAATAAAAAAATTAACTGTTTTTATTGGCGGGTTTCGATCTGATGTAGGTCACCTTCGGAACAAAATGTAGCCCATGTGGCCAGTGCTGGACTCGGGCTGGGTTGGGCTGTTCTGGCTGATCTCCTGCTATCTTGTAACAGTTAACAGCTGGCAGCAGAACATTTTGATCTGAAGATGACCTACAACAGGTAGAAACCGTTCAATAAAAACGGTTAATTTTTTGCGATTGTTTTTGTAATATTAAGTATACCAAATAGATAGCTGTTTTCCTCCATTGACAATGTTGTCTAAATTAATGATGTGAATAATATGAAAGAAGGCAGTATACTTTATAGGACACTACGATATACCATGACAGCGTAAGAAACATCGTCCACAGGGAGTAGGCAATGAGAGCCAAGAATACGAATGCTGACGAAAGCCTATACGTAAGGACATGGCGAGCTGTGTAAGATGTGCGTAGCCATAGACAGTCCACAAAAAGGAGGAGGGAAACGAGACTATTTTTTCTTGTATCATACAATGTGTAGGTCATATTTGAAATCACTCACCTCTCCTCAAAATGTTCAAATGTTTGTAAAGTCTATGGGACTTAACTACGGGGTCATCAGTCCCTAAACTTACAAACTACTTATGAAATACTTACGAACTAGGACGGCACAAATATCCATGCCCGAGGGGGGATTCGAACCCCCGACCGTAGTGGTCGTGCAGACCGTGACTGGAGCGCCTTAGTCTCCTCGGCCACCGCGGCCGGCCACCTCTCCTCACCGATCCATTCTGCTGTTACTGCTGCTACAGGAAACACCAATAATCCACGCCGCCTTTTATTATAGCTACCCAGCTACCCCATAAGGTAGGATATTATTGATCATATTATGTGATGGAAAAATGAAGATGGGAAGCTGTAAATATATGTCGTTGAATTGGATAATGTGTGGCACAAGAGTAGAAGTGTAGAAAGGAAAAGAGGCTTTATGACTGCGTTGACACACGCCTGACTTTTTTTCTTCTGGTTCAGAGTCATACATCATAAAAAGCTTGCTTCTTTGGCTTGCCACTTACGATGATACCATTCCGTCCAACTAATTAAACAACTGCGCTTGTGTATGTATGTATGCATGTGTGTGTGTGTGTGTGTGTAAGCGGCGCTCAACATAGAGGTTTCAGCGCCATGACGAAACTATTGCAAACGTACGTGTTTAAAATGAATAAATACTAAAAGAGAGATGGAAGGAAAACTGAGTATCACGCATTCGGCCAACCTCATCCACAATTTTCAGCACGTAATTAGTCTTTCCTAATTAGAAATAAACATGTCCCGTGTGTAAAACATCGTACATGGAACAGCAGCCGTGTATGCAGCAGCTCTTCATTAACCAACTTTAGCCTTGGGCTTCGTAATGAAAAATACGAACAAGCTACCACTTGATTTACTGAACTTTTAATTACCGTTATTTTTTGTTGTAATCTGCACCTAATCTGTGGGCTCTATCTCACAGGTACGACAAAATGAATTATGCAAAGACATAATGTTGCTATACCTAACAGTATTTGTACTCATGCTATGTCAAACAAAAGTTACATAGTAATTGTGGCTATAAATATTGATCGCCAATACGTAGTTACACCACACAGCTGTATTGTATCGGTTGTTTACTTCGAAAACAGGGTAAAACTAAATCAATGTAGATCATAATTTTTAAAGCTAAGTATTATGCAAATATTAACACAAAAATTACTACAGACTAAAGTAAAAAGGTTCCAATACTGTTACTGATCTAAGAAACCAATCACTGTTAACTTCATCGCATGTAAACCACTTCTGAAAGAATTTCAGAAATCGTACGCTTTCCTTTAAAAGCGCTGCATACTCACAGATAAAATACAGAGCTTCCAAGCTAATCAAACTTTTGCTTTAATATTGAAAATTTTCGCAGGCATGTACAAGGTACCCAGATTTTTAAGCTTGCCTTTCTGAAAATACGATTGCTTTAAGCACAACGAATGTAGCTCTGCAATACGTTATCGAGTAAAGTGTAAATTTATTAACACACTTTTGTATAATTTTTACACTGATTATTGAAACTCAGAATGTGAGCTGTTTCATTTAGTTTCATTGATCTGATTTCGATTTTATGTTGTATCTGGCACCTCTAAACCCTCGGAGCATTTGTACTTGGATTCTGCGAAAAGTTCAGTGTCCCCTTTCAGAGCCACAGTGACATTTTGACATTCAAATTTTACTAATATTTCGTATGTCAGTCACATATTCAACTATAGCTTTTGTAGATTTGGAGAAAGCATTTGACAATGTTGACTGGAATACACTCTTTCAAATTCTGAAGTCAGCAGGGGTAAAATATAGGGAAAGGAAAGATATTTACAACTTGTGCAAAAGCCAGAGCAGTTATTAGACTCGAAGGACATGAAAGGGAAGTATCAGTTGGGGAGGGAGTAAGACAGGGTTGTAGCCTTTCTCCGATGTTATTCAATTTGTACATCGAGCAGGCGGTGAAGGAAAGCAAGGAAAAATTTGGAATAGGGATTATAGTTCAGGGGAAAGAAATAAAAACATTGCGTTTTGCTGATGAAATTGTAATTGTCAGAGACAGCAAAGGACCTGGAAGAGCAGTTGAATGGAGTGGACAGTGTGTTGAAGAGAGCGTATAAAATGAACATTAACAAGAGCAAAACAAAAATAATGGAATGCGGTCTTAGAAAATCAGGCGATGCTGAAGGAATTAGATTAGGTAACGAAACAATGAAGGTGGCAGATGATTTTTGTTACTTGGGTAGTAAAATAACATGCGATTGTCGCAGTACAGAGGATATAAAATGCAGAATGGCAATGGGAAGAAAAGAATTTTTGAAAAAGAGAAATTTGCTAACATCGAATATTAATTTAAGTGTAAGGAAGTCTTTTCTGAAGGCATTTGTGTGGAGTGTTGCCTTGTACGGGGGTGAAACATGGACGATAAGCAGTGCGGACAGGAAGAGAATAGAGGCTTTTGAAATGTGGTGCTACAAAAGAATGATGAAGATTAGATGGGTAGATCGCATAACTAATGAAGTGGTACTGAACAGAAGTGGTAAGGAATTTTTGGCATACCCTGACTAAAAGAAGGGATCGCTTGGTAGGACACATTCTTAGACATCGGGGAATCGTAAATTTAGCTTTGGAGGGAAGTGTGTGGGGTAAAAATCGCAGAGGGAGACCAAGAGAGGCGTATAGTAAGCAGATTCAAGTAGATGTGGGTTGCCGTTCTTATGAGGAGATGAAAAGGCTTGCTCAGGATAGAGTAGGGTGGAGAGCTGCATCAAACCAGTCTCTGGACTGAAGACCATAACAACAGGTTGTTTAAATACAACTGCATTCATTAGATTATATATTGATGCCATATTTATGTTGTTTTTTTATCATGAATTTCTGTTTTCTACCTTTTTCGTTTGCTAGTGGGAGCATATGAGCTACTGTGTGGTATTTTATTCTATACGCTTTGATTTTTGTGCTCTTTATAGCAACAATTTATCCAGGTGTTATGTAGAGCTTAGGGTTAGTTTTGACGGGCCAAAGGGACATTAGTAGTCGCTGCTTTTGAGCTATCGTAGATTTCCTAGAGGTCGTATTGGGCGCATTATCTCTGGCTATTTCCGATGTTACCTGTGAAGCTTTGTCTAGTAGCGTGTAACGTCACTCTTCCATGGGACTGCACAGAGTAAGGAGGTTCTCATCCGGTCTGCTTCAGAGCTACTTCGGACTTAGTGTCAATTTAGTGTTTCTATTCCGATTTCCTTAGGATGCTTCGTAGTGGTTTATCATGAATAGTCACGCCGATAATTGGCGTTATCGTGATTTGCTATACTTGGTTTTGCTGTTGGATTTCCTAGGGGGACTGTGTACGACTCAGACTTAGCAAATTTCCGACTCTTTTTGAGTTAGGTTGACTCTTTCATGTAAGAATGCGTTGAGTATCCTTTTAGTCTGTTTAGTAGAATTTATTTATAATTGGAGAATCTGGCATTTTTTTCGTGTAATGCGTGAAATTTTTGTCCACGTTCTCGACATTATGAATGAATCATGCTCAGCATTCTGCCTAAGAATCTAGGAAAGGAAGTGCAATACCCCGTATTTTGAGTAGGTTGAAATACAAATATTAATACTGAAAAATGAGCCAGCGACTTAGATCAAATGAAATGAGAGGCATTAACATTGATGACATACTGGTCACATGGAAGAGAGACAGATCTATATCAAACATTGGACAGACTGTTCACTGTGGTTTAAGAAGCCAACCTTTGATGTAACATCGACAATTGTATATTTGGGTACCACAGGTAGAACACCTTCATCGCGTATTCAGTGCTTCTGGGATACACCTGATAGCCACAGATGTTGAGGACATTTAACGGCTACCCCCATCCAGAGACGTCTCTCAATTCAAGTCAGCACTGTGGGAGATAAATTATTACCTGAAATGTATTCGCACGTGACAACAATCGCCGAACCTTTGCACCACCTCCTAAGAAAGGGTGTCACATAGAAATGCACCGAACGGTGTGCCAACGCGAACTCTCAAGCAAGCGTTAGTTGAAATCACTTGTCGGAATGAATTTGACCAAATGAAGTCACAGGTACTAGCAACAGATGCCTCTGACTACCATGTTACACATGGCCAAAGGAATAGTGCGATGCCGGCCGCGGTGGCCGAGAGGACTAAGGCGCTCCAGTCACGGTCTGCACGGCCACTACGGTCGGGGGTTCGAATCCCCCCTCGGGCATGGATATTTGTGCCATCCTAGTTCGTAAGTAGTTCATAAGTAGTTTGTAAGTTTAGGGACTGATGACCCCGTAGTTAAGTCCCATAAGCTTAACAAACATTTGAACATTTTGAATAGTGCGACTTATTGCGTTTGTGCCAAGGACTCTCAATGTAGCCCAAAAGAATTGCAGCCAGATAGAAAAAGAACGCCTGCCCATCATTTTCGAAATAAAACAGTTCCACCATTACGTATGTTGCAGAACACTCAGAATCCAGATAGATTATAACACCACAGATACGATTCCTGACTAACAAACATGTATGGAAATGGAAATGAGCGTATTGCTTTCTTGGCCGGGAGAATCCTTGCGGGTTTGTTCGGCCGCCTTAGTGTAAGCCTTTTATTAGTGTAAGTCTTAGTGCCAATGATGATGAGATGATGATGATTAGGACAACACACAACACCCAGTCCCCTGCCGGGAATCGAACCCGGGCCTCCTGCGTGGTAGTCAGCAACGCTACCTCTGAGCTACGGAGGCGGACAACAAACATATAAAAAACGTATTTCTAACTACCCGCAAAATTTCGAAACGTAGACGTTAATGTTACATCCTTTTACAGGATTTTTGTTTGACGGTGAAGTGTGCACTAATGGATAAAGAATCGTAAGAGTGACTACCGTTTAGGAGATATTGAATTTTAATAGGAAAAGCTATTCAGAACCTATGTTACCAGGCACAATGTAAACTAAAGTGAATAACTGCAGTTGATAATGAAAAAGGTCGCCAGCCTAATTATGCAAATGTGTACCAGCAACTAATTATAACAGAAGATCTCTTTTTAAGCCTATACTTGGCACTGAGATAAGTGGAATTTTGAACGTAGACAGTATCTTTAGTTAGGTAGATTATTAACACAACAGTTAGATCAGTACTATAATTATTAAATGATACAATAAATTTAGAAGAAAGCAACATTCACTGATAACGGACAACATGGATTGCTTTTTTAAAACACATTTACTTTCATGAAGAAATATAGCATATTTCTTGTATGGATAATTTAACAGAAACTGTTCTTTCTACAATATGGAAAAACAGTAAAATTGGGTTGTTGCAGCTTAACTGACAGTAATGTTAAGCTGAATATTTTATGTACAAAGTTAAGGGAAGCACAGTTATAAGCTTATGAGGTATTATAAAGAAAAAATCCAAAAATTCTAACTTTACAGGTAACATTTATTTCCCTATAGCTCTGCCTTATTATTGTGGGGTTTATCTGACCAGATCAAATGCAACTACTAAAATTCGTCAATTAAGTAGGAAGAGCATAAACGTTTGAAAAAGTACTCACATGTGTCCACAATGGTCACATACTGCATACACAGGTCTTACCTTGGTTTTACAACTGATCACAGGTTGTGTCAAGTACATTCATCAGTAATTAAAATAAAAATACTCTCTCTTTGCAACTTTACCAGTGCCAATTACTTTGATAGCAATAAACTTTAGCAAAGTAAAGATCTGAAACTAACTTCACAGTTACTACTTCTGTAATTACGTGAATAATGCAAAAATTTAATTTAACTGTGATCATAAAAAATTAATGTAGCTTTATTATATTTAGGATATATCACTTTAACTACCTGCTGTGCAAGAGGTATCGTGAAAACGTTTCTGTGGCACTACTTTTAAAACTGATTAAAGATTTACTCAGTTAGTTAAACGACGTATTGTTACAGAAAAAAGCTAATACTGGCACTGTTCTGTATTTATAAATAGGATGCTCGGAAAAGTATTTACTAGGTACGGATCCTGTTTAGATGTCCAAATGTTTGTAAAGCTTATGGGACTTACCTGCGGTGTCATCAGTCCCTAAATTTACAAACTACTTATGAACTACCTTATACTACAGAAGGAACAAACATCCATTCCCGAGTGGGGATTCGAACCCCCGACGGGGAACGGCCTAGCGCGTCGTAGCGTAGCACCTCAATGGGGTCGGCCGCTACGCCGCGGCTTTATTATAGCCACTCAAACAATTCAGGTTCAGATCTGAGCACGCTGTGTTTTCCAGGTTGCCTACAGAAGACAATCCCACATTCGACACAGATCCAGCAGTCTGTTTCCACCTTGACGGGGCTGTTAACGACGCCATGACATCTCTGGACGCCAAGCTCATCCAGCAGCATACTGGCTCGCTGATTCGGCATAGTGGGCCGTGCCCCAGCGGCTACCCAGTCAGCTATGCGCGCGAAACCTACTCTGCCTGACATCACACGAGAGCGCCGTGGCCTTCTCTCTGGGTGGTGGTGATCACAACCCCTGGATCCTTCGACTCCGATACAGGCAGAATTTTCTGAATCGGTGACGTACTTCAGTGGCCAAAGTTATGTCACAATGGATATGTACTTGAATCTCTTCAAGTGGACGGGAGGGGGTGGGCCTCTGATTCGTTTGCCGCCCTGGGCCTCCGACAGTCTTGTCTGCCACAGCTACAACCCTGCTCCACTCCCTTCCAAGCAACTTCGTACCTTTCATAGTTTCTTTACAAATCGTATATAACTTCTCGCTCCCTGTATCTTAGCCCTCATGACTACAGAATTTGAAAGAGTGTATTCCAGTCATTATCAAAATCTTTCTCCTAACAGAATTGCCTTTTTAAATCTATTTTCGAAGAGAAGTCCTACAGTGGGTATTGCCTCACGTGTTGCTGCACTTTTGCTAAATCCAAACTGATCTTCCCTGAGGTGGATTCTGTGTTTTCCCATTCGTCTGTAAATAGGAATGCAGTACATGTAAATAAATACATGAAACAAGTGTTGCATTGCGTTTTTTCCAAGGTGTCCTGTAGACTGACGTTGAATCTGTATATTGCATGAAGAAAACAGTACCTTAGATTGTCTGTAAATGTCTCTCTACCCGCACAAATCTGTAAACAACAACGAATAAGCACTCACAATGGGACGGAATGGTTAAGATAGGCAGTTAGTTCCACCAAACAGGAAGTATACTACTTGTATTGACTGTAGTTCTGCCATGCATTGTTAATTTGCGTCAGGAGGATCTCTCATCAAGGAAAGTTTCCATTCGTCTCGGAGTGAGCCTAAGCGATGTTGTTGGGACGTGGAGGAGGTACCACAAAGCCTTGGCGATCTACTATTTCATACCACCGTATCAAAGTGATGCACTTCTTTACATAATACAGTACATTTAAAAAATTTAACAAGATAACTTTTACATCATCACTATTTGTTATTATTTTATGTTTTACAAATATTATCTTACATTTATTGTGAAACTCGAGTACATTTTCTCTTAATCATGTCCTTGATTTTTCATGAATAATTTGCTACACTTATTCGAATACAGGAGTTCAGATTTTCAAGAAGTACCTCATTCAATGATAATTTTTTAATTACATTCATATTTGACAACAATGATTGGCACAGGTAAGAAGAAGAAACAAGGCCTTTATTCTATTATTATGTTGTTATTTGGTTTTTGGAAACTATAAAAATGCAGAAGCTCGTAGTTCACCGTAACGGTACCAAATAAAATATTCTAACCTTCTCGAAAGGCTCTAAACACCCTGATTTCTCCAGACAGGTACCGAAACAATACCACTGACTGAACAAAGATGAATAAAATACTGTAGCAACGAGTGGAACACACGTAGCAGCTGACTGAACAAATTCGAGAGACAGAGTTTAAGAGTTGCTACCACTTCTACACAACTGTTAATAAACAAAACAAACCCGTTACGAACGAGCACGCTGTTTCACTGATAACAAAAACAATTATCGTTGATTTTCGTCAACAATTTTTCTTCTTCCCTTGCAGTCCTCAGGCGATCTACGAGGGAATTTCGGAAAGTAAAGATATACCGTACGCCAAAGGAACAGGAAAGTTTTGGCGACCAAATTGGCAACACTGGTGTTAAACTTGAACCGTTAGCTTTCTCCTCGCGGTCGTTCGACAGTTGAACGTTGCTTCTGGTTAGAGAAGGTCGTGTTTAAAATGGCTACGACGATTCAGAATCCCGCCAAATGCAAAGTGCGCTCCGTCATACGTTTTCTTCATGCCAAAGGTCAGCGACCAGCGGATATTCACAAAGAAAGTGTTTCTGTTTATGGGAAGATTGTGAATGAACAAACTGTAACGAAGTAGTGTCGTCATTTCTCTGATGGTAGGACCGATGTTCATTACGAACAAAGAACGGGTCGGCCATCTGTGATGCCCTTCTTCGGAGAACGGAGGAAGCAATTCGTGCGAATAGACGTCTCAAATTGAAAGAATTGCATCAGATCATACCGGACGTGTCAATGATAACTCTTTATGACCTTGTGACTGTGAAGTTAGGGCACAGGAAATTGTGCGTGTGCTGGGTTCCAAAAATGTAAACGGAAGAACACAAAACGAAAAGGATGGGCTTTGCACTCGACTTCCGCACACGCTATGCTGAAGCAGGTGATGAGTTTCTTGATCACATTGTGACAGGTGAAGGGGCGTGGGTTTATCACCATACAACTGAATCCAACAATCAATACAATTGCGCCAATCGAATCCACCAAAAGCCAAGAAATGCAAAACGTCGATTTCAGCAAAGAAAATCATGGTTTCTGTTTTTTAGGACAAACAAGGCATACTTCTGTTGGAATTTATGCCTCCTGGAACGACAATTAGTGCTGCATATTCCCAGACTTTGAAACGTCTTCGAAGAGCAATTCAAAACAAAAGCAGGGGAATACCGACAAATGGAGTCTGCTAGAGTCATGACAACGCTCGGGCTCACAGAGCGCTCGTAACCAAAGCACTACTCAAACAGGGACTGATAACCGTCGCTGTTTAGTCCCTTCCAAAAACCAACAACAACAACACTACTCGAACAATTAAAATGGGACGTATTGGACCATCTGCGTTACACCCTGGGCCTTGCGCCCACCACTAACTTCCATGTCTTCCGTTACCTGAAGTCACATCTTGGTGGAAATTCATTCCACGACGATGAAAAGATCAAAAATAAAGTTGAAATGTGGTTCCGACTACTGTGGGATACAAAAGCTTGTGCACCGAATTAACAAATTTTTGGATAACAGGGGTGATTATGTCGGAAAATAACAAATAATCCAGGTAAGAAGATGCAAATGACGTTTTCTAAATAAATGTTCTATTTAAGGAATGCGAGGCATTGTATCTTTACTTTTCGATATATGTTGTTCAAATGTTTGTTAAGCTTATGGGACTTAACTACGGGGTCATCAGTCCCTAAACTTAACAAACTACTTATGGACTACTTACGAACTAGGACGGCACAAATATCCATGCCCGAGGGGGGATTCGAACCCCCGACCATAGTGGCCGTGCTGACCGTGACTGGAGCGCCTCAGTCACCTCGGCCACCGCGGCCGGCTTTTCGATATACCCTCGTATCACATAAGCCCTCGCGATCTACTGGTTGATCGTGATCGACGAATTGCCGACTCCTGGTCTAGGATACTTTTTCTTTAATATACGATAAAGAGAACTGAAATGTTATTTTTTTAATGTGAAGGGTCATGAACCCTTAGTATCGTGATGATGTGACACTTGAGGCCATTAGTGAGTCTACTGGGACTGACAATTGGCCCACTTTAGGTTACGGTAGTAACATTAAAAAAAATGTTCAAATGTTTGTTAAGCTTATGGGACTCAACTACGGGGTCATCAGTCCCTAAACTTACAAACTACTTATGAACTACTTACAAACTAGGACGGCACAAATATCCATGCCCGAGGGGGGATTCGAACCCCCGACCGTAGTGGCCGTGCTGACCGTGACTGGAGAGTAACACTAAAAGTGGGCCTTTGAGATCGTCTTTTGACAGCTCGAAATTTAAATGAAAGTAACGGCTTAACTATTCATCTAACACGAAAATTGAATAACCTAATTTTTAGAGGAGAAAATTCTCTGCTACTTTGCTCTGTTATGTTTTTTTTTTTTCATATCTCGTAGCGTGTCAAAGATATTTGCAAAAATAACGGCGATTTTGGGATGTATGTCAGTCTGTCCGTCCGTCTGTCTGACCGTAACGTGTTCCCTGTTTTTAAGACGAACCGTTCAACCGATCAGCACCAAATTTTACAGACATGATTGTAGGCCAACAGAGACCAGAACCTCCCTTTCTCAAATTTTTCGGACAAAAAATACGGTAGTAATACCATAAAAAAGCCGTTTGTATTATAAAGGTAATTGCAAACGAACCGTTCATCTGATACGAGAATTGAATAACCTAACTGGTAGAGGAGAAATTTCTCTACAACTTGACTCCCTTATGTTTTTTTCATATCTCGTATGGTTTGAGACATATTTCCAAAAATATCGGAGATTTGACACCCTCCATTCAATTAACGAAAACCAGCCGTTCGGCGATGTCACGTGACATTCCGTATTTGATGATTTTCTTACTGTAACTTACACGTTGTCATTTGAAAGCAATGGCGCTCTGAAGAATTAACAAAAACGCATCGTTCTTCGTACGATAAATGATAATCTAGTGTCTACAAATGCCATATTAGTATCAGTTAACAAGGGCCATCAATAGTATGAGATTAAAGGACTTATAATTTGATTGAGAGCCGTAGCGTAGTGGGCAAGGCGTTGGACTAGTGGCTCGGAACAAGCTAGTACCTAATTTGTTTTGCTAGAAGTAAATTTAGCATTCGAGGGAAGTGTGTGGGGTAAAAATCGCAGAGGGAGACCAAGAGACGCATGTAGAAAACAGATTCAAATGGATTTGGGATGCCATTCTTATGAGGAGATAAAAAGGCTTGCTCAGGATAGAGTAGGGTGGAGAGCTGCATCAAACCAGTCTCTGGACTGAAGACTATAACAACAACAACATGAATACTGTGTTCAGTTTGACTTCAGTACAAGTTTTGTGCAGTAATGTAATCATTGTAAATCAGAGTAAAAATAAATAAATAATAAATAAAAGAAATAAAAAAGAAAGTAATTGCTTAGAATTTTAATATGCACCAAGTAAATTAGTAAGTAGTAATAAGTTTTGTGTCTTTTTTTAAATATTTTTTTTTATTTTTATTTTTTTTTTTTTTTTTTTTTATGGGACTTAACTACGGGGTCATCAGTCCCTAAACTTACAAACTACTTATTAACTAGCTTATCCTAAGGACGGCACAAATATCCATGCCCGAGGGGGGATTCGTAGCCCCGACCGTAGTGGCCGTGCAGACCGTCACTGGAGCGCCTCAGTCCCCTCGGCCGGCCACCGCGGTCGGCTGTGTCGTTTAAAATGTAAATATTTTTAAGATAATTGTTTTTTCTGTCCAATTCCACATCCAGAAGGGCAATTACATTTGGGGTCTGTGGAAGGTACATTAACACAAACGTCTCTTTTTGTAAATATATATTGTGTATTTTGACATGTTCTACATCCAAGAGGATTCCCTCAATTCGGATCTACTGGAACGAAAAGTACATCTAATCTAATCTAATGAACCCTGATAATCGTGATGATGCGACACTTGAGGCCATTACTGAGTACTAGGACTGACGATTTTTCTTTCGGAATGCTTATTTCGCACATGCCTAAAGCTTTATATGTGTGACGTTTTATTTGCGTGAGGTTATTAGTTGAAGGAGGTCAATTAATTTTTTTTTTTAATTTTCCCTCTCGAGTCAGCTCGAGTGGCCCCAGAGGAAGCCGAGGCCATTGCCGCGAGCATCTGGGTCGGTCGCTGCACTCGGGAGGTCGGCCGCTCAGCATTTCTGCCCGGGGCGGCGGCAGCGGCGTGTGTGGTCCTCAGGGGAGGGCGGTATTTGAAATGCAGATGCACGCCCCAAAACAGCGCGCCCGCATTAATTCCCGGCGTCGCGACGCCTGGCGCCGTTGCGGCCACCTCTACTGCCGCCGACGCGACGTCGATTTCCCTCACTGCCGCTGCCGGCTGGACGCCAACAGATCGAGAGGCGCCGGACTTTTGCAAATTGTCGCGTCCTCTGCTCCGACGGCGGTCCACTTGCACCGCACTCCAACGGCAGTAGGGACCAAATAAGTCGCAGCGATACCGCCACACACTGAAACACTAGCTTCACGACTGTGCTTCGCAACTGTAGTACTATATGAGCGCCGGCCGCGGTGGACGAGGGGACTGAGGCGCTCCAGTCACGGTCTGCACGGCCACTACGGTCGGGGGTTCGAATCCCCCCCCCATGGGCATGGATATTTGTGCCGTCCTTAGTGTTAGCTAGTTCTTAAGTAGTTTGTAAGCTTAGGGACTGATGACCCCGTAGTTAAGTCCCATAAGTTCTACAAACATTTGAACATTTTACTATATGAGCCCAGAAACCAAGTTCCCCTACTTTTTTTTCTACATCTACATCTACATGGGATACTCTGCAAATAACATTTAAGTGCCTGGCAGAGGGTTCATCGAACCACCTTTATACTATTTATCTCCCATTTCATTCTCGAATAGCGCGCGGGAAGAAAGAACACCTGAATCTTTCCGTTCGAGCTCTGATTTCTCGTATGTAAATTGAAGTCAACAATTTATTTTCGCATTCGGAGGAGAATGTTGGCGATTGGACTTGAGTAAAAAAGTATTCATTGCACAAAAGCGTGTAATCAGAGTAATTGCTGGAGCCCACCCTAGAGCATGCTGCAGACATTTATTTAGGAATCTAGGGATCCTCACTGTAGCTTCACAATATATATATATATATATATATATATATATATATATATATATATATATATATATATATATATATTCAGTCATGAAATTTGTTATTAACAATCCGACCCAATTCAAAAGTAATAGCAGTGTGCATAGCTACAACACTAGGAGAAAGGATGATATTCACTATTCAACGTTAAATCTAACTTTGGCTCAGAAAGGGGTGGATTATGTTGCTACAAAAGTCTTTGGTCACTTACCAAGTAGCATCAAAAGTCTGACAGATAGCCATCTAGTATTTAAAAAAAAAAAAAATAAAAAAAAAAAAAATAAAGGAATTTCTGCATGCAACTCCTTCTACAATGTAGATGAATTTTTAGATAAAACTTTAAAAAATACATAAAAAATAAAAAAAAACACAAAAAAATCCCTAAAATATTGATTGTCAAGTATAGACAACATTTACTAAACTGACACGTTCCACATCATTACGAAATGTCTTATATATGATCTATGGAACAAGTATTAATCTAATCTAATCGTAAGTAGCCCACGTCGCAGCGATAAGCGCCGTTGTTTTAATGATTCCGATCCCAGATCCTGTATCATTTCCGTAACGCTGTCTCCCCTGTATCGTGACAATACAAAATGATCTGCCCTTCTTTGAATTCTTTCGATGTCCTCCGTCAAACCCAGCTGCCCACACTGGGCAACAATGCTCCAAAAGGACGGACAAGCGTAGTGTATGCAGTTTCTTTAGTAGTTCTGTTACATATTTTAAGGATTCTGCCAATAAAACTCAGTCTCTGTTTCGCCTTTCCCACGACATTATCTACGTGTTCTTTCCAATTTAAGTCAGAAGTAATTGTAATTCCTAGGTATTTTGTGGAGTTTACGGCCTTCACGTTTGATTGATTTATCTTGTAAACAAAGTTTAACGAATTTCTTTTCGTACTCATGTGGACTACATGACACTTCTCATTATTTAGACTCAATTGCCAGTTTTTACACCATAATAATATCTTATTTAGATCGTTCTCCAGTTGGTTTTGATCTTTACATGATTTTACTAGACGATAAAAGACTTCGTCCTCTGCAAACAACCTAACAGAACAACTATTCTCCCAAATCGTTTATGTAAATAACTAACAGCAGAGGACCAATGACACTACCCTGTGGAACGCACGATATCACCTCTGTTTTAGTCGATGCCTTAACATCGATTACCACAAACTGTGTCCTCTTTGATAGGAAATCTCCTATCCAGTCGCAAATATGCGGCGATTTTAAAACAAACTCATTTAGATGAAGAACTATTGGCAGCACTTGCAGCAGTGCTTGAGCCACTGTTGACATATTAACCTAAAGAACTGAAATGCCATATCGTGGGATAAACTATTGTATTATCTGTGTCGTAGAGGACTGCCTCCTGTGAATGGAACTAGCGTATGGAATGCATTTTGACGTCTTCGTCCTTTTCAAAGGGTGTTGAGAGGACAAACCATACAAAAAATGAGGTATGTAATGGTTACTGCAGGTATTGTGCTGATCCATGACGATACTCGTCATCAAAGGGATCATCATACAGCATTTTTTCTGTAGTTCAGTTGGGAGATGTTTAATGATCCAGCATGCACTCCTTGTAGTATCGCGTATTGTGAAGCACACAAAAACTAATGCTTAAAAATTGCAATAACCACAGGGATGCAGATAGCAGCGAGATAGCTGTACTTGTACCTCTGCCTTACGAAGTCAAGTAAGTGAGTGAAATCTGATTGCGAAAGCTTAGTTAAATAGTGTGACGTCTTCATCCAGACTGTACAACGTCTTCACCCAAACTGTGCAACTTCGTCACCCAGTCTGTACAGCGTCATCACCCAGTCTGTACAACGTCATCACTCAGTCTGTACAATGTCATCACCCAGTCTTTAATACGTCATCATCCAGACTGTAAAATGTCTTCACCCAGAAAGTGCAATGTCTTCACACAGAATGTGCAATGTCGTCATCCAGAATGTGCAATGTTGCCACCCAGACGTTCTCACCCACACTGTGCAATGTCTTCACCCAGACTGTGCAATGTCTTCACCCAGACTGTGCAGTGTCTTCACCCAGACTGTGCAATGTCTTCACCCAGACTGTGCAATGTTTTTGCCCAGACTATGCAATGTCTTCGTCCAGACTGTGCAATGTCTTCACCCAGACTGTGCAATGTCATCAATCAGACTTTGCAACGTTTTTATCCAGACTCTTCTTCAACCAAACTGTATCACATCTTCACCCAGACTGTGCAATATCTTCACCCAGACTGTGCAATGTCTTCACCCAGACTGTGCAATGTCTTCACCCAGACTGTGCAATGTCTTCACCCAGACTGTGCAATGTCTTTGCCCAGACTGTGCAATGTCTTTGCCCAGACTGTGCAATGTCTTCACCCAGACTGTGCAATGTCTTCACCCAGACTGTGCAATGTCCTTACCCAGACTGTGTAATGTCTTCATCCAGACTGTGCAATGTCTTTACCCAGACTGTGAAATGTCTTCACCCAGACTGTGCAAGGTAGTTGCACTGAGCACTAGACCTCTGGGAACCTCCATGGACTACCTAAAAACGCCACCCGTCAGACACAAACTTCCAGCCTTACGCTGCCCACAGTACTCGAACTCCTAATTTCAGAAAGTAATTCCCGTAAGATTATCATTTCCTCTCTAACAAAAGAATCATTGCTCGTCACCGGTAATAAATATATATATATATATATATATATATATATATATATATATATATATATATATATATATATATATATATATGTGTGTGTGTGTGTGTGTGTGTGTGTGGCGTCTATGTCACTTCTGGTCCTGCAGTTCTTTCATATTCACAGAATATATGAAATGAACTGCGAATGGTAAGCCTGGAAGTCGGTGTCTGACGGTAGGCGTGCTTAGGTAGTCCTTGCAGGTGGGGTGATCACTGTGTCGCCAGTGGTGTAGTGGTCAGTGCCTAGTTAGCAGGAGACAGGGTTTGAAATCCCGGCTGGGTACACATTTTCAGCTTTCCCCATTCGCGGTTGATGTCATATAGTCTGTGAATATGAGATTTCCATCTTGTTTTTTAATTCAAGAAATTCCTCTCCTCTGCTCAACATTTTGAGAAAGACGAAGAATGAAGACAACTGACACACGATGGTTCCATTCACAAGCGCTGATTTCTATGACACTGGAATAAAGTCGTATCCACGATATCACAAGTATCTCATTTCTGTTGGTCACTATTTTGTCTCTGTTTAAAAAGGAAACTTACTTTCTGGATTTGCCTGGACCATTCTGATAAATAGTGGCATTATCTGAATGGGACGTTTATAGGTAGATGTCATTTGTTGTGTATAGTTTCAGAAAAAATCGCTTGATTCATTTCAATATTTACATCTGTGTAGTTATTCTGCAAATCACAGTGAAGTGCCACACAGAGGTTTCAGCGCATCACTTCCATACCATTTATCTAGCATTCCATTATAGAATAAGAAGGAAATAAGGAACACAGAAATCTGTCCATTCGAACTCTGATATATTTTCTTTTGATCATCATTTTCCCTACATAACCACAGACAGTTTACCTATTTTCTAAAACACAGACAAAAAATCTAGATTAATCACTTTATTTGTTTTTGGAACATCTACAGGAATGGATGACCCATTTTTCGATATAGCCTCCAAAAGAATAGAAACATTTGTCATATCGTGGAATCAATTTTGTTGTCATATGTGTTTTGATACAATCGTACAACTATGACGGAGTACTAAGACAAATTTCGTTGCAGTTGTAGAAAATGATTACAATGTGGGTTTAATACACTAGTGGCCATTAAAATTGCTACACCAATTAGAAATACAGATGATAAACGGGTATCATTGGACAAATTTATTATATTAGAACTGACATGTGATTACATTTTCACGCAATTTGGGTGTATAGATCATGAGAAATCAGTACCCAGAACATCCACCTCAGGCCATAATAACGGCCTTTATATGCCTGGGCATTGAGTCAAACACAGCTTGGATGGCGTGTACAGGTACAGATGCTCATGCTGCTTCAACACGATACCACTGAAATCGTGTGTGCTTTAAGGGAGGAGTCCAACGTCAATAACGTGCTATTTTTGAAGACAGAACTGTGGAAATGACATTTATGGGTCCACTGCAGCAATCGCTTCCTTCAGCAGCAGTGACACTTTGTTCAGTTTTAATTAACTTCTCTGTTGTCCACAAATGTGAACCATAGCAGTAGTATGTTTTCATCTAGAGAAAGGTTTTATGATGACAAAAAACATATGCTATGTCTATTTAGTTGATAGTTTTTATGGTATATTATACTCTGAATTGCACTTAGGTTAGTGTGTCATTGAATGGGCTTTCCTTTTTTAAAGTAATGGGACGAAGTCGTCCCAAAACATCACATATGAACACGAATTTTTATATAATTTATAGAAGCCGTTAGGGGAGAGTGCCGGGTTGATGGGTGTACTGTACACGCCTCCTGGTGGCAGTTCATAAGAGCATTCATTGATTTCTTCGATTCATCATTCCTGTGATGCATGGTGGCGGTCTTGTTCCAGCAATGCGTGACTCAGTATTATGACAGTGAGTGAGTTGGGTGGCATGAGAAGTAATGACCTTGCTGTGGCAGCAATGCCGAATCGCAATGATTGCCGCAAAACACTCCAGGCAGTTGTGGGGGCGGCGACGGCTGCTGCGGCGCCTCA
The DNA here is from genome assembly GCA_026315105.1 of Locusta migratoria. NCBI lineage: Eukaryota > Metazoa > Arthropoda > Insecta > Orthoptera > Acrididae > Locusta > Locusta migratoria. The sequence goes on along the minus strand of CM048744.1, from coordinate 208,307,891 downwards.
TCCTCAGAGCCGAGGCCAACGAGAAAGGCCGCGGCACGCACGTCATGTCACGTAAGCAAGGTAGTCCTGAGCCGGTGCGAACGCTAGCTGAGTGGCTGGCCGCTGTGAGGCAGTCGGCTGTGACCCAGCGGTCGGCCAATCAGCTAGCGATCGCGCCGGCTCAGGACTACCTTGCTTACGTGACATGACGTGCGTGCCGCGGCCTTTCTCGTTGGCCTCAGAGCATAGTGACGTCACATAGTGTACCAAAGCCACAAATTAATGGCGAAGTTCTGCAAGCTATTTTAGCACCTAACTGCGACCCACTAGCGGTAAGTGCTGCTTCATCTATGCCATTTACTTCTTATTTAAGTATATGCCTAAGATCCACTGCTGTGATAGAGTGGCCGAGCGCTCCAAGAAGCCTTGCTGCGGAGCGCGCCGCTTTTCGCCATCGGTTAGAGTCCTCCCTCGGGTATGGGTGTATTTATTGTCCTTAGCATATGTTAGTTTAAGTGGTTTGTAAGCTTAGGGACTGACGACCAACATACTTAAGTCCCTTAGGTTTACAAAAATTTGAAAACTTATGATCCATTACACTAATCTCCAATTTGATAACACCTTCGGATTCACCTTAAGGCTACCACATCTTCTGAATTACAAATGTTTCTTTCCCTCATGCACTGAACGTACAACACTACTGGCCATTAAAATTGCTACACCAAAAAGATGATATCATCTGGAACTCTACCACTGTGCTACAGAGCCGCAATAATTCCTAATGTGCCATAATCGACTATAACCATAAAATTTTATATTACAGACATGGACTGTTTTATCTCCGCTCCTGTGGATGCATCGATATCGACCCACTCACCTATGAGTGTCACTGTTGCTTGTAGACTTACCGCTCCACACATGTCTGTTGGTAACCCTCTTAAAATGCATCCAAAGGTCTTTTATCTGCTTCTCTTAAAAATTTAATGCAGTATCCTGTTCCAATTATTACGTGTACCCATTAATCTCCTGAATTCTCCCTGCAAATACCTCTACAGTCTGACAATTCCTTTTCGTTAGCAACGTCAACTGCTCCCTATAGTGCAATGCTACTATTTTTGTTTCCTATATCTCTCAGTCAGAGGTTAAACTGATGAAATGTCTCTGCTCCCCTCAGACCCGCTGTATACCCGGCATGCAATTTTGCTTCTCCGGTCAACCTTAATTTTGATACCCTTAATAACTGCAAATCTGACCAACCGTCAACTTCAGCTACATTTCTCAAATTGTTGTACGTCGTTGCTTGACTTTCCAGAAAAGTAAATAATTTAATTTGCAGCTGACAGATTCGTCCTTTTGTGTGCTACCAGCTTATTTGCTAATCACACACCTCTCCAGTACGTGATCGCAATTGCACAATCATTTCCTGTAATATATGAACTATTTCCAACTCAGGTACACCCTGTATCTCTGACTCTTCCAAATCAACGCTTTTATTCCTAGTCGTCATAGTTAAAAACTAAGCAACTAGCTACTCCTATGAATCAAAAACTCTCTAAATTCTCCACAATATTTTCCCATAATTTATGACAGAATCTATTAATGCCACGTGTATAGTTCAAGATAATCCCCACAAAGAGCATCCAACAGGTGTCAACTATTCCTACCAACCATTTACAATACAAAATGTCCGTTACACCAAAGAAATCTGTGTGACAACTTGTCCGTTCATACTACCTTTCATAATAAAGCAAGCAAACAATAAACTTTTCACTCACTTTGGGCCGTAGGTTCAAGCTTCGTGCTGGAAAAGCGATACTTGTCGGCCTGTTACCAGCGTGGAAGGTGTCATGGGAGAATGTCAGGATGGTGTGTGCTAGTAATACTGTGTTTTCAATGAATGCCTATATTGATTTCTTTAACACATCCTTCCTCCAACGTGTGACGGTGCTCTCGTGACCAGCAATACTCAATTCAGTCTTGTAACGACAGTGGCAGAGTCGGGCGGCAAAAGAAGTGAGGGCCTTGTTGTGGCAACACTCACAGCTCCTGGTGCTGCCCAATCCGGCTGACTGTTGCAAAGGAGCTGTGGCGGCCCATCCTCATAGCACAGTGACATCATGTAGCATGTCCTCCTCGCAGACGAATGGCACGATACTGCGTAGCACACCTGGAGGCAAACAGCATGGTTCCGGCTTCCTTCATCCGCAACTGTTGGTAACCCCCGCCCTTCTTAGTTTTGGATCCACCACTATTTATACCGTTTTCCCCATTGAATTTTTCTCTTGCTTTGGTTTTTGGTTACACATGGCTCAGCACGACAGCTTTTTCAGGTGGTTGCCTTGCACAGTTGTGTAACCTATTTCCACACCTTACAACAACACAATGCCTATCGTTAACTGCTGCTTTATCTCTGGCAATTGCATCTACTTTTACAATATGCCTATGAACAACTACAAATTGACACCTGGTCGTTATTTTCCTAAATATTTTTCATTCCTATTTCGTAAAAATCTAAAGCCTCTTAATGTAACAATCGCGAAACAGTCGTCAAAACGCTGACTAGGATGTGTAATTCAGGACAAGAGGCTTTGAATGTAATTTGTTAATAATATATATCTTAATGAGTAATCTACAATTATTGAAATTAATAATAAAACGATCATGGTATGATCATTAAAGAGTAATTGTTCTATTAATTGTGAAGCTCCATGATAACGCCCGTCCCCATACGTGGGAGCTGTTGGATTATCCAATTCTTCTGATCTTGCTCCTAACGATTTCCTTCTTTCCTTGCTGCTCGAGAAATTCGTATCCTTCGGCCAGCGTTTTCACAATGACGTAGAGCTGAAGACGACTGTGACACGTTTGTTCCATTCATAGACTTACTAAATAAAAACTGCATCACTCGCTGGCGCTACTGTCGCGTCCCCACATTGAATGTGACAGAAGCCGCCATTTGCAGGAAAAAGGGCGTAAACATGGTTCGTTCGTGTGCTGCTTTTAATTGTAACAGGTATTTCTAAAGGCTCGTTGATTTCCATGCTTTTCGCCATTTTCTTGAATGAGAAATGTTGATAATGATAAAGATAGATGGATAGTTGTCAAAATACCAAAAATAGGTTGTTACAAAATGTTCTGGAAGTGACATTACATCTTGGTTGGGACAAGTTGTAGGTTATACTGCAAAGTAACAATTTGTTTCCAAAGGCTGTTAATGCAAATGCTAAGTATAGGTAACAGCAGATTGTTCTGTAGCATTACCTGATGTATATATTTTCACCTTATATCTAATGAACTGTCTACTATAAAATTCCAAGCTACATAAGGAAAAGCTGTAGAGTTAGATTACAAACAAAAACTGAGAAAAGTGCTTGGTTGCATGTCAAGTATTGATATTGTATTTCATTATAAATTACTATAAATACTAATAGAATTAATGAAGTTGAGCTGAATGAAGAATTAGGAATATGAGAGGTATTTATTTAATCACACATATAAGTATGATGCAGAGGTAGGTGGGTTAATTGCTTCCAGACACTTAACAGGTGTTGAATGTACTTCGTAAATGGTCAAATATTTGATCGAATGTTGAATACACAACCACTGTAAGAGGTTAAAAAGTAGTTTTAATAAGTAGTGTGCGAATGAAATGCCTATTTATAGTTATATGACTTATTACAATTATTCATTCTCAAATTCGAGCAAGTGGAAAAAATATTCTATGCAATGTGCAAAAGGAATGTAGACCTAATTGTGCAATACAAAAATAAGCGTGTAAAATTTACAGAGTAGTCGGCTAAACGTAAACAGGACCTGACAGAAACTTATGTTGATTAAGTAATAATCAAAAAATGTTTGTATAGCTTATGGGACTTAACTACGGGGTCATTAGTCCCTAAACATACAAATTACTTATGAAGTTACTAATACTAAGGACGGCACAAATATCCATGCCCGACGGGGGATTCGAACCCCAGACCGTAGTGGCCGTGCAGACCGTGACTAGAGCGCCTCAGTCCCCTCGCCTCCGCGGCCGGCAAGTAATAATCGCACTCCCTGCTATTTGAAGTGTCATGCAATCATAGTATGCAAATAACTCGATGCTAAATCGCTCCTACTTGTCAGAGAAGAGCCTTACATTCTTAAATTTCGTCTCTATGAGACTTATTTCGGATATTAGGAAACTTCATTCATTTAAGAATACTTTTTGAACAGACTGCAGAACTCTGTAATTTTCTTTCTTTTTTTTTTTTTTTTTTAATTTGTGCGTTTATTTTGGTGCTTCATTTTGTTTTTGTTTCGTCACATATACTTCAACTCATATCCCCAGTACTAGGATTCATCCCTGCAAATAGTGGCGATCATCTGCTTCAATTGGGAGACAGTTGCCTCGCTTCTCCGCTACGGCGTGGTAGTGGCTTGGTTCCATTCACAGACGGCAGCCTTAAGTGACACTGAAAAGCAAAAGCTGTTAGCACGACAGGAAATGTCTCATTTCTTTTAGTGGCTATGACGAAAATTTATTCAAATGTTGCTGCAACCGTTGCAATAAACTTTTCCTTTAACAATGACTTTTTTTTTTCCTTTTTTAAAAGGGGAACAGGAGAACTTGCTTTATGGATGTGCATTATACAAGAAAGGGCTTTCCCTACTATGGTTTTTTAAAGATCACTTAGTCATTAGTTTTTCATACTCGAGAAGGATGGTCCTTTATTATAGAATAGAGATCATAGATGTTTATCGATGTTCAATAAATATCGATGTTTAGACGGAAAACATCGATGTTTTGACGTTAATGTTACATTGGTGATGTGGAAACAACGTAGGAGCTTCCATAATTCCATGTTGAAGATTAAATTCGATGATCTAATAAAAATTTGGTTTATTATGAACAACAGCCAAGACTGCTTATAATTTTCTTATAGGACTGATAATTAAATCTATTTCTCCAGTACAGGGTAAAATTTTGCTCTTGGCAGCGGTGGAATAGTATGCAGAAGTTGGCAGCGACCGCCAAGTACTACTCATGAAGCGCACATTTTGTCACCGACATAAGCACACTACGACAACACCGTAAGTAAAATTTAAGTCTAAGTTATATCAGTTTATCGTAATTTCTTACGACTGTTCATATCGTGACACAAATAGTTGTTTACACGTTATATTAAGTGGCAGTGACACCAATGATACTGTATGCGGTATTGCCAGTCTAGTAGTGTGGAAAGGGCTAAAGTAGAGATCACTGGTAACGGGAGCGTCTGCGACAGTACCGTAGCGCACAAGTGTTGGCACCGACCCCGATTTCGCGTAGCTAATGGCGCGCCAATTTGATGGGACCAATGACAGCCGAAAAAATATTGAATGAGTTTATAGGACCCGTTTTACAGCAACTGTCTGGAAAAAGTACGAAGCTAACTTATGCGGGTTTCAGTACGCAAATCATGAATGCCATTTCTGCCGATAAATAAAACTATTCCAGCACGCAGTAAAATAGGTTTTCGAATCCTACAGTGTACCATTTCAAGTATTATTCCAGACAAAAATGTATCAAATTATAAATCACTTAAGGAGACATTATGTAGGTATGTTTAGTGTATAAGTAAGAACATTTACTTCACTTATAGATCTCCATAAATCTTCCTTATCATCCACAGTAAGTCACTTGGAATACAGTTGATTGCAGTAGCTTTTTCTTTGTATGTTTCGATTTTAGTCACTGTGTTTTGTGTTAAGAAATATTTTTTATTCTTTATACTTGCAGTGAAATACCCGCATAAAGAATACCGCAGACTACTCGGTAAGTTGTCCAACTCCGTCGTGGTTTTGCTCACTAACCATAAACTACAAACTCGAGACAAAACTTACCTCAACTAGTTTTTCAAATTCGTGAATTTACACAATTGTTGACAACAGAAGAGCAGCTCGTTTCATATTGTCACGATACAAGGGGAGACAGCATTACGGAAATGATACAGGATCTGGGATGGGAATCATTACAACAACGGCGCTTATCACTGCGGCGTGGGCTACTTACTAAACTACATTCGCCAACATTCTCCTCCAAATGCGAAAATATATTGCTGACACCCATTTACATAGGTAGAAATGATCATCAGAATAAAATACGAGAAATCAGAGCACGAAAGGAGAGAGTCGGGTGTTCTTTCTTCCCGCGCGCTATTCGAGAATGGAATGGGAGGTAAAATAGTATAACGGTGGTTCGATCAGTCCTCTGCCAGGCACTTAAATGTGATTTACAGAGTATCCCATGTAGATGTAGAATAGATGGAACAAAGTCAAACTTCGACTGCAAAACAGTTGTCAATTAAGTTTGTTGGAGTTGGTTGTCAGTGTGAAGGCACCTTTAAGACTCTTTTTGCAACTAAAACATCTATGTTATTGGATTGGTCATCGATGTTTTTCTTTGGATATTTGTAGTACATCGATTTCTTTTCACGATGTTATTGTCAATGATTTTCTAATGTCGTTCATCTTTTATAGATGTTTATGTCCCTGCTTTGCCAGGCTGTGTATCTATTCAAGTTATGTGTTAGTCCATCCCCGGACGCATTAGTTACTTTCATAACCTCACACGGATTAACTCGAACAAATTACAAACGACAACCGTCTTCCTAGACGAACCGTATCAGCGAGCATGGCAACCTCAGCGTCTGAGTATGGAGAATATACTCATTTACTTGTTTCCTTAATTTTTATTTATTTATTGAATTTAAAGCCACCTCTGGTGGCAGGCTGGCAGCAGTTTGAGTGCTGCTCTTCAGACAAATGAATTTCCATAATGGACAATTTGTTATAAAGACATTGAACGGCGATAATAAAATGCTGAATTTAAAACTTGAGAGGAGATTAAAATGGAGACAATTTACATGAAACAGAGAGTTTGAAAATACTGATTCAGAAGTATAAAGGCACATATAAGCAGTCGTTAAAAACCAAGGTGGTTAAAATGGCATAACTGTAGACTGGGGTACCACCCTTCTGCTTTGACCCATGACGTCAAGATGTCGACAAACCAGTATACGGGATATTTTAATACTTCTGTATTGTAGATACAAATAATCTGTAGTTATTATAAATAACAGAATGTACCATCGATCACAGGTCTTAGCCAAAAAATTCGCGCCTTCGGCGCTCACATACGAAAAGAAAAAAAATCTCTCGGTTAACCTACATCTAACCATCAGAGAGGAGCTACAGATCACTTTTTAAACCCAAAATATTAATCCGTTTTATTTGTAAACAAACTATTGTGTTTAACTCAACCACCACATAATCACTCACGCCTTCTACAAACACGCACGCACCTCAGAACTACCGAGCTGCGATGACGTCACGGGCCAAAACTGACGGGCGGTATCCCCGTCTACTGGTGAGCCGTTAAAATCACTGTTTTAAGCCCGTAGGATGATGACGAAGGCACTGATTAAACAAACTGCAACACAAATATTCTGCCTATTCGGCTGCTGCTTAGATTGTAAAAGACACTTGTAATACTGAACACAGCAGTAGCACAACACTGACAGTGCACGGATAAAAATTTTATGTCGGGAGGGTTGAGGGGGGCGATGGGGGAGGCGGCGGCAAGGACTCACTGGGGAGGGGAAGGAAGGCGAGAACCAAGCGTGGGTGGGAGTTGGTTGGGGGTGGGAGGGAGAGGGGGCATACAAAAATGGGGATGGACTATGGTTGATAGGATGGGAAGATGTCGGGTCGGAGGGCACCATTCAAGAGGTAGAGATGACGGAAGTTACCTTCGTAGAGGATGCAGAGTGCGCGAAAGTGAACGGAGGGAGGGATAAGAAGGTGTAGCAGAGGTCTGGAATGCAGCAGGATGTGGAAGTTCAGGATGCATATCTGAGGCGGAGGTGATTGAAGAACTTGAGCAGGTGTGGGAAAGGCATAAGATCATAGAGAATCCACATGGGGATTTGGATATGATAAGCGAGGTGGAGGGCAAGGCGTTCAAGGATCTGTAGGAATTGGTAGTGGGCAGGGGGAGCAGAATTACAAGTGGGGTGGAAGCAACACAGGATAGGACGCAGTGTTGAATGGTAGGTGAATAGGACGCGTGAAGGGGCTGAGTCCTCGTGGTCGGCCGGAAAGTGGTTTGAGTAGGTTGTGGCGGGAGAGGGCTTTATCACGGACTGTCTGAAGGTGCGGTTTCCAGAGAGGGAGAGGTCAAGTGTAAGGCCTAGGTACTTGAGGGTTTTGGTTTGCAGGATGGAACGGTCATGCAGTGGTGGTGGTGGAAGGAAGGGGTGGTGTGACCTATGATGATTGCCAGGGAATTGGTGGGATTAATGGTGAGTAGCCACTGGTTACACCATGTCGAGAATTCGCATAGATGGGACTGAAGGAGGTGTTGGGAGGGGTGAGAGCTAGGAGGGCGGTGTCATCAGCGTATTGCATGAGGTAGACAGGAGGCTGGGGTCGCAGCATGTCAGCCGAGTACATGAGGTAGAGGATGGGGGAGAGGACAGAGCGCAGGTGCACCCCGGCAGAGGGGTAGAACAAACGGGAGTCGGAATTATTGACTTAGGATGGGCGGTGGGCAAGAAAGGATGCGACGAAGCGGACAGGAAAGGCCACACAAGCGGCAAGACAATTCACCTAGAGGGAAAGGAAGTGGATGGTGGAACACGGGAGTTGGTCATCGACCAAGAAGGACCAGAGTTTTTCATTTCTCTTCCTTGATTGTACTTCATCGCCAGCGGAGGTAACAGGCTGGTAGCAGTATCAGTGCCGCTTCTCAGGTGACAGTACAAAACGCATAAAGAAAGACAGTTAAAAATTTCGTCGTTTGTACCATTTATTTTAAATAACAGCTGCGAGAACACACCAATTTGCAAGAAATTCTCTCCATGGTGATGAACACAATTTTAATCTCATGGGTTCTCTGCTTGCTAATCCTCTCATGACTCGTGTGACATTTGTGGGCCACTTCACTTTTTTGCGCTTTACAACCAAGATGACATTTAAAACCCACATCTGCTTCATGTTGTTGTCGGCAGGAAATCTTAAGTGCAGCTGGCTATTATTACAGACATGTTTGCTCTAAACAGTTTTATTATGCTGGAAGTTACATTAAGCAATGCACCTATTTTGTCGCTCAGCCCAGGTGAAGATTTGTACATATTTTACTGATATTCTAAATAACCAAGGTAAGGCGAATAACCGTAGATTTTGCGCATCTTCTCATTTATTTATTATAGTTTCAGTGTGTAAGGTATTTTTATAATGCAGATGTGAAAAGTACTAATCACATAGTTTGAAGGGACATATTTGTCTCACTTTTTTATAATTCGTTGCACACTCGTCAAATTTTGCATTATTTCATTCAGTTAGTGGTATTACGTAATCAGAATCAATTTTGTTTTCCTCATTTTATTGTGTGTGCAGGTTAGAGACAGGTTTGTAGAAATTACGAAAGAAAAATTGGAGAGGTTGACCAAAAGTAGTAAATTGAAAAACGTGGAAAACTGAAGAACCAAGAAGAACTTTTCCACGCGATATTTATGGCTATTAAATTCCACTATTCGAACGATAAACATATAGATAATACAGTGGGCTTTTTCATACTAGGAAAATTGATAATTATTATACCGACATAATTTATCTTTGAATTATTTGTTTAGTCTAATTTATATAATAGCTGCGAGATAGCAGACAAACCAATTGGCCAGAAATTGATTTCACAGTGAGGTGAGGAATTTTAATTCTTTCATTACGAAATTATGAATTGGAAAAATGAATATTCAGTATCTTCTGTATTAATACAATGCACTAAAAATAAATCAAAACGTTCTTCAATATCTTTTCACGATATTTCTACGGAGTGCAGATAACCTTAAGGCAACCGAGTTAGTGGTAATAACAGATAGTTGCTGCAGAGGGCGTTGGTGTAAATTGTGTTTACCAAACGAAGCACACAAGCAATTGGGTTCAGATAGTGCAAGGAGTAGGTAATGCAATGCAGCTGCAACGTGACTTACCCGAAGTTACGGTATGGACGGAAGAGGGACAGGCACAGAGGGATTCAACTGCAGCTAATGAAGTGTCCCAAAGTGTAATATTCGAAGACAACAGGGTCGTTAAAAGAAGGGAAGGCCCAGGTCGTCGACGGTTGCAGATGGACATTATCTCCGGTTAACAGGACGTCGATGTAACTCATTTTCAACGCATCCTCCAGGCAGTTTCAGGACGCGCAATATCAACATATACAGTTCGAAATAGCCTTCGAGAATGTAGCCTTCACGCACGGAGGACTATGGTGTGTGCCGCGTTAAGACCACGTCTCCGTTAACCCGCAGAAACTGGGCGGAAGAACATCAGGATTGGAGTCATAAAGAATGACGCAGGGTTCTGTTCAAAGATGACTTAAGAGTTTTTGTCCAGCCAGACAATCGTCGTTCCCTCACCTGAAGAGAGCCGGCCGAGGTGGCCGAGGGGACTGAGGCGCTCCAGCCACGGTCTGCACGGCCACTACGGTCGGGGGTTCGAATCCCCCCTCGGGCATGGATATTTGTGCCGTCCTTAGTCTTAGTTACTTCATAGGTAGTTTGTAAGTTTAGGGACTGATGACCCCGTAGTTAAGTCCCATAAGCTATACAAACATTTGAACATTTGATTTTCACCTGAAGAGAGGGAAGCATCACCATTTGGGCAGGAATCAGATCTATAGAACGTACAGAACTGTATGTCCATTAGAATGGCTCAGAGGTATAGAGACGAGTTCCTTCCACTTTTTGTTGTGCCCTACGCTGGTGCCATAACAGATGTGTTCCTTCTGGTGGACGAAAACACTCGTCCACACAGAGCTGCACTCTGAATAACATACTTGAAGCTGAGGGAAATGAACGAATAGTGTTCACCGGACTGAATATGTCTGGGATGCAATTGGCAGATGCAGCCAGACCAGTACTTTCCACAACGGTGCAAAAAAGCTGGATAATGGCCAAATATCCCTCAAAAGCTAATTCGTAACCTCATACTGCCCATGTCACGCAAGTGTGCAACTGTACTGCCCGTCCGAGGTGACTCACACACCATATTAGAGGGCGACAAGAATGACTTTTTCGATATTTGGTATCTTCACGGTACCTCGCTTTTAGTAAACACTATATAAACTTCAAGTAAAGATTTGAGACAGCGACAAATCGTACTGTACCACACACAAATCAGAATTATAGTCAATATCTAAATAAAATATGTTACCGTATTTATATTGTTTATGATATCTTACCTGATCCCCTAATTGTTTTGAGCAGTCTAAATAAGATTAATGTGGCATTCGAACCACCGAGCCGACGTTGACTTGTTCTCCAATCTACAATGCTACCAAATTAGCTACGCTGACAATTGTCCCATAACATGTACTTAAATGTGTTCTGTAAAACTTCAAAGTCGATTATCTCGAAATTTTTTGGGAGTTGCATCGAATTTCTTAGGCTGATTACTATTCGTAAACTTCACGTACCATATACAGGGTGAGTCACCTAACATTACCGCTGGATATAATTAGTAAACCACATCAAATACTGACGAACCGATTCCACAGACCGAACGTGATGAGAGGGGCTAGTATAATTGGTTAATACAAACAATAAAAATTGCACGTAAGTATATTTTTTAACACAAACCTACTTTTGTTTGAATGAAACCCCGTTAGTTTTGTTAGCACATCTGAACATATAAACAAATACGTAATCAGTGCCGTTTGTTGCATTGTAAAATGTTAATTACATCCGGAGATATTGTAACCTAAAGTTGACGCTTGAGTACCACTCCTCCGCTGTGTCATCGTGTGTATCGGAGAGCAGCGAATTAAGTAGGGATCCAAACGGAACGGTGATGTACCTTAGGTACAGAAGAGACTAGAACAGCACATTACGTCCACATGCTAACACCTTTATTGGTGTTTTTCACTGACGCGCATGTACATTACCATGAGGGGTGACGTACACCTACACCCGTGGTTTCCGTTTTCAATTACGGTGTGGAATAGAGTGTGTCCCGACAGTAGATGTTCAAAGTGGTAGTCATCATTTGCTGCACAAAATTGCAATCTATGGCGTAATGAATGTCGTACACGCCGCAGTACATCTTGTGTAATGTTGCCGCAGGCTGCCACAATAAGTTGCTTCATATCCTCTGGGGTTGTAGGCACATCACGGTACACATTCTCCTTTAACGTACCCCAAAGAAAGAAGTCCAGAGGTGTAAGATCAGGATAACGGGCTGGCCAATTTATGGGTCCTCCACGTCCTATGAAACGCCCGTCGAACATCCTGTCAAGGGTCAGCCTAGTGTTAATTGCGGAATGTGCAGGTGCACTATCAAGCTGATACCACATACGTCGACATATTTCCAGTGGGCCATTTTAGAGCAACGTTGGCAGATCATTCTGTAGAAACGCGATGTATGTTGCAGCTGTTTGGGCCCTTGCAATGAAGTGACGACCAATGAGGTGGTCGCCATTGATTCCGCACCATACATTTACAGTCCACGGTCGCTGTCGCTCTACCTGTCGGAGCCAGCGAGGATTGTCCACGGACCAGTAATGCAGGTTACATAGATTCACTGCCCCGTGGTTTGTGGAACCTGCTTCATCGGTAAACAGGTAGAACTGCAATGCATTCTCTGTTAATGCCCATTGACAGAATTGCACTCGATGATTAAGTCCTCACCATGTAATTGCTGATATAGCGAAACATGTAACGGGTGAAAGTGGTGACGATGCAGTATGCGCATTACAGTTCCTTGCGAGAGCCGGTGAACTGAGTCAATGTCCTGCGTCGGTTCACGGCAACAGCAGCTAACACACCAACTGCACCCGCTTCTCCTGTGACGGGCCTGTTACGGACCCGTTTGCGTGCTACGACCATACCTGTTGCATACAGTTGGCGGTAGATGTTTTCAAATGTGCGGCCCGTTCGATGCTCACTGTCCAGGTACCGTTCTGCATACACCCTGCAGGGTTCATCTGCATTTTGTCGAAACTCGCCATAGATCCATAGATGAGTATCATCTCTGCCTTTTCAGAGTTCTAACACACTATGGTCACATTTCCTACAACTACACTACCACAGACGTCTGGTAACACAGTGTACTACTGTTAGTCTGCGTGCAAAGACGAATGCAGAATAACAATAGAAGCAAGCGCTACATGCGGACACTGCGACAGCTAGACAAACCACAACAGTGCAGTACAGCCACACTCGTAAACACGGTCCCTGCAGCTGCTGCTCGCCGACCATTGCCCGTGTTTGTTACAACACCCAACTGAACGTCGGAGGTTTCAAGCGTAAAATTTAGGTTATAATATATCTGGATGTAATTAACATTTTACTATGCAACAAATGGCACTGATTACGTATTTGTTTATATGTTCAGATGTGCTAACAAAACTAACGGGGTTCCATTTTAAAAAAACCTAGGTTTGTGTTAAAAACATACTTCCGTCATTCTTTTACGGTTTGTATTAACCAAATACACTAGCCCCTTTCCTCACGTACGGTCTGTGGAATCGGTTCGTCAGTATTTGATGTGGTTTACGAAATATATCCAGCGGTAATGTTAGGTGACTCAGCCCATATATATATATATATATAGTAAAAGAGGCAAACACAGTAAAACGCTGTTTCACTAAGTGTGTTTGCCTCTGTAACTTATAAAATAATAGGCGATGGGAAATTTTAATGCGTAGGTCAACACAAGAAATGTTACACTTTCTGCGGAGCTATGAACATAGTTTTTTGTATGATTTTCCAAAGAGTTACACCACAAAGATATAATTTTTTAAATGGAACAATAATTTTTTCTATTGTGTTTTGGATCCGTTTAAACCAGCTGCGTCCAAATCAATTTAAACTACATTCCTATCACAGTTAGTTTGGGAGCTACAACCCTTCAAAGTTCCGGGGGCGGAAGCTGCGATAGCGTATCTGACTGGCCGAGTGGCTACCCCTAGGGCACGGCCCACTGTCTCATGACCACCAGCCAGTGAGCTACGCTGTCGTAGCCTTCGCCCCCTAAATTTTGAAGAGTTGTAGCTCCCAAACTAACAGTGATAGGAATGTAGTTTAAAGTGATTTGGACACAGCTGGTTTCAACGAATCCAATGCACGATAGAAAAAACTATTGTTGCATTTAAAAAATTATATTTTTGTGCTGTAACTCTTTGAAAAATGATACAAAAAACTATGTTCATAGCTCCGCAGAAAGTGTAACATTTTTTGTATTGGCCTACCGCATTAAAATTTCCCGTCACCTATTATTTTGTAAGTTACAGAGGCAAACAATATATATATATATATATATATATATATATATATATATATATATATATATATATATATATATATATATATATTGGTCTCCTTGGTTAGTTGGTTGTTTGTTTGAGGGGGACAAAACTGCGAAGGTCATCAGTCCCCCATGTGGTATCCTTGTTAGAGGCTCCCAGATTCAGCCACCCTTCTATTATTTCATGTGGAAAACATGTACACTAATATCCCTGTGACTGAAACAATAAATATCCTACAAGAAACCTACAGACCCATATCACCCTTCCACTGTAATATATCATAGAAATAATAAATCTTTTAGAACTAATAACGGAACAGAACTATTTCCAGTTCAATAAAGAATTTTCTTTACAAAGTGAAGGATTACCAATGGGTTCCCAAATTTCAGGTATTATTGCCAATATCTTTATGAACCATATAGAACAGGTCTTATTTAACAAAATAGTCCCAAACGGATACAAGATCCTATACTGAATTAGATATGTGGATGACATCATATGCCTCATATATGAACCAAGCTCAAAAATAGACCAGTTGTATACTGACATAAATTCTGTTCATGACAAGATACAATTCACAGTAGAAAAAGAGCAAAACAGACAGTTAAATTTCTTAGATGTCACCATAAAAATTCAGAACAACCTGCATACATTTGACATATTCAGGAAACCAACAACAACAGACACAATTATGCACCACACATCTAATCACCTATCCACAGCACTAAGATACATGATCCACAGACTAAACACCATCCCAATAGACACAGATTACTACCAGAAAGAAATGAATACCATAGAACACATAACTACAAACAATGGATACAAAAAATACCTAGTAACAAAGCTGAACAATACAATTAAAAAACAAATAAACACAGCAATACCACCTACAAAGGCAGAATACCACACAAACACACACACACAAGACACACACACACACACACACACACACACACACAAGAACAACGCAAAGGCAGAAAAATGAAATAAAAAACAACAGGTGGTATACAATGACATGCAATCGCAAATACACACATAGAATATCCAACATTTTCAAAAAACAAGGCATCAAAATAGACCACCAAAACAACAACTCACCTCAAAAATATTTTCCAAAATCAATAGAAAATACAGATCCATACAGAAAATCACGAATATACCAACTGAAATGCAACACATGTGATTGAAGATACATTGGTCAGACTAAAAGAACATTTGACACCAGATATAAAGAACATGTAAGAACCTGGAAGTATAAAACAAGTCACTCAGTTTTTGCAGAACACTTACACCAAAACCAACATAAACTCACCACCAGAGACACAGACATGGACATCTTAAAATTAAACAACAACAAAGAACACCTGCTCACCCTTCAAGAAAACTACCGTATCCAAAAAACAATAACAGGAAAGAAACATTTCATAAATGACCAAACCAATCTAGCAAACAACACGCCTGTTCAGATTCCTCTAACGCCTCTGCCTCCGTTACGTCGCCCGAAAACTGAATTCCTACCACCCGCTTGTCTTCTGCCTATTGTTGCATCCTGGGCCTCTGCCACACCGTTAGCTTGTTATCCCTCCCTCCACCTTCACCTTCACACTCTCCACATCCTCTCTGAGGGTAACTTCCGTCACCTTCCCCTTCCGGACGACGCCCTCCATCCTGACATCTACTCATCCTATCAATGTAAACGAAGGCTTCCGCGGCCGTTGTCATTGTTTATAAAACTCTTCTGGGTGTTGGACCGCATCGTCAATATATCAAATACTTCACCGACGTTTCGGCCACTATTGCAAGTGGCCATCTTCTGGGTGTTACGTAACACCCAAAAGATGGCCACTTGCAATAGTGGCCGAAACGTCGGTGAAGTATTTGATATATTGACGATGCGGTCCTCATCCTATCAAATTTAGATCACCTCTGTATTTGTACACCTCCTCCCCTTCCCCCACCCATTCCACACCCTCCCAAGCTTGGCTTCCCTCTGCTTCCCCATCCCTTGGAGTCATTACACGTTCCTCCCCCATTGCCCCCACCCTTCCACCTCCCGTCCCTTCTCTCTTGTCTCCCCTTCCTTACTCATCACCTGTGGGGTACCTGTGCCCAACAATTTTAACAGTGGTCTCTCAGTGTTGTAGTGTCAGTGCTAGTGATCAGTGTTTCAAGTTTTAAAATGTCAGCTACCGCCGAGCAGGTAGAATATTGTGTTGCCAATTGCTATTCAATGTGTGTTCTCGTAATCGTCTACTGTCCACCAATGAATGTGCTTTAATCTATGAGAGTTTTAACTTTCCATATATGTGTGTTTTAACCACTGTACTATTTTAATTTCTGAATATGTATTTTAAACTAATTTCTTTTCTGTGTAAGTCTCCACTCTTCATCTCCTGTTAATTTTTAATTCTGCGATTTTTATCACTGTTCCATGTTTTATGCCAAGTTGACAAATATGTACAACCGATCGTCTGAAGAGCAGCACTGAAGCAGCTGCCAGCCTGCTACTACATGTAAAAAAGCTATCCTTTATTCCCCTGATTCGATTTTGATGAAAGGTAACCTAAGTTATGCTCCAAGCTATTGTAAAATTTCGTGTGAAGCCCCACGTATATTTGTGTAGTACTTTTCGAGATTACTCTCTACAAATAGACACATACGATAGCTTGCAGAGAAAATTTTAAATTTTATATCCCTACTTTCTCTGATCTGATTTTGTGAACTGAACCATTTATGTAACCTCACGATACCCTCCCGTTACCTGTAAAAAAAAAACCTGAAAAATCGTCTGTTAGTTTTGGAGTTTAATCTGATGAAAGTGTACCGTGATCAACACTAAGAATTAAGTTACGACTCCCCAACTAAGGTTGGATACTTGTCGAACTTGCGACAGGTAACCTTTCTGGCGGAGAAGCTGTTTATTGAGCAGTCGTACCGCGTAAGCGGGAATAAACAACTATTTTGAGACTTACAGCGATCGGCGAGCACGACTTGATGTCAATAACGGACCGCGGCGAGAGGGAGCGCGCTGCGGCACAAACAGGTTGGCCGCCGACACGTGTTGCAGATACTGTGCATGGACGAGAAGGAGACGGACACGGGAAAGATGGCCATGGCTATGTGGAATACATCTGTTCTAGCAAAGCGTAACGAGTTCTGCGCTATCTTTTGCTGTGGCATTAATTGTGGAACGCTGAGGTTTTGACGATGCAACATGAGCTGCAGTGAGCAGCACTAGTTACAAATTTCATACTAGTTTCCGACGGTAAGCGGGTACCTGCTCGCCTAATAAATTGGCGGTGACCAGTAGCTGTTACTATTCTCGTTTTCACCGGAGTATCCAGAACACTAGTGTCATTGTGATTTTGTAGAAGGAGGTGCATGTAATTCACTGAAATGTATGGGTGATAGAGCAAGGTTTCATTTCGTAGGGCGTGTCCATGAAGGCTCAATGAAGAAAATGACATGCCTTGTGTTTGACGTATTGACATTGATTACAACTGGGAGTGTTGTATGTGAATTTCATAAATAGTTTCCTTTCATTTAGGTACAGTTTATTTAATGAAAAGGTACATTGTGAAAGTTAGTAGCGGACGCAGTGTTCATTTGTTGTTCATAATACGGTACTAAAAAATATATATATATAATACAATTACGAGTAAAGAAGTAATAGATTAAAACTTGGTGCATGATGGGGCGGTTTTCCATTAACATCATTATGTGCTCGTATCTCATGAACTATGTTCAAATGTTCAAATGTTTGTAAATTTTATGGGACTTAACTACGGGGTCATCAGTCCCTAAACTTACAAACTACTTATAAACTACTTACGAACTAGGACAGCACAAATATCCATGCACGAGGGGGGATTAGAACCCCCGACCGTAGTGGCCGTACAGACCGTGACTGAAGCGCCTCAGTCCCCTCGGTCACCGCGGCCGGATTTCATGAACTACGTGTCGTACTGTGATACAATTTAGAAATGTTCAAATGTTTGTTAAGCTTATGGGACTTAACTACGGGGTCATCAGTCCCTAAACTTACAAACTACTTATGAACTACTTACGAACTAGGACGGCACAAATATCCATGCCCGAGGGAGGATTCGAACCCCCGACCGTAGTGGCCGTGCTGACCGTGACTGGAGCGCCTCAGCCACCTCGGCCACCGCGGCCGGCATACAATTTAGAAGGTACACTCACCTATATGAGTGTATACTGTTTGTAAAATTTCATGGGGCTACAATGTGCAGTGTAGAAATTAGAAATTGTAATGTCATAGCGAATGCCATAGTTTTAGTCCATGAATAAGGCAACGTTACTGTTTAAGTGCTCATATCTCATGAACTACGTATCGGAATGTGATACTGTCTGTAAAATTTCCTGTCGCTGCCGGTCGCGGTGGCCGAGGGGACTGAGGCGCTTCAGTCACGGTCTGTACGGTCCCTACGGTCGGGGGTTCGAATCCCCCCTCGGGCATGGATATTTGTGCCGTCCTTAGTATTAGCTAGTTTGTAAGTAGTTTGTAAGTTTATGGACTGATGACCCCGTAGTTAAGTTCCATAAGCTTCACAAACATTCGAACATTTGATTTCCTGTCGCTACAACTTGTAGTGTTCAAATTATAAATTGTATCGTCATACCGAGAGCCGTAGTTTTACTCCATAAACAGCGGAAAAGTATTAAGCTAGAAACTTTTCTTCTTTCATGATTTTACTATAGTTGCCAGCGAGAAAAAGTTTAATAAAGGTTTAAAGTTATATTTAAAGTTTGTTGCAAGTCGCTAAGTACTGACATTCTCGTACAGTGTATTTCGAACGTCTCGCCGCATTATATGGCATTTTTTGCTATTTCTATTGGTTATGACGTAATATCTTTTAAACCATGTGCCGTATGTGATTCTTAACCATGCAGCAATTGTTACCTCTCGGGAAGGAATGTGTGTACCAAATTTGGTAGAAATTGGTCCAATAGTTTAGGAGAAACTGAGCAACATTGTGGTAAAATGCAGCAGTTTTTCGCGAATCTCATGGTTTATGACGACATATCTCGTGAACTATATATCGTTTGTGATTCTTACACTTACGGCGGCCGTCCTCATGGTTTGAAGCTTACGTGTACATAATTTCATTAACATTGGAACAAAACTGTGGATTTGTATGCAACACGTACAACTGCTGTTTGTGTATGTACTGGCCATTAACATTGCTTCACCAAGAAGAAATGCAAATGATAAATGGGTATTTATTGCACAAATAATTATACTAGAACTGACATGTGATCACATTTTCACGCAATTTGGGTCCATAGATCCTGAGAAATCAGTAACCAGAACAACCACCTCTGGCCGTAATAACGGCCTTGATACGCCTGGGCATTGAGTCAAACAGAGCTTGGACAGGTACAGATGTCCATATGCAGCTTCAACACTGTACCACAGTTCATTAACAGTAGTGACTGGCGTATTGTGACGAGCCAGTTACTCAGCCACCGTTGACGAGACGTTTTCAGTTGGTGAGAGATCTTGAGAATGTGTTGCTCAGGGCAGCAGTCGAACATTTTCCGTATCTAGATAGACCCCTACAGGACCTGCAACATACGGACACGCTTCCAATATGCGTTCACTGCGACGTCGCCAAACACGGATGCTGTAAACAGAACCTGGATTGATCCGAAAACATAACGTCTTTCCATTCGTGCAACCAGGTTCGTCGTTGCGTAAACCATCACAAGCGCTTCTGTCTGTGATGCAGTGTCAAAGGTAACCGCAGCCATGGTCTCAGAGCTGATAGTCCTTGCTGCTGCAAACATCGTCGAACTGTTCGTGCAGATGGTAGTTTTCCTGCAAACGTCCCCATCTGTTGACTCAGGGATCGAGACGTGGCTGCACTATCCGTTACATCCGTGCGGATAAGATGCCTGTCATCTCGACTGCTAGTGATAAGAGGCCGTTGGGATCCAGCACGGCGATCCGTATTGCCCTCCTGAACCCACCGATTCCATATTCTGCTAACAGTCATTGGATCGCGACGAACGCGAGCAGCAATGTCGCGATACGATAAACCGCAATCGCCATAGGCTACAATCCGACCTTTATCAAAGTCGCAAACGTGATGGTACCCATTTCTCTTCCTTACACGAGGCATCACAACAACAACGTTTCTCCAGGCAACGCCGGTCAACTGCTGTTTGTGTATGGGAAATCTGTTGGAAACTTTCATCATGTCAGCACGTTGTAGATGTCGCCACCGGCGCCAACCTTGTGTGAATGCTCTGAAAAGCTAATCATTTGCATATCACAGCATCTTGTTCCTGTCGGTTAAATTTGGCGTCTGAAGCACGTCATCTTCATGGTGTAGCAATTTTAATGGCCAGGGTGTGGTTATGATTCAGTCCGCTGCCCCGCCCTTGTAAATTTTCGTTCTATAAAAGAGAAAGACAGACATTTGGTTGTAGGTAAAAAAACTTAAAATTGTGATATTATTGTTTTCTCCCGTGATCTGATTTTTATGGAACGAAGTCTACATGTTGTCCCAAGGTACGCTGAAGTTAACTGTGGAACTCCATGCGAATTAGTGTGTGCAAACTCCATGTGAATTAGTGAAGTAGGTTTGGAGATAAATAGTTTCTGATAGATGACCAGAGAGACACGACGGTTACTGAAAACACTTAAAATATTGATATCTCTTTTTTTCGTTATTCTATTTTTATGAAATCTTGCCTAGATCCTAAACCAATCATCGCTCATGTTTCCCGTGAAAACCTCATGAAAGCTCGTTCAGTAGTTTTGATGCGTGAAGCGAACTGCGACAGGCCTACATTTGCAGATGTATTATTAATTTAGATAGATAGTTGTGGAACTGTGTAAATAGGTATCATGACCATGACCCCAATAACATGGCGGATGCCTCAAACATGACGGGCCTATCGCCACTCTATGAAATTTAAGCTCTTTGGCTCCAACCAGTGGCGACGTGTCCTAAGTGTTCACTGGTTCAGTGAACCCCGGAAGAAGCTCGTCATGAAAAATAAAGTAAATAAATTAAAAAAATAAAAAGTGTTTATAAACAGTCATTCTTCGTTTCGTTCTTCTATCATATCATTTCATATGCACATTCAAAGTATTTTTATCGGATGAGATACTTTTTACTTATCGGAGCCCGCGCACATACGACTCGTAAAGCGACCGCTTAATATAGGCGGCAGTGGCTGCAAGTTGCAATGCGCATGCGCCGCTGAGGTTGAATTTTTCTAAACCGCCTGAGGCAGCACATTGGTGCTCCCGCGGCAGGGAGGAGCGAGGGGAAACGCCGCTTTTAACATTGGTGTTCGAACTGGTCGAGCTCTGGCGATTACACACGAATGGTTCCGAAGCAAGACAGTGGAACTACTGCACACCTCGCTTTGCGCATGCGCAAATCCTGCGTGAAGGCAACATCCGTCTTTCATATTTGCTGTTGGCGCATTGAAGATACTTCAAAAACACATCTTATTTGGTAAAATATCTTATAACTATAAACTGACTGTAAAAGTCTTCAGAAGATCCGATCATGAATAATAATGAAATCACTACTCTCCACCTAGATTAGCGGCATCGCGTTGGGCTGTCGAAGGTAGGGGGTTCGTGACCGACTGCAAGCAATATTTTTAAGCCCAATCTACTTTTTAACAGATACGGGAACAACAAAGACTTTTGTATTGTTACTTGCCACATTTCTTTGGACCTTTTTGGCAAATGTGTCGCGATTTTGAGGGTAAATAACATTTACATTCTTCGTTTCAAATGTTCAAATGTTTGTAGAGCTTATGGGACTTAACTACGGGGGCGTCAGTCCCTAAACTAGCTAATACTAAGGACGGCACAAATATCCATGCCCGAGGGGGGATTCGAACCTCCGACCGTAGTAGCGGTGCAGACCGTGACTAGCACGCCGCAGACTGCTTGCTACCGCGGCCGGCATTCTTAGTTTAAACAAATATTTTTTTGTTTGAAAAGATGTGACGGAGAACAGCCTTTGCGCATGTGTTAGGAGGGGGTGCTGCTTACGGTGATACGTGACCCGAAGGAACTTGTCTCTTCATCGTAACAGATTCATTTTGTTACAGTCACTAACGGTGTAATTTGTTTGTTTTAGTGTTCATGTGCATATTCATACGTTCTCGGTGTTACTTATCAAAGAAAAATTAACAGCTTTGAATATCTTTTAGAAACATATTTCTCAGCATTCAGCTTGTAAGAAAAGTATAAAACAAAGAACCTTTGTAGACCGACGCCTCAGCTGAGTTGAGGCAAGCGCAAACAAAACGAGGTGATCAAACCGGGTGATCAAGAAGTCAGTATAAATTTGAAAACTTAATAAATCACGGAATAATGTAGATAGACAGGTAAAAATTGACACATGCTTGGAATGACATGGGGTTTTATTAGAACCACATCTATCGTAATCGGGCCTATTTTCTTCGAGGAACTGCATGATTCTGGTTTTGTAACTGCTACCGTGACGGAATGCCGATATGTAACAGAATCGCATCATCCCCAGCGTGGCTGATAAACACCTGCGAGATGGCACTCCACCCCACATTGCTAGACGCATGAAAGATCTCTTGCGCGCGTCGTTCGGTAATGATCCTGTGCTCAGCCGCCACTTTCGTCATGCTTTGCCTCCCAGCTCCCCAGAGCTCAGTCCATTCGATTATTGGCTTTGGGATTACCTGAAGTCGCAAGTATATCGTGATCGACCGACATTTCTAGGGATGCTGAAAGACAACATCCGACGCCAATGCCTCACCATAACTCCGGACAGGCTTTACAGTGCCGTTCACAACATTATTCCTCGACTACACCTATTGCACCTATTGTTGAGGAATGATGAACATATTGACCATTTCCTGTAAAGAGCATCATCTTTGCTTTGTCTTAATTTGTTGTGCTAATTATTGCTCTTCTGATCAGATGAAGCGCCGTCGGACCTTTTTTTTTTTTTTTTTTTTTTTGTTCTAATAAAACCCTATGTCATTCCAAGCATGGTGTCAATTTTTACCTCTCTATCTACATTGTTCCTTTATTCATTAAGTTTTCAAATTTATACTGACTGGGAGGGGGCTAACTAGGGCGCTTTTCTCTTTTGACGCGTCATTATTAAGATCTGGCACTCAGAGAAGTGAACTCCCAAGTCCTGAAGCACCAGCCGCCACTATAATGACTGGTGTAAACTACCGCACCTTGCTGAAATATATATGTGGAGACGGTCAATGCAGGTGCCTAGACCATCCCTATACCAGGACGCGCGATCCATCTGGCGGATATACGGCTAGTTAGGCGACTTTCCGGCAACAGGTCTATATTAGCCGGTTACGGGGCCAAGACGGATTACTGCGTGACTTATCATGCGGGGCGCACGCTGCCGCAGCCAGCGCGCATTCATAAGTATGATATATTAAGCTCCTTACACCGCAACTTGGGAGGGAATTTTAAATCCTCATTATGAATAATTGTGGGGGCGCGGACACCCCTCTGCAACGCGATCCCGCCACCG
Source organism: Locusta migratoria (assembly GCA_026315105.1). NCBI lineage: Eukaryota > Metazoa > Arthropoda > Insecta > Orthoptera > Acrididae > Locusta > Locusta migratoria. The sequence continues at coordinate 208,284,047 of CM048744.1, read as the reverse complement.
CCGGCGCCGCCCGTTTTCCGCCCGGGCGTTCAGGAAACTGCTATCCGGCGTTTTTACGTCGAAATGGTCCTCTTCCGAAGCCTTAAATCCCCTTACTGGTTTTAACGTTACGTCATAAATCTCCAGTTTCTCGGCAGAGACGAGGGAGCACGCTTTATGTCTGTGTGACTGGAGAGTGAAGACTTATTGGCAGCCGATTTGTTAAGGTGGTATGTACAAATTCAATCTCGGGTACGGTGGGACATTCTAAATCAAATCTACATATCCATCTACATAGATAGTTAACAACGCATATTAACGTACATGGTACACGGTTCATTTAACTGCTTTTATGATATTTGTCTACCGTTCCATTCGCTAAAAAAGGAACATCTAGATATTTCTGCTTTCTATGTGATTATTCCTCATTCTGTTATGATGGTAATGTCTCTCTATGTAGGTTGGTGCTAACAAAACCGCATTCGGAAGAGAAAGTTGGTGACATGAATTTCGAAAATAAATCCTGTTGCAACGAATAATAATTATTAATAATAAAAATAATACCATCATTTCCCTGACACCCTTCCGCGATAATGCAAAACAAACTGTCCTCTGAGCGTTTTCTGTGGATATAGTCCCACTTCATGGGGATCTCACAATGAGCTTCACTACTAAAAAAAAGAATCGTACAGACGTGTTTTACGGCCCACTTTAGACTTGTAGTTTTATGAGATTTAGAAACATTTAGACCAAAATAATAATCTAAATAATAAAAAATTAATTAATAAGAGTGTCTGAAACCCTTTTAAGAAAAAAAAAAAGTATTGGCGGGTTCCGAACCACAGAATTTTAGCGTCATAGTCCAACGCCTTGCCCACTACACTACGGCTATCAATCAAATGATGACTCCCATAATCTCATACTATTAACTGATGCTAATATGACATTTGTAGACAGTAAATTATCATTTATCGTACGAAGAACATTATGTTTTTGATTATTCTTCAGTGCGCCATTGCTTTGAAATGACAACGTGTAAGTTACAATAAGAAAATCATCAAATACGCAACGCAACGTATGCCAGAGAGAGTTCTGGGCGAGGAATGTCACGTAACATCTCCGATCGGCTGGTTTTCGTTACTTCAATGGAGGGTGTCAAATCTCCTTTATCTTAGCAAATATGTCTCAAACGATAAGAGATATGAAAAAAAAAAAAAAAAAAAAAAAAAAAAAAAAAAAAAAAAAAAAACCACGAGGGAGCTAAGTTGTAGAGAATTTTCTCCTCTACCAATTAGGTTATTCAATTTTCGTGTCAGATGAACGGTTCGTTTGCAATTTCAATTATATTACAAACGGCTTTTTTTGGTATTACTACCGTATTTTTTGAAAAAGGGAGGTTCTGCTCTCTGACGGCCTACAATCATGTCTGTAAAATTTGGTGCTGATCGGTTGAATGGTTCGTCTTAAAAAGAGGGAACACTTTACGGACAGACAGACGGACAGACAGACAGTCAGACATCCCAAAATCGCCGTTATTTTCTTGCAAATATATTTGAAACGCTACGAGATATGAAAAAAAGCATAACACAGCAAATTTGTAGAGAATTTTCTCCTCTACAAATTCGGTTATTCAATTTTCGTGTCAGATGAATAGTTAATCCGTTATTTTCATTTAAATTTCGAGCTGTCAAAAGACGATCGCAAAGTGGGCAAATAGGACCCACAAGTATAGTATGGACTGTTTCTAAAGTAGCACTGTTTCATCTTCTAAGTGTTCACCTTCCCTGCAAAATTTTATATATGTTATTTCCAAGTTATGTTATTTTACATAGTTGTGACATAAAGTCCCGGAGAAGGCAAGCGACCATGATTAATAGTAAATGAAGTCTTCAGTAGGCTGTATAGGTCGCTGTATTGATTAAAGTCATAAAGTGGTTTCAATATGACTTTATTAGACGCATTTCGGCCTGGGCCATCATCAGAATCCTGCATACCTTGATTGCAAGTATGTCAGTACAAATGAGCTCCATGAGTCTGCTCCATAATGTTACAAGAACAACGCGTATCCATCTGTATTAACATACTTGCAATCTATGTATGCAGGATTCTGATGATGGCCCAGGCCGAAACGCGTCAAAGATGTATGCAGGATTCTGATGATGGCCCAGGCCGAAACGCGTCAAACAAAGTCAAATTTTATGCACTTTATGACTTTAATCAATACAGCGACCTATACAGCCTATTGCAGACTTAATTTACTAAGTTATTTTAATTATTATTCCTGGGTAATTACGACTTTATAACGTAAATGAAGATCAACACGTTTCTTTTAGTGCTCAAATGGGAGATTACCTGTAATTACCTCATGACTTTAATAAATACTCAAAATTATCTTCTTCAACTTCAATGCATTTGGCAATACGCTTAACGAAATTTCTCTCGACAGCGAGTAGTTCGCCTTCAGTAATGTTCTCACATTCATTGACAATGCGTTGACGCATGTTTTCAGGCGTTGTCCCTGAATCACGATAACAAATATCCTTCAATTTTTCCCACAGAAAGAAATCCTGGGATGTAAGATGCGGTGAACGCGTGGGCCATGGTATGGTGCTTCTACGACCAATCCACCTGCCATTAAATATTTAATTTAAGACCGCTTCAACAGCACGCTATCCATGTGCCGGACATCCATCATGTTGAAAGTACATTGCCATTCTGTCAGGCAGTGAAACATCTTGTAGTAAAATCTGCAAAACATTACGTAAGAAATCAGCATACATTGCACCATTTAGATTGCCATCGAATAATAGGGGCCAGTTATCCTTCCTCCCATAATGCCGGACCCTACTTTAACCCGCCAAGGTCGCTGATGTTCAACTTGTCGCATCGTGGACTTTCCGTTGCCCAATAGTTCATATTATGCTGGTTTACGTTACCTCTGTGAATGACCCTTCGTCACTAAACAGAACGCGTGAAAAAATCTGTTATCGTCCCACAATTTATTGTGCCCAGTGGCAAAGTCTTCGCCAAGCAAATCCTGGCGCATAGAAATATGGCACGGGTGAAATTTATGTTGCTGTAGAATTCTCAACACCGACGTTTTTGAGATTTCCGAATCTCGATCGCTTTGTCTGCTACTGATGTGCGGATTAGTACTGCACCTAAAACACTTACTTGGGCATCATCATTTGTTGCAGGTCATGGTTGACGTTTCACTTGTGCCTGAACACTTCCTGTCTCTTTAAATAACGTAACTATCCGACGAAACGTCCGGACACTTGGATGAATTCTTCCAGGATAAAGATCAACATTCAGATCACAGACCCGTTGGGCATTTTGATCACAATAGTCATACATAAATATCATATCGACCTTTTCTGCAATTGGTATTTTAACTTGAGTAATGTATCACGAAGCAAATATCGTCCGCATTGGCGAAATGTTACGCGATACCACGTCCTTATACGTATGTGACTATCACAGCACCATCTATCACAAAGTATTCCAAATAAGACATTCATATTTATTTACGTATTAGACGAATATGTAATAAAAATGGTGGTACGTATTAAAAAAATGCTGTTGATATCCATTTGATCTATGGCAGCGCCATCTAGCGGGCCAACCATAGCGCCATCTATTTTCCCCCTTCATGCTAGGAAAATTTTGTTCTTTCTAGGTTTTTTTTTTTTTTTTTTTTTTTTTTTTTTTTTTTTTTTTTTTTTTTTTTTTTTTCGTTTGATGGTTATTTCATATTTGGCCCGGTCACTATCAATGAACCACCCTGTATATTCTAAAATAGTGCTCCAAACCGAAATCAGTGAGATAGGCCTGTAATTTTGGGAATCTCTCCAATTGTCTTTCTTGAATACTGGAGTGACCTGTGAAACATTCTAGTCTTTGGGTACGAATCTTTCGCTGAGCGAACGGTTGTGTACAATAGCTATGTATGGAACTATTGCATCGGCATAAATTGAAAGAATTCTAATTGCTATACGATCTGGACGGGAGACTTGCTTTCGTTAAGTGATATAAGATGCTTAAAACTCCACGGATATCAACTTCTAAATTACGCATGATGGCAGCTGTTCTTGATTCTAATTCTGGAGTGTTTGATTTGTCTTCTTTGGTGAAGGTATTTTGGAAAGCTGTGATTAGCAATTCTGCTTCAACAGAACTGTTATCAGCAGCACAACCGTTTTCACCGCTTAGTGAAGGAATTGACTGAGTTTTGCCTCTAGTATATATGAACTGGTGTTTTTCACCGGACCATCTCCACTCATTAAAATCGGTATAAAGAGCGAAGACCAGATAATCTACATAGACTAGACAATTTCATTTTATAGAAAGTGGGGTGACATGTTATGTAAAGCTATCATATCATTACCCATCCACCCCCCACTTACCCACATATCATACACACACACACACACACACACATACACACACATACACACACACGGGCCTCCTCTTGCAGTACATAATTGGACAGGACCAGACGAAGAAAGGACGTAAGTCCTAGAACCGTGGAATCACCTAATATTCAGGTGTTATTCTTCTGTGAATTTGGGTTGTAATGCCTAATAGAACGGAATGTACTGCGTCCTGGAAGGCAGGTGTAAGAATAACAGTAACGGGAACAAAACAAGGTCAATGGAATGTAGTCTAAGAAAATCAGGTGATTCGGAAGGAATTAAATTGTGCAACGTGACGATAAAAGAGTAGATAAGTTTGGTTATTTCAGTAGTAATAAACTTCTGATGAAGATATATAATGCGGAATTGTTTTGGAAAAAAAGTATTTCTGAAGCAGACAAAACTGTCGTCATCTAGTATTGTTATGAAATCTTATTTGTTTGCAATATAGCCCTGTTCGGGAGTGAAACGTGGACGATAAGGAGTTCAGAGAGAAAAATGACAGCAGCTTTGGAAATTTCGTGCTGCAGGAGAATGCTGCGTAGATCATATATGAGGAGGTACTAAATATGATAGGGGAAAAATGGAATTCCTGACATATCGTGACTAAAAGATGGTATCGATTGGTAGGACACGTTCTGAGACATGAAGGAGTAGTCAATTTAGCCTTGTGGAGGAAGTGTGTGCGGTAAAAATCGCAGAAGGAGATGAATACATGAAGCATATTCAAAGGGATGTAGGTTGCAAATCGAATTCAGAGATGAAAAGTTTTGGGTAGATTGGGGTAGCGAGACAAGCTGAATCAGGCCGGTCTTTGGATTGTAGATCATCACAACAACATCTAGGCAGAGTGGAGGTGCACGCCAGCAACTGAATTTGTAAAATGAGGTATGCATCGAACGTAGTAAACACTGAACTCTATCCTAATTGGATGCTGAACTTCAGCCGTCTGAACGTGTGTGCCATAGATGGTAAATTAAAATATGGCTGCTAAGAAATGTTACTAGAATCCGTATTGATCCGTATTGATTCTGTGCTCATAAACAGTCAGGTCGAATACCTCACAGAGGTTATTCTCACCGCTGCCGAACATTCAATACCTCATACCTCCTCTTCTCCACGTCGTGTTTCAGTCCCTTGGTGGACTGCAGCCTGCCGCGACGCGCTTAGAGCCCGGCGCCGTGCTTTACGCACCTTCCGCCGCCACCCAACTTTGGAGAATTGCATAAATTATAAACGAATGAGAGCGCAATGTCGTCGTATCATAAACGACAGCAAAAAAGCTTGCTGGACTGCTTTTACTAGTTCTTTTAACCGTTTTACTCCCTCCACGGTTGTTTGGGGTGGCCTACGCCGTTTATCCGGCATCAAAGTCCACTCCCCGATTCCTGGCCTGACCGTGGAGAACGCAGTCCTCGTGGACCCCGCTGATGTATCCAACGCATTGGGCCGTTTCTTTGCGGAGGTTTCAAGCTCTGCCGATTACCACCCTGCCTTTCTCCCTCGCAAACAGGTAGAGGAGGCCCGGCCGCCTTCTTTCCATTCTTCTAATCGTGAAAATTATAACGTCGCCTTCACCATGCAGGAGCTAGACCGTGCTCTCGCCCTGTCCCGATCTTCTGCTCCCGGTCCCGATTCCATCCATATTGAGATGCTGAAGAACCTCTCTCCTGCGGGCAAGTGTTTTCTTCTTAGTACCTACAATCGCATATGGACTGAAGGTCAGGTTCCCACAAGTTGGCGTGAAGCCATTGTTGTCCCCATCCCCAAACCAGGGAAGGACAAACATCTTCCTTCCAGTTATCGCCCCATTTCTCTGACGAGCTGCGTCTGCAAGGTGATGGAACGCATGGTTAACGCTCGGTTGGTCTGGCTCTTCGAATCTCGCCGCCTCCTAGCAAATGTCCAATGCGGTTTTCGTCGACACCGCTCTGCTGCTGATCACCTCGTTACGTTGTCGACCTTCATTATGAATAACTTTCTAAAGAAGCGTCGAACAGTAGCAGTGTTCTTCGACTTGGAGTAGGCATACGATACCTTTTGGAGAGCGGGCATTCTCCGCACATTGCACACGTGGGGCCTTCGGGGCCGCCTCCCTCTTTTCATTCAAGCGTTTTTGGCGGATCGCAAGTTCCGGGTACGGGTGGGCTCTGTTTTGTCCTTCTTTCTGTTTTGTCAGATCCTTTTGCCAGGAAAATGGGGTACTGCAGGGCTCCGTCTTGAGTGGGGCTCTCTTTGCCATTGCAATCAATCCGATCGTAGATTGCCTTTCAGCCGACGTTTCCGGATCCCTTTTTGTAGACGATTTTGCAATTTATTGCAGCGCCCAGCGGACGTGTCTCTTGGAGCGTTGTCTTCAACGCTGTCTTGACCGTCTATATTCCTGAAGCATCGCAAACGGCTTCCGATTTTCCACTGAGAAAACGGTGTGTATAAACTTCTGGAGATACGAGGAATTTCTTCCACCTTCTCTACGTCTCGGCCCTGTTGCTCTCCCTTTCGTGGAGACTACGGAATTCTTGGGATTCATGTTGGATCGTAAACTTTGCTGGTCCACACACGTGTCCTACCTGGCTGCCCGTTGTGCCCGATCCCTTAATGTTCTTCGTGTCCTCAGTGGCACATCATGGGGAGCGGATCGTACCGTCCTGCTTCACCTTTACCAGGCCACTGTTCAGTCGAAGCTTGACTACGGAAGCCTTGTATACTCTTCTGCACGGCCGTAGTTTCTCCGCCGTCTCAACTCTATTCACCATCGTGGATTACGTCTGGCGACCGGTGCATATTATACTAGCCCTGTTGAAAGTCTGTATGCCGAGTCTGCTGTATTATCCTTAACCACTCGGCGTGACATAGTCTTGTGTCGGTACGCATGCCGCCTGCGGTCGATGCCCAACCATCCATCTTACCGATTATTTTTTGACGACTCACTCGATCGCCAATATCAGTTGTCTGCAATTGCCTTGCTTCCACCTGGAGTTCGGTTTCGCCGACTGCTACAGCGGCTCGATTTTACCCTTCTTTCCACCTTTCGGTTGAGCGAAAGCTCATTGCCACCGTGGCATCAGGCCCAGGTTCACACTCACCTCGAACTTAGTTCTCTCCCCAAGGAGAGCACTCCGGATTTGGTATACCGCTCGAAGCTTGTCGACCTCTGTTCGCGGTTCGATAATGCCATATTTATTTACACTGATGGTTCCAAGAGCACTGCCGGTGCCTTCGTCGTCGGGGACAACCGTTTCCAATACAAGCTCCCTGACCGGTGCTCAAACTTCACGGCTGAGCTTTTTGCCCTCCACCAGGCCGTTTTGTATACCTGCCGCCACCGCCAACCTTTCTATGCCATATGTTCGGACTCCCTTAGTGCCCTGCAGAGTCTTAAGGACCCTTTCTCGTACCATCCTCTCGTGTATCGGATCCAACGCTCCCTCCAGTTGCTAGCAGATGACAGCTGTCACGTTTCTTTCCTGTGGGTCCCTGGCCACATGGGTGTGCCCGGGAATGAGACCGCCGACATAGCAGCCAAGGCCGCAGCTCTTTTGCCTCGCATGGCTACCTTTTGCGTCCCATCGGACGATGTTCAACTGGCTCTTCGCCGGAGTATCGTGTCGTCTTGGCACAGTGCGTGGTTTTCACTGTACAACAACAAATTGAGAACTGTAAAACCGATCCCGACCGCTTGGAGGACCTCCTCACGCCCCTCTCGGCGGGAGGTCATTGTCTTTTATCTTTCTTTTTTAGCCTCTTCTTGATGTTCTGACAGTCACTAATTTTTTTTTGTTGAGATCTAGCGAATCTGTGTTCTTGTCTGGGCGCTAATGACCGTAGAAGTTGTGCGCCCGAAAACCACAAAAAGACAGACGTACGGCGTAAAGTACAGAAAATATTTAAAAGGCAATTTCATCAACTTTAGATCATCATAATTGTGTTCAATGTACTCTTAAGACAACCACTTGTGGTAATTTGTTCCTATATACTGGTTTATGAATATATGAATATTTCGTAGCTGAGAAATTAATGCTCCTCTTTTAACAGTGATAAATAATATTTGATACTTACAAAATCGCCATACTGACAGCAGTATTTCTCAGTGAAATTTATCTTGGAAAATACAAACCTTAGTTACCAGATTATGAATCGAAAGTTCGCGGATCTATCCCTGGCAAATAATAGGAATTTTATATGTAACTTTCCATTTCTAACATATCCCAAATTTACGGTGCCGATCTGTTTAAAAAATAAACAAAGAAAACAATTTAAAAATTTTTTGGAAGGTGCTGGTGGTGGGCTTCTGCATCATTAGATTCCCCCCCCCCCCATCCCCTACCCCCCCCCCCCCCCCTCCTCGCGGTTGCGCCATTGCTTTCGCCTGTTGTTAGGGTGTGTAGATGCATTTTCCATGCTGGTGAAAGCAGTGTGTAATCAGTTTCGTTTTATTTTATTGAGGATGTTTCGTTCCCTTTGTAAATAGGCAACGTGTACGTATATTCTTGTGTAGTCATTATCTGGGAAGGCTTCACTACATGGGTATGAAGATGCGGCACCTAGATCCAAGACGATGAAAAAGAAATGAAAATAAAATGCAACAACAAAAACCAAATATTTTGAACAAGAAATATGGAAAAATAGAAATGGTGTCTCAATTGAAATACTTCGTGGAAATTATACAAGTGAAAGGCTTGGAAAAACTGCAATCAACGTTCGCTGGCAGGATTAATAACAGGATTGACATTAACACATAATATTTGTAATAAAACATCAGTATCTAATTTCAGTAGACTTAGGAATTATTGCACTGTAATCAAACCTGAATGTCTTTATGGGGCAGACATATTTTTGTAATAGATAGAGGGATACTGAACAAATCCAAAAGAAAGAAATATTTTTTCGATAATCAGAATTAGGCCCTAAATTCACAGATGGAGTAACGTATAAACTGAGAAGTAATAGCGGTATAAAACAATAAATAGATGTACGTTATGATATAAGAATACGAATACTTAAATTTTATGGAAATTGACAAAACGAATATCGGAACTGTACGAAAACGCCGCGGTGGAGTGGCCGACCAGTCTAAAGCGCCATGCTGCGGAGCGCGCGGTTGCTCGCCGTCGGGGGTTCGAGTCCTCCTTCAGGCCTGGGTGTTTGTGTTGTCTTTAGGTTTAAGCTGGTTTAAGTCAAGGAGGTTAGAATACAGGAAGACGCCCTTACGCTATGAAGCCTGCCTAGCCATATTGCTAAGTTTTGGAAAAGTGTTTGTTTTGTAGAGGCAATGTTCTATGTCACTTAAAACAGGAATAAAAGGTCTGACGATTTTGCCGTGATGTTCAACATGTTAAAAGAGTGCAAATTAGCCGTTAAAAATTAAGTTGTCAAATACATTATAATGAATATTTATTATTATTTATTGAAGAAAGCATATCGTTTGAACGTACATACTTTGTAGTGACTGTCACTTCAGTATATTAACATTAAGAGGCTCGACTTAACGTATAGTTTTTAACGGAGAAATAGCAGTCGAAAACTGACCAGGATGGCAGACTGGCTTCAACTAATATACTTGCTCGGCATAGATAATGCCATCTCCCTTTATTCTAACCTCTTTTGTTTAAGTAGTTTGTAAGGTTAGGGACTGACAACCACAGACGTTAAGTCCCATAAGATTTACAAAAATTTCAACATTTGAATTGTACGAAAACGGAAGTAAGGTCCAAACTGAGCCAAGTAAATGGTTTGCTGCGGTTAATTTGTAGAAATTGTCCTACGAGTAAACAGCGATCTACCTTGTTATGATATTTATTTTGTAAAAACAGTCTGGATAGCAGAAGGTATTTTTTTTTTTTTGACCGGTTTCGACTTCTTATGTGTCATCCTCAGAACAAGTGATACTTCTGAAGTTAGCAACATGCAGCCAGAAAGCAGCCACGGCGGCCCTGCAGAGCTCATCATTAGTTCTGACGATGACCTATAAGATCTCTAAAACGAGCAAATAAAAAATTTGTATCTTATGCGATCCGGACTGTTTTTACAAAATAAATAGTTGTTAAACTAGCCGGTATAACTCTAGCATGCATTACAGATAGAAAACCATTCACGCAAAAGATATTTGACTGGAAAGTTGGTCGCTGGGAAATTAGAAAACGGACTGCAACACCGTGGTCTGATGAAATAAGCAGATTTCAGTCTGAAAGGATGAACAAATTCTTCCACAAAAGAAGGCCAACCGTTTAAAGTAGACTACTTATCACTAAAGCTACAAAGCCTTGTTCCCTGGCCCAAACTGAGAACTGACTTGTTCCAAATTACTTCAATAAGAGGAAGTTAATACTACAGTTGTCAATATACATAGTAGCTCACACGTTATTACACTCAGTCATTAATAAGCAAGCCATCACAACTTAAGTTATCTTAGAAAGGTAGCTAACAAAACATTTATGACGAAACGGAATTTAGACATAAGATAAATTGCATCTGATCTTGTACTCAGCACTTGTGAAGAACACTATTAAATAAAAGAGGGACGGTATTCTAAAACTTTATTATTTATAGGCAACATACGGATTATGCTGAACATAAACTTCTTTATTCAGATGGATAACAAGCAAAATAGGGAACCAATTTAATTAATACAATAAAAATGAAACTCTTACATGGATTAATGCGGACGGTGCCCAGCCTAAATTATACATGATTTAACGCTACTGGGAGGGGGGGGGGAGGAATTCACAAACAACACTCATTCGCTCACATACACACACACACACACACACACACACACACAAACACACACACACACACACACACGCAATGCCACAACGAAACTCACCAAAATCAGCGTGCTGACACGAGGCGGAAGCAGGCGCTGCTATAGTAGGCGAAATTCAGCAAGTCGGAGGTAGCGCAAAACACAATATACAAAGACACTTTGATGCTGGCTCTGGTCTGTCATGCCTGTTTTGAGATGGTGTGTGTGTATAGCAAGTTAAATTACATCTGAATTGGACCTCAAGCGAACACGCTAACGGTGACACACGACTGCTTTACATGAACGCACTCCACTGAAGGTGAAGTGGTAGAAAATCGGATTCATTGTACAAAAACACGGCGGATTCTTAAGTTGCAGTTTGTTAGAAATCGATCTAGGTGCTGTTTTTATATGAGAAGTGGCATGAATTCAGGAGACTAGTTGCAAACCCCGGAAGTCGGAACTCGGACCCACATGGTTCCGATAGAATTGAATAAATTCAGTTTCCGAAAAATAAAGAAAATTAACTACAACATGCAACCCATACAAATGTTAAGAATTATGTAAGGAAACGAATGAAATACAGCTACACGCGATAGGGAGCGATTACAGAGACGGATGAGATCCTGTCTCAGAAAACTAAAAAAATTAAATAACTACAAAGTCGAAAAAATAAAAATAATAATTACGGCAGGCAACCCATATAAGTGTTTAAAATTACATAAGGAAGCCTTTGAAGGAGATTGTACAAGGCTCAGAGAGAATTATTGACAAAGACAAAGAGCGTACTACAAGCAGGAGAAGAAACGGCAAAATTAAAATAGGCGTGGAGAGAAGATCGCGAAATATTACTGGAAATCAGAAGGATACCCGCCTAGTTACCTGCCTGATGGGCATGGAACAAACAAAAGTGAAAGCTGTAGTCTTTGTTCTATGAACCAACCACGTGTAACACATATCACTCACAGAAGGAAAGGATGAGAAGATTTTTACATGCACTGTACAAAAATGAACATATTACCTATTAGAAATCGGGCCCCACAAAGCTAGAAAGTATTTACACAGAGTTCATACACTGTCACATGATTACAAAAGCTTTTAACATACCAGGCCGTTATCAAACTTCAACTAGAATCACACACACTGCGATTATCTATTGGAAATCACTGAATTGAAAAACGAGAACACATTTTCGCACACGATCGGAGAAAATATATATAAAAAAAGATTCTAAGTTCACCAATTTAAGTTAAACGTGGTAGTTAATGAAACGCTACCATATCCAAAAACAAGAGCAGAACCAACCTTACCTCACCAGACGACCAGCCACGAGACGTGGGAAGCCACCGGAAGCCGGAAAATCCAAGATCATTGGTAGTGGGGTCGGAGAGGGAGTAGATTCGCGCTGGAGAGGGAAGGCTCGCCAACTAGCTCGCAACCAAAGGGTGTGGAAACCTCTTTGGTAGTATCAGAAGCTATCCACACTGAGCCAGAGAGAACGATGCAAAGCGAGCTAACACTCCCCACATTCAGACAGACATAGATTCTCACACCCACTTAAAAGTAAAACAACTGCACATTCTCACAGGGATAGTGGCATAGCGGAGAAGCCATACTTATGCCATATTAATATAATAATAAATTATTAACATCACAAAATAAGAAAAACCTTGCAATATTAACTAATATTTTAACACATGAAATAAAAATGCTATTCCTCAAGCCTTGAAAATAGTGGGTTTCAAGTTTTAACAAAATGATTAGTGACATTAAATAAATTATAACTTTACAGAAATATACAAAAAATATATGGAAGATGACAGACGGTGGTCTTTCACCGGCTAGAACTGTGGTTTCCAAACCGTGGGTCATGAGGTGTAATCAAGTGGGTCGCCAAACGATTTTAAAATCTCTAAGAAAATTATCTTACTGACAGAGGCTTATGAAATTCTTTTCAAGCGCAAAGTTTTATAATCTGAAACATTGTATGCAAACCCTACTCTGGTTCGGTTTGGCGTGAGGACACGAGAAATGACTAAAAGGGGAGGTCAGTTGCAGGACGTCAGGAGAAGGGAACGTGTAAGGCGGTCGCCAGGAGAGCGTGGGAGTAGTGGGAGTAGTGGAAAGGCAGTCGATTTACGTGTAGGAGTCTTAGTTGGTAAAGTATGGAATTTTAAGAATTATTAACCTCGACAGTCTAGTTTCATTTGTTGCTGCCCGCGAACTTCTCGGTGCCTCAACATTAACTGTAATTTTCTTGAGGTAATTACTTAGCTGACTGTTTGCCTCTAGACAAGGCCCTTACAAACTTGTTCTTGTCTTCTCTAGTCTATGCTTATCAGTGAAACAGTGCTCAAATTAATTATTTTATATCTATGGAGTAATGCAATGGTCCTTCGGTCGGAATTTATTTATCTGTGAATTAACTGTGCCTCTTTGTGTCATGCAATCTCATCCACGTGTTGAGCAGTGTGGATGAAGTACTGTTATTTGGCCATTTTGTTTACATGTTTTGTTCATTTAACTTGAGTGTGACCGAAAAGACCGGCGATTTTATTATTATTCCTGTAAGTAGGTTTGTACTTTGAAAATTTAATTCACGTGTTGAGCAGCGTAGATGAAGGACTGTTATTTGGCCATTTTGTTCAAATGTTTTTAGGGCAATAGTAATATTAATTCATGTAACTAGAGTGTGACCGGAAAGACCAGCGATTTTATTATTATTTCTGTAAGTGGGTTTGTACTTTGAAAATTTCATCCACGTGTTGAGAAGCGTAGATGACGTTCTATAAATTGGCCACCTTGCTCATATATTTTGGAGAGATTACTGATATTTATTCATCTAAGTAGGTTGTGACCGGAAAGACCGGTGTTTTAATCAATATCTTAAATTGTTTCACACTTAGAAACTTTCATCCAAGTGTTAAGCAGTGCTAAAGTACGTTCCTAAAGAACGAGAATTTGACACAAACGACCACGCCAGTCACTCAATAAGCAGTTTTAATTATGGTGTCCTCGGCGCAAAATATAGTTTGATTATGGGGTTGAAGCTATTGGAAATGAACCTGTACCTCAGACAACTTGCCTCTGCTCCTATTTTGAAGTAACAACGATGGTAGGTTGTGCATGCCAGTAGCTTCAAGGTGGTAAACCATTTAAGCGTCCTTTCTGTCCTCTTAGTATGGTTGCAAGTCTTTCACATGTAAGAGATCAGATAGAGTTACGATTTGATACTGTTTCGGCCAGTAATTCTTACCTTTGGAGCCCAATGTTAAACTATGGCAGCCAAGCCAAAGTTGCTGTTACATCTATGAATGTTTAATATGTTGTTATTCTGCTTCGTGTTTTAGTTAGCAATAAATAATGTCAAAAGGAAGCCATATATTTAAATCTACTCCTGCTCTACCCCACTCAAAATTATGAAAAATTTTAATTGGCCAGTTGTTCCCTGGAAATACATTTGGCTCTAATTTTGCTGTTATCTATCGGATCATCCGATACCTGCTCCTTATTTCGTGGCTGCTCCTTTCATATCTATGTTATCCTTGCTTAAAATAATCTAGTCATGATACAGGGCCAAAGCTGACATTAATTTGGTAATTTGCAGTGCCGCAAGGAGCAGCTTCACAAGATAAGGTGCCTGATCTATTCAGGATAGTCTATTTTATTCTATTTGATACAATAAATGCACAGACAGAATCGATAGACGTAGGAGTTGGGACGTAATTTGCACAGAGTCATCCGAAATTAAACTATTTACCAGCTCCGACAGCGCAGGTTCGGTACAATGTAGATAGTAACATTAAGAGAATGACTTAACACTACCACAAAAAAGTCATACCCGGCAAACCAACAGCTTTGTTTTTTGTTTTACATTACACTGGGTCGCAAAAATTGTTCCAGGTGGATTGTGGGTCCCATTAAACAGAAGACAGCGGGCCTCTGGTCTAGACCAACACTGACTGTACTTCGCGTAGTCCTATTGGGCACCTATATTAATAATAATAATGGTAAAACAAACAAACGATGAAATGAAAGATCGCACAACCGCCTTACACAAGGATATAAAAAGAAACAGCTTTCTGTCTTGTGAATATCAAAGACGAAATACGTCATCTACCCCTCTTTTAATCTTAAGAACATTTTTATGAATGAAAAGTTTGGAATGGAATCTAATCGATCGTGAAGAGAAATATTTTTCTTGCGAATGCTCCGGAATATATGATGTTTGGCGAAGTGAAAGCGAAAAGCAGAAGAAGAAGAAGTCGTGAATTCGTCGGTGGTGGGCGTCGACGCCGCCTATCGCAGATGTCGGTCACGCGCCGCCAATAACTTGGCTGCGACGCTCTTTAAATGGAAATCGGCTTTCGGCAGGCCGTGTTTCTGTTACGGCCGACCGTGCGGAAGACCGATGGCTGGGGAACGTCGCAGCTGACGTAAGCCGGCGAGTTAGGGGATCTTGTGCCACACAGGAATCCGCGTCAGCGAGAACCGACGCCAATTACGACTGCGGTCTTACACGCACAATATCATGGTGAGGGCACAGTCTAACTTACACAGTCGCCACACTCACTGCTGTGCAACTTGTTACCCACTGACAGTGGCAACGACACTAGCGCTCCTAGCGGTCGGCAAGGCGACGCAATAGTCGTGTTGCTTATAACATCATGGTGAGGACACAGTCTAAGTTGCACAGTCGCCACACTCACTGCTGTGCAACTTGTTACCCACTGACAGTGGCAACGACACTAGCGCTCCTAGCGGTCGGCAAGGCGACGCAATAGTCGTGTTCCTTATAACATCATGGTGAGGGCACAGTCTAACTTGCACAGTCGCCACACTCACTGCTGTGCAACTTGTTACCCACTGACAGTGGCAACGACACTAGCGCTCCTAGCGGTCGGCAACGCGACGCAATAGTCGTGTTGCTTATAACATCATGGTGAGGGCACAGTCTAACTTGCACAATCGTCACACTCACTGCTGTGCAACTTGTTACCAACTGACAGTGGCAACGACACTAGCACTCCTAGCGGTCGGCAAGGCGACGCAATAGTCGTGTTGCTTATAACATCATGGTGAGGGCGCAGTCTAACTTGCACAGTCGCCACACTCACTGCTGTGTATCTTGTTACCCACTGACAGTGGCAACGACACTAGCGCTCCTAGCGGTCGCCAAGGCGACGCAATAGTCGTGTTGCTTATAACATCATGGTGAGGACACAGTCTAACTTGCACAGTCAACACATTCACTGCTGCGCAACTTGTTACCCACTGACAGTGGCAACGACACTAGCGCTCCTAGCGGTCGGCAAGGCAACGCAATAGTCATGTTGCTTATAACATCATGGTGAGGGCACAGTCTAACTTGCACAGTCGGAACCTAAAAGACTCTCTAGTGGCCAACTCCTTCTACTCCATTAGTGAATTTCTAAATTGTACCAAATGATGCATGCACTCATACTATATTAGTATTATAATATTATCACAAAAAAAACCTTAAAAAACCTTAAAAAATTATGTATCTGTATTTATATTATAAGTGTATGTATTTATATTATTAGTATTATTTGTTATTCAACTTGTAAATTTTGTTTCTTGACATGTTCCACATCCACGAGGATCCCCTCAATTTGGATCTACGGAACAAATAAATAACCTAATCTAATCTACTCACTGCTGTGCAACTTGTTACCCACTGACAGTGGCAACGACACTAGTGTTCCTAGCGGTCGGCAAGGCAACACAATAGTCGTGTTGCTTATAACATCATGGTGAGGGCACAGTCTAACTCACACAGTCACCCCTTCACTGCTGTGCAACTTGTTACCCACTGACAGTGGCAATGACACTAGCGCTCCTAGCGGTCGGCAAGGCGACGCAATAGTCGTGTTGCTTATAACATCATGGTGATTGCACAGTCTAACTTGCACAGTCGCCACACTCACTGCTGTGCAACTTGTTACCGACTGACAGTGGAAATGACACTAGCGCTCCTATCGGTCGGCAAGGCGACGCAATAGTCGTGTTGCTTATAACATTATGGTGAGGGCACAGTCTAACTTGCACAGTCGCCACACTCACTGCTGTGCAACTTGTTACCCACTGACAGTGGCAACGACACTAGCGCTCCTAGCGGTCGGCAACGCGACGCAATAGTCGTGTTGCTTATAACATCATGGTGAGGGCACAGTCTAACACACACAGGCACCCCAGTCACTGCTGTGCAACTTGTTACCGACTGACAGTGGCAACGACACTAGCGCTCCTAGCGGTCGGCAAGGCGATACAATAGTTGTGTTGCTTATAACATCATGGTGAGGGCACAGTCTAACTTGCACAGTCGCCACACTGCTGTGCAACTTGTTACCCACTGACAGTGTCAACGACACTAGCGCTCCTATCGGTCGGCAACGTGACGCAATAGTCGTGTTGCTTATAACATCATGGTGAGGGCACAGTCTAACTTGCACAGTCGCCACACTCACTGCTGTGCAACTTGTTACCGACTGACAGTGGCAACGACACTAGCGCTCCTAGCGGTCGGCAAGGCGATACAATAGTTGTGTTGCTTATAACATCATGGTGAGGGCACAGTCTAACTTGCACAGTCGCCACACTGCTGTGCAACTTGTTACCCACTGACAGTGGCAACGACACTAGCGCTCCTAGCGGTCGGCAAGGCGATACAATAGTTGTGTTGCTTATAACATCATGGTGAGGGCACAGTCTAACTCACACAGTCACCCCCTCACTGCTGTGAAACTTGTTACCCACTAACAGTGGCAATGACACTAGCACTCCTAGCGGTCGGCAAGGCGACGCAATAGTCGTGTTGCTTATAACATCATGGTGATTGCACAGTCTAACTTGCACAGTCGCCACACTCACTGCTGTGCAACTTGTTACCGACTGACAGTGGCAATGACACTAGCGCTCCTATCGGTCGGCAAGGCGACGCAATAGTCGTGTTGCTTATAACATTATGGTGAGGGCACAGTCTAACTTGCACAGTCGCCACACTCACTGATGTGCAACTTGTTACCCACTGACAGTGGCAACGATACTAGCGGTCCTAGCAGTCGGCAAGGCGACGCAATAGTCGTGTTGCTTATAACATCATGGTGAGGGCACAGTCTAACTCACACAGTCACCACACTCACTGCTGTGCAACTTGTTACCGACTGACAGTGGCAACGACACTAGCGCTCCTAGCGGTTGGCAAGGCGAGGTAAGAGTCGAGTTGCTTATAACTGAATCGGTTATTTCAGAAGTTACACAGGTAACACTTCTTCTATACTAGAACTGACATGTGATTACATTTTCACGCAGTTTGGGTGCATAGGTTCTGAGAAATCACTACCCACAACAACCACCTCTGGCTGTACTAACGGCCTCGATACGCCTGGGCATTTAGTCATACAGAGCTTGGACGGCGTGTACAGGTACAGATGCCAATGCAGTTTCATCACGATACCACAGTTCATCAAGAGTAGTGACTGGCGTATTGTGACGAGCCAGTTGCTCTGCCACCATTGACCAGACGTTTTCAATTTGTGAGGGATCTGGAGAATGTGCTGGCCAGGGCAGCATTCGAACATTTTTCTGTATACAGAAAGGCCCGTACAGGACCTGTAACATGCGGCCGTGCATTATCCTGCTGAAATATAGGGTTTCGCAGGGATCGAATCAAGGGTAGAGCCACGGGTCGTAACACATCTGAAATGTAACGGCCATTGTTCAAAGTGCTGTCGATGCGAACAAGAGGTGACTGTGACGTGTGACCAATGGCACCCCATATCATCACGCCGGGTGATACGGCAGTATGACGATGACGAATTCACGCTTACAATGTACGTTTCCCGCGATGTCGCCAAAGACGAATGCGACCATCATATTGCTTTAAAAAGAATCTAGATTCATCCGAAAAAAATGATGTTTTACCATTCCTGCACCCAGGTTCGTACTCCATCGCAGGCGCTCTTGTCTGTGATGCAGACTCAAGGGTAACTGCAGCCATGGTCTCCAAGCTGATAGTCCATGCTTCTGCAAACGTCGTCAACTGTTCGTGCAGATGGTTGTCGTCTTCTCGTCTGTTGAATGGAATGAAAGTCGGAAACGTGATGGTTACACGAGGCATCACAACAACGTTTCACCAGGCGACGCCGGTCAACTACTGTTTGTGTATGAGAAATCGGTTGGAGACTTACCTCATGTCTCACGTTGTAGGTGTCGCCAACTTTGAGTGAATGCTCCGGAAAAGCTAATCATTTGCATATCACAAGCATCTTCTTCCTGTCGGTTAAATTACGCGTCTGTAGCACGTCATCTTCGTGGTGTAGCAATTTTAATGGCAAGGAGTGTATTTATATTTATTCCTCGGAGTTCCAAATAAAGAAAATGCACTTCATTTGTAAAAAGGCAGCTTTTATTTACCTCATATTGATTATATTGATTATAATACATTAAAGAAATCTATAAGAAAAGAAATAAATCGTATATATTGAAGAACTGTTTCATATCACATATCATTTCGTGATATCACAATGCTACGTTACTTACTTAGTCCTTATCTTCTGCATCTGAAGTAAGAATATCAGTCATTTTGTTGCCGGTTGGCCAATCGAATAGTTGGTTGTATAAGGACTCATAGCCTTGAGTGTACACTTATAGTTTTTCAAGTCATTTGCCTGCCTGTTATTAATATGAACTCTTCCTTCTGGATAAGCTTTGTTGTTGGTTAAAGAAGGGGCTTTCGACGTTTTCGTAAAACTGAAGGTATTCGCAACTATTCCTTTGACGAATGAGCTGGTGAATAGTATCCCCAGTATCATACTGCTGTACCGAAACTCCATGTATGTGGTTATCCTGTAGGTCTCGTCTGACCGTTTTTCTTAGGGATACTTCGACCAGAACTTACATCAGAGGATGTCGTATTCATGTAGAAAGGTTGCCACCAATCTCTGAATGAAAGAATATCACTAGTGACTATCTCCTGAATAGTTAATCTACATTGAACACTGCCACACGATTCTCACATACGTTGTTTCTGCAGTGTGCAGAAATTTCGTAGGTCTTCTTCACAGGGTTTAGATGTTATGCACATAAATGATTTCTGTGCTAAACAGTGTGTCTTGATGTGCTCTGTACGAATGCGCATGTAACTCAATACCGCTAAAAATGTCACATGTGTGGTTTCTGAAATAACCGTTTCAATTAATAACCGACTGAATATTTACTTTCGGCCATTTTCGACCAGTTTCGGCAAAAATATTGGTTTCGGCTACAGTTTCGATTTCGCCCAGAAATCAGCAGAATCTTCCGCTTCGTAGAACTAGCTTTTGTGAACTTTTGGATGAAGTCGGGTCGCGTTTAGAACGGATTTAGTTGGTTGGGTTGGGTTGTTTGGTTGGGATAAGGGGACTAAAGTAGTGAAGATAGGAAAAGATGGGATGGGGAAAGGAAATGCAGTCCGGGAAGTAAAGAAGGAAGGAAGACTGCATTAGCTCGGGGCCCCATGCTCGCCACGCACGTACTCACGAAAGAACCATGAGCCTCCTGGGAGTATGGATTTAGTGCTCGAAAAAATTCATTTCATTGTTAATCACAATATAACGCAGTCGTATCTTACAGTGATTTTCTTACAATGTGTTTGTAACAATTTAACTTATTCAGTATTGTACTTAATGGAACGGATTATTGTGCAGAAAAGTTTTAATGTGTTTCCTTGAAAGTGTGGGGCTTTTTACTGATTCATATGGGTTGTAGGAAATATTGCTCTTATGGTTCACAGATTTTTCTGTTGACTTTGCGTAAATTTACACTGACAACAATCATACTGTTATTCGGAACTGTGGCATTACTTATGCAGCAATAATAGAAGTTCATTTTCTGACAGGAATGAAGCCTATTATTTAGCAGCACTATATAGAAACAACTTTACTTCGCTTAAATCTCCTTACTGTAATACATACATGAAAAAAACTGATGTAAACGAAGAGATATTTTAATTACACTTTTTCTTTTTGAGCTGGTGTTGTCGTCAAGATTAAAGTACCGTTACTGAAATTTAGAAAACTGTGAAATATTGCAATGAATATTAATTTTGAAAAGATAGAGACACTGAGAAAAACATGTAAGATTCCGCCATCAGTATTTAGCGGCAATAGTAGTTAGAATAAAGACAATAGCAGAAAGCATCAGTACAAAAGAAAGTGTCTGAATCCGTTTTTTATCTGGTAGGAGAACACAGATTGGAGTCATCACAATGGATTCGAACCTGTACGGAAAAATAAATTTCTTCTTTACTGTAAACTGATGCTTGGTTGTATAAGCTTCGAATAGTAAAGTTCCATGATCATGTTTAATTCCAATTACGATTAGTATTTAAAATTGCAAAATTATCGGACTTCATTTAAAGAAAAGAAGAATTACTGCAGTTATTGAAACAAAATTCAACACAAAATGTGCGTAAATGAAATTCACTTCTGAAATGTTCTTCCGCAGTCGCGAAGCAATTTACTACGATGGCCAAGCATCATTTTACGAACTATGCTGGAAATAAAGATTAAAAAAAATGAAAAATGGGGAAAGATCTCCTTTTAAATAAAGTATTAACTTCAGCCGAATTACTGAATTTATTACAATCAATTGTTTTTTCTCACACTTACATCGTCAATGTGGAGAAACCAGAAAAAGAGACGTCCGATCTGTTCAACAGTAAGAAGACGAAAGACGACAAGCGATTCCGTTTCCTCCCCACCTCATTCAAAAAATTTGAAAGTCTCTTAGGAAACAAAATAATCAGAGATTTACTGGCAGAGAGAACGGATGCTAGCGATAAGCGTTCGCAGATATAATTTTAATAAAAAGATATTAAATGTAATGCTACAATACGAACTCCCACCGAAATTTTAAAAGTCTATACGAGATCTTAGATGCGTGCGATTAAGTCTGTACGCGACAGGAGCTAATCTTTGTCTCTTATGCAGTGACCGTGCTCCACAATTTTCCTAACGTAACAAAATTAAGGTAAAGTGTTATTTCTGTATTACGCGTTGTTAGCAATTCCGGATGAATACCTACTCACAACAACTTAGTAATTTTTAGCTATTCTGCATTGTACTTTTTAATAGTTTTTTTAATGGAAAGCGTTACGAGAACTGTGAGGGGAATACGACGTAGCTTCACTAATAACATGTACGATATATTCGTATACAGTGGCTCATATGTCCTGCTTAAGCAGTGGTTGACTTAATATTGGCAACTGCAGGATGGAGAGTTCAGGACATAAAGTATGTACGCCCCCCTGTATCATCTTCTATGGACTCCTGGCTAGACTTACACACACTCAATAATGTTTAGTACGCGGAGGGGATCTTGCAAAATGTCGGTAAACTAGTGACTGGCGATGTAACGTAAATTAAGCCAAATTTTAACTTAATTAACTTTTAGTTTCGGGCAAAACCGAAACAGAAAGCGAGAGGCGAATATTCGGTTACGGTTTCGGCCGCAAATAATGTTTCCTCAGTTAGTAACGAAATAATCACTATGAGTTTTGGGTTCCAAGCATTAGAAAAATTTGAAGAGACTTGAATAATCTTGGAATAAATGTAAAACCAGCCAAATTTCACAGATTCGGTGATACATGCAAGAACTTATTCCTGAAGAAATACTTACGAATATGTGTATATTTGCAGCGTATTCCTCTGAAAGTAAGTGGATATAAACATATACAAAATATAAATTTCTATTGTGGTCTGTTTTCATTACTAAAGAGACTTTCTTTGACGCTTAACAATTCGACATGGAGTCCAATGATTCGCATACTGCCGGCCGTGGTGGCCGAGGAGACTGAGGTGCTCCAGTCACGGTCTGCACGGCCACTACGGTCGGGGGTTCGAATCCCCCTCGGGCATGGATATTTGTGCCGTCCTTAGTCTTAGTTAGTTCATAAGTAGTTTGTAAGTTTAGGGACTGATGACCCCGTAGTTACCCCCCATAGACTATACAAACATTTCAACTTTTTTTGTTGTTGATTCGCATACTTTTACACTTCACTCCGCTTTCATACACTTGCATAAGCTTTTGAATGCAATTACTTTCGCTCAGTAACCGAATGTGTTTAAAATTCTTGCCGTTTCTAGGTCAGATGTAGCAACAATTGTGGAACTGATTTCTTCTTTGTTGGAAAACATTGTTAGTGCTTGTGACATTTTATTGCCACGTCTGTGACTTTTTCCTTTAGCTATAGCTGTGAGACAGATTTCTTCTTTTTTGTAAAACAATCTTATTGCTTTTGACATTTTATTCTCACGTCTGTGACTTTTTTTTTCCTCATCTACAGCTGTGGTGGCTGAATTGCTTCATTAAATAAATTCATGGGCGGATCCAAGAGGGAGGGGGGGTTCACATAGACACGTGCCCCCACCCCAGACAGCCCGACAAAAAAAAATGAGAGAGACAGAGAGAAGGGAGAAAGAGAGAAGGATAGAGAGAGAGAAGGAGACAGAGAGCGAAAGAGAGAGGGGGGGGGGGGGGGAAGAAAGGGAGGGAGAGAGGGAAGGGGGAGAGAAAATCTCAGCATAAGAATAATTAACTTTTATTTACAGGGAGCATTTAATTGTGGGTTTAATAATGCAAAATCCTTGTAATTAACATAATGTAAATTGACTTTTGTGTTAAGCTTTCATTTAGTTGCTTCTTGCTCTTTTTTTGTCAGTAATTTGCGATAAAATTAAATAAAACTGATAGTCGTCTATTGTCTCGTTATTGCTTGGGTGATAAACGAGCTATTGCGTATGTTTTATTCTTACGTAAAATAAGTTAGAGGTTTTAACTATTTGAAAAATATAATTAATTTCTAGGGCTTCGTTCAGGCTGTCGCATTCAGGTGTTTCCGGTAATCTGTTTATCTCTCTGTATTCTTTTCCAAGACAGTAAGAAATAGTACTGCCGCTCAATATAAACAGTTGTACTTGAAGCTACATGTTTCTATTTTCCGTTAGTGCAGCAAATTAGAAATTTCGACGGCATTTTTCCTCACATCAGATGCAAAGGATTTTCATGGTAGGCGAAACATAGGTGTAATTTTGTTGACCAGGATAGCTTTCTTGAAAACTTATCAGATTTTGCGTAATAAATTTACAAAGAGATTTAAAAAGAAATTGATTTATTACAATGCGACACAGGAAATCAGATTTTAGGTTGTGAGGGAGGGGAACATCAAACTCAGCGCGACGTATTTACTGACCGTTTGATTCTGACCTGAAATTGGGCGACTTTTTAGGAGATGTTTTTTTTTCTTCTTTTTTGTGTATTGTTGTTCAGTGCATTGTTTGAAAATGACACAGCTACGCCGGATACAGTACTGTTTGTCCAGGTAAGTTGACCATTTCTGCGCTGGTTGATAGAAGCGGTAGGAGGCGTGTACCATGGCTGCCGGGGGGCGAGGAACAGTGAGCGGAATGCAGCGTCGCAGTGTTGGAAACGTTACCCGTAACAATGGGTGAAGTAATGTTTAGTGTCTATGGGTTTAGCGTAACGTTGGCAGCGCTCCGAAATAAATGAATGTCTTTCAACTAGTGCAGACGTTTTTCGCTCCTGGCAACATCAGGTAAAATCGTCTTCACTTGTCGAATTACATAGTGCTAAAGTTTTGTACGACAGACTAGAAGAACTATAGTTATTAAAAGTACTGTAACTATTTTGCTACAGTGATATTACCGTGAGTGACAAAGACAGCAAAAGAGAGATCAGCATAAATATTTCATCCTTTATGATGATAAAGGATGAATAAGTGTGCTCGCGGCTGAACACGGGGCATTCATTTGTGTTTCTCAGCTTGGCCATGCAAGATTAGAAGTTATCCGATATCGTATTCAAAAATGTACCTTGCGGGCCGCTTGGAGCGCTACCGTAGCAGTGTAAATAAATAACAAAATAAAATAAAATAAAAAATGAGGGAGTGTCCTGACTGTGTATGTTGGACTGTGCTGAGAGCAAGGCGACTCGAATTTTTGAAATTAATGAAAGGACGTGTTTATTAGATGTGAAATTAAAAACTTTTTAATAGATACAAGTTTTTATTTATTTATTTTTATAACAGTAATTTGTGAATACGCAGGGCCCCTTTAAATAGTTAACTAATACCGCACGAGAACATTATTCAAAACAGAGAGAAATATCCAGCAACTGCTACAGAATCTAGCATATGTTCGCTAAACAATGTCATAATCGAAACAGACAATATAATATTTTCAAAATGTGGGTTATCTAACTTTCTGAGTGACTATGGAACTAATTAGGAATGAAGGAGACCACATATCACATCGATTTTCTGACCTCTTTGGAGAATCAAGAAGATGCTGCCTTCTGTTATGATCTGGGATTTAGAATCCCTGATACTAACGTACCGTTTGAGTGGGGAAGTAACTAAATTGGTTAGGCCATCCGCACTGTATCCGACCGCTGTATCGAACGGCACATTAAAAACTGGGAAAATCGGCAGTCGCTAATCGCAGCAGCAGAGAAAAACTCAAAGTCGAAAAAGTAAGTTTTTCCCAGGCCTTCACATACTGGGATTCTGTAATTAAAGAGTCTGTGGAATTAAGAATGTGCGAGAACAACTTTATCAATCGTGAGAAGGTGGTTGTAATATTTGCAGTGCATTTAAGCGTTGAGTCTATCTAAAACAACATTACGTAATAGCCGACCAATCAAAGTTACCAATAAGAAACAGTTCATCGGTTGTTTAAGGCCACATCACCCGAAGAGACAATCAATTGATCCTTGCGAAGACGATGGAGGCAGTGGTCGAAAGCTTGAGGTGGTATCAAGAATTAACGGGGCAGAAAGTCCGGAAATACTTTATACACTTCAGAATCACTTCCTTCTCTTCAATTTTCGACATTTTCAATACAGTTATCTACTGGATATTAAGAAAACAGATAAAACACACAGATTTGTTAAATGGAATCGACAAAAATAAACCATCTCCTAAGAGAAAACCAAGAGCGAATAGTCAAAAAGTAATAATCAAATCGGTCGTTTAGAAAATAATTTAGGTTTCCAAAATGAAATAAAAAGATGAAAACTGTGTATTACATTCAATCTTCTCTTTTCATCTGATCTACAAAGAAATAGAGCTGAAACCGAAATCAAATGTATGGTTCAAACGTGTGAACCTCTGTCTCATAACACAATCCTCTCTTGAGGTTATTTAAAACAGAAAAGTCGTTCGCCTTGTTTCGTCTTTCGGATTGCAATTTTGTATACAATATAATAAGTAATTAAGTTTCATTGTGTTACATTATCTAAACTTAGCATACCAGCTTGTAGTACATAGTCATAGAAAGAGAGTAGATCACAAACAAATTCCGAAAAACGAAATAGTTTATGTAAACATAGTTCCCCTGTAATATGATGTCGATGAATATTGTTAAAATAATTGTCCTTGAAATTTTATAAACAGTAGTTACGTCCAGCGTTGCACTGCTACTGCTGATGACGTCTTCACTCAGCAGTGTCTTGGCACAGAGTGACTGAATTTCCCACCAAATGCATACTGGGGGAACAAGTGACAGAGATAGCGGAGGGAATCGTGGTGCTCACATCCAGTTTTTCTTGTATCTGACTGATATTTTTCAAGCCTGAGGGCGATCTAAATAATTTGTTAAGAATATATCTGCCAAGATCGCTTGGTGAATATTTTATTTTATTTTTGATGACGGGTTTCGACAATCTTATATGTGATTTTTAGACGTGCAACTCTAACTTTTTACAAAGTAGCACATCATATGACGTAGTTTTTCATATCTAAGTTATAAAAGCCGCATGCATATTTCTTAAATCTACTGTGTTAAGTACATACAAACTAAATATGTCAAATTTAAAATTATTTGCTGTAGCTCGTTACTTTAAAAATACAGAAAACACATTATTTTCTTCAAATGTGCTGTCCTGCACGATGAGCGCGAAAATTATCATCCATTGAGACAAATCCATCGTCGAAATGCTGCTCATATCATTGCACTATATGATGATGTCATCCCTGCACTGTACAGCCGTTTGAATGCCTTCTACGACCACCATTGGCGTACGGTGGTCACACACGATGACATCTCGCTGCACTGACTAGATGTTCAGGCCGACCAGGCTGCCTGCAAAAGAAATCCCGGCAATGTCCGGGTCAAGGCAGATGCGAATCTCATCTGTGAATCGCAGTTGATGTCACTTGGCACGAATCCATTAAGCATGCTATTGTAACCATCTGTTCCCTGCTGCGTGATGTGTCAAAGCTGAACTTTGGCTTGTACGTTGGGAGCAAAGTTGCATGTCATGTACCCCATTACCTACAGTGAGTCGGAACACGACATCCTGTGGTTGCATGAAAACCATTATTCAGCATTGTTTGTTCATTTCACGTTTCCTCCGAGATGAAGCCCTTAAGATTGGAGCGTATCGGCCATCCAAACCACTCCATCGCATTCGCACTGTGCATGCTGGATTGCTTACATCTTAGTATGGGTTGAGTGACATCTATTGACAATCTAAGAAACTGTGTTCTTGATTTAATATACAAATTCAACGTCAGCGTTCAGTAGACTATGGAACTAAGGTGTTGAGTGTATTTTACTGTCTAAAACCAACTCTTCTACCAACTTTGTCGTCCTGTTTCCTAATGCAACTCCCTCAGCATCGCCTAATCCGACTACCATCTATTGCCCTTGCTTTTCTGCTGCTGACATTCGTTTCATACTCTCCTTTCAGGACAGCGACCGTTCTATTTAGTTATTACTCCTGGTTTTTTGCTCTTACCGACAGAATTACATTGTCATTGGCAAACCGCACAGTTTTTGTTTCTTTTCCTTGAAGTTCAATCTCTTCAATATTCTCTACGACTTCCTTCACAACTTTCTCAGTGTACAGATTGAATAACATTGAGTGAAGTCTACAACTCTGTTTTACTCGCTTCCCACACACTGCATCCTTTTCAAGCCCCGTCGACTCTTGTAACTGATGTCTAGTTTCTGTATTTGCTGTATATACATCTTTGTTCTCTATGTTTTACTGCTGCGACCTTCATAATTTTAACGTGTATTGCAGTCAAAATTATCAAAATTTTTAATGCTTTCTCCAAATCTACAAAAGCTATAAAGGAAATTTGTCTTTCCTCATCCTATCTGAATATAATTCATACATTTCTCCTAAATCCACACTGATCTTCCCTGAGGTCGTCTTTACCAGCTTTTCCATTCTTCTGCAAATAATATATGTTACAATATTGCCACCATTACGTATTACAATTATGCTACTGCACTTTTCACACCTGCTGTTATCTTTAGTACAAATACTGATGCAGATCTCCACGCTATCCTATTCTGTGCAAGGCTCTGTGAATAAGAACCGCAACATGATCCTTCTGATAATGAGCCTGCTTACTGTATTCGTTTCTTGGTATCGCTCTGCGATTTTTATCCCACAAACTTACCTCTAATGCTAAATTGACGATTTCTTAATATCTCAGAAAGTGACCATAAATCGATTCCTACTTTTAGTCAAGACAGGCCAGAATAGTCTGACCAATTCACTAGTACATCATTAGTTACGCGATCTAACCATCTAATCTTTAGCATTCTCCTGTAATACCGAATTTCAGACGTTTGTATCGTGATTTAGTCTGAATACCTTACGGCCTACGTTTCGCTTCACTACATTACTAGACAATTATACGTCAACATATTTGAGTCTAAGTATGCATTTGTTGTTACGTACCGCGGCCGCAGCACTTCCTGGTTCTGGAGATGCCGTCTGCTCCTGACTCACATTGCTGGTTTCTTCGGAAAGGATAAATCGCGGATGTTATTTATCAAATGACGACCACATCCTATTGTGAGAGTATTTTAGCAAGGCCTCCTGAAAGCTGGACGCTGTTTTTTAAATATCATATAATCATTTTGCTAATATCACCTGAAGATACATCTATACCGATGTGAAACTGGTTGTGTGTAACTATAAACGTCTTAACAGCTATGAGATTTTATCTCAACGCATCTGCACCAAGGACTTTAAATTATTGAAGTTAATTTGTAGTTTTTGTACATTGAATTTCATCAAAATTTATTGTCTTCTGTAACACTACATCGAGATCGTAACATTAGAATCACGATTTCCGTCAATTTTAAATTTTACAAATTTGTTTGGCGCAGAATTTACGGTTTTTTTTTTCTTTTTTTCTTTTTAATTCTAAAAGAATAAGTTCATATTTTTGTAATACAAAATAGTCAAGGCAACAGCATCAGTTAGCCAAAACACCCTAAATTACAGTCATCTTTTGTTGGAAAACTAATATAAATAGTACCCTCAGTTTGCTTTACAGGTTTGGTCCGCCTTGAGCAAACACAAATGTTTTTTTAATTTTTCCCAGACATGTTTCGCTGGCGTTGCAGCATCATCAGTGGGATGTTTATTATCTGTCAAATTAACAGTGGAATGATTATTACTTTTTACATTAACAGTGAAAACTACAGATAATTGTGAGACTACTATACATAGTTTATTATTTTCATAGGTATGCTAGGCCTACCTTAATACCACATGTTATGTTTGTGGTTTTTTCACTCACAAAATATCTCTGATAGGTTTTGACAGTTTGTCATCTGCAAACCAAAACGTGTGTATTTAATGAGGTGAATAGTTCAATTGTAAATATCGGGATTTTTACGAAAATACAGGGCGTAGTTTTTGTGTTTTGGTTTGATTTTATTGTAGCTACTGCTTCTATAACAAAATGTCTACACCTGCTGTTATCTTTAGTACAAATACTGATGCAGATCTCCACGCTATCCTATTCTGTGCAAGGCTCTGTGAATAAGAACCGCAACATGATCCTTCTGATAATGAGCCTGCTTACTGTATTCGTTTCTTGGTATCGCTCTGCGATTTTTATCCCACAAACTTACCTCTAATGCTAAATTGACGATTTCTTAATATCTCAGAAAGTGACCATAAATCGATTCCTACTTTTAGTCAAGACAGGCCAGAATAGTCTGACCAATTCACTAGTACATCATTAGTTACGCGATCTAACCATCTAATCTTTAGCATTCTCCTGTAATACCGAATTTCAGACGTTTGTATCGTGATTTAGTCTGAATACCTTACGGCCTACGTTTCGCTTCACTACATTACTAGACAATTATACGTCAACATATTTGAGTCTAAGTATGCATTTGTTGTTACGTACCGCGGCCGCAGCACTTCCTGGTTCTGGAGATGCCGTCTGCTCCTGACTCACATTGCTGGTTTCTTCGGAAAGGATAAATCGCGGATGTTATTTATCAAATGACGACCACATCCTATTGTGAGAGTATTTTAGCAAGGCCTCCTGAAAGCTGGACGCTGTTTTTTAAATATCATATAATCATTTTGCTAATATCACCTGAAGATACATCTATACCGATGTGAAACTGGTTGTGTGTAACTATAAACGTCTTAACAGCTATGAGATTTTATCTCAACGCATCTGCACCAAGGACTTTAAATTATTGAAGTTAATTTGTAGTTTTTGTACATTGAATTTCATCAAAATTTATTGTCTTCTTTAACACTACATCGAGATCGTAACATTAGAATCACGATTTCCGTCAATTTTAAATTTTACAAATTTGTTTGGCGCAGAATTTACGGTTTTTTTTTTCTTTTTTTCTTTTTAATTCTAAAAGAATAAGTTCATATTTTTGTAATACAAAATAGTCAAGGCAACAGCATCAGTTAGCCAAAACACCCTAAATTACAGTCATCTTTTGTTGGAAAACTAATATAAATAGTACCCTCAGTTTGCTTTACAGGTTTGGTCCGCCTTGAGCAAACACAAATGTTTTTTTAATTTTTCCCAGACATGTTTCGCTGGCGTTGCAGCATCATCAGTGGGATGTTTATTATCTGTCAAATTAACAGTGGAATGATTATTACTTTTTACATTAACAGTGAAAACTACAGATAATTGTGAGACTACTATACATAGTTTATTATTTTCATAGGTATGCTAGGCCTACCTTAATACCACATGTTATGTTTGTGGTTTTTTCACTCACAAAATATCTCTGATAGGTTTTGACAGTTTGTCATCTGCAAACCAAAACGTGTGTATTTAATGAGGTGAATAGTTCAATTGTAAATATCGGGATTTTTACGAAAATACAGGGCGTAGTTTTTGTGTTTTGGTTTGATTTTATTGTAGCTACTGCTTCTATAACAAAATGTCTAAGTGTTTATAACAAGTTTTTGTCACTTACTTTGGTGGATATGCGCTGTTTTTCGTGTTGTGGACAGGCACTGTGTCACTTTCACATTCACTCAATGTTTATGTTATGAAAACAAGATGGTGGGCAGTTGAATTGTGGGAGTAGTGTTAGGAACAGCTGACTGTGGTGGGGGCGGGAGTTTTGAATCATGTTGTTTTTGTTTTAGTGTGTGTGTGTGTGTGTGTGTGTGTGTGTGTGTTTTTATAAGTTTTCTGTAAGTTCTTTGAGGGCAGAAAATATGGTTCCGTTTCAGAGGGCTGTGTATTCGTTTATTATTTCTTTTCTTTCTATTATGGCTTTCTGTATATGGTAGTTCTCTTCGATTGTTAATTTTTGTGGGAGGCTTTTGCTATGTTTCAGAATCTTTAGATCAGTATTTATGTCAGTTGGTTTGTGGTTCATGTTTATGAGGTGTTCTGCAAATGTGGAATGACTATTGCTTTTTAGTGCTCTTCTGTGTTCTGTGTATCTGGTATTGAAATTTCTGCAAGTCTGTCCAATGTAAACTGAGTTACAATCCTGGCATGTCAGCTGGTAGAGGCCAGAAGTGTTATGTTTGTCTTTGTTGGTGTTGGTTGTCTTTAGTTTTCTTTGTATTGAGTTGTCTGTTCTGTATGCTACTTTCAAACCTTGTTTTTTTGAGGATGTTTCCTATTCTGTGTGTTGCTTTGTTGTCATATGTGAGAGTGTGCCATTTATTTGTTGTTATATTTGATTTTTGTTCCTGTGTGTGGGTGTTTGGGGTATGAGTGTTGAGTGGGTTTATGTTTTGTGTGGTTGTGTTGTGTTTCTGGTCTGTTTGTTTTTGTGTGTTAGTTGTTCCTTTTAACTTAGCTTTAATTTTGTAGTTTAATTTGTCTATGATGTTAGTGTCATACCCATTCTCTGTTGCTATTTGTTTGATTGTTTGTATTTCATTTTTGTACTGTTCATCACTAAGTGGGGTTTTGTGCAGTCTGTGTAGCATGTATTGGAATCCGGCTTGTTTCACTACTCCCAGAATTCAACTGCCCACCATCTTGATTTCATAACATAAACATTGAGTGAAAGTGAAAGTGACACAGTGCCTGTCCACAACACGAAAAACAGCGCATATCCACCAAAGTAAGTGACAAAAACTTATTATAAACACTTAGACATTTTGTTATAGAAGCAGTAGCTACAATAAAATCAAGCCAAAACACAAAAACTACGCCCTGTATTTTCGTAAAAATCCCGATATTTACAATTGAACTATTCACCTCATTAAATACACACGTTTTGGTTTGCAGATGACAAACTGTCAAAACCTATCAGAGACATTTTGTGAGTGAAAAAACCACAAACATAACATGTGGTATTAAGGTAGGCCTAGCATACCTATGAAAATAATAAACTATGTATAGTAGTCTCACAATTATCTGTAGTTTTCACTGTTAATGTAAAAAGTAATAATCATTCCACTGTTATTTTGACAGATAATAAACATCCCACTGATGATGCTGCAACGCCAGCGAAACATGTCTGGGAAAAATTAAAAAAACATTTGTGTTTGCTCAAGGCGGACCAAACCTGTAAAGCAAATTTATTTTGTAAGCAAACACGGTAATTGAAGAGCTTTTAAACCCCAAGATGAATAGTACCATCACTCGTGTTACTCTTTCTCTATGAATTCAGCTCCCTATGAGTTAGGTCTCCGCGATTAGCTCACTATGAATTTAATTATGGGTTTAGTTATGAACTTGTTAATTTGCGACAAATTCGTTTCTTGTAAAGTATTGAAATTTTGATAGGATTAGGAGTATAATGCTAAAGAGTTACGCGTTTTGCGACAGTTATATCTATGGACTTTAGAACGGGTTAGGCTTCAGAAGATAGTTGCAAAAATTCTGCCTTCCTAAGATATAATGGTCAATGTTAGAGAGATGAGAATAATAATAACTGTTTTATCAAGAGTACTAAAACTTACATTATGAAATTCATTTAAGAAGATCAAAGTTGATGTGAACTGTAAAAGAGATCAGAGACTTTGTTGTAAAACATTAAGTGTGAAAAATATAGTTACGGAACTGTGAATTACTGTAGTGTCTTCGTGCAAGTGCATTCATTGTATACTGTGTGATTTTGAAGAATATAGAAACGAGTGAGATTTAAAAAGTGTCTTAACAGTGTTCTTCCATAGTTAGAACCTTTACCAAATCAGTGATATTTTGAACAGTGTTTAAACGAATATCTTTGACTGTGATAGATCGCAATATGTATTAAAATTTACTTAATCCGCTATTCAGTGAGATGTAATTCAGTAATTCAGTAATCTGTATGTTCAAACGTGTTAATAAAGATAAAGATAGGCACAGGAAAGTAATACTTCGCAGTACGTTTAGGTGAAATAAGAAACAGTAATTCAATTCGATCGATCAAACAGGACTATCAACCTAAATTTCTGAAGTATAAGATAAGTAAAATTTGATAGCCTATTCCATTATCAAACCGAAGAAGACTAAAGTTACTCAATTACGCACCATAATTAATTATCATCAATATTTTAAAGAACAGATAGTTACCTCAAAATACTAAGAACGTTACACTCCAGAAATGGTGTTGTTTCCCATAGCGCCGTAGCCATTCTCCATCTTCTTTACTTCATCAGAAATTATTTTTACTTCCAAAGAAACAAAGCTCATTCACCCCTCTTTATCTAATCTACTTCCTTGAGCAGTGCCTAATTTTCTAAGAATACATAGCATTACTTTCGTTTTGCTCCTGTCAATCTTAATTTCATACTCTCATTTCTAGACACTGTCCATTCCTTTCAGTTCGTCTTGCTGATCCTTTGCTGCTTTGCTGACTCTGAGAGAATTGCAATATCATTGGAAAATCGCAAGGTTTTTATTTCTCCCCTCCCCCCTGAACCTTAATTACTTATCCAAATATATCCTCGCATAGCTTTACGGTTTTCTCAGTGTACTCACTGAACAACACTGGGGAAACGATAAATCGTTGTTTTATCCCCTTCCAGTGACATCGCGTCCTGTGTGTTCACTGGTTTTCTGAAAAAAAAGGGGGGGGGGGAAGGAGTTTAACGTCACGTCGACAGCGTGGTCATTAGCGACGGAGCTTACACTAGGAGTATTTGAGTAAGGATGTGGAAGGAAATAGGCCGTGCCCTTTCAAAGGAAACATCACGGAATTTGCCTGAAGTGGTTTAGGGAAATCACGGAATACCTAAATCTCGATGGCCGGAGGTGGATTTGAACCACCACCCTTCCAAATGCGAGTCGAGTGTGTTGCTACTGGACCTCCTCGATAGTGAAGAAAAAAATGTAAGTAAATAAATAAGTAAAATAAAAAGTGTTTTTAAACTATCATTCTTCGTTTCGCTCTTCTATCAGGTCATTTTATGTGCACATTCCAAGTATTTTATCGCACGAGAAACGTTTTATATAGCGGAGACAGCACGTATAGAAGTCAGGGCGCGGGCGGTTATATAGGCAGTAGAGGCCGCAGCACTGCAATGCGCATGCGTGGCTTAGCCTCCTGGAGGCAGTAGCATAAGGCACCCCAGCGGCAGGGAAGGGCGAGGGGAAACGCTGCTTTTAACATTGGCGATGGAGCTGGTAGAGACGCCAGCTGCTGGCTACTCGAGTTCTGGTGGTTACGAACGAATGGTCCTGAAGCAAAGACAATGAATCTACTGCGCAGCACGTCTTGCGCATGAGCAAATCCTCCATGAAGGCAATATCTGCCCTTCATATTTGTTTCTGGTTGAAGATTCGTAAAAAAAATCGCACTAACGTGTTTTACAGCCCACTTTTGATTTGCATGTAATTTTATAATTTCTTGCAAACATTTTGGACAAAATTAATAAAAATTTAAATACTAATAAATTATGGGCGATACGATTACAACTCTACTATTACGATATTATCTATGTACCGAACACGTAATATTCTTTCTGACCGTATTTTAACATATTTATTTCATGTCTGAGTTTAGATTTGACAAATTACGTGCATATGCTTCAGAAGACCATTCTTCAATTCGTTGTTACGTATTTTACGGCATGTTCACGAAATAGAACAAACACGCATTTCAGAGGTAGCATTCTTACATATGCACAATTCTAAATATGAGAACATAGCCCGAAACCCTTTTAGGGAAAAAGGAGAAAAAAAATTTTTTTCTCGTAGTGGTGGGTTCCGAACCACTGACAATGTGCATCACAATCCAACGCGATGCCCACATCACTATGACGAGCAATTGCAGATTTTGTCCTTTAATCTGATACTATTGATATCAGTTGTTAACTGATGCTAATATGGAATTTTTAGACACTAGATTATCATGTATCGTACGAACAAAGACGTGTGTTTGTTAATTATTCAGTGCACCATTGCTTTGAAATGACAACGTGTAAGTTAGAATGAGAAAATCATCAAATACGCAACGCAAGATGGCGTATGCCAGAGAGAGAGTTCTGGGCTTGAAATGTTACGTGACGTCTCCGAACGGCTGGTTTGGTGTCAAATCGCCGTTATTTTTGCAAGTATCTCTCAAACGATACGAGATTTGAAAAAAAAGTAAGAGAGCAAAGTTGTGGATAATTATCTCCTCTACAGATTCTGTTATGCAATTTTCGTGTCAGATGAACGGTTTTTATGCAATTAAAATTACATTACAAACCACCTTTTTTTACTGACGTATTTTTTGTCCGAAAAATTTGAATGTTTCAACTGTTTGTATAGTCTATGGGACTTAACTACGGGGTCATCAGTCCCTAAACTTACAAACTACTTATGAACTACTTACGAACTAGGGGGAATTCGAACTCCCGACCGTAGTGGCCGTGCAGACCGTGACTGGAGCGCCTTAGTCCCCTCGGCCACCGCGGCCGGCCGAAAAATTTGAAAAAGGGAGGTTCTGGTCTCTGGAGGCTTTCGATTATGTCTGTAAAATTTGGTGCTCATCGGTTGAACGGTTCGACTTAGAACGTGGGAACACTTTACGGACAGACAGACGGACGGACAGGGGTAGAGCAGGGGGTCGGTGGCGCCACTATCGAGATCCGGCACCAGCACTGAAAGATGTGAAACCTCAGTCATCTGAAGCTCCAGCCTCCACTGTCCCCTTCCCAAAAAATGTTCAAATGTTTGTATAGTCTATGGGACTTAACTACGGGGTCATCAGTCCCTAAACTTACAAACTACTTATGAACTAACTAAGACTAAGGACGGCACAAATATCCATGCCCGAGGGGCCGTAGTGGCCGTGCAGACCGTGACTGGAGCGCCTCAGTCCCCGCGGCCACCGCGTCCGGCTGTCCCCTTCCCCACTACCGCATCCCTTTCATGCTAATCTTCTCTAATAACTTCTGCCTCGTTTTTCTACAAGTTGAGTGTTACTTTTCGATCCCTTGGTAGCTAGTACTATATCTCAGTCCTACAAGGAAAGTAACGAAGTTCGATGGATGTTGCTTGCTGTCATTATTCAAAGTTGAAGATGGTTGCACAGCATAGAGTAGCGTGGACAGCTGAATTATACCAGCCTCCGGACTGAAGACCAAACCAACAGTGAGATGCAGTGACCATACGACTATCCTGCATGGCTGCCATAGCGAACGAACACATGCGCGCCAGGATTCGAACCCAGGTCTCCTGCTTTCTAGGCAGTTGCGCTGACCCCTACACCACTGGGGACACAGTGGTCACCGCACCTCCAAGGA
This sequence comes from Locusta migratoria, assembly GCA_026315105.1. Taxonomy (NCBI): domain Eukaryota; kingdom Metazoa; phylum Arthropoda; class Insecta; order Orthoptera; family Acrididae; genus Locusta; species Locusta migratoria. Next base: position 208,246,901 of record CM048744.1, on the reverse strand, counting down.
CTACCTAAGTACGTCTCCCGTCACATACAAATTCCCAGGTTTAGTTTTCGTTCCCTTGGTAGCACTATATATCAGTCATTCAGGGAAAGTAACGGAGTTCGATGGATGTTGCTTACTGTCGTTATTCACAGCTGAAGAGGGTCTCACAGCATAGAGTAGCATAGAGAGATGCATTAAACCAGACTGCACACTAAAGAGTACAACAGTAGTGAGATTCGGAGCCCATTCCACCGTCCTGCATGACTCGCGTGGCGGGCGAACACAGACTTCGTGCGCGGTCGTCAGTCAAATGGAGCGCCCCTGTATTTCACACGGTTTTGCAACGAATCCCCAAAGAGTGGCATTGCGTTCTATTTTCCTTGCTTACCTTCATGGTTCACTCAGTGTATATGTTGCAACCAAAGCCCGAAATCGGCCAGATCGGGAACTGGCCGGCCAAGTCGCGAAGTGGCCTATGTCGCCTTCAATTGGCCGGCCAATGTCCGATCGCTTCCTGATTTCGGGATTTGGCCGGCCAGAATCGGGAGATAAATAAAGATGGGCTGAAAGTGTATAATTTCAAGCTGTATGCAATTTATTTATCAATCTCAGTAATAAAAAGCATACAATCCGTCCACAATATAAATATTTTTAATACAGTCGGTATTCACTTATTACAACAAGTTAATCTTTTATGACATTTGGAATTATACAATACTTTCTGATTTCTGCATTTGCAGCGATTTGTGGCGCATTTAGTAGAGCAATTGCATTGACTGTATTCTTGGCCATTGGTCAGTGACTGTAAGGACGATATGGTTCGCAATGATTTTTCTTCTTTGGGCACGGATTCCAGCGTGATCAGTTTCTCGGGCAGATTAGAGAACTCGTTTCTTGAGTATAGTTGCTTCAAGAATTCATGCTCTGTTCCCAGCTTGTAGAAAGTGCCTTCGACGTTCATCACAACGGCAAGAACGCTTCTGGGATCTCCGCGACCTCTGTCACCATCTTGTATACGGATGCGAACATTGTCTCCAACTTTTGCAGGCGCAAATTTTGCGTCTGAATTATTAAGCATCTTAGCACCTTGTGCTTGCTAATTGTCGTGAGCTCCATCCCTCTTCTTCCTGATTTCTTGCTTATTATAACATAGTTTGCAAATAACTTTTCCTCCATATCCTTCACGTGCTTCATTACTTCTTCCACATTATGCATGGACACTTTAGCCGCAGAAAATACAACAATGACCTGTACCACACTCTCCTTCACAATCCACACAGTATATTTTCGGCTTATTATTGTCGTATAACTCATCTTGACTTCCAGATGGTTCGATCTCCACGTTGTCAGTTTCATTGTTGGGAGTAGTCCCTAAATTTATAGCGTCGTCCATTTTCCTTCAACTTTCTCAGGATATTACTCTGTCACTATATTATCAATAATTTCTTTAGGCAGATGAAGAAGTCAGCCCCACTTTTGCTTTACAGCAAAGCATAGCCTCGTATGGGGACTGCTGAAGTCCATGATGAAAAAACGGTTTTTCGTTAATTGGATGAATCGAAGACTCTCAGCCCAATGCGCTGAGTTATTTGTCTGCATCCATGTCATTAGCATATTCTGTACATCCTGGTTTGCCCGTTCGATAGAACCTTGGCTTTGGCTATGTCTGGGTTTTCCATGTACCAGTTTGAGTTTAGGCCACATGTTACTCAACTCATTTATAACTTTGTTCTAAAACTCTCTACCATCATCTGACAGTAGCAAACTTGGAGCACCTGTAGTGGTAAGGATGTCAGTAAGCGGTAAGCGACTTCTGCTCTTTTGCTTTTCAGGGGTTGTAATAGTATAAATTTAGTTATCTTCATAATTGAGTATGAACTTGTACTCCCCATCAGGGCTACTTTCCATGTCTATCAGATCTACCTGACATCTTGAATTAAATTCTTTAAATATTAGAGGTCTGGAAACTAAACCTTTATTTGGATTAGATAATTTAATCTGACACGGTTTGCATAAGCGAAGATACAGAGTAATGACCTCTTTGGTGACATTTTTGTACTTTAAGTGCAGTTCCTTCTCCATTCGTGTGCGACCTCCATGTCCTATTTCTAAGTTAGTTTCGTGCAGTATTTCGAACAGTTCTTCGGTTTGGACATAATACAAAATAGCACTATGGTATTCTGTTACTGGTGCAATAAGTTTTTCTTTTTCGTCAACTTCAGTAACATCGTACTTTCTTAGTCGACGATAGTGAATACTTTCTTTTCTTTGCTTTGCTTTGGCTTGTTTAACGTCCTCTATAAAAGAACACCTCTGGGAATCTCTGTGACCCACAGCGCTCTCTCTCTCACACAGTACGTGTGGAGGGGGGAATAGCGGAGGGGCCCCAGGCCGGCGCTTTTCATATCAAATATCGTTTCCGAAACTGCAAGTATTCCACCTTCATCGTGAATAACGTCCCCGTGTGACGTAGCCTTGAGTCAACATGCTGAAGAATGATACGAACAATTGAAATCGAATGCCCTTACAAGGGAGCAGCCTAGGTCTTACAAAGAGACCACATGGGTATCGGATTTTTGAATTGTTTTTCATATTTATGGTACGTATAGTTCAGAACTTCAATAAAAACTCTCAAAAATTCTAGAGAAGATCAATTTGCAGTTTGCAAGTACATGTAAGTACCAATAACTAAAGGAATTGCAGCATTTGTCGGTGTAGCTCAATGAGTGGTCGACATAAATTGTAGATACAATTTTTTTTAAAATAAAATTAAAAATTAAATAAATTACTAAATAAAGTTTGTTATATCTTTAAAAGTGGTGGCGTTCTGGTTTCACAACGGTACAGTCGGTGGTTCGAATCCCGCTGTGATAGGTGTTTTATTTTATTTTTCTGTTTTTTCGTTTATGAATACTTACACCATTTTAGAATCTAATGGTAATTTTATGAACAATGAAGGTATTTTTGGTTATTCGTAATTTTTTTTAAAGGTTATCCATAATGATTAAATTTTGAAAAAAGGAAACACAAGAAACATTGCAGATTCCATATTTGTAGCAATACTGAAAAATAAGATAAAAATAAATCATTTCGATGTGGTCTCAGACATGCTAGGGTGATAAGCGTCGTAAAAACATGGAAAACAATTTTCACGACATCGAGCACATGGTCGCATATTTACAGTCGCAATTTTTCTTTGATATGTCAACTGGAAAGTAAACTTCATTTACGTTCATGAAGATTCCTCTTGAATTGCACAATTTAGAAGTGTGATCATTTCACACAGTTAGTGATGATGATTGAATGACATTTGATAGAATCTTCTATATCACTAGTTTCACGTCCTCGTTCGATCCGGTAGGCACAGTTTTGCATCGTCGTAGCTTTTCACTAACTGAACAATCAAAGACAACCGTCTTCGACTAATAGTGAAGCCAATATCGTAAAAAAGTAACTTGTTACGTTTCCTTGAGTGAAAGCATCATTACTAACAACCTTTTATACATAGTAGAAAAATTCTAACAAACAAAAATACCTGCATTTTTCGTAAAAATTACGATTAGATATTAAAACTGTGTAATTATTCGAACACAACGAAAAAACCTACCAGGGCGGGATTCGAACCTCCTACCTCTTGGGTATAAGGCCACAACGCTACCACTAAAGATAGACATACACATTCTATTGAACTTTTAATTATTAGTACTTGCATGTACTTGAAGAAAATGAAAGTCTGTTTCCCGAGAATTTTTGAGAATTGCGTCGAATGGCTTTGGCTGGTTGTTATTTGAGTTCTGAATTTCACGTACCATAAATATCAAAATATTCTAATATCCGATATCCATGTGGTCTCCTAGTTAGAAGAAAATAATTAATACCGGTATGTTCGATTACTGATTTATGGCAAAGTGGGGGCAAACAACGATAAAAAAAAAACTTTGACAAACAAAAAATCTGCTGAAAATGCACTAAAATGGGAAATAAAAATGCTACAAAACGTAACGGTACTCACAATTAATCCAATGTGTGAGGAAGAAAAAGAGAAAGATGACCTTCTCCGAAAGGCAGCAGCTACCACGTACACGGCACAGTTAACACTGACAAGGAAAGTAAACGGGCTCGAACAAACATATCTATATGAACGTTTGGTTACAGTATCTTTACGTACACCTCAATGTGCTGGTGGGTGTCGTTTTTATGCAAAACTTTGCAATCATGCTCTAGATAGCACCGTAGATGTAATTGTAGACGTCATATGTAATGCAGTTATCTGAACTATAACTTATGTAATAATCGTCGTGTTGTCATCAAAAGCCGTGATGATAGTTGCAACTTTGTTAAAGACTTTCTCGGAAGACTGCCACTGCTTCCATCGCCTCTTCCCGCATTTAACGTAGCACTACCGCTAGCAATGAGTTCTTCGTCATTATCATCCCTATTATCATCATGTGTTAGTGTTACAACAGTATCTAACTTATGCTCATATTTCTGTGCCAAAGCAGATACGAGAAAGCATGCGAATGATTCATCTTCTACACTAATACCACCTTCACGAAGAATGGTTCTTCGTAACTTCATCTCATCCAAACGCAGTACTTTAGCAGGACTGAATATCAATCGCCACTCCAGCTGACGCTTCAGCACACAAATGTCACAAAACGCAACTTCGGAGGCACTCTGCACCGTCCATACTGGCAAACTGACAGGTCAAAGTGCAATGTGGCAAGGCACACGCAGAGGCCTCTAACGGACGACTGCAGATTATTGCAGATGCGGGAGTGTCACTTGTGCAATAAGGGATCTTTACATTATCTCCCGTAGGATTTTGATGTATATGTGTTTGTTCGAGCCCAAGTACTTTCCTTGTGAGAATGAGACATATGCTGACTACCGTACATTATTGCTACATCACAGCACCCAGTGCGATTTAGACGGGTACATGTGTGCAGTCACATCGCGTTCTAGCCAGGAACCAAGTCGCGAACTGGCTGGCAAAGTCGGATATGCGTCACTTCATTCAAGTAATCGGACTCTGGCCAAACCACCCGGCTAAAGTGCGAAGTGGCCGGCCAGTTCGCGATCTGGCCGCTCTTCGGGCTTTGGCTGTAACATGTACACTGGGGAAAGGCTACATCGTTGTCCCCCTCCTTTCCCATCACTGCATACCTTTTATGGCAATCGTCTCTTATAACTGCTCCCTGGTCTTTGTAGGAGTGTTAATTTTCTTTCCCTTGGTACCTAGCGCAATATGTCAGTCCTACAAGATAAGTAACGAAGTTCGATGGATGTTGCTTGCTGTCATTATTCACAGCTGAAGAGGGGTTTCACAGGAGTAGGGTGGAGAGATGCATTAAACCAGACTGCAGACTAAAGAGCACAACAGCAGTGAGATTCCGGGCCCATTCGACCGTCCTGCATCACTCGCGTGTCGGGCGAACACAGACCTCGCGCGCGGTCTTCAGTCAAATGGAGCGCCGCTGTATTTCACACACAGTTTTGCAACGAATTCCCGGAGAGTGGCGTCGCGTTCCATTTTACCTGAACGGCAGCGGCAGCGGCAGCGGCCAGTAGCGCGGCACAGAGAACGGACCCGCGCCATTGTCGAGTGGCCAGATTGTCGGCGCTCGCCGCTCGGCGCTTTGAGCGGCCGCCTACAGAAGGCCCTATGGCGCAGATAAGTGACCCCGCGGGCAGCGCGCCATTATGCCCGGCGCGGCCACCTGTTGTCGCCGGCCTTTGATCACGTGACGCGCCGGGCCTCCGCCGCTAATCAAATTGCGACGGGCCGCGCGCTTCGCTTCGCTTCACACGGCGCGGTGCGGCACTGCACGGCACGCCGAGCTGCCAACACCCCGGCACAGGTGCGCCTCTCGCGCATGCCATTCCGCTTCGCTTCCACTTAACCTGCATACTCGGGCCCGGGCACTAATTCTGCCAGCCCGTTCGCGTGTTCCGGCACTAGGCGAAAAGCTGCAGGCCTGTGACACAACAAGTTGCCCTTCTGTAGTTATTTCTTTAAGTAGAAGGGAAAAATATGGTAGCCAAGATCGCTATATTGAGCTTCTTTATTCGAATCACCGATTTCGGTAGGCAATGTTACTATCGTCTGAACTCTTTTCTGCCAGCCCGTTCGCGTACTCCGACGCTACGGCGTAAAGGCACAGACCGGTGACAAAACAAGTTGTCTTTTTCGTACACTCCTGGCCATTAAAAATGATACCCCACGAAGGTGACGTGCTACAGACACGAAATTTAACCGACAGGAAGAAGATGCTGTGATATGCAATTGATTAGCTTTTCCGGAGCATTCACACAAAGTTGGCGACACCTACAACCGATTTCTCATACACAAAAAGTAGTTGACCGGCGTCGCCTGGTGAAACGTTGTTGTGATGCCTCGTGTATCCATCAAGTTTCCGACTTTCATTCCATTCAACAGATGGACGTTTGCAAGACGACAACCATCTGCACGAACTGTTGACGACGTTTGCAGAAGCATGGACTATCAGCTTGGAGACCGTGGCTGCAGTCACCCTTCACTCTGCATCACAGACAGGAGCGCCTGCGATGGAGTACGAACCTGGGTGCAGGAATGGTAAAACATCATTTTTTTCGGAAGAATCCAGGTTCTGTTTACAGCAACATGATGGTCGCATTCGTCTTTGGCGACATCGCGGGGAACGCACATTGCAAGCGTGAATTCGTCATCGCCATACTGTCGTATCACTCGGCGTGATGATATGGGGTGCCATTGGTCACACGTCACAGTCACCTCTTGTGTTACTCAAATGTTTGGCTTTTCAGAGCATTCACACAAGGTAGGCGCCGGTGGCGACACCTACAACGTGCTGACATGAAGAAAGTTTCCAACCGATTTCTCATACACAAACAGCAGTTGACCGGCGTTGCCTGGTGCAACACTGTTGTGATGCCTCGTGTAAGGAGGCAATACAATGTTGTATTGGAAATTATTTTATAAATTTTATTTTTAATACGTTTCAGAAAATAGTCGCGAATCACTTTGGTACTAAAGAAGGAGTAAAACAAAACACGATTCCCGACGCAAGATCATTTCAGGCATGTAAGTATTTGCGGCAGATCTCCTGAAATATGTGCTGTACAGTTATACATATATGAAAATGCCGGTAGTGATGTGTGTCAATACTGTATGCAAAATTTGTTACGAATAGCTTTACTAATAACGAATAAATATAGTCAAACTTGATTCGTAATGCAGCAGTCTTACGGAATGTACAGCGAAAATGAAATGAGCGATAATCATTTTTCCTTTCAACATTTAGTGGAAGGTACCGGCGAGAATAATTTTCGTAAAGGCTTGAAATTATTTATAAATTTAGTTCCTAGTCGATAAGTAGTATAATTTTCGAACTCCGGATGGATAAATCTGAGTATATTTTCGAGCCATTGGTCTAATTGTATATGACGTCACATCCTCTCAACTATGTATCGTACTCTTACGTTGCACCAGGAAATTTCGCGTGCATACGAAGGATAATTCACCTAAGTTTCATCGGATCGAATGAATGATTTAGGAGTGAATATAGAACAAACATACACATATTCATTTTTATATACAAATATTATAAAATAAATTCTTACGACACCTTTTGAAACAAAAGTATAAAACTTGGAGCAATAATTTAAATGTCTTAATGGAAATTAGAAAAGAAAGAAATGTAACTGGATACAATCACAGTTGGATAGCTCTGAAAACGCAAAATCCTACCCAAAATGAGAGCTTAGATAAAAAATTGCAAGCAAAAATTACAATATCATTAATCAGTTGGAGCAAGATAGAAGAAATAACAGTATTGTTAATCTGTTGATAAATTGTAATTACATAGTGGTGACAACAAATAGAATGCAGAAAGGAAAATACAGAATAGAGTGAATGTATGGTCTACCTCCAGGAATATGTCACAACGTTACGCAAGTTCAGCTAAACGATAAAACAGCCAAATAAAGCAACAGTAAAAGCTCTTAGTAAACCAGTCTTGAAATGCAGTGTCAGTAATGAAAGATAACAGCCCGTATATACAACAATGTAAGGTTAGTGGAACAGAAGTAGTTAAAAATGTTGATACCTATAATGATTAAAACAAACAGCTTCCACCCTATATAATAAATTAATACATATTAAGAAACATGTTTACAAGTTGAGACCGTCACATGAACAGTAATTAGAAAACCGGTAGAAATTACTAAAATTGCTAATAAGCAACCATGAAGCCAGCCCGGCAGCTAAAACAGACGCAGAGGGCCTTTAATTGGGCAGGACAGGAATATGGCTCCTTGCAATAAATAAAAGGCTGTAGGAAAACTAACAGCCTCGAGGAAAGCACAGAACACTTAGCTTACTTGATTAAAGAAGGCAACTTAACCTCTCGCGTTCGCATAAACAAGCATTAGAACACAGAATGTTGACACCAGCACCATCAAAGTGATCTATTAAGCACATACATATTGCTTATTATATATGACGTACGGAACAGACACCACACCAATATATAATAAGTATTTACACGCGAAGACGGCGTTAGCTTCACTTCACCGCAGATGCGGTCATACGTTCGACCTCGCACGAGAATCCGTAATGGCGAGTGTAAGAGGCCATGGACCGTAGGGACACTACTGCCATAGCGTTCAACTTGTGGAAGTTTGAAACGGGCAGGAGGCGAGCACGGGTAGCCAAGTGGTTAAGGCGACCGCTGGCCCGAAGCGGTTAACCCAGGTTCGATTCCCGGGCCGGAACGCATTTTCAGTTGTCTTCATTGTTTAATTTCAGTTGGATAATGCAGCCACCGTTAATCATTTCTTTCCTAATCCTTCTTTCTTTCCCTCTTCCATCAGTAATTTGCACATACGTATTGGATTGCTCAAAACAATTTGGGGACGAGATAATATATCATACACAATATCCATATGGTAACGTATATTATATAGATATTGCTTACAATTGTAATCTGTGTGTGAGACAGTACCATAGTTTGATGTCTCGACTCTTTACTTGAGGTGTACAGGGCGTTTACTGAGAATGCGGCACCATGGAGCTACCATAATAGGGAAAAATGTCATCCTCGTTGCCCTCTAATATGGTGCGTGCTCACCTCCGACGGCCAGTACCATTGCAGACGTGCGTGGGATGGACAGTACACGTGGTTAACATTTAGTTGTGGGATATTTGGCCATCCTTCCATGAGTACAAGTCCAGCTCTGCAATCGTTGTGGGAGGTCTTTGTCTGGCTGATATATATCTACCATGTGTATTGCAGACATTCTCAATCGGGTTTAAGTCCAGTGACAAAGCTGGCCACTCCATTCGTTCAATTCCTTTAGCTGAATGCATGTTGTCCATCAGTGAAGCTCTGTGTGGACGAGCGTTGTTGTCCACTACAAGTAACACATCTCCTATGGCACCAGCGTAGGGTACGATAAAAGTTCGAAAGATCTCTATACATGTATACAGTCAAAGCGCCATTTTGGATAGATGAGACAGAGGTCCGTACGTCCGCCAATACTGACTCCTGGCCACACCATTCGTCCACAACCTTGATTGTTCCACGTTCCCTCAAGATGAGGGAATGACAATTGCCCGCCTGAATACAAAATATTGACTCATCTTTGAACAGAACCCGGCGCCATTCGTTACGACTACAATCTTAACGTTCTTCCGCCCAGTTTCTGCAGGCTAAAAGGTATCACGGTTTTAACGGAACCCACTCCATTGGCCTGCGTGTGTGGAGGCCACTTTATTGGAGCCGATTTCTGGCTGTTTGTGTTGATATTTCGTGTCCATATACGGGATGGAGCTCAAAATAGATTCCTACTCGGTGGATTAATCTCTCACAGCTACCCTAATTTCCCATAACTATGGTCCTTAAGCTGAACTATGGTCCAAATTGGTATTGAAAACTTTACACAGTACCGTTTAGTGACAGCCGAGCGCTTACATCGCTCTCGAAACACTGAGGGAGTTTGCCGGCCACTGGCAGGATGATTAACTGCGAGGTCTCGCACGGTAAAGCCAAGACGATAACGTGAAGAGGCTTATTTTCGATTAAGTCGTCCAACATTCTTTCGTACTGAGAGCAAGGTAGGAGACAACTCATTTGAATTTTCTATATCTGCCTTTTAATATATTTAGAGTATAGGCTATTATCTTTAGCTTTGTGATTATCTGCTTACGATATACATGAGAAATGTGCAATAAAATTAAAACGTGTGAACTTGAGCAAATCTGTGGTCTACTTTCCATGATGGATTTTAATTTTCAGATTACGAAGAACATGGTGACCAATAGAGGTGATGAGGATACAGCATCGTTTGTATTGGACGACGATAATTCATTTGAAAACTTAAGAAATTGGCGACGATATTACGAAGTTTGTTGATGCAACAGCAGTGTTCGTGCCCCAAGTCGGCGAAAGCGGGGGTGGGGGGCGAGAATGGCCTGCTGATGTTCTGAAAGCGCATAAATCATGCATCACATTTAGCTGTATTGAGGTAAGTGAGACTTTTTGCAAATAGCGAACTGTAAAGTATATTTTAACGTTCAAGTGTCAGATATTGTACCGGGTGATCAAAAAGTCAGTATAAATTTGAAAACTTAATTACGGAATAATGCAGATAGAGGTAAAAATTGACACACATGCTTGGAGTTTTATTAGACAAAAAAAAAAAAAAAAAAAAAAATAGATATTGCTAGACGTATGAAAGATCTCTTGCGCGTGTCGTTTTGTGATGATCGTGTGCTCAGCCGCCTCTTTCGTCAGGCTTGGCCTCCCAGGTCCCCAGACCACAGTCCATGCGAGTATTGGCTTTGGGGTTAACCGAAGTCGAAAGTGTATCGTGATCGACCGTCATCTCTAGGGACACTGAAAGACAACATCCGACGCCAGTGCCTCACCATAACTCCGGACTTGCTTTATAGTGCTGTTCAAAACATTATTCCTCGACTACAGCTATTGTTGAGGAATGATGGTAAACATATTGAGCATTTCCTGTAAAGAACATCATCTTTGATTTGTCTTAATTTGTTATGCTAATTATTGCTTTTCTGATCAGATGAAGCGCCATCTATCGGAGATTCTTTAAAAAAATTTATGTACTAATAAAACCCCATGTCATACGAAGCACGTGTGTCAATTTTTACCTCTCTATCTACGTTATTTCGTTATTTATTAAGTTTTCAAATTTATATTGACTTCTTGAGCACCCGGTATGTAAAATTAGTGTGACACTGAAGGTCTCTTCGAAAAGGGATTTGTACAGTATCCCAGAGCTAAAATAAAAGTGGGGTGTAAAGGAGTTGATTGTTTTTCTTATAACATTGTGCTAGCTGTTGCTGGACATTTTCAGAAGGTGTGTCCTTTATATTGTGACTTCATTTTTCATTAAAATACTTTCTACATCGTCATGAGTAAAATGGTAGTGAAATAAATAGTAAAAGTAACAGCATAATTGATCCAGCATATAAAAATCATTGTGGACTGTAGTTGGGCACTTGCCATACAACAATGTACCACTTTAAGGCATGACGTTTCACCAACACTCTGACAGTGTTGAGTCCAACTCTCACAGTAATTTTTTTAAAATAAACTATTATCTGTAAAAAAAGAAATTGTGGCTTTTGGAAATTATACAATAAGGTTGTTGTTGTGGTCTTCAGTCCGGAGACTGGTTTGATGCAGCTCTCCACAATACCCTATCCTGAGCAAGCCTCTTCATTTCCACATAAGAATGGCAACCTAAATCTGTCTGAATCTGCTTACTGTATCCATCTCTTGGTCTTCCTCTGCTGTCTTTACCCCACACAGCTCAAATTCACAATTCCTTGATGTGTAAGAATGGGTCCTACCAATCGATCTCTTCTTTTAGTCAATGTATGCCACAAATTCTTTTTCACCCCAATTCTGTTCAGTACCTCCTCATTAGTTACGCGATTCACCCACCTAATCTTCAGAATTCTTCTGTAGCACCATATTTCAAAAGCCTCAATCCTATTCCTGTCCGCACTGTTTATCGTCCATGTTTCACTCCCATACAAGGCAACACTCCATACAAATGCCTTCAGAAAGGACTTCCTTAGGCTTAAATCAATATTCGACGTTAACAGATTTCTCTTTTTCAAGAACGCTTTTCTACCCATTGCCATTCTGCATTTTATATCCTCTGTACTGCAACCATCATTTGTTATTTTACTGCCCAGTAACAAAACTCATCTACCTCCTTTATTGCTTCGTTACCTAATCTAATTCCTTCAGCATCACCTGATTTTCTTAGACTGCAGTCCATTACCCTAGGTTTGGTCTTGTTAATCTTCATCTTATATGCACCTTTCATCACACTGTCCATTCCGTTCAATTGCTCTTCCAGGTCCTTCGCTGTATCTGACAGAATTACTATGTCGTCGGGAAAACGCAGTGTTTTTAATTCTTCCCCCTGAACTTTAATTCCTTCACCAAATTTCACCTTGCTTTCCTTTATAGCTTGCTCAATGTAGAAATTGAATTACACTGGAGAAAGGCTACAACCCTGTCTTACTCCCTTTCGAACCACAGCATCCCTTTCCTGCCCTTCAACTCTGACAACCGCTGTCTGGTTTTTGTACAAGTTGTAAATAACCTTGCGCTCCCTATATTTTACTCCTGCTTGCTCCAGAACTTTATTCCAATCAACATTGTCAAAAGCCTTCTCCAAATCTACAAATGTAGGTTTGCCTTTTCTTAAACTATCTTCTAGGATAAGTCGCAAAGTGAGTATTGCCTCCCGTGTTCCTACATTTCTTCAAAATGTTCAAATGTTTGTTAAGCTTTTGGGACTTAACTACGGGGTCATCAGTCCCTAAACTTACAAACTACTTATGAACTACCTTATACTAAAGACGGCACAAATATCCATGCCCCAGGGGGGATTCGAACCCCCGACCGTAGTGGCCGTGCAGACCGTGACTGAAGCGCCTCAGTCTCCTCGGCCACCGCGGCCGGCCCTACATTTCTCCTAACCCAAACTGATCATCCCCGAGGTCGGCTTCTACCAGCTTTTCCATCCTTCTGTAAATAATTCGTGTTAATATTTTGCAACCATGACTCATTAAATTGATGGTTCTGTAGTTTTCACACCTTTTTTTCTTTTTTTATTTGCAATGGGGATTATAACATTTTTCTTAAAGTCTGAGGGTACTTCATATTTCTCTCATATTTCTTACACACCAGGTGAAACAATTTTTTCATGTCGGGTTCTCCCAAAGACTTCAGTAGCTATGAGGGAATATCATCTACTCCATGGGCCTTGTTTCGACTTAGGTTTTTCAGTGCTCTGTCAAATTCATCTCTCAGTATAGTATCTCCTATTTCATCCTCATCTACTTCTTCTTCCCTTCCTACAATATTGCAGCTAAGTTCATTTCCTTCATAGAGACTCTCTATATACTCTTTCCACCTTTCAGCTTTCCCTTTTTTGCTGAGAACTGGTTTTCCATCAGAGTCCTTGACATTCATAGAGCTGTTTTTCTTATCTCCAAATGTTTCTGTCAATTGTTGCCTAAAGCTTCCTCTGAAATTCTTAAGAAGGTTCCTTCAATTTATCCATCTCCTTATTTTCCTACTTTTTTGTAGTTTCTTCAGTTTCAGCTTACAGTTCATAACCAACAAGTTATGGTCAGAGTCTATATCTGCCCCTGGGTATGTCTTACAGTTTAAAACCTGGTTTCGAAACCTATGTCTTACCATTATAAAATCTATCTAGTACCTCCCTGTGTCTTCTGGTGTCTTCCACGTATACAACCTTCTTTTGTGATTCTTAAACCAGGTGTTTGTTATAACTAAATTATGTTCCGTGCAAAATTCTACCATGCGGCTTCCTCTTTCATTCCTTTTGCCCAGACCATATTCACCTACTATCTTCCCTTCCCTTTCTTGTCCTACTATCGAATTCCAGTCTCCCATAACAATTAAATTTTCTTCTCCCTTGATTGTCTGAATAATTTAATGTATCTCCTCATATATTTCTTCGATCTCCTCGTCATCGGCAGAGCTAGTTGGCATAAAAACCTGTAGTACTGTGGTCGGTGTTGGCTTCGTATCTATCTTGACTACGATAATGCGATTACTGTGTTGCTCTGTAATACCCGCAACTGATTTTGTATTTATAATCGTGTACTCGTCTGACCAGAGATCCTGTTCCTCTTTCCACCGAACTTCACTAATCCCCACTATATCTAACTTTAACCTATCCATTTCTCTTTTTAAATTTTCTAGCTTCCAGTGTTGTCTTTCCTGATGATCACATCCTCCTGAATAGTCCCCGCCCGGAGATCCGAATGGGGGACTATTTTACCTCCGGAACATTTCACCCGAGAGGATGCCATCATCATATGTTCTTACAGTAGAGCTGCATGTCCTCGGGAAAAGTAACGGTTGTAGTTTCCCCTTGCTTTCAGCCGTTCGCAGTAACTGTGTGCCAAAGCCACATTAGCTGATGTTACAAGGCCAGCTCAGTCAATCATCCAGACTGTTGCCCGTGTAACTACTGAAAAGGCTGCTGTCCCTCTTCAGGAACCATATGTTTATCTGGCCTCTTCACAGATACCCCTCCACTGTGGTTGCACCTACGGTATGCCTATCTGTATCGTTGAGGCACTAAAACCACCCCACCTCGTCAATGTCTGGTTCATGGGACAATAAGGTTACGCATTAAAATATGTGAAAAGTGGCATATAGTTGTGGGAATTTACGGTACCCATTTATCTTCTTTCACGTTCTAAGTGGGTTGCTGCCCTTGGAAACGCTCTGCCGTTTTGCGCCTATTTGACTGCAACCTGTGACACATTCGTGTCATGTGGGTTGCCCAGCGTCGGGCGTCATCTTCTGCAGCCGACTAGAGCTGTGTGCAGCTAGGAAGGCGGGTGGTGGGGCGATGCGCAGTAACAAGAGCCAGTTTACCACGTGACGTCCCAGCCAATAGCGTCATTTCGCCGTCTCGCGCCGTGCCGTGTGTGCTTTGAACGGTTTTCTTCCAGTGGTCGTATACTGAAGGTTATTTACTTTGCTAAGTTTTCGTTATGACTGACGGATCAGAAAAGCGGCTAGTGTTACATAAGCAAGCAAGATCTGTTGTGTTCCGAGTGTTTAAATGCTTAAGAAGGGAGGCGGGAGCAGACGACTGGCCGCCACTTGGTGCTGCCACAACGTTGCCACAGCCAGCCGGGGGCAGCTGAGGGGCACGGCGTGCGACATCCAGGGAAGCGAACGCGTCCGTCACAGGCAGTGGGCCAGCGTCTTTCATATCGCCAGGTCAGCAGTGATCACTAGGCCGAGGATTATTAGGTCGGAAAAAGAGCATTCTGGACGTCTAAAATAGGCACTTTCATTACCTCATCTAGGACAAATGAAATCTAAAATAGTCCTCGAAAAGAATTCATCAAAGGAAATAAACATAAAGTAAAACAGATAGTTTTGACTTATGAGCAAATTTTTACTCACATATAATAAGAAAAAAAATCACACATTCATGACCAAACCGACAATGCAGTTCAGAAGTCAGTGCTGGTTTGAGAATTGATACGTGCTTAGTAGAGAATCACCTAGTTTGTGTAGTAGCTATGGCCTCACATATTGTTAGTAGCTATTAATCTGTCTTTCAAACACTTGATTACGAATTTCAGGTTTTATTTGTGTTGCGCCAAACAGTAAACGCCATTAACTATACCGCGCAGGCGCTTGCTTGCGAGTTTGTGTGTGTGAGTCACAGATATCATGTTTCAGAAAATTGTTCATATTTTATATTGTTATTAGAAAACTCGGAAATGCTTAGGAATTACTAAATATGAGTGGAAATGTCACTCTTGACTACTACAGAGTGAGTACACTTTATATTTTCACTCAGACATATTTCAGTATTTTTATACATTGACCAATTGGAGTTTTGTTTCTTAATACGTCATACGTTCATGAAAGCCGGGCTTGGATAGTTCATGTATACTTCTATAGAACGTCACTAGTAATTTTTATAATGTTGTCACTGAATTTTATTCTCATTGCTGTTATGTTCTCTTGAATACAATATTTTTACTTTTGGAATCAAAATTATTTAATTACACCCTCCTCTTGTAGCCGTCTGTGATCGTAGTAAAGTAGCATAGACGATGGCACTCAGTACAAAACCAGTAAACAGGCTTCATTTATTTGGATAAAATTTTACTTTTACTTCCTATTCACGTTAATCTATGCAGCAACTTCATGTTCATGGCAGTATAAATGGATCTTTTATTGGCAGCTTCTAAAAATTTCCTAGTTGCTCTCTGTTGTAACCAAAAAAGAGCTTTTCTCTCCATTAACATTGATTCGCCCAACTGAAACGAATAGCATGAAAAATGCATTAATTTTGAAGGCGTATAGACGATATCCAACTCAAGATATCAGAATGTGTAGCTGAAGTGTGCAGAAGGTTCTTGGCTGGGTGCGCAGTGCGTACATTCGAATGGTGGAACTCGACCTAATAATACCACTGCCAGGAGCGCGCGGCCGCAGCGGCCAGTCAGCTGGCAGCGGTCAACTGACAGCCGGGGAGGAAGCGGAAGCGGCGATCTGGCGGCGTCGGCGAGTGTTCACTCGCTCTCTCACTCTGCGCAGAACGCTTCGCTCAGCCGCCTTCTTACCTGCACACAGCTCTAAGACGGTGCCAGCACATGTCTTGCATATTAATAGATATCGCCGCCAGCGAATAGTGCTGTCTGATCTTTGTACGTAATCACCGACATTCGTCATGAGAGGTACAACAGGATGATGCGCACTATGGATGGGAAAAACCGGCCGGTTAAACCGATACTGGCATTTTTTTTCTTTTAGTTATTGCGTAGAAACGTCGGTGCAACTACTTTCTGTAGTAGTGATTGTAAATGCCGTTGTTTTTGTTTTTAAATAAAAAAAAATCACTAGTAATATTTCTCCATAAAATTTCCGCTGATGTGAAATATTAAGTTACGGAAGAATGCGATCAGTGATAATTTATGAACAATCGCGAATCAAGAAACGAGCCGCAAAAAATAACAATGGTGCAGCTGCTGTCGAGTCATCAGTGCACCTGCTATATTGTGAAGTGACCCATTAGGGAGTCGTATGCACGTCCAGTATGCAAGATTTTCCTCCGCTGAGACATTCGGCAGTTCTTCGTTGTCGTCGCCGGACATTTCTTGGTTTTTAAATGTCAGAATATCGAGTCTTGAAGTACTATTATTTGTCTGCATTTCTATGTAATAATTTATTCAAATGTTTGTTAAGCTTAAGGAACTTAACTGCGGAGTCATCAGACCCTAAACTTACAAACTACTTATGAACTACCTTATACTAGAGAGGGGAGGGGGGGATTCGAACCCCCGACCGTAGCGGCCGTGCAGACTATGACTAGCGCGCCGCAGACGGCTCGGCCACTGCGGCTGGCCATAATTTATTATATACGATATTATGGCAACAACAGTAAATTAGAAAATTAGGAATTCATTCATAGTTAATAATATAAATAGAAATCATAGTGGAGTGGAAACGAACGAGATCGCAAAAATCTCGTTATTAAAATCGTTATGGCGCATTTAGTCGGCCATATTCAGTTTAATAGCACCATTTGGTTGGAAATGGTGCTTTTATCTGAGATGTCCGACTAAATGTGCCATAAGTGGCCATTTCAATCAATGAGCTTTTTCATTTTATTATGACTGTTTTTGTTATTCGATCATCATAAGAGAGTGTTGTTAAGTCCATATCACGTTGGTTAAAAAGCTGATTTATTCGGTTAAAAAACTGGTGTGTTGCCTGCTTACTTTATATGCCCGTATTTGAGTATAGCCCTTAAAAACTGCCAACTTAATGGGAAATACAGAATTAGGCAACCTCAGATTTTACCCTTTGGACCCACTACTCGCAGTGCACAATATAGTAATGTGACCCTTGATTGCAACATCATTGATTCAGAATCAATAGGAGAAAGCTTTTTGTGGTGTTCAACCCGTGTTACTTTCTACAAAAGCTATAAAACCAACGAGGGGCAGACGTAGTAAGTTCTGTTTCAGTCCTTATTATATCAGCTAATGTATTGTTTATTTGTCAACAGGCTATTTTGTAATGAGGGCCTTAAAGGTTCCTAACTGCATCGTATTACTTCAAATGCAAGTAGTATTAGAATATTTTATTTCACGCTGTGCACTGCACTGCACCTGGCACTTGCCATTGTCCCTCTCTCCCCTCACCGGAAACGAAACTGGAAAATCCTAAGCTGGAACAAAGTCACCAACGTCAGCCTGCTCGCTGGCCTCCCGTCAGCTACAAGCACAGCAAATCTCAACGTGGAGAATTTCTACCTATGGCCTAACTATAAATGTTGTCACCGAATTAAGTACATACATTGCTACCATAATTATTAAGATTAAAATTGTGTAACATTTGGTGCATTGGCATGGTCAATGTCTGCAGTGAACTTCATACTGTTTAATTACAAATGCTATTAATTACCAATATTTCTAATGGGCGGTAATCTCACACAGTCACTCTGAGATACGGCTCCGGGCAGCTAAGAAACTTACCATCCGATCTTAAGAAGTCTTGATAACTGATTTTATCATAAAAGCCAAACTTCGTCCGATATAGCATTGATTTTATTTTCGTAATTCTCTACAGTTTCTATGTGGCATCAAATTACATAAAGTATTGAAACATAGTGTAATGAGTTCGCAAGGGTAAAACCACATTGCGTAGACTTTGAGTATGGTTGATTTTAGACCACAATTAGTTGCGTATGGAACCTAGAAGAGATATCTCATTGCGTTCTCGAGATTGGTTTGACATCCGACAGGCGAAGCCGCACAGTTTGCTCATATCCGTCAAAGCGCACTTGGCGGCCTTTATGAATTACATTCAACATTAACGAAACTGTTTAGTGAAGGAAACCGATTTTGGACATCGTACAGGCATATCAATTTGGATAACAGTGTCCCAGGAGAAAACAGCGATCTTCCTTGACGATACTTTTATTACAATAATAGTCTTCATCGCAGGGGTAAAGGGCGTGGCGAATGAGGCGACCTGCTACGGTGCGCGC
The DNA here is from genome assembly GCA_026315105.1 of Locusta migratoria. NCBI lineage: Eukaryota > Metazoa > Arthropoda > Insecta > Orthoptera > Acrididae > Locusta > Locusta migratoria. Next base: position 208,227,812 of record CM048744.1, on the reverse strand, counting down.
AGCCGTTTCACGTCGGAGGTTCGAGTCCTCCCTCGGGCATGGGTGTTTGCGTTGTTCGTAGGATATGTTAGTTTAAGTAGTTTGTAACTTCAGGGACCGATGACCACTGCATTTAGGCCCCATAACTTCACAAACATTTGAACATCTTAGCAGAGGTAAAAAAAGAAATTATTTTACCGATTTCAACCTAATATAGGTCATCTTTAGAAATAATAATAATACAACCCATGTGGCTGGTGCTGGACCTTTTAGGACTGCCGTAGCTGTTTTCTGGCCCTAAACTAGTAACTACTGTTCATCTTATATGCTCCTTTCAACGCACTGTCCACTCAGTTCAGCCACGGTGGAGTAGCCGAGCGGTCTAAAGCGTCTCGCTGCGCCGTGGAGTTTCGAGTCCTCCCTGGGGCATGGGTGTGTGTGTTTGTCCTTAGAGTAGTTTACCTAGGTTTAAGTAGTTTGTAAGCTACGGACTGATGACCACGCAGTTTGGTCCGATAGATCTACAAAAATTTGAACAAACATTTCCACTCAGTTCAATTGTTCTTCCTGGTCCATTGCTGTCTTTGATAGAATTAACAACGTCATCAGCAAGAAGAAATGTTTTATTTTGTTAATTATGAACTTAAATTCCTTCAAAAATGATAACTTCAGAATCTGAAAGTCAACATTGTCAAAAGCTCTCTCTAAATCTAAAATCGCTAGAGACGTATGTTTGCCTTTCCTTAATATCTTCTAAGGTAAGTCTTAAGGTGAGTATCACCTCCCGTAACCCTACATTTGTCCGGATTTTTATTATTATTATTAAGAATTATTACAGTTTCCTTAATGGCTGAGGGTATTTCGTCTGTGTCACACATCTTACACACCAGGTGAAATGGGTTTCTCATGGCTGTTTCTTCCAGAGGCTTCAGTAACTCTGAGGAAATGTCGTCTACTCCAGGGGTCTTGTTTCGACTTAGGCTTTTCAGTACTCTGTGCCAAATTCTTCTCTCAGTATAGTATCTCCTGTTTCATTTTCATCTACTTCATCTTTCCTCCTACTATGTTGCCTCGAAGTTCATTTCCTTTGTAGATACCCTCTTTATATTCTTTCCATCTTTCAAATTTCGCTTCTTTGCTCAAAACTATTTCTCCGTCCCAGTTCTTGATATTCTTACACCTGCTTTTCTTGTCTCCAATATTTCTCTTTATTATAATGTAGGAGGTATCTGTTTTTCCTCTGGTTTTGCTATCTCTACAACCTTGCATCTGCCATTCCTACTTACGTTATCCATTTTGCACTTCCTGTCAAATTCGTTTCTTAATCGCCTGTACTCCATTTTATCTGCTTCATTTAGTGTATTTTTATATCTTCTCTTTTATCAATTAAATTTAATATATCCTCTGATATCCAAGAATTTATTTTATGTGTTGTCTTCCTACCTACTTGTAACTTCCAAAATATTTAGTTCTTGAAACAGCTGATGTTACAATCATATGGTGGCCTGTAGTAAACTTCGGTTTGTGATTTACGACTCACAGTAGATAAGTGGCGAGAAATGACGAAGTTGCATACATAAAAACTGAATACCTGAAAATGGCAAATTCCGACATATGACATGATATATAATATTTTTATATTACACAAACAGAAACTGCAATAACAGTGTTCAAAAATTAGGTATTTTACCACTTTGCACAAATTTTGAAAAATCGACATATTTTGACGGACTGTAGCGCCCTAGGTATTGGGCGTAGAAAAAATGATAATAATCAAATTTGTAGAGACTTTTGTACTCTTCAAAAAAGAACGTAGACGTAAAAGCGGTAGGAGCAGAAATAATACAGATATTTCGAAAAAACTGAAAAGAAATGCGAAATTTTCGAAGTTTTTTCACCGCAGAAAGTTTTGCCAAGAAAAATTTTGTTGGCAAAACTTGGTTTTATAATCATTCCAACCATATTAACGAGGTAAAAAAATAAAATCACCTACCCATCTTTTGCAAGGTATAGCTACTATTTGACTGGACTAAAAATCTTGACTCGTCTGTCAACGAGACAGGCACCATTTCTTATGTCTTAAAGAATCATCGAAACATAAACATAAAAAAACTAAATGTTTCCTTTTAAAAGTTAATACTATTAAGGTCTAATATTGAGAGATAAATTTATTAATAATAAAATAAACAGAATAATGTAAAAATTAAGAGATCAAAGCAGTAAAACTTCAGCGTTTTCCATCTTATTCATCTTCAGCCATGCGATTGGTCAGAATGATACAAGTACTGTGATCTATTTAATAAGTGTTTGAAATACAGCGTTTGAAATTTAATCCTGTATCGCCTCGGCACTTTATCGATCGTGATTAACCACTTATATGTAGGGAGACTCTCTCAGTCTCATAGATAGTATTTAATATCGAGAAAGGAAAGAAATAATTCCGTTAGAAATTTTGTTTAAACTGTATTAATTGAGAAAATATAGGACAGTGTATCTTTACCCGGAATGACTGTATTTATTAACTGGAACTGACTTAAAATTTCATCTGAAACCATCGCTGCCCGACGAAGTCGGTTAGCGATCCTAATAGACATTACACAGTTTTGTCTCTGGTGTAAACGATAATAACGGATGGCTACGAATGGTTAAGATTTTCATATTGTCCTGTAATGAATTTCTTATAAACAGGTAATTAACACACAAAAAATGTATTCGACTCCAAACCATTATATTGGCTTGCTCAGGATAGGGTATTATGGAGAGCTGCATCAAACCAGTCTCCGGACTGAAGACCACAACACAACACAAATACTAGTAGGGGAAGTGGAACAGGGTTTAATATGAAACAGCATAGTATATAGAGACTAGTAATGTCATTTGGCGACAATTATCACAATCGTAATGTTCTGTCTCTGCCACTAGAGGCAGCAGAAATCAGAATCTCATTGTTTATGGCCGTGAGTAGAAGCACACTGTTTTCCAACTTCCCAAGACTCAAATATTTTTTCTGGGGCCTACATTTACATATTTACAACTTAGGCTAGTGTTTCTACTTTACGACTGTGTAATGGAATTAAACGTACAAATCATAATTTTAGATACTTGAAATTCTTTATCGAAATTGTAGTCTTTTTGGTTAGTTTCGAAAATGGCGCTGGGTAGAAATATGACTTTGTAAGTGTCACCATGCCAAGAAGCAGGCTAATGGCTGAAAAGAAACGGGAATGCCATGGAATTGGCGGCTTGAAGATAAGGCTCAAGCAATAATGAATAAAACTAATACTCTAAATGAAGCAGCAAGGTGTTTAGGCATATCAAAAGCTACACTCATTACGAAGGTGGCTAGAAAGGATACAAATTTAAATACTTGAACACATGAAGAATTAGCAAGAGAGCGTATTCTACCCCAAGAAAATGAAAAAGATCTTGTTGAATATTTATTTATTTAATTTAACTATGTTTCATATTACCACTCCATTGAAAATTCCCCAAATTTACAGACACATAAAAAAAATCTATTGTAATTGTTTAACATGTTAATTTTTAATCAAAATTATTATTGATCCTTTGTCACAGATATATAATCTAAGGGAAGTGAAATTTTTTGTGAAACGGACAGATTTTAAATTCAGAAAAGAGCAGTTGAACAGAATGGACCGTGTGCTGAAAGGTGCATATAAGTTGAACATTAACAAGAGCAAAACTAGAGTAATTGAGTGCAGTCTAAGAAACCAGGTGATGCATAAGGAATTAGATTAGGTAATGAAATAATAAAGGAGGTGAATGAGTTTTGTTACTTGGGCAGTAAAATAACGAATGATGGTCGCAGTACAGAGGATATAAAATGCATAACGGCAATGGGTAGAAAAACGTTCTCGAAAAAGATAAATTTGTTAAAATCGAATATTGATTTAAGCCTAAGGAAATCCTTTCTGAAGGCATTTGTGTGGAGTGTTGCCTTGTATGGGAGTGAAACATGGACTATAAAAAGTGAGGACAGGAAGAGGATAGAGGCTTTTAAAATGTGCTGCTACAGAATAATAGCTGAAGATTAGGTGGGTGGATCGCGTAACTAATGAGGAGGTACTGAACAGAATTGGGGTGAAAAGGAATTTCTGGTATACCTTGACTAAAAGAAGGGATCGATTGGTAGGACACATTCTTACACATCAAGGAATTGTGAATTTAACGTTGAAGGGAAGTGTGTGGGGTAAAAACCGCAGAGGGAGACCAAGAGATGGATACAGTAAGCAGATTCAGACAGATGTAGGCTGCCGTTCTTTTGTGGAGTTGAAAAGTCTTGCACAGGATACGGTATTGTGGAGAGCTGCATCAAACCAGTCTCCCTACTGAAGATCACAACAACATTTTGCCTTAAACAAAAAAGTGTTCCATATTACCACTACTTCCCCTATTTGTCGAGAGGGGAATGATAGAAGTGTTTTATCTTGTATAGCGGGGTAAATCAGATATTGAGTTAGCAACAATTAGATAACAGATAGACAAATCTCATACTTAAGGTAATTTACAGACTGAGACTAAACATTGATTAGTGAAACCTTTTATTTAGTCTTTCAGTATAAAATTTCATCAGCATTTTATGTAATAGTTCACGACAAAGAACAACTTTAAATATCTGTATTAAGAGCTTATGCTTATGAAACCCGTATTGCAATAAGAATGAGGAATTTAAAACAATCAATCAGAATGCAGGAAATTTCAGTTCAAGTACACTACAGTAGAGTTAATAAATGTTTGATTAATATGGAAATTCTCCACAGAGATGTTAATTTATTTTTCAAAAGAGATCGATTGACTGGCCAGTATTTATCGTTTTGCTGTACCACCGATAGTTACACACAGAAAAAGAAGGAAAATAACAAGCTTTCGGATCTGTGTTCCTTCTTCAGGTGGAGAGAAGGGAGAAAAAGAAGTATCTCAGACTCCACAATCCTCTAACGCCATGCTCATGACCTAGATCGTGAATTAACTTTCCCTTCCTTTTCCATTCCTTTTTCTTTTTTTCTCCCTTCTCTCCACCTTAAGAACGAACACAGTTTCGAAAGCTTGATATTTTCCTCCTTTTTTGTGTGTAACTATCGGCGGTACAGTAAAAAGGTAAGTACTGGCCAGCCAATCTATCTCTTTTGAAAAATAATTAATTTTTATTGATAAATATGAAGCAGTGAATTAAAATTTGTGTAGCGGACGGGACCTCCATGCTTACTAGGCAGACGTCTTAACCGTTAGACTACCACACCACTAACGAATTCGCAGCGGAGCGGCCGACATGTACGGACGCAGCGCTCGCGGACAACCTCGCCGTGACTGGCAGTCAATAGCTCGAAAGAGTGGTTGCGAACAAGCTGAAGAGCGGATGACGTCGGAGAGTGCCGATCTCGCTGTCGCCTAGTGCGCATAGCGAGACAAAGAGCTCCGGCTCGTAGCTCCTTGTGACCTAGGTTACATTTCCCTAGCGGGACTCACCCGTTCTTTGGTAGGGTATTTCTGTGCCAGGGGCCCGTTCACGTCGGATCACCCCGCGCACAGTAGGCCTTTCTCTTCTCTCCGCGCTCCCTTGCGCCGATAGACAGTAGGGACTCCCTTCTTCTTACACACATCTTGCCTATCAGAAAGAAGCAAAAGTTAATAAATATCCTTCTGCTGGAAAGATGGCTAGTCTGCCCAGCAAAATCCCATACCGTACCAGAAGCCAGACGCAAGCGCCAGAAGGGACGGTGATGCCGAGTTCACCCCTCGCCATCACAATACCGCTCGCAACTCACCAAGAGCAGATGGCAAAGGCTATTGCGCAAGCAAGGGCCGAAGCCGCTGCCGAGGTGAGGGCCGAGATGGCGGGCACCAGAAACAGTACACCTACATCGAACACACACACAACTGCCACAATTAACCTTAACTCCCCCGAAATCGGTCAACTTGTGATCGACGAGGACCCACAACACGAACACACAGACGATGGGGACGGCCCGTGGCAGGTCGTCGGACGCAAACGGAGCAATAGTCTCCCACTCGCCACACAGACATGTGAGCTCACAGGCTCAAAAGGCAAGCGCCGCGCGCTCTTGACAACAGCCACCACCCTACCAATTAGCACACAAAACACTGGGAACAACGGAACCGCACCTGTGCTGGGAAACAGCAAACAGCCACGCAGGTCACACCAACACGGACTGGATTCCCTCCAGTCATCATTCAAAACTATGGCGACCTCAGTCGCCTAAACAAAGAGTTCGTAGACTTACATAAGCCTACCACATACCACACAAAACTCACAAGGGAACACGCTGCACTGTACGTGGATTCCAAACCAGATTACACCAATCTCCTGAGCTTCCTCAAAGCTAAGGAGATAGAACACCAAACGTAGAGAACCGCGGACGAACGCACGCAGCTGTACGTTGTGAAGGGGGTGGACCCAAACACACCTGGCGACACCTTGAAAGAAGACATTCGTGACCTGGGCTTTGACTGTCTCAGAGCAAGCCGGATGACAGGTCAACGAACACACGCACCATTACCAAACTACCTTGTAGAGCTGGCCGACACAGCCCACTCCCGCGAGATCTTGAAGGTGAAATATTTCCTTCATATGGGAGTCAGGGTTGAACTCTTCGAACCACCTCGCGCCCCCCAACAATGCAAACGCTGCCAACGCTTTGGTCATTCGGCTGCTCGCTGCAGCCTGGCATATCGGTGCCGCAAATGCGGAGGCAGCCACTCAGCCCAACACTGTACACTGAGACAGTCAGACGCACGGAAATGCGCTAACTGTGGGCAGGCGCACGCGTCTACCTACAGAAGGTGCTTCGCCTACATCGCGGCCCTGATGCGATAGACTCAACAGCAGAACATAGTAGTCCAAACCAAAACAGCTCCAAGACCCCCCTCCCCCGCGACCCGCGATGAGTGGGATATCATTCGCCGCAATGGCAAGCGGGCAGGGGAGGGCAGCGGACGCGCAGGGCCCGACAAACGCACAAAAAACATCCCCAGCAACAGAAAAACAACCAACACAGACAACACAACAAACTATCCAAACACTGCAAACAACGCTACTCGACCCAGACAACACGGAACCTACCCCATCCACGTCGAGCTGTTACACGCACGACAAGATAAACGCACCTACACAAGGGAAACCAAAACCCCAGCGTCGGAGAGGGGGACCCAGAAAACAGAGAGGGAACACTGCCACACCACAACAAAATAATCAACAACAACGGAACACCAACTCTCCGGCACAAAACGTAGCAAAGGAAACGAGAACACACATTACACAACCCTTCACCACACCGGAAACACAGGCGCCAACAGAAGCTATACGTACAGCTGAAACACAAGCCAGCCAAAACACAACGCTAACACAAGCGCAAACGGCCGCCAACTCGCCAACACAGGCCGACATACCCAACATCCCAACAACACCGGGAGGAATATTGCAGGCTGTGATGCAGGCACTATTCCCCCAACACACGACTCAGCAGATCTTTTCGACGATCTGGGGAGCCGTCACCACACTATTCACGAAGCTCATTACTGCCGAAACCGGCCAGTACTGGACTGTCATACAAACAGCGATCACAAACCTGTTTACTCCCATACATGGATAACACGCCACACCCGCCCCCCCCCACATAAACAACGTAACACTATCACAGATCCTGTTCTGGAATGCAGACGGGATCACCAACAAAAGGGCAGAATTTGCCGCGCTCCTTGAGGCAAAGGGGATACTGATTGCCCTTGTGAGCGAGACTAAACTCAAACCTCACAACAGACTAAACTTTACTGGCTACTGCGTCTATCGTACCGACCGAGCGGACGGCAGAGAAAGAGGCGGAACAGCAATCATCATACACAAAGACATTGAACACACAAATATCCAGCTCCCTGCACTTGAAAGATTAGAGGCCACGGCCGTCAGGGTCCAATTCAACGGAGCATACACTGCACTGGTGTCGCTCTACAACGCTCCTGGTAACATTGTAACACGCGACATCAGCACAGTACTCAACATTGCACCGCGAGTCATCGCCGCTGGAGATCTGAACGCAAAACACCGCGACTGGAACTCAATCAGACAAAATCGCAACGGCAAAAAACTGTACGAACACTCACTAGGCAGAAACTACATCACACTTGCACCGGTTGAACCGACTTATATTCCTTACCAAAGGAATCAAGGCCAGACGTGATAGACTTGGCTCTCATCAAGGGCATAACAGTTACCCTCAACCTTGAGGTTGTAAACGATCTGCCTTCCAACCACACCCCCGTTATACTTCACACGGAAGAAACACTGCAGTACAATGAACCACGCAGGATACTAAATTACAAGCGCGAAAATTGGGCTCTGTTCAAGGAAACGCTTGATAATCGTATTCCTGATACTCACGAGATTACACAAACAGAACAAATTGATGAAGCTGTTGAAGTCCTCACAACTGCTGTCCAAGACGCAATAGCCGAATCCATACCATTACGTGCCACACAACAACACTCAGCGGCCCTGCCCCAGGAAATCCTGGGCCTTATCTCAATGAGAAACCGACTCAGGAGATACTGGCAGCGTACCAGGCGTCCGGTGTATAAACATCACATCAACAGGCTACAGGGTATCATACAGGGTAAAATAACAACATTCAAAACGACACAATGGGACCAGAATCTCGCTGGACTTGATACCACACGTCCTGGAGTGTGGGCTCTGGCCAGACACTTCACCAGGGAGAAACTCTACACGCCTACCTTACAGGGACCAAACGGCCCAGCATACTCAGCGGAAGAGAAAGCTGAGCTAATGGCCCAAACACTAGCAGCGTCATTCACACCGAACCTGGCTCCTTCCGACCCAGTGTTCACACTAGAGACGGACCAGGCGATCACACGCTTCATGGCCCAGCCTCCGCGCAACGAAATTAGACGTACGAGCACACATGAAATCACATGGGCCATCAAGCACACCACAGCCAGAAAAGCGCCTGGCCATGATGGCGTTCAAAACCGGGTTCTCCAGGAGTTCACGGATAGAGCAATAGAGTACCTGACACATCACAAATGCCATCCTGCAACACCAACACTTCCCTGCCTTTTGGAAGGCGGCCAAGGTCCTGATGATCAGGAAGCCAGGGAAAGACAACTCCCTCCCACAAAATTACCGACCCATCAGTCTGCTGAGCTCGCTCAGTATGATAGTTGAGAAGGTAATACTTAAACGTCTCACTCGGCACTGCATCACCAATGACACTCTAAGACCGGAGCAATTCGGATTTAGGAATCACCACTCCACAACACAACAACTCCTCCACGTAGTTGAACACATAACAGACGGCTACAACAAAAACAAAGCCACTGGGGCGGTGTTCCTGGACATCTAAAAAGCTTTCGATCGTCTCTGGAACAACTGCCTTATACGCAAACTTAACGACGTCGCGTTTCCCGACGGACTCGTGCATCTCATACACTCATATCTCACCAACAGAAGCTTCAACACTGACGTGCAGGGCAAACAGTCTACACGACATGGTATTCAAGCCGGAGTACCCCAAGGCAGCATCCTGGGGCCCCTCTAGTTTAACCTGTACATTGAAGATTTTCCATCCACACATAACACGATGACTGCAATCTACGCAGATGACACCGCCATCATGGCGCAAGATTGGAAGCCATCAAACATTAACTCACGCCTACAGACAGCACTCAGAACTGCCGAACCTTGGTTGGAGAAATGGCGTGTTAAAGTCAACGTCGACAAGTGTGAGGCAGTTCTGTTCACACGCAGACCGAAACACCTGCGCAAACACCAACACTGTAGACCAATTACTCTACATACACGCCCAATACGCTTCCGTGAGAAAGTCAAATACCTTGGTGTCTGGCTGGACTGGAAACTCATATGGGGGGACAACATACAACACATGACCAACAGAGCAAACGCGAGGCTCAAACAACTCTACCCGATGCTCAACAGGGAAAGCAAACTGAATATCCGGGTGTCGAGGAACCTCTACATGACACATATTAGACCTCTGATGACGTACGGTGCTCCGTGCTGGGCATACGCGGCGCCAACACGGCTGCGCCGCCTGCAGCTCATACAGAACAAGGTACTACGCATCATTAGCAACGCTCCACGATACACACGCACCGTGGACCTTCACAATGAATACCGCCTAGAGCGCCTCTTGGTGGTATTCAAGAAACTCGCCACACGACTATACAGAAACTCGAGACACTCGAACAACCCCTTCATCCTACGCTTGGGGAACTACGATCACAACCATAGGTGGAAACATAATCGCCCAAAAACACTTCTTCTCAGAGACTAACCACTTACAGCCGTAGGGAACACCAACTCATAAACACGATGAACATGGCAAACCCCTGCAAAACAGCAATCTGACTGGCAATGCCAGCTGAGCCCACAGCCGACCTACAGGCAAAGCAGGGAAACCATATTCATCGCACTAAACACAAACAAACCTAAACAGTCCCGCACACTTAGCCAGTTCTATGAACGAACTGCCTAACTACCTTGACAGACTTGGCTATGTTACAGGTATTCTGCCACAGCCGATGTTAACGGGTAAACTGCCGCAGCCGACCCAGGAGGCATCATTGGAGCTCAGCTGCAGCAGAACCTCGCATCAAAACGGACTGATTCTTTATGACGAACCTACCAAAGTTAATGGTACTGAGAAAATACCCATTACTAACATTACCAACCCTTGCATGATCTGTCGCAGATAGCATACCGCTACTGCCCTTCATACCTACCCCACTGTCGCAGAGGTTTTTTTCCCTTGGCTCTTGCCTTGGCACTTTTTTTCCTCTGCCCTTACATACCTTTACTCTTCGTATACCTTTCGACCAATTCTATCTCCAGATGCACCGTATTAATGGGTGATCGCGCCCACACGTACGGATAACATCGCGGTTCCCACATCCCGTGATCCACCTTAGCAAACTAACTTAATTACGGAGATGACAGTAAAACTTTTGTGATGGTCACCACGTTGGTGTAGGCGTGGAGGGGCCCCATCCTTGCACCACTAACGATTGAGGCGCCTTGGAATAGTCTAAGTGCAATTTCCCTCCACATCACAAGCTAATTCAGCTACTACTGCCAAGGCTCTCCATGCAGCGGAATAGAACCTCGGCAATGGACATAACGGAACAATCCTGTTTAGGTATTATAAATATCAATTCAGTACAAATAAACAATCCCTGAGACGGATTTTCGTCTCAAATATGTCAAAGACATTGATAAATATGAAGCATTGAATTAAAATTTGTGGTGTGGCCGGGAATCGAACTCGGACCTCTATGCTTACTAGGCAGACGTCTTTGACATATTTGAGACGAAAATCCGTCTCTGGGATTGTTTATTTGCATTGAATTAATAAATTTTTGTTTTATTTGCTAGGACGTCACAGACGTCACTAACTGTGGAGCAGATTCTCAAATGCAGAGGTAGTTAGTGCTGCCGTGTGCGTCAAAACCTCTCTGCGCCACTTCGCTTCGCAGCAGAACACCAACACTTATTTTCCTTTCCAACGCTCTCTGCCGTCCACACTTCATTAATTTCATCACGATTAATTCCGCTGATACGTATCGCCAGCTATCATTTTCAATTTATCGGTAGAGCAAAAAATAACCGAAAAGAGTAAAACCTAGCAAGTTGCTAAAAAAAACAACAAAAAAGGAAGCGGCAATTAACAGTAGCGTATTTTTTTTGTCGCCGGGATGAGGAATGGCCGGCGGTCGCCGCGGGAGCCGTTTAGCGCAGTGAATGCCCCCAACACGGCCGCAAACAGCGCGCCTCGGCGCTGCGGCCGGGCGTTTTCCATTAGCGCGGCTTTAGGCGTCCCGGGCGAGTGACCAGACAAATTTACGCCGAGATTGGGGAATTACGCGCGCTTCCCGAGCGCGGCGGGCCGGCGGGCAGCGGTTTGTTAGCGCTGGGACCGCGCGCGCTGCGGACAGTGAGGTTGGCAACACCGCCGGCACCCCACACTCCACACCCCACAGCGTTAATAACGCCTCTTCCAGGGGACCTGTCGTCAACCCCCTTCCCTTCCCACAGGCGCGACCGCGCGCACACTGGCGAAAGCTCGGCACGAGAGCGCAGTTAATCCTGTGGCTTTTCCGTCACGCCCCTGCGATCTCGCGCTGTGGTATCGAAATTTAATAAGCCTCGCAAAGAGCACAATTGCCGGCGAGACCGGTCTCGTAATTCGATAGCTCGCTATTTACGGCGCTTTAATTAAATCAGCTGAGTGGAGTACAGTACTTTGTTGGCAGTTACAAGGTGATGAAGCGTATGAGCACTGGCGGTGGTGGCATTTTGTAATTTAGGTTTCAGCCTTAAGTGTGGGGAATTTTGTTTGTCGGGAAGCAACCATAGATCAAACAATGCTTCGGAAGTATATATAACGGTTTGGGTGTGTACATCATGACAATTATCTCCATGACGAGGCACTACCATCTACTAGTATAGTTGCATCATGGAGGAAGGCGCCTCCGCTCATAGAGGCCGAACGCTAGGAGAAGCGTCACGGGGAGGAGATACCACCGAGCGCCAACACTGGAGCCTGAGGGTGAAATATTGCGTAACTCGTGGCAAACCACGCACCTAGAAAAATTAATATTATAGGCTGTCAATGCAGTAATGGAGGGGGATGTGCAGAACGGCTGAAAACTGGGTTGCCTTCCAATGTGATGCAGACTATAGTTGCTGACAGCCTTCGGGTAACTCGTATCTCGCTATGCACTGTTGACACATCGCAGCTCGCCGACAGTTCTGGAGCGTTAAGCTGTTCCCTTCCTGCTGGCATACCGCTACTCGCTTGCAGTCAGCGGTAGTTAACATCTCTAAAGGATTTCTCTTGGCATTGAATAAAAAATTTTGGATGTTGTGTAGGTTCGAAATGGTGTAAACTATTTAGTGTTGTTGTTTGTAAGGATTAGATATATATAAGACCTCGCACACACATGCGAAACCTCGGCACGAGAGCGCAGTTAATCCTGTGGCTTCTGTGACACGCCCCTGCGAACTCGCGCTGCGGTATCTAAATTTAATAAGCCTCGCAAAGAGCACAATTGCCGGCGAGACCGGTCTCGTAATTCGATAGCTCGCTATTTACGGCGCTTTAATTAAATCAGCTGAGTGGAGTACAGTACTTTGTTGGCAGTTACAAGGTGCTGAAGCGTGTGAGCACTGGCGGTGGAGGGACTGATGACCCCGTAGTTAAGTCCCATAGACTTTACAAACATTTGAACTGGCGGTGGTGGCATTTTGTAAGTTAGGTTTCAGCGAGTGTGGGGAATCTTGTTTGTCGGGAAGCAGTCATACATTAAACAATGGCTTTGAAGTACACAGGGTGTCCCAGCTATCTTGTCAACCCAAAATATCTCTGGAACAATAACAGCTATTGGAAAACGACTTTCACCAGTATCAATGTACGGCTGGGGCCCATGAATTTACATATTTGGAAACATTCGAAAGCAAATGTGTTTTTTTTAACACAAACTTATGGACACGCTATATTTTTTTCTTCGGCAATCCATAGCATGACATATTACGTAAACAATGGCGTTGAATGCATCGCAATATTCCAATTACATCCTGAGATATTGCTACGCGAAGTTGACGCTTGAAATGAGCGAAACGCGCGGCTAGCGCACGTCCTCAACAGCATGGGGTTCTCGTCTGAGTCTCAGGACGTGCGCTAGCCGCGAGTTCGCTTATTTCAAGCGTCAACTTCGCGTTGCAATATCTCGGGATGTAATTGGAATATTGCGATGCAATCAACGCTATTGTTTGTGATATGTCATGCTATGGATTGCTGAAGAAAAAATATAAGGTGACCATTGTTCCATGGGACATTTTGGGTGAACAAAATAGCTGGGACACCCTGCATATAACGGTTTGGGTGTGTACATCATGACAGTTTTTTACATGAGGCACTACCATTTACTAGTATAGTTGCATCATGGAGGAAGGCGCCTCCGCGCATAGAGGCGGAACGATAGGAGAAGCGTCACGGGGAGGGGATACCACCGAGCGCCAACAGTGGAGCTTGAAGGTGAAATATTGCGTAAATCGTGGCCAACCACGCACCTAGAAAAATGAATATTATTGGCTGCCAGTGCAGTAATGGAGGGGGATGTATAGAACGGCTGAAAACTGGGTAGCCTTCCAATGTGATGCGGACAATAGTTGCAGAGAGCCTTCGGGCAACTCATACCTCGCATGCACCGTTGACACATCACTGCTCGCCGGCGGTTCTGGAGCATTGCTGCGTTAACACTGCCGGCCGGGCCGAGCCGAGCCAGGATGTGCCGAGCCGGCTGGCGCCTAGTCGGCGCGCGCCGACAGCCAGGGTGTTCACGCTGTGCGCCGGGCCAACCCAAGACGGAAAAAGGGGGAAAATCAACTTTTCCGATTTTCACGCTGTAAAAAATTTTGACGGTATACAAGACCACCCCACGTCGTTTTATCAACTTACTTTTTCGTTACAAGCTTTGGTTTGTCTGTGAAAAAATACAATGTCTACTTTTCATTCCGCGCAATATTTTAGTTTCGTTGCACTTCTCATTCGATTTTGATGAAGGTATGAAGTGAAAAAATCTGATTTTTGGACACATAGTAGTAACATATCGCAGTTTTCTAATAAAGCATTCTGTTGTTGTTGTTATGGTCTTCAGTCCGGAGACTGGTTTGATGCAGCTCTCCACCCGACTCTATCCTAAGCAAGCCTTTTCATCTCCTCATAAGAATGGCAACACACATCCACTTGAATCTGTTTACTATATGTGTCTCTTGGCCTCCCTCTGCGATTTTTACCCCACACACTTCCCTCCAATGCTAAATTTACGATTCTCTGATGTCTAAGAATGTGTCGTACCAAGCGATCCCTTCTTTTAGTCAGGGTATGCCAAAAATTCCTTTTCTCACCAATTCTGTTCAGTACTTCTTCATTAGTTATGCGATCTACCCACCTAATCCTCAGCATTCTTCTGTAACACCACATTTCAAAGGCCGCTATTCTCTTCCTGTCCGCACTGCTTATCGTCCATGTTTCACTCCCGTACAAGGCAACACTCCACACAAATGCCTTCAGAAAAGACTTCCTTACACTTAACTTAATATTCTATGTTAGCAAATTTCTCTTTTTCAAAAATGCTTTTCTTCCCGTTGCCATTCCGCATTTTATATCCTCTGTACTGAGACCATCGCATGTTATTTTACTACCCAAGTAACAAAACTCATCTACCACCTTCATTGTTTCGTTACCTAATCTCATTCCTTCAGCATCGCCTGATTTTCTCAGACCCAATTCCATTATTTTTGTTTTGCTCTTGTTAATGTTCATTTTATACGCTCTCTTCAACACACTGTCCATTCCATTCAACTGCTCTTCCAGGTCCTTTGCTGTCTCTGACAGAATTACAATGGCATCAGCAAAACGCATTGTTTTTATTTCTTTCCCCTGTACTTTAATCCCTATTCCAAATTTTTCCTTGCTTTCCTTCACCGCCTGCTCGATGTACAAATTGAATAACATCGGAGAAAGGCTACAACCCTGTCTTACTCCTTTCCCAACTGATGCTTCCCTTTCATTCCCTTCGAGTCTAATAACTGCGGTCTGGCTTCTGTACAAGTTATAAATAATTCTCATTTCCTGCTTAGCCATTTTGCACTTCCTGTCAATCTCATTTTTTAGTCGTCTATACTCTATTTTGCCTGTTTCATTTACTGCATTTTTATATTTTCTGCTTTCATCAATTAAATTTAGTATTTCCTGTGATATCCAAGGATTTTTGTAGGTCTTACGTTCCTACCTGTTTTGTCCTCTGATGCCTTCACTATTTCATCTCTCAATGCTACCCATTCCACTTCTATTGTTTTATATCCCCCTGTTTCTGTCAATTGTTGCCTAAATCTCCCTCTAAAATTTTCCAGAACTTCACTTTCCTTCAATTTATCTACGTCCCATCTCCTTATTTTCCTACCTTTCTGCAGTTTTTTCAGTTTCAGCCTACAGTTCATGACTAACAAGTTATGGTCAGAGTCTATATCTGCCCCAGGGTATGTCTTGCAGTTTATAACCTGGTTCCGGAATCTATGTCTTACCATTATAAAATCTATGTGATACCTTCTTTTGTGATTCACCACGTGTTTGTTACGATTAAATCATGTTCCGTGCAACATTCTACCAGGCGACTTCCTCTTTCATTCCTCCTACCCAGTCCATATTCACCTACTATTTTTCCTTCTCTTCCTTTTCCTACTACCGAATTCCAGTCTCCCATCACAATTAAGTTTTCCTCTCCCTTAATTGTCTGAATAATTTCCTTTAGCTCCTCATATATTTCTTCGATCTCCTCATCACCTCAGAGCTAGTTGGCATATAAACCTGTACTACTGTTGTCAGTGTTGGCTTCGTATCTATCTTTACAATGATAATGCGATCACTGTGCTGCTAATAGTAGTTTACCCGCATTCCTATTTTCTTATTTATTATCAGTCCTACCCCCAACTGATTTTGTATTTATAATCCTGTACTCACCTGACCAGAAATCCTGTTCGTCCTGCCACCGAACTTCACTAATCCCCACTATATCTAACTTCAACCTATCCATTTCCCTTTTTAAATTTTCTCATTTTCCTACCCGATTGAGGGATCTAACATTCGACGCTCCGATCCGTAGAATGCCAGTATTGTCTTTCCTGATGTAAACATCCTCCTGAGTAGTCCCCTCCCGGAGATCCGAATGGGGGACTATTTTACCTCCGGAATATTTTACCCGAGAGGATGCCATCATCATATTTCCATACAGCAGAGCTGCATGTCCTCGGGAAAAGTAACTGCTGTAGTTTCTCCTTGCTTTCAGCCGTTCGCAGTAGCTGTGTGGCAAAGCCACATTAGCTGATGTTACAAGGCCAGCTCAGTCAATCATCCAGACTGTTGCCCCTGTAACTACTGAAGAGGCTGCTGCCCCTCTTCAGGAACCACATGTTTGGCCTCTCCACAGATACCCCTCTGCTGTGGTTGCACCTACGGTACGGCTATCTGCATCGTTGAGCACGCAAGCCACCCGACCTCGGCAATGTCTGTGGTTCATGCATTCATCTTTTCATAATTCGTAACTGTCGTGTTCAAATGACGCTATTTGTCATAGTGCGTGTGCTTGATTTACAAATTGTTTATTGAAAACGTTGGATAGCGGGCAGCTTACTGTTCTATGCATTTTAGACCATACATTACACCGAGTGAAATGTAGCTAAAAGTACAGAGAAGTTTTTGAAATGGTCCTCGCACTGATATCTACCTCCTTTACCAAGTAATTACGATTTATCCGAGCGGCGTTATGCCGCGACCGCAAGCCTTCGATCTTGGCGGGAGTTGGGCGTATCGTGAAGAACTGCAACACGAAAAAAATGAATTGCTGGCGACATGTGTCGCTTCCTTGTGATTTGTTAATGATCCATAACCAGAAAACAAGTATAAACTATATTTTCTTAGGTGGCGACCGATTACATTTGACAAGGAACTGCTATGCTTTTACATGAGGTCATAATTTATAAAGAGGCATAACAACTGATTTATTCTCCACATTGTGCAATTAATGGAATAAATACTTCGTGTTCGGAACGACATGAAAAGAATAAATTAGTGTTAACTGTGCCTTTCGTTTTGATGGAATCAAATAAAATTTTCTGACATTATACTTATTGCCTTTCAAGTTGGAAATGATAAAAGGAAGAAGCCGAAAATTATACTGAAGTTTTAGAGACATCTACGCCTGAGGCATATTTAGTAATTATTTCTCGTTTGTAGCTCTTGAAAAATGTTGTACCACGAGGTAAATATATTTGTATACCGCTTGTCCCATGTAAAAGTAATATACTCACACCCGAGAGTAAAGTAAGAATGAACTAAGTAAAATAGAATAGATAAAAGTAACATTAAAAACATGTAGTTACCTCCTTTAAGGGGTGTTGCAAGTGTTGGCATATGTGAGAATTACCAGTTTTATGTGGGACACGTTGTACTGTATTTCAACCCATCTCAACTTTCAAATAACTCTACACAGCTCTAAGAACTTTATTATATATTTATTTTGTTAAGAAGCTGTCTGAGGGGCACTGTATTTCTAAGAACATTTTGCTGAATCATTTCTTGACAATTTCCTGTGTCTCAATCGTACTTCGACTTGTCTCAGACACTACAGGTCAGATCAGTAAAGGATGAGCAGCGTCTGCCACTTTGTTTCTTGTTGTGTTTTGTTTTTTGCTTCTTGGTGGGCTTGTCCCCAGCAACAAGGTATCCTCACCCACTGTCAGCTGAAGATCGATGGTAACACGGTGGTGACCAAAACTCGTTCATTGCCGTCTATTTAGAGCCAGCTAACAGTTCATTGATTTTGTTATTTTATTTCTATTGTTATCACACTGTAGTAACTAATCGGATTTTAATCACACATAAAACAGGTAGTAATGGACTCATCCCATACATTTCGACTGACAATTAGGAGGGTATTTCTTTATGAGTGCAGATAAAAAGCATTTCTGAATTTTGTATTCATTTTAGAAAATTAATAGTAATTCAAGAAAAAATAAAAATAACATATTTTCATAAATTTTATTTTAAGAAAAAGCTATCATGCAGAGAGAGGTGTATTGGAAAGTGGCTGTAGGTGTGAAGTACTTGTGCTGCAGAAGCAATGCGTTAGCCCAATCGGCTCGCGCAGGAAGTGTTAAACATTTCGAATGTCGTCCGCTCGGCGTGAGCCGGCTGAAGCGGAGTCCTTGCTGCCCGGCTGGCAGTGTGAACAGTACAACTGGAAACAATGTGTTTAATCTCTCGGCTCGGCTCGGCCCGGCTCGTCTCGTTCGGTCCGGCCGGCAGTGTGAATACGGCCTAAAAGCTGTTCTCTCCCTGCTGGCACATCGCTACTCGATTGCAATCGGCGGTAGTTAACGTCTCTAAAGGATTGCTCTTGACATTCGATAATAATTTTTCGGGTGTTGTGTAAGTTAGAAATGGTATACTAGTTTGTGTTGTTGGTTGTAAGGATTAGGTATATATAAGAAAAGAACTTGGTATTGATCGTTCCTCATTAGCTGTTCTACGTGTGTCAGTCATTTTTATGATTGGAATTGGCTATATTACAAATATTTATCACTAGTATTGTTGTAATAGAAGGGGGATTATGACCAGTGGCGTAGCTACTACACCAAGGGCCCCGGGGCAAACATGACGTTGGGGCCCTCTCTAAACTAAAACTACACCACAGGCGCCGACTTTTGAAAATTTTGGGGTATGCTCGGTGGCGTTTCCGATAGGGGGGAGTTGGTTGCCGGCCTGCAGCCCCCCGCCCTCCCGACAGATATTTCTAAAAAAAATCTTTATTATATTTTTTCAATTCCAGGTACAAAGGTAAAGTAATAATTTTGTTTTATTTTAGTAGTATTTCTTCTTTTTTGCTTCATCTGGTGTTAATTTAGGACCATTTTAATCCCTGAAAGGAGAAAAGTAATTTTTTAACATCCAGTAAAGAAATTAACAGCCATTAATTTCAATTTCACGTTTCCGAACTACTGGGCGGCTTTTGCGACCATTTGAACCTTTTTTCCCGTTGCAGTAACTACAGAAGTCACTTTCAGAGTTTTCGTCTTGTGACACATCCATATCAGATAATGATGTGCCTGTACTGTGAATACTGTGTTCAGTATCGCAAAACCTAACATCGAATGGTCTTCCTGCCTTCTTTCTTGTGCAGATTTATTTTCTATACAGTATTACGAAAAGAGTCCATAACCACTTCTGCTGTCGTACCATGTCTGTCGATAGCAATAGGTTCACAAGCCATTGTTACACCGCACACAAATTAAGTGAACAGTATGGGAAATGTCACGACTTAACACTAACACGGTTCCTTGAAGACAATTGACTTCTAAGAGGATACATAAACGTTAAATTAGTAGTATACACATTTTCATCGTATCGTACCAAACCCACTTCATTTCCTGTTCTTTAATACAATAATTAAAGGTTGCCGCCTTCAGTTTACGATATTGAACTTACAAGCAGCATTACATTAACATTCGGACTATTTACAAAATAATCACCTCACTCACATGTCAACATGAATTTTAGATAATCTTTTAGATAATCTGTTTACAGCGGTGTACTACAAAAGCCAGCCGCCCATCAGTGGAATGAGAGAGTCGAATTTAATTACAACCAAGAAATATAACGTAAGGAAAAAATAGCAAAATTTTCAGTGGGGTATGCCGAGCATACACACACAAATTTTGGGGTATGCTTGAGCGCCCGAACATACCCGTACTCGGCGCCTATGATCTATACAGATGAAATACTACTTCATCAGGTCCTTACCGCTTACTGGAAGACATAGTAAGGCAAACCTACTCTTAAGTAAATTACTGTGTGTCACGCAGCAGATAATATTTAATCGTACTCTCTAATATAGTTATAACAGTGAAAGTTATTTATGCTTTCAAGCAGAAACTACTGGGTGGATTTGGATGAAATTTTGTAGAGGGATAGAGTTGGAACTGGGTAGGATATACAGATAAAACTGCCATAGAATAGTTTTAGAAGTTGCTCCACGCTAGGTAAATGAAATCGCAGGCAGAAGCTAGTGAAAATGAACAATGCAGTTTTACTCCACCACGAAAATATGGCCCCCCGCCGCGAATCAAACCGTGAACAGTATTGTCACATGCTGCTAGTAATTCAGCAGGTGGCAGGGTGCACGTCTTAACAGACAAACAATACCTTTTTATGTTTATATTCTGAGATGGGAATAATTTTCGGATTTCACTTCGTGAGTTTGAAGTTTGTTGGCAGTGTTCAAAATGTTAAAAGTCGAAAATCCTTTATTTAGCTAAAATATTATATACAGTATAACGTCGTTTATCCGAAGTGTAATTGGGAGACATGGATGTTCGGAAAACCTATTATTCGTATCATCTAACTGTACACTTCTATTTGCCAGTAAGAAGTAGTGTACAGTAAATGTATTTGTACAGTATTTGGAGGAGCGCGATTCTTCACATTGCTCGCCTCAACACTTGGAAGGCGCAGCTGTTGCTGTGAGCAGCTCTGGCGCTGCCGCTACTGTACTTCTGCCGACTGGAGTGTGCCGATGTTGTACTCAGTGACTGTCAGCAGGCCCCACTAGAAGCAATGTCCCGTCACCCTGTGGCCCAGTGCGGCCACTGTGGGCAGCTTAGTTTGACGGGAGGGGGAATTGATGGACTGTAGGGTGGGGCGGTAAAAATAAATAAATAAATAGAAACGAAGCTCTATTGTAACTGTTTTCGAACTTTGCTTTGCCGAGGGGCCCCTTAGTCTCGGGGGCCCCGGGGCACTGCCCCGCCTAGCCCTATGATAGCTACGCCACTGATTATGAGGACTGTTTGTGGTCGAGTGATTGTTAAACGTATGAGGTATGTCTAGTGACTGATAGAAAACGTATCAGAAATATTTTCTGGTGGAGTATACAATGCAAACAGATAATTGATCAGTCGGTTAGATGTTCGTGGAGAATCCACCAACAATGCAGAAATACCGAGATTGTCGCATGCTAGTTGGTTTAGAGCTGGGATGACTAGACCCGTTTGTTGTACGTTACTGCTGATTGCAGTTGTAGTTCGGTCGCTGGGTTGGAGATGCTTGTTGTTACAAGCGCTTACATACAGTGTCGCTGGTTAGTTGGGATATAATTTCAGTAAGCAGTGTTTGAAATACTCTAAAATATGCGATGCAGTTTGTTTCCAGTTGTGGATATGTTGCGATAGAACTCTAAGAAAGTCGATTTAAGATCATGTTCTTGTAGTTGTAAAAACTTTGCACTGGGTACGTTACGATGTATTACCTGTTTGATTGTGTGTTGGTGGTATTTACTTTATGACTGGTGCCATTTATGTAGTATATATGTTTGCTGTGGTAAATAATTGCTCATATTTTAACCTATACATGTGCAGTAATTTTCACAAATTTGTCATTGCAAGCCAAGGAGATAAGGCGAAGTTACCATTTTGTGAGAGTACTAGGAGTACTGGAGAAATTTGGCAAGGTAGCACTGGAGAATATCTCGAGGAAATATACAAATCCTTTTTAACATGATTTTTCCAAGTTACAGATTTATACAGATAATGCATTCCCCTCAAAATCACATCTCTACATATATTTAATACTACCGAAATTAATAAAAGAAAAGAGTGTAATAATTTTGTGCATTGGCAAAGTCAGTGTTTGTGGTGCATTTAATATATATCGATAAATTTTCTCCAAACGTAATGGCTGAGTGCTACCCGTTGTGCGGTAGTGTCACAAGGTGGGACGCGATAGAAGTGTTTTCGATCATTATGTTGCACATACGCAGTTGTATTGTAACCAAAAAAGTGTAGACAATGTTCTTTTAACAATAAGATGTTCTTTACTTCTCTCCATTATGTATGGACTGGGACACACCTGATAAAAAATAAATCCGAGTTCAGTTTAGTGGGTTTGAAAAAAGAAATCTTTGTTAACACAGGAAAGAATCTTGATTTCTGTTTCGAGTAAGAACTTTTGTCTGTCTCTGTCTATATTTTGGGAGGGTCGATCTTGCTCTACAGTACTGAAAATCTGTGGTAATTGTGTTGCATCTTAGCTATCGGACAGGTAAAGTATTACATTTATGTCCTCTCGGTTAGGGAGAAGATGTTTGTGGTTCCGTGGTTGCTGTATTGGCGATTGTCATTTCGAAGAAGGATGTTGTTAGATCAGTGCTTTCGAAAAAAAAAGTTTTAGTGTAGTCGGTCGGAAATCGGTACTCTGCTGATCTTAAAGTATTCCATGCATTTTTTTATTGTGTGTTGTAAATCTCCACGGAAATACCTTTGTACAATAGAATTTAGTTTTGTTTAAACGTAGAGAAAGAACATTTTTATACGTCTTATCGGTATTTGCAAGTTTGCCTGTGTCAGTTAATTGTTGTAAACACTTGAAGCATTTAAAAAGAATTGTTTGAAGAGTTCAATATTGTAACGGTGTATGGTTGTTAGAAAGAGAGACATTCCCTTTGCTATGTTTAGTTTCAGCAAGATGGTTATACGCAAGAAGATATGTACTGCTGTAGCAATTGTTTTATAAAGGAAATAAAAGGTAAAATTAAACTACTCGAATTCTTTCGTCTAGAAGAATTGTCGGAAGGTGCAGAACTCGATATTAAAACCGTAAAAGTGGTGGATTACAGGAAGACGTGTTTACAGAAATACTCTTCAAATGGAATGCGCGCTATCCCTGTCAAAGTTGTGTCAGTTTCGACCATGCCGACTTGGTGGCTATTTCTCCTCCAATAATGACGAAAGAGTTCTGTGCAGGGCACCTGGATATAGACAGGCTTGCGCATCCGCCATTTTTCTTCCTTTGCTTCGACGCGCGATTGTAGAATAGGACAGTCAATACGCTTTCTCCGAATTGTTCTAATCGTTCAGAAAATGGTTTTGGTTTTCTTTTTCGATTCTAATGACTCCTGAAGAGCGTCGTGACAAATGGATACCAACAAGGTGTTCAAAACTATGCGATGTGGGTTGACTTATTTGTAGTTATGCACAATTTCTACACGTTGTAAACGACAGGTTTCGACACTTATGTATTTATTTTATTTTATTTTTACCTTTATTTTTTTTTTTTTCGGCGAAGGATTTGACGCTACGCACTAATACAGTAGCAACATTTAGAGAATAACAATACTAATTGCTTTTAAATTATGCACACTGTTTTTTACTAGCTATAATGGCTCATACGCCTCGTAACGATGTTTGAAGCTACTGCGATGTTAATTTTAGTTACAGCTACTGCGATGTTAATTTTAGTTACAGCATCGGCGGCGTAATTTGCTAATGTTGCCAAGAGAATGTTCGCTTTAGGAAGATAATTAATTTACTGACCGGACAAGTGTACATACAAGAAGATGGTACACATGAAAAATTTTTTTCTCTCATTCTACCTGTTTGAGTTTTCAAAGAGCATTCAAGGGTCGTTGCCAACATCAGTACACTACACCGCTGAGGCCGTAAGTAAAATTGACCAATGAAAAAGTAAATTTTTAAATGAGAAATTAAAATATTTGGTATATGTAAATCATTTATTGCATCCTAGTTTATCATCGTGATATATTTTATGCAATTACAAGGAATTTTATATGAATTCTGAAAAATATGTTGTAAAAAAAGTAGCAACCTGAGAGTTTTAGGCCTATTCTGGAGCAAATTTATGGAATTCACATGTTAGCGCAGCTTTGGTAGTGCATGTGGTATCCCATGAAAGTGAACTGTCGAATGCGAAAGAGTTGCTCACAATACACACCCAGGTGGACAAATACCAGAAAACATATTCAAAGGATTTGTCAAACCATATTACAATAACTTATTACGACGATATTAATTTTTGATACAAATATAAATTTTCTTTTCAGTATGTGTATTAGAAATGAAACAAGTGACGTTTGAAAGCAATAACAGCAGAAAACGTCCGCCTTTCACATGCTCACGCTATCACCGCCTGGAACCAAAATGGCGGCGGAAGCTGCCGCTAAAGCAGAAACTGATGCACATGCCCGTCTATATCTAGGTGCCCTAGTTCTGTGACAGAATATGATTTCTGCACATCTCACAGTTTGACATTTTCGTTCTATGAAGGACTGAATAGGTTTTCCATAATTCCATTGTCCATCACAATTACTATGCTGCGAACATACTAAACTATTACTGAAAATTTTAAGGAATTAGCAAAGCTGCAATTGTAATTTGCGTACACTTTCGTTTATTGTTAATGTGAGCATTGTTGTAAATGAAATTTAGATGAGATAATGGATGTTGTGGCGTAAAGTCAGAGCCAGACGCCAGACGCTCGAGAACGATCCTGCAGAAGACAGCGGATGACCGGCAGCCAATCACACGCTGGTGCCGCGCAGCCTGGAGGAAGAAACCTAGGTGCGCGACCTCTATAAGCAGCTATACTGTCGCGTTGAAATGGGAGCAGACTTGACTTCGAAGGCAACTGAACAAAGCACTTATACTGAAAGCACGTTTAATACGAACTTAACATACATTCAGCACTAACTACCTTTTGGGCAGAGTGCTCCGCTATTTCTACACAGATAGACTGTACCAGAAATTAGAAGAACAGTTAACATAAGAAACAAGTAGAATTTACAAGTGAACATAAGAAAGATGTAGAACATTCTGGAATTGTTAATTACAAAGAAATAATTTTTTGCAGGTGGACGGGATTGAACCGGCGACCTCTAGCACCGCAATCGGTGACGCTATCCCCTGCGCCACACCGGTAGTAGGTGTACGTGGTCTCTCGCGGCAATATCTAGGCCGACATGCGACTGGACGAGCCCATCTGGACTAGGCTCAGAACAAGGCAGTCACTAGGAATCGCCACAGCTAGCATCATACAGAAGACGATGCCACGAGAAGAGAAAAAAAATACTTTACAAAAGTTAAGTAATTGTGAAAAGTTCAGTAAATAAAACTTGTATTATTAATCTGAATAGTTGTGCTAGCTGTCCACGCATGCTGATAGAATCTTTCCTGAACGATAGGCCAGGACGACAAAACAAATGGCAACGAGAAATCGACATTGGAAATTATATATAATACTAGCTTAAACCCGCGACGCCGCTCGCGTGTTGGTTGATTATGATAGCTTATCTGTCTTTCAGTAGTGTGCTATGAGACTGGTTTTGAAGGATGAAATAAAATACAATACCTTCTTCAGAAAAAAAAACGTTTTTAATCAACATTATCAGGAAAGCACGTAGTGTAGATCAAATCACACGTAAAAATGCACTCGTTTCGAAGAATCCATTTACGAAATTCAACAATAATGATTTTAATAGTATCACAGATTGATCAAAAACATGTTTGTAGAGTCTATGGGTCTTAACTACGGGGTTATCAGTCCCTAAACTTACAAACTACTTATGAACTAGCTAATCCTAAGGACGGCACAAATATCCATCCCCGAGGGGGGGATTCGAACCCCCCACCGTAGTGGCCGTGCAGACCGTGACTGGAGCGCCTCAGTCCCCTCGGCCACCGCGGCCGGCACAGATTGATCACTTGATGTAATGCGCGATACGTCAAATCGAATTTTTTAAAAAGATTATTAAAAGAAATTTCTTTTTTACTGATTTGTTTATTCATTGTTATATTTCCTTATTCGTAAGCTTATCCTTACAGAGAAAGAACTGAAGACATTGTAGCACGCATAAACCAAAGATATGACCCGTGGCATCACGTTTCGCTGTATTTACCTCCTTGCTATAGAGTCACAAACGTCATCGCTGGCCTTCAGTCCGAATTTTTTTATAATTTGACGACTTTCAACCATCATATCCTGCATCCCGTTATAGCTATCGCCATGGAACTGCTGTGGTGTACAACGGGACACTTCGGCAAACAATTATACACAGACCATTCGTTTGCGTTCTGTAGTTTTCGCTGCAGAGCGAAGTATTAACGCACGCACGCACACACACACACACACACACACACACACACACACACACGTAGAATTTTATATACACCGATAACTTTCCATCCCAATATACTCCATCCTTTTGTCATTATCAACCCTCAAGCAACAATAAAACCATTTTCAAAGAGTAAACGTAATTTTCAAAGAGTAATTATTGTTCCGAATTTCGCGTTATATTCTTCAAATTACTAAATATCTATCAGATCGCTATAAAACCGTGCCTAAAACCATCCTCAGGTATAAATTAATAACCGTTGAAATATTTAAGTCTCTGCGTCTTGTCGTTCGGACGTGATAAGCGTGCACCGAACAGACCTTCGCATTAATATATATATGTATATAGATAAATAGCTATCCGATCGCCATAAAACCGTGCCTAAAGCCTTCCCCGGATAAACATTAGTAACTTTACAAATTTTTAGCTCTTTATGTCTTGTGGTTCAGACGTGATTAACGTACACCGAACAGACATTCACATTTATAGATGTAGATTTGGATGCGGACAGGAAGAGGATTGAGGCTTTTGAAATATGGTGCTAGAGAAGAATGCTGAAGATTAGGTGGGTGGATCGCGTAACTAATGAGGAGGTACTGAACAGAATTGGGGAGAAAAGAAATTTCTGCCATACCTTGACTAAAGAAGGGACAGATTGGTAGGACACATTCTTAGACATCAAGGAATTGTGAATTTAGCGTTGGAGGGAAGTGTGTGGGGAAAAAAATCGCAGAGGAACACCAAGAGATGGATACAGTAAGCAGATTCAGACAGATGTAGGTTGCCGTTCTTATGTGGAGATGAAGAGGCTTGCTCAGGATAGGGTATTGTGGAGAGCTGCATCAAACCAGTCTCCGGACTGAAGACCACAACAACAACAACAACATGTCAATGTCAAAACTTTTATATTCGCTCGTGAAACAAAATAAGCCTATTAGACCCACATATGCAGTAGACGAAATCGTAAAGGAGCAGCGTCATAATGAAATAAATCTGCCCCCGTTTCACTGCCATTTTAACCCAATAAAATTGGTGTGGAGTGACGTGAAGAATTACTTAAGGAACAATAAGTCCTTCACAATAACAGGTCGAAAAGGTGTTGCATGAAGCTGTTGCCACTGTGGCAGCGCAAACAATGGAAGGGATCATGAACAGTTAATGATTTGTCTTGGTGATGACGATTTTGGCAGCGACGACAACAGTCAAGATGGGGAGCTGGATGTAATTGTACCATTGTCGCCGTAAATAGGTGAGTGAAAATCATTGATTATATAACGTAGAGAGAAGTTACTATCTTGATTATTGTTTATTTCGTATATGTCGTGATCCAATGCTTATTTTCTATACTGCTTTCCTCCGTTATTGAAAGAGTGTGCGCTCTGGTCTCCATTAATATGCCGTTAATTCCTGCTCAAGAACGAATTATTATATGCACTTTTATTACTCAATAGCTTACATTTAAGAGATGCTATTGAAGATCGATTTGTCTGCTGTGTGTATAGAGGCTAGTGTTGCAACGTCGCTAAAGCAGTGTTGTTATGGTCTTCAGTCCGGAGACTGGTTTGATGCAGCTCTCCACCCTACTCTATCCTGAGCAAGCCTTTTCATCTCCTCATAAGAACGGCAACCCACATCCACTTGAATCTGCTTACTATACGTGTTTCTTGGCCTCCCTCTGCGATTTTTACCCCACACACTTCCCTCCAATGCTAAATTTACGATTCCTTGATGTCTAAGAATGTGTCCCTTCTTTTAGTAAGGGTATGCCAAAAATTCCTTTTCTCGCCAATTCTGTTCAGTCTCTTCATTAGTTATGTGATCTACCCACCTAATCTTCAGCATTCTTCTGTAACACCACATTTCAAAAGCCTCTATTCTCTTCCTGTCCGCACTGCTTATCGTCCATGTTTCACTCCCATACAAGGCAACACTCCACACAAATGCCTTCAGAAAAGACTTCCTTACCCTTAAATTAATATTCGATGATAGCAGATTTCTCTTTTTCAAAAATGCTTTTCTTCCCATTGCCATTCTGCATTTTATATCCTCTGTACTGCGACCATCGCATGTTATTTTACTACCCAAGTAACAAAACTCATCTACCACCTTCATTGTTTCGTTACCTAATCTAATTCCTTCAGCATCGCCTGATTTTCTAAGACCGCATTCCATTATTTTTGTTTTGCTCTTGTTAATGTTCATTTTGTACGTTCTCTTCAACAAACTGTCCATTCCATTCAACTGCTCCTCCAGGTCCTTTGCTGTCTCTGACAGCATTACAGTGTCATCAGCAAAACGCAATGTTTTTATTTCTTCCCCCTCAACTTTAATCCCTATTCCAAATTTTTCCTCGCTTTCCTTCACCGCCTGCTCAATGTACAAATTGAATAACATCAGAGAAAGGCTACAACCCTGTCTTACTCCTTTCCCCTTTCATGCCCTTCGAGTCTAATAACTGCGGTCTGGTTTTTGTATAAGTTGTAGATAACTCTCCTTTCCCTGTCCAACTTAACTCGCCGTACCGCGAAACGTCAAGTGCAATGATTCAGCGGCCCAGGTATAAATGAGATATTGGAAATTGTACTTTATATTTGTAGCAGGTCATATCTTTGGATCTGCAGATGGACATGAAGCAATAAAAGAATACGAACACATCGATAAATACGGCACGATTGCGCTGTGCAGAGTGCAGAAGAGCCCGTGTTGGCAGCCATGACCCTGCAGGGTCGGGTGCAGTCGCGACGCCGCGGGGCGCTTGTCGCGTGGTGGGGTGGGGGGCGGAATTCCTGGCGGCTATTGACGGCGACGCGCCTCGCCGGCCACCAAAGCCCAGAGACAAAGCGGCGGCCGCGGCCCCGCGTGTCCCGGCAACACCCCCAACCCCACAACCACCCGCCAATCCCACCCCTACAACCACCAACCCACTCGCCAGCTGGCTGTCCCCGGGACGCAATAGCACTGTGCCCCACAGCTGCCCGGCCTCCTCCTTGCGGTGTGTCCGACTCCGCCGACTGCCCCGTCTTTTGTCCTGTCGAGGAACCGTTTGTATCGATCCTGTTAAGGAGCGGCCGCTCTCTCTACCTCAAAGGGAACGTGTTGCGTGAAAGTGGGGGGAAGAATTTCGTAACGCGTTTCCGCAGGATTTGCGGTCGAAAGAAACAACTGTTACTGGAAACTCCTGGCTGATAACAGACCAATAGAGAACAAGGCGTGTTTCAAGAGGCTATCTGTCGTATAGCTGACTCTGAAGGATCGAAATATGTGTGAAGTAGTTGATGGATGGATGGTATATAACCAAAAAAATTCATCAAGCACTAAAGGTAGTTTTAACTGCGCGATCGTCCGAACTGGGCAACTTCTACCTGTTGGTGATAAACGGAAGACTCCGATTGGGCAACTGTCCCCAAAGTGCCCCCTGAGTGGCACGCACGAACTGGGCAACTCGGCAAATCCTATCTGCTCATGGCAGACCGACTGCAGTATCTCGCAAAATGCTTCCAAATCTGAACTTACCAAGTACGCAACGTCTGCCCCTTATTTGTAGAGTTCTTGAGGAATAATGTCAATACTGTGCGAAGTAACACGATATAAAAAACAAACAAATTATATACAAATACAACGATTATATTACAAATTTCACATGCGAAAATATTTGCCGAAAACAAATGAATTTAGTTTTGCTCATATTCTGCTCACGGTTGTTTGGTAAACGCACTTTACAAAGTCCAATTTGCAAATTTCACCATTTCTTTTACGGTCTTTCAACCAAAGCGTCGGCTTTTGTTTTTAGAGAATTAGATATCATTTTCCTGTTAACAAGTCTTCTGCAACAGGTGAGGTGCGTGGTCATGAGTGCCTTCCAAACGCGAAAATATGTGTTCGCTGCCCACTGTAAATAACTTAACAACACACCGCGAACGTTTACCGCAGCTTCGCCATCCACGTTCTTCTGTTGCTATTATTCTTCTGTAACGTTTGAATTTATAACCGTCATAGGTCAAATGTGTATTACCACAATCATTAATAACAGGTTCCAAATCGTGACTTTCTGCCGTATTTTTCGGTTCCGTGACTAAACTGAGGTACAAAACGAAACACTACGTGATTCTACACAGATGTGAGCGAGCTGGTGCCATTCACAGGACTGACGAGTTTTCAGTGAGGGTCAGGAACGCCTTGGGCCGAACCGCCCTGCTACCTGCGAGCGGACGTTACCCATTTCGTGTGTGGGATTAACTGTCATTTCCAGAGTACCCTTGTATTGGCCACTAAAAGTTGCCCAGTTCGGGTCTGCCCGTACCTGCAATGTCAAGAAATCATCATGCACAAAACGTCATTTGTTATGTGCTGGATATGTTTCACCAGTAAAGACCAGAAATCTATTCAAAAACATGTCTTTAAACGATCAATAACTGTACCCAGACAAGTGTTGCTGTGGCTTATTTCACCAGAGGAGATTTCCAAAGTCCTTCCAAGTAGAATACCACTTGTTAGTATGAAATTACCCTTTCACTGATCTTGATTCGTATCGGTTCGTTAGGCTGATGCAAAACTGTTGTATACTCTCCTCTTGTAACCTGAATAGCTACTAGAGGTACTGAATTATGTTAATACAGAAAAGTTGAAAATTTGTTTCCAGATGGAATTCTATCCTGACTTATGATGCACTTGTGGTGAGGAGTAGACCATCCAACACAATAGTCACCACGACTGAAAGGATTACCCAAACATAGCAGCCACCAGACCGATAATCTCAACTTATCCGCACAACTGTGATTTTTTATTTTTATTTTTTGTGGTTTTAGGGCGCACAACTTCTATGGTCATTAGCGCCCAGCCAAGAACATTGATTCGCTATGATCTCAAAAAAATGGTGACTGTCAGAACATCAACAAGAGGCTAAAAACGATAGATAAAAGACAATTAAAAGGGTTAAATATCCTTGGATAGGTTGGGTAAGTTCATAAAACGCAAAACCCGAGCAGCTGCTTGTGTGTCATCAGCTAAAATTTCCTCCAGAGTAGACGGAAAGTGAAGGGCTACACGGAGATGATTAAAATTAACACAAGTCAGTAAAACATGTCGCACTGTCAGCAGTTCACCGCAGGAGCATAGCGGTGCAGGTTCGGCGGATAGCAAGTGACGGTGGCTGAAACGGCAATGACCGATCCGCAACCGAGCCAGGATGACCTCCTCCCGCCGAGAGGGGCGTGAGGATGTCCTCCAAGCGGTCGGGATCGGTTTGACAGTTCGCAATTTATTGTTGTACAGTGAAAGCCACACACTGTGCCATTGCGACACGATACTCCGGCGAAGAGCCCGTTGAACATCGTCCGATGGGACGCAAAAGGTAGCCATGCGGGGCAAAAGAGCTGCTGCCTTGGCTGCTGTGTCGGCCGTCTCATTCCCGGGCACACCCACATGGCCAGGGACCCACAGGAAAGAAACGTGACAGCTGTCATCCGCCAGCAACTGGAGGGAGCGTTGGATCCGATACACGAGAGGATGGTTCGATAAAGGGTCCTTAAGACTCTCCAGGGCACTAAGGGAGTCAGAACATATGGCATAGAAAGGTTGGCGGTGGCGGAAGGTATACAAAACGGCCTGGTGGAGGGCGAAAAGCTCAGCCGTGAAGGTCGAGCACCGGTCAGGGAGCTTGTATTGGAACCGGTTGTCCCCGACGACAAAGGCAGATCCGACACCGGCAGTGCTCTTGGAACCATCAGTGTAAATAAATACGGCATTATCGAACCGCGAACGGAGTTCGACAAGCCTCGAGCGGAATACCAAATCCGGAGTGCTCTCCTTGGAGAGCGAACTAAGTTCGAGGTGTGTGTGAACCTGGGCCTGATGCCACGGTGGCAATGGGCTTTCGCTCAACCGAAGGGTGGAAGGAAGGGTAAAATCGAGCCGTTGTAGCAGGCGGCGAAACCGAACTCCCGGTGGAAGCAAGGCAAGGAAGACGTCGGCTGAAAGGCAATCCACGATCGGATTGATTGCAATGGCAAAGAGCGCCACACTCAAGACGGAGCCCTGTGGTACCCCATTCTCCTGGCAAAAGGTATCTGACAAAACAGAGCCCACCCGTACCCGGAACTTGCGATCCGCCAAAAACGCTTGAATGAAAAGAGGAAGGCGGCCCCGAAGGCCCCATGTGTGCAATGTGTGGAGAATTCCCGCTCTCCAACAGGTATCGTATGCCTTCTCCAAGTCGAAGAACACTGCTACTGTTTGACTCTTCTTTAGAAAGTTGTTCATAATGAAGGTCGACAACGTAACGAGGTGGTCAGCAGCAGAGCGGTGTCGACGAAAACCGCATTGGATATTAGTCAGGAGACGGCGAGATTCGAGGAGCCAGACCAACCGAGCGTTAACCATGCGTTCCATCACCTTACAGACGCAGCTCGTCAGAGAAATGGGACGATAACTGGAAGGAAGGTGTTTGTCCTTCCCTGGTTTGGGGATGGGGACAACAATGGCTTCACGCCAACTTGTGGGAACATGACCTTCAGTCCATATGCGATTGTAGGTACTAAGAAGAAAGCACTTGCCCGCAGGAGAGATGTTCTTCAGCATCTCAATATGAATGGAATCAGGCCCGGGAGCAGAAGACCGGGACAGGGCGAGAGCACGATCTAGCTCCTGCATGGTGAAGGCGACGTTATAATTTTCACGATTAAAAGAGCGGAAAGAAGGCGTCCGTGCCTCCTCTACCTGTTTGCGAGGGAGAAAGGCAGGGTGGTAATGGGCAGAGCTCGAAACCTCCGCAAAGAAACGACCCAATGCGTTTGAAACATCAGCTGGGTCCACGAGGACCTCGTTCTCCACGGTCAGGCCAGGAATCGGGGAGTGGACCTTGATGCCGGACAAACGGCGTAGGCCACCCCAGACAACCGTGGAGGGAGTAAAACGGTTAAAAGAACTAGTAAAAGCTGTCCAGCAAGCTTTCTTGCTGTCGTTTATGATACGACGGCACTGCACTCTCATACGTTTGTAATTGATGCAATTCTCCAAAGTTGGGTGGCGGCGGAAGGTGCGTAAGGCACGGCGTCGGGCTCGAAGCGCGTCGCGGCAGGCTGCAGTCCACCAAGGGACCTGGACACGACGTGGAGAAGAGGATGTACGAGGTATGGAACGTTCAGCAGCAGTGAGAATAACCTCTGTGAGGTATTCGACCTGACTGTCACAGTTGGGAATATGCTGATTGTGAAAAACAGCCATGGAAGAATAAAGCCCCCAGTCGGCTTTAGAAATGTTCCAACTGGTGGGATGTGGAGATGGGGAATGATGTAGGAAGTGGATGATACAAGGGAAATGGTCACTCGAGTACGTGTCAGAAAGTGCATACCACTCAAACCGACCGGCAAGCTGAGGAGTGCATATTGCGAGGTCTATATGGGAATAAGTGTGTGTTGTGTCAGAAAGGAAGGTCGGTGCACCGGTGTTGAGGCAGACAAGATCGAGGTGGTGGAGAAGGTCCACCAAAAGGGAGCCTCTCAGACAAGGTGCCGGAGAGCCCCATAGGGGGTGGTGGGAAGGAGAGGAACTCTTTTTCTTGTCAGCTCTTCTGGAAGAGTGACGGTGGGAAGAGGCAGTTGACGGTTGGGAAGCCTGAGAACGCAGAAAATCCTCACGGACGGGTTCCTTTTTCAAGGTCCGGGCATCTTGTTTAGGTGCTCGCGGTTTACTAGAGTTTGACGAAGACTGTACCCTAGAAGCAGCAGGAGGAAGTGGGGACGTGGAACGGGCAATCTTCGGGCTGGCGGATCGCACAACTGTGTCAGCGAAAGTCAAGTCACATGTCAGGGTACTGGAATCCTTGGTAGGTCGAGTTGAGGTGAGTACCTTACTGTATGTACCCGCTGGGAGGACAGTGGGCTTTCGACTCGCCAACAACTTTCGAGCGGCAGATGTTGATACCTTCTCTGTAACCCGAATTTGCTGGATTACCTTCTCATCCTTGTATACAGGGCAGTCGCGAGAGGAAGCCGCATGGTCACCGTTGCAGTTTAGGCAGTGAGGGGACGGAGGTGGGCAATCCCCCCAATGGGCGTCCCTACCACAAGTGACACACTTTGCTGCATTTGGGCAATGTTCACGGGTATGGTTGTACCTGTGGCACTGAAAACAGCGCGTTGGGTTAGGTACATAAGGTTGGACGGAGATGACTTCAAACCCTGCTTTGACCTTCGACGGGAGGTCAACTCTGTCGAACGTCAAAAACACAGTACGAGTCGGTGTCAAGTGGTTATCGACCTTTTTCATCACCCTGTGGACGGCTGTCACACCCTGATCGGACATATACGATTGGATGTCTTCATCAGACAACCCTTCAAGGGATCTCGTAAAAACTACCCCCCGTGACGAGTTGAGTGTGCGGTGCGCTTCTACCTTAACTGGAAACGTGTGCAACAACGTAGTACGTATCAGTTTTTGGGCTTGGAAGGCACTTTCCACTTCCAGCAACAATGTGCCATTGCGCTGACGTGAACAGGTTTTAACAGGGCCAGCAATCGCACCAACACCTTTCTGTATAACGAAAGGATTGGCAGAATTGAAATCCTTTCCGTCGGTGCGAGAGACAACCAGAAATTTAGGTACATTAGGCAGAGTCTTTTTAGGCTGAGGCGAGTCTAACTTACGTTTGTGGGTCAACGTCACGAAAGAAGATAAGGAAGTCACCGCGGAAGTGTCCCCCGTGATTACCGGCGTCTCCGATGGCGCGCTCCTTCCTAGTGGGGGCCCTCTCCGAGGGCTTACCCGCCTTAGGTTATTGTTCACACCTCAGGTCACACCTCCCGAGAACTGACGGAGGGACCAATCGGCACGTTCGGGAGGTACCAGCTCGGGTAATCACCCCTCCCTGGGCCTGGCCTTTACCAGGGAGTACGTACGTGCCTTACTTGTCTACCCGGGGCGGGGAATTACGCGTTACCCCGTCACCTGCTACGCACGATAATGCGTGGGTCGGCCTTCAGACACGCACAGGGAGGAAAAGAAGAAGAGGATAGGAAATGAAGAGAAAGAAGGAAGAAGTGTCTCAAACGCCGAAGCGGAGACTAATGAGGAGAAGAAGGCTAGGAGAGTACAAGGAGAGAAAGACAGAAAACAAAGGGTAAGAAAGGAAGGAACGAAGGAAGAAAAACCACAACAAGAACCACCGTAGCTCACGAAATATGCCCGTCTCCGGGCGAAGGCATAAACCGGGAGGGACAGTGAAGCAGCCTGGGGCAGAAGAAAGGCTGCTCCGGCTCGGGGCCCCGTGTGCGCCACACACGTACCCACTAAAGAACTGTGGGCCCCCTGGGGGGACAACTGTGATTTAATGCCCCTTAGCTCAGTTTAACGTAGGTATAATTTCACAATGCTTTTGGAACTGCTTCCCTTATCTCTTACGCCCATCTTTTGCCCGTCTAATCCTTTCCCTCTTTCTTTGACCATCTCTTCCTCCTCTCACCATCACCCCTTCCACTATTTCTGCTAATTTCTTCCCAACTTTCATTATCCATCTGCTCCTCTGTCCCCTATTTTTGTACATACTAGCTTATATACCTGTGCTTTGCAACGGTTGTTAATGAAGAGCATGTGCATATCATGGCTTTTTAGGGTTCCAGATCTCAGTCAGTAAAAATCCTCGTTGGATAGCTCTGTAAATAAATTCAGTTGTCCTAGCCAAGATGTGAAATGTAAGTCATTGTCCGAAACTATGTATCTTCATAAAAACGCCAAATGTAAGTAAAACATCCTCCGAAACGATGTATACAAAATGAAACATGTCAAAAGAAGCAAAGAAATGTCGCTAAGTATTTAATACACAAAGCTAAATAAGTAACACTATGTTCAATGTTTGTTAGTATTCGCAGAGACTGCTTAATTCTATCACAGACGTTCGCTTCCTTGCTGTACTACCCCATAGTTACTTCACAGCAGCGGCGTCTATTAGGTCTTTGGTGCACTACTGCACATCTATCGCTTGGTATAAATGCTTTATGTAGGTTCCTCTGTGAAATCTGTTGTATTTATTCCTTCGTTATTTTAGGGCATGTCGTTCTTCGCTTTCTGTCCACCGACTTCTACCTTACTATCTGTCCATTTAAGATTCATTTCCATGCAGATCATTTGTAGAGAGTAATATTAGCAAGCTTTCTGCGACGAATAAATAGTGGATGAATGATCACTCGTAAATCACGCGTTGCGTGATCGGAAAGTTTATTGTTTATGACAACATATGTCTTGAACTATGTTGTCGTAGTTAATTTTCAAGCACAGCGATTTTTATCTGATAGTAAGCAATATGCGTTCCAAGTTTAATTGAAATGGGTCCATTATTTTAGGGGGAGATGTGGAACAAAAGTTCTTGATGTAGCAGTTATTCTGAAATTTCATGGTTTATGACGTCATATCTCCTGAAGTATGTGTCGTACTATCGTGTAAATTTCAACGTACAGTTAGTGGTATATGTGCCTAATGTATGCGAAATATGTCATGAATATTGTTAGTAGAACAGTAGTAATAAATCGAAACCTCTTGCGCGATGATGAACCAAATTGTCAATGACTTCAGATCTGAAGAACTATACGTCGAACTGTGATATGAAACGAATTAACATTCAGTGGTATGTATGTGTACTGTCTGTGAATTGTCTGGAGTATAAAATTTACAGTGTAGAAGTAATAACTTGTAACGTCATGCCAAATGCTGTAAAATACATTATGAACATCGGAAAAGTAGTAAGGGATAAACTTTTTTCCTTTCATCATTTTTTTGCGGTTGTCAGCGAGAAGAAGACTCGTAAAGATTTGAAATTTTGTACAGAGTTTATTGGAAGTCGCTAAGTGCACTCATTGACAAATAATTGACCAATAAAATCACGCATCACAGGCCGCAAGATAGGACAGATGTCGTTGTTTATGACATGATGTCGCATTAACTATGTATCGTATGTGGTTTTTGCAACGACAGTAAATGATTCCTGACCTTTAAGAATATTTGTACCAAATTTGGTTGAAATCGGTCCATTACTTTAGGAGCAGATGTAGAATATTATCGCATGATGCGGCCGTGTTTCGCGACTGTCATTGTTTATAAAGTCATATCTCCTTACGTGTCTGTCGTAGGTAGTTGTTGTTAGTCAGTGTTCGGTAGTAAGGATCATGTGTGTCAAGTTTGGTTGAAATCTGCCCAGTAGCTTAGGAGGAGATGTGGAACATACATAGTCACATACACACACACACGCAGCCTATTTTATAAGATGTAAGATTCATCTCCTTCCTCTCGATTTCCTCATCCTTTCCATATCATCCCCCCCCCCTTTTCTCTATCTCAAGTCTGTTTGACGTGTCTATATTTGTTTAAATAAAGAACAATGAGCTCTATAACTATTGAATTTTGAGGTAATTAAACATATGAGGAAACATCTCAAAACAGAATGACAAATGTTCAACATGTAATCTCTTAGGACACATGCAGGGAATGGGCTTGCGATGCAGGTAATAAAACGATCTTATACTGATGTAAGCAAATAAGCGTCTAATGCAAAGTAAAAAATAAACCACTTCCTACCAACCCCAAAACTTTGACCATGGGACAACACTGACTAAAGATGCACACATAGTCCCAGAGCTGCACTTACACGTCAATATATTTGTTGATACACTCGGATTGACATATAGAGGATCATCCATGTCACTAAATGCATCAGCAGATGACATTATATTTTCATCTTTTGCATCCACTTTTCGGCTATTTGCCGTCATTGGCTGCCTCATGTGTTTTACATAATAGTACTTGTCTAGTAATCACCCTAAATACTGAAATTCGTAACTATTATGCCACTAATTAACCTACACATTTAATTAAGTATGTACACTTCGTACTGTATTGTATGATATGCGCAATACGTTCCAGTACCATATCAGCTACACCTTATGGTGTAGCAATTTAAATGGCCGAACATATGGAGAGATACGTCTATGCACTGAGTAGTTTTAATATAGTAAACTGAAAACATTTTGTTACCAGAAGGTCTCTGTGAATATAGCAACAAGATAGTGTAGTGGAGCAATACGGTACTGTATAATATTATTTACTGTTCGAAATGATAATAGTCACATGACATGTTCGCTGGGTATATGCAGCACGAGCTACTGGTAGTAGACATCTTTGCAGCTGGATCACATGCAATGGCTGACGCAAAGGAATGGAGGAGAAGGGGGATTATCCTTCCCTCCCCAGAAATTCGAAAAATTTACTGTAACTTGACTATTATAAATTTACAGAAACATAGCACAGTAAGAAACGAAAACTTTTTCACGCTGTGTACACTTTGTTGAGCCACCTTCCTCCCCCTTAAGGTGTGACATAATTTTTGGTTGGCACCTCAATTATGATTATTTCACCATTTCCGCATACCCCCCCCATTCCAGGAATAAAACTGCTGTGTCCACCCCTGGCAACACGTTACTGGGGTTGTATCTCATTATTTTCCATATGTATTTTCTTTGTTGAATGTCCATTCTATCACTGCAGACGTCGCTTACTGGAAAGAAGGTTTATAATCCATATGTACACTTGACAGCAAAAAAAAAGTGGATCACCCCTGAATTCCTAAGTGGAGACGGCACCTGACGCTATGCAACCATCATTGCACAGCTGCTTCGCAGGTCGTCAAATCATTGCACAGTACAGTTATTACCTACCCATAATAGGTACGAAGTAAGTCACCTATTTCTCCTTATGGCATTCAGGCAAGGTACAAACCAATACTTTCGTACAACAAATATTACAATGAATATCATTAGAGATGAGACAGTAACACTTGTAAATTAAATGTAGTTGCAATAAGTGAAAAGTCAGATACGTTATCACACTTGTTGAGTGACATGATATGTTTTTGTTCAAGATCTGAATCTGAATGCACTGTTAAGCAAAAAACAGTTGTATGCCTGATCGAGATGCGATTACAGGTCACGCACTTTTTCGTGTCCCCTCCCTGATCGGCGGAAGTCGGCTGAGCTCGTGTGTCAACAGAATGTTTATGCTCTCTACCAAACTTACCTCGTAACAGCATTGTACACCGTAGACCTCGTCAATGTATTGTTGTTTTGTGCTTCGTATTGATTATTGTCTTCCACTTTGCTTTTTGCTAAAATAAGTCCACGTACCCCGACGACTTCTTTTACAAGAAAGAAGGCTGTCCTTGAAAGTGGTGTGAAGAATGTTAATTTTGATTTTTATTCTGTTACGACAATAAAAAGAGGCAGAGAGCGTTGTTACACCCGCTTAATAAGTCCCTTTCAAATATTAACATATCGTAGATATGCGTTCCACTTTTCTATTACTCAAACATTAAAGTGATACTTAATTTCGTGTTTCATCTGTAACGCCTTAACCTCTTACATGTTGTTTCTTTTAAAACCTGTAATCTTTACGCCGTAAGCTGCCGGCATTGGGGGGGGGGGGGGGGGGGGGAAGAGGCGGGGCTTGTTCTAACAGCCAATCCGCTATGAGCTGAATGCAAGTTTCAGCTCCCAACATTCTCCGCTCAGGGGCCACGTTTAAGTGCGCGTGATCTGTAGGCATAAATAGACGTTAAACACTGATGTTTTCATTATTTTCTTAGACCGATGTCTGAACCCAGAAATAAATGATAATCTTAGCACTGCACCAGGAGTTCCATGAAGCTCATATTGTTGCTGAGAGGTAACCGTTGAAGATACGTAATATACTGCAATTCACAGTTCACAGATGTCATACATCATGAAGTTGTGGAATAGAATACAGTGTATTGATGATTTGTTAACTAAGCACAATCAGATGTAACATATTAAATATGTTCAAAAATAGCGTTATACTGGTACCTGAAACGACGATACAATTAATTTTTCCCCGGCAGGGACTCGAATCCAGCAGCATTTGCTATAGAATAATAGGAAGGAATACTGCTGTTATTGTTTCTTCCGGGCACTCCAACCCTTCACATACCGTCACTCTTGACCTGACACCATGAGGCGTCAACTATCACATTGTCGTTCACCAGTAGTTAGGATCACACCGTTCGTAGGGACGTGGAAGGGGTTTGGTATTTTGCGAAAACTTTGTTTAATTTAGTAGCGCATGGACATGTGCAATTTTGATTTGAAACAAGGCAGAGTCCTGCGTTCTTTATTGGAGTTACTGCAAGTGTAGATGGTATTATTGTGGCCGTTAAAAACTGTTATCCCCAGCGAATTACAGATGCGTTGGCATAATGTTTTGTCATAATGGAGTACTCATTAGACAGTACAACCAGTCAAAGAGCTCAGAGGTGTCTGGCTAGGTAAGACATTCTTGGCCGCACGGGATGGCCACGTAGTGTGAGGCGCCTTAACGCGGATTTTGCATGATATTATACTACGTTTTAGTATGCTACATTACGATTTGGTATGGCATTTTGTAATAAGCTTATTTAACTATGAGCTCAATATAATAAAGATTGTTGGGTAGCTGTTGCCACGATAACTTGAAAAATGTTCAAATGTTTGTTAAGCTTATGGGACTTAACTACGGGGTCATCAGTCCCTAAACTTACAAACTACTTATGAACTACTTACGAACGAGGACGGCACAAATATCCATGCCCGAGGGGGGATTTGAACCCCCGACCGTAGTGGCCGTGCTGACCGTGACTGGAGCGCCTCAGTCACCTCGGCCACCGCGGCCGGCGATAACTTGAACATTAGGCATTTTTATAGTTATGAAGTTATGAGGAACGTGGATTATACGTTGAAAACTTTGAAATTCGGAAAGTTAGTTCGTTTTGACATTTACTCACCACGTTCAGGAACACAAACAGACTTCGATGAAGGAGGTTTCTGTGATTTACTAGTATGGTCAGTGACAAGGTATCCGATATCTGGCAAGTGTGTCGAGTAATTATTCTTCACGGTGTGGTTGCCTTCAATAGTCATACTGAGGCTACAAAACAGCAATGTGGATTCTGATACAATGTCGCATAGAAAATGCGATTACATGCGAAGTATAATATCCAACTGGGAAGGATGGGGGAGAACTTCAGTCTATGCCATTTCAAAGCTTGGATACTGGTATTTGTCGGAATAGATGTCCATTTTAATGGCGACAATAGTGCTTGCACGGTAAGGTTCAGTTATCCATTACATCCACGTGCTTTTCGAGAGTCAACGACAGAGATATAATGAAAGTGATTTAAAAAAAAAAATCTGCCAAGCACAGAATTGTGAAAAGAAGCACGGAGATGCAAATAAATATTTCAAGGTAGGGGTAGCAGGATGGAGGGCGGAATCTAGGAATGAACAGGAGTCCAGAACAGGAAAATAAGAGAGTGAAATGCTTGCAAAGTACTCCTTACTTACATATCACAGTTTGTTTTAGGGCCGAGAGAAAAGGAACGAATGTTTTACAGAACGAAGGATGGATTATCGGAGATATGAAAGAACACTGCTTCATAGAGAGGACCCATGGACAGTAAAGAAAGCAGACAATAAAAGAGACAGTATTGTTTTAACGGAAACCACAATGTTTTACAGTTTTTTGGGGGAATGGACCAAAAGGGCAACTGAGGTTATAAAGTAAGGAAAGCGACAGAGAGAAAGGAGGAAAAATTAACAACGAATAAATACAAGACAAATAGTTTGCATATTTTGTTAAGGACGGAGGGTGTATTAATGGATGGAGGGGAGGAGAGACACGTATTTGAAATACCAGAAATTACTTTAACAGCGTCCATCTAAACTGATTACTCTGTATGCATGGAGTCTAGGTATAAATGAATAAAAATAGGATATTGAGTGAAATGAGAAGCATTGAATTAATATTTGTGCCACGGGCGGGAATCGAACCCAGACCTCTATACTTTCTTCAATTCAATGCTTTTCCTATCACTTAATTTCTTTGACATACTCAAAAATGTTCAAATGTTTGTACAGCTTATGGGACTTAACTACGGGGTCATCAGTCCCTAAACTTACAAACTACTTATGAACTACTTACGAACTAGAACGGCACAAATATCCATGCCCGAGGGGGGATTCGAAACCCCGACCGTAGTGGCCGTGCAGACCGTGAGTGGAGCGCCTCAGTCTCCTCGGCCACCGCGGCCGGCTTTGACATACTGACGCGGAAAACTGTCACTAGGTATATAAATTTATAATAAAATTGGATAATAAAGGAACTGTATATTTAAAAAAAATCAATTTAAAGGCAGCTCAAAGGAAAAAGAAACTAATCTCTTATTTCTTTTATAGTATCACTTAGGAGATTCAAAAAAAAGATTTTAAAGTACTAATAATTTATTCAGAATCCCTCATTATTTGTTTCTTTCCTAATACATCTCAGCGTAAAATCTATAACACCGTCAGACCAGCTCTCTTCAGTAAGAGCGACGACTCTATCTCGAGTTGATTGCTCGCAGTCAGACGGCCTGATTTGTATTTCGGCAGTC
Source organism: Locusta migratoria (assembly GCA_026315105.1). NCBI lineage: Eukaryota > Metazoa > Arthropoda > Insecta > Orthoptera > Acrididae > Locusta > Locusta migratoria. The sequence goes on along the minus strand of CM048744.1, from coordinate 208,184,779 downwards.
TGCTTTTACTATGATGCCAGGAAGTAAACATTCTGTATTTACGTCAGAGCCCCACTCTGCGCTGTGCTGGGGGCTGTTGGGCATCACCACGACCGCCAGCTTGCTGACTTCCACCAAGCCTCGCCTAGGCACGAGCTGTGGTTGATCGGCCAGCCCAAAGCTCTCGAGCCATGGCTAATACAGGTACAGACCGCAAAACCAGGCTCAAACGTTTCTGCCAATCTACCCAAGTGTGTAGTATTAACTAACTCTTCAAGTCAGTCAAAAGTCTTCAGAGTCCAAAAACGTGTAATACGTATTATTTGTGGAGTAAATTCACGGACGTCTTGTAGAAGCCTCTTCAAAGAACTGGGTATATTAACTACTGCCTCTCAGTATATTTATTCCTTAATGAAATTTGTCATAAATAATATATCCCTTTTCCCAACAAACAGCTCAGTTCATACATACAATACTAGAAATAAAAATGATCTACACAAGGATTTAAAAGCACTTACTTTAGTTCAAAAAGGGGTCCACTACTCAGGAACACACATTTTCAATAATTTACCATCAAGTATAAAAAATTTAGCTACAAATAAAGATCAGTTTAAGAGGAACCTAAAAGACTTTCTAGTGGCCAACTCCTTCTACTCCATTAGTGAATCTCTAAATTGTACCAAATGATGCATGCACTCATACTATATTAGTATTATTATATTATCAGCAAAAAAAAAAAAAAACACCCTTAAAAAATTATGTATCTGTATTTATATTATAAGTGTATGTATTTATATTATTAGTATTACTTGTTATTCAACTTGTAAATTTTGTTTCTTGACATGTTCCACATCCACGAGGATCCCCTCAATATGGATCTACGGAACAAATAAATAATCTAATCTAATCTAACCACAGCTTGAGCTATTTTGCTATAAAATGAGCAGCCTTTATCTTTTGACATTTCATTCAAATATTTTACGAAGTTAAAGAATAGAATCATGATAAACGCAGCTAACACATAATATGTTTCACCTAGATAGCAATCATACGACACAGTAAACTATCTTTTCAGCGCTCTGCATTAGATTTCGACACAAGAAAATATGTATTCACCCTAGAAAACTACGTATGTTTTCAAATGTTTGAAATGTTTGTATAGCTTATGAGACTTAACTACGGGGTCATCAGTCCCTAAACGTACAAACTACTTATAAACTAGCTAATACTAAGGACGGCACAAATATCCATGCCCGAGGGGGGGATTCGAACCCCAGACCGTAGTGACCATGCAGGAAGTGACTGGAGCGCCTCAATACCCTCGGCCACCGCGGCCGGCACGTATGTTTTAAAATTAAACAATTCTGGTGGGAACAATTTAGTTTATCATTCACATTTGTGCACTTATAAAGTGTTTTCATTATCTCTGAAACAATATGTGCTACGAAACAGAAATACCTTCTGCTGAGGCCCTTCATTTACGCGATTGTTCTGTTATTAATAGTGAAGTGTTTCGTAATGGGTTTATAGGATCGCTTTAGTTTCTCGACTGTTCCACGCATATACGAAGATCGAGAAAAACAAGTGCCAAAAAGGATATATGCGAGTTCTAATTACCAATATATTATTCTTAAAATGTGTGGTATGCTAAGTTCAACAGTCCATAAACTTACACACTACTTAAACTAACTTATTCTAAGGACAACACAAACATACCTTTGCCCAAGGGAGGACTCGAACCTCCTACGCGAGCAGCAGCCCGATCCATGACATGGCACCTTAGACCGCGCGGGTACTCTGCGCGACCTTCTTACAATTGTAACATACTTTGTACGGTAATGAGTACAAAAGCTCTTTACATTTGTAGGATAAGGTTGGTGATTGAAATCTCATCGAAGAAGTGCGCATCACTGAAAACTCTTTTGTTTTAATATTTTGCTTCCCCACCTCATCCCCCTGCCGTCTCCGCCCCCTCCCAAAACTAAGTAGTAAAAAAACAAAACAAAAAAAACCCTCTTTCAGTGTCCTCCCTCTATACCGTCAGGTGATAATCGCACATTTCTCAGCAATACTGCGGAAGAGGTGGAGCAATTTTAGGGTTTATAGCTTCCTAGGGAGACGTTTGAATCTTCTAATGGTTGTGTCAATAACATGCGCTTGTTTTTATCTTCACCAAAACATGTATATTTCGTAGTTAACGTTGTTTTAAATTGTACCCACCAGAAATTTTGTTAGGTGTATAATCCTTAAATTTGTTTTGTTTATCGATTTCTCAAGGACTGACGAAAATTTTCTGGTAATCATGTGGTGAACTATACGCATATTTATGTTTAGGGTCAATTGTCGAATTTGCATCGTGAAGATATAACTTCAATATCATTTTAAAATTGGCTCTGCTTTTCTGAGGTTCTTACTAGACAGCAGCATAATCTGCCATAAATATTTCTCAATTCGATATAGCAGTTTGTAGCTCTGTCAGAGAGTGGGTAAAATGTTACTTTCGCTACAATTTGTAACTGTGAGCTACTGCCTCTTAAAGACCGTCGACATTTTCATGAAGGAAGCGAACAGCTGCAGCGTGAATTGACTCCTCATTGCCCTTGTGAAGGCTGATGCAGATAATTCAGAAAGTAGGGACCGAGAATAGTTGCAGTTGCTATGTGAAATTCATCACCCTTGTCTGTAATTATATATGTGATAAGTAAATGACACCCCGAAGTTCAATTTTCAGGCATTTTAATTGGAATACCACCAATAAGTGAATCTTGAAAGGTTCTTCTATATTCATATATGTATCGTGACTGTTCTTTCGAAAGAACAGATACCACATAAATATACATAATTAAGGTGAAGACGAGAACAGCTCCAGCCTTCAGCGCAAATGCACACTACGCCTGAACTCTCGAGGTAATCGGCAAAGTGCCACGAGCAGTTAGTGCAAATTGGAAACGGGAACTACGTGAGCAGTGTGAGGAAGTGTGAGTCTTGTGGGTGACGAGGGGGGAGAGGAGTGGTAGCCCGCGCACCTGAGATGATCGTAGTTTTCCCGCTCGTGCAGTGGTTACCGTAAATGTTCAAAGAATGGTAGGAACTGGACCTGAATTCCGGCTCGGCACAACTGTTCAACTTCCCCAATGTGTGCACTCAGTGGCCACAAGCAGCTTGTGTCGGATTATTTCTTTCAATCTAGATTCTTCTCTGTCATTCCAGAAAGCAGTACAACTATCACCAGACATGATCCACCATGTTGTCATTTCACTACCATAGTCGTACCAGGAAGATCATTTGTCTATAGGCAATGTCTTTCTCGAGTGGTCCAACACCTTAGGAGAACATCTTATGCACACATTATGCATGGCTTAATTACTTCTCCTACGACGTGAGATCGAGCATTGATGTATTTATAGTGAGGGAGACGAATGGAATGTTGCATAGATATATAAAGAAAATGAAAATAATCCACTGAGTTACACATCCATTGTATTGATATCGACATGTAGCAGGACGTTTGAAGAAATACTTTTTCCAGTGTTATGAAATATCTAGAAAAATTAACATCAAACCGGCAAAGGTTTCTAAATCTTTACTCTTGTGAGACTTTGGCGATACTATATTTTCATGCTCTACTGAGTACTCTCAAACTAATTTCATATTTATAGAGTGCCAAAACGATTTTTGGTATCTTCAATGCCGCAGTGGAGTGGCCAAGTGCATTGGGGTGATATGCTCCGATGCGCGAGGCCGCTCCTCGTCGGGGTTCTAAACCCCCCTCGGGCATGGATGTTTGTGTCGTCTTTAGTATAAGGTAGTTCATAAGTAGTTTGTAAGTGTAGGGACTGATGACCCCGCAGTTAAGTCCCTTAAGCTTAACAAATAATAATAATAATAATAATAATAAACTTCGAACCATATCGATTTCCTAAGTTGTGCGACTGGACTCGTGATGTCCTATCTGCAAGGTAATAGTTTGCAGTAACAGACGAGGAGTCATCTAGTGAAAAGGACGTGGCGAGTGTAATTCTTCCATCAAAGTGAAGTAGACTTATCCTGATTCGAATATATATTCGAAATATTTAATGAGCAATCAGAATATTGCTCGTAGATTTGAGGCAGTTAATGCTGCCCACTACTAAATTCAGAATAGCAAAGTCAATTGCGAAATGAATTTGAATTTGTATCTTCACGGCGCAAATGGCGACAAATGACCTTAAACATCAATATGCATTTGGCTCTGAACATAAGTACTCAGAGTTTCGTTAGCATTCTAGATATCGATAAGCAAAACAAATTTGAAGGTCATACATATAACGAAATTCCAGGGGGTGTAATTAAAAACAATGTTAACTGTGAATAACACATGTTTTGGCGAAGGTAAACAAACGGTCTGTTATTGACACTACCATTAGGAGATTTACACGTCTCCTAAAGAGACTGCCAACCCTACAATTGTTCCCCCTCTTATGCAGTACTGCTGAGTAGTGTGCGATTATTACCTGATGGAATAGAGGGAGGACGCCGAGAAAGTTGAAAGAATATATCAGATTATAACTGGCATATATGTTATTTGGCACTTGTATTTATTATTATTATTATTATTATTAGTAGTAGTAGTAGTAGTAGTAGTAGTAGTATTTCGAGCTTAGTATAAGCGTGGAACAGTCGAGAAACCTACGCGATTATATGAACCCATTACGAAACACTTCACTGTGAATAACAGAATAATCGCGTAAATGAAGAGCCCCAGCAGAAGGTAATTTCCATTGTTTCGCACTTATTGTTTACAGACACATTGAAAACACTTTATAAGTACACAAAACGTGAATGATATACCACATGTATACATTTGTGTTGTTGCCACCAGAACTGTTTAATTTTACAACATGCTTACATTTCTAAGATAACTACATATTTCATTACCTTCTAGATCTAATGCAGAGAGAATAATTTTCTGTGTTATATGATTGATATCTATGTGAAACATTATGTGGTACTACGTTTATCATGATTCTATTCTTTCACTTCGTTAAATATTTGAGTGAAGTGTCAAAAGATAACGTGGCTGCTCATTTTATAGCAAAATAGCTCTAGGTGTGGTAGTTTATAATACACGTTAGGGTAGGTTTGCAGAAACTTTCAAGGGTTGAGTCTCGCTGTATTAGCCGTGGCTTGCGAGCTACGGGCAGGCCGGTCAACCACAGCTGGTGCCGAGGCGAGGCTTGGCGGAAACCAGCCAGCTGGCGGTCGCGGTGGTGGCGGGCAACAGCCCCCAGCACGGCACAAAGCGGGGCTCTGACGTAAATACAGAATGTTTACTTCCTGGCTTAATAGTGAGAGCGGAAACCAGAAATACAAATCAGGCCGTCTCACTGTGAGCAATCAACTCGAGATAGAGTCGTCGCATTTACTGATGAGAAGCTGGTCCGATAGCGTTATAGATTATATTCTGAGATGCATAACGGAAGAAACAAATAATGAGGGAATAAATTATTAGTCCTTCAAAAGTTTTTTTAATCTCATGTCTATTTTCATATTTCGTAAGTTTTTTTTTTTTTTTTTTTTTTTTTTTTTTTTGTGGTTTTAGGGCGCACAACTTCTATGGTCATTAGCGCCCAGCCAAGAACATAGATTCGCTATGATCTAAAAAAATGTAGACTGTCAGAACATCAACAAGAGGCTAAAAACGAAAGATAAAAGACAATTAAAAGAGTTAAATATCCTTGGATAAGTTGGCCAAGTTGATAAAACGCAAAACTCGAGCAGCTGCTCGTGTGTCATCAGCTAAAATTTCCTCCAGAGTAGACGGAAAGTGAAGGGCTACACGGAGATGATTAAAATTAACACAAGTCAGTAAAACATGTCGCACTGTCAGCAGTTCACCGCAGGAGCATAGCGGCGCAGGTTCGGCGGATAGCAAGTGACGGTGGCTGAAACGGCAATGACCGATCCGCAACCGAGCCAGGATGACCTCCTCCCGCCGAGAGGGGCGTGAGGATGTCCTCCAAGCGGTCGGGATCGGTTTGACAGTTCGCAATTTATTGTTGTACAGTGAAAGCCACACACTGTGCCATTGCGACACGATACTCCGGCGAAGAGCCCGTTGAACATCGTCCGATGGGACGCAAAAGGTAGCCATGCGAGGCAAAAGAGCTGCTGCCTTGGCTGCTGTGTCGGCGGCCTCATTCCCGGGCACACCCACATGGCCAGGGACCCACAGGAAAGAAACGTGACAGCTGTCATCCGCCAGCAACTGGAGGGAGCGTTGGATCCGATACACGAGAGGATGGTTCGAGAAAAGGTCCTTAAGACTCTGCAGGGCACTAAGGGAGTCAGAACATATGGCATAGAAAGGGTGGCGGTGGCGGCAGGTATACAAAACGGCCTGGTGGAGGGCGAAAAGCTCAGCCGTGAAGTTTGAGCACCGGTCAGGGAGCTTGTATTGGAAACGGTTGTCCCCGACGACGAAGGCAGATCCGACACCGGCAGTGCTCTTGGAACCATCAGTGTAAATAAATATGGCATTATCGAACCGCGAACGGAGTTCGACAAGCCTCGAGCTGTATACCAAATCCGGAGTGCTCTCCTTGGGGAGCGAACTAAGTTCGAGGTGTGTGTGAACCTGGGCCTGATGCCACGGTGGCAATGGGCTTTCGCTCAACCGAAGGGTGGAAGGAAGGGTAAAATCGAGCCGCTGTAGCAGGCGGCGAAACCGAACTCCCGGTGGAAGCAAGGCAATCACAGACAACTGATATTGGCGATCGAGTGAGTCGTCAAAAAATAATCTGTAAGATGGATGGTTGGGCATCGACCGTAGGCGGCATGCGTACCGACACAAGAGTATGTCACGTCGATTGGTCAAGGGTAATACAGCAGCCTCGGCATACAGACTTTCAACAGGGCTGGTATAAAATGCACCGGTCGCTAGACGTAATCCACGATGGTGGATAGAGTTGAGACGGCGGAGAATCGACGGCCGTGCTGAAGAGTATACAAGGCTTCCATAGTCGAGCTTCGACTGAACAATGGCCTGGTAAAGGTGAAGCAGGACGGTACGATCCGCTCCCCATGACGTGCCACTGAGGACACGAAGAACGTTAAGGGATCGGGCACAACGGGCAGCCAGGTAGGACACGTGTGTGGACCAGCAAAGTTTCCGATCCAACATGAGTCCCAAGAATTTTGTAGTCTCCACGAAAGGGAGAGCAACAGGGCCGAGACGTAGAGAAGGTGGAAGAAATTCCTTGTATCTCCAGAAATTGATACACACAGTTTTCTCAGTGGAGAATCGGAAGCCGTTTGCGATGCTCCAGGAATATAGACGGTCAAGACAGCGTTGGAGAGAACGCTCCAAGAGACACGTCCGCTGGGCGCTACAATAAATTGCGAAATCGTCAACAAAAAGAGATCCGGAGACATCGGCTGAAAGGCAATCTACGATCGGATTGATTGCAATGGCAAAGAGCGCCACACTGAAGACGGAGCCCTGTGGTACCCCATTCTCCTGGCAAAAGGTATCTGACAAAACAGAGCCCACCCGTACCCGGAACTTGCGATCCGCCAAAAACGCTTGAATGAAAAGAGGAAGGCGGCCCCGAAGGCCCCATGTGTGCAATTTGCGGAGAATGCCCGCTCTCCAACAGGTATCGTATGCCTTCTCCAAGTCGAAGAACACTGCTACTGTTTGACGCTTCTTTAGAAAGTTGTTCATAATGAAGGTCGACAACGTAACGAGGTGGTCAGCAGCAGAGCGGTGTCGACGAAAACCGCATTGGATATTAGTCAGGAGGCGGCGAGATTCGAGGAGCCAGACCAACCGAGCGTTAACCATGCGTTCCATCACCTTACAGACGCAGCTCGTCAGAGAAATGGGGCGATAACTGGAAGGAAGGTGTTTGTCCTTCCCTGGTTTGGGGATGGGGACAACAATGGCTTCACGCCAACTTGTGGGAACATGACCTTCAGTCCATATGCGATTGTAGGTACTAAGAAGAAAGCACTTGCCCGCAGGAGAGAGGTTCTTCAGCATCTCAATATGAATGGAATCGGGCCCGGGAGCAGAAGACCGGGACAGGGTGAGAGCACGATCTAGCTCCTGCATGGTGAAGGCGACGTTATAATTTTCACGATTAAAAGAGCGGAAAGAAGGCGGCCGTGCCTCCTCTACCTGTTTGCGAGGGAGAAAGGCAGGGTGGTAATGGGCAGAGCTCGAAACCTCCGCAAAGAAACGACCCAATGCGTTTGAAACATCAGCTGGGTCCACGAGGACTGCGTTCTCCACGGTCAGGCCAGGAATCGGGGAGTGGACCTTGATGCCGGACAAACGGCGTAGGCCACCCCAGACAACCGTGGAGGGAGTAAAACGGTTAAAAGAACTAGTAAAAGCAGTCCAGCAAGCTTTCTTGCTGTCGTTTATGATACGACGGCACTGCGCTCTCATACGTTTGTAATTGATGCAATTCTCCAAAGTTGGGTGGCGGCGGAAGGTGCGTAAAGCACGGCGCCGGGCTCGAAGCGCGTCGCGGCAGGCTGCAGTCCACCAAGGGACCTGGACACGACGTGGAGAAGAGGATGTACGAGGTATGGAACGTTCAGCAGCAGTGAGAATAACCTCTGTGAGGTATTCGACCTGACTGTCACAGTTGGGAAAATTCTGATTGTGAAAAACAGCCATGGAAGAATAAAGCCCCCAGTCGGCTTTAGAAATGTTCCAACTGGTGGGACGTGGAGATGGGGAATGATGTAGGAAGTGGATGATACAAGGGAAATGGTCACTCGAGTACGTGTCAGAAAGTGCACACCACTCAAACCGACCGGCAAGCTGAGGAGTGCATATTGCGAGGTCTATATGGGAATAAGTGTGTGTTGTGTCAGAAAGGAAGGTCGGTGCACCGGTGTTGAGGCAGACAAGATCGAGGTGGTGGAGAATGTCCACCAAAAGGGAGCCTCTCGGACAAGGTGCCGGAGAGCCCCATAGGGGGTGGTGGGCATTAAAGTCGCCTACCAACACGAAAGGTGAAGGGAGCTGGTCAACAAGGTTTAGCACATCTTCCTAGTAAGGGCAGATGACGATGGCGAATATATATTACAGAGGGAGAAGGTAAATGTGGATAAGGTGATGCGGACGGCAACTGCCTGTAGGTGAGTGTGCAAGGAAATGGGATGGAAATAGACGTCGTCTCGAAGGAGCATCAGAACCCCTCCATGGGCTGGGACACCTTCCACGGGTGGCAGGTCGAACCGCACAGAGGTGTAGTGTGGAAAGTCTGCATGATCACGTGGACGCAACTTAGTTTCCTGGAGGCAGACTAGAAGCGGGCAGTGCAATCGAAGGAGTAGTTTTAACTCCTCCCGATTAGAACGAATGCCGCGAATGTTCCATTGAAGGAGCGCCATGATAAAAATGAGAGAAGAAATAAGGATAAAAACCAAGTAGCGAGCGGGGTCACCTCGACGGCCGCTGAGGACCGGATTTCGAGGGAGCACTGCTATCGCTGTCTGGGGGCAAAGGGTCATGTTCCATTGGTTCGACCGACGCGCCTGCCACCTCCCTGAGTTGATCAGAAGGGGCAGTTTCCACCGCCAGTAAAGGGCCGGGCGCCCGGCAAACGGAGCGTCCCGGTGAAACAGAAGACGGCCGAGGCCGGCAACTGTTGGACGGCGTGACAGATGGGTCACGCCTCGGCGGGAAGGAGAGGAACTCTTTTTCTTGTCAGCTCTTCTGGAAGAGTGACGGCGGTTGGGAAGCCTGAGAACGCAGAAAATCCTCACGGACGGGTTCCTTTTTCAAGGTCCGGGCATCTTGATTAGGTGCCCGCGGTTTACTAGAGTTTGACGAAGACTGTACCCTAGAAGCAGCAGGTGGGAGCGGGGACGTGGAACGGGCAATCTTCGGGCTGGCGGATGGCACAACTGTGTCAGCGAAAGTGAAGTCACATGTCTGGGTACTGGAATCCTTGGTAGGTCGAGTTGAGGTGAGTACCTTACTGTATGTACCCGCTGGGAGGACAGTGGGCTTTCTACTCGCCAACAACTTACGAGCGGCAGATGTCGATACCTTCTCCGTAACCCGAATTTGCTGGATTACCTTCTCATCCTTGTATACAGGGCAGTCGCGAGAGGAAGCCGCATGGTCACCGTTGCAGTTTAGGCAGTGAGGGGACGGAGGTGGGCAATCCCCCTCATGGGCGTCCCTACCACAAGTGACACACTTTGCTGCATTTGGGCAATGTTCACGGGTATGGTTGTACCTGTGGCACTGAAAACAGCGCGTTGGGTTAGGTACATAAGGGCGGACGGAGATGACTTCATACCCTGCTTTGACCTTCGACGGGAGGTCAACTTTGTCAAACGTCAAAAAACACAGTACGAGTCGGTGTCAGATGGTTATCGACCTTTTTCATGACCCTGTGGACGGCTGTCACACCCTGATCGGACATATACGATTGGATATCTTCATCAGACAACCCGTCAAGGGATCTCGTGAAGACTACCCCCCGTGACGAGTTGAGTGTGCGGTGCGCTTCGACCTTAACTGGAAAAGTGTGCAACAACGTAGTACGTATCAGTTTTTGGGCTTGGAAGGCACTTTCCACTTCCAGCAACAATGTGCCAAGGCGCTGACGTGAACAGGTTTTAACAGGGCCAGCAATTGCATCTACACCTTTCTGTATAACGAAAGGATTGACAGAATTGAAATCCTTTCCGTCGGTGCGAGAGACAACCAGAAATTTAGGTACATTAGGCAGAGTCTTTTTAGGCTGAGGCGAGTCTAACTTACGTTTATGGGTCAACGTCACGAAAGAAGATAAGGAAGTCATCGCGGAAGTGTCCCCCGTGATTACCGGCGTCTCCGATGGCGCGCTCCTTCCTAGTGGGGGCCCTCTCCGAGGGCTTACCCGCCTTAGGTGATTGTTCACACCTCAGGTCACACCTCCTGAGAACTGACGGAGGGACCAATCGGCACGTTCGGAAGGTACCAGCTCGGGTAATCACCCCTCCCTGGGCCTGACCTTTACCAGGGGGTACGTACGTGCATTACTTGTCTACCCGGGGCGGGGAATTACGCGTTACCCCGTCACCTGCTACGCACGATCATGCGTGGGTCGGCCTTCAGACACGCACAGGGAGGAAAGAAGAAGAGGATACGAAAGGAAGAGAAAGAAGGAAAGAAAAGAAGTGTCTCAAACGCCGAGGCGGAGACTAATGAGGAGAAGAAGGCTAGGAGAGTTCAAGGAGAGAAAGACAGAAAACGAAAGGTAAGAAAGGAAGGAACGAAGGAAGAAAAACCACAACAAGAACCACCGTATCTCACGAAATATGCCCGTCTCCGGGCGAAGGCATAAACCGGGAGGGAAAGTGAAGCAGCCTGGGGCAGAAGAAAGGCTGCTCCGGCTCGGGGCCCCGTGCGCGCCACACACGTACCCACAAAAGAACTGTGGGCCCCCTGGGGGGATATTTCGTAAGTGAGAGACTATGGAAGATCTCTTGGCAACAGAAATAAAATATGTGTTTCTTTTTCCTTTGAGCTACCTTTAAATTGAAGTTTTTTTTAAATATACAGTTCCTTTATTATCCTATTTTTATTATAAATTTATATAGGCCTACCTAGTGACAGTTTTCCGTGTTATTTTGTCAAAGATATTGAGTGAAGGGAAAAGTATTGAATTAAAGTAAGTATGGAAGTCTGGGTTCGATTCCCGCCCATGGCACAATTTTTATTTCAACAGTTTTCCGTATCAATATGTCAAATACATTGAGTGAAGGAAGAAGCATTGAATTAAAGTAAGTATTGAGTTCTGGGTTCGATTCCTCCCTGTGGTACAAATTTTAATTCAATGCTTCTCCTTTCACTCAATATCCTATTTTTTATTACATTTATACCCAGCCTCCATGCAAACAGAGTAATCCGCTTAGATGGACGCTGTCAAAGTAATTTTTGTTATTTCAGATACGTCTCTTTCCCCCACCCCCCGTCCATCCATTAATACACCCTCTGTCCTTCACAAAATACACAAACAGTCTTGCATTTATTAATAGTTAATTTCTCTTTTGTTCTCTCTCTCTCACTCGCTGTCGCCGCTCTTGCATCATAACGTCAGTTACCCTTCTGGCCGGTTCCCTCACAATACAGTGATAAAATCTATTGGTTTCCGTTGACAGCATGCACTCTCTTTTAATTTATGCTTTCGTTAATGTATATCAGTCCTCACTATGAGACTGTGTCCTTTCATATCCCCTTACCTATAATAAATTCTTCGTTCTGTGAAATACAGAGCTCTGGTGTTTCGATTGACCTCCTCTGCTTTCATCCCCACAGACTATATTGTTACACATGGTATATATTTCCCGTTATAGAAACCGTTTTCTAATGCGTAAACTACGCTCCTTGCTACTTTTAAGACGCGTAATATTTCATTTATTATGGTAAGAGCTATGTTGCATTCTTGAGTTCCGCGCAGAGTATCTGCGCGGTTTAAGGCGTCATGTCTTGATTTGGGCTTCTGCTCGCGTCGGTGGTTCGAGTCCTCCCTCGGTCTTGGGTGTCTGTGTTGTCCTTTTGTTAAGATAGTGTAAGTAGTGTGCAGACTGATGACATTAGCAGTTAAGTCCAATTAGATTTCACACACATTTTTCATACAAACTTGAGCGAAACGAGACTATAGTTAAATAAGAATACAGCAACATGTCATACAAAATCACCACAGAGCATGCTGAAACGTAGTATATTATCATACGTAATGCTACATAATTTTAAATACTGTATATAACTTTTTTGTTATGGTCCTAATGGACAAATCACCTGAGGTCATTAGTCCCTACCTAGCCTTTCATGCTACTTTAATTAATTTACGCTAAGGAATACACGGACACACACACACACATACACACACAACTACACATGTCCGAGGAAGCAGTCGAACCTCTGGCCGGAGCGACCGCAACTCCGCGACAAGACCGCGAGGCCAAGAAATTACTGTTACGTAGACAGATACCGCCGAACTACTTTACTTCTTGAACCATGTGTTCTGCACTCCATTTTGACGAAAAACATTATACTACCACATCTGAAAATCGGTAGTTGATCGGGATGATGCCATCTTGTAATGGCTAAGATATGGTTTGATTCCTGCTGGGGAAACAGTTTTAACAACCGCAAACATCCCCCTCTCCACCTCCAATAGCGGCAAGTAAGGAATTTAAGACTGTGGCATCTTTCAAATCATATTACACATGTCCATTCGCTACTGACTAGAACAAAGTTGGATTAGTTTCTGTTGCTTCTTCAAAATGCCAAACCCCTCCAGGTCTCTACGAACGGCGAGATCCTAATTACTAGTAAACGCGATTGGGAGAGTTGTTACCTAGTCATCTGAGGTCAATGCTGACGATAGGCACGGGGTTGGAGTCCCAGGCAACAACGTTATTTACTGCGCTACTTCAAAATGTTTGTAAATCTATCTGACTCAACTGCTTGGTTATTAGTCAGTAGCTTACAAACTACTTAAACTTAGGTAAACTAACCTAAGGACAACACAAACACCCATGCCCGTAGGGGGGACTCAAACCCACGACGGCGAACAGCCGCGCGCACAGCAGCACGGCGCTCCAGTGCGCACGGCTATAATCCGCCGTGGCCTGCACTACTTCTAGCCGAACCTATGCACATCCCGCTAATTGTGAGAACAGTAACTATTTCATCTCTTTGCGTATATATATAATAAATAGCGGATATAGCCGGGGCTGGGTCCCTGCCGGGAAAGAAGTCAATTGTATCGTCATTTCAAGTTCAAATATAGCGCTATCTGTGAATTTATTTAATATCTGACGTGTGATCGTGCTTCGTTAACGATTCATATAGGTACTGCGTTCTATTACACAATTTTATGACGTTTGACACCTGTGATTTGCACTGTATTATATACCTTTAGTGGTTACCTCTCAGAAATAATTTGAACTTCATGCCATTCCTGGTGCAATGCTAAAGTTAATCGAGTTCGGACATTGGCCTTGTAAACCGATACCAATGAAAACGTCAATGTCTTACGTCTCTTCAGGCCTAATCTAGTCTCGATCAGAAACGCAAGCTTTTTTTGGTTAACAGTGCGTTCAATTTCAGAGCACGAACAAAAACTCATTGTGTCATTGAATGAGTTTGATAAGGTACACGATTTGTCACTTATTGTAATTAAATTGAATTTACGTTGCTCTCTCGACTCTAATAACTTGTATTATAATGTTTTTTGTATGACGGTATTGAATTACATGTGGACCGACTGCCATAAGGAGCAATGTTGTCTACTGCTTCTTTGGTACCCATTGTGAATAGTCGAACGACTGTACTCTACAGGGGTTTGGAATGTGGATCACCCGCAGCACAGCCACGTTAGTTGGTTTGCATTCAGCATTGATCCACTTTTTTTGCTGTCAAGTGTACGTGAATCGTGAATATAATATTCTGTATCTTCTTGTATTTTCTGAAAACCTGCCTAGAAACCATAGGTTGCCTAACAGTAACTAACTATATGGGTCGATTCGATAAAAGTCTACCAAACAATGCTAGTGCACTGTACCTTATGCCATATGAGAAGGTTGATCGATGTCAAACATGACAGCCAACATCGAAAAAATACCACACACCCTGACAAAAAGTTGGACTGTGCCTCATAGATTTAAGTGGGAGGAGTTGGTAAAAAAGCTTAGCTTGTTACAGGTAGCTGGATCACAAAGTAAAAGAATTGAGCGATCGAATGAGTTTTGATGAAAAGAAAAAAAATATGAGACTAGACCATGCCACGCAATTACAGAAGGCAAGAGTAATATATACAAAGCAAGGCAACAGCTGAGGGCCAAAGCGAGGTCAGAAGTGGCGTGGCAGAGACAGATTAGTTAGGTGGGAGCTGGTAACCTCTAGGACATAAGTTTGCAAAACCTCTCAGAATGCAAATATTGCTAAATTACTCAGACTAATGTTCAAATGTTTGTTAAGCTTATGGGACTTAACTGCGGGGGTAATCAGTCCCTAAACTTACGATCTACTTATAAACTACCTTATACTATATCCGATACAAAGATCCATGCCCAAGGGAGGATTCGAATCCCCGTCGAGGACTGGCTTCGCGCATCGGAGCATTGCGCTCGACCACTCCGCCACGGCTAAATTACACTTTTTCTGCGAGAAACTAAGGAACAGCCACAATAAAAAGTCTCTGCAGTTAATGTTATGTAATTAAATATTTGCGCATTCAGTAAAACTGGGAGTTGCACAGCAAATGGGGCGGCCAACCATTGATTAAACCCCCCCCCCCCACCCAAGGCTGAGGCATAGGAATCACCACCACTTAATCATTAGATATCAGCAATAAATAACTACACACTAAATCACATATTAATCATCACGAATGAGGAAATAATAACTGCAGTGCTCAGCCAGCAACTCAAATGCTTACACAAACTGCATTACACGGTACTTCTCTTGTTGCCAGTTGCCGTTTAGACTTCCAGTGATTAATGCCCTTTAACAGATAGTCACGGTGGCCTTGGACACTGCGGCGCGCCAGTCACGGTCTGCACGCCCACTACGGTCGGGGGTTCGAATCCCCCCTCGGACGTGGATATTTGTGCCGTCCTTAGTATTAGCTAGTTCATAAGTAGTTTGTAACTTCAGGGACTGATGACCCCGTAGTTAAGTCCCATAAACCCTACAAACATTTGAACATTTGATCAACGTACGAACAATGAACTCAGGATAAAATTTAAATGCTAGGAAAATTTATTAACTTTAACTTGCTGCAGCTTCCAAAAAAATACCGAGAAGAGCAGGGAGAGGAGGCTACACTCCACACACATACACAAAACAGTTAGCCAAAACAGGGTTAAGTTCTCTTGGTTAATCGGAAGAAACAGGCTGCCCAACCAAACAAGCATAAAATGGTTTGTCACGCACCTCATTAACATATATTTGCACTATTATATATCAGTCTTTTTCTCACATGTCTGTACAGGACCTGTACACTGGCTTTAGTAAACGTATAATATTTGCAGTGGTATTTTTATATATTGCCGTACTTTACAATACTTTTGGAACATTCAGTCAGTAACATATTTACCTGAATAAAGTCTAGAATTTGTTGAACTTGTTTGCTGATGGAACATATTGGTTTGAGCGGCTCTTCTTCTTTGACAGCAGAAGACAAAAGGAAATAGATTGCAATTTCCTTGACACAGGTGACGGACATATGTATTTTTTGCTAGTCATCATCAGAGTAATTAGAGTTTTGATTAAGTTGTCACACAAATTCTGAAATGCATTGTAGGAAAGCAAGTTCTAGCTCTATTGTTGCCCTACTGAGTTACTGGTCATTATCAGTCACGTTGTACATGGAATTTCACATTTCCTGTGCATCCTCCCATGACGGGCGTTGTGTATCATGTTGTGGGACTGGTTGTGCAATAACACATCCGCAGAATAAGTCACATGTGATCCTTGAAATTATTTATATGACAAACATTGTATAAATAAGTAATTTTATTCTTAGAGAGTAAATAAAACAATTTTGTGAACTGAAGACTCAATTAGGAGGTATGGAATAGACATCTTCAGTGCAACATGCACAATCGAATTGATACATATATGGTGTTACATGTCAAGCCCCAAGGAATGGCTACAAAGTATATATGGGGTATACCAGAGTGCCAAATCATGCCAGTCATGACAATTTTGATTAATATGTAGATTGTTTGTAAATTTTAAAAGTTCTTCGGTCAATAGAACGAAATTTGTAATGTTTTTTGGAGCTAATGTATTTTAGTACGAATGTGTTCACCGGATGACTTAAAGGAAGTAATTTCCATCGAGTCGCGCAATTAGCGCAAGTAGTGGTACTGTTTGGAAAGTTAAAGGGCCGAAAGAGGACTGCGGCAAGCGGTTGGGGCGGCTACCAGAGGGGCCAGGTATCAGGTTAAACTGCACTGCCAGCTAGGGGTTCATCCAAATCAGCGGAAATCTGGGAAAGGCCCAGGCTCTGTAGTCAAAACTAATAACGACTGCCAGCTACCGTTTCTTGTGTATCTGGAAGACATATGTCTGTTCCACACTCCAGTAATTCAGAATAAAATAAAATAACCTATAAAATTTTTTACCATCAACAATGAAGACATCTACGTTCTGGGAATAATTACGCACATCTTATGATTCTTTTTACTGTTAATGTTTGTTAAGCTTAAGGGACTTGCTGAGTACGTTAGACTAGTAAGCCCATCGCTTTCAATAAAATCTACGCTTAAGTTGAAACCACGTCTGCTATAGAGTACCCGTAACAATACAAGTTACCAGTAGCTCGCTGTTCAAATGTTTATTAAGGGACTTAACTGCGGGGTCATCAGTCCCTAAACTTACGATCTACTTATGAACTACCTTATACTAAAGATGACACAAACATCCATGCCCGAGGGGGGATTCGAACCCCCGACCGTAACGGCCGTGCAGAATGTGACTGCCGCGTCGCAGAACGCTCGGCCACTGCGGCCGACTCTTATGATTCTAAAAGTATTTTCAATAACTAAAAAAATTACAAATTCTTATTTTGAATCCATTTTTTATAGCATATTTAAAGTTAAAAAATCGATTGCCTCACAGGGAAAGACCATATGTAATAGATAATCTATTGTACATCTAACATCTCTGTATATGGTTTCCCGCCTAATAGTCAATATTGTGCTTCACTTCAGTCAGTACTGAGCTTGATTCTGAAGTGCCTCTGACATAGACCTTGATAAAGATGGATTCAGTCATTTTATTATTGACATGTAAATTTTATTTGGATGACACATCAATGTCGACGTATAACAAGTTGCTATGTTAAAAATTGTTGCAATAGCAGTGATGTAAAAAACTGCGACAGGTATGTAACTATGTAATTGTAGATAGATAAGATTTTTTGCTTTATATAATGCAGCTCATTTTGTAAAATACCTTGATGTATTAGGTCTGAAAATGGCGTCTAGCACGCCGAAACCGGCCATATAATTAAAAGAAGAAAGCGATCTTGGCTGAAAATCTCTTACTAGGAAATATAAACAATCATCTTATTCTCTTTTCTAACTCTGGAAATGCATGCAGCATGATTTATCTGTCGTATATTTAATTTAGAATGTCGATTTATCGTACAATTTGCCAGTAATTTACGTATATATTGTCTGCCTTGAGTGGTCTAGCTCATGAAAGCTGGTTTGTCTATTTATTTCAGACATTATGCAATACTAATTAACTTTATTTTTGTATTTAGGTAATGTTATATGTATAAGGAAGTGCTTTTAGACGGTTAGTTTTTACATACA
This sequence comes from Locusta migratoria, assembly GCA_026315105.1. NCBI lineage: Eukaryota > Metazoa > Arthropoda > Insecta > Orthoptera > Acrididae > Locusta > Locusta migratoria. Next base: position 208,166,467 of record CM048744.1, on the reverse strand, counting down.
GAAATATCTCATATTAAGATGTATACGATTTTGCAGGGGATGGCGATCGGCCAACGAAGAAGTGCCCAAGGAACAGAACAGCTGGAAAGTATATGTTCGGGAGAGGGGAGATGAGCGAAAGGATGCGCAGAAAAGGAACTGCATGTCTAGTTTTGGGAAAAGAAGGATCCTACTTGATCACACGAGTCGCTCAGGTAGACTATTATGATTTGCACACGAACTGTTGTGGCGTAAAGTCAACTCCACACGACAGACGTAAGAGAACAATCGTGGAGAAGCCAATAGCAAGCAGGCGCCGCTCATCCTGGGGGGAGTAACAGAAGATGCGCGCCCTCTACAAGCGGCTATATCTAGGCCGACATATGTCTGGACTGCCTGTCAGTTACTATTTAGAAGTCAGGCAGTTACTAGGCTGCTACGAAGTCAGAAATAGGACAGTACTAAGTCAGAACGTGGCTATGAACTTAGCAGTAACTAGGTCTCAGCACAGCTAGAATCATACAGAAGACGCCGCGAGAAGCAAGAAGAGAGAAGACACAAATATATGTTCTAATGTTGAGTATTATAATTGTCAGTCAATAAAATTTGTATTATTAATATGAATAGTTGTTACAGTTGACATATTGTTTTTCACCATGGCAACGAGTGCATATTGACTATGCTGGTCCATTCTGGAACACTAAGTGGCTTATTGTGGTTGATGCTTTTAGTAGTCACCCATTTTCAGTGTAAATGTCTTCTACAAATACCAGTAGCATGATCAGGGTGTTGTCTTCAATTTTTTGTCTGGAAGGTCTGCCTGAACTGATAGTCTCTGACAACGGCCCTCAGTACACATCGCAAGAATTTCGCTCCTTTTGTGAACGCAATGGCATTAAGCATCTCACCAGTGCACCGTTTCACACGCAGTCAAATGACGCTGCGGAACGCTTCGTCCGGATATTTAAGCAGCAGATGTCCAAACTTCGGAATGCTCACGGGAGGCAGCTATGCAACTGTTCCTCACCTCTCATCCACGAGAAGGGGCATCTCCGGCCGAGATTCTACGCGGCCGCCACCACTGCATACTGCTCCATCTGCTACACCCAACAAGCCGCCCGGAGCAGCAGCAGCCACCGACACGCAAGTATCGCTTTGCTCAGCGTAACCCAGTCTTTTCAGCCGTCGCAGACGGTGGGTGCGGGACGACATCATCCAACCTTGCGGTGCTCACATGTTTGAAATTTCAGGCCCCGATGGCATCAATCGCAGGCACCACAACCAAATTCGCCCTTGTCATGTACCCTACGATTCTTCTGCGTTTCTCTCGGCAGATTCACGCAACACGCCGACCGTGCGGACTTCGCCCCTGCGGCAGATCTTCATGACACCAGGGCCCGACGTCATGGAGCCCTCGCCATCTCCACTTCACCTGGACATCCACATAGACATCGAGCAAGACATCGAGCAAGACGACACGCAGCATCCGACGCCGACGTCGCCACCGACTTAACAATCTACGTCATCACTTGGGTCACAGGTCGTGGGCGTGGGCCCTTCGGAGGTTTCCCCAGAAGACATTCCCTCGTGAGCTCTGGCCGGATGGTGGGGCCCGGCAGGTAGTCTGGCGTCCTCTGAAGCTACAGACTCCGGTCCATCAGTACGTCCACGAGCCTGCCTCCTCCCTTGTTGTCATACACGACAACGGTTTGGTGCTTGAGGGGGGAGGGATGTTGTGGCATAAAGTCAGAGCCATACGACAGACGTAAGAGAACGATCATGCAGAAGGCAGCGATCGACCGAAAGCCAACCGCAAGCAGGCGCCGCGCATCCTGGAGGGAGCAACCGAAGATGCGCGTTCTGTACAAGCGGCTATATCTAGGCAGACATGTCTGGACAGCCCGTGAGTTACTATTCAGAACTCAGGCAGTTACTAGGCTACGAACTTAGCAGTAACTAGATCTCAGCGCAGCTAGCATCATACAGAAGATGCCGAGACAAGCATATGTTCTAAAGTTTAGTTTTACAATTTTCAATCAATAAAACTTTTAGTAGTAATCTGAATAGTTGTTACAGTTGACATAGATTCCTGAAACAGTACATTCATTGACAACCAGACCGGGGAGAGACAACTAAAGGCGACGAGGACACAACACGAACAGTCGCTTCTCGGGACTAAATTTAGCAAGAACAAGAGTACGCCAGTGCAGCTGTTATGTGTTTATGTATATACACAACAACTTACAAGTATATAAATGGTGTTCAGGAGACAAACTATCTTGAACTGTTGACAAAGTCATGTTGAGTGCTTGCGAAGTATACAGTTCTATTTTTCGTAAAATTATGATTACTTAGTTGGAAGAAAGTGTTACCAATTTCTTGTCGCAGGCAGTGCAACTGTTTAACCATTTCATTCGATATATGATTAATAATTCATCTGACCACTTCCAATAAGGAACCAGTTTGACTGAATAAATTTTATTCAACTAAATCTCTGACTTTGAGTATATCATTTTCAAACGTTAGAAGGATACCCTTTTTATTAATAAACCAGTTATTTTATGTAATATTTATTATTTGTTTCGGAAACTGTAGCCTACGCATACATAGTTATTAGGTACAGGATCAGAGGTAAAATATTATATATGGAACTAAGGGCCGCGCGGGAGTAACCGAACGGTCTGGAGCACCACGTTAAGGATCGCGCGGCCTCCCGCGTCGGAGGTTCGAATCCTCTCTCGGGAATGGATGTGTGTTGTCTTTAGGTTAGTTTAACTTAGTTTAAGTAGTTTGGAAGACTAGGGATTGATGATCAACGTAGTTTGGTCCCATAGTATTACAAACATTTGGAACTAAGGTAATTGCTAGTGCGACCCTAAGATAACATGGAACCAAACTTCTAAATCAAAACCGTACATAGCCCAATACGCAGGATCTTAGAGCGTATAGAAACACTTTCTTAAATATTAGCAGTGATAAATGCGGTGTAGGATAAAGCGTAAAGTCGCAACACATAGTTCAGTTATGAACATGACAGAAGTCATGATATAAGTAGATACGACATCTTAGCTGGACGGATCATTTTTTACTATACAGAACTTCTAGCGAGAAAACTTTGAACGTAAAGGCCAATAGCTTTCGATTGGTTGTGCACTGTTAGCGAGCTATGGTAGACTTCCATAATCATAAGGTGTAAGATGGTGTTGTATGAGAGGGTTTTGAATCAAACTGTTGGCCTTGTCTGTATGCTGCTAACTTTTTAAAAGCTATCGTTTTTACGTTTGACATTTTACCAACTGATAGGAATGATCCGAATTGCTGAAATATTCTGCCGGCCGTGGTGGCCGAGGGGACTGAGGCGCTCCAGTCACGGTCTGCAAGGCCACTACGGTCGGGGGTTCGAATCCCCCCTCGGGCATGGATATTTGTGCTATCTTAGTTCGTAAGTAGTTCATAAGTAGTTTGTAAGTTTAGGGACTGATGACTCTGTAGTTAAGTCCCATAAGCTATACAAACATTTGAAAATTTGATTTTTGAAATATTCTGCAATATTTCCTGTACGAATATCATCTAAAATTCTTTTTATTTGGCTTGGATATAACACAATCATTAGGCACAATAACAAGGTACCATGATAAAATTTATTTATGTCGAAATCGATAACCATTTAAAAATAATTTAAACTATATTGAAACCTGATGAACTTTCACAATATTTTAGTGTAGAATTATTTTTCCCTGATGATGCTCTTGTTAATTTCCAATTATACTTTTTTCACTCCTTGCTTTGGGCCCATTACAACAGAAATCTAGGTATTTTGAAGGAACCGAAATATCAGTAGCTAGAGACAAGATTTTCTAGTTATCAATAAACTTATTCCGCAGGTCATTTTGTTTATCGAGTGGCAAAAAGAGGGAATCAGGAACGTTGAGTAGTACCATTAAGTACGAAATGTTTGATTACATTGATGCTATGTCAGAGCTTGAGCCTACCTTGATAACGGAACACAAAATGTGCTTTTGAGATCACCGAATATATGGGCAGAGAGCACCATAATACATCATGTGAAGTCGGCTACGAGACTAACTCTGGTACTGCCAACATTATTAGGCCTAATACCTGTGTGGCAATCCCAGCTCTCTCATCATAATATGAAGTACAGAATACCTTCACCAATGCAAGAACACAACCGATTCCGATGATTAGTGTGAGACGGGTTGTAATAGGGAATATTCGGTGCACTCAGATATGGTGACCTACAACAGATACTAAAACTAAAAGATAACGTGTTGAATGCCAAACTGTGTAACAGATATATTTATTATTTTATATAATTACTGAGTCATGATGAGCTCAAGAAAAAGAGGACGAATTTCATTTTTAAAATTTTAAATCAGTGCTCGAGTTATTAAACACTGAAACCGAGTCTGATGTAAATGTTACGCCAGTCTGAATGATTAGAACTGTCCTTGGACGTTAATTAGCAAAATAAAGGACATATTTCTAAAACGCTCGACATGTTTCCATGTTAAACAATTGTAAATAGAAAAGTGAAAGGAGCAAATACCGGTAGCATATGAGGAGAGACAGTTACTTAGAAACTTGTTTAGTCCATTAATTAATTAATTAAATGTATATAAGTGAATAAATCAGTAAATATCGACATACAAATAGTATGAGACTCATATAATCGCGTAAGTTCTGTAGATTATTTCATATGGACTTTCTGTTCGCGTTGATCCTTGTAAATAGACTTCACAGCGATGTTAGCAACCTTAGAAATTACTTCTGTAATTGATTAGTTAAAGAACTGTTATTCTTATTGCCAGTTTACATCATTTTATGTTTTTGTCAATCACGATACTATTGTTTCTGTTGTATGTAATATTTGATGTATGTATGATTATTTGAGTTAATAACTTTTAATTGTATTTTAAATTCTGTGATTATTGTAAACGACCACTGTGATATATTTATTGTCACGAAAGGTATATCAACAGGTGTCGTGGTGCACCATAGTTAGTTCAGTTTTAGAGAGCAGTCTAGAGAGAAAGTACAGTTTTTCGAGAGTCCAGTTTTGGAGTTTGCATCTCTTTCAAATGTTTTTGAAAAGTTACGAGTTGTATGAGAAAATGCTGTGTGGGAAGAATTAAAGTTCAACAAACGTATTGCTTCTTTTTCATTCAAATAAAAATCAGCTCCCAAAAATAAGCCGTCAACAGATTACATCCCATCTGGAGATCACGCTATAAAGGCGAGTAATTTTTTTGTAGGCGCACGCTTCCGCGGTCATTGTCACTTTCAATAAAGTTCCCACAGTCACCAGTCAGACCAATACCCTGAAGAAGGCGACTTGCAGTAGTGGCCGGAACGTTGGTTTGTTTTACGCGGTGACGATGCAGTCTAGTATCCTAAAGGACTTTATTGAAAATGTGTAGCTGCGCGAAAGTAGCCCAGCGCTCCGGAGCGCCACGTTGCGGATCGCACGGCCGCCGCGTCGGAGGTTCGAATCCTCCCTCGGGCACGGATGTTTGTGTTGTCCTCAGGTTAGTTTAACTTAGTTTAAGTAGTTTGTAAGCTAGGGACTAATAAAAAAGCAGTTCAGTCCCATAGATTTACAAAAATTTCAACATTGTTTGGACGAGCATACCTAATTTGGAATTTGAAATGTTTAAGTTAGTTCATAAGTAGTTTGTAAGTTTAGGGACTGATGACGACGCAGTTAAGTCCCATAAGCTTTACAAACATTTTGAAAATGAGTAATATTTGTTATTTTAAATTTATCTAAACTTGAGACTTCGAATATTTCACTGATTTGAAATATTATTGTAATATGGGAATTGGTAAATAAACCCAATTATAGCGGCGATCGATTTCAGTCATCTGGTGCATTCTTGACATCAAATTTTTGTCCAATTTAACACCTTCGATTTTTCTATTAAAATTATTATGGTGTTTGTAAATCTTAGAAGTCAATTTGGTTGAAGTTCGGCAAACAATCTGGCCACTCCATTCGCTCAATGACTTCAGTTTCAAGTACGTTGTGAAGCTCTGTAGGGGCGAGCCTTATCGTCTACCAGAAGACAAAAACAAAAGGTCACGCGATATCGTCTCTATATCAGTGATTAATCAAAACGCTGTTCTGAACGACATAGAGGTCCGTACCTCCGCCAATACTGACTCCTACCCTCTCCATTCGTCCAACACCATGATATTCAGATGTTCCCTGCACATAAGAAGGATTGTTCCTAAATCCACCTTATCTTAAGGTGTGATAACGACAATTGTTCGGCTGAACACAAAATCTTGACTCATCTGTGAACAGAACTCGGCGCCACTGATACGACACCGATAACGATGTTCTTCCGTCCATGTTTTAATGGGACACAAGCCATAGGTCTCTGTACGTGAGGCCACATTCCCAAAAGCGATTTCGGTCTGTTTGTGTTGATATTGGTGCCTGGATGGTACGTTGCTGCCGAGTTCCATTCACCCTCCTCTCTCCATGGGCTGTTAACAGGGGATAACGGTCAGGACTGATGACCCCGTAGTTAAGTCCCATAAGGTATAGAAACATTTGATAACGGTCATCTCTTGCTGATGTTGCCTGTCGACGAACTTGGCCTTACTTTCTTTTAATGGTTCCTGATGTATGAAATCGCGTCCAGGTCCTGGAAATTGCACTTTTGGACACTCCAACAACTGAACGCAACTTTGTTTATTTCATTTCGTAAACACAGCAAATTTCTGTTATTGCCATTATCTCGGTTGCCACAATGTTGTTGTCTCCGTAGAACTAACAGAAAGACGCCGAACTTTTTTTTTAGTTCATTGTGCCGATGAAAATACATCAGAACCTAGATATCTGAACTAATCCTCTAATTGTTTCGACCAGGGTAGGTTTTGTTGTATAGTAAGCGGTGGTGACTTTGTGACTGCTGTGGTAACATTGTGACACGTGAATATTTTGAGGAGTTTAAATATTGCGCCATTTCTGCGCTTGCCAAATGGCTATGAGCGATTCTGTCATATGCCTAACAAGTGCTGTATATGTTGGTCATCACTTACACTTTTACGCGAACTGCCGTCGTTGCTAAAGCGGTTTAGTTAAAACGTTTTTTTTTTTTTTTTCTTCCCAGGAGAAAACCTACAAACTTTGTATTGCACAACGTTGAACTCACTTGTTCTTGTTCTTACAGGTAATTATATTAATTATGCTTGTTAGCAATCATTTAATGTTTAAATAACTTAAATATATTTGGTGTAAAGTTATACAGCCATAACTAAAATTTCGAAGGTTCATGGGGTGACTATGTGACAGATACAGTTGTAACAAAGTCACTCCAACTTTTTTTTTTAAATTTTATGTTTTTTTTTCAATTTATATGTGAGAAGGACTTAAAGTCGTTCTTACCGCAATTATACTGAGGAATCTCCGGCAGAAGCTGTCAAACAAGTTTTGGAGAAACGCCTATCACTGAGAGAAGCTTCCTGCAGGTCAGTAACATATTCAAAAATGGAATTACTATGAAAAGATGTTATTGTAATGCATAATATTAATTTATCTGTCCTCAGGTACAACATTCATAAGAACCCTCTGTGGCTGAAAACGAAAGAGGCCCTAAATGTTACACTTGCAACACCAGTACATTGTGACTATATTATTTCCCTATTAGTTTTAGTAGAGAAACCAGACTGTCACACATTCACCCCACATTGTGACAGTTATTTTAAGCTAGTTAGGTCATACTTTAGTATTTAGTTTGTGCTTGTCTGTTGTTATATAACAAAAGAGTATAGCTACACATTGTAATAGATATATCTGAGATTGAATCATTTTTATCAGGTTTACATGAAAAAATAACCAGAAAGTGTCCCAAAGTAACCCCCGGTTACACTATGAATCTTTCTAGTTGCATTGAGGTCTTCGGTGCTGCTAATTATATACGAGAGTAGGGCTTAGCTCACCCCTTGCATGGGAACCTGTGGGTCGTAGTTTGAGGCAAACAGATGTACGCTTCTGACTACTCATTTTATTACTTCACTACAAACATCAGAGGCGCGGCCTGGATGTCGCCACTCACAGCGTTCACTGGGAAAGAATGTGCTGTGGGCAGCACTAGCCACTGCTGCATCAGCAGCTGTGATAGCCGGGGTGGCGGAGCGACAGCGCTGCGCTTTGTTCGCACGCTGTTCTGCTAGCTGTCTCCCATGTTTCTGTCCCGTGGCGAAGGCGTGACAAGGCCACTAGTGAGCTACATTCACACGCTGCACTCTGACTACGTACACTGGCCATGTTGTCCCACCAGATGGACCGCGTTGTCGGATGCCACACTGTTGGATGCTGCGTTGCGTTGCGGATTCTGATGCACCACATTACACCAGACCGGTTTTTACATTGGACATTCTGTAAAGGACCACCACCCTGCTGTGCTGACATGTTGGGATATGTAAAATTCCGTGTACTTTTCAAACTACAAGAGTGAAAGAACGTAAAATGTTTTTGTCGCCTAGGCAAAACTCCAACAGTAGCTGTAGCTGAGCTTGTACTGCTGTCACGAAATAATAGAGATTCCCGAAAATAAAACTGTCTACAGTGACAACCTTTTTTTCTACGGCTGTACAGAAAAGCTGTGAAAATGGATAATTTTAACAGCAAAAAAGAAACCCTAGGCCTTACTAACATATAGACTGAGCCTCTTCTGGAAATATATATCTATGTGTCTCATAAAAAAAGGCTGTATGTGTGCATGTGGGTATGCACTGGACCGATTTCAACCATACTTGGTATACATATTTCTTACTATCAGGCAAGAATCGCTGTTAGGGCAAGAACCACCTACAACACGTACTTAAGGAGATACGACGCCAGAAACAATGACAGTCGTGAGACACGGCGGCATCATGTGATAATATTCTACGTTTTCTTCTGTACTAATCGATCGATTTCAACCAAATTTGGTAAAAATATTCTATAAGGTCAGAAATCATTTGATATGTTTTCTTAAACCACCTATGATACATAGTTCATACGACATCATGGCATAAACAATGAAAACTGCCCTATCTTGCAGCGCGTGATAGCGTCAACTATTTGTCAATGAGAGCACTTAGCGACTTTTAATAAACTGTGAACAAAATTTCAAAACTTTATGAAACTTTTTCTCACTGACAGCCCGAACAAAATGCTGAAAGGAAAAAAGTTTATCGCTTATTACTTTTCCCATATTCATGATGTATATCTATGGAATTTGACATGACATTACATGTTATTACTTCTACACTGTAAATTGTATTCACGAGACAATTCACATAAATATCAATGAATATTCCTTTAATAGTATGTCACAGTTAGACGTATAGTTCTTGAGATTTGAAGCGATAAAAAATTTAGTTAATGAAAAACCATATCATCACTCATGAGGTTTCGATTTATTACGACTGTACTACTAACAACGATCACGACATGTTTTGCAGACATTAGGCACATATCACTGAATGATAGTACGACACATACTTCAGGAGATATGACATCATACACAATGAAATGTCCAAATAACTGCTACATCATGCGCTATTTTTCCGCAACTGCTCCTAAAATAGTGGACCATTTTCAACTATACTTTACGTATGGATTACTATCGCACAACAATCGCTTTGGGATTAAATCTACCTACGGTACATAGTACAAGTTATATGATGTAAATATTGAGTCACAACACGTGACGCGAGATTTATTCATCGCAGACAGTTTCGTAAAATTAATTTCTTCAAATCTGAAAAAAATTATATTATTGTGGGACACATAGTCAAGGATATATGATGTAAGTATTGAACTGCATGAAAACGACACTTAAATGGACAGATAGTAAGGCAGAAGCTGATGTACAGAAAGAGAAAAATGAGATGGACTAAGTATTGTTCATAGTAATGTTTTGAATTAAATTAATTTCATACATCATTAGTAATTTATTACTATCTTTTTTTTGATACTGCAATTATAATTTAGTATATTATGCATATTTCATTGTTTTACTGTTTTCATGAATAAATGAAGATGAAATCTTTTCCGAATATTTATTTTCGTTCATAATATAAAACAGGAAAATGCGTATATACTCGGTTACTTATTTATTCCAGTCCACCTCTCCACCTTTTTCTCCCCCCCCCTCCCCCGCCTCTGTCCGCCAACTCCACCACTACTCTCCCTTCTACATATGAAAACACACATATATGCGCCTAGTGGTGACTAGTAAACCGGCGTCAAAGGCACAAGGTACCATCCACCATGCCAAGTTCACTGACTTGCAGATTATAAAACTGTCCTTCATGAAACATGCACGTATGTGCTGAAATTCATGGTGAGCAGTGAAACAGTTTGGATGTTTGTTATAACGTACTTTCCGCCATGCATTTACGGAGGCTTACGAAAGAGAGGCCAGGTATTAATCAGGGTATAAGCTACCTCTGTTCCAAATTTCATTTATATAAGTCCAGCCATTTCAGCGTGAAGACGTGAGAACTAATTATGAAGCACCCTCTGAAATTCACTATACGAAGTTAACTTTAGTGTGTCTATAACCTTCGCGCGAGTGCAAGCAATGAGTTGAGAAAGTTTTATTGGAACCGGTTGTACGGTATGTCCGTGAATAAAATACGAACAAAAAGACAAACATTAATTTTTATATGTTAGATTTATATCATCATTGAAGCAAAAGTCACTATCCTTGTTAACAAAACGTAACTAGTTTCGACACCTTAAGCAGACATTTCGAAAGGTGTAATTTTATAGCTATCAAAAACAGAAAAACCCTGTATACCAAAGTGGCGTTAATATTTTGTTACAGTGGCTAACCGAGTACACATAAACTACGAAAAGCACACTTCATTTTTCCAAACTGGAGAGAACTTTCTTGTATTACCTTTCAAAACAGCACGGTATAGCCTGTCTGTATCGTTACTTGATGTGTGCGAATTTTTTTTAGCATATATGCTTTCTTTCCTCAAACTCAATTAACCATTCTATACACACCAATAAGTCTATCTGATGAATAATGTACAACATTGTATGAAATAAGTTCCGATCACAGAGACCAAATAGGGCCTACTCTTTGTCACTTACTTTTTTGTCTCCGAGTGAGCTGAACTTATTTCATACGATACTGTACGTTATTCGTTAGATATACATACATATTGGTGTGGATAAAATGGACAATTGAGTTTGAGGAAAGAAAGCATATATGCTCAAAAATTCACAACGATGCATACTGGTTATACCGAGCTGTTTTTCGGGCTAATGCAAAAAGATTCTTTCGACTTTGAAATATAACGACTGAGTAAAAGACAGCACTTGTTCCTCGATAAACTGAGAATTGCTTTTCCTACTTAAAATGTGTACACGTTTTGTTAATAAAGCTCTTGACTATTGCTTTAGTGATGAAGTAAATATTTTATGAATTATTCCAGTAGTACTCTATGACGAGGTGCCTTATTACAGCTTATATGGTTTTATTCTTAACTGGCGACAATCGCTGTATTTTATCTTTGACGACTATCTGCATTGACCAATTCAAAAAAATGATGACTCCCATTTTACACCCTCCGACGTTCGGCTCGTCAATTAGTATCTCTGTAGATACGCAGCGCAGCTGTGGACCAAACAATGGAGATTTCCATGAACCACCGTGGCGGGTTAGCCGTTCGTACTGGGGCGCCGTGCTGCGGTGCGCGCGGCCGATCGCCGACGGGGTTTCGAATTCCCTCTCGGGCATGGGTGTTTGTGTTGTCCTTAGATTAGTTTACCTTAGATTAAGTAGTTTGTAAGATACGGACTAATGACCAAGCAGTTGAGTCCGATAGATTTACAAACTTTTTATTTCCTTCCTGAACCACGGGAGAACCCGGAAGTTTCATCAGTAGCAAAGAGCCGATAGTGGTACATACTGTGCTACTAGTATTTGATCCATACCAGAAAAAAAAAATACACAAATGGTTTTAAAAATAGAAGTAACCCGTTTTATTATAACCCGTTTCGGGCACTAAGTGCTTTTCCTCCTATATACAGGATAAGGCCCTTAAACTGTTTTTAGGAATATTTCGAAAAATTCAAATTGGATTAAAGAAGCTGCAATAAAAGTTGTTCACCCAGAAGAGGGACTTCTATTAACACACTCTCGACCTCCTTTCTCTGCACCACCCATTGAACTGGTAGGAGAGGGGGTGACATACCTTACATACGAACTGTAGTGACCACCACGGTTCAAATTTTCACAACACAATTTATTTAAGTCAAGAAAGTTCTTTCTGGGTTCGTTAACTAGTGAAACGAAACTAAATTCTTCTATAGAGACAGAAATCCCTAAACCAAACAGATTATTATCTGGTAGAGCAAAGGCACAGTCACTAGAATAGTTCGTCACTTGCAATCCACCAGGTAAACGTTCCAGCCGCTTCCGTCGCGGGGGCCGTCGGCGAAGTTAATAGAAGTAGGCGATCTTGCGTAGTGGAGTCTGTCCTAGACGAGGAGACCGAACACACCAACACTGGCTCATCGGCTGGCGAGCCGGGCTTATGTAGATACCTGGAGCCAATCAGGAGATATGCGGAATAATACTCAGTCGGTTCACAGAGCCACCTGTAAGAAATAGTCCCTATCACTTCTGTTTGTTTTGAACTTACTGTTTGTGTATGTTCTAGTCTCGTGTTAGCATCTGGCAGGCGCTGGTTGGCCTCGCGCCGCCTGTCCTGTTGCGTTGCCCGCTTGACAGTTCTCTTGTGAGGTATGCCGGCTGGCAGGCGTTTGTCCGGCGGCAAGAGAGCACGAACCACTATTATTGCAGATTTGGAGTCTCCTTGGAAAAAAATATGTAACAAAGGCAAAACGCAAATGGGACGATCAGAAAAACTTATCTCTACTTCGATGCATCATTTCCAATATTCGGATAGTAGCTGTGTCACAGAAAAACAAGTAGCTACTATTCATTTGAGATTAAAAACTATGTTTATGAGTGTGATCTTATTGTGGACCAAAAAATTCGAAACTGGACGTTGACTCACAAACCCCTCTTAAAATTTCAAGTTCTTAATATTGGATTCACGTATAAGCAATGTAATTTACAAAGTGAAGCTCTAAGCGGGAACTGAGCATTTAGTAATATAGCAGCATATATAATATTCTTCTCGGGTTTCAAAAAATGTTCAAATGTTTGTACAGCTTATCGGACTTAACTACGGGGTCATCAGTCTCTAAACTTACAAACTACTTATGAACTATTTACGAACTAGGACGGCACAAATATCCATGCCCGAGGGGGGGGATTCGAACCTCCGACCGTAGTGGCCGTGCAGACCGTGAATGGAGCGCCTCACTCCCCTCGGTCACCGCGGCCGGCCTTCTCGGGTTTCCTGCCGGATCAATACGTCAACTGGACACAATATTTCGGCGGTCCACCTGGCCGCCATCCTCAGGTTACAGTGCTGGTGCCGGCCGCGGTGGCCGAGGGGACTGAGGCGCTTCAGTCACGGTCTGCACGGCTACTACGGTCGGGGGTTCGAATCCCCCCTCGGGCATGGATATTTGTGCCGTCCTAGTTCGTAAGTAGTTCATAAGTAGTTTGTAAGTTTAGGGACTGATGACCCCGTAGTTAAGTCCCATAAGCTGTACAAACATTTGAACATTTTGAACAGTGCTGGTACACCGACTCGCCGAAACTGAGTACAAACTCCGAGCGGTAGCCCATATATACGCCGCGGAAGGCCGAGGGCGCGTGCGCAAGAATTAATAGTTCTGCCCTCTACGTTACAGCGCTGCCAGTGGTAGAACCCGGCGTAAACGATAGATCGCTATTCAGCAGAGACCATTGTTTTTTGATGTCAAACAAGAAAGGGTTCCACATTTTACTCAATGGAAAACCCTTGTCTCTGTTTAAAATATTGTCTGAAAGACGAATTGCGATCGATTCTTTTAAAATGCAGTGCCAATAGCGAGACGCAGCAGCAACCATTTGTGCCTCATCATACTTCATTTTATGTCCCTCAATAAAACAGTGCTCAGCTACTGTAGATTTCTCTGGTTGAAGCAATCTTGTGTGTCGATGGTGTTCAGTTCATCAAACTTGAATTGTTCGAATTGTCTGACCGATGTAAACTTTTCCACAGTGACAAGGAATTTTGTAAACGCCGAGTTTCCTAAGTTATCATTTACTGAGCCCAGGAGCGCTCTAACCTTGGCAGGTGGACGAAAAATGCATTGGCTGGCATATCGTTTCAAAATTCTTCCTATATTTGAAGAAATGCTTCCAGCAAACGGTAGGAAAGCCAGCGACTTACAAGTTTCTTCTTGTAGCCATCGGCGATTACTCTGAAGGACAGTAAATCTTGTTTCCTGTATTTCTTAAGACCATTAACCGAACTTTTCAGACGCACTTTGTAAAACAAGTATAGAATACTAAGAGATTCTCACCACATAGTTTGTTAAAAACGTTCGTATGTGAAACTTATTACGAAATAATGAAGGGCAGCTTTCCGGGCGTAATGTTTAATTTAGCGACAGATGGAGCATAGCAAACGGACTTTACGGTGGTGTTCCAGGGCAATTCATTAGCAGGCGGTGCGTGGACGGCTGATGAGCTTTTGTCATGAGAGCAGCGGTGCCGTGTGTGCCAGATGATAAGGTCCTTTCACTGGCGTCGCCATTGTGCGCTGTCGTCCTGCCAACAGACAAAACAAGCGAGAAGTTGAACGCTTCCCACTGCCAGTATTATTCAGCGAGTCTTTGCACGCGCTCTCTCTCTCTGTCCCTGGGTGACTGCAGTCTCCTCACACCGGCTATTTTTTAAATTACTATCCGCCTGCAATACCACAATTGCTGTTACATGTGAACAAAATACGGGACAAAAAGGCAAATGGAAAGAAAACGTGTAACGAACGAAATTTAGCAGCGCCGTCATATATAAAATACAGTAAATCACAGTATACTCTTCTTTGAAATTCATGTTAAACACAATGTGATGACATGTTTTACACATTCTTTCCAGAAACAGAGCCTAAGGTGTACAGTTTCTACACTGCTCGCAGAAGAATAGGACCAATAATATCCCATTTCGGTAGCTACGCCAGCATGTCGATGGTGTTTGAGTGAATGACCAAATTAACACGGCTCTGTAGTATGCCCGCTAGAGTGTATTCATGAGCTCACTACCCTGTTGTAGCGAAATTGACAGGCAGCTGCATTGAATCAGAGGAGGTTGTCAAAATTTATACTGGGTGATCAAAAAGTTAGTATAAATTTAAAAACTTAATTAATCATGGAATAATGTAGATAGAGAGATAAAAAATTGACACACACATGCGTGGTATGACAAGGGGTTTTATTAGAACAAAAAAAAAAAAGAAAAAAAAAAAGAAAAAAAAAAAAAACTCCGACAGATGGCACTGGACAGCAAAACGTCAGTGACTGCTACCGTGACGGGCGAGAGGTACGCCGATATGCTACAGAATCGCATCATCTCAGGCCTTGCTGATAAACACCTGCTAGAACGTACGATTTTTATGGAGGATGGCGCTCCACCTCATATTGCTGGACGCGTGAAAGATCTCTTGCGCGTGTCGTTTGGTGATAATCGTGTGCTCAGCCACCACTTTCGTCATGCTTGGCCTCCCATGTCCCCAGACGTCAGTCCGTGCGATTATTGGCTTCGGGGTTACCTGAAGTCGCAAGTATATCGTGATCGACCGACACCTCTAGGGATACTGAAAAGCAACATCCGACGCCAATGCCTCACCATAACTCCGGACTTGCTTTACAGTGCTGTTCACAACATTATTCCTCGACTACAACTGCTTTTTTTAGGAATTATGGTGAACATATTGAGCATTTCCTGTAAAGAACATCGTATTTGCTTTCTGTTTATTTTTTTATGCTAATTATTGATTGTTAAATCATACGAAGGGCCATCTGTCAGACATTTTTTTAACATTATTCTAGTATTTTTATTTATTTATTTTCGTTCTAATAAAAACATGTATCATTTCAAGCATGTGTATCAATTTTTACCTCTCTATCTACATTATTTCGTGATTTATTAAATTTTCAAATTTATACTGACCTTTTGATCACCAGGTAGGTGACAACGTATTGGGGGATGGAGATGGGGGGGGACACTCATAGACAAATTCCTATTGTTGTTAGAGCTGCACCTTTCTTAGACTGAAGTCGGCTGATAGGCATTCATGCTTAGGGAAATCCCTCTAACAAAGGAATCAATTTAAGTAAATGTCACGTATCCAAATAATAGAGGAATTACCATATCACATCGAAATATACAAGGCCTTAGCGATAAAGTTGGTGAACTTCTTGTAGATGTTGTCTCGGAAATTACTGCTATTAAAGAGATCTTCTTAAATAATGTCACAATCCGGAGGCTTGTTTTGCCGGTTAGTTGCCTCTTTTTCCAGGAGTTCTTTGCTTGTGGGGGATTTCTCATGTACGTGAAAAACACGGTATTTTTTTAAATATTGCAGTGGAAGATATTTGAATGTTGTAGCAGGTGTGACTGAAAGTAGTACAAATAAATGTCTAATTGTTGTTATATACACGTAGCCTGACTCTCAGTTTAAAAAATTTCTGGTCAAGCTAGAGAGGGTGCTATGTTTACAAAAAAATCTACCTCTACAACCATACTCCGCAAGCCACCCGACGGTGTGTGGCGGAGGGTACCTTGAGTACCACTATCGATTTTCCCTCCTATTCTAGTCACGTATTGTTCGCGGAAAGAAGGATTGTCGGTATGCCTCGGTGTGGGCTCTAATCTCTCTGATTTTATCCTCACGATCTCTTCGCAAGATATACGTAGGAGGGAGCAATATACTGCTAGACTCCTCAGTAAAGGTAAGTTCTCGAAACTTCGACAAAAGCCCGTACCGAGCGACAGAGCGTCTCTCCTGCAGAGTCTTCCACTGGAGTTTAGCGATCATCTCCGTAACGCTTTCACGATTACCAAATGACCCTCTAACGAAGCGCGCTGCTCTCCGTTGGATCTTCTCCACTTCCTCTATCAATCCCACCTGGTACGGATCCCAAACCGGTGAGCAGTATTCAAGCTGTGGGCTAACAAGTGTACTGTAACCTACTTCCTTTGTTTTCGGACTGCATTTCCTTAGAATTCTCCCAAATCTTGTGTGTGGTGATGTCATCATTAATTGTGTAAGGAAAAAAGATGCTTTTAGATCTCTATATTTCATATCACCTGTTGATGATTCCGTGTGGTATTTATAGCCGTTTGACCCCAACTGGGGTCATGATCACGGCTGCCTTGTTCAAGTCTAATTACCTGACGCCACTGCGGCGACTGGCGTGTCAAATGGTGATGAGGACGACACAACACTCAGTCCCAGAGCGCAGAAAATCTCCGACTTGACCGGGAATCGAACCTGGGCTCCCTGCGTGTCAATCACCACGCGTTCCACCTGACTGCAGGAACAGCAACACAAACATAGACAACGTCTTTCTTAGTCAAATGTTCAAATGTTTGTAAATCTATCGGACCATACTGCGTGGTCATCAGTCCGTAGCTTACAAACTACTTAAACCTAGGTAAATTAACCTAAGGACAAACACACAAACACCCATTCCCTAGGGAGGACTCGAACCTCCACGGCGAGCAACCGCGCGCTCCGCAGGGAGACGCTTTAGACCGCTCGGCTACTCCACCGCGGCATTTCTTATTCCTTTATTAGTAGAGCGGCATTTTGTTAGCAGAATACTGACTAGAAGACTTACTAGAAGAAGAACAGCATACTTTCAGGAAAGGGCAAGGTACTATAGATCTCATCTTTGCGGTAAGGATTTTGGCAGAGAAGTACGGAGAACATGGAAAGTACATAGTGATGGTGTTTTCGGACGTTGATAAGGCGTATGATTGTGTGCCTCGTAATCAAATATGGAAATACCTGGAAGGTCTAAAAGTGCCCAATTACTTGACTGACAGATTGCTGTATCAAACTTGTAATAGTATTTTCCAAATAGGAAATGGTCGTTCTGAATGGTTTGGGACGAAGAGGGCAGTCCAGCAGGGAAGAGCTCTATCACCACTGTTGTTCATTATTGTAATGTACAGAATTTTGAAATCTATTAAGGAAACAGCAAATGATTCGAGAGCACTAATATTTGTAGCTGATGTTGCAATATGGGGGTAAACAGGAAAAAAGAAGTGCAGAAGAGACTGACTGTTTGGAACAAGAAATTTAAAGAATTTAACCCGAAAATCAGCAAGACCAAGACTGTTGAGAAGACCGTAAACAGAGAGGGAATAAGTTCTAACATTTACTTGGAGGGGACAAAAATTAGTTTCCCACTTCCAGTACCTCGGAAGTATTTTCTCCAAGGACAACACCATCCGGCAAGAAATCATAAACAGGACACAAAAAGCTTAAAATTGTTTGCATGCAAGTTCGGAACCTATTCTGGGACAAAAAAGTACCTCAGGCAGCAAAGTTAACTTTGTATCGGACTTACTTTACTCCAATTCTCATGTGTGGTATGGAAACTTTATAACTACAAAATGATTACAGCAGAATCCAAGCAGCAGAAATTGTTTATTAGGACTATGAATCGAAGTACCAGGAGAGACAAAATTAGAAATGAGGTACATAGAGAAACAGCTGGTATCAGGGTTCCTACTGCCAACATCCTGGAGATAGGAAGACTGCAGTGGTGTGGCCAAGTAATGAGAAAGGATAGCACAAGAACAGCTAAGAAGTACATTTGAATGGAGCTGGGAGGAAGAAGACCAAGAGGAAGGCCTACTAGACGATGGATTTTGGCACTACAATCAGACGTAGAAAAGAAGAGTTTTAACTGGGATGATGTCTAAGAACAAATGCTATATCAAGATCGGAAGAGATGGAGAGTGCTTGTTAGTCACACCCGGCAAACTGAAGATGGAAAATAATTATGATGATGATGAACAGTAACTAGCCTTTCAGACCACAATGTACAAATTTTAACATTAGAAGGATTTTTTGTTCAAACATGTGTAAATATTTGTTTTTTCTTACCTCGACTCTATTAAGTCTCGAAGCCCACGTTTTTACTCTTGAAAGGTTTACTAGGAGGCCTGAACGTGGCAGCCCTACCATCTAAATAGCCTGCAGTAGAGGAAATAATTCCTTTACTCTTCACACCCAAACAAATAAAACTGGACTAACGGTAAGATGATGACCTAGAGTAGGAAAATGAGGGATCGGAGCAATAATATGTCGTGGATAATCCATAAGGAGTGTAAGACGACTATATAGAAACGAACAAGAACTTCATCAAGAACTACTGAAGGCATTAATTGACAGCAGTAACAACAAAAACAATTGATCAATGGAATGAAAAGATTATGATTTGATGTAAAGCTGAGTAGACGTGAGTAATGGAGGAAGTGCTGGCGTTGCTCTAATGGTAAGTAAGGGATTATAAACGTGCAGACATTCATACACTCTCATTTGCTATGAATGTGCCAGCATCAGACCGAAGTACCTGGGAAGCAGGTTCCTAGGTTTAGTTGCCCTGGGTCCCATTGAGTTTTACCCCTAATGATTGAGTGATTAATTGTGGGTCTTTGCTGTTTGAGCACGACTCACGCCACGACTCACAATATGTACGAGATGTCCAACATTATTGCGGAGTAACTGGTATCGCGACTGTCAGGACTCCTTACTTGATCACTCATACGTTGCCTAAACTTCATGAACTGCAACATGACTACAGGAACCCAGACCATACATTCTCATAAATGAAAGAATTATACAACGTAAATATTAACGTCATTGGTATTTATGCACCAGACGAAGACTAAAAAAGACAGACGCCTGTTTTATTGTTCGCTTCACTCTGTGGTGGATGAACTACCTAGATATGAGGTTAATCGCCGGGATTTTAACGCAAAATTGGGATATACATATTCAAAAGCAATAGTTGGGACTAATCGAAAAGATTATATTAATAGCGAACATAGGGACTTTACAAGAATCAGAAATTTTAGGATAACAAATAGTAAATTAAATGAAATAAATTAATGGAATATCTCACTTGTTAAGTGTACATTAAATGTAAATAATGAAAAGTATATTTAAATAGAAATGATTAAAGGAAAAGAAATTCATGATGTAATAATAAAACTAAGAGACTATAGGAAAGAGGAAGAAATACATAAACACAAGTAAGCTTCCTGTCTAGAATCAAGAAGTAGCAAATGTGCTTAGAAAAAAATACCCGTATTTAAAAAAAATCTCAGTACGAGAAGTGTACAGGATCACATTGAATATATGTGCCATGTAGCGCTATTCAAAAGAGAAATCAGAAGAGTAGAACGGCAGACATTACAGGCAATCGTTGTGAAATTTAGAACATTATCTCCTAGGATAAGAAATAAGAGATTACAAAATAATAAAAGCTCTCAATAAAGATGAAATTCGTACCCTGCAATGGAACAACATTTCAGATGAAGAATGGCCACACTATTTTCAAAATCTGTTGACTGCGAAAGCAGAAAGTTTGCAACATCTCAGTCAGATAGGAATGTACATCTAGTATCCTTGGGAGATCTAGAAGTCGCAAAACAGACCATGAGAAACAGGCAAGGTCCAGGAGAAGACAAAATAAATTCTACATCTACACATGTTATTGTTGCTGTGGTCTTCATTCCGGAGACTGGTTTGATGCAGCTCTCCATCCTCGTGTATCCTGACCAAGCCTCTTCATCTCCTCATAAGAACAGCAACCTACTCCATTTGAATTTGCTTACTGTATTCATCTCTTGAAGGATTGAAGGAAAGGTAGCGCCACACACGACTCTGATGATCCGATGATCCGTATGTTTCGAAACAGTGAAATGATCCGGACTACCCATCACTATCCCGGAGTATTTCCGTGACACTCGAGCATTGGTGGAACTTACCAGTAACGAACCTAGCTCCTAGCTGCTCGCCTCTGAATTGCCTTTATGTCTTCTTTTAGACTGAACTGCTGCGGGTTCCAAACACTTGAGAAATACTCAAGTCGCGGTCGTACAAGCGTTTTATACGCGGTCTCCTTTACGGATGAAGCACATATTCCCAAACTTCTCGAACAAACCGCCTTACTCACAACTGTCCGTATATGTTCGTTCCATTTCATATCCCTCTGCAATGTTACTCCTAGATATTTGAACGACGCGACTGCATCAGTAGGTTCCCTCAGAATGCTATATTTGAATAGGATGTTGTTGTTTGGATGTTTTAGGGGGACAATATATTCGAATATTATGGGATTGTTTTTCCTACTCATTTTTCTACATTTAGAGCTAGATGCCATTTTTCACACAAACTGTAAATTATGTCTAAGTCACCCTGTATGCTATTACAGTCAATTGAAGACGACACCCTCCCATACACCACAGCATCATCAGCAAACAGCAGTAAATTACAAGTTACTCTGTCCATCAGATCATTTATAGTGGTCCTATCACACTTCCCTGGGGCACGCCTGACGATACACTCGTCTCTGATGAACACCCGCCGTCGAGAACAACGTACTGCGTTCTATTACGTCGGAAGTCTTCCAGCCAGTCACAAATCCGTGAACCTATTCCATATGCTCGTATCTTCGTTAGCAGTCTGCTGTGTGGCACCGCGTCAAATGTCTTTTCGAAAAGGGGACTGATGACCTTGTAGTTAAGTCCCCTATAAACAGCAACAACAACAACAATCTTTTTGAAATCGAGAAAAACATAATCTGCCAGTTGCCCTTCATCTATGGCTCGCAAGGTGTCATGTGAGAAAAGGGCAAGCTTAGTTTCACATGAACGATGTTTCCAAAACCCGTGCTGAATCATAGAAAGATTTTCCGTCTCAAGGAAATTTAATATATTCGAACGGAGTATATGCTCCAAAATTCTACAAGAAATTAATGTCAATGATATTGGCCTTCTTAAATAAGGACAAGAAAATATTTAGATTAGGTCTCTAAATTTTATTAATTTGTGCTGCACGAATGGCCATATTAAAGAAGAATGGCAGACCTCAGTGGTTTTACCTGCATTTAAAATCGAGGCTCTAATGACAGCACTAACTACAGTGGTTAAGTCTACTAAATTGTGGGTGTAAAAATTATACCAAGATCATTATAAGACGGTTAAATGTTTTAACAGAGACTTTTGGTATGGAAGAGCTAAATGCTTTTAGACCGGGAAGATTACATGTAGACTGTGTGTTCTATATAAACCGGGTAATTGAAAATTATAGATTACTTAATTCCCCAACGTATATAGCTTTCGTCGATTACGAAAAGATGATCGACCAGGCGGTGAGATACAAATTATGGGAAATTTTAAGAGGTTATAGCATTCTTCAGCATTTAATAAGAATAATTCAGAGCCTGTATGCTGATAATTGAGTACATCTCGAATCAACGGTTAGTATAGGAGAGAGGTAGGGAAGGGTATCCTTTACCACCCACAATTTTTAACATGTATATAAACCACATTGTCAATGAATGTCAAAGAATACAATTACGATACCTTTATTACTCTATATTCACAACAATGCTTAGTGAAGAGGGAATATGAAAGTTGTTGGTGTAGTGGTCTTCAGTCCGGAGACTGGTTTTCTGCATCTCTCCACCCTACTCTATCCTAAGCCTTTTCATCTCCTCATAAGAAAGGCAACCCACATCCATTTGAATTTGCTTACTATATTCATCTCTTGGTATTCCTGTGCTATTGTTTCCCCCACACACGTCCCTCCAACGCAAAATTCACAGTTCCTTGTTGTCTAAGAATGTGTCCTGCCAATCTATCCCTTCTTTTACTCAAGGTATGCCAGAAATTCCTTTTCTCCCCAATTTGTTCAGTACCTCCGCATTAGGTACGCGATCCAACCACCTTGTTTTCAGCATTCTTCTGTAACACCACATTTCAAAAGCCTCTAGCCTCTTCCTGTCCGCGCTGTTTATTGTCCATGCTTCACTCCCATACACGGAAACACTCCACACAAATGCCTTCAGAAAGGACTTCCTTATAGTTAAATCAATATTCGCTGTTAACAAATTTCTCTTTTTCAAAAACGCTTTTCTACCCATTGCCACTCTGCATTTTATATCATCTGTACTGCGACCATCATATGTTATTTTACTGCCTAAGTAACAAAACTCATCTACCTCCTTTATTGATTCGTTACCTAATTTAATTCCTTCAGCATCGCCAGATTTTCTAAAAAAAATGTTCACATGTTTGTAAAGCTTATGGGACTTAACTACGGGGTCATCAGTCCCTAAACTTACAAACTACTTATGAACTACTTACGAACTAGGACGGCACAAATATCCATGCCCAAGGGGGGATTCGAACCCCCGACCGTAGTGGCCGTGCTGACCGTGACTGGAGCGCCTCAGTTACCTCGGCCACCGCGGCCGGCCAGATTTTCGAAGACTGCATTCCATTACCCTTGTTTTGCTCTTGTTAATGTTCATCCTGTATGCTCCTTTAAACACACTGTCCATTCCGTTGAACTGCTCCTCCAGCTCCTAAGGAAAGTACCGTCAGGCACATTTTATAGCGCGAAACAGCACCAATAAGAGGCGATTTAGAAATCGCTGTACGTTACTTTATTTCGGTAACTTAACTTGGGATATATAAACAGGCTGCACATTTAGGATACTAGTGCACTAAACACTCCTACACAAGTACATTTAAACGTGTGTGAGTGACCGTCGTACAATAACACACGGAAAAATTCCTTACAAAACCTTCCCACCCTTTCGGAGCTTCCACCGCGCATACAATTACTTCAGCGTTTTTCGCTCGTGGCAGCGGCATTAACCAGTTTCAATGAAGATAAAGTTATCATCACGGGGGTACTTTGTGGAAAGTGTATGCTTCATTTCGTTAGCCGAGCGGCGCTGTTCGGTGGCTGGAATAGGTCTTTTTTGCATATTCTCGTCTTTTACGCATTTAACGTGGCCGGTTATTCTCTTTACTCTCCCTTGTAGCGAAACAAAAACTGGGTTAGCGGGCCTCGGAACATTCGCACAATTCTTGTCTCTCCGAATGAGGGACGGCGCGTCCCGGCACGGCATGAATCTCGCGGGATTGTGCGGGTGTGTAGCACGAGTACTTCATTGCGCGCGCCGGTTTTTCGCCCTTGGGACCACCTGAAGGGACGGCGCGGAACAGCAGACCGCCGTGCGCGGAACACTCTGAAATATTCATCCGCGCCGAATTATGGCGCGTCCCTCCTGTGATCTATTAATAACGCGGAGAAATATGGGCCGCGCGACGCAAGGCCCAAACACGGGGACGAGTCCGATACGAGGTTTGGCTGTCGTAAATAAAACGAACGCCGCAGGGGCTTTCATTTCACTGGAGCGCGGTCCTAATGGCAGGTGCAGCGGGCCGTCCGGCGATCTGAATCACTTTATGTCCACATCCCGCATGCGGCAGCGGTGGCAGATAAATTGTGCGTGCGTGTGTCTGTGTGTAGATGTCAAGTACGGATAAGAGGTAGACTGTAGGTTTTCTGGCTCCCTAGACAAGAACGAAGGTAACTCAGAAACTTGTTGCCCCCCTTTTTTTTCTTTTTTCTATTATTGTTATTATTTTGTTTTCCTATAGCTAAATTACAACTTTAAATGTAGAGTTATTCGTTCCCTCATACAGGACGTATCTGAAATGAATATAGAAAGAGCGCTGGTAGAGTGAGTCATAGCAGTCATATTTCACATAGCAACCCATGTCCGCAACCCTTAGCGTCATTGAATAGCGTCGCGTGACGCCAGGGAGATAGGCATACGGCATACCATCCGAGACGTCACAGTAGAGGGTTGGCTGGGCAACGTCTTCACTAGCACCAGGGTAAATATCTGGTTGAAATGTTCTTTAAGTGACAACGGTTACAATAAGTGCTCGCCCCCTGCGGGTAAAAATAGGGTTGCGGTATTCGTGCCTATTGTAAGAGGCAGGCGACTAATAGGAGTCTTCACACGTTTCGGCCATACATCTACGATTCCCTATGTGGGTTTGACCCTCCATCATCAAAATTGTTCCAAAGAGCGAACCACCTTTCATGGTGCGTCATGTATTTGTCGTGCGATATCATATGCACCCATTAATTTTGACAACATTGTCAGAGGAGAAAACAGCGATCTATTTGATATGATCAATATACAAACAACAATCTTGATCGCAGATCAAGATCAAGACTTGTTTGTATATTGATATGCACCAATCATGGAATGGACTTATGCCTGCAGCGTTTAATCAATCATTGGGCAGGTTATACCATTTCCGCACTAGTCATGTACATTGGGCAATGACATACATGCACCCTTCATCATAATGGACTAAGCAGCACCAGCATGGTAGCCAGTCCGTTGTGGGGTCGTCAGGTACCCTCTTGGCTGTAGGCCTCTGACAAGGCAGGGATCACTCTACCAATGCCAGAGCTGAATCCTCATGCAAGCCAAGGAATTGATGCTTGTCTCTATAGGGCTTTAGGACTCTCGGCAACGGCCATCCTGCCAGGCGACGTTTGCTGGGGCTGGATGGCGCCCATGAGGAGAGCCCCTGATCAGAGTTGGTGGCATTGGGGCGGATGGACCGCGATAAAGAGATCAAAGCCGGGTTACGTTGGCCGTCTCAAAGAGAGGAAAGTTTTATGCTTCAATGTACGACCTCATAACCTTCCCCTCCCTGGTCACGCCATGGGAAGAAAGTAGGGCGATTAACCAGTCTGAAACGTATGCTCTGAGATATCTCTTATGTAGCAGGACTGAGGGGGACTCTGCGACCAAGCCTTAGTTTTTTGTAGATACCCTAGAGGATAAGATTGTGGAAGTGGAGTCATTGTCGAAAATGTGCAATTGTTATGTGTTGACCCACACAGTGTCCCCTGACCAGTCCAGGCGCTACTCGCCTGTGAATAGCTTCGTGATGTTGCAGTGGTCGTTACTCCCCATTAGTCTATAAACATGGTCCAGAGTATTATTTTCTATCGGCATTTGCTGCTTCAGACCGACGATGAGCTACGTACCAATCTTGAACGACGAGTGGTTCATTTTGTGCGGCATGTACATAGGGGTCCAAAGGATAACAGGATTGTCACCGGGACCTTCATCTTGGCCATTGCCCAAAAAGGGCAAGGTGATAGTTTACTGTTGTGATGTGTCCTCGCTGTACTTCTAGCGCTAGATGTAGGGACGTCCAGTACACCCAAACACTTCATGTACACCGCCTCCCACCAGCATGAATTGTGGCTCATCTCCATTCTTCATCGGGAGCAGAAAATAAGGTAATACAAGACCCTGGACCGGATGACAATGAGGCAGGGAAGAAATTTGAGCAATTGCACCCCATAACAATGACAAACTCATTTAAAGGAATCAAGTAATCGCAACCCTGTTTGGTGACGATGGTGTTTCCTTCCAGTGTTGATATCAACACTAGCCAACAGCAAGCAAAACCGCAGGCTCTCCAAGGGAGAGAGGAATAGGCCCAAAAACGACAAGACAAAGGACATCACGGTGGCTTCCGTCGCCCCACCCCTTCCATCCATTTCTTCTTCTGAGGACGAGATTTTTGCGTTTGCCGAGGACCTCGCTATCGGGGACGCCTTAGAAACGATGGATGTAGAAGCCAGTACGTGTCGACCAGTGGATGCATGTGATGAGGTGTAATTAGCACACGCCAGTCAGAAGACATCATCCGTCAGTGGAACTGCGGCGGTTATCCCCACCTGGCTGAGCTGCGACAACTTTTGAGAATAACACCTGCCTTCTGCATTGCCCTCCAGGAAACCTGGTTTCCGGAAATGCGGACCCCTGCCCTTCGTGGCTGTAGGGGATAATTCTGCAATCATAGTGTGCACTACAGAGTCTCATGGAGAGTGTGTGTGTATGTCTTTATCTCTATAGCGAACCTGTGCCCCTTCAGACACCTTTAGAAGCTGTGGGTGTCAGGGTAAGGACAACACAGAAGATCACAATCTGCAGCCTCTACCGCCATCCAGATGGCGACGTCTCTCTGAATAGTTTGGCTGCACTTGTATAGCAGCTCCACTCCACCTTCCTTTCTATTGGGGGACATCAATGACCACAATACCTCGTGGGATGGACCCAGGATTTCTGGCCATCGCAGAGTTGTTGAGGACACTTTCTCAACTCGACCTCTGCATCTTAAATACTGGTGTGGCGCATGGCACATTCTCGGCCATTAATTTGTCGATATGCAGCCTCAGCCTTCCGCCACCCATCCACTGGAGAGTTACTGATGACTTATATGGCAGTGATCATTCTCCGTTCTTTCTGTCAATTCCACAGTGTCAGTCCCTTGGGCGCCTGCCCAGGTGGGCTCTACACAGGACTAACTGGGAAGGCTACACCTCTGCTGCCATCGTTGACCCTCCTCCACTCGATTACATCGATGTGGAGATCGAGAGCGCCACAAGCTCTATTGTTGCTGCTGCAGAAGCCATCATTCCGTGTTCATCAGGGTGCCCACTGCATAAGACAGTGCCATTGTGGTCGCCGGAGGTCGCTGAGTCCATTAAAGACCGCAGGATAACCTTACAAGCGGCACCCTTCTTTGGAGCACCTCATCTCCTTTTAAAGCTTCGCGCTCATGCTCACCGACTTATAAAAAGACGGAAACAGGAGTGTTAGGAGAGGTATGTCTACACTGCCGAGTCTGGTACCAGCACCTTGCAGGTCTGGAGAAAGATCAGGGATACCCGATTCCAGTAGGAATCCCTGGGATCTTTGTGCAGATCCAGCCATGCTTGCAGAGATGTTTGCTGAGAATTATACCTGTGCCTCTGCTTTTGCGAACGATCCACAAGCCTTCCGTACATTCCTCCATCGCAGCGGCAGGATAGCATAACCATCCTGGTGATCAAACCTGGATAGTCATCGACCCACAAACCTGAACAACGTCATGTGTAAGTGTTGAAGCGTATGGTCAGTCGGCAGTTGTGTTGGAACCTCGAGAATTGGAGCTTACTGGTTCCTGTAGCCATCTTCTTCAAAATGCATAAGGCACATGATAGAACCTGGCAACACCACATACTCACTACTTTAGATGGGTGGGGCCTCCAAGACTCGCTTTCGATTTTTATCGAAACTACTTGGCTGTGCGTAACTTTAGTGTTCAATTAGATGACTCCTGTAGCACCTCTCATGCTCAGGAAAACGGGATTCCTCAGGGAACTGTTGTGAGTGTTCCCTTCTTGTTAGTAGCCATTAACGACTTAGCGACAGAAGTTGGGTCGGCAGTATCACCTTCCCTCTATGCTGACGACTTCTGTATGTACTTTAGCTCCTCCAGCGCACAAGTTGCTGAACGCAGATTGCAGGGAGCCATTCAGAAGGCGCAGTCCTGGTCTCTGGCCCATGGCTTTCAGTATTCCACAGCAAAGACTAGTGTTATGCACTTCTGTTGGCATCGAACGGTTCATTCACAGCCCAAACTTTATCTTGACGTAGTGGAAACCCACAAGTTTATAGGGCTGGTCTTTGATGCCTGACAGACGTAGCTTCCACACACTTGTCAGCTTAAATGAGTGCTGGCACCATCTCATGTTCTTCGCCACTTGGGCTATTCTGCCTGGTGTGCCGATCGCTACTCACTGTTGCGGCTTTACACAGCACTGGTACAGTTGCGTCTTTGGATGTCCTGCCTATGGGTCAGCATCTCCTTCAGGATTGCGCTTGCTGTGTGGTTTGCATCGCGACAGGTGCCATCTGTACCAGCCCCGTAAACAGTCTACTTTTGAAGGCTGGAATCCCGCCTTTACAGGTCCGCCGCCAGCAACTGCTCACGGCCTATGTAGCCCATGTATGTTTCTCAACAAACCATCCAAATCATTGTCTGCTTTTCTGAGACGTGGTTGAGGTGACCCCGTTCAGGTCACATGATCACCTTCCGCAACTGGTCTTTTTTGTTGGAACTAGAGTCTTTTTCTTTTCCTTTTCCATATCGGGCCCATGCATGTACACCTCTGTGGTACATGCCAAGGCCATGTACTCAGCTGGACTTGGCTCATGAATCCAAAGACTCTTTTCCCCCTGTGACTCTTCGGCATGATTTTGTTGCTATCGTTGCTTCATTTCCTGGAAAAGACCTGCTCTTCACAGATGGTTCAATGGTTGAGGTCCACGTTGGCTTTGCTTACTTCCATGACCACATTGAACAGCACTCCTTTCCAAATGGCTGCAGTGTTAACACTGCAGAGCTGGTGCCATTTACCGGGCTCTCCAGCATATGTGGTCCTGATGAGCCTTATCTACAGTGACCAGCGACTCCCTGAGCAATGCTCTGGACCAGTGCTACCCTCGTTCTCCCCTGATGGTAACTATACACTTTCTGCCCTTGTTTGGTCCGGTTCGTCGGTGGTGTTTGTGCGGTCGCCAAGCCATATTGGCAATGAATGTGCTGAAAGGCTTGCTAAATAGGCTGTT
This sequence comes from Locusta migratoria, assembly GCA_026315105.1. Classification (NCBI taxonomy): domain Eukaryota; kingdom Metazoa; phylum Arthropoda; class Insecta; order Orthoptera; family Acrididae; genus Locusta; species Locusta migratoria. Next base: position 208,137,015 of record CM048744.1, on the reverse strand, counting down.
GATTAGTCTCTGTTGGATAGTGGGCTAAAGCTTTCTGATCTCTGGCCCGTTTTGTGCCATTGGATTTCTAAGTTTTGGATACTGAATAGCGTACCCTGATGGTGGCCAACAAATGTAAAGCTGTAAAGGAAACCACGGCTGTGTGGCATTCCTCCATGTGGGCCTCTCTCCAGTACTCTCTTATCCTGTGCCAGGTCAAAAAATGTTCAAATGTTTGTAGAACTTATAGGACTCAGCTACGGGGCCATCAGTCCCTAAGCTTAAAAACTGCTTACGAACTAGCTACGACTAAGGACGGCACAAATATCCATGCCCGAGGGGGGATTCGAACCCCCGACCGTAGTGGCCGGGCAGACTGTGACTGAAGCGCCTCAGTCCCCTCAGCCACCGCGGCCGGCTGTGCCGGGTCCGCATTGGCCATACATGGCTGACACATGGCCATCTAGTTTGTGGGAAGGACCCTCCTAAATGTCGTTGTGGCTGTGGTAGGAGGTTTCCACGTGTTTCTTTGTGGTTGACTTTTCCTGTTTTTAATCACATATTGCATGGGAGGCCGCCATAATTCGCGCTATCAGGTCTTCATCAGTCTCAATGGGTGTTTAGTAGACAACAAATCTCAGCTGATCACAGAAGAAGAAAGCAATGAACGTCGAGTCGGGGGAACACACAGGCCTTGCCACAGGCCCACTGCGCCCTGTCCAGTTCTCACCAAACGTTTAATCTAAATGCATTCACACTGCATATCCAAAGTGTGCAGATGCACTATCGTGTTAGTATGACATTTGCTGTCCCTCATTTAGTGTAATAACTTTGGCAGCTGTCCAAAAATATTACGAGTTTTCAGCCGGTCGTTGTAAACTTGTTGGCTCACCTGAAGATGACTGGCATTTGTCCAGCCGAAAGGACGTGCAATGAAGTTTACAACGACCAGTTGCAAACCCGAAATTTCTTTGAACATTCGATTTGCAGGGAAAATTTAAAATGTCAGAACTTGGCAGAGTTTCTCCTAAAAGGATTTTGTAGATGTTTGTGTTCAGTCGTCAGGGATACATGTATCGCATACCAAGTCTGTTGTGACTCAAAAGTCAGAGTTTTACATAACACAACTTTATTGTCTGAAGATACACAAGTTGCAATGTTGGCAAGACATACAAAGCTCAAGCCTATGACTAGAAAATACAGAAAACAAAACAAACTTCTACATGCTAGAAATGAAGCGAACTGCCGGTGAGGGCCAGAGTGCATCCTTAAATATACCATTCTGGCCAATCAGTGTGCGGTGATATGACACTAGCTGCAGAATTGTGGTCATATGGGCTGGTCACATTTGTCCTGCTGCCGCGCAGGAATAGATCCACCGCAACAGTGCATAGGTGACTTGCACAGCTGGTAAACAACCCGTTCTGTTGATGTTTATCGGCGCTTGTCCAATTCAGGAGCGCCTGTGTGTGAGGTAACCTGTGCCACTTCAGTGTTGTGTGTGTTGCCGGACTGTAAGTGACCAGCGAGAAACCCATCCCGTTAAAAGTCGAGACTGCTGGGACTGGTGTTGAACCGCCCCAATGTATTCAGGAGCGGAGGGGGGTTCATCGTCGTCTGAGTCATATCGATTTTGGCGGAGGAGCTCGGCTGCTGATTGGTAGGGTGCAGCTTGCTGAGCCAGGCGGGAGGATTGTCGACGTTCTGGTGGTGCCAGTGGCACGGGTTTATCCGTCTCTGCCATGTCGGGGAGCGGTGTGCATGGATACGGTGCTGGCTGACTCGCGGGAGTGGGGCCTGAAACAGTGACTGGATCAGACAGTAGTAGAGGTGCTGCAGGAGTGGGTATAGACGGATGCAAGTGAGGAGTGGGAGGAGGAGGGGGTCGACAAAACGGCGCTAAAGGTGGTTTGATGCCAGGCGGCTACTCGGTGCGCCACCTGGATATCAAAGAGGCGTTGACCCCACCTACGGAGAATGACCCCATGGAGCCAGGACTGCTCGCGTCCGAAACCTGAAAGAGACAGAGGAGGACTTCATCAAGCACGAACAGTTGGTGTCGGATGCCGAAATAGAATTTGTGGTGGGCGGAGGCTCGTGGAGGCGGTGGCAGTGTGTATCTTCAGACCGTGGACAGGAGGTTGAAACATAGATTATGGGTTGGAAATACAGGTAAGATATGGGGAAGAAAGGACGGTATGCAAATGGTTTGTTCACTTGATATTAAACGATATGCGAGGCTGATCCACCATCAAACATTTAATTAATTTATCCTCTAGTTTCCAAGTAATAAAACCCATCCAAAGTTATGTAAAGGGGGTTAACTAATTTTAATGATTTGAGCAAAGAAATGAAATCAAATGAATGTCAGAGTTGAAAGCAAGATACACATACAATTCAATAAAGAACAAATTATACGAATTTACAAAACATAATGTACACTCCTACAGCAAGTGACTGGTAAGTCGAAGATTACTGTATTTGATTCTAAACACTCAAGTGGAAACCAGCGTAATCGAGAGGAATATTCCGATACCAATTTCTGTGAGTTTACCGAACGTTTTCAACAGCCAAAAACGTGAATAACCCTTGAAACACTAGCAAATGCACGCGGTACTGTACCAAACTGTACCGGCTGGCGATGTCAGCAACATGACTGCTAAACGGCGGCTGCAAGTGTCGACAGGTGCAAGTCGCGGACCCGGAGATAATTCAGCTTCGTATTCCAGAAACGATATTCATCTAATATCAGCCAAATTCGACCCCGGCGGATCTTAGTGCTTACGATCTCACTCGTTCGGCTATGTCGTGCCACTACAGACTATTTACGTTTGAAACACGAATGTATTGTTGGCAGAGTTGATACCAGAACTGTGACAATCGCTATTAGCGCTTCGGTGCGTCTAATATCAGGCAGGCTGACCTTGCTATCGGCATGCCAATACTCAGTAACTCCAAAAGTTGTACCACAAACTCCAAGTACCGCTGCTCGAAGACTAAAACTAAGAGCAGAAAAGAAGCATCTGTTCTCCTCGGCTGCCCAAACACCAGTCTTATCTCCACTTCTAAAACCTCCGTCTCCCCTCTGCAACATCTCCAGCCTACGCATATCTCTACTGAAACGCCAATCCACACGTAGGCGCCACAGTATGGCCTATCACAGCTTGCGTTTGGGAGTCGTTCAGCTGAACCCCCTTACTATAAAACAGCAGCCAATAGCCAGATCTCCCGCGTTTCCACCGGTCGGGCCTCACCCTTACGTCCAGCGTTCTCACGGTAGCGGCGGATGGCCTTCAGGCATCTTTGAAAACATTGCCAGTAAGTTGTTCCCAGCAAATGGCCAAACTCTCTCGCTATTGTATAATTGTGGCACCTGCCAGCTTGGCGACAGAGACGTAAAATGTGGGTGCCACCCTGGCGTTCGCCTACTCGGCGCATGACGTCTCAGCTCGCCCTTCGCAAAGCACCGTACACTGCCCATGGAGATATATTGTATTGCTCCAGACGCTCCCGCCTATACGACGCCAGCGTCGGTGGCGCCAGCCAGATGCTTGGAAGGCTCACGCCTCAGTCCTACCTGCTGTGGCCTTCGGCCATAAGGCGTCTTTCGGGAACTGCTGACCCTCCAAATAACAGAGCCACCCTCATGCTTGCCGCCGATCTCCGTTAGCTGTGAATGCGTGATTTCCCCCCTGTTACAGGCCTCACACATCCAAGTAACAGAATATTTCTCTTGCACCACAAATTAATTAATTGATAATCTATGAATAAGCTAATAAAATTAACAAGGTTGCGTTGTCCTTTTACTATTGGAAAGCAACAGTTGGCAGTACTAAAATCTCTCAAGGTCGTCTCACTTTGTGGCGTCGGCGACCTGCTCCGCCATGAAGGGAAATCCGTCTAAGACAGTTCAGACATCTTCGTCTATCCGGAACACCATAATTTCCTTCTTGTCAAACGCTGGATCTGGGCCATTGGGGAGGCAGGATAGGACGTCCGTGTTGGCGTGTCGAGAAGAGGAACGGAAATGTAGAACATTCTGAAAACGAGATTGGAAAATGCCCCATTGTTGAAGGCGGTGGGAGGCCTTGGTTGGTAAATGCGCTTTTGGAGAGATCAGTGTGAGCAGGGACTGGTGGTCTGTCACGAAATGAAAGGTGACTCCATAAATGTATGGATAGAATTAAGTGCATGCGAATATGATAGGCAAGGCCTCTCTTTGAATCCGGGAGTAATTTTGCTGGGTAGGCGTGAGCGACTTGGAGGCATAGGCGATGAATCGTTCTGACCAATCAGGAAAACAGTGAGCTAACACCAACCGAACCCCACGGTCCGAGTCGTCTGCAAATACCCAAAGAGACCGTGAAGAATAGTATTGGGTCAGGCATGATGCAAAGTGCAGTGCCGACTTGAGAGCAGCGAACGCACGATCACAAGCTAAGGATCAGTGACATGGGGTGCCGGATGTCTTTGTGGCAGGGGTGATGGAGGGGTTGAGCGTAGGGTAGCGGCTTCAGGAATCATTTTTCGATAGTAAGAGATTTTCCCAAGCAAAGATCGCAGCTGCGATACATACTCGGAACGTGGTAGTCGATCTATGGCCTGAATGTATGAAAAAGGCTTAGAAATACCTTTGGAGGATATGACGTGGCCTAAGTAGGATATAGGTGGTTGGAAAAATTCACATTTAAAACGAATGCATTTTAGGCCGGCCGCTCTTAACTGTCGAAAGAGAGAGGTCGGGTTGGCGATATGGTCTTGTGCCAAAGCCCCTATGACCACAATGTCATCGAGGTAGTTCACGCACCCCAAAATGTCGGTGATGAGCTGCTCCAAGAAGCATTGGCTACCCCATACATCAGCTGGTGGAGACAGAAGAAACCAAATGGGGTATTGATAACGAGGAGATCCGAGGAGGCAGCACCCAGGGGATAGGTTTATTTTGGAGAAGCGTTCTCCTCTGGCCAGCTTGGCGAAGAGGACGTCGGGTTGTGGCTTCAGGTAATCGTCGATCAAGAAGTGTTGATTGATCATAACCTTGAAATTGCTGCAGATCCTAAGGCGGCCAGAAGGGTTATTGGTTACTACTAACGGTTTAGTCCATTGACTGTACCATACTGCTGTAAGGTCTCCGTTGTCTTGGAGGCGCTGTAATTCTTCTTGTATGGGCTGCTGGAGCCCAAAATTACCGAGGGTGTGCCGTTAGTTGCAGTTTGAGTGACGCCTCGTAGGATGTGGCACAGCCAATGTTCGGAGAGAACAGATCTTGGAATTCCTTGCAGAGTTCTTCTACTGCTGGAAATGGCACGTCTGGCGAAACAAGATGGACCATGTCATCGATGGAGTACCCAAAGAAGCAAAAGGCGTCTAAGCCGAATAAGTCAGCGGTTATGGCATTGTTGACCACGAAGAGTTGTAGATAATGGGAGACAGATTTGTATGCCAATACGGCGATGGCTTGTTGATTATATGTCAGAAGGCGTCGGGGCGTTGAGTAAGGAGGAGGCGCACCAACGGCAAAATAGTTGGCTTGGTTTATAACCGAGACTGATGTGCCAGTATCCACTTTCATGCAGACGGGGACGCCGTTGATGGAAACATTGATCGTAAGCTTGGAGGAGTGTGTTCATTGATTTCCATATCTTGCCAGTCTCTGGTGGACCATGACCGTTGAAGCTAGTCCCGAGATCGGCAAACGGCGGCCAAATGTCCCTCATGCCCACAGATGTTGCATGTAGACCAACGATCGTGACAGTCGATTCTGCCACTGGGGGCACAATGGGAGCCGTCTGGGCTGGAAATGGGGGCGCTCAGCATTGTTGGCTGGGCCACTCGGTGGGGGGAGGGGGTGCGTTCGCCTGATGACGGTTTGATGGATGTGGTTTACAGCGACCCACCCCTTGGCGGCAGGAGTCACGAAAAGCGACGACATCTTCTACTCCTGCACTCCTGCTGCTGCTGGTGATGGTGGTGTATGTAAAGCTGCGACATCCGCCCATGATTCCAGTCGACGATCGGTTGCCGCGGATACTTCGATCTTAAATGCCAAATCGATGACCTGGGGTCGTCCAGTTTAATGGCGTCCTGTCGGAAACTGGCGTTGGAAGCCGATTGAATTAAATGGTCTTGAATCATATCATCTGCATAAGATTACATGGAAGCTCTGGTCAAAAATTTGCATTTGCGACTTACCCCTATAGTTCTGCTACCCATTGTCGATAGGTCTTACCAGGCTTTTTTCTGTTTTGATAGAATTCAACCCTTGAGGCCAAGATGTGGTAGGGGCTTATGTAGTACGCTGTGAGGGCGTCGCAGATCTGCGAAAACGTCAATTCATCCGGGTCTTGATACTGTAGCTTTGTCAACAGGACGAACATCGCGGAGCTATTCCATGACAAGAAGTATGATCGTTAATCTGTCTCACTTGTGGTGTGATGTATAAGGAAGTGCTGCCTGATTCGCTTCTCGTACGTACGCCATTATTCAGCTTCCTCATTGAAGGCATGTAAAGGAAGTAGGGGTGGTGGTGAGGCCGGTGGTGGCTTCAGACGAGCTTGCACAATTTCGGTCATGGGACGTGAGAAAAATTCTTGATTTTGTGTCTGGAGCTGTTGTTGGTGTGATACAAATTGTTGAAAGAATGCCTGAATCCATGGACTCTGTGGATTCTGTGGTTGGTCTCCGTGTTCTGGCATCCTGAGCGTGCACTCAAACCTCCGTACTCATTGTCACTTTTGTTTTGAGTTTTGCGCGACGCAGCTTTATTGTCCAAAGTTACACAAGTTGCAATTTAGGCAAGACGAACAAGACTCACGCGTATGACGAGGAAGTACAAAAAACACAATAAACTTCTACAGAGCTTCTCAAAAGTACAAGTTTTCACCGTAGGTTGGCCGGTAATCTGGCAGAGTACACACTCCCAAGCAAGGTCCTCGTGAAGTTCAAGTGTAGGCATCGGTCGTCGTAGCGTAATCAATCCAAGGCAGCAGTGTAGTCAGCATGCGAGAAGAAAACAGCCGGTGAGGGTCGGAGCGCGTCCTTATATATACCATTCCGACCAACCAGTGTGCGTCGATGTGACACTAGCTGCAAAATTGTGGTAACACGGGCTGGTCACGTGTTTACTGCTGTCGCGGCAGGAATAGATCCACCGCGCAGGCGCAGAGATGGCTTGCGCAGCCCTGTTAATGTTTATCAGAGCACCTGTGCGAGGAGTAACCCATGCCGCTTCAGTGTTGTGCGTGTTGCCGGAGTGTAACGGGTCGACGTGACAAAGCCAGCTCAGATGAGGTCATCGAAGCGATCTTGGTATCCACCAACAAAGTCGGCGTGCGAATTCTATCTTGCCCATACTTCTTGACTGTGGCTGTTGAACGTACCCCCTCGTGTAGAGGATGTTTCACGGTAAAATCTACACAGTTCGGAAATTCCGGTTGAATGGGACACTCTCACAAAATCCAATGTCAGAATTCAATTCAACGTGGAAAATCGTCTGGCTTAAGTGCGTGAACCTTCTGAAGGCGGTAGGGGTACATTTCATCTTAATGCCACATACGCAAAATGGTAGATTCGCTTACACCTATTTCACGTACAACACACCGCTAGCTCGCTGAGGGCCCCCTCAGGGGCTCAGCATTAATTTGCTGGGTACGGGCTTGGCGAACCTGGGGTCCTGAGCTGTGGGCTGTGTCGCGCCAACAGTCCGCTACACCGTAAGCTCTGTGCGTGCCTCAACGACCATCGTTCGGCGCGACGGTGGAACATTGTACGTTTCAGAGCCCGGGGATCTTGGCTTAATCGCCCGGGTCGCGAGGACGGTACAAACTTCTATAAAAAAAAAAACTCAATCTCAAGGTGTGCTATGTGCCGAGGAGATGCATGGCTGTTGAGGTTGAACAGCCGCTAGCGAGCAACCTCTGAGGAACCTGCCACACCTCAGGTGTATAAGGATTACCCAGGCAAGCAGTGCTCTGCCTAGGTGGGCCTTTAGTTCCCTAGCTGCTCGTGGGACCAGAATGAAACGAGCAAATAAAAGCGTGGCCGGCCGTGAAAACGGCGTTTCTAAGCGTGGTAGAGGAGATTCCAATTCTGCAGTATATAAACCCTGTTCGTTCCCTTCCCTGGCTACGCCATGGGAGAAACGCCGGGCCAGAAGTCAAGGAGAGTCTTATGCCCCTCGATACTTAGTGTGCTCATGTACTGATGGGGAATCCTTTGCGTCAACAAAGCCACTGTTTTTTGTCGAGCATCTGGAGGACAAGTACGGAGAGGTGGAGGGTATGTCCAAGATGCGATCTGGGTCACTCTTGATAACGACGTCATCCCCAGCACAGTCGCGGGCGTTTTTCGCCTGTGAGAAGCTGGGTGATGTTCCCGTTACAATAACACCTCATAAGAACCTTAATATGGTCCAGGGTATCGTCTTCCTTCGAGATCTGTTGTTGCAATCTGTTGATGAGCTACGGTCGAACCTAGAGCGGCGCGGTGTTAATTTTATCTGGCGCATCTATAGGGGTCCTAAGGGCAACAAGGTCGCCACCGGTGCTTTCATCTTGGCTTTTAAGGGTGACACATTACCTAAAAGAGTCAAGGTGATGGTTTACCGGTGTGACGTAAAGCCCTACGTCCCTCCCCCTATGCGCTGCTTTAAGTGCTGGAGATTCGGGCACATGTCCTCCCGGTGTGAGACCAACACCACATGTCGGGAGTGTGGATGTCCATCACATCCAGACGTCCCTTGTGTCCCTCCTCCGGTCTGTGTTAACTGTGGCCAACATCATTCGCGTTGCTCACCAGATCGCTCATTACTCCATAAAGAGCGGAAAATAATGGAGTATAAAACCCTGGACAGACTGACCTATTCAGAGGCACTGCGCAAATACACAAAGCTGCACTCCGTGACCATGGGTAAAACTTTTGCGACAGCAGTTCAAATAATTCCAACTCTGCCATCTCTGACCCCATCTGCTCAGATAATCTCAGTGGGCCCACAGGCCCAACCATCCAATCCCCCCCCTTGACAGCAGGGGGCGGATCTTCCTGTATTGCTCCCAAACCCTCTACCTCGGGAGCAATACCACCCCAACCAACACTGATCCCCACCCCTGAGCCAGAGAAGCAACAGCCTTCTCTGGCTCCTCTCGCAAGGAAGGTTTCGGTTGAGTCCCACCCCTCCTCGGCTTCTTCCTCTGGAACCGGCCAGTGATAAACAGTGCTCAAGAAGGCTGGTCGTGAGGCCACAAGGTCTTCTTCAGTCTCAGAGACTGAGTCACCGACGCCCTCCAGACGTGAGAAGCCAAAGAACAGCGAGAGGCGTCTCAAAAGGAACAGAAACCAGTGAAGAAGAAAGAGACCCTAGTGGTTCCCCCACTTCCGCCCCCGCCCTCTTCCTCCGAGGACGAGGACGAAATGAAGATACTAGCGTCCCCTGAGGACCTAAAACTTTAAGGTTCACCGGAAACGATGGACGTGGATTTCACAGCTTCGCGAGCAGTGTCAGCGAGTGAGATGAGGTTTAACTACTACTCCATATTACCCCATTTCTTCCCAGTTAACGGAAAGCGTTATTCTCCAGTGGAACTGCGGCGGTTTTTTCACCCGCCTGGCTGAACTGCGACACCTTTTGAGCATAGCAACTGCTTTCCCTCCAGGAAACATGGTTTCCGGCAATGCGGACCCCTGCCCTCCGGGGCTACAGGGGATATTACTGTAACCGTAGCCAGTATAACAGGGTATCAGGTGGAGTGTGTGTGTATGTCCATACCTCTGTATATAGCGAAACTGTGCCCCTTCAGATGCCATTAGAAGCGGTGTCTGTTAGGGTAAGGACAACACAAGAGTTTACCGTTTGCAGTCTCCTCTACCTCCCTCCTGATGGTGACATCTCTCAGAATGTTTGGCCATTGATCTGTCCATTTGCAGCCATGGCTTTTCACCATCTGTCCACTGGAGAGCCCACAATGACTTGTGCGGCAGTGACCATTTTCCCATTTTCCTGTCACTCCTACAACGTCAGTACCCAGGGCGCTTGCCCAGGTGGGCCCTACACAAGGTTAACTGGGGCGACTTTACCTGTGGTGCCACTGTTGGCCTTCCCCCACTCGACAACATCGATGTGGAGGTCGAAGGCACCACGCGCTCCATTGTTTCAGCAGCAGACGCTACCATTCCTCATTCATCGGGGTCCCCATGGCATAAGACGGTGCCATAGTGGTCGCCAGAGGTCGCAACGGCTATTCAAGATCGCCGACGGGCCTTACAGCGGTACAAGCGGCACCCGTCTCTGGAGCACTTCGCAGCTTTCAAGCGGCTCCGTGCACGTGCTCGTTATCTCATTAAGAGACGGAAGCAAGAGTGTTGGGAGAGGTACATCTCCACTATTGGCACAGGTACCTCCCCCACCCAGGTCTGGAACAAGATCAGGCGTTTAAGGGGATACCCAACAACAACAGGAATCCCTGGGTTCTCCGTGGATGGCAAAGTATGCATGGACCCAGCCACGCTTGTAGAGCTGTTTGCCGCACATTATGCTCATGCCTTCTCCTCAGCGAATTACCCTCCGGCCTTCCGTACATTAAAGGAGCAGGTGGAACGCCAGCCCCTCTCCTTTACCACCCGCCGTACGGAGGCATATAACATGGCGTTTACAGAGTGGGAATTCCTGAGTGCTCTTAAACAGTGTCGTGACACGGCTCCAGGACCCGATAGCATCCACAGCCAGATGCCGAAACACCTGTCAGCGGAGAGTCAGCGTAATGTCCTTGCGCTCTTCAACCACATCTGGTGCGATGGGGTATTCCCTTCGCAGTGGCGGGAGGGTATCATTATACTGGTGATGAAACCAGGCAAAAACCCTGCTCATTTGGATAGCTATCGGCCCATTACGCTGACCAATGTCTTCTGTAAGATGTTGGAGCGCATGGTCAGTAGGCGGTTGTGCTGGATCCTTGAGACTCGGGGCTTACTGGCTCCATGCCAGGGAGGGTTCCGCCAGGGTCGCTCCACCACCGACAACCTGGTGTACCACGAGTCCGCGATCCGCACAGCCTTTTCCAGGCGCCATCTGATAGCCGTCTTTTTTGATATGCAAAAAGCATATGATACGACCTGGCGACACCACGTAATTCGCACATTATGGTTGGGGTCTTCGGGGCTCGCTCCCGATTTTTATTAAAAACTTTTTAGCTGTCCGTACTTTTCGTGTCCAAGTAGGCGCCTCTCGCAGTACCTCTCATGTGCAGGAAAATGGGGTTCCTCAGTGCTCTGTTTTGAGTGTCCCCTTATTTGTAGTAGCCATTAACGGCTTAGCTACAGCAGTTGGGTCGTCAGCATCCCCTTCACTATATGCAGATGACTTTTGTATCTATTTTAGCTCTTCCAGCACTCACATCGCCGAACGTAGGCTGCAAGGAGCCATTAGGAAGGCGCAGTCCTGGGCTCTTACCCATGGCTTCCATTTCTCTGCTACAAAGACGAGTGTTATGCACTTTTGTCAGCTTCGAACGGTTCACCCTCAGCCCGAACTGTAACTCGGTGATGACCTATTAGAGGTCGTGGACATTCATCTTTTTGGGCTCTTTTTTGACTCATGGCTGACGTGGCTTCCCCACATCCGTCAACTAAAACGGGAGTGCTGGCGCCACCTCAATGTCTTCCGCCACCTGGGCCATACTTCCTGGGGAGCTGACCGCTCCACCCTGTTGCGGCTCTAACAGGCTCTGGTGCAGTCCCGTTTAGATTTTGGATGTGTCGCCTACGGCTCTGCGTCACCCTCAGCATTGCGCTTGCTGGACCCCATTCACCAATGTGGGGTTCGCATCGCGACAGGTGCCTTTCGTACCAGCCCTGTGACCAGCTTGCTTGCTGAGGCCGGGGTACCACCTTTGTCGATCCGTCGCCGACAACTACTTGCAGCCTAGGCAGCGCTCGTGCACAGCTCATCAGGCCACCCGAACCACCGTGTTCTTTTCTCCCGCATGGTCGTCCATGACCAACGACGACGACCCAGGTCGGGTCATACGATCACCTTCAGGGTCCAGTCACTGCTGCGGGAACTTGAGTCTTACCCCCTACCACCTCCATATCGGGCCCACGCACGTACGCCTCCGTGGCGCCTGCCAAGGCCGTCTATTTGCCTGGACTTGGCCTGTGGACCCTAAGACTCAGTTCCACCTGCAGTTCTCTGTCGCCAGTTTTTAGCACTCGTAGCTAGATTTCCTGGACACGACGTAATTTACACAGATGGTTCGAAAGTTGGGAGCTGGGTTGGTTTTGCGTTCGCTCATGACACCCATGTTGAACAACACTCTCTGCCAGCTGGCTGCAGTGTGTATACTGCACAGCTAGTCGCTATTTCCCGCGCTCTCGAGCACGCCACGCCCTGCTCAGGTGAGTCCTTTCTCATTTGCAATGACTCCTTGAGCAGCCTTAGAGCCCTTGACCAGTGTTATCCGCAGTCTCCTCTGGTGTTGGGAATTCAGGAGGCCCTATCTGTCCTTGACAGGTCCGGTCGATCAGTGGTGTTCCTCTGGTCCCCGGGCCATGTCGGTTTTCCGGGCAATGAACATGTTGATATGCTGGCCAAGCAGGCTGCTGAAGTGCCTGTTTTAGAGATCGGCCTCCCGGATGCTGATCTGCGGACAGTGCTGCGACATAGAGTGCGTGAGCTCTGGGCTACCGACTGGCGTAGCCTGGCAACAGCCAAAAAATTCAGGGCTATCAAGGAGACGCCGACTGTATGGCGTTCTTCTATGCGGGCCTGCCGCCGGGACTCCGTAGTCCTGTGCCGGCTCCGCATTGGCCATACATGGCTGACTCACGGCCATCTCCTTCGTGGCGAGGACCCGCCTGTGTGTCGCTGTGGCGCCCGCCTGACGGTGGCCCACGTCTTAGTAGGATGCCCTGTTTTAGCGGCTCTGCGGCGGAGTTTTAATTTTCCTGCGCTTTTATCCCAAGTTTTAATTGACGATACCAAAATGGCTGATACTGTTTTAAGTTTTATTCGGGACAGTGGTTTTTACCCCTCCATTTAAAGCTTTTCTTCAGTGTCTGTGTCCGTCCCATCATGACCTCCGATTGGAGGTTTCCCTTTGTTTCCGTGTGGCTGACTTTTCCTGTTTTTAGTCTCACGGTCGGTCAGCCACAGACGTCGGCTTTTACATTTTATTTCTTGTCGTTACTCTGTTCTACTGAGTGATTGTCATTGTTTTCGTTGTCTCTTGCCGACTTTGTTGTCCCTTAACTGACTCGGGGGATATTCCTCCCCCAAGTTGTTCTCCACTCAGGCTCTTTTACGTGTTAACACCTTTTGTTGTGATGCCTAACGATGGAATGGGGGACTGATGACCTCCGTAGTTTTGTCCCCCTAAAACATCCAAACAACAACAACAACATTTCTGAGGGCGTGTTTGTCTGCAGTGCTGACGCTTCCTCCTCAAACCCTGGACTACACACAATACGTTGACGTCCGCGTCCGTCATGTCTTCGCACCTTTAACAAATCATAATTACATCAGGTTCTGAAGTATGCCAACAATCGCGACATTCATTGCTGTGAAAGTTGTTACTAACTGACAGTTGCAACGACACTAGCTCTCCTATGGTGGGTAAGCCGTCGTTAGAGTAATATTTGTTTATAAGAACATTTATGTTCCAAGCATTAGTAAAATATTGCCAACTGCCGCCGTGGCGCAATGGGTAGCATCACCGATTGCTGTGCCGGAGGTCGTCGGTTCAATCCCATCCACCGGCCAAAATTTATTTCTTCGTAATTATCATTTCCAGAATATTCTACATGTTTCTTATGTTCACTTGTAATTTCTACATGTTTCTTATGTTAACTATTCTTCTAATTTCTGGTACATACTGTCTGTGTATAAAAGCAGAGCACTCTGCCCGAGAGGCAGTTAGTGCTGCGTGTATGTTAAGTTCGTAATAAACCTGCGTTCAATTGACAACCCTGCCTTCGAAGTCAAGCCTGCTTCGATTTCAACGCGACAATATGAAGAGCGTCCATACATAATCAGGAAATTAATGCGTAAACAGCCGAATTTCAATGGTTCATTGGTATAAAGATCAACTTCGTCATGAACAAATACTTGTGAATATATGTATATTTGCAGCTATGTAGAATATAAACATAAAAGAAACATAAATTTCTACATTCCAGACCATTAAAATTGCTACACCATGATGATGATGTGCTACAGACGTGAATTTAACCGGCAGGAAGAAAATGTTGTGGTATGCAAACGATTAGCTTTTCAGAGCATTCACAAGGTTGGCGCCGATGGCGACACCTACAACGCGCTGACATGAGAAAAGTTTCCAGCCGATTTCTCATACACAAAGAGCAGTGGACCGGCGTCGCCTGGTGAAACGTTGTTGTGATGCCTCGTGTAAGGAGGAGAAAAGCGTACCATCACGTTTCTGACTTTGAAAAAGGTCGGATCATAGCATATCGCGATTGCGGTTTATCATATTGCGACATTGCAGAATATGGAATCGGTGGGTTTAGGAGGGCAATACGGAACGCCGTGCTGCGTGAAAATGTAATCACATGTCAGTTCTAGTATAATATATTTGTCCAATGAATACACGTTTATCATCTGCATTTCTTCTTGGTGTAGCAATTCTAATGGCCTAGAGTGTATATAGCATCACTTTCAAACAAGTTCATTGCTATAAACAGACTCGACTTAGCAGTTATAGATCAAAAGTAACAATTTTGTCTGGCGGTACTCAATGGACTGTTCTCCACAAAGAACAGTCATTTAATGTGTACATGATGTTTTCCCTGTTGGTCAACGCACACGTGAAGACGTTGAATCCAATAGTCGTGCACTCGCAGAAGAGTTTCCGCTGCAATTCTGGTACACATATATTTAATGCTTTGCTCTAGATGCTACCCGTTTCTTATGTTCTCTGCCTATACGATTTGCAGACAAAATTCCATTGGAGTGACATACGGTGATCCCGGTGAGCATTCCAAAGAAACACGTCTGTTAATCGAATGACCAGGAAATTGCACATCTATGTACTGACAGACAAATGCTCCGTACTGCAGGGGAGCACCATCAAGTTGAAAGTAAGAGGGATATTTACCATCTATATTCAGAACTAAGTGAAACACTACCTCTAACAACACTTCCACATGGCTTTCTCAATTTGTGTTCTGCTCAATGCAAATGAGTACAATTACAAGGGTACGCAATATTTCACATCCTTTACGTCACCATCTACCATCCAATGTCGACTCTCGTTACTGGGCCACTCCAGTCTCTGTAGTTGTGCAGGATTACTTCACCACTCCCTCATCACTGAACCGCATACCTAGTGCAAATAAAGAGATTTTGTTGTACCTTGTGAACCTTGTGTGTGCTAATCTATTATGTTTACAGACAATGAATCTTTCAGAAAATGGTGATGTTGCTACTTCATTCAACCCTCTTTCTATTAAAAGATATTGACCTGGATTCAAGATGGCAACTGCAAGATGGAGTCCATCTTCTGTACTCACGGTAAAAGGCCATCTCACTTCTTTCCAACAGGAATATTCAAATTTCCTAGTTCCAGCAGAATTTTTGAAATAAAAGTACGCACTGTGACTTTTGACTCACCTTGTATATTTATGTGGTGTCTATTCTTTTGGACATGTCCGACAGAACAGACATCACAGGCGGATTTGCACACTGCTATTAATACCTGCTAAGGGGGATAAAGAATGGGGGAAGCAGATAAATGATTGTCTTGAGCGATGACTGAAAATTTGTGGCCGAAAGAGATTCGAACCAGGAATTCCCACTTCTACATGTTTACCCTGTAAATCACGTTCAAGTGCCTGGGAGAGGATTTACCAAACCGCTTTCATAATATTTCTCTAATAGCACGCTGGAAGAAGGAACACCTGAATCTTTCAGTTTACGAACTGATTTCTCTTATACTGTTGTGAGGCTCATGCCTTCTTATGGAGATCGATGATAACAAATTGGGTTCATATTCTGAGGAGAAGGTTGGTGAAAAAATATCGCAAATAGATCTCGAGGCAAAAAGAAACCTTTGTATAATGATTTGTACCCCAACTCGAGCTACAATTCCATGACACTCTCTGTCCTATATCGCGACAATACAAAACGAGCTGCTCTTTTCCGAATTTTCTCTAAATCCTCCATCTGTCCCACTTGGTGGGGATCCCACATTGCGCAGCAATTCTCCAAAATACGTCGGGCAAGTGTAGTGTAGGCAGTTTCTTTTAGTAGAACTGTTGTATCAGCTGTTCTGTTTGGTTCACCTTCGCTATGATATTTTGTGCGTGTTCCTTCCGAATAAGCTTTTTTTAATTATGATTCATAGATATTTTGTTGAATTTACGGTCTTTACGTTTGACTGATTTCTCGTGTGAATGAAATTTAATGGTTTTCTTTTAATCATCATATGCAAAGCCCGGATGTCATGACCACGCAAATGAAGAATCATATGGATGACTTCAAACTTTTCATTATTTAGGATTAATTTCCAATCTTCGTATCGTGCATTTGTCTAAATCGTTTTGAAGTTTCTTCTGATTTTCCGGTAATTTTACTAGCCGATAAATGACAACATCGTCTGCTAAAAGTCAAAAACCGAGCTCAGATTGTCCAATAAATCACTTATCAGGATGAGGGACACTAGGACACCTTCCCTGAGGAAAGCCAGACACACTTCTGTTTTACAGGATCACTTTCCGTCAATTACAACGTACTGCGTTCTTTTTTGACAGGAAAAAGCAAATCCATTCGCACAACTCTGAAGCGATTTCATACACACGCAGTTCGATTATAGCCGCTTGTGTGGTTAAGTGTCAAAAGACTTCTGGAACTCTGGAAAATAGAATCGATTTGAGATCCTTTGTCGATATCACTCATAACTACAAATGAGTAAAGAGCTAACTGTGTTTGACATGAAGTATTCTTTCTAAATCCGTGTTGACTTTGGGTCAATAGGTCGTTCTCTTCGAGGTAACGTTAGAAACTCCTGCTACAAAACGACATCAATTATAGAGGACTGTAATTTTGCGGATCAATCCTATTGCCTTTCTTGAAGTTTGAAGTGACCTGTGCTGCATTTCAGTAGTTGGGTGCGGATCTTCGCTGAGCAAGCGACTGTATATGATAGCTATTGCATCAGAGTATGCTGAAAGGAAACTAATTGGTATAAGGTCTTGTTCTAATTAAGTGATTTAAGCTGTTTTACTACACTTAGAGTTCCGGTATTTACTGCTAGAGGCAGGCGCTGGTGGTTGTGACTTAGACTCGCTGTAGCTTCGTTAAATGACGTTTCCGAGCATGGATGTCTATGCTTATTTTGTTCCTCAAGGCGTGTTCTGCATCACCTACAAGTTTTTTCGTGCAAGTACTTCATTCTGAAACACACTGATGTATGGAACAATCACATCTCAGTCTTCGACGTCGTTTTATTATCGGTGATATGCGGAGAACGAAATTTCGTGAAATCGCAGTGTGTGAATTTCGCATCACCCTATATATATATATATATATATATATATATATATATATATATATATATATATATTCAACGGAGATGAAGAAAAATCGTATATGAATTCCAGAGGGAATCCGGGTGGCGAACAGGCACTGTCGACGAAGCAGAACTTACTTATATATCGCGTGACATGTCAGAATTTGGGTCAGATATTGTAATTTTTGTGCCGTAGTTGATGAGATTGAATATACGGCCCTATCGCTAATTTGCGTGTGGTTCACCAACCTTACGGTATCATTACGATGTTCACATGTTTGTAATCCTATGGGACAAAAATACGTTGGTTATCAGTCCCTAGTCTTACAAACTATTTAAACTAAGTTAAACTAACCTGGGTACAACATACACATCCATACCCGAGGGAGAATTCGAGCCTCCGACGCGGGAGGCCACGCGATCCATAACTTGGCGCTCGAGACCGCTCGGCTGCTCCCACGCGGCGTTATCACTAGGAAAATAAATATGAATATCGATACAAAAACACTTGGTTTCAATCGTAGGCAATCTCTTATCACTATGGATAGCTGGGATCCCTAATCCTGATACATAAGAAATCGTAGGATGCAATGTTCAATGTAGTAGTTTAATTATAAAAATGGTCGGTGCACAAATTGAGGAATGAATTATGTATAATACAAAAGAAATGGATCTCTGACAGGTGCTTCAAAATTCAAATACAATGCAATGATGTAATAATTTTGTTCTTCTGCTCACAGAGAACCAATTATGAACTCTTCAAGTAATGCAATCTTCATTTCTACATCTACAGCTACATACATACTCCGCAATTCACCGTAAGGTGCGTGGCGGAGGGTACACTGTACCACTACTAGGCATTTCCTTTCCCATTCCACTCCCAAATTGAACGAGGAAGAAAAAAATGCCTGTATGCCTCCGTACGAGCCCTAATTTCTTTTATCTTGTCTTTGTGATCTTTACGCGAAATGTAAGTAGGCGGCAGCAAGATCGTACTACACTCAGCTTCAAATTCCGGCCCTCTAAATTTACTTAACAGAAATTTACGAAAAGAACGTCGTCTTTCTTCCAGCGATCCCCAATTGAGTTGCCGGAGCATTTCCGTGACACTCGCGCATTGGTCGAACCTACCGGTAACAAATCTAGCTGCTCGTCTCTGAACCGCCTCTATGTCTTCCTTTAAACTGATCTGCTGCAGGTCCCAAACACTTGAGCAATACTCAAGACGTGGTCGTACAAGCGTTTTATACGCGGTCTCCTTTAGAGGTGAAGTATATCTTCCCAAAATTCTCCCAATAAACCGAAGTCGGCTGTCCTCACAACTGTCCTTACATGCTCGTTCCATTTCATATCGCTCTGCAATATTACGCCTAGATATTTGAACGACGCGACAGCATCAAGAAGCTCACTACTAATGCTGTATTCGAACATTATGGGATTGTTTTTTCTACTCAAGCGCATCACCTTACATTTTTCTACATTGAGAGCTAGCTGCCAATCTTCGCACCAACTAGAAATTTTTTCTAAGTCATCCTGTATGCTATTACAGTCAGTTACAGACGACACCCTCCCATTCACCACAGCATCATCAGCAAACAGCCGCAAATAATAAGTTACTTTGTCCATCAGATCATTTATATAGATAGAAAATAATAGCGGTCTTATCACTGGGGCACGCCTGACGATACACTCGTCTCTGATGAACACTCGCCGTCGAGAACAACGTACTGCGTTCTATTACTTAGGAAGTCTTCCAGCCAGTCACAAATCTGTGAACATATTCCATAAGCTCGTATCTTCGTTAGCAGTCTGCAGTGTAGCGCCGCGTCGAACGCCTTTTTGAAGTCGAGAAAAACACAATCCGCCTTGCAAATACTTGTGAGCTAAGTCACTGGACGCTTTGCTAGCAACTGCCCACCTGCGTTCTCGCACCACGAGCGACTTACTTTTCAGCAAACCACAAGTCTCTCCAGACCGTTTTCTAAGAGCCGATCACAGCTATAGCTTGAGATATCTCTCTCCCACCAGTACTTCCTTGCAAACATCTTTTCCGCGAAAAAGAAGTCCCTAGGGCTTCTAGAAAGTTCTAGAACGCTTCAACCCCTTGACGGTTGAAATCACCTCCCAATCGTATCGCTACCCGAGAGTTTTGGCGCGAAGCGGTAACGGCCATGGGCCGGTCAGTAACCTGTGATCTCACACCAGCGGATCAACACGCCGCACCCTTTGTGATACCGTTAGGACTCCCCTCGCCGCTTGTTCAAATCCAATCTTTGTGGAGCTTATGGGACCTGATGGGGTCATCAGTCCCTAAACTTACAAACTACTTATGAACTACCTTATACTAAAGACGACCCAAACATCCATGTCCGAGGGGAGGGGGGGAGACGAACACCCAACCGTAGTGGCCGTACAGACTGTGACTGGCGCGCCACAGACCTCTCGGCCACCGCGGCTGGTTCGCTGCTTGCCGGCCTCTCTCAATGACTTGGCTGTGTTCCTGTTTCCAACCAAGAAAAGTAGTACATTCGAATATTATTAATATTATATGTTGCCTACCAGCATCAACCAGTTTTCTCACTGATCTAGTCTTCATTAATATTCCCACTCTTCCTACCTGTTTTTGCTTTTATATTATCGGAATCAAACTGATACCGGTGATTACATTATAAATAAATGCACGTTATTAATTACTAATATGTAAACATAGCATGTAAGGTGGTGAAAATTCCTGCCACCTTACAATATGTTTGGAATCTCGGTCCAGCAAAATTTTCACTCGTCGCCAATAACGTAATACGTTGCCGTATAGCAGCTCCAGACATTCATTGCCCTCCCCCCCCCCCCCTTCTGAAGAAATCCATTCCCTGTATTGGACCTATATTGGTCTGTGACGACCGTATCTGCTGGTAGCTCGGCCGCATGGTTCAGCTGTCAATTGTTAAAGATGGCGGTTGTATTTCATACATCGAATGTGTTAGAGCAGAGAAGTGTGATTTGTTTTCTTTCCAGCAAGGGACGCACGCCCATCGGGATATAAAGGCAAATGTAATCCATATGTGGCGGGAACGGCCCCCGTTTGACATGTGTGAAGTGATGGTGGTGTGAGTTCGAAAATAAGAAGTTTTGCACGACAATGAGCAATCCATGACGCTATGTTCGTCGCTGAATGACATTTTCCATGGGAATGTAAGGGGGAAAGCGGATCGGCGAGTGCACATGACTGCGCTTTCCGGTAGCTTCACATGTCGTATTAGAATGCTGAAGTCCCTGAACATTTACAAATAAAGACATCTCGACGAACTCTGACGCAGGGGCATCTTAAATACTGTGCTGCGATGTGTGAACTTGTGTAGATACTATGAGTAAAACTAGTGTATGAACATTAGAAAGATGTACATTAGTAATGACCTGTAAGTTTCCTTGCTGCATCAAACATGGAAAATATCCCCCAAGTTTTCGGCTATAACTTCCACAGTCGTGAACTGGAGCCGTCCTCTTTCAGGACCACATTTCAGCATCCAGTTGGCTGGTTTACATGGTGAAAGCGCGTACCTAGGTGGCTCCCTGTAAAATCAGAGAATTTACAAGCGCGCTCTATCCTGCGTTGGTGGCAGCGCCATCACTCGCAACAGGTACTAAACTGCGAGAAGTGCTACAGTTCTGGAAGTCATTCTCCTTTCTCCTCGTACAGTGGGCGCTTCCACGTATGGCTGTTACTAGGAACGGCTCTGCTAGCAACAAGGAATGTAGAACGCAAGTAATCTGTGAGTTTTAATGGACTATTATGTACGCGCCTTAACTGTCGTGACGTAAACCCAGTATCGCATATACGAAATTTCGCAGTACTGCCAAAACTTGATAGATGCACTCCACCCCTCTCCTCTTTTTCGTGCTTTCAACCCCCACTCCCTATCCGCTCGCTTCACGTCACCTTGTAGACCCGCCCACTAACACTAAAAATGACAGCTCGAAATTTAATGTAACGCCTTAATATTGTAAAAAGATATAAAAAAGCCAAGATCGCTGTTCATCAATTTTTATTTACGACGACCGGTTTCGCTGAACTATGTCAGCATCATCTGGTCAAATAAAATATTTTACAAGGCCATAATCTTGTAATGTCAATCAGTTGCTATATAACAATTTACAGTGCAACTGATTGACATTACAAGATTATGGCCTTGTAAAATATTTTATTTGACCAGATGATGCTGACATAGTTCAGCGAAACCGGTCGTCGTAAATAAAAATTGATGAACAGCGATCTTGGCTTTTTTATATCTTTTTACAATATTATAAGTGGATCGCCTCCTAAAACGTAAAACAACGTAAGGCCTTAACTTCACATCTGAGTCGAAAATGGAAAACGGAACGCTAGACGTAAGCATTCTGTAGAACTTTACGACTTTTGTTTTTACCATATTTCGTACCGTTTCAGAGATATGTGGAAAAAAACGACGTTCTGTCACTGGGTGTATGTCTGACTGTAACGTGTTCCCACTTTTTATGTCGCGCCGTTCACCTGATCCATACCAAATTTAGCAGACTTATTGTTGGCTGCAGCGACCAGAACCTCCCTCCTGCACGCCGCCGGAGGGGCGACACTATACCATATCTCTGCTGTTACACGTCTAATAGAAAAAATGTCAAGTAAAAGTTATTCGGAATTTAATATAGAGTTATTTTTGTTTGAATTGTTTTCGACATTTTGACTCAAATTTTGTAGACACGAATAAAAAAAATTCATACTTTTGTATCTACTGTCATGTTCCTCTGCTTTGTCATTTAATGGAAGTTCGAAGAATGATTTGAGGTTGAAATTTCATCTAGTGATGTATATATCACAGGATACAATATTCATCATTCATTATTATTGGGATTGCTTTCGTTACTGCCGTACTCGCCCCCCCCCTCCCCCCAGTATATCAGTTTTTTTTACAATTGGATTTCTTTGAAAGTCTTCCAAGAAGGCTGCTTTTGTGGCCTACTTTTCCAAACATTTCAAACAAAAATATTGTTATTTTAAATATATATTTCATTATATATATTAAATTTTCTGTAAATTGTAGTAAATATTATAAATTTTGTTATTTTCTTTTATGTATTTAATTTTATAATATTTGTATTTACGTCCTTTTTTTTGTCCGAGATGTTCGCAGTAATCATAAAACCATTACAGTGCTATTTTTTGGACATCATTTGGTGCCCCTCTGCGTGTGCCACATGGGGCGGACACAACGGTTCCCCCTGCTGCCTCCTGTAAATCCCGGCCTGCGTAAACCAGCCAATGAGAAGTCGTCATCTGGTTATAAAAGCGGAAATCACCAGCTCACGACACTCATTTTTATCCCTGATGACTATAGGGGGGTACACTCGAAATCCTGGGATACTTGCCGGTCGCGGTGGCCGAGGGGACTGAGGCTCTCCAGTCACAGTCTGCACGGCCACTACGGTTGGGGGTTCGAATCCCCCCTCGGGCATGGATATTTGTGCCGTCCTTAGTATTAGCTAGTTTGTAAGTAGTTTGTAAATTTAGGGACTGATGATCCCTTAGTTAAGTCCCATAAGTTATACAAACATTTGAACATTTTTCTGGGATACTTGAGGCTGTATGTACATTGTTTTATCTAAAAAATAAGGGCCAGAACTTTCTAATTCGTCCTTGTAACAGAAGGAAACACAAACTAAATAACTGAAGGGTAGTGACACCTACGCAAAGATGACAAAATTCAGATACAGGTGACGGCAGTATCTTGTATACGAGGTACGAAAGAATGGTGCATTGGTATAACTGTCATTTGTAGCTTGGTAATTGATGTGGAAAAGTTAATATCGTGATTTGTGACCACACGGACGGAAATAACAGGCTTTAGACGCGAAATGGTAGTTGAAGCTACAAGCATCCCTTTCGGAAATCGTTAAGGAGTCAGTATTGCAAGAGCGACAGTGTCATGAATGTGCCGAGAATACAAAACTTCCTGCATTACCTGTTACAACGGCCAACGCAGTGGTAGACTATCTACACTTAATTATCGTGAGAAGTAGCTCTTGCTTAGTGTTTAGGTTTGTTCTAAAATACAAACAACGCTAGGTGAAAATCCCTACGAGGGTGGGAAGTACATCGATGAATGTATCCGTTGGCGATATTGAGATACGGCCAGCTGGCCACCGACTAAAGTACAGCATGCCATCGTTCGCAGTGCCTCTCATGAGGTCGTGACACTAGTAAGTCCTAATTTCAGTTTATAAGAGCTAACAGGAACGTTAGACTGTGCTGCAGACCCTACGAAGCCAAAAACCAACGGAGTTATCGAGGCACCTTGCTAGCTGATGGTTGTTCCATTGATTATTATATTTATTTACCCCGATTTTTGAAGTCTTGTGTTAGGAACAAAACGGATGCATTCCAGACACTTTTTGTACTCATTCCCTCTTTCCTATCTCATGCTCCCTTAATCTATGAATACCTGATTCTCACCCCTTCTGTCCTTCTCCTCTGTTCTCATGAACACCCCCCGTCAATCTCGTACTCACGTACCTCTCCCTACCCACTATGTTTGCCCACCAACTCCCATTTCCTATCTCTCTATCCTGTTTCATTCTTTGAATTATATCTGACAATCTCGTCAACTCCCTCTCGCTATGCCCGTCTCCTACACACAAATCTATGATTGTACATCTCTTTATATCCATATCTTCCTGCCGTTCCTCTCATTCCATCTCCTCCTCCAACTTTTCGTCGCCCTTGTTTTTATCCATTCCTTCCTCTCCTCTTTCTTCAACTGTGTGTATTCCCTCTGTCTGACCATCCTTTTCTTCACCCCACACTCACAAGCCAATTTCCCTCGGCCCTTTCTCTCTGTCTATTCCCTCCTCTCCCGCCTGACTGTATCCATTTCTTCAATCTCCCCTCCATTCTCTCTCTCTCTCTCTCTCTCTCTCTCTCTCTCTCTCTCTCTCTCTCTCTCCTGCTGTCTCCTATCTATCTCTCATCTCCTGTCCACCTCATCCTTCTCATTCTCTGTCCATCACGTCCTGCACTTCTCTCACTATTTCTTGCCCCCTGACGTGTACACACAAGATTATGTACGTGTCAGATTGCTTTTGAAGCCCTGATTGCTGTGACATCTACCGAAACCAGATCATACTTTCGTCTGAGTTGGCATATTGTTAAGGGAACGATCTTCAGGATGGCATTTTACTTGTACCCCACTTTACTTGTACACAAATAAGAAGTAACTGTGCCACAATTTGTATTACAGGGAAAATAAGAAGAAGCTGTAATAAAAAGTTGCATGCATTGCAGATAAAGAACACACAAATTTGAGGTAGCCATGTCAGATATTTTCTACAATTCATTTAGATTCTGAGTAACTTTGCACATTGCTGCCTTGCTGTAGGAGAAGAAAAAACGACACAGTAAAATTACATAAAAGCACCTACAAGAGACAACCTGCAACGTGCAACGTGCAATTCATTATTTAAGCGGTGGCCCAGGTCCCCTATACCCCTCCCTTATATACGCCACTGGCCCACATGACTGCTGCAAGCTTCCGAACGGAAATCACGCTGATCCACTCGGACGGTACTAACACAGATTGGGTTAGTTCACCTTATCACTACTTTGGACGGGTTTGATTAAACAGTTTAATTTGCAAATTACAATTTAATTAATTGTTTGGTTTCTGGAGGGTCATCCTCGCGTGTACATTGCTATCAAGTGTATTAACCTGTGACACGGCCATACCCATTTCTCTCCCCCCCCCTCCCTGTCACAATGCTTCCTTCCCCTCCCCCCCCCCAAACACACACATAGCATTGGGTAGGCCAAGTGTATTACATCGTATGCTGAGAGACCTGTGGCGGTTTTGTTTCGCTCACATCGATAAGAGTGTGCGCCGTGAGGTGGGTACTGTCTAATGGAAGAATGTCCATGTTGTTAGAAATAAATTAACTTTTCAGGTTTCTTGTGAAAGAAGTCTATCTGAAGAAATTTGAGCCAGAAGGTTTTGATATCGTTGACCTTTGTTAGCTTCTTCCCCTGTGTGATTTGGCAATGACTGATTGGTTTACATGTGCTCAAAATAGACCCTAATCGTTGATTGTACGGCGAGGCAGTTATCAGTGGTTTAGTCCCCTATAAACAACAACAACAACAAAGTTATCAGTGTGTTGTTGTGGAGTTGGGAGCATAACACGTTGTACGGGCATAAGTCCGCTATTCGCACTGCGAGTGGATGACGTGTTGTTACAGTGACAGTTGATTTCAAAAAATGTTCAAATGTTTGTAAATCTATCGGACCAAACTGCGTGGTCATCAGTCCGTAGCTTACAAACTACTTACACGTAGGTAAACTAACCTAAGGACAAACACACACACCCATGCCCCAGGGAGGACTCGAACCTCCACGGCGAGCAACCGCGCATTCCGCAGCAAGACGCTTTAGACCGCTCGGCTACTCCACCGCGGCAGTTGATTTCAGTCATGGCGGTTAGCACGTGTGCTGTTGTGACTAGTGATTGACGGCGTTAATTTGGTGGAAGGCGTTTGTTCCTTAGCATTTGGTTTGCTGTTGATAGCATTTACGTCTACAAGGGTTATTCCAAAATAAAGGTCCGATTCGCCGTAAATATTTGAAAGCTGTGCCAAGGACAAACCTTGCGCGTTAAACGTCACCGGTAATGTTGTTGCTGTGCGCTGTTGATAGTGCCAGTTCACAATGTTTAAGACAATCAGTCAGCCTGCCAATTGTAAAGTAAGGACAGTGATACGGTTTTCGTCTGCAAGAAACAATTCAGCGGTAGAATTCAACATAATGACTGACAGTAAAATGTGCAAGTAGGTGCTAGCCTTTAATGAAGGACGGGGAAATATGCACGACGCATCACCCTCCGGCCGACCATCCGTGGTTTCAGCCGAGTTGGCTCATGCGGTTGACGACAAAATTCGAGACGATCGACGATTCACTACCTAAAGGAGTTTCTTGGCGGCAAGCGCTTCGACACAAATCATTAAGTCAAAGAAACTTTTTAAGACTGGTTATCTTCGCATATGGCTGATTTCTAAGACTTAGGCAGTCAAGGGTTTGTTGAACGATATGACAAATGTCTAAATAAGTATGCAGATTATGTAGAAAAATAGAGAAACACGGAATGTCAATAAAACAATTACGTTAGTAACAAGTTTTATTTTGGATGTATTTGTTTTAACCGAACCTTACTTTTGGAATATCCGTCATATCCGCCCGCTGCTGCCTCGTCCATGATGACCTCACTTAGAATTTCGTATGACTGCGTTTCTTCATTTCTAAGTCCCTCGATCCCTGCTTAAGCACCTTCCGTAATTACGATTTTTTTCTGGTTTTATGGGAAGTAGTTTGCCGTATTACACCACGCTCCACTTATTTATTGAAGTGTTTTAATGAAAAAGTTCAAGAATCTTCCACATATTTCTTATGATTGACGTAGTTGTAAGTTTCAGAAAATTCTTTCTATATATAAATATCGGAGTATTCCAATCAAGGCCGGCCGCAGTGGCCGAGCGGTCTGCGGCGCGCCAGTCACAGTCTGCACGATCGGGGGTTCCAATCCCACCCTCCGGCATGGATGTTTGTGCCGTCTTTAGTATAAGCTAGTTCATAAGTAGTTTGTAACTTTAGGGACTGATAACCCCGTAGTTAAGTCCCATAAGCTCTACAAACATTTGAACTCCAATCAGGAGGTAATCTGTTCTGATTGTACACTTGTGCTACCAATAATCCTGTTGTAAGTGTAGAGTGTTGCTCTATTTTTCGATCCAGCTGCAGTTTTCAACGTTACTATATCAATATCTTAATTTCAGCCAGTTTTGTTATTATATTAATGTATTGTTTTATTGATTGAAGGAAACCTCATGAGGTTCTGTTGCGCTTCTTCGTGAAGAAAGCGTAGTTTTCACTGACTGTTTAGGTGCTTTAATGTTAACTGGAATTTTCTGTCACAAATTTGCCCTCTTGCTCGTTTCGGGTCACAACGGTGGTGTAACACCAGAATTTTATATTAATGTGTTTCCCAAAATTTTCAAATGTCTGTAAGTCGTTCGGAGTCAGCTTCGTGATTATTAGACAGTAGCTTATAAACTGCTTAAACTAAGGTAAACTCACCTAAGAACAACACAAACACCCAAGCCAGAGAGGAGGCCGAACCCCGACGGCAAAAGGCCGCGCGCACCGCAGCACTGCGCCCCAGTGCGCACGGCTAATCCGCCGCGGCTGAGTTTTTAGCACTCACTGTTTTATAATCACTGTATTTACTTGTGGACCTACCTCGCCTCCTGGTTGAGAACGCTTATCAAATTAGCGTAGCTAAACATTCTTGTTTATGCTGCAATACGCCAAAGTTTGTAAGTATACGTAAAACTTCTTTACTCCCGAAATCCTGCCTTAGTTTATTCTGTCAGTTTGATTACGTTAAGCAAATATAATCCAGATATATTAGTGTGAGCATGTTATTGTACTGTAATTCTGTTGTTCTCGTTATGGATATGTTTGTCTGTTGCTATGAGGGAATATTCATTTTAAATTTGGGCCCTGAATTAAAATTCTACTAAGCTAAACATAGCGATTTTGATATCAGCATTAAAATAAAATTTTGATGTCACTAGCTAAAATTGTCAAATAATCTTTTCAAATTTCCATTGTTTAACGTGCTTTTAATGCTTGTGACGCACTATAAACCATTATTTTGCTGATTTCAGTGGATTAATTTATTGTGTGTTAAACTTGAGCTTAAATATTGCTGAATTAGTCAATTGTCTAATGAATGTATATTAAGCGAAATGATGCCCTACTGAATTATGCCGGGTAAGTCATTCCTATCTCCTCTGAAAGGTGTTGTTTTGAGCTTGTTGTTTTGTGTTTTGTGGACGACAGGAGCTAAGAACTTCTGGCTATGTACACTTGTTCCAAGGAACTTGAATTCAGCCTGTCTTTCTTCAGTAGCGATTGATATGAATAAGACTTTGAGGTTTAGAGCCTGACCCTTGGGAAGATAAGTTATATAGATCTTAACACGAGTTCAGTATTTGATTAATACATTAATACTGTATGTGTGTATTTGTCGGTTGCCGGTCTGTGAGGGAAGCAAGAGTCTCGGGGATGTTAAATCGAAGCTGTCAGATCATGCATACTTTTAAACGGAGCCTGGTGTGTAGCATCGACATTGGCAGCGGCGGTTGGGGATTACCCCTTTCGCTACATGTGGAGGCTCTCAGTTATAGTGACCTTGGCTTGTCTTCGTACCGTTCGTGCTTCATCTGTGCTTCCGATCGACTGAATTACTACCGACAGGAATATGTAATTTGGGTTGATACATGTGTGTGCCTAAATCTTTGGTAATCCCTTTGTGCCGTTGTGCTTAATCGACTATGGTTAGTGAAGGTTTCTAAATTTTTATATGTGTTGTTGTGGTGGTCTTCAGTCCGGAGACTCGTTTGATGCAGCTCTTCACCCTACTCTATTCTGAACAAGCATCTTCATCTCCTCATAATGTGAGACGGGGGCTGTAATTAGTCTATTTTTTCATACTAACCTTGTGTTACTGTACCTTTCTCTTTACGCTAATTATTTAAATATGTAACATTTTTCTTTGTAGATCTTTATTTATTTTGATTTCTGTCCCTTTGGGGACACATCAGGAGTGATGGGCTCCTGGGATTGTAGTACATTCTATGTTTATATGAAAATTTAGGGATTTTAATGTTTAATGGCGCAGCTTGGTTGCTAAAAAGTGGTTTTCCGTGTTGGGTACGGTCAGGCCAGGCAGAGCGACGCCGACGGCAGTGACGCTGTGTTAAGTTACATGTCGACCCTGCTTAACAGGTCGCAGCAATTACGGTCGGATAAAAATTTCAGATCACCCGCTCCAACCGCCTGTTGCCTGCGAAACTGAAAAAAAAATCAAATGTTTGTAGAGTCTATGGGACTTAACTTCGGGGTCATCAGTCCCTAAACTTACAAACTACTTATGAACTAGCTAATACTAAGGACGGCACAAATATCTATGCCTGAGGGGGGATTCGAACCCCCGACCGTAGTGGCTGTGCAGACCGTGACTGGAGCGCCTCAGTCCCCTCGGCCACCGCGGCCGGCCCTGCGAGCCTGAGACGCTGCCGTCAATGATCATCTGTGAGGATAAGGTGACGCACTTGCTGGAGGGTTATATGAATCAGACTTGTTGGATTCTGTCCCTTATTTTATTCTTTTGATATCTGCCTATTTACTCTGGGGAGCTTAGGGCTAACGATAATTTCAACCCCATGTGTAGCCAATCTAATAGCATTCTGTTTTGCAAAACCTCCGACCTTTGACTCAGCCAGTCATTTTTGTGTCTCAATATTTTAACATTTGTAAAAGATTGTTTGAATACCATTATCTGTTTTTCATGATAGGAAATGTCATCTAATTTTGTGTCAAGATAGGATTTTTTATGTTTAATAGTAATAAATTGATTTTGAGCAGATCGTCTTTAATTTAAGAACATTCCTTTTTCACTATTTTGGAGGGGAAACAAAATAGTTAAATTCCACAGTTTACCAATAATTTTTCAAGTACATTTTTTTTGTTTGGTACAACTGATACATTGCAATAGAGTAGGAATATTTATTATATGTTTGAAAATATGATCACATCATAGCTGATCAGTAACATTATAATTTTCCATATTTTGGAGAAATATGGTGGCGACCCAAGATAATTAATTACTGTTATATATATATATATATATATATATATATATATATATATATATATATATATATATATATATATATATTAATTCATAAATAACGACATAGTTCACACTTGGTGATTCCTGCCAAAGGATTATCGACTAGTTTACAATAAGAACGGCAACCTACAACCATTTTAATGTGCTTACTGTGTTCATCTCTTGGTCTTCTTCACTTTTCCCCCACACTTCCCTCCAATGCTAAATACACTATTTCTGATGTCTAAGAATGTGTCCTATCAATCGATCCCTTCTTTTCGTTAAGGTATGCCAGAAATTACATTTCTCCCCAATTCTATCTAGTACCTACTTATTAGTAAGGCCGTCCACCCACTTAATCTACAGCATTCTTCTGCAGCATCACATGTCAAAAGCCTCAATCCTCTTCCTGTCTGCAGGGTTTATCGTCCATGTTTCAACATTCCACACAAATGATTTCAGAAAGGACTTTGTTATGCTTAAATTGATTTTCAATGTTAACGAATTCCTCGTTTTCAAAAATGCCTTTCTTCCCGTTTTGCATTTTATATCCTCAGTAATACGACCATCATGTGTTATTTTACTGCGCAAGTAAAAAAACTCATCTAAAACCTTATAGTTCCTTAACCTAATCTAATTCCTTCAGAGTCGCCTGATTTTCTTAGACTGCACTCCATTACCCTTGTTTTGCTCTTCTTAATGTTCATCTCATTTGCTCATTTCAAGACACAGTCCAATCCGTTCAACTGCTCTTCCAGGCCCTTTGCTGTCTCTCGGGGAATTACAATTTCATCAGCAAAACGCAATGTTTTATTTCTTCACCAAAAATGTTCAAATAGTTGTAATTCTATGGGACCAAACTAATTTTGGTCATAAGTCCGTAGACTTACAAACTACTTAAACTAAGTTGAACTAACTTAAGGACAACACTCACATCCATGCCAAGGGAGGATTCGAACCCCCAACGCGTGAGGCCTATTTCTTCATTCTGAACTTTAATTCCTTCTACAAATTTCTCTTTGCTTTCCTTTATAGCTTGCTAAATGTACATATTGAATAACATTGGGAAAGGCTACAACCCCATCTTACTCCTTTCGTAAACACCGCATCCTTTTCATGCCCTTGAACTCTCGTTTTTGCACAAGTTGTAAATAACCTTCCGTTCCCTATATTTTACTCCTGCTGATTTCAGAATTTGAAAGATTGTATTCGTTTCAACGCTGTCAAAAGCTTTTTCAAAGTCTACAAAAGGTAGAAATTTAAGTTTGCCTTTCCTTAATCTATCTTCTAAGATAAGCAGTGAAGTAAGTATTGCCTCCCGTGTTCCTAAGATTCTCCTGAATCCAAACTAATCTTCCCCGAGGTCGGCATCTATCAGGCTTTACATCCATCTGTAAATAATTCGTGTTAAAAATTTGCAACCATGATGTATCAACTTGATGGTTCTGTAATCTTCGCACCTGTCTGCACCTGCTTTCTTTGGAATGGGGATTATTATATGTTTCTTAGTCTGAGGGTATTTCCGCTGTCTCATACATCTTAGACACCAGGTGAAATAATTTTGTTATGGCTTCCTCTCCCAGAGACCACTAGTTCTGAGTGACTGTCGTCCACATTATATATAATATCGAACAGCTGTGTGTCAGTGTCGCTAAAACTCAGAAATCGCTTGACCACTACGAATAATTTTTTTGTTCGATTTAATATAGAGGTGGTTTAGGAAAAAAAATGAAAGGAATACGGAGAAACTGGAAGGAACAGCTGAAGTTTGAAAATATCTAATGTACGATGCCTATTATCCCCTCGAAAGGAAACCCGCCAGTTACAACTGTTTGGCATCTGCAGACATGGGAGGAGAAAGGGGAACACTGCTACTCCTTTGATGCATCATAATATTAATACGTGAACACGATTTTTAATCTTTCTTAGATATAAAGTAGAATGTCCTTTAATGGTTTTGTTTGTTTGCAATTCACAAAAATCTATGTTTTATTATAATCCTGATTAAATTTTGCACTCTTGACCTGCAAACCAAGAGGTTACCTAGCAACATGTTCCGACAACATTTTAATAATTACCAGAAGGTTCGATCATGTGTGGATAAGAGAGTTTTAATAACTTGGAGAGTATTTCTGTAACATGCAAGTCAGTGCATGGAGCTTGGTAAAGAGTACTTTGCAATAAGCTTTGACAGTGTCTCAGTGATCATAACGTAAGATGAAAGATATAAGAGCGGGAATTCGGAGATGAACTGGAGAAACGGAATTAACAAAGAGAGTAGGGTGGGTGGGGGGGGGGGGTTGGAGGACGAGGAGATAGTGGCCTGTAAGAGATATGCCGAGAGAGGGGAAGGAGGAGACGGGCAAAGACATGACAGAAGAAGAGGTGGATGAGCAGAAAGGAAGAGAGAGGATTGGAGGGAGATGGATTGAGAGAACATGGGAAAAGTAGACTCTAGGCCATTAAAATTGCTACACCACGAAGGTGACTTCCTACAGACGCGAAATTTAACCGACAGGAAGAAGATGCTGTGATGTGAAAATTATTAGCTTTTCAGAGCACTCACACAAGGACGGAGCCGGTGGCGACACCTACAACGTGCTGACATGAGGAAAGTTTCCAACCGATTTCTCATACACAAACACCAGTTGACCGGCGTTGCCTGGTGAAAGGTTGTTCCGAAGCCTCGTGTAAGGAGGAGAAAGGCGTACTATCACGTTTCCGACTTTGATTAAGGTAGGATTGTAGACCATCGCGATTGCGGTTTAACGTATCGCGACATTGCTGCTCGCGTTGGTCGCGTTCCAATGACTGTTAGCAGATTATGGAATCGGTGGGTTCAGGGGGGCAATACGGAACGCCGTGCTGGATCCCAACGGCCTCGTATCACAAGCAGTCGAGGTGACATGCATCTTATCCGCATGGCTGTAACAGATCGTGCAGCCACGTTTCGATCCCTGAGTCAACAGATAGGGACTTTTCAAGGTAACAACCATCTCCACGAACAGTTCGACGACGTTTGCAGCAACATGGACTATCAACTCGGAGACCATGGCTGCGGTTACCCTTCACGCTGCATCACAGACAGGAGTGCCTGCGATGGTATACGTAACGACGAACCTAGGTGCGCGAATGGCAAAACATCATTTTTTTCGGATGAATACATGTTCTGTTTACAGCATCATGAGCATCATGATGGTCCCATCCGTGTTTGATGACATTCCGGGTATTCGTCATCCCCATACTAGCCTAGCGTATCACCCGGCGTGATGGTATGGGGTGCCATTGGTTACACGTTTCGGTCACCCCTTGTTCGCATAGACGGCACTTTGAACAGTGGCCGTTACATTTCAGATGTGTTACGACCCGTGGCTCTAGGCTTCATTCGATCCCTGCGAAACCTTACATTTCAGCATGACAATGCACGACCGCATGTTGCACGTCCTGTGCGGGCCTGTCTGGATACGGAAAATGTTCGACTGCTGCCCTGGCCAGCACATTCTCCAGATCTCTTACCAACTGAAAACTTCTGTTCATTGGTGGCCGAGCAACTGGCTCGTCACAATACGCCAGTCAGTACTCTTGATGAACTGTGGTATGAAGCTATATGGGCATCTGTACCTGTACACGCCATCAAAGCTCTGACTCAATGCCCAGGCTTATCAAGGCCGTTATTACGGCCAGAGGTGGTTGTTCTGGGTACTGATTTCTCAGGATCTATGCACCCAAATTGCGTGAAAATGTAACCACATGTCAGTTCTAGTATAATATATTTGTCCAATGAATACCCGTTTATCATCTGCATTTCTTCTTGGTGTAGCGATTTTAATGGCCTGTAGTGTAAATATGTAGTTAACTCCGGTTTTCAGGTAGCTTTATAAAAAATGTGTTTCTGGTGTGACTGAAATCATGTCAAGTTACACTTCGTCTCCAAAAGCTCAGTTTTGCAGAATATGAATTTAATTGCTTATTTACAGTTCATTACAAATGTACTTAAATGTTTTTGGTTTATTTTTGGTTCATATCGAGGGATAGAATGTTATGGGCGTGTTTTCCACCACTACCAACAGAGATAATAAACTGGGAACTGTTTATCGGAAGGGAATGTCTATCTCATCGCACGGGAGGAGATGCTACTGGGTAATGCTTGGTAGCGGTTTTTTTCGGCTGACGTTTAATGTCATTTTGTAAATTTTGTGAGGATTGCTTTTAGTTCAGTTGATTCTCAGAGCTAGAACTGCTAAGATAATCTGTATTTAATACGTACGTTATTAATAATGCATCGAATATAAAAGACATACATTGTTAAAGTTATTTTTGGAATTACTGATGTCTTCCCAATGAACTGTTGCAAGTGAACAAAGATTTTCTCATTGCTGAGCTATTTTTTTGTGGTTTATAAAAAGTTTTGTTATATAGATTAACCATTTAGTGAAGTGGCACAAAGATATCAGTGAAGCATCGCAAGTATTTTGCACCTATTTTGGATAACGTTTGCGAGGAATATATTTCCAGTTTTTCGTTGGAGAGCACCAACTGACGGAAACGAAATCTGGTCATGGCCTTGGAAGTGTGAACTTACGGTAGGCCGTGACTCTTAATAAGTTGATCAATGGGTAAGCATGCCGCCACTTGCTCCCTGTACTTTTGAATCTGATGAGTTAAGATTTTTAGACTATGTAATAGTGCTCTATATATGCATTGTTCTGTGTATGAGTTAAAAATGTTTTTTTCGGAGTGCTCGCAATGCCAATGTGCATATCCTATATGGTTCAATTATACTGGTTGTAACCTCATATTAAACCATATAGCGAGCAATTATTTTTGGATACTTTTTTCCTCAGAAACTATTAATTACCTCCATAAGACTACACAAGATCGTTTAACTGAACTTTTTTATTCCGCATTCACGCCATTAATTTTGCCATACTGCCCTTCTTTCTGGAATGATGTCAAAAGGAATGTTTTGTAATTTTAATCTGATGAGTCAGTATTATTAAAATAACATTTAAGATGAGATAAATACATATAAATATCTCAGAAATTTAAGAATGTTCAAGAAATATAAACCGAACTACGAGAAAGTCTTCAGTGTCTTCTATATGAACCTCAACTTTGCAGCTGTATCTAACCGCTTTGGAATCGACAATACAAGCGAAATTTGAGCTGCAATGGGAGCAGGCGATTCAAGGAACTAAAATATGACACTGTACAGGAATTCCTACAGACAGGAATAAAAAAGTAAGCTGCCGTTCTCGTCCTTCTGGAAGGACGTCAGCGCTATCTGGGTAAAAATAGGTCTCTCGGGTCCACTAATATATCTATTTAAATGTTTTAGTGGAACTACTTGTTGTGCTATGGGGGCCAGTGCGGGCGATTGAATATAGAGGGTTGCGTCTATCCTTTGCGGTCATATGATTGCCACCAGGGCGGAACTGTTTGCCAAACCCTTACGCTTCTGGCGGGTTGAAAATTTAAATTTAGTCTTGTTGTAATTTGGTGTCTGTTGTATCTTATTCATGACCCTGTTAAACTGACTCGCGCAGTGCACTACAGATTAATTTAACTTAATTTTCTGGTCGGCTTCCCGTTGTAGATTGACTCCATTGTAGAAGCGATGTAGGAAACTTCAGGTATTTTGTGCTTAGCCGAGTGCGTTACTTGTTCCAACGGATTGTGCTGTTATGCTTCAAATGATCACAGCTTCCTGTTTGTATTTGCTTCCGCTGCCTGGGGCGCGTTATGCCGGTCGATCGTGGATTACGTGGTGCAGGTTGCGCATTCTGATATGTAGCTGAAGTTAGTAACCGCAAACAGTAGGCTGTTTGTAACGAAAGCACCAAGTTCGGCATGTGGCTTATAATACCAAAGATAAGTTGTTGCTCGTCAAACACTGTTTCCGTGTGCAGATTACAAAATTTGAATTAATGCTTCTCCGCAATGTCGAGCATTGGTTAACTTTGTTTTTAAATTGCACCTATGTTTCAGCATTATAACGGATTTATTACTGACTTTTTTGTGGCTGGGAGCAGGTGTTTTACTTTCATGTGGTTACTTTGATGAATTGACGTTCTCAGTCTAGTACATGTAAAGTGAAATGGGTAATTTTTCTCATTAGGATGTTGGAAAAGGCAGATTTAAGGTGTATTTATCTGTGTTCATAATGCACCATGAATTGTAATAATTTGAAAGTATACTTTCCAACTTCTTTTGATGAACTTCGAAATTAAAGTAATTAAAAGTGAGTATTGAAAGCTGCTACTTGTATGCGCTAGACATCATTGAAGCCGGTGGCGGGATGTAATATCTTGTTCTGAGAATCTGCTTAAGCTGAGACGCCAAGATAGCTTGCTTTAAATTTCTTTAATGATACCGATTTTGCCAAATCAATGTCATCATTTTCACGTACTTCAATATTTAAATATCACACAATAATACTTTGTAATACTTCAAGCAACGGAAAGTGATCGTGATGAAATATTTCTGTGTGATATTTAAATATTAACAGTCTTGGACATGGGAACATAGATGTTCTGAAACCGATATTATTGAAGTAATTTAAAAGAAGCGATTAGAATATAAATCTATTCTTTCTGCATTATCTAATACTCAGTCATCTACTATTCTTTCAAATTCTGACTCCATAACTGGATCCCCCATATCTTCCCAATCAATTCCTTTTTCTAAAACGTCTTTAGACAAGTTTTACCTCCTCTCCCCACAAGACCATCAGTGTGATCTTACCGCCGATTTTCTCTGCGTTTTACTGTGGAATTCCTATTGCACTCATAATGTTACCACCATCGTTTCTAATTTCACCGACGATACATTTTTTCTGTATGTTGATTTTGCCCTAACAACATTAATTTTCTTTTCGATATCTGATGCCAATATCGCGAAAGCAGTGCCCCAAAATGGCGTCTGTTATTTGTTCTCCCGCCGCCTGCGACACTGAGTCAACGATAAGCCTCGTTGGTGAACAAAACATAGGCCCATCGAAACTCATCGTCAGCTCAGATTGCGGCCAGAACATCATGAGCAAACTGATGGGACGTCGTTTGTGTCGTCATCAAAGTGTAAATGATGAAGATTGCAATGGGCGACCGGTCCTCACCTTTTTGAGCGAGATCGGTAGTGATATCTAACATTCTCTGGCCAGCGCTCTTCGACGACGAAGAGCTGAAGGACTATCATCGCTGGTTCCATTCACAGCCGGCAGACTTCTGCGATATGACAATTGTCCCACTTGTTAGGGCGAGAATGTAGTAAAATAGCTCGAACATACCTGTACCTGTTTCCAATTAAATTTATCATGTAACTGACTTTGTTAAAAAAGAAAAAAAAGTGGAATATACTTCCTGTTACGCCTCGTATTACGATTACATTTCATAACTTGAAAATGAGTTGCTGAAAGAGGGAAAATGACAAAATAAATTAAAATAGTGAACTCTAAACTGGCGGTTATTTATGCACCTCCATACTGACTAGTAAATGAAGGCATGCATAAAACTGTGCAAAATACTTTCAAATATATCGAAGTGCTGAGAATAAATATTGTAATTAGCCCGAGCAAACAATTCAATGAAAGACAAAAAATACTTCCGAATATAATAAAAAAATTGATACGTAATAAAGGAATGTAAGACAGTTTCTTAAATAATTGGCTGTCTTCAGCTGTTGGCGGATGGTAACTATTGATGCCGTATCGTAAACGGTATTGTGCTACCTGTGGTGACGTCTCCGGGGCCCCGGCCTTTGTCTTGTAAGGCATTGTCTGCTCACAACGACCGCAGCAGCAAGATCTATCTCGTCGTCGTCCTGTCCCATGCCAGCCTTTATTGAAAGCGTTATTTTCTG
The DNA here is from genome assembly GCA_026315105.1 of Locusta migratoria. Lineage (NCBI taxonomy): Eukaryota > Metazoa > Arthropoda > Insecta > Orthoptera > Acrididae > Locusta > Locusta migratoria. Next base: position 208,098,919 of record CM048744.1, on the reverse strand, counting down.
GCGAGCGCGGGGTGGAAACAATAAGTTGCAAGTCAATGGAACTGAAAACATTCACATTATAAAGGGTAGGGTATCAATATCAGGGCAGCCGCGTCAACCACGCGACCTCGGTATCTTCTGATTAACATTAAACAGGAAGTTCTAGACTATTCAGGAAACTTCAGGTGTTTCAACTGCTTACCGCGACGTTTTCCTTACTGAATAGTACATTCGTACCAGTATGTGGTTATGTGTAAAATCAGCCATCGCATTTCCATCTCATAAAGGGATTCACTAGAATTTGAGCCATTCGAATTTGTGTTATTCCTGTATCGAAGACGAAAATATTTACTATTCATATATAGTAAATATTTACTCCAAGGAATTTATTTAGCAAGTCATTGCAAAATAAACTGTAAATGGAACAATGATGGAAAAAAAGACCAATGTGATTTTGGAAAATGCTGAAAAAGCAAAGCAAAGAAACCACAGATAAGACAAGCAATCTTTTGTAGAGACTGGTTCATCTATGAAAACATCGACGCGCAGAACATACAAGTACCACCGTCTTTCCTCAACAAAAGAGCTTGCCCAAAACTCGAGCACATTCTGCTGCTGCGAAAGATCTTTAATAGTCTCTATGGTTTCAATTTAGTTACTCCGCATAAGGACCGCCCTAGTGTGGCAATAGAACGAAAACGGAAGTTCTAAATTTCGCGTTTAACAAATCGTTTTCGCAGCAGAATAGGACAAACCTTACGACCATTAACTCCGTATGGAGGACATGGTATATGCACCCCTGCTGTAGAAAATCACGAAGAACTGTTGAATCAAACAATAATCTAATCCCAATTCGGTATGACAAATAGTTATCCAAGGTATTGGCCCCTTACTTAGGGAATCCAATTCGAAGCGCATAGTCGCATATGGCAAACCAGGCAGGCCCAACACAGACAGCTGCCACAAAGAACTGTTTTTTCGAACCAAGAATGATTTACAGAGGCCAGAATGAGAAACGTTGAAGTAGATATCCTCGGAGTAGTGAAGTAACTTAAGTCACTTAACAAGTCTTTTGGTCCGGACTGTATACCTATTGGTTTTCTATCTGATTAGGCTGAAGAGATAGCTCCTTACTTAACAGCCATATACAACCGCTCTCTCAAAGAAGGATCTGTACCAAATGATTGGAAAGTTGCACAGGCCACACCTACATTCACGAAAGGCAGTGGGAGTAACCCACCAAACTACAGGCCTATTTCATTGACGTTAATTTTCAGCAGGATTTTGGAACATATCCTGTTCCTTATTTAAGTAGTTCTTTTAGGTTGTTTGCGGATGACGCCGTCATTTACCGTCTAGTAATATCATCTGAAGATCAAAATCAACTGCAGAACAATCTAAATAGATATCACTATGGTGTAAAAATTGGAAATTGACTCGAAATAATGTGAACTGTGAAGTCGTCCACATGAGTATGAAAAAAAAAAAAAAAAATACGTTAAACTTTGTTTACAAGATAAATCAATCAAAAGTGAAGGCCGTAAACTCCACAAAATACCTAGGAATTACTATTACTTCAGACTCAAAATGGAAAGATCACGTAGATAATGCTGTGAGAAAGGCGAACTGCCGGCCGCGGTGGCCGAGGGGACTGAGGCGCTTCAGTCACGGTCTGCACGGCCACTACGGTCGGGGATTCGAATCCCCCCTCGGGCATGGATGTTTATGCCGTCCTTAGTTGTAGCTAGTTCATAAGTAGTTTGTAAGTTTAGGGACTGATGACCCCGTAGTTAAGTCCCATAGACTCTACAAACATTTGAAACATTTGTTTTTGAAAGGCGAACCAGAGACTGCGTTTTATTGGCAGAACCCTTAAAACATGCCACAGAACTACAAAAGAAAGTGCATACACTACGCTTGACCGTCCATTTTTGGAGTATTGCTGCCCAGTGTGGGATCCTTATCTGGTGGGTTTGACGGAGGACATCGGAAGAGTCCAGAGAAGGGAAGCTCGTTTCGTATTGTCACGATGCAGGGGAGACAGCGTTACGGAAATAATACAAGATCTGGGATGGAAATCATTACAACAACGGCGCTTATCGCTGCGGCGTGGACTACTTACGAAACTCCAATCGCCAACATTCTCCTCTGAATGCGAAAATATATTGTTGACTCCCACCTACACAGATAGAAATGATCATCAGAATAAAATACGAGAAATCAGAGCTCGTACGCAGAGATTCAGATGTTCTTTCTTCCCGCGCGCTATCCGAGAGTAGAATGGGAGAAGAATAGTAAAACGGTGGTTCGATGATCCATCTGCCAGGCACTTAAATGTGATTTGCAGAGTATCCCATGTAGATGTAGATGAATGCAGAAAATAAAAGACAACGCACCTGAAACGTGGGAAAGACTTCAGTTTGTGAGTCTCATCTCGGCCCAGAGAAAATTTAAACCGGCGACTGAGAGGCCTGGTCGTGAAAACGGCTATCACTATTGGATGGCATTGCAAAACCAACCGAACAATCACAGAGCCTAAGAGACGCAAAATTCGAGGAGACGCTGTAGGTGGAGAGCGAAATGGGACTTGGAGAGAAACCGCCGAAAGGACTTAGTCGGACGCCCGAGAAGCGAGAAGAGATGCTGGCAGCTCCCACTTGGGCAGACGCGGGACTTTGGCGGCTTCGCACGGAGTTCACGCCGCGCCACACAGCTGCAGAGAAGAGGGCAATTGATGCTGCCGCGACCACTATAGCTACTGCCGACGCACAGCCTCACCGCACCGCGCCGATCCAACGCCTGACGCCCACATCAGGTTAATATTGGTGAGAGAGGGACAAATTACCTTCCCCTTCCCCGTTCATATCTGAGTCATGCCCATGCGCAGTTAAATCTCGCTTGAGAGATTACTGTTTTTCATATCTTTTACTAAATAAAACTAAATTACATGTAATAATCCTCTGTGTAAACTGTTATTTCTGGAATCAATCCCTTGAATCTAATGTCCCTACCAGACTAGCTCCATAAGGTAAAGCAGTCAACAATTCGAAGATTTGTTTGAACACCACAGTGCTTTATTAGGCATGGTCCTGTTCATAGACTTACTAAATAAAAACTAGGCCGCTCGCTGGCGCTAGTGTCGTGTCTCCACATTGAACATGACAGAAGCCGCCATTAGCAGGGAAACAGTGCGTAAACATTGTTCGTTCGTGTGCTGCTTTTAATTGTAACACTAAGAATGTTAGCAAAGCCGAAGTCGGAAACGGTGTCACATTCCACAGTTGAGTTATTACTTACCGTATAATCTTTTCGTGGTGAAATAATAAATCATGACCGTTTGTTTTTCTTTAGGTATTCTCTTACAAATGATTCTCTAGAACTGATAAAAGTGCTGTGGTGTATGTCAAGTACTTATATTTTATTTGCATATAAATTACTAAAAATACTAACACGATTTATGTACTAAGTTGAGGTGAATGAATAACTAGGCGTATAAGAGGTATTTACATTTTTAATCATCTATCGTATGATGCAGAGGTAGGTCGAGTAATTGCTTTTAGGTAATTAACAGGTGGTAATTGTACTTCGTAACTGGCCAAATATTTGATCGAATGTTGCATACGCAGCCACTTTCAGAGGTACTACCTCTGTTAAAAAGTAATATGGGAATAAAATGCGTATTTAAATTTGTATGGATTATCATACACAAATTCGAGGAAGTTGAAAGAAAAATTCTATGTAATATGAAAAGGAATGTAGACAAAACTATGCTACGCAAAAATAAGCATGCAAAACGTACAGAGTAGTCTGCAAAAAGTAAACAGGACCTGACAGATAATTACGTGGATTAAATAATAATCGCACTGTCTGCTATTTTACAAGTTTCATGGAATTATTTTATGCAAATATCTCGATGCAAAATCGCTCCGCCTTCTCAGAAAAGAGCCGTATACCCTTAAACTTCGTGTTTCTCTGTGCAGACGTATTTCGGAAATTGGGAAACTTCATTCATTTAACAATACTTTTTAAACAGACTGCTGTACTCAGTAATTTTTTAAAACAAATATGCGTTTATTTTGTACTTCATTTTGCTGCTGTTGCTTTTGATACAGTTGAAGTCACAACCCCAGTACTAGGATTCTTCCCTGAAAATGGCGGCGGTTCAGCTGCTTCAATTCGGTGACACTTGCTTCGCTTCTTCTCTACGGCATTGGTCCTGTTTGGAGGTGTTATGCCGTTGCCTTCCTCCGACCTTCAAACTGACTTACCCAGCCAGTTATAGGGGGACCTACAGTTTAACGTGGGTTCCGAACCACGGTGCTACTCGGTATTTTTCACTTGAGCAATACTGCCAGAGGTGAAAGAAGTGGAGAGTGACAGGACCTCGCGTGGATCGAACCCGTGACCTTTGGATTCATGTCTCGCACGCTACCACTGTGCAATCGAGGCGCACCCTAGGTCCATAATCAATCATTATATTATTACTTAATTCTTCTGCTCTGTGGGGGTTATTCAGGGGGAGGGGGGAATTTACCAGAATACCAATTATCTGACGGGTAGAATAAATAACAATCTGCGGCTGTCGTGTGATGATGTTATGCTGTATGGATAGATAGATTTGTTAAATGATTGTAGGAGGATACCATATGACAATCTCGATCACAGCTGTTGCAGCATTCCTTAGAGATTTGTTACAATTGTATGACGGTTACAAACCACAATATTATAATAAAAAATAATAAATTTTCACCTTGGTTGTGTGATGTAAAATATTTATTTAAATTATCGTATATCTATTTCGTTCAAACGACTCAGCAGTGCTGTAAAAACGAGTTCCATGATTCAGACGTTAAAACAACAGCTAGAAAGTAAAGTAAAAATAGAACTTAAGAAATACCTGGATTAATCTTTTTTAAGATAACTTAAATTTTAAAAAACATTTAATCCACTGATGAATATCAGCGTCTTGACGAAGCTTTCTGACAAATTCACTACTTTACATCTACAGGCTATTTTTGGAGGTATGGTAGAAAGTAGTCTTATACAGATTGTGGGACGTTCTCTTGCTTTTTCGTGGTATCCCAGTCCGGAATAGTCGCGTGGCGTGTCATGGGTGGCGGGGAGGGGGCGGTGGAATGTAGAAGAATTGAATTCTATACCTGATATACTGGCGCCGCAAAACGGATTGCAGCAGCTCATATCCCACAGTTGAAGCTCTTAAGACGAAAACTGGAGCGCAGCCCTGCTTCTAATGGATAGTTTCTCGACTGGTAACCGAAGAACATACCAGCATGGTTGAAGAATGACTGAAGAAGTTGTCTCTGTACAATTAAAATAATTTACAACTATTTGATTTTCAACACCGCTCGTATATCAGACGCACTAATCAAATTAATATCGAAAAAAATAATGTTCACGTTGCTACGTTCATGAAAGCCTCAATGCCGTGAAACTTCTCAGTCAATTATCATGGATGAAGATTTCATACGGAAAAGGTACAGAAATTTGGCATTAAAACACGCTATATATGTAAAACTATTTTGAAGACAATACATTTAGCTTCAGATTAACCAATCATTTACTTGTGGAAAGAAGAGAAACTTAAAAAGGATGACGATAACTAGTGTAATGCATATACCAGTGTGCAGAAAGGAGAAAGTATAAAAATGCATGAACTAGATCGACAATGCAGACGTCTAAATATGAGACAGACAGGAAGTGCAGAATGGCTACGCGGGGACTGCTAGAGAGTAAATATACGCTATGGGGAAAAGCTATAGAAAGTGAAGCAGTACTGAGGAAAAAATGTAGACTAGATGTATGTGGAGAGGCAACAAGAGGGAAATTAAGATGATTTTGTAAACGCTGAGGAGAAAGTACATGAAGATTGGAGACATAATACTGCAAGATGAATCTCACTGAACACAGAGATCTCTAAGTCTAAACAAGACCTCTTCAGTAAAAGACTGTCATACGGAACTGCTCCTATTCATTGGGAAGGAAGGAATAATATTATTTTGCTCCTATTCATTGGGAAGGAAGGAATAATATTATTTAGCGCCCCGTCTGCTTCATGGTTATTAGAGGCGTAGCTCAAGCTTGGATTGTTGGGGTTAGGACGGGAATCATCCGTCCCCTTTCAAAGGAGCCATACGCAAATTTCCCTGGAGTGATTTAGGCAAATCATGTAAATCTGGTTAGGTGGAGGTAGATTTGAACTAAAGTCCTGCCGAATACGAGTCTAGTGTGTTACCATTGTGAATTCAGTGGGAGATCCAGCCATGATGAAACTATTTCAACTAATGTATGGGATAGGGAAAATACCTACAGACTCCTAGAAAATGTACTAACTCTAATTTCAAAGAAATCAGGCGCTGACAGTTCGTCAAACCAATGTTAGTTAATTCATGTCAATCAGGTCAGGATCATGAGAGGTATATATAGAAAAAAATTCATAGATCTAAAAAACAAGATTTGTTGGTAAAGCTCTATATTGATATTACATGTAACATGCAAGACTATTGGTTTTAGACTTTTAAAAGCTGGACACGTATACAAAATGATAAAACTGATAGGTAAAAATTTAGCATAAATGTCAAGTGCAAAATGTAAAAGTCGTGCCGGCCGCGGTGACCGAGGGGACTGAGGCGCTCCAGTCACGGTCTGCACGGCCACTACGGTCGGGGATCGAATCCCCCCTCGGGCATGGATATTTGTGCCGTCAGTAGTATTAGCTAGTTCATAAGTAGTTTGTAAGTTTAGGGACTGATGACCCCTTAGTTAAGTTCCATAACCTTAACAAACATTTGAACATTTTTAAAAGTCGTTCAGAAATTTTGGACGAGAAACTCGCCAGACGTAGCGCGTTCTGAGCAGCCTTCTTGGGCTCCACGAGTGTGCAGATGTTTGAGCATATGGTCGGCAGTAGTCTTTCCTTGTCCGCTATCGCACAGAACAGTTTTGTCTGATAGCCCCCATGTATGCGTGTTGCTCATTTTTTTTTCCAACTCCAGAACGCAGTCTGTTCAAGGATCTCCATACGATATACCTCTGAGTGTGTCCTAGGGAATTTCATCTTTTGATGCAAACCACTCTTGGACGTTTTATTTCCCATTTCTACTCTCTTGTTTTGTAGTGTACGAGGTTTCCTATCATGTTCAGTAAACTCGTCCTCCATATAAGTCGGCGACAGGTGGGTAGGTGTCCGAAAAGTGAAACTGGTTGGATCTGGTCCCTAAAAGTCATACCACCGGACGTTCTTGGTCATCCGAAGCAGGTTTTGGGAATCAGCGCGAGTAGGTAAAGACGCTATGCGATAGCCTACCACGAAGTTTGTTACAGGAACACGTAAATAAAGATATTTCATTCTCCTTTTTTATGAATAAATTTATGTCAATCGCTTTTTCCGGACGGATGACCAAAGAAAGCGGATGGTACATTTTAGAGGGCGAATATTCTTCTATGTATAGTGGTATAATTTTGTAAGGTTTATTTCTTGTCTATATTCTGCTGGAGTCTTTTTTACGTGTGCTGCAGGGTAAAACGAACACATAAAAGCCCTCTCCTCACTGGGAAGGACTTTGTATATGCGTATATCATCGAATCATTCTGAAAAGTGACTCGAAGTAAATTGGAAATATTTGCTGTGTTGCGGTACCGAATATGCACTTTGAATTTTGTATGCGTTTGGCAGGTGAATTGGCCATGATCGATTTAACAGCTCAATATTTTATTCATCTCTGAATATCATATGTAAAGGAATGTTATAAATAATTCATTCTGTTCGAAAACACTGTTACCCAGTGACACCTCTAGAAATGATTAACACATGAATGGCGTATGTAAATTGACAGGGCTTTCATTGTGTAGCTACGCTAGCAGTCGAACGAAAACGTAAAAGAGATTTGTTACCTTTTTGTTGGAACTGGCAACAGATTTACATTAATCGCCCAATAGTAATATCAAAATAAACAGACGACAAGCAGAAGAATCTGGTTTGCGATCGTCAAGTTGAACACGCTGTTTTACTCACGAGAAAACACCACTTTCATGCTTGAGTCTGAAACATCATATCCAGCTGCTACATCATGCTTTATAGGACTAAGTAGGAACACCTTTGAAGTTTGGAACGAAACCATGTTTAGAATAACAGTCGGTCGTTATAAAAAAAGAAATACGTTTTCCGTGTTATTTCCATGCTAAACTAGATGTTCTGCCGCAAGTGACCATTTTATAGAGAGAAGCAAAGTAACGAAATGTAAATACTATAGGAGAGAAAGTATGTGTACTTCAAAGACGTCAGTATATCATTACGTTTCCAGTCCACAGTGCCGAAAACCCTCTGCTTAAAGTAATTACAAAAGTGCAAAACACACATATCCCACTAAAGTAAAGGTGCGTATATACGTGATCGTTATTTCAAAACTGTTAAAATGTTTGTAATACTATGGGACCAAAGTGGAGTGGTCATCTATGACTTATGAGCAATGGAGGACTCAAACCTCCGACGGGGAACGGCGCTTAGAATTGTATGGCGATACCCGCGCTGCTGATCGTTATTTCATCGTGAAAATTCACACTTTCATTTACAATCAATTTTCTGCATAAACTTGCAAGCCTATGTTACATGCTTGGAGAAAGGCAGGTTATCGTACTGACATGCTTGACTGCTCGAAAGTGATTTTTGGTGCAGATGGTGGGTCAAGTATAAAATCATTACAAATATACCTATACACAATAAAATACACCATCACATGTAATGGTGCATTTTAATGTGTATATGATGGTGTGTTTTATTGTGTGTATTAGTACTGATTTTATACTTGACTCGCCATCTGCACTAACAACAATTATGTCGAGCACTTCTATAAAGCCATAAATGCTTTAAGAGATAAGACCAGAAGATGATATTTCATGTCTCTGTATATCCATCTCAGATGGATGACCGGACGACGGCGATATATTAATTTGGCAAATGAAAAACCTTCCGCCGTTATTTTTAAATTTTTTTAATCAATTACATGTTTCGAGGTTCCAATAATCTCATCTTTTTCATTTGCCAGATATCTCACTGTGCCGAAACCGGTCTTCAAAGGAAATAAAAGTGAAAAATTTGCGATCTTAGCACATTATTAATCTGAGGTTACACATTATTCATTTCCACTTTCCTTTCACCACTTCAGCAAACTATTTCAGCCGCGTGGGACGTTCCGAGTGATTCTAGTCACTGTGTAAGAGACTGCGGGCCCGCTCCCGCCGGAGCTTCGAGTCCTCCCTGGGGCATGGCTGTGTGTGTTGACCTTAGGTTAGTTTCAATAGTTTGTAAGCCTGGAGACTGATGACCACAGTAGCTTGGTCCCATACGTTTACAAATATTTGAAAACTAATATAAGCACACTAGTTGTGAAGAGTATACGTTGTATCCACTGTTTAACTTACTCTGGCACAGTTTTGTGCATGCTATCTTCGATAAACGTTCAGGACGACCTCCAAATCAAAGGAAATAGCTCGTATTCATGGAACGAAATAGTAATCCTGCAGTCTAAAGCGGGTCTCCCTCTTCTTGAATAGTTGGCTGACTGATTGGCATATTGTAGCAGCTTCGCTGAATGTTTATTGCTCTTACATCTAATGTTTAGTGTCGGAAGACGCGACTCCTAAAAAAACAGCAACACAGCACACCTTTAAGTTACTAATTCTTTCCAATACGATCCCATTAAGCTAAAACGGATGAAGTATGTATCTACGACCAATTCTAAGACGTATATCTTAATTTTTTATCACACCGTTCATTTAATAACTTTGCCGCTGGTTTTTATTTTATTTTTTTATCTTTTATAAACATTCAGACTTCTTGTGACTGGTCTAGGGCATATGTGTCAAAATATCTCAGAAATCTCATTTGCATGGAAAGTAATTACACCAAGTCACTGGTGACCGGCCTGAAATCCTGGCATACGTGTCTTTGTACAAATTAAACAACTATTATGTTGAACTGTCAGTTCAGGAGGAACAAACGTCGACGGTGACCGGAAGCAGTAGTATATAGCCGCGCGGTATGGTCGCGTGGCCAAGACGTCATGCTACGTTCTGAGAGGCCGTACTCGTCGGAGGTTCGAGTCGTCCCTAGGTGTGTGTGTGTGTGTGTGTGTGTGTGTGTGTGTGTGTGTGTGTGTGTGTGTGCGTGTGTGTGTGTGTGTGTGTGTGTGTGTGTGTGTTTTGTTCTTAGTGTAAGTAGTTTGTAAGTCTAGGAACTAGTGATCATAGCAGTCTGGTCCAATAGGTTTACAAACGTATCGACATTTCACAGTTTTGTGCATGGCTGTGAATCAGCGACTGTTACAATACAATTAAATTTTAAAGGGGCAGCCGTCAGTCGCAAAGTACGAAAATAATCGTTACCAGGTTTCAATGCCGCTATGGGCACCTTCTTCAGACGAAGATGAATGTGTTAAAACTACACGTCAAGATCTAAAATAATACAAAAAATATCTGACACAATCAGATAGTCATACCTAAAAAGTAAATAATTGTGGCCAGGAGGAGCAGTCACTACGGGCTGCGATGTCTCCGCTGCTAATGTCGACAGATTAAAACAAGATTACAAAAACGAGTACTACTCTTGGCTCTGTCACACGTACGTCAGATGATACAAAAAAGTTGATCTTTCCGATCCCTTCTCTAGGTCCTATCGGATTAAAAAACTGCTTCGACAAAAATACAAATGTAATATCGCCTTTACACTAATAACAATTTGAAAAAGAATGTCATCCATATTCTGAAGTCTATCTCTGACCCCTTGCAAAACTCCGGTGTTTATAAGCTCTCATGTGCTACCTGTTCTGTATATTACATCGGACAAACTGGACGAGCCTTTTCGGTTAGTTGCAAGGAGCACTTTTTGAGGAATAACGGGTCTTGTCCCCCTAATTCCTCGTTTGCATTTCACTTGTTAATTGCAGGACATGTCCCCGAAAAAATTGAAAATGTAGACATTTTGCATCTAGAGAAGACGAGGCGTAAACTTGACACCTGGGAAGAGTTAGAAATTTTTAAACACTTGTCCTTGCATGACGGACTGTTATTGAATTAACAGGTGCAACTTCGTGGTAGATGTTTCTTTAAAGGCATCAAGCCACTACTTTAGATAGTCAATTTAAGTTTCTCTAACCTACTCTTGCAGGTTCCGTGATACCTTTTCCTTTCACATTAATATGTGTTGGTATTTATGTTTGGTTATTGCATTTCGTTAAATATTGTTCATGATGTAGGGGAGAGTGGGGCACATTGAACCATAAAAAATATTTTTCAGTTATACTCATCCAATAATTTTATTACAGAGTTGTAATTGTAAGTTTATAAAGTTTAATTATTTAAGTATCAAATGGTCTTATATGACTGCTCCACGAATAATTCGTTTTAAGCTACAAGCAGTTGAAGAAAAATTTGTAAATTGTTAATAGTGCCCCACATGTGGCGTACAATGAACCAGTTTAAACGGTTTCTTAGTAGACCTATTTAACATACAAAGTAAGTGTCAAATGTAATATAAAACTGTTTACATATATTCCACTTACACATCATATAATTAACCTGTAGGCACAAAATTGTAGGTCTTCTTTTGAAATTAGCGAACATGGAACATGGACTGGACTGGAAGCTGAATCCAAATTTGAAATTTTTTTTGTCTCTTTGTCACACCATCTTTAATAGGTTTTGGAAGCACGTGAAGTATATTGCTAGCTGGAACAAATGCTTCATCCTTTACTTAAGGGAAAAAGAACTTCCATTTTTCCCTTTTTCTCAAAAATGATACCAGATAGTCTCCTGAGTCATCCTATGGTTTCAAAATTTTCCCTACATAGTAAACTGGTATTTTGTTTTTAAGTTCAAATTTGGTCAAAACGAAATCATATTTTTCTGGTAATTTGACCAATTCTTGAAAGTTGTATTCAGATTCACCAGACTCATCCAGGTTGTCATCGCTCTTTTCATAATGAACCTCACTATTTTCTTCATCTGATTCCTGCGTATAAAGCTTCCTATTGGCCTTCTTTCTCCTGCTCCACAGAAAATACCTTGCGATTATCATAGTTTGGTGTCAGTCTTGCACTGGAACCACATTTAATGTTTTGAACTTATCGCCGAAGAGAAGGATAAGGTATTGTATGAGATTTAACAGCTAGGCGAATTTAGTTGCCCTGTACGGCTTCTTGCATTACATCATGGTCAGTTTTACCCATGTCGGTCTTCCTGTGGTATGAACGAACCAACTTCGAACCTGATAAAACAAAACAAGACTGCTGAACTTCTGCAATTTAAAACCCCTAATTACCTAACTTAAGTTTTTACCCATGCTAAGAAACCAGCAACGTACAGAGTTATTGTGGTGTCGCACAAGTACAAAGTGCGCGCCACCTACTTTCGCCGCGCGCCGCCATGTACGCACGGCGCGGCGTTCTCACGACGACAGCCACGAGCGCCCTCTGCGACAACTCCGCTCGTGGCCACCACTGAAGGATCGTCCACTTGGGACTGAGATAGCAACCAGTTAGGACCTTCGTAATCAGATAGGCACCAGTGAAGACTTTGCTATCGTACAGGCACTAGGCAGGCCTCTAACAACTATGTATCAACATTCTGCAGTACTATGTAAAAGTTAAGTATTGTTACATTCTGTGCAATATATATATCTCTTTCTAATTTCCTCGAGTGTTTATAGTTTCTGGCTGCTCCCCTCCGTACCTGCACCAGCGTGTCGGTCTCATTCCACTCGGCCACCGACACCTACGACGATGCTGGGACACAAAAGCGGCGACGAAGTTGGGACACAAAAGTTATTATATTTGACAATTAAATCACTCCTGGGGCAGAATGAATCACCCTGGGGCACAATGAACCATGGCTCATTGTGCCCCGTGAGAGCTTGGTTCAATGTGCCCCAACAGCACATATTTCAACCAAAGCTCAAGTGAGGTTATGAATGAACATTGTTATTATTTGAAAATATGTGACATTAAACACAATATTCATATTGTTATAATAACTTACTTTCTTAGAACTTTATTCAATCCTTGGTCACTAAATTTTATTCTACCTAATTCGCCGAAAAATTACTTCACTGTCGCAAAAATAACATAACACCTGCAGAAAACTAATGGTGGGAGCCAGATCCTGCAGAAAACAAATGGAAGTCGGTAGAGCAGTACTGCCAACATATGCGCAGAGAAAAAAATAATTTGCCACCTCATACTGAAATTATGCTACCTGATTCATTGTGCCCCGTGTCTCAATGTACCCCACTCTCCCCTACCTCTTATGCTTCTATATGTATAATGTGTAGAATGTTTGACCTCTATCGGTTTGGAACGCAAGCTACATTATATCATAACTTGGCCACTAGATGGCGATAAGCTAACATACGCGCTTTGTACATATACGCGGTTAGTTATTGTCGAAATAAGCAGCGGAGACATCGCAGCCCCTAGTGACTGCTCCGCCTGGGCACAATTATTTACTTTTTAGGTATTACTATCTGATTATGTCAGATATTTTTTGTATTATTTTAGATCTTGACATGTAGTTTTAACACATTCATCTTCGTCTGACGAAGGTGCCCATAGCGGCATTGAAACTTGGTTACGATTATATTCGTACTTTGCGACTGAGGGCTGCCCCTTGAAAGTTTAATTATATCAACATTTGATAGAAGTATTATCGCAAATTGCAAAATCTTCCGACTTTTGCCGAAGAATATCTATTGCCTAAAGTTGTAAACATCCATTTTGTTTTAATGCCAACTGAAGTATCTTGCAACAATTTGTACCAAGGTGAATATTATATAATCTAATGTCGAGATGAGATTCTCGACTGAGAAGGAAAGCGCGCCAGGCAAAATCCGTGCGGTTATTCATATGGTGTCTGTTCTTTCGGACATGTTCGGAAGCACAGACACAATATCAAAAACTGTATATATGCCCCCAACAGGCAGTTGACAACCTATATCAACCCCTATCTATATAAAAGCGAAATGATACTCATTCACTGAATCACTGACTAAACACGAAGTCTCAAAAACTATTTCACGTATGAAGTTGAAATTTGGCAGAATTGTAGTTGATAGGTATAAGACATCAGCTAAGAAAGGATTTTGCGATAGGGCCCATAGTTCAGCAGCTGAGACATAATAAACAATGAAAACTTCCAGGTCTTGTGACACGTGATAGTCTGACTTTATAAGTTCACTATTTGAGAAGGAGAGCATTTACCGACTTGCTACAAACTTTAAACATAACTTCAGACCGTTAGGAAACTTTTTCTCGCTGACAACCATAAGAAATGATGAAAGGAAAAAAGTTCCTCGCTTACTACTTTTCTGTTAAAACTACGGCATTCGCTACAACGTTGCAATTTGTAATTTCTGCGCTACACATTGTACCCGCAGGAAATTATACTGACATTTTACACACATTTAGCTGAATGTACCTTCGAAATTATATCACAGTACGACACGTACTTCATAAGATATGAGCACATAAACAGTAGCGTTACTGGAAAACCGTCCCATCACGAAATGTTCAAATGTTTGTAGAACTTATGGGACTTAACTACGGGGTCATCAGTCCCTAAGCTTACAAACTACTTTTGAACTACCTAAGACTAAAGAAGGCACAAATATCCATGCTCTAGGGGGGATTCGAACCCCCGACCGTAGTGGCCGTGCAGACCGTGACTGGAGCGCCTCAGTCCCCTCGGCCACCGCGGCCGGCTTCCCATCACGCACCAAGTTTTAATCTATTACTTCTTTACTACTAATTGTATTAACAACAGATTTTACAGGCATGCAGCACTTATAAAAATGAATATATACCTGAAAAATTATATAATTGTACCGCATATAACTCAAATATGAAATCATATATACTGCGATAGGTAAAAACTTTGCACATCAGGCATCACGTTTTATTACATTTCTTATTTACTGCTGTATTCCAGTGAGCTTAAGGAAATTCCTGAGTGCTTTTGAGAACTTTGAAGAAACTTTGAACTGTGAAGTGCATACAGCTGCAGGAAGAAGCAATAGACTTCTATAGAGCTACAAGGTAACAGTTTCCATCCGACGAATACATGTTATATCAGAAGATCTAGCTTTAAACTTTAGGAGACTGCAGTTTGCAGTGAGACTTGCAGTTTCTATTATGATTAATAAGTCACAGGGCAATCTACTCAATACTGTGGAGTGTATTTGAAAAATTCATGTTTCTCACACGGACTGCTTTATGTCGCTTGCACAGGGATGGGCTCACTTACAGAAATTATTCATATTAGATCTTGGACAAGTGACAATAAATATTGTTTATAATGAGGAAAGAAGGAAGCTTAGAGTTTAACGTCCCGTCGACAGCATGGTCATTTCAGGTGAAGCTTACGCTCAGATTGTTTGGGTAAGGATGGGGAAGGAAATCGGCCGTGACATTTGAAAGGAACCAGCCCGATATTTGCCTGGAGAGATTTAGGGCTGGCTGCGGTGGCCGAGGAGACTAAGGCGCTCCAGTCACGGTCTGCACGGCCACTACGGTCGGGGTTCGAATCCCCCCTCGGGCATGGATATCTGTGCCGTCCTAGTTCGTAAGTAGTTCATAAGTAGTTTGTAAGTTTAGGGACTGATGACTCCGTAGTTAAGTCCCATAGACTATACAAACATTTGAACATTTGAGAGATTTAGGGAAAACATAAATCTGGATGGCTGGAGGCTCGTTTTAACCGCCGTCCTCCTGAATGTGAGTCCAGAGTGTTACCACTGCGTCACCTCGATCGGTGTTGTTTATAGTCAAGTTGTCAATTAAATGAATGAATGTAAGAATGTTGCATATCATTTATTTTTTATTTCTATCTTTGTTTGTTTGGATACCCTGTACTTGAAATTTTGTACATTATGCATTATGTATTCTCTGATAAATATAGCAATCTTATAGAAAAAAAATGGGATGGACGGAGAGTGAAGGTATCGGAGAAGTACTAACTCAGTGCTTGAATAACGCCGGGTTTTCAGCTAGTACTCCCCATCTATATAAAAGCGAAAGGATACTCATTCACTCACTTACTCATTCACTCACGCATACACTGACTAAACACGAAATCTGGAAAATTGTTTCAGCTATGAAGCTGAAATTTGGCAGGAATGTAGTTTATATGTAGAAGAAGTCAGCTATGAAAGGATTTTGCGGTAGGGCCTATAGTTCAGGACGCGGTCAACGGGAAAGGCAGGCCCCAGCGCGGTTGTCTTGCCACGTAAGCAAGGTAGTTCCGAGCCGGCGCGATCGCTAGCTCAGTGGCTGCCCGCTATGACGCAGTGCGCAGTGCGCCGGCTCGGAACTACTTTGTTTACGTGGCAAGACGACCGCGCTGGGGCCTGTGCCGTGAGTTCAGGAGATATGACGTCAGAAACAATGAAAACTTCCCTATCTTGCATTGTTATGTAATTTATCAGTACTCTATTTCAGAAGGAGGCCACTTAACCACTTGCAACAAACTTTAAACATAATTTTAAACGTTTAGGAAACTTTTTCTCGCTGACAATCCCAGAAAAATGAGAAAGGAAAAATTTTTGTCGCTGAATACCTTTTCGGCGTTCATGCAGTAAAATTACGACATATGGCATGACGTTACGATTTATTACTCGTACACTGTTAAGTGTGTTCGCGAGAAATGTTACATAAAGTATAGACACATACCACTGAATGTAGATTCGAAATTTTACCATAGTACGACACACAGTTCATGAGATATGGAGTCATAAACAGTTAGGTTCAGAAAAACCGCCTCATCACGCATGATGTTTTGACTTATTACGTCTTTCCTACTTACTCCATTCTAGAAGTATTTTGCAGACTTTTACATATACACCACTGGATATATCTCCGAAATAATATCGTATTACTACGTATAGTTCGCGTGCTTTGACGTCAAAGACAATGAAACTCATGAAAATTCGCTCCAATAAGCCTGAAGTTGTAATTTACTACGTCTTTACAACCAACTCCATTTACGTTTCTTAGGCAGTTTCCTTATATTCCACTGTACGAACCTGGTAAATAATGTTTTTGTAGGATACACAATTCAGGGGATATCTCTATATATACACTGACGCACTCTCCATTGACTAAACACGAAATCTTTAAAACTACTGCAACTATGAAGCTGAAAATTTGCCGGTATGTAGTTCATAGGTAGGAGACGTCAGCTAAGAAAGTATTTTGCTGTAGGACTGATGAAATCGACAGTTTCGTTCCGATCTTCACGAAATTTTGCACGCTTGACGTTCAAAAGAAGAGGAATGTCACCGACTTTATAAAATTTCATTCGGTTAATGGTGTAGAGTACTTAAATTTCAGACTTTGACAAAATGCATAGTTTTGCTCCGAACTTGATTAATTTTTGCTCATGGCCTTTAAACAAAGAGGTAGGACACTGGGTACATAAGTGTTTGTGTGGTACATGACAGAGAGTACCTTGCAAACAACTTTTCCGAGAGAGGGAAATGCGGAAGCGAACAGAGAGATGGGAGCCGCGGTGTAGTAGCCGAGCGGTCTAAAGCGTCTCGCCGCGGAGCGCGCGGTTGCTCGCCGTGGAGGTTCGAGTCCACCCTGGGGCATGGGTGTGTGTGTCCTTGTCCTTAGGTTAGTTTACCTATGTTTAAGTAGTTTGTAAGCTAAGGACTGATGACCACGCAGTTTGGTCTGATAGATTAAAAAAAAAAATGATTGGAGAGAAAGAGATGGAATACCCGGGCAACGCCAGGTTTACAGCACTGTACGAACCTGGTAAATAATGTTTTTGTAGGATACACAATTCAGGGGATATCTCTATATATACACTGACGCACTCTCCATTGACTAAAAACGAAATCTTTAAAACTACTGCACCTATGAAGCTGAAAATTTGCCGGTATGTAGTTCATAGGTAGGAGACGTCAGCTAAGAAAGTATTTTGCTGTAGGACTGATGAAATCGACAGTTTCGTTCCGATCTTCACGAAATTTTGCACGCTTGACGTTCAAAAGAAGAGGAATGTCACCGACTTTATAAAATTTCATTCGGTTAATGGTGTAGAGTACTTAAATTTCAGACTTTGACAAAATGCATAGTTTTGCTCCGAACTTGATTAATTTTTGCTCATGGCCTTTAAACAAAGAGGTAGGACACTGGGTACATAAGTGTTTGTGTGGTACATGACAGAGAGTACCTTGCAAACAACTTTTCCGAGAGAGGGAAATGCGGAAGCGAACAGAGAGATGGGAGCCGCGGTGTAGTAGCCGAGCGGTCTAAAGCGTCTCGCCGCGGAGCGCGCGGTTGCTCGCCGTGGAGGTTCGAGTCCACCCTGGGGCATGGGTGTGTGTGTCCTTGTCCTTAGGTTAGTTTACCTATGTTTAAGTAGTTTGTAAGCTAAGGACTGATGACCACGCAGTTTGGTCTGATAGATTAAAAAAAAAAATGATTGGAGAGAAAGAGATGGAATACCCGGGCAACGCCAGGTTTACAGCACTGTACGAACCTGGTAAATAATGTTTTTGTAGGATACACAATTCAGGGGATATCTCTATATATACACTGACGCACTCTCCATTGACTAAAAACGAAATCTTTAAAACTACTGCACCTATGAAGCTGAAAATTTGCCGGTATGTAGTTTATAGGTAGAAGACATCAGCTAAGAAAGTTTTTTGCGATAAGACTGAATTATATTGCATGGCGGAGGAGACTTTCGCTACAGACTGATGAAATCTACAGTTTCCTTCCGATCTTCACGAAATTTTGCACGCTTCGCTTCAAAACAAGAGGAAGGTCACCGTGTACCACAAATTTCATACGGCGCAAGATAAAAATAGATCATTTAAATACCTTGGTCACGTTATAATTTGACAACGGCTTGACCGATTTCACAGATCCTGTTTTGTCGTTTTTGTTATTCACAGCCGGCCGCGGTGGCCGAGGTGACTGAGGCGCTCCAGTCACGGACAGCACGGCCACTACGGTCGGGGGTTCGAATCCCCCCTCGGGCATGGATATTTGTGCCGTCCTAGTTCGTAAGTAGTTCATAAGTAGTTTGTAAGTTTAAGGACTGATGACCCCGTAGTTAAGTCCCATAAGCTTAACAAACATTTGAACATTTTTTGTTATTCACATAACAAGGTTTGTATGAAATAAAACTGGAAAATTTGAGAACAACGAAGTGCGTTTTTCAATGTTCCCTATGTTTCTATTGCATACAAATACATAGTTTAGTTCCGATATTGATGAAATTTTGCACACTTGACCTTAAAAACAAAAGGAATATCACTGAATTTATAGAATTTCATTCGGTATATGGTGGAGGGTACTTAACTTATGGACTTTGACAAATTGCATAGTTTTGCTCCGAACTAGAATAATTTTTGAACACATGGACTTTAAACGAAGAGGAAGGACACTGGGTACATAAATGTTTGTGTAACACATGACAGAGGGTACCTTGCAAAACACTTTTCCGAAAGGGAAAGGCGGAAACGAACAGAGAGATGGGAAAGAAAGAGATGGATGCAGAGAGAGAAGTGAAGGAGAGGTAGACTACGAGAATGTAGAATAAATAAATATCCGGGCAACGCCGGGTTTACAGCTAGTTGTATATATGCCCTCAGCAGGCAGTTGACAATTTGAATGCGGAAGCATCAATCCGCTTGACCCCCAGTGGGAATCCAGTGGCTACAGGCTAGTGAAGTAATAGGCTAAAAGGTGGGAATCTGTGCATGAAGGGAAGCGTAACTGGTTTGGTCAACTTTTGGCCCGAATCGGAAAATCCGGATTCGAGTCTTTGTCCAGCACAAATTTCAACTTTGCCGCTGAATTCATTTCATTGTCTTGAAACGGTCGAGATATTTCACTATTTCGAATTTCTAAATCCGAGCAGTTGTTAAAGTAGCTGTGTCATGGCGGCGGAGTGATAGGCGTAACTGCCTTGTGAGCAGGAGTTCTGATTCCGGTCTCGGTACGAACTTTTCCTACCATGCTTCACCTACATATACTAAAACTGTACAGCTGGTGGCAAAACGGCTGTTTTTTCTAATTTCTGGCAGTGTCACCCCAACAGAATGTTATGCTAAATGTTAAATCTTTCTTGTTATACAGGGAAATGAGCACTTCGTACAGAGTAGATCAGACAGGATTGTGAAGTAAATAACAGAATGGACACAGGCCACACGGAGAGTCTGGTTTATTCAGTTAACTTTACATGAATAGAAACCTTAACATACCGGGACATTAACGAAGTTACGCAAATATTTTAATATGTGATTCTACAAATACATCTAAAGAAAAACGTTCATACAGGTATAGGACAACAAATGTTTAGTTAAGGAGTTAGAGCTAATAAAAGATGTTGCCTGAAATTTAGCAACGTCACTAATATAAAGTCAGCGCGAAACTGTAGGAGGTTAAAGAAAGACTTCCATTTGTTCTAACTGACCTAGTGAATCATATAAAACATGTCTCAGACGTCTATCAGCAGTACTTTTCTAGAAATTACAGCTGAACGAAATTATAAATTGGGAAATTTTGTAATATATCAATTACATATATATAATTTTTTTTTAATTATAGACATTTGCACAAAGTTTTCAACAGACGTTGTAGAGAATTTAGTCTTGGGAAAACGATGGAAATAAAGGTAATTAAAACTGTATGAATGTGTCAGATAATCTGCTTTTATTAATACCATTGCACACGTGAATTCATGTTAAACCTGGGGGATTGATTACCTTGCAGTTTTGTCCCTCTAAACGATCCAACAACAACATCATCGTGTTAAATCAGGAAAAAATTAAGCTCAGTGTTAAGGAAGTTGTATAGTTGCCAATATTCTTAATCGAAAGTAATCTGCGGAAATGTATAATCTATGGAATAGACTTGTATAATCTGGGGAAATTACTTCTATAATCTCGGGAATTTACTTGTATAATCTTCGGGAATTTATTTGTATGTTCTTTGGGATTTTCCTTGTATAATCACAGGATTTTACTTGTATAGTGTCTGTAATTTACTTGCATAATCAAGGAGGTTAGAATACAGGGAGACGCCCTTACGCTGAAAACGTGAAGTCTGCCTCCTCTATATTGCTAAGTTTTGTAGAAGTGTACAGTATTGTAGAGCTTATGTTTTATGTCACTTAAAACAGGAATAAAACGTTCGACGGTTTGCCGTGATATATTAAAAGAGTGAAAATTAGCCGTTAAAAATTAAGTTTTCAAATATATTATGATGAGTCTTTATAACTATTTATTCAAGAAAGTACATACTTTACAGCGACCGACAGTTAATGCATTAATAGTAAGAGGTTCTACTTAATGCATAGTTTTGACGGAGAAATAGCGTTCCAAAACTGACCAAGATGGCGGACAGGCTTCAACTGAAGTATGTGCTCGGCATAGATAATGTCATCTCCCTTTATTCTAACCTCCTTTTGTTTAATGTCTGGAATTTACTTGTATAATCTCTGGAATTTACGTCTGTAATCTCTGGAATTTACGTCTGTAATCTCTGGAATTTACTTCTGTTATCTCTGGAATTTACTTCTGTAATCTCTGGAATTTACTTCTGTAATCTCTGGAGTTTACTTATATAATCTCAGGAATTTACTTCTATAATCCGTGATATTACTTCTATAATCTCTGGAATTTACTTCTATAATTTCTGGAAAACTACTGCAGATGGACGTCTGGCACATGTTTTCCTTAGATTCGTCAGATCAATAACAACAAAATAAATTGTAATCGTGCTTTAATTTAATCTTCTACAGTTTTGCTATGGCTTCATATTAGCGAGGCAGCAAAATTTCAGGCAAAATCTTTTATCAACCTAAATCCGTAACTAAACATTCGTGGACCTATGTTTTTCTTTAGATTTACTTGTAGAATAAGATATTAAAATATTTGTATATCTTTGTGAATCGCCCTGTATACTTTGATTTGAACGTAGTCATTTCATCCTATCAGTCGCAATCACAGACATACATTACTGGACTGCCAAACTTGCCTCTGTGACTGAAGATTGATGCCGCCATCTTGCCTCACCTAACGTCAAAAAGTTTCCGTACGTTACTACTATGATCTTCTGAAACAATATGACGTTGTAAGCTTTACTAGTTGGTTTGAACATGATTTGCATTTGAGCTAACATTTCCTCATTTTCGAATCGTGTTATCAGAAGAACATGTTATGTACGGTTAAACATCAACATCTAGACAAAGACTTTCTGCCATTTTGTTGTGTTGCCAACATAATAATGACAGGTCGGCGGGATGATAGGTAAAATTTTACCGTCACGTACAGTTACAGCAGAAGTAGTTATCTGAAAAACACAAACAATAATAAAGGTATTGGTTATCCACGATAAATAACACACTTATAACGGTCATACTATTAAAAGAAAAACCAAAGTTAATCGAGATTTGAAACAGTTTAATAAAAAGAGGAAACGCAACTCATTAGTGTGTGCTTCAAAGCAGACTCTAGATTTCGTAAGAACTCTCAAAAGAATAAGGGTACACTTTTATAATGACCATACTACTGAAACAAAATCCGAAGTTGAATGAAATTGGTATCATATTAATAATAACAGCAAATCAATGCAACTCATTACTGTATGTGTTGAAGCTTACTCCAGCTTGAAAAATTTCATCCATATACAAAACACGAATTTCCTACATGTCAAAACTCTAAGGACAGCATAATTACATCAGTTCTTCCGTATTTTTACGACTGTTTTCTGTAATAACTCACACGTCTGCTTTCACGTTATAGTATAGAAATATGGCGGCGAGACTTCAGTGACACCAATGATTCAGTATACGGATTGCCAGTCTAGTAATGTATGTCTGTGGTCGCAGTACTCTGATAATGCTTCGCGCGAGTATTCACCAGTGAGCTCAAAGATGATCTGGAGTCAGTAATGTGTATTACGAAAGCGTGACGCTCGACGCCATGTTTGTGAACGTATATCTGTCTCTGTCTAGTTGTTAGTAGTATTTGCGTACACCGAATTTAACATTATGACATCTGTAATCTTGTGTTCTAGTTGCTTTTCGAACAAAGTAACTCAAATACAACGGCAGCTACCTATGAGCATTTTAACACTATTCACAAAATAGTTAAGACTTGGAATAAAACGTATACTCATGAAATGAAACCAGAATACGGCATGGGTTTTTTAAAACGTGTACGTCAGTTATATTTTTATTCATAAGTAGTGTTTCTACCATATTGCGTTAAATGGATAAATTGTTTTACTGTAGAAAGATAAATGAAGGTGTAAAAACGATCAGTTCGAGGTGTCTGACATAAGTGTTATTTTTCATGTAGCAATTTCCAGTCGGTGGGCTCAAACGGAAATTATAAACAAGAGGCAAATAGAGAAATGAACACGAGAAGTAACGTCTACAACAGTGTAATTTATTCATTAAATTGGATGTGATAGGAACTGACGAAAAATATAGTTCATCTATGGATATGAACTCTACTTCGTTTCCTTTGAGTTCTCTTCAACCATAAACGACTCGAACTTTATTATAATGTAATTATTAAAGTAATTAATCATTTATATCTTATTGTCAAAGGACGCAGAGTACAAAAGAACAACACGACTTATACGTGCGGAGTTGCCAACCTAACAAAAATAGAGTGTCACGATTTTCACAGATTCAAAACACTACAGTTGTGTATCCAGTGTTAATCATTGAGATCACTGGTATTCACTCCAAGACAACAGGCACTGCGGTGAGACAAGTGACACACGGTCTGCGCTCGGCCGGCGCGAGTAAACTGAATATGGACGAGCCGGCCTACAAATCTTGGCCGTGCCCGTGAATAGGGAGCGGGGATAGGGAGAATCAATGGGTCAGGGCGCGGCGGCAGCCGGCGCTGCTGTCTAGTGATTTATCTGCAGACTTATCGGCAGAGGCCTACGGAAGCGTCCTCAATGGCCGCGATTTATTAAGCTCAATTTTGGTGCGGGATATTGCTTCCGATTTTAGTGGGCCCGTAACAGCCGGGAGCCGGGCCCGGCAAAAACGCTCACAGCGCCTGCGCAGTCGGCGTGGCGTCCACAGGCCGAGCTGCCCTGCTGGGATGCTGGCCGCCAAATACGACTCTGGGCGGCGGGAGTCTACATCTACATTTACATCTACAACCATACTCCGCAAGCCACCCGACGGTGTGTGGCGGAGGGTACCTTGAGTACCACTATCGATTTTCCCTCCTATTCCAGTCACGTATTGTTCGCGGAAAGAAGGATTGTCGGTATGCCTCTGTGTGGGCTCTAATCTCTCTGATTTTATCCTCCCGATCTCTTCGCGAGATATACGTTGGCGGGAGCAATATACTGCTAGACTCCTCAGTAAAGGTAAGTTCTCGAAACTTCGACAAAAGCCCGTACCGAGCTACAGAGCGTCTCTCCTGCAGAGTCTTCCACTGGAGTTTACCGATCATCTCCGTAACGCATTGACGATTGCCAAATGATCCTGTAACGAAGCACGCTGCTCTCCGTTGGATCTTATACACTTCATCTACCAATCCCACCTGGTACGGATCACACACCGGTGAGCAGTATTCAAGCTGTGGGCGAACACGTTTACTGTAACCTACTCCCTTTGCTTTCGGGCTGCATTTCCTTAGAATTCTCCCATTGAATTCCTGCAGGATTCCTGTGAGGTGTGACCAGCGTTACGCCGCCAAGAAAGATCACATTGTGCAGTGATTTTGCTCTTAATCTCGATTTCTGCGAGGTGTGACTAGCGTTACATCGCCAAGAATGATCACATTGTGCAATCAGTGATGTTCCTCTTAAACTAGATTTCTGCGAGGTGTGACTAGCGTTACGCCGCTGAGAATGATCACGTTGTGCAATCAGTGATGTTCCTCGTAAACTCGATTTCTGCAAGGTGTGACTAGCGTTACGCCGCCGAGAATGATCACATTGTGCAATCAGTGATTTTCCTCTTAATCTCGATTTCTGCGAGGTGTGACTAGCGTTACGCCGCCGAGAATGATCACATTGTGCAATCAGTGATGTTCCTCTTAATCTCGATTTCTGCGAGGAGTGACCAGCATTACACCGCCGAGAATGATCACATTGTGCAATCAGTGATATTCCTCTTTATCTCGATTTCTGCGAGGTGAGACTAGTGTTACATCGCCGAGAATGATCACATTGTGCAATCAGTGATGTTCCTCTTAATCTCGATTTCTGCGAGGAGTGACCAGCATTACGCCGCCGAGAATGATCACATTGTGCAATCAGTGATTTTCCTCTTAATCTCGATTTCTGCGAGGTGTGACTAGCGTTACGCCGCCGAGAATGATCACATTGTGCAATCAGTGATGTTCCTCTTAATCTCGATTTCTGCGAGGAGTGACCAGCATTACACCGCCGAGAATGATCACATTGTGCAATCAGTGATATTCCTCTTTATCTCGATTTCTGCGAGGTGAGACTAGTGTTACATCGCCGAGAATGATCACATTGTGCAGTCAGTGATTTTCCTCTTAATCTCGATTTCTGTGAGGTGTGACTAGCGTTACGCCGCCAAGAATGATCACATTGTGAAATCAGTGATGTTCCTCTTAATCTCGATTTCTGCAAGGAGTGACCAGCATTACGCCGCCGAGAATGATCACATTGTGCAATCAGTGATTTTCCTCTTAATCTCGATTTCTGCGAGGTGTGACTAGCGTTACATCGCCGAGAATGATCACATTGTGCAATCAGTGATTTTCCTCTTAATCTCGATTTCTGCGAGGTGAGACTAGTGTTACATCGCCGAGAATGATCACATTGTGCAATCAGTGATTTTCCTCTTAATCTCGATTTCTGTGAGGTGTGACTAGCGTTACGCCGACGAGAATGATCACATTGTGAAATCAGTGATGTTCCTCTTAATCTCGATTTCTGCGAGGAGTGACCAGCATTACACCGCCGAGAATGATCACATTGTGCAATCAGTGATTTTCCTCTTAATCTCGATTTCTGCGAGGTGTGACTAGCGTTACATTGCCGAGAATGATCACATTGTGCAATCAGTGATTTTCCTCTTAATCTCGATTTCTGCGAGGTGAGACTAGTGTTACATCGCCGAGAATGATCACATTGTGCAATCAGTGATTTTCCTCTTAATCTCGATTTCTGTGAGGTGTGACTAGCGTTACGCCGCCGAGAATGATCACATTGTGAAATCAGTGATGTTCCTCTTAATCTCCATTTCTGCGAGGAGTGACCAGCATTACGCCGCCGAGAATGATCACATTGTGCAATCAGTGATTTTCCTCTTAATCTCGATTTATGCGAGGTGTGACTAGCGTTACGCCGCCGAGAATGATCACATTGTGCAATCAGTGATGTTCCTCTTAATCTCGATTTCTGCGAGGAGTGACCAGCATTACACCGCCGAGAATGATCACATTGTGCAATCAGTGATATTCCTCTTTATCTCGATTTCTGCGAGGTGAGACTAGTGTTACATCGCCGAGAATGATCACATTGTGCAGTCAGTGATTTTCCTCTTAATCTCGATTTCTGCAAGGTGTGACTAGCGCCGAGAATGACCACATTGTGCAATCAGTGATGTTCCTCTTAATCTCGATTTCTGCGAGGTGTGACTAGCGTTACGCCGCCGAGAATGATCACATTGTGCAATCAGTGATTTTCCTCTTAATCTCGATTTCTGCGAGGTGTGACTAGCGTTACGCCGCCGAGAATGATCACATTGTGTAATCAGTGATGTTCCTCTTAATCTCGATTTCTGACGTGAATGATCACATTGTGCAATAAGTTAGGTTCCTCTTAATCTCGATTTCTGCGAGGTGTGACTAGCGTTACACCACCGAGAATGATCACATTGTGCAATCAGTGATGTTCCTCTTAATCTCGATTTCTGCGAGGTGTGACTAGCGTTACGCCGCTGAGAATGATCACATTGTGCAATCAGTGATGTTCCTCATAATCTCGATTTCTGCGAGGTGTGACTAGCGTTACACCGCCGAGAATGATTACATTGTGCAATCAGTGATTTTCCTCTTAATCTCGATTTCTGCTAGGTGTGACTAGCGTTACACCGACGAGAATGATCACATTGGGCAATCAGTGATGCTCCTGTTAATCTCAATTTCTGTGAGGTGTGACTAGCGTTACACCCCCGAGAATTCTGTCATTGTGCAATCAGTGATGTTCCTCTTAATCTCGATTTCAGAAACTTACAATCAATCTTCATTCAGTGCTGCTGTACTATGCCGTAAACTACGGTCACATTATGGAAGCCCCAAGAGAATGGCCACATGGTCTGAGTGCCATATACCAGACTACCCTGCGGCTGCCGTCCGACGATCGAATACTCCATTGGACATGGGAGTATGTATTGTCCTTCGCACTGAAAGGTATCTGTTCGGTGCACAACATAAACGCTGGTTAGGTCACTATCAGTGATCTCTATACAACATGAATGTATAACCACAGTCTAACATATACACTCGCAACACTCACTGCTGTGAAAGTTTTTACCAACTGACAGTTGCAACAACACTAGCGCTGCTAGCGGTGGGCAAGCCGCTGAGGGAGTGACAATTGTTTATAATTATTTTTGTACGTCATTAACGATACAGTTACTATACTTTTTGCGTTACAAGCATTAGTAAAACATCAAGAGACATTCATATTACGGATATTAATGTAAAAACAGCCGAATTTAACTGACTTAGTAGTATAATGAACATCTTCGTCATGAACAAATACTTACGAATATGTTTATATTTGCAGCTTATTCTGCTGAAAGTAAGTAGAATATAAATATAGGAGAAACATATATTTATATTACGTATGGTCTGTTCTTACTATGAGAAGCTGTTTGTTTGATGGGTATCAATTCGATGTGGAGACTAATAATTCGCACATTTTTATCCCTTACTCGTCTTTCTTATACATGCAGATTCTTTTGAGTGTAATTACATAAGCTTAAAAAGACTCTGTTATTATTCTTGCTGTTTGTGTTTCAGTTGTACCAACAATTGTGGAATTGGGATCTTCTTGGTTGGAAAACATTTTCATTGATTATTCCGTTTTATTGCCATGTATCTGACTTTATCCTTCAGCTACAGCTGTGGTGGCTGATCTGGTACGTTAAACACTGTACTTACCGCTTTCTGTATACGTTTCCTACGTTCCACCCTCACTGATTTTACTGTGTAGAGTGATGAAGTGACGTTCTTAGTATAAGTTTAAATGTTATCTTAGATTATCTGTAACGATGTACCTTGTTGTTATATCTCTGGAATAAAGTAAGAGTGTGTGTATGTGAAGACGAGTTTCCTTCCTGGGAAAGACGGTGGATTTAGAGTCCGCCAGAGTTGGTGCCGACACGCCGGGTGATCCTACACTACGGGATCTACAAGCCAGATGGACTAAATCTGGGTTGTAATCGAGATTCGACGCCAGGAGGAAGCTGAGACAACGCCCCAACACACCGCATACGACAGCACTTCTGCTATCACTACCAGCTAAGTCTACTATTTTATTAATAAACAATCGCCTAGATTGATTTGATATACGGACTGGAATTACTGTAGTAGCTTCAGTAGACAAATATTCGAGTTTATACTATTATTGGTGCATATAAATACGCGTCGTCAAGGCAACAACAGTCAAACACGCGCACTGACGTCGGCAGTTGTTCTTGGCGCGAAAACACTACAGTTGTGCCAACTGTTTAATTCCTTGTCACTACTATTTATCTAATGGCACACAACGCTAAACACGCTACTCACACGGAGGATACACAATCGAGGAATATGGAATTAACCATTGAGCATAGAGAACTCGCGACACTACGCGAACAAAACCGCAATTGCGCGCACAAACTCAGCCACAGCAACACGGACACGCAACTCAAGTTGAGAATATGAACGGTAATTCGTCTCGCTTGCAGAACCTAAAACGTAGAAGAGCGCAAGAACGAGGCAACATTACACGTTTTGTAACAGAAGCAAATAATTTTGACAACAACACCACAACTGATGAATTCCAATACTGTGCCGAAAGATTACGAGAGACTTTAAATAAAGTAACAGCGCTAGACGATGAAATACACGACTTGATACCTAACGAGGAATACGAGGCGGACATTTTACGGTGTGACGAATATATTGATGCCGCTAAACGTACGATCTTCAAGCTGTCAAGTAGAATGAGCAAACAACCAGTGCCACATGTCATCAACAATGACAACACTGACGTGCAGATCGTACTACCACCAACTATAAAACTTCCGACAGTAAAGCTCGAACCCTTCTCAGGTGACATTGAGTCATGGCCACGGTTCTGGGAACAATTCGAACAATCAATAGATAAAAACGCGGCCCTGTCTACCACGGACAAACATATATTTGTACGGGGTTATCTTGAAGAGGAACCCTAAGCATTTAGTAGAAGGTTTAGCGGTTGTTGCAGAAACATATGAAGAAACGAAGAGAATACTCCAACGACGTTATGGGGATAAGAACCGTACAGTGCAAGTGCATCTAGATTACCTTGAAGGTCTAAAGCCTATACATTTTGTCTCCCCCGAAACACTAAACACCCAATCTGCTTCCAGAACTTTTGGGAATACTTTTACGCTTTCGTTTGCACCCTTTCGTAATTACCTCAGACATCACGCAAGCTCTTCTCCAGCTAGTTCTACACACTGAAGATCGGGATTTGACGCGATTCTTCTGGTATAAGACTACGACAAACGATTCTGGACACCAATTTACTACTGCAGAAGTTACAATATACCGATTTAAACGACTGCCTTTTGGACTTACCTGTAGTCCCTTTTTGTTATCAGCAACAATAAGAGAGCTAGCAATGAATTATAAGAATATTTTCCCCTTGGCAGTCGCATTAGTAGACAAAAACACCTACGTGGACGATTTTGTAGCGGGAGTTAACAATGAAAATGACATCGTTCAACTTTACTATGAACTGGTCATCCTCATGAAGCAAATCCTTCCTGAAGCACGGACTATCGGTGCACACATTTTAATAGTTGAGTTACCACAGCCAGTAATTGACGTCACGTGGTTCAGCGCGTATTGGAAATTATTACGTGTCGCTGCGCGTGTACTTCGTGTTAAAGACATTCTACACCATAGATCGAAGTTCACCGGCGAGCTTACGGCAGAAGAGCTCACGTCTGCAAGAAAATATTTAATTAGAGTTTCGCAAGTACAGTCCTTTCCGACCGAACACAATGCATTAGTCAACAGCGCACCGTTGCCGGACGGTTCCAAAATCAGGGCTTTAAACCACTTCTTAGACGACGGAATCATACGTGTTGGAGGACGACTACATTTCTCGGCACTTACACGAGAAGAGCAACATCCAATCATCCTTGACGGTGATTACCGTTTTACACAACTACTTGTACAACATATGCATGTACATCTCCATCACTTAGGAGTCAGAATTGTTTTGTCTCAAATAAGAACCGAATTCTGGATACGGCGTGCACGTCAAACCATTAAAAAGATTATCCACCGATGTTTACCGTGTAAAATTGCTAATAGGACCACAGCTCAGGAAATAGAAGCTCCACTACCAGCGGTTAGAGTAATTCCTGGAAGACCTTTCGGTGTCACCGGCATAGACTTGGTCAGTTATATTCAAAAACATACCATTGCATTAAGAAATGCTATATACTATTATTTACCTGTGCTACTACGAGAGCCATACACTTGGAACTAGCTAGCGACATGACCACGGACAAATTCTTATTGGCATTACAGAGATTTGTGGCCAGACGCGGTATTCCACATACCATATATAGCGACAATGCACAGACTTTCCACGCTGCAAATAAATAATTAATGGACCTCTGGCCAGTAATATCGGCAGCAAAGGTACACCACTATCTCGCCCACCACACAATTATATGGAAATTCATTGTGGCTTGGTGGGGAGGGTGGTCGGAAAGGATGGTCGGAACTACTAAGAGGTGTTTACGAAAGGTCTTAGGACAATCAAGCTTGGACGATGAAGCGCTGCAAACAGTGTTGGCGAACATAGAAGCCGCACTCAACTCTAGACCTTTGACACAGCACGAGGATAGCGATTTGACGCCAGCGCACTTCCTAGTGGGGGATCGCCTCACTACCTTACCCTCTGGGACACCGCCACGAAGACCTAAAAATATGGCAAAGATGTATAAACTCAGACAGAAATTAGTGGAGGACTTCTGGAAACGCTGGAGCCAGGAGTACTTAACTCCCAAGTTACCACGAAGTAAGGCGTCCAAAGGGTTCTACAAGACTGCGCGAGGGAGACCTCGTCCTGTTACAAGAAGATATTCGTCAGCGCCAGTGCTGGAGAAGGGCGCGAGTTGCTGAACTGAAGAAAGGACTGGATGGACTGATACTCAACTTGCCTGACGGACATAAAGTGACCAGGCCGATCTAGCTGGTCGTGCCTCTGGAGGTAGACCAGGGTGGGGAGGATGTAGAGTGATGAAGTGACGTCGTTCTTAGTATAAGTTTAAATGTTATCTTAGATTATCTGTAACGATGTACCTTGTTGTTATATCTCTGGAATAAAGTAAGAATGTGTTTATAAGAAGACGAGTTTCCTTCCTGGGAAAGATGGTGGATTTAGAGACCGCCAGATACTTTAACTGCATGATTAAACGTTAACGTTCCTCAGTAGAAGAGCGATATCTTTCTGCTAAAGGGCAGGTCTTCTGGAGTTTCCTAGCCATTTTCTATTTTTAATAGAAAATGAAATTATACAGTAAAACCCTATAGGTTACAAGATAATCTATATCTATAAATGTGAACGTCTGTTCGGTGTACGTTTATCACGTCTGAAGACATAAAGACCTAAAAATTTGTACATTTACTAATGTCTAGCCGGGGAAGGCTTTAGGCACGGTTTTATGGCGATAGGATAGCTATTTAGCTATATATATTAATGTGAAAGTCTGTTCGGTGTACGCTTATAACGTGCGAACGACTATTTGTATAGTTACTAATTTGTACATAAGGAAGGTTTTAGGCCCGGTTATATAGTCATCTGATAGATATTTAGTAATTTGAAGAATGCGGAACAATAATTACCCTTTGAAAATCATATTTACTCTTTGAAAATGGTTTTATTGGTTGCACTGTTGCTCGAGGGTTGATAAAGATAAAAGGGTGGAGTATATTGGGATGGAAAGTTATCGGTGTATATAAAATTCTACGTGTGTGTGTGTGTTAATATTTCGCTCTGCAGCGATAACTACAGGACGCAAACGAATGGTCTGTGAGTAATTGTTGTCCAAAGTCTCCCGTTGTACACCATAGCAATTCCATGCCGAGAGCTGTTAGGGGATGGTGGTTGAATGTCATCAAATAAAAAAATTCGGACTGAAGGCCAACGATGACGTTTGCGACTCGATAGCAAGTAGGTTACATACAGCGAAACGTGATGCCGCAGAACATATCTTTGGTCTATGCGTGCTACAATGTAAGGATAAGCATACGAATAAGGAAATAAAAGGATAAATAAATAGCACTACTAAAAGATAGCTCATCTATCATCAACCAACACGCGAGCGAAGCCGCGGGTTTAAGCTAGTTGTAAATAAACTGCACTGTAATGTACCGTTTCGTTCCTTGTTAGGGAGTATAGGAAACCTAAGAAAATCAAATGTGGAGCTATTAATACGTTATTACCTATTTTTATGGCACTACATACGTTCCCAACCGTAAAAAGTAAGTTAATATATATGATGCTGTTCGTACGCACCCAATATCGTATTCAGAAATGTAGCTTTCCGACCGCTCGGAGCGCTGCTGTCCCAGCGTATAACAAAAATTTGTACGAGTGTCGTGACTGTATAATGTCTCTGAGCATAAACTGCAGCGTGCCTGCACATTCATATCTTTTGTTCATGATTTCGCATTCTCCGCCATCACAGATTATGGTAAACGAATTTCCATTATTTTTGACATGAGAAGAATTACTTGCTTACCTTTTGTTTTGACCTTCATGCAAATACACGATGTAATCGGCTGATATGGCAGTGTATTTTAATTTCTTGTTCTAATAACATTTCGTAGCCACCATATCTGAATTTGTCAAGAAACTAAATATGAACATCTGTGACTGTCACGCTCAAACAAATGAAGTTCAAGATCCAGGTAGTATAGAGATCAATGGTCACTACTGAAATGTCTGTCTGAGACACTCTTTGGTTTGGTTGCGCATCGCTGGTGCAGCACTGAGATACGAGGAACAGATTTTGTATTGTCAACATAATATTTCTGTTATGGTCACGTGCTTTCGAGACGACGTAGGTTTTTCTGTGTTTAGTCGTCCTCGTCGCCATGTGTTTTGTCCTTCCCTGCCTGTCTTTCAGAAAGGTTCTCTCAGGACGCTTTGGATACGTTGACATCTAAAACAGCTATACAGCTGAGTAATACAAGTTTTATTTAGTATTACGTACAGAGTTACTCATAATTTCTCTGTCTCGCGGCGGCGTCTTCTTGTACGATGCTGCGCTGAGACCTAGTGACTGCCTAGTTCGGAGCTGAGTTCAGATGGTATTTTCCAGACACATGACCGCCTAGATATAGTCGCTTGTAGAGGGCGTGCTACTAGGTTGCTCCCTCCAAGAGGCGCGGCGCCGGCGTGTGATTGGCTGCCTGTCATCCGCTGCCTTCTGCACGATCGTTCTCGTGCGTCTGGCGTGTGGCGCTGACTTTACATCACAATATTCTGTGCTTGGGATTACTTAAACAATGGCCAGATGGTCTGATTGCCATATTCCAGACTACGCGGCCGCTGCCGTTTGAGGCTCGAATACTCCCTTGGGCATGAGAGTATATATTGTCCTTCGCATTGATAGGTATCTGTAATTAATGTTAATGCTACTTTTCGGTAGCTGCGATATTTAGTCGCGAATTATCAAACTTTAATAATAATAACAATAAAACTGTTTGTGAATTCACAACTTTTCTTTTCCAAACTTCACCCACTGAAATTCTTGCAATTTCTGTGAAATCTACGATATATGATATGATATGCTACTAGCAGTCACTGCGAATATATATGTTAATTGGTAAGTCTGAGTAATATTGTACTTACGGCCTCGGCAGTGTAATGTGCTGATGTTGGCAACAGCCTGTGAATGGTCTTTGAAAACTCAGTCACATAGAAAGAGAAGGAATAAATTTTCTTGTTGACCCCGAAATACATAATTAATTGTGTTACTGCTTTATGATTGACGGTTGCTTGTATGTACTCATGTCCGGTCGATAAATTAATTATCCTCGTAAGTGAACACTTTGTTGCCTACATTAGCTAAGGTCTTAAATAAAATTTAATCTTTTTTCTGTATAGGTGAACTGTGTCAGTATAACGGAAGTGATGATAAATTTGAAATACATACTGAGTGAATAATGTCTGTTCTCTTGTTAAAACCATTCCATATTCCTCGGTTTTCTGTCAAGTCCGTATCGTATTATATGTTTTAAAGCTGCTGATATACAAATGAAAAGAGTGCTACATTGAAATCATCCAGTTCAAAATTTATATCTGTATGGCATTGCAGTACTGAAAGAAATATCCGTTTCATGAATGCACTACTTTTAGGTATTTGAAGTGTGTTCGAATTTGTCGTGAACATAGGGTATACTATAGATATCCTACAACAAACTTTATTTAACATTCCGATTCGTTGTCTCTAGTAATTCTCAAATGAGTTATCAAGTTTCAATCTCAGATTATGCAACACAACAAAAATCCCACGGTAAAATTACTTGTAATAAGCTAGTGTCTTTGAATGTGTGTCGAAAAGTACAGTATTTGGTAGATTTGGGCGATAATACAAATTGACTCGTCACTACTTTTTCGATTTTTTGTGTACTTTTCTCATGTTTGGAAGCTAACATAGAATATACAATTCCATATGGCAAATGGCAAGTCACCGTTATATACTCGAGCACATCAGGTTGCGATTCATTTCTGCTTTCTGAAAGTTTTTGGACGATACGATTACGACCCAGGTATTCTGAACAGTATGAATTACACTGCACAGACAATTAGTTATTATAGACTGCCATTAACAGATGCAGTGATATTACTTTAAAGATATTTTCATATTTGCATTAGAAAGTTCACAGCAACGTTCAGTGACTAGGAAATATGAAAGTAACAGCACAAAGTACAGTATCTTCTAAGTTTGTATCACGCCATTATTCTGTTACTCTCTACTGGACGCTTGGAGCGCTAATATCGCTTCATCTGCAATCTTTCCCTGGAGAGTTTCGCTGTCTGTGATAGATGTGCTGTCAACATTAAGCTGGGATTGTCACGTGATCTAGGGACGACGATGTTCGTTAATTCACACTAACCAGCAAGTCACGTCACATAACGTCGTGGTTGCGTTTGTCGTTAGAAAAATTTTAACAGCGTCGTCGCCTGGTAACATCGAAAGTTAATTTCAGTTTATGGCTGCGATAACCTGCAAATGTACCATACGAACTGATTTTTTTCATTGATTGTTGTTCCAGAAGCGAGGTCAGATATCTCAGAAGGAAAAGTTATATAAGTGAGGTTTACTCTGTGTAAGAGTACTAATTAGTGAAGCATTTTTCATTAACCATTTTAAGGGCAAAACTTAGCAGTAATGCCAGAAAAACATACAATTGTGTATAACATTTATACAGACGGGAAAATCACAATGGATAATTTGAACAAGCGCTGTTTATTTCCTTACAAATATTTATACATGTGTTTGTATATAGGTGTATGGTTTTGCAATGTAGCTGACTGCTTTTGCGTTCAGTTGTATGTTTGTCTATCGTCAGGATATTGAAACAATCCTTTTCCTTGTGGGCTGTGGGCTCAGTACTCAGGAGAAAGGGTGACAATGAAACATCGGTTTACACAAGTAACCGTACTTATGAACGACAAATATGGATGTAATATCAGGACCACGGCATTACTTAAATGTAGTTTTACTGAAACAGTATCGTACACGAAAACTGTACTGGGATAATTTCAAGAGTTTTAAGGTCATCAATCAACCTG
Source organism: Locusta migratoria (assembly GCA_026315105.1). NCBI lineage: Eukaryota > Metazoa > Arthropoda > Insecta > Orthoptera > Acrididae > Locusta > Locusta migratoria. The sequence goes on along the minus strand of CM048744.1, from coordinate 208,062,818 downwards.
CTTAGTTCCCATGTTCTTTAATCAACTAGCTAGATCCTATAAGACTGCTACGTGACAGTATTAACTCTACTTTATGGGTACATATTGAGTGTAGTTAATTTTTCAGAGGTTTATCTTGGAGTTCGTCTTCCGTGATTATGTCAAATTAGTGATTCACGTAAACGGCAAAAATTCGCTGATTCTTCAACCTGTGGAGCAATCAATAATGGCATGCCAATGGGTTTGCTATTGGGTCCTTAGTTTTTCTTGATGTACGTCAAAGGCTTGCCTTTCTATATTCAGGTAGATGCAAAGCTTGTTATTTTTGCACATGATACAAGTATAGTAATCACACCAGACAAACAAGAGTTAACTGACGGAATTGTAAATGATGTCTTACAGAAAATTATTAAGTCCTTCTCTGCAAATGGACTCTCATTAAATTGAAATGTAACACAGAATATACAGTTACTTATGGAAAATGGCAAGACACCGTTAATAAACAAAGTCAGTGAATAGAAGTCTGTAGCTAACGTAGAATAGTCATTATAGGTGCACGCATTGATGAGAAAATGAATTGGAAGCAACACAATTAGACCTACTGAAACGTTCGAGTTCAGAAATTTATGCTATTAGGGCTATTGCAAAGTTTGGTGACAAATATCGCATTAAATTAGCTTACTATGTCTATTTTCATTCACTGCTTTCATACTGCATCATATTGTGGGGTATATCTTCATTGAGCAAACAGGTATTCTTTGCACAAAACCGTGTAGTTAAAAAATTTCAAGAGCCCACTGAAGTTCATGACAAAGGGATCTTCACATACTTAGCCTCACAATATAAAAATTAACTTTTGAAATTTGTTAGCAATGACCCAACCCAATTCAAAAGTAACAGCAGTATGCAAGGCTGCAGCACAAGGAAAAAGGAAAAATAAAAAAAATAAAAAGAAAAAAAAAGTTCAAATGTTTGTATAGCTTATGGGACTCAACTACAGGGTCATGAGTCCCTAAACTTACAAACTACTTATGAACTAGCTAATACTAAGGACTGTACAAATATCCATGGATTCGAGCCCCCGACCGTAGTGGCCGTGCAGACAGTGACTGGCGCGCCGCAGACCGCTCGGCCACCGCGGCCGGCACATGAGCAAGTAATTGCACCATAAAATAACTAAGGGTTCAGTAATACAAAAACATACACCTAAGTGAAATTTATGTGATGTTAAAATTACGAAGTTCCTTGTGTAACAATTATGAATTGCGTAGATCATAGATTATTTTATAATGCACTGTGTCAACGATGAAGGAATAAGCGAAAAAGGCTAAAAACTGTTTTGAGGAGCCAATCTATCATGATACAATAATCAATTCTAAAAAATTCTAAAAAATGTACTTCTTTAGAAATTGTAAAGTGTGACCCTTTTTAACGAACATGATTCGCTTCTGAGTCTTAGCTGAAATACGAAACACATTAAGCAAAATATTTTATGTCAGAAATCATTTAAAAATAGAATAATGTGTTCCATTCCGAAAAATGCATAAAAAACTTACTTTAGCAAGTTAAATGAAATATGTAGTAAAATAAAGATTTGATTTGTTTCCTTTCATTATTAATACCAAATCGATTTCAGTCACAGTGTGATCATAATCAGTAAAGATCTTCAAGCACTTGCGTCTAATACAGAACAGAAAAATGTATAAGATCAAGTATTACGACCAATGTTGCTTATTCCATGTCCTATATTAATCATACTAGCTAAAAATCCGGTTTGCGCGGGTGTTTTATTTATTTATTCCTGCCTGAGTTATTACTTATCCTATCAATTCTCTCTGTCCATCTCCTTTCTTCTAAAAACATGTTATATTATCGGAGAATATATAAGAAATCACGCTGTCCTGAATAATGTAGAAGATCATCCATGCAGTATCCAAACGAAGAAAGATAGCAATCAAAATACAAATGGCATATAAAATTCGCACGATCTCTTATTTATAGAGTTATATGTTGCACAATCGTATATTTTTTCAAGTATATATTCAGCTGTATAAGTGCTATATGTCTGTAAAATCTGTTGCGAATACAATTAGTAGTAAAAAACTTCGCTTGCTATGAACGTTACTGTTTATGTGCTCATTTCTTATGAACTACTCGTGCTGTGATACAATTTCGATGGCCCATTTAGATATATATGTGTGATGTGTGTGTGTGTACTGTCTTTAAATTTTCTACGGCTACAGTTTGTAGTGTAGAATTTATAAATTCTAACGTCATACCGAATGCCGTAGTTTTAGTCCATGAACAGTAGAAAAGTAATAAAAGAGAAATTTTTTCCTTTCATAATTTTGCTATGGTTGTCAGCGAGAAAAAGTTCAATAACGGTTTGAAATTATGTTTAAAGTTGGTTGCAAGTCGCTAAGTACTGTCATTCTCATATAATGTGTGAATAAAGTCTCGTCGCATTATGTGGCCATTTCTTGCAACTATATTGTTTATGACGCATCTCCTGAACTGTGTCTCGTATGTGGTTCTTACTCCGACAGTATTGGTACCTCACGGTATGGGCACCAAATTTGGTTCAAATCGGTCCAGGTTTGATGCAGCAGTTTTTCGCGCATATCATTGTTTATGAAGTCATATCTCGTGAACAATGTGTTGTAAATGATCCTAACACTTACGGCGACCGTCCTCGTGGACTGAAGCTTACGTGTCCAAAATTTCATAAACATTGGAAGTATAGTGTAGATTTGTATACAATACGGACACTCTGCTTTATATATAAAGACTGTCGTCGTATTGCCGATGCGTGAAATGGAATCAAAAATTTAGTTAACATAGTTTTATATATACACAACAGTCTAGAGTGCAAAAACTTATTTTTTTCCGACTTGTTTCGGTCTTCTTTTAGACCATCTTCAGGAAATTTAGCTCGGAAATATATCATATTTACATTTAGAGGAGTTTTAGCAATATACATTAGTGTCAAACTTAAACTAAATTAATAAAGAAAAATAAAACTATGTTATACCCGTTGATGTTGTGAAGCTGGCAGGAAACTTGGAGCCTTCCAGTACGTCACTGCTGGCTGGAGCAAGGTCTACTGCTCTTAAATAGCTGAGGCTCCGCCCCTTTGCCAGCTCCACCCATCTTTTATTTTTAATGAAAGTATCACATAGATGAAAGTAGCCAAAAACTATAAAATTATAATTAGCCACACATTTCTTTGTCAATGTCTAAGATCAAATATTATAGTCATCTTTCTGATATTAAAATAAAGATTATAACATTAAAATACTGACAGTAAATTGTATCAGGTTCTTATTAATATTTTCAAAGATATTTTATGAGTGGTACTACAGCACTGTATATAATTTTACTGGTATTAAAAATTTACTATACAATTTATTTAAGATACATGGAAAAACAATTCAGGATATGATACCATGCAGAAAACCACTTGGTTCATTTGTCGTTGAAATTTGTGTAAATATATTGTTTTCTTAATAACATAGAAAGAACGCTTGATTTTACTTTTTACAATGCTATTGTAATAAAGTAAGGCAAAGGGAATTTTTTTATATACATATGAAAAGTCCATGATCTATTGTATAAAGCTATAGGTTGTAATTAAAAAATATAAGCTTTGTTGTAATATTGTAAAATATTAGCAATGAGATGTCAAAAACAGAACAAATTGAAATTCAAATGGCGTCATGGAATAAAACACATTACTGTTTCTTAATAGTATAAAGAATAAAATTAAGACATTCACTCAAGTTAAGGGTCATCAGAAATATCTTAAATTTGTTTCTATAGTGCCTTGGAAGGTCAGTTTTGTTTAAAAAAAATAATAAAAAAGAAAAAAGAAAAAAAAAAAACGCTTTACATGGTAACATTAGGTAAAATAAAACTGATGTGTCAAAAACGTAGAAAGTTACCATTCAAATGGCGTCTGACAATGATAAATATAAATTAAGTTCATCGTTGTCAGTTAACAGTAAAAAAGATAAAATTAAGCGATACAATGTATCTAAGAATAAAATTTAAATCATTGTACATTATATTCGTGCATAATGTACATGGCTGTCAACTGTAAAGATCGTCAAAGAGTATATATATATATATATATATATAGGTGACGGGAAATTTTAATGCGGTAGGTCAACACAAGAAATCTTACACTTTTTGCGGAGCTATGAATATAGTTTATTGTATCATTTTCCAAAGAGTTACACCAAAAAGATATAATTTTTTAAGTGGAACAATTGTTTTATCTATCGTGTATTGGATTCGTTTAAACCATCTGCGTCCAAATCAATTTAAACTACATTCCTATCACTGATAGTTTGGAAGCTACAACCCTTCAAATTTCCGGGGGCGGAGGCTGCGATAGCGTAGCTGACTGGCCGAGTGGCTATCCCCTGGGGCACGGCCCACGGTCTCATGACCACCAGCCAGTCAGCTACGCTGTTGTAGCCTCCGCCCCCTAAACTTTGAAGAGTTGTAGCTCCAAAACTAACAGTGATAGGAATGTAGTTTAAATTGATTTGGACGCAGCTGGTTTCAACGAATCCAATGCACGATAGAAAAAACTATTGTTCCATTTAAAAAATTATGCCTTTGTGCTGCAACTCTTTGGACAATGATACAATAAACTATGTTCATAGCTCCGCAGAAAATGTAACATTTCTTGTGTTGACCTACCGCATTAAAATTTCCCGTCACCTATTATTTTATAAGTTACAGAGGCAAACACATTTAGTGAAACACGTTTATCATTAACTAAAAATAGACTTCATAGGAGTAAACTATTGAAGTCTATCTTCGAATAAGTCGAAGTAATTTCATTTTTTCTCTGAAGCCAATCTGTTCATTTAAGGGGCGGATCGTCAGCTATTTAAGAGCAGTAAACCTTGCTCCAGCCAGCAGTAACGCACTTGAAGGTTCTAAGTTTCATGCCAGCTCCACAACATCAATGGGTATGACAGCGTTTTATTTCTCTAATGTATATTGTCAAAAGTCCTCTAAATGTAACTATGATATATTTCAGAGCTAAATTTCCTGAAGATGGTCTAAAAGAAGACCCAAGCAAGTCGGAAAAAATTTTTTTTTTTTTTGAACTCTAGACTGTTCTTTATATATAAGTTTAAATAAGAGTGCTGTTGCCCAATAAATGAAACAAAAATGTTTCCAAAAATATGTAACATTGTTCTGTTACAGTTCGTGAGGATGTGGGAGGTGGGAGGTGAGTGGGGGGAGGGGGTGAGAGCAGCAGAATATATTTGTATTTAGAAGAGGGTCGACGGCAGATTTTTACTTTGTAGGGACTCCCATATTCGAAAATGTTGAAAAACACTGCTATAAGGGACCAAACTGCGAAATGTCAGTTCATGCAAAGAACGAGGCGCTGTTTAATCTATAATGAATGTCATGAAATGAAAGCGGCTCTTTGCTGACATCATGCTTTCGTTTTATCCCTGTATAGGAATCGGCTTATTATCGGCTGGGCCTGAATGACTTCTCCCGATGGCTCTCCACACATTCGGAATGCCGAGGCGCAGGTGAAACGCAGCCGAACTCCGCGCCGGGCTTAATCAGATTATGCGTTTGCGGTGCCAGCGATTCCGGCACGTGGAGCACTACAATGGCGGCTAAAATTAGCGAAATACGCCGCTCGAAAAAATTAATCTCTTCAATTCCTGCTCTGCACCTGCCAAATGCACGCTGTAATGTTTTCGGCGCACGCTTTTAATTATACACTTCCCAACAAAGGACCGTGGACAGCAGGCTTCATTAAAACGCATTTTTTTAAAGAGAAATTTGCCGTTGTGGGACAGAATGTGAACATTCTATGTTCATTTTTTTTAATGCACTTGTCGGTATTTACACATTCAGACACTAACGAGATTTCGATCTTGGTGAAGGAAAGCGTAAAATAATGCAATAATCGTGTAGAATATTATGACTTTCCTACAGTTTTGTACCTCATTGACTCAGTAAATGCCGGAATATTTCCTTTGAATGAGTACGGCTGATTTCTTTCAGTATCCTTACCCAAACAATCAAATTAAAATTAAAATTTGTGTATCTATGGGACTTAAATGCTGCGATTATCAGTCCCTAGGCTTACAAACTATTGAACGAAATTAAAGAAACTTATGCCTGAGGTAGGACTCGAACCTCCGACAGTGAACAATTGCGCGCTCTGCAGCAAGGCGCCTTAGAACATTCGACTACATCATCGCGGCCTCAAACATTACGAGCGTGAACTCCGTCTCTAATGACCATGCTGTTGACGGGACCTGCGGTGGAGTAGCCGAGCGCCCTAAGGTGCCTTGCTGCGAAATACGTCGGAGGTTCGAGTACTCCCAGAGGAATGATTGTATGTTGTTCTTAGGTTAGATTAATTTAGTATAAGTACTTTGTAAGCTTAGAGGCTAATAACTTCAGTAGTTAAGTCCCATAGCTTTACAAAAATTTTATTTATTTATTTATTTTGTTGACGGGTTGATAAACCATAATATTTCTTCATTCCTTCATAAATTCCTAAAATTAAGTTCAGCTGTATTATTGTGTTTATTTTCGTACCTTTCGAGACCTCAAGTTACAGTGTCTTAAACTGTAAGTAATGAAAATGTGATCACGATCTTTCTTTCCGGTAACAACTGTCTACATCTACATAAATACACTGAAAATTACATTTAAGTGCATGGCGGAGGGTACATCGAACTGCTTGTATCGTATTTCTCTGCAGGTTCCATTATCTAATAGTGCATGGACATTTTTCCGTTTTAGATCCAATTTCTCTTATTTTATTAAGATGATAGTGTCTCCCTATGTATTTGAGTGCTAACAAAATAGGATCGCATTCATAAGACAAAACTGCTGAAAGAAGTTTCGCAAATCTCGCCGCCACGAATAACAACTGTATTAAAGATTTCCATCCCACCTCGTGCATTATTTCTGTGACACTGCCTGCCGCGGTGACCGAGCATTCTGCGGTGCGGCAGTCACAGTCTGCACGTCCACTACGGTCTGGAGTTCGAATCCCCCCTCGGGCATGGATATTTGTGCCGTCCTTACTATTAGCTAGTTCATAAGTAGTTGGTAAGTTTAGGGACTGATGACCCCGTAGTTAAGTCCCGTAAGCTCTACAAACACTTGAATTTGAATTTGTGACACTGTCCCTCCATATCGCGATAATAACAGAATCTTTTATCACATTTCTGAAGAAATACCAAGCGTTTAAATCGGGAACCGCCGCGCGAGAGTAGCCGAGCGGTCTGGAGCGCCACGTTACGGATCGCGCTGCCTCCTGCGTTGGAGGTTCGAATTCTCCTTCGGTCATGGATGTGTATGTTGTCCTTACGTTAGTTTACCTCAGTTTAAGTAGTTCGTAAGCTACGGACTGATGACCATGCAGTTTGGTCCGATAGATTTACAAACATTTTTATTGCTTCTACGCTATAAATTGTAATCCCGAGACAATTCACAGACAGTACACATACATACCACTGAATATTCTTTCGATAAATTATGACAGTTCGACGTATAATTCATGAGAAATGAAGTCATAAACAATTTGGTTAATGACAAACTACATCATCACGCATGAGGTTACTACTAACAACATTCACGAAATATCTTGCAGACATTAGGTACATATACCACTGAATATACCTTCAATTTTAATTCATACTACGACACATATTTCATGAGATATGACGTCATAAACAATGAAATTTCCGAATAATTGCTTAATCATGCACTATTTTCCCACATCTCCTAAAATAATGGACTAATTTCAATTAAACTAGGTACACATATTGGTTACTATCTGACAACAATCACTGTGATGTTAAAAACTACCAACGACACATACGTATGTGACGTCGTAAATAATGAGTAACAAAATTTTTCCCATCACGCGACGCGCGATTTACGAGACTTCATTCATCCACTGTTTATTCATCGCAGACAGTTTCCTAATACTACATTCTACAAATCTTAAGAAATTATATTATTGTAGGACACATAGTCAAGCATGTATGATGTCGTAAGTACTGATCTGCATGAAAACGAAACTTAAATGGACAGATAGTAAGGTAGAAGCCGATGGATAGAAAGAGAAAAAACGAGATGGACTAAATATTGTTCTTAGTAAAGTTTTGAATTAAATTAATGTTATACATGATTTGTGTTTTATTACCATTTTGCTTTCTTTGGATACTGCACTTATAATTTTGTACATGATGCATATTTCGCTGTTTTACTTTCTCATAATTTCTAAGCTGTTTTCTTGAATATATGAAGATGAAATCTTTTCCGACTTTTCTTTCGTTTCGAATATAAGATAGGTAAAATGCATATATACAACCGGAAAATACCGGGTTTAGCAACTACTAGAATAAAAACCATACTGTAGCAGAGATGTGAGACTGTTACAAACTTGAAGGCTACCAGTTGCATGGACAAAGACTGTTAGCGCAAACTAAATTAAGGCAGCGTGATGCATCTACTGTCACAGTTTGTACAGGCAGTATGTATACTGGACTATGAATTAAAGCATATGAGAGACAATGAAACTTAAGAACAAAAATAAAATGCTTTGTACTTCATAATTCCTACAGAGTAACGAAGTCTTTCTTACATGAACGTACTTCCGGGTTCGTTGTATATAGTATCCATGAAAAGACGGAAAATTATAACATCGTTTCAAGAACATAGGGTTCGACCCTTACAAGTAAAGAAAAAAGTGCGACATGTTATAGTAAATATAAAAACAGTCTATAGTGAAAAATTGATTATTTCTTAGTAGTTTGGAGCCATTGTTGAACCGTCTTCAGCATATTGCACCGTGATGGCGTGGAGCGGTGTAACAGCCTGAGATGGCCCAACAATGGGTAGAAACTAGTCTTAAATCAATAATCAGGTTGTCATATAGACTGTTTTTATATATAAAATTATCATAAGGGCGCCGTTATCCGTAAAGACACAAAATTGTGTCCAAAAATGTCATGTTATCGATTCATGATAGTTGTATGAAACTTACAAAAAGGAAGATAGTAAAATTATTTCATCAATCTATTTTACTCTTACGCTTCTCGTTTAATACTTTCTGGCTGTCTGTCGTGCTTACATTTCAGACTATGCTATTTTTTCATTAGATTAATTTTATCAGTCTTCCTCTCCGTACCATAATTTTCTTGTATTTTCCTTTATTTAGCTTGGACCTGAATAATTGTAATCTCCAATATAAGTCTACCTACCTACTTGGTTTCATTCTTTTTTTTTTTATAACAACTGGAATACATAATAACGTTTTATTACACTTTTTACAGCATTTACTGCGTCCAATTCCTGCAAATGGCGGCTTTCAGTATAGGGGTGTTAGACTAGCGGTAAAAAGGGGTCTACCTTTTTTTGCCGAGTTGGTGTGCCCAAACACACCAAAGCGCCTTGCTGCGGAGCGCGCGGTTGCTCGCCGTCGGAGGTTCGAGTTCTCCCTCGAGCATGCGTATGTGTGTTGTCCTTAGTGTAAGTTAGTTTATGTTGTTTATAAGCCTAGGGACTAATAACCCCAAAAGTTAAGTTCCTTAGATTTACGATCATTTGAACATTTAGAGTTTTAAATATCAAGGAATAAATCAAACTGGAGACTCTGAATTAAAATTTGTTCCACGTAATTTATTTTGACGCATTGATCAATACATGTGTCGTGTTTGGCTGTAATTTTTCGTATCATAAGCGATCATTTTAACGTTTGTATAAGAACGTTGGCTGTTTCAGACGTCAATAATATCTATGATATTACCATAGAGGTATCAGAAGCCAGTGGGTGAGGTCTGCCGTCATCACTGATGACCGAAACCTGACATTCGGCACGGTGGATGATGGGAGCGACTGTAAATGGGAAATGGATTAACTGGCGCTCCCCTCAGCTACTGCACAAGGTGCCAATTTAATTAACACTGACATTTTTATAATAGCAGGGTGTCATTACGACTGCTTATTGTTTTGAATTTCTGTCGACTGCCGCTTATAACTGTTCCAAATACTAGGGTAAATAATATGGTTTTAAGAAAACAATTTACAACGTTTTTCTGATCTTGAATGTGTACATGACCAAGAAGTAAGACAAATTTGGCCTCATTGATTTTATTATCTTATCGTAATATATATAACAATTGAGCTGTTTGTGCCTATATTTCACTCTGCTGGCAAAACTACACATCGCAAACGGATAGTGTTTGTATGTGGTAGTAGGTATGTCTCCCATTATGCACTATGATAACAATAGGGGGGGAGTTGAAAGTTACCGAATTATATAAAATTCTACGTGTGGGTATCAATATTTTGCTATTCAGCAAAGTCTATACAATGGAGGCGAACAATCTCTCAGTGTTGTTCTAGTACAAACGTTCCCTTTGAACAACATAGCAGTTTCGTGTCGATGGCTATAAGAGAGTAGAAGATATAGTGGTGAAAGTCGTCAGCTTGTATAAAATTCGGAAAGATGACCAGCGACGACTTTTCACACTATAATAGCAAAGAAGTTGTATACAACGAAGCTTGATGCATATTCTTCAGTTGTTTTTCTGCAACAAACGTACGAATAAAGAAAAATAAGTGCATATTGCAGTTTGAAAAGTAAAACTACCAAGAGAGATGCCAAAGAAATCTTGCTTTCTCGATCCGTTTCTAACCGACAGATAACGGTGATGAAAAGTGAATCATGAATCTACAGAGAATAGAAACGTGAAATTTGTAGAATTTATTTATCTTAGACTGTAGGCATTAGCGATTTTTCGATTTTCTCATCCCTAAGGAGGGTGAAATAGGGGATGAACGCCTTTTTGAAAATACGTTGCCATTCAGTCAATTTTGAAGCAAGAAATACAAAACTTCGTATTTAGATTTTTGATTGTAATTTTAAAAACACGTGTTTTGATATCTTTGGAAATTCAACCATTAAGCCGGTGTAAGGGAAAATCTTTTAAGGGCGCTGCTAAGATTATTTTCAAGCTATAAATGTGAAAATTTGGATTTGGAGCCACGGTTAGAATTAAAAAAAAAAAAAAAAAAAAAAAAAAAAAAAAAAAGAGCTTCGGGATGTTTTGAATTCTGCCATCAATGTTGCAATAGCGGGTGGCAAGTTGTATCAAAATACTTTATTAGGGAAGCATTTTTGAAGATAAATCTATGAAAATTTATATTTAGCTTTAGAAACAACCAATACTCGTGCGAAGCAGCGGGAATTAAGCTAGTTCTGTATATATAATCAGATCACACAGAAGCGAGGTATGTGATGTGTAAAGGAAGCTTCATAAATCTCTTAATATCTGTTGCACTGAATCTGTGTTGATAGCTGATGCAGCTGGAACTACGAAAACAGTGCTTGTTTGATTACGGGTAATCTTGTGTGTTACATTTAAAACTTTACTTTCATTTGCATAGGCTATAAGCAAGTGGAACGAGGAAGAAGCACAGCATGTTATCATGATTTGTGAATGTCTATTTCACTTACGAATGAAACGTGATTTATATTAACTACACACAAATATTATAACGATTAGTACAACTACAAAAACTGTCGTGTTCATTCGAAGAACTGCGGCTCCATACAAAGTGCTAGGAGCTAAATCCTCTTTGCATGACATACCGTATGCTACTCATTGTTTTTCGAAATGTAGAAACAAAGTTACATTTAAGAAGGCAAATGTGTCGTATTACTGGATCTAAGACTCGTTCGATACCAGAAGAAGTTACAAGCTGAGTATGTCACTTACATACGCATTGTTATATGTACTACTGAAAACAGATGTTATGCACGTTATCAGGTAAAAATCAAAATCAGTCGTAAACTACAGACTGCTAATGTTATGGGTCAAGTAAGAGGCGGACGTTGGCTTCAATTTTTTGACGTCATGTCACCTCCCTCTTTTATACTCCAATGGATATTACGCCGTCATCTCTATATAACATCAAAGTAGAACTCTTGTGTCTCGGTATAGAATCATAGCGTGCCTGGACATTCATGTGTTTTGACCATCGATCTCTGTATTACCTGGATGTTGAACAGAAGTTGTCTGTACGTGACAGCCAAAGATGTTCACAACCTGTTTCTTGCATAATTATAACATGGCTACTATGAAGTATTACAAGAAAATACGCTTGGAATCCGCTCCGATACCACCGCGTTACATAGCTTATTAATGTAAATTTCAGAAGAATGAGGTAATCAAGCAATTGTTTGTCACGTACTAACTAACTGAATTTTGTTTGACTAATTACAACATGGAGGGCAATTTCAAATCGGTTTAAAAAATATGATAGTGTAGGTACGCTACCAATGAGCTTAAATTTCATAGAGTGGCGATAGATCCAACATGTTTGAGGCAGATAGAACTGGCGTCCGCCATGTTATTTGGGGTATCAGATGACAGCTGGTATGCCACTCCCACTCGGGAATTTTACACATATACAGTTCCACGTTTTAAATAAAGATTGACTATTTTTTGTTTGTACAGCTTATGGGACTTAACTACGGGGTCATCAGTCGCTAAACTTACAAACTACTTATGAATCAATTAAGACTAAGAACGGCACAAATATTCATACCCAAGGGTGGGGGATTCGAACCCCCGACCATAGTGGCCATGCAGACCGTGACTGGAGCGCCTCAGTCCCCTCGGCCACCGCGGCCGGCTTTTGACTATTGAATACGAGTATGCATCAAATTCTGTCAGACTTTATCGAAGCTGCGAAATGATGAGCCTGGTAGTAAATTTCCTAAAAATGCGGTAATGAATTATCACGAATCTGTCAGTATTACAGTTCCATTTTTTTTTCTTTTTTTTCTTTTTTAGTTTGCAATAAAAACGAAAGTGCCGCCGTGAAAATATCTGTGTTGATTTTAGTGCAAGTACATGGTCCAAACGAGATGCAAAACATACAGTGAACAGTAATTGTTACGACAAACAATCATAACCATGGATTTTCATCCGCTTTTAATGTGTTGTAACAACTTATTTCATAAAGACTAGTATACATGTATCTTGTGTTTACTAAACCTATTTACAACATGTTAAATTTCTGTTAAAGGGTTTGGTTGTAAACTTTGGTGGACGAAATTTGAGTACAGAGTCGAAGGTGACTACAAAATACTGCAGTTAAAAATGCGCCTACGTCATCCGCCACAAAAGCATTCCACGTCGGAATAAGATGTCATTAATAACTTTCCTTGTTGCCATGCTGAAACAAGTAACGTTTTGTACGTGAAATTTGAGTACAAAGACGAAAGTGTCAACAGAATATTGCAATGAAAATGCGCCTGGGTCAGCTACCACAAAAGCATTCCACACCGAAATAACGCATCATTAATTAATGTAGTTGTTTCCAAGCTGAAATAAGTGCATATTTATTCCAAAGAACAGAGAAATATACAAGTGAAAAAAATTCTGGCTGTTACTACTGCTTCCACACTTAGCAATGGTTGCATGTCAACAATTTTCGATCACGTATTGTCGACAACAAGTGAAAATATTTTTAAAGAAGGTGTAGACACTCAAAAGACACTCAAAGAACACAGACTATACATGTGAAAAAAAAAATCTGGCTTTCACTACCGCTTCCACACTTTGCACTGGTTGCATGCCTACCATGCTCGATCAGGTGTTGTTAACAACAAATGAAAATATTTTCAAGAAAGGTATACATATTCAAAAGTGTTGTTTCGTCGTTTATAGGAGCGACAGAATTAGAAATTTCTGAAAAACACACCAACACTAGGCATAAAACTAAGCATTTTTCATGGTATGTACTTCAAGGGAATTGAAGGATTGGTCATCTGAGGCTTCACTCTTGGATCAGCTAAGTGTTCATTTGTCAGGAATTTTGTTTGAGTATAGACAGACTGAGATCAAACAAGACAAAACAATATTAGTTTTCTTGCACGAAATACTTGTCGTTTTATCAGTTCAATTTGTGCATTTAAACGCTGAACACACTTTAGACATATTTCAGCAGTAACAAATGTACAGGCAGTACGCACTAAATACAATACACACTAAATACAACAATTCAAGCTCAACAACAATGTACGATAGACAGACTGCTTTTAAGTCTACTGACCACAAAAATATGGCGGCTGAGTTAATGCAGATTGCGGCAAAGAGCGCTGTAGCTCATGTTTTAGCCACTTTATGAAATTTAACCTCTGCAGTTAACGCTGCACTTATATGCTCAGACACCAGAGATATACATCAGGTTATATAAGGATCACTGGATTTGACATTGCCCGTCATGTTGTAATTAGTCAAAAGAATTTCTATAAGTTTGTTAGTGTCAATGAATTGCGTGTTTACCTCTCGTTTTGACGTTTACGTTAATACGCTACGCATCAGGCTGCCATCTGAGTGGTTTCGAAAGAATTTACCTTTGGTTTTCTCGTAATGTTTCATAGGAGCCATGTTGTAATTAGACAAGAAACAGAATATCCAGATGACAAATGGCGCTGATTTCCGTTTTACTTTACTAAGATCAAGCTCTCTCACTGTTGACATTAAATCATGGAAATAGTATCTATTTAAAAAGAAAATAGAAAAAAAAAACACGCTGTTTCGAAATTCACACCTTTAACCTCACCCCCCCACCCCACCCTCCATTCCCATCACGAATACAGGGAACTATAACTGTCTAAAATGGCAATGTCATCACGCATCATTCATTAAAATATTGCAGATACCGCACTTATTTTTAATAATTTCGGGGGTATGGGGTAAGTCCCCTTCCCCTCCCTTTATATACGCCACTGACCTGCATGTTTAACGTCAGTTGTCTGAGCCATAGATGATCATATTTAGTTTCTTGCCAAATTAAAATATGAAATATGTCTGTTATGAAATATTATAAGAATACGAAAAGAAAATACGTTTCCATTACGCTTTCCTATCAGCCTATTACATGTCATATTGACATAAATTTCAAATTAAGAGCATGCAATTGATTCTTTGTCTGGTAATAACTAATGGAAATACTTTTCTCAAATTAAAACATGGCCAGTGATCTCTATACAAACTGGATGTATAACTCTGGTGTCTGAGAATAGAACTCAGCGTGCCTGTATATTCATATGTTTTGCACGCGATTTCGCATTGTCCGCCATGTTTAAATTGGGCAAACGCGTTTTCATCAGTTATTATATGACAAAGAGTTGCTTGCTTACCTCTTGATTTGGAATTTAATTCAATATTCGATGTTGTAGGCTGATATGGAAGCGGAATCAAAACATATTTTCTTCTCTTTTTCTTGAAATGCTTCGTAGCAGCCATGTTTGAATTTGGCAAGAAACTAAATATGAATATCTATGGCTGGCACGCTAATACAGCTGCATTTCAACATCCAGAGTGTATAGAGATCAATGAACATGGCAGATAAAGCGAAATCGTGTGAAAAACATATGAACGTAAAGGCACGCAGCAGTTATACGCTCAGAGACATTAGTTATAAATACAGTTTGCATAGAGATCATTCGTAGTTCATCATCCAGGTCAATGAGATTAGAATACAGGGAGACGCCCTTACGCTGAAAAAGTGAGGCCTGCCTCCGCCATATTGCTAAGTTTTGGAGAAGTGTTCTTACTGTAGAGCTAATGTTTTATTTCACTTAAAACAGGGATAAAAACTGTGACGGTTTTGCCGTGAAACAAAACGTGGTAAAATAGTGGAAATTAATCGCTAAAAGTAAGTTTTCAAATATATTATGATGTGTATTTAGTACTATTTATTCAAGAAAGTATATTGTTTGAAAGTACCTACTTTGCAGTAACTGTCAGTTCGGTGCATTAACAGTAAGAGGATCGACATAACGCATAATTTTAACAGATAAATAGCATTGAAAAACTGACCAAGATGGCGGACAGGCTTCAACTGACGTACGTGTTCGGCATAGATAATGCCATCTCCCTTTATTCTAACCTCCTTGATCGAGGTAGGAAATCAGTGATATTACAAGTGTGTTTAATGTATGTCTGTTGTCACCAATGAGGTTGGCATTATCTGTGCCGAGCACATACGTCAGTTGAAGCCTGTACGCCATCTTGGTCAATTTTAGAATGCTGTTTCTCCGTTTAAACTATGCTTTAAGTCGACGCACTTACTGTTAATGCATTGAACTGCCAGTCACTGCAAAGTATCTACTTTCAAACAATATACTTTTTTGAATAAATAGTAATAAATACTCATCGCAATATATTTGAAAACTTACTTTTTAACGGCTAATTTGCACTCTTTTAACACGTTGGACGCTCTATTCCTGTTTTAAGTGACATAAAAGATTAGCTGTCTATACGAACACTTCTCCAAAACGTAGCAGTATGGTGGAGGCAGGCTTCACTTTTTCAGAGTAAGGGCGTCTCCCTGTATTTTAACCTCCTTGGTTGTCATAATACTTCAGAGAAAGAAAAGTCAAGGCGTCTATGAAGAATATATCAATACTGGTTGTAGAATATCGTTGAAAAGTATTAAGAAAGACCAATATCCGAATTACTGCAAGCAAAACAACTGTTTGGCAGCTAAATTTCAATGTGTTCAAATGTTGTACTACTAAAGGTCACATTCATTCTGTCTCTAGTTTCATAGCCAAAGTACTATTTAATTAATTGTAGCGTCACTTCAGAATGGGAAAAAAGTTTAATTTTCCGCTTCCTCAGTCGACTGAAATACGTTAACGGTATTTACACTTCGACAAAGCAGTTTACTTCTTTCCTTTTGTGCAGCGAGCGGTCAGAACCCAGACTCATTCAGCCTGACAGCTGATCGTCTCAAAGAGATCGAATTACCGATATTTTCGACGGCGAAGTTCCTTGACCCAAAAGCGAGAGAGCCTTGTTTGTGATACCCGTTGTCTCTCAAGCGAGACTGTCGGAGGAATCGCGACGTCTGACTCCCCCGGACGGAAACTTATCGCTCCGCCTTTCTTTCGGTTTCTCTCGAAAGTTTCTAATTGAAGTAGCAGATAAATGTCGTGAAAGAAGTCGTGAAAGCGGAGCTGTCTCCTCTAGAAATCTGAAGCGAACACGGCCCGGCACTTAGACACTAATGAAAGGCTAAAGGATTTTAAACCAGACCCGGAGGTTTCTTTCGCCGCCTCCTTTGTAATCGCCCGTCGCTGAGGGCAGGGATCTTTTTACTTATTACAGGAAGGACCAGAACCCCGGTTCTCTTTCATGCCACCATCGATTCCTACTCGCGCCATTCGGTATACAGTTTGTGGACCGCGTTCTGCTTTCAATAGCCTGTAATTATTTCCTTTTGGCGCTCCTTTTCCTCTGACTTCAAGGAATCTTGCAAATGATCAACTTTCTATCCGAATGCCAGCCTCTGATAAATCGACAATTAGCAAATGCCTTCAGATCCGTATAAAGTACCATGAGACTATCGCTCTGCTTGCGTTCGATATTATTATAGCAAATGTGTCCGGCCCTATTACTATTCCGAACTTTTATACAGCCAAACAATATATCTTTATATCTACGTTTCTACAGGGTGAATCACCTAACACTTGCAGCGCAAATATTGCGTAAACGGAAAATGCGATTGATTTGCGGTTTTCACAGAATGGATTGGTAGTCAAGGACTCGTATTTTTGGCCAACAAACAGATTGTAATATTACTTAGAAAGTGTATTCTTTTTGCAAACATACAGTTTTTTTAATGGAAAAATCGTTGTTTCTATCACCACAAATTTTCGACACCAGCTGTGTACAAAGAATTTTGAAAGACATTTTTATCACGTTTAGTTTGGCAGCTACAACCGTTCAAAGTTTCGGGGGCGGAGGCTGCGATAGCGTAGCTGACTGGCCGAGTGGCTAGCCCCTAGGGCACGGCCCACTGTCTCATGACCACCAGCCAGTAAGCTATACTGCAGTAGCCTCCGCCTCCGAAACTTTGAACGGTTGTAGCTGCCAAACTAAACGTGATAAAAATGTCATTCAAAATTCTTCGTACACCGCTGGTGTCAAAAATTCCAGTGCATGATCGAAACAACCATTGTATGTTTGCATAATAAATACACTTTCTAGGCATTTTTACAATCTATTTATTGGCTAACAATACGAGTCCTTGACTGCCAATCCATTCTGTGAAAATTGCTCTTTCCGTTTCCGCAAAATTTGCGGTGCAAGTGTTAATTGATTCACCATGTATACATAGTCTGGAATCCATTGTACTACACGGCCTGGCCACTAGTGTCGGGGTTCGAATCCCTCCTCGGGCATGGATATTTATGCCGTACTTAGTATTAGCTCGTTCATAAGTAGTTTTTTAAGTTTAGGTACAGATGACCCCGTAGTTATGTCCCATAAGCTCTACAATCATTTGAACACTTGTAGCCATTGCAAGGTGCATACGAGAGGATACCTCGTACCACTACTTTTCATTTCCTTTCCTGCTCCACTCACATAAAAACGAGGGGAAAAAGACTGTCTATATAACTTTATAACACCCCTAATTTATCTTTCTGCTCTCTAGGCGAGATGTATTTTGTGGCAGTAGACTCGATCTGCAGTGATTTTGAAATTCAGTCCTTCTAAATTACCTCAATAGTGTTCCTCGAAAAGAACGACTTCTTTCTTCTAGTGTTTCCCATTTCTGTTCACGAAGCATGTCCGTTACACTCGCGCATTCATCGAACGTACCAGTAATAACCCTAGCAGCCCACCTCTGAATTGCTTCTTTGCCTTCCTTTCAACCTGTATGCCCAGTCACTCGAGCAAAACTCAGGATGGGTTCGCACAAGCATTTTATACACGCTCTCCTTTACGATGGACCACATATTATTAAAATTCTCCCAATGAAAAAAGTCGACCAACCGCCTTCCTCGTGACTGTTTTCAGATGCTCACTGAGTTTTGTATCGCATTGCAACGTCACACCTAGATATTTAGTCTAGACGACTGTGTAAAGTAGCTCTTTACTAATACTGTATACCAGCGATCGGCAACTGGCGGACAGCGGTCCAGGTCCGGATCGCGCAAGGCGAAAAGCTGGACCGCTGAAAGTATGTTCAAAGTGTAAGTTAAATACTCTAATTATTAGAAAAAAACATTTATAACAACACCGAGCTGCAAGGAAATGGGAAATTAATAAGTAAATTGGTTCAAAGTGCATCATCATTCCGTCGCATACTTATTCGTTGAAAGAGACGTTTTACGTCAAGAATTTCTTTATTCTGCAACAATTTTAATATAAAAATAATACTAAATAGAAAATCCATATTATCAAATTTCTTGGCAGATCTTAAGAAGAAATTGGCAGTAAGATTCAAAGCAATATACGACTTGTCACGATTCTTAAAATCACCTTTTGAGGTTTCTCATGCAGCAGAATGGACTGTCGTGGCTGCGAAGTTGTTCCACCTTTTAAAGCCTCCACTCGAAATGGAAATAACACAATTTCAGGAAGACATTTCCTTGCAAACGTATCAAACTGTATCCACTGAAGAATTTAGGAGTCAACATGTCCCAGAAAATTATGAAAATTGCAAAAAAAAAAAAAAAAAAAAAAAAAAAAAAATTGTGATCTACCTGGCTGCAATGTTTGACTCCATATGTATCTCAGAAATTTCATTTTCAAAAATGAATTTCTTGGGGAATAATTTCCGCTCAAGACTAACGACGGACCACTTTGAAGACACTATTCGCATAAGCTGCTCCGCGCATGAACACAACTTTAAGAACATACTCAAGACCATAAATGTAATTTTTTCCATGCATTTTGGAATATATATACTCACTTTTCATTGTATTTCAAACATTCCTAGTGAAAATTAAAATAAAAAAAATATATATAATGTACGACCTGTTTCTGGACATTCCAACATAAGTTTGTTTATCCATTTTATTTCGTACTTTTTGTGAATGAAAATAAAAATAAATAGCCAATTATATAAGTTTTTCTGGATTGTTTATACATTTTTATTTTACACCTATTGTATTTCATATTATTTTGTGAGTGAAAATTAAAATAAAAAAATTAATAAGAAAAATGCTGTTTTACATCTGGAACTCGGTAAAAATTTTCAAAAGTATCCGGGCCCGTCTAAGATTACCTGCCGACCTCTGCAGTATACGATTATTATTCTATTGGTTTTCCCGCTCATCATTATCACCTTACATTTTTCTTCATTTATGGCTAGCTGCCATTCCTAATACCAACTAGAAATTTTACCCAAGTGATCTAGCATTCCACTACAGTCATATAATGTTGTTTAAATATTTGTTAAGCTTAAGGGACTTAACCGCGGGGTCATCAGTCCCTAAACTTACAAACTACTTATGAACTAGCTTATACTAAAGACAGCACTAACATCCATGCCCGAGGGGGTATTCGAACCCCCCGACGGGGAGCACATCGTATATAGCGCCTCAATGCGCTTGGCCACTCCGCCGCGGATATTGAATGATACCTTTCGTACACCAATCTTCGGCAAACTTCTATCCATACATTTTCATGTACGAAATCGGATATGCTTATGGATTTTTTCGATAGTATCTTCATTTGTTGGATTTGTGTGTGATGTAGTTAAATGGTTAAAAGTCATATAGAAAACACAAGACTGTGGATATGTTTGTTGTGAGCACGTCCTTTACATTCCTTCAAAGAACTACACTATAAATTTCGAATAGACCTCCATAAGACTTGATGAATGTTAAACGGCAAACCGAAGTCGAAACTTTTCTCTCGGTATACACTTTGTGTTAGTAGCATAATATCTTATCCTCTTAAGTATGGAAAGGAATCACAGATTATTGCAATTTTGGACTTGGATTTCTCCTGCTTTGTGTGACTGGATAATTATAATTCCTCGACTCCCACAGCCACTGTTATTGGGTTTATCATTGTCTCCATCAACCATGGCATAGGTAAATCAGAAACACCATTTCTGTTTTGTAAGCATCCTAAACACCTCATATTTCAAAAATCTAAATTCCTTGCTTAAAGTTGCATAATCGGTAAGTACTTTTCACATATATTTATTGGAATTAATAGTGATTATGATAAGACTGAAAAGCCAAATGTTATCTGAGCTGTTCTACACGTTTTTAGAATTATAGCCTTCTGCTGTACCAACAGCAAAGGACATACTTGTAGCTGTAGTTTCTGCAGAACTTTTTCATTTTCGTTTAGGATGAGAACAGTGTTAAAAATAGTTCCTGGAACCTGGTGCATAAGCTTTTGTTTCAATATAGTATTTATCTGTAAAATAACGGGGTGATGGCAGAGACATGTTGGTGGCGCTGTATAAATTACTCGTACTGTGATATTTATTAGAAAGGTGACTTGCATCGCTTGATAAATTATTGGTTTATTACGTCGGTCATATAATATTTCTTTATCGTTTCTACACTTTAGTTCAAGTACATTTTAAATTTATAAATGTCTGTCACAATGTAATTCAGCTTTAGTACAAATGAAATCCACTCATATCTCTACCCAAATGTCAGATATGTTGTACATCATGCTTTTTCAAACGTTTTTGTTGTTGTGCTCTTCAGTCCGCAGACTGGTTTGGTGCAGCTCTCCACCCTACCCTGTTCTGTGCAAGTCTCTTCAGCTGAGGGTAAGTTCGGCAACCTACATCCTTTTGAATCTGCTTACTGTATTCGTCCCTCGGTCTCTCTTTATGATTTTTACCCCACACACTTTCTTCTAAAGCTAAGTTCACGATTCCTTGATGTCTCAAAATGAGTCCAACCAATCTATCCCTTCTCTTAGTCGGGATATGCCGGAAACTCCTTTCCTTCCCAATTCGATTAAGCACCTCTTCATTAATTACGTGATCTACCCATCTAATTTTCATCATTCGTCTGTAGCACCACATTTAAAAAGCTTCTGTCATCGTTTTATCTGAACTCCTTATCATCCACGTTTCACTCCCGTACAATGCTACACTCCAGACAAATGCTTTCAGAAAGAATTTCCTAACATTTAAATTAATATTGGATGCTAACAAGTTTCGCTTCCTTAGAAACGCTTTTCTTGCCATAGCCATACTGCATTTTATATATTTTTTACTTCGGCTATCAGAAGATATCTTGCTACACAAATAAAACTTATCTACTACATTTATTGTCTCATTACCTAATCTAATTCCTTCAACATCGCCTGACTTTCTGACGCTACATTCCATAATCCTTGTTTCCGCTTGTTGATGTTCACCTTATAACCTTTTTTCAAGACACTGTCCATTCCGTTCAATTGCTCTTCCAGATCCTTTACGGTCTCTGACAGAATTTCTATGTCATCGGCAAACCGCAGTTTTTATGTATTCTTCCTGAACTTTAAGTCCCCCTCCAAATTTCTCATTGCATTCCTTCACTGCTTGCTCAGTGTACAGATTGAATTACATTGGGGATAGGCTACAAACCTGTCTTAGCCCCTTCCCAACCTCTGCGTCCCTTTCTTGCCCTTCGACTCTAATAACTGCTGTCTGGTTTTTGTATAGGTTGAACATAAATCTTCGCTCCCTATATTTTACCCCTGATACCTTCAGAATTTGAAAGAGCGTATTCCAGTCGACATTGTCAAAAGCTTTCTCCAAATCTACTAAATCTAAAAATGTAGGTTTTTCTTTTCTTAGCCTACCTTCTAAGATAAGTCGTAATGTCAGTATTGCCTCCCGTGTTACTACAATTCTCCTAAATCCAAACTGATCATCCCCGAGGTTGGATTCCATATTTTTCCGAACCGACTGTAAATAATTCGTGTTAGTAGTTTGCAACCATGACTTATTAAACTGATAGTTCTGTAATTTTTGCATTTGTCTGTCCTTGCTTTCTTTGGAATTGGAATTACAATATTCTTCTTGAAGTCAGACGGTATTTCCCCTGTCTCATACATCTTGCATTCCAGGTGGCACAATTTCTTCATGCCTGGCTCTGCTAACGGTATCAGCAGCTTTTCAAATAGTCTACACATAATATGATTTACTTGTGATCCACGAATTTTTCGCAGCAGTTAAATTTTTCTTTACTCGTTTGAATGTCAGTAGTTCTCCGCTGCAAAGATATTAAAAATTCATCATTTTTGCCCGCAATTGAGCTTCAATTAACCAGTTTTTCGATGCTTATAAATCGATCTGGTACTAGACGGTATTATTGGCAAGCTTTTCAAGCAGGTTCGTTGTAACCGATTTTTTCTTTTTGGTGTCAGTTACTTTTGCCTTAGATCTTGGGACAGTTTTCGAAGTCTCTGCCAGATTATATGATGTGCAATTTACTTCTGGAGTTGCTGTTGCATTATGCAGTGGTGAATTTCTCCGCTGAATATACTGATTCTGATGCTATGTTCTACGCAGCTGTCTTCAGGGCCCACAGTGGTAAGTGTAGTACATTGACATAATAATAAATGATATTCTAGAACGCTATTAATTCCAATAATGAGTGTATTTACCCAATGAGTTTCTCACTTCAGCAGAGCGCCATCTGCAAGTGTAGTGCCTGCAAGACATAAATTTTCGTTTTTCGAAATGAAATTGTACAGTTATAATATAAAGACAATTAACGTGACTTTAGACATACGATAGTGGGAATAGGTGCTGTAGTTGTTATTTTTATGAATTACTTTTAATGCATATTATCTACATCTAATTCATTTTATTAGGTGTTGTCCGCGAGATCTTATGATGTTTTGACAGCTATTTGATAGCTCTTCAGTGATATTGTAAATTTTGGAAAGTGAATATGAACCCTACGAATGCGAAGGATAGAGTATAAAGTTGTGTTTGTGCTTGTGGAGTATTGTAAGGAATTGGGTGAAACTTTTCATTTTAAATGTAAGGAAAAATATTAAAATTTACGTCAGGTTGGATTTTTCTTAGTTCCTCTCTGGAGGTCGTTAGTTCTCTGAGTGTAGTTTGTTGCTTTTATACTATTAACTGCGCTCAGTGGTTGGTATGTTTCTCAAATAACACGCATTAGGTGTCAATTAATTATCTATGTAACAAAGTTGTTCTTGTGCGTGTGGAATATTGTAGGGAATTGGGTGAAACTTTTCATTCG
The DNA here is from genome assembly GCA_026315105.1 of Locusta migratoria. Taxonomy (NCBI): domain Eukaryota; kingdom Metazoa; phylum Arthropoda; class Insecta; order Orthoptera; family Acrididae; genus Locusta; species Locusta migratoria. Next base: position 208,038,775 of record CM048744.1, on the reverse strand, counting down.
AAATGTAAGGAAAAATATTAAAATTTACGTCGTGTTGGATTTTTCTTAGTTCCTCTCGGGATGTCGTTATTCCTCTGAGTGTAGTTGTTGCTTCTATATTATTAACTGCGCTCAGAGGTTGGTATGTTTATCAAATAACACGCATTAGGTGTCAATTAATTATCTATGTAATTTCTCTGTTTAAAATCTGTTTGATCGTTCAGTGAATTATTTGCTTCGTTACTTGCGTGTAAACATACTTCAATTTCTTCCAGAACATTCGTTTCAAATATCTTGTCTATTCTATATAATATTTTAGAGATTTGACTATATTTGTTTTCAGATTGTAGGAGCTGGTAAAAAAGTGGAATCTTTCTCCTCACTTTTTCAGGTGTGTTCGTTATATCTGATTGTGAAATTTCACCTGGTCTTGCCAATATAATACTTATGACATGAATTATAGGTCGCGCAATTTTATGTGGTCTTTAACGCAGAATATTGTGAGCGGAAGTCTTTTCGACTCATAGCGCGTTTGTTATTACCACAAGCCCCGCCTCTTTCTACCAGTGCAGCCAGATAATGACGTATAGTTTACAGATTTTAAAATAAACAACATGTAATATATTAAAGCGTCAAAGGAGAACAGGAAATTAAGCATCACTTCACTGTTTGAGTAATCAATAATTGGAAATTATAGCTTCGAAATATATTTTAAAGGACTTATTAAGCGAGTTTAGCAACGGTTTCTGCCTTTTTTTTTTCACAAAACGTTATTACATTCATAATTACATTTCGCACCACTTTAAATGAGAGCTCTCCCTTTGCTCAAAGGACTGTCGGGGTTCGTGAAATTATTTTTGTAAATAACCGTTGGGGACAATGTTCAACACCGTTCACAAATCAGTAATACATTTACAATCGCTATACCGCACAAAACTGTTACGTATGTAAGGTTTGCAGAGAGCAAAAACATTACGTAACGAAACGAACTCAGATCACTATGTAAAAGAGCGTGATTAATACGAAATATTTTATAAATACAAAAGAAAATTTGATGGATTTCCGGTGTATTAGACGATTTTGTTTTTTATGGAACGAATATTACGGAATGCGGAAATGGTGTTAGTGTTTCTGATAATTTGCTTAACTTTATTGAATATTTTACCTAAGTTATATTGGTTTACTTACCTTTGATGCCTCTTTTTGTAACTTGATTTCTGTGTGTGCTAGTTCTTGTTGTTGTTGTACAGTTTAAAAGATATGTTAGAGTCGTATTCATTTCTTATGCAATGTACTGTGCTTATTTCTGCTTGGTTGTGTCATGTAGTGGTAGGTTGATGAATCAGTTGATCACTGAATGGAAAAAGCTAGTTTGTGGGGGTGAGGATGACAAGCGTGATCAGAATGTAGACAATGTAGCTCGTTGTAGATGGTTTCCTTTATATTTCAAATCTGTGTATCTCTTGTACGTTTTGTATGGTGAGAAGCAGATAGTTAATCATGTTATTGGCTTCTAGCACTATGGTAAATTTTATGTTAGGAAGGATATTGATGAGGAATATTATCTATGTCTGCTTCATTTACATGATGAGCGCAAAACCTGAATATTACTCTCTGCTCAAACAAGCAGCTTATTGTGTAAACTACACACATTACTGAATTTAGCCGTGTTCTCAAATATAAATTATTATTAACACAAGACTGAAGGTCAAATAAATTAATCTCATCGACGCTATAAAATGTAACAAATTATGTCTGCAGAAGTTTATTCTAACTTACGCTAAACTCAAGATTTCTGTGGAGCCACATATGTCATGTACTACCAAACAATATTGTGCAGGATTTTGGATTAAACTAGGAACCTGCAAGATAATCGACCCCAAGGAACATATTAATCAAGATAAATATTCAGCATATTTACTTCTTCGTAATTCCACTTCTTCCCTAATGTTGTTGTTGTGGTCTTCAGTCCGAGGACTGGTTTGATGCAGCTCTCCACAATACCCTATCCTCAGCAAGCCTCTTCATCTCCACATAAGGACGGCAACCTACATCAGTCTGAATCTGCTTACTGTATCCATCTCTTGGTCTTCCTCTGCGGTTTTTACCCCACACACTTCCCTCCAACGCTAAATTCTCAATTCCTTGATGTCTAAGAATGTGTCCTACCAATCTATCCCTTCTTTTAGTCAAGGTATGCCAGAAATTCCTTTTCTCCCCAATTCTGTTCAGTACCTCCTCATTAGTTACGCGATCCACCCACCTAATCTTCAGCATTCTTCTGTAGCACCATATTTCAAAAGCCTCAATCCTCTTCCTGTCCGCACTGTTTATCGTCCATGTCTCACTTCCATACAAGGCAACACTCCATACAAATGCCTTCAGAAAGGACTTCCTTAGGTTAAAATCAATATTCGATGTTAACAAATTTCTCTTTTACAAGAACGCTTTTCTACCCATTGCCATTCTGCATTTTATATCCTCTGTCCTGCGACCATTATTTGTTATTTTACTACCCAAGTAACAGAACTCATCTAACTCCTTTATTGCTTCGTTTCCCAATCTAATTCCTTCAGCATCACCTGATTTTCTTACACTGCACTCTATTACCCTAGTTTTACTCTTGTTAATGTTCATCTTATATGTACCTTTCAGCACACAGTCCATTCCGTTCAATTGCTCTTCCAGGTCCTTTGCTGCATCTGACAGAATTACTATGTCGTCGGCAAATCGCAATGCTTTTAATTCTTCACCCTGAACTTTAATTCCTTCTCCAAATGTCTCCTTGCTTTCCTTTATAGCTCGCTCAATGTACAAATTGAATAATAATGGAGAAAGGCTACAACCCTGTCTTACTCCCTTTCCAACCACTGCATCCCTTTCATGCCCTTCAACTCTGACAACCGCTGTCTGGTTTTTGTACAAGTTGTAAATAACCTTACGCTCCCTATATTTCACTCCTGCTTGCTTCAGAACTTGAAAGAGTTTTTTCCGATCAACATTGTCAAAAGCCTTCTCCAAATCTACAAAAACTAGATTTGTAGGTTTGCCTTTTCTTAATCTATCTTCTAGGATAAGCCGTAAAGTGAGTATTGCCTCCCGTGTTCCTACATTTCTCCTGAACCCAAACTGGTCTTCCCCGAGGTCGTCTTCTACCAGCTTTTCTATCCTTCTGCAAATAATTCGTGTCAATATTTTGCAACCATGACTTATTAAACTGGTGGTTCTGTAGTTTTCACACCTGTCTGCACCTTATTTCTTGGGAATGGAGATTATAACATTTTTCTTAAAGTCTGAGGGTACTTCACATACATCTCACACACCAGGTGAAACAATTTTGTCATGGCTGGTTCTCCCAGAGACTTCAGTAGCTCTGAGGGAATATCATCTACTCCAGGGGCCTTGTTTCGACTTAGGTCTTTCAGGGCTCTCTCAAATTCTTCTCTCAGTACAGTATCTTCTATTTCATCTACATCCTCTTCCCTTCCTACAACATTGTCTGGAAGTTCATACCCTTTTTTTTTTTTTTTTTTTTTTTTTTTTTTTTTTTTTTTTTTTTGCTTAAAGTCTGAGGGTACTTCACATACATCTCACACACCACGTGAAACAATTTTGTCATGGGTGGTTCTCCCAGAGACTTCAGCTGTCCCTTCTTTGCTGAGAACTGGTTTTCCATCAGTGTCCTTGATATTCATAGAGCTCTTTTTCTTATCTCCAAATGTTTCTTTTATTTTCCTGTAGGCTGTACCTATTTTTCCCCTATTTATACATTCCTATTTATACATTCCTATCCCCTATTTATATATTCCCTAATATTTCACCATATATCTAAGCTTACTAAAAATATTTATATTATGAACGTTATGGCTTTATTTCTAGACATGAGTATTAAATTAGATCTCTTACGTCTAAACAGTATCCATCAAATTCCAATAGCCAAATCATCTCACCTTTCCAATACTGTAACTTACAATTAATCTCACCAATATTGATTTTTAATGAGAATGAACAGAACCTACTAGATAAAGGTTTGAAATTTTGTTTCCCACCAAAAAAAAACAGTGAAAATGAAATAAAATAAAATAAAATAAAATAAAAAAACAATTGCTGCACCAAATTAGATGCACATTTACCAACTAAAAATTGAAATAACTGTAAAAAATATCCATTTCGATAGCAAGTAAGTTTAACTATAATACCTAAAACATTATTTTGAACGATTAACTCTAAATGATATTAATTCTAAATAAGAAGAAAATTATGCAACAGCAATTAAAGCTGATAATGGAGATAGCCTTGTCTTAATTAACAGACAAGATTATAAACAATGAGTATTTGAATTCTTCTTCGAGAATGGTATTATACGAATCCCCTGTGACACTACTAACAAATACGTAGCACAAACGAAAAAGGTAATTAATTCTTACATCCCGATTTTATAAGAGAATGAAAAAGTAAAATACATCCAAATGCACACAAGAGCACCACAATTAAGAGCACATCCCAAAACGCAAAAGACTTATGTCCGATTCGCCCTGTATTAAGTAGCATAAATTGACCTACTTACATTATCAGTAAAAAATTAGAAACATTTCTAGAAAATTATTACACATATAGGAAAATGTACTATTAAGAACTCTAGAGCTCTTGCGTCAAATATATGTGATATAAATATACCTAGTAATGGAAGACGTATCCTTCAACATCACCAACGATCACGATCATCCCATAACGAGACTGCTATGACTGTTTCCCATATAGCACGGAACTTACTTATGCATAACAAAATTTCAGGTAATAGCGGATATGAAATTATAAAATTAGTTCATCTAGTCTTGGAACAACACTATTTCAAATTTGATGGACAATTCTATACACAACAGGTTGGTGTTGGTATAGGTTGCAGCATATCAAAAACCACAGCAGATATTTGTTTAAATGGCCTGGAAGAGCGTCTTCTTCCAACATCAAGAAACTAAAAACAAATATTTATTTTTATCTTTATGTGGATGACACTGTTACGCTCGGAGACGAAGTAGATATAGATAATAGTCATGACCTGGTCAACAATCCCCACACGGAAATAAAGTTTACCATAGGATATAAACCAATAACATGATCAGCTCTCTGGATCATACCTAATAAAAGGTACAAAATCATCACAGATTTGAAATACAGGAATCCTGCTACATCGATCAACATTATCCGTATCCATGCTCATTCTTCCCAGCCCCTCACTCAAACTAGCTTTCTTCCATTCAGTAATTAACAGACTCATCAGCCTACTACAATATGGCACAGACAAGCATAAAGAATCAATTACACTTCAGTACTTCACACTACAAAATGAATACGATCCTAACATGAAACTAAAACTATACAACAACAAAATGAGTCCTAAAAAGCCACCAGCACACTCAGAAATCACGTTACAAACAAAAGCATCAAAGTTAAGTAAACCAAAATATATCACTTCACCATAAGTTCTAACACCACTTTCGCTTTCCATAATACATACACCATGAAAACCATAATCGTCACACACCCCAGAAAAACTTCAAAATATCTTAACTCTGATATTTACAAAATATCTTCACTATCAGATAGAAAGAAAACACCAGAGAAAGCGGAAACAGCACTTACACTTTTTATCAGCACCTAAAAACCTGAACCTGAAAACCACACAGTTGCACTATAGATAAGTAACTCAAAAAATTACATACAATACACAAGGGAAGAAATTGAAGTATGTCTACACGCTAGTAAAGATACAGCTAATTTACTGAACGGTGGAACGGATTTTACACACACAAAATTATACGGATAATTTTATTGACATTCTAACTCGTGATAAAAACCAACCACTGAGGAACGATAATTGCATAAAAGGAAAGAACAGTAATTTGTGAAAAACTGGATTTCATAACCCTGGTCTCTGAGCATAAAATCGCAGTGTGCAAACAGATTGAAACGTTTTGTATATAGTTTTGTATTTCACACTATGTTTATAGTTGGCAATCTAAGTTTGCACGTGACAAAGAATTCGTTAAATACATTTTGTTTTGGAGTTTATGTCACGTAATAGGTTGATAGTGGAGCAGTATTGTGATAAATGTCCTTTTCGTAATTTAGTAACATTTCGTAGAAGCCTTATTTGAATTTGGAAAGAAACGAAATATGAAAATATATAGCTCAGACACCGTAAATTGACCATCGAAATGGCAAAAAGCTACAACCAGAGAAATAACTACAACCAGAGACAAATCAAGACAAAGAAAACCTGACGTACGTTTTTTAAATATATTTCCTTTCATTTCGAGTAAAACGTTTCACCAAAATTCCACAAACACAAAGTTATACTCTCTCCTTAGCACTTGTAAGATATACATTCGTTTAGCAAAATTTGTAAACAGACTACGTCTCTTATGCGCTGTAAATAGCTCTCAAAAAGATTGTATGACGATATATATCTCGCGGACAACACCTAATAAACTTACAGGATGTAACGTAAAATTAATTCGTGAAACGAATAACTACTGCAACTATTGAGACTATTGTATATATAATGTCCCGTTTTTGTTCCTGTGAATGTTGATCAAACAATCGCATACGTCAAAAAGTAGGAAATTTATGCATTGAATGGCACTATTCGTGAAGATGGCGCTCTGCTGAAATGAACAGCTCACAGTGCAAAATAAATGCAATCTTAAAGTCGACACTTTTCTGAAGTATCATTTATTATTATTTCAATAATTGCATTGGTCCCCTATCCAAAATCGTAGATGGAGAGTATTCTATGACAGCTACTTCCATTTTACGGAAATTTCCCTTTGTTTCCCTCAGAATTTCTAATGGATTATTATTGACACAATAATGAGGTCATTAATTAGTATTTTATCCATGACAGCAAGTTATTCATTTGCTTTTCGAAAAATAAACTACCAGTTGCATGTAAATAGATTTTATTATAACAGTTTCGGGCACTTAACGTTCTTCTGCAGACTTGTATTGGCACCATTATTTTTATAATTCCCATTTGTGTAGTCTGCAAAGGACTTCGTGGATCAATCTTTCTTTTATCGTTCCTCATTTTCTCATTATCATATTTTAGTGTTAAGATTTTCCTGATAGTTTTCCTCTTCTTATTTTTTATTTTACTCCTTGGCTGTTTCTGGTGAAAGGCAGTTTGGAGGAGAAAGGTGTTCTCGTTTAATGGTGGTAACGTAGTGCTTGATTTTTGCCTTTAGATATCTTTTTGTATCAGTTTTGGTTTAGATGGAAAGCCTCCTCCATTTTTATTGCCCTTAGTTAGTCTCATTGTCCAAAGCATTTGGTAATATTACTTTATGTAATTATTTAAATGTTTTATTTTACATACTCACATTGATATATTTTGGTGCTCAGGGGGACTGGGGGTACTGTGATATTTTCTAGACTCGACTGTGCTGTAACCTGTTATAGAGACATGGCTATTTCTTTGAATGGAAGTGAGGGTGGGATAGCCAATTTTAATTAGTGTCAAGTACGATGAATTAGCGCATTGTTGTGGTTTACGTTACCGATTGTGTTTTTTACTCCGTACGCAGAATTTCGATGCATGGTGAGCTACGGTGCTTTCTTACAGGAGAATGCTGGCAAAATATTCAACTGCGGATAAATTGGCTTGACAGTTAATTCTAAAACTCAGTCGAAAATATTAAAAGGAGTGAGCCACGTAAGTGCGGTTCATTTTCAGAACGAGGAAAAAGAATTGCAGCAGCTGTCTTCGTGTCTGTATCTGCATTATGCACGGTTATTAAGCACCATAATAATCGTCCATTTTTTTTGAAGTATATTAAAATATTTTCTCATTCTACATAACGTGTTTTTGTTGCCTAAATTTCACAGTCCTTCGTCTGAATTATCTTTTTTGCAATATAATACGATAATTGTAATATGGTATTCCAAATAAATTCGACATTTATGCGCCGTTCTGCTCCGCGTTTGGTGCAGAATGGGAAATAAGTAAGCAGTTCTTTGAAAGAATGCACAAATTACAAGACGAAAATGTTCAAATGTTTGTATAGTTTATGGGACTTAACTACGGGGTCATCAGTCCCTAAACTTTCAAACTACTTATGAACTACTTACGAACTAGGACGGCACAAGCATCCATGCCCGAGGGGGGATTCGAACCCCCGACCGTAGTGGCCGTGCAGACCGTGACTGGAGCGCCTCAGTCTTCTCGGCCACCGCGGCCGGCTACAAGACATTAAAGTGATTTACAAGCAAGGTACGTATAGTTATAATACAAGGTGATTTTTGCATACTTTTTGGAAGCGTTTTCGTATGTTATTATGATTCATAAAAAATAAAATAAAAGAAAATAAAAAAAGAGTTTAAAATTAAGTACCCAGTTCTGCAAAAGTTCCCCTATTCTGTTTTTTCAAAAGATATGTGCAGGCCTACTTTTGAACCTTCCTCTTGCAAGCGCTTTATTTGCGTTGTTGTACCTTCTAATGATTTTACAAAGATGGCAAATTGCAGGCAAAAGCTAAAAAATCAGATTATTTCCTTTTTTTCAGTGGTCGTTTTCTTAATTCGCTCTTCCTCTATTCTGTTCCTGGACGCTCTTATCTTTCATAGCACAGTAACCGAGCAAGGTGGCCGAATGGTGATACACTGAACTCGCACTCGAGAGGACAGTGCTTCAAATCAACCTCCTGCCGTCCAGATTAGGTTTTCCGTAATTTCTCTAAAACACTGGAGACAAGTATAGGTATTGTTCTTCTGAAAGCTCACGGCCGATTTTCTTCCCCGTCCTTAGACTAATTCCCAAGTGTGAGACCAAACTGTGGACGGGTCGTTGAACCTTACGCCTTCCTTCTTTCAATGAATCTCCTTGTCTTCCTATGTAGACCTTAAAAGGGGTATAGCAATCAACAATCCGAAGATTGGTTTAAACACCACATTGTTTTACTAGGCATGGTCCTGTTTAGAGATGGTATGCCGTTGCCTTCCTCCGACCTTCGAACTGACAAACCCAGCCAGTTATAGGGGAACGTACAGTTTGACGTGGATTCCGAACCGAGGTACAACTCAATATATTTCACATCAGCAACGTTTCCCGAGGTGAAAAATAGTGGGAAGTGATAGCTAGAAATCCTAGGACCTGGCGGGGATCGAACTCGCGACTTTAAGATTCATATTTGGCAAATGAAAAACCTTCCGCCGTTATTTTTTAATTAAAAAAATCAGTTACATGTTTCTAGATTCCAATAATCTCATCTTCAGGCCCCTTATAAGTTTTCGGCTACATCTTGGGGTGAGAGGGTATATGCAGGATTATAAATGGCTAGTTCTCGTATTACTGCATGGATCTTATAAGGGTCTGAAGATGAGATTATTGGAATCTCGAAACATGAAATTGATTAAAAAATAAATTAAAAAAACGGTAGAATGTTTTTCATTTGCCAAATTAATACATCTCCTCCGTCCCGTCATCCATCTGAGATGGATATACAGAGACTTAAGATCATAGTCTGGCATTCTACCACTATGCTCCCGGTCAAGGTTTTGAGAGTCTATCTAATTCTGTTTCGATGTTTTTCCTCAGTGACATCTATGAATTTTAAAGCAATATTACGGAGGAAGTTTGGTTCAGCTGAATAAAAGAGAAATAGTGTTTTCACGGTACCGCTTGACATATGCGCTAAGACGACATACGTCGTCCAGAGTTTCAGCTAATTAAAATTTCCACAGAGACGGGAAAATTTCCGCAAGAGCGAGAAACGGTGCTGAGGTTATGGGCTAACAGTTTTATGCAGTGGTTTTGCTTTCTGTGGTTCAGTTGAATAAAAGAGAAATTGGTTTTGACGGTATCTCCTGGCATATGCGCTACGACGACATAGGTCATCCAGAGGTTTAACGAATTTAAATTTCCACAGAGAAGGGAAAATTTCCGCAAGAGCGAGAAAGAGAGCAGATGTATAAATGGCAAACAGACTTGTGCGGTGCCTTTGCATGCTGTCTGCAGGGCAATCTCGTGAGTAGGTTTCTGAGCTCCGTCTGTATGTGTATTGCATGTCTCAGGGAATGCTGTTACCACTAAGAGTACTACACGCCTTATTGAAACAACAAAGTAATAAATGGTCACGTTAGTCCAGGAAGAAATGGAAATAATTCGATTTGAACGGAATTGAGTCAATATCAATCATAATTTCATGAGATTTTTAGAACTATGAACATGCGTTAGGCTCATTGCACATGTATTGATGTACTGTGTTCTTTTCAATCTTGTATTGCGCACTGCGACAGGTAATGACATTATGAATGAATATGTATCCAGTACATTGGAGATACATTTCAGAGCATAGTAGCTGAATATCCCGACACAGAGCTAGCCATTTACGTATTTACGAGAATGGGAGGCGAGCCACATTGCTTTATTTATGGCTCCAATTCTATTTTACGGCTACAGAGGATAATTCTAGCATCGACGAAGCTACAATTACGGAAATGATAATACCAATTTGGCCACACGGTCGCCGAATTTTCGCAGCTGTGGTAGCTTTTACAGCTTGACGGAAGCTGTGTGGATGCAAACCGCATAATGCCGCGAAAGAAAAAAATTAACCTTTCATTCACTGTTGCAAGTGCATTCCGTTAGGATGATAAAATGTGTCATACTACAGTCCTCCAGAAAATGGAGGGATATTTCAATCATTACTCATAAAGAAACTTTTTCTCGAGCAAATAATTTCATCAAGTGTAGATAACTCGAAAATAAAGAGTGATATTTTTCTGTTAGTTTCCATGATATACTTGACTGAACATGGATTACAGGTGGTTTCAATCAATATGAATGTGCTATTCATCAAATACACTGCTTGGGAAAAAAATCCAACAAAACGATACATTCGGAGGTGGTTCAATATAACGCTTCTTCGGTATTCACACGTGATGTAGTCTTTGGAGCCGTGCCGTTTCGAAGGAACTATTCCAGTATTTGGTCGGAGTGATTTAGGGAAACCACGGTAAAGCCAAGTAAAAAGGGCCTGATGTGGATTAGAAACAACCCCCACCCCCTTCAGAATGCGAGTCTATTATGTTACCACAGCTTCGGAGTGATTTAGGGAAACCACGGTAAAGCTAAGTAAAAAAGGCTGATGTGGATTAGGAAGAACCCCCCTCCAGAATGCAAGCCTATTGTGCTACCACAACTCCATGTCGCTCGGTCACTTAGAAAATTAATACTGAAATAACCGCGTAACACTAACTTTTTGTACGGTGCTTCCTATAAAGTTAATCCTATAACGTTTTGAAATCAGAGACAGGGGACCTGAAAATAATAACAATTAGAGGCACCAGCTGACGCAATATATGTAGTCAGAAAGTCTGGTTCGCAATTGAAGGGTTTCAAATTTATTTTATGACAAGTTTCTGAAGTACAGAGATTACACATTTATGAAAAGTTTCGGCAATGCTACGTTGCCATTATCAAATACAGATGCTATCACACTTCAATGGTAATACAGATTTTGAAAATCCAAAGGACTGTACCTTGATTAGTTGATGGCTGTTCTATGATTGTCTGAACTGAACCACACCTGCACAACTCCGCAATATATTTTCCATACAGTGCTTTGAAACATCTGTGGACTCAAATGGAATGTTTTCATGTATATAGTGCAAAGAGCGCCTGGAAATACATCCAAATAACCTGTATCCTGATAAAGGAAGCCTCCCAATTATTAATTTAAGAAGCGCTCAGATGTACCAACAACGTTAGAGTCTAACGTTCTACGAGATTTGGAACTTAAATAAAGGCAACTATTTTTCACAACCGATACAAAAGAGATACATAAGTAGCCTAATATCAAACGTGGACATCTGACCTAAAGGTCGAAATTTAGTTAGCAGTAGATCCTGAAGGAAGTTTTTCCGCTCTTTTCATTGGTGAAATCTGTTTTTCTTTTTTTTCCCCCAAAAATTGACGTCAATCTGATAAATCACACGTTAAATGTGACTGTGCACATCAAAAGCGGACACCTGCATAAGAGCTTGATATCAAATTCGGACACTTGTTGAATGAAGCAGTGTGCACCAATGGGAACACAGTATATGATCATATGACGTCGAAAATCAGACATGGCGACAGTATGCGCCAGGTACTAAGACGTATTAGCCCGCACTTAAGTTTTTCAGTGATTTTTATAGTATTATTACTAATAATCATCTTAAAGCGAGTAAAATGGAACATAATTTATCACCAGCGTCCGAAGGGAAAGCTAGGAAGCGGTTGAGACAACCTGAAAAGTGGAAAATGAACAATGGAAAGAGTCAAAGGTAAGACTAGCTTGTAAACTACACTGCTCTATTGTAAGATGTGTTGTACGAAATTATCACTTGTTGGAAAGAATTTCGATGTCAGAAATAACGTAAGGATGTTTAGGGAAAAATCTGGCGACAGTTTCAACAGACCTTTTGCTAATAATTTTAGAGATTCAGCAAATCTCTGTGTATCAAAAACGGACATCTGAAGGCGTGTTCACATCAAAAGCGCACACCTACACATTTTGGTTTCAGAGACGGACATCTGTATTTTCAAACACAATTTGAAGGTGCTTGAGTATTCAAATTGATATTAGCCACTTCCAGGAATAAAACATTATTAAAGTTGATAATACTCAAATTAGCTTATAAATATATTAGCTCTACGTTTCGCAATAAAAATGACGTTTATCTCAGGTTCTGGCAAGCGACAGATGTCCGTCTTTGATAATAGGCTACTTATGTTTGCACCGGTTAGTGTCCTTTAGTCACCATGGTTGTGTAGAACACGTTGCCAGCGATGTAGAAGTCGTAGTATACCGCTATCAGAGCCTGTTCAGTTGATGCGAATGAAGCGATCTGCTGCCTATCAGATCTCTGGAACAGTTCTAAAGCGAATCGAATGCTACGAGTGGTTCCTTCATCTTCGAAATCAAATCAAAGTCACAAAGCATTATGTCCGGGGTGTTTTGTGGATGGTACAGTACTTCCCAGTTCCATCGACCGAACACTGTATGCGCCCGAGCATTATCGTGCAAAATGATGCTTGGGATGTGCAGAAAGTGCTGCCGCTTCTTTCACAAAGTTGGTCGCAGGTAACGCGCCCAAAACGAACAGTAGTAATGTGCATTAGCGGTGTGCCGTAGAAGAATCTAATGCGTTAGGTTAACACCTCTACACGTGCCTATAGAGGTGCAGGCCATTCCAGGTGAAACCTGTTGGAAGCCGGGATTGGTATTGTGATTAAACTTGGTGGACGTCATTATTATTAAACAGTTGGTGGCACTTGACTGGTCAACAAGGTTGGAGATAGTGGGAGGGGTTGCTAATTCCGTTTCACGGGTGTGCAAAGCCGTCTGCTTGTCGTGCGGGATCGCCTCTCCAAACACGGGTCCCTTCGCAGCTTTCCCAAGTTAGAAATCGTGCCGTCAGAACATCCTACAAGCCCTAAGACACTCATTTTCCATCGACAGAATCCTTGAGGATACCGGTAAAGTGAGGTAATTCCCACCGTTCGTGTTGATGAACTCAACCGGCACCACTGTAATGTGAACCATGCCCTCTTCCATCAGTGACTTTTGAAGTCTGATGTTAATATGCTAGACAGGTGTGTTAAGTCGAGGCTAATTATGCACTTTTGCGTCACCAGTTTGAGTAACTATCTTTTCAAGGTCACTGCCTATATCATACTACACATCACTGTGAGGAGCAGTCCTAGCTCGACCAACAATAACTACCTGATACTTTTGAAATATTTCTGTATTCTTCCCTTTTGTTAAGAGTCACCTGAGTCAATCCTGCACATTGCTAGTGACCTGGTACACACTCTCTGTCTTCCTGCAACGATGGACCTGAACATCTGCCTCGAGAACTACTTAAAAGCAGAAACATCTACTTAAAATATGCAACTAATATATGCTTCTTAATAGCTGAAGTCTGCTGCACGCTTCTTTAATCTACAGCTAAAAGAGTTGCTCTCTAATGAACTATATTGATAAATTATATTAGTAGCATGCAAAGTGCAACTATTAGCTCCTATTTGCCAGGACTCTTTTTCCTCATCATCCTATATAGTTTCTCCTTTGCGTAATGTTCCTACTAGAATGCCCACTGGTTCCCTACTGCATTCCCACCCCATTTCGACAACCCACTCTTCACAATCATGGCAATACTTTTACAGTCACTAATAAAGAGTAGTAAACATCTATGTTTTCTTCGTTCCCTCACTACAAAGTACGACTTTCAGAAAAAAAAACTAATTACAAATTTCACTCTCTACAATTAAGTTGCTACCACAATAACAGTATTAATCCGCAAATAATACTACCTCAAACAACTGCTGGTTTTAAAAAAAAGCAACAACAACAAATGTTTGAGCATTCACTGATACAATAACGAAGCTGAACAACGTGATCGAAGTTTTGTGAAAATTTACACTAGACGTATTTCACTAGGAACAGCAAGAACTGCGACTGGAAGGGGCTAATTTAATAACCAGCTACCGTGCGCAAACATCTCTTGCAAACTGTCAAATTTAATAATTATCTTCAGTGCACAAACAACTTATCGGTACTTTTCTTTCGGAAACAAATACAACGGCAGCTGCTCGCCACGGAATGTAAACACAGGGCAGAGACTGCATTGCAAGGCGCACACACGCTCAAGAATAACAACAGACCACTCGAAGCAATTACGGCACAAAAAGAGATGAATGAAAAAGCACCATAAATCACTTATGGAGTAAATATTATCAAAAATAATAACTAAAATAAATCTCCAAAACCTGAATCCATATAAGAAATTAGAGAGCAATTTGCAGTCAAACATTTGTCACACCGAAGCATTTCTTTCATAAATATACAGCTCCTCTAGTTACAAACAATAAAAGGTTCTATAAGGGTTCGAAAAGGTTCGGTTCAATGAAATACTTGCACCCCCATAAGCCTACTTCTGTGACCTAATATTAAATACTAGTGACGGGTCGTTAGATTTATATATGGACAGCAATCACAATTAGGAATATGAATATCAGGCACGTTTGACGACTCCTACAACTTAGTGACATGTAAAATATTTGTTTTATGTTACAAACAATAACACATCCAAGTACGCGAACTGTCTTCTTCCATACGAAGTAATTTAATGTCATTACAAATGTAAGAAATGTTAATCTTGACTTTTATTGCGGTTTGTTTGTTGGAATGGGATTGTAAATATACGCAATACATACAGACGAGGAATATCTATATATTATAAAATAGGCTCTACGTTTATATGTGGGTACGTATGATGTATGTTCCACATTCCTCCTAAACTACTGGACTGGTTTCAACCATACTTGGTACACATGTTCCTAACTATGAGGCAACAATCTCTGTAGGGCTAAGAACCCCCTACGACACACAGGTCATACGATATCACGTCATAAACAATGAAAACTGCCCTATCTTGCGGCGCGTGATTTTATTCGACAACTATTTGTTAACGAGTGCACTTAGCGACTTGCAATAAACTTTGAACACAATTTCAAATCTTTATGAAAATCTTTCTCGTTGACAATCTCAACAAAATGATGAAAGGAAAAAAGTTTACCGCTTACTACTTTTCTGAGGTTCATGATGCATATCTACGGTATTTGGCATGACGTTACAAGTTATTATCATCATCATCGTCATCATTAGAGACTGATTATGCCTTTCAGCGTTCAGGTCATTACTTATACACTGAAATTGTATTCGCGAGACAATTCACAGACAGTACACATACATACCACTGAATTTTCTTTCGATACTATATCACAGTTCGACATGTAGTTCATGAGATATGAAGTCATGAACAATTTGGTTCATGAAAAACCGCATCATCATGCATGAGGTTTCGATTTATTACGTCTTTAGTACTAACATCATTCAGAACGTATTTGGCAGACATTAGGCACATACATACAACTGAATGTACTTTCAAATTTACATGATAGTACGGCACATATTTCAGGAGATATGACGTCACAAACAATGAAATTCTCTAATTAATGCTACGTCATGCGCTATTTTTCCACATTTCCTCAAAATAATGGACGAACTTTGTAAACATGTTGCTTACTATCAGACAACAATCTCTGAGAGGTTAAAAACTACCTACGACACAGATATATGACATCGTAAAAAATGAGTCACAACAACTTTCCCATCACGCGACGCGTGATTTACGAGACGTCATTCATACACTATTCATCGCAGACAGTTTCCTAATGTTACATTTGAAACATGTCTGTACCAATTCAGTAATAATGTTTCGCCTGTCTTGTATCGATATTTGGATGTAAAATGTTATATGAACTTCTTTGAGTAACTACGTTTACTCTGTTGTGTAACATCTCTTTCAAAGACTATGCATGTGTAGCTGAACGGAAAGAGAGTCTGTGTGTAGCTTTGGCACTGATCCGACGTGCTTTGGTTAGCTTCTTTTGTCCGAGATGATGGAATAATTTTGAAATCTGATTTTCACAGACACAGTTCTGTCTTTATAAGATTTTTCATCATTCATATATGTATCAGTCTGAGAAGATTTTGTTGTTCTTCAATCATAATGTAATTAATCATTATTGTTAATAATAATTGAGAAAGTTGAACTTCTTTACATGTTTCACTTTTGTAGTTACAAAGCAAATCTTTTCCCTTTCATTGAAAGTTATTGACTATAAAAATCAAAGCATAATATTGACTAAGCTGATTTTGATGAACATATTTCTTTATTGGTGTGATGTTTAATAATAATATTGTTGTACAATACTACACAGATGAACAAGATACTAAGTTTCTGCAGTCAGTCAGTTAGCGAAATAAATTCTTGCAGTTGCATTATTAGAAAGTGGTTTCTGTTTTTCCAGATACCTCTCGCAGTAAAATTTACACTGTAGTCAATGAGCCTAATGCAGACTACGTGTTGTTCTTGCTGTGTTCAAAATATCCGTTCCGCTTTCAATCAGTTTCAAACCACTGTTTCGTAATTAACTGTGCAGGTATTAATATAAGGGCCATAACTAAACAGAATTATAGTGTTGATGAATAAAAAAAACGTGTTAAACTAATCTTTCATCAGCTTGATTGGAAAGTTAGTTATTGTGAGTGTTAACTACTAGTTGATGACAGTTATTAATGCTGCATTTAACACCAGACTAGTTTTGAATGAGTAACGTTTGAAACAGACCTCCTTTAGCTAGCTCACTAATGACAAATCCTTGTAGCGACCCTGTTTATCCAATCAATAGAATAGCCTTACCTATATCCTACCAAACAACATACCAGTTTTACATTCTACAAATCTGAAAAATTATATTATTGTAGCACACATAGACTAGTATATGTAAGTCATAAGTATTGATATGCATGAAAACGAAACTTAAATGGACAGACAGTAACGTAGAAGCCGATGGACAGAACGAGAAAAACTATATGGACTACATATTGTTAATAGTAAAGTTTTGAATTCAGTTAATGTTATACATCATTTGCATTTTATTACTGTTTTTCTTTCTTTGGATACTGCAGTTATAATTTTGTACATTATGCATATTTCATTGTTTTACTGCTTCATAATTTGTAAGCTGTTTTCATGAACACACAAAGATTATATGTTTTCCGAATTTTCATTTTCGTTTCTAATATGAGATTGGAAAAATGCATATATATGAAACACCAGGTTTAGCTGCTAGTATGTATATATTACGGTATCGTATCATTTATTTTTGCTTGCGTTTCTCACATATCAATGTAGTCTATCCTTTTGTGCTGAAGTGTAACAAATGGGGACCAAATCCTCGCTCTAGGGAAAGCTACCCTTACTGAAGCTGCTGCTTTCGAAAGTCATTAAATGCAACTGCGGGTCTGTCGCCCTGTATTTCCACATGACACAGCCTGATTAATTGTAACGAGGAGAGCGACATTTAAAACGGCGACGAGTGCCGAAGGTTGGCCTCGTTCAGAAATTACTGGACAAAGCCCGGAGCACGTCGCGGCTTCGTGGAATGCGGTCCCCCGGGGCCATAGCTTTAAAAGCAATGGGCGCCGGCGGGCGACGTAGCTCTGCGGCAGTTTTTTCAATCCGTTAGAGCCAGGTAAGGGTTAATGTACTGGAATTTATTCCCTTTCTCATTTCTTCTCGGAGCACATTTCCATAAGAGATATTGCAGCGCCCTTCACATTGCGAAACGGCGCAGCGGATTGGTTAGTGATTCTGCATGACCGATCCCGAATACGAATTCCTTAAATTGAATACAGGCGTTTGCAAATCAACCGCGGCACAGGCTGGAGATGGTGTGTGTTCGAATAAAAAAAGCTTGGAATTCATCCTCTTAGGTAACAAAAATGTACCGTGTTACTCCGTAGCTTGCGATCCCAGAATGAATTTCTAGAACGTCTGTATGTATTACGATTGTGTTTACATCACTCAGCAACTACTCGAAAACGAGACAGAAATTAGTTTACAGAAATAAAACTTTTAGTTACTATGGCAACATGCAACTGAAAGTTTCCAACGTATGTACTTGCCTTTCTTGCAGTCTGCCGGCCGCGGTGGCCGAGGGGACTGAGGCGCTCCAGTCACGGTCTGCACGGCCACTACGGTCGGGGGTTCGAATCCCCCCTCGGGCATGGATATTTGTGCCGTCCTAGTTCGTAAGTAGTTCATAAGTAGTTTGTAAGTTTAGGGACTGATGACCCCGTAGTTAAGTCCCATAAGCTTAACAAACATTTGAACATTTTTCTTGCAGTCGGGACCGTTATTTAAATATATTTATCTATTTTATCTTTCGTTTTAGCTGGGGTACGTTGAGTTCTCTGTGTGTGGTACTGTTGTTGTTGTTTCCTTAGTTCCCAGTATTTCACAATACTTTCTGATCCCTGTTTCCTCTCGCCTTTCGAGATAATAAGTTTGGGATTTAGTGTGGATTTGCCATAGAATCATATTTTATTTCTTAATTACTCATTACTGATCTATTCGATTGAGTAATGAATGTTCTATGATTTCTAATAATACATTGCCTTTTTCTTAGGTTTGCGTTTTGTTTTGTGCTTTCGGAAGAAGTCAAAGATTAGTTTGCTTAGTCTATTGGGGTTCTTTCAGAGAGATTTCCCATAAAAACTTTTCTTTATTTTTCGCATAGTATCCGAGAGGGTTTTTTCATTTTTGAGATATATGATCTTATTATGTTGAAATTTTTGCCCTACGAGTTTTCTTAGTCCATAGCTTACAAACTACTTAAACTATGGTAAACCTACCTAAGGACAACACAGACAACCATGTCCGAGGGAGGACTCGAACGCCCGACGGTGAACAGGCGCGCGCACCGCAGCACGGAGTCTGTGCGCACGGATCATCCGCCGCGGCTTTAGAATTTCATTGTATATTATACTATATAAAAACAAGTGGGTGTTCATCTTTGTTACGAAACATATCGATAATTCTTGCCGGATATGCTTGAAATCCTGACACAATATTCTAAAAAACGTTCTGATGCACAACTGTTTCTTTCTTTTAATACACGGTACATGGCGTACGAGTAAATGTTTATTTTAAGCCGTTTCCCGTCTTCGTCTTGTGCAGGCTGCAATTAAGACGATTATGTAACGTTATCGAGTTTCGCTTTTTACTGTAAAAGCATCTTTGGAGATTTTGGTAATGATGCATAGGTGTATACAATTCCTTTAGTATATATAGATTAAAACATTTTTTTAACATTTAACACATTTCGCTTATGCAATCAAAAACGTACATTACAAACCGACTAAATCCAATCAACATGACGGAAAAACAGCAGTGATATGCAGATAAGAGACAGTAACGCAGTAGGTAAACTGTACATCAATTTAAAAACACATAACGTGCACAAAAAGTTAAAAATAGCTTTTAATCTACATATACGAAACGAATTGTACAATCCTATGTATCAGTTACAGAACAACAGAAGTTGGTTTTAAAATAAAAAGCGAAAAGCGTCGTGTTCATCGCAGCTAGCACAAGACGAATAATCTTTTATAGTTAATTTTAACAAGTGCTGCAGAAGATGGCCGCACAGCCAAACATAGAATAAATTATTGCATTCGACACTACTATATAAAGTCGTTGTTGAACATTGTTAGCGAAATTTTCGAATGTTCTTTCTTGATTTATAGCAAATTCTTACACTTTCCTTTAAGAAATATTCTGGCAGACAAAGAGGATTTATATTTATACCAAATGTAACATTTAGAAACAACACGTAATATGTAATGGGAAACCGTCATTACCAGAAACTCTCGAGAAGCTCATGAGCGATTTGCTTCAAATTTTAATATGATACGCTAACAAACATCAGCCGCCTCAGCCATAATCTATTTTTAAACGGGTTTCTTGTTAAAACCGACGGTCAGGAAGAAAATGCTTTTAAATTAGATTCGATCAGTATTAGCTTAATACGTGTTCCATAGATCATAAATACGACATGTGGAACGTGTTAATTTAATGACACTCAATATTGTAGGATTTTTTTTATTTTTTTACCTTTTTTAGTTTTTTAGGAACTTTTTTCAGCGAAATTACTAAGATTTATCTAACAATTCATATACAGTGTAGAAGGAGTTGCCATTGACAAATTCTTTTAATTCTCTTTTTGTTGGCTCTCTGGCTCTCTGGCTCTCTGTCAGACTTTTGTTGCTACTTGGTAAGTGACTAAAGACTTTTGTGCCGCCACAAGTTGCCCCTTTTATGTTCAAGTGTTAGATATAACCTTGAATAATGGATAATGAATATCATTAGAGGAATACGACTGATAATGAATAAGAAAATAGGAATGAGGGTAAACTACTATGAGCAGCGAAGTGATCGCTTAATCGTAGTGAAGAGAGATATGAAGCCAACAACGATCGCAGTAGTACAGGTTTATAAACCAATTAGTTCTGTAGATGAGGAAATCGAAGAAATGTAAAGGAAATTATTCAGACAATTAAGGGAGAGGAAACCTTAATTGTTATGGGGGATTGGAATTCGGTAGTAGGAAAAGGAAGGGATGGGAAGATAGTAGGTGAGTATGGACTGGGCAACAGAAATGAAAGAGGAAACCACCTGATACAATTTTGCACGGAACATAATTTAGTTATAACAAAAACCTGGTTTAACAATCACGAAAGAAGATTGTATACGTGGAAGAGTCCATAAGACATCGGGGGTTACCAGATAGATTTTATAATGGTAAGACATAGATTTCGGAAGCAGATTTTAAACTGTAAGAAATACCCAGGGGCCGATATAGACTATGACCATATCCTACTGGTCATAAATTGTAGGCTGAAACTGAAAAAAAATCCAGAAAGGTAGGAAAATGAAATGGGAGCTGGATAAATTGAAGGAACCTGAAGTTTTAGAGAATTTCAGAGGGGGCTTTAGGCAACAATTGACGGAAACGGGGGGAAATAAAACGGTAGAAGAGGAATGGCTGGCAATGAGAGCTGAAATAGTGAAGGCAGCAGAGGACAAAATAGGGGAAGGCAAGACCTGCAAAGAAACCATGGATATCACCGGAAATATCGATGAAAGGAGGAAATTTAAAAATGCAGAAAATACAAACAGGTTAGGCATGAGTGACTAGAAGGCAAATGCAAGTCTGTAGAAGAATGTATAAATACGGGAAATAAGAGACATTAGGAGACAAGAACTACAGTTCTATGAATATCAAGAACTCAGATGGAAAACCAGTTCTTAGAAAAGAAGGGAAAACTGAAGGGTGGAAGAGTATTTATAGGGACTTTGTAAGGGAAATGAACTTCTAGACAATATCGTAGGAAGGGTACAAGAGGTAGATGAAATACGAGATACTATACTGAGAGATGAATTTGATGAAGTCGAAACAAGGCCTCTGGAGTAGATGACACTCCCTTAGAGCTAGTGAAGTCGCTTGGAGAAGCAGCCACGACAAAACTGTGTCACCTGATGAGTAATATGTATGAGACAGGCGAAACACCCCCATACTTTAAGAAAAATGTAATAATCCCCTTTTCCAAAGGAAGCAGGTGCAGATAGCTTCGATAACTATTGTGAATATCGATTAATATCTGCAGTAGAGGCGCAATAATCATTTAGATAGCCAATTTTAGCGGTGTTGCCACGTATCTTCGGTGCTGACTAAGATCAACGTTGAACTAACTTCGGCAGATAGAGGTTTAGTCATAAACGTTTGTCATATTTAGGAACGATCCTTTCAATCAATTTATTAAGGATAACAGCCAACACCACTCATAATATTTATTCAGAATACCGGTTTCGGCAAACTGCCATCTTCTTGTCTGTTAAAAATGAAATGAAAGATCCGAAGATGTTGGTTTAATGTACGGAAATCAGTAATGCAAACAAAAATTAAAAGCCATCTTACCTGTTGTCGGTAATAAATCTAGGTTTAGAGTTATAAAATATAGCAGAGCCCCGAACTGAGTTTAATTTCTGATCTAACTTCACATTTGATCTCCAGTTGGCGATGATTATACAACCGCCGCTTAAGCTTTTAAATATACGTTACATTGCGATATGAGTATGTAAATATGGATTCAAAACGCTGAGGGTTGTGTAAGGATACTATGAATTGTGTTTACCATGTTACGTAGAACATAGTAACGAATAAAATACAAACACACATCTATTTTTATAGATATAGAATATAATCCCCCCCTCCGCCGTGCGAAGCCGGGCGGATCGCTTTCATAAATAAGAAAGTCAATTGTTAAATCTTTTTTTTTTAATATGAAACTCTTTTTAAATTTTTCCATATTTTTATAACCTACGTTTTCATCTTAACAGGCCCATGCCTTTAAACACGTATAAAAATCATAGAGTTACATGATGATGAGCCCTCGGGGCTCGAAATGCATTGTGTAAAATAAAACACAATTTTGTGATTAACGAAGAATTACATTTCTTTCTTAAGGCTAAAGATTACGTTCTGATTTTTGTATTTAAGTTATTTGTTATTTGTGTTCGTTATGTTATTTATTTTTTGCGGTCACTTAGTGTTTTGTAGGGTCGTTGTCCTTCCAGCGTTATAATTTTACTGCAGATTTGCTGCTCTAGACTTCAGGAAAAACCGATTTTTACTGGTTGCACAATTAGCTTTTCTATTTGGATTTTGGCGTTTTGTGGGGTGCTGTTTACTTTGATGTCATCAGCGAGTGTTAACCAGAAACCGTTCTCAGAATAATTCTGCAAGCAACATAAATCTAAGTTACAGATTGTTTTACTAAAAGAAAGACCTCTGTAAACTTTTCACATTTTACTTACAGTAGAATGAATCAGATGTACGACCTCTGATATACTTCTGAAGAAAATTCGTTAGTTATTATGCATTTCTCGTATCATTGGGCACAAACTTCCGATTCAACAATTATACGTATATGTGAATAGCATGTCTTGGTAACTAGAAAAGCATCATAACCAAGTTAAAACATAAGTGATGTATACTTCACATTAAACTCGGATGCTCCTCAATTACGTTGGTACTATGGAGTAGGTATTTTTTAAAAGTCATGCAACAAATAGTCGACGTTCATTCTTGTTACATTCAACTATCACTCCTACTGTATTTAACCTCCATCTTTGGATAATTTTAAGGCGCGTAACAGTCCATTTTTTATGTAGTACTAGTCTTACCTTCCAGTAAAACTTCGTTGCAGTGGTACTAGTAATTTCTGCTCCGCGGTGCGCAATTTGCTATGCCAGTTTTCAAGACTTCCTTAAAATTAGATGGAAGTCATTCTTGGGCTGGTGTATATGATAGATTTATTCTGTAAAATAACAGCCACAATCAGAAATTAAATTTTATTTAGATGGCCGATTTCGTCAGATAATACTGTCTTCACCGGTTCTGTCATTTACATACGTCACATCTACATAAATGCCCTGCAAAGCACAATGAATTGTATGGCAGAAGGTTCATTCAACCGCTTCCACGGTACCTTTCTACAGTTACATTCTCTAAGACCGCGCTGGAAAATGGAGCACCGAAATCTTTCCTTTCTCCATTTGATTTCTCTTATTTTATGACGATGATCGAGTCTCCATATGAAGGTGAGTACTAACAAAGGAATGTTTGACTGTATGTCCTATACATGTTCATAAACCATTCATTCGATTGCAATGAAACTTTTGGTGAACTGTTCACCGTACGCCCACGAAGTTTCCTGACCCAAAAACAAACGAGCATAACACATAGCTCAGGAGATATGACGTTATAAATAATGAGAGGCCACCGCGTGAGAATACAGTAGTAAGATTGATGCATCAATTATTGGCAAATGGGAGTAATTAGGTACCTGAAACAAAGTTTTGCATTCAATTTCGGACGTTTACGAAGCGTTTTGTAACTGACCCCTCCACCACAAAATGATGAAACGAAAAGAAGTCTACCGTTCCAAACAGTTTCGCTGTAGATGCCGTAAAACTGTCGCATGAGGCATGACCTTGTGATAGTTTACTTCATTACTGCTGGCTGTCTTCCCAACACATTTTGCATATATTATCGATATGTATCACTATATGTGCCTTCAAATTTAAATCACTGTACGATACATACATCAGGACATATCGATATTAATAAAAATGAATTGCTGCATGTATGAAAGCGCATCACCTGAGAATGGCTTCATCGATTTCGATGATCTTTTCTTTGATCTGTTCATAATTCTCAGGAAAAGGTTTGTAATAACTGAAATTTCTTGAAAATCTACCGCAAAATATCAAAAACTGAAAATTTATTCCAGACTGTAGATTCTCCAACAATTAGTTTATTCATTCGCTACTCGCTACTCGCCTATTGACCAAATACGCTGTAACAGAGCAAACAAATACGCCAAGGAGGTTAGAATAAAGGGTGATGGCGTTAATAACCCAAGTTAAAACAGCCAAACAGATTTAACACGAAACGTTGTCTCTTTAGAAGCTCTCCATATTATTCTTACCTCCAAGGCGTTATCGGTAGTGATCACATTTTTGGGACGTGTCAAAGATAGGACTTATGAAAGTTCGTGGTATTTTTGAGTGTTACAAACAAAACGAGTGCAGATCGTGGTTTATTATTTTAGAACAATGGCTCCACTGCGGCGTCCTAATATCAGTCGACGTTCGCGTAACGCAATGAGGATTAATAAAGCGCTAGGCCAGTCGTTGGAAGTTCGTAGAATAAATCTTGAATCACCGTGTTTTTCTCATCGTCAGTTATACGTGGAGTGTTCGAGACTTGGTAAACCTTAGGCACTGTTCGTTTTCTCCACGGACGGGAAGACAAAAATGTCGTTCATCAACAAGCGTTACAATGAACGCCACACAAACACTTTCGAAACGCTGAGTTTTCATTCCATACCATTAATTGTTTAATGATAGAAACTCTATGTGAAACAATTCAAATAGAATTTATATTATTAAAGAATGATCAAGCTACAATTACTTTTCATAAAATGCATTTTTAAAAACCATCGGCAGTTTATTAAAAATCTTATACATCTACCAGTTTCGATCAATAGACTTTAACACCTTTTATCCATGAATATGGTCTATTGACCGAAACTGGTAGGTATATGAGGTTTTTAATAAACAGACGATGGTTTTAAAAAATGCATTTTGTGAAATATATTACGGCTGTCGACACTCGCCTCACCAAAGCATTCGTACAATTACTTTGTTTACAGTTCAAAACTCTCAAGAATATATAAACAAATTACAAAAAGAATTTCTATTCTGCTCACTGCGAGAAAAATATGCTAAGCTGTGCTGTGCGATTTTGTTTTCCTTTTCCCAGATATTTTCAATATAACACGTGAAAGTTGTATTTGGGAACGAAATGGACTTAAAAAGGGTGGATGATATAGACGCAGTCATAAGGGAGAAGGAGATAGATATGGTGTGGGATAAGAAGGAGTGGTGTGCAAGTGATGGAAAAAGATAGGGGGAGGAGGACATGGACGAAGGAAAGGAGGAGGAGATGACGAGGAATAGAGGAGGGAGGAAGGGATAGACAAAGGGCGAAAAAGAGAGGAGATCATGGTATATAGCCCATATACATTAGCTACTGCGAAGGTTTGCCTGGTTTGCTAGTCGTTTATAAAGATAAGGAACGGTTGGGACCTTTAACACTTCCTTGGGGAACGCCAGATATCACTAATGTTTTACTCGATGACTTTCTTTGAATTACAACTACTGTGTCCTTTCTGACAGGAAATCACAAATCTAGTCGCATAACTGTAGAAATAATCCATAAACACGCAATGTGATTAGAAGACGCTTGTTTGTGAAGTACGGTGTCAAAAGCCTTCCGGAAATCTAAAAATACGGAACTGATTTGAGATCCGTTGTCGATATCATTATCATATCATGTGAGTAACGAGCTATCTGTGTTTCACAAGAACTATAGTTCCTCAGTCCGTGTTGACTACGGATCAATAGGTCGTGATGAAAGATCGTGAGGATGGTATGAGTTCTAAAATCCTGCTGCAAACCGACGTCAATGATACAGGCCTGAAATTTTGCAGACCGCTCCTATTCCCTGTCTCGAACGTTGGAGTGACCTGCGCAACTTTCCAGTCATTGGGTACGGATCTTTCACGAAGCAAGATGGTTTATATGATAGCAAGATGTAGGACTATTTCATCAGCACACACCCAACGGACCCTAATTGGTAAGGAATCGGGACCGTAAGACTTACTTTTGTTATCTGATGTAAGTTGCTTTAAAACTCTAGGGATATATACTTCTAAACTGAGCATGCTGGCAGTTTTCTCTTGATTCGATTCTGAAGTATTTGTTTTGTCTTCTTTGCTGACGGGCTTTCGAAAAGCTGTGTTTAGCTTTGCTTTACCAGCATTGTCATCAATAGCAACTCCACTGCTATCGTGAAGTGACGGTATTGATTGCACTTTGCCGCTAGTATACTTTACATACAACCAGAATTTCTTAGAATACTCTACCAAATTGCGTGATAGGGTTTCTTTGTAGAAACTGTTATAAGCTTATTGCTTTTACGTTCGAGTTAAATTTCGACTTTCTGTAAAAGCCTGCTAGTCTTGGGGATTTTGTGTCCTTTGAAATTTCACATGCTTTTTTTGTTTTTGCTTTTGCACGAGTGATCTGTTATTTGTACAACGCCGGGTCATCCCCTCTTTTGATAATTTGTTTGATATAAATCTGTCGATGGCTGTCGATATTATATCTTTGAATGTAAGCCACATTTGATCTACACTGATAGTGTTAGTTTCGAAAGACTGGAGATTATCACACAGGAAAGCGTCGATTGAATTTTTATTTGCTTTTTTGAATAAATAAATATTTCGTTTAATTTAAATTCGATATTCAATATCGATATGACAACTCTGTGTTCACTAATCCTTGTGTCTGTTTTTATGCTCTTTATTAGTACCGGATTGTTTGTTGCTTAGAGGTCAAGTATGTTTTCACAACCATTTACTATTCTAGTGGCTTCATGAACTAAATGCTCGAGATAATTTTCGGAGAAAGCGTTTAGTACAATTTCGGACGATGTTTTATGCTTGACTCCGATTTAAACATATATTTTTGCCAACATATTTGGGTAAGATAATGTCACCAGCAGTTAATATTTTATGCTTTGTGTGAGTTTTTGAAATTTGATCCAGCTTTCTTTGAAAATTCCTGCAATCGAATCGTCTTAGTCAGGCGGTCGGTAAAAAGAATCAATTATTAATTTATTCTGGTTGTCAGATACAACAGCTACCTATACCAACTCACCGGTACTACCTACTTCAATTTCGCTACAAGATAAACAGCTTGTGACAGCAGTAAATACGCCAGCACCCATTTCATACATTCTATCCTTTCCGAATATCATTTGCCCTTTGTAAAAATTTCGGCTGAACTCATCTCCGGCTTTAGACATCTTTCGCTATGTATAATCATTTGAGCTTCAGTACTATCTATTAGCGCGTCGATCCTGGTACTTTTCCCCACACAGCTACGACAATGTACAACTGTTTGCCTCACATCATAGAGGAAACATGGTAAAACTGCATTTGTTTGCCAACATTTGCTACACAAATAATATGTCTCCTCACATATTGCTAAAATGGCATGAAATTTTGGTCGAATTAAAAGAAATATTACATTCTTGTATATGAAAAATGATTATTACTGTTACTTACAATACTGGCTTTGTTTGGTATTAGTTAAAATTAATTTGAGATGCTTTTAACATATTATTGGTTAACTAGTGCTACAGATTATTTAGGTAGTTCTTTTTATTACACATGAGCAGTTAAGTAACGTTCACATATAATGTGAGTTGGCTGTACTAAACTATATTAATAAAAATTAATTGCAGCAGGTATGAAAGCGCATCACTTGAGAATGACATCACAGATTTCGCTGATCTTTTCTTTGTTCTATTAGTAACTCCCAGGACAAGGTTTATAGGAAAGAAATTTATTGCAAAATCTACCGCAAAATATCAGAATTTGAGAAAAACTGAAAGTACGCTTACAGCTCGGATCAATTTCTAGATTCTCCAACAATCAATTTAATGATTCGCTATTCGCCTAGCGACCAAATATGTTGTAACAGAGCGAAGACGCCAAGGAGGTTAGAATAAAGGGAGATGGCGTTATGCACACAAGGTTAAAACAGTGAGACAGATTTAACAGGAAACATTGTTTCTTTAGAAGTACCTCGGTATTATTCTTACGTCCGTGGTGTTATCGGTGGTGATTATATCTTTGAAGCGTCCCAAAGATAGGATTGATGCCAGTTCGTGGTATTATTGAGTGTTTTATAAACAAATTGCGTACATATCGTCCTATATTTTCTTAGAATGTCTCCATTGCGGTGTCGTAATGTCGGTCTGCGTACGCGCAACGCAATACTCCTACGTGATGGTAGAGATCGTACACAGCTCTTTGAGGCAAATCGAGAAAGAAATTCTGAAGCGCTATCTGTTATGACTCTGGAACAACGGATACAGTCGAGTTCCACTCGCCCAGTTGCAACTTACGCACAAAATAATTTGGATCGTCG
The DNA here is from genome assembly GCA_026315105.1 of Locusta migratoria. Classification (NCBI taxonomy): domain Eukaryota; kingdom Metazoa; phylum Arthropoda; class Insecta; order Orthoptera; family Acrididae; genus Locusta; species Locusta migratoria. The sequence continues at coordinate 208,009,711 of CM048744.1, read as the reverse complement.
ACAAAACAAAAGGCCACTTGTGCTATTAGAACAGAACGTTTGGCGTTCCGACACGAACCAGCAGTCGGTTACGCAGTGGATGCATCAGTTAGTTTCGGAACAATGAAAAATGTTTCTCAATGCTTTGAGATGCGGCAAAAACAAAGATGTTCAAATGTTTGTATAGCTTATGGGACTTAACTACGGGGTCATCAGTCCCTAAACTTACAAACTACTTATGAAGGACCGTGACTGGAGAGCCTCAGTCCCCTCGGCCACCGCGGCTCGGCAAGAACCGTCAGGATTATGTTGTGCGGGTATAAATGTCAAATTACCAGAACTGTCACCGCCATCAGAGCCACTGGCATCATTGGTTTCTGACCAAGATCGCCGGCCGAAGCGTTTCTTACATAATATACAGATGTACAACAATTCCTTCCAGATGAAATCATTTGTGGCGAATATTAGCGAAGAGCGAGGCTTTAAGCCAACTTTTAAGGTTAATTCTTTTTCGGAGGCTTTAACCCAACTTTCGTCAACTATTTCCAAAGCATTACCAGGCTCATAAATAAATAATTTGCCTTCATTTTTATAGGTTCAAGGACAAATCCAACATCGTACAGTTTTATTTACCTTTTCTCACTCATTTTAACATAAAACAGGAAAGTTGTTTTACATCTAAATTTATAACACAATCATTAAATGTACGGCCATTAAAGCTACTAACCTCACCGATAGAGCAGCTCGAAAGGTCTCTCTAATAACCCGTTTCCAATTGATTTACCCATCTATTTGGAATTCTATTACCAATCAAGGGCCCGATTGTAATAACAAGTAAGATCAGAGAGAGCGAGACGGAGTAGGAGAGAGAGATTTGGGGAATGAGATGAATTTAAAAAGGGAAGATGATATAGACGCAGAGAGGAGGGGGAGGAGATGGAAACGGTGTGAGATAAGAGGGAGTGGTGTGAAGGTGATGGAAAAATATAGGGGGAGGAGGAGACGGACAAAGGAACGGGGAGGAGGCGATGCAGAAAAGAGGGAGTAAGCGATAGATATAGGGAGAAGAAGAGATTAGGGTAGATATCCCACACACATTAGCTACTGCGAAGCGTTGCCGGGTTTGCTAGTAAAACTATAAAATTGTTCCATCATTGGAAGCCTCTTACAGGCGCTTTGTTTTGCCGAACTGTGATTCTTTATGTTAATCTTTTCGTCTTTTTCACCTCTACGTAATAATTTCACTTTTTACATGAAAAATGAGGTTCAAACAGCCCTAATTTATTCAGTCAGTTACACGTAAATATCTATAAGATAAAATCCAGCTACAAGTATCATGTTCGTAACAGTCATATCTATTCGTAATATTAAGAACGAAAGGGAACTAAAAAAAGTAGCTTTTTAACGCGTGTAATCTAATGGAAAAAAAAGAGAGGACCATCTTTATTGAGACTCCTGTAGAAGGTTAACTTCAGAAAACAAAAGCCACTTGAAATATCCACTGAAATATATTTCCCGATAATTAATAAACCGCAGAAAGCCATTACTGTAATTGCATTGCGCTCCAAGTGTAATTCTGCGTCCACAACATGGGAGATTTAAGCTGCAATCAAATGGATTTTTTTCTAATTAAGGGCTGCGATTAAGGGCGGATAACAAGTGGTCGAAGGCATGGGAGCTGTGCTCTCTTCCTTCACCGCACTTGCTCCAAGTAACCCCGCAGGATTGCCTCTGCAGATCATTAACCAGCGTCACATCTAGGGATGCAAAAAATGAACGTTTCTGTAAATAATTGAACATTACCGAATCTGACTTTAAAGGCCAACCTCACTGAAAATAATAATAATATTAATAAAAGGAAGCAACATTCATAGTTTGTCAGGTTAGTTAAATTGAAAGTAATGCAAACAATACATGACAACAACTTCGACTGCCTTATAGGCACAATGAGCTGATACTGCCTTGTTGTAATATCTTTAATCATAAAAAAAGTTACGCTAAGTTTGATACTAACGGAACATGGATTCGTTAGAAACAGTTTTTTTTTCTTATCGCTGATTTATTCTGGTAAACTTCGTGCTAGATACGTAATTACATTATGTCCTAGTTATCCGCGTCGTTAGGTTCCAATAGCATTTTAATTCTTGTAAAAATTTGTTTTCAAAAATATGGTGAACAAACATACTTTTATTTATTACTTCTATGTTTAAAAAGTGAGACGCATAAGTCACTGTTGGGATATAACAACCCTTCTGTTTTACTTGAATGTGTTGGGATAAAAATTTCATTTCTTATAAAAGACCATCGTAAATTCATCACTTTTCAGTAGCTTATGTGCTCGCTAACAGCCCCAAAACATGTCTCAATAAGACATTCTGTAATCTGGATTATGTGATATTAACAGATGATGATGATAGTTGACTGGATTGGCTGCATTCATGACAGTGTACTATCACCAACGTCGGCAGAACTGTTTTCATTTACAGTGATGAACTGCCTTACTAGTTCTGCTTCATCCTTCAGGTTGAAACTTTTCTGTTAAAAATATTGTGAAATGAATGAAACTTTCCTGTTTAAAATTAACGATTTTATGAAGGTGAAACCTGTTATGTCCGAAGTTTGTGCTGCTGAAACTTTGGTGGAAGTCTTCTACTTAATACACTAGTGTGTGTGCACAGTATTATGCTTGTATATATTGTCTGTATTGTGGGGCCGGGAATAGTCTTGATAGGGACGGGGAATATGATATAGGTGGTGATCTGGAAAGGATAGCAACTGAAACTGGTGGCACGAATGTGCATTTCGTGCAGCTGTTTCAGCGTCATGATAGGCCTTGTCTTAATACGGCTGTCAGCCGTGTTAACATGGGGCTTGAGAAGGCGCTGATGACGGAGGGCATGGATCACATTGCAGTGGTGCCAGTTGAGACTATCCAAAGGTCGGATTTTACTAGGCACGGTCTGCACCTCAATAGTTTTGGGAAGGGGAGGTTGGCAAAGCTCATAGGTGACACTGTAGTAGGGGGTGGGGGTTTCACTCATGGAAAAATTCCTGTAGTAGTTGGTGTTAGGGCTGCACCTTTTTTAGACTGAAGACAGCTGATAGATATTCCTGCTTAAAGGAAGTCCCTCTAAGAAATGAACCACCTTTGACAAAGTCTAAGAATATAAGTAATAAGGGAATTACTGTTTTTCATCAAAATATACAGGGTATCAGAGATAAAGTTAATGAAATGCTTATTGATACTGATTCTGACATTATTGGAATTTCAGAGCACTTTTTAAGTGGTGTGACAATTAAGAGACTTCCATTGCCAGGATACAGGTTAGCTGCCTTCTACTCTAGGAGTTCCTTGCAGTGTGGGGGAGTGGCCATGTATGTAAAAAACGATTTTTCATCGGAGTCAATCGATTTTTCTAAACACTGCACAGAACAGATATTTGAATGTTGTGCAGGAGTTGTTAATGTTAATGGAACTAAACTAGTAATAGTTGTTATTTACAGATCCCCTGACTCAGATTTTAAAATGTTTCTGCCCAAGCTGGAATTGGTTCTGGGTTCACTGTATAGGAAGTATAAAAATTTAATTGTGTGTGGAGATTTCAACATTAATTGTGTAGGTGATAGCTCAAGGAAAAGTCAGCTGTTAGATCTATTTAATTCCTATAACATGATGCAAACAGTATTTTTTCCAACGAGAGTGCAAGGAAATAGCAATTCTACCATTGACAATATTTTTGTTCATTCTTCATTATTAGAGGGGCACTCTGTCAGCAGAATAGTAAATGGCCTATCAGACCACGATGCCCAACTTTTAATTCTAAAAAGTATTTGTTCTCAAACAAATGTTAAACATAAATATCAACTACTCAGAAAAGTTAATCCAGTTGTAATTGAGACCTTTTTAAGCCTAATTAAGGAACAAGAATGGCAGGATGTTTATAGTGCTGATAATGCAGATGATAAATATAATGCTTTTCTGAACACATTTATTATGCTGTTTGAAAGTTGCTTTCCGCTAGAACGCTCAAAACAGGGTACTTCCAGTAACAGACAGCCAGGATGGCTGACAAAGGGGATAAGAGTATCATGTAGAACTAAGCGGGAGTTGTATCAAAATGTTAGAAGCAGTCAGAATGAAGATGCAGTAGCTCATTACAAACAGTACTGTAAGGTTCTGAAAAATGTCATTAAGAATGCAAAAAGTATGTGGTACGCAAAAAGAATAGCAAACTCTCGGGATAAAATTAAAACTATCTGGTCAGTCGTGAAGGAAGTGTCTGGTCAGGATCAGCAGGTAGAAGATATAACGTCAGTGCGTAGTAGGAATGTTTCTGTTACTGACAAGTTAGATATATGTGCAATATTCAATAATCACTTTCTGAATATAGTAGAGGAACTAAACAAAACTCTAGTTTCTACAGGTAATCATATTACGTTTTTAGAAAATGCGTTTCCGGGGCTGTTACCTGAAATGATCCTTCATGATACTTCCATAGGTGAGATTGAGTCAATAATTAAATCACTAAAGACTAAGGACTCTTGTGGATATGATGGGGTATCTAGCAGAATTCTAAAGTACTGTTCTCCATATGTTAGCCCAGTACTAAGCCATATTTGTAATTTTTCCTTTCAGAATGGTCAGTTTCCTAACAGCTTAAAGTACTCAGTGGTGAAACCGCTTTACAAAAAAGGAGAAAGGGATAATGTAGACAACTATAGACCTATTTCTATGCCATCGGTTTTTTCCAAAGTTATTGAAAAGGCTGTATATTCAAGATTAATTGATCATTTCAGTTCACATAATTTCCTGTCAAACGTACAGTTTGGTTTTAGAAGAGGTTTAACGACTGAAAACGCTATATTTTCGTTTCTCTGTGAGGCACTTGATGGGTTAAATAAGAGACTACGGACATTAGGCGTCTTCTTTGATTTAACAAAAGCGTTTGATTGTGTTGATCACAAAATATTGTTGCAGAAGTTGGAACATTATGGAATACGGGGAGTAGCCCACAACTGGTTTACCTCTTACTTTAATAATAGACAACAGAAGGTAATTCTCCGCAGTGTAGAAAATGGCTATGACGTGCAATCCCAATGGGGCACAATTAAGTATGGGGTGCCCCAGGGGTCTGTTTTGGGACCATTGCTGTTTCTTATTTATATAAATGATATGCCTTCGAGTATAACAGGTGATTGTAAAATATTTTTGTTTGCTGATGATACCAGTTTGGTAGTGAAGAATGTTGCTCGTAATATTGACACAGTATCAAATAATGCAGTTCAAGAGATAAGTTCATGGCTAATAGAAAACAAGTTGATGTTAAATCACAGTAAAACTCAGTTTTTACAATTTCTAACACATAATTTGACGAAATCTGACATTATGATTACACATAATGGGCATGTGATAAGTGAGACTGAACAGTTCAAATTTCGAGGTGTTCATATAGACAGTAAGCTGTCATGGAAAGCCCATGTTCAGGATCTTGTTCCAAAACTAAATTCTGCTATATTTACCATTAGAACAATATCTGAGATAAGTGATTTTTCAACACGAAAAGTAGTCTATTTTGCTTACTTTCACTCACTTATGACGTACGGCATTGTTTTTTGGGGTAAGTCGCCTGATGCAAAAAGGATATTTCTGGCTCAAAAACGGGCGGTTCGAGCAATATCTGGTGTAACTTCGCGAACGTCATGTCGACCCCTTTTCAGTAGTCTGGGAATTTTGACTCTGGCGTCACAATACGTTTTTTCTTTAATGTCGTTTGTTGTTAATAATATCAGCTTATTCCCACGAGTTAGTAGCTTTCACTCGGTGAATACTAGACAGATGTCTAATCTACATTTGCACCACACCACCTTAACACTTGTGCAGAAAGGGGTGCAGTATTCTGCGGCATCCATTTTCAATAAGCTGCCACAAGAACTTAAGAATCTTAGCACTAATCCACATGCTTTCAAATCTAAACCTCGTGGCTCACTCCTTTTATTCTGTCGAGGAACTCCTAGAAAAGTTAAACAATTCAGCTAATTCATTTTTTCTTTATTGATTCTTTTAACTTTGTCTTAAGATTGTCGTGTGCAAAGGACTACTTAATTTTTTTCTATTACCATTCTTGTGGGTCCTATGGAACAGAAAAAAACAAATAAAAAAAAAATAAAACTAATGTTGCATTTTTTTTAAAACAGGAATATGTGAAGGTCGGGCTACAAGATGACGAATGAATGTCAGTCTAACTTAAATAATTGGCCTGCAAAGGTATACAACCTATGGTTATTAATCCAAACTGATCCTTTTTCGCACAGGAAGGTTGTATTTATCCTATAAGGGCTGAGTAACCATTGTGTTAGAAATTTTTCTTCAAATTGCATTACAAAATGAACATGAAATTTATGCATCTGTTTTTTTCTGAACATTGAATGTAAATACGCAATCACGAAACTGACATTCTAATTTTTTTACAGATGTAATCAATTTTACAACGAATATGAAATTCAATAGTAATTAATTCTATTTGGTGGCCTGTGGACAAGGAAACTCTCGTTCTGTCATGCAAGTCAAATCATTTTGTAATCCTAAGGGACCAAACTGCTTAGATGATAGGTATGTAGACATACAACCTACATAAAATAACTTACGCTGAAGGTAATACGCACACAACCCATGATGGAGTGAGGACGAGAATCTCCGATGGGAGCGGCCGCTCAATCTGTGGCAACACGCCTTAGTCCTTGCGGCCATCAAAACACAGACATGTTGGAAATTGATAGAAATGATTACTAATGAATTAACAGTAGCTCATTGAGAACTGCAACAACATGTGTACATGCACAATTATCATTTCTGACTGGTCAAGTATTTCATTAATGTATCTCATCTCCACTATTACATACTATATTTTTCTTAACAAAATTATTAATTGAAAATGAGCCATTGTGCGTATTTCTAACAACAGATAACAAACATCCACAATTAAGACTATAAACCGTATTGATTTATGTTCAATGTTCACAGCTAATTGTGTGGTACATCCACATACCAATATTTACACCATCTCTCTTACGAAAATTGTCATGTATGAAAATTCGCTGAAATAAGTATTCTCTTCATTACAGGGTAGGTTGGTATATATCATTTATGATTAAGTCTCAGTAGCTCTATCCATACACTGCTCAATAATGCTATTACTACTATATTTATTTATTTTGCTATCTTTTACAATGACCTCTTATCTAGATGCCAAAACAGGTCGTATTTTGCACAGGTAAATTTTAACACTGAATAATTTCTCTTATATCTAGTTAAATTTAACAATATACAGCTTACCTAACTTATGAAACAAAACTATAAATAATAATTAGAAAAATTAATTAAATAATACATATCCATTTAAGAAGAAGTAGTAAAAAATAAGGGCAACTACTGACGTTTATGTTGAAAAACACAATGAAAAAATAACATGAATTTATATTAATAGAAGAAGATGATAGAGAAAAATGGAGAAGATAGAGTCCGACACTTTGTGATGCTTGAGGGACGAGGAGTTGGCATTCTCATCAAGTCGTCAACCCTCAACCATCGTTAGTATTATCTATAACAGGCTAAAAGATTTATAGTGCTGTTTTGCTGGTAACAAAGAGGGACAATTTCATATTTGTCCTTACTACTATAGTTACACTAATTATTGTCTATAAAATGATAGTCACTGTCCGCGTCCATGTCAGTGTTGGTTTTTGTGTTGGGGTCCGTGTTGTTGTCCCTGTCGTGCTGTTCCTTTGCTGGTACACTCTATGCACTGTGTTTGCTCGCTGTATACGTTGTTGTCTTCTGTATGGTCTATTTCGTTTGTATTCGTCATATGGTGCGTGCGAGATTTTACCTGTTAGAATATTGAGGGTTGTCCATTGGTCCTCTTGTCTTATGGCCTCGTATATTTGTTGTTTTGTGTGATGTGTCTCTGAGGTGATTGCAGATCCTGCAGAATAGTACAACGTGTTCGGAAGACCCCCTCTCCCCACATGTACAGTATGATGTTTCTCTAAGACTGACGCGGTGTAACTATCCTGTCAAGAAGTGAACCATGCCGTGGCTGGGATCGAAATGCTTCATTCTACTACTATACTCAGGCCGAAATACGATGATCCATGGCTCCGCCTACTGGGCTGGAAGACCACCCCGGTCGCGGAAACGGAATGCAACCATGTTGCCAAGTAGTTAGTTCCCTGCCGCACAGTGTAGTTAACGATCGCTGTTTTGTGACAGAACTGGTAGAATTACACAGCGCAGCTGAACGCGCGCATGCGCAGAGTAAAGTTTACGTTTGACTTACTCCAATAGCCCGCTGCCGCGCCGGCGCTCAAAGCCGATTGGCGCAAGCGCCAGGGAAAATCGTGTTTCGTTTTTTATTAACATTTTTTTTTTAGATACTACTACTACTACTACTACTCTCTGCTAAAAAAATGATCGCTAATATTTGCACACATGCTAGCTAATAAAACAATATTACAGATGAGTACAAAAAAAAAATGTAGAATTGGTGCCAAAGAGACAGACACCGTTCAAGTTGGCAAGCAGAAAGCTTGTTTTCACTAGCTCAAGCTTGCGTTATTTCTGTTTTCGTCGGGTGAAGATGTTCTGTGAGGTGACAAGTTTAATTCCAGAGACGGCTGGAATAAATTTTGTGTGTGGAATGACACTTTGCTAATGACGGCACGAAAAAGAAGAACCACTTTGGATGCTTTACAACTGTGGCGGTCACAACGTGGCAAACCGCAAGCACGCTTGATGTATCGACAGGAAATCGTTCCAGATCCCTCTCGGGCTTGTTCGATCCTTCTCGAAAGTGTAGCGCGACTTGCCTCTCGACTTCCGGAATGAGAAGTCAACTTAGATCTGTCAACGGCCTCGTAAAGAGGGTAGAGGAACGACCAGAGTTTCAGAATACACACTTGTCCTGCCTCGCATAGGTGCAAGAATCAGCAGTGATAACGGTATCAGGGCGCAGAAGGCAATGAAACCCACTGCATTAAAGACACATAATTTGCATTCACAGGAGACGTCTTGCCTGTAAATGGAAAAGTGTCGAGTTGATCTTCTCGTAGCAAAAGATTCCGAAAAAGTTCCCAATAGGTATCTCCGGGAGGGGACTGCCAACGGGGAGGAGACCATTAGGAAAATATTGAATAAAGAAATGTTCAAATATCTGTTAAGGTGAAGGGACTTAACTGCGGAGTCATCAGTCCCTAAACTTACAAACTACTTATGAACTACCTTATATTAAAGACGGCACAAACAGCCATGCCCGAGGGGGGGATTCGAACCCCCGTCGGGGAACGGCCTCACGCAATGTAGCATAGCGCCTCAACGCGCTTGGCCACTCCGCCGCGGCCTGAATAAAGAAAGAAATAATGTCTTTCTACGAAACGAAGCGTGGAATAATTTTGAACGTATTAGGGAAGCTAGAAATTCTAGACAAACTGAAGGCGAATGGAATGAGTATAAGGATTTCAGGTTAGACGAATATAGGGTAATATCAACAGTTGCGATAATTGGTATAAAGGGGGTAGATTCCGTATGAGATAGTTGCTGGGATATATGAGGTAGAGAAAGAGTTTGAGGATACCGGAATAGTGATTCGGAGTGTAAACGGAGATGAAAATTTACTGTCGGGAAATGGAACATGGTGATGGGGAAGTAATCGTATAACAGAATTGTGTGAGAATATGGGTTTGACAGTAGGAATGTGGAATTAAAAAGAGGAGTACTTCTCTGAAATGGTAAAAGTGATTACTCTGTTCACAAGAGGGGAAGGTGTACGAGTACAAGGGATGATTCCAGCTAGATAAAATCATGGACAGACATTCTGACATCAGATACGGAATTGTAAAACGAACCCAGAAGCCGAACATAAACTCAGATCACGATTTGATTAAGAGTGCACTGAAGTTGAAGAGAATAATCCAAAAGACGTAATAAGAAAATAAAGAGGAGATAAATGTTCTTAGGAATGATGAGAAGCGTTTGAAATTCGCTGAAAATGTAAATTTTGCAAGAAGGTACACCAGAGTAGGCATTTTTATAGAAGAGCTTTCGACATATCTGAAAACACCAATTCCAAAATTTTGAAACGCCAAAATATCTACAAGGAAAGTAAATGCGAAAAAAAACCATTGGTGATAGAATATGTACTCCAGCTAAACGACATTGGAATTAAGTTCGAAAAATTGACATGTGAGTGAAGTGAGCGTTTTCTAAATAGTCCGGACGTTAATGGAATGCCCCTTGTTAAGTCAATATAGTAGACTGAAGGCAGCGACATTTAATTGTTGAATTAAATAAGAAGAAATTAAGTGGGTTTCCTACGATACGATGAAAATGTTTATACTACGAATTTAATTCACGGTATCTTTTAGGAAAACCTTTTGACAACAATATAAGTTACAGTAAGCGGACATACCTGTTGCGAAGAGTGCCCTATCCCTCCTAGCTAAAATCTTGTAAAAATACAGTCCTCATAATAACTTCAGAAGGTCTTTGTGATTCACTTGGCAGCTCCACAAAAATCAAGAAACGCAACAGGTAGTGAGAGATTTTTTTCTTCTGAATTTGAATTTTCAGGCTTGATACATTACTTGTCAACAATTGAACGAGGTTGTCGAGTCTTAGTTCCTGTTATGTTTGACCTGTGTCACCTTTGCTTGGAACAAAGTCTTAATGTCTTGCGTGTGAAAGTAATTAAAATGGATAAGTATATAGTTACATACAAAATCGCGATGAATCGACAGCATGTTGCAGTAAAAGTGATCTATCTGCGGCAACTTACGACAGTGAATTCTCTGTAACCGTTTCTGGTAATTCCAAGAAAAATGGTTCCGGCATTAAATGTGGTAGCCGCACGCGAAGGACCTTTTAGAAGCATTGGATAAACATATATACATGAATTCCGTATGACGAAAAAGATGACAAAGTTTATGGTTTGATGTGTAGGTCTATGTGTGAAAAAGAGAGATTGCCTCCAAAACCAGTTCTGCGAACAAGGATTCATATAATGTGTTCGATAAGTACGGCTTTAAGAACTGGTCCGTTTCTCACAAAAAAAGTAATTTGCATATTTGTTCAGTTAAAACAAATAAAGGAGTAAATATTATGTCACTAATTAGCGATTCTAAATCAAAAGAAATGTATGCCACTAGTGTTTGTTTAAGGAAAACTTTTATTGCATTATTGTTCTTGGTTTGCCAAGGATTGGCCTTACGTGGTCATGTTGATAAGTCTTCCATTTTGTTACTCTTCTGAAATTACGTTCCGGTTATGTACCTGAACTGACACTAATTGCAAATAATTAACGAAATTTTAACAATGATATCCATGTCTCTTCAGAGAATTTTGATTCAAAACATTAAATTAAATTATTTATATGCATCAATATTGGAAGAGACGTCCGATATATAAATTAAAGAGTAGATGTTTTTTTTTTGTATTCGTATTGTTGACCAAAATTTTGCTTTTAATGACTTGTTTTGTGGTTTTTATGAGCTCTCATTTAACGATTCGGAGATCCTGTTCAAATCTGTTAAGGATATATTATTAAGAGTTTCTATTTCTGTCAACAATTGTCGTGGGTAATGCTATGACGGCGCCAATTAATATTCCAATATTAAGAGATATTCTGTCAATTCTCAAAGACCTCATTTCATTTATTCATGGTTAACCCAAGAGGCTAGGAAAATTCGGAAAAATTAAGAGGTGGTGACAAGCGTAATTCATCAGATAATCAAGAAAAGTTACGAATTTTATATTTATTTATTTCAGATTCTCATGAGATTGTAGCAAGTCAAGGTTTAGACCGTTCTGTCCAACGAGATGGTGTATTCGTGTTGTCTGCCTATTGTTCATAGATAATAATTACTAAGTTCTTTTGAAATTTCTTAATGATACGCAAGAAGAAAGAAATTATGCGGGAGCAAAAGCTAAAGTATTTCTAAAATGTCTGCAAAAATTTGAAACTTTGTTTCATATCAAGATGCTAATTTTTGTATTTCAAAGAGTAGAAAAACTCAATGCAGTACTTGAAAAAGTTTCAATCAATTTCCTCCTTGCACGTAATTCTGTAGATGCTGTTTTGTCTGCTATAGAAGGAGCCATAAATACAGACACATTTTTATCCCTTGGGGAACACGGTACAGAAAAGTGTGATATGTTCCAATTAAGTCTTCCCACTGTTTCACGCCTTATAAAATTATAGTTAAAATTATTAATCAGATATTCCAGAAAAGTTACGAATTTTATATTTTGAAGTTCTGGATCAAACAGTAAGCAGCTTTAAAAGCCGATTTCAGCAGAACCAATATCACACCTTATGAAAATAGAACAGTCTTCATTAGGCAAAAATGATAGTAGTTACGTTACTTCCAGAATGAAACTTTCACTCTGCCAGAAAATTTCAGTTACGTTACATTTTTATGGTGACTATTACGACTATAAGACTGACTATTGATAGATATATTTTGTTGGATTAATAAAACAGCAGAATGTTACACGAGATAGTTTTCAAAGAGTGGTGCATACTTCATTAGGACAGAGGATGTCAAGTTTGTAGGTCTGAAAAACATGGTAGAATAAGTAAAATTATTGAGACTTCTTTTAACGATACCTGTATCCACGTGTCCTGCAGAACGTTCGTTTTCTGACCTTCGAAGACTGAAATCTTGCACCAGAGCCACAATTAACCAAGACCGGTTCAATCTTGTAGCATTCTTGAATATCCATTCCAACCCCACAAGGGAACTGAACCTGAAACCTCTAATCAACGAATTCATCAGCAAAACAACTGTCAGGAGGAACACGTTCCAGTGTCTTCCTGTTTAGCAGAGTGATAATGTCTTTTATGTTAATTGTGTCACATTTATATTTACTATAATTATTTTTGGGAAATTAAAGTTTAACATGATGGCTAACAGTTTGATACATTGATATTGTACTACTGGGCAGCGTAGGATACAAAATAGCGATGAAAAGGCTTATTTTGTGGAGACCTTTGATGCCGAATAGCATCTGAAGTGCATATTTTCGTAATGCTGAAGTATAAACACAAAATTTGACAATTACGGCGCGAGAGCTTTCCGAAGTGTGAAATCGAAGCTACGCAGTGGGATGTGCACGTGTTATGCTCAGCAAATCAGAAGGCAGAGTTCGAGTAGTTAGCTGTAGTTAGAGGATCAGAACACAGCTGAAATGAAATTTAAATATATTCTCGTCACGAATGTTTGGTTGGGCAATTTCAGCCTTACTCTTCTGTTACAACGCAACAATGACTTCGGAATTTGATATATAATAGGGAAAATTATTTACTGCTGTTCCTGCAATCCTGCTCTATGTTTGACAGATTATTTCACTCATCCGTGTCCGTTCAATTAATTAATTATCATCGTAAAGTGCATCCTTTAAAATGACATATTAGTAAAAAATCTGGACAAGCGAGACAGCAAATATGATTCTTGCTAATTTCTGTTGTAGTTTTTTACTACCTTGTGACTATTTCTGGTCCCAGCATGAACATTTCTAATTTATCTCTGGAATGTCGCCGTTCTTGTTCAAAACATTTTAGTTATTCTCTTCGAAGTCAGTTGTGTTCAAGGAATCGTGTTAGTTAAGTCGTGACAATTTTCATCCTTTTTACTGAATTGGTGTGTGATGTAGCAATGGATTGTGAATCTGTAGGTTTCGACAGACGTGGTATGACACAAGAAGTGGCTATGGACTATTTTGGCAGTACTGTATAGAAAATAATTCGGCAGAAGAATGAAGCCAGGAAGACGATCCGATGTAAGTCATTGCTGTATTCTCAATACAGGCACATCATTATCTGATATGCATTTCTCAAAAGATGGAAACCACTGAAAATGATTTCAGTAGTTACTACAAAGGGGAAAAAAAGGTTCAAATGGCCGCAAAATCCACCCCGTAGTTCTAGAAAGTGAAATTAAAATAAATGGCTGTTAATTTCTTTACTGTGTATTAAAAATTAATCTTTATCCTATCAAAGCTTAAAATTATCCTAAATTAATTCCAGATGAAGCAAAAAAAAAAAAAAAAAAAAAAAAAAAAAAAAAAAAAAAAAAAAAAGGAGAAATACTACTAAAATGGAAAAAAATTGCTTTAAAATTATCTTTGTAAATGGATTTCGGAAAATGTAGACGTTATAATAAAGATGTTTTGTATAAGGTTTTTTTTTTAATACCTATCGAGGGGAGGGGTAGGGCTGCAAATCGATCCTGGATACGCCACTGAGCTTACTCCAATGCCGGCGCTCAGGCAGACACTAGTCAGTAATGGTCTATAGCAGGGAGAGCGAACCAGTGGCACTTGTGCCATTACTGACACACGAACAAATAATTTGGGCACACCTTCAGTTTTAAGAATTTAGCTGCCTAATTTAAATGCTGATTTATTGGTCTGCATCTGAAGACATCGTGAACGGAATATTGTGTTTACTAAAGAAATAAAACGAATCCTTGTTGGTAAACACGAGTTCATTTACTACCAACTCACAAAAAACTGGCCCCTTACTTCAGACGCTTGCCGAAAATTACCGAAGGGAAATTATAGCGCTGCCAACACATGCAGTATAATAATTTCAGGGTTCTTTGGGACAAAGTGATATTTTTCCATGGTTGTGTAGTAAGCAAGAGTTACTTTCGCTATACAAAAGATTGCACGTTAAGCGAGTCAGCTGTTTACGTTTTGTTTTGCTAGTGACACAAATGACAGGGCGTACGTCGCGGTGCTCTTTGGTCGAGGTATTACACGGCTCACAAAAGTTATGGGAAACCGTTTTTCGTAGAAACGAAGTTCCTTTCGTGTTTTACTTATATTTATGATCACTTTTCATTTGTTTCAAAATAAAAAACGTAGTGGTTTCCATTTAAGTGCTACATAGGAAACATACTTGCTTATTTATAAGTTATCGAAAATTCATGGAGCTGCAGACATGCTGTAAAGCAAAAACAGGACTCACGATGCCGCTTCACAACTTTACTTCCGCCAGTACCTCGCCTCCTACTTTCCAAACTTCACAGAAGCTCTCCTGCGAGCACAGTCGGTAGTGCGCTTGCCCTCGAAAGGCTAAGGGCCCAGGATCGAGTCCCGGTTCTGGCACACAATTTTAATCTGCCAGGAAGTTTAATATCAGCGCACACTCCGCTGCAGAGTGAAAGATTCATTCTGGAAACATCCCTTACGCTGTGGCTAAGCCATGTCTCCACCAAATCCTTTCTTCCAGGAGTGATAGTCTTGCATGGTTCGCAGGAGAGCTTCTGTGAAGTTTGGAAAGTAGGAGGCGAGGTACTGGCGGAAGTAAAGTTGTGAGGCGGCATCGTGAGTCGTGTCGGGATAGCACAGTCGGTAGTGCGCTTGCCCGCGAAAGGCAAAGCTCCCAGGTTCGAGTCCCGGTTCCGGCACACAATTTTAATCTGCCAGGAAGTTTCATATCAGCGCACACTCCGCTGCAGAGTGAAAGATTCATTCTGAATCTATAAAATATATTATTAACATTATTAATTACACTAATGAATGTGTACACACGAATTAAATTAGTTAAATTAGTTGGTTGTTTTAAAAAAATCTTATTATTGTGATGTATTACAAAAGCCAGCCGCCCATCAATGGGATGAGAGAGTCGATTTTAATTACAGTCAATAAATATAGCGTAAAGAAAATATAATACCAAAATTTTCAGGGGGGTATACCGAGCAAACTCACTCAAATTTTGGGCTACGCTAGAGCGACCGAGCATACCCGTAGTCAGCGCCTACTCTGCCACCACAACTCACACTAAGACTCTCGGCGCACGCGCTCGTTCCTCCAGCGATGCTACAACACTGTCCACAAAGATAAACTACCTCTATTGTTGCCAACACAGCTGAACAGAAAACGAAAATCTCTATACTTATAATACGCATTTGTTGTCTGTCTGTCTGTTCTCTTATAACTCAAGATCCAGACAACCAAATAACGTGAAATTAGGTACACGTACACAAAATTACATGGGGAAGGTTCTTAAACAGGTTCCGTTCCTTTTTTTGGAAAACCAACCGGACAATTTGAGAAAAAGTGAAAGTGCGTTTTCAATGTGTCCGTGTAAATCTCTATCTTCCCACTGATCTTGATGAAACTTTGCACACTTGACCTTCAAAAGAAGAGGAAGGGCACTGTCTACATAAAATTTCGTTCAGTGGACGGTGGAGGGTACTTCGCCAAAATCCACAGTTTTTCTCCGATCTTGATGAAATTGTGGGATTGCTAGACTTGCAGACACCATGCTTCTCTCATGGACAGTTGCACGTGGCCTGCCACAGAGTGGGCAAAGACGAAAATCTTTTTCTACATACTTCAAATGGAACTGCCAAACTGTTGTTTACCACATAGCTTTAACATAAATGTATCCTTTTATTACACGCAAATAAACGGTCTTGTAAGCTTCTACAGAATACCTTATCTTAAACCCGTGCAAGGCCGGGTACTTGCAGCTAGTGCGTTAATGAGAGGCATCGAAATGGGACCTGTACCCCTTACAATGTGTCGGACATGACCGTGACTTACAAGGAAAGTACTTGGGCTCGAGCAAACAGAAATACACCAAAATCGTATGTAAACATCCCTTATTGCACTAGTGCTACTCCCGCATGTGCAAAACTCTGCAGTCGTCCTTCACAGGCCTCTGCGTGTGCCATACCGCTTTGCACATTGACCTGTCGGTACACCAGTAGTGACGGTGCAATGTGCCTCTGAAGTTGCGTTTTGTGACGTTATTTGTGTAGTGCTAATAAAGTAAAGTGTGACTGGTTGAGATGAAGTTACGAAGAAACCTTCTTCGTGAAGATGGTATTGTTGTAGGAGATGAATCATCTGCATGTTACCTTGTATCTATTATAGTGCTTGTAATGTATGCTCATATTCTGCACTATAATAGATCCCGGAAAACATGCGAATGATTCATCTTCTACACCAGGACCGTATTCACGATGGGCTCTTCGGAATTTCCTCTCAACCGATCACAATACATTAGCAGGATTGACTATCAGTCGCCAACCCATCTGACGCTTCACTACACAAATGACGTCACAAAACGCAACTTCAGATGCACACCGCACTGTCCCTACTGGTCCCGACTGTTGCACCGGCAGCTCAATGTGCATTGCGGCATGGCACACGCAGATGCCTCTAATGGGCGACTGCAAAGTTTTGCAGATGCAAGAGTATCGCTAGTGCTATAAGGGACACGAGTTCGGTATATTTTTGTTTGTTTGAGCCCGCGTACTTTCCTTGTTAGAAGTATTGAATTTCAGCTCTAATAGTAATATGTCACCCAGACCTGCTGGCCATGGTATGCAGTGTCGGCGCTAGGCGT
Source organism: Locusta migratoria (assembly GCA_026315105.1). Taxonomy (NCBI): domain Eukaryota; kingdom Metazoa; phylum Arthropoda; class Insecta; order Orthoptera; family Acrididae; genus Locusta; species Locusta migratoria. The sequence goes on along the minus strand of CM048744.1, from coordinate 207,992,318 downwards.
CGGCGACGTCGGCAACCGCCGACGGCCTCGCGCCTGCAGGGGCCTCGCAAAGATATGGTTACAATTTTAGTTTCTTTTATTTTTTCTTTATATTTGATGCTTAACGGCGCTTTTCAACTGTTAAGTAATGTAGCGACGACCTAGATCAAACTTACACTCGCTTAACCAAAGGACGAACACAACAGCCGTACCCAAGAGTGGGATTCGACCACCCACATCAAGAGCGACCTCGCTCACCATGGTATGACGCATTAGTGCGCTCGGCCATTCCCCGCCTGCAGCTATTTACTTTCCCTATTTATTTCCGAATGAGTGCAGCAGTGATGAAATTTTTAGTTAAATACTTGCAAAACAAATTCGTCAGTACATTTTAGAAAACAATTTCGAAGAGGTATATCCAAATGTTTATATGACAATCAGAATCAAGATCATAGTTTGTCAGTACAGCTTCGACCGAGAGAAGCTTCTCAAAGTTAAAGTTGATTAAGACTTACTTGAGAAGCACAATGATGCAAGAAAGACTATCTGCGTTGTCAGTACTATCAATTGAAACCGAAATAGCGGCTAGTATTAATTACGATATGATTTTAAAAAGTTCAGTGAGGCAAAAAGCGGATAAGTTTCTCTATGTTAATTTGTTTGTTTATTTTTGTCATTGCAAAAAAATGGTCAAATGTTTGTATAGCTTATGGGACTTAACTACGGGGTCATCAGTCCCTAAACTTACAAACTACTTATGAACTAGCTAATCCTAAGGGCGGCACAAATATCCATGCCCGAGCGGGGATTCGAACCCCCGACCGTAGTGGCCGTGCAGACCGTGACTGGAGCGCCTCAGTCCTCTCGGCCACCGCGGCCGTTTCTCATTGCAATAATACTTTTATATTATACTAATAAAATTTTAGTATAATTATTATTGATGTATAATTTAGCTCATTTTAATTATCATTTTCTTCCTTACTGAAAAAATGAAAGGGGCCTCGCAAAGACGTGTTCGCCGACGCCCAGTTTTCGTCTAGCGTCGCCACTGTTGGTATGATATGCAACACGTCACCCGTCTTTACGAATTCGCCTATCGGAGGTCGGCGCGTCGGACATGACGTTGACTCGGAGCGCCAATAGACGCACCATCTGCGCCCGCGCGCCCCGTATTTATCGTTCGGCGTCGGCACGCGCGCTGCGAGCGCGGACTGCGTAAATCACATCTCCATACATTTGAATAGTAACGAGCCGCGCGGTGCACGATGCCACGGCGGCACTCATTAAGTGTCCTAATCAAGATCCCCCCCTCCCCTGCCTTGCGACCAGAGTTATTACTGCCGCAGAACAGTGCTGCTAGTTGCGCGGGACAAAGAAAGCATGTAAACCGCTCCCTAATCTCTAAGCGAGGACCGGCGTTTTGGAGACTGGCACGGCGCGGGCTCACTGGAATCAGCTTAAACTAATTTAAATGCCGACAAGCTCGTTTGTGGTGCACGCTATCCTCTCTGCTCTGCTTCCGCGAGCAACTTGTTGGTGTTGTTGTTGGCTTGCTGTACATCCGTGGGAAACACGTTCCTCTTGGTGCAGATGGGCTTCCCTCGTCAAGAAACTTGCTTCAAACTCAGTACAGTTCAAATTTTCGAATGGTTGTAAAGCTATGGGACCGAACTGCAGTGGTCATCTCTCCTTAGACTTACAAACTACTTAAGCTAAGTCATGCTAAGGAGAATACACCCATGCCCGATGGAGAACTCGGTGATGTGCAGCCGCACACTCCGCAGCTTGACGTCTTAGAGTGCACGGCCATTCCCCCACGGATCTCAGCTGTAGAAGGTCATGTGTTGTAGCGTACCCTGATGAAACGATATCAATAGTGACGCAGTATGGTGAAACGATATAAATAGTAAGTGACGTCGTATTGATTTCTAATCAAAAATATAAGTGCAGGAATTTCAAAAATAAGGTGTTACCTCAGTCTAACATACACAATCGCGACCCTCACTGCTGTGAACGTTGTTACCAACTGACAGTAGCAACGACGCTCCTAGCAGTAGGCATGGTGCCGTAAGAGAAATGTTTGTTTGTAAATATTTTTCTACTTAATTAATCAAATATTATCTGTAATTTTTGCGTTCTAAACATTAGTAAATCATCGAGAGTTATAAATAATCGTGAAATAAATCTAAAAATAGCCGAATTTCCATGATTCAGTAATATAAACAATAACACATTCATAAGGAAATATTTACGTTTATGTATATGTTTCGTAGCCTACTCCGCTGAAAGTGAAGGTATATAAGCAGACGAGAAACATTAATTCCTGTTGTGGTTTGATCCTATACGAGAGGAACTGTCTTTGATGTGTAAAAATTCGATGTGGAGTCTAAAACTATAATGATGAAACATAATACTAAAATTGCTATATCTTCCTGAACAGGTTAAAATGTCCAAACATAACCCCACTGGCACCCACAACACTAAACATAATACAACAATAATGAACCAGTAACTGTAAAAATGCACCCGATGATGGCAGCGTGTTTGTAAACGGCTATGGTCATCAGTCCTCAGACTTACAATCCACTTACACTAGAACAATGCCCCCCCCCCACACACACAAACACATGCACGCGCGCGCACACACACATACACATATATACACACACACACACACACACACACACACACACACACGTGTCCGAGGGAGGATTCGAACCTCAGGTGGCAAGGGCCGCCCAGCATGACATCTTACCACCCGCCCATTCCGCGCTGCACTCGCGTAGTTCCGAGAATCGAGACTGGGCTACATATAGATCCACATAAATACTCATCAAGTCACATTGAAGTGCATGTTCGAAACTACTTGAAATCGTCCAGAATGCACTTCCAGCACGAACGAGAACATTCTGGTAAATGTGGCGGTGTAATAAAAGAGATTGTGGACAACACGTCAAAACGTGCACAATTGTTGTTTGACAGTAGCATTTAGTTACAAAGTGAACTGATATCTATGTTACATTACTAAACTACTGCAATATTTTAGCATGCCACAGGTGTCCAGTGCCCGATTTCTTGTAGTGGCTCAGTAATTGAAACTAGATTTCGGAGATACTGTTTGAATAATTATGTCATGTACTGTTTGCCATTCAGAAATTTTGAAACATGGTAAACACTACAGAGATAACATTAAACAACACATTTCCAGCTCTAAGCATCAAATGAAACAGACTCTTCGAACACACATATTGTAGCAACGTCTATTACGAAATGTGTTTAAACATTTTTGAAAAAGAAAAAAATTGGAGGAATTAACTATTAATTGGCCTGTGGCTTTTAAACAAGCAAGAATTCCACTGGTAGGGCGAACTACCTAACCTTCAATAGATTTCTTAAAATTGCAGAAAAATGTCGAGGCTCGATGGGAGTAAGAGAATGACCGCAACGGAAACAGTAAATTATGCAATTATAAGAGAAATGTGATGGTGAATACAAAACTGTTTAGATATAAGTTGTCGTGAAATATAAGTACTTTTCGTTTTTTTTTAATATCATACCATTTAAAGTAGTATGATTGCAAGTAGGAATCTATGTCGGTGGAACCATGGTCTCAAAGGAACTATATGTTATGAACATTTTAGTTTTCCATTAAGAGTGTAAGAAGTTAAGCGCATGTTGTTAAAATGCATGAGTTGCATAACCCCAATGTCAGTGTACTAATGCGATCAATTATGGACTGACTTCTGCCACAGACTCTGGGCTACCGGTATCGAGTTTGAAAAACTTTGTGCTACAGGCTAGGCTCCATACATGGTTTTAGCTGTTAATCAATTGAAACTTTTATCTTCTAAGTTCTAGTATGTGACGAGCTTCGTTCACAGGGTTTGCAAATCCATAAGAAACAAGTATAACATCGCAGATCAATTCATCTTACCTCAAGGAAGATTCAGCTGAAAACTCTGAGTCGTATTGTTGCTTACAGGAAAACACTCGCCTGCCCCTTCCAAATTACCCATGCATTACTCGTTGGAAATGTTGGATTGAGTTTGCTGCTGTGTTGAGTGAGAATTTTGACAAAATTAGAGTGTTTTTGTTTTCCTTGGATTCGGCAGATACAGGTGGAATTCGACACAGCGTAGAGTTGGTATTCTGCGTTATAATGCCCATTGACTGAAAAAAATATTTTTTTAAATAAAAAAGGCAATGACCGCAACGAGAACTGTAAATTGTGCAATAATAGGTGACTTAAATGTGAAGGTGAATACAAAACTGCTTAGATACAAGGTGCCGTGGCAGATAAGTTCTTTTCATTTTTAAATATTAACTGTGGTATTCGATTGTGATAGAATGACATTCCTTCTAATTTTCTGGTTAGATCTGTCCTGAAGCGTACGAATTTTAAGGTGTGTATTACAGAATGTCAAAATAAATGTATGAATAATACCTCGAGTTTCATCGTATGTGTAGTCAACCCCATGTCATAATTTGTATGAAATTAAATTGATATAGAATTTTCAGGCATGTCAAAGACAACGTATAAAGATATACATTTTATACGTTTGATTATGCTACATCTTTCAGGGAACTAAGATATAATTATAGAAGGTGTATCCTAATGAACTTAATTTCATCCGAGTAGACAGTTGCTTCAGTTCCAAAAAACATATAATAACTTTGACATAACCTACGATAGATAGACTTGGGCCTGGGTTAAGATAGAGGTTTTGGTTTCTGTACTTACATATAAATCAGCAGACTTTAGTAACACGATAATGAGTTTATTTTTTAAATACCAAGCCTATTTTTCCCTCCATTGCAGTGGTCCAGCCATATATTTTAAATGCTATCTCTGAACTTGAGTTTTGAAGAATCACGAGTCGTCACGTCTTCATTATGCTATTATCCGCAGCACGGTAGTGAAATAGTTTTCCCTACAAGAGGATTTCCTTTCAACAATCTTAATACTTATTGTAAATAAATACCTACCGTAATTACTGTACCCATGAGGAGACGAAAATAGAGTGAATGCAAAACCTTGCTAGTCTTGGGGATTTTATGTCCTTAAAATTTTGCATCATTTTTCCTTTTTGCTTTTGCACGAGTGATCTGTGATGTGTACAACGACGGGTCAACCTTTCTTTTGATAATTTGTTTGGTATAAATCTGTCAGTGGCTGTCGATATTACATCTTTGAATGTAAGCCTCATTTGATCTACATTGACAGTGTTAGTTTCGTAAGACTGCAGATTATCACCCACGAAAGCGATAATCGAATTTTTATCTGCTTTTGGAATAAATATGTATTTCGTTTAATTTAAATTCGATATTCAAACTCGCTACGACAACTAATCTCTCTGTCTATTTGTTGCTTAAAGGACAAGTATGTTTTCATAAACATTTACTATTCTAGAGGGTTCATGAATTAAATGCTCCAGATAATTTAAGGAGAAAGGGTTTAGTACAATTTCGGACGATGTTTTATGCTTGCCTCGGACTTACAAATGTTTTTTTACCAACATCTATGGGTAACATAAAGTCACCAGCAGTTAATATTTTATATTTTGGACGCGTTTTTGAAATTTTATCCAAGCTTTCTTTGAAAATTTCTGCAATCGAATAGTCTGAGTCAGGTGGTCAGTAAAAAGAACCAATTTATTCTGGCTGCCGGATACAACCTCTACCCATAACAACTCATAGGTACCAAATAGTTAAATTTCGCTACATGATAAACAGCTTTGTTTTCAATTGTTCAAATGTTTGTTGAGCTTAAGGGACTTAATTGCGGGGTCATCAGTCCCTAAACTTACAAACTACTAATGAACTACCTTATACTAAAGACGACACAAATATCCATGGCCGAGGGGTGAGGGGATTCGAACCCTCGACGGGGAGCGGCCTCGCGCATCGTAGCAGAGCGCCTCAATGTGCTTGGCCACTACGCCGCGGCAAAGCAAGGTTTGCCCCACTGGATTCCGTAGAGGTCAAAAGAAGCTTTAGCATCTACAAAGTTCTATCTCATAATAGAAACAGACTTTTAAAAATTTATAGATGTTTAAAGTCTTTAAGCACAACAGATTCATGTTTTTTCCTTCCTTTGATTAGTGATAATTTCAAATACTTTAATGAACTAGGTAAGGGTACAGAAAAATCGTCGAATTAGTTTGAATAAACCAGTTCCTTATGTCCTCTCTTTTGGCTTATTTGAGCGTTTTTCCTTTCATTATTCCATCTGAAATCTGCACCTAAAAGTTACAATCCTGCACCTAACAATTTAAGGTAGTAAATAAGCGTTACTTCATATAATATACTAGCCAGATTTCCAATTTTTTTTTCCGGTCTCACTTACTTTTGTAATTATCACCTGATTAGTTGAATAACATCTTCACAACGAAGATAAGAAGCCACTAAGTTCTTACGGTCGAACGTAGCTGCAGTGCAACCATTATATATCAAGTCCTATAAACGGCATCTATAATTTGTTACTGGGATCGTTTTGCGTAATTTTTTGTCCTAAATAATTTCTGCTCTCGATAAATGGTCGTCGTGGAAATAACCAAGACGACAGGATACAATAAAGCACACAGTAATGGACTTTTGCTTATGTGAACAATATTTTGTTGCAGAGGACGTGTATTATGTCGTTAGTACGTGAGCGGGGAACTTGTCTGATGGGTGCCCCTTACTGATAATAGGGTGCCACGGCTCGGTACACCGCAAAGGCCGCCTCATGCGGCATGGAAACACTGATAATTAAATTCCTCGAGGCGGCCAACTCACCTGCGAATACAACAGACGCCGACGAACTTTGCCTTTAATAGACAGCTGGGAGACTCCATAAATTTAAGTGCGGTTCCGGCAACGGCGCCTTAGGTGTCTTATTAGCTATCGCAGGAATTTAATACGCAGGGCTAAGAAACACCTCCTGCCGTAGCTGGCCCAGGGTCGCAGGGGTTAGACGTTCACTCGGGGGACCATAGGCTCTTGCTGCTAGTCTTGCGCATAACAGTTCGCGACAGGGAGCGCTCCCTTTAGTTCGCAGCTATGTCGCGAACTAGTTCGTTCTTTTAGTTCGTTCGCTAACAACTGACGGCTGAGCGGTGAGGTCTGCGCATGCATTGTGGCGCATTTGTATTTTACTGGACATACATTAATGCCACATTTTTCTATACATCACCTGTTGCAGATGTTCAGTGGTTTCGAAGATCTTGTAGCTCGCCTGCCATTAACACATTACAAAATTATGTTATGACGTCGGGTTCTTGGGTTTTCAGAAAACTGAATTTGTGACGCTTTCATTTTTTTTTTTTTTTAAAGTATGTTTATTCATCCATTCCTGATAAAGCAATTTCACAACATACTTCCATACTAAATAAAATGTTACTCCACTAAGATTGCCATAAGACTCCAGACTACTAGTACAGACTGACTGAGTTCGCGCCAATTCGCGCTTATAAATACACAATCACATTTCTGGAACCTTCTAGAACACGGAATTACAACATTTAAATAATTAACAATTTGTTCAATAAACATTAATGATTCCTACTTTGCGCAAAGATACATAAAAGTATGACAGATGTAATAATAAGTTTTTTTACGTCAAAATAAACAGTAGAAAAGATCGTAAGTAAACAACAATTAGTGCAGTGTTAATATATGTTTACATTGTTAATACGACTTTCAATACTTAATTAATTTAGTTTGTTAGAAGACCCTAGTAATGCAAATTATAATGATTAAAATAACTTGACAGAAGCGCTATAAAATGCTTATGTAATATAAACATGAAATATTAGGTTACAATACTACGACCAATTATGGTATCGAATACTTCAGTTATTTAAACAAACGGGACCCTCCTGGCTAAATATATTACAAGGTGGAGGGAGAAGTTCCCCCACTTAGCTGCTTCACGCGCTTGCTGCGTGAGCCGCTAACGATATCCCGCTGACCAAAAGAAACCGTTTGTGGATAATTTCTCGCGTTTAAGTTTTTATTTATCTCTATATGTTGGCGTCATGGAATTTATTACTCATATACTGCAGAGTGCAGAATACTTTAAAACAGAAGTATTGTAGCACTGATCTACGTAACTCGAGCTGGCAGACGCTCACCTCGAAATGGCGAACATCGGCAAAAGGCAAGCACGTTATTTTAAAGTATGGTGCGCGCCCTCTCGTTATTGCCCGTCGTTCTTCGGAAAAGGATCCAACGAACTAAGGAGCGAGGTACGTTTGTGACAATAATTCGTGACCGGTAGCGAAAATTTCAGTTCGCGACCGGTAGCACAAATTTCAATTCGCGCTCCGTCGCGAAGTAGGTCGCTCGTTTTAGTTCGTCAGCTCTTATTCCCGAGACAGATCGTTACTCGTTAGGTCTCTTTGGCTTTTGCTAGCGCTGCTGTAAGCGCTCTCTCTTTTGTTATGGTAGGTATTGTTATAATGGTCAGTGTTGCCCAAGCGTGTGCTGTAGCCCGTATTTTTGGGCAATTAGACATCAAATGGACAAATAATCAATTATGTACACAAATAGGTGATATAATTGTTTTCAACTACTTTATATACACTCGTAGTATTTTATTTTTAAAATGGACTTATTTATTATGTCATTGAAGAATCATTACCTACAAAATATGCTAAATGCCATTATTTTGGTGTATAAAAATACTTTTTTTTAAAGTAAGTGAAAGCTCGAAATGACGGTAACTGGCAGAAGGGAATCATGCTCTTGCGTCCTTCCGCTGTTCCCTATCAGTCTTCGGAAAAGGAGCGAACGAACTAAGAGGCGAGAGATCTGGGAACTAGTTCGCGTAGTTGGCCTGTGGGAGCGCTCTTTCGAACTAGTTCGTTCGCGAACAACACAAGACTACTTCTTACCGCCAACGCCACAGTCCAAGGGTCGCTGAATCCTAACCTAGAGAGCCTAAGAGCCTATACGGAGAGAGGGTGGCCATGAGTAATAGCGCTTCTGATTGGCTGACCACACAGGACGCCATGTTTCTACCAAACTTTCCGGCCTTTGTATACGTGTGAATAGCTATAGTGTGCATTTCTGTACTTGAGGGTCTTAAATGCTTCTGAAAGCTAATTCACTGTACAGTTATTTACTAAAATGTTCAAATGTTTGTAAATCTAAGGGACTTAACTACAATGATCATCAGTCCCTAGGCTTACGAACTCCTTGAACTAACTTACGCTAAGGAGAAACTAAGGACAACACAAACACCCATGCCCTTAGTGTTCACGGCTATTCTGCCGCGGCTACAGTTATTTACACGTTGTATTACGGTAGGTATTGCTGCACTTTTGCACGTCTTCTTTCGGTTCTATTCGACGTAAATTGACTTAGATCAATAAAAATACGCTTGGTCGATCTGTGGCGTTAATTTGGGAACTCTGTAGCAAATGTTGAAGTGACTTGCTGAAAGTAACGAATAAAATGCGTTACATAATCATTAAGAACTGTCGAGAGAACACTGGTTTTTACGCTGTTGACTGTAAATACCGAAGTGAGGATGATTACACGATGCTTGTGTTCGCAAGGAATGAAGAAAGACGGAAACAGTGGACGGCGAAAGTTAATTGAGAAGAAGGGAACCGTAAAGCAGAATGAACAACAGTTTTTCTGTGGAAACTATTTCCTCATCCCATAAGGCCGTGACGAAAATGAGACATACTATTTACCGCCAAAAACAACAACCGAACAAAAGCTTTGCGCTGTCGCGATGCGTGGAATAGGCGAAGTGTGAGCGCGGGAAGCAAGTGACTCCCGATATACATTCCTGGAAAATGAGAAAAGAAGACCAGGAATTCGCTGACCTAGCAAAGGGAATTTTTATTGTCAAATTCTTTAGGAAATTTACAACGAAGATCACTCAGATAGAGCTATACGCACATGAGTACTGTCAGCAGAGCGTGCGCAATATCGACGCTACGTGTATACCCTCCTTTTGCAGCAATGAAAGATGCAGTTATCCCATGGAATAGATGGTCGAGTTGTCGAATGTAGTCTTGCAGTATGGCCTGCCATGCAGTTTCCACCTTGTGCTTCAGTTGGACCAGATTTCGTTCCGGTCGTGGAGACCGCCCAAGATGACGTTTCATGCATTCCTAAGCATGCTCAATGGGAGTCATTAAAAGTAGTGTGTGTGTGTGTTTGTAATGAAAAGTAGTATGTGTTTGTGGGGCGAGCGTGTCACTGTTTTTGTTAAGAGACCGTCCCCGCTAAAATTCCCAAATAAATGTTATGTTGTAGTTTTGGTAACAAAATAATTTGACTAAGCAATGAGACTTAGTACCTTTCTTTGCCCTGTTAGAATAAATTGCAACTGACATGGGATGCAATGATGTTACGTAAATGTGGTTTAGTTTGATGCGCAACGGATAACACTTTCAATTGTACAGTTGTTAATAAGTCAACAGTAATTAAACTCGTAATTGTTCTACACATTAATCTCGTGTGTGAGAAACAATGTGAGCAAGTGAAATGTTCAGATCTGTTAGCGTGCAGCCAGACTATACATGTACAATTCGACTGCGAGAGCCACCAGAAAGTGCTACTACAGTGATAATTTTGCTACTTGAATTAACAGGATGCCAAACAAGGATATTTGATATTAATTGGATATCAAGATCACTGCACTTGATAATGTGCCTATCTGTACAACAATTACCATACAGATTCAATGTAATAAAAAAAAGTTCTACAAATCTGGTAAAGATTTCAAGTATCACACACTGCAAATATTTCTCATCTCTTTACGTGATCTACTTCTCTTCTGATCAGACAAATCACTTTAACTGTTACTAACATTAACTAACTTAATAATCTGAACTTTCATTGAGACTGAGAAAGTCTCTAACTATGATCTTTACTGCAATTATGAACAAACTACTTCCTGATCTCATTAATAGACCAACTGATCATCACAAAATGCCTGCACTGAACTGATCTAATTAGCATACAAATTTACAAACACAATAATTATGCAACATTATCATAAGAAACAATGATCAGAACGGATAGCAATTCAAATTGGTGAAAGGAACGAGGAACTGGTAAAATGACTCAGGGATAAATGATAAATGCGAGCTGAATTAAACAGTATTCATTAGCAAAAAGATAAATACCAACTACAATATAGGCTACATACAGGCTACCATACATAACAATAGAAAAGTACAAGTTTACCTTATTTGAGACAGATTAATTTCCATACAAAAATTTCAATCTGCAGACTTGGCTGCGACTCTTCAAAACTGAATTTTTACTCTTCGAGTCTAACACAGAGACAGAATAAGCCGACAGTTTCACGACTACAACTCTACCATAATCAGACATCAACTGTCCTGCACAAAGGTCACACACCGACCCTTTCTCCACGGAAGTCACACAACCGACCTCTTTTAAACGCAACAACTGCGAGTACAAGACATACTCCAAAGATAAAACATAGCGTTTGGTTTACAGCAAAGATATGAAAATAAGTACAGTATGTTATATCGATTAGTGAAATGATACAAAATATTACATAAATTTGTTTTCGGCAGAATTATAGCTTTGGTTTTTATAACAAAACATGCTCAATGCTCTATGACAGGCAAAAATTAAGTGAAAATTATTTTGCGTACTCCTTTCAACATATCTGGGGATCGTATTGGTCAGGGTAGCTGACGTGCACCTAGAAGAGTACGTTGAGTGGTACTTGATACATGTGGACGTGCATGAACAGTAGCAAGACGTGTGGAATGGTGGTTTCATTGTACCATGCACTGTTCAGTGTTCCCTCGACTATCACCAGAGGAGAACGGCCAGAGTAGGATATCGCTCCTCATACCATGCTGCACGAACATGTGTGACGTTAGCGCGTCTTCCGCTTACGCCTCAACATCGATCATCCTGCTTCCAGTGGCGTCACGACAGGCGCTTATAGAAGGACTAATGAAGACCTGTCTTCTTCAGTGGTGGGACTTCTGTCTTGGTGCCAGTGATGGCCGTTCGCGTGTGTGGCGTTGTGCAGGGAGCGCGAAACTTTGGAGTGTATACATAAAAGGCACATGGGGCCGAAACCCGGCATCTTGGTGTGGGGAGCGCGAGGGTGAAGATCGGGGTGAGAGTTTAAATAGGGAAAGATTAATTTTTAAAATTCACAACCACCAACTGCGAACAAAATTCCTAAACATGAAAAAACACTGGAACTGTGATTGCTACTGGTTGACTCGTTTTCTAGGGGATGATATCACACGTTCGCAGCTTTCCTTCCCTGCATATGATTAACAAAAAAATTCATAATAAAGTAAGTTCATGAGAGAAAAGGGTGTACTAAGTACTATTTTTGAAAACACGTGAAAGTTCACTTTATGTTGTTTATTACACCATATTAAAACCCTGTGGCTGATACGTCTGTACGTCGACACATTTATCAAATAAAGTTATAGCTCGTGAGCCCCCAGACAAAAATGAATATTTGTCGCAAATTGTTTTCACACCATGTGCCTGTCTCAAACACCGTTCATGTTCATGCCTATGCGACGACACGTGTTACATTAACAAAAACACAGTCACTTTAATTCAGTGCGATGCACACCTTGTTCCACCGGCTAAATATTCAGAACACACAGTAGCACTCGATTCAATTTCGTGCAGTCTACGACGAGCACCCAGACCTGGCGATTGCCACACAAAATACTATCGTCTCCACCTGGAGATCCACATGCCGACCGTGAAGAGTGACGCCTCGCCCGGCCTGCTCCACCACTCGCTCTCGACTCGTCACTTCCTGGGCCCCGCGCCGCGCCAAAAGCCCGACTGCCGGGTTTTTTCCCTACGTCATCAACTTCCCCACGTGAGCTGTTCTAACCGACTTGCCAACGTACAGCACTCAGCCAATACATTTCTAAAACCTTACTTAAAATCAAAATAATTACACTACACATTAATTAAATGTCTTCTTAGGTTTTTATATCGGTATAAACACCCTTTGTACTATTTATTATAATCGTGCAATTTCTTACATCACAGATAATTGATTTAACTGAATATTTCAAGATAAAATACACAAGATTAATTGAAAATAAAATGAGAAATAGTTAATATATTATTTTTATAAACAAACATTGCCATGCTAGTTGTGTAACTGTCTTGTATTCATTGGTAATTTATTACTTTTCATTGTCAATTAAACATATTAAGCCAGATGTGACTATATCAGCTAATGTATGGTTTATTTGTCAACAGGCTATTTTGTAATGAGGGCCTTAAAGGTTCCTAACTGCATCGTATTACTTCAAATGCAAGTAGTATTAGAATATTTTATTTCACGCTGTGCACTGCACTGCACCTGGCACTCGCCATTGTCCCTCTCTCCCCTCACCGGAAACGAACCTGGAAAATCCTAAGCTGGAACAAGCCACCGACGTCGGCCTGCTCGCTGGCCTCCCGTCAGCTACAAGCACACAGCAAATCTCAACGTGGAGAATTTCTACCTATGGCCTAACTATAAATGTTGTCACCCAACTGCGTACATACATTGCTACCATAATTAATAAGATTAAAATTGTGTAACATTTAGTGCATTGGCATGGTCAATGTTTGCAGTGAACTTCATACTGTTTAATTATCAAATGCTATTAATTACCAATATTTCTACTGGGCGGTAATCTCACAGGAGCCATATCTAACACTAGCCGTTCTTTCCTTGTGATCGTTCAGGGTACACTGAATAGCGCAAGGTACACTGAAACCATTATTCAACCCATCTTGCTACCATATAGGCACCAACAAGACGATAAGCTTTTCCAATAACACAATGTACTTTCACATGTCTCCCGAACCACGCAACGTGCTTTTCAAGGTGTACGTCAACAACCCTGGCCAGCACGATATCTGTATCTCTTCCCATTCAGTATGTTTGGGACCAGATGAAGCGTCATCTTGTGCGGTCTGCACGACCGTCACGAAATATGACCCAACTAAGGCACGAGGTGGAAATTTAACAGCAGGCCATTCCGCAAGACTACATTCGGCACCTGTGCATTCGTCGCCATGGGAGAATTGCAGCTTGCATAGGTGGAAAAGGAGGGTAAACACGGTACTGGCGTCGACATTTCGCACATTCTGGTGATTGTACTCATTTACAGCCTCAAAAATGTGTCAATAAAATTTTGCTCTGCTGGCTCGACGAACTTACGGTGTAATTTTATTTTAATTTCCAGGAGTGTATTTTTCTCCCGCCTCCAAAAGTGACAGCTGCTGCCATCTGTAGTCTTTTCTTGGTGCTACGATAACTAGAGAGTAGGGATGGCGGTTATCGCTGAAACAACCGGTTTTCGGTTATACCGGTTCTTTTCATTTCCAGTTTAACCGCACCGTAAAAATTGCTCAAGATAACCGGTTTTTTAAATAACCGGTTTTCGATTTTTATTGCTATTATTTCCAGTAGAGTTCAAACGAAACATATTTTTCGGCCGAAACAGAAACCGTAATCGTCGGTTCTTCTAGTTTTGGCCGAAACCGAAACTTACGAAATTTAGTTAATATTTATGTAAATTTACGTTATACGACAATTCACTAGTTTTCATATTTTGTAAGATCCCTTCCAAATACTACGCCTTCTTGAATGTGTGTAAGCCTAGCCAGGAGGCCGTAGAAGACGATATACGAAGCATACAGATTTACTGGCCTAGAATTTCCATCGGGCAGTTGCGAATATTGAGCCAGCCAGTCCGTACGTTGGACTTGTGGGCCAGCGCATACGAATATCTCGTTATACACACAACATATATAAGTTACAGTCAGTAAATAAACTTCAATCAATGCTGCTGAACTATTTCGAAAAATAAAGTCACAGTTCCGACTAACAGTATGATTGTTGTCAGTCTAAATTTACGCGAATTGAACTAGGTAAGCTCTGTACCACATGTTCAAAGAATGTTAAAATGGGTGTGAGTTCTTATGAGACCTAAATGCTTAGGTCATCGGTCCCTAGACTTACAAACTACTTAATCTAACTTAAACTAACTTACGCTAAGGACAACATACACACCTATGACAGAGGGAGGAGGGAGGACTCGAACCTCCGACTAGAGCAGCCGCGACATGGAGCCTCAGACCGCACGGTTACCTCGCGAAGCTCTACATTATCAATGTTACCTAAACCCATATTGGTTATTAAAAAATCTCCTCGCTTTCAAGAAATCACATTAATAAAACTTGTTAGGATTACAATATGATAATACATTAAAAGTTAGTATTCCAAGCTTAGAGTACATCACTTACATAATAGGTATATGAAACGAATTTACCTTCTCCTCCAAGGAACATTTTGGATGCTTTCTCCTTAAATGACACAGCATGTTTGTAGTACCTGCACCCGTTTTCAGCTTTTTAAAGCAAATGGGGCATTGTACCTCACTGCTCCCGTGCTCCGTGAAGTACTTCCATACTCGGGATGGTGCCATTTAAGACACAACCGATGTCTGGCGACGACAGCAAGGAACTGCCGCATCACCAGACGGAGGCTAGTCTTGCACACTGCCGGTGCACGCGCGTCGTCTAATACGCCACGCCACACGGCAACAGGTGCATCGATACCTCAATAGCTGCACCAGTTCTTAAGTTCTTATGCCACGCGTTTGTTGCGCGTTTATGACTGTCTGGATTGTTCTTAAATTAACACTGATCGTTTATCTTAGTTTCTGCGATGACCTAATATTTCACAGCAGTGGAAATTTTAGGAAAAGCCCTAAATATTAGGGTCTACTAGTTTTAATTTTTCTTAATTATTTAAAAAAAAAACACATTTTGTACCACTACTACAGGAAGTAGTCGTACCGGATTTTTTACCCGTTTCTTGGCAATAACTAAAAGAAACCGGTTACAACCGACACCAAATAAATACCGAAAAAAAACCGGTTATTCAAACTAAAATACCGGTATCGGTTTTAACCGGTCGGTTTTCCCCATCCCTACTAGAGAGTACTATTGTACACAAAAAAGACATAATTCACGCGTTGGAAGTAAGTAAAATAAATAAATAAATAAATTTAAAATAAAATCAGCCGTCGCAGGTACTACTCCTATTTTCGGCGTAGAGTTCGACGACGTTGCAGCGACGTCGTTCGCCTCCAAAAGTGTTAATCTCAGGGTACTAGCTTTCTAGTAGCGCAACTGGTTTGCAAGTAGGTTTGATTCCATTTCCAGGACGGTGCTCAACGACCACACAATGATGAACACACCAGATGTATTGAGCAGCATTGGCCGTTAATATTTTATTAATAAACAACAGATAGATTTCATAGTGACCATCTTCAGTGTCTTTCAAACAAGCATTGTGAATGCCCTGAATGTAACTGCAACGGCAAACATAAAATTGCGTGACATACAATTTTATGTTTGCCGTTGCAGTTACATTCAGGGCATTCACAATGCTTGTTTGAAGGACACTGAAGATGGTCGCTGCGTGATTGAAATTGATCTGTTGTTTATTAATAAAACATTAACGGCCAATGCTGCTCAATACATCTGGTGTGTTCATATATATATATATATATATATATATATATATATATATATATATATATATATATATATTTGTATTTGGCAAAGTCCTGGCTATCCGCCAGAGTACGCTTTGTTCACACCAACTGCCACAACTGACGACGCCATCTTGCGTGGACGGCAGTGACTGCGCTCAGCGCTTTATGTATCTAATGTCACAAAGTAATAGAAACCCTAAGAACAAGTCATTTACAAACTTTTCAGT
Organism: Locusta migratoria; assembly: GCA_026315105.1. Lineage (NCBI taxonomy): Eukaryota > Metazoa > Arthropoda > Insecta > Orthoptera > Acrididae > Locusta > Locusta migratoria. Next base: position 207,975,577 of record CM048744.1, on the reverse strand, counting down.
ATTACGTTGTTCCACAACGTTACTAAAAAATTTCGTAGATTTGACATTGGTCTAACTTTCGTCTAGGAAAATAGATACGTCCAATTGCTGGGGAGCTACTCCAAACAAACTTAAAGCTAAGGCAAATGGGGATATTATCACTTAATCTTCTATCGGTTCTTAATATAACAGCATCATATAGAATTAAAAGCACAGTTTTATTATTATTATTATTATTATTGTTATTATTATTATTATTATTCTATATGTTCAGCAAGCTTATTTTGATTTCGTTAACCGGTTTTTAACTTATAAGGCCATCTTCAGACTTTAAAGTATCTAGAACCTAGAACGTCATTGCTATGATTACCTCGATGTTTCTGGCTATTTATCTGATCGGGAAACTAATTCTGGAGGTATAATGAAAATTTTTCGATCGCCCCTTATATTGCCCCACTTTTGGTAACGGTAGAAACACTAAAAGTGGCCCTTTGCCATTCCCTACATTTTTACTTCTAACGTTTTCTTCATATCACATCGTTTCAGAGATATTTCCAAAATTAACGGTGATTGACGATGTCTGTAGCGTATTCCCACTTTTTAGGTCGCGCAGTTCAACCGATCAGTACCAAATTTTACAGATATAATTGTTGGCCGCCAGTGACCAGCAACTCCCCTTTTCAAATGTCACAGCCCAGCCTAAGGCTCCTATAAACCCGAGCTGAACTGTCCGCCATTTTTCCCCAAGCTGTAGGAGTTGTCACGTTCCGGACGAAGCTCACGCGTTATCTCACGTTTCATTCAACTCGCTCATACTCGCAAACCACTCACTGTATGAACCTGCAATTTTCATGACTATGTTCGTTAAGGACTACACTACATTTTAATTTTAGTTTCATTTGCGGTAATAGTTTATTAAGAAGATATACTGACCGTTTACGTTCATGCACTTACTGACGACTTTACGGAATTTTCTACATGCGAGGAACTTTTTTTCTGTTGAAATTAGGTCAACACATTAAGCAAAGGAAATGTTCAAAATGCATCAAATTTTCATCCTCTCCAAACAGGAACTATGTGAGAAATGTATAACTTGATAGAATGTCAGTTAAACATGAAGCATTGGGATCCGCTCGCCAGTCTAGCAATACCTCGTCTTCAGTATTAGAGCTACTAATAATGAGGCACAGGTTGTTAATGCATAATGTCCATTTAATGGCTGGTTTCGGCCTCATTGGACGAATTAAATATCTGCAGGAGATACCGCCGCATATTAACCGAAATGCGCGACTCCCCTCTAGAAGCCTACATGAGACGAGCGCGATTTAGCGTCGCTTATCGCTACACAGGTCTTCCTAGTACAGCTAAGAACTGGCAACATCGTTGCTGATATTTGGCAACACTGTGACAGTGCAGTTACTTCCGCAAGTGGTACTGAATTGTCTTGCTAAGTTCACTTGACATTCCTCTTCTACTTTCATGACTCATGCTGTATAATGCCCATGCGATATGAGAGACAGAAATTTAACTTTTGCACTCAAGGAATGCAGTTATTCGTGTAGGTGACTTTCAGGTTATCTTTCGCGATGCGTAAGAGGCTCAGCATTGAATATATGCGAGACTGAGGACACGCTGCCACAGCGTGTGGTTGGCTGTGCGGTTCTGCTTGTGTCTTGTGATGCAACCCTCGTGTGAGTCGACAGTTCTAATCCTGGTCGGATAAAGTGCGTTGGGGATGGAATTTCATTGTACTGTTTAACGGAATCAGAAGAAAAGCTTTATACAATAAGTCTTTCAGAAAGGTCGACTCGAAGTTATGGAAATGGTATTAGATGTCTTCTTTGCTTCACCATACAAACGCCTTTGAAGGAATTCGAATTGACCTCCATTGATGCGAAATATCTGCTGTGGAAGTGAGACATGAAGACACGAACCTTTCAGTGTGGCTGTGTTGGTTTAGAACGTGCACTGAAACGTATTCACATAATTTAGCTCATACATTTATCGTAAGAAATGAAAAAACGACACTAAAACACTTTAGCGAGTTACGCGTTGTGTCTTGATGTAAGCATATGAACTGATGACAATAACAAATTACATGAAGGGCTTTTCTGAAAGGAAGAGGATCGAGATTTAAATCACAAATAAGTGTTAACCAATGTAGAGTGCCATTGGATTAAATCAACGACTATGACAATTTTTTGCCTCTCTACTGTATTATGTATTAGTGTAATAATATGATCGTCTTTCAAAATGAGTTGTCTGCTCCACTCATATCGTGTCTGAAATACACATCGCAACCTTTTTTGTGGATCACCACTCAGCAATACTACAGTGTTTTACATATCCAGGGCGACGAGCGGCAGCAGGCGCTGTGGGCAGAGGGCGTGGCAGCGCAGCGCCGCCACCGCTGCTGCCGGCGAGTGGGCCGCGGAGAGCTCTGCCAAGTGCTGCGGCCAGAGGCAGCGATGTTATTGGGCTGAAATGTTATTAACAGTGTATCAAAAATTGAATACGTTACGCATATGCTCCCCTTACACATGTGGCATCAGCATGCACGAGGGACGTGAATTAAAAACTTTTGTCAACAGTCGGGTTCGATCGCAAACACTCACACGGAAGTCAGGCACTCTACCGCAAGACCACGGATGTAGCTGACCTACTTGTCTTCTAACTGCGTATAAAAAGTACTGTATGAACTCCCGCAGTCTATAGTGTTGCCAGATTGTGCAGATAGCTGGACTTGGAGCGAATCAGCGCGGCCACTGTTATTGTCCCATGTCGCGATCGGCTCGGACTTAGGCTCAGCGGCGGCCTGCCGGCGGCCAGGTTTTTTGTCAAAGAGTGTACAGCTAAACAGCACACGGCCGCAGAAGTGGGGTCCCGCAAGCAGGTGAGCGCTCACCAGCTCGCGGTGGAGTGGCCGAGCTGGAACAGCCTGCTCTAGGCTGAACAGACTTGTTAGAGGAGACAGAGGAAATTGACATAGTGAAGGAGGCGATGGAGAGAAAGAGGGCGCAGAGGCACAGAAAGAGGGGCAGGAGACGATGTGGACAGAGAGAGGGTAACAAGGCGAGAGGGGGACAAAGGCGAGAAGAGAATGAAACATATCCCATTCTCATTCACAGTTTAAAATTTCACATATTAGAAATGTGAGCTTTGCCCTTTCTTTTATTACCATTTAAACTGTAACAACCCACAGCCACAAGTCACCGGGCACAGCTGCCATTTAATAAATGAATTCATATAATTTTAACTAATTCACGTGAGATACTATGGACTGTAGAATGGGATCCAGCACAAAGTTTCCACTTTGCCAGTTTCTATTCATCAAATATATCTCTCATCCACTAAATTTTTGCCTCTTAACTTCTACATCTACATACATACTCCGCAATTCACGGTAAGGTGCGTGGCGGAGGGTACACTGTACCACTACTAGGCATTTCCTTTCCTATTCCACTCCCAAATTGAACGAGGAAAAAAAGAATGCCTATATGCCTCCGTACGAGCCCTAATTTCTTTATCTTGTCTTTGTGATCTTTACGCGAAATGTAAGTAAGCGGCGGCAAGATCGTAATACACTCAGCTTCAAATTCCGTCCCTCTAAATTTACTTAACAGAAATTCACGAAAAGAACGTCGTCTTTCTTCCAGCGATCCCCAATTGAATTGCCGGAGCATTTCCGTGACACTCGCACATTGGTCGAACCTACCGGTAACAAATCTAGCTGCTCGTCTCTGAACCGCCTCTATGTGTTCCTTTAAACTGATCTGCTGCGGGTCCCAAACACTTGATCAATACTCAAGACGTGGTCGTACAAGCGTTTTATACGCGGTCTCCTTTACAGGTGAAGTCGGCTGTCCGCCTTAATCACAACTGTCCTTACATGCTCGTTCCATTTCATATCGCTCTGCAATGTTACGCCTAGATATTTGAACGACGCGAGAGCATCAAGCAGGTCACTACTAATGCTGTATTCGAACATTATGGGATTGCTTTTTCTACTCATGCGCATCACCTTACATTTTTCTACATTGAGAGCTAGCTGCCACTCTTCGCACCAACTAAAAATTTTGTCTAAGTCATCCTGTATGCTATTACAGTCAGTTGCAGACGACACCCTCCCATACACCACAGCATCATCAGCAAACAGCCGCAAATTACAAATTACTCTGTCCGTCAGATCATTTATATAGTTAGAAAATAATAGCGGTCCTATCACAGTCCCCTGGGGCACGCCTGACGATACACTCGTCTCTGATGAACACTCGCCGTCGAGAACAACGTTCTGCGTTCTATTACTTAGTAAGTTTTCGAGCCTGTCACAAATCTGTGAACATATTTCATAAGCTCGTATCTTCGTTAGCAGTCTGCAGTGTGGCTCCGCGTCGAACGCCTTTTTGAAGTCGAGATAAGAAATTATGTTTCAAACCTCCTGGAAGTCGCGAGTTGACAGAAGAGAGGGAAAGACAAGCAGGAGGGCATTGTCCGATCACGCCGGAGTCGGGAGGGCGGAATCAATACGGACGCCTTTCGTCGCGTACCGGGGCGTGATAAGTCTCGCTTTACTGCGTCCCTGCTGTCTGGAAACATTAAAGGTAAAAGCCAATGGAGGGTAGAAAATTCGAGTACTACTTTATACGGAGTCGGAGTGAAGTGTGATGGCACAAACTGTCAAATTCACACCTGATGAATGCACCCCATACATTCATTTACGCCTTTTCCCTAATATACCACTTGTATTTGAAAACAATTGCATTGGCATGTTTTACGGCCCACTGTAAGTTTTCCTGTAGTTTTATGATTTTTTTTTACAATTAAAAAATTAAAATTAAATAAAGAGTCTCACTGGCGTGTTTACAGGCCAATTTCAGTTTTTATGCCGACCGCGGTGGCCGAGGGGACTGAGGCGCTCCAGTCACGGTCTGCACGGATATTTGTGCCGTCCTTAGTGTTAGCTAGTTCATAAGTAGATTGTAAGTTTAGGGACTGATGACCCCGTAGTTAAGTCCCATAAGCTATCCAAACATTTGAACATTTGAATTTTCGAATTTTCAGTTTTTATTTATTTATTTATTTATAGTGATATGACTTTTGGAAAACACTTCGGACAAAATTAAGAAAAACATCTATGCACTCTACACATAATATTCTCTCTGACCGTACTTTAACAACCAAAATAATTTGATGTTTGCGTTCAGCTTTGACAAACATATCCTCATGCCCATAACACTTAAGATACATAAAATAGCCAAGTATTATAACCTGGTCAAAACTAAAGACAATCGACATCGACCTATAGTCTCTCAGTGAGCCGCGGTGGCCGAGAGGACTGCAGCGCGGCAGTCACGGTCTGCAATGCCACTACGGTCGGGGGGTTCGAATCCCCCTCGGGCATGGATATTTGTGCCGTCCTTAGTGTTAGCTAGTTCATCAGTAGTTTGTAGATTTTGGGACTGATGACCCCGTAGTTAAGTCCCATAAGCTATACAAACATTTGAACATTTGAATAGAAGCTGGGCAAACGAGAATAACTGAGTAGTACGCAAGCAAAAGCAACCCTGTATACACAGACCGAATGCAGTCAGACGACGGAGTGGGTTCGGGAATGGCAATATTTATTAATAAGAAGCTTATCAACGAGATACAGGTTAAACTGTCTAATGAATGCTCAAACAATTAAGCGGAACAATTTGCCATTTTCAGTGCCCTTCAGTTAATAACCAATCTCTCGAATATCGATAGAGCTACAGTAATTCACACTGATACCAGGATTACTTTGGATTAATTACGAAATCCGAAAAACCACAATTTCTTGACCGAAGAAATAAGATGTAAAATCAGAACGTTGCTGACACACAACTGGCAGGTGCATTTCGAATGTGTTAGATCACATCGAAGGATATGGGGAAGTGAACTAGCTGACAATCTCGCTAAAAGTGCGGCTCGATCATGACAATCGATACGCTACAGCAAAATACCTACAAGTGTGCTGAAGAAGAAACTTCGAGAGGAGTTTAGGAACAAATGGGACATTGGGTGGAAAAAAACCAGGGAAAGTACTAAACCGTACTTTCCAACGATCCGACACCGTTCAGTGATTAAACTCCCAATAACTTGGAATTTTACAGCAATGTTAACAGGTCATGGAACACTGTTCACAGTTGTATAACGTAATATTCTGACGCACACCCATGGTCTTTACTAAAGCTCAAATATGACGATTTTTGGTATTGATCTAATCTAAAGTTTTGGGGCAAACCTTCAACTGCACAACAAGCAAAAGGAGTCCTTTTACTGAGGTTGTGTCTTGTCTGGATCCCTAGCTCCTAACCGCAATAGAAACACGTTAGATATCATATGTGCATGGAACAGGAATTAGAGCGGAAACGTTAATGTTATTTTGCTGGCCCTTTTCAGAAAATAACTATGGAAAAACAAGAGTTTAACTTTTCGTAGATGAACTCGTAATCAGAGACAACACACGCCTTCCACAATGCTTCGTTTGCTGTGGCATTCATATATACGTGGAAGTACAGAAACAGAAGAATAAATTTCCTATTTGCATGCCGCGGCGGAAGGCGTGAATTGCAAGCAGTTTGTTCTTCATTAGAAGCTGTTTACTTCTGGAATGAGAGGAGAAACCACGGGCAGCTCAGTACGCCTGCAGCGAGCAGCTACTTGCAGACTCCCCTTCGTTGAATTTTAGATCGTTTTTATGGCGCAATCTCGTTACGTATTCCGAGATAAAAACAACGTAGAGAGCCAGGTAACAAAGACGCTAAAGTGGATGCCGGTATGGGATAAATTTAATGTGAGGCGAGGGACAGAGGAGTCATTTGTTTTTCTTTCAAGAGGAAGGCTTCCTATTTGAATGCCACAAAATGTGTTACGGAGGACACGAAATAGCATGCTCATCAAAAATTTGCTGCCGGCAGAGAAAATCTCCTCAGCGGAAGTGGATGGACGGTGTTGGCAGATGGGTTGAAAGAGGATTCCGACAAAACAATATAATATTTAGCAACTTGGAGGTAGCTTTACAATGTTTTATTCGAATGACTGCAATTTCCGCAAGAAAGAGGACTTAGTTTTAATAGTCTTTGCTGGTACTTGTCAAGTGTCTTTAATTAAAAATAGTAATCTAGGTTAGTAAAAACTTTTTTTTGGTTAAAGTTTCCTGTGGCCTGGGACTTTGTGATGACTTTCTGTGGTTTCATAAGGTTTCCGTTAGTGTATTTTGAAAATAACCAGTATCCCCATCCAACTCTAGCACATTACTGAAACCGTATTCAAGACACCGTTATTCACTATTCAGTTACAGAGTGCGGGTGAGAAGTCGTGGCATCTATACATTTTACAAAAATGTATGTACAAGTGTGCAGGCCCGGCTTTTGAAGTGGATATTTCGGTAGCTGTAGACACTCAAAAGATTGAGAGTGGTTACGTTCTTGATTTGAAGGAATATTTATTTACAATGAGCCGGTCTGGGAAAAAGGAAGAAACCACATATCTGATTTTCACGCTACAAAATCTGTTGGCGGTCATGCTGATCATGAGAAAGCATACAGTTTTAAAGATCTGAATTTTCTCACGTGGTAGGGCAGCATTTTAGCTTTCTAATAAAACATTAACCTTTTCTTAATTCGTAACAGTCAATTTGAAATGATACTCTTTGTCAAGTATGTGTACGTAAATTATCCCAGATAGCGCGGAATTATTTTTGGTTTAATTTATTCTCAGAAGTTATTAATTATCTTCATATAACTGCACAAGATCGTTATAAATGATTTTTTTCACAATCACGCCATTAGTTTTGCGATACTGCCCGTCTTTCTGGAACGATGTCAAAATGAGTTTTGTATAATTTTAATCTGAAGAATCATATTATTAAAACAACATTTAAGATGAAATACATAGATATAAATGTCTCAAAAATCAAAGAAAGTTTAAGAAATATAAATCTAACTACGAGGAAGGCTTCATTATCTTCTGTATGAATCTCAACTTTGCAACTGTATTCAACTACTTTGCAGTCGACAATACAAGCTAAAACTGATCTGTAATTGGATCAGGCTATTCAAAGAAAGAAAATGACACCGAACACGAATTGGTACAGGCAAGAATAAAATAGCAAGTTGCCATTGTCCTGGAAGGACGTCAGTGCTATCTGGGTTATTCAAAAAGTTCCATAGTAAATAGATTATTGTTTGCTGCATTTTAGACCCATACATTACAGTGACTGAAATAGAACTAAAAGTACAGAAAAGTTTTTGATAGTATTGTCGCAATGAACCTTTCTCGTGTAACGAGGAATTCCGTGTTATATCCATCTCATAATCACCCTCTATCTCCCCTCCCTCCACCCCACCTCTTTACATCAATTTTTTCCGTCACCTATGAGAAGTACAGGTTTTGTTCAAATGTCTGTATAGCTTATGGGACTTAACTACGGGGTCATCAGTCTCTAAACTTACAAACTACTTATGAACTAACTAAGACTAAGACGGCACAAATACCCATGCCCGAGGGGGGATGCAAACCCCCGACCGTAGTGGCCGTGCAGACCGCGACTGGAGCGCCTCAGTCCCCTCGGCCACCGCAGCCAGCTACAGGTTTTGTGTTATGTTCAAAATCTTATATCTCCGAAAGTTCTTGACCGAATATTCAGAATTTTTAACATAACGTTTTACTGGAAAATCCGCATGTTTTTTACATAATTTTTCAATATATCTTATATATCAATTTACATATGTTTTATAATGGACAAACGTTGATACAAAAATACCAAAAGTAATATAGATATATGTTTATACAATATATTGAATAAATATGTATCTATAAACCTACGCCGCGGTGGAGTAGCCGACCGGTCTGAAGCGTCTCGCCGTGGAGGTTCGAGTCCTCCCTGGGGCATGGGTGTGTGTGTTTCTCCGTAGATTAGTTTACCTAGGTTTAAGTGGTTTGTAAGCTACGGACTGAAGACCACGCAGTTTGGTCCGATAGATTTACAAACATTTGAACATTTTTTATAAACCTACCTGTATTACAATGCTGCAACGTTATGTCAAAATTTGGAGCAATCGGTCAAGAATAGTGATTAGTGGCCATACACAAACCGAGAGGACATTTTTATGTACAGAGATTACTATCAGCGCGGGGGAGGGGGGAGGTTAGAGGGGGGGTTAGAGGTCAGGAGGCAACTTTAGGACAACTACCAACTCTTAAAAATTATGAACCGCCGGGCCTGTGTGTGTGTTTGTGTGTGTGTGTGTGTGTGTGTGTGTGTGTGTATTATGTATGTGTATGTGTATGTGTGATTGTGCCGCGGTGGAGTAGCCGAGCAGTCTAAGGCGCCTCGCTGCGGAGCGCGCGGTTGCTCGCCGTCGGGGATTCGAGTCCCCCCTCGGGCATGGGTGTGTGTGTTGTCCTTAGGTTAGGTTACCTTTAGTTTAAGTACTTTGTAAGCTACGGACTGATGACCACCTAGTTTGGTCCGATAGAATTACAAACATTTGAACATTTTTATCTGTATTTGTGTGTATGTTTTCCTAACTACTCGACCAATTTCAACTAGATTTGCAGATTTGGTATACATGTTAATTACTATCAGACAACAATCGCTGTGGGTGTAAGAACCAGTCTTCGATTCGAACGCACAATTTCGTTGTTTCTGACACAAGCGTTGACGGAAGGCGTCCTGAACCAGAGTCTAATTACTATCCGAACATTTTTAAACGAAGTGAAGTAGTCGTAATATCTATCATTTCGTATCTCTCTGCAAAGATTTTCTGTTACTCCTTTAACTTTGCCATCACGAAATCGCAAACTGTGTGTCGCAACATTCTCGTCAATACAGCCCTGACCGATTACAGACACATAGTAATGAAAACCACAGAAGTTACACATTCAGCACAAGCGTGTGCCGGGAAATGAACCGCCTCTCTATAACCACGAAGTGTAAATGGTAAACAAAGCTTACAATGCGCTCTTCGTGGATGTAAGCTTTTTTTATCATTGTAAGCTTTGTTTACCATTTATACTGTCTTCTTAACACAAAATAAGCCCATGTACCATTAACCCGTTTGTCATTCCGCTTTGTAATTTTGTGAAAATTCTATCACGCAGATAATCTGAAGATGCCCTGCTAAAGGGCGAAACGCTTCATTAATTAATAAAACAATATGCAATCAAGACGGTTTTTTACTGAAGGAATATTTATTCGCACTGATTGCTGTACACCACGGACTGGAAATCATGTTCAAATGTTTGTAAATCTAAGGGACTTAACTACGTTCGTCAATAGTCCCTAAGCCTACAACCTACAGACACTAACGTAAGGTAACTTACGCTAAGAACAAGACAAACACCCATGCCAGAGAGAGGACTCTAACCCCTGAAGGCGAATAGCCGCACGAACCGCTGCTGGGTGCCTTAGTGTGCACGGCTATTCTGTCACGCCTCCATTTACACTAACACGTTTCGTTGAACACAATTGACTTCTAAGAGAATACATATAATCATTGGGGTAAGACTGGCGCCATTTTATAAATAAATAAGATAATGTTTATTCTGGGGTCAAATATGACACCACGATAATAACTGAGGGATATTACGTATAACAAACCAACTTATAAAATTCTTGAATAAAAGAATGTCTTGGTTGCAAAAACTTTTATTGAAATGACGCGTTTCGCTCGGTTACAGCATCTTCAGATTTGTGACAAAGAAGGAAAAAGGATCCACATCTTACAATTTTTAGATGGCAATATTACAAAAAATTTTAAATTTGTTAGCTACAAAACAACTTTGGAATCAATAATAAGAGATTGTAATAAGGTAGGTACTGATGTTTTACCTGCTCTGTGATAGAGAGTGTATAGGTCAAAAATCAGCCATACGATGTCTTACCGAAACAATAACAATGTAATCCGTTAATCAGCGGTAGCACCGACCGTTAAACAAATTGAAACAATGATCAACTGAATGGATATTGAAATAATTTATACTCCTATATGGTAAATCTCTGAGTATAAATTATTTCAATATCCATTCAGTTGATCATTGTATCAATTTGTTTAACGGTCAGTGTTACTGCTGATCAACGGATTACATTGTTATTGTCTCGGTAAGACATCCTATGGCTGCATTTTGACCTAAACACACTCTATCACATGGAAGGAAGCTTTGGGTTTAACGTCCCGTCGACAGCTTTGTCATTAGAAACGGAGCTAATGCTCGGAATTTTGGGTAAGGATCGAGAAGGAAATCGGCCGTGCCCTTTGAAAGGAACCATCCGGCATTTTCCTGGAGTGATTTAGGGAAATAACGGAAAACCTAAATCTGGATGGCTGGAGGTGGATTTGAACCACCGCCCTCCCGAATACGAGACCAGGGCGTTACCACTGCACTACCTCGCTCGGTCCCTCTCTCTATCACAGAGTAGGTAAAACATCAGTACCTACATTATTACAATCCCTTATTACTGATTTCAACATTGTTTTGTAGCTAACAAATTTAAACTTTTTGTAATATTGCCATGTAAAAGTTGTAAGATGTAGATCATTTTTTCTGCTTTGTCAGAAATCTGAAGATGCTCTATCCCGGCGAAACGCGACATTTCAATAACAGTTTTTGGTACCAAGACATTCTTGTATTCAAGAGTCAAGCGTTCGACTTAACACGGTTGCTGTGCCACACCACGCAGAAATGGAATGGTACGAATTTTACTTATAAAATTCATACCCGCATCTACATCTACATACATACTCCGCAATTCACCGTAAGGTGTGTGCCGGAGGGTACACTGTACCACTACTAGGTATTTCCTTTTCTATTCCACTCCCAAATTGAACGAGGAAAAAAAGAATGCCTATATGCCTCCATACGAGATCTAATTTCTCTCATCTTGTCTTTGTGATCTTTACGCGAAATGTAAGAAGGCAGCAAGATCGTACTACACTCAGCTTCAAATTCCGGCCCTCTAAATTTACTCAACAGAAATTCACGAAAAGAACGTCGTCTTTCTTCCAGCGATCCCCAATTGAGTTGCCGGAGCATTTCCGTGACACTCGCGCATTGGTCGAACCTACCGGCAACAAATCTAGCTGCTCGCCTCTGTCTTCCTTTAAACTGATCTGCTGCGGATCCGAAACACTTGAGCAATACTCAAGACGTGGTCGTACAAGCGTTTTATACGCGGTCTCCTTTACAGATGAAGTACATCTTCCCAAAATTCTCCCAATAAACCGAAGTCAGCTGTCCTCCTTACAACTCTCCTTACATGTTCGTTCCCTTTCATATCGCTCTGCAATGTTACGCCTAGATATTTGAACGACGCGATAGCATCAAAATGCTCACTACTAATGCTGTTTTCGAACATTATAGGATTGTTTTTCCTACTCATGCGCATCACCTTACATTTTTCTCTATTGAGAGCTAGCTGCCATTCTTCGCACCAACTAGAAATTTTGTCTAAGTCATCCTGTATGCTATTACAGTCAGTTGCAGACGACACCCTCCCATACACCACAGCATCATCAGCAAACAGCCGCAAATTACAAATTACTCTGTCCGTCAGATCATTTATATAGTTAGAAAATAATAGCGGTCCTATCACAGTCCCCTGGGGCACGCCTGACGATACACTCGTCTCTGATGAACACTCGCCGTCGAGAACAACGTTCTGCGTTCTATTACTTAGTAAGTTTTCGAGCCTGTCACAAATCTGTGAACATATTTCATAAGCTCGTATCTTCGTTAGCAGTCTGCAGTGTGGCTCCGCGTCGAACGCCTTTTTGAAGTCGAGAAAAACACATTCCGCCTGTTGCCCTTCATCCATGGCTCGCAAGATGTCATGTGAGAAAAGGGCAAGCTGAGCTTCACATGAACGATGTTTCCTAAACCCGTGCTGATTCATGGAAAGAAGCTTTTCTGTTTCAAGGAAATTTACTATATTCTAACTGAGAATATGCTCTAAAATACTACATGAAACTGATGTCAACGATATTGGCCTCTAATTGTGTGGGTCAGTTCTCTTTCCTTTCTTATAAACGGGAGTCACCTCCGCTTTTTTCCAATCACTAGGAACTTTGCGCTGAATTAAAGATTCGCGATAAATGCAAGATAATTAGGGGGCCAATGCCGGACCAGCAGACTTTTTCGTATTTAGCTACAACGGAAATACCTATTTCTATGTCCCCCATTTCGGAATTAGTACGTTGATCAAATGATGGTACATTTGTGCGGTCATCCTTGCGTGAAAGATTTCTTAAAGGTTAAATTTAGAACTTCAGCTTTCCGTTTGCTTTCTTCTATTACTGCCCCGGAATGATCATCGAGTGACTGGAGCCGTCCGCGGTGGCCGAGGGGATTGAGGCGCTCCAGTCACGGTCTGCACGGCCACTACGGTCGGGGGTTCGAATCCCCCCTCGGATATGGATATTTGTGCCGTCCTTAGTCTTAGTTAGTTCATAAGTAGTTTGTAGGTTTAGGGACTGATGACCCCGTAGTTAAGTCCCATTAGCTTAACAAATATTTGAACATTTTTTAGTGGGCTTTGACCCGCTTATCGATTTGACATAGGACCAGAATTTTCTTCGGGTTCTCGGAAAGATCTTTTGCTAAGATATGGCTGTGATAATTATTGTATGCTTCGCGCATCGATCTTTTTATAGACGATGTCAACTCTTGTCAACGATATAGATTTTTGTAGCTATAAATTCCCCCCCCCCCCATGCGAAGACGGTGCGGGTCACTAGTTTAGTTACATGCAAATCCACTGTCACGTGGGTAATCTGTTAAGAGTTCATGGGACTGGCAGATTTTCTAGTGTATAAAGCGGTAGCGCTGATGTGCTATCCAGGCATCGAGCGGGCTGCGAGCTGCTGAACGGCTGTTTAACGTCAAAGGCGAGGAGTGCGTGGCTGGGGGATGGGAGGCCACATTCACCGAGAGTCGCTCAAGAGGCGGCCGCCGTGATTGACGCTCCACTCGCGGCTAATCCTTATCTGCCTGCAGCGCCCGTCCCACACTCGGCTGCTGACGCCAGCTCCACATGATATACGGCCGCGGCTCTCTCCAACTGACTCACACTGATACAACATCACCAACCTCATTAGTTGGCAGTCAAAACGCTGGTTTGAGTCACACAGCGCGTTTGCAAACTCTTTATTGAAATTTGAATGAAAACCCTCAAGAGATTTTGGTTATATGTTATATATACTAGGGGCAAAACACAAACAATAACCTCACTGCGTGATATAAATCGCGATCGCGCCGACGATAGCGCCACTAAAGCACAGTTACTAAACACCATAACTTCGTTGTTCACTATGATTCCTATCAACGAAGTTATGGTTTATATAACGGATCTTTTCGCAGGAGATTTGACCGCTCTTTTTCGACACTGCCTTACTTCGAGCCAGTTTCAATGGGATGATGAGTTTTATGAGCAAATTGACGGTGTCGCAATGGGTAACCCGTTAGGTCCTGCAATCGCTAATTTTTACATGGAAAGATTCGAAGAGTCAGCTCTGGAAAAATCAAATAAGAAACCGAATCGTTGGTTTCGATATGTGGATGACACATTTGTCATCTGGTCACACGGTAAAAAATCATTGGAAGACTTCTTTAATTATCTGAATAGTGTAAATCCAAAGGTCCAATTCACTATGGAGATGGAAAATAACGATGAAATATCTTTCTTGGTTGTCTCAGTTATGCGACAGACGGATGGAAGTTTGAAACACAAGGTTTTCCGTAAAGTCACACATACGGACAGATACTTGCACAAGGATTCCAACCATCATCCTCAGCAAAAGAGAGGGGTCATTAAAAGTCTTATTGACAGAGCAAAACGAATTTGTACGCCAGAACACCTAGATGCCGAGTTACAGCATCCGGTGCAGGCTTTTGAGAAAAATGGATATACACGGAAAGAAGTAAATAGGGTTCTGCGACCAAGGAAAGGTAAACAGGAAGACAGCAACAAAACACAACGATGGAAGAATACCGATTCTCTCCCCTTCATTAAAACAGTTACTGATCAGATAGGAAAGATTTTACGTAAACACGATATCAGACCGGTATTTAAACCAACTAAAAAGATAAGTCAGGCACTCCGATCTGTAAAGGACAAACGCCCTCCTCTATCATCCAGTGGAGTGTACAAAATTCCGTGTTCTTGCGGAAAAGTGTATATTGGTACTACAAAAAGGAGTGTGAATACAAGACTGAAAGAACACAAAAGTCTTTGCCGACTAGGTAGAACTGAGAAATCAGCTATAGCGAAACATGTTTTCCAATCAGGAAATCATGAAGTGAAGTTTTCCGAAACGGAAATTTTATCTACAACGACGAACTATTATCCACGACTGTACAGAGAAGCAATTGATATATACAAACATGGGGATAATTTTAATAGAAAGGAAGAAGCAATGAAACTTAATAACATATGGACTGTGGCTCTTCAGAATAGGTAGTTACGCTTTTATCTTTGACCATCGACTATCGAAAGTTATGTTTTATCTTTAACAAGGCTTATCTCTGCTGCGCACGTGAACACTTGACCACGTCCCCTTTTACACAGTATTTATACCGCTCTCCGACGCCCGACACGACAGTCGACAAGACTCACCGCTACCAGTAGCACCTCTGAGAATGTCCAGCGCAGCTCTGGACGAAACGTCAGGAGCAGATATGTTTCTTCGACCACGACCAGATAACCCGGAAGATTCAACACCAATTATTCAACAATAATATCACAGATCGATCACTTGATGTAATGCGCGAAACATCAAATCGATTTTAAAAAAAAAAGAGATGTATTAAAACAAATTTCTGTTTTACTACTTTATTTATTTATTCTTATATTTCCTTATTCGTATGCTTATCCTTACATAGAATGAGCTGAAGACATTGTAGCACGCATAGACCAAAGATATGGTCTGTGGTATCACGTTTCTCTGTATGTATCCACCTTGCTATAGAGTCGCAAACGTCATCGCTGGCATTCAGTCCGATTTTTTAAAAATAATTGGCGAATTTCAATCACCATGTCTTCCACCCCCTTATAGCTATTGGCATGGAACTGCTATGGTGTTCAACGGGAGACTTCGGACAACAATTCGTTTGCGTTCTGTAGTTTTCACTGCAGAGCGAAATATTAACAAACGCCGGCCGCGGTGGCCGAGGAGACTGAGGCCCTCCAGTCATGGTCTGCACGGCCACTACGGTCGGGGGTTCGAATCCCCCCCTCGGGCATGGATATTTGTGCCGTCCTAGTTCGTAAGTAGTTCATAAGTAGTTTGTAAGTTTATGGACTGATGACCCCGTAGTTAAGTCCTATAAGCTTAACAAACATTTGAACATTTTCTTAGCAAACACGCACGTAGAATTTTATATACATCGATAACTTTCCATCCCAATATGCTCCACCCTTTTATCATTACCAACCCTCAAGCAACAATGCAACCAATAAAACCATTTTCAAAGAGTAAATATAATTTTCAAAGACTAATTATTGTGCCGCATTTCGCGTTATATTCTTGAAATTACTAAATATCTATCAGATCGCTATAAAACCATGCCTAAAACCTTCTTCAGATATAAATTAGTAACTGTACAAATATTTAAGTCTCTGCGTCTTGTCGTTCGGACGTGATAAGCGTACACCGAACAGACATACACATTAATATATATAGATAAATAGCTATCCGATCGCCTAAAGTCTTCCCCGGGTAGACATTAGTAACTGTACAAATTTTTAGCTCTTTATGTCTTGTGGTTCAGACGTGATAAACGTACGCCGAACAGACATTCACATTTATAGATATAGATATACTAGGGGCAAAACACGAACAATACCCTCACTACGTGATACAAATCGCGATCCCACCGACGATGGTGTAGTGTCATTGGTCCTCTGCTGTTCCTTATTTACATAAACGATTTGGGAGAAAATCGAAGCAACCCTATTAGGTTGTTTGCAGATGACGCACTCATTTACTGTCTAGTAAAATCATCTGAAGATCAAAACCAACTGCAGTACGATCTAAATATCACTATGGTGTAAAAATAATGATAATGATAATGTAAAGTCTTCCATATGATTACGAGAAGAAATCCTTTAAACTTTGTTTTCAAGTTAAGAGTGAAGTCCGTAAACTCCACTAAATACCTATGAATTACTATTATATCAGACTTAAACTGGAAAGAACACGTAGATAATGTAGTAGGAAAGGCGAACCAGAGACTGCGTTTTATTGGCAGAATGCTTAAAAGATGCAACAGGACTACTAAAGAGGCTGCATACACTACGCTTTTCCGTCCTTATTTGGATTATTCTTGCCCACTATGGGATCCTTATCAGGTGGGTTTGATGGAAAACATCGAAAGAGTGCAAAGAAGGGCAGCTCGTTTTGTGTTGTCACGATACAGGGGAGACAGCGTCATGGAAATGATACAGGACCTGGGATGAGAATCACTACAACAACAGCGGTTATCGCTGTGGCGTGGGCCACTTAAGAAATTCCAATAGCTACCATTCTCCTCCGAATGCAAAAATATATTGTTGACTTCCACTTACATAGGTAGAAAAGATCATCAGAACAAGGGCTCGAACGGAGAGATTCGGGTGTTCTTTCTTTCCATACGCCATTCGAGAATGTAATTGGAGGTAAATTATATTAAGGGTATTAGATGTACCCTCTGCCAGGCACTTAAATGTGATTTGTCACGTATCCCATGTAGATTTACAAGTAGATGTAGATTCCGTTGGTTCCTCCTATGGCCAAGGAACCAGTAGGCCTTGCCAGAAGATATGATTCTTTTTAAGAATAGACGTTTCAGTTTGATGTGGGGGCTATGTGATCTATAGACTTATAACAAACAACAAGAGCCAAGGTAGCTAATTATCTTTTTATTAAGATTTCAGATTTCGGTGTGTTATAGTGCCATCGTCGGATTTATCTTAACATACTTCTCTCAGGATATAGAAGACTTAGTGAAAATGAAGTTTACAGTAAAATGTTTCCCACGTTGGCCTCTGTAGTCAAGCAATCTATGCCATTGTTTGATGTAATAAGTATTTTGTGTCTGAAATATAGATTATTCATCTCATTTTAATTTGTGGCTACAAATGAACGTTTTTTAAAACTAGAAACTCGCACCGGCTTGCACCGGTAGCAGAGTATACGTGCCTCACTTTTTCTCTTTTAGTGTCATGTAAGCCTGTTTCTTTGTAAACATATCAATAATCTGCCAGTGTACGTGTAAAAACGAACGTACGATGTTTAAATGGTACACGTGACAGGGCAACATACAACTGGCCGTGTGAAAAGCATTGAGTGGAAGTATCGTATTATGAAGCAATAAACACAGTTTTATGTGTTCGGTAAAGTTCGTAGGTCACGTAACATATAAATTTTTCAAACAATTTTTATTGTTTCTTTTCGTGAATTTTTTTTCTCGACATACTCAACCAGTATCACGCCTGAACTTTTATTTGCATTATTCTGTCCATTGGGGAAAAACGAGTGAAAATCCATTCAGTAGTTCTAAGAATGTCGAAGATTCCCAGTGATTACTATCTCTTTGCCATATGAACGGACCATTCTGAGAGATGCGATACAACACAAGACATTACGTTATCCATGTTGTAGGGCGGTCGATAAAGGGTCAGCAACAGAAATACACACGTAGATGATAGATGAGACCTTCCGATCATGACGTATTAATAAAGGAAGCGATTATATTGAAGGCGTCTAAGGAGAAGTACATCTGTCAATAACTCCTTTCCAGGTCTTTTATTTCTCAACAGTACCGAATAAGAAGCTGGTAAGAACCACAGAAAAAGCCCTTAATGAATTAGTATCGCCAAACATAACAGAACGAATTGCTGTCAGGGAGGCACGGAAACATATTTGAAGGAAGAAAAGAGAAGGTCAGAACAACAGACATGGGCAGAGATAAAAATACACTCGTTCATTGGGCATGGAAGAACAGTAGCCGAACAAGAACCCCAAGAAGAGACTGTTGATTTAGCCTCTCCCAAAAAATGAAAAAAAAAAAAAAACATTAATTATAAATGCTGCCGATAAGCTGGCTAGGTCGCAGATTTTTATTACAGGTCGCACTTTAGGTACCGTATGACTTCAGTTACGTGTTTCGGACCTGTCCATCGTCAGATTTGTATGTTTTCTTATACACACATATGCAGACAACCTATTGGTAGCCGACCACGGTGGCCGAGCGCTCTGCAGCTCACTAGTCACGTTCTGCACGGCCACTACGGTCGGGGGTTCGAATCCCCCCCTGGGTATGGATATTTATGCCGTCCTTAGTATTAACTAGTTCATAAGTAGTTTGTAAGTTTAGGGACTGATGACCCCGTAGTTAAGTCCCATAAGCTCTACAAACATTTGAACCTATCGGTAGTTTAGCGTAAGAAACAACATTTTCAAAATCCATGTGTTTCCATACGCGTGGCTGTCGTCACAAAACAGATACAAATCTCACGATGTCCGAAACGCATAATTGACCTGTAAAAAAAAAAAAAAAAAAAAAAAAAAAAAAAAAAAAAAAAAAAAAGTAAAAGGATTGTGACCTAGCCAGCTTGTCGGAACTACTTCGAATTAATTTCGTCATTGTTGCCTGCCTCTTTCACGACTTCATGTCATATTTACAAAAAGAAGAAGCTTCGGTCATAAACTATTATACCGATATCCATTTTAACTAAACACATGTGGGAACATTATAATTCATGCATGCTCCATTTAGTTTAGGAATAATGTCCTAATATCGGGTACCATTTTAAAATGAATATTACGAGTCAACAGTCATTTAAATAAAGTGAGATCAGCTATTCAATTACTAGGCAATATTTAAAAAAAGAGCCTTATTAAAAACTTCTGTAAATTTAGTCACTCAGTAATAGCAGTACAAAGAACTGAAATGTACACCTTTTACTTTTAGAAAATCTAGAAGTTAATTAAGAGTGTTAGGGATTCATAATTACGGGTTAGTAATGAACAATAAAAGTTTATGAATTAGCCACGCGGAATGGCCGTCTAAGACATGATACTACATACCAGGCGGCTGTTCTCGCCGGAGTTTCGATCCACCTTCGGGCATGGCTGTATGTGTGCTGTCCTTACTGTAAGTTAATTTAAATATCATCTTGTGATGGTGCAGCTCCTGTATCTTCCGTGCTTGATGTATTAGATGTGTGGTTAAATCCGCCTTAGTTTAAATATTTTGGAAGTCTACAGACTGACGACAATAGCAATTTTGACCAATAGGTTGAAAGACGACCGTCTGCCGTCTTCCATATATTTTTTTATAAATTTGTGATTTATTTGATGTCACTAGATTAGCATTTTGTTAAAACTAGAACCCCATTCTGTTCAAGGCAGGAGGAATAGCATTTTTATTTCATGTTTTAAAATATTTGTTTCTGAAATGTTAGTTAATATTGCTAGGATTTTGTTATTTTATTAATTTATTATTGTCCCTGTGAGAATGTGTACTTGTTTTACTGTTAAGTGGATGTGCAAGGATCTAATGGCTGTCTGAATGTGGGTGGCAATAGCTCGCTTTTCATGGTTCTCTCAGGCTCAGAGTCGATAGTTAGTCGTTACCTACCCCTACTGCTGATCCGACCAAAGAGGTTTCTACACCCTTTGGTTACAAGCTGGTGACGAGCCTTCTTCAGGGCGAGTCACACAATCTTCTCTCCCCACCACCGCTTAATCGAGGTTTTCCCAGTGTCCGGTAGCTTTCCCGCGCCTCCTGGCCTCTAGGTCTTCACTTGGTGCTGGGATCCTGGTGAGGTAAGGCTGGTTCTTGTCTTGTGCTTTCGGAGATGGTAGGTATTCTTTGTCTATCATGTTTAACTTAAACTCTTGAACTTAGCTTTAAGTTTTTTTTTTTTTTTTTTTTTTTTTTTTTAATATTCCTTCCGATCGTGTAGAAATATGTTCTAGTTTTTCAATCCAGTGATTGCCAACAGGTAAACGCGGTGTATGTGTTACTAGTTGCAGTTTGATAATGGCCTGGTATATTCAAACCTTTTGTGATTATGTGGCGGTTTACGAACTCTGTGTACATTCTTTCTAGCTTTGTGGGGCCCGGTACTAATAGACGATATGTTCATTCTTGTACAGTGCAAGTAAAACTTTCATATCGATTACTTCCATGAGTGATATGTGTTCCATGTGGTTGGTTCTTAGAACAAAGCCTTCAGTTTCCACTATTGTTTGTTCCATGCCTATAAGGCAAGCAACTATGCATGCATCCTTCTGATTTCCACTAACATTTCGCGATCTTCTCTCCCCGCCTATTTTAATTTTGATATTTCTTCTCCGAATTTGTGGTGTGCACTTAGTCTTTATCAGTAATTCTCTCCGAGCCTTGGACAACCTCCTTCAATAGCTTGCTTACGAAATTCTAAACATTTCTATATTTTACATGCCGTAGTTTTTATTTTTATTTTTTCGACTTTTGTAATTATTTCACCTTCAGTAATCGCTCCCTATCGCGTGCAGCTGCATTTCATTCGCTTCCTTATGTAATTCTAGACATTTCTAAGGGTTGCATGTCGTAGTTAATTTTCTTTATTTTTCGGAAATTGAATTTATACATTTTTACTGGTTTTCGGAACCACGTGGGGCGGAACTCCGACTTCCGGGGTTTGCAGCTAGTCACCTGAATTCACGCCACTTCTCATAAAACCAGTGCCTAGATAGTTTACTCTCAGATTGCAACTTCAGAGTCCGCTGTGATTTTGTGTAATGAATCCGATTTTTAACCACTTCACCTTCGTGGAGTGCGATCATGTAACGTAGCCGTGTTCTCCGTTAGCGTGTTTGCTCGCGGTCTAATCTAGATGCAACTTTGCTATACTCACGCACCACCTCAAATCAGGCACGACAGACCAGAGCCATCTTCGCAGTGTTATTCCATATTGTGTTGTGTGATACCTCCGGGTTTGCTGAATTTCGCCTACGATAGCGGCGCCTGCTTCTGCCTAGCTTCAACACGCTGATTTTGGTGAGTTTCGCTGTTGCATTGCGCGTGTGAGCGAGTGAGTATTGTTTGTAAATCTTCTCCCCAGTAGCGTCAAGTTCTGTGTAATTTATCTTAAATTCAGTGCTGGGCATCGTCAGTATTAACTTATGTAAGAATATGCGCTTTTATTGTATCAACAAAACTGGTTCCCCATTTTGCTTGCGTCCAACCTGAATAAATAAGTTAAATTCAGTATAATTTTGAGTTGCCTATAAATTGTAGTTTTCGAGCACCTTCCCCCACCCCTTTTTTAGTACTGAGAACAAGTTCAGATGCAGTTTTTATGTTTATGTTCCGTTGCGCCATAAATGTTTTTCTTTATCCACCTTTATGAAATAACCTTAATTGTGGTGGCTTGTTTATTAATGCCTGTGTGTAATTTCGTGCGAGCTGCTACGTATACTGGCCACTGTATCATTAACTTCCTGTTATTAGAGTAACTTGAACCCAGTCAGTTCTCAATTTGGGCAAGGGAAAAGATTTTGGCAGCTGACGGTAGTTCACACGGATCTTTTGCTAATTTTACTGCTAAAATTAAGTTTTTTTATAACAGTAAACGCTTATCTGGGTACCTCCTACCAAAATGAAGCTTTTATATCGTACAATTGCCTATTTTTAACGTTTACAAACATTTTAATGAATTGGTATAGCACAGCCTTTATTCACACCAAATGTTTATTGCAAAAGTTGAGAAGCCTGCATAAAGATTGAAAGGAAATGTTTACTTTACCCACAGTACAAAAATAATTCTGGAGAAATAAATGTGCATAGAACCTCCACCAAACTCACAGGGACGTATCAGAGTGATTTCTAGTACTGGCCGAGCTACTGACTGTGTTACGAAGCAAACGAGACATTCAACTATCTGGAATTAGACAACTACCTGAAATATGGGCCCTTTACCCTGCTGCTTAATACCAAGATTTCGGAAATGCTCTGGGTTATGTTTGCTATCAATGTACAAAACTGTGACTGAACACAATTGCGGAAAGTGATGACAAAATTTGAACGGTTTACATAAATTGATAAATCAATGTCCAGAGATATTTTGTCTCGATATGTAACATAGATATTGAATTTAAAGACGGGCATTGAATTAACATTTGTGCCCGCGCCGGGATTCGAAACCGGGACGTCCTGCTTACTAGGTAAGCACGAACTGTCTTATTGCGATCGCCATATCCGGTCGCGGTGGCTTAGTGGTTATAGCGCTTATCTATTAATGAGGTTTCGGGTTCGAATCCCGGACATGTCACAAATTTTAATTCAGTGCTTCTCCTTTTAGTCTTTGGTTCATATACACATGATCAATAAAATCTGGTTCAAATAAACAGATGAAAAGGGTTTATATTTGGGTTTCACATCAGGTAAGAGGTGAACACCACAGAAAAATTGCGGAAAAGTAGTGGCACAAATTTGTTATTAGGATAGACATAATTCATCTCGGGAGAGATTGAATAAGCAAGCGAATACGGCTAGTTAGGTTTTTTTTTTTTTTTTTTTTTTTTTTTGCCTGAACGGAGCTATGTAGAAATCTTTGCATAGCTAGAGACAGCCAACCTGTAAAACGAATAAATTCTTGTGCAGTAGTTACGCAATAATTACCTTCAAAAATGGAATTTGCCAGAAATTTAATAGCTGAATTAAGCAATGTAAAAAGAGTACCACTCCGAAAAAAGTATTCATATTTATTACTCCGGAAATTTCTGGAAGTGTCCCTTTTTTACCTTCGTAGCTTGTAAGATAAAATATAGTACGTTTAAATGTCCTGCAGTTTAGAACGCGAAAATTCGGCAGGTGTTTTTACGGGAATTACTTCTTGTTGAACAGCAGTACTATCTTGCTTCCTGCAGTTTTTTTACGGATCATGTAAGCCAAAGAATTTAATTAATTAAGGCGGGGATTTTGTTTAGTTATATTGTATAAGCAACTGTTCGTTGGATATAAAAGAAAGAGTAACATCAGCTGCATAACAAGACTGCTTAAAGAGCTGAAAAAGACGGGCCCGAGGAAGGCGTGGCTCGAAACATCCTTTCTCCGAAATTAGCTGCCAGACTGCCGGAGTCGCCACGATGCTCCGCCGCGAAACAAAAGACGCCTTCGGTTTTGTTAAACTGATACGGCGCGGGGGTTTGTTTGATACTTCTCTGACGTGAAATTCCTCCAGCTGCGGAGAACTTGGCGCGGGTTTCACTGCAACAGAGGAGAGAAGATTATCAAAAGAAAGTTTACGTAATCCCGCCAAATTAGCGAAATGGGGAATGGAACCCCTGGTGCGGAGAAGTTGAAGCCGAGAAAGAGTTTGGAGAAGTCGTCACTGATATCAGTTTGTCCCTTCGTCCAAGTAATTTTTTTTTTTTTTCGTTGAACGGCGTACATTAATAGTCGCGTGTAAAGCCCACTTATAATTTGCATGAATACATTTTACTGTTTTTACTTATTATGAATTATATAGTCACAAAGTACGACCTATTTACGGTGAGATGGGCAGTTTAAAAAAGAAACCAGCGCAGAACGGTTTTTTGTTTCTGCGGTACGCCCCACGGTACTGTAGGACAGTAAAATCGTTACGTTTTTCTGACTGCGTCATTTTCTACATTCCAGGTGACTGCGACAACTTCATTCAAATAATTCAGTAAGCGTAAGGGGAAGGGAGCAAGCAGAAAACAGCTGACTTGCAACCTAGAAAAATAACGAAAAGGCTTGTGTCATCTTTCTTATTTTGTTGTTAAGGTAAAATAGTAGGTAATCTTCAGAAATGTATCATTTACTTAAAGTAAGTATGCGAGTCTCTTCCACAAAATTGTTTAACCATATTTATGGATGAGACGTCAATCAGCCATAAAAATAGAGCTTCTCTCTTTGTTGATTAAAAAAGGTCCGCTGCAGTTGTATTAATACCATATTAAAGAAGCACGACCGGTTTCATCACCTGTAATTACATCTTCAGGTTAATTCCTGAAAAAAAAAAACAACAACTTTGAAATAATATTGATAGCCTTTGATATAAAAAAAAGTTGCCATATATTGATTTTACTGTTGGAATTGTTAGAGGCTGTGTGGACATAGGGACGGACTCCAAGCTGAGAAATAGAGACCATTGCAGATAACAGGCTTAAACAGACACGTATATCTTACGGGATGTAGGCAGTAAAGAAATCTCCTGGCGAACTGCTGATGCCCTCAGCCACTGTCCCAGGGTGGAGGTTACCATTCGGAGAAGATGGGCGTAACTTCATATAGCGTCTAGACGATACATTAGTACTTGGTGGCCAACAGGCACGTTTTAATGTATGTAACAAAGTTATTACCGGTCACTTGGGAACAGCAACGCCAGTGGTTTCACGAGGCTAGAGTGAGAGGGTAAAGAAGAAAAACTGCAAGTTAGCAGCTCCCCTGAGGCGTGGCCTAAGGCGGAGCCTAAGGTGTGGCCAACTGACGTAAAACATTGTTGTTGTTGCCCATATTGGGTAGCGTCGTGATGTTTTACTTTCAGCTGAACAATGTTGCTACCAAGTATGGATTTTTTTAGTGCACAAACAAGCCACCTTCCCGCCCGGGGAATGGCAGAAGGAACAGGGCTGAAACGTGGTTCGCTAGAGGACTCAGAGAGAGGGCAAGCCACAATTTAGATAGTTTGAACCAAGCAGCGGCCAATGGGAAATTGTTAACTGTCGGAAAGTGGGGAGAAGAAGTGCGCCCACACCGGCCGTTAAAACCCCCGGTTTTTGGATCAAGAGGGGTGTTCTCAGTCAGACGAGTCGGGCGCCAGCCCGTGACTATCGCCGTCGGCCTCGGGGTGCACCACGACAGTCTGTTTCTCGCGGGGAGTGCGTCTGTCTAAGGAATGCTGCTAGGGAACGTAACTACTGGCCTTTGTTGTGGCAACCGATTTATACTTCTTGCTTTTTAAATGAATGATCGCAGTGTAGTAAACTTAGTATGGGAAGCAATAAATTTAGTGCCATGTACCTATGAGTTCCATAAAGTTTCCTAAACAAGTATCCTCTAGAGTCCCGAAATCCGCATCTGTAGTAGATGCCTGTACTGTCTGCAGTCACTCCTTTCCGCTCGGGATGTGCTGACTGACCTTGCTGCCGTCCTATGTAGGACACGACAAATTCAAAACACAGCCAGAAACTGGCTGCGATTCAAATATTACAAAACAGTAAATTAAAAGAGCCAATGACTGTAACTTGTTATGAAATATTATTTATCGTGTACAGTCGACTTTAAAATTGCCCTCCAATATACTATAATGTCTTTCGTCCGTAAAAATCATTGTAAAGACTCCGATAGTCGTGTTGAAGAGAGCGTATAAAATGATCATTAACAAGAGCAAAACAAAAATAATGGAATGCGGTCTTAGAAAATCAGGCGATGCTGAAGGAATTAGATTAGGTAACGAAACAATGAAGGTGGTAGATGAGTTTTGTTACTTGGGTAATAAAATAACATGTGATAGTCGCAGTACAGAGGATATAAAATGCAGAATGGCAATGGGAAGAAAGGCATTTTTGAAAAAGAGAAATTTGCTAACATCGAATATTAATTTAAGTGTGAGGAAGTCTTTTCTGAATGCATTTGTGTGGAGTGTTGCCTTGTACGGGTGCGAAACATGGACGATAAGCAGTGCGAACAGGAAGAGAATAGAGGCTTTTGAAATGTGATGCTACAGAAGAATGCTAAAGATTAGGTGGGTAGATCGCATAACTAATTAAGAGGTACTGAACAGAATTGGTGAGAAAAGGAATTTTTGGCATACCCTGACTAAAAGAAGGGATCGCTTGGTAGGACACATTCTTAGACATCGGGGAATCGCAAATTTAGCATTGGAGGGAAGTGTGTGGGGTAAAAATCGCAGAGGGAGACCAAGAGACGCGTATAGTAAGCAGATTCAAGTGGATGTGGGTTGCCGTTCTTATGAGGAGATGAAAAGGCTTGCTCAGGATAGAGTAGGGTGGAGAGCTGCATCAAACCAGTCTCCGGACTGAAGACCATAACGACAACAGTCGTGTATAAATGCAGGTGAAGGTTGTCAGTATAATTTCACGGTTTCTTTTTATTCAGAACTTAACCTAATGTCATTACTACATCTCATGGAACCAGTCATGCTATTTTAATAGAGTATTAATCCAGAAGTAGCGGACAGTTGATAATCAACATAAATAATTTTAGTTGTGAACGTCCGTCTTGCAACCTTTAAAGATTTCATCTTTATACCGTTTAGAATGCAACTGAAAGCACGTTTTACTAGCTCTTCTCGTCAGTTAGGTTCTTGTGCAGATTGTGCATTAGCGGAAGCTTGCTCATCGCACCCGAAATGTGAAAGGTCTACATAAGGAGTGGAAACATTAGTACGAGGCTACAGTGGTAAAGAGGGTAGATGTAACGCATCCACATTAACTTTTCATGAAATACCAGTTGTTTCAGAAGTTCGCAATCAGAAATTCCACATTTTATGCCTTCATGGACATACATGAATTCCTAACTAACTTTGACGACTGAAAATAAAAAGGCGCTCAAAGTTCATTGGGAACTATAAAACAACGATCCAGTTCCTTAGTTTCTTTTGCCATCCAAAATGCCCACACGGTAGTTGAAGTGGCATAATGTTTTGCTGTTTCTGTTGCACGAGATACATACGAAGGAATCAAGAACAACCGTGGCGTTACGCGCGGTATAAATCGTGCTAGAGTTTAATACTGAGTTTATAAAAAAGTCGATAAGTGTGTGTGTGTCTTCTACATCTCCACCTAAACTGCCACACCGATTTCAATCAATCTTACTACACGTCTCCTTTACCGTGAGGCAGCAATCTGTGGGAGTAAGAAGCATCAATAACACATGACGTCATCATCACTGAAATGGGAGGAAAATTGCCACCTTATGCAACAATGTTATACATCTGCGCCTAAACTAATGGGCCTATGTAAACCCAACATATTTTCCCACTGTCAGGAATCAATCGCTACGATACGTAGATTACGAGATATCTTGCGACGTTTGAATAACTGGACCAGTTTATCCTCAGTTCGAAACTATTAGCCCTTAACCAGTTGTTAAAAAGTTATAATTTCAAACATTGATGAAACTTCCCTCGTTGATAACCACAACAAAATATGAAAATTTATCGATTTCTAATTTTGGGCGGTTAACACAGTGAAACTACGACATTCGGTATGATGTTACAATTTAGTGGGTTTCCAGTTGCCATTCCTGTCACCTTTAACTGTATTTTGTCTTTAAAATACAAGTACAATTGACATATTGTAATTGTAATTGAATGTAACTCATAGCAGACAGTATAGTAGGAGTGGAGGTGTCACTCATCTAAAAATTCCTATAGTAGTTGGTGTTAGAGCTGCCCTTTTTTTTTTTTAGACTAAGGACAGCTGATAGGTATTCCTGCTTAAATAAAGTCCCTCTAACAAGGGAAGAACTTTCGACAAAGTTTAAGAACCTAATAATAAGGCATTACTATATTTCATCAAAATATTGAATGTATCAGAGATAAAGTTAATGAACTGCTTATGGATGCTGACTCTGACATTATTGGTATTTCAAAGCTCTTTTTAAATGATGAGATAATTCAGGGACTTCATTTACCACGATACAGGTTAACTGCCTTCTTCTATAGGAGTTCCTTGTAGTGTCGGGGAGTAGCCATGTATGTTGAGAACGACATTCTATTAAAATCAATGAAGTTGCAAAACACTGAAAAGATATTTGAATGTTGTACAGGAGTTGTTAAGTTTAATGGAACTAAACTACTAATTGTTGTTATTTATAGGCCCCCTCACTCAGATTTTAAAATGTTTCTGCCCAAACTAGAGTTGGTTCTGTTTTCACAGAAATGTAGTTGTATGTGGCACGTTCAACATTAATTGTGTAAGAGCCCAAGAAAAAGACTGCTGTTAGATCTAAAATTCACAAATAAATTTTGTGTTATGGTTTTGGCTACAAAATAACTTGACTAAGCAATGAGTCTTAGTACTTTCTTTGCCCTTTTAGAATAAATTACAACCGACATGGAATGCAGTACTCTTACACATATGTGATTTTGTTTCATGTGCAACGGATAACAAATTGTACAGTAATTAATAAATCAACTGTAATTAAAATCGTAATTGGTATACACATTAATATTGTGTGTGAGAAACAATGTGAGCAACATAAATGTTCAGATTTGTTAGTGTGCACCATATACTGTAAGTCGGGCAGAAACACGATGATCCCTGGCTCCCCCTAATGGGCTGTGAGAACGCCCCACTCGAAGAAACGGAATGCAACTATGTTGCCAAATAGTGAGTTCGATGCTGGACAATATTTCTAACGGTCGCTGTTGTGTGAACTGGCAAAAGTGCACAGCGAAACCGGAATCGCGCATGCGCAGAGCAACGTTCGCGTTTGACTTGCTCCAATGGTCAGCTACCGCAGCTGGCGCTCAAAGCGGAAGAGCCAGAAATCATCGTATTTTGGCTCGACTATAGCGGCGAGTCTATACATGCACAATTCGACTGCGAGAGCCAACAAAGCGGCGTGTTATACTATAATATTTTTGTCACTTGAATAAATATAATTTCAAACAAAGACATTTAAGATTAATTGGATACCAAAATCACTGCACTTCATAATGTGCCTATCTGTACAACAATTGCCATACTGATTAAATGATATAAAAAATCTTTTAATGTTTTCATAATATCACACACAGCAAATATTTCTTATCTCTTTACGTGATATAACTATTTCTTTTCTCATCATACAAATCACTTTAACTGTTACTAACATTAAGTGACATAATAATATGAACTTTCGTTAAGAATGAGAAAATCTCTATGAACTTCACTGGATTTATGAACAAACTATTTCCTGCTCTCACTAATAGACCAATTGGTCATGTCAAAATACATATACTGAACTGTTATAGTAAACACTTATAAATTTAATAACACTATAATTATGCAACACTATCACAAAAATTAATGATCAGATCGGATTGCAAATTTGTTTTCAAATTGGTGAAAAAAAGACGAACTGGTAAAATGACTCAGGGTTAAATAATAAATGGAAGCTGCACTGAACAGTATTCATTAGCAAAAAACAAACACCAACTACAATACTTCAAGTACAAGCTACCATTCATAACAAATGTACATAGAAATGTTCAAGTTTTACCTTATTAATGACAGCATTCATTAAGATTAGCTTGACAAAAATTCCAATCTGAAGTCTTGGCTGCAACTGTTCAAAACGGCTAAAGCCTTAAACCTTCCAATTTTTACTTCGCGAGACGCGAGACTTACACACCGACAGACTTACTCGACAGTACCACAACGACTTCTACACAACGACTGAACTCTACCACAGTCACACAATGACTACATAAACGCAACAACTGTGAGTGCAAGACACACCCCATAGATAAAACAAAGTATTTGATTTACAGCAAAGATATGAAAATAAGAACAGCATGTTACAGCGATTAATAAAATGATACAAAACAATACATAAATTTGTTTTCTACAGAATTATAGGTTAGGAGTCTATAACAAAGTATGGTCAAAGCTGAATGACAGGCAAAATTAAGTGAAAATTATATTGCGTACTTCTCTCGCTTGCCTTTCGCGGGCAAGCGCTCTACCTTCTATGCTTTGCGGTCGTTTGTTAATGTTCTTTGCGGGATGTTCCTCGAGTATTTGCTCAGTTTTTTTATTGTAGAGGCCGTGGATCCCTCTGAGCAAGCGCTCTAAGCTGCTGCGCCCGGCAACGTTTGAGCTATCCCGACACGCTTCACGGTCCTTGCTCACAACTTCACTTCTGCCAGTACCTCGCCTTCTGATTACCAAATTTCTTAGAAGTTCTCCTGCGAAACTTGCAGTATGAGCATTCCTGGACAGAAAGGATATGGTAGAGACAAGTCATAGTCACAAACTAAGGGTTGTTTCCAGAATGAAACTTTCACTCTGCAGCGGAGTGTGCGCTGATATGAAACTTCCTGGCGGATTAAAATTTTTGCCGGAATCTGGATTCGAACATGGGACTTTACCTTTCGGGGGCAAGCGCTCTACCGACTGAACTGTCCCAGCACGCTTCACGGCCCGTCCTCACAACTTTACTTTTCCTATTACGTCGCCTCCCACTTCCCACACTTCACAGATGTTCTGCGAAACTTGCAGGACTAGCACTCCTGGAATAAAGGGTATGGTGGAACATAGCATGCCTAGTAATAGGTATGGATACGTTTTTAATGTTAATGTTACATCATTTAAAAAGGTATCCATATGTATTATTATGGATGCATCCTATGTTATAATAATATGCTCAATACCGTCTCTGAGTCTACCTCTGCATATGTTGATTTATACTATTCCGTCATAGGATAACAGTCTGCTATATTCCCTAATATTACATCTTTAATGCGTGTTTCGTTTACCTTACTTTATACTACAACAGACAATAGTTGTTATGGTACATACTGTATTTACTAATTCTTTTCACGGTTCAAACTGTTATTTACGTAATGTTTACATACCACTCTCTGCATCAGTTACCATTACATCTGATCAAAGGTATATCTTGTCTTGCCTGCCAACGATATATGATCACTTGGTTCATAAAACCTTCTATTTTTTGCGGTCTAGCGACCATACGTTGGCATGAATAAGATTTTTTTTAAATGTCTTGGTCGCAATATACTTTATTTCACCATTACCGTTTTGATAACATTATCATCAGATAAACTTTTTTTTAAACGATGAGAATTAAAATATATCTTAGTAGAGATGCATAACTAAAACATAAACCAATATCGTGGATGTCTAGTGAAGCTGTTCAACTAGACATCCACGACGGTGGTTTATATTTTCGTTGTGCATCTCCACTAAGATGTATTTTAATTCCCATCGTTTTTTAAAAAAAAAAAACGTTTCTCTGATAATGATGTTATCGAATCACGTAATGGTGAAATAAAGCATATTGCGACCAAGACATTTCAAAAATTTTTATTCAAATATTTTCACACCATCAATACTTCGATTTCTGCTAACTTCATCACACCAACTATGTAGTCCTTAATAATTTTGTTAGATTTTGAGATCATAGACCCTGGTTCACTATAATGTAGCATGGCATTGTTTTATTTATCAGCAAGACCTAATGTCATGTGACATTTCACGAATATTTTATTGATTGACATGAATAAGGTGGCAAACAATGTACCAACGCAAACAGTCTAATTGCATTTTGTGGATGAAACTACTGGGTTATATCATATATATTATTTGCACTTGTGTATAATTTTCCTGATAACGGTGGAAAACCGAAACCGGTAAAGTTATCAATGTAATAAACAGCTGATGGTTGGCAATATGCATTTTATAAGCAAATAAATTTTATTTAACGAACGGTAATACGTTTCATTCACTACACCGTCAACATAATTTCACCATTACAAGTTACTGATTAATCTCGTGCAATGCAACGTTTTAACACTCTCATTCCCAGGGTAGTTCCTAGACAATACCGTATTAAAAGCTGCTTTACGCAGTATTATCAGTACCAATCCTTACAGTCGCGTTGTTGGTGAGGAAAAGCATGATTCTAGAACGACATCTTGCTGCTTGGCGGAGCATGTATCAACTTCAGAGGCATTAATCTCTTCGACTTGTAAGTCGTGTTTCGCCATGAGACTGAGTGTACCTATGGTTCGTGTTTATTTCAGCAGCGAATTGTCTTTGGTTTCGTGGTGAAGATTATGCTAGCATCCTTAATCTGACAGTGCTAACTTCCGACGTAATAATACAACACGATACAAATGCGTGTTGTGCATGAAAAACATGACATAAACATTATATTCGTTCAGTCAAAAATATTTAAAAATATTCTTTTGTGTTTAGATCATTGTATTGAAACATAATATATCGAAATTTTATTTTTTTCAAGGCGGATTTCATAATGTGGGAATGAAAGGGTTAACGAGTAACGAAGTTAACTTTCATAGAAACCAATTAACGATTAGAGAACTTAACAGTTTGATTAAGGTTGCCCCGCTATTACGATAAATGTGAAAGAACCCATTTAAGCGTTGTATCTGAAGTCAAGGAACTTGTTCACCTGGTGATTCTGACAGGTTAGACAGCATATGGGTGCCGATATTACCGTTCGTAATGGGCTAGAACCGAAGATATGATCTGTTTTTAAAATTTGCGGTAAAGATCATTGTTTGTCACAAGACTGGAATTTACATACCTTCTTTTTAAACTGTGCTTAGGCGGACGTGCATGTGTGCGCATAGGTGCGCGCGTGTGTGTGCGCGCGTGTGTGTATGTGTAAAGAGTAATTATGGTATACCAGCATCAGGGATAAAGACAATGGAGAGGTAAAGAAGTGAAGATCTTAGCAACAACACAAGAGGAGTTTTCTTCATTCGCAATAACGGAAAATGATTCTTGCAATGAAATTAGAATATTTCATCCTGCAATATCTACAGATTTATTCCTTGAGAAGGTGTTCTTTATTTAACTACGTTTTTATTAAGGTACTAGCTAAAAACCCGGCGTTGCCCCGGTATTTATTTATTTATTCCTGCCTTGAGTTAGTACTTCTCCTGTTGCTTCTCTCTCTGTCCATCTCCTTTTCTCTAAAAACATGTTATATTTATCGAAGAATGTATAAGAAAAAATGTTCAAATGTTTGTTAAGCTTATGGGACTTAACTACGGGGTCATCAGTCCCTAAACTTACAAACTACTTATCAACTACCTTATACTAAGGACGACACAGATATCCATGCCCGAGGGGGGATTCGAACCCCCGACAGTAGTGGCCGCGCTGACCGTGAGTGGAGCGCCTCAGTCACCTCGGCCACCGCGGCCGGCAATGTATAAGAAATAAGGCTGTCTTGCATAATGTACAAAATTATAAGTGCAGTATCCAAACAAAAATATGGCAATCAAAATACAAATGGCATATAAAATTCGCACGATCTCATATTTATTGATTTGTATGTTGTACAATTGTATAATTCTTCAGGTATATAATCATTTGTATAAGTGCTGTATGCCTGTAAAATATGTTGCCAATACAATTATTAGTAAAGAGTAATATATTAAAAATTTTTGCGTGATAAGGCGGTTTTCGATGAACGTTAGTGTTTATGTGCTCATATCTCATGAACTACATGTCGTACTGTGATAAATTTCGAGTACATTTAACCTTATGTGTGTATACTGTGTGTAAAATCTCTTGCGGCTAAAATTTGTACTGTAGTAATTATAAAATTATACCGAATGCCGTAGTTTTAGTCCGTGAACAGCGGAAAAGTAGTAAGCGAGATACTTATTTCCGTTTATAATTTTGTGTGGTTATCAACGAGAAAATGTTCAATATAGGTTAGAAATTATGTTTAAAATTGGTTGCAAGTCGCAAAGTACTGTCATTATCATACAGTGTGTGAATAAAGTCTCGTCAAATTATGTGGCAGTTTCTTGTAACTACATTGTTCATGACGCTGTATCTCCTGAACCACGTGTCCTATATGGTTCTTACCCCGACAGCATTGTTACCTCACGATACAGAATATGTGCATTAAATTTGGTATAAATCGCTTCAGTGGTTTAGGAGGAAATGTGCAACACTGTCGTTAAATGCAGTAGTTTTCCGCGCATCTCATTGTTGATGAAGTCATATCTCGTGAATAACGTGTTGTACGTGATCTGAACACTCATGGCGACCGTCCTCATGGATTGAAACTTACGTGTGAAAAATTTCATAACGTTTGAAGAAAACTGCAGATTTGTTTACAATACGTAGGTACACACAAACACACAAACATACGGACACTCTGCTTTATACTTAAAAAAGAAGATAACGACATTACTCAAAGGAAAAAAGTTTCAGTGCAAATGAGACCACTGACAAACATGCTGAATGTCACGGAGCAGAGCAGTGCGGGAACCGGACTTTCCAAGCGAGAAGAGTAACTTTCAAATCGGAAAACCGAAAACAACTTCCCTTTTCCGTTACGTGAGAGTTAAAGGAAATCGAACTGTCTTCCATCCGTGACCAAATTCCTATTTCCGTCGGCATTCCTCGGTCTACGTCGGTAACGAAAACAGCCTTTGAGTCAAAGGCAAGCTGGACTCCGCCGTAAAGAACTGACAGGAGTACGATCTTTCATTACTTTTCAAAAGAAATCCATAGAATTTAGGGTGCAGTTTAGATTCCATATATTTCCCTACAGAATCTCATAACCGTCTACTGTGAGTGCCAACCAGCATGTTGTTACCACATGGATTTTCGAGTTCAATAATATGCGATAGTAACCAAACTACCTGGAAATACCACTGTAGGTAATTTGTGGAAAACGATTTTAGGGGAAGGTTGAAAGGAGTACATTTATTCCATCATTGGCACATTTTACGGGTATTTTATCTGATATTATTACTTGGGTACATTTTTATTGGAATTTAACCTGTAATTTCATATGCTCCTTTTCGATGTAATACTCTGATTTCAATGTTTTAATCTATGTAAAACTCTTACTTTGTTAATACAAGTTGGTAATCGGTTCAATAATCTAAAGAGTATTCATTATCTCTGACCTGAGTATTGCACTGCTAGCAGTAGCGAGCAGGCAGCCTGTAAGAAGCCGCCGTGGCGGATTAGCCGTGCTGTGCGCCTGTCCCCCCCCCCCCCCCCTTGGACATTGGTGTTTGTGTTGTCCTTCGGTTAGTTTACTTTAGTTTAAGTAGTTTGTAAGCTATGGACTAATAACCACAGAGCTGAGTCCAATAGATTTACAAACATTTGAACATTTGTAGGTAGACTCAGTGAAGGAGGTTGTTTAAAACAGACGCAGTATACCAGATAGAGTCTGAAATTGGTAGCTTAGGCAGCCACTCTGTATGTTATATTTCTGATTGATTCCTTTTGTTTTGGGGGGGGGGGGAGGGGGTTCGAAAGCCTGTCCTGTGGTGGAGAAAATTGTATCATTAGCTAAGAATACGTATTTGTTCTTGGATGAAAAAGTAAGGTTTGTACATATATTACTTGTAATTATAGTATTGTATGTTCATTGTTATAGTAAGTGCTCAGTAATGTCAAATCACAGAAAAATAATTATGTCCAATCAGAGAAAAATAACTTTTACCCAATCTGTGAAAGTGTTGTGTATGTCTAGATATATACTCACTCAACATCTGGTTGTATTTTCTGTTTATTATTGCGATAGTGGTGTTTACAAACATAAATATGAAATTCACATGAATACGAGGGTCACTCCAAAAGAAAAGCACGCTATTTTTTTTATACAGTTTATATTCTACATGTTTGAAAGTTTTACAGTGTGTAGATACATCCTTTAGGAATAATATTTCCATTTCTCCACAGAATCCCCATCCCTCTCAACTGTCTTACACCATCTTGGAACGCCTGCTTTCATCACGTAACCTGCTTGGCCACCGACTAATTGTACTGCGATCGACAGCAGCATCTCCATACACCTTTTTCAACCTCTTGTGGATGTTTCCCACTGTCTCGTTTTTACAGCACAGGAATTCAATGACTACACGTTGCTTCTGACGAACGTCAAGTGTAGGAGCTATCTTGAAGACATGTTGTGACGGCGCCACTCACACTAAGTTTGAAAACAAGCGGAGATGATGTAATATACACTGTAAAACTTTCAGACATGCAGAATGAAAACTGTATTTTTTTTTAAATAATGTGCATTTCTTTTGTAGTAACCCTAGTATTTATGATATGTCTTAACGTGGTAGTGACCAAACTCCTAACTTGTTATACATACACTCATGAACATTAATAAATAGTTTAAAGCCAACTCATTGACATTAAACTATGAAAAGAATCACTACATGCAGTTCATAACTTATAAAAGGTTTCCATCCAGCATATACGTAACGTATAAAGAAGAGCAGGTAGAAAAGGTTAAGAGTATTAAATTTTTGGGATTACAATTTGATAAAAAATTCAGTTGGGAGGAGCGCACCGCTGAGCCGCAAAATCGACTTAACCAATCTGTATTTGCCATTCGAGTGTTACCAGACGTAGGCGACGTAAACATAAAAAAGCTTGCATACTCGTTTTGTATATCTGGAGAGTGTGACGGAAATTTTATTCGGGTTCCTTACAACAACGTCGTTTAGCTTCGCGCGGAGATACGCTAACAAAATTGCGATCACCGTCTTCCTCCTCGGAATTTGAAATACAATTTTAACTACCATCTTCATAGGGGGAAACAGCACTTGACGCCAAATCTGGCGAGTGCATTCAGCTTGCTATTGGGCCCGTCTGAACCGTGCTACATGGTGTCTAAGTGTCAGACCTGCATCTCACTATGGATGCCGGGAGTGAATTTGCTTTCCATGCAGCCTGTTACGTACATTTTGAGCAGAAACGTCCTGTAGAGTTCCTCTCAGGCTTTCTCCGATCTGAAATCCATAAGTAGCGGTCATCAGCCAGAGCGAGGTATGAGCAGTTTCTGTATCTCCCCCGAGTTCGAACAACATCGCGTTGGTTCACTGAGTGACGTCTCGAAACATAAGCTGATGAGAGTCCCTCCATACAAGTAATAGTGCGGATACGTACAAACCTCGGAAGTCACCTTTTAACTATGTCAGAACTACAGTCAACAAAAGCAGAATGGTGTAGTAGTGCACTGAAACTAAGTAAAAAATTGAATTATTTGTGATTGTGGCTTAACTATTATATGTGGTGTGAAATAAAATTTGTTTTGACAATAATATCGAATAAGGAAAAGGCAAATTTATTAACACAAACAGAATTTCGCGCTCAAGCTGCCCGAGGACATCGAAACAAAGCAATGGTGGAGGCTAAAAATTTATGTCCAGTGGGGATTCGAACCTAGGTTCTCTTGATTACTAGGCAGTCGCACTCGCTACCAAAGCACTTAGGACACAGAGCGACATCTCCACGATGGCTACCATTGCACCCTTTCGGTATTACCCAAATTCAACTTAGCTAGTGCCCTTACCTGTCAGACATCCCAGACATACATGTAAATTTATGAGCCATACATGATATTTGGAACATTGTTTGATTAAAGAGGTTCATTAAGAGATTTTTGAATCGTAACTTGTGGGAGAAAAATCATCTCATAATAATGAAGATCAAATTTCGAAGTAATTACGATCACAAATCTGCTCCCATAGGGTCAGAATGTCAGCAAAATGAATATGTAACTCATTCGTGTGAAGGTAGTTGTTATGTGATGAGGATGTCAGGTTGGAGTGGAACCAGACCTATACTTGTTAATTAATTCGGGACTTTTTCTCCGTGGACTGATACCATCCTAAAGAAAAAAAATGTTTTGTTTATACCAATTCAAAATTAATGTATTTGCAGGTTCTTCCAGAAATACTCATTCTTATTAAAATTCTTTCTTCATCCCATCAAAGTAATTATCTCGTTCAGAAGTTATTTCGTTATTACTCTCGAAGATTTAAGTCAAGGAAGTTATATTGCTTGCACAACCCAGTTGCGCAAAATATTTACAAAGTTTGTGCAAACGTAAATTACAATGCAACACCTTCATTAAAATTCTCACAAAATTCTACCATTGTTGATCAGTAATAAGGTGCATTAAAATTTATTTGAATCACTTGATAACAGAGTATAAATTCAAATTAATCTTGAAATAAACTTTCGTTGAAATAATGTATTTTCATCTCTTAATCCATAAAATAAATCAAAACGTTCACAGTAGCATTGAATTAGTACAACTTCTCCAATCGATATTCAAAGCTGAATTCTTTTTTAACAATATTAACAATTAAAAAATTGTCGACTTCATTGCCCAACAACATACTGTGGATCTTCTCCGCCTTGACGGCTTTCGGCAATGATCTGGCAGTGACCATACCTCTGTCTTCGGTGGAGAAATTTCCATGGTGTTCTGCTGCCTAGTCGATGTTGAACATTCAACAGAAAATATCAAACATATTTCACAAAGATATTGTTATAAATGTTTTAATATTATCACAAATATAATGGACACATCTAATATATATATAGCAGTGTCCGTATGTGTGTACGTGTTGCATACAAATCTACAGTTTTGATCCAATCTTTCTCAAATTGTATACAAGAAGCTTCAATCCATGAGAACGGTCGCCGTAAGTGTAATAATTACGTACGATACATAGTTGACGAGATGTGACGTCATAAACAATGAGATGCGCGAAAAACAGCTGCATTTTGCGACAATGCTGCTCATTTTCTCCTAAACCCTTGGACCGATTGCGACCAAATTTGATACACACATTCCTTACCGTGAGGTAACAATTGCTGCATGGTTAAGAATTACATACGGCACATGGTTCGAAAGATATTACGTCATAACTAATAAAAATCGCAAAAAATGTCATATAATGCGGCGAGACTTTCGACATACACTGTATGAGAATGATAGTACTTAGCGACTTGCAGCAAACTTTAAACATAATTTCAAACCTTTATTAAACTTTTTCTCGCTGAGAACTACAGTAAAATGATGAAAGGGAGAAAGTTTCTCGCTTACTACTTTTCCGCTGTTTATGGAGTAAAACTACGGCTCTCGGTATAAGGTTACAATTTATAATTTGATCACTACAAATTGTAGGGACAGGAAATTTTACAGACATCTACACGTATATAATTGAATTTACATTCTAAATTGTATCACAGTACGACGCGTAGCCCATGAGATATGAGCTCATAAACAGTAATGTTCCGCTGTTCATGGACTAAAAGTACGGCTTTCGGTATGACGTTACAATTTATACTTTCTACACTACGAACTGTAGGCACAGTAAAAATGACAGACAGTATACACGCATATATTCGAGTGTAACTTCTAAATTGTATCACAGTACGACACGTAGTTCATGAGATATGAGGACATAAACAGTAACGTTAATGGAAAACCGCCCCATCACGCTCCAAGTTTTAATCTATTACTTCTTCACTACTAATTGTATTCCCAAGAGTTTTTTCAGACATACAGTCCTTTAGAAATGACTATATACCTGAAAAATGGCAGAAATAAATAAATACCCGAGCAACGCCGGGTTTTCAGCTAGTTATTAATCAAGTCATTCGACTGCAAAACTGAGCTTAACTAGGAAATGTGTGGCCGATTAAAATTATGTATCACTACCAGGTATAACTCCGTTACACATCACAGTTGCCGGCCGCGGTGGCCGAGGGGACTGAGGCGCTCCAGTCACGGTCTGCACGGCCACTGCGGTCGGGGGTTCGAATCCCCCCTCGGGCATGGATATTTCTGCCGACCTTAGTCTTAGTTAGTTTATAATAAGTTTGTAAGTTTAGGGACTGATGACCCCGTAGTTAAGTCCCATAAGCTATACTAACATTTGAACACATGACAATTAATTCTTAAGTTGGTGCAATATAAGGCGGCACCATGTGCAGCTATGAAGCTCCGTTACGCCACCGGAGAAACTATTTATAGGACGCGAACCACAGTTCGGTTTTTATCTCCTTTATGCGTAACACTTTCTCCTCAAATAACAGATGGTGTACGGGAAAGGAAGATAAGCGTAAATGGCCCAGTAACAGCACAATTCCGTACTGAAAAAAAAAAAAAAAAAAAAAAAAAAAAAAAAAAAAAAAAAAAAAAAAAAAAAATTCGAAGCAACGCAGCAGACTTGGAATTTTACTCCTATAAAGCCTACCGCTATTATTTTGCATGACACAATCTTCTGATACTGCTGCTTTGTACCAAAGGTAATTTTGAGATCGTTTGGAGATACAGCGGTGCTCGTAGTGGGCTCCCAGATTAGTTGCAGCAGCAAAGGTCGTAACCTCGTGAGTAATGTGTGCGTACACAAGAGGGAAACGTGCGGTGTACACGCATCCGAGGCTGAGGCAGGCCGCGGTAGCGAAGTGGGGAGGCGCCGGAGGCTGTGAGCAGGATGTGGCGGTGTTTCCGGACATCAGGCCCAGCCTGGCGACGCCAGCGCGCCTAAGTGAATCACGGGGAGCACTTTGCCACCGTGACGTAGACGGGGCGGGAGGAAGCCCCCTGTGGCCAGCGAAACAGTTAGGCGCGAGCTCGGAAATGGAATGCAAAGTACGCTCTCGTAATCGGTTGCGGTTGTCGTAGAAGCCTTCAGTTAGGAGAGTGGTATGATAAAGTTGTGGACGCTCGCTGCCGTTGGCGGATGATGCTTAAAACGATAGGATGTTGACTTCCAATACTGAATTACGCAATTCAGCTTGAAATTAATCTCGTAAAAAAGGAAACCAATATATTCAAATATTATCCTGGTAAGAAATTCATATGAAATTAATGTTTAAGGGGTCTGTTCCTGATATTTTAATTTTCTTTTTCTATTCTTTCTAATCTTCGTTTCTACCTACATTTGTTGCATATTTTGTTTCCTGCTCGCCTCTTTCAGTTAAGGTTTCAATACGTAGCAATCTGTGGCTACCAAAGATTAGGTTTCTCTCTGGATTTGTTCATGCAGTCTTGGCCAATCTCTGTAATTTAGTCGGTCTTATTCTAACTGCTGGCATGTTTGCAACCTAATGATGTCATACATGTGTAAAGAACAATGACAACTTTGTTAAAATAACATTTATGTCTGAATTGAACTGTGACTCATGGAAATGTCTCTACTGAATGTTCAGTCTGCAAAATGTGAAAGTACTGTAACTAAATTTATATCTGGGATAGAGCAAGCAATTTTAAAATTTCCCAGTGACGTTGCAGAAGAGATTAGGAGAGACGCCAGCAGAATCCTGACCAAAGCTCAACCGAAGAAGTTTAATATCTCTTCAGCAGAAAGGAAGTCTCTGAGTGACTTGAGGGCAGACAAAGACCTCGGAATTTTACCTACTGACAAGGGGAACGCCACTGATCTTCTCTCAAGAAGTGGGTATAATTCCAAGATCGAGTTACTGCTTGACGACCCTGCATATCGCAAGCTGAGAGAAGATCCGACTTGCAAGATTCAGAGAAAAACATTAGACCTCATTAAAAAGAGTTCTATTCCAAACAACCTTAGGAAAGGCCTGTGGCAACAGGCCGCAGTTCCTCCGAGCCTGTACGGCCTACCGAAGATCCATAAGGAAGGGACTCCTTTACGTCCAATTGTCAGCAACATTGGTACGCCTACCTACTTCTTGGCTAAATATCTCGCTTCTCAATTGACACTACTTGTAGACAAATGTGAACATCACATCAGAAATTCGGAGAACTTCATACAACGCGTAAGGACTCTAAAACTACAATCAACAGATCTCTTGGTCAGGTTCGACGTCGTATCTTTATTTACGAAAGTACCTTTACAGGACTCACTGCAACCCATCAGCAGTAAGTTTGAGAAAGACATTCTGGCATTATTCGAGCATGTGCTTAGATTAGATTAGTTATTTGTTCCGTAGATCCATGTTGAGGGGATCCTCGTGGATGTGGAACATGTGAAGGGACAAAATTTACAAGTTGAATAATAGATAATACTAATAATATAAATACAAATACATACTTATAATATAAATACAGATACATAATTTTTTAAGGAATTTTTTTTGCTGATAATATAATAATACTAATATAGTATGAGTGCATGCATCATTTGGTACAATTTAGAAATTCACTAATGGAGTAGAAGGAGTTGGCCACTAGAAAGTCTTTTAGGTTCCTCTTAAACTGATCTTTATTTGTAGCTAAATTTTTTATACTTGATGGTAAATTATTGAAAATGTGTGTTCCTGAGTAGTGGACCCCTTTTTGAACTAAAGTAAGTGCTTTTAGGTCCTTGTGTAGATCATTTTTATTCCTAGTATTGTATGTATGAACTGAGCTGTTTGTTGGGAAAAGGGATATATTATTTATGACAAATTTCATTAAAGAATAAATATACTGAGAGGCAGTAGTTAATATACCCAGTTCTTTGAAGAGGCTTCTACAAGACGTCCGTGAATTTCCTCCACAAATAATACGTATTACACGTTTTTCGACTCTGAAGACTTTTAACTGACTTGAAGAGTTACCCCAAAATATTATACCATATGACATTAGGGAATGGAAGTAAGCAAAGTATGCAAGCTTTGTTATTTTTATGTCTCCTATGTCTGATAACATTCGTATTGAAAATACAGATTTGTTGAGTCGTTTCTGCAGTTCTGTGGTGTGCTCCTCCCAACTAAATTTGCTGTAAGCCCAGGAATTTAATACTGTCAACCTCTTCTATCTGCTCTTCTTCATACTTAATGCATATGCTGTCAGGAAA
The DNA here is from genome assembly GCA_026315105.1 of Locusta migratoria. Taxonomy (NCBI): domain Eukaryota; kingdom Metazoa; phylum Arthropoda; class Insecta; order Orthoptera; family Acrididae; genus Locusta; species Locusta migratoria. Next base: position 207,932,250 of record CM048744.1, on the reverse strand, counting down.
TCTCTTACATGTTCTGAACTGCATGTAGTGAGTCTTTTCAAATATTATGACAATGAGTTGGCTTTAATCCATTTAATAATGTTCATGAAAATATCATTAGCAGACCTTTCTATCACTATGCTTGACGTACTTTTTATTGCAATACTTGTATCATCTGCAAACAAAACGAACTCTGCTTCTGGTAGTGTAACTGATGAGAGATCATTAATGTACACAAGAAAAAGCAATGGCCCTAAGATGGATCCTTGTGGGACACCACATGTAATTTCTTCCCAATCCGATGATGACTGTTGGCTTAATTCACTAGTCACTTGCACTGACACCCTTTGTTTCCTGTTAGTGAGGTACGACTTGAACCATTTTGCAGCATTTCCCGTGACCCCATAGAATTCTAATTTACTTAAAAGGATGTTATGGTTCACACAATCAAATGCCTTTGACAAATCACAGAAAATACCTGCTGCTTGCAATTTATCATCTAATGAATTAAGCACATTCTCACTGTATGTGTAAATAGCCTTCTCGATATCGGAACCTTTCAGAAATCCAAACTGTGTTCTAGACAATATGCCATTTGTGGTTAAGTGGTTGAGAAGCTGCTTGTACATTACCTTTTCTATAATTTTTGAGAATGCTGGCAAAAGTGAAATGGGTCTGTAGTTTGAAGGTATCTCTTTATCCCCCTTCTTGAAGAGAGGTGTAATATCCGCATATTTTAGCCGATCAGGAAATGTTCCCGTTATAATAGACTGGTTACACAAATAACTTAAAATTGTGCTAAGTTCACTAGAACACGCTTTAATTAACTTTGTTGATATTTCATTGTAACAACTAGAATTCTTTGTTTTTAAAGATTTTATTATGGAAGTTATTTCTTGTGGTGAAGTGACTGACATATTCATGTATGTGAAGTTGTTTGTAAATGCCAGTTTCAAATATTCAAGGGCATTATTTACTGACCCAGACAATCCCATACTATCACTAACGGATATAAAGTACTTGTTAAATAGATTTGCCACACTATCCCCATCAGTTTCTAATGTCTCAGCTACTCTTAATCCTACCTGGTCTTGTTCCTTTCTGGTTCTACCAGTCTCCTCTTTCACTATATCCCATATTGTTTTTATTTGGTTTCCTGATGTTGCTATCTTCTTTTCATAGTGCATTTGTTTAGATACCTGAATAACTTCTTTTAATATTTTACAGTATTCCTTATATTTATTTAAATCATCATCATTGCAACAACTCTTGGCTGATAGATACATTTTCCTTTTTGTCTTACATGAAATCTTAATTACTTGTGTAATCCAACATAATTATTATTCAACAACCTGTATTTTGAACAAGTGTACGGAGTCGCCATGGGGAGTCCTCTATCTCCCATGGTGGCCAACTACTTTATGGAAGACTTTGAGAAAAAAGCACTACAGTCAGCACGTCTGAAACCTTCCTGTTTCGGCGCTATGTGGATGACACATTTGTGGTGTGGTCTCACGGAATAGAAACGTTACCCACGTTTCTCCAGCATCTGAACTCTCTCTATCCATGTATACAGTTCACCATGGAGGTGGAAAGAAACGGAAGTTTACCATTCCTGGATGTGATCGTAAAAAGAAAACCTGATGGTACGCTGGGCCATAGTGTCTACCGCAAATCGACGAACACAGAGCTATATTTGCTGGCCACAAGTTGTCATCATCCTGCACAACGTTGTAGCGTCTTACGCTCTATTGTATACAGGGCACATGTGGTCCCAGATACTGCCAGCTTGCCAGGTGAACTACAACATCTAAGAACTGTATTCCAGAAAAACGGTTATTCTGAGCGACAAATACGCAATGCATTTCGATCGAAGCAATCTCAAAGAAAGGATGTTGAAGATTCGGAGGTACCCACTGCAACGGCGTTCTTGCTATATTTTGGTGGCATCTCATCAAGAATAGAACGAATCGTCAAGAGACACGACATCAAATGTGTGTTTCGTCCGCCATCAGAACTGAGGAGTCTATTGTACTCGGTAAAAGACGAACTTGGATTTCGAAAACGCGGCGTATACAAAATATCATATCAGTGCGGAAAATGTTATATACGGCAGACATGTCAAACTGTGCAAGAAAGCTGTACTGAACACGAACGCCACACACGCCTAGGACAACCTAGTAAGTCAGCGGTAGCAGAGCACTGCCTGAACACAGGTCATAAGGCTTGTTATGATAAAACTGAAGTTCTAACGAAAGTGTCATCATTTTGTTACAGTATCTTTAAGGAGACCATACACATTCGTACAGCGGACAATCTTATAAACAGGGATGCAGGTTTTCAGATGAGCGCAGGTTGCAATCCAGCATTGGCTGCAATCAAAACAAAACAGGAGAAACGAGAAAATCGGGTACACGAAGGAACGCAGCGCAACGCAGATACGTAGTTCCAATTTCCACCACAGGAGCGTCCGGCAGCACAGTCATTGCCTACGGCGCACGCAAGGAAGACGCCTCCTTGGCTCACAGCAGAGGACACCATGAGCGTAGCTGCCGACCAAAACTGAACGCTGTTTCGCACATGCGTATTCTCTGCTCATGCCCTGATAAATACCGCCGCCGCCACGCAATTAACATCAGTGGCCTTGCAGTACTGACAGCTACCACCAGTTGTGTCGACGAAATATTGTGGGAGATTCACAATGTCATCCGGCGGCAAACCCGCGAAGTTTATTTAGTACTGTAACTGATTTTACAAAGTATTATGATTGTGTTGTATTGATTATTGAAATACAGCCATTAACGTCATTTATATAGGGTCATTCATCATCATTAATGGTTTCCGAATCACCGTGGCTCAACGCGCTGAGCCAACAACACACCGAACAAGAACGAACGAAAACGATCAGCGTCCGCAACGAAGACAACTACCAAACTACCAACAGAAAAAAAAAAAAAAAAAAAAATCAGTGTGGGAGATATCGGAAATTTTCAAATGAAATATGATTTCTGCAAAGGAGAATTTAAATAAAAAGAATAAGTTGTAACTTTTTTGTTTTATTTGAATCTGCTTTCTGTTAGTTTATTCGCGCAGTTGCAATTCTCCACGTACTGCTCGTTCATTAGTATATGCAACAGTTCCCTTCCCCTTTATTACTTTGAGTGCTGCAAATGACCAAATCAGGGCTTTGAATTAAATTAATGTTATCACATTGGTTTGACGTGCATAATTACATTCCTTGGTAACTTTTTTTTCAGTGCACAGGAGTGTTGTCTGTTGCGCACTGTTTGATTTGATTACATGAAATAAAACAGTTTTTAACTCTAGGGCAATTAATAATTACATCAGTTTAATTTCGTTTACATGAACACAGTACTGACAAATCTTTGTCTTGTGCTGTGTAAACTCAGGTTTTTTTAATTTTTTATTTATTTTTTTCAATACTAGTTTCAAACAGTCTGTTCATATATTGCTTCTCGTCACTCGTCAATCAAACAGGACTATTAGTGACTCAGAATAATTTGACATTTCTGGTGATCACAATCTGCTTCAAATATTACGTAATTTATCTCTGCCAAACATGGAATGTTCTCCCACCAATCTGCATGCTGTTTTCGTGTCGAGGTGAGTGTGTGTAATTTGTTTCACAATCTGTTCATTGAGTTCAGGTTCAGTTAGTTGGTTTAAATTCAAAAAAGGTTCTCAGCCCAATTTTTATAATTCACAGTCGTTGTTAGAAAATACGGATTTCCCTCGCATCATAGTTAGCCTGTTACATTTTTTTTAAAACTATATACAGTGTATCTGTCTCATTCATCAGTTTTTCAATGTATATTTTATTTAAAAGAATTTAGTTTGGTCAGTATTAGCTTGTCATTCAGTTCTGTCAACCACAGACAGTCTTGCTGCCAATCAATCTGTTCCACACACACACACATTCAGCCACATATTATGAATGACGTAATTGTTGTCAAGAGTACTCGGTGGCTAGACAGGAAACGTATATGTTTTCTAGTTGAAGTTTCAGAACAGCGCTTTTAACTCGTAAATAATGCAAGCTATAGTTATTGGCTATTGAAAGTCACACGTGAGTCGTATTTGGGTTGCTAGCCGAATTATTATATCAAGCAAATCCCTATCCCTCAGAAGCGTTTCTTAACGTTACTAACGAAATGCTATCTGCCTATGACACAATGAATTGTTGTTATATATAAAGCAGAGTGTCCGAATGTTTGTGTGCACGTATTGCAAACAAATCTACAGCTTTCTACTAATGTTTATAAAATTTTGCGCACGTAAGCTTCAGTCCATGAGGACTGTCGCCGTAAGTGTTAGGATTACGTACAACTTGTTGTTCACGAGATATGACGTCATTAGAATGAGATGCGCGAAAAACTGCTGTATCAAAAGACAGTGTTGCCCATTTCCTCTTAAACTTCTGGACCGATTTCAACCCAATTTGGTGCACATATTCCCTACCGTGAGGTGACAACGCTGTCGGGTTAAGAACCACATATGACACGTCGTACAGGAGATACAACGTCATAAAAATATAGTTGCAAGAAACTGCCACATACTGCGACGAGACTTTATTCACACACTGTATGACATTGATAGTACTTAGCGACTTGCAACTAACTTTAAACATAATTTCAAACCTCCATTGAGATTTTTCTCGTTGACAATCATAGCAAAACTATGAAAGGAAACAAGTTTCTGGCTTACAACTTTTCCGCAGTTCATGGACTAAAACTACGGCATTCCTTTTGACTTTACAATTTATAATATCTACACTACAAATTATAGCCGCAAGAAATTTTACACACAATATACAGACATATAGTTGAATTTATCTCCGAAATTGTATCACAGTACGACACATAGATCATGAGATATCAGCACATGAACAGTAACATTCATAGAAAACCGCCCTATCACGCACCAACTTGTAATCTATTACTACTTTAGTACTAAATGTATTCGCAACAGATTATTCATATATACAGCACTTATACAAATAAATATATACCTGAAGAATTATACAATTGTACAACATATAACATAATAAATAATAAATCATGCGAATTTTATATGCCATTTTAGGCCAGTCGTCGTAGACAAAAAAATGGCCTTAGGTCCAAAAAAATTGCAGGAAGCTGAATTTTTGGTATGTTGTTAGGACATATTAGAATAGTATTAAACCAAGTTTGCAGCTTCGAAATCCTTTTGCGTAACTTTTAAGAGCCAAAAAACCTCGAAATTTTCGGACTTTTTTCTGGTTTTGGCTTATAACTCGTGAAGGGTGGTTTTTTGACGAAAAGTCACTCACACCTCTATTAATGTAGATATAATATTCTAAAATTTAAGCCTAACCGCAGCTCTGTAAGTCCAATAGTTCCCGAGATATTGGACTTCAAAAATTGACTTATTTCTCCCAAAAGTTCAAATTTTCGATTTTAGTCATCTTTCGGCTAGAATATTGGCTCTAATGATCATCCCACGGGGAATGTCATACAAAACAAAGTTATAGAGCAGGTATTTAACTTTAATCTAAGTACTGAACGAAGTCCATAGGCCCAATAGATTTCTAGTTATCGTTAAAAAACGAAGACTTGGGGAAATTGGAGTAGTCAGTAAATTGACCCAGGCGAATTGCAGTCCTCTTCTCCTGTGTATGTTAAAGAAAAAGGAAGAATTGCTCATTGACGATGATTAATAACGCATCGTATATAAAAAGGATTTTTTCAACACTGTTTTCCGCAAATATTGAACAGAAAAGTTCCTTGAGTCACTTCCTGCCATTATGGAACCGCCGGCCCCCATGAATATCATGAGGTGGTGAAAACCTCTAAGTCTCACCCCTATGTTGACAAGCTGAGGATACTGGTGGCTCTCCACAATGCCTCGGGCTTTCGAGTACAGTGGTTGATCGTAGGTCACAAAACATGTTTCCTGACCGTAAATGCTTGTTCTTTAACTGGCTTCTAAAAGTGATGTTAAAACAGTGTCGTAGTCGGTTGGGGGAGCATGGATAAAAGGGATATATACAATCTTTGAACGTTTGTAAGGAAGATCTGCTGTCACTTGGTCCATGAATCCATTCCATCCTGGGATGCCTGGCATTTTACTTGCTTTTCCAAACTACCACAGCAGGTCTGCTGATTTTGGCAAAATGACCTCAGCGATTTTCACTTCGTTAATTGAAATGGCTGACAAGCCAAATTTCTTTCTAAAAGAAGAATGTTTAATGTGTATGGCAGGGTGGGAACCTGATAGACTCGGCAGATACAGACATCAAACGTGGTTTGTTTATGTCTGGGCGAACGGATGAGTGAGGGGTCATGATCATTGTACCACCCATTTCATGGAACGTAGGAACGTATTGTCTCCATCAATTGTGTTAACGTTCACATCTGCATTGTCGAAGACAAAATGCATAAAAGCTCCTTTGTCGACTGGTTGGGCCACTTCTCCACGGAAGGTAGCGGAACTTTCAAAATGCATAGCCTCCGTATATGTACAAGAAATTCCCATACAGTGTCAAAGTTCAACAAGGTGCTTTGATTCAAATTTTCTATACAAATAGGTTCCAAAGCTTATTTGAATTGAGGATAGGAAAGATTTGGGCCTCGTTGCAGCCATAAGTACATGAGCAAGTCCTATGCACTTCTTTTTCCACTGTTCAAGAGAAGGATGCTTCTGCGTCTTTTAAAAAAGGATCTGACGGGGGATATTGAATAGTGTCAAATGTTTGGGAACGAATGTCTTGCCGGATAATCTCTGCTGCAGCTTTGACAACTCTAAGCCGCTCTTCAGCAGGATCGCTAAGTCTTTGATTGTACCACTTTTCATGAAGAATGTTTTGTCCAATGTCTGTGAACATCAAGACTGGGCTGTGATAGGGACCAACCTGCGCAAAAATAATTTTTCCGCCATATCGCTTTTTTAGATGAGCTTGAACACTTGCAGCTGCTGGTTTGTAATCACATGTGAAGGTCTTTGCAAACAAGTCACTTATGGAAAATTGGTTTTCCTGTCTTGTTTCTGCAGGGTATGTATATATACGCTCCATACCTTCGATAAGAAAGGGATGTTCAGGACGGCCTTGTTTACCTCCTGCACCAGTAGATCGCGACAAGGAGGCAGTTTTACGTAGCAATGTTTGTGGTACTTACCCTCAGTAGCAACAAGTTCACTTATACATGAAAGACGCCGAAGAATGTGTTGCCCCCATTCACTAGATTGTCTAGCTTTTTCCACAATCGATTCTTTCACTTCCAGTGTTTCCCTTTGATGGAGTTCATCCTGTAGATATTTGGGCAATTTTATCTGCTGCTCGAAATATTCCTTGAAAAATTTTTTCACCACAAAGGAAACAATAATATCCAATGATGTGACGCCTTGAATCCGACGCACTTTTCAGCCTTTCCCCACACGAAGACGATGGTTGAGCAAATCAAACATCTCCTTCTCGCAGGACAAATGCTTACTTTCCACAGTGTACCTCTTCCTGCATGCGTCATGTACGGTCACTTCATTTAAACAGCACAAAAAAACTCCTGTACCTCTCAAGCCCACGTTTCTGACTCATTTTTGTCAGCGTCTAAATTCCGCGTTGTTTCACTGTCACTGTTCCCTCTGCAAGCACTTACCGACGACCCCGAAACAAACATGAGACGGGGGTAGCTCCGACATATTGTAAAACAGAAAGTACTTAAAACTCCACCAAGATCAAGATTTAGACGATTTTTGATTGAAACGTACTTCACGGATCCGAATACGGCTCTTTCTAAGGGCAGACTGGGTGTAGTGGGGAAGGCCTCGCAGGCGAGAAGTTTGGGACGGAGGACAGAACACCCGCTAAGTCACGACTCTGAGTAAGGGGGATGGGAGGAGGATTGATACCTTCGCACAACAAAAGGCCTCGCTACGAACGAAAGACCCAATCCCTTAATGGCTGACCAATACCCAAAAACGGAGAGGCTTTCGTCTATTTTTTTTTTTTTTTTTTTTTTTTACCGCAATACCTACATTCACAAATATATTTGTATGCGCTAACACATAATTACACCTATTTATATACAATATCTTAATAATCATCGTCAATGAGTAAGTCTTCCTTTTTCTTTAACATACACAGGAGAAGAGGACTGCAATTCGTCTGGGTCAATTTATTGACTACTCCGATTTTTCCAAGTTTTCGTTTTTTAACGATAACTAGAAATCTATTGGGCCTATGGACTTCGTTCAGTACTTAGATTAAAGTTAAATACCTGCTCTATAACTTTGTTTTGTATGACATTCCCCGTGGGATGATCATTAGAGCCAATATTCTAGCCGAAAGATGACTAAAATCGAAAATTTGAACTTTTGGGAGAAATAAGTCAATTTTTCAAGTCCAATATCTCGGGAACTATTGGACTTACAGAGCTGCGGTTAGGCTTATATTTTAGAATATTTTATCTACATTAATAGAGGTGTGAGTGACATTTCGTCAAAAAACCACCCTTCACGAGTTATAAGCCAAAACCAGAAAAGAGTCCGAAAATTTCGATGTTTTTTGGCTCTTAAAAGTTACGCAAAAGGATTTCGAAGCTGCAAACTTGGTTTAACACTATTCTAATATGTCCTAACAACATACCAAAAATTCAGCTTCCTGCAATTTTTTTGGACCTAAACATACCTGACGACTGGCCTATTTGTATTTTGATTGCTATCTTTCTTTGCGTGGATACTGCACGTATAATTTTGTACATTATGCAAGGCAGCCTTATTTCTTGTATATTCTCGGGTAAATATACCATGTTTTTAGAAAAAAAGGAGATGGATAGAGAGAGAAGGGATAGGAGAAGTACAAACTCAAGGCAGAATAAATAAAGAAAAACCGAGGAACGCCTGGTTTTTAGCTAGTTTTCCTATACATTATACTTAATGTTAACACATTTTATTGTAAATGACTCTGAAATGTTCTGTTATTCGAACAATCAACGATAATGGCTCTGATAAGTACTTATCTTTGTAATTAAAAATCTCACACACTGAATTTGAAATTACGAATTTCACTGAAGTTATAATATAGCGACTTATTTTATGATTTTCCTTGGCTCTAATCTTAATACTGGGAGTGACAAGTACTAACTACCACATTATACAAAATAAGGTTATTTTAAATGCTTACTAACACCAAAGGTGGACTTTGTGATGGCTTGTTGACAGCTCGAAATTTAATTGCAAATGAAAACTTAATCGTTCATCCAATACTAAAATTGAAGAAACGGATTTGTAGAGGAGAAAATCACCAAAACTTTGTGTAGCGCCTACGTATTTGGTGGAAGAAACAAATGAGATAAGTTTAAGCGATTAATTAACCCGCCTGACTTCCGCTTCCCAATTAACTGTGGACTTACCTGTTAATTTTCTGTTGCTGCAACCGTTTCCAGCATCGGACGTCCTCTCTTCTAGCAGGGATTTCGGTTATTTAATAAGTGAACAAAATGGTAGAATCAGGAGAGGCTACAGCCAAGAAGTCGAAAACTTCAGTTAAATAATAAATCTCTTCTGAAAGTATCACAAAGAATTACGAGATAGCCTGTTACACCAAATAAATGAATTACTAATTCCTGCTGTAGGACAAAACAAGAATGAAAGAAGAGAAAACATCGTAATGTTCGAACATTTAAATAATTCGCCCAAGCCGTCCGCGGTGGCCGAGCGGTCTGCGGCGCGCCAGTTACGTTCTGCACGGCCACTACGGTCTGGGGTTCGAATCCTCTCTCGGGCATGGATATTTGTGCCGTCCTTAGTTTTAGCTAGTTCATAAGTAGTTTGTAAGTTTAGGGACTGATGACATCGTAGTTAAGTCCCATAAGCTCTACAAACATTTGAAAATTTGATTTGAATTCGCCCAACCTTTGAAGAGAGACAGCATTAATAGTGCTCCATGATGATATCCGTTACTCATGAATACAACAAACTGATTCGAAACCAGGGGCGGTACAAATTCAAATTCATGGCGCCTACCGCCCGAAGTGGAAACCGTAGCTCATTTCGTAAACTCGAGACCGAATGCGACTTCTTCATCTTAATTGCGAAAACCAGCTCGGTAAAACTGTAAAGTTCACGTCGAGTAACACAATAATTTAAGAAGATCAAACATGGCGGCTACTTCTGTGTACCAGACGATCGCGGAAGTGTCCTTCCATGAACTTCAAGCAACTGAGAGCGGCCACGTCGCTCACGCCAGTTTTGTTAACGCGAATTTCGCATCGCTAATTCTTCTGCCAGGAAAACTAGAAACGTGTTGCTAACTTCATCCAGAGTACCGTTAGAGTCCGGTTTAACGGCTCCTGTATCTTTCCGCGAAGAAGACTGACCCTCTGGATTCAAATTTAACAGCTCTTTCGGCCTTCTTGTCAGTTTATTGTATTAATTATATCAGCACCCGTCATATTATTTCGCTCTCACGAGACGATGGCCCTCTCGTCAAGCGAGCAGACGGCGATACTAGATTGTCGGAGAAAATTTATTGTATGGTGATTAATTGGCAATTAATTTTATCAATTTCATGAATATTAATTAGACCTAACTTGTCATATACCAAACGAATCGTCATTTTAATAGGATTTGTATCCATTATTAGAAAGGTAAGCATTACACAGTCTCATAAAGAATTATTACTGTACTTCACGCAGCAGTTGTCGATAGTAAAATATATATGTCAACACGACATGTTTCTGAACGACATTACCCCGTTATCAAGTTCTGTAAAACAAGGAAACGTAAGACTAATTAGGGCACTGTACCACAAATATTCCAGTGAAACTAACCTCCTACCTGCCATAAAACTTATCTGCTGCTTGGAAGCATCGTTAAACACAATAGCTGTGTAAGAAAATTGTCAAAAATAAAATAAAACTTTGAGCAGTACCACACGTTTCTCATATGGCAGCAAGTTGCGCACTAAAGGACAGTTGATCCAACTTCAAAGATTGTCCATTTGCTTAACCGCTGTCATTGGTGGCCAAAGATACTCTAGTCAAGATACCTAACATTTATTCATAAAATGTCCCTAATTTAAAGGTTTTGTAACGGAACTACGTTATAAATTTTTTTCCGTAAAGTTAAATACAAGAAGTCGATATTTAATATATGCAAACACATCAGTGTTCTCAAGGAGGAGGGTGCAAAAACGTGCCCAGTAATGGTTTTTAGATAGTTGTCTTTTCTTTGAACATGCTGCTGGAATCCTCTCTCAACGCAGAAAAGATCTCAATTTCTTCGATATTTGATAATAACCAACCTTTTTCCTCATAGTGAATGACTTTCATTTATGGAGGCCAACGAATGGCGTTCAATTTTCAGGTGTTTTGCCACTGTAGATCAGCCATTCTCGCTATTACTGTGCTCTTTAAACCGCACCTTAAAATTCCTTCCCGTTAGTCCTATATACTTCATTTCACAATCATTACACTTAATTCTGTATACCCCCGCTTTCCCATGAAGGCTGGCAATGTTGTTCATGTCAACTTTATGCTGGTCAAAGAAATGTCTTCACACTGTATTTCCACTTTTGTGTTTCTTCCTTCCATATCTCCTACCGTTTCAGAGATATCTGAAGCGATTTGACACTTTGTATGTGTCTGTCTGTACCGTGTTACCACTTTGTAGGTTGCTCTGTTGACCCGATGGCCACTAAATTGTACAGACGTCTTTGTTGGTCGCCAACGACCAGAACCTCCCTCGGCAGCATTACCTGGATTCCGCTAGAGGGCGGCACTACGCATTATCTAGGCCACTTTGCGTCAGATCGAAGAAAAACAGCATTTAAAAGTAAAAGCTTTTCAGATTTAATATAGAACAACTTTTGTTTGAATTATTTTTCGATATTTTGACTTTGAAAGTTGGTACACATGTAGTGTAATCCTTCAGATGACTCTATCGTCATTTTATTTTTCTGTAAGTCATTTCATGGACGTTAAAAGAACGGTTTGAGGTTGACATATCATCTAGCGAAAAAAAAAAAAAAAAATTCTGCACAACTAAGAAAACTATCTAATTAAGTACAATAAAAAAGTACATTAAAAGAGGAATCCACTGCAGTAAATTGTAAGAATATTGTAACAATAAAATAGCAGGGTGGATGAGGGTCCATTTCAACGAAATATTGTAATCTTTGGTAGAAAATAAAGACGGCAGTACTAAATGTTTCACATTATAGACGAAGTAGCTAACTAAAAATAATGTGTACCGAAAGGGTAAAAAAAAAAGGTGAATGAAATTATAAGAATAAAACTCGCACTGACCTTTCATGGCACATTTTTGCAAAAATTTCGGACAAAAAATTAATAACAGTATAAATAATAACAATTTAAATATATATATATATATATATATATATATATATATATATATATATATATATATATTAAATATTATAGTATACTATGTTATTAAATATATTTTATGTTTATTTATTTACACGTATTTGCCAACTAAGGACCACGTTACTATTCTTCTGTACAATCTGTCGTTTCTTCTTTCTGTTCCCTAAGGTTATCCTTGTTCCTGCTACCACTTTCATCAGATGTTCAAGTGTTAATTTCCTGTCGGTCTTACTCGTAGTTTTTGAAGCCTCCTAACCAGGAGTTGAGTGTTTTCCTACGTTGAATTATGTTGAAATTTTTTTCTTTAATCTCATATCATTTATTTTCTCCAGATGATCGAAGAACTTTAGCCTTCACTTTCTCATTTCTGTTGTGACCAGTTTAATAAATTGGTACATAACCTACTTGCTCATCTTTACCCATTTTCACCAATTTCTCTTTGTTCAGCTAGAACCTTACACAGATTTGCTCATTCGTTTTTTCTAGAACGGAGAGGGTTCCTACTGCATATTCTGCCTATGTACCTAATCGAAGTTTCACAGCTTCTTCCTCTATTCCAGTGACCGTCATTGTTTCTCCCAAATATTGAAAGAGTTTTGACCTTTCGGTGCGTCCAGTAATCGTGAGAAGGTCTTTAAATGAAATTTGTTAGACATGAATTTCCATCTTCTCTTGTGATATCGGTAAATCAAATTTAGCTGCAGACTTTGCTAAGATTTCTATTTCATTAACTGCATTCGTGTACAAGACAGTAATATCTGCAAAAGGAGTGCGTGTATCGTCAGTGTTTTAACTGACCCTTCAAAGAAAGGATCCTTTCAGATTGTGTGTGTGTGTGTGTGTGTGTGTGTGTGTGTGTGTGTGTGTGTGTGTTTCTCAGCGTCCTTCATTATCTTTCCTATAGTTGAATAGCATTTGGGAGAGCACGTAATCCTGTCTCAGACATTTCTGGGTTTAAAAAGGTTCAGAAATCTTGCCTAGAAATGTCATATTCGACTGGTTAGCTCTCAATATAATAATTTATGTTATTTTCCTATGAATTTCGCAAAAAACAAACGTTGTAAAATGTGGATGACTAGCACATGTTTTGATTATGTTTTTCAGATTGATAATTTGTTGCGAACGGCTCCTCCCTTTTCTAAGACGACCTTGATATTCCCATGCCTGTTTCTGTTACTATTTTGTAATATTTAATTTTATATTATTTATATTTGATGATTGTTTCCAAAATATTTGGAAAATTCATAAACTACCGGAAAACATATACGTGTATCGTAATACTTGGTTCTTACCATTTCCAAACGGAAAACGAGTTTAAGGAATCAAGAATTTAGACCTCATTACATGCCATTTTTATGTGCACGAACAGAACTGGCTCTTTTTTCTGAGCAATTTTGTTGACACAAAGTACGCTGTATATTTTCCGAGAAAGCCGCCGGGCAGACATTTTAAAAGTGCATGGCGTTGTAGGGGATCCCCCGTGGTTGTTTTCCAGAGGAGAGGTCTCTCGCTTGGAAATTACCAGCGGCGGCAAGTAGAATGCGACGGTTTACACACATCATCACCTATCAATTGGTTGCAGAAAATACTGAGCAATTTAAACATGCCTTATCTTGGAAACGACTTCTCCAACCCAAAAGTGTGTGAAATTTCAATTGATGGCTCTATTAGACACTTTGGCACAATAATAATAATAATAATATTAATAATCTCCACCTGCACGTTTTAAGGGAAGACATATTTCGCAGAGTATTGAGAAAAGATTTGAATGTTTTATTTTAGAATAGCACTATATAGGATTTCTACAATGTATGTGACATACTTCAGTATTTTGTGTGACCACCTTTAGCCTTTTTGGGGGCTTGTACTGTTCGTGGCATGGAATGAACAAGGTTTGCGCACGTGGCAGGCTCAATTTCATAACACCATATTTAAAAAAAGTTATTCTTTTCTCGTGGTGTAACAATGTTTCCTGAGTTTTGCAGTTACAATATCTTATAAATTCACAATAGGGTTCATATCAGATGAATTTGGGGCCCACCATAATTGCGGTGAAATCCGAGATCTGAGGCACATTGCTGGATCGGTGACAACTATTGAACGGTCCTATGTGTGGTGTCGCACAAGTCTAAAGTGCGCGCCACCTACTTTCGCCGCGCGCCGCCATGCACGCACGGCGCGGCGTTCTTATGACGTCAGCCACGAGCGCCCTCTGGTACATCTCCGCTCGTGGCCACCATTGAACGACATCGTTCACTTGGGACTGAGATAGGAAGCAACTAACTCTTCGGAATCAGATAGGCACCAGTGAAGACTTGGCTATCGGATAGGCAATAGGCAGGCCTCTAGCTCAACTATGTATCCGCAGTCTGCAGTACTGAGCTATGTAAAAGTTAAGTATTACTAAGTCTCTAAGAAATAGTGTTTCTAGTTTCTGCTGTCCCACTGGCTGGTCATCTCCTACATGCACAAGCGTGCATCCTTTATTACTGTGTCGGTCTTTCTACTCGGCCACCGACATTTACGACGGAAAAGAGACACAAAAGCGGCGACGAGGCTGGGACACAAAACTATGTTAGCACCACTAAAATAGTCCTTAGCAGTATTAAAAACTTCCTTCTTAAGTATGTCACAGAATGCCATCCCATTGATGAACCCGTGCAAACGTTAATTCTTCCCAACATTTTGGAAGTTATTGGTCCCCACAGCATAAAACTTTCACTACATTTATTAATTTCCACAGCACATTCCTTCTTTAACATCTGTCCGGGCTCTATATACAGTTTTACACCACCTTCATTACCGAATACATTAAATTTTTTTCGTTTGAAAAAATCACCCTACACCAATCCTTAGTTATCGAATTTTTATAGATCTCAACAATTTTTTTTTTTTCTGCCTTGGATATGCTTTTTTTGTCAGGTGTGGATTCTTTGATGACTTTTTCTTTTCTCATGTGTGGCAGACGTCTTAGCACTGTTTGGTGTGAAACTCAATGACCTAGATCATGTTGCAACTTGCACGAAACCTGCGCGGAACTCAACATTCGTCCTTGTTTCGCCATTGCTCTCAGTGCCCTGCACAATCTTGGGCCGGCATTCTTCTTGCGACCACATTTATGCCTCAAACTTGTCATCCCTGTCTCCTTTCTTTAAAACATTACGCATTGTTTTATTATCAATGTACAACCTCCTAGCAATTTCCCTGTGGAACGTTCCTTACAAACTAAAGGCATGCTTCCATGGAGATAGTCTTTCTCTCGCCCCATAACCTAAAAAAGAGAAATATATCAAGCTTCAAATCTCTCAAGTTACAGGAAAATAATTCTATCTATTGAGAAACAGAATAATGGCTCTCTAAACACTACAACTAGGTGTATATGGCGGGAATTTCAAGCATATGCGTGCATCTTGTGGCCAAATATTGTAATTCCATAAAATGCATTTTTAAAAACCATCAGATGTTTATTCAAAACCTTATATATCTACCAGTTTCGGTCAATAGACCATCTTCATGGATAAAAAGATCTATGAAGATGGTCTATTGACCGAAACTGGTAGAAATATAAGGTTTTGAATAAACAGCTGATGGTTTTTAAAAATGCATTTTATGAAATATATTACGGCTGTTGACACTCGCCTCACCAAAGCATTCAAAATATTGTAATGTCTCCCAGGAGCCGTATTTAAATGTGCCTCAGAAGCTGGTACCGTGAACACGGCTAATATCAAGATAAATCTTGGCACATTGTTCTATCACTCACATTACACCAATTAACCTACCGAAACTGAGCTTTTAATAACAAATACCACTTGAAGAGTATCTTAACTTGATAGTATGGAAACTCTGGTATAAATAGAGGTCTGTTAGAAAATGAGGTTGAAATCGAAATATTGGGCCAGTATACGTCATGGGGATATATATATATTTTTTTTTATTGACCGGAGTGTAGCCATTGTTAATGGCGTTGTGTTCATAATTTAGGGTATCAGTTACTTAGTTGTGGGCTTGCTTATTCTTATATTGCCGTATGCCCCAAATTACGCATGCGCAAAAACTGCTCTCCTCAACCTCTTCTAAAACAGCTGAATATTTGTGACAACGAAGTCATTGACCCTCGAAATCTCTAAATATTCGGGAGAAATGACCAAACGTTTATGGCAAGCAACAGCACAAAATTGATTCATAGATCTGTTATAAACTCGATGAAGGTGAAATAATATAACATGCAGCCAGACAAGAACCCCAACAAAAAAAGTCATTAACAACAAGGGCAACCGTGTTTAACTAATTATTTAATTACAATTCAGTTTCCGATTATGTGAAGGCTTTCACAGTTATTGTGTCACCAGCTAACAGTTCACAATAAAATTAAAAATTGAAACGCATCAGAGCAGTGATTCCCAACCTGTGGGCCGCGCATCTCTATTGGTTCATGGGTCATATTCAAGTGGGTCGCCGGGGGACTTTAAAATATAAATTTCTGAAAGACGGAAAAATTTGAAAGTCTATCCGTACCCAAAGACTGGAAAGTTGCCCAAGTTACTCCAATATTCAAGAAAGGCAATAGGAGTGATACCCAAAATTACAGGCCTTTCTCATTGACGTCGATTTGCAGTAGGATTTTGGAACATATACTTTGTTCGAATATTATGAACTACCTCGAAGAGAACGACCTATTAACCAGTAGTCAACACGGATTCAGAAACTATCACTCTTGCGAAACACAGCTTGCCCTTTATTCACATGAAGTGTTAAGTGCCATCGACAAGGGATCTCAAATCGATGCGATATTTTTGGATTTCAGGAAGGCTTTTGACACTGTACCCCACAAGCGGCTTCTTATGAAATTGCGTGCTTATGGAATATCTCCCAAATTGTGCGATTGGATTCACGATTTTCTATCAGAAAGAACACAGTTCGTTGTAATTGACGGTAAATCATCGAGTAAAACAGAAGTGATATCTGGCGTTCCACAGGGAAGCGTTATAGGTCCCCTACTCTTCCTCGTGTTTATAAACGATTTAGGAGACAATCTGAGTAGCTCCCTTAGACTGTTCGCGGATGATGCTGTCGTTTATCGGTTAGTGAAGTCAACAGAGGATCAAAAGCAACTGCAAAGCGATTTAGACAAAATTTCTGCATGGTGCGAAAATTGGCAATTGACACTAAATAGCCGGCCGCGGTGGCCGAGGAGACTAAGGCGCTCCAGTTACGGTCTGCACGACCTTTACGGTCGGGGGTTCGAATCCCCCCTCTGTCATGGATATTTGTGCCGTCCTAGTTCGTAAGTAGTTCATAAGTAGTTTGTAAGTTTAGGGACTGATGACCCCGTAGTTAAGTCCCATAGACTATACAAACATTTGAACATTTTTTTGACACTAAATAAAGAAAAGTGTGAAGTAATACACATGACCACTAAAAGAAATCCGCTGAACTTTAATTACGCGATAAATCAGACAAACCTTAAGGTCGTAGATTCTACCAAATACCTAGAGTTACAATTACGAACAACTTTGACTGGAGAGAACACATAGAAAATATTGTGGGGAAGGCGAACCAAAGGTTACGTTTCATCGGCAGAACGCTTCGAAGATGCACCAGCTCCACCAAAGAGACTGCCTACATCACACTTGTGCGTCCTTTCCTGGAGTACTGTTGCCCCTTGTGGGACCCTCACCAGGTGGGACTGACGGAAGATATTGAGAAGGTTCAGAGAAGGGCAGCTCGTTTTGTTTTATCACTTTACGGGGGGTACGGGGGGGGGGAAGCGTCACGGAAATGTTTCACGGATTGGGGACGAAAACATTAAAAGAAAGACGTTATTCATTGCGGCGTGATCTGTTTGCGAAGTTTCAATCACCGACTTTTACTTAAGAATGTGAAAATATTTTGCTAGCACCCACCTACTTAGGGAGACATGACCATCCCAATAAAATAAGAAAAATCAGATCGAAAACGGAACGATTTAGGTGTTCTTTCTTCCCGCGCGCTATTAGAGAATCGAACGGTAGAGAAAAGTTATGAAAGTGGTTAATGAACCCTCTGCCAGGCACTTGAATGTGATTTGCAGAGTATCTATGTAGATGTAGATGTAGATTTCAACAGCAAAGTTTTATATTCTCAAAAGTTATCTATAAAAACTGCTCTACACAATATTCATAATGACAACTCCAACTAGCCACAAGTATGGTAGAAGTGTTTATCTTCTTAAACCATTACCGGTTTCGGATTTTTACAAATCCAGTTATAGTACCGAGTCCCTAGGTTAGACAAAAATTTATCGTTTACTATTTGCTGAAGTTAGCTTTAGGTTTCTTAATGTTCGTCTTTATCAACTTATTTATACAAGAGATTTGTAGTTAAAATACATGGACTGTGTCGAAAGCTTACATTTGCGTCTTATTTTTCCTGTAATTTTATTGTGTATTGTATTTTACACTTTTTAAATGTGCGCTGCATGTGTGCTTTTAGCGTAGGAGTTTCATATGACACTCCGCACTGTATCGGTGTGTAAAGACACCATGATAAAATTGTTCGTATTCCGCACTACAATCAATTACAAAAATTGGCCAGTTCTACATGGGCGACATAAACATTGTTTACAAAGATTTTACAGTAGTGAAGTTGTTCGGTTGTCACAACGCAACCTACAAATAAAGCCTAACCTCACAAGTCTGTGTGAGCTTTGACGTCAGAGTTCTGTGGCTGAGCAGTGCTGTCTGTGGTTGAAGCGGTGTTTGAAAGCATGGTCAAGGCATGGCTTTCTTTTCGTAAAATTTGATACGGAAACCTTGTTCTTACTGTTATACAGGATTCGGAGTGTTACTGAGCACGTGCTCAAAATGCCAAGCAAATGTTGTACACATAATTATGGGGCAAATTACGAAAACGGTTCAAAAGCTGCGTCTTTTCATTCTCGTATGAAGAAGCCACGAGACTGAAATGGATGGCTGCAGATCATAGGAAAGACTGGGTACCCAGTAACCAATCCCTTGTAAGTACCGTACCAGAAATTCAACATTATTACTATGTGGTTACTCTTTTTAGTACCTTTATGTACGTAACTGAAAATTCTAATCAAAAGTCTGACTATAACTAAGTACAGTACAGTTAAGCTCACTTTATGCAGTTCTCAGCTAGATTTCATTTGTTGTTGTTGGTCTTCAGTCCGGAGACTGGTTTGATGCAGCTCTCCACCCTACTCTATCCTGAGCAAGCCTTTTCATCTCCTCATAAGAACGACAACCCACATCCACTTGAATCTGCTTACTATACGCGTCTCTTGGTCTCCCTCTGCGATTTTTACCCCACGCACTTCCCTCCAATGCCAAATTTACGATTCCTCGGTGTCTAAGAATGTGTCCTACCAAGCGATCCCTTCTTTTAGTCAGGGTGTGCCAAAAATTCCTTTTCTCACCAATTATGTTAAGTACCTCTTCATTAGTTATGCGATCTACCCACCTAATCTTCAGCATTCTTCTGTAGCACCACATTTCAAAAGCCTCTATCCTCTTCCTGTCCGCACTGCTTATCGTCCATGTTTCACTCCCGTACAAGACAACACTCCACACAAATGCCTTCAGAAAAGACTTCCTTACACATGAATTAATATTCGATGTTAGCAAATTTCTCTTTTTCAAAAATGCTTTTCTTCCCATTGCCATTCTGAATTTTATATCCTCTGTACTGCGACCATCGCATGTTATTTTACTACCCAAGTAACAAAACTCATCCACCACCTTCATTGTTTCGTTAACTAATCTAATTCCTTCAGCATCGCCTCATTTTCTGAGACCGCATTCCATCATTTTTGTTTTTCTCTTGTTAATGTTCATTTTATACGCTCTCTTCAACACACTGTCCATTCCATTCAACTGCTCTTTCAGGTCCTTTGCTGTCTCTGACAGAATTACAATGTCATCAGCAAAACGCAACGTTTTTATTTCTTCCCCCTGAACTTTAATCCCTATTCCAAATTTTTCCTTGCTTTCCTTCGCCGCCTGCTCGATGTACAAATTGAATAGCATCGGAGAAAGGCTACAACCCTGTCTTACTCCCTTCCCAACTGATGCTTCCCTTTCATGCCCTTCGAGTCTAATAACTGCGGTCTGGTTTTTGTACAAGTTGTAAATAACTCTCCTTTCCCTGTATTTTACGCCTGCTGACTTCAGAATTTGAAAAAGTGTATTCCAGTCAACATTGTCAAATGCTTTCTCCAAATCTACAAAAGCTAAAAATGTAGGTTTGCCTTTCCTTAATCTATCTTCTAAGATAAGACGTAAAGTGAGTATTGCCTCCCGGGTTCCTACGTTCCTCCTGAAACCAAACTGATCTGTCCCGAGGTCAGCTTCTACCAGTTTTTCAATTCTCCTGTAGATAATTCGTGTTAAAATTTTGCAACCATGACTTATCAAACCGATGGTTCTGTAATTTTCACACCTGTCTGCGCCTGATTTCTTTGGAATGGGGATTATTACATTTTTAATAAAGTCTGAGGGTTTCATTTATCGGTTAAATTTTATTTACCATTACGACGGAGTAGTGTGCTAATGTTGGCAACAAAGTGATCGCTTTACTACAATTTACTAACCGGATAATGG
The DNA here is from genome assembly GCA_026315105.1 of Locusta migratoria. Lineage (NCBI taxonomy): Eukaryota > Metazoa > Arthropoda > Insecta > Orthoptera > Acrididae > Locusta > Locusta migratoria. The sequence continues at coordinate 207,911,285 of CM048744.1, read as the reverse complement.
TATATGCAATAACCTGACAACCATAAAGCAGGGACAGCACTGCTTCTTTATTTGATCAACACGAAAAATTATTCCCTCTCATTATGTGTGATTATGTTTTCAAAGAACATTCGAAGGTAACTGCCAACATCAGCACACTATGCCCCCAGGACGGTAGATAAAATTTTACGAATTTGTCAGTTTAACTTCTGGCTCTACGTTAACAGTAAATTGTATGCTTCTTCTCAGGAATATCATCTGCATTTCAATGCAAACGACATGACGATATTGAAAGAATAACCACTGCTTATAACCCACAAACTGGCAAACTCCTTGCATCTCCTTTGGACCGTCCACGTTTAAAGAAAGGTTGATGAAAACTTATGTGGAACTTCGTGAAGAATACTTGTGATCAGTTTACAATCAATGCACAGGTTCCTTAATTTTCTTACGCTAATGTTAAATACCTAACACAGAATAGTTCATCATAAAAAATTGCTTAACGAATCTCATGTTTATCTCTTTATTTCCAGATGCCAGGATAACATAAGTATTTCTCATCAAAACAAGCACCATCTCGAGTAGATCCAGAGAGTCGTCGGGAACGTTTTGAGAAGCCAAGCCCTTCAAAAATTCATTGAGTGTGGAATCACACTCAGAAATTATGGAGATAACATTTGCTAGTTTAGGAGAACTTAAATCAAAGCTATGTGATTGTGTAAAGCAAAGTGACTGGTTCACAATAACCAAACTAAACAATTTGTGTCTTTTTTTCTGAAACTTTCTTGTTTCTTTCAGTACATGTGAAATATTTCGTGGATCTCTCTCTCTCTCTCTCTCTCCATTATCTTTGAAAACCTTCTCCAGGTGTTCTAATTCTCCGTGGAGGTTATCTTCGTCAGATATTATATGCGCTCGATTAATTAAAGTGCTGAGGACACCAGCAGTTTGCGAGGGGTGATGGCAGCTCGACGCCTGTAAGTATAGATCAGTGTGCGTCGGTTTCCTATACACAGAGTGACCCAGTGATCCATCATTCTTTCTTTGTACTAGCACATCTAAAAAGGGTAAAGTTCCGTCTTTTTCAATCTCCATCGTGAACTTGATGTTGTCATGCAGTGAATTTAAATGAGAGTGCAATTTGTCAAGTTCTTTTCTACCATGAGGCCATGTAACAAAGGTGTCATCTACGTAGCGCCAGAACACTATGGGCTTTAAAACAGCAAACTCAAGTATCTTCTCCTCAAAATCCTGCATAAAAAGGTTAGCCACCACAGTGGCAAAGGGCTCCCCATGGCAACGCCGTCAATTTGCTCAAAAAATTCTTTATTAAATAAAAGGTACGTCGAGGAGAGTATGTGTTCAAACAAGGCTGTCAGTTCTGCACTAAATAAGTTACCAATAAGATGTAATGAATAGAATGAAGGCACTTCGGTAAAGAGTGAGACCACATCAAAACATATAAGGATGTCTGAGCTACTGAGCTCAATAGATTTCAATAGATGGACAAAATCTTCAGAACTGCGTATATGGTGACAACACTTACCCACATACGGCTTGAGTAGAGATGCCAGGTGTTTGGCAGTAAAATAGATCAGAGCACCAATGTTACTCACTATTAATCTCAGTGGGCATCATCCTTGTGAATATTGAGGAGACCATAAAGTCTAGGTTGTACTGCATTATGTGGTTTCAGACTCTTGTTAACTTGTTCAGGTAGAAAACATTCATTTATCAGTGCAGTAGTTTTCCTTGATATCCGGCTTGTTGGATCCTTTTCGATTTTGCGATACGTAGAATCACTTAGCTGACTGGATGAAGAAATACGCCGGAAAAACTTCAGAAGTCACAATTAAAAGGTCTTTCTGGTACACGTCACAAATTTAAAAGAAGTTTTTTTTAACTTGTGACGTATACCAGAAAGACCTTTTAAATGTTTTATGGTTATGACTAGTGGTTTTTTATGCAGAATACATGAAACACTATGACTTACAATTCTGCACACCATAGGAACGAAATCGATACATGAATTTTTGTAAAATAATATTTCATAGCCCCTACCATGCTGAAATTTCTTATTTTAATTTGGCTATTGACGAACTCATCCAGATTAAAGTGGATATTGTCGCTAAAAGAAACCAGATTCACACCAACGTCCGCTTACTAATTCCCACCATGCCACGCTGCCGTCAGTGAAGTTTGTACGTCGTATCTCAAACCGTTTCAAAGTTCCGATGATTTTCTTCTTCATCATTTGGTTGTCTGCCGTACGGCAAGATTAGACTGCATAGCCCTCCATGCTTCTCTGTCTTTTGCGATCATCTTCGTTCTTTGGTACCCTCCTAGTGGCTTGCTGACGTCATCCAGCATCTGGTACCTTCTTCTGCCCCTCCCTCTCTTTCCCGGAACGCAACCCTCAATTGCCTCTACCAGAAGGCAATCTCGTCTTAAACTGTGGCCTAGCCAGTTTAGTTTCCTGTTCTTTATCGCCAGCAACATCCTCCGTTCCTCTCCAACTCTGTTGAGTACTTCTTCATTTCTGACTTTATCGATCCAGGTGAGCTTCTCCATCCTACGCCATATCCACATTTCACAAGCTTCAAATTTCTTCTCATTTTGCTTTCTCAATGTCCACGTTTCTGCTCATATAAGACCACACTCCATATTAGACGCTTAACCAGTCTCTTCTTTAATTCTTTGTTTAAACCACTGGTTAGGTGTCTTCTTTGCTTCTGGAACGCTTCTTTCGCCAGAGCCATTCTCACTTTGATGTTGGCAATTCATATCTTTCTTAATCCAACTTCCCAAGTACTTGAATGCTGTCACCTGTTCTATGACTTCTGAATTCAACATGATTTTCACTTTTTTATTTAAACTTATGACCATGCGTGTCGTTTTATTTTTATTAATTTTCATGCCATAAGCTGCACAGGCTTCACTCAGATCATTCAGCTTTTGACTCAGTGTATTTCCTTCTTGTAGTTCAGTAATTGTCACCTTCTAACGCCCGTCACCCCTTTTCGGAATGACTCAAACTGAGCCCTAATATTTTCCTGAATCACGGAAAGTTTTATTACTTCACAGTCTATAACAAAGTCATTCCACTGTCAGTGAAGTTGAACTTATCTTATGCTGGCTGAAGTCCATTGTGTTGTGAGCTGTCTTCGGCATTCACTAAAAGATTTGATGTTACAGTATCTTTTCGTAAATCATAAACATGTTAGTTGATATGGAAACGATTTTGTTCCCACTTAAATAAAGTTTAAACACAGTCTGTTTAAATCAATCACATTGTTGCACAATCAAAAAATGCAGCGGCAAGCCAACAGAGCTGCTTACAGGTTTGTGACTGCTAGAAGACTCACAAAACATGGTTTCTCTCAAACATCTTTCTACGTAACCGCGTAATAAGATTGATGACAAAGTTTTGTAATTCACAATTAAAAAATATTATTTTACATTAAATATGCCAAAATACAGAAATTAAAACATTACATTTAAGCTTTGACTATTTATCTCAATGTGTGTACTTGTTTCATGAAATTTGTGTTTAATGTGGTACACAAATTTAAATACATCCTTTGAATAGTGCTCAAATTATTTACATTATTTGTGTTTTCGAAGTGCACACATATTTGTTTTGCCAATATTGTGTAGGCGTACTATTATTGTGACATGGAATTTTAATGTATTTCAGTTTGCGGTCAAATTTTTTATTAATACGGATTTGTATGTGGTTGTCGTAGTTTTGTTAATTTCGAAGATAGTTTCTTAGTACTAAACGGATTATTAATTTTAGTGCATGAAAAATTATCAGTATTTAATTTAGGATCCAGTGATGTATAAAACATGGTCTGCCCTAATTTATTTAAACAAAAGGTATATATGAAATCATGTTGTGCAATAGTTATAACATGTAGTATTGTTGTTTTTATACAAATTAGTATCTATATAGGTTCAGCAATTTCCGAAACTAAGTGTAATGCATTTTTAGTGTTTGCAGCTATTATTTACGAAAGTATTAAAAACTGAAAATTACGTAAAAGGACAGTCAAAGTTATACTTAAATCAATGTACTATTTCTTAAGTGTTTTACTAATAGTGTTAATAGAATTTCAAACTGAAGGCGAAAATGTGATATTTTACATGTCCGGTAATGAAGTTTTATTTTAGGTGTCAGATATTTCGTGTTTCTATGTTGGCAACAGATTTATGTATGGAGCGTGCAACATAGCAGAAACGTTACAACCTCTATGTACAAATTTATTTATATTACAGATTGTTAATGACATAAATATGCGTGAAGTTATACCGATAAAACATTTATTCTGGAAACGAATATGTTTGAAAGAGCCATCGTCTTCTTAGAAGTACCTGGAGCAAGGGCTGTGGGAGCGGGAGGGGATAACCACCCTTTATACTCTTCGGGCTAACGACTCCTGTCTTCTTTCGGAGCAGAATCGAGTGCCAGGCGACCGCTTTGAAGCCGTTTGAAGGGGCGGCCAGCTTCCTCGCGAACCAGTGGGCCGTAATTAACAGCGCTACTTTATGAGGCCGCGCGCAATCAGCGAACGATTTCCAGCGGTATCTGTCTCCTCCGCCCCGGCAACCCTCCCTCGCCCGGGTGGCGCGATTTAATTGTTACCGGCTCTATTCTGTCGGTCCGGAAACAGTTGCCGTGTAATGGGACGCGGCCGTCTGCGCATGCGAGACCCTATATTGTGGGAGCCACCTGCCGTACCAGCATCAGCGGGACAACAGCTCGCCGACCTCGTTCCTGTCGGCCAGTGCGCGTTCGGTTCACACGTCAGTTAATTACTGCTGCGATCTTTTGTTCCCGTCTTCTTTTGTCACGGCGGGGGGCCCGCACTACAGACTGCAGGTGCAATATGAGCCGGACTGGTTACGTATTTGCATCGTGACTGAACCCCCATGCGCTGCCGCATTTGTATGACTCATCTCGCGTATGTAATATTTCCCAATCAGGGCCAGTTCCTCTTTCGGAAGTATTCCAGCGTTTATTAATTCACGAGCGCTGGTGCGATGTGTAGCCTCAATATTGTAGCCGTCCGCGGTGGCCGAGGGGACTGAGGCGCTCCAGTCACGGTCTGCACGGCCACTGAGGGCGGGGGCTCGAATCCCCCCTCGGGCCATGGATATTTGTGCCGTCCTTAGTGTTAGCTAGCTCTTAAGTAGTTTGTAAGTTTAGGGGCTGATGACCTCGTAGTTAAGTCCCATAAGCTATACAAACATTTGAACATTTCAATATTGTAGGCCGGTGATGATAGCAGTGAACCAAGGAACGAAGAGTAGTCCATCGTGTATGCCAAGTCCGAAACTAGTAAACACATCACCAGTTCGCTGAAAATTCAAGTCGACAATGAGAGCAATTGATCGCCAGTCTACACTAAAGGTCTGTGTATGGAAAGTATGCTCTCCCGCGCTATTTGCCTCCTTCTGAACCTTGACTGACTGAAATCCAGTTACGTAATATTTCTCCGCCATGTTGGTCCTATACGTAGTTCCCCTGCCAGAAGAAGTCTTGTGAATACTGGTTAAAAATGTTCAAATGTTTGTAAATCTATCGGACCAAACTGCGTGGTCATCAGTCCGTAGCTTACAAACTACCTAAACCTAGGTAAACTAACTTAAGGACAAACACACACACCCATGCCCCAGGGAGGACTCGAATCTCCACGGCGAGCAACCGCGCGCTCCTCAGCGAGACGCTTTAGACTGTGAATACTGGTATGTTTGGGTTTCATAATGCCACAGAGTTGCGCCTTAGTATGTTTTTTATAAGCCAAGGAGGAAGGTAAACATGATACTTAGGGAGGAAGAAAAGTAGGGCTGACAAAAATTCTCAGAGAAAACTAGGAGCCCAGAAGCGACCCTCGTTTCTGTGCTGTAGTACTTTTAATTCATAATGAAAATTAATAAAGATTCACTGTCAGTTGAATCACGCAAAAGATACCTATGTGTTTTTTTATTAAACTTTAATAAATTTGTGAAGAAAATTCCTGCGTTATGTCGTGGCGTTAATTTAATCACGCGTCATCGATCTTATTTGCAGATAATTGCTGAAAACACACAAATTTTGACATATAACTGAGTAAATTGAACAGATTCTCGTGTAGATATGAAATGTATTGTCGCGTTGAAAGGGAAAAAGGCTGGACTTTGAAGGCAACTGAACACAGCACTTATACTGAAAGCAGGTTTATTACAAACTTAACATACACGCAGCACTAACTGCCTCTCGAGCATAGTGCTCTGCTATTTATAAACAGACAGATTTTACCAGAAATTAGAAGAACAGTTAAAATAAGAAACAAGTAGAATTTACAAGTGAACATAAGAAAGATGGAATTGTTAATTACAAACAAATAAATTTTTGGCGGTGGGCGTATTTCAGCCTGCGACCTTTAGCACCGGAGTCCGTGACGCTATCCCCTGCACCACGCCCGCAGTTTTTTTTTTTTTTTTTTTTTTTTTTTTTTTTTTTTTTTTTTTTTTTTTTTTTAAAAAAGATGTAACACATGAAACGTAACAGTACCTTCTTCGGTTGGAAACATAAATATAATTTTTCTTCCAAACTAAATTAAAAAAAATTATAAATAAATCCTTCTTTTCAATCTCTGCTCACCGACGATTTCAGAGTTCGTCTTCGCGAGTGTTACAATGGAGTGTTTCCATGCACTGTTTTGTTCGTTTTCATTATTTTTTTTATTACTATTCTTATTTCATCTTCTCTAACTCTGAACGCGTTATTTGTCGCGAGATCAGTCTAGAACGGGATACAAATGAAATGTCTCTTTTACAGAACTAAGACTTTTACCAAAATAATTTTTTTTTATAAAAAATAAAATTTTTGATTACTTGTTCGTTGTTTGATCATGATATTATTTGTTCGTTAAATAATTGTAGATTTATTTATTTTCAAATCAATTTCAGTCACACTTTCAAGATATCAGTGTGAATTGAAGAGTTCACATGATGGTCCTTTTGAGGAAATTTGCATAATATTTATGGTGATTATTCATCTGGAGTAATGTTTGGTGTTGGGTCGCGATATAAGTCCAAAAGTCACCTTCGCTCTTCTCCTTGTTGGATAATATGTAAAACACCGTGTGCCCCTTCAACCAGTTCACGGCGTTTTTCTTCGTGTTAGGGTATAGTGCTTCATCCGGGTGTAAGAGGTTTGTTGGAGTTATTGTGTGGGGCGAAGTGCGTTGGATAGTTGCTAAAATTCTTCTTACTGACTGCCATATATTGTTAGCATTTCCAAAGTCAAATTGGTGTTCATCAGTATCGTTGATTTTACAGGCAGTACACAAAGCGGAATCTGCCAGATGGATCCCGTGGAGTTTTGAGTTCGTCGGGATTTTTCGATTAACGGCATAGGACCACTGTTCCTTCACGTGAGTTGGCAACTGCGGATGATGGAGGTTTCTCCATATGTTTTGCCAATTAAAGTGACGATACTTTTGTTCAATTATGTTCTCGCTGTGGTTTTTCATGAAAGTTTTATAGACTTCTTTCACGCTGATGAAATCTTTGTCTGGTAGACACATTCGTATATAACTATATTCTATCAAGAAATGTTTCAGGTGGAAAAGTTCGTTGGGAATGTGGTGAACATCGATTGGAGCGTCGTGGTTGGGCGGCGCTATTTCATTCAGTAAGAATTTTACTACGCTATTCCATGATGTCGTCCACTGCTTGTACGTTTTGCTGGTGTACAGTGCCTGTGCCCTGTTATATACGTTTATAAGATTTAGGCCACCGTTGTCGGTTGGTAACGTCAATGTTTCATATTTTATTTTAAATATATGGCCACGGTTGACAAAGTAACCAAAGGCAGCCAAAATTCTGTTGGCGACATCTCGTGGCATTGGCAAGACCTGTGCTACGTAATTTATTTTAGATGTTAAATAAATATTTATCAATGCCACTCTCTGCTGTTCATCTAGTTTTCTGAGATTGTGTTGTTGTATGCTGGCACGGATGGTGTTCAGTATCCTCCTGTAATTTATTGCAATTGTGTGCCGGATGTTTCGCGTGTATTCTATTCCAAGGCATTTTATACTGTCCGTCTCCTTAATCTGTCCTTGGATGGGCGCTCCTAATCCGCTTCCGATGTTCATTACTGCAGACTTTTTCCTGTTCAGCTTTGCGCCGGATGCCAGCTCGTATTTTTGTATTATTTCTAGTGCCTTTTTAATCTCATTGTTATCTCTGACCAGAAACATGACGTCATCAGCATATGCCCTAATGACAACTTTCTGGCCATTCGTTGCTATGCCTTGAAGATTTTGGCTTAAGCTTAAAAGTAACGGTTCAATGGCTATCGCAAACAAGGACATAGAGAGAGGACACCCTTGTCTCACTGAACTGTTTATTATAATTGGTCTGCTGGGTTGACCGTTAACCATGATTTTCGACGTAGAGTGGTTTAAGTAGTTCTTTATAATTGCGATATAACGCTGTGGAAAATTCATAGCGCACATAACATGAAAGAGGTAATCATGGCTAACTCTATCAAATGCTTTCTCGAAATCTAAGGAGACCATAGCGCATTTAATTTTACAGACTTCAGCAATTGAAATAATGTCTCTATAGTCGGTCACTGTGTGGTGGATGGATCGCTCTTTTCCAACGCTCGATTGATAAGCCCCATTGACAATGTTCAGGACCGATTTTAACCTGTCATTGATGATGCGTGAAAATATTTTATAATCGCAATTTAGTAAAGTGAGAGGTCTGAAATTTGATACTGATTTCCCTGCAGGAGTTTTCGGTATGAGAACTATTGTTCCTTCTCGGAAGTCACTCGGTATATTAGTGTTTGGATTCATCAGTTCTTGACAAATACATATTAGTTTAGGTATCATTTGTCTCCTAAAAGTATGATAGAGTTCAGCCGGAATCCCGTCGGGTCCAGGAGATTTATTTTTCGGGCTTCTTATGATTGCATTCTCAACCGCTTCCTCTGTTATTTCTGTTAACAAAGCGGCTGCTTCTTCTTGGTCGAGCTTCCGGGTGACTCCTGTTGTAAGTTCATTGTGCGCTGTTACATCCGTTGTTGCATTGTTTAAGAGCTCGGCGAAGTAGTTTTGAATTTCGGTCTTGATGTCACTTTGCTGCGTCAATACTCGGCCATCCGGGGTTATTATTTCAGTTATTATTTTCCTTCGCTGTCCCTTTCTTTCATTTATAACATGGTATATTGATGTATTTTCTCCACTTATATCATTTTGGAATCTTGATCGTATTTTGCAACCATCAAATTGTTTCCGCCGTAAAGCTATGAGCTTAGCTTGTATTCTTTTTATCTCCAGGTGTTTGTTAATTATAGGTGTATCGGATCTGTACAAATCTCGGAGGACTTTAAAGTAGAATTCGGTCGTCTTCTTCTGCCAGGCCATTTTTTCCCGCGAGTAATTTATGAGCGCTGTTCTTATCTTCGGTTTGGCGCATTGCAACCACCATGTGAGTGCCGAGGGATAGGATGGAAATCGCTCCTCGCATTCTTTCCACTCATTTTGGAATACTTCATGACATTCAGGATCGTTCAGATGTTCTGTATTAAGTTTCCACAATCCTCGTCCTCTGTATGTTTGTTGCCTTGTTAACTTAACGGTACATATGTACGCTATGTGGTCCGAAAAGATGGTGGGCCACAACTCTGTGTGCAGAACGTGCTGTTTCAGGTTGGCTGACACGTAAATCCTGTCAATACGGCTGGCAGAGTTATTTGTAATGTAAGTGAACCCTGGTAATGCACCGTTTTTATGCTCCCAAGTGTCAATTAAGATTAATTGTTTAATAATAGCGTCACGTTCGGCACAGTAGTTAAAAATTGGGGTCTGGTCTTTAGCCGACAGGACACAATTATAGTCACCGCCCAAAAATTATCTGATCATATCGGCCGCAGAATAGGGGAACCATATCCTCCTTAAAAAATACCGCTCTTCCCCTCCTGTTGCTTCTACCAGAGGGTGCGTAGATGTTTATTAATCTAGTGTTGTTGACGGTGGGGGCTATACCCCTTGCATTCGGCATTTTCTTCACATCTTTTACAATTATGCCTTCCTTACTTAAAATTGCCATGCCGAGTTCTTGGTCGTCCCCTGAATTGACAATTGCATTATATCCTATTGTTGCATCAAGTGTAATGTCTGTTACTTCTTGTAACACAGCAATATCGATGTCGGCAGCGTACAACATGTCCTGTAAGGTCCTTAGTTTTAAATGACTACGAATCTTATTGATATTTATCGTCGCAATTCTGTAGGATTGTAACGCAATTGAGAAATGTAGACTGACTTTATATATTAGATGTTATGCGCATGACGTCTGATATTATTGTTGCACCGGTCGTGGATGCGATAGCCCTTTCATTTTCTCTCCCATTAGTGCGGAGAACGAGTCCTTTTTGGACTTGTAGCTTCTTTCATATCTTCATCTTTGGGATAGTCAACTTCATTTGCCCAGTTTCTTCCTTCATTGCGATGGTGCATTTCTTTTTCGGGACCAAGACTAGGTGGGGTCTTATTCTGCAATTGTTGCTTTGCAGAGTGTTCCATTTCCACGTCCTGTTGGGTTATCATTTCTACGTTTTTCAGATTTTCATTGGCCGCTGAATTTGTCTTCTGTTTGCAACGTTCCGAAATTTCAGGTGTTTTTTCACTTAATTTCCGTGCAATTTCTTGCGCTTTTTCACGTGTTGCCTTAGCTTTTTGTTTAGCGTCGGGAGGAGCTAAACGCCGTTTCTTATGTTTTTTAGGCGAGGATCCAGATTCCTGACTAACCTCAGTCTCTGAAGTCGTGCTAAGGTCTTGTGCTGCACCATCGTCTTCATCTCTCCGTACTCCTCTTCCGGACTTATCTTCTGGGTTTGTTTCACGTTCTTCTTTAGTGGCTGTTTCTGTTTTGTCGGAGTCAACGACAGTCGATTTTTCCGCGGCACCAACATCCATTGCTAGTGACAGACCGTCTTCATGTACGACATCGTTTCCGCCCATTGCGGCGCTCGACGTGGTGGCTGTATTAACGCGGAGGGCCGTGGCGTAAGTCACTGGCAGTGACGTCATCGTCATAGGAGCGACTGGTTCCCCTGCCGGCAGCTGCGTCACTCTACGTTGTACGCACTCCGACCTAACATGACCTGACTGTCCACATCCTGAGCAAGTGCGTGGCTGACCATCGTACATTGCAATAGCTCTATATCCGCATACGTAAATATACGAAGGGATATGTTTTTGTAGTTCTAGTTTCACTTGTCGAACACCATTTAGTACTGGAAAGGTTTGAAACGTTGTCCACTTTTCCGCAGTATTACTAATAATTCTCCCGTATGGTTTGAGAACTGAATTAATCTGCTCCTCAGTTATTTCAAATGGGAGTTCAAATATGCGAACTGTTCTAATGCCAAACCCAGCGTAATCAATTTGTACATCGCCAAAATTGCTGTCGCAGTGATTGAATTTAATGTGTCCTCGACAACGTTCAATTATTTTATCACAGCACTCTGAACTGATCATTTTAACATAGACCATGATACTAACGATCGATAAATGGATCCCTATTATTTCGTTCACATTAAGTTTAACTACATCTCTTAAGAAAGCTTCTACTTCAAAAGCTCTAGGTCGGACGAACTGTTCGTTGAACATGAACTTCAAGGTGTCTTTTCTTAAAGGTTGATTCATCTTTATGATCTATACATGTTGTAATATAAGTACTATATGCGCTGCGATATCGTCCAACTGACCACACACACTGTCAACTCACGGCCGGCCGCAGCGAGGACGTAAACACGAACCACACAGCTCGCCCGCCGATAGCAGACTGGTCGGTGTACGTGGTCTCTCGCGGCAATATATATAATTGGTGTAGCAAGTTTTTTCTCATTGTTGTACATGTTTTTTTTTTAATTATTATTACAGGAAAGAAAGAAGTGAACCAAGAAAAATGTTAGAAATGCAAATGTAATTGGTATTGTATAGGCACTTTTAATTTCTCCGTTTTTGGTAAACGTAATGTTATGCGTATTCCCTTTCATCTTTCGTAGTTCATGTAAGGTGTAAGTACATAATATATTTACTCTTCAAAACTTGTTCGTTATCTCTATTGTTTTCTTAATTTATATTTTGCTACGACGAGGAAAGGTTCACGATCTGTATTGGGCTACAAATGTTCAAATGTTTGTTAAGCTTAAGGGACTTAACTGCGGGGTTATTAGTCCCTAACTTACAAACTACTTATCGACTAGCTAATACTAAAGACGGCACAAATATCCATGCCCGAGGGGGGATTCGAACCCCCGACCGTAGTGGCCGTGCAGACCGTGACTGGAGCGCCTCAGTCCCCGCGTATTGGGCTACACTTCAGGTTGGTTTGAATTTATAGTTGAACTCTTAAGATGTGGAGCCATAAATCAATCTCATTCCTTACAATCGGATCACAATTACTTCGTAGAGCCACATGGACGGAACCGTGTGCAGTTCCCGCGTCTGTCCGTCGAAAATGACGCCCTGTGTCTCGTGAATGAACTGAGTTATCGTTCTGCTCTCAATCTCAAATAAAATTTCGATATCTTACCTACATTTCGTCCGCAGCTTTATATGTGCTAAAATCAACCATACGCGAAGTCAACGTAATGCGACTTTTCGTCTGCGAACTCTTCAAACGGGACTGATGACCTAGATGTTTAGTCCCCTTAAAACAACAACAAAACAACTCTTCAAAAGTATGCGCAGCACTTTACGTAATTTGATATAGCACAGTAAGAAATAACGAATAGAAAGTCCATGATCGAGTGAAAATATCGCACTATAGGGTGTGAAAAAATTAAAGTTTGTTATCAAATAGTTTTCTCAAACTTTGTAGATAAATATTGTAAGCGCTCGGATGTTGTGGCGCTCTGTGTGTAAGCAGCAGGGGAATAGACCCAGTATGGTCAACGCTGGCAAGCTGGTCATACTTTCCCTGTACAGAGCTTTAGTCTACAGAAGTCGCAAAAAATGTTCAAATGTTTGTAATTCTATCGGACCAAACTGCGTGGTCATCAGTCCGTAGCTTACAAACTACTTAAACCTAGGTAAACTAACCAAAGGACAAACACACACACCGATGCCCCAGGGAGGACTCGAACCTCCACGGCGGGCAACCGCGCGCTCCGCAGCGAGACGCTTTAGACCGCTGGGCTACTCCACCGCGGCACAGAAGTCGCCACGCAACATGAAGAAGAGGCGATTAGTTTCTCTACAATACCGGGTGGTCAAAAAGTCAGTATAAATTGAAAACTTAATAAAACACGGAATAATGTAGATAGAGAGGTAAAAATTGACACACGTACTTGGAATGACATGGGGTTTTATGAGAACGAAGAAAAGTCCGACAGATGGCACTTCATCTGATCATAATTTGTTATGCTAATTATTGGTTTTAAGATAAAGCAAAGATGATGTTCCTTACAGGATATGCTCATTCCTCAACAATAGCTGTAGTCGAGGAATAATGTTGTGAACAGCAATGTAAACCATGTCCGGAGTTATGGTCAGGCATTGGCGTCGGATGTTGGCTTTCAGCATCCCTAAAGATGTCGGTCGATCACACTTGCGACTTCAGGTAACCCCAAAGCCAATAATCTCAGGGACTGAGGTCTAGGGACCTGGGTGGCCAAGCATGACGATAGTGGCGGCTGAGCACACCAGAGGGGGCCCGAATGGCCTGCGCAGTGCGAGGCAGAAATCCGTCGTTCTGCGCATGGCGTCACCGCCGAAGCACGCGGCGCAGTTGTAGCGGTAGCCCTGCAGTAACTTGTTGTTTGCAATGTATGTTTTGTTTCGTTTATTCGTGTGTTTTACGACAGAACATTCGATTAATATGTTAATGATTCGTTTGACATTTTAAATTCTCCCAGAATCGTTGACAAAAAGCATAAGCAAGTGCCTATGGAACAAACGAGCAGCTCCAAAAAACAATACTCAGCATAAGGTATTTGTGCTGTGAAACAATACAGATTGGAAACCGAAGGAAGCTGTTACCATTTCAGAAAGGACTCTTAATGTCAATTAATTCTTTATTCTGATATTTTGTCACTAGGCATTAAATGTATATTAAACCGAAGGAAGCTGTTACCATTTCAGAAAGGACTCTTAATGTCAATTAATTCTTTATTCTGATATTTTGTCACTAGGCATTAAATGTATATTAAACCACGAGAAGATGCACATTTAAAAGTTATAGTATTTTTCTGATAGTTAAAGAACAGATTGTAATGTACTTAATATTTCTATATAAGTGCTTCTAGTTGCGTTTATAAGAAGACACAATCATTTGACTACTTAAATCTGGTAAAATGCCGATTGTTTTAAAATTACTGTGAGCAAAATCCTCACGCGCAGTCTTGAAAATTTGTTTTTACAGATTGGAGGTATTGGCCATTTCTATCAGCATCCTCGCCCAAAAGAAGTAAAACATCGGCTGCGTTTATAGGTTCTGGGAAAGAATGACCAAGACATTCCACTGTCTAATACTTCGTCTGTCAGACAGGAAAAAGGAAAATTTCTGTCATCTAGTCCGTTGTGTGGAATTTTGCCGGATATGTCTGAAGCAATGACCATGCCAGATGGGGCTGCTGCACCGTCTGCTGTGACAGATGTTGAATGCCCAACTGAAGGATTCAAATATCTGGCAGGCTACATTGCACGCCGTGCTGTGAAATATGAGATCTCACTGGGGGTGTCGCCTAATGAACTACTTTGTCCTCCTCCAAAACACCTCGCACAATACGGTTGGACAGAATTTGTATCACGAGGAGGTTTGTTAGTGCCGTCAGACGAGTGAATGCGGCATATCTCAGAGTTTGAGCTGCTGTTCAATGAGATTAACGGAAGTGACACAATTAAAAAAAAATATTTCTAAGAGATTTGCCGACGTAATTTCGCTGAAATATCTTCATGTGGCGCCGGAGGTCATTAAAATATTGTTACGGACGGAATTTTCATTCGATTGCGCTGCCTCAACATGAAGCTGAAGAGAGAGGAAGCAGCGGCATCACAGAGGCGAAAATCACGTCAGTGGCATTCACCGGCTGTCGGAAGGATTTAAAGAGGTACGTAACTGCAATAAACAATGCGCAAACAGTTAACTTTTCTGTGTTTGGTGTTGTTCTACGTGACGGCGCAGCGCCGCTTCGCGCCCCTCGCTGGCAGTGCTGCTTCGCCGCTGACGTCAACGACCAATAGCAGGTCGTTTCGCTTCTGGCCCAACCTTTTATAGAATAACCTTGGAGCACACGATCACCACCAAACGACGCGCGTAAGTGATCTTTCACGCGTCTAGCAATACTTCGCTTTTTGTTTTCTCCAATAAAACCCCATGTCATTCCAAGCATGTGAGTCAATTTTTACCTATCTACATTATTCCGTGATTTATTAAGTTTTCAAATTTATACTGACTTTTTGATCACTGATACTTTGGCTGCCTGCAGTCTCTTACCTCTTTGCGTGCTGCGTGCGCCGGCCAGTAGGAAAGAGGAGACTCGGCTACATATGACAGCGCACCAGAGCAACGACAATCAGTAATTGAGAGAATGGAAGATACAGTCAGTACGAAGCAGTCCCATCGTAGAAGTG
Source organism: Locusta migratoria (assembly GCA_026315105.1). Classification (NCBI taxonomy): domain Eukaryota; kingdom Metazoa; phylum Arthropoda; class Insecta; order Orthoptera; family Acrididae; genus Locusta; species Locusta migratoria. The sequence continues at coordinate 207,895,659 of CM048744.1, read as the reverse complement.
CCAGCCTTCTGTATATGCACATGCCGGAACAGTTTCCTATTACGAAGCAGAACTGGGTAATAGTACAACACAGGTACACCCAAGTTGATTATTTATCTCATCGTATTAATAAATCGTTTGTATACTAATCCTTTTATATGCAGACTTTGTCCACATCCTTGCTGGTCTTTCGAACCTACAGCATCCCGAGGACACAACCTTTTATACGAACCCTTTTTAGGGTCAAATAATTTCTTTCCCCTCTTTCCTCGCCACTCTTCCCCGTTGCCTTCCCTGAAACCGTAATAAAACTGAGGGTGTATATTTCAAAGGCAACGAATTAAAATATCGTTTTGTTGGTACACCTTCAATGCAAAAATAATTTATACATATTATAGGAGTATTTCAAAATTTCTTTGGGTGTTTTACTTAGTTTACAGTGTTGATACATCGTAGTTTCTTACCACAAACCACTTGTTCTGGATTACTGCCGCGGTGGAGTAGCCGAGCGGTCTAAAGCACCTCGCTGCGGAGCGCGCGGTTGCTCGCCGTGGAGGTTCGAGTCCTCCCTGGGGCATGGGTGTGTGTGTTGTCCGTAGGTTAGTTTACCTAGGTTTAAGTAGTTTGTAAGCTACGGACTGATGACCAAGCAGTTTGGTCCGATAGATTTACAGACATTTGAACATTTTGAACATCTGGATTACTGTATCAAATATTTCATTTACATTTTAATTATGTCACTTACTTTAGTTTATAGTGTTGATACATTGTAATTATTTATTTGAAACCACTTGTTATGGATTACTACAGATTCCATTGTTCATACATTTCAATTATATCATTAATTTTTGAAAGCTTTTTAACAGCGATCATAAAATTTTTTAATAATTAAAATAAGACAGTCTAGATCGCAAGTACTTGTGTTTATTACTGGCAGTCGGTTTCGGTTCTACAGAACCATCTTCAGGCCTTTGGCACCTTGTTGGTGTACGATGGCGGTGGCCGGATCAGGCGTAAGCAGTTGACACCTGCTCCGGCCACCACCATCGTCCACCAACAAGGTGCCAAAGGCCTGAAGATGGTTCTGTTGAACCGAAACCGACTGCCAGTAATAAACACAAGTACTTGCGATCTACACGTCTTACTTTAATTATCAATTATGTTACTTCGACTAACTTGTCATTCTAAGTTACATTTAAATGTAGGGTACATATGTTACTAATCTATGCACTGCAGCGTTACAGGTGTGCCAGTGGTGGAGTGTAAACCTACAGAGTATTCAGGCTGGCTCACCGAGCTCACCCCAGTGAGTTTGCCCCTGGCACTGGGCAGCCTATGATGGTAGTCACTGCAGCCCCTTTCCTTCTTTAATTCCTCTACTTATTCTAGCTACAACTAAGATCAATCTACTCTCTACACTACACGTCATGTCATGAGCTTTGATCGCGATATCTACCCCCCCCCCCCCCCAAGATCCAGGGAACAAATTATTACAGCCAATAACGGAGACCAATCTTGTCTCACGCGGCATAGTTCGATATGGCAGTCCTATTCGGGCTTTCTGGTCAGATCATTGTAAGTTCTGCCTCAAGAAGTCAGTCATACTTCTTATTAGAAATGGCTTCAGATTAAGTGGTTTTTGCTAGTAACTGTGGTACTTGTTTTATTCCTTTGTGCGGCAACGGAAATGATCGTGCGGTTCTAGGAACCATGTCAAGGACTGCGTGGCTGCTCATGTCAATTTTAAACTGATTTATTGATGTTTATCTATTACATATTTAGCAAACGCGATTTATTTCACTCAGATGCGGTTAGAAATGATATAACACTTCAGGCTTTCCAATTCTATCGCTGAAATCATGATGATTGTTTTATTTAGTGCAGGAAAGAATTTGAGTTTGCTATTTTGCTGTGTTTATCTATGAACATTCTTTCTTCCCCTGATACTTGTGATATGGGAGAGTAACCCACCACAAGATGGTTAGCTATGATTAAAGGATTCCGTTCATAGTGCATAGTGCGAACGTGCGTGTAATTGTGTCTACTCAATTTTCCAAATTTATTTGAGATTTTGTTTTGTGATCATATATATGTGTTTTGTATACTGTACCCACGTGTTCATGATTCGCTACCTGACGCATCATCTCAATACTTTTTCATTTAGTGCGGCAGTATTTATTTCTTATGAATGTTTTCTTTCCAATGGATCTGTTGATACAGTTTAGGTATGATTTTTGCAGTAATTAAGAATCTCGTTGGGTTCCTGTGAACCATGTGATCATTTCATGTGTGAATACTTCATTATGAACTATTTCATTCTGGAGCTATCCTCAGAGTTAAATTTATTATTAACCACAAGTCAGTCGGTACGGATTTCCTTGCCTTGCATGTATGTTGTAGGGCGTCGGACTTACTCCTTCCGTTCTTAAAGCTTGAATATGTGCATATGTTGCGTGTGTAATCCTTCCCTTTCCAGCCACATTTTAGATTTGTTTAAATGATACAGTAAACGGAAACTAGCATTTTTATGATAGGATGCTTACATGTTTGAGTACTCTGCGCGCTAAAGTAATTTATCTATTGAAACTATACCGTCGTACATCCTCTCTTTAGTATTTGATATTTCCCACCTAAATGTTTTCACCATACACTCCTTATAATACTTTAATTGTAAAACTGATTCCTAATTTTCCCGCCGAAGGCACATCAATTTGTATCAAGGCATTTCTTGGATATTGTTAAATAAACTGTGTAGGTTACGGCGGCCAACCGTACCGGATTCTGCGGGACAGTCCCACATTTGGGCTCGTTGTCCCGCATTGGGATAATTACACAAAACGTACCGAAAAACGGCAAAAGTGTCCCGCATTCCTGTATTCCAGTAATTTTGAAATTGTTGGCCGAAGAACATACGCAGAAACTATTTGTGTACGGCACGCTAGTCGTACTGCTTACAAGTCAACTTCACAATGCACGATCTATGAATAAATGACAGTTTTCTTACATTAAATACAAACGTTGTTTTTGTTTTAAGCTGGTACTGCATTTGGTGATAGGATGACTTATTAAAAAATTATGTTTTAACATATTTTCTGTATCATCTTAAGTACATTTCAATGAGTGTATTGGAATATTTTTCGGTGCTTAAGGTGGCAAACATGATGTAATATTACCATAGTCTGTATAAACGTTTTTTAATCTGACATGCAAATACAATATATAATTTAATCTTATTTCCTCCAGGAATAAAAAGGTGGCGAAATTCTGAAAATGCAACAACGATAGTGAGTGAGCATTGCATGGTAGTAAGGCACAATTAACCTCTGCACTTTATCGAAAGCAGTACTATAATATAGTAGTTTAAATGGTTTTAAAAAGTAGTTTATCAAATTTTAATTCGAGGTTATTGTAAAACATAATTCATTGGGTCGGAATAAGCTACTTATCACAATTTGTGGAGCACGATGCTCTAAGAGCTAGAACAAAAGCAGTACAAACAACGAAAGTGATCGGAAAAACGTAACGTAGATGGAATATGTAAAAATTGTCAGAGTAAAATTCAAAATAGGAGCATGAAAAAATATTTATGAACTGTAAATACAGATTGAAAATTAAGAATAAAATGACACTCAAATATGTTACATTAAATGAGGAGGCCTACTCTGCATGACTAAATTTCTTTCGTAGTTTCAGAATAACTGGCACAATTAGTCACGTGATCTTAGTCCTCCACCATATCGTCGAAATGTCCCGCATTGAGTTTTCAAAAAGTTGGCCGCCTTAGTGTTGGTGTATTACTGCTATGTTTTACTGTTACAAGAATTTTACAAAATAATTTAACGTGCTGAAGGCACAGTAGTAACATGTACGTTTCGACCGTACGTTTTACGTGCTACAATCAACCCACACAAATGTACACGAGCAACTGTGTTTTAAGTGAGCTACTGTGAACAGATGTATGACAGGTTGTTCTCTATAAAGTCTACAGAAAACTAACACCGATAATGATACTTCGGCAACACAATCTAAGGTTAAAAGCAGAAGATGAAGAAGTAGAGAAAACATATGTGGATATTCAAAGGGTAATTTGGTATGTAATGGGAGATGAAAGTCTAGTAAAGGGTGTTTGGAATGTGGTTATAGGTTGAAGGAATAGAATGGTTGTAGGAAATTATAGGGAAGGCATTGTGACCTCTAACAAATTTCAGAAAGTAATTGCATCACAAGAAGAGAAGGAATACATATAAAAGATATTGGTACACTGGAAGATTGCAGACGGATTGACGGATTACATCAAGGTAAGAGACTGCCAAATCAGATATTCTGTTGCAAACCATACCCAGGAGCATATATAGACTCAGATAAAGATGATGTAAGATTTTAAAAGGATCGTCTAAAGGGGAAAACTAAAGCACAGACGAATGATGAGACGTGTTGGAAATCCGCGAAAGATGTGTGTAATGAGATAGAGAATACCAGAGTAGGCAGCTTTCAAGAGGTAGGAACATCTATCAAAAGATGTACGAATATGAAATGAATAGGAAGGGAGGGAAGCGAAATGGTAGCAGGTAAACTATGAAGACATCGCAATGACAGACTATGGATAGCGAAAACTCAATCCGTCGGTGAAACTTAAAGCAAGGGTGGGTAATATTAAAACGTCTTAGCTTGAGAGGGGGAGGGGTTTAAATAAAATGATATTTGCTTATTTAAGGTCCTACTCTGCTATATTTTAATTAATTAAATACTTACGAGTACTGTGTGTACTAGCAAGTAGTGTGATTACTGCCATTGACCCACATAGGTGTGCGCAACAGTTTATTTTATTTTTCTGACTGCGGTTTTTTTACCTAACATAAAATTAGGGATCAAAGCCTCTAATAAGCAATGGGATCTGGTGTGTATGTCTTCACTGATGAATCACAAGGCAGTCTGAAAAACAGCAACTGATTTACTCTCCCCTCCTCCTACTTACAGCTAATTAAACTTTTGACAGGGCTATTGGGCTAAAAGTTTGGATCAAAGTTTTTGTGTCCCAACTTCGTCGCCGCTTTTGTGTCCCAGCCTCGTCGTAGGTGTCGGTGGCCGAGTGGATGAGACCGACACAGGAACAAAAATAGCACGCTAGTGCAGGTACGGAGGGGAGCAGCCAGAAACTATAAACACTAGAGTAAATTAGAAAGATATATATTGCACAGAATGTAACAATACTTAACTTTTACATAGTACTGCAGAATGTTGATACATAGTTGTTAGAGGCCTGCCTAGTGCCTGCACGATAGCAAAGTCTTCACTGGTGCCTATCTGATTACGAAGGTCCTAACTGGTTGCTATCTCCGTCCGAAGTGGACGATCCTTCAGTGGTGGCCACGAGCGGAGTTGTCGCAGAGGGCGCTCGTGGCTGTCGTCGTGAGAACGCCGCGCCGTGCGTGCATGGCGGCGCGCGGCGAAAGTAGGTGGCGCGCACTTTGTACTTGTGCGACACCACACCCCTCCCCCCCAAACCGCCGCGCCGTCGTGGCGTAGGGCTGAGGGCCACGGCGACGGCACTGGGAGGAGGGCCTGGGCGGGGGCGTTACTGGTGGGACGGGCGTCGTAGCTGAGCCTGGGATCGAGACGCCGTCCGCGCCCCGGCATCCGCCTTGCGATCCTCCAGGGAACCCACCGAAACCTGGGGAAGGGCGCACCCCCCCGCCCAGAGGGAGCAGGTCATCTTCTTCTGAGGTGCGTGGCCCAGGCGGCGGCGGCACGCACGGTCCCGGAGTCCCTCTCGGTGACGCTGTCATCTGCGGCGGCGACAGCGGCGGCGTCGCGTCGATCTCCATCGGGACGATCTCGTAGTCCGGGGACGCTGGACCCGTTGACGAACGATGTGGTTGTGCTCCCTGGCGGTGAACTGGGTCTGGAATCAAGAAACCGGAGACAGGATCGCGCGGCCTATGCAGACGCAATTGGTTTGCGTGGCGCCGCAGCTCCGACCCTGTGGAAGAACGTACAACATACATATTGCGACCGAGCACGCGCTGAATGGTGCCCGGCAACCATGTCTTCTTGTTGCCAGCAAACACCCTGTACAGCACCGGCGTGGAAACCTGAAAACGCGAAGCGCCATACGAACCGACTTGGTGCGTGGGAGGCTGCAGCAGGTGAAGGAGAGTGCGGTGACGGCGGCCGTGTAGCAGCTCGGCAGGAGACGGGCCGTCACGTGGCATGCATCGATACGTAGACAGGAAAATTTGAAGAGCTTGCTGCCTGGAGTGCTGACCTTTCATCTTCTCCATGTGAGACTTGAATGTTCGAACGAAACGTTCTGCTTCACCATTGGACTGAGGGTGAAAAGGTGCGTTGGTGATATGCTGAATGCCATTCACACGACAAAACTGTTGAAATTCCGCACTAACAAACTGAGGTCCATTGTCACTGACAATAGTTTCAAGCAAACCTTCGATGCAAAACACAGATGTTAAGGCACTGATTGTACTAGAAGCTGTCGTAGAGTTCATGGCAATCACAAAAGGAAACTTGCTGAAAGCGTCCACAACAATTAACCAGCGCGTATTCCAGAAGGGTCCGGCAAAGTCAATGTGTAAACGTTGCCATGGTCCCTTGAGGCGTGGCCAGTCTGAGAAACGCTGTGGAGGAGCCGCCTGATGCTCCGCACAAACTGTACACTGTGATGTCATGCTCTCTATCTGAGCGTCCATACCAACCCAGGTACAATGACGCCTGGCCAGTTGCATTGTCCTAACAATGCCCCAATGTCCTTGATGCAGGAGGCGTAACACTTCTCGTTGCAGGGAACGAGGAACAATCACTCTTGCTTGTCGGTATGCAACAACAGTACACCCTGACTTAAAGATAATGCATGACGTTGTGCAAAATAACGTCGAACCAGAGGCCGATCAATGTCTTTGGCTCTGGCAGGCCACCCTGAGCGAACAAAACGTGCTACCACACTTAGGTCTGCATCCGCAGCTGTTTCCTGTGCAACCCGACGAGAGTTCAAAGGAAAGTCTGCGACAGCGGAAGCATCTCTGGAGTCTATCTGACAACATGCCATTTCTGATGAATCAAATGATACATCCTGGCCAACCGGAAGTCGGGAAAGTGTGTCCGCGTTAGCATGTTTAGTGGTAGGTCGGTATAAAATCTCATACTGATAATTAGACAATATCAAGGACCATCTCTGAAGCTTTTGTGCCGTACGTGGCGGAATCGGCTTTGTGGGTGAGAACAACGACGTGAGAGGCTTGTGGTCTGTCAACAAATAGAATTTTCTGCCATAGAGATAATGATGAAACTTTGTGACGCCGTAAATGATTGCTAAGGCTTCCTTTTCTATCTGACTGTAATTCTGTTGCGTCGGCGTCAGTAGCTTGGATTCAAAGGCAATAGGACGATCGTGACATCCAATACGATGCGACAGAACGGCACCCAGACCGTACGACGAGGCGTCAACTGCTAACACTACAGGCTTCTGTGGGTCAAAGGGAATCAAACATGCATCACTGAGTAGTGCAGACTTTAGTTTGTCAAAGGCAACCTGACAATCTTTAGACCATACAAAAGGAACATTCTTCCTACGTAAGTGATGCAGTGGAGCTGCAATCTGAGAGGCATTGGGAATAAATCTGAATTAATAGTTAAGCTTTCCCATCACTGCTTGCAATTCATGCACATTCTTAGGAGGAGGCAAGTCTTTGATTGCTTGAAGATGTGACTGTAAGGGATGAATTCCTTGGGCACTAATCACATGGCCTAGGTACTCTATTTCAGTTTGAAAAAACTGAACACTTTGCTTTATTGCAACGTAGACCTGCTGCAGTCAGAACTTTGAAAAGGCACTACAGGTTTGCTAAATGTTCTTCAACTGTACGTCCGGATACCACAATATCATCTAAATAGTTCGAACAACACGGTACAGAAACTGTCAGCTGTTCCAAAAAGCGCTGAAAAATAGCGGGAGCGGAAGAACTGCCAAAGGGTAGGCGTTGAAATTGAAAAAGGCCCATGTGAGTATTAATGACGAAAAATTTTTTTGACTCGTCATCAAGCGGAATTTGTAAGTATGCCTCTGCTAAATCAATCTTAGAAAAGAAGCGAGACTGTCCTAATTTGTCCATTAGTTCGTCAGGTCTGGGCAGGGGATAAGTGTGTACAATTATTTGACTGTTCACTGTTGATTTGAAGTCAGCAGAGAGACGAAGTTTTCCTGACGGCTTGGGTATAATTACTATAGGCGAGGCCCACTGACTCGCAATAAACAGGAGAAATCACCCCACTATCTTGCCAACGTTTAAGTTCTTCGGCAACTGTATCACGCAATGCGATAGGCACTGGTCTAGCTTTACGAAATTTTGGAACTGCAGATTCTTTTAAAGTTACATGTGCCACGAAGTCTTTTGCACAACCTAGTTCCGGCGAAAACAAGTCACTATATTTGTCACACAATGCATTGATTTTATCCTGAGGCACTACTGACGAAATTTGAAGCACATCTCTTTGAATTGATAAACCAAACAAGTCAAAAGCATCTAGTCCAAAAATGTTCTGTGTCGATTTGGCCTGAAGAACTACAAAAGCAACTGTTTTTGTTACACCTTGAAAAGAGGCGGGCAGGCTACATGTTCCTAGCACGGGAATATTTTCACATGTATAAGCTGTTAACACTTGCTGTGACGGCGACAATTTTGGCGAACCCAGAAGTTCATAAGTATCTTTATTAATTAATGTAACAGCGGAACCAGTATCAAGCTGAAATTGCACCGTCTTATTTTCTATGAAGAGAGTCACAAAAAGTTTTTGCTTGCGGCGCTCGACAGGTGCGCGAATGTGGGCAACGTCTGCTACGGTTTGTTTACTGCGCTTGCACGGGCCGCGTAGTGAAGTAAGCGGCGCAGACTCGGCACACAGGGGATTAACAACACTGTCACTAGATGGCACTACCGCCGGATCGGCGTCCGCGCAATGCGAGGCTACTACAGAGTCACTAACTACTGCACTACACTCTTGAGCAGCTACTTGATGTCTACTGTCACTAGCTACACAGTACTGGGCACTATTACAAGGAGCAGTTGCAGAAGGCACTATTTTCACTACAGGAATGCACTGTTCATAGTCATTTTGCTTGTCCCGAACCCGTTTCCTTTGCACTGTTTTACGCGCTCGTTGGCGCTAGCTACGTGGTGCACTATATAGTTTTGCCATAGGCGCAGAACTACTTTCTTGAAATTGAGATCCAAGGAAAGCACTGTTCAATTCCACAGCCCGTATAACATTTACAGAATGAACTGTTCTCGCACTTTGCGAAGCACCGTTTCTAACGTTACTGTTCTTTGAGTTTTTAATGTGCATACACACAGACTGCACATGTCCCGATTTGCCACATTGATAACAGGTTGCGTTGCGACTAGGGCAATGAGCACGCTTGTGGCGAGACACACACTGAGGGCAAGATTTACGTACATTTTTCTGAAATGAACGTTGGCGTCCGTTATTCAAATGACATTGTCTAACACGACGGGGCGACCTTTGCGTCGCACTTTTACACTGGCTTCTGTTCACTGTCTGTGCAGCACGGCCGGTAGAAAAATGAGATTCACTAGTGCTATACTGAGAACTACGGCTAGGAAAGCGTCCGTTGCGGCGCACTGAATTAACACTGTGGCTTTGCATTTCTACATCAGCTAAGTCAAAAGTATCATGCGCTTCTATACGCTGCAGTACACTGTCTAATGAGGGGTCAGACTGTTTCAGAATTGCTGCTCTAATTCTGGGGTCCTGAATGTTCTGCGTAATCGCATCTCTTAACATAACGTCACTATAAGAAAGTCCACAAGAGCAAGTAAATTTACATTGGCGGGTAAAGCCCTTCAATTCCGTAATCCACTCTTGGTGTGACTGCTGCGGTAATTTTTTAAGTATGAAAAATCGGTACCGTGCCGCAGCTACGAGAACTTTTCTCTCATAATGAGCATTTAGTGCCTCTACTATTTGTTCAAAGTCTACATCACGAGGAGATGCTTGTGGGAACAGTTTCTGCAGTAACACAAAAGTTTTGGGGCCCACCACGGACAATAAAAGATGCTTAACAGTCTGACCTGTAATTTGATGAGCCGCGACGAGTTCTTGAAACTGCGCGAAATAGTCACTCCATTCTTCCACACGTTCGTTGTATTGGAGCAATTTTTGCGTGCTCCGACTGCTGCTGTCTGGCTGCTGCAAGCGGACTGGTCCAAGGTTCGTCTATCACTCCTCGTCGCCACTTTCGTGTCCCAACTTCGTCGCCGCTTTTGTGTCCCAGCCTCGTCGTAGGTGTCGGTGGCCGAGTGGATGAGACCGACACAGGAACAAAAATAGCACGCTGGTGCAGGTACGGAGGGGAGCAGCCAGAAACTATAAACACTAGAGTAAATTAGAAAGATATATATATATTGCACAGAATGTAACAATACTTAACTTTTACATAGTACTGCAGAATGTTGATACATAGTTGTTAGAGGCCTGCCTAGTGCCTGTACGATAGCAAAGTCTTCACTGGTGCCTATCTGATTACGAAGGTCCTAACTGGTTGCTATCTCCGTCCGAAGTGGACGATCCTTCAGTGGTGGCCACGAGCGGAGTTGTCGCAGAGGGCGCTCGTGGCTGTCGTCGTGAGAACGCCGCGCCGTGCGTGCATGGCGGCGCGCGGCGAAAGTAGGTGGCGCGCACTTTGTACTTGTGCGACACCACAAAAGTGACAAAAAATAAATTTATTACCTAAAAAGAAAAGGAGACAGTTATGATATGGCTGTTCACAATGGTTATTACATAAGGCTCGTCAGTAAAAGAAACAATCTGCAGATGGCAAAGTAGATAATGTGGAGGCATTGAAAAACCTAGTAATCTACTGAGCTTCCCTGTTTGGCTTGTGTTAGCCTCTAGTGAAAACGTAAAACCTGCAACTACAATCGTGTGGTTACATCTACATGGGATACTCTGCAAATCACATTTAAGTGCATGGCAGAGGGTTCATCGAACAACATTTATACTATATCTCTCATTTCATTCTAGAATCCGATAGACTTCCGATTTTTTGTATATTATTCTGATGACCTTTTCTACCTGTGTAAGTGGGAGTCAACAATATATTTTCGCATTCGGCGAAAAATGTTAGGGACTGGAGTTTCGTAAGTAGCCCACGCCGCAGCGATAAGCGCCGTTATTGTAATGATTCCCATCCCAGATCCTGTATCATTTCCGTAACGCTATCTTCCCTGTATCGTGACAATACAAAACGAGCTGCCCTTCTTTGGATTCTTTCTATGTCCTCCGTCAAACCCATCTGATAAGGCAGCAATACTCCAAAAAAGGACGGACAAGAGTAGTGTATGCAGTTTCTTTAGTACTGGTAGTTCCGTTGCATCTTTTAAGGGTTCTGCCAATAAAACGCAGTCTCTTGTTCGCCTTTCTGACCGACGACATCTACGTGCTCTTTCCAATTTAAGTCTGTAGTAATTCCTAGGTATATTGTGGAGTTTACGGCCTTCAAAATTGACTGATTTATCTTGTAAACAAATTTTAGCAGATTTCTTTTCGTACTCATGTGGTCGACTTCATACTTCCCATTATTTAGTCAATTGCCAATTTTTACAGCATTGATATCTTATTTAGATCGTTCTGCAGTTGGTTTTCATATATATATATATATATATATATATATATATATATATATATATATATTTTTTTTTTTTTTTTTTTTTTTTTTATGGGACGTAACTACGGGGTCATCAGTCCCTAAACTTACAAACTACTTATGAACTACTTACGAACTAGGACGGCACAAATATCCATGCCCGAGGGGGGATTCGAACCCCTGACCGTAGTGGCCGTGCTGACCGTGACTGGAGCGCCTCAGTCACCTCGGCCACCGCGGCCGGCTGGTTTTCATATTCAGATGATTTTACTAGACAGTAAATGACGGCGTCATCTGCAAACAACCTAAGATGTGCTTAGGTTCTGTCCCAAATCGTTTATGTAAATAAGGAACAGCAGAGGACCAATAACACTACCCTGTGGAATTCCCGATATCACCTCTGTGTTAGTCGATCCCTTACCATCGATTACTACAAACTGTGTCCTCTTTGACAGGAAATATCCCATCCAGTCCCAAATTTGGGGTGATATACCATAACTATGCAATTTGATTAAATCCGTTTGTGAGGTACGTTGTCAAAAGCCTTCTGGAAATCAATAAATACGTAATCAATTTGAGATCCCTTGTCGATTGCACTCTTCACTTCCTGTGGGGTAAAGAGCTAATTGTGTTTCGCATGAAACGTCCGTGGTGGGTAGTTTGTCAAGTAAACTTCGAAGCTACGTATACTTTATTAATGGGAACTGCTGCTAGCAGGGCGGTGCGTGTCGTGGCGTCGAGAAATTGCCGCTGAGTTTCGTGTAGCAAAAATCTGCAGGCGATCAGAATGTGCGTGACAAACTCCCTCCTCGCGGGGATTTTAAATGACGCTCGATCAATAGTTCTCTACTCCCAAGTTGAAATGGAACTTCGGAAAGCTTCACGTCCGGTTTTGCAGAAGACAGACACCAGAATTGAATTCAAGACGAATAAGACTAACTCGTCTGACTCCCCCGAAAATAGAGCCCAGAATTCCTCAAGACAACCACGAACACGTGTGGCTCTCCTGGAACTAGAGACCAGAATTACTAAACGACGAGCTCGACTCCCTCGGCGGCAGAGCCCGGAATCTCTTTAACTCAGAACTCCGTTCACCGTGCTCGTTAGGCGCTCTGGATAACTCCCTCCACTTTACAATTTGCCACTTCTGAGTCTGGTGCATAGTTTAACCCAACGAAATCCCACTTGGCGGAAACGCGGCGTATCAATCCACGCTTTCCGCAAATCATAATAATTCCCACGTGTTTCTGGCGCCCAAATTGTAAGCAGGACTGTCTTGCCATGTGTGATATTCCTGGCCTGTGGCCACTTCATATTTCTGGCCTTTTCTTTGCTAACATCGTACGTGTCTTAATCGCGGAAAAACGACAGAAGCGCAGCATATGTTGAAATGTGGGGTGGGGAGCAGTAGCATATGGCACAGTAGGTGCTGGTTGCTGTGGGAAAGCCCGCCTATGTTATTGGCACTCTCCTCGCATTGGCTGCTGCATTTCACGTCACGAGATTTCTTTTGAAATTAGTTTTTTTTTGTTATATACTAAATTTTAATTATTCAGAGCTGAAAGTTTGCAATAAATATCTCTCAAGGACAGGCTAGGTTTTGACAGTTTAAAAAATTTGAGGTGCCTTCTCTTATTGTAACAAGAGAAGAGCGATTTTGCAGAAGGCGCGCGACGGCCCTGTTTTGGCGCGAAATAGAGCGTCAGGTGCCCTCTCGCAACGCGCCGCAGTTTCAGTCTCGAGCTGACCGCTATACGCGCCGGACCGCGCCGGTCATGAGTAAAGATTTTTGTAATAGTGATAACAGTCGAGGTCTCATCATGAACTATGGGCAGGATAGGATGTATCATATTAACAATAGTTGCTCATATTTTATTATTTATTTAATAAATGGCATCCCTGACAATTAAAAATCTCGCGAGTCGCTTATTATGCTTCCATCATACAGAACATATTTTAGCCTCACTTGTATGCTGTAGAAGAACCTACGACCTGTGTGCTGTCTTCTGCGCTGGGGACACAACTATAGAAGACAACTGGTTCGTCAGAACTCTGTGTTTTCCATAACATTTTGGACAGCAACTACGGCACCTCGTGCGTACTGTAGGGCGGTACAAACGCACACTGCTACGCAACAGCATCCGCAAGGATGTGGAGGTTTTAGGGGACTTGTTGGAGGAAGCAGTACTAACATTTCCGTCCGCAAATAAAACCCTAGGAAGCTTGTACATGCTGACGGAGAGCGTCGCTATACCTCTCTCTCTCAACATATAATGGGCTGCGGCCAGGCCTTTCCAAAAAGAGGCACTCTCTTTGCTTTGACCCCAATAACGGCATCTGGCTGACTCCACTGCTGGCCACTCAGGACAACGGCGTTCCGGGGGTTCCCATTCAAAGCTAGCTTGTCGCCTGCTGGCACGACTTCCTCTCCACAAACTTCGGCATAGAAAGGACGCTGTAGTAATACATTAATGATTTTTTCCTGTCACGGTCGCCATTTCTTCTTGTAATACTGCTTTCGTATGAAAATGGGTGTTGCGTATTAAAGTTAAGGTTGGGGACCGCAAATGAAATTTTACCAGGTAGTGAAATATTTTTAAATGAGATTACTAAGCAATGTTGACAAGGAAGAGACAATTTAAATAAAATTATTGGATTCCGCCATTAAATGGTAGCGGTCGAAATTTCGGTAGCAAATACAACACCAGAAAGCAACATTACAGAAGAAGTCGGCGGAATCTAAATTTTACCTTATTGAGAGCTGGTACAAACATTTCGGTCATATTCTGTAGTAATTCTAGTTGAAATGACTGGAATATTACTTCGATAAATTGATGCTGGCATTGTGCGTTTCGGTTACTATTGTTCTATGACCGTGTTGAAAATTAATCATGACAGTCACCAAAAATTGCAAAATTATCGGACTTCATAAACATTACGAAGATTTTTCTGCAGGCATTAAAATGTAATAAACCATTCATAGACACGAAATAAATAAAAGTTACACAGAGAATCTTCTGGTACAATCGCGAAACAAATCGCAACAATATCCGAGCATCACTTTATGAAGTACTGGATCTGCTGAAAATAAATAACTTTAAAATTAGTGAGAACGGGGAAAGGATTGTAAGTAAGTAAGATATTTCAAATTAACTGTGGGTGTTTATTGAAATTAATAAAAGAAAACTAAGCTCACACTTACATGAATTACACCAAATCCTGAGACACGTCCTAGCACATGAAGGAGAAAAAAGTAAGTGACGCACAGTTCTGCTCTCTCCCTTCAGTTTGTTGCAAAAAAATTGAACGTGACAAATGTCATTTGTTTACCGATACGCGGGCAGAGAGAGGGCAGAATTCAGCGACAAGCATCGCACAAGTTATAAAAAAAATCATTAATGTATTACTACAACGCCTTGCTTCTCCGGCATTTCTACTATCGAGGCATTAAGCTAAATTGATCGTCCACAGACACCGTGGCGAGCCAAGTACCTTCTTTAAGGCAGCGTTCATCGACTGTTTCCGCTAGACAACCGAGTATGTGGTTTTTCCACCAAGATTCCCAAGCCAACACCAGATTCTAACTAAATACCCCTGCACATACCAACATCTCATAATTACACACAACAACTACAAAAATGAGAAATGTAATATGAGAGCATGTTGAAACAGGCGACGCCTCTTAAGCCACACTTTGGGGAGAGCGGAGAGGACTTGTCTGATCCTTCATGCGATCTGGGCTTCAGGAAACAAAGGGTGTCAGTGCAAGTAACTAGTGAATTAGGCCAACAGTCATCATCGGATTGGGAAGAAATTACAAGTGGTGTCCCACAAGGATCCATCTTAGGGCCATTGCTTTTTCTTGTGTACATTAATGATCTCTCATCAGTTACACTACCAGAAGCAGAGTTCGTTTTGTTTGCAGATGATACAAGTATTGCAATAAAAAGTACTTCAAGCATAGTGATAGAAAGGTCTGCTAATGATATTTTCATGAACATTAATAAATGGTTTAAAGCCAACTCATTGTTATTAAACTTTGAAAAGACGCACTACATGCAGTTCAGAACATGTAAGAGATTTCCTGACAGCATGTGCATTAAGTATGAAGAAGAACAGATAGAAGAGTTTGACAGTATTAAATTCCTGGGATTACAGCTTGATAATAAATTTAGTTGGGAGGAGCATATCACAGAACGAGACACAGACATAGGAGACAAAAAAAAAAAGCTTGCATACTTTGCTTACTTTCATTCCATAATGTCATATGGTATAATATTTTGGGGTAACTCTTCAAGTCAGCCAAAAGTCTTCAGAGTCCAAAACCGTGTAATTCACGGACGTCTTCTAGAGGCCTCTTCAAAGAACTGGGTATATTAACTACTGCCTCTCAGTATATTTATTCCTTAATGAAATTTGTCATAAATAATATATACCTTTTCTCAACAAACAGCTCAGTTCATACATACAATACTAGAAATAAAAATGATCTACACAAGGACTTAAAAGCACTTACTTTAGTTCAAAAAGGGGTCCACTACTCAGGAACGCACATTTTCAATAATTTAATATAAAAAATTTAGCTACAAATAAAGATCAGTTTAAGAGGAACCTAAAAGACTTTCTAGTGGCCAACTCCTTCTACTCCATTAGTGAATTTCTAAATTGTACCAAATGATGCTATAATACTATAATGCTATAATACTATATTAGAAAAAAACCTTAAAAATTTATGTATCTGTATTTATATTATAAGTGTATGTATTTGTATTTATGTTATTAATATTATCTATTATTCAACTTGTAAATTTTGTTTCTTGACATGTTCCACATCCACGAGGATCCCCTCAACATGGATCTACAGAACAAATAACTAATCTAATCTAATCTAAAGTGTGATTCTGCAATACCCTTTTATTAAAGGTGTTAGACATGGTGCACCATGTAGGCTTTGCACAGGGGCATTTACAAGCCCCACACTAGGCTTCTGTGCTGAGGCTGCTGAGCCACAATCTGGTGGGCGCTACTCATGGTAAGCCAGGCGAATAAAATGCTATCCACGTTGAACACATCATACTATAGCTCAGCCAAATTGGAGGAGACTTTTTGCCCTGGCTCATCTAGAGGACAACATTTATTTTAGAAATACAGAATTTTACCTTTTACTTTTTACCTTATAGTCTGTGTTTCCTTAACATTTTCGACTGGCATCATGAAACAGTGATCTGATAGTGTTAGTTCCAAAAAAGGAAGACCCTATTTTTGTTATTCCGCTGGGTTCCCTAACTCTGTCTTCAGGAATCACCTCCCCACTGCCTATTCATTTGTTTTAACACAGCTGCATGCGATCCTGGAGTACTGGAACAGATGTGACATCTTCAGGGAAATCGATTTATTTGTTCCAATCTCCTAAGTCTGCTACAATCGGCCGGCCGCGGTGGCCGAGGGGACTGAGGCGCTCCAGTCACGGTCTGCACGGCCACTACGGTCGGGGGTTCGAATCCCCCCTCGGGCATGGATATTTGTGCCGTCCTTAGTGTTAGCTAGTTCGTAAGTAGTTTGTAAGTTTAGGGACTGATGACCCCGTAGTTAAGTCCCATAAGCTATACAAACAATTAACATTGCTACGATCGTTCAAAATCTGTAACCAGCTGAGAAGTTACGTTGTTGATACATGACCACATCCTCCACCGGCGAGGGAAGAATGTGTGTTTCTGATTTAAGAGTTAGGGGAAATGACGACGCCATTTGGATTGCCAAAGATGCCTGTGGAGTTCATTGCGACATTCGTATCGGTATTCACCAATAACAATTGGACAATACATAACTCAGGGTAGTAAATGGTTTATGGCGCGTTGTCTCTGTTCATATGAGTGAGTTATGTATGTCAGCTTCTATGCCCTAAACGGCTGCCCAATCGTTTAAACAAGATCAATAATTAACCTGTAGTTTAGCCAGTCTATCAATCTGCACATGATTACATGAAAATTTAAACAAACATAAATTAAACCTCTAAATAACCAAGAAAATGGATTATAAGATGAAGAAGTGACTCACTCACGAAGTAATTCTTTATAATTAAGTTTATTAATCGTTTTGGACATGAAAATGCGGAAGCGGTTCTACTTTATATATCGCTAAATAACTGAATATTTCCTCAACTATTGTTCATGAGAGGCACAATAAGTATCACAGTAAGTCCATCGAACATTGCATTTCTAAATTAATCCGCGATTAATTACAGTATTTGTTATAAAACTCAGTTTGTCATCACACGAGTACACGATTGCTGAATTATCACAGTTCCACAGCCCTACTACCGTGCATTGTTTACCACTTTTCACCCGAAACTAAGTTCTTCAGTCATAATCCCGTAAATTTTCTAAATCCATACATGCCTATCTCTTCAAATCACAAGTTCGTAACACGGCTTCAGACAGCCCAGCGTCACAACCTTTAACCACCACGTCCAATTTACGAGTCCCCTCCCAAGCGTTCGAAAGCATGCTCTCCCTGCTCCCAAAATTGTATCCTTCCGCGCATCCTAACGCCTAATCTTCAAAACACAATTTCCCTTCCAAAATATTATACATTCGAATATCACAGAATTAAATGCTTTGACTACCTCCCTACGAATGATGTTTACATTTAACAAACAAATATATATTTAACAATACTGAAGCTCTTTGCTCAGGTAGCTATTAAGCGTTGTGTCTCACTGTTCAAATATACTTCCGCCGTCAAAATATAGTTACACAATTAATATTTCATTTATCATGTATTTTTATGCTAATATATTCAGTTCTTGTCCACAAATACATATAATTGTTTATATATAGTTATCTGCTGCATATCTATTATTTTAGTCGGCCATGAAGTATATCATGTTTTATGTTTCTGTGGTGGAATCTATGTTCTGACAAAAGAATATTACTACCTCAACGAAAAGCAGAACAAGAGAGTGAAATAAAGTTTAATGAAACAATACGGAAATAACGTGGTACGTCTTTTGAGATAGGTAGTGTGGTGCAATGCTGCCCAATTTCTTCTTAAACTGTTATTGATAAACAGTACGTATCAATAATTGTAAATATAAGTCTTATAATATTATCATTATAGTACTGAAATTGTAATTACGGCGTTTGGTTTTCACACGTCTATTGAATCCATTCATGTAATTATATTTGCCGTGTGATCATTCCCTGATTTTATATGGATTTTTAAAATTATGTGTGTAGCTATATTGTATTTCAGTTGTAATCTGGGAAAGCCGCCCTCGCTCAGCCAAGAGCGCCGTTTCCGGATTCCGAGGAGATTAGGAAAATCCTAACTTTCTGTATTCCATTCACTAGATCCAAACTAACATCCTGACAAAACCCACCTTTCACATAGAGATAATCAGCTTCCCCCGTATCTACAGCCCAATTTTTACCTTACAGTCTGTGTTTCCTTACGATTTTACGATAGGCATCTTGATACAGTGATCTGTAGTGTTTGTTCCAAAAAAGGGAGACCCTACTTTTGCTATTCCGAAGTGTCCCCTAACTGTGTCTTTAGGACTCACCTCCCCACTGCCTATTCAGTTTTTTATCAGAACTGCACGCGAAGATGTGACATCTTCAGGGAAATCGATTTATTTGTCCAATCTCATAATTCCGCTACAATCGTTCAAAATCTGTAACCAGCAGAGAAACTACACTGTTGATACATGACGACATCCTCCACCAACGAGGGAAGAACGTGTGTTTCTGATTTAAGGATTAGGGGAAACGACGACGCCAACTGGATTGCCTAAGATGCCTGTGGAGTTCATGGTGTGATACATAGCGCTATTCGTCTGCAGGCCGTCATTTCTGTGTTGCAGCGGCAGTGCATGCAGTTGTGGGAACAACAGTGGTTGACAGAGACGGAGAATAATCTGTGGTTGTTGGAACCATCTATCAGATAGTGGCAATCGTGGTCCTTCTATCGATCAGTCCAATGGGATGAGATGACTCTGACACAGCACAGAGTCGGACACGGCCCCCGTAAATAGGTTTCTTTTACACCGACGAGAGAATTCTCCGTTTAGTGATACATGTCACATTTTGTGCGCGTGCCTTTTTTATCGTACTGAGAGGACAGTAGCAAATCTTGGTGGTGATCTGTCCTTATTTTCAGCTGCCGATGAGTCGATTCTTGTTAACGTTTTAAAATTTTTCGACTTTTCGGGATTCTAGCCTTAGGTTTTATTCTAGTAGTTTCAGTGTGTTGCAGAGTGGCTAGCTCAAACATTTTATTCCTGTGATGTCAGCTAAGGTCGTCTGCTATATTGTTTTACCTTCTTCCGCCACATTTTTCCTTATAGTTAAAGTCAAAATATTGAGATGCAACATCCTTTTATTGTTTCAGGGTAGGTCCGTTCAGGAGGTGTCTGAATTTCGTTAGATTCTACTTTTGTTACAGTCTTCGACTCCTGATTTAGGGTAGCTTCGTGCCACTCGTCTCTGATTAATTTCATTCAGGCTCTGAAAACCTAGCTGTGGTGGACTCTTAATACCCGTATCACATTATAATCATCATCAAAGAAAAATCAGATAGTACGTATTTATGGATAATATCAGACTCTAAATTATTTTCTTTGATAGTGTAGTATTACTAATAAGAATTACTCGCGCGCAGGTACTGGCCCATCTGCATTACACATCGTGCAGCATGAGTTTAAAGTATTTCCGTTTGAAAATAGTCATATATTTTGGTTAGATCCACACATTTTAAAATTATAAGTAAAGTGCTTGACCCGTGCGAATAATTCGCACTCTATGCTGATTAGTCACAGGTAGGAAAGATAGTAATGGAGAAAAGGTAGATTCAAGTATAAAATAAAACAAACTTTGAATAGTAGGAACAAATATTAGTCTCATTGTAAGAAAATTTATATAATTAATTACAATAGGTTAAGTGTGAAACATATAATAAATCAGATATTGATCTGTTCATGTTTATTTTACTTTTTGAAAACTTGTGTATTTTACAAAACTTCTTTGAATACCAATGTTACCAGTTATAATGTCATCGCCGTTTACTTTTTGGCTGTATGTGCCTTTAGCAGAAACATTATCACTGAATTAGCGAACTCGTGACAAAGCCACAAGCGACCATATAAAGACACAGGTTCTGGTGACTACAATCCTGCTCTCTGAAGCGTCTGACCTTGTGCTTCATTTATGGTCATAGCAAAGGCTGCTTTTATTGGGAATTGTCTTCTTATCATTTGAAAAGACACGGTTGGATCTGAAGGTGTGATGTTAATGTGGTTTATTAGCACAGTTTTATCACAGTCAATGAATTTAGCAGTTATGATGTACTCGCCTAAGTGAGGCACCACTGTTATTAATCCCTGATTAGCGTCAACATTTCTAATTGACATAATTATAGCATTATTCTGGGAGCAGCCGTAAATACTTATCTCATTTACGATCGTCCGCCGGCTATCAACTTAGAATGTACCAACAGTACAATTTTTTCCAAATAAGCTTTTTTTTTTCAAGAAAACAATAACTTTAAACTATCTCTGTATTTTTCGCCATTATTGGAGAACGAAACGTTGAAAAAGATACCACAATCATGAATTTTGGATAAGTAACAAGGGAGATATGGTGTACCAACAAAGAAATACGAATGAGAAATAATATATATGATAATCGTATCAGATTCCAAATATCAAGATATATACTTATCAAAATCCTGATAAACAAGTTTAAAAACGCAATAATAAAGAATCTTTTGACTGCGTAATTACAATATCAGTCCTTTACTGGAGATGACAACTACCAATGAATTAAAATGAAGTGCTAGAGGAAAGTTCTCAGCTTCGGAAATAATAACTCACCTATACAGCAATATTAAATTTTAACTGTGTTGCGAGAGTAATTAACTGTTTCATCATCCTGTTTATTATAAATATCTACGTATGGAGATATAAGACAACTTTGTGGCTAAAATACACATCCAATTTTGTATTTTAATTATATGTCTGAAACTAATTTACTTTTGAATAATGCTTTTTAACTCAATTAATGTTTTCAAGTTTCAATTGATACAAATTATTTTAAAAAGTTAATAGAAAACGTATTTGAACCTGATGTAAATGTTACTAATATTATTAAATGTTAAGAGACTTTTTTCATTATGTAAATAAACCCTCTGCGAGCAGTGACCAAAACTGTCGGCTACTGAAGCAGATTGTAAGAATGCAAATTAAAGCTGTGAACTGCGACAAAGAAGCAGAGAATGGTACAGATACCTGGGTAATAATAGACTGGTGTGAAAGTGGAAATTTTTTTTAATTTGCTTTAATGTGATGGTCTGAATAGCCCATTTAGTCTTTTCCATTGCCCGTTGTGAGTTGTGACTACATGAATGGCCTATTATGGCTTTATTATTACCACACAATGAGGCCAGCCAGTAATTATTAGAAACAATCTTTCAAATAATGCATCTTTCCTTGGGTAACGATGTAATTCATTTTCATAAGGTCGTTTTATATGCAACCTGTATGGCGTTAGCCACATCCACTCTTTTGTCTGACAGGTGACGTTCGACTCACATATGGACAAATATATGAGAATTACTTCAAATATGAAATGAGGGGTCAGAACCAAAGGGGTATAAGTACAATGATTGTAGTTTTGAATAAATAAAGCTCACAATGTTCCAGACTTATCTATTATTACAAAATAGAATTTCACATTTATTATTTGTGTATTGTACATTAAAATATATTAAAGCAGTTTCTATTTGGCTTTGGGAATGGCAAGTTAGTACAAATGCTCGATTTTATAATTCAGTTCATGAAAGTATGTAGCACTTACATCCATTTATATTTCGAATATTGTGAATTAAGAAAAATATAGTTTTCGACTCAGTAATCTTAGGTATCCTATTAAGAAAATTACGAAACAGCTAGGTGTATAATGCTACATTGACACCTTACCTTTCCTGGTGTACTCTAGTGCAGGTAACAAAGAGACCACATGAGTGTCGGATTTTAGAATTTTTTGGTGTTTATGGTACGTGAACTTTTTAGAACTCAAATAACAATCAGCCAAAGCAATTCGACGCAACCCTCAAAAATTCTCGAGAAAATCGACTTTGAAGTTCTGCAAGCAAGCGTAAGTACCAGTAATTAAATGAATTGCAGCTTCTGTAGGTATAGCGTAGGTGGTAGCGTTCAGGCTTTATATTCCTAGGGTCGGTGGATAGAATTTCATATATATATATATATATATATATATATATATATATATATATATATATATATATATATATATATATATATATTTCGTTGCGTTCGAATACTTACACAATTTTTGTGTCTAATGTTATTTTTTTATGAAAAGGCCTCCTATGTTTGTTTATTTGTAATTATCTATATTTTATAGAAGGTTGTTAATATTTATGGTTGCAATCAAAATACATAAGTTACGTTTTTTTCACAATATTGGCTTAACTATTAGTTGACGACGGTAGTCTTTGATTGTTCAGTTTGTGAAGAGCTACGACACTGTCTTTGGAATGTCATCTCCATAGCTGCTAATGGCTTACCAAGCATCTGACCTACTCAACCATCGTTTCTCATGACGACAAGGTTTTCAACTTGCCTAAATACACATAACCAAAGACTGACATGACACATGGATTTAATCCCAAAATGTTTTATATAACTGAATGCGTAAACGAAAGAAATATCTGTCACAGTGGGATTTCAACCACCGACTCTATGATTGTTAGGCCAGCTACACCGACAGGTGCTACAACTGTTTCAATTATTGGTACTTACTTGTACTTTGTAAAACTTCAAAGTAGATTTTCTTGAGATTTTATTAGAGATGCATCAATTGACTTTGACTGATTTTTATTTATTTTCTGAACTTTATGTATCATAAATATGAGGAAATCCTAATATCCGATACCCACCTGGTCAGCCTTGTAAGTACGAATACTATCTACCGCATTATATCACTATTGTAAAACGTGTAGATCCACCTAGAAACTTTCCGTTTTGTCATTTGTCATGAACAAGTTATTAAAATATTGCCCTACATGAACATAAGTATATTGAAAAAGTATTTATGCTAATGCTACAAAATAAGAATGAGTGTATTCTTAATATGATGTCATAAAGTCTGATTCAAGTCGTAATATGACGAATCATATCTCATCGTAGCGATTATTACATTACTGACAAGTCGTTAGTTCCTGTTCGTATTTTATGTATTTATCACATTTAAAGCAACGCCACCTCAGGAAGACATAGTCCAACCCTAACAATCGAAGCCAAAGGTAAAGTCTTTCATATGGATGTAAGTGGTAGAATTCTTGATCGGTAGGTGGGATAAATTCAAGCAAGTAGAAAGTATGACTATATGTGCGAAGCTTAATCGTTGGAATCCTGTTGTGTAGAGAAGATAGATGACATCCACGAGCGTGTTCTTTTCTGAAAGGAATTTAGATCATATATGAGAAACTCATATTCGTCATTTACAACCGATTCGTAACAAAGGTTACATGGCGAATATATATATATCGAAGTAGAACCATTCTATCTTTCGCATATCTTTTAGTCCATACTTCAGTACTGAACTCATTCCTTCCCTAGTTAAAATTCATCTTGTATCATCGTAATTACTATGAATTTGAGACTTGCTTTCATGATAGTATCAATCTAATCAGAAAGAATAATGATGCATGGTGTAATTTTTTATCCTTTCCTCGCAACTCATGTCAGAGGGACCAGAAATATGAAATCAATGATCCACTGCAGTGATATTTGTGTAAGTTAAAACATTAGAACCAAAATTTTTCTACGTTTCAGTTCTTATTTTGTTCCCCCACAGTGTAAACATCACTGTACTTAGCACTTGTACGCAATCATTTATATATCTGAGTAAACACTACGCTATTTACTGGAAACTGCTTGATTCTTTAAGGGCAAAAGATTGAAGAGGTCTTTTGTGTTACAAGGATTGTGAACGCAGAGTTGTGATCTTTTCAGAAGCAACAGGATATATCGCTTTGGTGTTAACTGGTATATATTTTTTGGAACTCGTTTACCTTTTATTCGCGCAGGTAGATTTTATAATTTGGTCTACATTTTATTTGTGTATATTTTATCTTTTCTCTTTGAGCCACATATTTTTAAAAGCTATCGATTAACTATCAGTTTTTTTTTTTTTGGGCTGATATTCTAAGGGCAAAAATTACATTCTAAGAATTTTTTTATTCTTTAGAATACTGTACAACAATACAAGAAATAAACTGTCTTTAAAAAAAGATGTATTTAAATTCCGGTCCTTTAGTCTCTTCTTAAAAAAAAACACATTGCAAGATGTAGAACAAAACAAGATAAACAACTGTCTTACGAAAAATAAGGTATTTAAATTATTTTCAAGTGGTCTCTTAAATTAATAGTATTCCCTGAATATTTACATCCTTTCACAAACTGAGTAATATGACTCACCTTCTGAAAAAAATTCCACCCATATGACTGATTTTAACGATTAATTTTCAAAACAGTGAACTGAGTTTATGCACGTATCACACAAACAAAATAGTATTGAAAGTAGGGTTGCCAGATTGAACTCGAGGCAGGCCCGGAGACCAGACGTGTCCCCCCTCCCCCTTGGCCAATGTCTCCCCTCTCCCCCCCCATCTGCGACCAACTTCCCCCCCCCAACCAGGATCACACGTGAATTCTAAAATGAAAAAAAATGCCTAATGAAAACGGGACATTTTGATTTAATTAGCTTAGTAGCTTCTCTTTAGCATAAGGTAGAAGCACATTTTTTTACTAATGCCTCACTTTTTGTTCGGCTGCATCTTACTTTCGCTGCCACTGAGGAATCTCTAAAAACACAAGGATATAGCTTATTACCACAATATTGAGAATTGTAGTAATGGAGGTGTTTCACACCATGGTAAGTCAAAGTTAATTCCGTTGTAGTGACTTTGTCGTCTTCTGCAGAAAATTGTTTCGGCAAGAATTTAAGAAGCGACTGATTCTTCTTTTGTGTTGTAATATTCGCTTTGTGTCTTTCTGATTGTAAATGTTTATTCACAGCTTTCATTCCGTCGTACTTAACAGTAAATGAGATATTGCATATTCTGCACTTACACAAACACTCATCAGTATCGACTTTTTGTAGCCTCTCTTTATAATTTTCTTCCTGCAACCATTCTTCACGGAACGAAGTTAGATATAGTCTCTTCATTTCACTGTTATTACTCACTAATCTGAGTTAATGTAAGCTTGTCTGTTCACACACGATCCGAGTATTCCAAAAATTGCCGGTAAACTGATAACAAACAATGAACGAACGAACACAAATAATAGACGTCGCCAGTTGACACGTTGCCGCAACAGTGTTTGCTTAGCCGCTTACTACCGACGCAACAATGAAAAGATTTCAGAGAAAGAATAGAAAAGTAGCGTTTTGTTGCAATAAGAAATTGACATTTATCTAAAGTTATTCATAATTACTAAGGAGGAGCCGGCCGGGAATGGCCGAGCGCACTGAGGCGTCTTGCCACGGTGCGCGAAGCTGCTCCCGCCAGAGGTTAGAATGCCCCCCTAGGGCATGGATGTTGTGTTCGTCCTTAGTTTAAGTTACGTTAAGTTCGATGTAGATCGTCGTTACATGAGCATAGTACTTAAAAAGCGTCGTAAAAAAAAGTTAAGATGAAGGTTACATTCAAGCCCGGAGATGAGAGTCGTTGGCCCGTAGACCGGGAGAATTCATTCCAAACCCGGGCACTCCGGGCGGCGCCCGGAGATCTGGCAACCCTAATTGAAAGCGCGGGATTTCCTCGGCCAACAGACTAGCTATCGGTGGCGCGTGAAAAGTACTGATTGTTTCATGTCCGCGCCATTCGGAACACTTCCACTGCTGCCAACTACAGCGACTCCACAGTTGCGGTCCAACAATCGCACGACGAAGAATAATTTTGTTGTTGTGTTGCGTTTGAATAACGGAATCAGTGACGGAGAAGCCATTGTTGGAACACAGTGGTCACCTGCTACGATTTCTCGAAGAGCTAGGAGTTTTAGCGGATGCATTTCTTTTTTTTTTTTATTTATTTATTTATTTATTTATTTATTTATTTTTTTTTTTTTTGACGGTCTTAAAAGCAGGGCCGGCCCGTCCTTATAGGCAAACTAGGCAATTGCCTAGGACTCTCGAATTTGGGGGGGGGGGCGGCAAATTTGTCATGCGTGACGAACTCTCGTGCGTTCGCGGTGCGTTGTACTTTGCTGTACGGCTGCGGTTGCAGGAGCTATGATTCCCGGTTACTACACATAGAAAGAGCAACAGACTAGAGACAAGACTAGGGTTACCAGATGTCTGTCTTCAGAAAAGAGGACATTTCTAGATTTATAAAAGAACTCTCTCTCTCTCTCTCTCTCTCTCTGTGTGTGTGTGTGTTACTGACAACTCAAGTACTAGTGATGTCTCTACTATATTATCAGAGTCTTGTTTTTAATACATCTTACGCATCTTACGAAATTTCTTCATCTTCTTACAAATTAAGAAGCATGAAATGCTGAGACCCGTAGAACGAATTACATGACTACATAGCAGTGAAGCCCTAATATTTAATCACTTTACCACTTGTAATTATCGTCTTAAGTGCTGAACATTTCTTCCCAACTTATAAGATACCTTGCTGATCACCCCTGTTTTCACCTCAAATTTTTAACGATGCAACATTTACGGAAACCATAGTACTGTTGGCTGTAAAATCGTCACGAATAAAGTAACTGTAAAAATTATGTAAGAGTTCCTTGATATACCAATTCTCCCATTTCGGATCAGACCGACGTGACTATATACATGATTAGCATCTAGATTCTAGACAGTGAATGGAATATGTAAGCCCTAGGTGAAAAAGCAATAAATAAAATAAACTTTTTATTCGCCGTACAGAGGGTCGCAATTAATCATTAAAAACTACTCAGTTTTTAGGACAAAACCTTTAAATATATTTTTTCAATACACTGTTTATGTAGTTACGTCTCTTTGGTCCTAAACAGGCGAATGGTGAAACGGCATTGGTGACTGTGGCATCTGACCTTATTTGTACGAAGTTTTGAACAAGGTTTAAACTTTTTTATAACGAACGTTGCACTAGCTTTTGATCTTAAAGTCATAAGTGTGGTTGACAGACAACACACAGAACTCCGGAGTCCCAACACGACAGACTGAACGTCTTATTTTTGGGTGTCACACAACACTCCGACAAGAGAAAGGGGGGAGGGGGAGATTTTCATATTATACTAAGTGTATTGCACTGTCTTGCATTGTTGCAGACGAATGTTTTTAATTGGCCGCCTCGAACCTCGTATTCCGCGATAATTGCCACGCCAGTTAATTCAGTTGTTTCGAAGTAGCTTGACCTCAGAGCAGCGGCGGCACAGAATGTGAAAATTAAAAATATTGCATTGTTTTAAGAAAGGTTAAATTCTCTAGAATTAGGGATTGTGACAGTTCAGAGAGTTGTATTTACGCACTTTCAATTTGAAGCAATTGCACAACGCAAAAAAGAGGACATTTCCCCATTTTGTTAAAAACCCGGCCGGGCCATTTTCAGGGTCCAAAAAAGAGGACATGTCTGGGTAAAAGAGGACGTCTGGTAACCCTAGACAAGACGCAAGTCGATGTTACATACATTCGCTTTGACTCTTCAGAATTTTGGTAATAAGCGTTTAATGAGGAGACGAGTAGCAGTTTGCAACCAATCATAGCTGGCGTGCCGCCTATCGTGTTAGCTTGGGGCGCCTTCATGGCCCCGCGCAGACCGCCGTTCCGCAGTCTCTGTAGTTTATAATGGGCGGTAATGACCTCGCCGCAGGGCGCCATAAGTTGTTGTAACGTGTGAGGTGTCAGCTAACCCCACCACCGTCATTTCAGCGCACCTTGCCCGCGGGCACTTGCAACAGTAAGTAGAGTTTCAGTCTGTTACACTATTGTTATGGCCCGTTTACCACTGCCACATTCTTCATCAACTTGACACAAACGATTTATGTGTATTTTTCTGCTTCGACGTATCGTTGGGATGTCCTATTGCGCCATGTGCCTACTTCGACGCTAAAACCAGTGAGTTACTCTAGATGGCAGAGCACGATTGATGCATTGCGTCCTTTCCATTAGCAGTTAGATGATGTGCAGGTTGCACTCATGGATATTTATGAAGATCATACATTGACTGGCTCAGCTGGAAATCAAACGTGAATTGAGGCTCAGTCCATTGCAGAAAGAATAGTAAACTTCAAGTTTATTGCTTCACTTGTTGCGTTGTACATTATGTTGTTCGAAGTAAATTTGACTAGCAGACTTCTTCAATCAAAAGAAACGGACCTTAACGCTGCTAAAATGCTCTCCTATAAACAAAAACTTTTCTTGAAGATTGTAGAAGTGATTTGGGATTTGAAAAAAATGCTGGTAGAAGCAAGAGAAATTTCAGAAGCTGCCAACATTTCCGCATCGTTTTCATCAGATATGGAACCACTTCGTCTGAGGGGAAAAATAGTTTGGTTATGAAGCAGAAGATGAACCTATTAGTGACGAGCAGAATCATTTCAAAATTAGTTTTTATTTTGCAATGTTGGATACTGCAACAAAATCCGATGACGAGAGATTTCATCAGATTGATAACCCAAATCGTTTATTTCTCTGTCTGTACAGCATACATGATATACAAAACAATAATCCCAATGCTGTTCTTGAAGTATGTGTTAATTTTGAAAAGCCTCCACTCACAAAGACTCCAAAGACGTTGATGCTGCTGATCTATGCAATGAATTACAAGCCACTGCTAGAAGAGTACCGAGTTAATCAGGGCATAGGACGTTCTGAGTTATAATTGTAAAAATTGACTTAGAGGCATTGTACGTAACTTAGTTACTTCAATAAAAGTGTTGCTTACCCTTCCTGCTGTCTGTAGCCAGTGGTGAGCGCAGCTCCTCCAAATTAAAAGTCATAAAAATATATGCGATTACGCATTTGAATTAGAAAAGATGCAATGTATATTTTACATTGATGTTTTATTGCGATTTTATTCAATAGGGCGCCACTAAAATAATTTGCCTAGGGCGCCGGATTTGTTCGGGCCAGCCCTGCGTAAAAATTATAAATCAGGTGGTTTAATTCTGTATACTCGGAAAAATATTAATGATGGTAAGCTAATTCACTCGCTGTACAAGTTTCAATGAAAGGTTTCAGGATGAACGGACAAGAGCTTAAGAATTACCTGCAGGAATAACAGTTCTTGCAAAAACATTTCAGGACATTGACAGATTGTGCTTTTCCTGTAATCAGTTTTGAGAAAAGTATTGTATCCTTGAAGGAACAAGCTCTACTGATCCAACAACGCAGACAACTAAAATATGAATGATATTTTTGCTTCTATAAAAATCACACTTGACGCGGAAGCGTTTATGATGGAGTCAGTGTTTTGTATTTCCGAATCACCCATACATTAACATGTGAGATTGAAAACACTTTTAAGTACAATGAAAACTCACAAACAGAAGAGGACATAGTGGGAGTGCTTAATTAAAACAAATAATTTGCACTGTATTACAACAGCCTTAAATGTTTTTCTCGCTCCAAGTAAGTCTGCTCACACATTTGAAGATGACAATCTATGTCATTTTTTTTTTTTACCGTCAGCACCTGATCGGTACGAGATGTGCATAAGAGAGAGTTACAAGCCAAACAAGAGAATTCCTTCTCTCACGTCCCCTTCTCCCTAGCGTCCCATCTCTTAATGACAGTATGTAAACAGTATTGACGGAGTTGAATCTGAATGTGGCAGAGCTCGTACAGCACGCCAGGTTCATCAAGGTCTTCAAGAGGCGTGAGGGGAATCAGCATTGCCGTACAGAACCGTTGCACGTTGTATAAAAACCATCAACGAAGGTCGACAAACTGTGGTAGCCATGCATCGGGCAGGTCGTCATAGCGTCTGCATATTGCTGCCGCCTTCGTGGACAGAGATAGACGCCAGAAGATTCGTGAGCTCGCCCATGAAATCAGATTAGCGCATATGACTGTGCCTAGCATCCTGAATCAACGCCTGGGCAGGCGAAAAATTGCATCAATTGACGGAAATTCAGAAATAGATGTGTTACGATGCTGCTCAGACGCCCTTGGAGCACTATGAGCGCGAAGAGGCTACGCCGTATCGTACGAGCCACAACTGAAACACCAGTCCAGCGAATGGCGAATTTATGGATCGACGCGAAAGTCGAAAGAGCATGGAAGTCCCCGTATGGTAAAAGTTACGGTGATTCACGTGTACGACTGTGATGGTGTTATCCTAACGCATTACGTTCCTCCACGGGAGACCGTCAATGAACAGTATTACTGTTCGTTTTTGGAGCATCACATCCGACCAGCTTTGCGAAAGAAGCGGCAACACTTTCTGCAAACCCCATCCATCATTTGGCGCAACAATGCGCGGATGCATAGGCGGCAGAGGATCATGTAGGCAGGACAAAGCCTAACAAAAATCCTTGGATAACACAGAATATACTGAACTTGATTGATGTAAGGAGAAAATATAAAAATCCATCAAGCACAGCAGGCTAAATGAAGTGCAGGAGCCTGAGAAGTGAGGTTGACTAAAAAAAAAAAAAGAAAAGAAAAACTTATCTCTTTTCATTCTCCACTCCGAGGAGTGGAGCGGGCTGTTTGAGATCCGGCCCATAAAGAGTCGCGGTTCTATTCAGCCAATATCAGACAAGCTGATAGTGGGGCAAAGGGGAATCCCAATTGGGAATAAGTGGGAGGGGCTTACCAGCTCCGGCATACGCCTTACAACCAAGGAAAACCTCCCGAAAACCTTGGTCGGAGCCGGGGGATTGGGACCAATTTAATTCATCTCCGGGACTTGCCCCGGACAAAAATGGATTATCGAGAGAACACGAATGCACCCACGACAATCAAGGATCGGACGCACGAGTTACTCTCGTAAACTCGTAGAGATCAGGTCGACCAACAGTGGGCAAGCATCCCCCTCAGGAACCGCACCCGTGGGCACGGTGTCCTGTGCGTCCGTGAGGTTGACAGGAAATGGAAGATTAAGTAGAAAGAGATAGGAGATACTAAAACTGCGAGAAGAATTTGACACAGCACTAAAAGTTTTTAATAGGAACAAAGCTGCTGAAGTAGATGATGTCCCGTCTGAAATGCTATTAGCGTTATGAGAGCCAGTTATGGACAAATTGTTCCATCTGGTATGCAAGATATATGAGACAAGGAAAATACTCTCAGACTTCAAGAAGAGTATATTGATTCCAATTGCTAAGAAAGCAAGTGCAGAAAGATGTGAAAATTACAGAACTATCAGTTTATAAGTCATGGTTGCAGAATACTAACACTAATTATTTACAGACGAATGGAAGGACTGGTGGAATCCGAACTTGGGGAAGATAAATTTGGATTTAGGAGAGATAGGCTAAGAAAATGGAAACCAACTTTTAGCATTTATAGGTCTGGAGGAAGCTTTTCACAATGTTGACTGGAATACACGTTTTCAGATTCTAAAGGTAGCAGGGGTAAAATAGAGGGAGCGAAGAGTAATATTCAACTTGTACAAAAAGCAGAGAGAAGCTTTTGGATTCGAAGGTCATGAAAGGGTCGCAATGGTTGGGAAGGGAGTAGGGGTTGTAGCATTTCCTCATTGTTGTCCAATCTATAAATTGAGCAAGCTGGGAAGGAATACAAAAATAAATTTGGAGAGGGAATTAAAGTCTAAAGAGAGGGAATGAAAACCTTGCGGTTTGCTGACGACATTGTACGAGGCGCGTTTTTTAAGTAAGTTCCGTTTGAATAGAAGTACATAACGAAAGGTTATTAAAAAAAAGTAAATTTTCAGAAAGTACATACTTTATTTTTCGACATAGTTGCCAAGTTCGTTCAAACACTTTTCACGCCTCTCAACAAATTTTAAAATACCCTCTTCATATAGTCTCGCTGCATGTTCCGATAATCAGGAATTCACTGCCGTTTTGTAAGGAACTGATCTCGACACGTCAAGAAATTCGTTTGAGAGACCTGTTATTGTGAAGCTCCTCGACTCATGAATCCTCCTCCAAATCGTCAGTAATCGAAGATGGACGTTGTCACAGTCATCTTTGAATTCTCGTACCCACTTCCGCACTTTACTTTTAACAGTACCACCGTACACTTCGCAACTCTGTTCAAAAAAAAAAATGTTCAAATGTTTCTTAAGCTTATGGGACTTAACTACGGGGTCATCAGTCCCTAAACTTACAAACTACTTATGAACTACTTACGAACTAGGACGGCACAAATATCCATGCCCGAGGGGGGATTCGAACCCCCGACCGTAGTGGCCGTGCTGACCGTGACTGGAGCGCCTCAGTCACCTCGGCCACCGCGGCCGGCTCGCAACTCTGTCGATGAATTTCTGCAGCGGACCGGTTCCTGACAAAAACCATATCAATGAGCGAACTTCACACGCGGCGAGCAAGTCGATAAACATTTTGAAAGCACAGAACAGAACCGTTGGAGATTAGCTACAGAGCTGAAACTGTGCACAGTTGTTCCCGAGGAATGCCGGTACACGACGCAGATGCTCGTTGCGGTATGTGCGCGAACTACTAATGTATACAACAAAACGGAACTTATTTAAAAAGCGCGCCTCGTAATTCTTTCAGAGACAGCAAAAGACCTGGAAGAGCAATTAAACGGAATGGACAGTGTCTTGAAAGGAAGGTAAAATACGAGCAAAAATGTTCAGATGTCTGTAATCCTATAAGACCAAACTTTGTTGGTCATCAGTCCCTAGTCTCACAAACTACTTAAACTAAGTTAAACAAACTTAAGGACATCACACACATGCATGCCCGAGGGAGGATTCGAACTTCCGAAGCGCGAGACGCGCGATGTGCTCCAGTCCACTCGGCTACTCCCACGTGGCTAATATGAACATTAAGAAGAGTCAACCAAAGGTAATGGAATTTAGTGCCAGAAAATCAGGCAATGCTGAAGGAATTAAATTAAGTAATGAGAAAATAAAAGTAGTAGTTATTTAACTTCTGATGGCCGAAGTAAAGAAGATATAAAATTCAGAACGGCTATGGGAACAAAAGCAATTTTTTAAGAAGCGAAATGTTAGGAAGTCCTTTCTAAAAGCATTTGTCTGGAGTGCAGCATTGTATGGGAGTTCAGACAAAAAGATGACGCGGTGCTACAGACGAATAATGATGATTAGATGGGTAGATCACGTAATTAATGAAGAGGTGTTCAACAGAACTGTAGAGAAAAACAGTTCTTGGCATATCCTGACTAACAGAAGGGACAGGTTGGTGGGACACCTTCTGAGACATCGAGGAATCGTCATCTTAGCACTAGAAGGAAGTGTGTAGGATAAAAATCGTAGAGGGAGACCGAGGGTCAAGAACAGTAAGCAGATTCAAAAGGATGTAGGTTGCCGTTCGTATACACAGATGAAGAGGCTTGCACAGGACAGGGTAGCGTGGAGAGCTGCATCAAACCGGTCTGTGGACTGAAGACCACAACAAGAAAACATTGTAAATGCGATATAAAGTCGTCGAGGAGGCACGCGACCATGATGAAATGATTAGGTAGTACTGCTGTGAAGCTGGTTAGGTCGCAAATTCATTATTATATGTCACACTTCATAAATAGCGTTTCCTCAAAATGACGCGTTTCGGCTTTACCATCGTCAGATTAGCATCTACAAACATAAAAATTCTCACATGACAGAAAAAGTAGTAAGTTACATTTCATATTAAAAATGATGATTTACGTCGTGTCGGAAGAGGTTCCGTGCCATGTGCACATGTGAACAGATGTAAGAAGTTGTTTGATACGCATACAGAAGCAGACTACAATAGGGACTGATGACCCCGTAGTTAAGTCCCTTAAGCTTAACAAACATTTGAACATTTGAGCAGACTACAAACTTTAACGTATTCGGTACTGTCTAGGTAGACATTTCTTGCCACCAGGTGGCATTACAAGGCGTATAGTGGCGCCATATCGCATAAGGTTATGCATACTAATTACATAGGGCGGCTGTGCACTTATTGTACAAAGTATAAGATATGCAAAGGTTTAAAAAGAACAATTGTACAAAGTCTTTTAAAAACAAAAATTATCATTGATTTGTCAGCTGTTAAACCTTTTTGTTGTTGATCATGACAGGCTATACAAGCATCATGTAGTCAAAGTTAAAACAACATAAGCAAAATAAAATAAAATACTAGGCGCGTCCATAAAGTAAGTGCCGTTTGGTTATATAAAACGAACGGGTACAGATACAGAAAAATATTGATTGTACAAAAATCTACAACTGTTAAACTACTTTTCTACATAGCTTCCGAAATTTTGTAGGCAATTGTCATAGCATGGCACAAGCTTTTGTGTGCCTTTTTCATAGAATGTTGCCGCTGGGTATTCAACCATGTGGTAACATGTTCTTTCAGCTCGTCATCATCGTTGAAGTGTTGTCCACCAAGGATAGATTTTAGGTGTAAGAAGAGGATTACTGTCAAAAGATTTTTTTTCACCATAATGCCTGACCTCACACACCGAATGTGACTAAACAATTCTTACGGAAATTTCAATGGGACCTGTTTGATCATCCTCCATACAACTCGGACCTCTCTCCTAGCGAATTTCATCTCTTCTTACACCTAAAATCTGTCCTTGATGGTCAACACTTCAACGATGATAAAGAGCTGTTACCATATGGTTAAATACACAGGCGGTAACCTTCTGTGAAGGATGCATGCAAAAACTTGTGGCCTACAAAATTTCGGCAGTTATGTGGAAAAGTAGTTTAATAGTTGAAGAATCTTGTGCAATAAAAATTTCTTCTGTATCTGTGTGCAATTTCATTTTATTACCAAACGGAACTTACTTTCTGGACGCGCCTCGTGAGATAGGTCACAGAGAATAATATTTCATTTAAAATGAGATAGACAGCTCGACAAATCCAGAATATTGTCAGAGGTGTTTTCAAAAATATGATTAGCGTTCCTTATGACAGTTGGCTGTAGCCAACGATAGAACAAATATTAGTCGTAACATTAACACAAGGCACTTTACATCAGATAAGGAGGTGTAATTACATTTGTAGAAAGCGGTAGCATTCATCATAGATACAGGGAGCAAGCGGGCTAGGCAATATTCATAATAAAGCCCGAGAAATGCCAAAGAACTATTTCCTGTGGGAAAGGATTTGTTCGTTCAAAATCCCATCTGGGTTTTCCTTACAACATTTATAAATTTCAACAAAAATATAGCACTGACGTGTTTTACGGCCCACTTCAGATTTGTAGTTTTATAAGTTTTTGCAAACATTTTGGAGCAAAATAGTAATCTAATTAATTAATTAATTAATTAATTAATTAATAAGAGTGTCTGAAACACTTTTAGGAAAAATATTTAGGTAGTGGCATGTTTCGAGCCTCTGACCTTTCGGGTCAGAGCCCAGCACCTTCTCCATTACGCTACGGCTATAAATCAAAACACGAGTGCTTTAATCTCATACTATTGATGGCCATTGCTAACTGATGTTGCTATGGCATTTGTAGACATTAGATTATCATTTATCGTACGAAGAACGATGTGTTTTTGTTAATTCCTCAGTGTGCCGTTGCTTTGAAATGACAACGTGTAAGTTACAATAAGAAAATCATCAAATACGCGAGGAATGTCACGTGGCATCTCCTAAACGGCTAGTTTTCGTTAATTCAATGGAGGGTGTCAAATCTCGGTTATTTTTGAAAATATGTCTCAAACGATACGAGATATGAAAAGAACATAAGGGAGCTAAGTTGTAGAGAATTTCATCCTATACCAATTAGGTTATTCAATTTTCGTGTCAGATGAACGGTTCGTTTGCAATTACAATTATATTACAAACGGTTTTTTTTTGTTTTACTACCGTATTTTTTGTCCGAAAAATTTGAAAAAGGGAGGTTCTGGTCTCTGTCGGCCTACAATCATGTCTGTAAAATTTGGCGCTGATTGGTTGAACGGTTCGTATTAAAAACAGGGAACACGTTACGGACAGACAGACAGATGGACGGACAGACAGACAGACATCCCAAAATCACTGTTATTTTTGCATATATCTTTGAAACGCTACGAGATATGAAGAAAACATAAGAGAGCAAAGTTGTAGAGAATTTTATCCTCTACAAATTCGGTTATTCCATTTTCGTGTCAGGTGAATAGTTAAGCCGTTATTTTCATTTAAATTTCGAGCTGTCAAAAGACGATCGCAAAGGCCCACTTTTAGTGTTACTACAGTAACCTAAAGTATGCCAAAACAACAACATTCGTATTTCCTTCTTTGTTTATGAGAGTGGAAAAGGAAAGCATGTAACGAGTAGTGTATGTATGTAAATGTAGTAAAACCAGAGAGTTGCATGAGGTACTGCGGCTGTAGGTCGACGCAGAGGTGGATGCGTGCCACGGCTGCATGAGGGCCGTGTGTGCCGGACTCTTGAGGTGAAGAGCCGGTGTTTGGCTAATGAGGAGGCCGCGGTGTGCTCCACCGCCGCCTCGCTACGTGACCCGAGGCGTCTACCAGTGTGCCACTCTAGCACTCTCTCGCGAGTGCTCGGCAGTCTCGCGCGCACCGCCTCTGCGGCTGACACGCGTGTGCAGTTCTATTAGCCGCGCAAGAGGGCCGCCGTGTTCCCAGACACGACGCTCAAGTTTCTTCTGGACTACCTTGAGAGCGGTCCATTAATTACGCGAGGGAAATGGGGTGGGGGAGGTTGACCCGATTCTCACTTGGGGGAGAGAGGAGTCTCGGCAATTCTCAGGTAATTTATTTTCCTCAACAAACATTATGAAAATGCCAGATTAAATTAGGTAACGTTTTGCCCGTCGAATAGCGGACAGCCGGCCGCAGTGGCCGAGGGGACTGAGGCGCTCCAGTCACGGTCTGCACGGCCACTACGGTCGGGGGTTCGAATCCCCCCTCGGGCATGGATATTTGTGCCGTCCTTAGTCTTAGCTAGTTCATAAGTAGTTTGTAGGCTTAGGGACAAACATTTGAACATTTGAATAGCTGACAGAATGTAGCACTAAAATGACTGCACTCCATAGTTTTTGTAATTGACATTTTCTTTTTTAAGTCTTGGTTGTAAAAACTTGATGTTTTATTTATTTAAACATGACGCGTTTCGCCCCTTTTGGGCATCATTAGACGTTCAAAATGGTGGTGGTGTGTGTGTGGGGGGGGGGGGGGGGGGGGAGGGGATTTACAAACTTGTTTAAAACACAACTAAAAATATGTTAAATCTTTCCTAAGCAAGAAGTATTACAATACGGAGGTAGCAATTTGGAGAAAAAAAAAAAAAAAAAAAAAAAAAAAAAAAAAAAAAAAAAAAATCAGGCCACATAACCCACATTCACGTGATTGACGTGAAGGTTCCAAAATCAAACTAATAAAATACCGCTAAAGGGCATAGCTTAATAAATAAAATTACTTAACTCTGAAGTTGCAGACCGTCAAATTATTAAAATTCAATATAAATAGATGTATCTGTAGCTCTATAATGGGGGGCAACGAAGCCAATAGTAAAACTTAACTCAGCCGGCAAGACACGAGCGTGGTGGCAGTCCAGGGTTGTGGCAGGGTTCGGCTCTGCGTGAGTAAACAAAGCTTCGTTGCCCCATTATTGAGCAACACTTACATCTATTTTTATTTAATTTAATTTGTACTATCTTCAACTTCAGAGTTCAGTAATTTTTTTAATTTAGTTCAATTTTATCCACCCCCCCCCCCCACGTCAAACACGTGAATGTGGCCTGCTGTTTTTTCAGTCTGCATCCCTCCCTATTGTAATATTTCTTGGTTAGGAAAGATTTAACACATTTTTAGTTGTGTTGTAACCACGTCTGTAAATCCCCCCCCCCCCCCCCCCCAATTTTAAGGTCTGATGATGCCCAGAAGAGGCGAAACGTGTCATGTTCCAATAAATAAAACATCAAATTTATGCAACCAAGACTGTTTTTTTACCAAGAATGTAGTACTTTTTACGAGATACTTCAGTCAAAGGCAAAAATGGCGGCTACAAAAATACTGGTAAAGGGGAGGGCGGGGCAGAAACCTTGTCTTGCCCCTACGAAGTAACAAGTAGGGGACAACTGCCCATCCTCCCCCCCCCCCCTCTCTTAGTTACTACGCCATTGCTAACCCTACAGAATAATAATTATCTCGTTTAAGCAAACATCAAATAGTAACACAGTAGCCCCTCGATTGTTTCGCTAAGGCTACACAACGTTTTTTCACGCGCGTTTTTTTTCGGAATTCGTACGCCAGACGCATGGCTGCAAGAGTGCTGCCGGCCGCGGTGGCCGAGGGGACTGAGGCGGTCCAGTCACGGTCTGCACGGCCACTACGGTCGGGGGTTCGAATCCCCTCTCGGGCATGGATATTTGTGCCGTCCTCAGTCTTAGCTAGTTCGTAAGTAGTTTGTAAGCTTAAGGACTTATGACCCCGTAGTTAAGTCCAATAAGTTCTACAAACATTTATTTTTTGCAACAGTGCTGGCCACCCGGGCGCCTCTCTTACGCTGCCTGAAGCCCCGCCACTGCCTCCATGTCCAACCCTTTCACGCCTTCATCAACATGCCCTATGACCTCAATATCCCATGTGTACGTGGTGATCTAGGAAAGCGATACTGCAGTAGAGGCGTTGTCTACTTTTCGCCCATCTCCAGAGTCGCAGGGCACTGACGAGCGCTTCGCCGAGCACCAGCTGCTCCAAAAGGTAAAGTGCAGCCGTCACGGTACGGAGCTTCTGTGTGCAAGTGAGCTGTGCTTCGTGTGAGACCGAGATTGAAGAAGCGCACAATTTTAT
This sequence comes from Locusta migratoria, assembly GCA_026315105.1. Classification (NCBI taxonomy): domain Eukaryota; kingdom Metazoa; phylum Arthropoda; class Insecta; order Orthoptera; family Acrididae; genus Locusta; species Locusta migratoria. The sequence goes on along the minus strand of CM048744.1, from coordinate 207,856,088 downwards.
TCAAAATCATATTGACATGTTGTTTCCAGCTATGACTCTTGAGACCACACTTGCGTCCCCGTGAGTGATTTTGAGTGAATATTCTTGTACCAATTTTAGTACTAGCTGTAAACCTTGCGTCGCCAGGTTAGTTATTTGTTCGAATCTGCAGTTAGTACAACTCTCCTTCCATTTTCTCGCTCTGTTCATCGCCTCATTTTCCCTCTGTCTGTTTACCTGCTCCTCCTGTCGATTTCTCTGTCCGTTTCCTCCTTACCCTCCATCGCCTTTCACTGTCTGTGACCATCTCCCTCTCTCATACTCCTCCTCTCCCCTCTGTCCGTCTCCCCCTCTACCATCTGCAAATTCAAGTGTTCAAATGTTTGTAAAGCTTATGAGACTTAACTACGGGGTCATCAGTCCCTAAACTTACAAATTACTTATGAACTAGTTAATACTAAGGACGGCACAAATACCCATGCCCGAGGGGGGATTCGAACCCCCGACCGTAGTGACCGTGCAGAACGTGAATGGCGCGCCGCAGTCCCCTCGGCCACCGCGGCCGGCTCTACCATCTGCCTCCTCCCTCCCGTTTCTCTCTCTCTCTTCTCCTGCACCTAATACCCTCCCTGCTACACAGGTTGTCCCATTTTAATCTACTCCGGCCGATATCTCTGGAGTGGCACAGTTCTGCAAAACATTTCTCTAGTTGAAGGGGGTCATGAAATGGTTACCTCGAAATGACCTTTTCAAGGTCAAACCAAGAAAAACCAATCGACAAATGGCACTTCAATGTAACCTCCCCAGGTCACCAGAACGAAGCAATACCAGGAAACATTTTAACTGAAAAACGTTTGTGGTTTCTGAACTCTGTCCACTGGTAAAATTTTCGTGAACTTAAAATGACCTTGAAATTCTTCATTGCGGATTAACCTCAAAGTAAATACTGTCGGAATTAGCGTAACCCAATGTGCACCACTTGGAAGGTTCCGAATCCGGCAACGTGCTTATGCCAACACATTCTGAGAAGGCTAGAGTTTCGAGGCTAGCTAATGTCATTGTCGGGGAATTTGAAATTATGACTGGTATGCAAAGAAATTTTACATTTCGAAGACTATGAAAATTTCTCGGCTGTGCTCACTTGGAATGGTTCTTGACATGCGTTACTGTGATAAATTTTTCTCTTTTGGACTGAGAAACACTGTATGTTAAGGGTTTAAGAAAAATTCTGCCTCGTCGAACTCTGATCAGTTTCGCCTTGTGGGACACCAAATCCGTACAAGCAACAGTTTTCTCATCAAGAATGATTAGAGCACAATAAGATAAAATGCAGTAAAGTCACTTGATTCGCACTCAATTTTCTCGAGCACGTCTGTCGTTTCTGCCTTCTCTCTATACTTGAAAAGGATAGAATACCATGGGGTATTTCATTGTTTTATTATTTACGTGAATATCGAGATATGTAAAAGTGCTCTCCTGAAAGACATACATCCGTTGGACATATAAGTAATTTTCTAAAACAGCGCACTTGAATTATGTATGGTTTGGCTTTTCGTTGTGGTGTAAACTACGGAAAGCATGTGTAAATGTTTCTAAATCTATCGGACTCATCTGCGTGGTTATTAGTCCATAGCTTACAAACTACTTATAATAAGGTAAACTAACCTAAGGACAACACAAACACCTATGCCCGAGGGGGCACTCGAACCCCCGAGAACTAACGGCCGCGCGCACCGCAGCACGGCGCTCCAGTGCGCACGGCTAATCCGTCGCGGCGAGCATGTGTAAATAAACGGGTCGCTTACACTGTAATAAGTCAGTTGGCCTGCAACACGCTCTCCGGATGGCTGCTAGAAGGGGAAACCTAAGAAAACCAAGAATAGTAAAAGTTATCGGTACAATTTATTTTTCGACTCTAATACGTATGTCCGAAATGGCTAATTACATGCCATTCGGAATAGTGAGAGCCGCGCAAAGATTGTATGTCGAAAGGTATCCCGATGTCCGTGGCCCACGAAGGAAACAATTAGGTCTCTGGTAAGACAAACTAAGAGAGATACTTTGAAAAGGCAGAGACGAAAGACGGGCAATTGCGCTGGGTGTTCGTGCTGTCGTCGCTGAAGATCCAAACCTTTCAGCTCGTCGAAAGCTCGATCAGCGTTACCTCGTGTTTTAAGATACTTTAAATTCCACCGATATCGTTCACCCTAGCAAATGAGCCTGCGGATACTGAGAGACGCCTGACGTTTTGTCGATGGGCCGATACGCAAATACGTCGCGATCGCTTTTTCTTCGCACGCACTCTCTTTACAGACGAGGTAAACTTCGACAACATGGGAGGAATCAATCTCCGTAAAGCACGCTACTGGGCGGAAGTAAACCTCCCTGCCAACGAGATCACCGAACACAGAGACGGTGGTCAATCTCTGTATGGGCGGACATAGTTGGAGATTACGTGATTGGTCCTGTATTTTATGGCGAAACTTTGAACGGCGCGCGGTATCTTCATATTCTTGAGAGTCTGGTGCCTCTTTTACTAGCAAATATCCCTCTGGACATACGAACACGTATGTGGTATCAACATGACAGCGCATCTGCTTATCGAACCTTATCTGTCAGAAGGTACTATAATGCAACTTACAGAATCGATGGATTGGTATTGGCAGTGCAATTCGTCAATTCCCGCCAAGTTTGCCAGAGTTAGCACCATTGGACTTCTTCTTATGGGCTGCTGTGAAGCAGAAGGTGTACTGCACTATCCCAGTGACTCCAGACGATATGAGAGATCGGATTGTGACAGCGTTCCAGGCATTCACCCAGCAGACCTTTCCAGGGCTAACGATATGCGACCTACCCTGGGCAAACTCCACGTGGTTGATAAGTTCAAATGAGAAAGATTTATGACAGACACGCCAGTCAAGAATCATTCCAAGTGAGCACAGCCGACCAAATTTTCAAAGTCTCCGAAGGTAAAATTTCTCTGAACACCAGTCATTATTTCAAATTCTCCGAAAATGATGTTCATTAGCTAGCCTCGAAGTTCCACCCTTCTCTGAAAGTATTTGCATAAGCACGCTGCTGGTCTCTGACTCGGCACCTTCCAAATGGTGCACATTGGGTTACGCTAATGCCGAAGGTATTTACTTGCAGGTTAATCTGTACTGAAGAACTTCACGGTCATTTTAAGTGCACGAAATGTTCACCAGTTGACAGAGTTCAGAAACCACACATGTTTTTCAGTTAAAATGTTTCCTGGTCTTGCTTCGTTCTCGAGATACTATTATTTTTTCATGTAGAATATGAATATGGGATTAAAAAAAAATGTTTCTCTATCTTGCTTCGTTCTGGTGACTTGGGAAAGTTACAATGAACGATTGGTTTTTCGGAAAAAATCGTTCCCTACAAGACTGCGTATTTTTCAAGTATAATACGAATATCTAATAAAGTTAGGGGTTACCATTTGAAAAATTACCTTGGTTTGACCTTGAAAACAGGGTTCAAGATCATTTCGAGGTAACCATTCCATGATCCCGTTCAAACCTTAAAACTTTCACTAGAGACATTTTTTGCAGTGTTGTGCCACTCCAGAGATATCAGCCAGAGTAGAAAAAAAATGGTACAACCCGTATATATAAGCATACACACATGCGACACGTTTCATGGTGACTGGTCAAACGGTGACAAACTCGTAATGTACCCTCCGCCATGCTAAATTCACTGGCTTACATATTATAAAAAAAATCTCCTTCATGGTGACCAGTCAAACAGTTTAGATGTTAGGTGTACGGTACCGGTCGCCATGCACTTACGGCGGCTTATAAAAGGTACTCCATGTAATAATTCGAGGTATAAGCTGCCTCCATTCCACATATTCTATTCTGTCCAGACGTTTCAGCGTGAAGAGTAACATACGTGGTAACCCAAGGCAAGGTACCCTCCGTCATACACTGTAGAGTGGCTCCCTAAAGGGAGCTCACGCTTTAATCTAGGGTATTAGCTATCTGCGTTCCAAATTTCATTCAAATCCGTCCTGCAGATTCACCGTGGAGAGAAAGAAACGTATTAATCCACTGCAAAGTACCCCCGCCACGCACTGTACGGCGACTTACTAAGGTGCGGTGGTATTACATCTATTCCAAGTTTCATACACATCAAATGTTCAAATGTTTGTACAACTTATGGGACTTAACTACGGGGTCATCAGTCCCTAAGCTTACAAACTACTTATGAACTATCTAAGACTAAAGACGGCACAAATATCCATGCCCGAGGGGGGATTCGAACCCCCGACCGTAGTGGCCGAGCTGACCGTGACTGGAGCGCCTCAGTCACCTCGGCCACCGCGGCCGGCTCATGCACATCCGTCCACTTCAACGTGAAGACGTAAGAAACGAATCAACTAATTGTGAAGCACCTTCCACCATGCACCATTCGAAGATAATTTTAGTATGCTTATCACCTTCGCGCGAGTGCAAGCAATGAGCTGAAGTGTTCAAATGTCTGATAAGCTTATGGGGATTAACTGAGGAATCAACTTACAAAGTTCTTACAAACTAACTTATACTAAAGACAGCACAAACATACATGTCCGAGGGCGGGGGGTGGGATTCGAACCCCCGACGGGGAACGGCCTTGTGCATCGGAGCATAGCGCCTCAATGCGCTCGGCCACTCCGTAGCGACGCAATGAGTTGACGAAGTTTAATAGGAATCTTATTAGTGTATGGCGAAACTATTATACATGCACCTGGAAGTTATGTGGAAAGATAGATCTTTGTGGCTCCTTAGTAGCTACTTACATTCGATTTGTGGTGTTGCTGTTTGCTTGTTTGTTGCGTGTTCTCAATGTTATGTGATATTTAGTGCGCTTTTTGTTGTGAACTGGCACTGTTTATATCGCCATTTCTCTTGTTGTGGTAGATGTATCGCATTCACTTGTTTTGTGAGGTGTGTCTGTCACGTGGCGCGCGAATTTTGAATAGCTTTGATCCTGGAGATGTTTTCTGTGGGTGTGTGTTTTTATTTTTTTATTTTTTTTCTGTGTGTGTGGAGAGAGAGAGATATTTATTTCGAGCGCGCGCGCGCTTGTGTGTGTGTGTGTGTGTGTGTGTGTGTGTGTGTGTGTGTCTGTGAAACAGAGAGAAAAACAAAAGCAAAAACCCACGGAAGATAGCACAATAAATACCGAAATATGTTTGGGTATATAAACAAAACAAGGCGTCTTGCATAAGGCGGATTTAATCACAAATCTATGCGATCTATGTTGAGTACGTCTTAACTAGTCTAAAATAAAAATAAGCAACTTGTGTGTTTTTTAATAAATCCAACTCCATCAAGCACCAATAACGTTTTACGCTAAAATATGGATGTCGAAAACTCTCATATGAGATTGAAGAGGAGGGGGTCGAGGAAAGTCACACGACATCTCAGCTCGAGAAGAGGTTGAAGAATCACTTCACGTATTTAATGGACGCCCCCTTACCTTTACTTGAAATGTTACTATTGTGCCTTACTCAGAAGGAGCGTAACTCGAAAATGAAAAATGATTACCTTGAGGATACATTTGAACAAGAAATAATTTGCAGAGTTGGGACAGAAATATTTAAAAAGCGCTATTAACAACAGCCCCAATTCATTTTTCATTCTGTAGACTAGCTGAAACATGTAACAATTAAGTCATTTTTGTCAGCTATTAACGTCTTATCGATGCAGTACTCCTTCAATATGAAACCCTTAATAACAATAATTTGGTGGGACTCCTTGGCCTGGAGCAAGTGTTTCAAATGTATGCCACTCTCCTGCCAAGGTTCAGGGTAGCTCTACCGTATTAACCATTGAGGACACCTGTCGAATGCCCTCAGAGTGTCGTGCATGTTCACAGCACTGTTGTGGCAAGTTCTGCTGTGTGACGTAGCGTAGTGAATGAGAAGCTCGGAAATTTTTGGGCTCGTGTAGACGGTGAACAACGTAATATGAACACACATCTTGTTGAAAGTTGACGACACTGCGTACGTGTTAACACAGAGATGCGACCGCAGTGCACAATGGACCTACGAAGTCTTGAACGTTACCTTACAGTATACTATACGTCTTGTTAGTCATGTTCTGTGGCGGTAAACAAACATGTTCGGTGAAATGCATCTCTCACACACTTGCAAGGAGGACTACATTAAGGTGCAAAGTTAGTGGGAGCATCTGTGACGAAAATTCCTACAGTGTTTAACTAGCAACAATATCCACGGTGATCACGGCGCACACAAAATAAAGTTGGTGCAATGCAACAGTGGGCGAGACGACCGACGAGCATTAAGAACGATTGTGGCCAGACAACATAAAACTACAGCGTCAAAGGTGACTGCAAAACTAAACAATCACTAGAGTACCACTATATACATATATATCATATGCCAATGACGGGGCAAAGATCCTGATGCTGAGGCACTCCTAGGATAGGGAGTAAGTTTGATAAAACCACGATTAATAGTGGGCAGGGAGAACTTGAAGATTTTTATCACACGTTAAGCGCGCTTGAGTAGTCGGTGCAACTGTGGTAGTCGCTGTGTCTCCACTGGTGTAGTGATCAGCCCAACTACCTAGCAAGCAGGAGATCCGGGTTCGAATATCGGCTGGGTACACACTGATCGGTATGAATAAGAAAGAGAACATGCTCCACAGAAGATTCTCAGACCAAAGAACGTTCTCTGCGTAAGTTCTCAATTTCCTATGAATAAAGACTTCGAAACATATGCTCTGAGCCGAAAATTCAGTTTTCCCTAGCTCCCCTCCTTCTTGAGTAAGTTTTCCGTGGGTTTATACGTAATGGGCAGGATTTCTGGTCCCTTTGTACTGGTTATTAACCAGGAAAGATTTTAAACTTCATGTCGGACATGGTGGTCTCCGGGTAACGTGCACGACTAGGACACGATGGGTCACGATTTCGAAACCCGATTTTTAAGATTTAATACAAAGAGTTGAAGAGTCGCTAGAAATGACACTTAATTCGAATTCCACGCTTAACTGTAGATAGCATTTACCCACCTGAATAACAGGGATAGGGTAGAGATATGCAAGTCGCCCAAGTGGCGTCCATTTGATTGTCCCAAGCCAATGACTCTACCAAGTTATTGTTGTTATGGACTTCATATTGAAGGAGTGCTACATAAAATTGTGTTTAGTCGCTGTATTGATAAGACATTTAAAGTTGACAAAATGAATTAATTGCTACACATTTCAGCTGAACTGTCTACAGAGTGTGTGAAAAATGGATTGGAGCTATTGTTAATGGCAGCAAATACAGCTAAAAAAAAAAAAAAAAAAAAAAAAAAATTAATTGAAGATGCAGGATCACGTAAAATATTTTCGTACGATCCAATGTTGTCAACCTTACTAGGTTTAGACGTATTTGTAACCACAGGAAAGCAACTTATTGAATACCTTCAAACAACAGAGGTGTTATATGGGAAAGTTTTAAGCAGACCGTAGTCGCATATAACAGGATGTCAAGTTATTAGAGAAACGGCTGCAAGGTTGCGTTGGCATTTTTGATTCGAAATAAAAGCTTTCCCTTACAAATCACAATAGAGTATATTTTACAAAAGAATGTTCAAATGTCTGTTAATCTATCGGACCAAACTGTGTGGTCATCAGTCCGTAGCTTGCAAACTACTTAAACCTAGATAAACTCACCTAAGGACAACACACACACCCATGCCCCAGGCAGGACTCGAACCTCCAGGGCGAGCAACCGCGCGCTCCGCAGCGAGGCGCTTTAGACCGCTCGGCTACTCCACCGCGGCTATACTTTACACTAGAAAAATTAATACGCAAAATAGATATTTTTGTAAATAGGTGGCTGCTCCTGCGTTGAATTTGTTACATGTATGTACAGAAGTTGTCTATGCTTGAGAATGAAAGTCATGCCCTTTACAGTTCATTAATAAAAATAAAATTTTACCCGCGCTTTCGCTCGCTTCGAAGTCCATGTTCATAGCTGCCAAAGACCACTGAAAGTAGAATAATTTTGCAACTCTGTTATTACGTTATTACCAAGGTGATCAGGACATAAGAAAAGTTAAAAAATAGGTGGAATGAAGTAAATATTTTTCTTTAACGAGATAAAAATAAAAAATATTATTAAATACAAAAGGAAACTCTGTTGCAGCGTGTCTAAACAGATGAGTGAAGAAGCTATACATTATATAACAAGTAAATTTTGCAGGATTCATATGTCATCGAAATCGGTTCGGTGGTGTGAATCGTATTACATATATCAACCATTAAATGCATTTTAATAATAGTGATACATTTCAAACCTTAAAGACTGAATAGCTTTTTCAAGGAGTCTTCAAGAGTCGTAGATGGTATAAGAGGAACTCTGATGCTCAGCTATTCCATATTTCGAGTTGGATACTTAATATCAACAATTGGACACTTTCTAAATTAGCTTATGTTCAACATTCAAGCTATGTCCACACAAAACTTCATCAAAATCGATTAAGCGGTATAGTCGTGAAAGCGAAACAGAAAGAGCTCCTTTCGCATTTATGATATTGGTATGGATTTTAACATTCGGTATTGGTAGTCTTGAACAACATCGGAATGAGGCTCGGCTGCCGTCAGACAAACAGATGTAACAAAATGGATATTTCTGTCACCAACAGCCGTATTCCCAGTCACAAGCGGATGACAATTCGCCGTGTCTCATACCCAAAATATTCGTGCAATGATTAAAATATACAGGAATTGATTGGGAGACCAATATGGGTATCATTTTGTATTACAATCCTTCAGGATTTCGTATCTTACATATACATCTTAAGTGTATTATGTATATATTATATGAAACCTAAGACTTATAAGAGCTCTCCTACAACTTACACAATGCATATTTCATGTTAATTTAAAGAGATATTAGATACATTTTTGTGACATGGCATACTGACCTAATATGTTATTTAGTAATTAAGAGTTAATTCTTTTTGATCAAAAGGAATTAACACTGGGTCAATATGCCGTGTCACAAAAATTTATGTAATGCGTGTTCTAACGGTTAATGAAAAGCACTAATTGGCGTAATCACAAACGGTAGTAATCATCCAGAATGAAACTTTCACTCTGCAGCGGAGTTTGCGCTGATATGAAACTTCCTGGCAGATTAAAACTGTGTGCCCGAACCGGGACTCGAACCTGGGACCTTTGCCTTTCCGCGGGCAAGCGCACTACCTGCTGTGCTATCCCGACACGACTCACGATGCCGCCTCACAACTCTACTTCCGCCAGTACCTCGCCTCCTACTTTCCAAACTTCACAGAAGCTCTCCTGCGAACCATGCAAGACTAGCACTCCTGGAAGAAAGGAACTTCCTGGCAGATTAAAATTGTGTGCCGGAACCGGGACTCGAACCTACACCATATCATTTATGGTGTAGGTCCGAGTCCCGGTTTCGGCACACAATTTTAATCTGCCAGGAAGTTTCATATCAGAGCACATTCCGCTGCAGAGTGAAAGTTTCATTCTGGAAACATCCCTTAGGCTGTGGCTAAGCCATGTTTCCACCATATCCTATCTTCCAGGGCCGGCCGCGGTGGCCGAGGGGACTGAGGCGCTTCAGTCGCGGTCTGCACGGCCATTACGGTCGGGGGTTCGAATCCCCCCTCGGGCATGGATATTTGTGCCGTCCTAGTTCGTAAGTAGTTCATAAGTAGTTTGTAAGTTTAGGGACTGATGACCCCGTAGTTAAGTCCCATAAGCTTTACAAACATTTGAACATTTTTTTTTTTTTTTTTTTTTTTTTTTTTTTTTTTTTGTATCTGCCAGGAGTGCTAGTCCTGCATGGTTCGCAGGAGAGCTTCTGTGAAGTTTGGAAAGTAGGAAGCGAGGTACTGGCGGAAGTAGAGTAGTGCGCTTGCCCGCGAAAGGCAAAGGTCCCAGGTTCGAGTCCCGGTTCTGGCACACAATTTTAATCTGCCAGGAAGTTTCATATCAGCGCACACTCCGCTGCAGAGTGAAAGTTTCATTAAGGTATAAGATGAACATTAACAAGAGCAATACAAGGATTATGGAATGTAGTGTCAGAAAATCACACAATGCTGAAAGATGTAGATTAGGTAATGAGGCAATAAAAGTATTAGACAAGTTTTGTTATTTGGGGAAGGCCGAAGTAAAGAAGGTATAAAAAGAAGAATGTCTATGGGAAGAAAAGCATTTCTAAAGAAGTGAAATTTGTTGACATCCAAATTAAATTAAAGGTTTAATAGGACGATGTATACTCAAAGCTAAACTATTTTAATCTATGATGAAGGCAGTTTCAGTGAATGATCTGGCCATCCATAACGGCCGACATGAGTGGCAATGAACCTTTTATGGGTTATCAGTAGGTCGGGTCGTGCACAAAAATCCGCACGGATAAGGCTTTGGCATTTACGGACAGCTACAGAGTCAGAGGGGCTCAATATTCCTGTAGGGCAGGCTGCTCCGAACATGCCGCATGGAGCACGGACGCCCGCGGGCGCTCGCGTGTTCTCGTCGGGTGAGTAGGCCGCCTGCCAAGGTCAATTTCACTGCGAACATGCCCACTAAATGTTCAAATGTTTTTAGAGCTTATGGGACTTAACTACAGGGTCATCAGTCCCTAAAATTACAAACTACTTATGATCTACCTAATACTAGGGACGGCACAATTATCCATGCCCGAGGGGGGATTCGAACGCCCGCACGTAGTGGCCGTGCAGACCGTGACTGGAGCGCCTCAGTCCCCTCAGCCACCGCGGTCGGCAAACGTAGAATAATAAGGCCACTATATACAAACGACTGTACCACAAATATTCCAATGAAACTAACCTCCTACGTACCATAAAACTTATCTGTTGCTAGTAAGCATCGTTAAACACTATAGCTGTGTATGTACATTGTCAAAAATAAAACTTTGCGCAGTACCACATGTATCTCAGGTGGCAACAAGTTGTGCACTAACCTACAGCTGATCAAACTTCAAAGATTGCCCATATGCTTAAACACTATCATTGGTGGCCAAAGTTATTCTATTCAGTACACCTAACATTTATTCATAAAATCAGTCACAAAATTAAAGGTTTCGTAACGGAACTACGCTATAAATTTTCAGTGAAGTTAAAAGCACGAAGTCGATATTTAGTACATGCAAACACATCAGCGTTTCTCAAGTAGGAAGTTGCTAATTTTAGCAGAGTGAAAGTTTCATTCTGGCAACATCTGTGGATAAGCCATGTCTCCAAAAAAAAAAAAAAAAAAAAAAAAAAAAAAAAAAAAAAAAAAAAAAAAAAAAAAAAAAAAAAAAGGTTCAACTGTTTGTTTAGCTTAAGGGACTTAACTACGGGATCATCAGTCCCTAAACTTACAAACTACTTATGATCTACCTAATACGAAGGACGGCACAAATATCCATGCCCGAGGGGGGATTCGAACCCCCGACCGTAGTGGCCGTGCAGACCGTGACTGGAGCGCCTCAGTCCCCTCGGCCACCGCTGCCGGCTACATGCGCACTGCGGCATTTCATGCCTGTCACTTAGTTACATCGTAGCGCTTGGGTTACTTCTTGTACTTGGTAGTGGGTGTACTGACAATGATTCTAGAAGTAAGAAGGTTGGAAATAACAGTTTTTGTTTGTTGAAAAATTTGCCTTGCATCAGAGTTTCGTGTGCAGTAAAATTCTGAACACGTCGAAACAGTATAATATACCCAGTCACTGTGTATCTCTTCATGCAAGCCGGCCGCGGTGGCCGAGGAGACTGAGGCGCTTCAGTCACGGTCTGCACGGCCACTACAGTCGGGGGTTCGAATCCCCCCCTCGGACATGGATATTTGTGCTGTCCTTAGTTGTAGTTAGTTCAGAAGTAGTTTGTAAGTTTAGGGACTGATGACCCCGTAGTTAAGTCCCATAAGCTCTACAAACATTTGAACATTTCTTCATGCAACGCAGTACAGTTAAATGGGCAGTGATATGTGAAAGCAACCAAGTGTCTCCCTGAAGAACGAAATTTACGTAAATCTGACGTATGAGCTATACACATAATTTTATAAATCAATTGCTGTGCGTTATGTCCCTAAAACTTAGAACTGGCTTGACCGATTTGAATACCCCTTTGTTTTGCTTGCTTTACTAAAGTGGGGAAAAACAACGGCCGCGCCAGAGTGACCGAGCCCATTGAGGCGCTATGCTACGACGCGCGAGGCCGTTTCAAATGTTCAAATGTTTGTAGAACATATAGGACTTAACTACGGGGTCATCAGTCCCTAAGCTTACAAACAACTTATGAACTAGCTAAGGGCGGCACAAATATCCATGCCCCGACCGTAGTGGCCGTGCAGACCGTGGCTGGAGCGACTCAGTCCCCTCGGCCACCGCGGCCGGCGAGGCCGTTTCCCGTCATCATGGATGTTTCTGCTGTCTTTAGTATAGAAAATCGTAAAAATAAAAAATTTCCAATATTGTGTAGCCATCGCCACTTTGGATTTGACTTGTATCTTATGCACTGCCATACCGTTCATCACCTGCGAAAAAATTTTTGGCACTGGACATCAAGAGGAACAACACTGTCTACATCATAATTCAGAAGGTGCACGGCGGAGGGTACATCACAAAAGACTTTTTACAACAATGTACAATTTTTGTAATGTTTATAACATTTTGTACATTCCACCTTCAAAAGGAGTTAAATGTCCCATCGCGACTCTTTATCCGGAAGGGTCCCCACATTAATGTGGAATGCGGCTGACATAGCTGTGTTTGAGTCAGAATATTGTTGCAGACAGCTGTTTTTTATAATAAGGAAAATACAGAGGTTTTAGTTTAACGACGTAACACGTAATGGTATTCTCCTTGTTATATCTGACTTAGGGAGAAAACAACAAAGACACGTTCAAATCAACATCCAAAATTTGCCTCACCAATATAGTCACTTTCGGTAACAAAAGAATTACAACTTCTCTGAAATGAAATAAAAGAAATACGACAAACTTCTTATGGCTGACGCCGTGACAACACAAATACCGACGAACTGTAGTGTGGGAAGCTAGGCGTAGGCTGACTAGACACCGCTCAAAACAATTGGGAACGGGTGAGATATCATGCAAATTATACTTGTGGTAAGGTATTTTATTCAGATCTTGGTTACAGTTGTAATTTGCACGTGTTACGGTATGCTATTTTACTTCAAATGATTGTTAAGCTTAAGGGACTTAACTTAAACTTACAAACTACTTATGAACTACTTACGAACTAGGACGGCACAAATATCCATGCCCGAGGAGGGATTCGAACCCCCGACCGTAGTGGCCGTGCAGACCGTGACTGAAGCGCCCCAGTCCCTCGGCCACCGCGGCTGGCGCTATTTTACTGTCTCAACTCTTCTCTTGATGTTTACATTGCGTTTACTTAGAGCTTGGCACTTGGGGCTACCATAATGAGAAAAATACTCGTTACCCTCTAATACGGTGGATTATCAACTGCGTAGCATCGACGTACGAGGTTATCAGTCATCTCTTGAGGGATATTTGGCCATTATTCCATAATCCACACTATCCAGCTCTGCAGTTGCTGTTGGAGGTGCTGGTCTGACTGCAGTGCATCTGTCAAGTACATCCCCAGATATGCTGACTCGGGTTTAGCTCCGGTGAACAAGCTGGTTGGGTTGGGTTGTTCGGTTGGGAGAGGGGGACTAATCTACTCAGGTTATCAGGCCCCGGTGGGGAGGGGAAGGAGTGAGGACAGGAAAAGACGGGAGGAGTAAAGGAAATGCAGTGCGGGAAGTAAAGAAGGAAGTATGACTGCATTAGCTCGGGGCCCCGTGCTCGTCACGCACGTACTCACGAAAGAACCGTGAGTTCCCTGGGGAGGGGGATGGAAAAATGAGGGGGATGGGTGGGTGGGGTGGAACAAGCTAGACACTCGTTCAGTTCCCTCAGTTTCAAGCAAGTTGTCTACCAGTGAAGCTCTGTGGGAACAACCGTTATCGCCCACCACAAGGAACCCATCTTCTATGACACCAGTGTAGCGTATGAAGATCGAAAGATATCGTCTCTGATATAGAGATCCGTAGGTTCGCCAATAATGACTCCTGCCCACACCATGATATGGTGATGTTCCTGCACGTTGTCTCCGGATGAGGGATTTCCTGCACGTTCTCTCCGGATGAGGGATCGACGGTTATCCGGTTGAACACAAAATCTTGAGTCTTCAAATGTTCAAATGTTTGTTGAAGTTATGGGACTTAACTACGGGGTCATCAGTCCCTAAACTTACAAACTACTTATGAACTAGCTAAGACTACAGACGGCACAAATATCCATGCCCGAGGGGCGATTCGAACCCCCGACCGTAGTGGCCATGCAGACCGTGACTGAAGCGCCTCAGCCCCCGCGGCCACCGCGGCCGGCCTTGAGTCTTCTCGCGATTTCGCAGTAATTGTGTTGATATTCTGCGTCCCGTTGCTGCCCGTAGGGTGCGTTGCAATGAGTTGCATTCAGCCTCTTGTCTTGACCGGCTGTTAAATAAGAGATAACGGTCGTCTGTTGCTGATGTTACGCCTGGATGACCATGTTATTGCCTTCATTTAACGGTCCCTGTTGTCTGAAATCGGATCCAGGTCTTGGAAATTACACTTTGGGACACTCCAATAGCTACAGCCATCTCCCTTTGTGTCTTTCCCGCTTCCATCTTTGCTATGGCTCTCCATGCCATAGATTCAGGTAAGGCGCTACCAGCTAACTACACTATTTGAACCCAACTGATTGTGTAATTTGTTTGATAAACAGAAGTCACCACCAACCAAATCTAATGTTTGTAGATATATGGGACTGAAGCAATCAGTGTCAAGGCTTAGAAACTACTTAAAGTAACTTAAGCTAAGGACAACACTCCCAAACATGCCCGAGGGAGGACTCGAACTTCCGACGAGGAGCAACCGCACCCTCTGCAACAAGGCGCCTTAGAACACTCGGCCATTTCACCGCTGGTCAACATAAACTTTTCTCCAACAATTGTCTGTTATTACCACTATCTCGTTACGGACTGATGACCAAGCAGTTTGGTCCGATAAATTTACAAACATTTAAACATTTTGAGTAACATCTCGGTTGTCGTAATGTTGTTGTCTCCACTCCGTAGAACCGACGGAAAGACGTTTAACCATTTTAGTTCTCTCTGAGAATTTTACATCACCTAGATTTCTCAATTGTTCTCTTAATTGTTTTTACCAATGGACTTCCCGGTGTGTAGCCGGTTGCTGAGGTGGCTCCGACTGGGTTGCAGCCAGTGCAAGAAGTTATCCAGAGAGGCCGGTGGAGGGGCTAGCGAGCTATTTGAAGGCGCCAGGGTAAACAGTGGAACGGAAGATCTGAGTGTTTTCTTCCGCGTTCGTGACCTGGCTTAGAAATATAGCTCGATGTGAGGACGACCTCTGTCGGTGTTCGTTGCGCCGTAAATATGGCTTCCGGCGGCAATTGTATGGGGGAAAGGGGAGGGGGGAAGCCTTGTCGTTCCACAGCCGTCTGGTTAAGCATTCTGTTGGTACTCCACACTCCTGCAGGAACTCCATAATTGACACCCAATCAGTCGTAAATCAACAGAAACGTTAAAATTAAAATTGAAATTAAAAGTCTAGATCGCAGAATTGTTGTCATTTTTATTCCATGGCCGGTTTCAATGTAGACCATCTTCAGATGACTAGCACCATGATGGCAGGTGATAATGGTGGACACGGCGAGCCGCACAAACGTGGACTCGCCGTGTCAAATTCAAATGTTCAAATGTTTGTAAATCTATCGGACCAAACTGCGTGATCATCACTCCGTAGCTTAAAAACTACTTAAACTAAGGTAAACTAAACTAAGGACAACACACACACACACACACACACACCGAAACCCCAGGAGGACTCGAACATCCGACGGCAAGCAACCGCGCGCTCCGCAGCGAGGCGCCTTAGACCGCTCGGCTACTCCACCGCGGCACTCGCCGTGTCCACCGCTATCACCTGCCATCTTGGTGCTAGTCATCTGAAGATGGTTTACATTGAAACCGGCCATGGAATAAAAATGACAACAATTCTGTGATCTAGTCTTAATTTCAGTTTTAGCCGTTATTTTAAGATCGCTTTTCTTGATTATGCTTTCTAGACAAAAACGTGCTTGTGAAACTAAATAAAATGTTCGTACGATCGGCGTAAGGTGAAAGTTTTTTTGTCAATTATAATCAGTCACCCTGTATTTCATGTTACGTTGTCTCCTGCGCAGTAGACATGCGCATAATAGTTCGTGATCGGGAGAGCTCACTTTAGTTCTCGGCTCTGCCGCGAACCAGTTCGTTCTTTTAGTTCGTCCGCTCCAAAATGTTTCAAATGTTTGTATAGTTTATGGGACTTAACTACGGGGTCATCAGTCCCTAAACTTACAAACTACTTATGAACTACTTACAAACTAGGACGGCACAAATATCCATGCCCGAGGAGGGGATTCGAACCCCCGACCGTAGTGGCCGTGCAGACCGTGACTGGAGCGCCTCAGTCTCCTCGGCCACCGCGGCCGGCTCGTCCGCTCCCAGTGACGGCTGAGCGGCGTGGTCTGCGCATGCAGGTGGAGGGAGAAGTTCCCCCAACTGGCTGCCTCATGCGCTTGCTGCTTGAGCCGCTGACGATATCACGCAAACTAAAAGAAACAGTTTGTGGATAATTTCTCGCGTTTAAGAAACAATGGAAATTATATTATGGAGATGGGAAAATGCTGATCGAAACGGAGATGACAAAGACAGTGCGTTAATCTTTCAATACTGAATTGAGCATTGAGCATAGTGAAGCCAGTCGGGGGTTTAAATCTCCCCTCGGGCATGGATGTTTGTGTCGTCTTTAGTATAAGCTTGTTCATAAGTAGTTTGTAAGTTTAGGGACTGTTGACCCGCAGTTAAGTCCCTTAAGCTCTACAAACATTTGAACATTTGAATAGAGAAGCACTCCCTAAATAAAATTATTGCGGCACATGATAACTGTGAATGGCAAAAAGATGTACAGATACGCATTGACTAGATAGAATTCTTAATTTGTTTACATATGAATACCAACAAAATATTGCTATCTGACAGTGTAATATGCGACTGAATGATATTGTACTTATATTAATAGCGGTGTTGGAAAACAGCTCAAGTCTCTAACGTACAACAAAGCTCCAGGACCTGACACAATTACTAACAGTTTTTACACAGAAAGTTCACCGAATTTTGTCCCTCTCTTTAGCATAATTTACCGAGGGTACTTGGAACGAGGAATTGTTTCTAGTGATTGGAAAATAGACAAGTCACACACATCTGTAAAGAGGATACAGATTAAAAGAAAACATCTGGAAAAAAAAACTAAGTAAACTGCGAAGCACGATGGTCAATTTCTCCTTGCATATATGTTTGCAGTTAGCTACAGGACCCAGATTTTTACCCAGGTGTGTACCTCTTCATCCGAAACATATCGATCGCCATGAATATCTTTCTTCAAGATTGCAAAAATAAGTGAATCGCATGGGAAGAAATCAGGAGCATTTTTTTCATTAACCTTGAAACTCTAAGGTGGGTCGTATACTACCTGTGTTAGTAGAATTCGTAACGGATGTTGATTTCTTAGCAGTTTTAGGAACTGGAAGTATTGGTTTCGTGTATTCTACGCCGTTGCTCGTTCCTAGCCACGTGGAGGCGAACCAGTTTTTCGCAACCGTACCTAGCTTGCTCTGTTTCTACCAAATATGGTTTACATTGTTTTGTTTGAGATAAACATTTGAAATGAAGATGAAACTGAAAATAATAAATGTATGATTAGAGAGCCGTGTTACAATAACATTAACTACAGATATAAAATTTGGTAAGTATACAATTAATTAAATTTTTTTTAAAAGAATTATATAGCAAGAGATAGTACAGATCAATAGTAGGACAAATATGTAATCAATTCTTATTTGTTGGCGGTGCATCACATCAGTATAAAAATAATCTGAAAACAGAGTCAACGTCTTCGAGTTGTCCTGTGATCATGTACAATATCATAGTTACTGTAGAGATTAATAGAGAATGTTTACATAGAAAACGGATTGATTTAAATTGTACAAAAATATTTTTCAAGACCATGGTATAGTAAAATTCCAGTGAAATCCTGCTATTTGAAGCAGGTATAAGCAATACAAAGTTGGTCTCGATAAAAAATTGTAGTTAATTTTTAGTCAAGGTTTACTTTCATGATTTTTGTATTGAAACCGTATATACATATATCGGAACCGTATGGGCCATGTGTAACGATTTCTTAGTTCCTAAAAATATAGGCGGCCTTTATTCTTATTCAGAATGTTGCCGCGGCGGAGTGGCCGAAAGCAATGAGGCGCTATGCTTCGATGCGCGAGGCATGGATGTTTGTGTTGTCTTTAGTAGAAGTTAGTTTAAAAGTAGTTTGTAACTTTATGGACTGATCACCCCGCAATTAAGTCCCATAAGCTTAACAAACATTTGAACTTTTTTCAGAATGATGCAATTTCTGTAGGTCAACAATTCTGGAAATTAACTCTGAAAATTGCAGAGGAAGTTATACGGCAGAATGAAAACCCTAAATACTTAGGAATATATATGGATCAAAAATTAAACTGGCAGAACAACACCACTAAAACTGCTAATGAAGCAAAAACCAGACTCAGCAAGAAGTAAATGGGGATGTTCAAGAATAGCAATACTTACAAAACCTACATCCGACCAATTTTAACATATGATACTGAAGTACTTGTTACTTCTGATACCAGAAATATTAAGTTAGAAGTAGTCCAGTACCAAGCTTTAAGAATCATAACTAGTGGAGTAAAAAATACTTCTCTAGCATAAATGATAATTTTGATTGGAATAGAACCCATTGAAACAAGTATCTAATGATTGCTTCAGAATGAAAAACTTAGCCGTCTACCCAAACTGGATCAATTAACAAAACATAAACTGTCCTGTAACAATAATAGTTAGATTAGCTTCATCGAAAAAGTAGAAAATATAAGATTACAGTATCATCTACCAGAAGTTACAGCTGAGAAATTTATTTTCCCACTTTTTCCAGTTCTTCTTACTCAGTTACAATATCAACTAGATATAAGTAATAACTATAAAAAACGAGAAACAGATGCGTCAATAATGAAAACTGCATCATTAGAAACAGTCAGTGGCTACACATCTAGACAGATTGGTCATTAATGCAAAAAGAAGGAAACGTCGGTGTAGGGTTATACAGCAAAATTTTCCGTTTTTATCAAACTTCAGGATCACACCACTCTAATTATGAAGGTGAAGTTGAAGTCATCAGAACTGCAGTAATCCAGCTAAATATCTGCTTGCACACATTTGACAAAGCAGTAATATTCTGTGACTCCAAAGCAGCAATATCAGCAATTATTAACTTAAGAGATCCAAAAATTGATCAAGTCAAAAATATCCAAGAAACAAATAAGTCACAACAGCAACACAACACGAAAATTGCAATTCAGTGGATACCATCCCACAGTGGCATAGATGTTAATGAGAAAGCTAATTTTCTAGCCGAAAAGGACAGAAAAATTAAACAAATTGGAAAAACTACCCGGCCATATTTTGCAGTAACACATTATTAACAACATATTTAATGAAGAATTGAGAAAAATCATTAAAATGTCATGTAAGAGGAAGATCTGGAACACCCTCTTGGATAACCAGTTAATACCAGATGGACTAAGAAGAGAGGCAGTAGCAACATTCTGCCTGGCTACTGGACACGACTGGCCGCCCACCTGCACAAGAGCTGCATCCTGTCGTCTCCAGAATGTGTTCTGTGTTACTAGAGTCGTACCATAATCAAAAGCGATTATTTAAAAGAGAGTTCAGAATTGTACAATTGTAATCTAGACAACATTGCATTGGGAAGCAAGAAGGCGAATGACGTTAAGTCAAGTGCCGGAACATTAAAATAAGATTTATCAATATTTTTTCGCAACAGCGAATTTCATTTTTCGTCACTGTATAAGGTATTGTTGTTCTACCAAATGATGACATATGAAAATTTGTGTCGGGCCGGGACTTGAACCCGGGTTTCTCGCTTTTCGCGAGTGGTCGCCTTAACCACTAGACTACCCGAACACGACTCCACGACCTTCCCAAACTGCCATATGCCACACTGACTGCACTTAGGGACGGTCCTGGAGTCATGTTCGGGTAGCCTAGTGATTATGGCGACCGCTCGCGAAAAGCGGGAAATCCGGTTCGAGTCCCGGCCCGGCAGAAATTTTCATATGTCACCATTTGGTTGAACATCAATATCTTATACAGGACGCAAAGTGAAATTCGCTATTGCGAAAAAATATTGATAAATATATCTACACTGTAAATCGTCACCATACAGTAATTTAACAGATGCCTAACCGAGGCAATGAGGATAACAGCGTAGGTTAATGCCTCGTTGTTTTCATTCTCCCTCCTGCGGGAATACAGATTAAGCTGCGAGTGCTAATGGACGAATGTAGTTGACTTATATGTGCAATCAGTGTGGCATATGGAAGTTTGGGACGGTCCTGGAGTCATTTTCGGGTAGCCTAGTGGTTAAGGCGACTGCTCGCGAAAAGCGGGAAACTCGGGTTCGAGTCTCGACCCGGCACAAATTTTTATATGTCACCATTTGGTAGAACATCTATGCCTTATACAGAGACGCAAAGTGAAATTCGCTCTTGCGAAAAATATTGATAAATATGTCAACACTGTAAATCGTCACCATACAGTAATTAAAATAAGAATAATAATATTTATACAATTCTGGAAGGGTTAGAAACGCAGAACCCCCCCCCCCCTTCCCCCTCTGGCTACACCCCTGAATTTTGCAGGGTCTTGTTGAGCCCATGATACATCCAATTGCTGCATTTCACCAGGAAAATAAAACTCCAACCAGGTATCGGGAGCTATCGCTAGACATTTGTGACTGGTGTACAAGAGATAGGATGCAGAGGTTGGCCGGCCTTGGTGGCTGATAATTATTTATTATGTTTGTTTCCACCCAGTTAGGCACTTATGACTGGTATCTACTGAAGTAGTGCCGTTAAGGGGATTGTCACAAGTGTCAAAAAAGAAAAAAAAAGCAAGAAAAATAATTACATTCAGTTTACTTAATTTAAAATCAATGATGCCAATGAGGGCGTATTTCGAAACCAAAAATGGAGAAATATTATCAACAAAAGCCTCACGCAGGAAGAAGGCGAACGAAAAGTAATATGTAAAAAAAAAAAAGAGACTGAGGCGCTCCAGTCACGGTCTGCACGTCACTACGGTCGGGGTTTCGAATTCCACCTTGGGCATAGATATTCCTGCCTCCCTTAGTATTAGCACAGAGTAACATATACAGAGGAGCAGCCCCCCCTAAACCACTGTCCTACGCTCCCTTCGTAGTTCCGTAAGATGCTAGTAGGTGTCAGGCGGATCGCTGGCTTAGGGTGCCTCTCGCACGTCAGAGGGTAGCGTGGAGGGGAGGCTGAGGGGAGAGCTCGTGCCGCCTGCCACGAGGCCACTGCTGTGTCCAGCTTGCTGGCGTTTGAGGGAAGGTGGTGGTGGGGAGAGCTGGTACCTGCCGCCTGCTCTGGCCAGTTTAAAGAACTGCTTCTGACCGCAGCGCCATCATGGGACATCTTACGGAACTGCTGGAAACCCTCCCACCCCGCACCCCTGAGCGTAGGACCGGGCTCTTGCGGAGGTTTCCCGTCTGTATATGTCTGTGGTATTAGCTAGTTCATAAGTAGTTTGTAAGTTTAGGTCCCGTAAGCTATACAAACATTTGAAACATTTTTTTGCAGAGGTTGGATCACCTGCTGAATTGCCCCGGCAGCAGGTGAGCGGCAGGTAGCGCCGCCAGCACAGTAGTTGAGCGGCCCCGCCTAACGTGGTGGGACGGCTGCCCCCCGCAATTACCGCCGGGACTCGCCCTGGCCCGGCTAAACGCCTAAGTGGATTACGTCTCATTATGCGCGGCAGGCCCGCAGAGGCTGCGACGGCCACTCGCCCCTCCAGTCGCCCCCTGGCCGGCCCTTCACCGGCAGCCAGACAGCTGCCTAATGAACAGCCCTGACCACTTGCACTGCCTACAAGCCGCCTCATTCTGCGAGCTACAGCAGGCCGAGTGCGGATTACGCTGCGATTACGGGTGGCCGCTTCAGCACTGTGTGTGCTTCAAAACTACACCCGCGCTAGTGGGATGGAGCTTTACGTTTTGGAAACGTACAACGCTGGCCATGAAACTCAAGACAGTAGCTGCTATTGTAAATAGGACTGTCGATAAAAATACTGGGAACCGTATGTACTGATATCTCAGAAATATCTAATAGCCCTCAATGTTGACGGTTTGGATATATCTATCTACATACATACTCCGCAATTCACCGTAAGGTGCGTGGAAGAGGGTACACTGTACCACTACTAGGCATTTCCTTTACTATTCCACTCCCAAATTGAACGAGGAAAAAAAAGAATGCCTTTGTGCCTCCGTACGAGCCCTAATTTCTCTTTTCTTGTCTTTGTGATCTTTACGCGAAATGTAAGTAGGCGGCAGCAAGATCGTACTACACTCAGCTTCAAATTCCGGCCCTCTAAATTTACTTAACAGAAATTCACGAAAAGAACGTCGTCTTTCTTCCAGCGATCCCCAATTGAGTTGCCGGAGCATTTCCGTGACACTCGCGCATTGGTCGAACCTACCGGTAACAAATCTAGCTGCTCGCCTCTGAACTGCCTCTACGTCTTCCTTTAAATTGATCTGCTGCGGGTCCCAAATACTTGAGCAATACTCAAGACGTGGTCGTACAAGCGTTTTATACGCGGTCTCCTTTACAGGTGAAGTACATCTTCCTAAAATTCTCCCAATAAACCGAAGTCGGCTGTCCGCCTTACACACAACTGTCCTTACATGCTCGTTCTATTTCATATCACTCTGCAATGTTACGCCTAGATATTTGAATGACGCGACAGCATAAAGAAGCTCACATGCTGTATTCGAACATTATGGGATTGTTTTTTCTACTCATGCGCATCACCTTACATTTTTCTATATTGAGAGCTAGCTGCCAATCTTCGCACCAACTAGAAATTTTGTCTAAGTCAACCTGTATGCTATTACAGTCAGTTACAGACGACACCCTTCCATCCTTGACCCCATCGTCAGCAAACGGCCGCAAATTACAACTTACTCTGTCCATCAGATCATTTATATAGATAGAAAATAATAGCGGTCCTATCACACTCCCCTGGGGCACGCCTGACGATACTCTCGTCTCTGAAGAACACTCGCCGTCGAGAACAACATACTGCGTTCTATTACTTAGGAAGTCTTCCAGCCAGTCACAAATCTGGGAACCTATTCCATAAGCTCGTATCTTCGTTGTCTGTAGTGTGGCACCGCGTCGAACGCCTTTTTGAAGTCGAGAAAAACACAATCCGCCTGTTGACCTTCGTCCATGGCTCGCAAGATGTCATGTGAGAAAAGGGTAAGCTGAGTTTCACATGAACGATGTTTCCTAAACCCGTGCTGATTCATGGAAAGAAGCTTTTCCGTTTCAAGGAAATTTACTATATTCGAACTGAGAATATGCTCCAAAATTCTACATGAAACTGATGTCAACGATATTGGTCTGATATATATAGGAGTATAATTTAAAAAAATATCGATATACACTGGTACACCTGCCTAATATCGTCTAGCGACCCAGAGAAGTGCTGCGGCATAGAATCAACTGTGTGAAGGAATGGTGAAGGGAATTAACACTATGCAACAACTTTAATTGAAGAGATCACATAGTAAGCCTAGAATTTCTTTCATGCTGCCAGGTGCGGTGACGGACTCGAGCTCGAAACGCAACAACCGATCGGCGCGGGAGGGAGAGCCGGCGAGTACGAGCGAGTAGGAGTTCTGCAACCTCAAGGTTGATGAATTGTCGCAATAATATTTTATTTAGATTTTTAAACATAGCTGTTGAGACTGCAACAGTTCCTGAAAGTTTTACAAAAATTACAGCACGTCGGTTGGAAAGCTAGAGGTTGATTATCATGGTTTCGGCTTCAACTATAGAAGCCTTCATCAGAAGTAATATATATATATATATATATATATATATATATATATATATATATATATATATATATCAAACTTATCGTTTTACTAAAATTTAATTTGTAGCTCCCTTAGACGCTGTCGTTTATCGGTTAGTGAAGTCAACAGAGGATCAAAAGCAACTGCAAAGCGATTTAGACAAATTTATACATGGTGCGACAATTGGCAATTGACACTAAATAAAGAAAAGTGTGACCACTAAAAGAAGTCCGCTGAACTTCAATTACGCAATAAATCAGTCAAACCTTAAGGTCGTAAATTCTACCAAATACCTAGGAGTTACAATTACGAACAACTTTGACTGGAGAGAACTCATAGAAAATATTCTGGTGAAGGCGAACCAAAGGTTGCGTTTCGTTGGCAGAACGCTTCGAAGATGCACCAGGTCCACCAAAGAGACTGCCTACATCACACTTGTGCGTCCTCTCCTGGGTTACTGTTGCCCCTTTTGGGACCCTCACCAGGTGGGACTGACGGAAGACATCGTTTTGTATTGGCACGTTACGGGGGGGGGGGGGGGGGGGGAGCGTCACGGAAATGTTGCACGAATTGGGGTGGAAATCATAAAAGAAAGACGTTATTCATTGCTGCATGATCTGTTTGCGAAGTTTCAATCACCGACTTTTACTTCTGAATGTGAAAATATTTTGCTAGCACCCACCTACTTAGGGAGACATGACCATCCCAATAAAATAAGAGAAATCAGATCGAAAACGGAACGATTTCGGTGTTCTTTCTTCCCGCGCGCTGTTAGAGAATGGAACGGTAGAGAAAAGTTATGAAAGTGGTTAATGAACCCTCTGCCAGGCACTTAAATGTGATTTGCGGAGTATATATGTAGAGGTAGATTGTATACATAGTGTTACAGCTGCTAGTAGCTCGTAGTAGAAATTATAAATTGTGGAGTGCTACTGAATCATTTCGACTTAGCTGCATTGAGTTACTGCTAACATGTGCGTTTGTTTACTGCAGTATTTATCTTTTGCCATATAAAATTTATCAATCACATACTAATGTTGCATTATGAGAGGCATAATAGTTACATTTACTACAAGGGGTATGTGGAAGCACTATATAGCGGTCCAGCTATAACTTTTTGTTGCTAGTAGTGCATAATAATTCTAAGGATTTAAAAAAAAAATATTTTTCTCAGTATATACACGCTATACATTAATCATGGTAGTTACTATAGCTTCAAATAAAAAGTCATGCACTAAAGGGTCAAATGTGATTTGCAAGAGTGTATAAACAGATGTAGATGCTGCAGGGCTGTCCATAAAACCGTAAAAGGGGATGGAGGCTACCTCTGAACTGCTCATTGTAAGTCATCTAAGATATGCACAATAATGTACATGTTTGGAGAGGGGAGCCCATAGCCACACCGCCTGTTTGTTCATAAAATTCTCCTTTCCACTTGAAGTGGGTGGTCGTCAAGCAGTGGCGTACTAGGTCACAGGTGTCAGTTGCTAAGCGTTCTTCTAATATGTTCATTGTATCTGACACTGGTACGTTAGTGAATAACGTTACATCAAAACTAACCATCGGATCCGTGGCTGATACGCAGGAGATGATCTGTGAAGTTTGGAAAGTAGGAGGCGAGGTACTGGCGGAAGTAAAGTTGTGAGGCGGCATCGTGAGTCGTGTCGGGTTGGCTCAGTCGGTGCGCGGGCCGCCGGGATGCACTCCCGGCCAGGCCTCGCTGCTGCAAGCATCTAGCAAGGCAAGTCTGCTTTCGACAGCGTAGCGGTGAGGACGGACTGTTTACGTCCCGCCGCAGTGTCTCGCGTGTGAGCGGTTGTTTACTTCTCGTAGTCTTCGCGAGTGTTACTTCATATAGACATAGAATGGCTCATTCGTACCGACAGTCTACAATCAAGATCAGATTTAATAATGAATTTGCACGACCGAAAGCATTCGAAGTGGAAAGATTCATCCGTGAAGAGATTAAAATTGATCCACGAGAGATGATTGGAATACACTTCTCCATTATAAGTAGTGTGGTTTTTGTAAAACTGATCAACGACATGGTATGTGACAAGATTGTGCGAGTGAACAAAGACGGACTAAAATTCAAACATTATGACGGAAATGTCGGAGCAGTGACAATTGATCATGCAGGGCTGGGATTAAGAACCGTCCGAGTTTTTGAACTACCTTTCGAGGTACCGGCTGACATCGTGACAAAAGCGCTACAACCCTATGGTAGAGTGCTAAGCCACATAGCAGAAAAATGGACTACCTTTACGACGTACCCTGTTCTTAACGGCGTACGACAAATAAGGATCGAACTGACAAAACATGTGCCGTCTTATCTCACGATTGGAGGCTGCAGAGCAATAGTAATCTACGATGGTCAACCAAAAACATGTTCAAGCTGTGGTAAGGAAGGTCATGTCCGTTCAGAATGTCTTCAACGGAGAATTGTTCAGGTACCAACAGGAGAACCTGTACCAACATCTACGGCCACGACCCTCCATCTCACATATGCAGAGGCGTTCACGAAGAACGTTCCATCAAACAATGACATCACCCAACAACTAGACATCTAACTACGCAACAAGAAATAAGCACTGCCTTTGTCGAATACTACACTCAACTATACACGGCGGTGGATACTGACATGGCGACCGTTGACGAAGTTTCTCAGACAATGTAGACTGCCACTTAAATATTTCATGGCGGACTAAAAATAGTAGATAAGCAGTAACTATAATTCGACGGCGGCAGTACTTTTGAACAGTGAGACGCCACGCATAACGGCTATCTGAGCAAAGAGCTTCAGTCTCAATCGTTTTTAGTATTGTTAAATATATATTTGTTTGTTAAATGTAAACAACATTTGTAGGGAGGTGGTCAAAGCATTTAATTCTGTGATATTCAAATGTATAATATTTTGGAAGGGAAATTGTATTTTATAGATTTGGCGTTAGGATGCGCGGAAGGATACAATTTTGGTTGCAGGGAGAGCATGCTGTCGAACGCTTGGAAAGGGACTCCTAAGTTGGACGTGGTGGTGAAAGGTTGTGACGCTGGGCGGTCTGAAGCCGCGTTACAAACTCGTGATTTGAAGAGATAGGCATGTGTGAGCTTAGAAAATTTACGGGACTGTGACCGCAGAACTTAGTCTCTGGTGAAAAGTGGTAATCTATGCAAGGTAGTACGGCTATGGGACGATGATAATTCAGCAATCGTGTACTCGTTTGCTGACCGACTGTGTTTTATAACAAATACTTTAATTAATTTGGGGCTGCAATGCTCCATGGACTTCACTGATTTATGAGTAATGATTTAAAACTTTCACTTTCGAGTGAGTGTGATAAATATTGTTCCTCTCATGAAGAATAGTTGGGGAAATATTCAGTTATTTACCGACGTATAAAATAGGATCACTTCCGCAGTTTCATGCCCAAAAAAGAGTAATAAACTCGATTTAAAAGGAATCACTTCGTGAGTGAATCACTTCTTTACCTTAGAATCCATTTTGTTGGTTATTCAAAGGTTTAATTTATGTTTGCTTAAATATATTTTAGCGTTGTCATATGCAGATTGATAGACTGGCTAAACTACAGATTAATTATTGATATTGTTTAAACCGATTGGGTAACTGTTTAGGGCATAGAAGCTGATATACATAACTCACCCCTATGAACAAAGACAACGAGCCATAAACCTTTTACTACCCCGAGTAATGTATTGCCCA
Source organism: Locusta migratoria (assembly GCA_026315105.1). Lineage (NCBI taxonomy): Eukaryota > Metazoa > Arthropoda > Insecta > Orthoptera > Acrididae > Locusta > Locusta migratoria. The sequence continues at coordinate 207,828,261 of CM048744.1, read as the reverse complement.
AGTCTTATTGATGAGAACCGATAGGAAGGTCGCAAGGTGAGGTGCATACTACAGTGATGAATCTCGGTACAGTGTATTTAGATTTATTGACCTTGAATTATTGACTGCAGCAGTGAAGTTTTCTTGTGTTTGTAAATCGTGTGGTACTGATAACTTTCAGATTAGACGTCATATGGAAACGATACCCTAAAACCACATTTGCATCTGCTACAGTTGTCAGAATTGCAACTTATGATACAGTTCTTGTATGTAATGTCAAGAACGTCGGGAGAATGAAGATATTTGGAAGAACGGGCTTCAAGATAGGAAATTTTAGTCAAGAAATCCTGAGAAAAATATATTTACAGTGTGTCTCTGCAGCTGAAATGTCAGTTGAAGACCTGGTAAAGGAAAGAAGACACAGACAACAAGAAACCACAAGAGAAGTATTGAAGGGAAAGACGGCGTAGAATACAAATGTGGTACCATTTTAAAAAGTGACAAAAGGAAAAAAAATATACTGAACTTTAAATTGCGTTTCCTGAAAAGGTTGTTTGTTAATGTTTATGTATCTTTGCCTCGGAGTCTATGAATTCTAGAATTATGAAATTACGTATTTCTGTAAACTTCATAAACGTTGTCTGAAGAGCAATTTTGAAATTCTGATTGCAAGCTGAAATATGGAGCAAAGTGCTTGGAATTTTGTTTGAATTTAAAATTGTACTTTTCAAATTATAATTAAAAAATTACGGAAATTCTCCTATATGACCTATTTCAAAACCCACGGGAGAGAAGCTTACAAATTATAAAGAGACGAAACAGAGATATTTTTGTAGTAATCTCTTGAATACTTTCTGAGAAATAAGAACATAGTTATATTTTGGAAATCAAGTTTCATTTTTAAAAAGTGGAATATATTTGATCAAAGGATTTTATGTGTAAATGTGTTACTTTCATGTGAAGCGTGGTAAAAAAATTTCATTGCCATATCTCCAAAATTGTGGATTTGTTGCCTTTTTGAAATAGTATGTGATTTTCATGAACGTAGCCCCTTAAACCACGTTGAAAACTTTTGTCTTCATTTTAGACCAGTTTTGGCTTTTTATCTTATTTAATAATTGTTTACGTAATAAAAATTTTATAATACGTAATCTGCATATTGTACCACTAGGACAAATGTCTACTTTTTGTTTGTTTATTATGTTTTCAAATTTTAATCCCTGTGCCGTGAAAAATAGGCTGTAAAGTAGGTAAGTTTGAGCTCGTTAGTTTGCGTGTTTGTTGTTATGTATGTGGTACACAGAGCTGAGAGGCAAGTTGCGGGAGGAAACAGAGACGTAGCGAACGCAATTCGTTCTCATTTTAGCGGCAATTTCTCACAAGTACTGGATTACCGCGGCCCGTGTACGTAGAACACTCTTGCGCGCCAGAGTCCTGGGCTTTAGTTATTAGGTCGGAAACAGATTAGGCTCGGGGATTAGCTGCCATTAACGAGGCAAGTGCTCAGCTAATGGCTGACAGAAAGCGCTCGTTTCCAGGTGCGGACCCGAAATCAGTGAGTTATGACTGCTGCTGCTGCCGCTTTCCGCCGAGTAATCTGCAACAAGCGCCGCCTACTGCGAGCCATTACCGAAGCTCCAGACGGAGACTCGCTGGGTGCTGGGTATTCGCAACAGCGAAGACGTGGTTTGAGTTCTAAGGTGTTCGCCGCAACTTTTCTGCTGGTTGCAATGAGCAGTTTTAACCAATCTGAACTCATTGCAGTAAATATGAAACAGGAAAAAAATCCTGGGAGTTATACATTTTCGATAGATATGAAGCATTGAATTAAAATTTGTGGTGCGGCCGGACCTCCATGATTACTAGGCAGACGTCTTAACCGTTTTTTTTTTTTTTTTCTACTGGTAGATCTCTTTGTTGCGGACGCTGATCGTTTTCGTTCGTTCTTGTTGGATGTGATGTTGGCTCAGCTTTTTTTTATTACAGAGAGCGTTGAGCCCTCTGACCGGCCGCGCTGAGCCACGGCGCCCGGCACCGTTAGACTACCACACCACTAACGATTAAGGCGCCTCGGAATAGTCTATGTACGATTTCCCTCCACAACACAAACTTTAATTCAGCTTCTTTGTTCCAAAGATAATTGCCACTACTGCCAAGGCTCTCCATGCAGCGGAATAGCACCTCAGCAATGGACATGGTGGAACAATCCTGTTACGGTGATATAAATATCAATTAATACAAATAGAATCCCAGAGACGGATTTACGTCTCAAAAATATGTCAAAGACATTATTGATAGATCTGAAGCATTGAATTAAATTGAATTAAATATGTCTTTGACATATTTGAGACGTAAATCCGTCTCTGGGATTCTCTATTTGTATTAATTGTGTTTTACATTTTCGTCAAGCTGGTGCAGAGAAGAAGCTAAGAGATTTTAAAACAAAGAAGTCGCCACGTCTACACTGGGTACCAATTCGGTTTTACAAAGAGTACTCAGCGGCATTGGCCGCTTACTTATAACCAAACCTTCAGATATCAGACACTCAAATCTGTACCAAACGTTGTATATCGATAGAGTATCAGGCGAAACTTCTGTATAATTCGTCCAGGAGAACGTGCGAAAACTATAATAATAAGTAGTGAAGGCTTTCACGACCGGCTGAAATAATTGCTGTTGAATATTCCGGTTTATGTGGTCGTGGTCGAAGAAACGTATCTGCTCCTGACGTTTCGTCCAGAGCTGCGCTGGACGTCCTCAGAGGTGCTACTGGTAGCGGTGAGTTTTGCCGACTGTCGGCGACTCACCGCTACCAGTAGGACCTCTGAGGATGTCCAGCGCAGCTCTGGACGAAACGTCAGGAGCAGATACGTTTCTTCGACCACGACCACATAAGCCGGAAGATTCAACAGCAATGATAATAATAAGTAACACCTAACCTAAGGAATAGAGGAAAAGCATAACTGTGAGTGCTTGTCACGTTCCGTTGGCGTGATCTAGCAGCCGTGAAGGCCTCAACAGAACCCTGAAGCAACGTTGTAAGCTATAATTAGGCGGACATCACTACGTTGATGAATGCGTTCGATATATATATATATATATATATATATATATATATATATATATATATATATATATATATAGTATTAATATGAAAATAAGAATTAAGATTGGTCAAGGGAAATTGAAATATACGAAAATGTATAAAAAAAAGTGGTTAATCCGTTGGAATGATTATCGAAGGTGCTCTGCAACTGTGGGCTATGGAGAAAAAAATAATGCTCGACAACCTTTGCGAAAAACTGAAGCCAAGTAATCCTTGTTACCATGGAGGAAACAAGTGAGGAAGAGTGCATGGTTTTTGTGTGTCAGCTGTTAGCATATAAGTTATGAAACCATTGTAATAGTTAATTTACTTCAAATGTTTAATAAATGTATTAAAAAAGTTAGTAGAGCGTTAGTTCATCGAGCAGAGGGTCGTGGGTTCAAGCCCCGCCCACAGCTTTTTTTATAACCTGCAGTAGTTTTGAACATTATTAAAAGAGAATGTCTATAACGTTCCACGGATTCATTTCGCAATACAGCAGTGTCAGCTACTGACCAGTAGCAGTAGCGTGCGGACTGGACAGCAACGTCAGCCCCACTTGATGGTGTGGGCAAACACACGGCACTCTAGCCACAACACGCACATCCCCTGAAACGGCAGTGCTGCCTGTATAGCAGCAATTTATTATTACTCTTATTACATTAATACTTCCGCACGTATGGTGCAATTGTTTCTTTCTTCTACGAATATACTCTACAGGTTTGCTACTTTCAAATAAAACGAAGCACAAGCAAACTGCCGATAACACAGTGCTATAAAATTACATTTTAGGAACATGTCCCATGTAACACTCGGTGTACGTTTGTCGATGTACAACAATTTGCAGCGTCATACAGAAAAAAAAATCGCGCCAACAGGTTTTTTAACCGAGGACCCTCGTAACGACAAAAGTTCGCTCTATCAACTACCCCGCGGGAGTTCAGTGCGGGAGACCCCTACAGATAGGCTTTCCATGTGATCCATAGGACAAGTGTTACATATTATTTCCCACGCACGTTCACTTGGACGGCAGCAAATTGCTCGATTTATATAGTAGTTTCGGTCGATACTCTATCGATATACAACGTTTGGTACCGATCTGAGTTTCTGACATCTGGAAGTTTAGGTGTACAAAGAATGACCTCAAATTACTACTGTTTAACGAAGATTTCAAACACACTGGAAAACACCAGTCGTCGTATTATATCCATATCTTATTGATATACCGTAGTTACATTGGCTGTATCAGGAGGCATGTGCTGTATACTTTTTCAAATGAGGATTTCGAGATCCTTGTCGTGGAGAATGCACATCACGCTGTGCAACGTTGTGTACTTTCTGTACGATCGTCACTTCCACCTTTTCGTATTCCAGTGGCTTATGGTTCGCAGAGGAGAAAAATGTTACAGATAACCCTCTATGTCGGATTCAGACTATCTTATTTTTTTCCTGGTGGGCTGCTCCCATGATATACGTAACAGGAAGCAGTATATTTTCGGACTTCAAGAAATAAAAGCTCTCGAAACTTTGACATAAATCCGTAAAGTGAAGGAAAAGTGTTCATCGTATTTCAGCGTTTAATTATTAAGGGCTTTTCGACTTCTCTGCGCCACCTTGCGAGGTCATCTCCTCAGTTCGTTGGATATGGTCTAAAAGGTGTCATTCATCAAAACCTCACGTCCTCAATAGCTCATCTAGCAAAACTACTATCGATGCCCGCAATGATGGTACAATAAACACAGTCGGCCTTTGGTTACTTTGTGAGTCATGAGCTTCTCTTCAAGGTCTGCTACGAAACCCTCCACCTCTCCCCTTGCAGTGGATGACTGGATCTAATCTATGTTCACGTATGAGCGGCGGACCTTCATAACAGTACCATGCTGAAGATGTGAACACATCGTCAGCACAGTTCCACTGCTAGCCTAAATGACACACTAATCCTTCGCATTGCATACCACCAGTTGCACAAGCCCACGTCGCGCGCATGCGTGTGTCCACAATACGTCCCAGTAACAGGACTTGAGCAGCCTGTAGATCACTTGAAATGCAATAAAATTGTTTATGATTATGTGAACTCTTCAGGCATTAATTGTCCATTAATGAGTCCAATGTTTTACTGTTTAAATTTCACAAAAAATATCACAGTTGTTGTAACTTTACAAACAAAAACTCTCAGCACTATCTCAATGGAGTGAAGAGTGATATTTTTACACTTCTACGAGCAGCGTCATAACGTGTTACATTGAAAAGATTTTAATTTCAATAATGCTATGTAATTTTGCTCTAAATAAAAATTTCTCTGATGCCTAAGAGATGAATTTAGGTGTTAGGTATACTCCTAATTTTTCTCGAAGTAGAAATTTCCATTTTTCATAATGAATGCCTCCTGGAACACTACATAATTGTGTAGCCAAACGTATAGGTAGGTGCCACCGTGTTTACCAACCTTTCATTTACATATCCAAATATTTTTCAACGTGCTTAAAATATTCACAAACAATTAGCAATCTTTTTATCATGGATGTATTTGAAAAACAACGGCTGGAAACAAATTCAAGAAACTGCAAGAACTCTTTTTAGTTTATGTACTTAGCGATTAAAGTCTCACTCTGATAACCAGGCGACGAAAATGATTTGAATAAGAAAGCAATAGATCCTGCTATAAATACACCCCTGGCCATTAAAATTGCTACACCACGAAGATTACGTGCTACAGACGCGAAATTTAACCGACAGCAAGAAGATGCTGTGATATGCAAATGACTAGCTTTTCTGAGCATTCACACAAGGTTGGCGACGGTGGCGACACCTACAACGTGTTAACATGAGGAAAGTTTCCAACCGATTTCTCATACACAAACAGCAGTTGACCGGCGTTGCCTGGTGAAACGTTATTGTGATGCCTCGTGTAAGGATGAGCAATGCGTTCTATCACGTTTCCGACTTTGATGAAGGTCTGATTGTAGCCTATAGCGATTGTGGTTTACCGTATCGCGACATTGCTTCTCGCGTTGGTCGCGATCCAATGACTATTAGCAGAATATGGAATCGGTGGGTTCAGGAGGGCAATGCTTAACGCCGTGCTGATTCCCAACGGCCTCGTATCACTAGCAGTCGAGACGGCAGGCATCTTATACGCATGGCTGTAACGGTTCGTACAGCCATGTCTCGATCCCTGAGTCAACAAATGGTGACGTTTGCGAGGCAACAATCATCAATCATCTGCACGAACAGTTCGACAAGGTTTGCAGCAGTGTGGACTATCAGATCGGAGATAATGACTGTGGTTACCCTTGACGTTGCATCACAGACAGAAGCGCTTCCGATGCTGTACGCAACGACGAACCTGGGTGTACGAATGGCAAAACGTCATTTTTTCGGATGAATCCACGTTCCGTTTACAGCATCATGATGGTCGCATCAGTGTTTGTCGACATAGCGGTGAACGAACATTGGAAGCGTGTATTCGCCAACGCCATACTGGCGTATCACCCGGCGTGATGGTATGGCGTTCCCTTGGTTACACGTCTCGGTCACCTCTTGTTCGCATTGACGGCACTTTGAACAGTGGCCGTTATAATTCAAACGTGTTACGACCCTTGGCTCTACCCTTCATTCGATCCCTGCGAAACGCTACATTTCAGCAGGATAATGCACGATCGCATGTTGCAGGTCCTGTACGGGCCTTTCTGAATTACGGAAAATGTTCGACTGCTGCCCTGTCCAGATCTAACACCAATTTAAAACGTCTCGTCAATGGTGGCCGAGCAACTTTCTCGTCACAATACACCATTGACTACTATTGATGAACTATGGTATCGTGTTGAAGCTGCATGGGCATCTGTACTTTTACACGACATCCAAGCTCTGACTGAATGCCCAAGCGTATGAAGGCCGTTATTACGGCCAGAGGTGGTTGATCTGGGTACTGCTTTCTCAGGATCTATACACCCAAATTGCGTGAAAATGTAATCACATTCCAGTTCTAGTACAATATATTTGTCCATTGAATACCTGTTTATCATCTTCATTTCTTCTTGGTGTAGCAACTTTTTATGGCTAGTTGTGTATTTAAAGCAAACAGAAAACAATTTATTGCCCAGTATTCCATCGTAATTTCATTTCACGGTTAGTATGGTCCCAACAGTGGCCTGACGTACTGATTTCCATGTTACATATAATTATTTGTATCTTAAATATATACATTATTTTATATATCAACATTAAGACTAGTGTATTTAATTAAGTGCTTACAAAGGATCGGAACTCAGTATAAATACAAACGACAGGCGGTAGAACATGAGAGAGGACACATTGTCAATGTGACAAATACAAAGCCATTGACGCAGTGAAAATGGTTGGTAATCTAGAACTCGATCTAGCAGACAGTGATGATGACAGTGGGACAGTCAGAAGAAACTCCCAATGTGAGAGAATGGAGACCGTTGGGGTTAGACATGAGTTAAATGTTGGAGTGAAAGTGAGTTGCTGTGTGTGAAAACGTCCTTACGATGAGCGACAGAGTCATTTGATTTAGCAAGTAGTGTGTTGAAAGAGTTTTACTGAAAAACGTGGAATGTGGACATAGGTGACTTATCTCTCAGTCTTCTGTCAGTCTTTTACACAGAAACACATTTGAATTTTTCGTGCTTTAACAGCACCGTTATTCAGCAGGATTTTTGTAATAAGCATTTCACAAGCTGCTTACGAAGGGAGGTAAATATTTCTATTTGGAAATTTCAACATGCTGTGCTGTGCTTCATTAGGTAGTAATGTGAAGAGTTAGTGTTAATGAAAGAAGCCTAAATGGAAGTAAACTCGCAGTTTTATACCTGCTTCTGTCTTAGCTATGGTTGTGAATGCATGTAACTCGCTATTGCTGTATTTTATTCATGTAGTTTTACACTTACAAATCAGTATTTATTTGTGCTACCATCAAATGAAGAATCTAGACGTTATTATATTGTTGGTTCCCAGAATGAAGTCTAGATATGACCTTTGGCAAATTCCTGATTAAACCAATATTTTTTGTTTTGTTTTAATTATAATGCAAAAAAGTCCAGCATAAGTGGAATACATGTTAGGTATTAAAGTAAAATTAATAAACATTTCAGCTAAGGGTACTACGCAGTCTCGAAATTTCTTATTTAAACAATGAGGCAGTTGCTTTTCCACTGTGTGAAGAGTGACGCAATTTCCTGGGTGGAATAAACACTCTGTTTTGGCGTCAACACTTGCTGTGATGTGTAATTTCCGGATTGTCTGCATTCATGTGTTATTTGCGTTCCACTCCCTTGCGCTTACACCAGATAAAAACGATTACAGTACTCCAAATTTTGCATAATATTTCACCTACCGGACCACACGGTGGCTGTTCATTAATATATGTCATATGCGAATAGTGACATTCATGAGTGAAATATCAAATTACCAGTGCCTTGCCCAGATAGTAGTAAGCTTTCATTCAGTCATGTTACAAAATCATTACCACTACTTAGCTCGTATTTATTAACTATACAACTAAGGTGAATATTTCAGTCCATCTGCATTTCCTTGGTATTTAAATTTGTGTAGTAGTTACAACTGGCAGATGAATCCTAAATCAATAGTATTAATGACTAACTGATTATTTTGGATACCATTGTAGGAGAATATCAGCATTCCTAAGGAAATGTGTTAAAAGAATCTAGATCTCGTACACATTTACTGCATTGTGACGCTGATTCGACTTTTAAAAGATCATCTTCAGACCAAGGTCTGGAACAGCAATCTCTGAGTGGCGATTATCGCCATTCAATAAATTTAACTGATATCTAGTCTCACGGGATGGCTGAGTGGTCTGAGGAATGCTTCGGACTGGGCAGTCGTTCCCGCCGGAGGCTCGAGTCGTCCCTCGGACATGGGTGTGTGTATGTTGTACTTGATTTAAGCAGTTTGCAGGTCTAGGGACTGATGACCATAGCAACTTGGTACAATAGTGTTACAAACATTTTAATATACGATATAGACCATTGTAAGAGTAATTTCAGCTGATACGTACACCGAACTTGCATTCCGAAAGGGTGCAATTGATAATGCAGAATATTAAGCAGGACGAATTTCGTATGAGACAAGTGTAAAGAAATAGTGAAATGGATTTCGTTTCCTTATGCACAGTTAAATAGTCTGAATTTGATCACTAGTTCTTGGTATGAACATTACTTCTTGGTTTAAGCGACATTCATCAAAAATATTTACATTAATGTCTGAATTGAGATTAAAGTTACGTGTTTATCATTCAATATATGGATTGTATCTAGCAATTCAAAACTAATTGCATCTCTGTTGCTGCTACAAGCACCTCGAAAGGCTTACATTGTTTTCTTAAAGTACAATAAATGATGATGATTAAAGTTTTATTTAGTTTTTCGTGTCGGGTACTAAATGTCCTGTTATCCAGATTCCATACTTAAGTTAAAACAAAAGTCATTATTGTGCTGGCACAACTAACAAACGGCAATAGATAAGTTGCAGTTACATGGCAGATTAATAGTTTCCAGGACGTATATCAAGACACGTTTGTTCACTGTGCTTTCCATTCTACGACCCGCTTCCTACATGAGATACTCTGCAAATCACGTATAAGTGCCTGTCAGAGCGTTCATCAAACCGCCTTTATACTGTATATCTCCCATTCCATTCTCGAATAGCGCGCGGGAAGGAAGAACATCTGAATCTCATCGTTCGGGCTCTGATTTCTCGCATTTTATTCTGATGATCATTTCTACCTATGTATGTGGGAGTCAATATATTTTCCCATTCGGAGGAGAATGTTGGCGATTGGAGTTTCGTAAGTAGCTCACGCCGCAGCGAAAAGTGCCGTTGTTGTAATGGTTCGCATCACAGATCCCGTATCACTTCCCTGCATCTTGAGAATACCAAACGAGCTGCCTATCTTTGGAATCCTTTGATGTCCTCTGTGAAACCCACCTGATAAGAACCCCCCACTGGGCAGCAATACTCCAAAAAAGGACGGACAAGCGTAGTGTAAAACACAGTCTCCGGTACGCCATTCCCATGACAATATCTGCGTGTTCTTTCCAGTTTAAGTCTGAAGTAATAGTCATTACTAGGTATTTAGTGTAGTTTAAAGCCTTCAATTTTGATTGATTTGTCGTGGAAAACGAAGTTTAACGGATTTCCTTTCCTATCATGTGTACGACTTCTCACTTCTCATTATTTAGAGTCAATAGCCAATTTTTAAACCACAGTGATATCTTATTCAGATCGTTCTGCAGTTGGTTTTGATCTTCAGATGATTTTACTAGACGGTAAATGACGGCGTCATCTGCAAACAACCCAAGAGAGCTACTTAGATTTTCTCCCAAAATCGTATATGTAGATAAGGAACAGCAGAGGACCAATAATACTACCCTGTGGAACACCCAATATCTCCTCTGTTTTAGTCGATGCTTTACCATCAATTACTACAAACTGTGTCCTCTCTGACAGGAAATCACCTATCCAGTCGCAAATATAGGGCGATATACCATAACCACGCAACTTGATTAAAAGCCGTTTGTGAGGTACAGTGTCAAAAGCCTTCTGGAAATCAAGAAATACGGAATCGATTTGCGAACCCTTTTCGATAGCACCCATCACTTCGTGTAAGTAAAGAGCTAGTTACGTTTCACATGAACGAAATTTTCTAAATCCGTATTGACCTTGGGTCAATAGATCATACTGTTCGAAATAATTCATAATATTTAAATACAGGACATGTTTCAAAACCATGCTGCAAACTGACGTCAATGAAATAGGCCTGTAGGTTAGTGGGTTACTCCTACTGCCTTTTTGAAAATCGGTGTGAACTGTGCAACTCTCCAATCTTTTGGTATAGATCCTTCTTTGAGACAACGGTTGTGTATGGCTCTTAAGTAAGGAGCTATTGCTTCAGGATAATCAGATAGAAATCGAATGAGTATACAGTCCGGTCCAGAAGACTTGTTCTTGTTAAGTGATTTTAGTTGCTTCACTACTCCGATGGTATTTAATTCTACGTTACTCATTCTGGCTTCTGTTTGTAATTCGAAATTTGGAATATTGGTTTCGTCTTCTTTGGTGAATGAGTTTTTAAGAACTATGTTTAGTAACTCTGCTTTAGTTGCTCTATCATCGGCAGGATCACTATTACTATAACATAGTGAGGGTATTGTTTGTTTTTTTCCCCTAGTATATTTAACATATGACCAAAATCTCTTAGGTTTTTCAGTCAAATTTCGAGAAAGAGTTTCGTTGTGATAAGTACTGTAGGCATTCTCGATCATTAAAAGTTTAACATAATCAAGAGTTAATCTTATGTTAGCCATACTTGGACAGCGTTCCGTAAGTATTGGGATAAATGCATCTCTACTCCACTTGTTACTCAGTGGAACTCTAGGAGTATTGAAAGAATGAGGTAGTTTGTATTTGGTGCTCAGTAGAGTCGCAAATTCGCTTACAGCTGTCCACATTAGCACTTTCTATCCAGCCATTGCTATAACATAGGTCAAACACTCTCCTTCGAACTGATAAACAGGGTAAGACTGGAGAAAAAAGCGTTTCAAATATCATTACAAATAATTGTTATCATCGCTAATATTATACAATCTCTCAAATTTAACAGTATTTGTACATGAACAACCGAAACCAATTTACTTTAACTTTTGCTTCTGTTATTTTTACCACTTTCCCTGAACTTACTTGGCACTTCATGAGAGCTACTGCATTCCACAGGGAATTCAGTGCAGGCTATTATAAAAACTTTCGAAGCATAAAAATTCAGAGCGTTACGTGGAATGTGCGGAAATACATAGGCGTCGGTAAGTGGCTGAAAATAAAAATTTTATTTACTATGGTGAATGACAGGTTCCTTTAAAATTAGAAACGTAAACTGATGCAGAATAGCACAAAGGAAAAAAATGGAATATTCGGGAATGGTGATCAAGATCACGGTACAGAATTTGTACGCACAAAGAAAGACTAACAGTAAGCGACTTTGAAAAATTGTGACAACAAATGTAAGCCTTCAATCATATATAGAAGTGCTGCTAACTATTCAGAATACGCTAAAGACAAAGCTACTACCTTTGCTCTTAAAGTGGTTAGTGTGCAGTGTTTTCGAGAGAAAAGTAATAGCGTGTCAGTTTCTAAGTCTGAAAACTTTGCTAATGATGAAATTACGTTCGACAAACAACTTCCTAGCTAATCCTTCTTTAAAATTCGATAAATTAATTCGAGATTTATGATCATCTGGAGAGAGCTTAGAATAACCTGACGTTGTTTTCCATATGTGGAAAATGCCGCCAGATTATAACAGTCTAGCGACAGCGCTAGAAAAACCGTCAGCAAACGTCTTAACTCTGGACTTCCTGAAGAATCGACTTCTGGATGAAATGTCGTCGAAAATGGCCGCTTGTTTTATCGCACTCTGGACAGAAATCTAAGTTCGGGAAATCAGACAGTAACATTAAATAAGATAACAATAGTAGTCAGCGTTTTAGTAGTTTTAAGTGTTTAACTGCGGGTTGAAAGGACATAAAATGCCAGATTGCCGAAACCCGGAAAGAAACGAAGCAAATAAACCATAATATTATTCTGATGGGTCATCTTGTGATAATCAAGACGAGAAAGAAAATAATTTTTCTCTGTGGCCACTAATGAAATTTTGGCAACAACTGTAATTAAGCGGATTCTGATTCTGGAACCACGGAGCATTTAATAAATCGTAATATACAGTTGAAAAATGTGAAAATGTTTCCACAGCCAATTAAAATCAATCTTGCAACTTATTCATGCAACTCCTTTTAGAGAGGTTATATATAAGACAAGGTTTCAGCAACAATGCCAAAACTATTACTGAGCTTAAAATGTCCCTTCAGGTCGTCATCGACAGCATGTGCAATAGCTTCTGACACATGCAGAAGTTTTTTTATTCGTGTGGGCCACATTACAGCCATGGAATGCACGCTTATCGAAATGACGTAAGCTAAATCCGAATGTCCTTAGCGACGTTCGTATGTCGAATAGTTGGCGCTCGGTGTAGTTTTTAACTAATTTACGCTCTTTTCGTATAGTTCAGTGATTGTCACCCTGTGTATTGAACCAGTCCCCATCTCATTTAATGTTTAAAAATACGCGTTATGAAAAGAATTTATGTTTTTGAAGGTAGAGTCTGTTTCAATTTCTAAATTACTTTGCATTTACTGAGGTGGTATGACAAATCGTCCCAAGGTTGTTAATATGAGGTCAAATTTTAAATTATTTACTTCAGGTTGTCGTAAGCACATTATTTTTCTATAGTCAGATAACACATATTTCGTATCTGTTTTACCTTCCTAGTGCGTCTTATGTGCAAATAAGCAAAGATATAATAATAGTGAGTAACACAACAGCGTCATGCAATTTAAATGGTGTCATGTACAAGCGAAATTGACAACTCTCTCTTTTAGGATGTTACTTTTGGTTTTGCAGATCATACGAAACTACGAATACAATCTCTAATGTTTAAATAATTGCATTCAAAATAATACTTTTAGGAATAGACAGTGATATAAAAGAAACAATGTATGTGTCGGACTCTTAATATCAATGTGCATATTGTAAAGAAAAGAAGTCATTAACTTGGTAAAATAGAAATATTTGTATAGGTCATGATATTGATTCAAATAGTGTTTGATTAGATACTATGTTTAGGGGAAATTATAAAATATTACTTTATTCACATCGAAATAGCAGGTGTTTCGTGAATAGGTGTCTCGAAATTGACCAAGAGATTATAATAATAGTTATGGTAAATAGTGCAGTCGTACTCTTTTGTAAACATTTGTTAATAACCAGACATTTACTTATATTACGGATTTCAAATATGGTATTGAATAGCTCAACACCACTTTCCCCTTCTTATGTATTGTTACAATGCGCGCAAACATATGTTTTGCTGTAGTCGAATCTACTGCCCTAGTTGTTCCATTTGTACTCTTTCATCCGCTCTGTTACTGCTTAAATAAACCTATATCACCTCACGACACCAATGAGGCTTTTAACGTGCAGCTCCTACTTTTGAAGAATACTGTGAATCGCTCCTGTAAGGAAGCTAAAGTGATAGCCTCGGATTAGGTGACATTGGCGTGAACTCAGGAGGCGCATATTGAAATGCAGATTAGATTCTGTCGCAGAGGGTGAAGTTGGTTCTGCAGGTAAAGCCAGCCTCAAGGGGTGACTGTCGTGCGACAGGGGATGGGGGAGGAAGGAGGGGGGAGGGGGGACTTGCCTAACAGCGGAAGTGGCTGCGCAGTCGCAACACACGCACCGAGTCCCGCCTACTGCCGCATATCTGAATAAATATGCGCCGAATTTGCGTCCCTTCTCTCCTTGCTCGGCTCCGCCGCGAAATGACTTCACGTGAGCTAGTGAAATATTCAATGTTTTGTCTGTCGAGCGTATGCGGAACACAGGTCCCGCTGCGGCATCTCCAATTCAGATAATAGTTACATCATGAGATTTGAATGTCAGACTCTTCGGAACATCTATCGGTGTCTACAGTATCTATGTCAACTCGCTATGCCCCGCCAATCTTCACTGTGCCTCGGTCTGATATCAAATAAATGGGGAAGTGAATAACAGAATTCGTACTATCATAGACGAATCGAGAAAATATAAGGTAATTCACCAAGATTTGCAAATATTTTAATATGTTATTCTACAAGTAAAACTAATTAAAAATTATATTAACATAGCTCTAAAAATGTTTAGTTACGACTAATAAAAGATTTTGCCTGGTATTTAGCAACCTCGATAATATGAATGCATTACAAAACTGTACAAGGTTAGATTAAAACAGGAGTTCCTCTTATTTTGTTGCTATTGGCGTGCAGAATCTAATAAAACCTGTCCCTGGCATGAATCTGTAGAATGTTCAGAGAATAGTAAATTCCTAATATTGTAGAAGTAAATTTGCTTACTTTACATTAAGAATCGCAACCATTAGTGTGTGACGGAGACATTTTTGAACATTTTTTGTGAATGCATTTTGAACCTATATTTACACTGTAAAACTTCCTTAACACTGAGCTTTGGTTTGTGCGGTTTTACATGAATTCACGTGTGTTGCGGTATTAACAAAGGCAGACTGTATGGCATATTGATTAATTTTATTACCATAATTTTCCAAAATTAAATTTTCTACAACTTCTGTTGAAGGCTTCGCGCAATTGTCTGGAATTAAAATAAAAAATGAACCAAGTAGTTAATACATTTAAAATTGTTATTTAATTATTTCCTCTCTTCTCTGTAATTTCTGGAAACTACTGCAGATACACGCCTGGGACATGTTTCATTATATTTACAAGTTCAATAACAAAAAAAAAAAAAAAAAACAAATGGAATTCGTGCATTACTTTAACCTCGTAAGTTCTTAGCGAAGTTGGTAAATTACAGGTGAAATGTTTTAATACATGTAGCTCCTAACTAAAAATTTGCGTACATATGTTTATGTTAACTTTTTTCTTTAGTTTGATTTGAGGAATAACATATTAAAATAATTGCATATCTTCGTGAATCAACCTGTGTATCAACTATATCAATTATCCTGCTTTACGTTGCTGTGGCTATGTTGAATAAAAGAAAAAAAGACGTTTTCACAGATAATCGTTTCTTGTTCGTCCCTTCTGTCCACAAACACAAAGGTCTACATCTACATGGGATACTCTGGAAATCACTTTTAAGTGCCTGGAAGAGGTTTAATCTAACCACCTGTATACTATTTATCTCCCATTCCATTCTTGAATAGCGCGCGGGGACTCTTTCGATGTCCTCCGCTAAACCCACCTGATAAGGATCCCACAATGGGCAACAATACCCCAAAAAAGGACGGACAAGCGTAGTGTACGCAGTTTCTTTAATAGATCTGTTGCATCTTTTAAGGGTTCTGCCAATGAAACGCAGTTACTGAGTTTACCTTCTCTGAAGTATGTGATGTACAATTGCCCTGTATCTACCTTTTCCTCCTGATCCAGTGTCTAATGACCACAGTGTCGACGGGATTAATCCCTAATCTTCTTTCTTTCGCCATTCGTCGCCCTCTCCTCATCCTGCCTGACCGTCTCGTCCTCCCTCTCATCTCCGACTAGTGGTCTCAATCTGGAGTTAGTACTGTATTGCGAAGTCGAAACGCTCTGTTCAATATTCTTGAGCGTGTATCTCTCTATTCCGTTTTCAGTTCTATTATACGCATGGAAAGAATTTTACAATTTGAAATTTCTAATCGTTCATTCTAGTTACTTGTAGCTGTACAAGTTCTGAAAAAATTTACTATTGTTTATAAAATTACTTCAAGAGACGGAATAAACCATATTACCGAAACCGCTACAAAACAGCAAGATAAGACGTACCAAATGCATAGGTGAGTTGTATTGTGATTCAAAACTAGTGTTTCAAAGGTGTGAAACCCAACATCCCTAACGGCTGACATAAGCATGATTTTCCATTCGGCGTACATACTTGATCACATCAAAATAGAAATCAGTACTAACAAGAAGTAAATATACACAAGAACAAGAGAAATAGCGTCCACAGCATTGCAATTAATTCGTTACATGCAGTGTGGTAGAAACAATCATTCTGAATAAAAATATGACTGACCTTTGAACTGAGCTCCACTTTCCGAGGAGTTTTCTATAAACATAAGCTACATAATACTACACCATTAAATATTTCTGAAAGAATGCATTATAACTTTATTTCGAAGGACGCAAAGCAAAAGGTAACAAGACGATAAACACGTACTGTGTTGCCAACCTAACAGTAAGAGAACGTCATGATTTTCACAGATCCAATGTACCACAGCTGTGTATCCTGTTTATACTGAGATCACTGCCTTCAGCCTGTCAGTCGATTTCCTCTTTCGTAATAGTTACTTAAGCTAATATTAAAACCATATTTGTATTGCAGTGACTATGTGGAATGGCCAGTTAAAGATGGATTTTTTCTCAAAAAATAAGTGGATATTTCCTTTTGTCTGTATAAATATATAGATCAGATGGTTTACCAACTCTGGAGCATACGAAGTATTATTGTCCAATACTCTTCTTATTTCTGTCCGTAAATCACCTCTTCGCCTCTACATTCTATCTAATTCCTCCATCTCCTCTTATCGTGTTCTCCTGCGATCTCGGTCTAAACTTTCTTTCTGTCTTCCATCCCCTCATACCTCATCTATTATGTCACCATCTTCTCCTCTTCCCTCTGTTCTTTCTTCTTTGCTTCGCCGTACCTCTGAAAATAGACAAAGTAAGGAATTAGGAACTGCATTTAAATGTTGTTGTAACGTGGCCAGCCACCAGAAAGTTACTTTGCGAAAAATGAGTTAATCAACTAAAACAACAAAGTTATTTCGGGACTTTCCATTGCTGACAATATCATCGAAGTAACAACTTTGGCATTGTAACTACTCTGTATGCATGTGTTACTGCAAATGAACCGTTTATGAATCTGAGAAGTACGCCGGTCAATTTTAGATATTTACGTATTATTTCTGGAGAATTCCATGTGGGACAGAGGATATAACACAGTGTTATAGGTATTTCTATATCTCTATTTCCTTCTACAACTCTTAGAAGCTACGTATAACCATGATTTATATTTGTAAAAGTCGTAATAATGCATTATTGTTATTCTTTTCCTTATGACCGATGTGGAGAGAACCGTTCTGTTATCATTAATCTTAAATATCTTTCCTTTAAATCTGAAGACGCATCCTAGGGTACAAACATGTCCAACATACTCTTCGTGTAGCTTGCTTCTATTTTCTTCAGAATTTCGATCTTGCGCCATTTTACATTGTGGTAAGCTGTCTGGAGGAATTGTATGAGCTTCCGTATCGTCAGTCTCGCTTCCACGGACAATATCAGAAGTTATTGTCATCTAGCAAAGAAATAAGTTAACACGAGAATAAAAGTACTGATTTGTAATATTATTTATACTACGAGGCCAATGATATATAGTTATAAACGGTCTTTGGCACAGCTATGAAAAGTTATAAATCAAAATTCTTGAATAAAACTGTCTTGGTTGCAAAAATATGTTTTTAGTTAGATATGACGCGTTTCGTCCGGTTAGGGCATCTTCATATATCTAAAGAAGAAGAAAAGGAGAACTAGTACTTACGAGATAATATTTACGTGACAGGATGGAAAAATATATTTAAAAAAACTATAAAATAATGCTGGAGAGTACAGCCCCTGGCCTGTACCGAGCCATGCCATATAAATATGTTCAATACCTACTCTATGCTACAGAGATAGCAGGCAAGGTAAATTTAGGAATAAAAAGCTATTTCAATAATCTGTTCAGCTAAGCCTAGTATCAATTTGTTTGTAACGCTCAATGATACCTCATCTCCAGGGATTTCATAAGTATTATACTATCTATGGTATTCTATGTTTCTATCTTAATCAAACCACTATCTATCACAGAGTAAGTAAAACATTATCGCCATAGATTATTGCTATACTTCAGTAACGATTTTGTAGCAATTTTTTAATTAAAAATTGAAATGTAAATGTTATTTTGCATGTAATGATGCTCCTTTTCTTCTTCGATATCTAAATAAATAAAGAAAAAATAAAAAAACACAGATTTTTGCAACCAAGACAGTCTTATTCACGAATTTTGATTTATAACTTTGCATTGATGTGGCAAAGACCTTTTATAATTGTATTTCATTGGCCTCGTAGTATAATTAATATTAAAAATCAGTAAATTCATTTTCATGTTCACGTATTTCATTGCTACATGACAATAATTTCTGATATTGTCCCTGGAAGCGAGACTGAACATGTTTGTGTGCTAGGGGCCGTCTTCAGATTTTAAGGAAAGATATTTAAGATTAATGATAACAACACTATCCCCACCAGTCATAAAGAAAAGAATAACATTCAGATAGCTTCGCTTCCAAGAAATTTCTATACAATATGGCAAACTGCATATTACATAAATTTCTGTCTGTCCTGTTACCTCTGTTTCTCTTACCAGAAGTTCTGTTCTTGCAAACGGAACATTGATTGGGTATTGAACACTTCTCCAGTATAGTTTTACATTATGTATAAGTGCGATTAGAAGTTTCAGTTTTCGTATTCTGTTAATGAGCTGTTAAGCCATAAAACCAACCTCCCTGTATTTTGTAAGGCCGATAGAAAAAAAGGTAATCCTTGTTGTGTCCATTCTATACAAGGTAATAGAATAAACTTGGAGAAAAGCATTTTTCTAATGGCCCAAATGCGTTAGTATCTCCACTTAATCTCAGTGCGAAAGAGAAAACGAAACCACATCAGAGCACATAGTTTTCTTTGTCGTTGTAAATTTTTCATAAATGCTTTAAATCATATTAAAAATTGCTGCTTGTTTGCCTGATGTTAATTAATGTATCGTTCAAAAATTCCAGAAATTTCTGAACAACGTATTTTTATTATCTAATGCTTCTCTATTGTTGACAATAAAATCCTTTATAGGTTACTTATTGAAATTTTCATTACCTCAATTTGTAAAAAATGTAAGTAAATTCTGAGGTTTTCGGAAAGAACATTACGCCTCTACATATCTCAAAATTGATGTAATAATGTGAGATTTCAGTGAAAAACTAGAAAATGGTAGATATGAAAATATCGTCTGGCTTGTTGGTTTAGGTGCACAGAATGAGAGAGGTGATCGCATATTACAATTTTGCTAAGAAGAAAACATGACAGTCATTCAGACTTTCCTCAAATTAACACTTCGGTGTCTTTATCCGTGTATTTCGTCAACAGACAACATAGTTCGTAACCAGATAGATTGTATTTTAATTAAGAACATTTTTAAATCTTCAAGCACAACTAACTCCTCTAGGAGAAGTGGTACCATCTGACTATATACAACTCGTAGCCTCAGTAACAAAAAAAGAAAGAAAGAAAAAAAGAAAACCTCCATTTCAGAGTGAAGATTGCTGATTCAAAACTCAACCAACCTGAATAGAGACGTGAAGTTGACAAGAAAATGATTGACAAAGAAGTTTGTGTATGGAACTCATTGTTCTTTGGGGCGATCTGAATCAATGTATACAATTTTCCAGCCAATATCGGGTTTTTTATTTATGGATGACCGGTTTCGACTTTCACAGACGCCATTTTCCGCTCTCCTAGGCTATATTTTACAATGTCATATCTTATATGCAGGGTCGTATTTAGGTTACGCGACACCCCTGTGCAGAAATTTATGTTACGCCTGTTCCCTGGGATCTGGGATTCAAAACTGATTACAAAAAAATTTTAAAAAAAATAAAAAAACCTCTCTGGATATGCTACTGCTATCGATACAACATTCTGAATTTTTAAATTTATAGCTGTAATGGAAACTCTGAACAATGACGGTTGAATTACCATTAAAATAATATCTAAAAATTTTGTGGCCCTGTGCAGTAAATGACTTAGTGACTCTTCTGCAACCAGTGTGGACATTTATACTGTAGATCCAACTTGATATTCAATGTTTGTATAGAATTACTCCGTAACCATTGTAATGAAAGGTTACAGGTAAAACCACATATGACATTGTAAAATATAGGAGATCAGAAGATGCAGTCTGTGAACGTCGAAACCGATCATCCATAAATAAATAACGCGATCTTGGCTGGAAACTTGTATAAAAACAAGATTGTACCAAAGAGATGAAAAATGTAAGAGCAATAATTTGTCAAGAAAGACTACGGCATGAGAGACTGAAGAACAGAACTGGATGACTGATGAAAGTTTTTCATTGATGGATGACTGCTGAAAGCTTAGAGCCTAAGGATAATTAGATTACTATTCAAGAAAATATATAATAGAAATTTACAACATAAATGAATAGTTACGACAGGAAGTAGTTGAAGGCTTGCAAAGCTTCACACATTAGTTTTGAATGACATAAAAAATTAAAAGCATCAGTTGTTACATACAGAAAATAAGAAAGCAGTTCTTGATACCCTGGAGAAGAAAGTGAAATGGAAGGACTATTTACGAATTTATTGACAAGTGCAGGACCAATAATCTAAGAGGACCTTCAGTTATTAAGGAACAAATACGGAAAGCTTTAAGAAACTGTAAAACCAATGAAACAGAGGGCCCCATGATAGTTCGCGATTCAGGATTATTTTTAAAAAGATACATTGCTTTCTAACTTGTCTATCCGCATTACAAATCTTAAAATACATACCCTAGAAGAGTAGCTCGTGCTGCGGACTAGAAGACTAGAAGTTGGGTAATTGTGCAACCTGAAGCATTACCATCACCAGACTTTGTTCTTACTGTATGGTGCAATGATCGTTTCTTAGCGAAGTACATTTAAAGTTCCCGGAATCAGTGCCACCGTGAAACTGACATTATCCTGGAGTCTGGGGCTTTTTTATTCATAGTTGCTGCAAATAACAGCCTCCACCTTGCCGCGAGACGCTGCCAAGCTCACGCGGGGCTACACGCACTCAATGACAGACTGCCATCCTGTCTGTATCACTGCCTCTTACTATGCGCGCCAAAACTTAGCTCCTTCCACATCAGCTGCGGGGAAGTAAAGATGATTTTACATTTCTCATATGTTAATATATATACCCCACTTTTGGACCAGATTGAAGTTCCCTTTACATTCATGACAATAGGCATTTCCACAAAAATTCTGTAAAACAAGATACATAAAACAGTTTTTTTAATAAGTTTAGAAAAAAATTGTTGTGGGAGTTCAGTGATCTGTTATAACAAATTAAATTAATTAAACAGCGGACGACGATAACATCGGCCCCTGTTTTAAATAATTTTAATTGTTGAGAGCACTGTTTGTAATAGTGTACAACAATCATTTTTATATATTTAATGTAAAAATAATTATACATAATTAACTTTGTTCTTTAATCTTAAATTGTTACGACTGTAAATTCACGTCGGCTGGCGCTGACGTCCTGAAGAAACGTGCGCGTGTTTTATCCATTTAAACCATGGCAACAAAGTCATGAGCAGCAGTTTATTGACTGTGACGGAACGTCGTTGCTCCACCAGTAATAGCCAAATGGGTAATGCTACACTTTTTTATTCATCATTTGTAAACAGTAATATGTAGTTCTCACATTTGTTTGTAACGCAGTATCTGCCGTATTTTATTGACAGTGGATTATATCAGAAGATAGCAAAAAATTGTTGCCGAAACCGGTCATTTTAAAATTTTACTGTTGAATTAAGTTAGTGAATAACCCCGTTAAGATACAAAAATAAAATCGACACCACACTTAAGAAGTTGAATTTACAATCGATAGCTCAAAGTACAAGCTTCCTAGGGTTTTATTTGTGGGTGGAGAAGTTAGTACTGCTTCCACCCACAAGTCCCCTAAAACCTCCACATCCTTGCGGATGCTGTTGCGTAGCAGTGTGCGTTTGTACCGCCCTACAGTACGCACGAGGTGCCGTAGTTGCTGTCCAAGTCTTTATGGAAAGCATAGAGTTTTGACTAACCTGTTGTCTTCTATAGTTGTGTCCCCAGCGCAGAAGACGGCACACAGGTCGTTGGTCTTTCTTCAGCATACAAGTGAGGCTAAAATAAGTTCGGTAGGATGGAAGCATAAGAAGCGACTCGCGAGATTTCTAATTGTCAGGGATGCCATTTATTACGTCTAGATTCAGAATAATAAAATATGAAAAACTATTGTTTATACGACACGGCCTATGCTGTGTAGCCTATGCCGTAGTTCATGTTGAGACCTCAACTGTTATCACAATTACACAAAACTTTACTCATGACCGGCGCGGTCCGGCGCGTATAGTGGTCACCTCGAGACTGAAACTGCGGCGCGTTGCGAGAGGGCACCTGAAGCTCTATTTCGCGCCAAACTATGGCCGTCGCGCGCCTTCTCCAAAATCGCTCTTCTCTTGTTACAATAAGAGAAGGCACCTTAAACTTTTTAAACTGTCGAAACCTAGCCTGTCCTTGAGAGATATTTATCACAACTTCTCAGCTCTGAATAATTAATATTTAGTTTATAAAAAACAAAACTAATTTCAAGCCGGCAGCGGTGACCGAGGGGACTGAGGCGCTCCAGTCACGGCCTGCACGGCCACTACGGTCGGGGATTCGAATCCCCCCTCGGGCATGGATATTTGTGCCGTCCGCAGTATTAGCTAGTTCATAAGTAGTTTGTAAGTTTAGGGACTGATGACCCCGTAGTTAAGTCCCATAAGCTTAACAAACATTTGAACACATTTTTGAACTAATTTCAAAAGAAATCACGTGACGTGAAATGCAGCAACCAATGCTAGGAGAGTACCAGTCAGTAACATGGGAACCAGCACCTACTGTGCCATATGCTACTGCTCTCCACCCCACATTTCAACATATGCTGCACTTCTGTCTTTCTTCCGCACTTAAGACACGTACGATGCTAGCAAAGAAACGGCCAGCGGCTAGAAATATGCAGTGGCCATAGGCCAGGAATATCACAAAAGTTCTTACATATCGATTATAGCTAAAAATTAAGTATCAAATAATTCGACAAAAATTAGTAAATATATATATATATATATATATATATATATATATATATATATATATATATATATATATTAATGTTACAATTATTTCAACATCTTATTGTGTAGATGAGAAAGGAACTATAAAAACTTAAGAATTAATTATACATGATGTTTAAATTGTATGGAGAACAATCAAATGCTGATATTTAACTGCGCATTCGACTCAGCGTTTGTCTGTAAGTCACAACTGTGTTAATTGAATGTTAACACAGGAGAAGAGAAATATTCTGGAAGGGCAGAACCAGCGTTCCGGCGTATTTGTCGCATCTGCAGGTGACCAATCCTACAAGATAAATCACGGCGCCGTCGTTCATTATTCAGAAAATAAGCGCCCGTCGGAAGTGTCGCCCGGGGGAAATTATTTTCCGGTTTACTGCCGGTGAGGGCCGGCGCCGTTCCTCTTGCTATTCGGCGGCCATAACTCAGAATATCAGCAACACAAGTCAGCGGGCGGCGCCATAAAGGCAGGCCCCTAACTGCCCAAGTTTTCGGCCTCGGCGGAACTTTTCCTCGTCAAGGAAGAACTCGAGTGTACTTAGGGGCCAAAGCCAGCGTAATGGGAGGCGACCGTCCCGCGTCAAGAGGGAACCACAACAACTTTTCCGGTAACCTGCCTCTCTCGGCCGCACTAGACGCTTTGTTTACAAGCAGTCAAACGTCCAATCCTGGGAGTTTTTTCATTTGCAAGGGCGGCTCCTCATACTTCAGGATGCCACTTTTGAAATTAGTTATCGATTGTGAATCTCAGTGAATTTCAGTAACAAAAGTATTGAAGGAAAGAATTATCCCGATACACTATACTGAAGTAGCTTAATTCCCACTGCTTCGCACGCGTATAAAAAAAACAACCTGGCCGCTGAGACATTGCACTTGACGTTTCGCGTTGTTGCTATGGTCTTCAATTCGGAGACTGGTTTGATGCAGCTCTCCACCCTACTCTATCCTGAGTAAGCCTTTTCATCTCCTCATAAGAACGGCAACCCACATCCACTTGAATCTGCTTACTATACGCGTCTCTTGGTCTCCATCTGCGATTTTTACCCTACACACTTCCCTCCAATGCTAAATTTACGATTCAACGATGTCTAAGAATGTGTCCTACCAAGCGATCCCTTCTTTTAGTCAGGGTACGCCAAAAATTCCCTTTCTCACCAATTCTGTTCAGTACCTCTTCATTAGTTATGCGATCTACCCACCTAATCTTCAGCATTCTTCTGTAGCACCACATTTCAAAAGCCTCTATTCTCTTCCTGTCCGCACTGCTTATCGTCCATGTTTCACTCCCGTACAAGGCAACACTCCACACAAATGCCTTCAGAAAAGACTTCCTTACCCTTAAATTAATATTCGATGTTAGCAAATTTCTCTTTTTCAAAAATGCTTTTCTTCCCATTGCCATTCTGCATTTTATATCCTCTGTACTGCGACCATCGCATGTTATTTTACTACCCAAGTGACAAAACTCATCTACCACCTTCATTGTTTCGTTACCTAATCTAATTCCTTCAG
Organism: Locusta migratoria; assembly: GCA_026315105.1. Classification (NCBI taxonomy): domain Eukaryota; kingdom Metazoa; phylum Arthropoda; class Insecta; order Orthoptera; family Acrididae; genus Locusta; species Locusta migratoria. Next base: position 207,803,088 of record CM048744.1, on the reverse strand, counting down.
CATCGCCTGATTTTCTAAGACCGCATTCCATTATTTTTGTTTTGCTCTTGTTAATGTTCATTTTATACGCTCTCTTCAACACACTGTCCATTCCATTCAACTGCTCTTCCAGGTCCTTTGCTGTCTCTGACAGAATTACAATGTCATCAGCAAAACGCAATGTTTTTATTTCTTCCCCCTGAACTTTAATCCCTATTCCAAATTTTTCCTTGCTTTCCTTCACCGCCTGCTCGATGTACAAATTGAATAACATCGGAGAGAGGCTACAACCCTGTCTTACTCCCTTCCCAACTGATGCTTCCCTTTCATGCCCTTCGAGACTAATAGCTGCGGTCTGGCTTTTGTACAAGTTGTAAATAACTCTCCTTTCCCTATATTTTACCCCTGCTGACTTCAGAATTTGAAAGAGTGTATTCCAGTCAACATTGTCAAATGCTTTCTCCAAATCTACAAAAGCTAAATATGTAGGTTTGCCTTTCCTTAATCTATCTTCGAAGATAAGACGTAAAGTGAATTTTGCCTCCCGGGTTCCTATGTTCCTCCTGAATCCAAACTGATCTTCCCCGAGGTCAGCTTCTACCAGCCCTTCCATTCTCCTGTAGATAATTCGTGTTAAAATTTTGCAACCATGACTTATCAAACTGATGGTTCTGAAATTTTCACACCTGTGTGCGCCTGATTTCTTTGGAATGGGGATTATTAGATTTCTCTTAAAGTCTGAGGACATTTCGCCTGTCTCATACATCCTACACACCAGTTCAAATAGTCTTGCCATGGCTGGCTCTCCCAGAGACTTTAGTAGCTCTGAGGGTATGTCATCTACTGCTGGGGCCTTGTTGCGACCTAGGTCTTTCAAGGCTCTGTCAAATTCATCTCTCAGTATCTCCTATTACATCTTGATCTACTTCCTCTTTCCTTCCTACAACATCGTCTGTAAGTTCCTTTCCTTTGTAGAGCTGCTCTACGTACTCTTTCCACCTTTCAGCTTTCTCTTCTTTGCTGAGAACTGGTTTCCCATCCGAGTTCTTGATATTCGTAGAGTTGCTTTTCTTGTCCCCAAATGTCTCTTTTATTTTCCTGTAGGCGGTATCTACTTTTACCCTTGTTATACATTCTTCTACAGATTTGCATTTGGCTTCTAGCCACTCCTGCTTAGCAATTTTGCCCTTCCTGTCAATCTCATTTCTTAGTCGTCTGTACTCCATTTTGCCTGTTTCATTTACTGCATTTTTATATTTTCTCCTTTCATCAATTAAATTTAGTATTTCCTGTGATATCCAAGGATTTTCTGTAGGTCTTGCCTTTCTACCTATTTTGTCCTCTGCTGCCTTCACTATTTCATCTCTCAATGCTACCCATTCCTCTTCTACTGTTTTATTTCCCCCTGTTTCTGTCAATTGTTGCCTAAATCTCCCTCTGAAATTCTCCAGAACTTCACGTTTCTTCAATTTATCTAAGTCCCATCTCCTTATTTTCCTACCTTTCTGCAGTTTCGCGTTACGGCGAGTTAAGTTGGCTACACTGCTTTAGCGACGTTTCAACACTAGCCTCTATACACACAGCAGACGAAACGGTTTTCAGTTGCATCTCGTAAATGTATGCTGTTGAGCAATAAAATTGCATATAATAATTCGTTCTTGTGCGGCATATTAATGAAGACCAGAACACAACAATGCATACGCTTTCAATAAGGGGGCAAAGCAATATAGAAAAAAAGCATTAGATCACGACTGATACGAAATGAACAATAAAGTTAGTAACCTCTCTGTACGTTTTATAATCAGAATGCTTTTCACTCACCAATTTACGGCGACAATGGTAAAATTACATCCAGCTCCCCATCTTCACTGCCAAATTCGTCGTCATCACCAAGACAAATCATTAACTGTTCATGTTCCATTCCATTGTTTGCGCTGCTCGAATCAGTTTTTCAACGAGCTCGGCCCTTTTTTTCCCAAGATGCAGTATTCACATTGGCAACTGCTTCATGCAACAGCTTTTTCACCTCTGTTATTGTGAAAGACTTATTGTTCCTTAAGCAATTCTTCATGTCACACCATACCAGTTTTATAGTGTTAAAACGGCAGTGAAATGGGGGCAGATTTATTTCAATGTGACGCTGCTCCTTTGCGATTTGGTCTACTGCATATGTGGGTGTAATAGGCTTATTTTGTTTTAGGAGCGAATATATAAGAAGTTTTGACAATGACGTATCTGCAGCATTATTTCTTTCTTATAACCACTGCACATAACTTCTTTCCGATCGTTTGAAGCAAGAATGAACTTCCTGCTGAGAGCATATGGTTCGTTTATTGATACGAAATTGAGAAATGTCACTAGACAAACGTCTTTTCTATGACATTACCCAATTACTTGAACTCGGAAAGTCAAGTTAAACCACTCACAGTAAAACAAATCGCAGCGAAAGAAACACACACCACATAAACACGCGATAAACACGAAGCCGGCAACGCGGGAAAGTTGACGTCACGGGACGTGACCAACGGAAGTGTTTATCGCGTTGTGATTGGATCGTTCCTAGCGACTAGCGCCTCGCGCTTCTTGCTCTTCACTTGTTATTTGTAAACGTCAAGTGCAAAGTTTCAGCGGCCCGGGTATAGACTGGATGATTTGCATTGGTTGTTTCTACAGCACAAAATATTATTTTTCATATATTAAGTTGTAATAAGGCTTTCATAATCAAGTATTTTGTTATTAATTTCCACTCCCTATTGCACCACTGATGGCAGAATTAAAAACACCCTGAAGTACTTCTTTTTTTTTTTTTAATTCTAACTATGGTTTCAAAACCCAATTTTCACATTTATAGCATTAAAGTAGTCTTAGTAGCACCCTTAAAAGATTTTTCATTTCACTCCCTTAATGGTTGAATTTCCAAAAATATCGAAACACGTGTTTTTAAAATTCCAATTAAAAACCTTAATCCGAAGTTTTGTATTTCTTGCTTCAAAATGGCCTGAACAGCAAAATATTTTCAAAAAACCATTCATCCCCTATTTCACCCCCTTAGGGATGGGAATATCGAAAAATCGCTTATTACTACACTGTAAGATAAACAACGCTTACAAATTTCAAGTTTATATTGTCTGTAGGTTCAATTTTCAGTGCCGTTTTCTGTCTTTTATAAACGGTTAGAAAACGTGAATTTTCTTTCGTACACTTTGGCATCATTCTTGGTAGTTTTACATCTCAAACTGAAATATGTAGTTATTTTTCTTTATTCGTACGTTTGTTGCAGAAAATCAACTGAAGAATGTATATCACGTGTCGATGAATATAACCCCTTTGCTGTTATAGTGTCAAAAGTCATCGGTGGCGTTCAGTCCGAATTTTATATAAGCTGACGACTTTCAACCACTATATCTTCCACCCTCTTATAGCTATCGACTGCTATGGTGAACAACGGGAGACTTTATACTAAAACAACACAGAGAAATCGTTCTTCTCCCTTGTATAGTTTTAGCTTACGAGCAAAATATTGACACCCACATGTAGAATTCCATATAAGTCGGTAACTTTCAACTCCCATATCTTCCACCCCCTTATCGTTATCAACCCTCTACCACAATAGTGCACAATGGGAGACTGATACCTACTATCACGAACAAACACTATTTGTTAGCGATGTGTAGTTTTGGCTTCAGACTGAAATATAGGCACACACACCTCAATTTTTATATATATTAAAAGGTACCTTCGGCGCAGATAGGGATTAGATAATGTGTATACAGTTGTAGTACTCTATCCAAAGTCTAAATGACATCGTTTTCTATGCGGATTTAAATTTTTTCTGATGTAGGTGCATTCTGAAATGAAGTGTAGTACTGAATTTCAAAGTTGTGAGTAAAATATAGCAAATAGGTACAATACATAATTTTTACAGATATGTGGACAATATCGGTTCATTTGAAATGTTCTGCAAAATATCATTTATAATGTACAAGTTCTGTTCAACAATAACTGTATTTAAAATGTATTTCCATGACCTTTAATTTGAGAACAATCTTTATGCACCCTATATTTCGCAATAAATGCTTGTGCTCTTAAGTGTACGAAATGAAGCCCGCTGCATGTGTCCTCTACAGCTACTTCACATATACTTTTTGTACAATTGATACAGTCGTCAATGGTAATGATTGCCAATCTACATTACTTTGCTTACATAACTAAATACGAAATACTATGAGAAACTAAAAGTGATAAGGTTGTGAAATTAGGAACTACAAATTCATAACATGAGCATCAAGATCTCTAGCATTTACAATCTGATAAAAGTTTCTTTATAGTAGCGTGTAATCTTTTATATATATATATATATATATATATATATATATATATATATATATATATATATATATATTGTGGAGTTTGTGCCCATAATTCACTCTGCAGCCAAAACTACACATCGCAAACGAAATACTGTTTGTATGTGATAGTAGGTATCAGTCTCCCATTGTGCACTATATGGATAGAGGGTTGATAATGATAAGGGGGTGGAAGATATGGGAGTTGAATGTTACCAACTTATATAAAATTCTACCTGTGGGTGTCAATATTTTGCTCTTCAACAAAAACTACACAAGGGAGACGAAGGCTTTCTCTGTGTTGTTGTAGTGCAAAGATTCCCGTTGTACACCATAGCAGTTCCGTGTCGATAGCTACACAGGGCGGAAGATACAGTGGTTGAAAGTCGTCAGATTTTAATAAAATTAGGACTGAAGACCAGCGATGACTTTCACACCATAATAGCAAAGAGGGTATTTACAGCAAAACGTGATGCAAATTCTTCAGTTATTTTTCTGCAACAAGCGTACGAATAAAGAAAATTAAGTGGATATTACAGTTTGAAAAGTAAAACTACCAAGAAAGATGCCAAAGCGTAAGAAAGAAATTTCGCTTTCTCGATCCGTTTCTAAAAGACAGAATACGCCGCTGAAAAGTGAATCTACAGACAATAGAAACTTGAAATTAGTAGACATTTATCTTACACAATAGGAATCATCGACTTTTCGATATTCTCATTCCTAAGTGAGTGAAATACGGGATGAACGGTTTTCTGAAAAAAACGTTGCTATTCAGACAATTTTAAAGCAAGAAATATAAACCCAGTTGTTCCGCTGTAGCAAAGTGAAAGCGATAAATAAAGGATATGGTTTCATTTACCTCATGCTGTTTGGAATGAACTACAGTTTCTTCGTAGTGACTTTGAAGAGGTCAGTGCAGCATTTAATTATCACGTTTATCTCTTATTCTCTTTTTATTTTGTGTGGAACGTTATATTGTTTATATTTATTATATAGCAGTGTTGTTTCATAAACTACTTATCAATCAATCAATCAGGAGTCATTAAGAAAGTATCATAAAATACTACTCCTTTTGTAGGTTTTATTAATAACAGTAACAGCTGCTAACAAATTTCTAGATTTATTTATTTATTTATTTATTTTTTGTTTACTGTAGTCTTACTTACTTCTTATACTTTACGTACATTAAGGAAATAGGGTCTATAATGTTAATGACATATTATTAAATAGAATCGTCGAATAAGGTACACAAAATTTTCGTTTATAAGTTTGATTTTGCCACAAACCGGGATATCACCTCTCACACATAGGTAATAGTTCTAGGAAATGTTGCGATGATACATAAAACTAAGCCGCCACTGATTCATTCATCGTTTTGTGAGAATAGCGTGGAAAGTAAAAACCATTATGTATTTCCAAGAGATTCCAAGTACGATGCTTATCAACTGGAAATTTTATTACATTTTCCGTTAATCCTACACCTGTATGCATCTGCACGAGCTGTAATTAATTAGCTGTTGTTGACTATATTTGATGTTTTAATCCCTTAATGGAAAAAGAAATGAAAAAAAAAAATCAGGCTACTTCCAAAGTAAATAGCTCACAGATTACGATCCCTGATTAAATTACCAGGAATTTCAGTGGTTTGAGGCAGTACAGTACCGGTACATCCCACTATGTCAGGCTATAAGCAAATAACTGACAACTGTATTTAATTACACACGTATCCATCACGCCATGTTTTATATCTGTGCTGATAAGTTTTAAGCGAAAAGGGAAAGCGTCACTCTTCCCAGTAAGCCAAATACGTGGATATTCTTCACCATTAATTTGACAGACGCCCTACTATTTCTAGCAGAATAAAGTTAAACAATGTCCAAGGAAGGCACAAGACATATACCGGGTGTTCAAAAAGTCAGTATACATTTGAAAAATTAATAAATCACGGATAATGTAGATAGAGAGGTAAAAATTGACACACATGCTTGGAATGACGTGGGGTACAATTAGAAAAAAAAGGTTCAAAAATGTCTGACAGATGGCGCTTCATCTGATAAGAAAAGCAGTAATTAGAATAACAAATTAAGACAAAGCAAAGATTATGGTCTTTACAGGAAATGCTCAATATGTTCACCATCATTTCTCAACAATAGCTTTAGTCGAGGAATAATGTGAACAGCACTGTAAACCACGTCCGGAGTTATGGTGAGGCATTGGCGTCGGATGTTGTCTTTCAGCATCCCTAGAGATTTCGATCGATCACGATGCATTTGCGACTTTACGTAACCCCAAAGCCAATAATCGCACGGACTGACGTCTTGGGACCTGGGAGGCCAAGCATGACGAATGTAGCGGCTGAGCACACGATCCTCACCAAACGACGCGCGCAAGAGATCTTTCACGCGTCTAGCAATACTAATAAAACCTCGTGTCATTCCAAGCATGTGAGTCAATTTTTACCTTATTAAGTCACTTAATAAATTGTTAGTTTGCGATCTTGGCTTGTCATTTGGAAACTATAAAACGAATTGATCGCCTCCAGACCAGACGATGTCAGTTAATCTTTTACCTCTACTTACATTATTCCGTGATTTATTAAGTTTTCAAATTTATACTGACTTTCTGATCACCCGGTGTATAACTGGCTGTGATAATCATCTCATTTATTGGCTGCCGGATGAAATTAAGTGGATGCATGACTGTAGAATATTTGGTGAACCTATCAGAATAAGTCTTGGAAATTATTTGTTCGCATTCAGAAGAGAAAGTTGGTGAACATAGACCTCGCTACAACAAATAATGCCTGTCTTTTAACGATTTCCACCTCAACTCGTGCAGTCAGTTGAGTCAGTAATGTCTGATCTCAGATCTGCAGAGACTCTGAAAATAAAATGTTACAAAGCAACTATACTGAATAAGAATGATTACATAAAATCATTAGACTTCATTGGTAGAGATGACTATTATTATGGCCGAGAACGTAACAAGCGAACAAGCGCAAAAATTCCTTTCGCGACACAGAAAGTAGAGTCCCCTATACATCCTCTTTACCAAAAATTATGGGATGCGAACATATTACCGCGATTTTTATTACACAAGATGATAAATCCTTCTTCGTCTAGCCACTCCGTCTAGTTATTAGCCTGTTACTTGTATTTTACAAGTAATATGACTTAAGCTTAATCGCTTACTTGGTATTTATCGTGTGACAGGTAAGTACTGCTTCCTTTTCGTAAATCAAACTAGTAGTGACAACTAAAAAAAAACCCTCTCTTCTGGAAATTTTGTAATTTATATAGCATTTTTGGTAATTTTTGATTAAGGCACTCTTAGTGCTATTTTATCTCTGACACTGACGACTGTCTTACTACCATTTGGATTCCTTCTGGAGGATTGACTCGGTATTGTTCAGTACTAAAGCTTAAAATTTTCACAGGCGTTGTCGATTACGTGAAAAATTGGGCAAATTAAGTTAGCTGGGTTCTGGAGGTCCTCCCAAGCAAGCGGACGCATTGATTACACTCGTCTTACTTTCCTTTTTGGCTGTCTCCTCTCTCTCTTCTTCAGCTACTATGTCAATTTTTCGTTTTCTTTCACAGCCACTGCCTCTCATTAATCATTACTAGCGCATCTTTCTTTGACTACTACTGCTACTTTCATCCATTTATCTTCTCTCTGTCTCTTTCTCTCACTGCAACTGGGATGGTCTCCTCCCTGTTCCGTCACTGTTTCGTCAGCGCAAGAATTTTTTTGCATAACAAAATTAATAGTGAGGAAGAATTGAGGCAGTTGTGTCCCTACGTTCCCGCGAGAGAGCAGCATTTTCCCCTTTAATTATGCTTCATTATGAGCACTTTTTTCCTGGTGCCCTTCTTTTCCTTGCTACAGAATAGTGTGCTGCCTACATAAAACGAGTTCTGTAGGAAAATCAATTTTCCACATTTAATGTTTGAATTTCGGGACATTTACGATACTCTGACATATATATATATCAATAAAAACAATAAAAAATATGCACGTTACGACATCGTTTTCTATCCAACGTAACTTCATTTTATACTACTTTAAATAACAGTGCAAGCCATTTCTAGGCTATACTTACAAAAACACGATGTCTGATTTGCAATTTCGAATAATTTAAAAATTTCGATTACAAAATACTGCCTTTTTACAACGGTTATTCTAGTAGGTGGTCTCATCGTATACTTTCCAGGCTACGACAACCTGCAGATGCGTGAAGTGCGCTTTGCATAAATACAGCGCGTCATGAATATATATTCGTGAAAAACCTCCTATCAAATATATAGTTTTGGGACCTGAGAACCCTTGCTGCTACCCCAGAGCCTTATCCATTGGTTCACTACGTGAGTCGAAAAGCCTCAAACCGGACATTACATCCGTACTCTCCGTAATGATGTTTTCATACTGATCATTTTTCTTTCACACTTCTCTTTAGTCCTCCACAGGGCGTTCTTCCTGTTTCTCTCTGTGTCACTATCTCCAAACATTTCTTCTTATCTTCTCTACCATTGTCTCATTGTCCGCCACTTCCACTTTCTCTCATTCTACTCCTTTTCCTCACATTGTATACTTCTTTCTCACAGTCTGTTGCCTATCTCTTAAATCAACAGTGTCTCCCTCTTATCATAGTCTTGTGAATGGGCAGGGTGGCATTTAACTCCTATACCTGGAAACTTTAACCCTTGGGTGAAGGTAACAAACCATTTATCTATTTCAGTGCGAAGCTTGTGTAAGGTCCGTTCCCATATCATTGTTTCATTTCCACTGCCTCCTCTCTCTCTCTTGCATGCGCTGCTACTATACTCTTTTCATTTTTTTACTGGTCTCTCCCCCGTCATGACTGTCTACTCTCCCTCTGCAACTACCACTCTCTCCTCTCTCTTTGACCGTGACTTCGATGTTTTCTTTCAGCACGAAAAGGAAGAATGTGTTGGTATTGCCTATCGTTTTCGTAATGCAGGCGGGATGAGAACTCTGTCAGCTGGTTTCCTACTTATCTGTCAGAGTCCTTCAAACAGAATCATGTTCGTCTTTTTCGTGCTCCAAGAGGAGTATTTTTTCAGCAGGCTCTCTTCTTTCCATGCTGCAGTTGGGTGTGCTGCTTGTACAACAATAATAATAACTAGTTGACCAGTGTGAATAACTCGCACTCTACCCTGATCTGTCACAAACAGATAAGATAGTAATGTATAAAAGTTAGATGCAAGTACATATGCATAAGAGATAAGAAACTGTGGATAGTAGTAACAAATATTAATATCATTGTAAGAAAATTTATATAATTAAATACAGCATGATTAATTGTGAAACGTATAAAAATCAGACATTGACCCCCCTCCCCCCCCAATTTTTTCGCCAAACTTCTTTGAAAACAATGTTAGTAGTTATAATGTGATCATAATTTACATTTAGGCTGTATGTGTCTTTAGCACAGACATAAATATCACTGAATAAGCAAACTCGTGAAAAAGCCACGTATAACTTTCCTTGCGGAAAAACAGGTTCTGGTAAATATAATGCTGCCCTTTGAAGCGTCTGACCTTCAGTTTTATTTATCGTCATAGGAAAGGCTACTTTCATTGGAAATTGTCTTCTTATCATTTGGAAACGCATGGTTGGATCAGAAGGTGTGAGGTTAATGAGGGGTATTAGCTCAGTTTTATCGGAGTCAACGAATTTAGCAGTGATGATGTACTTGCCTAAGTGATCACCACTAATCTTGCACCATTAATCAATCCCTGATCAGTGTCAAGATTTCTAATTAACATAATTATAGCATTTTTATAGGAACAACCTTAAATACATGTCACATTTATTTTTCAAAATAAAGTTTTCTTTGTAAAAATAATAACTTAAAACTATCTGTGTACTTTTAGTGGAGAACGAAACCTTGAAAATGATACCTTAATCATTACTCTTGGATAATTAATACTACTATGAGCAGCACAGTGATCGCATTATCATTGTCAAGATAGATACGAAGCCAACACCGACAATAGTAGTACAGGTTTATATGCCAACTAGCTCTGCCGATGATGAGATCGAAGAAATATATGAGGAGCTAAAGGAAATTATTCAGACAGTTAAGGGAGAGGAAAACTTAATTGTGATGGGAGACTGGAATTCGGTATTAGGAAAAGGAAGAGAAGGAAAACTAGTAGGTGAATATGGACTGGGCAGGAGGAATGAAAGAGGAAGTCGCCTGGTAGAATTTTGCACGGAACATGATTTAATCGTAACAAACACATGGTTTAAGAATCACAAAAGAAGGTTGTATACATGGAAGAGACCAGGAGACACCGGAAGGTATCAGATAGATTTTATAATGGTAAGTTATAAACTGCAGGACATACCCAGGGGCAGATATAGACTCTGACCATAACTTGTTAGTCATGAACTGTAGGCTGAAGCTGAAATAACTGTAGAAAGGTAGGAAAATAAGGAGATGGGACTTAGATAAATTGAAGGAAAGTGAAGTTCTGAAGAATTTCAGAGGGAGATTTAGGCAACAATTGACAGAAACAGGGGGCAAAAAAACAGTAGAAGAGGAATGGGTAGCATTGAGAGATGAAATAGTGAAGGCAGCGGAGGACAAAATAGGTAGAAAGGCAAGACCTACAAAAAATCCATGGATATCACAGGAAATACTACAGTTAATTGATGAAAGGAGAAAATATAAAAATGCAATAAATGAAACAGGCAAAATGGAGTACAGACGACTAAAAAAGAAGATTGACAGGAAGTGCAAAATGGCTAAGCAGGAGTGGCTAGAAGTCAAATGCAAATCTGTAGAGGAATGTATAGCAAGGGGAAAAGTAGATCCGCCTACAGGAAAATAAAAGAGACATTTGGGGACAAGAAAAGCAACTCTACGAATATCAAGAACTCAGATGGGAAACCAGAGACGATGTTGTAGGAAGGAAAGAGGAAGTAGATCAAGATGCAATAGGAGATACTGAGAGATGAATTTGACAGAGCCTTGAAAGACCTAGGTCGCAACAAGGCCCCAGGAGTAGATGACATACCCTCAGAGCTACTAAAGTCTCTGGGAGAGCCAGCCATGGCAAGACTATTTGAACTGGTGTGTAGGGTGTATGAGACAGGCGAAATGTCCTCAGACTTTAAGAGAAATCTGATAATCCCCATTCCAAAGAAATCAGGCGCACACAGGTGTGAAAATTTCAGAACCATCAGTTTGATAAGTCATGGTTGCAAAATTTTAACACGAATTATCTACAGGAGAATGGAAAGGCTGGTAGAAGCTGACCTCGGGGAAGATCAGTTTGGATTCAGGAGGAACATAGGAACCCGGGAGGCAATATTCACTTTACGGCTTATCTTCGAAGATAGAAGATGCAGAATGGCAATGGGAAAAAAAGCATTTTTGAAAAAGAGAAATTTGCTAACATCGAATATTAATTTAAGGGTCTTAATTAATTTAAGTCTTTTCTGAAGGCATTTGTGTGGAGTGTTGCCTTGTACGGGAGTGAAACATGGACGATAAGCAGTGCGGACAGGAAGAGAATAGAGACTTTTGAAATGTGGTGCTACAGAAGAATGCTGAAGATTAGGTGGGTGGATCGCATAACTAATGAGGAGGTACTGAACAGAATTGGTGAGAAAAGGAATTTTTGGCATACCCTGACTAAAAGAATGGATCGCTTGGTAGGACACATTCTTATGTTTGTTAAGCTTATGGGACTTAACTGCGGGGTCATCAGTCCCTAAACTTACAAACTACTTATGAATTACCTCATACTAAAGATGACACAAACATCAATGCCCGAGGGGGGATTCGAACCCCCGACGGGGAACGTCCTCGCGCATCGTAGAATAGCGCCTCAATGCGCTCGGTCGCTACACCGCTGCAGTTACTTAGTAGTTACATACAATAACAAAAAATGGAATTCAGTCATTTATAGAGAAAATATATGAGACAGTGCAATGTTCGAAATCAATTTTTTCAGCAATTGTTTTCTTGGGATGGAATGATAAATATTTCGCACCGTCTGGCAAGTCCGCTGGGACATAAGTGGACTCACGATAGGCAGTAAGATAATGTGGTGCACTCAAGTTTGTACAGAATTTCGTATGTCCTCTGACTACGATACACTACAGTGCATTAGGTAAAATTAACCTTACGCAAAGTGCTTTTATCCCAGAAAAAATCTCCAAAATATTTTACAATACTTAATGTAATGCTTCTCATTAACAGTGATGAATAACGAAAATAAACTCACTCGTTCACTGAAGGACGATATTAAACTATAAATTATGGAAAGACAATATCTTATAATCGAATGGCACCTTTCATAACGACCAGAATGCCCGCATCTCAGAAAAAATAGCCCTTTTGGGACCTAAAAATCGTGGTGTTCTGAGTGCATCTTCATTTAAACGGATAAAGATTTTCGATAACTGCAAAAGTTCATTCTTGGACAAATATATATTATAAAAATCGATTTATTTAAAAGGCTAAACACGATTTTCTGGTTTTGCCCATAAGTACAGTAATTTTGAACTGCTGGATATAAAGGTCCCGACAAAAAACGTTTGATAATGTCAATCTCAAATTAGAAGATTTACAACTAACAGGAAGTATAGAGGTAACAGTTCCCATAATCTCCAATCTCTTCCCGCGCTTTTGGTTCCTAAAATTCATGATCTTAGGAACCGATCATGAACAAATAGTGCAGTTATAAGCCTTATAAAGATCAACTGATGTTCTGAGTTTGTATGATCTGCAGGAAGCGTGTAGTGTTAAAATTTTGACCCTTTACTGAGTAGAACTGACTACGGCATGCCTACTCTTCTGCATACACTAGGCCGAGTGATAGCCGTCATCTCTGTGATAAATGCAATCATACATTTAGAGAACTTAAAAACAGCGTATCTGTTCCCGGCAATTGTAAACACATTAAAAGCATGAGCTGTCTTTAACGATATCAAAATAATGATTGTACAAGAGAAAACGGAACACAAGTAACATTATCAGATTACCGAGAAGTTTTCCTCGCAAATAAAAACGGGAAGGTGACTCCACTTTTTTATACCCAGAGATACATTAAGAAACACATCCCTCGAATACAAATAATGATGAGACAAAAAACTCTCTCATAAAGAGTCATTCAATGAACATGAAAATGAAAGGCGTGAAAAAAAAAAAAGGTATGTGGTCGACAAAAGTGGTGAAGTGACATCGCTCTAGGCAGGCAGCTACATGTTGAACAGTAGTGTCACAAAACACGCAGGCAGCATATCTCTAATACTACCGATCAAAGGTAAACTTTAAAAAGAAAAAAGAAAAAACGAAAACAAACATGTGCGTGCTGAAAGGTAATGCCGCCGAATATTTTATTCCGTTGGCAATATCGGTTGAGGTATTGCGTGTCAGGCAATTACTCGGTCGACTTTCCACTTTGCTGACGCGAGTGACATGGCTCTCCTCTCACAGGGCTCCGAACCGTAGCGTGTAATATGCTGGAGGTATTACGTGACTACGAGGCGCATCGAGAAAGTATATTTCCCTGTTTTTTATAAATAAAAACAAAGGCAACATGTAGACATCAAAAAGTGTTTCGTTACCTTGATACTAGGGATTCATTACCATTTACATAAAAACTTCAGTTCATCTACATCTACGTACACACACCGCAATTCACCGTAAGGTGCGTGGCGGTGGGTACACCGTACCACTACTAGGTATTTTCTTCCCTATTCCACTCCCAAATTGAACGAGGAAAAAAGAATGCCTATATGCCTCCGTACGAGCCCTAATTTCTCTTATCTTGTCTTTGTGATATTTACGCGAAATGTAACTAGACGGCAGCAAGATCGTACTACACTCAGCTTCAAATTCCGGCCCTCTAAATTTACTTAATAGAAATTCACGAAAAGAACGTCGTCTTTCTTCCAGCGATCCCCAATTGAGTTGCCGGATCATTTCCGTGACACTAGCGCATTGGTCGAGCCGACCGGTAACAAATCTAGCTGCCCGTCTCTGAACCGCCTCTATGTCTTCCTTTAGACTGATCTGCTGCGGGTTCCAACCACTTGAGCAATACTCTAGATGCGGTCTTACGAGCGTTTTATACGCGGTCTCCTTTACAGGTGAAGTACATCTTCCCAAAATTCTCCCAATAAACCGAAGTCGGCTGTCCGCCTTACTCACAACTGCCCTTACATGCTCGTTCCATTTCATATCGCTCTGCAATGTTACGCCTACATATTTCAACGACGCGACAGCATCAAGCAGCTCACTACTAATGCAGTATTCGAACATTTCTACTCATGCGCATCACCTTACATTTTTCTACATTGAGAGCTAGCTGCCATTCTTCGCACCAAATAGAAATTTTGTCTAAGTCATTCTGTATGCTATTACAGTCAGTTACAGACGACACCCTCCCATTCACCACAGCATCATCAGCAAACAGCCGCAAATTATAACTTACTCTGTCCATTAGATCATTCATATAGGTAGAAAATAATAGCTGTCCAATCACACTCCCCTGGGGCACGCCTGACGACACACTCGTCTCTGATGAACACTCGCTCTCGAGAACAACGTACTGCGTTCTATTACTTAGGAAGTCTTCCAGCCAGTCACAAATCTGTGAACCTGTTCCATAAGCTCGTATCTTCGTTAGCAGTCTGCAGTGTGGCACCGCGTCGAACGCCTTTTTGAGGTCGAGAAAAACACAATCCGCCTGTTGCCCTTCATCAATGGCTCTCAAGATGTCATGTGAGAAAAGGGCAAGCTGAGTTTCACATGAACGATGTTTCCTAAACCCGTGCTGATTCATTGAAAGAAGCTTTTCCGTTTCAAGGAAATTTACTATATTCGAACTGAGAATATGCTCTAAAATTCTACATGAAACTGATGTCAACGATATTTGCCTGTAATTGTGTGGGTCAGTTCTCTTTCCTTTCTTATAAACGGGAGTCACCTGCGCTTTTTTCCAATCACTAGAAACTTTGCGCTGAATTAAAGATTCGCGATAAATGCAAGCTAAGTAGGGGGCCAATGCCGCTGAATAGTCTTTGTAAAACCGAACTGGTATTCCATCCGGACCAGCAGACTTTTTCGTATTTAGCTGTCTCAGCTGCTTCTCTACTGCTCATGAAAACAGAAATTGATAAGTTGTACGACAATAACCTGGATCACATCTTCATGAAGATGTGGCTGACACGTTTGTCGTTTGGTCTTATTGTACAAAATCTTTAGAATAATTCTTCTATTATCTGAATGGTATTCATACAAAAAATAATGTCACAACAGGAATGAAAACTGATAGCATAGTATCATTCTTGGGCATTTGAGTCATGCGATAGTCTGATGGAAGCTTAGAACATGAGGTTTTACGGAAAGCTACACATGGCATAAGAACTCCAACCATTATCCACAGCAAAAGAGAGGCGTCATTAAAAGTCTTGTTCATAGAGCCATAACTGGTTTTTAGGCCAACCAAGAAGATACGTGAAATACTTCAGTCCGTATAAGATAAACAGCCTCGTCAATAAGTAGGGTGCACTTGTGGAAAAGTAGCGTATACATCATAACTACGAAGGAAGCGTGAATACACGAAGAAAAAAAAAAAATCTTTGGCGACTGCGGAAATCTGAAAAATCTGCTGCGACTGAGCATGACATGATCAGAAAATCATGAAGTAAAGTTTTCCGAAAAAAAAAAAAATGTTATCTACAACGACGAAGTATGATTCACGTTTGTATAGAGAAGGGATTGAAATATATAATCGTGGGGACAATTTCAGCAGGCGGAAAGATGCCATGAAGCCTAGTGATATAGTGCCTGTGGCTCTTCAGAATTGATAGATGTGTTTTTATCTTTGACTAGTGGCAATTTGTAGTTAAGTTTTAATTTTGACAAAGATTATGCCTGCTAATCATATGAAAACCAGGCCCGAGTGCTGCCTGCCAAGAGTAGTCATAAGCAAACTGTTTGTCTTACGTAGCGTTGTACTGAATTTGGGAATACGTGCACGTAGCACAATATGTTTCAGAATGTTCTTAATGTTATGTATGTGATTCTCCGTGCAGAATTTTGCTTGTATGAGACAAAATGCCTAATATGAATTATCCGATTCCAGTATCGGTAAGATATCTTACTAATAGTTCATAAATATCTTATACCAACACAAATTTGTCTTTGAATCACATAAGTAACATTAAGAACATTCTGAATCACATTGTGCAACGTGCATGTTTTCGCAAACTCAGTGCAAAGCTACGTAAGACAAATAGTTTGTTTGTGTTATGACAACTATTGGCAGGCAGCGCACAGGCCTTGTATCTGGGTGGCGTTGATTTATATCGCTCTCCGACTCGTCATTAGGAAAGACCCAGCATCGCAGGAGAACCTCCGAAGATGTACAGCACAGCTTTGTACGAAACGTTGGGAGTAGAACCGTTTCATGGACCAAGGCAAGAATCATCACCAGTCACTCTCAGGGTTATTCCGAGCTGAAATCCATAAGTTGCAGTCATCACTTATAGTGGTAGTCTTTGAGCGGAGACAGCTCGACAAATCATCGACAGTTCTGTATCTCATTACCTCATCGATGTCCGAACAACATCTCTTTGATTCACTCTATCACGATCGCCAATTCTTTTGTAGTGTTCCTTTCGCAATTTTAGGTTTGATGTTGTAAGGATTTGGATTAAACAACGCTTATAGAATTGAATCCACTACACGCAGGAAGCGGCTACACGGGTAGCGGGGGCTGTGTGGCGTGGACTGGGCGGTTTTTTAGGATAAAGAGCTTCGGGGAAATAGAAAATGGGCAATCTCAAAGGGTTCAGGTGGATCACAGGAGAAATGTAGATCCGGAAACTATCGGTATAACAGTTGTAAATTGTCGTAGCTGTGTCGGGAAAGTTCCAGAACTGCAAGCGTTAATAGAAAGCACCGAAACACACATCATTATAGGCAGCGAAAGTTAGCTCAAGCCGGAAATAAGTTCAGAAGAAGTATTTTCAAAAGATCTAACGGTATTCAGAAAGGATAGAGTAAACAAAATAGGTGGGGGTGTGTTTGTCGCCGTCAAAAGTAGTATTTCATGTAGCGAAGTTGAAGTTGATAGTTCGTGCGAGCTATTATGGATAGAGGTTGTACCTGAAAATCGTAAGAAGTTAATAATCGGTTCCTTTTACCGGCCTCCCGACTCTGACGATACAATAGCAGAAAGGTTCAAAGAAAACCTGAGTCTAATTACAAAAACGTACCCGACTCACACGATAATAGTAGGTGGTGATTTTAATTTACCCTCGATCTGTTGGCGAAATTATATTTTCAAATCAGGAGGTAGGTATAAAACATCGTCCGAAATTGTACTCGACGCATTCTCTGAGAATTACTTCGAACAATTAGTTCATGAGCCAACTAGAATTGTAAATGGATGTGAAAACACACTTGATCTCTTAGCAACAAATAATCCTGAGCTCATAATGAGCATCAAAACGGATACAGGTATTAGTGAACACAGAGCTGTAGTAGTGAAATTGAATATCGAAAGTCCCAAAGTTACCAAAAATAAACGCAAAGTATATTTGTTCAGGAAAGCAGATAGAAACAAAATACATTGCTTCTTGAAAGACAGCTTCCACTCGTTTCTAACACTAAACGTAGGTGTAGACCAGATGTGGCTCAAATTCAAAGAAGTGATATCGACAGCAAATGAAAGTTTCATACCTAATAAATTAATAAAAGAAGGAGGCGATCCCCCTTAGTACACAAAACAGGTTAGGACACTGTTGCAAAAGCAAAGGAAAAGGCATACTAAATTTAAACGAACACGAAATCCCCAGGATTTGCGATTGTACTCAGAAGCTCGAAATTTAGCGAGGATTTCAATGCGAGATGCCTACAACATTTATCACAACGAAACTCTTTCTCGTAATTTGACTGAAAACCCAAAGAGATTTTGGTCATATGTTAAATATACTCGGGGAAAGTCACAAACAATACCTTCACTACGTGATAGTAATGGCGATCCTGCCGATGACAGCGCTACTAAAGCAGAGTTACTAAACTTAGCTTTTAGAAACTCATTCACTAAAGAAGACGAAACCAATATTCCAGATTTCGAATTACGAACAGATGCCGTAATGAGTAACATAAAAGTAGACATCATCGGAGTAGTGCGGCAACTAAAATCACTTAATAAGAACAAGTCTTCTGGTCCGGATTGTATACCCATTAGATTTCTATCTGATTATGCTGAAGCGATAGCTCCTTACTTAACACTCATATACAACCGCTCTCTCATAGAAGGATCTGTGCCAAAAGATTGGAAAGTTGCACAGGTCACACCTATATTCAAGAAAGGCAGTAGGAGTAACCCACTAAACTACAGGCCTATTTCATTGACGTCAATTTGCAGCAGGGTTTTGGAACATATCCTGTATTCAAATATTATGAATTATCTCGAACAGAACGATCTATTGACCCAAGGTCAACACGGATTTAGAAAATATCGTTCATGCGAAACACAACTAGCTCTATATTCACACGAAGTGATGGGTGCTATCGACAAAGGTTCGCAAATCGATTCCGTATTTCTTGATTTCCAGAAAGCTTTTGACACCGTACCTCACAAACGGCTTTTAATCAAATTGCGTGGCTATGGTATATCGCCCCAAATTTGCAATTGGATAGGGGATTTCTTGTCAGAGAGGACACAGTTCGTAGTAATCGATGGTAAGGCATCGACTAAAACAAAGGTGATATCGGGCGTTCCAGAAGGTAGTGTTATTGGTCCTCTGCTATTCCTTATTTACATAAACGATTTAGGGGAAAATCTAAGTAGCTCTCTTAGGTTGTTTGCAGATGACGCCGTCATTTACCGTCTAGTAAAATCATCTGAAGATCAAAACCAACTGCAGAACGATCTGAATAAGATATCAGTATGGTGTAAAAATTGGCAATTGACTCTAAATAATGAGAAGTGTGAAGTCGTCCACATGAGTACGAAAAGAAATCCGTTAAACTTTGTTTACAACATAAATCAATCAAATGTGAAGGTCGTAAACTCCACAAAATACCTAGGAATCACTATTACTTCAGACTTAAACTGGAAAGAACACGTAGATAATATCGTGGGAAAGGCGAACCAGAGACTGCGTTTTATTGGCAGAATCCTTAAAAGATGCAACAGAACTACTAAAGAAACTGCATACACTGCGCTTGTCCGTCCATTTTTGGAGTATTGCAGCCCAGTGTGGGATCCTTATCAGGTGGGTTTGACGGAGGACATCGAAAGAGTCCAAAGAAGGGCAGCTCGTTTCGTATTGTCACGATACAGGGGAGACAGCGTTACGGAAATGATACAGGATCTGGGATGGGAATCATTACACAACGGCGCTTATCGCTGAGGCGTGGGTTACTTGCGAAACTCCAATCGCCAACATTCTCTTCCGAATGCGAAAATATATTGTTTACTCCCACTTACATAGGTAGAAATGATCATCAGAATAAAATAAGAGAAATCAGAGCTCGAACAGAGAGATCCAGGTGTTCTTTCTTCCCGCGCGCTATTCGAGACTGGAATGGGAGATAAATAGTATAATTGTGGTTCGATGAACCCTCTGCCAGGCACTTAAATGTGATTTGCAGAGTATTCCATGTAGATGTAGATGTAGATGTGTAGATGTCGAATGAATTTTGGAATATCTGCAAGAATTAAATTATTAAGTAAGATGTCAGGCTAGAGCAAGGATAGTATCGGCGTTCAAAAATAGCGGTAGTCATTGTTGAAGTTAAGATAAACCTGAAAGCACCACTACAAAAGAGAGTCTGCGAATAGTTACCTTTACATGCAGGATGAAGCGTTAATCAGCTGTAGACATTTTGTACTGGAATATGGCATGAAATTAAACTATCTGCCGTAAATCGATGCTTGGTGATCTCAAGCTTCGGTAACAAAGTTACACGATACCGTTAAGTTACTGTCACAATAGGGAAATAAAATTATAGAATATCGGACTTTGCCGGATAGAAACATGAATTACAGGTTCTGAAAATGAAATCAGTAGAAACTGAATGTAGGAGAACCAAACTTACGCAATCCCGAAACGAATCGTAATAACAACCAAGCATCTCTTTATGATTCACAGCAGTTTGCTGAAAAAAATTAAGAGAAGGTTATTTTGAATTTAAAGAAAATGTTTGGAATCAAATTGGGGGGTATTACAATAAGAATAAATACATAATGCTCACACTTACATTTTAATAGCAGAGAGTATGAAGAGGCGTCCGATCAGTACAAGAGTGTAGAATAGAAAGACGAAGAGCATTTCCGTTCTCTCCCTCTCTCTCTCTCTCTCTCTCTCTCTCTCCAGGCTGGTTGAAAAAACTCATAATAGCAAAAACAAAAGTCAGAATTATAGATTAGAGAGGAAACGAATATGCAAGCGACAAGCGTCGTAGTTATAATTTTAGTAAAAATATTTAATGTAATGCTACAACTCAGATACACCTGGAAACTTGCCTCTGTGTGAGTCCCTCGATACACAAAGTAGTAATGTATCCGTTCAAACTTTGGAATTGACCTTCAAAGCATGGCAGAATTATAGTCAACACAAAGTTCCTTGCCGGCCGCGGTGGCCGAGGTGATTGAGGCGCTTCAGTCACGGTCAGCACGGCCACTACGGTCGGGGGTTCGAATCCCCTCTCGGGCATGGATATTTGTGCCGTCCTAGTTCGTAAGTAGTTCATAAGTAGTTTGTAAGTTTAGGGACTGATGACCCCGCTGTTAAGTCCCATAGACTCTACAAACATTTGAACATTTTTGAACAAAGTTCCTTCCTGATGTTATGACGGGAACTGATCGGCCGTTTTATTCACTCCATCGCATTTGCACTGCCCTTTTCTTGTTGTTTACGTCTTGTTGCGGGTTGAGTGAAATCTATGGACAATCTAAATGTTCAAATGTTTGTATAGCTTATGGGACTTCACTACGGGGTATCAGTCCCTAAACTTACAAACTACTTATGAACTAGCCAATCCTAAGGACGGCACAAATATCCATTCCCGAGGGGGTACGAACCCCCGACCGTAGTGGCCGTGCAGACCGTGACTGGAGCGCCTCAGTCCCCTCGACCACCGCGGCAGGCGGAAAATCTAAGGAAGTATCTTTCTGATGCAGTAAACACATGCAACGTCAGTATTTAAGAGACCCTGGAATCAAGATGATGCAGCAATTTTTGAAGTGTGTGACTACATACAAAAAAATCGGATACAATGTCATATTGTGGGATCAACTTTTGTATTCCTGCGCCGTACAAGTGTGTCAACACTGAATAGTGCCGACGTGTGACAGACGTCTTCTGCTCTTTGTCGTTGTGGAAACGGAAGTCGTCCCATTTAGAACAAGATGCGTGAAGTGCTTACTGCACGTGTTGTCTGCTCCATGACACTTCTCGACCCCACACGTCTCGAGGTAATTTTGGAAACATATGTTTCTTTAGCGATAACAGCGCCTTTATAATAGAGTGTTCCTAAATGATACCGACAAACTTCGTTGGGCGGTAGAAGATGGCTTAAGGAACAAAATAATGTAGGGAAACCATGTCCGGAATCGTCACCCAACGGCGCTACCGAGCTACAGGTGCTGGCCTATCGCGGCACTGCATTCATAGGAAACAAGGCCTGCCCTTACAGCTGCTAGATCTTTTCCATCCGCGATCGTTGCAATCACTCGCAAACCCCGAATATCAAAAACCTTATATTACAGACCTGCCCGCTGTCGGTGTGTACATAGAACGACGTGTTCGCCCCCAGAGTATCCTAGCGGCAGACGCTACCACCTGTAATTTTGACGCTCCGTAGCGCAGTTGGGTGAAGTTTCCGGACACGGGTTCCCTACCTCACTTTGTTCCTCAAGTCATCCTCTACTACCCCATGAAGTTTGTCGGTATCATTTAGAAACACCCGGTGCGAGATTGGTTGAGTCGTTATTTTTTGCAACTAGTTTCAACTCAATTATGGGCCATATTCAGGCTGTTGCTCCATGATGGTATGGAGCGCCGCAGGAGCTGCGAGTTCGACAGGTGATGTCGGCGCTAAGCATCTGTTTCGAAGAAGTTCTGATGGAAGCATTCTGATCATCCTCTGAGAAATTTACATCTTTTCGTGCACCTTAAAAAATTCCTCGCTTCCTGCTAGCTTTTTAACAACGACGAACAGTTGAAGATTGCAACACGCTGGTTTCGTCCACAGCCAGCAGATTTCTTCGAGACAGGAGTAAAAAAATTTGAACTCAAGATATGACAGATAGTTCAATTCCTTTGGTGGCTATTTTTAAATATAGCTGTAACATTGCTATTATTTACTTAACTTAGTTCCTGTCTTTCCCTCTGTAACGTAGGGCCGAAACAAAATTTCTCTACCTGATACGATTTCTAGCAAGTCGCAACCCATCCCCTGCAGCTTCTCTCTCGATCGTTCTTTTCCAGGCATGTTTGAGATGACCGCATTTTCCAACTCCTTGAGGGTTCCAGTCCAACCCCACCTTTTCAACAGTTTCATCAGGCTTCATCATTGTATGCCCGTTCTATTTTCTTTCCTTGATTTGTATATTGATTGGTTGCTGATTTGTCTCCCTCCAAAGACCTTCATTCATCATTATATTTGACCATCTCACGTTTAAAATACGCCGGAGACAACAGTTAATAAAAAATTGGAGCTGGCTTTTGATGTGGTTAGTCACTTTCCAAGTTTCGCAACCATACACCAGAACAGCATTCACGTTGCTATTGAAAAGCCGGAGTTTTGTTTTCTTTGAGATGTTCCTATTCTTACACACAGGGTACATCTGTACAAACGCACCATTTGCTTTACAAATGCGACTACTGACGTCCTCCTCAGCGCCTCCTGTATTCGTGACCATAGTTCCGAGATAGAGGAATGATTGGACCTACATCCTCTCCGTTAATAGCCAGCCAAGTCATACTTCTTGCCAATAACTATGTAACAATGGAGACTGTTTAAGAAGAAATATGGGTACTTCCACCCCCATGAACCACAGACATTGCCGAGGTGGGGTGGCTTGCGTGCCTCAACGATGCAGATAGCCGTACCGTAGGTGCAACCACAGCGGAGGGGTATCTGTGGAGAGGCCAGACAAACGTGTGGTTCCTGAAGAGGGGCAGCAGCCTTTTCAGTAGTTATAGGGGCAACAGTCTGGATGATTGACTGAGCTGGCCTTGTAACATCAGCTAATGTGGCTTTGCCACAAGGTTACTGCGAACGGCTGAAAGCAAGGGGAAACTACAGCCGTTACTTTTCCCGAGGACATGCAGTTCTACTGTATGAAAACATGATGATGGCATCCTCTCGGGTAAAATATTCCGGAGGTAAAATAGTCCCCCATTGGGATCTCCGGGTGGGGACTACTCAGGAGGATGTTATCATCAGGAAAGACAATACTGGCATTCTACGGATCGGAGCGTGGAATGTTAGATCCCTTAATCGGGTAGGAAAATTATAAAATTTAAAAAGGGAAATGGATAGGTTGAAGTTAGATATAGTGGGGATTAGTGAAGTTCGGTGGCAGGATAAACAGGATTTCTAGTCAGGTGAGTACAGGATTATAAATACAAAAGCAGTTGGGGGTATCACAGGAGTAGGACTGATAATGAATAAGAAAATAGGAATGCGGGTAAACTACTATAAGCAGCACAGTGATCGCATTATCATTGTCAAGATAGATACGAAGCCAACACCGACAACAGTAGTACAGGTTTATATGCCAACTAGCTCTGCCAATGATGAGGAGATCGAAGAAATATATGAGGAGCTAAAGGAAATTATTCAGACAGTTAAGGGAGAGGAAAACTTAATTGTAATGGGAGACTGGAATACGGTAGTAGGAAAAGGAAGAGAAGGAAAAATAGTAGGTGAATATGGACTGGGCAGAAGGAATGAAAGAGGAAGTCGCCTGGTAGAATTTTGCACGGAACATGATTTAATCGTAACAAACACGTGGTTTAAGAATCACAAAAGAAGGTTGTATACTTGGAAGAGACCAGGAGACACCGGAAGGTATCAGATAGATTTTATAATGGTAAAACATAGATTCCGGAACCAGGTTATAAACTGCAAGACATACCCAGGGGCAGATATAGACTCTGACCATAACTTGTTAGTCATGAACTGTAGGCTGAAACTGAAAAAACTGCAGAAAGGTAGGAAAATAAGGAGATGGGACCTAGATAAATTGAAGGAACGTGAAGTTCTGGTGAATTTCAGAGGGAGCTTTAGGCAACAATTGACAGAAACAGGGGGAAATAAAACAGTAGAAGAGGAATGGGTAGCATTGAGAGATGAAATAGTGAAGGCAGCGGAGGAAAAAATAGGTAGAAAGGCAAGACCAACAAAAAATCCTTGGATAACACAGGAAATACTAAATTTAATTGATGAAAGGAGAAAATATAAAAATGCAGTAAATGAAACAAGCAAAATGGAGTACAGACGACTAAAAAATGAGATTGACAGGAAGTGCAAAATGGCTAAGCAGGAGTGGCTAGAAGCCAAATGCAAATCTGTACAAGAATGTATAAGAAGGGGGAAAATAGATACCGCCTACAGAAAAATAAAAGACACATTTGGGGACAAGAAAAGTAATTCTACGAATATCAAGAACTCAGATGGGAAACCAGTTCTCAGCAAAGAAGGGAAAGCTGAAAGGTGGAAAGAGTACATAGAGCAGCTCTACAAAGGAAATGAACTTAGAGACGATGTTGTAGGAAGGGAAGAGGAAGTAGATCAAGATGAAATAGGAGATACTATACTGAGAAATGAATTTGAGAGAGCCCTGAAAGAACTAGGTCGGAACAAGGCCTCAGGAGTAGATGACATACCCTCAGAGCTACTAAAGTCTCTGGGAGAGCCAGCCATGACAAAACTATTTGAACTGGTGTGTAGGATTTATGAGACAGGCGAAATACCCTCAGACTTTAAGAAAAATGTAATAATCCCCATTCCAAAGAAATCAGGCGCAGACAGGTGTGAAAATTACAGAACCATCAGTTTGATAAGTCATGGTTGCAAAATTTTAACACGAATTATCTACAGGAGAATGGAAAAGCTGGTAGAAGCTGACCTCGGGGAAGATCAGTTTGGATTCAGGAGGAACGTAGGAACCCGGGAGGCAATACTCTCTTTACGTCTTATCTTAGAAGATAGATTAAGGAAAGGCAAACCTAGATTTTTAGCTTTTGTAGATTTGGAGAAAGCATTCGAAAATGTTGACTGGACTACACTCTTTCAAATTCTGAAGTCAGCAGGGGTAAAATACAGGGAAAGGAGAGTTATTTACAATTTGTACAAAAGCCAGACCGCAGTTATTAGACTTGAAGGGCATGAAAGGGAAGCATAAGTTGGGAAGGGAGTAAGACAGGGTTGTAGCCTTTCTCCGATGTTATTCAATTTGTACATTGAGCAGGCGGTGAAGGAAAGCAAGGAAAATTTTGGAATAGGCATTAAAGTTCATGGGGAAGAAATAAAAACATTGCGTTTTGCTGATGACATTGTAATTCTGTCAGAGACAGCGAACGACCTGGAAGAGCAGCTGAATGGAATGGACAGTGTGTTGAAGAGAGCGTATAAAATGAACATAAACAAGAGCAAAACAAAAATAATGGAAGGTAGTCTTAGAAAATCAGGCGATGCCGAAGGAATTAGATTAGGTAACGAAACAATGAGGGTGGTAGATGAGTTTTGTTACTTGGGTAGTAAAATAACATGCGATGGTCGCAGTACAGAGGATATAAAATGCAGAATGGCAATGGGAAGAAAAGCATTTTTGAAAAAGAGAAATTTGCTAACATCGAATATTAATTTAAGTGTAAGGAAGTCTTTTCTGAAGGCATTTGTGTGGAGTGTTGCCTTGTACGGGAGTGAAACATGGACGATAAGCAGTGCGGACAGGAAGAGAATAGAGGCATTTGAAATGTGGTGTTACAGAAGAATGCTGAAGATTAAGTGGGTAGATCACATAACTAATGAAGAGGTACTGAACAAAATTGGCGAGAAAAGGAATTTTTGGCATACCCTGACTAAAAGAAGGGATCGCTTGGTAGGACATATTCTTAGACATCGAGGATTCGTAAATTTAGCATTGGAGGGAAGTGTGTGGGGTAAAAATCGCAGAGGGAGACCAAGAGACGCGTATAGTAAGCAGATTCAAGTGGATGTGGGTTGCCGTTCTTATGAGGAGATGAAAAGGCTTGCTCAGGATAGAGTAGGGTGGAGAGCTGCATCAAACCAGTCTCCGGACTGAAGACCATAACAACAACATGGGTACTTACTTTCTGAATAAACCTCGCACGTAACTAGATAGGAGCTGTAAATGAGTTTGTAACCTCTGAAATCTGTAGTCCACAGAAGAATGAGACCTGTGTACGGTGATGATTGTTTCGATATCTGTAACCAACAAAGATGAAAGAGGGAAGCTTTGGGTGTAATATCCCATTGACGACGTTGTCATTACAGATGGAGCTGACGCTCGCATTTTTTTGGTATGGAACGGGAAGGAAATCAATCGTGTCATTTGAAAATGTAAAAGGGTTGCCTGTCTATTGGATGGTTTTGACAGCAAATGACTAATGTTTTACACATAGTCTTCGTGTGTGTCAGGATGGCGACACTTAGTTACCTTCCATGTGGGCCGTGAGATCAGTACTCTACTCGGGAGATGAGGGTAGCAATGAAACAGTGATCCAGCACAACAAAATATAAAAATTACTGGTGCAATTCCAGAGCCTCTAAGTGATTCTGTAATCACAGATTTACTCAGCTCGTCAAATGGAGGGAATTTAAGCAGTGATGATGATTCCACTTGGCTCCCAACTGCAAAGGCGCATGCTGAAAACTTGTGGAAATATTCGTCTGGAACGACCTTTTCAGGTAAAGATTTTGGAGAAACATATGCCTTAAAATGCAATGAAAATGGTGGACATGGCATGTGTGAATTTATGGATTATGTACAGACATGACAGTAAAGCTAATGAAGTGCGACGAAAGGATTTCTTCTTGAATTCCTGATGGCTGTGGCAGTACCTGGTCTCACTACCAAATGGAATGCCATTCATTGACAAAGAGCATGATGAAGAAGAAGAAGACGTACATACAGCTCGAAAGTAACCGTTCACCTTGTACAGGCAAGCGACTGGATAATTCTGATCGTTGGCCTGTTGTTGAAAGAAAATCTGCAGTATGTTGTAGCACAAGCGCTTACAACTGGCGTACAAGAACAAGATGTGAAAAATGTGATGTGTACTTGTGTTTGTCAAAAGATGTAAACTGTTTTCGCTTGAGTCATGTGAAGAAATGAGTATGAAGGCATGTTACTATAAGATTGTGCTGATCAAATTACAGGCCCATCTCATTGACGTCGATTTGAAGTAGCATTTTGGAACATATAGTTTGTTCGAACATTTTGAACTACCTTGATGAGAAATCAGCACGCATTCAGAAAGTATCGCTCTTGCGAAACACAGCTTGCCTTTTATCTACATGAAGTAATAAGTGCCATCGACAAGGGATCTCAAATCGATTCCATATTTCTGGATTTCCGGAAGCCTTTTGACATTGTTCCTCACAAGCTGTTTCTAATGAAGTTGCATGCTTATGGAATATCGCCCCAAGTTTGCGATTGGATTGAAGTTTACCTGTCAGAAAGGACAAAGTTCGTAGTAATTGACGGTAAGTCAGCGAGTGAAGCAGAATTGATATCTGGCGTTCCCCAGGGAAGCGTTATAGGTCCCCTACTCTTCCTTGTGTTTATACATGATTTAGGAGAGAGTCTTAATAGCTCCCTTCGACTGTTCGCGGATGATGCTGTCGCTTGTCGGTTAGCGAAGTCAGCAGAGGATCAAAAGCAACTGCAAAGCGATTTAGACAAAATTTCTACTTGGTGCGAAAATTGGCAATTAATACTAAAGAATGAAAAGTGTGAAGTAATGCACATGACCACTAAAAGAAATCCGCTGAACTTCAATTACACGATAAACCAATTTTTGATATCGTAAATTCTACTAAACTCCTAGGAGTTATAATTACGAACAATTTAGGCTGGAGAGAACACATAGAAAATATTGTGGTAGAACGCTCCGAAGATGTAACAGCTCCACCAAAGGGACTGCCCACATTACATTTGTGCGTCCTCTCCTGTAGTACTGTTGCCCAGTGAGGGACCCTCACCAGGTGGGACTGACTGAAGACATTGAGAAGATTCAAAGAACGGCAGCTCGTTTTGTTTTATCACGTTACAGGGGGGGGGGAGCGTCACGGAAATGTTGCACGATTTGAGGTGGAAGTTATTAAAAGAACGACGTTATTCGTTGCAGCGGGAGCTATTTGCGAATTTTTACTTCTGAATGTGAATGTACTTTGCTAGCACCCACCTACACAGGGAGACATGACCACCCCAATAAAATACGAGAAATCAGATCGAAAACTGAACTATTTAGGTGTTCTTTCTTCCCGCGCGCTATTAGAGAATGGAACGGTAGAGAAAGGTTATGAAAGTGATTAATCAACCCTCTTCCAGGCACTTAAATGCGATTTGCAGAGAATCTACGTAGATTTAGATCATAAAAACTTGTAGTGAAGGCCAAAACCAAACAAATGTATGGGTACAAAATTCCAGGAAATTTTTAATTTTTTTTTTTTTTTTTTTTTTTTTTTTTTTTTTTTTTTTTTTTTTTTTTTTTTTTTTTAGTGAATTACCCTTGCCGTATGTATTTTGTATCTTAGACGTACCTCTCTATATTAATATCACATCACCTAAAATCGTGGGTCTGAAAGGTTTAATATAAAAAGTACATTGATGTGGCGTAGCTTAGTGCGCATCTGCCGGCTACACTTTTAATAAACACCAGTCAGTGGGCGAGCGTAGCCACGCAGGTGGCTGGCAGAGCAGTGGCTGCGGCGGTCCAGAGGAGCGCCAGTAATTAAGCCATCGCGGTGCGGCGGCTGGAGAGCGGCCCTCATTAAAGTGTGCCGCCTTTGTGGGGCTGGCTGGCTGCTGGCTCCTCTATAGGGCAGGCCAGGGCCCTCTTTCTGGCCGCTGCTGCCGCTGCTGCTGCTGCTGCTAGTGACGTGATCGCGGCCCGGCCCATATTCGCGAGTCACTCGCAGCCGCGCGTCTCTAGCCCAACTTCCAATAACGAGTCGCGCTTGGCCGTGACGGCACTTTCCGAAATTGAGCAGCACCGCCGGCGCCATCACTGTGTGTGTGTGGGCGTGTAGACGGGCCTCCGCTCCTTGCCGTCACTGGTGCTTGTGCGCGGGAAATAGCCCCCGTCCACTTCCAGAGGCCGGCGTTTAAAATGAGAAATGCTGGGTGTGAACTTATACCGGTTCGCCTAAATAGAGCCTGTTGATCAGCTAGACGCTCTTTGATATTCCAATGCTGAATGATTACAATGATTGGCGGTTTATTTTAAATCTACATTAACTAAAAATCTCAAGAACCACTAGACAGTCACATGAATTGTAATGTAGATTTGAAGGAACATGCCGGGTGATAAAAAAGTCAGTGTTGTTGTTGTGGTCTTCAGTCCGGAGACTGGTTTGATGCAGCTCTCCACAATACCCTATCCTGAGCAAGCCTCTTCAACTCCACATATAAATTTGAAAACATAATAAATCACGAAATAATGTAGATAGAGAGGTAAAAACTGACACACATGCTTGGAATGACATGGGGTTTTATTAGAACAATGTAACCCCACGTCATTCCAAGGATGTGTGTCAATTTTTACCTCTCCATCTACATTATTCCGTGATTTATTAAGTTTTCAAATTTGTACTGACTTTTTTATCACCAGGTACATAAAGTATTTTTAAGTACGTAATATCATATAGTAACAAATCTAATGTTATAAAACAGCCACAAGTCGCTACAATCTTATATATTAAAGGAATTTACGAAAACCAAAGTCAGTCATCCAGCCCAAACTACCCGGCCGATTTCCTTCATTTTTCTTTTAAACGAAAGGTATTCATCCACATATTTGTCAGCAAGTATCAGAATAACTATCGCCTTACACTCAAAGGCGTTTTCCTTCTGTATATTTCTTATGGGGATGTCCTTGCTGTTAATTAAGTCAGTCTGTCAGGCCGTTCTGTCTGACCGATTTTCTTCATTTTCGCTATAAACGAAAGATATTAATTCTCAGATTTATCATCAAATGTCAGAATTACCTTAAGTCTCTCTATCCTTTATTTTTTATTCAAACGCGGTGTCCTTCTGTCTTTGCATTGAATATTTTAATCGGTTTGTTTTATGATATCTTCGGTTCTAATTAAGGTACGCAGTTCTTTTCGACCTAACAACACTCAGCGGATCAAGCTCTTTCATTTTCCCTTTTAAACACTTACATTGATTGATTCAGGAATGAGCTATGCGTGAATATTCAATTTTACTTCAAATTTTTCCCCACCTTTTTTTTTTCTTCCCCACTTTTTTGTTATTCCACTAACGGTGCGATGTTTTCGCACAGGTCTTCTACTTATTTATTAAATTTTACCGATTTCAGTCTATGAGCAAAAGTATCTTCAGAATGTACACTGTAAAAATATACATATTCGTATAACACAAATTTTCCGTTAATGTTACACCAATGACGAATAACATTTCTAATTTGAAGACTTACATCTGATAACAATTGATATCTGTAGATTTATATATTCATATTTCAGTATAATAGTATAGACTCTGACCATAACTTGTTGGTTATGAACTGTAGGCTGAAACTAAAGAAACTACAAATAGGTAGGAAAATAAGGAGATGGGACCTGGATAAATTGAAGGAACCTGAGGTTCTTAAGAATTTCAGAGGGAACTTTAGGCAACAATTGACAGAAACAAGGGAAAATAAAACAGTAGAGGAGGAATGGGTAAAATTGAGAGATGAAATAGTGAAAGTAGCAGAGGACAAAATAGGTAGGAAGGCAAGACCTACAAAAAATCCTTGGATATCACAGGAGATACTAAATTTAATCGATGAAAGGAGAAAATATAAAAATGCAGTAAATGAAACAGGCAAAATGGAGTACAGACGACTAAGAAATGAGATTGACAGGAAGTGCAAAATGGCTAAGCAGAAGTGGCTAGAAGGCAAATTCAAGGATGTAGAAGAATGTATAAATAGGGGAAAAATAGATACTGCTTACAGGAAAATAAAAGAAACATTTGGGGACAAGAAAAGCAACACTACTAATATCAAGAACTCAGATGGGAAACCAGTTCTCAGCAAAGAAGGGAAAGCTGAAAGGTGGAAAGAGTATATAGAGGGGCTCTACAAAGGAAATGAACTCAGAGACAATATTGTAGGAAGGGAGGAGGATGTAGATGAAGATGAAATATGAGATACTGTACTGAGAGAAGAATTTGACAGAGCCCTGAAAGACCTAAGTCGAAACAAGGCCCCTGGAGTAGATGATATTCCATCAGAGCTACTGAAGTCTCTGGGAGAACCAGCCATGACAAACCTGTTTCACCTGGTGTGTAAGATATATGAAACAGGTGAAGTACCCTCAGACTTCAAGAAAAATGTTATAATCCCCATTCCAAAGAAAGCAGGTGCAGACAAGTGTGAAAACTACAGAACCATCAGTTTAATAAGTCATGGTTGCAAAATATTAACACGAATTATATACAGACGGATGGAAAAGCTGGTAGAAGCCGACCTCGGGGAAGATCAGTTTGGGTTCAGGAGAAATGTAGGAACTCGGGAGGCAATACTTACTTTACGGCTTATCCTAGAAGATAGATTAAGAAAAGGCAAACCTACGTTTCTAGCTTTTGTAGATTTGGAGAAGGCTTTTGACAATGTTGAATGGAATAAACTCTTTAAAGTTCTTAAGCAAGCAGGAGTAAAATATAGGGAGCGTAAGGTTATTTACAACTTGTACAAAAACCAGAGAGCGGTTGTCAGAGTTGAAGGGCATGAAAGGGATGCAGTGGTTGGGAAGGGAGTGAGACAGGGTTGTAGCCTTTCTCCAATGTTATTCAATTTGTACATTGAACAAGCTATAAAGGAAAGCAAGGAGAAATTTGGTGAAGGAATAAAAGTTCAGGGGGAAGAATTAAAAACATTGCGTTTTGCCGACGACATAGTAATTCTGTCAGATACAGCAAAGGACCTGGAAGAGCAATTGAACGGAATGGACAGTGTGCTGAAAGGTGCATATAAGATGAACATTAACAAGAGCAAAACTAGGGTAATGGAGTGCAGTGTAAGAAAATCAGGTGATGCTAAAGGAATTAGATTGGGAAACGAAGCAATAAAGGAGGTAGATGAGTTTTGTTACTTGGGCAGTAAAATAACAAATGATGGTCGCAGTACAGAGGATATAAAATGCAGAATGGCAATGGGTAGAAAAGCGTTCTTGAAAAAGAGAAATTTGTTAACATCGAATATTGATTTAAACCTAAGGAAGTCCTTTCTGAAGGCATTTGTATGGAGTGTTGCCTTGTATGGGAGTGAGACATGGACGATAAACAGTGCGGACAGGAAGAGGATTGAGGCTTTTGAAATATGGTGCTACAGAAGAATGCTGAAGATTAGGTGGGTGGATCGCGTAACTAATGAGGAGGTACTGAACAGAATTGTGGAGAAAAGGAATTTCTGGCATACCTTGACTAAAAGAAGGGATAGATTGGTAGGACACATTCTTAGACATCAAGGAATTGTGAATTAAGCGTTGGAGGGAAGTGTGTGGGGAAAAAATCGCAGGGGAAGACCAAGAGATGGATACAGTAAGCAAATTCAGACAGATGTAGGTTGTCGTTCTTATGTGGAGATGAAGAGGCTTGCTCAGGATAGGGTATTGTGGAGAGCTGCATCAAACCAGTCTCCGGACTGAAGACCACAACAACACACAACAACAGTTTACAATAGCTGTAGTATGACAGCTGGACAGCTGGATGAATTTTACCAGTTGATATTGACAGCGGCAAAGTTATAATCGCTTAATATTTGTAACATCCATGGCATCGTCCGTACACGTTATCTTTGGACTTACATTTACATTTCGAATGCCGGTTTGAAGGGCGTGTGTAGAAAAAAATTTTATATCACATTTCTATTATAAATAATATAATAACATACAATAATTTCAAGAATACATTCCTAAAAAATAGTAAAAAACATTTACAAAATCGTTCCTGTGTACATGCATACAAAATTATCGTAATACAAAGAACTTCGTTAGGGTAATACGGAGGTCAGCGTCTTATTAGTAGTCAGCTTACAGGATTTCGTCAAATATTTAAATGAATCCACTTAAATGAAATTCAGTCAATAAGGGGGATGGGGTTATCTTTTTCACCACGAAAATTTCTATTTGTTCTAAAATATCCAAGAAAGGCATTTATTTGCCGTACGGTTAAATAACACTCATGCTGTCTTGAATATTACACACACACACACACACACACACACACACACACACACACATGCCCATACATGCGACCTTTATTTCCTCTAGGAAACTACAATGTGCGGCTGAAAAGTTCGGTGAATACTGTCAGGGAATATAGAAAACAAGGGTTACGAACAAAATGCGTTTACTAGCCTTAAAAGTAATCGCCTTTGGCTGAGATACACTTCTGACATCGGTTGTACAGCTGTTGGAAACTGTCAGCAAACGCTACTTGTGAAATCGCTCGTAGCATCGTCACGGTGGAATCGCACACGCGTTGTTGCATTTCCGCAACCGCTGCGATGCCTAAGCTTTTCAAGGGTAATTGAAGGCGGGGAAACAGACAAAGGTCTGCCGGTGCCAAATGAGGAGGACAAGGAGGGTGTAGAAGCACAGTGACCTTACGCCTAGCTAGAATGTTGAGCATGCGGATCGCAGAGTGTGGAAGGGTATTTTCGTGCAGGAAATTCTGCTGTGCACTTCGGTACAGTTTATTCAATGCTTCAACACCATAATCTTGTACCAACATCCCACGCTTCTCAGTCACCGTTTTGCGTAATTTGAGACAAAACTTGATGATAGACCATTGTTCCATTGCTTAATTTTGCGCTCCATATTGCAATGACACAGCACTGGCGCTGTTAGCTGGGTAGCAGCGAACACCGCTTCACTGCAGTGCTTTGCACGATAGGGGACGCTTGTTGACATGTCCCTCAATGTAGATGCGCGGGCACCATATCCTCCCCAACACGGTTAGTAAAATACGGGAGCATTCACCCAACTTAAGACTCACTTTGTGGTAACAGTGGTGCACGGTGTGACCCCAGTGTAATAGTATTGCCACAGTCTAACATATGCAGTCGCGACACTCACTGCTGTGAAAGTTGTTACCAACTGACAGTTACAACAAAACTAGCGCTCTTATCAGTGGGCAAGCCGCTGAAGGAGTGATGTTTGTTTATAATTTTTTGTATGTAGTTAGTACAATTTTTCGTTACAAGCATTAGTAAAATATCAAGAGACATACATAATATGCAAAATTAATGTATAAACAGCCGAATTTAACTAATTCAGTGGTACACTACTAGCCATTAAAATTGCTACACCAAGAAGAAATGCAGATGATAAACGGGTATTCATTGGACAAATATATTATACCAGAAGTGACATGTGGTTCCATTTTGACGCAATTTGGGTGCATAGGTCAGAAGACATCAGTACCCAGAACAACCACCTCTGGTCGTAATAACGGCCTTGATATCCCTTGAGTGAAACTGAGCTTGGATGCACTTTCAACACGATACCACAGTTCATCAAGAGTAGTGACAGGCGTATTGTGACGAGCCAGTTACTCAGCCACCATTGACCAGACGTTTTCAATTGGAGAGAGATCTGGAGAATGTGCTGGCCAGGGCAGCAGTCGACCATTTTCCGTATCCAGGAATGCCCGTATAGGATCTGTAACATGTGGTCGGCCATTATCCTGCTGAAATGTAGGGTTTCGCAGGTATCGAATGAATGGTAGAGCCACAGGTCGTAACAAATCTGAAATGTAACGGCCACTGTTCAGAGTGTCGTCGATTCAAACAAGAGGTGGCACCCCATACCATCACGCTGGGTGATACGCCAGTATAGCGATGACGAATATACGCTTAAAATGTGCATTCATCGCGATATCGCCAAGCACGGATGCGACCATCATAGTGCACTAAACAGAAATGCATTCCTCCGAAAAAGTGACGTATTGCCATTTGTGCAGCCAGGTTCGTCGTTGCGTACACCATCGCAGGCGCTCCTGTCTGTGAAGCAGCGTCAAGGGTAACCGCAACCATTGTCTCCGAGCTGATAGTCCATGCTGTTGCAAAGGCCATCGAACTGTTCGTGCAGATGGTTGTTGTCTTGCAAACTTCCCCATCTGTTGATTCAGGAATCGAGACGTGGCTGCACAGCCATAGGGATAAGATGCCTGTCATCTCGACTGCTAGTGATACGAATCCGTTGGGATCCAGCACGGAGTTCCGTATTGCCATCCTAAACCCACCGATTCCATATCGTGCTAACAGTCATTGGATCGCGACCAACGTGAGCAGCAATATAGTTTGCACATATTTAGGGCGCTATCTGCTTTGATAGAAAATTGATGACAAAGATTGCTTTTTTGCAAACTTTTTATTTTTGCACAATCAGTTTCAGCAGTCTATTTGCTATCATCAGGAGGTCTACAAATATACAAGGAAGAATGTAAGAACTACATACAACCTTTTAAAAAAATGTTATTTGTCTAATGTTATATACATACCATTTACATCAAATAATACAAGCTACATCAACTAGCTCATGTTATTTGATGTAAATGGTATGTATATAACATTAGGCAAATAAGATTTTTTGTAAAAATGTTGTATGCAGTTGTTACATTCTTCCTTATATATTTGTAGAGCATCTGATGATGGAATCTAGACTGCAGAAACTGATTGACCAAACCGAGGAAATTTCCAAAAAAGCGATCATTGGCATCAATTTTGTAGCGAGCAACAATGTCGCGATACGATAAACCACAATCGCGATAGGCTACAATCCGACCTTTATCAAAGTCGGAAACGTGATGGTACGCATTTCACACTCTTACACTAAGCATCACAACAACGTTTCACCAGGCTACGCCGGTCAACTGCTGTTTGTGTATGAGAAATCAGTTGGAAACTTTCCTCATGTGAGCACGTTGTAGGTTCGCCACAGACGCCAACCTTTTGTGAATGCTCTGAAAAGCTAATCATTTGCATATCACAGCATCTTCTTCCTGTCAAATTTCGCGTTTGTATCACGTCATCTTCGTGGTCTATTAATTTTAATGGCCAGGAGTGTATGGAGAACAACTTCGTCATGAACAAATACTTACGAATATGTGTATACTTTCAGCATATTTCGTTGAATGTAAGTAGAATATAAACGTAAGGGAATCATAAATTTCTATCATGTTATAAATGTATAAATTCGGTGTGGAGTCTAACGATTCGAAAGTTTTTACTCCTCAGATTCTTTTGAGTGTAATTACATTAGCTTAAAAAGGCAATGTTTTGATGATTCTTGCCGTTTGTTGTTTACACGTACCAACCATTGTGGAATTGGGTTATTCTATATTGGAAACCAGTTAGATTGCTTTTGTTGTTTTTCTTGCCATGTGTGTGAAGTTTTTCCTTCAGCTGCAGCTGTGGTGGCTGAATTGGTACGTTAAATACAATCTCACCAATTTTACGGAAATTGTAGTGAAGAGATATTATTGTTCCTGAGTAGAAAAACGACGTCTCTCTGCGAAAGGGCAGGTCTTCTCTTGTTTGCTAGCCATTTTTTTTAATTTTTAATAGAAAATGAAATTATTTAGTTGAATCCTGTATGGTACAATTGTTAATAAACTATACTGTAATGTAACTTCCGTACCTCGTCACGAATCTTAGGAAATCTAAGAAAGACAAATGTGGAGCTATTTTTCAATTACAACCTATTTCAATGTCACCTAATCCGTTTCTAAATGTGAAATGCATGTCAAAATCAATATAAACGGTACTATTCGGACTCGTGAAATATCTTATCCAGAAATGTAGCTTTCCGACCGCTTGGAGCGTTGCTGTCACAGTGTATTAGAAATATCTTTGGGATTGTTGTGACTGTATACATTAGACTGTAGAATTACCCTGCTGGACGGCCTCGCCCCTCTCTCTCCCCTATATTATTATGTCATTTTCGGTGATTTAGGGAGTTTTAATATTCAGTCTCTCTGCGATGTGTTAACTAGTCCCTGTTTCCGTACTGATGGGCGATATCACCTCTGAATTATTTGTTACTTGAGATCACTAAAATCATACATATAAATATTGTGACGATTCTTGGTAAATAAAAAAAAAAAACGATGCTAGTAAAAGAACTCATTTTGAACTTGGCCCAAACGTTTAACCCTGAAGAAGTCGTGCGCGGACTGGCAGTCCGCACAAATGTAATTTTCACTTTCTTGTTCATCTACGCGCACTTAAAAATTACGTAAATTGAGTACCTTCTGATAATGAGAAGTAGTACGTTACTCCGTTGTTTCACGTGAATCAGTGGAGCAGCGGTGGAATACCCAAGAGTTAGGGACTGAGAGTCAGGCCGACTATCGACGTTACACATAATTCGCCTAGTTGATTAGCAAAAAAATGTTCAAATGTATGTATAGCTTATGGGACGTAACTATGAACAAGCTACTTATGAACAAGCTAACACTAAGGACGGCACAAATATCCATGCCCGAGGGGGGATTAGAAACCCACGACTGCATTGGCCGTGCAGACCGTGACTGGCGCGCCGTAGTCCACTCGGCCACCGCGGCCGGCGTTGGGACAATTTTGAGAAAATGTACTTCATCAAATGTTCAAATGTTTGTTAAGCTTATGGGACTTAACTACGGGGTCATCAGTCCCTAAACTTACAAACTACTTATGAACTACCTTATACTAAAGACGGCACAAATATCCGTGCCCGAGGGGGGATTCGAACCCCCGACCGTAGTGGCCGTGCAGACCGTGACTGAAGCGCCTCAGTCTCCTCGGCCACCGCGGCCGGCTGTACTTCATCGGTAAAGGAGACCGCGTATAAAACTCTTGTACGATCACGTCGTGAGTATTGCTTAACTGTTTGGGACCCGCAGCAGATCAGTTTAAAGAGAGACATGGATGCAGTTCAGAGGCGAGCAGCTGTTTTCGTTACTGGTAGGATCGACCAATGCACGAGTGTCACGGAAATGCTCCGGGAACTCAAATGGGGATCGCTGGAGGAAAGACGACGTTCTTTTCGAGAAATTCTGTTGAAAAAATTTAGAAGGCGGGAATTTGAAGCTGAGTGTGGAACGATCTTGGCGCCGCCTACTTACATTTCGCGTAAAGATCACAAAGGCAAGATAAGAGAAATTAGGACTCGTACACAGGCGTGTAGACATTATTTTTTCCCTCGGTCTGTTTGGGAGTGGAACAGGAAAGGAAGTGCCTAGTAGTGGTGCAGTGTACCCTCCTACACGCACGAGCTATAGCGTTTTACGAAATTTAGTATTTCATTGAAACTGGACAGAATTTAGAAATGTTCAAATGTTTGTATGGTCTATGGGACTTAACTACGAGGTCATCAGACCCTAAACTT
The DNA here is from genome assembly GCA_026315105.1 of Locusta migratoria. Classification (NCBI taxonomy): domain Eukaryota; kingdom Metazoa; phylum Arthropoda; class Insecta; order Orthoptera; family Acrididae; genus Locusta; species Locusta migratoria. The sequence goes on along the minus strand of CM048744.1, from coordinate 207,764,121 downwards.
ACAAACTACTTATGAACTACTTACGAACTAGGACGGCACAAATGTCCATGCCCGAGGGGGGATTCGAATCCCCGACCGTAGTGGCCGTGAAGACCGTGACTGGAGCGCCTTAGTCCCCTCGGCCACCGCGGCCGGCACAGAATTTAGAGCTCTGTCAAAAGTACTCTCCATTACTGCTTCGACTCTGGCTACTAAAATAATTTAATACCACGTGGACTGCTAGTCCGCAGGCGACTACTGGCGGTGTGAAAAGTCGCGCGACTGCCGCAGGGTTAAACATAATAAAAAGCCGGAGAAAAGTGAGAGTTGAAGGAAAGGGTAGAGGCGCATAGCTGTGCAGGCGGCGCTCATACCGGCACTCTGCTGTTAATCTCTGGCAGCCCTCCGGCTCCGGCAGCAGGTGCGGCGGTTTAATAAGGGGGCTCCGCAGACGCCACGGCTCTGACGCCGATGACTGCCGCCCTAAGATATTGCGTTTCATTCCGAGAGGCTAATATGGAACCGATGCGGAGTGCGCATCTTACGTGTCGCTGCGGTCTCCAATAGCAGGTGGCGGCTCGCGGCTCAGTGCCCTTTAAACAGTTTCATTTCAACTGCCTCTGGTTCTCAGATCACTACCGCTGGGGCACTCGACGAAGGAGTGTTCGCGGAAAAGTCATCAGTAGTCGCTGGTGCTTCAGAAGAATGGGGGTTCGCTTCTGTAAGAGTGTCGGATAATGATAGTGGCGCCTCCCCCCCCCCCCTCCCCTCCTCCCGCGCCACCCACTCGGCTTCCAATCTGGCGCACCTCTCCGAGTGGCGTCGTGAGAAAGCGCCCCGGTTCGATTCCCTCCCATTTAGATATATTTTCGTTACAAGATCTGCAGAATGTCTTACATCAACTTGTTTGCATTTGCTTCAACTCGAGCTGAGGCGTCGGCCAACCGTTTCTTTATTCACAGAATGTAGCCTCTCACGGTCGGCGTCTTCATTAATTAAAACTTCCGGGCTAACAAGGGGAGGCCGCCAATTGTAAAATTCAGATTCGATTCATACTGCGCTTAATGAAAGCTCATGGCCAGAGGTGTAATTTGGCAAAGCACCAACATGCACATCTCAGACGTTGTCGAGAAAATCGACAATTAAAAATAGCCGCTGCGGTGAAATGCGCTTTACCATCTCTAAGCGTAGCGGTAAGCGCTCGGGTTGGTAATCCGAAGGTCGCCGGATCGAATCTCGCAGCATGCAACTTTTTTTATTATTTTGTTTTTTTGTAATTCACACCACACACACACACACACACACACACACACACACACACACAAATATACAGGCTGTTTCACTAAATTTGTTTGCCTCTGTAACTTACAAAATAATAGGTGACTGGAAATTTTAGTGCGGTAGATCAACACAAGAAATGTTACACTTTCTGCGGAGCTATGAACATAGTTTATTGTATCATTTTCGAAAGAGTTACACCACAAAGATATAATTTTTTTAAATAGAACAATAGTTTTTTTCTATCGTATATTGGATTCGTTTAAACCAGCTGAGTCCAAATCAATTTAAACTACATTCCTATCACTGTTAGTTTGGGAGCTACAACCCTTCAAAGTTCCGGGGGCGATAGCGATAGCGTTAACTGACTGGCCGAGTGGCTATCCCCTGGGGCACAGCCCACTGCCTCATGACCACCAGTCATTGAGCTATGCTTTGTAAAATGATACAATGAACTATGTTCATAGCTCCGCAGAAAGTGTAACATTTCTTGTGTTGACCTACCGCATTAAAATTGGTGGATCGAGCTAATATGTGAGCCTATTTATCTGACAAATGAATTAAACCATTTGCGAACGGCTTTCAAGAAAAATGGATACACCAATAAAGAGATAGATCGAGCTCTCCGTCCAAAAAGAAAAGGGTCGGAGAACAAGCCACAACAACAACTGTCGGCCGGAAAAGTTTGTCTTCCTTTCATCCACAAAATCATGGTCCGTATTGGGAAAGTTATGGCCAGGTTTCAAGTGCAGACCTTCTTTAGACCTACCAAGAAAATTAGTGAATGCTTACGATCGGTGAAAGACGCACGATATCACCTAGCAACGCCTGGGGTGTATAAAATTCCCTGTAGCTGTGGTATGGTGTGCATAGGAACAACAAAAAGAAGTGTTAATACTGGCATATTGGAACATAAAAGGAATTGTCGTCTGGGTCACACAGATAAATCAGCTGTGGCAGAGCATGTTCTTACACGTGGTGACCATGAAATAAAATTTAGTGAAACGAACGTGCTAGCCAGGACCTCGCATTATTACACACGCATTTACAGAGAAGCTATAGAAATACAGAAAAACTACAATAATTTTAACAGGATAGAAGAAGGTTTGAAATTAGATAAGATTTGGCGGTCGACTTTGAACCAAAAATATGACAATCGATTAACAGTAACAGAGAGATATGACATTGGTCAAAGATAGCTTCATAGTCGGCAGCACGTGACACGTGGTGGCGCCATCTATGCCCTCTATATAAGCAGGACCTCCAGCGCCTAGTAGGCAGTCGTCGACTCATCCTTGAAGATGTTCCCCGCAGTAGCGGACGACACGTCGGGAATAAGATGTTTTATTGATGGACCACAGCAACTTAGCCAAGAGACGTTTCTTTGTTCCACACTTCTGTTCTGAGCTTCAAACTGAGTATATTTTTTCTAAAAGATACTGAGCGGTGTTCAATTTTCTTTGATAACAAACACCAATAAAACATGAATATGAACATGAACACTAAAATACAGTAAGTAATTACACTGTTGACTGTAAGGGAATGAATTTGTGACGATGAGCTACCTTCGGGTCACGCAACACTATAGGCCTAAGCAACACCCCCTCCTAACGTTGCGCATGTGCAAAGGCTGCTCTCCCCCACATACTTTCAACGAGTTAAATATTTAAAATAAAATAATTCTCAGTCTCTGTTGCAATATTTTTTATTCATCAATTACGCATTTAGCGCTGTTAGCGCATCGTCAGACTAGAAAAAGACAAATATTTTGTTACAGTCGGTGTACCTGGCGGGCAGCGAATCTAATGTAGCTAAGGTGAGTAAAATTTTGGAAAGTCAGACTTACTTGGGCGGAGATCGAGTCACAGAACTATCTATAGCTGTGGTGGAGGTAGCTTAATTTGTGTTGTCATTGGGCCCCTGCAAAGAGGTAAACGTACAAAGTACGTAAGGGTTATTTGAACTACAATAACTAGGGACTAAAGGGGTATGGTATGGAAATTGGAGGAATGCTTTTTATATGATAAACTCACCATAGCATCAGAGGAGTCGCTGTCGCGGCAGGTCCACGTTTACAACTCGTAGTATTGTTAATAACTGCCAAACATAAATGCGACCGTTAAAGGATGGATGCTTAGCGTTTAACGTCCCATCGACAGCTTGGCCATTAGAGACGGAGCTAACGCTCGGAGTTTTTGGTTTAGGATGAGGAAGGAAATCGGCCGTGCCCTTTGAAAGGAACCATCGCGGCATATGCCTGGAGTGATTTAGGGAAATCACGGAAAACCTAAATCTGGATGGCCGGAAGTGGATTTGAACCACCATCCTCCGGAATGCGAGCGTTAAACAGAGATATATAGATGTATAGATTCTTTATGTCGAGAGAAACCAAACAGGTAGAGGATGGGAAAGATTTGCCTTGTAATTGTTGAATTAAAGTTTGTTAGTTGGGAATAGAGTAGGTAGTTTCGAAGGTGAAAAATTCCTATACACCAATGTTCCCTTCCAAGAGACAATAGACATCATGTTTTGACAACCTATCCAGATATGACAAACTAAATACAGATGAAATTGACGAGATTATCTCTCTCCTCCGCATCATTACGTCGTACAATTATTTCTCCTTCAATAAAAACCTTTATAAGCAAACAGACGGCCTTGCAATGGGAAACTGCCTCGCGGGATTTTTAGCTGATATATTTGTGAACACCCTTGAAAAACCGTTATTTCACGCAAGCCTCCTCTATGTGCAAGAAAATACTCTTCTATTGCAGATAAGTGATGAAATTCTCATCATAATTAATTCAGCCACAGCTGAAGCACCATCCCTTTCGAAGGAATTTTGCAGTCTGCATCCAAAAATGATTTTCACCTATCAGATCATGTCACCCGACTGCTCCATCAACTACTTGGACCTAACTCTCACCTTATCCAACAATCACATCACGTTTGAGATTTACAGGAAGCCCACAACCAGTGACGCTGTCATCCACTCAACATCCTGTCACCCGTAGTCATAAAGTAATCCTTTTCTAGTCCATGATCGACCGCTTATGCGACCTCCCTTTAAGCAGTGAAACAGTTGAGCAAGAACTAGCTAACCTGAGGCATATTGCTAGAACCAACGATACCAGGCCAGTCTGGTCGACCGATTGTACAGCAGAAAAAACTCTAAAAGTAACACCTCCCTCCTCCCTATCACCATCACTACTGAATCCATCTATGTCTCCTTACAGTTCATAGGAAATCTCTCTTACAGGCTCGCCGAACTTCTTAAAACCACCCACATAAAAGTAGCCTTCACGATCAATGACAAGACCCAGTATCGCTTTCACCACAGTGAACGGCTAGAACTCTTTTAGCCAGTCAGGCGTCTACAAAATACAATGTTTGCAGTGCCCCTTATCAAACATTGGCCAAACTGGACGAGCCTTCAAAACTAGGTTCCAAGAACATCTTTTAACTAAGAAAGGCGCTGCCACAAATAATTCGGCTTTTTCCGAGCATCTCAAAAGAAGCAAACACATTCAGCCCCCCCCCCCCCCTAGATATATTGCAACTTCTTCGCATCGCCCCCAAGGGGAAAAAAATCTCACTTCTTGAAGAATTAGAAATCACTAAGTTTGTAAATCGGTCCCCAGAACACAGTCTCAACGAACAGCTCATTACAAAAAATCAAACTTTTTACGACATCATGTTATCCATCTTTTTCCAAAATTACCCCCCTTCTGACAATTCACAACATCTTTCTTCCTCCCCACCCTCAGGCCTCTAATAATTTCGTTTTCATTCATTTATTATTGTTTCATACCAACATGTATCATTTCACAAGATTCATTCCCCCACGTCACAAACATCTCTGACAATACCAAGCTTGGCAAGCAGCTCATTCTCGCAGGCGTAACTCTGCCCATACCGCTCTGTTTAATGGTCGCATTTATGTTCCGCAGTTATTAACAATACTACCAGTTGTAAATGTGGACCTGCCGCGACAGCGACTCCTCTGCTGCTATGGTGAGTTTATCATATAAAAAGCATTCCACCAATTTCCATACAATACTCCTTCAGTCCATACTTATTCTAGTTCAAATAACCCTTACGTACTTTGTACGTTTACCTCTTTGCAGGGGCCCAAAGACCACAAAAATTATTAAGTTACCTCCACCACAACTATAGATAATTCTGTGGCTCCATCTCCGCCCAAGTAAGTCTGACATTCCAAAATTTTACTATCCTTAGCCACATTAGATTCGCTGCCCTCCAGGTACACGCACTGTAACAAAACATTTGTCTTTTTTCCAGTCTGACGATGCACTAATAGCGCGAAACGCGTAATTGGAGAATAAGAAATACTGCAACAGAGACTGAGAATTATTTTATTATTCAACACTGTTGCTGCACTAGGCGCCACCACCATCATCATGGAATGGAACGAAATGTAGTTAAATATTTGTTACAAAGAAGAATATAAATGTAAAAATCGTGACACATTTGGAAAACGTCCAAAGTATATGTGGAAGTAACAATACAAAATTCATTGTCGATCCGTATCTGTTAAAAGAAAGATTGGGTTTTTAAAAAAAATTGCTTGTAGTCAGTTTCCAACCCAGTACCTGCAAAAGCTCAGAGAGATGCTGCTAACCACAAGACTATTCTTGCTAGGCAGAGAGTAGTAATTTTAATATTTTCGTGTTGCTCATTGGTCTGGTGCATGTCTTTCAATTGGACGCCACTTCTGCGACTTGTGTGTCTCTGGCCTACCCCAGTTATCCAACCGGGGAAAGGAGACCTACAGCTTAACATGCAATCCGAGCCATCGTTTCTGGAGACTCCTCATGTCGTTGTTGTTGACTGAAAAAAATTGGATGTCCGATCGCGTTTCGAACCCGCTACCCTGCGGTTTCCAGACGAGCTCTTCACCCCAAGACCTCGAAGCACGATAATGACTTCATTCTTATTCATGATCAGATCTTCTGAAGGCTTTCACAGTTGAGTCGTCTTTATAGGATATTTTACCAAATATAACGTGTTTCAGATGAATCTTAAATGCGCTGAAAACAAATATGGAGGGAGGATGTTGCCTTCACGGAGGATTTGCGCATGCTTAAGACGAGTGTATAGTAGCTTCATTGTCTTGCTTTGGGACCATTCGTGCATAACCGTCAGAGCTCGAGTAGTGAGGAGCTGGTGCATCTGCCAGCTCCAATGCCAATATTAAAAGCTGCGTTTCCCCTTGCCCCTGCTTGCCGCGGCTGTGTCCATAAGCTGCCTCCAGGGGGTTCAGAAGAGAATTTGCACCTCAGCCGCGCATGCGCATTACAAGGCTGCTGCCTGCATTAGGCGGCCGCGCCACCACTCGTATACGTGGTCTCCGTGACGTAAAACGTTTCTCAAGCGATAAAAATACTTTGAATTTGCATATAAAATGATCTGATAGAAGAACTAATCGAATAATTATTAAAAACACTTTTTATTTCATTTTAGTACTTTTTCATCACGACGAGCTTTTTTCCGGCGGTTCACTGACCCAGTTAACATATAAGACGCACCGCCACTAAAAGTCAGGGTTCGCACTTGCGTGTCACACAAGGCAGCAAATTTAAACAACTTTTTGTTTATCTTTTCTTTATTACATATTAGGTGTAAGGGGCGTTACTGTGTCTTGTTATAGATTAATTGGAAAATATTCTGCACTACCTGCTCCTCTTAAATCAGTCCCCTTCTCTCTTTACCCCTCTCCTAGTTCCCCTCTCTTTTCCCATACCATCCTTCCTCTGGTCTCTTTACATCCCATTCTGCCTGGCCGTATCATCTTCTCCTGTCTACATCTCCTCCCCATTATCCATCCGACCGGACTTTGCCCTCTGTCTATGTATGTCCATCACGTCCGTCCATCTTCTCATAACGCTCTACTAGTTCATTTCATCCTCCTCCACTTTCTACGTCAGTTTCCGCCACTTCTACCTCCTCTTACAACTCTGTTTAAACTAGTGCCATATTTTCGTTTTTAGAATCCTATCTATGTAGGTTCTTGACCGAATGATTTGAAATGTTGACAAAATATTGCATTATTGAATAATAACATTAATAAACGTCATATATAAATAAGTATAAATTTAATAATATGTAAACATAAAAGTCTCAAAAACTTACATGCATACATGTCATATAGTATACGTAAAGAATTTAAAAGGCTAACAATTTTGAACAAACGCACATGTAAATTTTGTATGGTTTCCTGATTATCACATACACCAGATGGCATATCATTGGGAAGCCCAATGCGTGTGAAATCCAATGCTACATTGTGCCAAAATTTCGCCGAAATTTGTGAAGAATTTTCAAAATTAACTTCATGAATTCCCAAGGGGTATTCACGGGTAACTTCAGCGCACCTTGGGACAACATATAAACTTAGTTTCATAAAAATCGTATCCCGGAAAGAAGAACATCACAATTTAACGTTTTTCATCGACAACCGTCATATCTCTCTTTCTCTTTCATCTTCAAAACTAGTAGAAATATTTTCAGAGGTTTTCACAGGAAACGTGAGGGTGTCTTGCGGTTGCAGAAACGCTTCATTTCACAAAATCAGATCAGAAAAAGTAAGATATTTCAATTTAAACATTTCTCTGAAAGCAAGCGCATGTGTCTATTTGTAGAGAGTAATCTCCAGAAAAGTACTAATACATTCATGGGATATCACTGATAAATAGAGAATATCCTGGGGCAACATATAGGCTTCATTTCATCAGGAAAGTAAAAGATATCGTAATTTGAAGTTTTAGGTGTATTTCATGCTTGGAAAGAACGGCGTAATGCAACAAAGAACTATCAGATAGCGCTGCGGGTGTTCGTGTGAAGTTCGAGTCACCGATCGGATTATTACCCTTTGAAAATACTGCTTACTCTTTGTCTTTACAAATTTACCATATTTCTGAAAATCGTTTTCTTGGTTGCGATGTTCTACGAAATATGATTCAACGCAATGAATATAAAACTGTTACAATCCCCGCCGTGTTTAATCCACATATTTACATACTGATATCACAATCTAACATATATATACAACTGCTATGGAAGCTTAGAACTCACGCTTGGAGCGACAATAGCGCATCTAACAGGAGGGAGCCAATCGTAAGAATAATTGTTTTAACTCATACTTCTACTTCATTAAGGAAATACTTATTACTTATTGTATTTAAGCTTTCCATGCCTCAGCCCATTGTCCATATATCTGAACGATCATGAAATCAATCTTTTAAATGGCGAAAATAACTGATCTATCATATAAGCTACATCATATTCATGAAGATATGCCTATTTATAACAAGTTTCGCAAACATATTAAAAAAAAAACTACTGATACAGTTTCATGCGGATTCCACAGGAAATTTGAGCTAAGATTAGGGGAACATGTAGGCATGATTTCATCAAAATTAGATCACGACAGAAAGACACATCGCAATCTTAAGTGTTTTCAGTAACTGTCTGTTCATCTATTAGAAACACCTAATCTTCTAAATTACTTCACGGATTTGCATGGCGCCGGCCGCAGTGGCCGAGTGTTCTGCGGCGAGCCAACCAAGGTCTGCACGGCCGCTACGGTCAGGGGTTCGAATCCCCCCTCGGGCATGGATGTGTCGTCTCTAGTAGTTTATAAGTTTATGGACTGATTACCCCGCAGTTAATTCCCTTAAGCTTAAGGTAGTTCATAAGTAGTTTATAAGTTTATGGACTGATTACCCCGCAGTTAATTCCCTTAAGCTTAACAAACATCTGAACATTTGATTTGCATGGAGCAACTTCGTTTCATTTAAGTGGAAGAAGGGAAATTGTTTAAATGTAAATTATGCTTGAAGTATGAGAGAGAGAGAGAGAGAGGCCGGCCGCGGTGGCCGAGGAGATTAAGGCGCTCCAGTCACGGTCTGCACGGCTACTACGGTCGGGCGTTCGAATCCCCCCTCGGGCATGGATATTTGTGCCGTCCTAGTTCGTAAGTAGTTTATAAGTAATTCGTAAGTTTATGGACTGATGACCCCGTAGTTAAGTCCCATAGACTATACAAACAAACAAACAGAGAGAGAGAGAGAGAGAGAGAGATATATATAGAGAGAGAGATGGCATCTTTGTATGTATGATAATAAAATGAAAGTAAACTTTTTTTTTTACCAATCATAGATCACAATCTAGCATTTGAACTACCACTTGAAACATTTCCGGTAAAATAGTCATCAGCATTCATAAGCATGTTTTACATAAAACTGAATACTTCGCAACCACTTTAAAGGGCTCTTGAAATTATTACTGAAAGCGGTCAGACAATCTTTGTACTGCAAGAATACGATAGCGAATCTAGTGGGTATCAAAAAGAACATGTGTAAATTCGAATGCATCATTATGCCAAAATGACGAAGTAATCGGTGAAAAGATTTGAGATTTTGAACAAAGAATCTTTACAATTCACTGCACTTACACAGAAAATGTAGATGTTCCTAACCGCGGATATACGAAATTTCATGACAAAACCTTTGTGTTGGTCACATAACGTTGAACTGGTTCAAATGTTACTAAAATCGCCGCGGCCCGTTGAACTGGAATACGAGAATGTTATTATAGCCAATTTTTAAATATGAGTCATATATGCATTTACATAAATTTTACAATGTGGTATCGTTGTTACAGAAAAGCAGAAAGTTAAATATTTTGCTACACCACGAAGATGACGTGCTACAGACGCAGAATTTAACCTACAGGAAGAAGATGCTATGATATAAGCTTTTCAGAGCATTCACACAAGGTTGGCTCCGATGGCGGCACCTACAACATGATGACATGAGGAAAGTTCCAACGGATTTCTCACACACAAACAGCAGTTGACCGGCGTTGCCTGGAGAAACGTTGTTGTGATGCCTCGTGTAAGGAGGAGAAATGCGTACCATCACGTTTCCGACTTTGATAAAGGTCGGATTGTTTCCTTATCGCGATTGTGGTTTTCGTATCGCGACATTGCTGCTCGCGTTGTTCGCTATCCAATGACTGTTAGCATAATGTAGAATACTGCCTCGTATCACTAGCAGTCGAGATGATAGACATCCGCATGGCTGTAACGGATGGTGGAGCCACGTCTCGATCCCTGAGTCAACAGAGGGGACGTTTGCAAGAAAACAACCATCTACACGAACGTCGACGACGTTTGCAGCAGCATGGACTATCTGCTCGGAGACCATGGCTGCGGTTACCCTTGACGCTGCATGAGAGACAGGAGCGCCTGCGATAGTGTACGCAACGACGAACGTGGGTGCGCGAATGGCAAAAAGTCACTTTTTCGGATGATCCATGTTCTGTTTACAGCGTCATAATATTCGCATCCGTGTTTAGCGACATCGCGGTCAACGCACATCGGAAGTGTGTATTCGTCGTCGCCATACTGGCGTATCACCCGGCGTGATGGTATGGGGTGCCATTGGTTACACGTCTCGATCACCTCTTGTTCGCATCGACGGCACTTTGAACAGTGGCCGTTACATTTCAGATGTGTTGCGATCCATGGCTCTACCCTTCATTCGATCCCTGCGAAATCCAACATTTCAACAGGATAATGCACGACCGAATATTGCAGGTCCTGTACGGGAAAATGTTCGACTGCTGCCCTGGCCAGCACATTCTCCAGATCTCTCACCAATTGAAAATGTCTGGTCAATGGTGGCCGAGCAACTTGATCGTCACAATACGCCAGTTACTACTCTTGATGAACTGTGGTATCGTGTTGAAGCTGCATCGGCATCTGCGCCTGTACAGGCCCTCCAAGTTCTGTTTGACTCATTTCTCAGGAGTATCAAGGCCGTTATTACGGCCAGAGGTGGTTATTCTGGATACTGATTTCTGTCTATGTACCCAAATTGCGTGAAAATGTAATCACATGTCACTTCTAGTATAATTTATTTGTCCTATGGTACCCGTTTATCATCCGCATTTCTTTTTGGTGTTGCAATTTTAATGGCCAGTATCGTATATACACAAACCTGCCTATAACAGAATGTAATTTTTGTCAAGATTTAAATCACTGAAGAAGTTTCAGAGATAAATGGTCGTGCACAAAAGTAAATGAAAATTTTCATTAATATAAATAAATTTTCCATCCTTATGACAGGTATAGAACTATTTGTCGCTACTTCCTGCATTTTACTTGTATCATCATACATTGCGCTTTAATATAATTTGACATTCAGTCTTCTTTTCGCGGTAATATATTTCATGACTGCAAGGAAGAGATTTCCTTAGATGGCTTAAAAGTAGTGTGTGTGTGTGTGTGTTTGAATGAATGCTAAAGGTAGTATGTGTGTGGGGCGAGCGTGTCACTGTTTGTGTTAAGAGGCCGTCCCCGCTAAAATACACAAATAAATTTTCTGTTTCAGTTTTGGTTACAAAATAATTTGACTAAGCAGTGAGACTTAATACCATCCTTTGCCCTGTTAGAATAAATTGCAACTGACATGGGATGCAATGATCTTACGTAAATGTGGTTTAGTTTGACGCGCAACGGATAACACTTTAAATTAGAGAGTAGTTAATAAGTTAACAGTAATTAAATTCGTAATTGGTTTACCCATTAATCCGGTGTGTGAGAAATAATATGAGCAAACGAAAAGTGCAGATTTGTTAACGTGCACCACATACCAGTAGCCACACTACATAAGCACAATTTGACTGCGAGAGCTAAAAAAGCTATCTGAGAGTAATTGGATACCAAAATCACTACACTTGATTATGTGCCTATCTGAACAACAATTACCATACTGATTCAACGTAATAAAGAATGTCCTACAAATCTGGTAAAGATTTCAAGTATCACTCACTGAAAATATTTCTTATCTCTTTAAATGATTTACTTCATTTCAGATCAGACGTATCACTTTAACTGTTACTAACATTGACAGACTTAATAATTTGAACTTTCATTAAGACTCAGAAAATCTCTAACTATGAACTTTACTGGATTTATGAATAAGCTACTGCCTGCTCTCATTAATAGACCAATTTATCATTATAAAATGCCTTCACTGAATTGTTCCAATTAACACATAAATTTACAAATACAATAATTATGCAACACTATCATAAGAAACAATGGTCAGAACGGATAGTAATTCAAATTCGTGAAAGGAACGAGAAATTGGAAAAAGACTCAGGGTTAAATGATAAATGCGGGCTGCACTAAGCAGTATTTATTAGCAAAAAGACAAACACCAACTACAATAGTTCAAATACAGGCTAGCAGACATAGAAAAGTACACATTACCTTACTCGAGGCAGCTTAATTTCCATACAAAAATTACAATCTGCATACTTGGCTGCGCCTCTTGAAAACTGTCTGACCTATTTTTTTTTTTTTTTTTTTTTCATCCACTTAACACTCTACCATAATCAGACATCGACTCACCTTCACGAAGGTAACACACCGACTCCTTAAACGCAACAAACAACAACGAGAGCAAGACATACTCTAAAGATAAAACAGTCTTTGGTTTACAGCAAAGATATGAAAATAAATACAGTATGTTATATAGATTAATGAAATGGTACAAAATATTACATAAATTTGTTTTCTACATAATTATAGCTTAGGTTTTGTAACAAAACATGCTCAGGGCTGTATGACAGGCGAAAAAATTAAGTGAAAATTATTTTGCGTACTCCTTTCAGGCTTCAGAAATTTTTTATCTGACGAGTTTCGGCAGATCTAGCCTACGATCGTAAGATCTTACCTACTGCTAATAGTTCGTGACTCATTGTTGAAGCAGTGGTATTGCTGTTTTAAGAAAGGGTGCTGGAAATATCAATCTGTAAGGTGTAAAACAGCTCCAAAATTAAAGTGTCCTCTTTCTCATGTCTGAATTTACACTCCATATAAAAACTGCAGAATTTGCAGGGCGGTAAAATTTATGAGTATTTTCATACGAGGGAATCGTAGTCTCCAGTGACGGGTTCAGATTAAATTAAGCTGTATTTTCGCAGTGATGCACAGTGATGTAGGAATAGATTTACTGTTACATGAACCTGATATGGCAATGATAAATGCAGTAGATGAGAAGCAATACGGCATTCTACACAGCTGTTTGCCCGTGCCGTCATCCATATCTGCGTACTATTTCACCGTCTGAAATTTGTCACATTTATCTGTGTTTTGTACTGTACGGTTTTACATTTTCATATTGCAGCCGTTTTCTCTGCTACGAGCGGATTTACAGCGAAACAAGGGTAACTGTGACAACATAGCGAATGAATCATAATTACGTGGAACAGCGACGCTCTCTCGGAAGAGGAGAATCGTCCCCTAGCAACAGGAAGCCAACGAGCAACGAGAGAGGCAGGTGCAACCCCTACTCTTCCGTAGCAACGAGGGCAGCGTAAAGGTAAGCCTACTGACCGGGAAACGATCCAGTGCACTATGCAGTCAGACAAATTATGATCTTACTATAACACTAGTAGGCAGATTTGTTAGTGGCTGTAGTTTTCATTTATAGTCGAAACGGCTGTTTTAAAAAGAGTAATAATTAAAGATTTAAATCTGAAGGAAATGCACTGAATTAAAATTTGTGCTACAGCCAGGATTCGAAGCCCACGACCTCCTGCTTACTACGCAAGCGCCATAACCTCTTAGCCACCATGCCTTATTGGGTACAAGGCACGTCTCCCTCCATAACACAAGCCTCAATTCTGCCTTATTTTCTGCTGTATACATACGTGTCAACGGTGCTTAGGCTTTTCAGTAGTGGAATAGAACCCCAGTAATCAGGACGTCCTGAGTTAGAGTCTTGCCGTGACACAAATTTTAATTCAGTGCCTCTACTACAGATTTATGCCATATAAAGGGCCGCGTGGGAGTAGCCTAGCGGTCTGGAGCGCCGCCTTGCGGATCGTGTGGTCTCCCGCGTCGTGGGTTCGAATCCTTCCTCAGGCATGCATGTGTATGTTGTCGTTAGTTTAGTTTAACTTAGTTTAAGTAGTTTGTAAAACTAGGGACTGATGACCAACGTAGTTTGGTCCCATAGGATTACGAACATTTGAACATTGATGGACGGTAATAATTCCGCGTTTCAGGCGTTAATATTCAGGGATTACCAGACTCTAACTGCTGAAATAGCTCAGTGAACGAAGACTAATAAATGGGGATTAGGGGAAAATATTCGTGTACTCGCGAATTTTTGTACAGTGGTAGTGGGGGGTGTCCTGAACAACGTACTAAAAATCCTTATCTGTAGGGTGTAAGCTTGAGACAAGAAATGAAGCGGTATGAATATCAAGAACTCAGACGGAACACCAGTCATAAGCAAACAGGGGAAAGCTGAAAGGAATACATAGAGGGCCTGTACAAAGGAAATAAACTTGGAAGCAGTATTCTAGAAATGGAAGACGAATGGAGGAAGATGAGATAGGAGATGTCAGACTGCGAGAAGAATTTGATAGAGAGCTGAAAGATTTGAGTCGAAATAAGGTCCCTGGAGTAAATGATATTCCGTCTGAACTGCTGATATCGTTAGGAGAGCCAGTAATGAAAAAATTGATCCACCTGGTAAGCAAGGTGTATGAGACAGGGGAAATACTCTCCGACTTCAAGAAGAATGTAGCAATTCCTATTCCAAAGAAAGCAAGTGCAGACAAATCTGAAAGTTACAGTACTGTCAGTTTAATAAGTAATGGTTGCAAAATATTAACACGAATTATTTACAGACGAATGGAAAAACTTGTGGAATCCAACCTTGGGGAAGATCAATTTGGATTTAGGAGAAATGTAGGAATTCTGGAGGCAATAGTCACATTACGACTTATCTTAGAAGATAGGCTAACGAAAGGGAAACCTGCGTTTTTAGCGTTTGTCGATTTGGAGAAAGCTTTTGACAATGTCGATTAAATAAAACCTCTTAATTAAAAGGTAGTTCATAAGTAGTTTATAAGTCTAGGGACTAATGACCAACGTAGTTTGGTCGCATAGAATTACAAACATTTCAATATTTGTTCGAAAAAGTTTCGGACGTGCAGCCGCATAAAGTTTACTTCTTGCATTATTTCGGCTGAGAACCGTCCAGCCATCTTCAGAGACAGTCGAAGACTGACGCTCCAGAACACGCTTCGTGCTTATAAATTCCGCGCGTTTATAAGCACGAAGCGCGTGCTGGAGCGTCAGTCTTCGACTGTCTCTGAAGATGGCTGGACGGTTCTCAGCCGAAATATTAGAAGAAGTCAATTTTATGGCGCTGCATGTCCGAAACTTTTTGAACAGTCATTGCACCGCGAAAACATGAAGATCCACATTTGAATTTTTGTTCAATAAGGGATTGGCAAAGTCGACCTTAAATTTCTTATCACGGAATTTACCCTTGACTTTGAAAAATAAATAAATTATTGTTGCAATTTTTCTCATGATAATGTCATTTTATAATTCTCTAGATAAACTGATCTAGAGACATAGATTTGTAAATGTGAAGTACCTCACATACATAAAATGAAAGTACAATCTTAGCTGTACAGAAACGGGTGATCCATTTCACTTTTGGTCGCATCAAACGTAGAATATATTCCTTTATATCGTTTTTAGGAACCACATTATTGATAGATGAGTTAGTTTCAACAATATTACCGAAAAACTTAAGTTAAAAAGAAAATGTTTCATGAGCATGTAAAATTGGTCCAATTGTGATGGGCGCAAGTGTGCAAACTGGTGTTCCAAAAAGTATGCGGATGGTCTCATTCAATGCAGAATATCATTTCCTGCAACTTTTAAGAGAGGACTCAGTTTGTAGTAATCTATGGTAAGCCATCGACTAAAACTTAAGTGATATCTGGCGTTCCACAGGATAGCGTTATTGGTCCTCTGTGTTCCTTATTTACATAAACAATTTGGGAGAAAATCTAAGCAGGTCTCTTAGGTTGTCTGCAGATGACGCCGTTATTTACCGTCTAGTAAAATCATTGAAGATCAACTGCAGAACCATCTAAATAAGATACCACTATAGTGTAAAAAATTGGCAATTGACTCTAAATAATGAGAAGTGAAAAGTCGTCCACATGAGTACGTAAAGAAATCCTTTAAACTTTGTTCATAAGATAAATCAATCAAAAATTAAGGCCGTGAACTCCATAAAATACATAGGAATTATTATTACTTCAGACTTAAACTGGAAAGAACACGTAGATGTCGTGAGAAAGGCCAACCAGAGACTGCGTTTGCTTGGCAGAACCGTCAACAGATGCGACAAAATTACTAAAGAGACTGCATACACTAAGCTTGTCCGTCCTTTTTTGGAGTATTGCTGCCTATTGTGCGATTCTTATCACGTGCCTTTGACAGAGGACATCGAAAGAGTTCAAAGAAGGACATCTCGTTTTGTATTGTCACGATACAGAGGATACGGCGTCACGGAAATGATACAGGACCTGAGATGGGAATCATTACAACAACGGCGAATATCGCTGCGGCGTGGGCTACTTAAGAAACTCCAATCGCCAAGCTTCTCCTCCGAATGCGAAAATATATTGTTGACTCCCACTTAGATAGGTAGAAATGATCATCAGAATAAAATACGAGAAATCAGAGCTCGAACGGAGAGGTTCAGGTGATCTTTCTTCCCGCGCACTATTCGAGAATGGAAACGGAGATAAAATAGTATAACGGTGGTTCGATGAACCTTCTCCCAGGCACTTAAATGTGATTTGCAGATTATCCCATGTAGATGTAGTAGATGTAATTGCAGTAATGTTTCGATATTGTGAGTCATTGAAGAGATATAATAACAAAATCGAAAAAAAAAAAAACACTTTTGGGGTACATTTTGCCCCCCCCCCCCCTCTCCGCCACTTACGCACAAACCCACCGAGGACGAAAACCTAGAATATATTGGGCCACAAATGAAACCATTAAAACAATAAAATATTTCATATTGACAGAATATGACATTAACTGCTATTGGGCAAAGCTGAAAATGTGTATCCAGCCGGGATTCGAACCCGGGTCTTCTGCTCTCTCTCTATATATATATATGCCACTGACGGGCAATGATCCTTTCGTTAATTGGGGACAGGTGGGCAAGTTTGTGGCCCTTACTCTTACGGGAATTAGTTTCTTAACTGTGGGCAGGGCGAAGCTGGGAATTTTTATGTGACGGGAGGCGTGCTTAAGTAGTCTTTACAGGTGCGCTGATCACCGTGTACCCAGTGGCCCCGGTATTTCCGGGCGCCGTGGCTCAGCGCGCCCGGTCAGACGGCTGAACGTCCTCTGTAACAAAACAGCTGAGCCAAATGATCAACGAACGAGCAAGTACGAACAATAAAAACGACCGCAGATCATAGATCTACCTGAAGAACAAAAAAAAGTGAGTTGGTTTACGTTTTAGGAGGCGATCCACTTATAATATTGTAAAAAATATAAAATAGCCAAGATCGCTTATCATCAATTTTTATTAACGACGACCGATTTCGCTGAACTATGTCAGCATCATCAGGTCAAATAAAATGTTTTACAAGGCCATAATCTTGTAATGTCAAACTTGAGTTTGCTTTTGTCACTCACTGTGATAATTATGTTTTATTCTAATGACATAGTGCACCTATGCACTGTAAATTGTTATATAACAACTGTTTGACATTACAAGATTATGGCCTTGTAAAATATTTTAGCCGGCCGCGGTGGCCGAGGAGACTGAGGCGCTTCAGTCACGGTCTGCACGGCCACTACGGTCGGGGGTTCGAATCCCCCCTCGGGCATGGATATTTGTGCCGTCCTAGTTCGTAAGTAGTTCATAAGTAGTTTGTAAGTTTAGGGACTGATGACCCCGTAGTTAAGTCCCATAAGCTTTACAAACATTTGATTTGAAAATATTTTATTTGACCTGATGATGCTGACATAGTTCAGCGAAACCGGTCGTCGTTAATAAAAATTGATGATAAGCGATCTATGCTATTTTATATTTACAAAAAAAAAAAAAAATGTGTATTGGTCAGCGCAACTGCCTAGAAAGCAGTAGATCCGGGTTCCAATCCCGGCTGGGTACACATTTTCAGTTTTTCCCAATCGCAGTTGATGTCATATAGCCTGTGACTATGAATGTGTAACAACTGCAGGATCAAAAGTGACGTCTATTCTTAGGAACAGACGCGACATGTATTATAAATAAAATATTTTGTAGCAATTATTTCAGATTTGTCAAATTTTTAGGTTTGACCCTACTGGACTAGAAGGGTACAGCGGAGTGTGGACGTCGCGAGTGCTGTTTGATTGACGCTGTACTGGAGGACTCCACGCTATCTCAGGCTATTTTCTGTTCTAGGGGCCTCTGAGTTGGTACTCGGCGAGTCCGTCTCCTGGAAGCGTGGCCACAGAGCTGCGGAGCCGGCTGGTTCTACGTATCTGCTGCTACTGGCATTAACGGTGAGCCACCTCGACATTTGTCATAGACTCGTGTTGCCCAATTATGATTTGAACGTTTGAGAATCGCTATACCGTCTCTGCTTTCAGATGTGACTCTACATCCACATCTACATGGGGTACACTGCAAATCCCATTTAACTGCCTGGCAGAAGGTTCATCGAACCACCGTTATACTATTTTATCTCCCATTCCATTCTCGAATAGCGCGCGGGAAGGAAGAACACCTGAATCTTTCCGTTCGAGCTCTGACTTCTCATATTTTATTCTGATGATCATTTCTACCTATAATTTCGCTTTCGGGGGAGAATTTTGGCGAATGGAGTTTAGTAAGTAGCCGTCGCCGCAGCGATAAGCGCCGTTGTTATAATGATTCCCATCCTAGATATCGTATCATTTCCGTAATGCTGTCTCCCCTTTATCGTGACAATACGAAACGAGCTGCCCTTCTTTGGACTCTTTTGATGTGTTCCGTCAAACCAAATTGATAAGGATTCCACACTGGGCAGCAATACTCAACAAAAGGACGGACATGCGTAGAGTTTCTTTAGTAGTTATGTTGCATCTTTTAAGGGTTCTATCAATAAAACGCAGTCTCTGGTTTACCTTTCCCACGACATTATCTACGTGTTGTTTCCAATTTAAGTCTGAAGTAATAGTAATTCATAGGTATTTTGTGAGTTTACGGCCTTCACTTTTGATTGATTTATCTTGTAATCACAGTTTAACGGATTTCTTTTCGTACTAGTGTGGACGACTTCACACTTCTCATTATTTAAGTCAATTGACAATTTTTACAGCATACTGATATCTTATTCAGATCGTTCTGCAGTTGGTTTTGATCTTCATATCATTTTACTACACGGTAAATGACACCGTCATCTGCAAACAACTTAAGAGAGCTACTTAGATTTTCCCCTAAATCGTTTGTGTAAATAAGGAACAACAGAGGACCAATAACACTACCCTGTGGAACGCCCGATTTCACTTCTGTTTTAGTCGATGCCTTACCATCGATTACTAAAAACTGTGTCCTCTCTGACAGGAAATCCCCTATCCAATCGCAAATTTGGGGCGATATACCATAACCACGCAATTTGATTAAAAGCCGTTTGTGAGGTACGGTGTAAAAAGCCTTCTGGAAATTCGTGTCCGGTGTTCTGGTAACGGTCACGTCTAAGGGGCATGTTGGTAGACTGGTGTACACTGTGGTACTGAATTCAACTGTTCAAATGTTTGTAAATCAATGGAACTGAAATTCTTGGTTATTAGTCCCTAGCTTACAAACTATTTTATCCAAGGTAAACTAAAATAATGACAACACAAACACCCATGCCCGAAGGGGGAATCGAACCGCCGACGGCGGACGGCCGCGCGCACCGCAACACGGCGCTCCATACACGCGGCTAATCTGCCGCGGCTGTGGTACTGATCTAAAGCAATGTTGTACATTGAGTATTGCTACGGTTTGGCCGTAGTGCCATGAATACGCGAAGAGAAAATCTTTCTGTAAGATCTTCATCCAAGATTGCTAATATATTTTATTTGCTGGATTTTACCGGATTCAATGAGATATGTCATCATTTTCAAAAAGGTAACAATGTTCTCCTTACCTTGAGCAAAATAACGAGTTACTCGTGATAATGTAAAATGAGAAACAACATTAAAAGGCGCATTATTAAAACTTGCATCACCAAAGGGGATCGTCATCGGCATTGCACGCTAATTGTGCGAGTCTCCTTGTTACCTGTGTCAAGAACATACACAATTTTTTAATGTGCAATGTAGATGACAATCTAATTTGGTGATGCAAATTTTAATATTTACTCATTTTAATAGTTTGAGAATGTGCTGTCTCTCATTTTACATTATCTCGAGTAACTAGTTATTTTACTGAATATAGGTGAACGTTGTAACATTTCTGAAGATGATGACATAGCTCAGTGAAACGTAAAAAACAGCAAATAAAGTTAATTAGCGATCTTGGCTGAAGAAAGTGTACCTTATATAAACTTTCGATCGTTCTCCATGGGCGTAATACACCAGTTTGCTATAGAAAATCTTTCGTTGGGCCGTACGTACTGGTTGTTTATGGGTGATACTTTTCTGATTGGTTTAAATTTGTAATGGAGCTAAAAGGTCATTGCTGTAATCCTTTTGCTTGTTTTAACGTAGAGGAGGGTTTCGTTCGAGATGTTTCCCAATAAAAGGTTTTTAACAATATTTTTTGTTATGTATTTTTATGTGATAACGTTGACTTTCTGTGTGTTACAGAGGCACTATGTACGCTGTACTGCTGATTGCGAGCAGTTGTGTAACCGTGCTATACGCAATTTTCGTCGCTTGCGGCCTGATCATGGCGTAGTACGATGTTACCTTAAAATATCACAGTAATGACCACTTCAAAAGTGATGTTTATTTCAATGCAACTGTCTTTTAAAAACTAAAGTGTCTCTTACACTTTTTCCTTATGCTGTATGTACCAACTTTTTACTGTAAGGAACAATTGGGAATCTCTTGATTTTCATTTTAGAGGCATGTTTTTCTGTTTGTTTTAAATGAAGATTGTTAACTGTTGACTTAATGGTTTGGTTTTACTGCCTTTGTTACTGTCAAATAAAAATTTTTAATGTAAGTTTTGAGAACGGCTGAGCAATTAAAACGAGTTGATTGAAATTTTAATAGTTATTCGTACTAAACAATGTGTTGTAGTAACTGCATGTTTGCAAAAGGTATTTTTCAGTCAGATCCCGTTCTCTTCCTTCAAATTTTAATGAAATATGTATTGCTATGTCATTGCCAGTGGTGATTTTAATGTTGTAAAATGTTTCATACTTTAAAGAAAGGTTTGTTAAAAGCTGTATCCTTTTAGGGATCAGTGACTTCCACTCCAGCATAATTTGTAGTCTGAAAATACAGTAAACTTGAATAACTACTACATCTCAGGAACAATGATGGCCTGTGACACATTTTCGGGGTACTGCTTTACTCGATTCTGAACTTGTAAAGAAGCCAGACCGTAGTTGTTAGTGTCGAAAAACATGGAAAGTAAGCATTGGTTGCGAAGGGAGTTACAAAAAGGGTTGAAGTCTCTCCAATGTTTTTTTAATCTGCACATCTAGCAAGTTGTGAAGGAAATCAAGGAAAAATTCGAAGAACGGATTGAAGTTCAGGGTGAAGAAATAAAAACATTGCGTTTTCCTGATGACACTGTAATTCTGTCAGAGACAGCAAAGGACATATAAGAGCAATTGAACGGCATAGACAATGTGTTGAAGGGAGCGTATAAGATTGAAATTAACAAGAGAAAAACAAGGGTGTTGGAATACAGTCTACGAAAATCAAACGATGCTAAAGGTGATAGATCACTTCTGTTACTTGGGCAGTAAAATAACATACAACAATACTTCGCACAATTAGTGGAATGAAAAAAAGTTGGGGAAAAATGGAAGTAAAGTTGAATGTTCACGCTTAGCTTTCTTCAGAATCAAACAATGCAAGTGTTTAAAAACGCAAATGAAAGAGCTTGATCCATTGAGTGTTGTTAGGTCATAAGGAACTGCGAACCTTAATTAGAACCGAAGATATTGTAAAACAAACTGATTAAAATATTCCTTGCAATAACGGAAGTATACCGCGATTGAATAAAATGAATGATGAAGATATTTAAGTTAATTGTGATGCTTGATGACAAATCTGTGAATGAATACCTTCCTTTCGTTTAAATCAAAAATGAAGGAAATCTGTTGGATAGAAGGGCCTGACCGACTGACTTTAGTTTACAATAAGGACATCCCCATAAGAAATGTACAGAAGGAAATCGCGGTTGAGTATAGAAAAATGAAGGCGAGAGTTTTGTAAATTCTGATATTTGATGATAAACCTGTGGATGAATACTTTTCGTTTAAAATAAAAATGAAGGAAATCGGTCGGCTGGGTAGTTTGGTCAGGCCGATTAACTTTAGTTTTATAGGCTCTTTTAGTATATAACATGGTCACAGTAAAGTGGATATAAAATGCAGAATGGTAATGGAAAAAAGCGTTCTTGAAAAAGGGGAATTTCCTAACATCGAATATTAATTTCGGTGTAAGGAAGTCTTTTCTGCAGGCATTTGCGGGGCGTGTTGCCTTGTACGGGGGTGAAACATGGACGATAAATATTTCAGAAGATAAACGTTTTTGAAATATGGTGCTTCAGAAGAATGTTCAATAGGTGGATAGATCGCATAATGAGGAGGTTTAGAACAGAATTACAGAGAAAAGGAATCTTTGTCATACATTGATTAAAAGATGGAATCGATTGGTAGGTCATATTCTTAGACATAAAGAAATACTGAATTATGCGTTGGAGGAAAGTGTGTGGGGTAAATCCTAGAGACGAATACTGTAAACAGATTCAAAAGGATATGGGTTGCCATTCTTATAGGAAATTAAAAGGCTTTCTCAGGAAAGAGTAGTGTGGAGAGAGTCATCAAACCATTCACCAGATTGAAGACCATAACAGCAACATTATTCGACGTTTTTTCATGAATTGCTGTTAACAACAACATTTCTGGCAGGAAATCACCAATCCAGACGCACAACTCATACTCGACAGGCACGCAATTAAATAAATAAACGCTTGTGACGTATGGTACCGAACGCCCTCTGGAAATTTGGATGTAAGGATTTAATTTGATTTCATCTGTTGTAGGACAAATTTCTCCATGAGATTAAAAATCTAGTTCAATGGCACTCGAACGGTACTTTCTGAACCCATTTTCATTGTGTATCAAAACATCATTTTCGTCAATTAATAGTATTCGGTCACTGTATATAGATTTAAATTTTACGGAAAACTGATGCTTGCAACAAGGTCTGTAATTCAATGTAGCTATAGCCTATCTTGTGTACTGGTGTGACCAGTGCAATTTGTAGTCTATAGACGAGAGAGTGACTGTGTTATATTGCTAAGTATGGAAATATTTTATCAGAAGGAGATTGATAATTGGTACACAATACGGAACAGAAGACGCATTTATTAACTAATCTGAGTTGCTTCGTATCGGCAAGGTCGTCTACTTCTGAGTTATTCTAACAGCTGTTCGTATTTCTAATTCATATTTCCTTCGTCTTCCTCGGTGATGGAATTTTCGAAACTGTCTTCAGTTCATGTCAATTTATTTACATAATACGAGCTACTTCTTGGGCCATTAGTACTGGCATGTGCCAGCTATGGAGCATCTTGGGGGTATCAATAGGAGCTTGTTGCCTAGTAAGCTATAGCGTTAGAGATACACAAAACCTCCTTTAGAAGGTAGGACTACTGAATTGAGATTCATTGCAATTATTGGTTTGTATTTGGTACATTGCGTAAATGAAACAGGCACAATGGAGTACATACGACTAAGAAATGAGATTGACAGGAAGTGCAAAATGGCTAAACAGGAATGGTTAGAAGGCAAATGTAAGGATGTAGAAGAATGTATAAATAGGGGACAAATAGATACAGCCTACAGGAAAATAAAAGAGACACTTGGGGACAAGAGAAACAGCTCTACAAACATCAAGAACTCAGATGGAAAACCAGTTCTCAGCAAAGAAGGGAAAGCTGAAAGGTGGAAAGAAGGAAATGAACTTAGAGGCAATATTGCAGGAAGGGGAGAATAGATGAGGATGAAATAGGAGCTACTATACTGAGAGATGAATTTGACAGAGCACTGAAAGACCTAAGTCGAAACAAGGCCCCTGGAGTAGATGACATTCCCTTAGAGCTACTGAAGTCTCTGGGAGAACCAGCCATGACAAAACCGTTTCATCTGGCGTGTAAGATGTATGAGACAGACTTTAAGAAAAATGTACACTGAGCAAGCTATAAAGGAGAAATTTGGAGGAGGAATTGAAGTTCAGGGTGAAGAATTAAAAACACTGCGTTTTTCTGACGACATAGTAATTCTGTCAGAGACAGCAAAGGGCCTGAAAGAGCAGTTGAACGGAATGGACAGTGTGCTGAAAGGTGCATATAAGATGAACATTAACAAGAGCAAAACAAGGGTAATGGAGTGCAGTCTAAGAGAGTCAGGTGATGCTGAAGGAATTAGATTATATAACGAAACAATAAAGGAGGTAGATGAGTTCTGTTACTTGGGCAGTAAAATAACACATGATAGTCGCATTATAGAGGATATAAAATGCAGAATGGCAATGGGAAGAAAATCGTTTTTGAAAAAGAGAAATTTGTTTACATCGGATATTGATTTAAGTCGAAGGAAGTCCTTTCTGAAGGCATTTATGTGGAGAGTTGCCTTGTATGGGAGTGAAACATGGACGATAAACAGCGCGGACAGGTAGAGAATTGAGGCTTTTGAAATGTGGTGTTACAGAAGAATGCTGAAGATTAGGTGGGTGGATCGCGTAACTAATGAGGAGGTACTGAACAGAATTGGGGAGAAAAGGAATTTCTGTCATACCTTGACTAAAAGAAGGGATCTATTGGTAGGACACATTCTTAGACATAAAGGAATCGTGAAATTAGGATTGGAGGGAAGTGTTTGGGTAAAAAACCCAGAATAAGACCAAGAGAAGGATACAGTAAGAGGTTGCCGTTCTTATATGGAGTTGAAGAGGCTTGCTCAGGATAGGGTATTGTAGAGAGATGAATCAAACCAGTTTCCGGACTGAAGACCACAACAGCAACATTTTGCGTTTCATATTAATGTATTAGAATCATGACAATAGTAATTTTTCTAGCTAGTAATGGCAAAGCAATGTATTTTTAATTAAGAAGCAAGAATTTTTATCATACCCTAAGTATGTGGTCATTCCATTGGCTGCTGTGATGGGTGGAGATGGCGTACGGCGAAGCTGCTACTATTGAAGATCAGCAGACTATAGCTCGATCCCTCCGGCCGTGACTGTACCTGGGGACTCGCAGCTCCTGCACCGCTCTGTAATGTTACTTTTTTTTTATATATATATCGCTGGTGTTGTCACAAGATCAAGGTTGAAAACCGGAATTGAAATTTAAATAACCGTAAGATCAGCAATGAATATTAATTTTTGAAATGGTTATCAGTTCTCAGTAGCAATGTAAGTTAAAAATTACGACAACACCAGAAAGCACCATTACATAAGAAAATAGTGGAATAAGTTACCTGGTATGCATTCATTGGTGGAAGCTGTGACACTGCAGTTGAACCTGTATGAATTGATTAATATCTTCGTTCTCGTAAACTGATGCTTGGTTTCATGACTATTAATTATTAAAGTTTTAAGACTGTGTGTAATTTTGATCACTGTGGTTATCGAAAGTTAAAGAAATTATCGGACTTCGCTATTAACAGAATGAAGATATCCTGCAGGCATTGAATTCAATGTTTAACACAAAATGAGAGTAAATAAATTTTGCATTCTTTTGTCATCATGAGACAATAGGCAACAATGACCAAGCATCAATTTACTAATATTGCTGAAAATAAATCAATTAAATGAAAGATGGGGAGAAATAGTCATTATTTAAATGAAATAGGAATTCCAAATGAACGTTAAAGTTTATTAAGTAAAAGGGTGCTAACCAGAGCTCACACTTACATGATTATGGAGGTCGAGTAAAATACGTCCGCTCAGTACAAAGGTAGAAAAACGAAAGACGACAAGCGATTCCGTTTTCTCTCCAGATCGTTTGAAATAGTTGAAGGTATAACTTGAAACAAGGATAATCAGAGATTTATTGGCAGAGAGAACGGATGCTAGCGACAAGCGTCGCTGATATAATTTTCAATAAAAAAAATATTAATGTATCGCTACATTTGCCCCCCTCTGGCTTTGAGTTGGCAAATGCGCATTTCCTACTCAAAGACATCATAATGGTCGGACCAACGGTGCAGCGAGCGGTCCCCAGCGCGCCCGGATTGTTGACCAGTGGGCGTGGCGGTGCGGCGGCGACGCGGTGCAAGGCGGCAGGCCGATTGATGTCGGTGGAATGCGCCGCAGACTCGGCCCCAGCGTAGTGATGTGGTGAGATGCCAGGATGAGGTGCCCTTTGATAGAGCACGGACTGCTTTTCCCGCATCACCTCGGTGTGGTTTTACATGAAATGAAAGTTGTACATATGCCATTAAAATTTATCCCTTAACTAAAAATTACAGGTTTGATTACTGAATGTGTTTATTTTTGTTTTATTTAGTTGAGTTTTTCAGTACTATTATTTTTTTTTTAGAGAACGGATGTAAGTGTGAGCTTTGATTTTAATAGCAAATATCGCAACCAACTGACATGAACATATGCCCATTCTTGACATAAATTCATTAATAGAAACTAAATTATATACAAGGCATATGTTCAGTTTATGACTTTACCAAGACTTATAATTAACATATTACGTAAATAAAAAAAAATTTTCTTTGGCTCACTGTGGGAGCTTTAATCGTTCATGAAATTATTTACTAAGACTTACGTACTAATTCACATATATATATATAGACATTTAAAAAATATGTACAGGCATTGGTAACTGGATGTTACATTTTAGCGAATTTAAGTTGTTTATTTTTCTGACATAGGGTATTCTTTGTACGTATCATAGCACAGTTCTTTGATTGGGAAATGCCGTAGAGGCGGTTTTCGCTGTGTTCATTATACAAATGTTAGATACATTTGTTTATTTTGAAACCATTCACAGTGGTAGTTTGAATTTTCACACGGCGGGATCGCCATTGGTTGCGTGACGTAACAGTCAAGCGTCAACAATGAATAAATTTCTACCGCTGGCCAGCTTCAGCAGTGTTCGTTCAAATGTGGCAGCGGCAACCTCGCGAGCATTGCGTACAGCACACAACTCGCCGACTTTGTGTTTTCGCGTTTGTTTTTCATCTTTCTTCCAGAGTAGAAGATTCATCCATAACAGTTGAAGATCGTCGCAGCGCGGTGAGTACCTAATTATTTATATTAAGGTGGTTAGGTCCGCTTACTTGCTGTGCTTTCTTCATTTATTTTTAGGCTGTCATCTCAGCTGCCTTAAAGTCCATTAGCTGAGATAAGACCTACGACTTCGTATATGCACTTCGAAAGTCAGTTCACTGCCCGATTTTTTATCATGACTGTTTATGTCGGTATGCCGCACGTAACAAGTTTTTGCGGTTTATTTCAGACCACACTATTTAAGTGTCCACAACCATAATGCAGATATACATATAGTCAAGTACTTATCAGTCTACACGTTCACTTATCACTTTAATTTATTATGCGAGTGCTACCTTTTGTAGTCCGAGCTCACTATTGTCAATGACAAAATCACTTCACTAATTAATTAATATGTTCATGAAGGCATAGACTTCTGTCGCGCACTTTGACTATAAATGCGTCCTAGTTTTGTGAATACAAACACTGTTTGTGTGGATAGTTTTATCACTTAAAGTTTTCTGTCACTAATAACTCACAGTAGTATCACTGTCCTTTCAGTTCGTTTTATCACGTTCTACACATATCTTCTGGATTTTATACAGTTCATATTAACCTATCGTTACTTTACTATTTACCAAGGTTATATACAGTGACAAATTATTCTGAAATACTAGTCATTAACAGAGTTCATAAATTTTCAAATGACATACAAGCCACATTTTATCGTTTTTGGTTATTATTTAGTCATCATTATAGTTTTTTTTAGACAATATAGTGCATTGTACAATAAGTCGCGGCCTATGTTCATGTCAGAGGTCGGTAGTGGGGTCCTTGTTTTCAGCAATATTATTCATCATAATCTTTTTATTTTTGAGCTTAAAGGTTCGTCATTAAGCATTCATATCACCACATTGGATATGTCAGATTTATTTATTTATTTATTTTTATATAGATTGAGAAATGGATATTTGGAATTTTTAATATCGGATTTTGTCAGTATTAAAATGGGAGGTGAAGTCTGTCATACAACATTAGCAGTTAGCGTATAAATTTGGGATGGTTCTTTTCTTTTAAACAGGTAATGCAAATTTTGTTGACACAGGCAAGGTCAGACTCATCAGCTAATTTGGTGCATAGATTCGGGCTAAATAGCATTCAGAATAAAGATCGAGTGAGAGAGAAAAACAGCATTATAGTTAGAGAAGTCTCTCTAAAATAGTACACAACATAAATTCAGCACATCAATCCATCATTTGAAAAAATTACCATTTATATTATTATTATTATAAAATATTACGTCAAACTAAAATATTCTAAAGTCTCTCATAGCAAAGCACTCCATGCTTCTCTCTCACTTTGCTTTAAGTTTTGCATGCGGTCTGACCTGCTATTGCCTGTTCTTTCCTTTTCAGAAATGAAATGTGTAGTTTAGATTTTCTGTTTTAAATACAACGTGTCTGTAGTCTAGAAACATCATGCTACGTGTCTAATATTTTCAATCGTCGTGTTGTACGTGTGTGTTTAAAGTGTCTGAAAACAAAATAATAGTCATATAATATATATATGTGTGTGTGTCTCCTCCGTCATTTTGATGTTGAGTTGTCGATCTTCTTACCGTTGGCAGGAACACAATTCTCGTGCACGTCGTCAGCTGAAAAAGAAGTCTTAAACTACTGCTTATACTAAAGGTTGTTTATTCTAAAGATTGATTTTTCAATTAGTGAACGCTTCTGACACATCAGCTTGTAATGTTGTTCAAAATATTTCATATCTGTTGCAAATGTTTTGATATGTAAATAGTAGTATTGACGCAACATCGTAATGACACTGTTATCTTAATTACTGCCAAGCTCATAAGCATCAGGATAAAGTCTTGTGTAATTTTTAAGAAATTTTTGTCCCACAATACATAACTAGAATTGTTCAATAAACTTAGATGTCTTTAAAGGTCACAAGTTCCCTCTTAAATAAATTGCACAGTTATTGACGTGTGTTACCTGTCAGCTGATCAGCATTAATCTACAGGTTCCTAGTGGCTTATAAAACTTCATATCATTTTTACTGTCTTTGAAAATATAGCTGACTGCAAATACGTTACGTTATCATGTCTCGTATAGCAACATTCTTTGGATTTGAGTGTGTGTGTGTGTGTGTGTGTGTGTGTGTGTGTGTGTGTGTGTGTGTGCGTGTGTGTGTGTGTGTGTGTGTATGTGTGTGTATGTGTGGCTCGTATTAGGAGCCATTGGGCAAACAAAACATTAATATATCCTTATCACTACATTTCTTTCATAAAAAAAGTCTCCTACTTCAGATCCATCGTACTAAAATAAATCATTTGCTCCATATATTCATTTTCATCATCATAAATATTCTCTTATACTTATACTACGGTAATAATTATAATAATTAATGCCCATAGTAAGTGTTTTATGTTGTATTAAACATAACAGTGGTTCGATAAATCTGTGTTATTTGCTAAGTGTTTGACATGAGAACAGTTACACCGTTTGTTAATATTTGTTGTCCATTACGTAACATTGTAAGAGAAAAAAATATTTTGTTCAGCTTATTCTCCTTGGATCTGTGAATGTTTTACTTATTCACTAGGAACTAGGTGTCATATTTATCATTTTTGTTTCTCTTGCTTCAGTGATCAGCTTAAAATCTAAGCATAGAACTTTTTCAAATGCTTGTGTGGATATAAACCTCTCACTCTTCCCGAGTGTACTGTAGATAATAAATAACTTCCCTCGTGCGGAATTTGAACAATTCTGAAGGGTCCAGAAAATAGATGTTGCCACTTTTTATTACGTTTTATGATAGCTGATGGTTTAGGATGATTTCGCAGAAGTACTAGGTCTCCGATATTAAATGTTTGTGTTCTTTTCAGCTGCTTATCATAGTAGGCTTTTCTTTTTATAGCTGCATCAGTTAGGGCTACTAATATTTGTCTTACCTTTTCTTCCAGTGATACGTCACCTCGGAGAAATTTTGGTATCGGTTTTACCCATTCGTTTGTCTCTTTGGTTTGTAAAACTATATCGGTGGGTGTATAGGGTGTAGAATACAAAGGTAGGTTGTTAACCACTTGCTCAAATAGATGTTTGTTTGTTGGAAGCATATGTTCTGATGAAGCGATTTAATTCACGGAACATGCGTTCCATTGGTTTGGCAGAAGGATTGTAACGTGAAATGAGAATGTGATTCAGGTAATTTTTATGAATGAAATCTTTCCATGCGTGACATGTGAAAGTTTTTGCATTGTCGGACAGAATTGTCGTCGGCTTCCCGACAAAAGGGAAATAGTCGCGCTCCAGGCGCCGAATCACTGCTTTTGCGGTAGTAGTTTTTTAAGGCGTATAACTTCACAAATTTTGAAAACACATCATAGATGCCAAGAATGTGTTTGACGCCTCCGCGTCCAATCGGAAGAGGTCCTGCAGTATCAATTGAAACTAATTGAACAGGTTTATATGGCAAGATAGTATGAAGCGGCATCTTGTTTGACTGATTGTTAGGCTTGCATTTCTGACAGATTAAACAGGATTTCAATGTGTAATGGATTTTTCGTGACATATTCGGAAAATAACAGTATTGCTTAAGCTTACGGAGACACTTCAGTGCGCCAAAGTGTCCCCAAACTCTATGAGTGTGCCAAATTAGAGATTTTTCATATGTAGCAGGTATGCAAACACACCAGAGTTGCGATTGTACATTTCTACGAAAGAAAAGTACTCCTCTGTAGACTTTGTAGTGTTGATTTAGATGTGCATCTGAATTGTCTGTAATTTGTGTGATAATTTTCCTCCACCTGTCATCTGCTTGCTGTAATACCTGCATGTTTTTGCACATATCTAAATAATATGTTCTAAATTCCATGTCCTTCATGAGCATTATCTTAAATTCTGTGTTTGACTCAAGATAGTCTTCAAATTCTGGTAAACCCTGGGGAAGTCTGGAAAGTGCATCAGCTATGACATTATCTGATCCTTTAATGTGTTCAATTTCAAAATCGTATTCTTGTAGTATCATGGCCCATCTGGCTAATCTATTGTGTAATAGTCTGCATGACATCAAAAAGCTAAGTGCCTGATGATCACAGAAGACTCTTGTATGTTTACCAAAGATATAATGATGAAACTTTTTGAATGCCCAAACAATTGCAAGAAGTTCTAACTCTGTGGTTGAATATCGACGTTCGCACTCAGTGAGCGTGCGACTAGCAAAACGTTTGACTTTTAGGGACTGTGGATCCAGATTATTTGAAATTTGGAACAGACACGCCCCAACCCCAAAATTTGACGAGTCCGTAACAATACAGAAATCCTGTGACATGTCAGGGTGGTTTAATATGTCTGAGTTAACAAGGGCTTGTTTAATTTTGTCAAAGTCTTGCTGACACTGTTCTGTCCAATTCCAAGGGTTGTTTTTTCGAAGAAGTGAAAGAAGAGCAGTACTATTGAGTAGTTGTTGTGGCACAAAGCGCCGACAAAATGAACATAAACCGTAGAAGGCTTTTAATTGCTTCCTATTGCGAGGTGCAGGAAAATTTTGAATTGCTTTAATTCTTTCAGGGTCAGGAACAATGCCCGTGGGTGAGATAATGTGCCCAAGAAATTTGATTTCAGTTTTAACAAACTTAGACTTTTTCAAGTTGACAGTTACTCCAGATGACAGAAATTTATCTAACACTCTTTCAAGTAGGATGACATGTTCTTCCCATGTAGAAGTAGCAACAAATATGTCATCAACGTAAACTGTAATATTATCTAGTAATTCCGGACCAAGTACTGTATCAAGTGCTGTGATAAAGACACCAGAGCTCACATTTAGACCAAAAGGCAGTACCTTAAATTGGTACGATCGTCCTGAGAAAATGAAAGCAGTATATTTACGAGACTCTTCTGATATAGGAACCTGCCAATATGATGCTCTAAGATCAAAACTTGATAGATATTTGACTCCATAGAACTTCTGAAGCTGTTCTTCTAAGTTTTCTGGCCTAGTTCTAACTGGAATGATAATCTTATTGATTTGACGTGCATCAAGCACAAGACGAACAGACCCATCTGATTTAAAAATTGCAAGAAGAGGACTGGAATACTGTGACATTGAAGGTTCTATTATGTTCCATCTAAGCATACGGTTAATTTCTGCTTTGACAGCTGGTTGTTTTGCCCAAGGTATAGAATATGTTTGCCAACAGAATGCTTCACGAGGCTTAACTTGCATGTTATACTGATATGTCCTAATTACACCTGGCCTTTTGTCAAATACTCGTATGTACTTGTGTAGCAAGTGGAGAAGTTGTTGTCTCTGACTCTCTGTGGCATTAGTGGATTCGTTAACCTTTTGAACTATAGATTCAAGAGATTCAGTTTCAGATTCCTGAATTCCAGTATAATTTTCAACTTGCATTTGATTAACAGTGACTTGCTTCAACCTAACAGAGTTACAAGATTTTCTTGGTGTCACTTCCTTCTTAGTCTGATTCAAAATACAGACACAGTGGTTTACTGTCAAATAACATTTACCTTCCTTAAAATCTAATTTTGCTTCTCGACTTTGAAGATATTCTAAACCAAGTATACAGTCTTCTATGACAGCATCTACTACAAGGAATGAGCAAGTATCAATTTCAACACAGATTTGTAGTTGAACAAGTGTTTGTAACTTAACTGGCTTAGATTTTGCATCTACTGCACCAATGATTTTGCAGTTCTGTACAGGAAAGGTAGGTAACCTCTGAATGTTGTTTATGCGTTTAAATAGACTGTAAGACAATACATTAACAGCTGCTCCAGTGTCAATTAAAATCGATGTAGGTATGTCTCCTACTGTTATTAAGATGTGTGCTTGATAGGCAACTATAGGTACTTTGTTTTGTTGTGTTTGTTCCTGGAGTAGCTCTTCCCTGATATCGATTCCTTTATTGTAACGCAGCATATTTACTGTGAGAATTGTGCCCTCACTGCCTCTGTCGCTCAATGTCGGAGGGCCAGACACGAGCCGATTTAGTTTGACTTCTGCGTCCCGTTAGAATGTCTTTGAGGTTTATTTAAAGTCTCTGTCACGTCAGTTGTAGTCACGGTCGATTCATTTTGTGTCCAGTTTGTTTGATCTGTACTGTCAGTCGTCATCGTTGCTACTGGTATTTGATTGACATTTGGTTGTTGTGCAGGAGTAGTAGAAAAGTTCGGAATTTGTTGATTACCGTTATTGTTAGGAAAAAAAATCTGTTTCTGTTATTATTGTAGTAGTTTCCATTACGCCAGAGCGGTTGTGTGTTACCATTATATTGGTTAGGGAAAGTAGCTGCATTGTTATTGAAATTATTATTATTGTGATTGAAGTAGCCCGGATGAAATCTGTTGTCACGACGGCGTCGGTAATACTGACCGCCGTTAGGTACGTTTCGTATTGCGTTTCCACTGTTTACTCCACTAGTCACTTGTTGCATTTGCGGCTGTCCGGTATTGCTAATAAATGACTGTTGCGGTAACATCTGTGGAGGGCGTGACATGTTTTGATTATTAGGCTGCAGCTGGCTGACATGAGTCAGCTGATTACTAGGATAGTTGAAGTAATTATTTGCGTTACCGTTATTATTTCTTGCTCGGTCATCTTCAAAGATTGAATCTAGTGTGTCCACCTCAGTGAGAAAAGTTTCTAAGTTTTGTGTTGAAACGTGTGTTAGTTGCAACCGCAATCGTGTAGGCAATTTGTTTATTAATACGCGTAGTACTTCCCTGTGCGAGAGGGGGTCATCAAAGAATTTAGCTTTGTTTACGTACTTCTCGAAATATCTCCGCAGACTCCCGTTTCGTTCATTGAAAGGTTGCGGATTATAATCTTCATTTCGAAACCTTTCTTGCACAGCAGGCGACCAAAAGGTGGCTAAAAATGCCCGTTCGAACGCACCATAAGTTTCACAACTCTGTAGGGCTTCTGCAGCCCAGATTCCCTCTTCACCTTGAATGTATCCGACAACAAATCTTATCTTTCTTTTTTCGGACCACGATTCAGGTAATAAACCTCTAAAAGATTGCAGGAAAATGACTGGGTGCACAGTACGGTTCTCATTAATAAAGATTTGAAATTGGTGGTGCTTTATCATACTTTCGTCAAGTTCTTCGGCAGTAGCATGATTTCGTGGTGAATAAGAGGGGGGTATGTTTGATTTCATTTCCCTACCTAGTCGATCAAGGTCATTAGAGGTCGTCAAGCAAAAGTCAGTCTGCGTCCTGTCTGACGTCAAATTGTTAGATGTACCCGGATTATATGGAGAGCTTGGAATATTTGTTGCAATTATCATTTGAGCCGCGATTTGATTTTGCTGTTCCTCTACTCTGTCTAATTGTTGCTTGGTGGAATTTTGCAACTGCTCTAAATCATGTTTCGTGTTGGCCTGCAAATGATTAATTTGATCGGTCAAGCCTGAAATCTGATTGTTTGTAGCATGTGTAGATGTTTGTAAATTGTTAATTTGTTGCGACATGTTCGCATGTATAGCATTCGTAGATGCTTGCAAATTGTTAATTTGTTGCGACATGTTCGCAAATAATATCTCAAATCGTTTTAACCAATCTTCTTGCGGATTTTCAGATTGGTGTACTGTCTGTGTGGGAAAATCTGTTACGTGTGATGTGGTTGCAAGATTTTCCTCCACTATGTGTGGAATCATTTCGATTGATCTCGCAGCCACATTATTTTCAACATTTTGCGCGGGCTGTGAAACATTAGTATTTTGTTCTGACTCCATTGTAGTAATTTGTCTACGGGTTTTAACCATACTAATAAATTATCAAAAATTTGGAATAGTGTGGGGAACCTACACACTTCACACGCAAAAAATTTCTTTTATCAGCACTGTTGAGAAACAATTAAATCACTATTAATATTCGTCACACGCATGCGAGACGCTTCGAGTGAGAGACAAGCGAGGATCGCTTTGTTATATCGATTTAGCAGCCATGTTGGCCATTTTTCCAACTTGTGATTTAAAATAAATATCTCACTACAAAAGAAATTTTGAAAATAGATTTTTGCTAATAGAATGAGGTACTGAATGTGAAATTGCGTACTTGCAAAGACTAAGAGGAAGTAGAAAGCACCAAATAAGCGAAATAATCAGTCTGTCCTTACCTGTGTTACAATTTTCATTGTTGGCTGCTGTTGAATTTCTCGTGATCGGGTGTGGCTCCAAATTTTTATTTTATTATTCTCCGGGTAGTAATTATGATTCTCACGTCACAATCGGTCAGCAGTTGTTCATGAAAAATAAACACATTATGCAGATTAGATGTCATACATTGGTGAATGATTACAAATATAAAAAAAATTTCAAACAATGGTATAATTAATTCACATAAAATTACAATTTTTTTTTACAACGAATCGAAGTCCTGTCACAATGGGCGCCAATTCTTATGTAATGTTACTTTTTTTTTATATCGCTGGTGTTGTCACAAGATCAATGTTGAAAACCGGAATTGAAATTTAAATAACCGTAAGATCAGCAATGAATATTAATTTTTGAAATGGTTTCAGTTCTCAGTAGCAATGTAAGTTAAAAATTACGACAACACCAGAAAGAACTATTACATAAGAAAATAGTGGAATAAGTTACCTGGTATGCATTGATTGGTGGAAGCTGTGACACTGCAGTTGAACCTGTATGAATTGATTAATATCTTCGTTCTCGTAAACTGATGCTTGGTTTCATGACTATTAATTATTAAAGTTTTAAGACTGTGTGTAATTTTGATCACTGTGGTTATCAAAAGTTAAGGAAATTATCGGACTTCGCTTTTAACAGAATGAAGATATCCTGCAGGCATTGAATTCAATGTTTAACACAAAATGAGAGTAAATAAATTTTGCATTCTTTTGTCATCATGAGACAATAGGCAACGATGACCAAGCATCAATTTACTAATATTGCTGAAAATAAATCAATTAAATGAAAGATGGGGAGAAATAGTCATTATTTAAATGAAATAGGAATTCCAAATGAACGTTAAAGTTTATTAAGTAAAAGGGTGCTAACCAGAGCTCACACTTACATGATTATGGAGGTCGAGTAAAATACGTCCGCTCAGTACAAAGGTAGAAAAACGAAAGACGACAAGCGATTCCGTTTTCTCTCCAGATCGTTTGAAATAGTTGAAGGTATAACTTGAAACAAGGATAATCAGAGATTTATTGGCAGAGAGAACGGATGCTAGCGACAAGCGTCGCAGATATAATTTTCAATAAAAAATATTAATGTATCGCTACAGCTCCGCGGCATCTTGTGTATAACATCATTTTATTATCTTTTCATTTATTTCAGTTTTATGTAATCAGAAACGAAGTTACTTTTTATAAATCATTTGAATGTAAACTATGTATATTACAGAGAAAAACCATGAAGATGGCCCAAGATAGAAGCCGGTTGGTAATAAATAACCTGTATTGCACTCTAGTCTGGTTTTTATACATTAAATCATCATCCCAACGGAACAAAATGTTTCCAAAAATATGTCCTTTTTCAGTGAAGTTTGAGTCCCAACATTCAAAAGCCTTGACACCTCGGACACTTGCACGAACCAGGTCATCCATTGTATAGGTTTCGGGCAGTTTTGTGAAAATCATAGGTGATTAAAGTCTTTTAGTTTTCCACATTCACAGGTTACATCTCAAATGATGTATCGCAACCACAGAAAATTTTGCTTGTTCCGTGTCACTCCAGTTTTCAGTCTGTTCAAGGTCTTACATGAGTGGTATGGTAGGTGGTAACCATGTCCACGTTCTTCTTTAAGATTTTGTACTTGTTTTCCATATGACTTGTTTCGCCATTATTGTATTCTACGAGATGAAGGTGTTGAGACGATCGCTTCCTTTGTTCCGAGGTAGCTCTCTCATTATTTCAGCCTGGGGGCAGGTGTTGCACTTCCAAACTTGGGATGTCTGGAGTCGTTCTCGGGTCTCTTCTTCTCGACTTATAGGTGTGCTATACCTACAAGATGGTAAAGTTTATCCATACGAGATGGCCGAAGGCAACCTGTTATAATGCGTTCCGTCTCGTTGAGGGCGACGTCAACCTGCCTGGTGTGTGCGGAGTTCCGCCAGACTGATGCTGTGTATTCTGTGGAGAAACACACAGCTAGAGCTAGTGTTCGTTGCACATTGGTTTGGTGGTTATGAGCTTCCGTTGCGTCCAGAGACTTAAGGCTAGTGACATATAAATATCTTACGTATTTACTCGGTTATAGTACCCGCCTTTTATACCAATGTTTTTATTTCTGAAAATGGGAAGGGTACTATAGGCGGAAACTCCGTAAATTCAATAGTGCATTCGGTTGATTCAGGATGGTTATACTTGTTGATACGTTTGTCAGACTTTGTATGAAATGCATTTATATTAATATTAATTGGTTATTCAATGTGTCACAGTTTCCATCGCAAAAGTCCACCTGTGTTATGCTTTTCTTACGTGGCAGGTCATTGCTAGTAGAAGCTATGTGCTGTACCTTAAGTACGAAAACCCTTAAATTTACGGGCTGCCGCACTGATACCATTATTCTTTGTAAATTCGATAGATCT
Source organism: Locusta migratoria (assembly GCA_026315105.1). Classification (NCBI taxonomy): domain Eukaryota; kingdom Metazoa; phylum Arthropoda; class Insecta; order Orthoptera; family Acrididae; genus Locusta; species Locusta migratoria. Next base: position 207,725,972 of record CM048744.1, on the reverse strand, counting down.
TAATTTAAACAATGCCGTAAAGCTGATCCGCCGGTATCCCCTTTCATATGTTGTTCACAGTATAAATCTGAATTCAACATTAATTTCGAGGCGAATAGAGATTGTGATTAGTGGTAGAAAACTTTTGTTACCGTTGTGTCGTGAAAATACCATTGTTCCAGGAGCGAGCACTAGAAAATGGTACTTAATTTCACGTAAATTACAGCTGTCGATTTCGCGTGACTAGCAAATTTATAATTTTTTTCGTATTTTGAACTGAAAATGGACAGGATTGGGGGGGGGGGGGGGTGTAAAATATGCATTGGTGTACTATAGCCGAGTAAATACGGTAGTGGCTCATTTCACATCATTTCATTAGAAACAAGTTTAACACTTTGAGGCATAGATAAATAAATGCTGAATTTCATGTGGAAACGTATTGAAATAATTCAGCATACTATAAGGAAATGTAATACTTTATTAATTTTTTTGTACATTTCCTTACAAATTAGGGAGGTGGCTTCAATTGAAGCTACTGCGTCAAATGCTCATAATAAGTATAAAAACACACGGCATACCCATAACAGCCTCAAAAAAATTACTTATGGAAAAGAATGTACGAATTCCTGTCAGACGACAAACATAAGCCTACACCACATGTTTTACAATGCCATCTGGATCTATGAGAGGTCTTTTTCGAACTACAGTACGCACAACGTTTTGGAGGACCATTCTGCGGCATGTGTTTTGCTTCAGACTTTCTCCATTGGCACATGTGGTTTGAATGTCTTACAGGGTTGTGTACTACCTGATGGACCTGGTAAACCAGATACAACAATCCTTCTAATTTCTTTGAGTCTTACACTTTTATGGGTGTTGCACAATGTGTACAAAATTAAGAATTTACAACATATATATCTACAAAGCACCAAAACCATCGTAGCCAGGACCTTGTTGCTTTTCTATCAGTTGCATAGAAATGTCGTAACATGTCAGCTTCGTCAATACATCCCAAATCCGGATGATATGCCTTAGCCATGGCGGAACAAGAAATTAGCTTTACAGTGACATCAACCTCCTTTCTCTTTACAACAGAAACATCATCTGGAGAATTGATGGTTGATAAAAACGTTACAGTGTGTTTGTCTTTCCATTTTATACAGGCTAGGCCATCATTCCTTGCTGAACAATCAGAATCACTTCTACTGAGTTCTTTATCATGCTTCAATTGTAACAAGCCTTTGCAATCACATGTGGCAGTAACACAACTAGGTAGCCCACGTTATTTTAGCTCTCCTACTAATGGCACAAAAGCACGTTGGCTCCGAATGAAGCCACCATGGAAATGCGAATATTGTCCTATATATATATATAGATATATTTGTTGTGTGTGGTTGTATAATTCAATATTAACAACATTTTCATAAATATATACCTATGAACATACCTTATATATTCTCAAAGAAAAAACCCGACTGCAGTTATTAGATTCGAAGGGCATGGAAGGGAAGCATTAGTTGGGAAGGGAGTAAGACCGGGTTGTAGTCTTTCTCCGATGTTATTCAATTCGTACATAGAGCAGGCATTGAAGGAAAGCAAGGAAAATTTTGGAATAGGGATTAAAGTTCAGGCTGAAAAACTAAAACCATTGCGTTTTGCTGATGACATTGTAATTCTGTCACAGACAGCAAAGGACCTGGAAGAACAGTTGAATGGAATGGACAGTGTGTTCAAGAGAGTGTATAAAATGAACATTAACAAGAGCAAAACAAAGATTATGGAATGAATTCTTAGAATGAAGGAATTGGATTAGGTAACGAAACAGTGAAGGTGGTAGTTGAGTTTTGTTACTTGGGTACTACAGTAACATATGGAAGTCGTAATGGAGAAGATATAAAATGCAGAATGGCAATGGGAAGATAAGCATTTTTGAAAAAGAGAAATTTGCTAACATCGAATATTAATTTAAGTGTAAGAAAGTCTTTTCTGAAGGCATTTGTGTGGGGTTTTGCCTTGTATGGGAGTGAAACATGAACGATAAACAGTACGGACAGGAAGAAAATAGAGGCTTTGAAATGTGGTGCTACAGAAGAATGCTGAAGATTAGGTGGGTAGATCGCATAACTAATGAAGAGGTACTTAACAGAATTGGTGAGAAAAGGAATTTTTGGCACACCCTGACTAAAAGAAGGGATCGATTGGTAGGACACATTCTTAGACATCGAGGAATCGTAAATTTAGCATTGGAGGGAAGTGTGGGGGGTAAAAATCGCAGAGGGAGACCAAGAGACGGATACAGTAAGCAGATTCAGACATATTTATGTTGCCGTTCTTATAAGGAGATGAAAAGACTTGCTCAGGATAGAGTAGGATGGAGAGCTGCATCAAACCAGTCTCCGGACTGAAGACCATAACAACAACAACAACAACATGCTCAAGAAATATTTACTTGGGTAAATTGAACAGTAGCTACAATGACTGATACAAACACAGGTATTCGCAACTTTCTTATGAAAACAAAAGAAACTCTGGACGAAGTTACACAAAATTGTCACAAATAGCGAAACTAAGCTGAATGCACTAAAAGTGGCTCCAGTTGAAACAACTGTGTCAGCCGGCTGGAAAAGAATAAAAGCTAAGGTGGACTAAAAAATGAGTCCACTATGCCTCAAAGGCTTAAATTGATCTGTGAAAAACATAACTGAAGTCGAAGCGTCTACTCGGCTTGTAAAATTGAAAATGACCCAGTACTGAGCCCTGAGGTCGTACAGCAGCAGGCTGAAAACTCATTTCCCTTCTGTTGGCTTAGTTCACACATGAGTCGTAAACAGCGGTTCTACACGCGGGGGATGCGTCTGCGGCGGACTGGGCCTTTTTCCCCTGGGGCAGCCGTAATGGCGGAGACGGCGCGTCTGGCAGCCACCGTTAAATGGCACGGAAATCGCCGCGGGACCCGCCGTCTCTCAGCTCGTCCCTTCTCTCACCCTGCCGCTCTTTGTGCGCCGCTTCTCTTCTGCGTTTATTCCCATTTTCCTTTTAGCCCGGCCGGCTCCGGGCCGCGGGTTTTCATGCAAAGTCTCCGGGCACCGTGGGATGAGGTGGCCAATGTTCCGTGAAATATATCCCTACCCTGATCTTCCGTGATCAGAACGTTCCGGGTATTTCCATTACGAAAGGGAACGTTTGAGTTCTTAAGCACTTAGAATTACATGTTCCTTCTCCCTTGTATGAAACAGGAAGAAAATTACCTTTTTCCGTTCGCTTGTGATAGAATTTCGTTATCATTTGACTTAGATGCTTTATTTAAAGCCATAATGACATTTAATTTTTGAGCATTACTGTACGTGAATACTTAAATTACCGATAACAGCTATGAATTGTTTTACAATTGCAAATATTGTGTACTTAAGTACATGTTTCTAGTCTCTGGCTCATCATCAGAGCCGGCCGCGGCGGCCGAGGAGACTAAGGCGCTCCAGTCATGGTCTTCACGGTCACTACGGTCGGGGGTTCGAATCCGCCCTCGGGCATGGATATTTGTGCCGTCCTAGTTCGTAAGTAGTTCATAAGTAGTTTGTAAGTTTAGGGACTGATGACCCCGTAGTTAAGTCCCATAGACTATACAAACATTTGAACATTTATCATCATCAGACGATTCTGGTATTACAAAAATTAAAACAACACATTAGAAACGAGGAAATGCACACTGTAAACCATCAGCTGTTTATCTTATATGCACCTTTCAGCACACTGTCCATTCCGTTCAATTGCTCTTCCAGGTCCCTTGCTGTATCTGACAGAAGTACTATCTCGTCGGCAAAACGCAATGTTTTTAATTCTTCGCCCTGAACTTTAATTCCTTCTCCAAATTTCGCCTTGATTTCCTTTATAGCTTGCTCAATGTAAAAATTGATTAACAATGGAGAAAGAAGAAGAGGAATTTACTGGCTTCAAATATTAATGTAACTGCAAGAAAGTCTTTCATGAAGGCTTTTGTGTAGAGTGTTACCTTGGGCGGAAGTCAAACATGAACGATAAATAGATCAGACATGAAGTTGATAGAGGTTTTCCACATGTGGTGGTACAGAAGAATGCTCGTGATTAGGTGGATAGACCGCATAACTAATGAGGAAGTACTGAGCAGAATTGAGAAAAAAAGTAATTTTAGACATACCTAAAAGAAGGATTAGACTGGTAGGACACATTCCTGAGACATAAATGAATTTATCATTGGATGGAAGTGTGTGCGGTAAAAATCGCAGAAGAGAACCTAGAGATGAACACAATAAACAAATGGATGAAATTCGTATGAGATGAAGAGACTTGCTCAGGATATAATATGGTGGAGAGCTGCATCACAATCAGTCCCCGGACTGAAGGCCACAACTTCAACCGTCGGATAATGGCACTCAATAAAGTATCGTTAACAGGTTACTTGTATTACCACTACCAGTCACAAATTGTGATACAACTGTAAACATTGTTTCTTTAACAACATGTTTCGAGGCTGCCCCTCATCTTCAGGATATTCTGGCATTTCAAGAATTACAATAATACTTCGGAATGGTTTTACATTAACAGGATCTTTCTATCTGAAGCAATAAACCTGCGATGAAGGAAAAAGGTAATCTATGGGAGAAAGACTACAACCCTGTCTTACTCCCTTTCCAACCAATGCATCCCTTTCATGCCCTTCAACTCTGACAACCGCTGTCTGGTTTTTGTACAAGTCGTACATAACCTTACGCTCCCTATATTTTACTCCTGCTTGCTTCAGAACTTTAAAGAGTTTATTCCAATCAACATTGTCAAAAGCCTTCTCCAAATCTACAAAAACTAGAAATGTAGGTTTGCCTATTCTTGATCTATCTTCTAGGATAAGCCGTAAAGTGAGTATTGCCTCCCGAGTTCCTACATTTCTCCTGAACCCAAACTGATCTTCCCCGATTCGGCTTCTACCAGTTTTTCCATCCTTCTGTTTATAATTCGTGTTAATATTTTGCAACCATGACTTATTAAACTGATGGTTCTGTAGTTTTCACACCTGTCTGCACCTGCTTTCTTTGGAATGGTTATTATAACATTTTTCTTAAAGTCTGAGGGTACTTCGCCTGTCTCATACATCTTACACACCAGGTGAAACAGTTTTGTCATGGCTGGTTCTCCCAGAGACTTCAGTAGCTCTGAGGGAATATCATCTACTCCAGGGGCCTTGTTTCGACTTAGATCTTTCAGGGCTCTGTCAAATTCTTCTATCAGTACACTATCTCCTACTTCATCTTCATCTACATCCTCTTCCCTTCCTACAATATTATCTCGAAGTTCATTTCCTTTGTAGAGCCCCTGTATATACTCTTTCCACCTTTCAGCTTTCCCTTCTTTGCTGAGAACTGGTTTTCCATCAGTGTCCTTGATATTCATAGAGCTGTTTTTCTTATCTATCTCGTCAACAAAAGAAAATACGAAAGTATTATTGCCGAGCGGGAGTAGCCTAACGGTCCGGTGCGCTACGTTGCGGATCGCGAGGCCTCACGCGTAGGAGGTTCGAATCCTCCCTCAGGCATGGATGTGTGTATTGTCGTTAAGGTAGTCTACCTTAGTTTAAGTAGTTTGTAAGGTACGGACTAATAACCACGCAGTTGGGTCCGATAGATTTACAAACATTTGAACAATTCGGAAAGTATTATTCACTCCGCAATTCACTTAAAGGTGCGTTGCGAGCAGGGATCAACATTGTCGAACACCAGTGACGTAGAGAAACAAATTAGACAACGAATAATATTTGCTAATCAGGTGTACTAGAGTTTTAGGCATCTATTCATGTCAGGTATTGTTCCCCAGCAGAGCAAGATTCAGCTATATGTGTCACTAGCGGACTAGTTATCTGCCGGCCGCGGTGGCCGAGGGGACTAAGGGACGGTTTGCACGGCCACTACGGTCGGGGGGTTCGAATCCCCCCTCGGGCATGGATATTTGTGCCGTCCTAGGGACTGATGACTCCGTAGTTAAGTCCCATAGACTACACAAACATTTGAACATTTGAACTAGTTATCTTGCACTGTTGCGAGACACTGACAAGTACACAGACAGTGGAACAGTAAACCTATGAATTTGAGGGTAAGATCTTACGGAATATCTATGGCCCAGAAAACAATAAAGAAGATGACGGGAAAGAAACGTAAGAATATTACTATCGGTGTTTCAAACAAGCTCATACTACTGTAGTGATTTCAAGAAGGATACAGCTATGAGTACGGCTTGTTCCTCGAGCCGAGAGCGATCTCCCCATCACTGTATTGGAAGAGCAGCCAAGTAGTAGACGTCCTGGAGGTCGTTCGTAAACGAGGCGAAGGAATCAACGTTAGTGACCAACAGAATCAATCAGATTTAGCAGCAACTACTGAAGGTGCGCAGAACTGAAGTAAACTGGCAATCATATGCAACCAGTTTCTGTGTGGTTCCAATTACATTTATTTATGAGTTCTGGAATCTGTGTGTTCATCATTTAATTATTGAATGAAGACTCCGTTGGCAGCGGTGTGCAGCACGACCACATCACTATACTTAGCAGAAGACACTTCAGCGGTGTTTGCAATACTAGCTGATTATTTGTATTTCCAAATCGATTTCGACTACATTCATTATGTTTCATGTTGGTTTATTTGCATGTTTTTGTCTTCTGCTATGGACCTAAATGTCCAGTCTAAGAGAATAACTGATCCCTCGCAATGATGCTAGATCGTCAGTTTTGCCGATACGACCACATTAAATGACTCCTCACAAGGAGACTGAGAGGACCCTTAATTAGTTCAAATGTTTGTTAAGTTTATGGAACTTAACTGTGAGGTCATCAGTCCCTAAACTTACAAACTACTTATGAACTACCTTACACTAAAGACGGCAAAGCACCCATGCCCGAGAGGGGATTCGAACCCCCGACTGGGTGCGGCCTCGCGCATCGTAGCATAGCGCCTCAATTCGCTTGGCCACTCCGCCGCGGCCCCGTAATTAGTCCACTACAAAGTACACAGAGGCTTGTCCAAAATTGACACTTGAAAGACACTAATATACGGACCTTTACAGGATTTTCAAAGTATGTACAATTAATTGTATAGGATTAATCGTCACTCTTCAGGATGCATCTTCGCAACTTTATGTGAAAGATTCGAATTGAGTAATAAATAAGATGAATCGAATCGACATAAGGAACGTTGACGGTTTTAGGATTGAAAAATGAGACTTGCATGGAACACGCAATTAAAAAGTCCAATGACACGCAACCGTAGTGAAAACGTAGTTAGTTTCCTTTTTAGGAAAAGATTCAAAACTTTGGCCCTTCGCAGTACAGTTGATACAAACACACGACACTCGCCCATGTGCAACTGACCCGTTAAAAACCATTAATCAAGAAATGCAAGAATTGGAAAACAAGTGATTACTACAAAAGTGCGCTAATTATTGAACTTACAAGAAGATTTGCATCTGCTTTGCAGTAAACGCAACACGCCCACGCTTTTGGATAAGCAGTCACAAAAAACGTAATGAACAACAACAATGTACAATTCTAAGGTACAAAATGTACGTTCAATTTTGATTTAAACCTTTCATGCGCGAATTATCAACCCGGCAATGAAAAAAATAATCCTGATACATTATTTGGTAACTTAGACCTATCCTGTGCAGAATTCAACATAATTAAAAGATGACAGAAATGAGACAAACATTGTCCTCATTTGAGGATGCGACGCATTAGAGGGTTAAAAACTCTAATACCTATAACAGCCATAAACAACTAAATAGTCCTTTACTCTAAAAACATTCGTTCACATCAAGTCTGAATTAGTTTCACAGATGTTCAGATTTCAAATGTTTGTAAACCTCTTGGACAAAACTGCAAAGGTCATCAGCCCTTTGGCTTGCAAAGTACTTAAACTATACTAAGGACATCACACACACCCATTCTCGAAGGAGGACCCGAACCCTCAGACAGCGAGCAACTCGAGTTGCGAAGCAAGGCGCCTTAGAGCGCTCAGACACTCTACCACGGCAATTTGTTTCACTAAACACTTAATAGCTTCGAATCTTACCATTCTATTTCTCTTCCTCTGACAAATGTACCTCCTCTATATCTGTCTTACGACATTCTATCGTCTTATGTCTCTGCTTGATGTGAGCAACACAATCTGTAAGGGCATAACGAGGAAATTCCTAAATTGTAATAGGGCTGATGTTCACAATATGAAACATGGTTACTGTACTTTGCAAAGTCATTTTTATTATTAAGTTCACTATTACTGCTATTATTATAATTTTTGATTCTTATAAATTTCCAAAGTATTATTATTACAAATATATTATATTAATAATCTGTATTTTTTTCACTTCAATACTTGTATTATATATTGTCTCTCTATTATGTACTAAAGAAATTGTTCACCTTATGTAATCCAGGTTAAATAAATGCATAAATAATATACAGTCTCCTTTACTCTTCAAATGTTTGTTAAGCTTATGGGACTTATCTGCGGGGTCATCAACTTACACACAACTTATGAAATACCTTATACTAAAGACGACACAAACATCCATACCCTAGGGGGGATTCGAACCCCCGACGGGGCGCTGCCTCGCGCATCGGAGCACAGCGCCTCAATGCGCTTGGCCACTCCATCGCGGCTGCTTTAATCTACGCTGATTTAGTGGAAGAGACAATTCCTTCACAAAAGATGAATGTTTTCTATCATAATTGTCGATAGCAAAGTAAACACAGTCAAAGTGTTGATTAAAAAGATATATAATGAAAAAAAAAGAGACAAGGGAATAACGTTTTAAATCTATTCAGTCTCACGGAAATATTTCTTGTAAATTTACCTTATCCTCGTTCAGTGAAACGATATTGAAAATCAATGAGAGGTGGAAAATAATTGTTACACTGCACATTTATTTTGACATTAAAAGATAGGAACTACTTATGATAACCTTACTTAAACGATACTTGATCTACTATGAAATTTCTGACCGTACCTGGATGACAACTGAAAACGCATTGTGCGACAACAGAAAAATATTAAAGCCTTAAAAGCTTAGCGTTTAATGTCCATCCACAGAGCTGTTATTGGAGCTCACACTCAGATTTTACGATAATAATGGGGAAGGAAACCGGTCGTCCCCTTTGAAAGGAGCAATCCCAACAGTTGCCTTGAGTGATTTTGAGAAAGGACGAAAACTTAAATCAGGATGACCGGAGGTGGATTTGAATCATTGTCCTGCCAAATACCAGTGCTGTTTGCTACCACTTCGCCACAATGGAAGAAAAACTGCCAATGTTAAACAACAAACTAAAGAGCCAGGAACATAAAATTGGCGTGCTGTCAGAGTGAAATAAAATAAAATAAGAAACTGTAAAAAAAATTATCTCGCTGGGATAACAGTGCGTCATGTAGCACTACTGCTTACCGAAAGATTACAAATCAAATGTTCAAATGTTTGTAAAGCTTATGGGACTTAACTTACGTGGTCATCAGTCCCTAAACTTACAAACTACTTACGAACTAGCTAATACTAAGGACGGCACAAATACCCATGCCCGAGGGGGGATTCGAACCCCCGACCGTAGTGGCCGTGCAGACCGTGACTGGAGCGCCTCAGTCCCCTCGGCCACCAAGGCCGGCGAAAGATTACAGATATGCCAAATATGCCATCAGAGAAGGCTTGAGTCAAAGCAGCCAGCCAGTCAGCGAACACGTTGTCTCAAGTCTTCTCGTGGCCTACGAGAAAGACAGGCCCCAGCGCAGTCGTCATGCCACGTAAGCAAGGTAGTTTCGAGCCGGCGCGATCGCTAGCTCAGTGGCTGCCCGCTATGAGGCAGTGGGCAGTGCCCCAGCGGCCGGCCAATCGGGTAGCGATCGGGCCGGCTAGGAACTACCACGGCTAATGGGAAATACAGGCCTCAGTGCACACATCATGCCACGTAAGCAAGGTAGTTCCGAGCAGGCGCGATGGCTCAGTGGTCGGCCAATCGGCTAGCGATCGGTCCAGCTCAGAACTACCTTGCTTACGTGGCATGATGTGCGCCCTGAGGCCTGTCTTTCTCGCCGGCCATGGGAAGTACCTTACTTGTCATGACGACTGCACTGGGGCCTCTCTTTCTAGCTGGCCACAGGAAATACCTTGCTTACGTGGCATGACGACTGCACTGGGGCCTGTATTTCTCATGGGCCTCAAAGTCTTCTCGATAACGTGTCGTCACATACGCGCCACAGCTGTCTTTCTCGTTGGCTTCGAACCCGCACAGACTGCAGCGACAGGCTGAACTACACTCCGAAACAAGCGAAGGAAAAGAGTGCTGAGGTGTTAGTCACAATAGCGGGCTGTGGTTCCACGCTCCCGTGGTGGCAACGGAGCCGCAACTGCCAACACCGACTCGTCCAGTCAAATGCCGACCTCGTACTCTAGATCCAACCCCTTGCCCTACCGCAGCCATCACTCACCCCATTAACTTAGTAGCTGCGGCTAAGGCCCTATGCTCCAATGCGCGAGGCCGTTCCCCTTCGGGGGTTCAAATCCCCCCTCTCGGGCATGGTTGTTTATGTCGTCTTTAGTATAAGTTAGTTCATAAGTAGTTGGTAAGTTTAGGGACTGATGACACCGCAGTTAAGTCCCTTAAGCTTAACAAAGATTTGAACATTTGATTTGAGAACATCGTTCTACCTCCAAATCCCACTAGCTCCGATAAAACACGCAGAGAGGTTCAGACATACACAACGGATAAGTCTCGCTAGACTAAGTTGGCAGCTTATTTAATTTAATTTGATACAAATCATTGATCTGTTACCTTGGTTGTGAAACAGGCCGTAAAAGATGTTCAAATGTTTGTAAACCTGTGGGAGCCACTATTATGCTCATCGGCCGCTAGATTTACAAACTATTTAAACTAACCTGTCCTAAGGACAACAAACAAACACACACACACACACACACCCACACACACACACACACACACACACACACAAACACACACACACACACTCACACACACCCCCCAAAGGCAGGACTTGAACCTTCGGCACTCGGCGGGAAGCGGCCGCGCAGTTCCTGACGTCATCTGGCACCGCAGGGCTATTGTTCAAATGTTCAAATGTTTGTATAGTTTATGGGACTTAACTACGGGGTCATCAGTCCTTAAACTTACAAACTACTTATGAACTACTTACGAACTAGGACGGCACAAATATCCATGCCCGATGGGGGAGTCGAACCCCCGACCGTAGTAGCCGTGCAGACCGTGACTGGAGCGCCTCAGTCTCCTCGGCCACCGCGGCCGGCTGCAGGGCTATTCCCGCGCTGCATAGGCCGTTCACAATACAATTTTCATTTAACAACTTTTATGTTTTCGTTCTATTTAATTTGCAATCTTTCGAAATAACAAAAATTTTAAAATCAGTAATTAGTGGAAGTTGAAAAATAAAAGAAAATTTTGTAGGAGAATATAAAAGGATGGTAGGAGTATGGTTAGTAGGGGAGACCGGGGCACGTTGAACATAGGGGTAGGATGACCCAATAGAATTAGTTCACACAGTAGACGCTAGATCGTCTTAGGAATCAATCAGAAAGTAGGTAGCACTGTCCCTCTCCTTATACAGGGCCAATATCGCAGGCAGCCAAGTTTTGGACAAGCTGTAGTCCTTAATTGTTTTTGTGAGTGTTACAGTAAAATTCTACTCTTAGGTTAAGTGCATTATTTAACTTCTGCTTCCTTTAAGCGCAACGGGGTGAGTAGAATAATAAAAGGTCATAGTTTAAGGATTATTTCTATATGGCATTCAGACTTAATTGCTTCAATCAGTTTTCTAAAGAACAGAAGGGATTTGTGCTCATTCAGAAAGAACCCATTGTATATACACTTTGTAAGGCAGTAGATTATTTTCCGAGTTACTTAGATTTCATTAGTGCATCCTGTTTATTTATCTATCGATTAGTTCATGGGAAATTTTCAGGTTTTGAGGTTATTCGTTTTGAGGTTATTCGTTGTTAACACGTTCTACTATAAAACAATCTACGTTCTACTCAACTTATAATGGATGTTAAAAAAGAATTACATACTGCTAACATAAAGTAAATTTCACTTAGTCTTATGTCGCTGTGTTGCGGAACCGGTAACATTCAGAAATGCACTGGTCTGGTTGTTTTATGGTGCAACTTCTTCCTCCTGTGGGATCGCGACCCACAGGTTTGAAAACACTGATTTATAGAATCGGATTCATCAACCCGGTAACCAATCAGTTACAAAAATTTTCCAACACGTACAATATAATCAAGCACAATTACAACTTAGTTCACCAGCACAGTTTCAAATGACAAATTATAGATGACCCAAGTCAGTCACAATACGTTCAAAATATCACAGCGAACTGCAGAGTAACAATGAGCATAACCTTTATATACATAGGAAGAATGGTCACTCCCTGAAGTAGACGGGACTGAGGCGCTTAATCCCTCTAACAAGATACCCAGACAAACGGGCTCTCCTGAAGCAACACCAGAGGCTTAAAGTAATGAATAGTAATCCCATAAAACACATTAGTAGTACAGAAACAAGGGCGATTGTGGAAGGTAGACGGGTGTTTCGGTTGAAAGCTTCCCACTCCTAACGTGGCGTGTGTGCGTGCAGACACAGCAGTCCGTGACGTCATGCTGCAACGTCCCTAAGAACAACAAGCGAGCGAATGGGATAACACGAGAGTTACTCCCCATCCAATGAAAGCACTTACCGGAATTATTATAACAGAATTAACCAAGAAACAACAATACTGCCCCTCGCAAAGCAAACCGTACGTGACAGAAAAAAAGAGGAGACAGGAAAACAATGATTCCCCTTTACAACAGGAAAAATATCTACAGCAGATATTAAACCTGTTCTATATAATTTTATTTCCTCCTCAATGTTGCCATGGATGACGCAAAATAGTTAGCGTTTGTACCGCAATTACAGTGTACGCGAGGGTTGCAGTTACTTCCCACTGCACTGAGTGAAGAGTAGAAACTCTATAAAGTTCAGCAACCTGACGTCTTGTACAGATATTGGGATGCCAGCTAATTTTATTTAAAGAATGCAAAAAACTAGCAAACCGCATAATAATATACACATGATACGCATTGTCTAAACTTGAAAGATCAATATATTGTCATTTCGCATTGTTGTAAAATAATTAATCTATGTCTCAAGACCGCCTACATATACGACATGTTGCTCCTCTGAGTGCGTGTTCTGGACTCAGGTGTGGCGGCTCGATGCAAGGCTGCTTCCGCTCCGCAATTTGGCGCGCATATATGGCCGCCGTGCATCGTCCGTCTTAAATTAATTGTTTGGTTTATAAATGTTGCAAAAGTTAATATATGTTTTCTAGTCAGGGCATAGCTTGGCTTTGAGCGAAAAAATGGGGAAAGACCCACGTTATATTTGACACCAGAATGTTTTTTTCTGAAAATAGTTTGTTACATAGCGACCTAATATCATATTTATTGTTGGACAATTGTTTTATCTTATTTCGACTTGTTTTTTGCTCACCTGATGTTTCACTTTTACATAAATTCAAAAAGGGAAACCCCACGTTATGATATATTTGACAATACAATGTTTTTTGAAAATAGTTTGTTATATAATGACCTTACATCATATTTTTTGTTTGACAATTGCTTTATCTTATTGTGACTTGTTTGCTCCCTTGACGATTGTTCTTGACATAACTGCACAATGCATTTATTGATTAACGTTTTTGTAATTTTTATCTTGTCGGGCTAGGAGCCTGAAGATGGTGTAATGTTAACACCGAAACCGGTCGCACAGAATGTAGTACGGATTTTGAATACAGCTGCTGGTATTTTCATTCATCTATATAATAGAATCAGCTGCGTCCCAAATCCATCCACTACGGAGAGAATTAAGCTTACTGTCAATCTGACCACATAGAAATTTGAAATGTTCGGTTTAACTTATCATATGCCCATAATATGTAATCAAAATGTCAGCTTTCGTTGAATTAAGTGTTAGAAATTATAAAAACTGAGTTTTTTGATACTGTGACAATATTCGAAGCAACATCCAGAGCCCTGGGGCACGCCACAATTTACTTTACCCCATTGTGATTATAGATAATAGTCATTTTCAACATTGCGGAGAATTACTTTTGCTGTCTGTTATTAAAGTAAGAGTTTAACCAGTTGTGAGCTACTCTAAAACTAACCTTTACGTTTGACAACAAATTATGAGAACTGAAATGGTCAATTTACCTTGAATATACAGCCTTTTCGAAAACTTTAGATAAAAACAATAGCATAGAATAGGCCTATAGTTATCTACATTATCCCTTTCTCCTTTTTTATAAATTGCTTTCATTACTGAGCACTTTAATGTCAGAATACTGATAATTCTGAAAGCTCAGTACTGGGATAACATATGGAGAACAGTACTTACGCATTCTGATAGATACCCCATCATATCCACAAGATTCCTCAGTCTTTAGTGATTTAATTATTGACTCCATCTCACCTTTGGGTGGACCATTTCAGGTAACAGCCTTGGAAAGCTATTTTATAACAATGTTATACGATTACCTGTATGAACTAAGGTTCTGGTTAGTTAACACTATATTCAAAAAGTGATTATTGAACACTGCACTTCTATCAACTAATCAGTAACAGACCCCTGGGGCATCCCACACTTAACTGTGCCCCATTAAGATTGTACGTCATAGTCCTTTTCAACACTGTGGAGAATTACCTTTTGCTGTTATAAAGTAAGAGGTGAACCAGATTTGAGCTACTCTTCGAAGTATCAGGAGAATCATTGCAGGTAACAGCCTCCGAAAGCTCTTTTCTAACAATGTTATAAGATTACCTGTGGAAACTAGGGTTCTGTTTAGTTAACCTACTGTATTCCGAAAGGGATTATTATATACTGCACATATATCTAACTAAATAGTAACACAAACATTTCTTCATATAGGGAGAACTATCTTTGGACGCATTGAAACCATTATTATTATTACTATTCTTACAAGTCGATTTCAGTCAGTGTCTGGCCATCTTCAGTGCCAGAGTCCAAGCCCTGTAGCCCACAAATACTCACACTTTTCATGTTAACATAACGTTAGAAGAACATATAGTGAGTATATGTTCTTATGTTATGTCAACATGCAAAATGTGAGTATTTGTGGCCCACAGTGCTTGGACTCTAGCACTGAAGATGGTCAGACACTGACTGAAATTGATTTGTATTTAATAATAATAATAATAATAAAATAATAATAATAATAATAATAATAATAATAATAATAATAAAGGTTTCAATGGGGCCAAAGCTGATTCTCCCTATTTTAATAATTTTAATGTGGTCGGTCTGCACCAGACTCCAGATGGAGTCGTCTACATAGAAATATTTCTACTGCGCACCGGCATTACATCCTCTACCTGCTACCTGATGGATTGAAGCTTACGTGTAGTAAATTTGGCACGTACAAACAAACAAACACACCAACAAACACAAAAACATTCGGACATTCTGCTTTATATATAAATATGATGGGGTCAAATCTAGTCTCCGATACCTCTTTGACCAATGACGTTATATTTTACATCATGTTTTACGTCATTTTGTCCCGCGCGTGGTTTCAATACTCACCGTTTACGTGTCTGATATTTTTGAACCCTAGGTAGCGTTGTATTATCCTCTTGGTGGTATTCCATTTTTGCAAGGTTTAGGACTTGTTCGACCTATACCTAACCTAACTTTCAATTTAAAAAAGTTGTCTGTAGCGTAGCCCTAAGAAGGTTAAGTATAGGTTAAGCAAGAAGTTTTTCTTTAGTACGTGAGGGCGCGTAGCGCCCGAATCTCCGGTTCAGAAACAATCGATCTACAGTTCTATGTTCGACATAAATATATCATTTCAGGCCGTACAACTTCGAGTGCAAGCTTTCTTTAAAATTACCTAATTATTAAATGTATTTTGAAGAGGTGGTATCATTAAGTAGATTTGACCTATTTAGGTGAAATCTAACTACCGATACCATGTTGTGGTAAACATGTGTTCGTAGTATCTCTCGATTATGTATGACGTCAGTGGTCAAAGCGGCATCGGAGACTAGAGTTTATCAAGATAATGCGTATGAAAAAATATATACTTCATCGATGTGTGTGTGTGTGTGTGTGTGTGTGTGTGTGTGTGTGTGTGTGTGTGTGACATTCTGTATACCCTTACGAGGTAGCAAGGTGTGGCGGTGACTGCACGCAACCGTAAATTATAAAAGTGGGCGGACAGAAGAGCCGTTGAGCCGGTGGCCTGTGGCTGTTGCGCGCTGCCCTGCAGCCCTTTAGGGCTTTGGGGAGGCTCAAAGCGCAGCATTTGACCCGCCGTGCCGCAGGGCTTTCGAGACCATCAGCCCAGCCCAGCCCAGCCCAGCCCAGCCAAACGCAGCCCGCAGGCAGTTGGGCGATGCGCTTTGCAGCTACCCCCTCCCCAACCACCCCTCCACCTCCGTCCCATCCCTCTCGCGCTAACTTCACTCACCGCGGCCGCTTTGACGGATTACTAGGCGCACAAGTTCGCTTACAGGTATCGTAACTACGCTTTCATATTTGCGAAGTGACTATTTGTTGGGTGTTGCCCTGTAATACTCAGATGCGCAGTGTTGTAATCACTACAGGGTGTCCTATTTTAAGGTATTGATTTGATTTTTTCAGGGAAGCCAAAACAGTGTTGGTCCAACCCGCCACTGCCCGCACCGAAACTGAGTTTATTGTGCGGTATCGCTCCCTTTATGTCTAGTAAAGCCAACTAATGCCCTTGAACAGTGCAAGGAGTCCCTTTACCAGTTCTTTATTAGCCACAATTTCTTCGGGTCTGGTTGTCCCAAATGTTCTGTGCCTTTTACTCTCCCATGCATTCGAAGATTAGATGTGATGCAGATCCTACATTTCGGGTCCTCTTCTGTTATTCCCATTATATGTAGGTGTTTTTTGAAATTTCCATGGCCTGTCAGCAACCCAACCATGAGTCTAATCTCTCTCCTGTTCAGACCCAGCCGGCCGCGGTGGCCGAGGGGACTAAGGCGCTCCAGTCACGGTCTGCACGGCCACTACGGTCGGGGGTTCGAATCCCCCCTCGGGCATGGATATTTGTGCCGTCCTAGTTCGTAAGTAGTTCATAAGTAGTTTGTAAGTTTAGGGACTGATGACCCCGTAGTTAAGTCCCATAGACTATACAAACATTTGAACATTTTGTTCAGACCCAGGATTGCAGACCTTCTTTTAAAACATGGCTTTGGCATCATTACCTTGCCATGTTTTTGTTGATGGACTTTGGTCCAATATTCTACGTGCTGTCTTCTGAGCCAGTTATGTAGCTCCAATTTGATCATTGCCTTGGTGATTCTCAGGACAGGTTCCGGTCCAATAAATGGAGACTCTGCCCCCATCCTGGCTAATCTGTCGGCATGTTCGTTGCCACTGATCCCCGAGTGGCCAGGGACCCACAATAGGTTTACTCTATTGCTTTCCCCTATCTCCACTGGAACCCTGTGACATTCTGCAACAATTTTAGACCTTGTTGCAGGAGCTGCCAGTGATCTCAGGGATGCCTGGCTGTCTGAATAGATATAGATGCTACAATCTTTGTAGCACCTACGCAAATTCTCCTCCCCACACGCCCTGATGGCAGTGATTTCCGCCTAAAATACTGAGGCCAGTTTTCCTAGAGAGATGACGCCCTCCAGTCTTGGCTGCAAAAAAAAAAAAAAAAAAAAAAAAAAAAAAAATGTTTGTTAAGCTTATGGGACTTAACTACGGGGTCATCAGTCCCTAAACTTACAAACTACTTATGAACTACTTACGGACTAGGACGGCACAAATATCCATGCCCAAGGGGGGACTCGAACCTCCGACAGTAGTGGCCGTGCCGACCGTGACTGGAGCGCCTCAGGCACCTCGGCCACTGCGGCCGACAACATCTTGGCTGCACCCAGACAATATCCCCCTTACGGTGTCGTACTATTTTCTTCCACTGCTCCCTACTTCCAATTGTTATATTGAAAGGCTTGTTGAAGCAGTATGGGGTTATAATATAGTCGGCTGACATTTCCCCAACCTTTCCTATATTTACCTCACTCACTATTTAGTGTGTGATTCTGGATATCCCAAAGAGTTCCAGTAGTTGCCAGATTTGAGTCTGTATGCACCAGCCGCTGCCTCCATCTTGATCCAAAGGTGTAATGGGGGCATATCCAGCATGGTTTCCATCCCAGCATTTTAATGTATACCAGCCGATATCTCTCGAGCAGCACAATTCTGCAAAACAGGGGTGTGGAAAAGTTAAATGATGCCAAAACTAGCAACAAGTGATCGACTTAGACAGCAATGTAACGACCTGGCAGAAAATTGTGAGACTTTTGAGCCTATGGGGAATCGCTAAACGGGTCGAAACCAGACACTCTGTGACCATAATGGTGTTGAGGCAGAGGATGACTGACAGCGGAATATTGCACTGTAGTCTTTTCTCCAAACACTAGCACGAATGAAAAAATGACGGATATTGAAATAAATGCCAGAGGGATAGAAAAGCAGTTGAAATAGCTCAATACAGGAGAAGTTGTTCGACCTGATGGGATGCCAATTCGATTTTATACAGACTTTGCGAAGGAACCTGTCCGCCTCCAAAAGCCTGATCCAATAATTTCATGTGGTCACTGTGTTGCGTCCCTCGACGATACAGATAGCCGTTCCATAGGTGCAACTACAGTGGACGGGTATCTGCGGAGAGGCCAGACAAACGTGCGGTTACTGAAGAGGGGCAGCAGCCTTTTCAGTAGTTATAGGGGCAACAGTCTGGATGAGTGATCTGGCGTTGTAACATCAGCTAACGTGGCTTTGCCACAGAGATGCTAAAAACGGCTGAAAGCAAGGGGAAACAACAGCCGAGGACATGCAGCTCTACTGTATGAGAAAGCAAGAAATTTTTTTGAATAGGGATTAAAGATCAGGGTGAAGAAATAAAAACATTGCTGATGACATTGTAATTCGGTCAGAGACAGCAAAGGACCTGGAAGAGCGTTGAAGAGAGCTTATAACATGAACATTAACAAGAGCAAGACAAAGATAATAGAATGCAGTCTTAGAAAATCAGGCGATTCTGAAGGAAATAGATTAGGTAACGAAACAATGAAGATGGTAGAGGAGTTTTATTACTTGGGTACTAGAAAAGCATATAACGGTCGCAGTACAGAGGATATAAAATGTAGAATGGCAATGGGAAGAAAAGCATTTTTGAAAAAGAGAAATTTGCTATCATCGAATATTAATTTAAGTGTCAGCAAGTCTTTTCAGACGGCATTTGTGTGGAGCGTTGCCTTGCACGGGAGTGAAACATGGACGATAAACAGTGCGGACAGGAAGAGAATAGAAGCTTTTTAACTGTGGTGCTACAGAAGTATGTTGAAGATTATGTGGGTAGATCGC
Organism: Locusta migratoria; assembly: GCA_026315105.1. Taxonomy (NCBI): domain Eukaryota; kingdom Metazoa; phylum Arthropoda; class Insecta; order Orthoptera; family Acrididae; genus Locusta; species Locusta migratoria. Next base: position 207,706,486 of record CM048744.1, on the reverse strand, counting down.
AGAACTAATGAAGAGGTAGTGAACGGAATTGGGGAGAAAAGGAATTTTTGGCATATCTTGACTATAAGAAGGCATCGCTTGGTAGGACACATTCTTAGACATCGAGGAATCGTAAATTTAGCAATGGAGGGAAGTGTGTGAGGTAATAATCGCAGAGGGAGAACAAGAGACGCATATAGTAAGCAGATTCAAATGGATAGCTTGCTCAGGATAGTGTGGAGAGCTGCATTAAACCAGTATCCGGGATGAAGACCATAACAACAAGACATCCGTACCGTGTAACAGTTATTAAGATCACTGGAACCCATTGCCTGAGGGTGACAACCGCTGTTTTATTTATTTATTTATGAAGGGTGATGTAACGGCAAACAAATTAAGAACAGCGATGTCATTTTTTCGTGTACAAAGGCAGGCACAAGCTACAAATATATAATTGTAAACGAATTCAGAACTTCATGTTCCAATGAGTGTCTTGATTAAGTCTATTGATGTTCGCTAGTACTCATGTTTTCAATTTGTTGTGTATGGTATCTATCAAATGTGACGTGATAGAGAAAATCTTATTTCAGCGGCGAATTCAACACAGTAAACTTCGGTAAGTACTCCCATTTAAAAATCAGACACAGAAATAGTGTACCAGGTTGACTATTGTCATGAGTGGACTGCATTCCCTCTGGTGAGACAGACTAGTTCTTGATGAGTCTATCGCAATTTTATACTGCATTGTAATGAATAAATTGTTGCAAGTCAGGTAACGTTCCTGTTCAAAGTCCGTAAAAACATGGTAAAAAGCTGGAAGTGAGTTTCTGTGCTGAGAAAGAAAAATTGTTAATATACAGTGTCAAAACGGTATAGATAAGTTTCTGCATTAAGGAAACAATGAGTATACATATGTTGAAAAAAGGGTGATAATGACCTCTCCGCAGTCTAACGATTTCCTAATAGTCTGCCATTGTGACCCCCTGGAGTGGCTGCCAAGGATGCGCTGACTGTGGGAAAAATATTGAATAACCTATAGAAAACCATCAATTAGTTGAACATGTTTCATAAGAAGTTTGAACATATTAGAGTAACTGTAAAATCTAGAAAGGGAAATGGAAAGGCTCAATCTAAATCCAATGGATATAGTGAAGCCGAATAAATAGGACATCACGATAGGGGAATATTGCATAACAGGAGCAACATAAAATGGTAAAACGGGAGTAGCAATCCTTATAAACAGAGCAGCAGATAGTGTACTATAGTGAACACTTGAGTGATAGGAGTGTTCTTATTGGCTTCGGAAAAAAATCAAAAATCATGGTTCATATCTCGATGCTGACGTCAGAAAAAATAAAGAGAGAGAGAGAGGCACGGAAAATATTTACATAAACCGTAAATTCATATGTAAAAAGGTGATGATAATGTAATAATTATGGGAGACTGTAACGCTCTTGGAGGTTTTAATGAGCACTCCTCCAAACTATAGTTCACATACATTTCGTAGTATCTGATAAACGTAATGATTCGTACTGTGCGGTACTCATACCTGTGAAGTTTTTAAACAGCCTTACGTTTTCTCTCATATTTCACGATTATCATCTACATCGACATAGATAGTCTGCAATCACATTCAGTCTCTTTGGTGGAGCTGGTGCATCTTCGAAGCGTTCTCCCGATGAAACATAACCTTTGGTTCGCCTTCCCCAGAATATTTTCTATGTGTTCTCTCCAGTCAAAGTTGTTCGTAATTGTAACTCCTAGGTTAACCTTAAGGTTTGACTGATTTATCGCGTAATTAAAGTTCAGCGGATTTCTTTTAGTGGTCATGTGTATTACTTCACACTTTTCTCTATTTAGTGTCAATTGCCAATATTCGCACCATGCAGAATTTTTTTTAAATCGCTTTGCAGTTGCTTTTGATCCTCAATTGACTTCACTAACCGATAAACGACAGCATCATCCACGAACAGTCTAAGGGAGCTATTCAGATTGTCTCCTAAATCGTTTATAAACACGAGGAAGACTAGGGGACCTATAACGCTTCCCTGTGGAACGCCAGATATCACTTCTGTTTTACTCGATGACTTACCGTCAATTACAACGAACTGTGTTCTTTCTGATAGGAAATCGTGAATCCAATCGCACAATTGGGAAGATATTCCATAAGCACGCAATTTCATAAGAGGCGCTTGTGGGGTACAGTGTCATCTGTTGGATTTTATTAAGTTCCAGTTAAATTTATTTCGGAAGTCATGTTATCATATATTACAATTCAGACAGAGAATTTGCTTGATCGTAGAATTGGGAGGGATTTATATGTTAGTACAAACTTCTGGACGATTAGAGAAATATTATAAGTAATATAGCGACTGTGGCACACAGGTGCATTGTTTAAATGTATTTATTAAAAAAATGGTCACCTTTAAACCGAAATCAGATTTCTGAATTGTGAATTATTTAAGTATAATTAAAGACGATATCTGTATGATTATTAGTCCCTTCAATAGTCATTTTAAGTATTTACATAAAATGATTATTTTTCATAACAAATTGTTTATGCACAAATTCTGTCATCAAGTTTCTATTTATTGTAAAACAAACATACAGAATCTTATAAAACAAAGTGTTATATGGAAATCAGTATTTTATCTGCTTAAATTTCCTCCACTGGAAAACGGTAGCACCTTCCAGCAAGTGCAGTTACTATATATTGAAATGTAATTTCTTTTCAGTTTGCAAGTCTAGAGACTGATGTTCACTGCAGTTTGGTCCCAAAGCTTTAAACCATCTGAACTACATAAAATAATAAATCAATGACGAGAGACATATTTTGTCTCGATATATCAAAGATACCAAACGGAAGAAGAGGCACTGAATTTAAATTTGTTCTGTGGTCAGTTCCTGCTTAGTACTCAGGCACTTCAACCACCATGGCACAGCGCACTTAGTTTATACCGCCATAACATGTATCAGTGTCGCCAACGCTTTCCATAGTGTGTAATAGGAATGATCTTTAATGGGAACGATCCTACTTGAGGCACAAGGCAGAATTAAACCTATTAACGTTCATTGCTGGGTGCCTTTCCGCTAATGGAGAGCCTGAGCAGCATTGGTGACTATTATGCAGGGGAAAATGAGGCGGAATTGAATTTGTGTAGTGGAGGGAGGGGATTGAAAAACCGAAAAGAAATTTTGCTTCCACCAGAAAGACAAAATTTCTCCCGTTTCCAAAAATGTATGGTTTATTTACTCTTAAGTAGTTATTATAGCCTTAAACGCTCTTTCACCAAATGTGTGCACACTGGGCACACTGATGCTTCAGGCAAGGAATATAACCATAAACATTCCATGCCTACCACAGTCGTGGAAACAATAAAGCCAATATACAGGTCCCTTGCAGATAAAAAAAAAATTGCTTAGCAGATGTCTACTTGGTCGTACACAAAACCCTAATGAGAGTGTCAACAGCAGCATGTGGCAACGAGTACCGAAAACAGTGTTTGTTGGATAGTCAGTACTGAAAATAGGTATGATGGATGTTATCTGTTTACATGTTGGTGTAATCAGCAGGACAAAAGTAATGGACAAATTAGTCATTAGGCATACGGTGAGTCAAAACCACTGTGAACAATCGTTTCTCATTTTCTCGAAACTACGTTCTCAGAATATTACATACATATATAGCAGTTCTATGTTCACCAAATTTCTCGCAATTGGGACAGTATCCTTGTATTATGCCTAATAGAATGCAGAAATGATCTATGTTTGTCGTTCTGTATGTAATTTTAACGATAATTTTTAGACAAAATTGTAATGAAGTGTAATAAGCGTTTTTTCTACTTTTTCAGATATACTCCAAACTACAAAACAAGAGGCATAATGTGTTCCTACTAATGTTGACACATTCGAAATGCTAATAGACTGACGATGCACCAGAAAATGGTTCCATAATGCGAACGTGTATTATAAAAACACCTATTAGAAATGTTCAAATGTTTGTAAATCTTATGGGAATTAACTACGGGGTCATCAGTCCCTAAACTTACAAACTACGTATGAACTACTTACGAACTAGGACGGCACAAATATTCATGCCCGAGGGGGGATTCGAACCCCCGATCGCACCTATTAGGCCACATATTGTAATTCTTAAATTATAACAAATATTTCAATAAATTTCTTATTACACTTTGACTTAATGTCGTTCAGTGTTGGTAGAAAATCGCAACTTCCTCCGCTTTGTAGATCAAGAGTAATGTGCACAGAAAACGAGGTATGTAAAAGCAACTCGATCACGTCCAGTTCGTCCAATAGCGGTATCCGTAGGGCCACTGTGGCTTAGTGGTTCAAGCGTTTGCCTCATAAGTAAGCCGGGACTGTTTGATACCTGTCATGCAAATAAGAAGAAATGTACGGTTACTGGCGTCAAATGCAACACTTTTTAAAAGCGCTACTAGTTGTGAGAGTTACGCAACGGGGGCCACAAGATGGGGTAAATCTGGTAGCTTCATCAACTAAAAAATCTAAACGCAGGTGCTTCTACTTTTTTTAATCTACACATTTATCTCAGCTGTAGTCCCAGATCTTTTAATGTTACTATTTTGTATTGTTTTTGTGTTTTACTTTTTTAAACAGATCGGCACCGGATATTTGACATTGTACACACCTAATAAATCAGAACGTAACTGTAATTTGCCAAGCACAAGTGAATGTGACAATGGGTTGCCAACGTGATGCCGCTGTTACTGTGAACGGTTTTAGTGCAGCCGCAATCGGGTTTTATGCTACCGCTATTGTTACTGCTATGCTGAACGAGCCGATTGTTCATTTGCAGCGACCCGCTGCATATCAGGTCAGCGGCGTCACCGAGTGGAATCATATGAACAACAATAGTGTTACTTTAGTTCAAACTTTTACTGTGTAATGCAACAGTTTCTGCTCTTACTCGTTAAAGATCATTTGGAGAAGTGAGCGTATTCATTTTCAGGGTGTTATTTCCATGTGTCTTATTCTATGTTCGCGAACGTATTTCCATTTAACCCGCGATCACTCGCGTTGTTAGAAAAAATCTAACATTTACGATTTACTTGAATATTCCATCACATTTCAAAGCTAATGAACTGACCAACTAGAAATGCATTCTTTCATATCTCGTGATTCAATTAATCTGTGACTCGACAATCAAATTTCAACAATAGCTTGTTAGTTGTGGCATTATTTGAAGTGATGCGCAGTGTTAGATTTTTTCTAACACGGGACTCTTTAACAATTACTTCTCCTTCCATGGAAATCCGCCTTGCTTCATTTTTAGTCTGTTTTTGTACTTGTAACATGCGGTTGTGTTCGTTTGTTTTCTCCTCAAACTGTTCAGCACATGTTACGTCTTTTATGAGCAAAGTATATATTCTTATTGAGTTTTACGAATTGAATGAAGCAATTGTTTATACAGAGTACATGACATTCTCTGTCGGATATAGAAGTATATAAAACTGAAAAACAGTGTAAGGGGCCAGCGGTTTCTTCCTATATTCTGATTTCGATCGGTCGACAACATCTACACCTAATTTTTTGAGATTGTGGAGTGTAATTTCTTCACGTTTGTTCGCTTCGCCACTGTCAGCATCTACAGAATCGTCGCTGTACATGGTGGATAACATTAGAACGTTCTTTTTCTGTATATCTTTTTGAGACGTATGAGCAAATGAAGCAATTGTTGCTTGGTTTTTCTCCAAATGCTGCTCTTTAGTTTCCTGCATTTTACGTCCAGAAATTCCGCTGGAATTTCTCTTTTATTCTTCCGTAGAGTATCTACTAATGTGAATCTATGACTGGCATGCATTTTGTTACCCAGTGGTATAGATGTGAAATAATTGTCCATCGTCAAGATTTTGCCTGTTTTGTCAATCGGTCTAATCAATCGTAACACCACGTGCTCTGCATCATTTGCTACTTGATATGACCCAGTAGGCTCTTTGCCGGCGTGTACTTCCATATGTAACGTATGAAAGGTTCTGGCGTCACAAAGCGCATGTACCTCGATGCCATATTTTGCAGGCTTGTTTGTTATATACTGCCTGAATTTTAAACTTCCGCGGACTGGTTATAACATCTCGTCTATCGTTGTCAGTGGGTCCGTACTATAGCTATTCTTGCAAACGTCCACGAATTCGTCAAATGACATGTTCCATACCATGTTTATACTAATTTATAATGTAAACGAAGGCTTCCGCGGCCGTTGTCATTGTTTATAGAACTCTTCTGGGTGTTGGACCGCATCGTCAAAATGTCAAATACTTTTGACGATGCGGTCCAACACCCAGAAGAGTTTTATAAATAATTTATAATGCTTTGGTAATAACAAAGAAATGATTTATTGTATAAACGTGTCTTTTTCTGGCACAAAGAGATGAAAAGGTGCGAGATATCATTGTTAGAAAAAATCTAACACGGGAGTTATCACGTGACGACAATATACGCGAGCGACCGCGGGTTAAATTTGTGTTTTATGTGCCTCTGTTTCATTCATGCTAATGGGCCATTGTCTAACATTATGACGTGTTCGATTGTTGCTGTCTTTGTACACTTTATCTCGGGCGTGAGCCTTTCACATTGTCTCATTATAGTGTTTTCGTGCAAATAGCTATATTTAAATTGGTATTTTACAAGCTGTTCCATTTACGTGATGACCGCACGCGCGGCGCACCAAATGCCGAGAGGCGAGCGTTCCACTGCCAGGCGATTCAATACCGCGACCTCGTCTACTGCCCCAGTAATAAATTTAAAACATGTCCGAGTAAATTTTCTACTCGCCCATGTTATTCAAGGAGTTGTTGGAACTGTTTGCCAATATTGTCGATGCATTTCTGGCGTCTAATCAAGAAATTGTTCATCACACTTTTTAATTCTCTTCGAGAAATGGAATTAACAGACTCACGGATGTTATCCTTGAGTTCCTGTGTACGGTTGCAGATTTGTTATGTATACTTTATCCTTTAGTGTTCCCCATAAGTAGAACTCACACGGGGTTAAATCGGGACTTCGGGCGGGCCAGATTTTGTTGCTGATGACTCTGGTAGAGTGAGCCCTTGCGGAATCATTAAATAACTGCGAAGCTTCGTTTTCTTTCATAAAAAAAACCTTTGCAAAATGTTTTGCATATATTGACATAATGCGAAAGGATAGTCCTAACACAGTAATTAATTTTTCACAGCAAACACAAATTTCTCATGACTATGTACAAAGAATTAATAAGTTACTTGGCCTGAGTCTGTATAAGGTAACAGTAGTCCAAGAACTTGAACCTGGTGATACTGCGCACAGGGTTAGATTTTTCGAAAGCGTTTTCAGGCGAGGCCTGGTTTCATTTACAAGTGTTTCTCAAAACTCTCCACACTGGAGTGCCGAAAGACCAATTCAGTTTCATGAGGAAGCCCTTTACGACCAGAAAATAGGAGTGTGGTGTGCAGGAAGTGGTGTAAGAATAATAGGCCCAATTACTTTTAATAACACTATTAACAGCAAAAGATATATGCAAAAACTTTTTATATCTCGGGCCCACAGTGTTAGAAATGTCGTATATTGACATAATGCGAAAGGTTAGTCCAAACACTGTAATTAATTATTTATTTATATATCACACAAGATATCTTTCGGCATTTAATGCCATCGTCAGGTGTTTCGTATTTAGAGGTATTGACAGACGCTGTAACTGGCTACAATTCATAAATCAAATATAAATCATCAAGTAATAAATAGTCAGTTGAAGCACTTACAACCTCTAAATACGAAACACACACACACACACACACACACACACACACACACATATATATATATATATATATATATATATATATATATATTATTGCGTGAGAATTTATCAAACAACTCAGGGAGTTTTCTCACCTTTTCTTCCACGTGATCACTTAGGAGTACGTCAACACTTTGGTAAAAAGAACGGAACTTTCTTTGGACACACTTCGCAGATAGAATATATATATATATATATATATATATATATATATATATATATATATATATATATATATATATATATATATATATATATATATTATTGCGTGAGAATTTATCAAACAACTCAGGGAGTTTTCTCACCTTTTCTTCCACGTGATCACTTAGGAGTACGTCAACACTTTGGTTAAAAGAACGGAACTTTCTTTGGACACACTTCGCAGATAGAAAATGCGTGGCCTGAATATTTCATGGTTCCATTTTCTGGAGAAACACAAATGCGCTGCTGATTTTAAGTTTTGCGTCCCTGTCGGCGCTAAACGACATGTACTGTTTCATGCTTCAAGGAAAAGCCGGCTTAATGAAGTGAAATCTTCCGCAGATGAAGCGTTCGTATGCATGAGCAGCTCTGAGTCGGCACATCACTTAGATGATGCCGGAAGGCGGTCGTCTGGCTGACAGGTATACGTTCTTAAGGGGGGCGACTTTCAGGTCAGTCCAGAAAATTGGTGATCATTAGCTGCGTGATTCAAGAGCCAGGCCATTGAGGACCGCAAAGACTGTTCAGCTTTAAGAAATGTCAGCTCTCCCCCAGACTGTATCAACGGCGTAGTGGTGTTTTATGTTGATCACATTCGTCGTGATATTTCATGAGGTAATACGCAACAGGTAATTTAACACTTAGAGTGCCGCGCCCGTAATATTACGTTCTCTGTGTCTTTGCGAGAACTGCCGCGCCCTTAATATTACGGACGGCTGTTCTCAAACGAATTCTTGCTTTCGCGCGCATCATTATCCGTACGGCAGTTATCAGAAGGGAGGCAAACCCTTGTAGTAGACATCTCTGCCACAAGGAGGCGCCACAAAACTGTTCACTTTTCGAAACAAGGGTTTGTGTCAGTTGACTGTGAGACATCAGGGCGAGCGTTAGACGCAAGATGTCAAGCAGTAGGCCTTTGAGCGACGCCGAGATTCGTCGCATTCTTGATGAATTGGATGATGATATGATTGATGTTTTTGATGGCAATGACACGGAAGAAGATCCAAGTTATGCTGAATCAGGATCAGGTAATATAATTGCTTTCACGACTGGATGGAACACATTTCCTGGAAAGAATACCCATTCCACCAGGGAAGAAGAAGGCTCAAGAAAACTTGTAGAGTGTGCTCAGAAAGGGGCAAGAAAGAAGCAGGAGTCGCCAGAAGGAAGGATACTTCATTCCAGTGTGCAATATGCAAAGTGGGGTTTTGTGTCCAGCCCTGCTTCCAGCTATACCACTCAAAAAAGAACTATTTGCACTAAAAGCCGTTTGTTGATGTTTAAAATACATGATATATGCATGTAATCACATAAAAATTGCCATGTTTATTAATAAATAGTTTATAATATGAAAAACAATTTTTTACCTACCCGAGAACAGCGTTTCTTGTTTTGATTGTTGTGATGAAGGTTTACAAAGCAGGGAAATGTACGGGGCAAGAAGAGGAAATAATAAGGTTTACTCCTGACCAAGAAAAATATATTAATGATTATTCCTGAATCTGTACCAACAGGACGAAATACTGTAAAAATGGCCGGCAATGGGGCAAGTCGATTCGCATATATGGCTGGCACTCAAAGTGTTAATCAAAATAACAATATGTGACAGATGGCCTTAGTGATTATTACAAGTCTGAAAGCCGCGGTGTAGTGGCCGCGCGTTCCAAGGAGCCAAGTTGCGGAACGGACCACTGCTCGCCGTCGGAGGTTCGAGTCCTCCCGCGAGAGTGAGTGTATTTCCTGTCCTTAGCATAAGTTAGTTTAAGTAGTTCGTAAGCCTAGGAACTGATGACCAGCGTAGTTAAGTCCCATTGATTTACAAACGTTTGAACACCTGTCAAATACAACCATTTGTCGTTGTGCCACAGGTAATGTAATTGCATGTCACTGCTCGGAGTTATTTAACACTCTTAGTAAAATTCATACGACATCGAATAGATATACGAGGTATGTCCACAAAATAAGTTCCGTTTGGTTATATAAACCAAACGTGAACAGATACAGGACAAAATATTTATTGTATAAAAAAATGTTCAAATGTTTGTTAAGCTTATGGGAATTAACTACGGGGTCATCAGTCCCTAAACTTACAAACTACTTATGAACTAGCTAACACTAAGGACGGCACAAATATCCATGCCTGAGGGGGGATTCGAACCCCCGACCGTAGTGGCCGTGCAGACCATGACTGACGCGCCGCAGTACGCTCGGCCACAGCGGCCGGCTGCTTCTGTGGTTAGTTCAACAAACTTTTGGTACGAAACCTCTCGCCACAAGAACGAAGTTTCGCAGAAAAGGACTCAGAGAGCTTTAGGAATTTGGATACTGTCGCAAATCCTGTTATTCACAATAATATTGTTTTCTAAGGATTACTGAATATTTTACGTCACAGATACTGGTATATCTATAACCACACTATAACGAGTGGGGTAATATTTCTAATATGTTAGTTACTCTAATAAGGCGGAGTTTACAAATGTTAAGAAACTGATGAAGTGTTTTCTATTATTTGCAGTATCTTGATGTTAATTTATTTCTGGATTGACTGCTTTAAAGGGTAGTTTTCTCTTGTGGATCCATTCTGAATAGTCAGACGACTATATAGGGAAGCGTTTAGAGCACCCGCAAGACAGGTATGTTTTTGGGATGCGTGCTTAAGATACTGAGAAAAATTCTGGTCGTTCGGCAATTTTTGCACTTGATGATAGTCCTAGATTAGGACTTAACTGCACGCGCCCTACACCATCACAGAGGCTGGACCACCTTGAGCAGGCTCATGCCGACATGAAGGGTCCATGGATTCATGAGATTGTCTCCCTTGTCGGTAAGTACGGGTGCAGGAGGGGCGTAAAGTTTTGTGTTGTCTAGACAGCAATGGCACAGGAGTGGGCCTTCGGTTCCGAAAGCCTATACAGTTTATCTTTCGTTGATTTCTTGCTACGCTGTGTTGCACACCAGCTCTGCGGAAGTATTGCGGTAAATTTTTCCAGTCTTTGTTGCTATAGAAACATAGCGGTGTGTCGATAGAACGGGGAAAGGGAGCAGCAGCTACTTTGCGTCATACTTACTGGGCCAAGCTGACAGGAATGGACGCACGCGCGCCGGACTGAATAGCACACATCAGCGGAAGTTAAATGGAACAGTACGAGCTTGTAGCATCACGTCACTTCGTTACGTGAGGAAACAATGCCTTAGTCTAACGCTACAATGCGTATCCGGAGCCTTCTGGAACCACCAGATAATCTGTTAATTGAACACGGCGAGATAAAAAAAAAAACGCCGACACGTTCGTATGACAGGGCGATGTGTTCATGACTAGCGTAGGGGAAATAATAATAATAATAATAAAAATGTTCAACTATTTGTAAATCTATCGGACCAAACTGCGTGGTCATCAGTCCATGGCTTACAAACTAATTAAACTAAGGTAAACTAAACTAAGGACAACACACACTCCCATGCCCAAGGGAGGACTCGAACCTCCACGGCGAGCAACCGCGTGGTCCGCAGCGAGACGCTTTAGACCGCTCGGCTACTCCACCGCATCGAGGAAATATCAGCCGCTCCATACACGCTATATATACTCTGGCACTTTTCATAAGCAGTCGGTCAGATGAATCCATGGCTTACACTTCGTAGTACACGATTCCGTGACGTCGGTACAAGTCGGTTATAGAACTCCAGCAGTCTTCTACATCTGGTGACAACCTGCGTGCTTCGAGTTCGACTCCTGCGCTACAACCAACTACGGACGCAGAGGAAGTATCTAGGAGGACTTCCATGTCCTGCACACCGGAACTCCAGCGTTCCCAGGGAAGACGCCTACCTGCCGGTAGGCCAGGAGTCAGTGCACATCACGACCACTCGACAACCGTCAACACGGTGCAGTATGAAAATGATGCGCGACAATAATTAGAGTGGGGACCGAGAACCACCAGCCCAGACGTGTGAATTTCTCATTTAACACGTTGCACTGTACTTCCGTGCAGTTCAACAACAAACGGCGCGGCAGAGGGGTCGCCTACCTCCGTACGCAGCCGCACTGTCAGCACACAGTACGGCAGGAGGCTGCTGACGCCTTCGACCCGGTCGCCTGCAGTACGCAACAATGTGTACCATTCCAGAATAAATGTTTTACCGAACAATATTCTTTCATTACGCCAACGACGGCACCTGGACCGCCTCTACCTCTTCCTCCAGGGCATTCCGTTGCAGTTAGGAGTCTGACCTCCTGACAGCTAACCGGCTCTCCAACACCACCTGAGTGCGCGCCCACCAAGGGGTGCGCCAGCAACCGCTCGACCTCCTGCAGATGTTGTGGCCCAGGATTGAAATCCACAGTAATTTGTTGAAGGGATGCGCTTCTGTCACACTGAACGATTTTCTTCAGACGTCGTTGGTCCCGTTCTTGAAGGATTTTTTTGCGGCTGAAGCGATGTCGGAGTTTTGATGTTTTACCGGATTCCCGATATTCACGGTGCACTCGTGAAACGGTCGTGCGGGAAAAATCTCCACCTCATCGCTACCTCGGAGATGATATACTCCTTCTCTCCTTCTCTCGTGCGCACCACGAACATACTCACTTAAATCGCGATAACCTGCCGTTGTAGTAGCAGTCACCGATTTAACACCTGCACCAGATACCTTTCACATAGGCCTTGCTGACCGCAGCGCCGTCCTGTGGCTGCTGACATATCTCGTGTTGGAAACACATGGCTGTACCAGTTTCTTTGTTAGGTAGTCGACACACGCCGACCTTTGTAGTTTCTGTTTCTCGCACACATTAGTGTAAGAAGTGTTGTCTCTTTACTGTTGTCCACGGGAGAAGTGCGCGCAAAAGCGACTTCCACTGTGCTTTTCCGGCAGTTGCGTTCCGTTTCCTCCCTGTTTAGCTCCTAGATTACATTAAAACTTGTTCCGTATATCATATAGGCCTACAGGGTGAATGATCTAACACTTGCACCGCAAATATTGCGGAAACGGAAGGTGCGATTTATGTGCGGTTTTCATAGAATCGATTGATAGTCAGAGGATCGTATTTTAAGCCAACAAGCAAATTGTAATATTACTTATAATGTGTATTTTTATGCAGACATACAGTTTTTTAAATGGAACAATGGTTGACATAAAAGTTTTCTGGGTATGGTACCGCGTCATGATGTAAGGCTATTATTAAATAACCAACGTTTCGGCCAACGTTATTGATGAAGTTACCCAGATGAAGGCCACTGTAACGTTGGCCGAAACGTTGGTTATTTAATAATAGCCTTACATCATGACGCGGTACCATACCCAGAAAACTTTTATGTCATCTGACTCTGGCCGCGGAAGCCTACGCAATTATAGGAACAATGGTTGTTTCTATCATGCACTGGAAATTTTGACACTAGCTGTGTACAAATAATTTTGAATGACATTCTTATCACGTTTAGTTGGCCAGCTACAACCGTTCAAAGTGTCGGGGGCGGAGGCTGCGATAGCGTAGCTAACAGGCCGAGTGGCTAGCACCTGGGGCACAGTCTACTGTCTCATGACCATCAGCCAGTTAGCTACGGTGCTGTAGCCTCCACCCCCAAAACTTTGAATGGTTGTATCTGCCAAACTAAACGTGATAAAAACGTCATTCAAAATTCTTTGTACATAGCTGGTGTCAGAAATTCCAATGCATGATAGAATCAACCATTGTTCTATTTGAAAACTTGTATGTTAGCATAAAAATTCAATTTCTAGCTATTTTTACAATTTGTGTATTTGTTAACATTACGAGTCTCTGACTACCAATCGATTTGGTGAAACCCGCACATCAAACCCACTTTCCGTTTTCGTAATATTTGTGGTGCAAGTGTTAGGTGATTCACCCTGCGCCCTTTTTGCGCATCGGCCAGAGACAAATATTATTCTATACATAAGCTTTCGCGATCCGAGGAATCCCACCTGGCACTGAACACAGACAGCAAGTGTTCTAGCGACGAGTCACATGATCAGCTGTAGCTGTAATTTTTAAATTTATTGTTGAGCAGCGACTATAAGTTTAGCAAGGTCTCCTCTCTGCTGGTGTGTAGTCCTGTGGTCTGTTCTGATTAGGTAAACCTTTCGGAGCCTGTAGTACCCAGGACTCACTAACGTCAACGAAGAATGGCGTATGTAAGCTACCTTCTACCAGCACTTCCATGCTCACCTGTCGAATTTGGCGGTCGCTTCTCGACGATTCGTACCGACTCGTGCGATCTGTTCCAATTCGTGACAAGCCTTTGTTGGTTATCATCCTCTTAGAGATTTCCCCCAGATTGTCTCTTGTAAACTTGAGGTCCGTTCCCTCAACGTCAATTGTAAAGCGACCAGTTAGTCTGTTACTATCCTCACTCATTCTTTCTTTTCTGAAATCGTTTTGTTCCTCTCTCCCCTATATCTGTGACGTTTCCTGAGTTGGCATTTAATTGCTTTAACACTGTTGCCGCGTTACCTGCCAGTATCTGCTGATAATTAACAAAAGAACCATGTTCAATGGACGAGATCATGTGCGGAAATTAAAGTAGCAGGCGCTCGTCAATAAACTGCCAATATTCCCGGCAATCGGTTTCTGGACCAGTAAATAGCTCTTTTTCCTCGCATCATCAAAAACACATTGCTCTCGACTGGATGTTGCTATGGTTACTGGGAGGTGTTGTCTGGCTGACATGCAGAACTACGCTCTGCCATCATCCAGCGATTTCCACCACAGCCCCGTGGCTTTTCTGTGCGTCAAATGTGGCTGCAATTGTTTCAAACTTGAAAGGGATTTGGGGGTTGGCGAGGGAGGGTAGAGGACGTCATTGTAATTATCTCTGCCCGTACAGAAGCACGGTTACAATGAAACTTTCAGGCGCCGTTTAAAACGTGTTCTGCCTTTTATAAGCACGTTCGTTTCAGCGGGTCATTACTCGTGACATGTCGTTATTTAACAAAGATTTGACTCATTCACTATTACGCCCGTGCATATATGTGTGGCAATTTCTACAAGTATGTTTGTACAATATCACTTTTCAGTTTCATATACAAGGCAGTTTTAATCTCCGTGACAAGTAATGTTCTGTTGGTCTGTTTACGCCAATCTAAGCTTAAAAACTGCGTTATTGTACTGATCCATTCATTATTATCCAAGTGTATCATTGCCATTTTGTCTTACGCTGGTCTCAGTGAAAAAGTAGTGTCAGCGTTAAACGAGTTATTTAGCACCTTGGAAAGTGAAGATCGTAGTTTCAGCTATGATGTCAGCGATGTAATTGATATAGGTGCTCCATCACGTTTTCGTTTTGATAATGCGCGGTTACGTCACACTTCTGCTGACTATACCGATCGCTGTTGCGCACCTTCGCTGTCTGCGGAACAAGGTGAAGAATTTTTTATTTTTTTATTTATTTATTTTTTATTATGAACACTGCACTTTTTTCAAAAAATACATACGTTCAGTGGAAAAAATTCTGGTTCCAAAGGTACATTTTACTGTGTACAACGCATCTAAGATATGAATGATTTGTTATTCCACGAGGCACTGGTAACATTTCTGTGGAAACGGATAGATTTTTCAGAAAGTGGTGTCGCAGTCAGCTCCTTGATTATCGCTCTTAGGACAATTAATTATAATCACATGTCTAAAAATGCCATGTTAGCAGATAACTCCTACCATCGATGGAACGAGAATTACTGATTACTCTCGCAGCTGTTCGGTGTAGCGTAATGGGCGGCGAATTAGTTTGCGGTGTACGAACATCTTAGACGTGGATCGAAACTTGGCGGGCGCGGTGGCTCAGAGCGCTCGGTTAAAGGGTTGCCGGCGTGGTAGCTCAGCGTGCTCGCTCAGAGGGCTCGACACCCTCTGTCACAAAAAACCGAGTCAACGACAAAACCATCTTCCACAAAAGACCGATCAAACCGAAGAACCAATGTTTCAAATGTTTCGAATGTTTGTATAGCTTATGAGACTTAACTACGGGATCATTAGTCCCTAAACTTACAAACTACTTATGAACTAGCTAATCCTAAGGACGGCACAAATATCCATGCCCGAGGGGGGATTCGAACCCCCCGACCGTAGTGGCCCTGCAGACCGTGACTGGAGCGCCTCAGTTCCCTCGGCCACCGCGGCCGGCGAAGAACCAATGTAAGGAGAGAAAAAGAAAGAGGGCTCAACGCCATCTGTAACAAAAAACTGAGCAAAATTCTCAAGGAACAACCCATAGCGAAGAGGAACAAACGACCGAAAACCATCGATAAACCTGGAGAATATATATGGAAAATCGTCACTGGCATTTTTTCATTTTTTTTCATCTTGATTCCTAAAACGTTTTCCCACGCTCTTATTAATTGAACACAATTATATTTTGCAAGATTCCTAGTTGTTTAAAGGTAATAGCGCTTTCTCTGAAAAGTGCATTTGTTCTATTTTGAGAACATACCACGAAATACATATCTACGAATTGCAAACACAGACTTCCGTTTCCCGTGTAAATAAACTGGGGAGATACTGTTCGTTGTAAATGATGTAATGATAGTACTAACTTTGTATATAGATTCAGTACTTTAGTTATGTGGAATTCAGTGTTACCACACTTACTTTGTTACTTTAGCTGTAAGAAAAACGTAGTTCCGGTTTGAAACAGAATATTTGCTCTTTATTTTAGCGCAGAACAAAGTAACTTGAACAAAGTCACTGCAGAAAAAGTAATACAATCTACAATATAAGCGCCGTAGCAACTATACCAAGGACAAACATTTTAACAGACGCATTGATTCTAATTACTGACGTTCAACGTCTTCCATTGATTGGAGAAAAAAGGAATAAGGTAATTTGTTGCGATGTATACAATTCCATTTTTTATTATTTAAGAAAGACAGTTGTCACATTTCTATCTCAAAACTACCAGTATCAGCACGTTGTTTAGAATATTCATTATTACAGTAGCCAACCAGTTTATCTGCTTATGCTTTAGAAGACCATTGTTCAATTCGTTGTTAAGCATTTCACGGCATGTTCACGAAATAGAACAAACGCACATTATAGAGGGAGCACTCTTACATATGCACAACTCTAAACATTACAGAACATAGCTTTATTTAATTAATAAGTGTGCCCGAAACCCTTTTAGAAGCCAAGGCGAAAAAATATGGTAGTGAAGGGTTTCGAACTACCGACAACATGGATCAGAAGGCAACGCACCACCCACTACATCATGGCAAACAACTACGACAAAGTCCATTAATTATTGTACTATTGCTGGCAGCTGCTAACAGCTGAAATGGAATTTTGAGACACTAGATTCTAATTTATCGTACTATGAACGACGAGCTTTCGTTAATTCTTCAGTGGGCCATTGCTTTGAAATGACAACTCTTATGTTATAATAAGAAAATTATAAAATACAGTAATCAAGATGGCGTATGTCAGAGAGAGTTCTAGGCGAGAAATGTCACATGCCAATTCCTACCTGCTGGTTTACGTAAAATCGCCTTTTTTTTAAAGGTCTCTGTAAGGGTACGAAAAGAAAAACCATAAGAGAAGAAACTTGTAGAGAATTTTCTCCTCTACAAATTTGGTTATTCTATTTTAGTGTCAGATGAACGGTTTGATTGAAATTACAATTACATTACAAATGGCTTTTTTAAATGTTACTAAGGAAGTTTTTGTCCGAAATTTTTGTAAAAGGAAAGATCTGGTCTCCGGTGTCTAACAATTATGTCTGTAAAATTTAGTTCCAATTGGTTGAACGGTTCGACCTAAAAATCGCCGTTATTTTGGCAACAGCATGAGGTGGCCTTGACACGTCTCCGAATCGGGCATTGTCCTTTGACACATGGCTATTTACTCCGTCAGGAGGACCCTCCGATTTGCGACGCTTGTGGTGTGCAAGTCACTGTACGCCACATTTTACTGGACTGTATTTCCTACCGTGCTGCTAGGGCAGCGGTGGCTCTTTGTGGTCCCCTGCCCTCTGTTTTAGCTGATGACGAGGCGAGTGTGACGAAAGTATTCAATTTCTGTGAACTTTCCGGACTCTGGCCTAAGCTTTTAGGCTGGAGGTTTTAGGACGTTAACGAATGGTTAGCCCACCACTCCTCTGGCATGGCATTTTGAGTACGTCTGTAAACCTTCGACGCTCACCAACTGTTCCTACCTTGCCATGTTTGGTTGGGTCTTTGCTTCGTTCCCCTTATCGTTTGGCTACTTTGGCTCCTTTCTCTTCTGTTCCCTATTTGTCTTCATTTCATTTTAATCAGCTCACACGTATCGCCTAATTATCTTGTACGGGCGCTAAAGACCTAGTTGTCGTGCGCCCATAACATCATATCCATCCATCCATCACTATTTTGGCAAATATCTCCGAAACGATGCAAGATATGAAAAATACATAATACAGCAAAGGTATAGAGAATTCCCTCCTCTACAAGTCTGCTCATTCAATTTTCGTGGCAGATCTCCGGTTAAGCCGTTATTTGCATTTAAATTACGAGCTGTCAAAAGGCGATCACAAAGGCCCACTTTTATTGTTACTGCCGTAGCCTAAATTGGGCCAAAAATACTGACAGTAGTCATGAATAGTAATAAAGAACCACTGTTTAGTTTAGGAGATGGCGTGTCAAGTCGTTAGAAGCTCAATGAGTAATTATTTTTACAATTATTAAGAAAGCACATGAAGAAGTGGAGAACTTCGCGGACTAAGAAGAGGAAGGCGAGGAGAGGAAGGAAGGTGATTACTAAGAGGTACGCACCTTTGATGCAAGATGAACAAGTAACTGTCTTTTGCTGGTGGAAGGGAGTGTAGAAATACTGAGACTTTGAAGATGGCCGTTAGAGCGAGGGGTTCGACAAATAGAAAACGATTTTATATCGAGGATTTTTGTTTGAAAGGAACGAATATTTCTTCCCGTCTGTCAAGTCTCAACACTTTCTATTTACATGTTACGCTTAACTGTAGAGCGACTGATGATATATCTACCTAACTAAGTTAATATCTGATCTATGTATTTAAAGGCGAAATAAAATATCTGGTAATACAATGACAAAAGGAGGAAGATAGGGAGTTCAGGAATAGCATAACCACGGAAGTAGGATATAGTTATGTAGAATGCAATCAAAACAATGTTAAGATAATGACAGTATTGATACTAGATAACATAATCCTAACCAAACCAAACCGCTGTTATAATTGACATGTTGTGCATTACGTCTATGATACTTAAAGGGGGATAGGACATAATCTCCATTACGTCTCGATATGCGCTTCATGCCGTATGTATGTTGCTATCGCCACCCAAACATGTTTGTTCAATGTGAAAGGCGTCTTTGATAGTTACAGAGAGCCGAGCACGAATGATACGTGCAAACAGCTTATAATCCTAGTGGACCAACGTCAGCGTTCAGAAATCTTATGGTCGGCAACCTCGTTTTGTATAATCAAGGCAAATGGCTTAATAAAAGGCCTTCCTAGCTTGTTAAACTAATACTAAATGTTAGGAGCCCTACTCATCCTAAACGCCATTCTAACTGTAGTCAGTCTGCATATAACATGTGTCAGCCACAAAAAATTATTTCTCTACCAAAAAAAGGTAATTCTTTTCTCGTCTTATTCTTTATTTCCCTCAGTCCACCTTCTTAAATTTCCTTGCTTTTCATTAAAACTGGTACGATAAACTGTTTTTCGTAATTGTATCCAGTCCAGTCAACATCTCTTTCAAGACGTTCCCTGTCTCCTACAGAATATCAATTTTTCTATGATGCCTCAAAGGGTTTAATTGTTCTTCTCGCTTTAATTGTTCTTCTTGAACTTTAATTAGCTGCAGAATTATTCCTTGTCCCCTTTACTGTTTTTTCGAGGCACAGGGCTAATAACATCGGAGATGTAATACAATATCGTCCCTTTTAGTAACAGCTGCTTGCATTTCGTAATCTTAACCAGCAGTCTACTTTCTGCACACATTCTAGATGACATTTCACCATCCGTGTTTTAACCGTGTTATTTTAAGAATTCCAAATAGTGTGTTACATTCAGCACTAAAAGAGCTATCTATAAATCTACAAATACGATAAACATAACAGGTATATATTTAAAACTAGCTTATATCCCCGTGCTTCGCAACCGTTGTTAAAGGTTTAGGGTTTCGGACCAAGGTCAGCCAAAACAGAATCCTTGTTAGATCGCTCTATCAATAAATTCAGTTCTCCTGGCCAAGATGTCAAATTTAAGTAGAAGTCATTGGCGAAAACGATGAATGTTCATAAAGTTTTTCATACAAAGAGTGAAATTAATTTACGTCCGTGCTCCGGAACCGTACAATGATAGGCTGTGTTCATAAAGTTAAGTCTACGGTGTGTAATTGTCTGTTTGGCGTAAACTTCTGAAAACACTACTATCGTTGAGAAATAAGAATAATAATAACAGCTACATGTATTGGTTCTATGGTGCAGTACTAAACTGTTTATCTCTCACAGCATGTGTATGCTGAAGTATTAGTATGTTGCAGTGTTACAATGGGGACAATGTAGTTATTCTGAATGCAGTGTTCTCTGTTATCGAAAACTCGACGAGTGCAGAAAGTCTGGTAAATCAATTAACAGAGCAGGTCATGTTTGCTTAAATAAGACGTCATTGTGGTGTGAGTGTGGGTAAATCTGGCTAATCGAAGGAAAGGCGTCAGCTAATCGTCTGTATAAAAATTTCCATTAAATATATTACTTCCCGTGAATTGTCTTGACTGTCTTAACAGCATCGGCCACTGTTTCAGCTAATACATAACCCCACGATAAGCAGTGATTACTTCGTAAAGCACGAAGTTCAAATCGACATTGTATAACATAACTATATATTCAAAAGTCGGATATACCTTCAAGTACAATTATCTCTGCAAAAGAAGACGTTTTACTCTATCTTAACATAGTCCGCACCAAGATTAAGTAATTACAAATTTTAATCACAATATTTTACCGAACTATTATGAAAGCAGAGAGGTTTCTGATTAATTTGTCGCTCGAGTGTTCATATTATCTATAGCGGCAGGCACAGAGCAGAAATAACTCTAGAGAGAGAATTCAGATGTGTAGAACAGATTTTGTGTACTCAACATTAAGGTGGAAATGTCACGTGATATTGGAAAAATCTACTAATCGCCGACTTCATCTTGGTCCTTTTTTGTTCGGTTAAGTCGGATGATTATGTGTAAATAGCCGTTTTAGCGACGCTTCCTCAACTTTCTTGATGCTTCTGTGACACATTTATTTATATATTATTTCATATCATGTGATTGCTCTGCGAAAAGGAGGTGGAGTTTCTTTGCAGCCAATGCGGTACAAACCAGTCGTAAGAACAAATAAATGTGTGGAAAGAGTGGATTTGTCTCAATATCACTTGGTAATTCTAGATTAATGTTGAAAAGATGCACAGAACGCAATGCTCAGTCCATGCATTTTTCTACTCTATGTACAATTTAGTAGTTATACCCATCCAAAGATATACTTCTTTTCTTTCGATGACGTTGCAAAGCATATGGGATACAGCTAGGAGTAGAAAAACTTGTGTCCTACCTGGGTTAAATTTTACTTGCAGTGGCAGTGGTTTAGTTTCCTATTGTTGGCAACGAACTATTCGCTTTAGGAGGATGATTAATTTAATGACCGAAACTGCATAAATTATTTATTTCATCATGATCTTAAATACTTATTCACCTCATTCTACGTGACTAATTTTTGAAAAGAAAACATTCAACGGCGGTTGCCAACATCAGCACACAACCCCACCGCTGTAAGTAACATTGTACCCCTTCTTGTAGTGTATAACACCATAGCGAAGCGAACGAAGAAAACGAAGCAACGTCATAATTAGATATTCGGTGTACTATGTAACTAACGTCGCCTTACTTTGTCCTTTCTTGTACTATGACGTTTTTTAGGCATTCCTAAACACAACGTAGTCAAAATGTAATGAGGATACACCAAAATCAGAAAGGGAACTACATGAATTCTTGTTTCCTTGCAAAGAACTGTTAGTAAATGAAAACATCGAAAGAAGTTAAAGAAAATTCGTTATGTTTTAAATTCAAATGATAACTGCGGAAAGAAACACTTCTTTTTCTTTCCATGTCATTGCAAGGCGTCCAGGATGCAGCTAGGATTTTTTGTTTTTTTGGTGTTGTATCTGGGTTAAATTTTACTTGCAGTGACAGCGGTTTAGCATGTTAACGTTAACAACGAAACATTCGCTTTAGGGGGTCTTTAATTTACTGATCGCAACAACATTACTTATTCATTACATTATCAACACAAAGAAATATTCCCCTCATATACATGACTGATTTTTCAGAAAGGATTCAGCAGACGTTACCAGCATCAATACACTACACCGCTGCCATAAGGAAGATCGAAGCCCTTGTTCAAATGTTTGTAAATCTATCGGACCAAACTGCGTGGTCATCAGTCCGTAACTTACAAACTACTTAAACCTAGGTAAACTAACCTAAGGACAACACACACACCCATGCCCCAGGGAGGACTCGAACCTTCACGGCGAGCAACCGCGCGCTCCGCAGCGAGACACTACTCCACCGCGGCTCGAAGCCCTTGTTTCACCTTATTACACCTTAGTTATTTGAATAAAAAACGCAGCATCGCCATCTATTAGTTATTTGTTATCAATGATACACTATGTAAGTAAGAGCGCCTCTATCGGATCTTTGCTATACTAAGCTGCAATTTGAGGATAGCATACATCAGAAACTACTATTTACGATATCTTTTCTTCCCCTTATCCGATTTTAATGAAATGAAGCTTATATGCTGCTCCGAGGTACTCTCAGTTGACCTATGAAACCCCATGAAAGTTCGTATGGCACTCTTGGAGATCTGCTGTACTACACCATACTTATAAACACAGTATACACATAAAACATTAAATTGCGATTCTTTTCTTCCTCTGATCTGATTTTGAAGAAATTAAACCTATGTTACTCTCCAAACTATTTTCAATTTACCTATGGAATCCCATGGAAGTTCGAGTAGTACTTTTGGAGATTATCCTCAACAAATAGACATGCTTTTAAACAAATGATTAAATTATGATATCTTTATTTTTTTTCCGAATCGATTTTAATTATTGAAGCCTTTATGTAACCGCACGATATGCTCAAGCTACGTGTGAAAATCCCATTAAAATTCAAGTAGTTTTAGAGACAAACGTGTTCAAAGAAACAGAGAGACATGACGGTTGTAGATAAAAAATTTCAAATTACGATATTATTTTCTTCCCTGCTCCGATTTTTTATGAAACGAAGTCTAAATATTGTTCAGAGTAACGTTCACGTTACCTGTGAAAACCCCATGCAAATTCGTGAAGTAGTTTTAAAGATAAGCTGTAGTTAATAGTTGAACAAAAAGTCACGAAGGTTACTGCAAATAATTAAAATTACGAGTTTTTTTCCTTCCGTGATCCGATTTTGATACAATTATGCCTATATGTTGACCCAAACGTTTCTCATGTTTCGCGTGGAAACCACATGAAGATTCGTCCAGTAGTTTTGACGATTTAAGTGAACAGCGACAGGTCTACATTTACGGATTTATTATTAGTATAGATATGTTCTAGGTCGCAATTTATGTGATATGTTCTTATATTTCTCCGAAAAACAAATACAAGTTACCTGATGTCATCTTTTACTAGTTCTGCTATTCTTCTTTGAATAATTTGTATCAATATTTTGCTATTAGTTTGATGACGTCCAACTCTGAAGATGTTTTTTATGTGTTTACATTGTTACATTCCATTTGAAGGCTGCACTTATTTCGCAAGTCTCATATATCTTGCACGCCAAGTGGAATCGTTTAGTCACGATTGTATCTCGCAAGAATATGAAAAGTTCTGAGGCAAGAAAGACTCTTCCAAAGGAATTAATTCGATTATATTATATTATATTGTGGCAAGAAATTGGAAACATTTTATTTGTGTTGTCAAAAACTGTAAACTTGCTTCGTTTCCTATGTGATGTTGCGTAAGTGAAAGACAGATCCAATGATGACACTATAACCTGCCGAATTTAGTTATTGATTTACATAATAAATTATGGTTAATTTTCTTGGTGCTTTTCTTGAATGTATAGATGCAAATTACTCTAATGATCTTATTTTATTAGCAAGGAAAACAAGTTCAGTTCTTTACAGAAATAATTAATAAGAGCCCATTAAATAACGAGTAAAAAGTTTATAACAATTAAAAATACAAATTCTGAAAGTAATCTTCACAGTTTTCAGTATGCTCACTTAAGTTATACCACTTTCATAATAATTCACTGTCAGAGATGGTCTTTGATCGTTTAGAATGATCAAGCAGGATGGAAAAAAGGCAATTAAGTTTTGCGTGTAATGCCATCATGCTGGAGCTAGGGGGATCTTAAATATCCATAGAATAAAAACACTTCAAAGATCAATATCTAGGTAATATATTCGGGATTTACCAGTTACAGTACCAATTGTACCTAGATTTGATCTTTCTTTGTACTTATTTAAGAGATGGTGAAAAAGTGATCAGATAATTGTGAAATTGCTTACTGAAACCGGTAATCCAGAATAAATTACCAGTATATCTACTTCTACTAAGTTTTGCGTACAGTTAATTATACTTTCATTGCACCTTGCTGAATCAGTAGTCAAGAGCTTTCAGCTTGTCAGAGACACAGTCATGAATAAGCAGTTGCACGGAGTGTAGATTCCATAGCGCAAGGGAAGCCAAGCATTTTAGTAGAAGATTACGAATAGGTTACATATTTAGAGTAGAGAGACAGTGGCCATTCCAGATAGCCTTGACCCCCTACCCAGAGGCCATTGCAAGAATGCTGGCATCACCCTTCGTGGAAATATGCTACATTCAGCGCTTTAAGTCACATTGATTACATGGCATGACGTTCATTCTGGGAATTCAGAGTATTATACACGCCTAGCCATTAAAATTGATAAACCACTAATTTGACGTGCTACAGATGCGAAATTTAACCGACAGGAAGAAGATGCTGCGAGATGCAAATGGTTTCAGAGCATTCACAGAAGGTTGGCGCTGGTGGCGACACCTACAATGTTCTGACATGAGGAAAGTTTCCAACCGATTTCTCATACACAAACAGCATTTGAGTGGGGCTGCCTGGTGAAACGTTGCTGTGATGCCTCGTGTAAGGAGGAGAAATGCGTACTATCACGTTTAGGACTTTGATAAAGGTCAGGCTATCGCGATTGCAGTTTATCCTACCACGAGATTGCTGCTCGCATTGGTCGCAATCCACTGACTGTTCGCAGAATATGGAATCGGTGGGTTCAGAAGGACAATACGGAAGGCCGTGCTAGATCCCAATGGACTCGTATCACTAGCAGTCGATATGACAGGCCTCTTATCTGCATGGCTGTAACGGATCATGCAGCCACATCTCGATCCATGAGTCAACAGATTGGGACGTTTGCAAAACAACAACCATCTGCACGAACAGTTCGACCACGTTAGCAGCAGCATGGACTATCAGATCGGAGACCATGGCTGCGATTACCCTTGACACTGCATCACAAACAGAAGCGCCTGCGATAGTGTACGTAACATTGAGCCTGGGAGCACGAATGGCAAAACGTCATGTTTTCGGATGAGTTCAGGTTCTGTTTACAGCATCATGATGGTCACATCCATGTTTGGCGACATCACATTGAACACAGATTGGAAGCGTCTATTCATCATCACCACACTGGCGTTTCACCCTGTGTGATGGTAACAGTCATTAGTTACACATCTCGGTGACCTGTTTACATCAACAGCACTTCGGACAGTGGCCATTACATTTCAGACGTGTTACGATCCGTGGCTCTACCTTTCATTTGATCCTTGTGAAACCCTACATATCAGCAGGATAATGCACAACTGCATTTTGCAAGTCCTGTTCAGGCTTTTCTGGATAAGGAAAATGTTCGACTGCTGCCCTGGCCGGCACATACTCCAGATCTCTCGCCAATGGCAAACGTCTAATCAATGGTGGCCCGAGCTACTGGCTCGTCACAATACACCAGAAACTACTCTTGATAAAATGTGGTATCATGTTGAACCTGCATGGGCATTTGTAGCTGTACACGCCAACCAAGCATTGTTTGACTCAATGCCCAGGCGTATCAAGGCCGTTATTATGACCATATGTGGTTGTTCTGGGTACTGATTTCTCAGGATCTATGCACCCAAATTGCGTGAAAATGTAATCATATATCAGTTCTAGTATACTATATTTGTCCAATGAATACCAATTTATCATCTGCATTTCTTCTTGGTGTACCAATTTAAATGGCCTGTCAATAATTTGGAGTACTCAAATGTGCTCTTAAAGCTTTTAGCCATGTAGGACACATTCCATCCTGTTCATTCTGGGAATGCAGAATACTGCATTACACAGTTAACTGGTGCCCTGACGTCAATATTCTGGGAATTGGGTGCCAAGTCCTACAGCCAAGGGTTGAGCGCTAAGAGCTTTCCACTACCTGCCCTAGCCCCTGTATTACTTCTCTAAAATACACTAAGTATCGATTTACTTTACGTAATGTGGCCTTTGAGTTACAGTACTGTGTAAAATTCTTAATTTAATGCCTTTAAATGGCAAGGATGACAAATATGGACAAAAATGGATGTCCCACCTACTACGAATGGACGAATGGAGTTAACCACTACATTTTTAGTGATGTTTCCGTAAGGAAGAATATGGGTGGAAAGACCTGCAAAATGGTGGAATGTCCAGATGTAGGTGCAGCAGCCTAAAGGAATGCCTAATGCATGCTTGAATGATATTAATATTAATAATAATAATAAGATTGCTAACGTTGGGCAATATCTTCATTGACATGTTTGTTATTCATTACTGATTACAGCAGTTTCTTATATTATTGTGCCTATACGTAGCTATGAGACACTATATATACGAGTTTACGATAACACTGTGATATTAGATATAAACAACAGCATGTATTGTGTTCTAGTAGAGAGCAGGTTATCATGCATACTTACTATGATTTCAAATTTTATTAACTCTGGTACGCTGTAAGTAGATAGAGGACGCTTGCTTTAGCACTGTAGGTGGCACAGTCCTGATGCCACACATTGATGGATAACTTTTTTATAGAACGTGATACGTTTAATAGCATAAATGCTTATCCTGTTGAGATGGTTTTTCAGACCATGGTGCACAGTTAGTGCCAGTGTATGACATAGCTCCATGCAGTAAATCAAATCAGACTTTCAAAGTATTGCATTCAAATAACAATATAAATATTGCTAACTTTAGAGAAAGCCCTCAGCAGCTTGACTGGGATGAGGTGTATAAGGAACCTGATGCAAACTTGAAATATAACTTATGTAATGATACATTTTTAAGGATGTTTGAAAATTGTTTTCCCAAGAAAACAGTTAAACATAATTCTAGGAAAACGTGTAAAAACCGTGCCTAACTAAAGGTGTAAGAATATCTTGCAAGGGAACTGTATCTAATAGCAAGAGTAAGTACTGACTAAGAAATTGTTCAGTATTATAAAAACTTTTGTGCATTACTAAGAAAAGTTATTGAAAAGTCCAGAAGCAGGTGTATCAGTATTATTGAAAGGGAAAGAGGGCAACCAAGAGCACAGGAAGAGCCTACAACAGAATGAAAACTGTATTAATAAAAAGTCAGTAATAGAAAATATTTTCAATAATCATCTTCTGTTGTGGAGAAAATGGGATCTATATGGTCCTTATAATAGGCAAGGTTACTAATAGAAGGGGCCATACCTATACAGTTTGCTCTAATTGTAATTCCATCAACCACTCCCTTTGAAACCAATAAAATAATACTCTTAAACAAACTGAAAAGTAAAAGTTCTTACGGAATTGATGGCATTTCCAGCAGGGTACTTAAAGCTTGTTCTCCACAGATTTAAGTAGAATTATCAGCGACATATGTAATAGCTATCTGAAACAGGGTGTTTTCCCTGACAGACTGAAATATGCCATTGTTAAAACATTGCATCAAAAAGGGGATACATCAGAAGTCAACAGCTATCGTCCAATGACTGATCTGACAGCTTTACCAAAATTTTTTGAGAAAAATACGAATCCAAGGGTAGCGTTTCGTAATTTAAAAACAAAGCGCGAACCAAATGTCAGTTTGGTTTTCAGAAAGGCTTTTCAACATAAAATGCTGTATAAGCCTTTACAGTTCAAATATTAAATGCTTTGAATAACCGGAAATCGCCCACTGCTATTGTCTGTGATCTGTCGTGGAATTCTAGATAAGATTAATCATTAATGTTTGGATGGAACATTCCAGAAATGATTTAATTCATACTTAACTGGAAGAATGCAGAAAGTTGAAATAAGTGATTCATTTAATGTCAAAACATCAGCAGGTTCATCATGGGAAGCTATTAAGAATGGGGTCCCACAGGGTTCGGTCTTAGGTCCATTACTGTTCCTCATATACATTAATACATTATACATTAATTAACTGAATCTCAGCAAACGAACTCTCATTAAATTTTGATGAAACACAGTATACACCGTTCCATACAGTAAATGGCACAACTCCAGTAATAAATATAGACTTTGAACAGAGGTCTGTAGATAAGGTAGAATTTTCAAAATTTTTAGGTGTGTGCATTGATAAGAGATTAAACTGGAAGCAACACATACAGGGTCTGCTAAAACGTTTGAGTTGAGCTACTAATGCTGTTAGGATTATTGCAAATTTTCGGGGTAAGAATCTCAGTAAATTAGCTTACTATGCCTATTTTCATTCACTGCTTTCGTATGGCATGATATTCTGCGGGAATAAAAAAGTATTCGTTGCACAAAAGCGTGTAATCAGATTAATTGCTGGAGCCCACCCAAGATCATCTTGCAGATATATATTTAAGGATTTAGGAATACTCACAGTAACTTCACCGTATATATATTCCCTTATGCAATTTGTTGTTTATAATCCAACCCAGTTCAGAAGTAATACAGTGTACATAGCTGTAACAGAAAGAAAAATGATGCTCTTCAGTATGCAGGGTAAAATATCACGTTGGCACAGAAAGGACTGAATTATGCTGCCACAAAAGTATTTAGTTACCTACCAAACAGCATCAAAAGCCTGACATATAGTCAACTAGCATTTAAAAATAAATTAAAAGAATTTCTGAATGACAATTCCTTTCACTCATTGGATGAATTTTTAGATATAAATTAGTAAATGTAAAGAGAAAAAAAAAAACCAATTGAAAAAGAAAAATTAAGAAAAAAAAATAAAAGTAATAAAAATATATTTGTGACCTATTATATTTTGGGCAATGCAACACCTTTTATTAACCTGACATGTTCCACAGAATTACGAAGTTGGTATTTATGATCTATGGTACAATACAAAAGTGAATGACATGCTGCTGGAACTATAAAGGCACTTTACGAACCTGTTACTAGAAGAGTTTTACTTGTTCTCAAAGCCAGTGCTGATCCAACACCTTGCTAATGAATAAATATTGAATCTGTGTACAAATTATCTTGCTGATCCCATGTAGGTTACATTTCAACAATGTTGTTGTTTTTGTGGTCTTCAGTCCGCAGACTGGTTTGATGCAACTCTCCACGCTATCCTGGCCTGTGCCAGTCTCTTCATCTGAAAATACGTTCGGCAACATACTGCATACTGTATTTGTCTCTCGGTCTCCCTCTACGATCTTTACCTCCCACACTTCCTTCTATTGTTAAGTTGATAATTCCTTGATGTCTCATAATGTGTACTACCAATATATCCCTTCTCTTAGTCAGGATATGCCAGAAACTCCTTTTCGCCCCAATTCAACTAAGTCACGTGATCTACCCATCCTTTCTCTGAAGCACCACATTTCAAAAGCTTCTATAATCTTTTGTCTGAATACCTTATCGGCAAGGTTTCACTGCCACACAATGCTACACACCAGACAAATGCTTTCAGAAAGGACTTCCTAACATTTAAACGAATATTGGATATTAACAAGTTTCGCTTCTTTAGAAACGCTTTTCTCCCCATAGCCACTCTTTGCTTCCGACATCAGAAGTTATCTTGCTACCCAAATAACAAAGTTCATCTACTACTTTTATTGTCTCATTACCTAATCTAATTCCTTCAGCATCGTCTCATTTTCTGACACTACATTCCATTACCATCGTTTTACCCTTGTTAATGTTCATCTTATATCTTCCTTTCAAGACACTGTCCATTCCATTCAATTGCTCTTCCAGACCCTTTGCAGTCTCTGACAAAATTACTATGTCATCGGCAAACCGAAAACTTTTAATTTTTTCTCCCTGAACTTTAATTCCCTCTCGAAATTTCTCGTTCCATTCATTCACTGTTGGCTCAATGTATAGAGTGAACAACATTGGGGAAATAAAACTTCCTGGCAGATTCAAATTGCGTGCCGGAACCGGGACTCGAACCTGGGACCTTTGCCTTTCGCGGGCAAGCGCACTACCGGCTGTGCTATCCCGACACGACTCACGATGCCGCCTCACAATTTTACTTCCGCCAGTACCACGCCTCCTACTTTCCAAACTTCACAGAAGCTCTCCTGCGAACCATGCAAGACTAGCACTCCTGAAAGTTTCATATCAGCGCACACTCCGCTGCAGAGTGAAAGTTTCATTATGGAAACATTGGGGAAAGGCTACAATCCTGTCTTACTCCCTTCCCAACCCCTGCGTCCCTTTCTTGCCCTTCGACTCTAATAACCGCTGTCTGGTTTTTGTATAGGTTGAATATAACCCTTCGCTCTCTATATTTTACCCCTGCTACCTTCAGAATGTGGAAGAGTGTATTTCAGTCGACATTGTCAAAAGCTTTCTCCAAATCTACTAACGCCAAAAACGTAGGTTTGTCCTACTTTTGCCTATGTTCTAAGATAAGTTGTAATGCGAGTATTGCCTCCTGTGTTCCTACGTCTCTCCTAAATCAAAACTGATTTCAACCATATAATTCATTTATCAAATGTACGTCAATTTAACGGCTCTTACGTCATATTAACGCTTAGTGATGTCTAATTCTAATTAGTTTTAGGAGAAACCTGTATATCGTAGTAATTTTGAGCCGATTTTTACACGAAAGAGGATTCCAAATGATGGAATGAGCACGAAAACTCATCCTCTTGAGTTACTTGACCGATTCGAAAGACGGAATAATTTAATAACAAGTGCTTTGTTCCGTAATTTATCTCCGTTGCTTTCCTTTGAAACGCAACACAGAATGTAACGTAATACGACAGCAGTTTTGCCCTCGGTTAGGCCAGGGGCGAGATTTTGGGGGTCTGCATAACCGCCACATTTACGTCAGTGGGGTGTATTTATAATACAGAGCGAATGCGTACGTCGCTGGTGGCAGCTCAATCGTAATTTTGTCATTTGCGCACGTGATCTAGTTTGCTCTCAACACATTTAACATGAATATTATGGTCACACCACGCTAAATGTCGGACCGCTGCTAGAATAATTATGCTGGTTGTTTACAGGCGAAGCGGAACCCATGTCATAAAACAACTGTGGCGGTACACGAAGAGAGGTTTCTGTTACTACCAGAAATGTAGTTAAACAGGACTCCACTAGAAACACAATTCTGGAGGTACTTTTGCGGAAAGTTTGAAATTGGTGTGTTGGTGGAAAACATTTCAAGCTGTGGCCAAATATTTTGTTTCTAAGCGCGGTGCACACGCTCCCAGCGCAGCAGAACTTGCTAACTCAGAGTGCATTCTGCAGTTTCTGGATTCTGCACTTTTATTTAAAACTATGTTATTTTGGAGTAATGAGAGAAAATACAATTGGAACACGAGCAATGTGTTTAAAGGTACGAGGCAGACACGGAGCCACTGATAGGGTTTTATAGGACAAAAATGTACATAACTAACAGATGTTACAGCATCGAAAGGAAAAGAGACTCTTCTCATTATAAAGTACTAAATACGAAAAACGGTTTGCGTAAAACTGAATCCCGTGACTGCTACTACCTTTAAAAAAGTGAAAAGACAGCAATCGAGAATTTCTTTACTAACCTATGTGCACAATCATAACGGGCAGGGAGTATAGGGTTAAGGCTCAGTCCGAGTAAAACACATGGCTTAGTGGTAATTCCAGACTCATTAGGAGAAATATCTCGAATCTCTAACATCATTAATATTAAATGGCACAAACAGCTCTTTTCGCCCCCGGCAAGAAGTCTGGGAGTGATAATAGACGATAAACAAAATTGGGCTGATATCACAGCTGCTTTGATAACGCATCAACATCTCATCATTTCCTACAGAAATCTAAGTAGCTCTTTCCTTTCGACGTTAAAACGAAACTTGTACAAACACTTATAACTACAGTTATTGATTACAGCGATGTTATCTTGTATGGGATGCATCCGCCCACACTAAACAGGTTGATGTAAGTGTCAACGAGACTATGCGCATTGTTACAGGCTGTCTCAGACCCACACCAACAGATAGTATGTGTACCTCCTTGTTTGAATTGCCCCACCTAGGATAAGAAGGCAGGTGGCAGCAGACGCTGAGAGAACAAAGAAAGAGAATGATTACCGACATCTATTGAATAGGCTCGTCACCCATGCTCGCAGGCTCAAATCTAGAAACAGCTTCATCGCAAGAACTAAGATCCTTGACGGTTCGCAGGAAGATAACAGAGTCTGTATATGGAAGAATGAACAAACCGGACTGCCAATAACGCCAAAAGAAGAAATGACACCTGGAAACAAGCTTCCCTATACAGTTTGGAGAACACTAAACAGGATGAGGGCCGTGTACCCAGATGTAAAGGTGGGGTCTGCTGACTAACGTTGACGATGCTCTTTGTGAATGCGGAGAGGTTCAGGACGAGGCACATCTGCTTACGTGCCGACTATTGCCGGAGCCCTGCAGTACCAGTGACCTGCTACAAGCCAATGACAAAGCCGTAGCGGTGGCTAACTATTGGAAAAAGAAAACTTGATCTGGACACGGGAATGAATGAATGCTCTTGCAATGTCGTTTTTGAGAAAGTCACGTAGGAGGAGTCGCGAGGTCTAAGGTATCTTGCTAAGCACTAGGCGGTTGCTGCCGACGGAGGTTCGAGTCCCTCCATCAGGCATGTCTGTGTGTGTGTGGGGGGGGGGGGGGGAGGGGGTAGATGGGTGAGAGGACGTGAATTGTCGTTAGTGAAGGTAGTTTAAGTTTATCAAAGCAAGACTTATTAGTCTCCAGGGAGTTTCTGCGATCGTTATATAAATAAAATTATTGAAAAACGACTGTGACTGTGAACATTCGTTCATCACAGGACAGGTTACTCTGTAACTTTAAAATTTGCTCTGAAGATGGGCAGCTGTCCCGAAACCGGTCATGTTTTAGAAAATAAAAGCGATCTGGAGATGGATATTCAAGAATTTTATTGTAGTTTAAGTTGTTTGTAAGTCAAGCACCAGAAGTACCGGATTTTTCTGTACCCCCTAGTTGTATCACGTGGGTCATTTCTGACCCCCACTAGGAAACTTACCATTTTATTGACATTTAAGTGATGGTTTGGGTTTCTTCATGTTGATATTACACTCAAGAAGACTCTTAAGTACAAGCCAAATATTATTTGTTCTCAAAAGTAAATTTTCAGAAATAAGTGTTATTTATATTTTACGTTTTACAGTAGAAATTCTACTCTTGTTTTAAAAATCATTCCAAGAAATAAGCAAAAATATTTTACAATGTTTATCTTTATAGAAATATTGCAAGTGAGTCAAAACATACTATTTATCCGACTTGTAATAGTCCTTTTACCTTTACTGACATATAAAGTAAGTTCAGAGTATTTGCAAAAAGAGTCTAAAATGCAATACGTTTTCATGATTATTGCAGTCACGGGACAAAAATATAATAACAAACAATTTCAGTCTGTTCAGTTTGTGTTTGGAAATATTTAGGAACAAATACAAATAGTTGACAGTAATTTATTAGATGGAGCGGATGTACAGTTCAGACATTGGACAAGGGTTTTGGCTTGGCAGGTTTTGCAACAAACTTGTTGGAGTTGAAACATGAGTTTAATATTTCATTTCCCTATTGGTGTTTTTAGGAAACAATATTTTGACAATTTCTATATTAGCCCTGTCCGGCGACGGATGATTGCAAGGAGACATTGGCTCCTCTCTGCTGTTTGCAGGGCTGAGGAAGCTCATCTGCTACTCTGAGAATGAATTCTCGACGTGAATTCCCCTTACATGTACATAACTTAAGGATTGGGTGAGCGTTGTTCATTATAAGATCAAAAATGTTGTAAAAGACATGCACAGGGCATCGGAGGGAGCCAGGTTGGACACTGTAATGTCTTGCCATTCGGTCAACTCAACCCATCCACCCTTGGTTTCATTATAAAACTGCACAGTTTCTGGAAGTTTGTTCTCAGTATTGTCATTGACCTGACATCCATCATGCACGTTACACCTATAAATCCCACACCTGAAGAATGGAACAAGGAGACTGCGTGCTTCCTACGTCAAAATCTTAGGTAATAATGGTACATGTTTACGTTGTGCAACAGGTAAATCACTGGCAGATGTTTCAGATTATGTTTGCCAATAATTTGATACATACCAATCACTTGAGTCAGGTGTTTCCACTGGAATTTTCTCACTACCGGATTCGTCACTTTACATCCTCGGTGAAACGTCGGTGGTAGAGAATCTCGGCATTTGTGAGACCACATCGCCTTGCTGTCATAGCAGATCGCTGCCATCAGGAATGATTGATACCAATCGGCTTGTCCAAAGGTAAACAGGAGTCTTTTGTAGGGACGACGCGCATGATATCTAATGTATCATAGAACTATCAGCAGTCCCTCAGACAGAGGTACGGTTATTTTGTGGCTTTATGCTGGCAATGGTATGGCGCCAGTCTATAGAAAACCGAAAACCGCACTGATGTAAGGCTTTATCCGATCTCCAATTTGTATTTCACGTTATTTTCAGCCTAAAGTGTCATAACATACTTCAACATCTCGTGAATAACATCAAGACAAGCCCAGAAATTATTTCCCATCTAAAAACTGGCATTGCTGATATCAGATTGTGTGTGTAAGGGTCAAAAATGACCCACACGGTACAATTAGTATAACAGATGAATTTTTCATACTTCTAGCTGGCTTAGAGGGATGAAATTTTCGGGAGTTATACAACACTATAAATGATTAAAACTCACGAGAGCCGTCCGCGGTGATCGAGGGTACTGAGGCGCTCTAGTCACGGTCTACACGGCCACTACGGTCGGGGGTTCGAATCCCCCCTCCCTCGGGCATGGATATTTGTGCCGTCCTTAGTATTCGCTAGTTCGTAAGTAGTTTATAAGTTTAGGGACTGATGACCCCGTAGTCAAGTCCCATAAGCTATACAAACATTTGAAACATTTGAACTCACGAGACGGTTTGGTCCCATGAAGGATAAGGTGGCTGGTAGTGCTCTCGAAACACACACATAGGTCAAAAATGATCACTTGTAGTGCTAGCGACTGATGGTTTGGTCCAACAGGTTCACAACATTTCAACATCTTTGGAAATTGATCATATTTCACCATCTTATACACAAGTAATTATGACTCCATTCTGTTCACCTCTCAGCCCCTTTCTCAAATCCTTTTTGGTAGCTGGAACCAGACTTTGGGATTAGGTCTGACACGTGTTCTCAGCCAGTTTCCCCTCCATCGTAGAATGTGAGTGCAGTAAACGTTTATAAATTACGCTAATTCAGGGACGTTTCATTGATGCTCCTGCAGTTAACTACTACAGTGGCTGAAAAGCATTCAGCAGTCTGAAAACTTACACAATGATGATTTTTAGAAAGAGATAGTCAGACACTGAAATCGAGTATATAATCATCAACTCCAATGACGACTCAACAACTACAGAGGATGAAAGCTGCGAACAAGAAATGTGATAAGGAGGATAACACGGAACAATCGTGTTGAAACATACCAGACATCTTACATTTTATATTTCAATTTTGTATATAATGATTAATTTTTATTGATTGATTATTATTGTTTGGAATATAGATCAAATTTCATTTTTACTGTTTTGTATGCATTAAGAAGCTAAACCTTTTTATATCTGTCCGAAATCCGAAGAGAACTGGTTTACTTAATAACTGCATACCAATTTAGAGAAAAAGTAGGTTATATACCAAACAGTCACCTAGTAATGCGGTTTGACTGCAAATAGATATCTCAGCTAAATTACACGTAACATAAAGCATTTAAAATTTATCATAATGGACGGTATTACTTCAAACCAATTACAAATATACGAAGTGCTATTTTAACATATTTTATTTAGGCCGTCTACCGTCTGTCATGTGTCAAAGCGACGGAATTTTACATGTTTAAATAAGGAACCAGTTTAGTACTTTGACACTTTTTTTTTATATCTCTTAAACTGATGTTTATCTCATATGGCAAAGTGAACTAAGTAAGGAGTCAAGATGAGGGCCCAACATGTTCGCGAAGTGAAAGGTGTGCTGAATAACAGTTAAGTGGACTTCAAGTGTTGTTCACATAATGAGTACAATCTACTATCAAATATTTTAAGTAGTGAAAGGTAACTAACAGCATTACTGCAAAAGCGATTCAGTAATGACGTGTCCACTGTAAACTGTAACTTTAAATCTCAGCTTTTCTGATATGCTGCTGTGAACCAACAATGAGGTGCTGCCATATAGGATTTAAGCTCAATATCGAATAGTGATATACAAACTAAAATCACAAGAGTTGGCATTAAGTGAAATGCGGCTAAATGTAGACTTTCAGAGATAAGCTCTAATGGTTTTGTGTCACACACTAAAATTTTTAACAACTGAAGTGTGGCATATCGCAGATTCTGTCGAGAACATCTTGCGTCGATGGCAATGGGAGATTCTGAAAGATTTAGTTGCCTGCTATATGCCTATGATTACCATATCTTTGCCAAAGTGGGAGCCACTCCAATGGAGCCGGTATAAAGCCAGATACGACATTCTTCAAGCCATAGGATGCTCAATACGGGACAACAATAACAGACACGCAGAGCGTACACCATGCTTTTTACGGACTTTGGGAAAAAGTACGGAGCGATTATATAGAAGTTGTGTAACTATAATACTCCTGCCAATGAGGTAATTTCAGAGAGAAATATTACTTCTCATTACTTATTATCCAGTCCTTGTATATAAGGAAGGACCCACATCTATCATGTATGTAGCACGGCACATATCCTATCCCTCAGAGATTACAGGTAAGAATCACACGTAGTCAAGGACAACGGTTTCAACTCGACAGAAGTTACTGTTGTCAGTGGAGGTCTTAGTTTCTGAGAAGACACTGCGAATAAAATTACATGCAATAAACACTTTTGCTGGGTTTCTCAAAAAAAGAAATCATCATCATTAGAGACTGATTATGCCTTTCAGTGTTCAGTCTGAAGCATAGTACCTCTAATAAAATTCCTCGATGATCCCCTATTCAGTGCTAACATTGATGACTCGTCTGATGTTATGCCTTTCACTGCAAAATCATTCTTCACCGAATCTAAGTACTTTCTTCTTGGTCTACCTCGACTACTCTTACCCTCCGCTGCCGAGCTCATGAGTCTCTTAGGTAACCTTGCTTCCCCCATGCGTGTAACATGACCCCACCTCTAACTGCTTCATCTATAGTGTTAATTCTCAGTTTTTCTTTGATTTCCTCATTATGGACACCCTCTGCCGTTGTTCCCAACTATTAGTACCTGCAATCATTCTTGCTACTTTCATATCTGTAACCTCTACTTTATGAACAAGGTAACCTGTATCCACCCAGCTTTCACTCACATACAACAAAGTTGGTCGAAAGATAGAGCGGTGCACTGCTAACTTTATCTTGGTACTTACTTCCTTCTTGCGGAAGAGAGTAGATCTTAGCTGAGCACTCACTGCATTAGCTTTCAAAAATGTTCAAATGTTTGTAAATCTATCGGACCAAACTGCGTGGTCATCAGTCCGTAGCTTACAAACAACTTAAACCTAGGTAAACTAACCTAAGGACAATACATACACCCATGCTCCAGGGAGGACTCGAAACTCCACGGCGAGCAACCGCGCGCTCCGCAGCGAGACGCTTTAGACCGCTCGGCTACTCCACCGCGACTGCATTAGCTTTACTGCACCTCGATTCCAGATCTTTCACTATGTTTCCATCCTGTGAGAAAATACATCCCAGGTACTTGAAACTGTCTACCTGTTCTATTTTTGTTCCTCCTATTTGGCACTCAATCTGTTTGAATGTCTTTCCCACAGACATTACTATAGTAAAAAAAAAAAAAAAAAAAAAAAAAAAAAAAAAAAAAAAAAAAAAAAAAAAACACTACTCGTAGGAGTGACTAAATCTGCGTATGATGACTGGATCAAACAGCACAAAATTTGGACGGAATCCTACCACAGAAAGTTTTTAATTGTGGAAGGCATAGACTGCATCGGCTGCAGAATTTAGCTATAGATGTGGTTTTCCGATACTTTGACTCCTCATTCAAGTTTGTATTAACAAAGGACATTTGTTTCACATCCTTAGTAACCAAGATAAGGCTTTTCTTCTATTACACTCTGCATCATATTCACAGCAGTGAACAGCATACGTTCTTTGGTTGGTAACCACTTCAACATCTTATATAACCGCGGAAGGTGCACTAAATCAGCCGATGACAATCTATGTGTCTTTGAAACATCGGGTTTAAGGTCACATCCAACGTACGAGCATTTCTTAATAATATCTGCCACTGGGTGTGGTTGACATGATAGAAGTAGAGGACACTCTTAGTAGAACTGAGGCGATGAGAAAAGGACGCAGGTGGTATTACACAGCACAATCGTGATGTCTCGCAAGGTTGAGTAATTTTTTTTTTAAACTGGTGTCCTTATCAACAGTGATACTAAAGGCAAACGCCATAGTTCAAATTACCGTTGCAGAGGAGTAGTGGTTGTTAAACTAATACCATGAATTATATTACACACAGATGTTTGAAATAGCACCAGTACATTTCTTTCTAACTGTGAAACAAGATAAATTAAATTTACATTTAGCTGACGTGACCCTAATAAATCTGTGCTGTTAAAACAACAGACAATACGACAGAACCACTTAATGCTTGCGGGAAATAAAAGTCTGCATCGACGAGGAAGATTAAATGACCACTGTGTTTCATAAAAATATGACTTGTATTTAAAAGTTAATTTGTTAGTATTACGCCAGGTGTTCTGAGAATAGTTCATACATTGAATCGGATAATTTCTTGTCAGGGATGTGACGCCAAGGAATAAGAGAAACTGATGAGTACTGGCAGCTTCAAACGCCATAATAATAAGCGAGCCACATGTAGCTTTCACCAACTTGGACCTTTTAGTCGTTTATATACTTATTAGCATTGCAGCATTTATTATCATTAGCATTGCAGAGTTCCTGAGATGTTACACAAAATTAGATGACTGACCTACCTGCATTTGTTTTAGTTTTGCATAGGAATCACATAGTTGTATTTGTGGCAGTGTACAACCGTTCTCATCTCGGAATGTAAAAATGTTTACATTATGAAAATTAAAATACACAATTTTGTGTTTGTTCTTCAGGTTTGTTTATTTTGTTAATCGATTTTCGGCTTCTTAGGCCAGCATCAGACATTTACTGAAGTTCAGTCAAAGAACTTGCATTGTCAATCAACAAGAAGAGATGTTACATACAGAAAAATAAATTATCTTCTTTGATGGAACAGTTACAGTGCAAATAAATATTTAAATGAGATCTGTAAATTAATAGTACTGAAAAAGGGAACATAGATACTATATATCGAGAAACAGTGCAAACATAAATTCTTAGACCACGACTATAGTGAATAAAATAATATTAAACAAGAATCTATTGTTTGAAAAGTTGTTCAAAACACAAGGTGACAAAATCTCAGAAATATGGTCGAAATATTATAAAACTGGCACACTATTATAACAAAATAAACAAATAGACAAAAATATAGGAGTGGATTAGGAGGGTATAGGTGCGGTGCATTGGCCAAGGGTTAACGAATTTATTTACACTGTAACTGCTCCAGCAAAGAAGATAATTTATTATTCTCTATGTAACATCTCTTCTTGTTAAATGACAACACAAGTTCTTTGACTGAACTCAGTCCTATAACATTAACATAGATGAAAACAACCACATTAACGATTACGGGTTTGGAGGCGATCTGATTGTTTTATAGTTTTCAAAATGAAAAGCCAAGATAGCACATTAATATCTCATTCCATGCCGACCGATTTCAGTGATCTGTGTCACCATAATCTGGTCACATACATATTTTACAAGCTGGTCAACTTGTTAAAGAATCGGTACAAAATAATAAGTGGAACGTTGCACTTAGTCACTGTATAA
Source organism: Locusta migratoria (assembly GCA_026315105.1). NCBI lineage: Eukaryota > Metazoa > Arthropoda > Insecta > Orthoptera > Acrididae > Locusta > Locusta migratoria. Next base: position 207,666,035 of record CM048744.1, on the reverse strand, counting down.
AAAAATACACAAGTTAAAACATGACAGCTTGAGTATTTTGTAAGCTGTCATGTTTTTAACTTTTGTATTTTTATAGTGTGAGTAAGTGCAATGTTGCACTTATTATTGTATAACCATTTTATTAACTAGATAACCAGCTTGAAAAATATATATGTGACCAGAAGATGGTGACATGCTTCACCGAAACCTGTCGTCATTGAATAAATTATTAATATGCGATCTTGGCATTTCATTTTGAAAACAATAAAACTAAAGTTACCTTACTGCCCTTCAAAATAGTCTCCTCCCATAAATATACAACATGAGCTCTGCGATACATACATGGAAACTTTGCACGAAGTTGGTGTTCAAGAGTTTAGTTCCGTTTCTTTGGCTGTCAGGAGTATCGTCAAATCTCTTTCCTTTCGCAGCGAGTTTGAGTCGATGGAATAGGAAGACGTTTGGGGATTGGATGCGGCAAGTACGGCGGATGTTGAAGTTCCGCGACAACGCTCGCCCACAGAGAGACAATACCGTTAAACAATTCCCGACAAGAAAGGGAATGGCGCAACATAAATACCCACCACACTCGCCGGATCTCATTCCTCCAGAGTTCTTCCTCGACTCAAACTCGCTTTGAAATGAAAGGGATTTGATAATATTCCTGACAGTCAAAGAAACGTGCGAGGCTTTTTGAACACCAACGTAGAGGAATACTTAGTACAAAATTTCCATGATATATATCACAGAGCTCAGCGGTCCATAGTTATGCGAGGTGACTATTTAGAAGGGCAGTAACGTAACTGTAGAACAGAGCTTTCCAAACTAGGTGTCGTGACACCCTGGGTTGTCGCGTAGTAGTATCAAATGTGTCGCGAGACTAACAAATTTAGACTGCTAATCTTCTCTTCATTCAAAGCACCACATATCACGTACTAAAGGAATGATCTGTGCACATTACTTGCGTGTTCAGCCGCTAGGCGGCAGCTCTGCTTCAGCATGCTTCAGCAGCAGTAGACACTCAAGGTTCGTTCAAGCAGCTGCCAGTTGCCAAATTCCAGCAAACTGCGCATACGCAGAGCTGCTGCTGATAATCGATAACAGCTCTTCCCATGCTGGAATTGGCAGCTGCTTGAACGAACCTTCACTGTAGTCTGCTTTCCTTCTCAAAAAGCTGCACCTGAGCGTTTTTAATGGGTTTATCAAAGCCACGTCAGCCTCGGTAGCGTTTCTTACAATTAAATGTCAATCAATGACACAGTGGCTGTAAAAGCTGTCACTGATTGCAAAAGCAGTCACAATTGTCCACTGACTAAAGCTATTCAGTAGCGATGTTTAGTATGGAGTATGGCCGGGTAATTAACGGAGAGTAGTATTTTAAATGCAGTGATCGTTGGTTCGAACCCTGGTATGCGTTACTATTTCTTTCTCTCAGTTTCCTGTATGTAACAGATTCTGGGACCAGAAATTACATTCATATTCTTACTTGTCACGAATTTTTATTCACTTTTTCGAATATGGCGGGACTTCTGAGGTCGTCGTGAAGCAAGAACCTAACTATAGAACTTAAATAATAACTCATCACTTGTCATAAATGCATCCTCTTTATTTATGAAAATACTGTGATAATATTGAACTGAAAGGGAACAGCCACTGTGCTGTCTAAAGCATAAATCCGAGCAGCTAATTTCCAGATGCCTTTTTCAATCGATTCAGCAAAAAACCGTACCTGGCTCAGACACGTACACACGACAGCGAAAAACGGTTTCCGAAATTCAGTTTTCGTGTTTCGGAAATTGGGTCGCATGTAGAAGAAGCAAGTATTACGATGTGAGTTAGGCATTGTTGTCTGCGGTGTTACTCTGGTGTACATCTCCGTAGTTCCTAATGTTTCCTTTTCTTGCGATGAGTGTACGTAATTGCTGCAATCAGGTTCAACATTAAACATGTCAGCGTACGAGGATTTCAGTTTCGTTTATAAACTACATTTACGCGATACTTTATTTCCGTCCCCCCCCCCCCCCCACCGCTACAACCACCTAAATTCTACCATATGTATTTATATTAGTGAGGGGGTGTCGCGCAAAACTGTAAGCTATAAAAGGGTGTCGCCATCACGGAAAGTTTGGAAAGCTCCGCTGCAGATCATAGTTCATCAGCGTTCAATTTACCGGAGTATTCATCGAAAATGTCAGAGGTTGTATAACCTACAACGTAAGGCACACGCTACTTTGTTTTGCAGGCCCAAGTTTATATTTTTAACGTCATAGAATTTTGCATCCAATGTTACTTTAATGTTGATGACTTTTCCTTCAATGAAATGCAAACACCTTTGGGGTGACAAATCGACATGTGGACTTAGAATTAGTTAATAGGGCGATTGTTACGTTGCTGAATCATTTAATGTACCAACCTTTATGTAGTCCGGCTACAGTATCCCCCAGACAAACTTCCTGCTTACAATGGAGTGAATATTCATCTGCCACTGTGCTACTTCACGTTCTGTTTTGTTGGGTTTGGAACTTAAAGGGACCATTGTCAGTCAATTCGGTTGTACTTATGGTAAGTGTTAATAGTTTCTGTTATAAATCAGGCGATGTAAAGCGTCTGAATTCGAGGCTAATGTTATTTTAAAATACAAAATACCTAAATATTTAAGCTTAGATACTCCATCACATTTTAAAGGCGAAATTTATCAGACGCTACAGCGTTAGCAGGATAGTGAAGCTGTACACACCAAAGAAAGTTTTGCATCACCCACGAAATAAAATTATGTGGTAGTCTCTACCAAGGTGCATACCGAATAAAACTGAACAAATCACTCTTCTGTATTCAGACTAAACCAAAACTAACTTTTCTTAAGGTAACGTCATTGCATAGCAACGTCATTAAGTCAAGATTTAAATGACGTCTTGCATGAATGCTGGTCTCCGACAGGTCATTCAATCCACGAGTTCCTGTCACCACTTCCGGTAAAATTTATCCCATTCTTCCCCGGTAATCCTGTGTAATTCCCGTAGGTTTCGAGGCTGCTCAGCCAGAAGATAACTGATTTCAGTTTATCCCAAGCCAAAGGAAAAGTTAACTTTTATAATTAAATATCTCTTGTAATATTACCCTTATGTACATAACTGTATAAACATCTTATTCATTGACATAAGATTGTGAATAAGAATTTGTAAATATTGTAGTAATGTAAGTGTTAACAATCTTACGTAAACAGAAGCGGCATGCTGACAGTCAGGGTTCAGTAACGGTCATCAAGTCAGAGAGGTGTCAGAGAGAGGGTCAGGAGTTGCTCAGTCAGTCTGAACCAAGAGTGTGGACATGTATGACGCGTATTTGATTGTATTGAAGTGAATGTAATGTTTTGATAGTGCAATGAAATTTATTAAAGATACAGCCGAATTAACTCCTTGCATGCTCATTTAACAATATAATTTTCCTTCACATTTTAATAACAGACTATAGGTTAATGTAGGTATACCCAGTTTTTATCTCCGCATAATAAGTGAAGTATTCGACTGTAGTCACGTTTAACCCGAGAAAAATGCTTAGTTTCCAGAAGGGTAGTTTCATAATCTGAATATGTATCTCTGAGTTCCGTAATTAAACAGTTACAGGGAAGATAAGTTTTCGAATTCCAACATATACCTGATTTTCTTCCTGTAAACTACCTCTTTTAACACAGTGACAATTTTTTAAGCTAACAGGGTTAAGAAAGCTGTTTTACAAACAGATTTTGTGTGTGTGTGTGTGTGTGTGTGTGTCCCTTGTAGTTTTAATGATCTTCGACCCGTCATTCTCGACTACTTCAACGTTTTATCACTAGCATACCTGCTAACAGTAAATACAATAATGTTAAAAACTTAAGTTGTAGGCAGATTTGTCCATATGCCATATGTGAAACTAGCTTGCACATCTGCAACAGCCTTCTCTTTCTCTAACTGCAATCACTATCCTTCTTTAAGTCAATTACCTTAGTGACATACTCCACTATTTGTTTCTAGACTGATCTCCACTATTTCCAGTCTTCTTTTTCCCACATATGGTGTATTAACTTTGTTTAGCGGGAAACAAATATCCATGCCCGAGGGGGGATTCGAACCCCCGACCGTAGTGACCGTGCAGACCGTGACGGAAGCGCCTCAGTCCCCTCGGCCACCGCGGCCGGCCCCTCTCCTTGGTTTTCATTTAAATCAAACTCCTCCACGTCAAATATTTAATTTCTTAATGTTTTCAGCTCCTTCGCATCCGTAATAGTTTAATGTTCAGATGCCATTACAATCGCTTCGTATTGTCTGCAAAATTTCAATCAATCATCCTTATACAATACTTTGCTTGATTTTAGAACCTGCAGTCATTTATTTTGTAATTTCACGAAGTCCGATCATTTTTTTTTTATTGTTCTATCGTTACTTCATGTTCCACCCATGGTCACACAACAATGAAAAGCGAAGTGAACAGTCTGAACATTGATCTTCTACGGAAAGTATCTGCAACGTTCACATATATTAAATAAGTAAAAGTTATCATTTCCAGCTTCTACAATCCGAAGCGCAGGATCCAGATGGATGCTTTCCGTAAGTCTTATAACGTGCTGTTGTTGTTTGGTGCCCGACTATAATATGCAACCCGCGGTTTATTTGCTTTAATGTTCATTTTGTGCTGTACTTTAACTAAATTATTACAAATTAAAAAATTCGGTACCATCAATTCCTTGTCAAAAATATAATCGCGGAATCTACTTTAACAATTATGGCATAATACGGAGAAAGGGCAAAGTTATATTGCTTTAATACTACGTTTCAACGAAATGGTTTTATCAGCTTATATCTTTTCTTGGTCTTTGGGAGATTTACCTGTAAACCAGGAAATCCTTGTGTGATCTTATTAATCCAGCAAACAAACTGTTCTTCTTCGATTGTTCTGTAAGGCATTGGTTAGCTGGCCAGACGTGGAGGAATTAGGACAGAGTACAATGGAATATTTTGTGTTGATGTGTAATTAACATTCTTACACTGGATAAAAAACCAGAATCATTTTGTAGTTGTTTAACGTAGCCCCCAGTCTATTAATACCATGTTCATTAGGCAATGTAGATATAGATGTCGCTTGGAATCTCTAGCATGGACACTTAATAAAATCGCCTATTTGATTGCGGATAACATAGTTGACAGCTGGAGACATCATTTGACGCACAAAATTATTATATATTTTTATTCGGAAATTTGATCTCATCCAGGTTAGAGAATTATCTTTCGGTTCCCCAGGTGATCCGCTTCCATGCCGAAGTCTTGATATGATAGCAGGTAGTAGCACAACTTCATCTTCTTAAAAATCCCGACAAAAACATCTGTTTTGTCCAGATCCATAAAAATAAAGTTGTCCACACTCGCTAGGAATGCACTAGTATCTTTTTTCCATTTCAGTTGATTTAGGTTTTATTGTTGACGACACTACACGAACGCTCCATATGATGGACGTTAATCTCCTACATCCCATAATGGTGAGATTTTAGTCGCACAAATTGTAAAGGGAGTAAATTAAAACAAAACAATACTCACAACAGCGGTTTCTCTAATTTCTCCTAATTTCTTTTAGAAGAAGGTAGCAGGGGTAAAATATAGGGAGCGAAGAGTTTTATTTAACTTGTATAAAAACCAGACAGCAATTATTAGAGACGAAGGTCATGAAAGGGTCGCAATGTTTGGAAGGTAGTAAGTCAGGATTGTAGCCTCTCCCCAATATTGTTCAATCTGTACACTGAGCGAGCTGTGAAGGAATGCAAGGAGAAATTTCGAGAGGGACTTTTACCATGAGTGAAAAGTGTGGGCTCTGTCATAGGGTCGTGCGTAGTGGGCTGCAGTGTGGGATTTGTAGTACGTATTTTCATGGGGGGGGGGGGAGTGCAGTGGGGAAGACAGTGGGCATTGTGGTGAGGTTCTCTCCTGGAACTGTAGGATTTGCAGCAGGAATAAGTTGATAGAGGAGCAGGAGCGTTTGATCTGCGCCCTTCAGGTGCAGTTGAAAAACGCTGAAGAGGAACTAGGTAGGTTGAGGAGGGGAAGGGGGGCTGGGGAATGGGAACTGGCAGTTGGCAAGAAGGTAGCTAGGAGAAGGTATTCAGATAGCTTTACATTGCAAGTTGCAAATAGGTTTGACCAACTGTCAGAGTTGAGTGGAGATGAACCTCCTGTAGCTGTAGGTGTAGGAAGTACGCAGCAAACCTCAGCTTTTGGTAAGCCGAAATCTGTAGAGAGGTCTCTTAGGAAGAAGAAGGTTCTGCTGCTAGGTAGTTCTCATGGCAGAGGTGTTGGCCAACAGTTGCAGGAAGTACTTGGGAGTGAGTACTAGGTCACCAGCATAGTGAAGCCTAGTGCAGGGTTAGATCAGGTCACTTGTAACATAGGGGACTTATGTAGGAATTTTTCAAAAGAGGATCAGGTAGTTATAGTGGGTGGGGCCGGGAACAGTCTTGATAGGGACGGGGAATATGATATAGGTGGTGATCTGGAAAGGATAGCAGCTCAAACTGGTGGCACGAATGTGCATTTCGTGCAGCTGTTTCAGCGTCATGATAGGCCATGTCTTAATACGGCTGTCAGCCGTCTTAACATGGGGCTTGAGAAGGCGCTGATGACGGAGGGCATGGATCACATTGCAGTGGTGCCAGTTGAAACTATCCAAAGGTCGGATTTTACTAGGCACGGTCTGCACCTCAATAGGTATGGGAAGGGGAGGTTGGCAAAGCTCATAGGTGACAGTGTAGTAGGGGGTGGGGGTTTCACTCATGGAAAAATTCTTGTAGTAGTTGGTGTTAGGGCTGCACCTTTTTTAGACTGAAGACAGCTGATAGATATTCCTGCTTAAAGGAAGTCCCTCTAAGAAATGAACCACCTTTGACAAAGTCTAAGAATATAAGTAATAAGGGAATTACTGTTTTTCATCAAAATATACAGGGTATCAGAGATAAAGTTAATGAAATGCTTATTGATACTGATTCTGACATTATTGGAATTTCAGAGCACTTTTTAAGTGGTGTGACAATTAAGAGACTTCCTTTGCCAGGATACAGGTTAGCTGCCTTCTATTCTAGGAGTTCTTTGCAGTGTGGGGGGTGGCCATGTATGTAAAAAACGATTTTTCATCGGAGTCAATCGATTTTTCTAAACACTGCACAGAACAGATATTTGAATGTTGTGCAGGAGTTGTTAATGTTAATGGAACTAAACTAGTAATAGTTGTTATTTATAGATCCCCTGACTCAGATTTTAAAATGTTTTTGCCCAAGCTGGAATTGGTTCTGGGTTCACTGTATAGGAAGTATAAAAATTTAATTGTGTGTGGAGATTTCAACATTAATTGTGTAGGTGATAGCTCAAGGAAAAGTCAGCTGTTAGATTTATTTAATTCCTATAACATGATGCAAACAGTATTTTTTCCAACGAGAGTGCAAGGAAATAGCAGTTCTACCATTGACAATATTTTTGTTCATTCTTCATTATTAGAGGGGCACTCTGTGAGCAGAATAGTAAATGGCCTATCAGACCACGATGCCCAACTTTTAATTCTAAAAAGTATTTGTTCTCAAACAAATGTTAAACATAAATATCAACTACTCAGAAAAGTTAATCCAGTTGCAATTGAGACCTTTTTAAGCCTAATTAAGGAACAAGAATGGCAGGATGTTTATAGTGCTGATAATGCAGATGATAAATATAATGCTTTTCTGAACACATTTATTATGCTGTTTGAAAGTTGCTTTCCGCTAGAACGCTCAAAACAGGGTACTTTCAGTAACAGACAGCCAGGGTGGATGACAAAGGGGATAAGAGTATCATGTAGAACTAAGCGGGAGTTGTATCAAAATGTTAGAAGCAGTCAGAATGAAGATGCAGTAGCTCATTACAAACAGTACTGTAAGGTTCTGAAAAATGTCATTAAGAATGCAAAAAGTATGTGGTACGCAAAAAGAATAGCAAACTCTCGGGATAAAATTAAAACTATCTGGTCAGTCGTGAAGGAAGTGTCTGGTCAGGAGCAGCAGGTAGAAGATATAATGTCAGTGCGTAGTAGGAATGTTTCTGTTACTGACAAGTTAGATATATGTGCAATATTCAATAATCACTTTCTGAATATAGTAGAGGAACTAAACAAAACTCTAGTTTCTACAGGTAATCATATAACGTTTTTAGAAAATGCGTTTCCGAGGCTGTTGCCTGAAATGATCCTTCATGATACTTCCATAGGTGAGATTGAGTCAATAATTAAATCACTAAAGACTAAGGACTCTTGTGGATATGATGGGGTATCTAGCAGAATTCTAAAGTACTGTTCTCCATATCTTAGCCCAGTACTAAGCCATATTTGTAATTTTTCCTTTCAGAATGGTCAGTTTCCTAACAGATTAAAGTACTCAGTAGTGAAACCGCTTTATAAAAAAGGAGAAAGGGATAATGTAGACAACTATAGACCTATTTCTATGCCATCGGTTTTTTCCAAAGTTATTGAAAAGGCTGTATATTCAAGATTAATTGATCATTTCAGTTCACATAATTTCCTGTCAAACGTACAGTTTGGTTTTAGAAGTGGTTTAACGACCGAAAACGCTATATTTTCGTTTCTCTGTGAGGCACTTGATGGGTTAAATAAGAGGCTACGGACATTAGGCGTCTTCTTTGATTTAACAAAAGCGTTTGATTGTGTTGATCACAACATATTGTTGCAGAAGATGGAACATTATGGAATACGGGGAGTAGCCCACAACTGGTTCACCTCTTACTTTAATAATAGACAACAGAAGGTAATTCTCCGCAATGTAGAAAATGGCTATGACGTGCAATCCCAATGGGGCACAATTAAGTATGGGGTGCCCCAGGGGTCTGTTTTGGGACCATTGCTGTTTCTTATTTATATAAATGATATGCCTTCGAGTATAACAGGTGATTGTAAAATATTTTTGTTTGCTGATGATACCAGCTTGGTAGTGAAGGATGTTGCTCGTAATATTGACACAATATCAAATAATGCAGTTCAAGAGATAAGTTCATAGCTAATAGAAAACAAGTTGATGTTAAATCACAGTAAAACTCAGTTTTTACAATTTCTAACACATAATTTGACGAAATCTGACATTATAATTACACATAATGGGCATGTGATAAGTGAGACTGAACAGTTCAAATTTCTAGGTGTTCATATAGACAGTAAGCTGTCATGGAAAGCCCATGTTCAGGATCTTGTTCCAAAACTAAATTCTGCTATATTTACCATTAGAACAATATCTGAGATAAGTGATTTTTCAACACGAAAAGTAGTCTATTTCGCTTACTTTCACTCACTTATGACGTACGGCATTGTTTTTTGGGGTAACTCGCCTGATGCAAAAAGGATATTTCTGGCTCAAAAACGGGCGGTTCGAGCAATATCTGGTGTAAGTTCGCGAACGTCATGTCGACCCCTTTTCAGTAGTCTGGGAATTTTGACTCTGGCGTCACAATACGTTTTTTTTTTTATGTCGTTTGTTGTTAATAATATCAGCTTATTCCCACGAGTTAGTAGCTTGCACTCGGTGAATACTAGACAGAGGTCTAATCTACATTTGCACCACACCACCTTAACACTTGTGCAGAAAGGGGTGCAGTATTCTGCGGCATCCATTTTCAATAAGCTGCCACAAGAACTTAAGAATCTTAGCACTAATCCACATGCTTTCAAATCTAAATTGAAGAGTTACCTCGTGGCTCACTCCTTTTATTCTGTCGAGGAACTCCTAGAAAAGTTAAACAATTAAGCTAATTTATTTTTTCTTTATTGATTCTTTTCACTTTGTCTTAAGATTGTCGTGTGCAAAGGACTACTTAAAATTTTTCTATTACCATTATTGTGTAACAATTAATGTATTGACTTGTTCCATGACCATGGAGTCTTACTCCTGAAGTGGGTCCTATGGAACAGAAAAAACAAATAAAAAATAATAAAATAAAAATAAGTCCAGGGAGAGGGAATAAAAACTTTTCGGTTTACTGACGACATAGTAATTCTGTCAGAGACAGCAAAGGACCTGAAGGGCAATTAAACGGAATCGACAGTGTCTTGAATGAAAGCTATAATATGAACATTAACAAGAGTAATGGAATATAGTGTCAAGAAAATAAGGCAATGCTGAAGGAATAAGATTAGGTATTGAGACAATAAAAATACTATATGAGTTTTGTTATTTGGGTAGCAAGATAACTTCTGATGGCCGAAGTAAAGACGATATAAAATGCAGAATGGCTATGGGAAGAAAAGCGTTTCTGAAGAATCGAAATTTGTTGACATCCAATATTAGTTTAAATGGTAGGAAATCATTTCTCAAAGCATTTACCTGCAGTGTACATTGTATGGGAGTGGAACGTGGACGATAAGGAATTCATACAAAAAGATGGTATTAGCTTTCGAAACGTGCTGCTGGAGATGATTGATTAAGATTAGTTGGGTAGATCACGTAACTAATGAGGAGGTGCTCAACAGAACTGGGGAGATAAGGAGTTTGTGGCATATCTTAAGAGAAGGGATAAATTGGTGGGACACATCAAGGAATCGTCAACATAGCATTAGAATGAAGTGTGTGGAGTAAAAATCGCAGAGGGAGACCGAGGGACGAATACAGTAAGCAGATTCACAAGGATGCAGGTTGCCGTACGTACGTATACGGCATTGGAAGAGACTTGTACAGGACAGGATAGCACGGAGAGCTGCATCAAACCAGGCTGCGGACTGAAGACCATCTCAACATCAATTCTTTTAGAAACTGTTAAACCTACGACACACGAATCATTGCAAGAATTTTCGGTAGAGTTCACTTAAGGCACGTTGTCCCAACAAAAGTGTAAAAAGAAAAATTACAATATTTAACAACAGAACAGAAATGCTTTCTGCCTCGCTTTAATTGTTATTGCGAAACATTTACTAAAGAAATTCAAAACTTTTTTTTATGTTTTGAGTTTTACGTCCAGAAAAAGCGCGACATGTCTATAGACATATGCACCACTTACTCATCGAAGTAAGTCACTAATGGAACGTAGGGAAACGTTCCACTTACCGCTAAGTATTTTTGAGTGTAGTTCACAGCAATACCATAGCCTGACACATTCAGTCACGACACTTACGTATATTTTTGTTACACACTACGACTGTAACGCTCCAAGCGGCCGGCAAGTTACATTTCTGAATACGGCATTGGATGACTGCGAATAGTATAGTTTATATTGATTTTTACAGACTTTTCACTCTATGGAACGTATGTAGTGCCATAAAAATAGGTAATAATTTAAAATTAGCTCCACCTTTGTTTTTATTATGTTTACTGATATCCCTGATGATGTACGAAAAGGTACATTGCATAACAGTTTATTTACAGTTATCTTGTAACCTACAGGCTTTAGCTGAATAATATCATTTTCTATTAAAAACACCAGAAGACCTGCCTCTGGCAAAAAGTCGTTGCTTTTCTACTCAGGAACGTTAAGGCTTCTTAACTATAATTCCAGTAAAACAGGTGAGCGTGGAATGTAGGAAACGCATATAGAACGCAATAATTACAGTATTTAACGTACCAAAGCAACAACCACAGCTGTACCTGAAGGAAAAACGTCACAGATCTGGCAAGAAAACGGAAAAAGCAATCAAACTGTTTTCAACAAAGTAGAACCCAATTCCACAATTGTTGTTACAACTGAACCACAAACGGCAAGAATCTTCAAGGCATTGTCTTCTTAAGCTGAAGTAATGACGCTGAAAAGAATATACGCGTATCCGAAAGACGAGTGAAGCCTAAAAATGCTCTAATCATTAAACTACACACCGAATTGATACGCGTCAAAAAACTCTTGCCATATTAAGAAGACGCCATAATAGAAATTTATGTTTCTCTTATATTTATATCCTACTTACCTTCAGCGGAATAAGCTGCAAAATAACACATATTCGTAAGTATTTTGTTCTTGACGAAGTAGTTCATTGCATCTCTGAATCAGTTAAATTCATCTGTTTTTACATTAATGTCCGTGTTATGTATATCTCTTAATATGTTACTAATGCTTGTTACGCAAAAAATACACAAACTATTTCTTTAATTACGCACACAAATAATTGTAACAAACATCATACTACGGTGGCTTTCCCACCGCTAGGAGCGCTAGTATCGTTGCAACTGTCAGTTGGTAACAACTTTCAAAGCAGGGAGTGTCGCGACTGTATATGTCAGACTGTGGCAATACGATATTATGCAGGGCACTACAATATTTTGCATGGAATTTGTCTTCTTATTTCAAAGGTGATCTTGTTTGTTTTTTTTCGAAAATTACAGTTTTCTGTATTTAGTGAAAGTATATTATCCAAGCGCTGCGGAGTCCATTACTATATACCAAGCCCTAATAAAGAAAAATGAACAGTGCGCCATCGTGAATTTCAACAGTATTTCCACCGCCTTTTGTGCAGCGCGATAATAACGGAAGCTCTTTATTCGAGAGCGGTCAAAGTGAATGTAAATTTTTTGATTCCCTCAGAAATAGCACGAACGACCGGCGCCCGGAGGTCTTTGATGGAATAACTGATAGGTTGCGTGTCGGAAGAGTTGGGACCAACATATATAACCCACTTCGGTAGCTCTTTTAAAGAGCGCTGTTGTATTCTGTTCTCGTTCCCGGCTAGTGAACCGCGAAATTGTGCTCTCGCTTTGTGCACCGTGTTTGGCTATTCGTGTTCACTTCATTTCAACACAGTGGGTCGTTATGCTAGCCTGCTATATGCCTCACTACAGAGACTTTGGAACTACATACTTACGCGAATAACGGTAATAGAGTAATCTTGTTTGGTCAAATTAACTGTCTTTAATGGACCGCCATGTCGTTAAATTGTTGAAGATACGTGAAGTCTAGATTTTCTCACAATCGTGCTCACTGTGCTGTTGGAAAGAAAGAAGTGGGAGAACTTCGAAGATTGCGTGGAATATGTTTTACACTAATTCGGAAATGTAATATTCAAACTTTAACTTTATATGAAACTAGCTGAAAACCCGGCTTTGCCCGGGTATTTATTTATTCCTGTCATTTTTCAGGTATATATTCATTTGTAAGAAGTAGTAGATTAAAACTTGATGCATGATGAGGCGGTTTTACATGAATGTTACTGTTTATGTGCTCATATCTCATGAACTATGTGTCGTATTGTGATAAAATTTAGAAGGTACATTCAACTATATGTGTGTATACTGAAAATTTCCTACGGCTACAATTTGTAGTGTAGAAATTATAAATTGTAACGTCATACCGAATGCCATAGTTTTACTACACAACAGCGGAAAAGTAGTAAACGAGAAACTTCATGTCTTTCATCATTTTGCTATGGTTGTCAGCGAGATAAAGTTTAATAAAGATTTGAAATAATGTTTAAAGTTTGTTGCAAGTCGCTAAGTACTGTCATTCTCATACAGTGTATTTCGAAAGTCTCGCTGCATTATATGGCATTTTTTGCGATTTCCATTGGTTATGACGTAATATCTTTTGAACCATGTGCCTATGCAGCAATTATTGCCTCACGGCTAGGAATGTGTGTACCAAATTTGGTTGAAATCGGTCCAGTGGTTTAGGAGAAATTGAGCAGCTAAATGCAGCAGTTTTAGACATATTTCACTGTTTATAACGTCATATCTCGTGAACTATATATCGTATGTGATTCTTACACTTACGGCGACTGTCCTCATGTATTGAATCTCACGTGTACAAAATTTCATAAAGATTGGAACAAAACCGTAGATTTGTATGCAACACGTACAAATATACGGAGACACTGCTTTATATATTAGATAACAACAACAGGAATTGTGTCAGACGGCCCTAATTGCCCCCGTGGAGCAATTACATTTATGAAAAAACGTAAGCCCGACGCGGTTAAATTGCTTTTAAACACTCTGATATAAGTAACTGAAACCGTTTTAAAAAAGTCAATATTTATTCAGCAAGCTTTAAAACACATGCTAAAGCACAATAACTTTAATGGAGACAGTTATTCGTTGCCACGAAAGACAGTAGCTTTTTTACCGCTTTAGAAGTACTGTACTTACCAAATGTAGTTGACATCAAACATATAAATGTAACAGACAGAAACCAATAAGAGGGAACTGTTACGTTTTTCCCTGCGCAGCTACACAAATTCGTCCCAGGACAAAGTAGGGTGGGGTAGCAGCAATGAAAAACTAGACGACAAGCATAGATTAGCTACAGTTAAAAATGGCTCTGTTCGCTCTACTTGCCGAAACACGGATTGCTACACCAAGAGTCACTGTGTAACGTTCATAGTCAACTTGTCAAAACTGTCTGGAATGTGGCGTAATCTTTAGTGGGGGCAATTCCAGTGTATTGTAGCTGACCGATCTGTTTTATTGGAATGATCAGAAAGTCATATTATTTTGAGTCCTTTATCTACACCCTTCTCAATATGTATTAGTCATGGCACTTAAGAATGTTACAGTCATGTGCCCACAACACTGTATCATCAACATTTCGTTGATAAGCCACCTTCATTTCAGTTCTAATTGATAGCGAGCTGCTCTTACGTGGATCATTTGTAGCTGCAGGCGTATAGCATATAATACAAGACATTATTTGCTAAAACTAATTTTCATATCTAATTCATAAGCACAGATCTGACATAACTAAATTTGCAAAATCTTTCAAATTCTTGCAAAGAAGCAACATACTCTGTTAAGAAACGTTTTCACTTCAGGTTTTAATGAAAAGGAGTTTGAACTGCAATAAATTACTATTTTTTTCTTATTACTTTTCCTTGTTGTTATTTTTGTTGTTGTGGGCTTCAGTCCAGAGACTGGTTTTATGCAGCTCTGCGCCTTAATCTACCCTAAACAAGCCTCTTCATCTCCTTATAAGAATGGATAACCATATACATTTGAATTTGCTTAATGTAGTCGTTTCTTGGGCTCCCTCTGCGATTTTTTCCCCCACACACTTCCCTCCAACGCTAAATTTACTATTTATTAATTAAGAATGTGTCCTATTACTTGATCCTTTCTTTAAGTCAAGGTATACCAAAATACTCCTCCCCAATTCTGTTCAGTACCACCTCATTAGTTGCGCAATCTATTCACCTAATCTCCGGCATTCTTCTGTAGCATCACATTTCAAAAGCATCTATTCTCTCCAGTCTGAACAAATTATGTTTCACTATCGTACAAGGCAATACTCCACACTCATGACTTCAGAAAAGACTTACGCTTAGAAAATTAATTATATTTAATTGCGGGACGTACCGTTTTAATTCTCGTAATGTTTTAAAAAACTGTTTATTTTAGAAGCTGATGAGTTTTTTGTCTTTGAATTTTCTATTAAGCAACTGGTTAATGATCAAACGTATCGGTCGCACAAGAGACCGATTTTAGAAAGAAGACTATTTATTTCGTGTTCACCACTAAAAACGCATGTGTCAATTTTAACTGCCTTTGATGTAAAGTAGTAGGTATTACTCATACTATGCAAAACTTTGTGATGGTTTGCAAGCTGACTCGATACAATAGATAGATGTTTGATTCAGTTGTACACATTTATTATTTATTTTGTAACTGTTTCAGTAAAGGGAACGGCAAGGCTATAAAGGCTGCTTCTTAATTGCTGTCGGGACGCGCAAATGAATGAATCACCTACTTCGGTCTTATTGACATATTACAGCTTTTTTGGCTGGGAAAACGTTCGTTACGACTTTTACCGGTAAGAAAGCAGACGACAACGTTGAGCAGCATTTTTGCAAAAATGAAAATTTGTATTCAGCTTGGAACTACACTGATCAGTGATAACATTACGATCAGCTGAAAATAGCCGTTATGTCTTTCTTTGGCACGGATAACAGATGAAACTCGTCTTGGCATGGAAGTAAGCCGGCCGCGGTGGCCGAGGGGACTGAGGCGCGCCAGTCACGGTCTGCATGGCCACTACGATCGGGGGTTCGAATCCCCCCTCGGGCATGGATATTTGTGCCGTCCTTAGTGTTAGCTACTTCATAAGTAGTTTGTAAGGTTAGGGACTGATGACCCCGTAGTTAAGTCCCATAAGCTATACAAACATTTGAACATTTTGAACATGGAAGTAATGAGGCCTTGGTAGATCGCCGAATTCGAATCAGAAACAGCTGCCAGTATGCATAATGTAACGTATATACTCATGTAGTATCTAAGTAACTTAAAACATTTAACAAGTGGAAGCCTCACGGTCCCGATTGTATGCCAATTAAGTACCTTTCACAGTATGCAGATGCAATAGGTCTATACCTAGCTATCACGTACAACCGCTTACTAAGTGAAAGATGCGTACCCAAAGACTGGGAAAGTTACACAAGTCACTCCTATATCCTTTACAGCAGGATTTTAAAACTTAAAATTTCCGAAACATTACTAATTACCTCGAAGAGAACGACCAGTTGACCCATAGTTAACCACGGATTCAGAAAGTATCGTTCTTGTAAACTACAACTAGCTCTTTACCCATGTTAAGTGATGGGTGCTTTAGACAAATGATCTCAGATCGGTTCCGTAATTTAAGATTTACGGAAGGCTTTTCACACTGTATCTCAGAAGCACCATGTAATCAAATTGCGTGCTAATGAGATATCACATAGTTGCGCGACTGCATTCGAGATTTACTTTCAGAAAGGACACAGTACGTTGTATCTGACGGAAAGTCATCGAGTAAAACAGAAGTGATAGATAGCGTTCCCCAAGGAAGTGTTATAGGGCCCATAGTCTTCCTTATCTTTGTAAACGATTTAAGAGGCGATATGAGCAGCTCTCTTAGATTGTTCGGATGACCCTGTCATTTTTCGCATAGCAAAGCCACCAGAAAATCATAATAAACTACAGTGTGATTTGGATAAGGTATTTGCTTGTTGCAAAACTTGGCACTTGAACCTTAATAATGATAGTTGTGAAGTTATTCATAAGAGCACTAAAAGAAGACCGTTAAACTTCATTTACACGTATAAAAGTGAAATGAAAAAGACTGTTGGGCTGCAGAAAAGAAGAAAATCCAGGTAGAGGTGGAATCTTTTTTTTTTCCTTATATTTATTATGTGTTTCGGGCTGGGCCCATCATCAGAGAATCTGTACAAAAACATTTACAAATTATGTAACGTATGTTATGTGTAACAAGCGTTAGAAAAGCTCATATTTTAAAAGTAGACAGGTGCAGCTCAAATTTACATTACATATCTTTGGTTATAGAAATCAGTACAAGCTAGAGCATTAAAGCCCAAGTGCAATGTTTTACGAAATAACATCTAGTATTACAGAGTCATGCATGGTACAAGACATTCGGTAGATAAATGTAAGTTGTTCAATGGCAGCTTGTCTTAAGACGGTAGCGATAGGGGACAGCACATGGCATACACGTAATCATCACGTAATATTTGTAGCGACAAAATATACACAAAGCAAAAGGCAATCTAAATTTTACAGAAATAAATATATACGTTTATGTCTGGGGCATGGGTATGTGTGTTTCTCCTTAGATTAGTTTACCTTAGTTTAAATAGTTTGTAAGCTACGGACTGATAACCACACAGTTTGGTCCGATAATTTACAAACAGTTGAACAGTTCCTCCACTTAGTATAAGGGGTGTCTGTCATCAAAGTTTTGTTTGAAGCTTTCCATATATTGGGCACTGTCTCTTCGATCTTCCGAAGATGCGACACCTGTTGCTTTGTAAAGTAATGGTAATGGAGCAGTCTTCATGCAGGAGGTAACTATTCGACAGGTATCAAATCAAATGTTCAAATGTTTGTTAAGCTTATGGGACTCAACTAGGGGGTCATCAGTCCCTAAACTTACAAACTACTTATCAACTAGCTGGACGTGATGTGCGCTGACTCCTGGCCTACCCGCAGGTAGGCGTCTTCCCTAGGAACGCTGGAGCTCCGATTTGCAGGACATGGAAGTCCTTTTAGATACTTCCTTTGCGTCCGTAGTAGGTTGTAGCGCAGAAGTCGACATCTCGCCGGTTGTCAGCTGATGTAGAAGAGAGCTGGAGTTCTATAACACACTTGTACTGACGTTAAAACATGTCAGGGAATCGATTGCTACGAAGTGTAAGCCATCGATTCATGTGACCGACTGACATGAACTCGAGTGCTGGAGTATATATAGTGTGTGTGGAGCGGCTGATATTTCCCTACGTGCTCTGTCATGACCCCATCGGTTCTGTCAAACGAATGTCTCGGCGTTTTACATCTTGCCGTGTTCACTTAACAAGTTAGATGGTGGTTCCAGAAGGCTTCGGATAAGCGTTGTTGCGTTAGGCATTGCTTCCTCAAGTAACGAATTGGCGTGCACTGCAAGCTCGTACTGTTCCATTTAACTTCCGCTGATGCGTGCTGTACAGTCCGTCACGTGCGCGTCCATTTCTGTTAGCTTGACGCAAAGTAGCTGCTGTTCCCTTTCCCCGTTCTGTCGACACACCGCAATGTTTCTACAGCAACCGAGACTTGGAAAAATTTACCGCTGTACTCCCGCTACAGAGTTGGTGTGCAATGCTTGTCCTTTCCAAATAAAGTTTAAAGTTTTGTGTGCCAAACGGTGTTCAGGTGGAAGGCAGTTACCTGAGTTTTATTAGGTCAATCTACTACAAGCAGTGTTTTATTAGGCCAAACTACTATAATCAGGACTCACTTTAAAAGAGTCCTGCTTGTAGTAGTTTGACAGTTTCAGGGCTTCATCTAGTTTAAATTCAAGCTGTTCGTGTGTTTTGCCTTGTTCGGCAATGCCAAGATCATCAGCGTGCATTAAAAATTTCTGCTTGTGGTTGTATTGATTGATCGTTGGTATATATGTTAAAGAGGGAAGGGTCTAGTGCACTTTCTTGTGGTAATCCATGTCTCTGAATTCTCCACCTACTTTTTTTCTCATTAAGTACTACATAGTAACGCCTGTTACATAGTCGTGACTCGATTATGTTGGTAAGATTGTAATCCTTTTGGTCAGGAGAGTTTTAGGATTGATGATATCGTATGCAGCTCAAAAAGGTTTAATGAACAAAGTAAGAGCATATGGTCTATCAGACCAATTCTGTGATTGGATTGAAGAGTTCCTAGATAAGAGAAAGCAGCATGTCATTCTCAATGGAGAGAAGTCTTCCGAAGTAAGAGTGATGTCAGGTGTGCCACAGGGGAGTGTTGTGGGTCCGTCGCTGTTCAAATGTTTGTAAAGCTTTATGGGACTTAACTACGGGGTCATCAGTCCCTAAACTTACAAACTACTTACTAATTAGGACGGCACAAATATCCATGCCCGAGGGGGGATTCGAACCCCCGACCGTAGTGGCCGTGCAGACCGTGATTGAAGTGCCTCAGTCCCCTCGGCCACCGCGGCCGGCCCGTCGCTGTTCACGATATATGTAAATGACCTTGCGGATAACATTGGTAGCTCACTGAGGCTTTTTGCAGATGACACTGTAGTATATAGAGAGGTTGCAACAATGGAAAATTGTATTGAAATGCAGGAGGATCTGCATCGAATTGACGCATGGTGCAGGGAATGGCAATTGAATCTCATTGTATAAAAGTGTAATGTGCTGCGAATACATAGAAAGAGAGATCCTTTATCATTTAGCTACACTAGTGTAGGTCAGCAACTGGAAGCAATTAATTTCATAACTGTAGGCATTAGGAGCGATTTAAAAAGTTTTGTTCGTTTTTTTTGTAATTCAATGGGACCAAACTACATTGGTCATCAGACCCTACACTTACAAACTACTTAAATTAAACTAACCTAAGGACAACACACACATCCATGCCCGAGGGAGGATTCGAACCTCCGACGCGGGAGACCGCGCGACCCGTAACGTGACGCTCCAGACCGCTCGGCTACTCCCTCGCGGCTTTAAAAAAATGTTTGTACAGCTTATGGATCTTAAGTACGGGGTCATCAGTCCTAAACATACAAACTTCTTATGAACTAACTAAGATTAAGGACGGCACAAATATCCATGCCCGAGGGGGGATTCGAACCCCCGACCGTAGCGGCCGTGCAGACCGTGACTGGAGCGCCTCAGTCCCCTCGGCCACCACCGCCGGCATTTTAAATGTAACAACCAGCGGATCCAACGGAGAGCAGCGCGCTTCGTTACAGGATCTTCTGGTAACCTTGAAAGCATTATGGAGATTACCGATAAACTCCAATGGAAGACTCTGCAGGAGAGATGCTCTGTCGCTCGGTACGGGCTTCTGTCGAAGTTTGGAGAACGTACTTTTACCGAGGAGTCTAACAGTATATTGCTCCCTCCTACGTATATCTCGCGTAGAGATCATGAAGATAAAATCAGAGAGATTAGAGCCCACACAGAGGCATACCGAACATCTTTCTTTCCGGGAACAATAAGGGACTGGAATAGGAAAAAAAAAAAAAAAGTTCAAATGTTTGTGTAGCTTATGGGACTTAACTACGGGGTCATCAGTCCCTAAACTTACAAACTACTTATCAACTACCTTATACTAAGGACGGCACAAATATCCATGACCGAGGAGGGATTCGAACCCCCGACCGTAGTGGCCGTGCAGACCGTAACACGAGCGCCACAGTTACCTCGGCCACCGAGGCCGGCTGGAATAGGAGGTAGAACCGATAGTGGTACTAAAGGTACCCTCCGCCTCACACCTATCGGGTGGCTTGCAGAGTAGGAATGTAGATGTAGATGTAGATATAAATTCAGTGATATTCAGTATCTGAGCTGTACAAGATTTTCCTGGCCTGAAGCCAAGCACTTCCGATAATTTTGGCTCATTTTCATTTTTGATAGTCTGCAAGCTGTTTCTCAAATAGCCTTAATGGCTATGCTTAAAGGTAGTGCAATATGAACAGAAAGTCGCACACTAAATCCATTAGGCGTGAACTGTTCGCAGAGAGTCCTCGTCGCAGCCCCAATTTCACTGCTGTCAGTCAAGGGCTTGCAGCTCGCTCGGTGCTTTCGCGGCCGCCCTGCAAATCCGATCAGGGCGGGCTAGCTGCGCCCGGACCGCGCCGCGACTCCACGGGGAACACAGTAATGGGCGCGACCGCAGCGCCGCCGCAGCTTCCGCCGCCGCGCCGCCGAACTAACCGCTGTGTGCCGGGAGCTGAGGGGCGGCGTGGGCTGCTCTGACTCCACCAGCGTCATACTGCTCTAACTACTCCACGACGTACTGCCTGCTGCTTACGTCTACCTTACGTTATTTCCAGTAATGCATTGCAAACCAAGTGTGCATTTTTAACTGTTCGCGGCGTGTTGTATAATCCAATAAGTTTCGGGCATGCAACCGCGGGAATTCAATTTCCTCCAATATTTCGGCCGAGTAACGTCCGGCCATCTTCATGGTGAGCCGCAAGACTGCCGACAAGGTGCCAGGCACGGTCTTATTAGTCCAGTCAATGAGTGCTCAAAAGAGGGTTGTAGAGTGCATGGAATATGCGAGAATTTTTGACTTCAGGACTTTGTTAGGGATCGTTAGGAGGTGAACATACTAAAAGTCCCCGCCCCTGGGGGTTGAGCCAAAGCGTGGAGAGGGGTGGAAGGTACCATTTTTTGGTTTTCTGCTTATATCTCGAAAACGGGCGGCTTTAGGAAAAAATTGTTCCAAATAAAAATGAAAAGTGAATTTGCTATAAAATTGTTTCTATTCGTATATGTCGAATTCCCTATTGTTTTCGAGTATACGTTATTGAAAATCGACAATTTCGGAAAAAATCGTCTTTACCTCACTAATTTTATCTACATCTACATCTACATAGATACTCTGCAAATCACATTTAAGTGCCTGGCAGAGGGTTCATTAACCACTTTCATAACTTTTCTCTACCGTTCCATTCTCTAATAGCGTGCGGGAAGAACACCTAATTCGATCCGTTTTCGATCTGATTTCTCTTATTTTATTGGGAAAGTCATGTCTCCTTAAGTAGGTGGGTGCTAGCAAGATATTTTCACATTCAGAAGTAAAAGTCGGTGATTGAAACTTCGCAAACAGATCACGCCGCAATGAATAACGTCTTTCTTTTAATGATTTTCACCCCAATTCGTGCAACATTTCCGTGACGCTTCCCCCCCCCCCCTTCCGTAACGTGATAAAACAAAACGAGCTGCCCTTGTCTGAACCTTCTCAATATCTTCCGTCAGTCCCACCTGGTGAGGGTCCCACTAGGGGCAACACTACTCCAGGACAGGACGCACAAGTGTGATGTAGCCAGTCTCTTTGGTGGACCTGGTGCATCTTCTAAGCGTTCTGCCAATGAAACGTAACCTTTGGTTCGTCTTCCCCACAATATTTTCTATGTGTTCTCTCCAGTCAAAGTTGATCGTAATTGTAACTTCTAGGTATTTGGTAGAATTTACGACCTTAAGGTTTGATTGATTTATCGCGTAATTGAAGTTCAGCGTATTTCTTTTAGTGGTCATGTGTATTACTTCACACTTTTCTTTATTTAGTGTCAATTGCCAATGTTCGCACCATGCAGAAATTTTGCCTAAATCGCTTCGCAGTTGCTTTTGATCCTCTGTTGACTTTACTAACCGATAAACGACAGCATCATCCGCGAACAGTCTAAGGGAGCTATTCAGATTGTCTCCTAAATCATTTATAAACACGAGGAAGAGTAGGGGACCTATAACGCTTCCCTGTGGAACGCCAGATATCACTTCTGTTTTACTCGATGACTTACTGTCAATTACAACGAACTGTGTCCTTTCTGATAGGAAATAGTGAATCCAATCGCACAATTGGGATGATATTCCATAAACACGCAATTTCATTAGAAGCCGCTTGTGGGGTACAGAATCAAAAGCTTTCCGGAAATCCAGAAATATGGAATCGATTTGAGACCCCTTGTCGATGGCGCTTAACACTTCATGTGAATAAAGGGCAAGCTGTGTTTCGCAAGAGCGATACTTTCTGAATCCGTGTTGACTATTGGTTAATAGGTCGTTCTCTTCGAGGTAGTTCATAATATTAGAACAAAGTATATGTTCCAAAATCCTACTGCAAATCGACGTCAATGAGATTGGTCTGTAATTTTGGGGATCACTCCTATTGCCTTTCTTGAATATTGGAGTAACTTGGGCATCTTTCCAGTCTGTGGGTACAGATCTTTCGCTGAGTGATCGGTTGTAAATTATAGCTAAGTACGGAGCTATTGCATCAGCATACTCTGAGAGGAATCTAGTTGGTATACAATCTGGCCCGGAAGATTTGTTTTTGTTTAGTGACTTAAGTTGTTTTATCAAACATTTACTTCTAGTGACTCATTCGATCGTTTCACAGAACATTTGTAAGAAAGAAAGTTGTAGAGCATTAAATTTCCTTCAATTTGATGTACACATTTGCTACCTTATCTTCAGCCATTCAGAAGTTACATCATTCATAAGATGTGCTCTCAATTTCGACGTCCCTCCAGAAATGACAGTTTTGAGGGGCTGTGACGTTTTTATATTATGAAAAGTGCTTGCATGGTAAATAACAACAGTTTAACAATGACAAGAAGGTACTTGCAATTGAAATCTTTTCATAATTATAGTTTTTATTACAATATTATGAATCATATATTGAAAGTTTTTAGAAACACTGATAGTGATTCCGAATGAAAAGTGCATTCAAAGCAACATTTTGGTTTTTCTGAGGAACAATTGTCAAGGATTATTCATCTTCATCATCTTTATCCTGAATTAATATTCAGACTTCATTGTTGCCGTTGCCCTTGCAGTTTGGGCATGTAACAAGGCAGTGTGACAATGCTTTTCTGCAACTAGATCTGCCACTGTCACATCCTTTCGTACATCGAAAAAAACCATCTTGAAGATTTCGTCAGGGGAATCATCTAACTCTGAGAGTTTAGGAACTAGTTGGCCATTCCAATCCCAATTCGGCGCTCCCCCTTTAGGTTCCTCTCCTAACCAAACGCGTACTTGGTGGAAAGTTCGGAATGAATGCTGCTTAACAGCTCCTTCAGCTGGAGGGAGAGTTCAGAGATTAGGCTTCACGTTCCCAGCTGCTTTTATAAATGATTTGTAGCGGAACTCGATGAGGGATTCTGAGGTGGCTTGAGCTCGATACCATTATGGAGTACTGTGGCCCCCAATGTCTCAACGGAGTCGGCGGAAGAAGAACTATTGGCAAATATCTCAGCAGCATGTTGTATAATTTTGGACTTCTGGTGCATTTTGAAGACACCACTTTACTCTTGCAATAAGCTACGGATGTTGTGTCACAGCCTGTAAATGCATGTAAGAATAACAAATGGGCATTGTCCTTCATTTTCAACTCCTGATGCAGCTACTGTGAAGAATATAAACACGTCTTAACCTTTCCTTTTCCTGGTTCTACAAGCAGAATGTTACGATCAGTTGGGGATTTTGCTATTAATAGAACACCTAAGTCGACATCCTCTCCAAAAGGCAATCGAGGAATTATGTTATATGTTGATAGCTATCTCCACAATATCAACGTCAGCATCACCTGAAGCTTGAAGGCCATTTATTCCATTTTTCTGTAGTTGTATCATCAACAAGTTTTTCAGCTGATTCGTATCGTCAAATTTGGAGAGGAAATCCTCTTGCTTGACTGTAATTTTAGTTTCCAGACTGACATTCATTTCCCCACACCTCCTGAGCCGATATCGTCAACTTTGTTCAGCTGCTTTTATGCTCTCTGATATGTCAGAGTACTCATTAAAAACCACTGTAAAACCTCTCCCAAGACACGTCTTCAAAAATCTAACATAACCATTGCAACCTGACGTAATTTTTTCGACATCCAGTTTGAATCAGAAGAATGTCCAAACCTGCTAAAGATGAGCTATTGCTATCACCCCTTTCTTTTCTAGCTTTGATGAGTGATAGTATTCCTTTGCTTGTCACTGTGGAAACACCTGGTCCTTCTATTGTTTCATCACATACAAAACACCGAGTAGCCATTGCGCGCACTACACAGTCAACATTTTCATAAATAAATAAAAAAAATATCTCAAAAATCTGACACAATAGTGACACACAAACTTTCTCTGTGGTTGTCGAACTTTTGAAGTGAACTGAAGTAAGAAGTGAGTGGAAATACTCCATTTCACCCACCAGTCAGTGACAGGCTGTGGATGTTCGTCATGGGGCTTCCCCATCGTTAACCCTCTCCCGGGCGTTAGGTACTGACGACCTTGACGACATAGCCACTGCAAGCGACAATAAATGAGCCTCAACTCCTCCGTCTCAGAAAAACGAAGATGTTGCGTTGAATGCAATTTTTTTTTTCATTCTGAATCACTTTCAGAGCTTGTAAATACTTTAATTGTATGATTCGGAATATTAGCAGAAAACCTACATTTATAAAAAGGTGTTCTGTTTCAATTGCAAGTACCTTCTTGTCATTGTTAAACTGTTATTTACCATGCGAGCACGTTTCATGAGGTAAAAACCTTACAGCCCCTCAAAACAATCATTTCTGGAGGGGCATGGAAACTGAGCGCACATCTTATAAATGATGTAACTTCTGATTGGCTGAAGATAAGGTAGCAAATGTGCAAATCAAATTGAAGGAAATTTAATGCTCTACAACTTTCTTTCTGACAAATGTTCTGTGAAACGATCGAGTGAGTCACTAGAAGTATATGTTTGATAAAATTAGTGAGGTAAAGACGATTTTTTCCGAAATTGTCGATTTTCAGTAACGTGTATCTCGAAAACCATAGGGAATTCGACGTATACGTATTGAAACAATTTTATAGCAAATTCAATTATCTTTCATTTTTATTTGGAACAATCTTTTCCTAAAGCCAACCGTTTTCGAGATATAAGCGGAAAACCAAAAAAAAAAAAAAAAAAAAAAATGGTACCTCTCCACCCCCCTCCCCTCTTTAGCTCACCCCCCAGGGGTGGGGACCTTTAGTATGTTCACCTCCTAACTATCCCTAACAAAGTCCTAAAGTCAAAAATTCTAGCATATTCCATGCACTCTACAATGCATTCATTCACTGGACTATATATGCTCCAGCGCAAAGAGATATGTACACTTACATGGGCGCGCTTCCGTGGTGGAACCAATGAGCTATTCGATTCGCCTGTCGATGTATGCTCGGCGGCAGCAGTACTGTGACGACGTCTTTGCAATTTAATTACATTTACAGCGGGGTTCCATGCCGTATCTAAATTAAAACCATGTCTCTATTTATTAAGTTTTCTGCTAATCTAATTTCTATTGCTTCCTTAAAAATGTAATCCCAGAAGGGAGAAGTCAGTGTTAAAATTCTCACGTCACTGTAGTTCATAGAGTGACCTGTACTGATACACTGTTCTGCCACAGCTCACTTGTCTGGTTGTAACAAACGTGTGTATCTTCGGTGTTCAATGCACCTTTCATGAACAGTGCGAGTTGTCTGTCCTCTATAAGAATTTTCACAGTTTTCACAGGGAATCTGATATACACCTGTCTTACGAAGTAACAAGTCATCCTTCACAGAACCGAGCAGGCTGCAATTTTCAAAGGAGGTCGGAAGATCGCTTTGACATTATGTTTTTCTAGTACTAGACTGATCTTCGACGAAAGAGCACCCACGTAAGGAAAAAACGCTCTTGAAGACATTGCTTTCTTCGTCTTGTGGCTGACGTATTTGTATATTAGGTTTCACGCTGAATACCCTACGGATTTTTTCCTCGGTATATCCATATGTTTTGAAAATCTTCTTCAAGTGTTTGTGTTCCTCCTGTAAGTTGTCATTATTGGATATACGATGTGCCCTGTGCACCAAAGTCTTAAGAACGCCTACTGTTTGCGAAGGGTGATGGCAGCTACATTCCCCGCCGCGCTGGGACATATAAAGCCGCGCCTTGTACCATGTCGGCAGTCTTGCGGTTCACCCTGAAGATGGCCGGACGTTACTCGGCCGAAATATTGGAGGAAATTGAATTCGCGCGGTTGCATGCCCGAAACGTATTGGATTCATTGCAAACCAAGTTTGGTGCCTTTACTCCGTGGTGGCTTATGAGAAATTTCCCCACTGTGCTGCAATATTACGAACATGACGAGATTTTTTTCCATCACGTAGCCACGTTTTGGTGTTATTATGTCGAAGATCAAGTGTGTCGTTTCTTGGTTTACCTCTCTCCATCCATCTCTCTCTCCCTCGTCTCCCTCTGTCCTTTCCATCCTCTATGAGCATCATCTTCTCGCCCTCTATGCGGGGTGTCCCATTTATCTTGGCCACCTAAAATATCTCTGGAACAATAACAGCTATTGTGAAACGAATTTCATCGGTATCTATGCATGGCAGGGGCTTATGAATGTAAATTGAAACATTCTAGAAACACAAACTAATGTGTTTTTAAAGGGACACCCTACATTACTTCATCAGCAATCTATAGCATGATGGAGTGCTTTCACGACCGGTTGACATTGTAGGTATTATATCTTCTGGGTTGTAAGGCAGTGTTCTTGGAATCTTGCTGCTTCCTGATGCTTCGTCCGAAACTGCGTCGGACATCTTCAGGGGTTGTCCATCGGCAAGACTCAACTGACGGACAACCTCTGAAGAAGTCCGACGCAAAATTGGAGGAAACGTCAGGAAGCAGCAAGATTCCAAGAACACGGCCTTACAACCCAGAAGATATGATACCTACAATGTATAGCATGCCATATCAGATAAAAATGGCGCTGATTTCACCACAATACGCCAATTATGTCCAGAGATATTTCGAATCGAAGTTGACGCCTGAAATACGCGAAACACACAGCTAGCGCCCGTTCTGAAGCTCAAACGCCTACCTCACTGCCGCGACGGATTAGCCGTGGGTACTGGGATGCCGGGCTGTGATGCGCGGGGCTGTTCGCCGTCGGGGGTTCGAATCCACCCTCAGGCATGAATGTGTTCTCCTTAGTTTAGTTTACCTGAGTTTTGAAAGGTAGGAACTAATAATCACGCAGTGGAGTCTGATAGATTTACAAACATTTGAATTTTTGAACTACACCATACTACTTAGGTAGTGCACTAGCCGCGCGTTTCTCGTATTTCAAAGCGTCAACTTCGCTTCACAATATCTCGACATGTAATTGGCGTATTACGATGCAATTAACTCCATTGTTTATGAGATTTGTCTTGCTATAGATCTGAGATTGCTGATGAAATAATAGAGGGTGTTCATTTAAAAAGACGTTTTCGTTTTCCGTTTTACATTCATGAGCCCCTAACTTCAATCAATACCTGTGAATGTCGCTTTACAACATCTGTTGTTATTCCAGAGATATTTTTGGTGGATAAATGGGACTCCCTGTATATCTCCTGCCCCTCCTCCTCCTCCTCTTTCTCCTACTTATTGACCCCTCTATCCTACCCCCTCCTCTCGGTCCATTTTCATTAGAGACGCTACATGTAATTCATAATAGCATTATTTTTCATTGCGTATTTATCCCAGTCTTCCGTTAGTTGTTCTTTTCCTCCTCCCTTGCTCTCTTGAACTGCTTTCCCCATCTCGTTCATTTGCTCCTGTTACATCGTTTTTCCCCCCATCCCCCTACAAACACCCCGTCTGTGTCAACTTCCTCCACTCTCTGTATTCCTCCTCCCATTTCTTCGTACACCACTATCTACTTTGAGATCCTATCTTTCTTTTTCTCCCTCTGTCTGTCCAACTCATCCTCCCACTGTCTGTGAAAATTTACTTAGGGTATTTCTTCCAACATTCATGACCATCGGTGGAACAATATCGAAGTATAATGCATAGGTGCTATCGCCATGTGCCATGAGGTGGCTTGAAGCATATAAAAACTTTCTCCATCAAAACGTGGACTGTGATAATTTGAAAGGTGTTGACCCATATTTTAAAGTACCTTCCACCAAGCACTGTTCACAAACAGTGATGTTCCTGTTTTTTAAAACGTCAGATGTTCATAATTTCGTTATGGTAGAGGAAAACCGTTAACTGGTATTGAAGTCCAGCGTACGAAACTTTATGCAGAAACTGACCTTCCTCTTGTTTCGAAATTAAACAAAATTTCAGCGGGATCGAATAAAATTGTAACTTTTCAGAATTAGGAGCAAACGAAACGCGGCGACGTATACTGTATGGGCACACAACCACATTAACAATACTTAACTTGGAATAAGAAAACCGGTCGATCAAAATTTCGGTATAAATTTGAATACTTAATAAATCCCGGAATAATGTAGATATACAGGTAAAAATTGCCACACATGCTTGGAATGACATGGGGTTTTATTACAAAAAAAGGGGTTCAAAAAATGTCCGACAGATGGCGCTGGAGAGCAAAACGTCAATGACTCCTACCGTGACAGGTGCGAGGTACGCCGATATGTTACAGAATCACATCATCTCCAGCCTGGCTGATAAACACCTGCTGGAACGTACGATTTTTGTGCAGAATGGCGCTCCACTCCATGTTGCTAGACGCATGAAACACAACATCCGACGCCAATGCCTCACCATAACTCCGGAAACGCTTTACAGTGCTGTTCACAACATTATTCCACGACTCCGATTATTGTCCAGGAATGATGGCGAACATATTGAGCATTTCCTGTAGAGAACATCGTCTTTGCTTTGTCTTAATTTGTTATGCTGATTATTGCTTTTCTGATCAGATGAAGCGACATCTGTCAGACACTTTCTGAATTCTGTTTATTTTTATTTATTTATTTATTTATTGTTCTAATAAAACCCCACGCCATTCCAAGCGAAGATATAAGACTTTAAGGCGGACAATAAAGTAGTATTACGCAGAGTAATTATCGTAAAATCCAATAAAAAATGTCATAGCGCTTAGGACGCTGTCTCTTAGCACAATCGGCCCTTTTGGTACCCTAATACCATAGTTTTTGAGTGTATCTTGATAACGGAAAAATATGTAGAAAAGGGAAAAACTGGATAATCTTATTTCTAGATAAAGGAATGTAGAATGTACTGTAAAACGTTTGGCCATTTGCTTTAGTAAATTATTTAGTTATTTGCAATCCACGGTTAAAAAATAACAAAAACTAGTTTCTGTTATTGTGGCTCAGTACGGTAACTTCAAATTTCTGGATTTCGTAACGGATTAAGAAATAGAAAAATGTAATAAATAAATCTTAAGAACATATGGTAAAAAGTACAACGATTAGCAATGATTAAAATGCACAGTAATGGTTTATGGTAACTTCAACTATGTTTTCTCGTGGTTCCCTCTGAAATCTCATGAAGAAATGATACACTTATACGCCGCATAAAGCAAACCTAAACCACAATGTATAAAAACCTATCTATTTTATCAATAGGGCTAGGCTGCAGGGATACTGGTTTTGATCCTGTTCTGTAGGACAGCTACAGTATGTGAAATCTTCTGATAGGTTTATAAATGGTCTCTAGACCAAGAGCTACTCACAATATTTTCCTTACCTCTTTGATAAATAGTACCCAGTATACAGGCCCCGAAATAATCTTATTTTCTAGAGCGGCGTTTTCAAATGTATTGACACGGTGTGCTGTCGTACATGGTGTTATTGTATGTCAATTTTAATTACCTCTATGGGAAATGGGGAATTGGAAATGAAATTTCTTTCGTGTTCGAGTAATAGGCAGGCTTTCTATCGTGTTCCTTTCCATTCCAACTATCTGAATACTTTTCGTAGTAATGGTGAATATGAATTTGTGACAGATTATTTACACTTCAGTTAGTCTAGGGAAAGTGTAGTTCCAGTAAATACAGAGTGAACCATCTAAAACTTGCACCTCAAATATTGCGAAAATGGAAATGCTATAAGTGTGCGGCTTTCGCAGAATGTATTGGTAGTCATAGGCTCATATTATTAGCCAATAAAAGATTTTAATCATACGTGGAAAGAGTGCTTTCGTGCAAACGAACTTTTTTTTTTTCTTTTTCTTTTTTTTTTTTTTTTTTCAAAATGAAACAGTACTTTCTGACACTAACAGACCAAAAGACAGACCAAAATAAGGGAAATCAGAAAGTCCGTGGTGTTTGTTGCAGAACTCTAGTACTAGTCGTTTACAAGCTATTGTAGTGTGAAAAGTTTCCAACCAGACTTTTGATTCTCTATACAACCTGCATAGTTGATAGGTACACTGTTATGTTTGTTTACATCGTGGTTGACTGTTTCTTCAGTAAGTGAGTATGTGACAAGGTTGTAAATGGACGATAGGATTTACAATGCAGAAAAGCCAACATGCTCATGGTGTACGGAGAGTGTCGAAGAATTCAGTTTGTGCTTGTACGATGTATACGTCACACTTTTCGGCAATTATTTGCCAAAAATTTACCTGAATGTTGTGCTATAATACCTAGGCAATGAAACAGAAGAAAACGAGTGACGACAGAAGGGAGAGGGTATTTATGGTTTGGCTACCGTTGTAGGTGATACGTACGTCAATTCGTGCGCAATCGCACAAGTCTGTGGCAAGTGATAGGCAATATGCTACATATTCTCCACCCATGCCCGTTTCATCAGTACCCCATTTCTCTCTATCAAGAGCTGCAAGAAAATTATTGTGAATCATGTTACCTTCCGCAAATGGACATTACGACAGGATACTACACATCCTCCATATATCTTATTTAGTAATCAAGGCACTTTACCAATCATGGTTAGGTAAACCACCGAAACATGCGTTATTGGTCTTTAACAATTTCGGTTGGCATCATAAGGTGGAACGTCAGAGTCCTTAGATTGTAGATGTGTGTATAGTTAACAATAAGCTCAATGGACATAGACAAATATCGCAGCCTCCTAATAGACCATTTGCCATTGTTTCTAGAAGACGTTCCACTACAGACTAAGAGGAACCTGTGATATCAACGTGGCGACTGTCTAGCACAGTATGTATTCCAAGCACATATTCCAAATTGTTTCCAAATCGTGGGATTGGACGCAGAGCTCCTTTAACTCGGCCGACCTGTCTCCTGGATTTGACTCGTGTAGACATTTTCTATGGAAAAGACATTTTTTAAATATGTACCAAAGCTGCTTTATTTGAAATGCTGACGACTAGTTTCGGGCTTTGCCCATTTTCTAAGTCACCTATTACAGAGAATAAAGTGTGTTTTACATGAAAATACATTAATATGGCAATGTTATATTGACTGTACAAGTTGTAATTACTTACATTCATATATATATATTTATATTTGGTTACTATTTAGGTCACGCTGTTTGTTGTAATTACTTAGGTGTAATTTACAGAGCTGTTGATCCAAAGATGTTTTTATTAAATATTCTTTGCTTAATTTTGTTTGTAACAATATCGTTGGTTATATGCAGTGTGACATAAACAGTACCATGACAAATATCGTACAATAAATTTTAGATTTCATTACAAACTATTTTAAGTGTAATAAATTAATTTGTGTCCTATATTGTAATACAGGGATAATATTGCGGTTCTACTATAATTTATCGCGTTTTGTTGCATATTTGGAAGTATATTACGGTAGGATGGATTGTACTTTATATGCTGGCCAAGGTGTTATGGAAATTTTCGATGAATTTTTTATTGCGCATTTCTGTTTGTTCATTTAACATTTGTTCTGGGTACTTAGTCATATGTGTATAGATTTGTAATTCTTCTAAAATGTCCATTAGTTGTCCTTTGCATATAATATGTAAAATTTTGAGATATTCTTCTACACTCCCAGTCGAATGTTTACTTTCTCTGAGGTGGGTGCCGAATGCTGAAACATTATTTTCGCTTGTATTTATATGTTCTCTAAATCTAATTTTGAAAGGTCTGCCTGTCTGTCCAATGTAGGCCTCATCACATTCACTGCATTCGATTTTGTAAACTCCAGATTGACTATAGCGATCAATTTTTTTCTATTTTATGTATGATATTGGTTCCTAAAGTGTTGTTAGTGTAGAAGCCTATTTTAAGATTTGTTTTCTTCAGTGTACAGTCAATATAACATTGCCATATTAATGTATTTTCATGTAAAACACACTTTGTTCTCTGTAATAGGTGACTTAGAAAATGGGCAAAGCCCGAACGAAACTAGTCGTCAGCAATTCAAATAAAGCAGCTTTGGTGCATATTTAAAAAAATGTCTTTTCTACAATATTTAAGAGCTGCAAAACGCGAAATATCAAAAACATTTGCTTCTATATGGAGACACGTTTACTGCAAAGACATTCCAACTACATCTGATGACGTGCTACGTCGTATTACTGCCGCCTTCTCAGACGTCTCCACTGGTATGATGGCCGTAGATCATTTTTAAATACAATGTGTGATGATCAATTGTCTCTTTACCGTTTTGTTCATTATTGTGTGCTACCACATATACTGTACAAGCGTTGCTATGCAAACCTTTCACTATACGATGTCTCGTGAACTACTTGCACTGAAGTCGTACAACAAACTCCACAGACATTCTAATTTACCCTAATTAGGCTTACAGTTTGTGGATATCAATAGGCATTGTTTTATTTCAAACTGTGTGTTTTTGTACACATTGTGTGTATCACAAAATCTGTTTCTCGAAAAGAAAACTAGTCATTGACTACCAATCCGTACTGTGGAAACCACATGTAAATAACACTCTCCATTTCTGCAATATTTAGGGTGAATCTTTTAGGCGATTCACCCTAATACCAATAAGCGTCAACTTATTTTAAATATTTCAGGATGAACTTATTTCTTGAAGTCTCTATCTGTCAAATATTTTCTCTTCCTTTTATTTAACATAAGTGGTGTGGAGTTTCACAGACTTGTGTACTGTTCTAGGAGACGGAAATTAACAAAATAAGTACTTTAGACGAGTAAACACGGGGAGTATCTTATAATTGATCAAAAAGGTGCGATGGAAAATACAACTGAAACAGGTTTTCTCCAATAAGAGTCAGTAGTAGCAGCTAAGGCCCAAGATCGGTAATCGGTTTACTCCCAGAAAGACATCAATAAGAAATAAATCGGTTGAGAGATTCGGAATCCTTTGACGAGAGAATCTCGCTGAAGTGTTCATTATCTACAAAACAGTGTTGCTTTGAAGTACTTAAATACAACCATGACTTAAAGCATCAAAGAGGTATTTAATATCAATACTCCCAGATACCAAAGAGGCTGGAAACGCTTTTCGACTGCTATCAGTCTAAGAAGAGACAGTGATTTAAGCGAAGTACCGGCGACCTTTAAAATCGACTGAAGTTTAATAGGAGTGTCTTCTTGATTGTGAGACGCATAAATATATAGAAAAAGTTGCCGTTGCAAGAAATGAGACTGCGACAGTACAGGAAACCTAGCAGTCAAAAAGGAAGTGACCGTTATGAGAAGATCAAAAGCAGATACAAAATGGTTTAGAAAAGTTACCTGCATGCTGTAAAAATTCGCAATTTACCCGAAACAATGAAAAGTGTGAAGTCATCCATATGAACGCCGACATTAATCAGATACACTTCACAATCTTAAGATCCTAAATTGAACTAAATACCTAGTAATTACAATTACGAAAAACTTAAATTGGAAATAACAAACAGAAAAAATTGTAAGGAAGGCGAATCGAAGGCTACGTTTCACTGGCAGAACACGTGGACTATGCAACAGTGGTACTAAACAAACTGCCTGCTATACACTTATGCGGCCTAACGGATGGTATAGAGAAAGTTCAGAAAGGGCAGCTCGTTTCGTACGACGATGAGGTGGTAAATAGGTTGACACGCCAGTACTGCGCGCATAATAGGGGTATTCCTCTACCACTATGACACATCCATCTTGTTGGTTGCAGCAGTTTAAGGAACCAAATTGAGAAGGTCACTTACAGGATGCAAACACTGCCACAAAAATTCCGAGCTCCAAGCCTTCAATGCCTTCTTAAACGATGACAAGACTGCTTAAATTGACAGGTGGAATCAGCTGTAAAGTAAAGGTATTTTCAGGTTCGTAAAAGTAATACTGGCGTGAGTACGTCAGCTTTCGATTATTTACTAACTACAGGAATGATGTGCGATTTGGGGTAAAAATAATTAAAAAAGGGCGTTATTCGTTGGAGCGAGATTCATTTGCGAAATTTCTGTTACGTTTTCTTCCGAATGCGAACATACTGGGTGATCAACAAGTCAGTATAATTTGAAATCTTAATAAATCACGGAATAATGTACATTAAGAGGTAAAAATAGACACACATGCTTAGAATGACAAGGGGTTTATTAGAACAAAAAAAGTTCAAAAAATGTTCGACAGATGGCGCTTCATCTGATCAGAAAATCAATAGTTAGCATAACAAATTAAGACAAAGCAAAGATGATGTTCTTTATAGGAAATGTTCAATATGTTCACCATCATTCCTGAACAATAGCCGTAGTCGAGGAATAATGTTGTGAACAGCACTGTAAAGCATGTCCAGAGTTATGGTGAGGCACTGGCGTCCGATGTTATCTTTCAGCGTCCCTAGAGATGTCGATCGATGACGATACACTTGCGACTTCTGGTAAGTCCAAAGCCAA
The DNA here is from genome assembly GCA_026315105.1 of Locusta migratoria. Lineage (NCBI taxonomy): Eukaryota > Metazoa > Arthropoda > Insecta > Orthoptera > Acrididae > Locusta > Locusta migratoria. The sequence continues at coordinate 207,630,567 of CM048744.1, read as the reverse complement.
TAATCGCATGGACTGAGGTCTGAGGACCTGGGCACACGATCATCACCAAACGACGCCCGCAAGAAATCTTTCATGCGTCTAGCAATATGTTTTTTTCCTAATAAAGCCCCGCGTTATTCCAAGAATGTTTGTTAATTTTTATCTCGCTATCTACATTATTCCGTGATTTATTAAGTTTCCAAATTTGTACTGACTTTTTGATCACTCGGTATTTTGTTAGCCAGAACCCCTAAAATGTCGGCAGCCCAAAGTACGCCGAAGAGTTCCGGGCAATCTACACGTCCGGCGAGCTGGAGGCAAATACAACAAGACAACATTACAACAGCTTGCAGATGGCTTCGGCGTTCTGCACACGAGTGTATTCGTACGCCAGGCTGCCATTGCTGGGCCGCCTTCACGTAATGTAACGCCAGAACGCCCCAAGCAGTAATCCTCCGATCGTGGACGCCTCACCAGCAGGACGACGACCGACAGAAAAGCGACCACGCCATCGGGGACTTAGTTTCGATGCGATCAGACCACGACTTGTCATACAGTCACATTTTAATGGTAAGTCTTTTCGGAAATTGTCAAGTACCGTGTTCTCAGTAGATGGGTAGAACTGTGAAATAAGCATTGTTTGGAGATTGACCACTGTTCACTTCAGGCATCATAATAAAATAAGTGAAATCTGATCGAAAACGGAGATATTTTCGCGCGTGCTATTAGAAAATGGAGCGTTAGTGAAATATCATAAAAGCGGTTGGATCAGCCTTCTGCCATACACTTCAATGTGATAAGCAGCGTATTTAAGTAGACGTAGATAGTTGTACACCCCACCTGCCGAGAACAAATCAATTATCCTCTCAACAGATCTGCATTAACTCTAATCAGAGTCGTGTGTCATTGCTTCTAAGGAGGAGCGGCAGTTGCCTAGGGCACATTTGTAACTTTGGGATAGTAATTCACCGCTGTTAATTAGTGTGAAGAGTTGTTAAACATATATTTTTTATCTCATTCGTTGTTTCGTTTGCTTGGAGACGGCGGATATTTCCGTATAACTTTTTTATTTCTTTCGGGCGAATAGGTTCACAGATTTGTCTGGCTGGAAGACTTCCCAAGTAAGTTGTTCTCGACGGCGAGTGTTCATCAGAGGCGAGTGTATCGTCAGGCATACCCCAGAAGCGTGTGACAGGACCGGTATTATTTTCTATCTATATAAATGATCTGATGGACAGACTAACGAGTAATTTGCGGCTGTTTGCTGATGATGCTGTGACGTATGGGAGTGTGTAGTCTGTAACTGACTGTAATAGCATACAGGATGACTTAGACATAAATTTTTGGGTTGTGCGGCTAGCTCTCAATGTAGAAAAATGTAAGCTGATGCGCACGAGTAGGAAAAACAATCCCCTAATGTACGAATATAGCAAGAGTAGTGAGCTTCTTGAAACAGTAGCGTCCTTCAAATATATAGGCTTAACATTGCAGAGCGATATGAAGTGGAACGAACATGTAAGAACAGTTGTGAGTGAAGCGGAAAGCCGACTTCGGTTTATTGGGAGAATTTTGGGAAGATGTACTTCATCTGTAAGGAAACCGCGTGTAAAACGCCTGTACGACCACATCTTGAATATTGCTCAAGGATTTGGGACCCGCAGCAGATCAGTTTAATGGAAGACATAGAAGCAGTTCAGAAGCAAGCAGCTAGGTTTGTTACTGGTAGTTTCGACCAACGCGCGAGTATCACGGAAATGCTCCGGCAACTCAATTGGCGATTGCTGGAGGAAAGCCGACGTTATTTTCGTGAATTTCTGTTGAGTAAATTTAGAGGGCTCGGAATTTGAAGCTGAGTGTAGTACGATCGTGCTGCCACCTACTTACATTTCGCGTAGTGATCACAATGACAATATAATAGAAATTAGGGCTCGTACGGAGGCATATAGGCATTCTTTTTTTCCTTGTTCTATTTGGGAGTGGAATAGGAAGGGGAATGCCTAGTAGTGGTACAGTGTACCCTCCGCCACTCACCTTACGGTGGATTGCGGAGTACGTATGTAGATCTGGCATGACTTGTTATTTGAATCGCCTAGACTGCTAATGTTGAAACTATTTTATTTCATTTCAGGACCACTTTGAGCAGAACTTGCTGTCATCCCCCGATGTCCTCATTTCATAAAACAACGTGATCGTCGTTGAGATGAGATGTCTCCAAGTTATAAAATACGAGGGTTGGAACTTAAATAGTGGCAACTATTTATTTACAACCGACACAAAAGTGTTACATGTTTGCACCTCCTGCGGTTCTTCAAAGTAGTGACCTGTGTTGTGTGGAACACGTTGCCAGCGTTGTGGAACGTGGAGCGCTCTGCTGCCTGTCAGATCTCTGGAACAGTTCTGAAGCGAATGGTTCCTTCATCTGCGGAATCAAATTAAAGTCACAAAGACTTAAATATGATGGATAGTACAGTGCTTCCCAGTCACATCGACTGAACAGAGTAGCTGCAGCTTCCGTTGTATGCGCTCGCGCATTGACGTGCAAGTTGATGCATGGGTTATTCCGAAAGTGTTGACGCTTCTTTCGCAAATGTGGTCGCAGTTGATGTTTCAAAACAAACCGTAATACTGTGTGAAACCTTAACTTTTCCCGGCGTAATGAATGTTCAAACAACGTACGGCTATGGTGCCGCGTGACGTCATCGACAACCCCCGATATTTCGGCAGGAGGACACCGTGCTATTCTCAGAGCACAACTGCACTCAAGGAAGCAATGTGCAAGCATATTTAATACCTCGATTTCCAAAGGGTAAACGAGGAAGATAACACACACAGTACTAGTCACTGCAGAGTCAACACAACCAAAGATGACCAAACATCAGAAATATCGATAGTGACTATTAATCAGCAGGTGAGGCAGCATTAATTTTGTCCCTCTGTTTTTTGACGAGAGACAGTGCCGAATTCCAAACAGAATGTGGGATGGTATCATACGTTCGCAGCTTTTCTTCGCTGCATATGATTAAAAAAAAAAAAATCATAATAAATTCAAGTTCATGTGAGAAAAGCGTGGACTAACTACTATTTTTGAAAACACGTGAAAGTTCACTTTATGTTGTTTGTTACACCATATTAAAGCCCTGTGGCTGATACGTCTGTACGTCGACACATTTACTTGATAAAGGTATAGCCCGTGAGCCCCCAGACAAAATGAATATTATTAGTTTCTCCATCACTTGATGGTTGCTGTTGCCGCAACTGTGGTTCAAATTTTAATGAAAGTCCAGCTCCAGTTGCAATTATTTGTGCTTTATTTAAGCCCACACTACCGGTTTCGGCCTCTATGTTAGGCCATTTGCAAGGGTGACAGACGTTATGCCATAGAGAAAGCAAATTGTTTTCACACCTTGTGCCTATGCGACGACACGTGTTACATTAACAAAACACAGTCACTTTAATTCAATGCGATGCTTATCTTGTTCCACCGGGCGACTGCCACACAAAATGCTCTAGTCTCCAGAGTGACGCCGCGCCCGGCCAGCTACACCAATCGCGCGGGCGCGCCAAAAGACCACACTGCCGGTTTTTTCCCCTACGTCATCAGCTTCCCCAAGTGAGCTGTTCTAACCGCCTTGCCAATGTACAGCGCTCAGCCAATACATTTATAAAACTTTACTTAAAATCAAAATAATTACACTACACAAGAAACAGATGTCTTCTTAGGTTTTTATGTTGGTGTAGACATCCTTTGCACTATTTATTATAATCGTGCAATTTCTTATATCACAGAAATATCACTGAATATTTCAAGATAAAATACGCAAGATAAATTGAAAATAAGATGAGAAATAGTTAATATATTATTTTTATAAACAAACATTGCCACGGTAGTTATGTAACTGTCTTGTATTCATTGGTAATTTATTACTTTTCATATAATGAAATTATGTTTTCAGTGTCAATTAAACATATTACGCCAGATGTGACTATATTAGCTAATGTATTTTTACAAGAAAATTCAAATGACCCCTCACTCATCTCTGTATTACGCTTAGTTTAAATTTAACCATATACATTTTTTTAAATATTTGTTGTATGTGTAAGTTTTAGACTGTACCACAGACATATTAGGTGTGAAATTTTTTATTTGTCAACAGGCTATTTTGTAGTGAGGGCCTTAAAGGTTCCTATCTGCATCGTATTACTTCAAACGCAAGTAGTATTAGAATATTTTATTTCGCGCTGTGCACTGCACTGCGCCTGACACTCGCCATTGTTCCTCCCTCCCCTCACCGAAAACGAGCCTGGAAAATCCTAAGCTGGAACAAGCCACCAACGTCGGCCTGCTCGCCGGCCTGTGTAACATTTGTTGCATTGGCATGGTCAGTGTTTGCAGTGAACTCATACTGTTTAATTATCAAATGTATCTAATGGGCGGTAATCTCACAGGCAGGGAGGGGGCAAGAGAAGGGGCGCTGTTACTTCGAGTTTCAAGAACACATTTGGGAAAATTACTGTCATAATGAAGCCGCGTGACACGTTAAAGGTGTCAGATTCCCATTCTCTCACACTACTCAATTTTCAGTTCTACAGACACCAATGTTGTCTTTCCAAGTGTACGATCCTGGCATCTGCGTAAAATATGGAGAGCAGATAAGAGATGCTGACAGCATTAAATTCCTAGAATTACACATTCAGTTGGGAGGAGCACACCACAGAACTGCAAAATGGTATAATATTTTGGGGTAACTCTTCCAGTCAACCAAACTTTTCAGAGTACAAAAGCGTGTAATACTATTTCTGGTGTAACTTCACGTACATCCTGTAGAAGCCTCGTCATAGAACTGACTATACTAACTACTGACTCTCAGTATATGTATTCCCTAATAAAATTTGCCATAAATAATATATCTTTTTTCCAACAAACAGCCCAATCAATTCATTCAGTGCTAGGAACAGAAATGATCTACACAAAGATTTAAAATTACATAAACGGGACCCTTACTCAAGAAAGCACATTTTCAATAATTTATAAGCAACCATAGAAAATGTAGCTAAAGATAAAGATCAATCAAAGAGGAGCCTGAAAGACTTATTAATAGCCAACTCCTTCGACTTCATTGACGAATTTGCGAATAGAACCAAATGATGTATTTATTCATACAGTTAGGATATCAGCTTGATTTACATGTTCCAGATCCACAAGGGTCTCTTCAGTATGGATCCATGGAACGAGCAAATAATCTAATCCTAACATACATGTCCAAAGATAAGAGTTACTAACATATACACATCAAAAGTAATCGATAATGAACATATCATTGGTAACAGCTGCTGGCGTTCTTGGATTTCTCAAAAGCATTTTATAATATGTCGGCTATGCACACATCTTGATCCGTGAAATGACTACTATCATATCAGACCTTCTCACTCCAGAACACCCAGCAAGCTTTGCTCCCCTTATTGACATTTCGAATCACGACACATTCTTATATTCTATATTGCCGTGAATTATCTAGGGGACGACGTTCTGGGATGACAATTGCTCACGGCGCATTTCATGTTTGAAAGAAGAGACACTGTGCTTCCTTCCAATCCCGTCGAATTGTTGTCCTCGAACACTCAGTGGAACTTTGTATGGACCAGTGGAAAAGACATTATCAATGTAAAATAATGAAAAAAAAATGTTATGCCTACTCGTAAACGTGTAAACCGAAATTAGTCTAGTAAGACGGTTATGTGTAGACGATGAGCGTCTTCGGACGCGGTCCCGCAATAACTTTGGTGGCCATACGGTGAACTGGCTTTTGCCGTGGTATCAACTGGCCTTTCTTAGCCGAAATTCCATTGTCTGTTATAACATCGACATCAACTTCCATCCGATTTATCCTCCCTTCCACAGGAAAAGATGAATTTGTGCTATACTTGGTTATTTTGCACACCTCGTTGTTGATCGTCGGGGAGATTTTTCCTTTTCAACAATACACATTCAGTGCTTACTGGAAAGCTTCCCTTTTGATTATTATAGTGACTGAGCTTGCCTTGTAACATCAGATAATGTGCATTTTCCACACAGCTACTGAGAATGGCTGAAATCCGTTACTTTTCCCGAGGTCATGCAGCTCTACTGTATGAATATATGATAATATCCTCTCGAGTAAAATATTCAGGAGGTAGTACTGTGTTCGGATATCTGGACGAGGACTACTCAGGAGGATGTCGTCATCAGGAAAGACACGACTGGCATTCTACGAATCGGAGCGTGGATGTTAGATCCCTTGATGGGGTGGGGGGGGGATAGAAAATTTAAAAAGGGGAATGGATAGGTTAAAGACAGACATAGCAATTAGTGACGTTTGGTGCAAATAGTAACAGGATTCTGGTTAGGTGAGTACAGGATTATAAATACAAAATCCTTGGGGGTATTACAGAACTAGGTCCAATTATGAATAAGAAAATAGGAATACGGGTAAGCTACTATGAACAGTGCAGTGATAGATGCTAAGCCAACACCGACCACAGTAGTACAGGTTTATATGCCAAATAGCTCTACAGATGACGAGGAGATGAAATGTTTGAGGAGGTAAAGGAAACTATTCACACTATTCACAAAAGAAATAAAAAAAAAGGAAGCCGACTGGCACAATTGTGCACCGAATATAATTTTATCATAACAAACGCTTGAATCAAGAATCACGAAAAAACGTCGTATACGGGGAAGAGACCACGACACACCGGAAGGTACCAGATAGATTTTATAATGGTAAGACATAGATTTCGGAAACAGATTTTAAATCGTAAGACATACCCAGGGGCAGATATGGACTCTGACCATATATTATTGGTCCTGAACTGAAGGCTGAAAAAATAAAATTGTAGAAAGATGGGAAAATAAGGAGATGGGACCTGGATAAATGGAAGGAACCTGATGTTCTTGAGAATTTCAGAGAGAGCTTTAGGAAACGATTGACGAAAACTGGAGGAAATAGTAGAAGATGAATGGGCAGCATTGAGACATGAAATAGTGAAGGCAGCAGGAAGAAATATGTGAAAAGGCAACACCTAAAAAGTCCTCGGATATCACAGGAAATACTGATTTAAATTCATGAAAGGAGAAGAAGTAAATGGAGCAGGTAAAATGGAGTGTTGTTGTTGTGGTCTTCAGTCCGGAGACTGGTTTGATGCAGCTCTCCACAATACCCTATCCTGAGCGAGCCTCTTCATCTCCACATAAAAACGGCAACCTACATCTATCTGAATCTGCTTACTGTATCCATCTCTTGGTCTTCCCCTGCGATTTTTTCCCCATACACTTCCCTCCAACGCTAAATTCACAATTCCTTGATGTCTAAGAATGTGTCCTACCAATCTATCCCTTCTTTTAGTCAAGGTATGCCAGAAATTCCTTTTCTCCCCAATTCTGTTCAGTACCTCCTCATTAGTTACGCGATCCACCCACCTAATCTTCAGCATTCTTCTGTAGCACCATATTTCAAAAGCCTCAATCCTCTTCCAGTCCGCACTGTTTATCGTCCATGTCTCACTTCCATACAAGGCAACACTCCATACAAATGCCTTCAGAAAGGACTTCCTTAGGTTTAAATCAATATTCGATGTTAACAAATTTCTCTTTTTCAAGAACGCTTTCCTACCCATTGCCATTCTGCTTTTTATATCCTCTGTACTGCGACCATCATTTGTTATTTTATTGCCCAAGTAACGAAACTCATCTACCTCCTTTATTGCTTTGTTTCCCAATCTAATTCCTTCAGCATCACCTGATTTTCTTACACTGCACTCCATTATCCTAGTTTTGCTCTTGTTAATGTTCCTCTTATATGCACCTTTCAGCACCCTGTCCATTCCGTTCAATTGCTCTTCCAGGTCCTTTGCTGTATCTGACAGAATTACTATGTCGTCGGCAAAACGCAATGTTTTTAATTCTTCCCCTGAACTTTAATTCCTTCACCAAATTTCTCCTTGCTTTCCTTTATAGCTTGCTCATTGTACAAATTGAACAACATTGGGGAAAGGCTACAACCCTGTCTCACTCCCTTTCCAACCACTGCATCCCTTTCATGCCCTTCAACTCTGAGAACCGCTGTCTGGTTTTTGTACAAGTTGTAAATAACCTTACGTTCCCTATATTTTACTCCTGCTTGCTTCAGAACTTTAAAGAGTTTCTTCCAATCAACATTGTCAAAAGCCTTCTCCAAATCTACAAAAGCTAGAAATGTAGGTTTACCTTTTCTTAATCTATCTTCTACGATAAGCCGTAAAGTGAGTATTGCCTCCCGTTTTCCTACATTTCTCCTGAACCCAAACTGATCTTCCCCGAGGTCGGCTTCTACCAGCTTTTCCATCCTTCTGTATATAATTCGCGTTAATATTTTGCAACCATGACTTAATAAACTGATGATTCTGTTGTTTTCACACCTGTCTGCACTTGCTTTCTTAGGGATGGGGATTATAACATTTTTCTTAAAGTCTGAGGGTATTTCACCTGTCTCATACATCTTACACACCAGGTGACACAATCTTGTCATGGCTGGTTCTCCCAGAGACTTCAGTAGCTCTGAGGGAATATCATCTACTCCAGGGGCCTTGTTTCGACTTAGGTCTTTCACGGCTCGGTCAAATTCTTATCTCAGTACAGTATCTCCTATTTCATCTTCATCTACATCCTCTTCCCTTCCTATAATATTGTCTCGAAGTTCATTTCCTTTGTAGAGCCACTCTGCATACTCTTTCCACCTTTCAGCTTTCCCTTCTTTGCTGAGAACTGGTTTTCCATCAGTGTCCTTGATATTCATAGAGCTGTTTTTCTTATCTCCAAATGTTTCTTTTATTTTCCTGTAGGCTGTATCTATTTTTCCCCTATTTATACATTCTTCTACATCCTTGCATTTGCCTTCTAGCCACTCCTGCTTAGCCATTTTGCACTTCCTGTCAATCTCATTTCTTAGTCGTCTGTACTCCATTTTGCCTGTTTCATTTACTGCATTTTTATATTTTCTCCTTTCATTGATTAAATTTAGTATCTCCTGTGATATCCAAGGATTTTTTGTAGGTCTTTCCTTCCTACCTATTTTGTCCTCTGCTACCTTCACTATTTCATCTCTCAATTTTACCCATTCCTCCTCTACTTTTTTATTTTCCCCTGTTTCTGTCAATTGTTGCCTAAAGCTCCCTCTGAAATTCTTAAGAACCTCAGGTTCCTTCAAGTTATGCAGATCCCATCTCCTTATTTTCCTACTTTTTTGTAGTTTCTTTAGTTTCAGCCTACAGTTCATAACCAACAAGTTATGGTCAGAGTTTATATCTGCCCCTGGGTATGTGTTACACTGTAGAACCTGGTTCCGAAATCTATGTCTCACCATAATAAAATCTATCTGGTATCTTCCGGTGTCTCCTGGTCTCTTCCACGTATACAACCTTCTTTTGTGATTCTTGAACCAGATGTTTGTTATAACGAAATTGTGTTCTGTGCAAAATTCTACCAGGCGGCTTCCTCATTCATTCCTTTTGTCCAGACCATATTCACGTACTATCCTCCCTTCCCTTCCTTGTCCTACTACCGAATTCCAGTCTCCCATAACAATTAAGTTTTCCTCTCCCTTAATTGTCTGAATAATTTCCTTTAGCTCCTCATATATTTCTTCGATTTCCGCATCATCGGCAGCGCTAGTTGGCATATAAACCTGTACTACTGTTGTCGGTGTTGGCTTCGTATCTATCTTGACAATAATAATGCGATCACTGTGCTGGTCATAGTAGTTTACCCGCATCCCTATTTTCTTATTCATTATCAATCCTACTCCTGTGATGACCCCAATTGATTTTGTATTTATAATCCTGTACTCACCTGACGAGAAATCCTGTTCATCCTGCCACCGAACTTCACTAATCCCCACTATATCTAACTTCAACCTATTCATTTCCCTTTTTAAATTTTCTAATTTTCCTACTCGATTAAGGGATCTAACATTCCACGCTCCGACCCGTAGAATGCCAGTATTGTCTTTCCTGATGATCACATCCTCCTGAGTAGTCCCCGCCCGGAAATCCGAATGGGGGACTATTTTACCTCCGGAATATTTTACCCGAGAGGATGCCATCATCATATGTTCATACAGTAGAGATGCATGTCCTCGGGAAAGGTTACGGCTGTAGTTTCCCCTTGCTTTCAGCCGTTCGCAATAGCTGTATGGCAAAGCCACATTAGCTGATGTTACAAGGCCAGCTCAGTCAATCATCCAGACTGTTGCCCCTGTAACTACTGAAAAGGCCGCTGCCCCTCTTCAGGAACCACACGTTTGTCTTGCCTCTCCACAGATACCCCTCCGCTGTGGTTGCACCTACGGTACGGCTATCTGTATCGTTGAGGCACCCAAGCCACCCCACCTCGTCAATGTCTGTGGTTCATGGGAGTGGAGTACCGACGAATAAAATGTGAGATTGACAGGAAGTGCAAAATGCCTAAGCCTGAGTGGCCAAATGCAAATCTGTCGAAAAGTATAAATAGGGGAAAAACAGCTGCCACCTAAAAGAAAATAAAGATATATTTGGAGGTAAGAAAAGCAGCTATATGAATATAATGAACTGAGATGGAAAATCAGTTCTCATCAAAGAAGGGAAAGTAGGAGGGTGGAAAGAATATATATAGGGGCTCTACAAAGGAAATGAATTTACAGACAGTATTGTAGGAAGGGAAGAGGAAGTAGAGGAAGGTGAAATTGGAAATAATATACTGAGAGAAGAATTGGACAAAGCACTGGAAGAACTAACTCGAAAAAAGGCCCCTGGTGTGGACGAAATTCCCTCAGAACTACTCAAGTATTTGGCTCAGCCAGCCATGAAAAAATTATTTCACCTTGTGCATAAGATGTATGAGGCATTAGAAATACCCCCATACTTTAAGAATAACGCAATAATCCCAATTTCGAAGAAAGTAGGTGCAGACAGGTGTGAAAATTTTCAGAACAATCAGCTTAATAAGTCATGGTTGCAAAATACTAACACAAGTAATTTATAGAAGGATGGAAAAGCTGGTAGTAGCCGACCACCGGGAAGATCAGTTTGTAATCAGGAGAAATGTTTGAGCGCGGTAGGCAAACCTCACTTTACGGCTTATCTAAGAAGAGAGATTAAGTAAAGGCAAACCTACATTTCTAGATTTTGTCGATTTATAGAAAGCGTTTGACAATGTTTATTGGAATTCTTTTAGATTCTAAAGGAAACAGGAGTAAAATATGGGGATCGGAAGGTTATTTACAACTCGTACAAAAAGCAGACAGCAGTTATCAGAGGTGAAGGGCATGAAAGGGTTGCGGAGATTGGGAACAGAGTAAGACAGGGTTGTAGCCTTTCTCCACAGTTATTCAGTTTGTTCATAGAGCAAGCTGTAAAGGAAAGCAAGGGGAAATTTAGAAAAGCAATTATAGTTCAGGGTGAAGAAATAAAAAAAAAGTGAGTTTTGCCAATGACATTGTAATTGTGTAAGAGAAAACAAACGACCTGGAAGAGAAATTGAACGAAATGGACGGTGTGTTGAAAGATGCGTATAAGATAAACATTAACAAGAGGAAAATAAGGTTAATGGAGTGCATTCTAAGAGAACCAGGTTATGCTTAAGGAATTACATTAGGTAACGAAACAATAAATGTGGTAGATGAGTTTTGTTATTGGAAAGTAAAATAGCACATGATAGTCGCAGTATCGAGAATATAAAATGCAGAATGGCAATGGGAAGAAAAGCGTTTTTGAAAAAGACGAATTTGCTAACATCGAATATTAATTTAAGTGTAAGGAAATCCATTTAAAGGCATTTGTGTGGAGCGTTACCTTGTATGGGAGTGAATGTTGGTCGATAAATAGTTTACACAGGAAGAAGATGGGCGCTTTTGAAAAGTGGTGCTACAGAAGAATGTTGAAGATTAGGTGGGTAGATCGCGTAACTGATGAGGAGGTACTGAGAAAAAGTGGGAAGAAAGGAATTTCTGGCATACGTTGACTAAATGAAGGGATCGATTGGTAGGACACGCTTTTAGTCGTCATGGAATCGTGAATTTAGCGTTTGAAGGAAGTGTGTGGGGTAAACATCGAAGAGGGAGATCAAGAGATGAATACAGTAAACAGATTAAAATGGACGTAGGTTCCCGATCTTGTGAAGAGATGAAGATGCTTGCTCAGGATAGAGTAGGGTGGAGAGCTGCATGAAATCAGTCCCCAGGCTGAAGACCACAACATAAAGAGAAACATGCTAAACCTCACGTCCACTAGGCGATGTGTTGGTTGACAAATGCATCAAAATGAAAGTGGGCTTCTTCAGGTAATCCAAAACGTATCACACGCTCATACGCATACTAAGTCTCATCATGCCCCATGAGCAAGCGTATAGTTGAACGTCATATCAGAAATCCTTTAGAACTTTTGACGGTTTTACTTCATATCTTCTAATATATGAAACTGAATTATATGCGCTATTGCTCCGTTCATCCCATTGCATTTCATATGGGCATAATTACGTCACTCCATGACGTAGTTCTGAAGACATGACGTTATTAGCAGGGATATTCATGAAAAACTGTCGCATCATTAGATCATGTATCATTTCCGTAACGCTGTCTCCCCTGTATCGTGACAAAACGAAACGAGCTGCTCTTGTTTGGACTCTTTCGATGTCCTCCGTCAAACCCACCTGATAAGGATCCCACACTGGACAGCAATACTCCATAAAAGCATCTAAGACAATCGACTAAACGTGCCCAGGAAAGGACCCCCTCCTCGAAGCCTCGTAGATTAAACAATTTGGTTTTTACTCTTGATATCCATAACGAGAGTAAAGTCACAGTACACGTAAGATGTTGCTCTTAACTTTGACAAATGCCACAGTTTTATTCCTATCTCGATGGAAATTTTTCGTACTTAACCTTGAATACAACATCATCATCTTCCTAGATGGCTAGGACTTCATGCGGTGCATGGTGGACGGTACCTAGCAATAAAGTTAGATACAGAAACTTCCTGGCAGATTAAATTTGTGTGCCGAAACCGGGACTCGAACCTGGAAAATTTGCCTTTCGCGGGCAAGCGCTTTACCGACTGAGCTATCCCGACACGACTCACGATGCCGCCTCACAACTTTACTTCCACCAGTACCTCGCCTCCTACTTTCCAAACTTCACAGAAGCTCTCCGGCAAAACTTGCAAGACTAGCACTCCTGGAAGAAAGGATATGGTGGACAGATGGCTTAGCCACAGCCTAAGGGGCCATGTCTCCACCATATCCTTCTTCCAGGAGTGCTAGTCTTACAAGTTTTGCCGGGGAGCTTCTGTGAAGTTTGGAAAGTAGGAGGCGAGGTGCTGGTGGAAGTAAAGTTGTGAGGCGGCATCGTGAGTCGTGTCGGGATAGCTCAGTCGGTAGAGCGCTTGCCCGCAAAAGGCAAAGGTCCCAGGTTCGAGTTCTGGTTCCGGCACACAATTTTAATCTGCCAGTAAGTTTCATATCAACGTACACTCCGCTGCAGAGTGTAAGTTTCATTCTGGAAGTTAGGTACAATTTATTAACTGTTTAACTGTTTGTAAATCTATCGGACCAAACTGCGTGGTCATCAGTCCGTAGCTTACAAACTACTTAAACCTAGGTAAACTAACCTACGGACAAACACACACACCCATGCCCGAGGGAGGACTCGAACCTCCACGGCGAGCAACCGCACGCTCCGCAGCGAGGCGCTTTAGACCGCTCGGCTACTCCACCGCGGCTACAATTTATTGATCATATACGTCAGTAGAAGCATATCAGGTTTCACAGTTAAAGAAGAAAATAGAGGTGGTGGAGGAGGAGGAGTTAGATGGAGAGACGATGAGGTGATTGGCATAGGAAAGGAAGATGGACAATGAGAGGGGTAGGAGATAAAGGGGAGAGGAAGAGATAGAGAGACTGGGAGAGAGGGGATATGAGGGGATGAGTAGAGAGAGGAAGGGAGAGACGAGATGGACAGAGGTGATGAGATGAGTAGAGAGTAAGGGTGAGAGGGGAGAGTCATTGGGAGAGAGGGAATAAGACAAGATAAACAGAGACATGAAGAGGAGAAAGGAGAAGGACAGAGAGGGGATATAAGGAGATGAGTAGAGAAACGGGAGAGAGGACAGTGGTAGAAAGGGGATATGAGCAATACAGAGAGGAAGGGAGAGAGGTGATGGACAGATAGAGGGAGAGAGGGGGATATGAGGTGATGAATGGGAGAGAAAGTGGGAGAGGGGGGATAAGAGGAGATGAATAGAGAGAGAGTAAGGGAGAGAGGAAATGGACAGATGGAGAAAGGAGATATGAGGAGATGAATAGGAGGTGGACAGAGAGTGGGAGAGGATGAATAGAAGAACAGGAAGGGAGAGTGACATTGGAAGAGAGGGGCTACGGGGTGATCAATAGAGAGAGAGGAAGGGGAGAAAATGAGTGGAATAGAGCGACAAGGAACGTGAAAATTAACAGAAATAGAAAAGGGAAGGATAGCTGGATTAAGTTCTGATATAAATAAGTACTCGGTCGACGCCGTATCTCCAGGTAGTACTTAAAAAATTGTCACCCTGTCTCCTGTAGCTTACATCAATAAATTTACGAGGCTTTACTTTCAGAACGGACATCATAGTATCAACAACAATAATGTAATGAACTTACCAAAAGTACTGAACGAGGAGCGTGCTACATGATGGTGATAGTTGAGAAGTGGCTGTTGTGTTGCGGTACTGCAGTTTGGCACTTCGGGTCGCCGCGCGCTGGTGAGGGAGGCAGTTTCTGTGGCGCGGTGGGAGCGGCGGTCGGCGAAAGTGGGGCACTCCTGGCCCGCGAAATCCGATCAGCGTGGCCGGGCTGCGGTCGCGCCAGCCAGCGGCCATTACTGCCTCCCTGCGCCCTGCCCTTCCCTTCCCTTCCGCCCTTCTTGTCCCTCCCGTGGCCGGAGCACCGACCTGCCACCGCAGGGTCGCCGTCCTGTTGCTGTTTTGCCAACTCGAGACAGCGTTCTAGTACCACACGATGTAGCTGAACACGAAATGGTAGTCGCCTATCTCGTTCTTCCTCTCTTTCCTGACAATGCCTAGGCTAGAGAGAAACTTCAGAATGTTTATGAAAGTCGGCAGGTAATAATTAAAAGAATAATGTTTTGAATTGCAGTAACACTGCTCAATAAAATTGCTTGACTGTACTTTATTGGCTTCTCAAACAATTGTGGTCTGTTTAGTTGTGTGTGTGTATGGGTAGCACTTCAACTCAATCTTGCTAATCTGACTGAACCCTTTATCCAATTATTCGATTAACAATGGAAATTCTCCACAGAGATGATTAATTATTTTTCAAAAGTAATAGTTTGGCTGGCCAGTGCTTACCTTTATGCCGTACGCCGATAGTGACACACACAAAAAGGGAGGAAAATAACAAGCTTTCAGAACTGTATTTCTTCTTCAGGTGGAGAGAAAAAAAGGAAAAAGGAATGGGAAAGGTAATTCACGACCTAGGTCATGAGGATGGTGTTAGAGAATTGTGGAAGTCAGAGATACTGTGTAGTAGTACTGAGCCATGCCGAAGAGGATATAAAACCAGAGAGGAAAGATCAAGCAGTAAAGAGAAGAAAAGATGAGTGAACTGCATGATGCTGAGGGGTGTAAGAGGGGGGGGGGAGGTTTTCTAAAACGTTTTTGATTAACAGGGAAAGATGGAATCACACACACACACACACACACACACACACACACACACATACGATCCCATAGCTCTGAGGGATTGGTGTTAGTTGGCAGTATCCAAATGGCACATGTGGTGTAATACGTGCCAAGGTCCCTGGAATCATGCAGGAGGGCATGCTCTGCCACAGTATTTCCTGTGGTGGGACTACCACATAAATTACTCAGCATCATTCGGTTCACTCATATTTTCTTCTCTTTACTGCTTGATCTTTCCTCTCTGCTATATATATACACTTTGGCATGGCTCGGAACTACTACACAGTATCTCTGACTTCCACAATCCTCTAACACCATCCTCATGACCTAGGTCGTGAATTATCTTTCCCATTACTTTTTTTCCCTCCCTTCTCTCCACCTGAAGAAAGTTCCGTAAGCTTGTTATTTTCCACCTTTTTTATGTGTGTAACTATCGGCGGTACAGCAAAAAAGTAAGTACTGGCCAGCCCGTCTACCTCTTTTGAAAAAATACTTTATCCAGTTAGTTAGCATGACTTTAAACAAAAGCAAGTACGTAACAAAAGCCAATTCTGACCCTGTGACTTTATTTATAAAACTGGCAATTTGACCTCAGGTAGAAAATAAGCTGTCTCATTAAAGAATGCAATTGTGTGCACAATACGACACCAGCTTGCTACAGAAGTGACTGATTGCCAGTTATATCTGAGTTCAACAATCATTTCTGAATTATCTCCCTCAACGGTTTACACTGATTTTATGGCCTACCTGTGCGCAAGGAAACATGTGCAACTGCTCTTAGAATTACTGCCAAAAACAGGTGTGCAATGCGAATTCACTAACTACACAAATGCTAATTTTTCCCATCTCCGTAGTAATTAAAAAAATAATTAATTCGGGTTCGAGATAAATAACTAACACGAAAAAGACCTGAGGTTGGAATTTAAACTGAAGCCCTATATTTTTTTCATAAAAGGAGAACGTAAGCTTAAACAATATTGTACAAAAATGGTGACTACAAATATTTCCAGAAAGTCATTAGTTTTTTGTCATTTTCTGAAAAAGATAAATCTCTCGTTACAAGCAACAAAAGAAAAAGTAGCTAGTACATTATACAATGTAAATTAAAAAAAAATCGAAATTGTCTACATCACACTTTCTTCCCTTTTTTGTACACTAAAAATATACTGAATTCCTGCGATATACTATAGGCTCTCTAGCACATTGATAGAGTGTCAGACTATAAATCCAAAGGTTGCGAGTTCGATCCCCGCCAGGTCTTAGGAGTTTTATCTGTCACTTTCCGTCTGAGGAAAGCAACGGCATACCACCTACAAACAGGGCCATGCCTAATAAAGCACTGTGGTGTTCAAACATATCTTCGGAGTGTTGACTGCTTAATATCTTTTACTTTTAATCATTTAAATAATGAACATAAAAGACCAAAATTAAACCATTCATGTTGAATGTCTGTTAGACATGGACTACTATTACGCGAATAATGAAAAGATGACTCGTTATCTTTATATTTCATGATCTCAGAACATTTTGCAATTCAAGTATTTCTCAACATTATCACACATGAAAAGATTCAAATGATCCGAGCTCATACTGCAATCTCCGACTTGTCCATGACTGCTGGCGCAACACTGCTCCTGATCACCGTCGGTGGCCGGCAACCACACTTTTAAGCTCAGACGCGGGGCAGCGCAAGCCAAAGATAGTCCATGCCGAGCGAAAGATATGAGTTGCAGACATTCAGTGTTATCAACATTACATACCTACGTTTCAGTGTTATTTGTGACACCATACATTATTTTTGGTACGTATTTTCGTAATATATAATGTGTGTACTGTACGGGTATGAGATGTTCACTATCAATTACTTTTGATGTACATATGGTTGTTGTAACTATCTTAAGACATGTATATAAGGATTAGATTAGTTTTTCGTTCCATGGATCCATACTAAAGAGTTCTTCGTGGATGTGGAACATGTTAATCAAGCTGATATACCAACAGTATGAATAAACACTTCATATGGTTCTATTCACAATTTCGTCAATTACGTAGGAGGACTTGCCCGCTAGTAAGTGTTTCAGGCTCCCGTTAAACTGATCTTTATTTGTAGCTAAATTTTTATGGATGCTGCTAAATTATTGACAATGCATGTTCTTTAGTAGCTGACTCCTTTTTTAAGTAAGTACTTTTAAGTCCTTTTGTAGATCCGTTTTGTTCCTAGTATTGTATGAATACATTGAGGTGTTTCTTGGAAGAAAAAAAGATATATTATTTATGGTATATTTCATTTAGAAGTGAACATACTGAGAAGCAGTGCTTAGTATACCCAATTCTTTGACGAGGTTTGTCTGTGAAGTTACTCCAGAAATAAAAAGTTATACTCGCTTTTGAATTCTGAAAACGTCTGCTTGACTTAAAGAGATACCCCAAAACATTTTACCATATAACATTATGGAATGAAAATAAGCAATGCATGCATTTCTTTTTATGTCTCCTACATCTGGTAATACACGAATTGCAAATACAGAATTGTTAAATTTTTTCTGCAGTTCTGTGGTGTGTGCTTCTCCCAAATGAATTTGTTATGAGGTTGCAAAACCAGGAATTTAATGCTGTCAACATCTTCTATCTGCTCTTCTTCATGTTTTATACATATGCTAGATAGAAACCTCTTTCATGTTTTCAAATTTTAATGTTAATGATTTAGCTTTAAACCATTTATTAATATTCATGAAAATATCATTACTAGAATATTCTACAACTACGTTCGACATGCTATTTATTGCAATACTTGTAGCACTGCAAACAAAATGCACTCAGCTTCTGGCATTTTGAATGGTGAAAGGTCATTAACGTACACAAGTAAAAGCAAGAGTCCTAAGATGAATCCTTGAGGGACAGCACATGTAATTACTTCTCAGTCTGATGATGACGACTTAATTCACTAGTCCCTTACACTGACACCCTTTGTTTCCTGTAAGTGTTGCATGACAGAACCATTTGACAGCACTGCCCATGACACCATATAATTATATTTCCTTTAAAAGGATGTCATGGTTCATCCAAGGAAATTCGTTTAGAAAAATTACAGAAAACACCTGCTGCTTGTAATTTATTATCTAAAGAATTGAGTACATCCTCACTGTAGATGTAAACTGCCTTCTCGATATCGAAACGTTTCAGAAACCCAAACTGGGTTTTTGACAATATATTATTTGTGCTCTGTTGGTTGAGAAGCTGCTTGGACATTACCTTTTCTAGGACTGCGGTGAATGCTGGCAAAAGTGAAATCGGTGTTTAGTTTAATAGTATCTTTTTATTCCCTTCCTTGAAAAATTGTAATTCATTGCTGTAAATTCTGTGTAAACATTCCTTGAATTGTAACAGTTACTTCGTTAAATGTCTTGAAAATTAATAATATTCTAGAGGTTCTGGCTATTGGTCATTTTATATTGATGTATGAAAGATTGAGGGGGGCATCGCCTTCACAAAGAAAAGTGACGATGTGGAGGGGAAGAAAATGGAAAATGCCCGACAAGTGGCCGGATATCGTGGCTGAACAGTTAGTTGGAGATGAGACTTTGTCTGGACGCTGAACAGAGAAAAGTGCAACGACATGCGGCTGATTTGTCAGAGATCATACTCTTCAAGAACATTAAGCGTTCTCGGATGAAAAAAAATACTACTGTTACTGGCGTAATAATGTTCAAAATAATTCGACGACGAGAAGACTGAATTTTGCCACTTACATAAGAGCCAGTTCTGAACAACATTACTCAAGAATGAAACACATTTTGGCGCTAATATTCCATCACAGACAAAACAGAAAATCATTTCGTTGTGTAATAACAGTACCTCACATTTGTGTTTTAGTTAGCCATCACTGTGTTGACTTTAAACAGTTCTGTTTACCCAACATTATTCTTTGTCATTGTCCAGTGCAGGTTCCATTTCAACCAAAGTGATCCGAGTATCCTTGTGAAAACCTATGAAAATCTTAATCATATTATATCTTTCATTGAGTGCTGAAAATATTAAAACTTTCGTTGCCAATTATACTGTTGACACTAACGATATGTCTTGGCTATATTTAATTTACATCTCCAGAAGGTACAAAACATTCCGTCAGTGTGAATCATTAGAGTGGTCGTTTAGTCATAATCAAAAGAAGATTTGCTTGGTATGATTACAAAGTCTTTTTATTTGCTGGTTATATAAGTTAGAAGGCTGAAAAGAATAGTTTCAGGAAACATATTTTGTAAAGTGTGACTTATTTTTAAAAACTGCACTATTGAAGTAGTCCATGTAAACATGTTAGCACAAATTAGGCTTATTAAAATAGCTAAAGAAGTGCAATACTGGCCATTAATATTGCTACACTAAGAAGAAATGCAGTTGGTAAACGGGTATTCATTGGACAAATACATTATACTAGAACTGACATGTGATAACATCTTCACGCAATTTGGGTGCATACATACTGAGAAATCAGTACTCAGAACAACACCTCTGGCCGCAATAACGGCCTTGATATGCCTGGGTATTGAGTCAAACAGAGCTTGGATGGTGTGTACAAATTCCCATGCAGCTTCAACACCATGCCACTGTTCATCAACAGTAGTGACTAGCGTATTGTGACGAGCCAGTTGCTCGGCCACCATTGACCAGACGTTTTCAATTGGTGAGAGACCTGGAGAATGTGCTGGCCATGGCAGCAGGCGAATACTTTCCATATCCAGGAAGGCCAGTACAGGTCAAGCGGTCATGCTTTATCCTGCTGAAATGTAGGGTCTTGCAGGGATCGAATGAAGGGTAGAACCACGGGCCGTAACACATCTGAAATGTAACGGCCACTGTTGCAAGTGCCCTCGATGCAAACAAGAGGTGACCCCATACCATCACGCCAGCTGATACGCCAGTATGGCGATGACGAATACACGCTTCTAATATGCGTTCACCACGATGTCACCGAACACGGACGAGACCATCATGATGCTGTAAACAGAACCTGGATTTATCCGAAAAAATGACGTTTTGCCATTCGTGCACCCAGGTTCGTTGTTGCGTACACCATCGCAGGCGCTCCTGTCTGTGATGCAGCGACAAGGGTAACCGCAGCCATGGTCTCCGAGCTGATAGTCCATGCTGCAGAAAACGTCGTCGAAATGTTCGTGCAGATAGATGTCTTACAGGCGTCCCCATCTGTTGACTCAGGGATCGAGACGTGGCTGCACAATCCGTTACAGCCATGTGGATAAGATGTCCGTCAGCTCGACTGCTAGTCATACGAGGCCGATGGGATCCAGAACGGCGTTCCGTATTGCCCTCCTGAACCCACTGATACCATATTCTGCTAACAGTCAGTGGATCGCGACCAACGCGAGTAGCGATGTCGCTATACGATAAACCGCAATCGCTAAGATACTACCTTTATCAAAGTCGGAAACGTGATGATACGCAATTGTCCTGCTTCCACGAGGCATCACACCAACGTTTCACTAGGCAACGCCGGTCAACTACTGTTTGTGTATGAGAAATCGGTTGGAAACTTTCCTCATGTCAGCACGTTGTAAATGTGGCCACCGGCGCCAACACTGAATGCTCTGGAATGCTAATCATTTGTATGTCACAGCATCTTCTTCCTGTCGGTTAAATTTCGCGTCTGTGGCACGTCATTTTCGTGGGGTAGCAGTTTTAATGGTCAGGAGTGCAGTTAAAATACCAGCAGTTAACGTATGATTGAATTGACACTTGCTATTTGATTAGTCTCACAAAATTAGTAAAGAATAGTGATCTGTCCTATTACTTAACTACAGCATTATGAAAAGATATGAATAAATTTCTTCAAATTGGCTTTTTGCAAAAAAGTGACTGAGTTGCAAGTAGTGTTGTATTTAGGGTTTGTGCTTTTCATTAATAAATTAGAAAAAAAAAATTTCTCTTACATCATGATGGACTGGAGATCGTAATTATAACAAATTGTTGTATTTTGCTCTTGAACTGGATTTTCCCTGAATCCTCGAGGTTTCACTACTATCGTTTTTCTTGTGCCATATATCTTGGTAAAGCGTAGGCTGCCTCTGATGCTTTCATCCATTAGCAACACACACTGTCAAAATTAAATCCTCTCAGAGGGCCACAATTCTGTGGGCTGGAGCATATAGTGGCACTTCGGTGCAGCTAGGAATATCGCAGTAAACGTAATTAATCTGTGACGAACTATTGCATATTAGTAGCTGTGCTGCAAGCGGTTGCTAAGGTGCAACAAGCCACAGGAGTGTTGCAAACTGTCGGCGCGAAGAGCATGCATTTCATTGCGTGTGACGTCAGCAGGGAGCTGTGTGCCGCAGTGTTGCCTACGTAAACGGGGCTTTGAGTACGGCGCTGGAGAGCTTAGGCAGCACAGCGCCTAGGCAAGTAAAACGTGGCGATTAAAAGCAAACCGGAGCAACTGCGTTTTATTTCTGTGTGGGAAAACGTACTAGTTTTCTGTGATGCGAAGAAAGTGCAAAGTGTTTGGTGTTTAAGAGGGAAGTAGGAAGTATCCAGAAAAATATTTTACAGCGCCATTTTTCCCTTGCGCCACGGACCTATGAAAAATATCCAGAAGAAGAACGTGACGCTTTTAATATCGGAATTCAAGGAAGACGCTGATGAGAGGGACTGCAAGAGCAGCGAAGTGTCTCACCATCTGGGCTACAGAATAGCTTAAGTAATTCATAGCCAATTAATTTGGACTCTGCAGAAGAAGTGATTTTATTCAAGAAATTTATGCAGCCCACAAGTTACATAGTAAATAAAAAAAAGCTTTACCAAGATTCCACATCAACTGAGGATATTTTGGTTGTTAACTTTACCAACTTAGGAGAGACAGATATTTCGGTTTTCATAGAAATACTTATAGCACCAGAGTCAAAACAGCATTTATTTTGTAAACGAAAGGCTTCCGCGGCCGTTGTCATCTATACTAATAATAAATCTGTAAATGTAGGCCTGTCGCTGTTTCCTTCAATCTTCAAAACTACTGGACGAATCTTCATGCGGTTTTCACAGGAAACATGAGAAAAGGTGGGTCAACATATAGGCATAATTTTTATCAAAATCGGATCACGAAAAAAAAAAAAAAAAAAAAAAAAAAATGATTTGTAATTTTAAGTGTTTTCAGAAACCGTCGTGTCTGTTTTTTCTACTATTAAAAACTTCTTATCTCCAAAACTACTTCACGAATTTGCATGTTGTTTCTATAGGTGACTTGAGCGTAACTGGAGAATATACAGACTTCGTTTCGTAAAAGTCGGATCACAGAAAAAAATAATATCGTAATTTCAATTTTTTTTATCTACGACCGTTAAGTCTCTCTGTCTGTCTGTCTCCAAAACTACTTGACGAATTTTCATGGTATTTTCACACGTAACTTAAGAGCATCGTGCGGTTACATAATGGCCTCAATAATTAAAATCGGATGACAGAAAATAAGTATATCATAACTTAATCATTTGCTTTTAAGCTAATCTCCAAAAGTACTACACGAACAGTCATGGGTTTTCACAGGTAAATTGAGAATAGTTTGGAGAGTAACATAGGCACAGTTTCATCAAAATCGGATCAGATGAAGGAAATATATCGTAATTTATAGTTCCTGGTGTATGCTATGCTTGAATTGCAGTGTAGTATAGCAAAGATCCGATAGAGGCGATGTTACTGACGAATGTTAACAAATAACTAATAGATGGCAATGCTGCACTGTTTATTCTAATAACTAAAGTGTAATAAACTGAAACAAGGGCTATGATTTTCCTTACGGCAGCGGTGTAGTGTATTAATGTTGGTAACGGCCATTGAATCCTTTTTGAAAAATCAGGGGGAGGGGAATAATTTTTTAGTGTTGATAATGAAATAATTTTTTCAGATTAGTAAATTAATGATACCTCGAAAACGAATACTTCGTTGCCAACGTTAATATACTAAACCGCTGCCACTGCAAGTAAAATTTAACCTAGGTACGACACAAAAAATAATTTTTTACTAGCTGTGTCCCACATGCCTTATAATGTCTTGAAAAGAAATGCTTCTTTCGACGGGTATAATTTGAATTTAGGAAGTAACGACGTTCATTCGCGTCTATCGATGTTTTCATTTACTAATAATTCTTTGCAAGAAACAGAAATGTATCTAGCTTCCTTTCTGAGTTCCGTGCGTACTTATTATATCTTGAGTCCATTTTGTTTAGGAATGCTTAGAAAAACGGTGTAGTACAACACAGAACAAATAACGACCCTGTTAGTACTAATAGTTGGCGCTGCTGCATTTTTTTATTTTTATTTATTTTCGATGGTTATGTCATAAAACAGCAACGAACCACTAAAGGTGCTGTTGGTTTTGTAGTGTTGCAAAGAAACAATACATGATAGTGTTGTGCGTATTTACTTAGTAACAGAAGTATTTTCAATTAAGAGCCGCAATCTTATCTCTGCAAATATAAACACTGAACAGTGAGTTGCTGATTAAATTTTGTATATTCACAGTTAACGACATTTCTTTGCCTCTTTTGTCAGAACATTTGAAATTAAATTAAAACATAACGACATTCCTTCACGTCTAGCGATGCTTTAATCTAGGTAAGAATAATTTGCAAGGAAAATAGAATTTATGTAGTTCCCTTTCTGATTTCGGTGTATCTTCATTACATTTTGAATGCATTCTGTTTAGAAATGCCTTGAAAACGCCATAGTACAGCGAAGGACAAAGTGAGGCAACGTTAATTACACAGTACACCAAATAACTATGGCGTTACTGCGTTCTTTTTTTCCCCATTTTCATAAGTATGATGTAATACACTACAAGAAGGGGTACAATTTTACTATTACGACTGGGGCAACTGCCGTTGAATGCTTTTTCAAAAATCAGTCATGTGGAATGAAAGGAATATTCTTTATGTTCACGGTGAAGAAAATAATTTATGCTGCTCCGGTCAGTAAATTAATCATCCTCCTAAGCGAATAGTTCGTTGCCAACGATAGCGAACTAAACTGCTGCCACTGTGAGTATAATTTAACCCAGGTAGGACACAAAAATGTTTTTCTTCCAAGCTTTATCCCATGGAAAGAATAGAAATGCTTCTTTCGAGGCGTACTATTTGAATTTAAGAAGTAACGATGTTCCTCCGCGTCATTTAATAATAATTCTTTGCCAGTTAAATCGAATTTACGTAGTTTCATTTCTGATTTCGATGCGTACTTATTTATTACATCTTGAGTCCTTCTGTTTATAAATGCCTAGAAAACGGTTTATTACAGCAAAGAACAAATAGAGGCCCTGTTAGTTACGTAGTACGCCAAATATCTAATAGAAGGAATGCGACTTTTTTCCATCCTCATGACTATGGCGTAGTTCTCTACAACAAGTGATTGTATCCTTTCTTTAATAGCAGTTGCGAAGCACGACTGTACAGCTATCCTTACAAATCTCCTAAACAACTTCACGGATTTACACGGGGCAATTTCTTTCATAAAAGCAGGATCACGGGGGGAAAATAGTATATATCATAATTTAAAGTTTTGTATCTTCGACCGTAATGTCTGTCTGTTTCTTTGAACAAATTTATCTGCAAAACTACTTGACGAATTTTCATAGGAGTTTCAGCCGTAACTTGAGTACATCGTGTGTTTGGATACACGCTTCATTTCATCAAAATCACATCAGGAAAATATATCTAAAAAATGTTCGAATGTTTGTAAAGCTTAAGCGACTTAACTGCAGAGTCACCAGTCCCTAAACTTACAAACCATTTATGGACTAGCCTATACTAAAAAAACAACACAAACAGCCATGCCCGAGGGAGGATTCGAACCTCCGACGTGGGAGGCCGCGCGATCCGCAACGTGGCACTCCACACCGCTCGGTTATTCCCGCGCGGCAAAATATATCGTAATTTGAAATTTTAGGTGTATTTCATGATTGGAAAGAACGGCGTAATGCAGCAAAGAGTCAACAGATGCGCTGTTAGTTTCGTAGTGCACCAGAAAACTAGTAGATAGTGGTGCGGATGTTCGTGTGAATTTGGATAGCGATCGGATTATTACCCTTTGAAAGTGCTTTTTACTCTTCTACTTCTCAAATTTATCATTTTTTCTGAAAATCGTTTTCTTGGTTGCTATGTTTTACGAAACATGACTGAACGCAATGAATATCACACTGATACAATCCTCGCAATGTTTAAGCCATATTTTCATACTGGTATCACAGTCTAACAAATACGTACAACTACTATGGAAGTTTAAGTCTCACGCTTGGAGCGACAATAGCGCCTCTAGCGGAAAGAGCCGACCGTAAGAATAATGATTTCAGTGATATTTCTACTTCATTAAGGAAATATTATATTTCAGCTGTCCATGTGTCAGTACAATGTCAAGAGATGTGAATGATCATGAAATAAAAGTTTAAAAGCTACACTATATTCATAAAGATATGCGTATTTCTAAGAGGTTTCGCAAATGTATAAAAATAATTTAAAAAATAAAAACCTACTGACACATTTTCACAGGAAACTAGAGCTAAGATTGGAGCAACATATAGGCATGATTTCATCAAAATCAGATCGCAGAAAAAAATATATCGTAATCTTACGTGTTTTGAGTAACTGTCTGTTCATATATTAGAAATCCCTAATCTCCTAAACTACTTAACGTATTTGCATGGAGCAACTTCGTTTCATAAGAGTGGGATCGCGGAAAATTTTTTAGACGTAGGCTATGCTTGAAGTACGGATGGCGTAGTACAGCAAACAACCGATAGAGACGCCGTAGTGCACCAAAGAAATAATAGAAACCGTTGCTGCATAATAAGTATGGCGTAGTAGAGCAAAGAAACGTACGCCTGTGACAGAATTAATTTCATTTTTTGTATTAAAAACTTTATGAACATACATCGTTTCGGACAATGACTTTTACTTACATCTTGGCTAGGAGAACGGTTTATTGACAGAGCGATAGAACAAGGAATTTATTTCTACTGACCGAGGTCCAGAACCCTAAAAATCCATGATATGCACAGGCCCTTCTTTAACAGCCGTTGCGAAGCACGGGCATATAAGCTAGTTGTTTATAAAACTCTTCTGGGTATTGGACCGCATCGTCAATATATCAAATATTTCACCGACGTTTCGGCCACTATTGCAAGGGGCCATCTTCTGGGTGTTACGTAACGCCTTTTTTCGCTGCGGTTGATTTTATTTCTTCCAGACACATTGCGCCTCTTATTTTAAAGGCATCTTCAGTGGGATCTACAAGTACAGTTTTTGTGAGATGTATTGTTTCGAGATTATAAACAGTTCCCTTAAGTTTTTACATAAGGGAAGAAGTAATTACTTAAATTTTAGTTGTCTATCTTCTCCTGCTTTCTTCATCTGTTCAAGGCCACTAACAAACTTTTTCGCACAGTTGTACACATTTTGGAGGTGCTCAGCAGCCATGATTTACTCTCTGTATTTTCGTGTTTCATTTACTTTTTTGCCAACAACGAAATGTATGTTGGTTGCTAACCTCTGTGTGTGAACAAAATGTAAAAGAAGGTTTCTTTTTTCACGTTCGAAATCTAAGAATTTCGGTTATACAATATTCTCTACATATCCCTTCTCCAAGTGACAACTAAAAAATAAATATTAAAATAATGAGAAGCAGTGAAAATCATGTGCACAGTTCGTTGCATCTTACTTAAAATAAAAACAGAAGTTTAAATGCTGATAAATGCAGTGATTGCAGAAGATGTTTAACATTCTATAAATGTTTTCAAGCTGTATTAAAATTTTTATTTTCATGGAGCACATTTAATTCAAATAAGATGTGATAGCATGTGTGTTCCTTGCTGTAGTGAGTGAAGGCTAGCAGCCATAAAGTGTAACCAGTTACAAATTCAGCCAAATTACAAAAGAGACCAGGAAAAAAACTAGTCATGGATGATGGAATGGTAGAGCGCTCTAAGGCGCCTTGCTGCCAAGCGCGTGGTGGCTCCCCGTCGGAGGTTAGTCATCGTTCAAGGATGGTTGTGTGTGTGTTGTCCTTAGGTTAGTTTGAGTTATGTTTAGTAGTTTGTAAGCCTAGGGAGTGATAAACACAGGACTTAAGTCTCATAGATTTCAAAAAAATTGGACATTTAAAAAAGAAGATACCCTCCAGTCTTATTTGACCTTTCAGTACTGTTACCTCCTACTGGATTTATCTAGTTGCTACTTTAAATACACTTCATTCATTCATACCTTCTACCTGATGTTAACTTTTTCATATGATTGTATTTTGTCGTTTACGTACGTATGTGCAACTTATGATTAATCTGTGCTTTCCAATGACCTCGATTACAACCTCCTTTGACAGACTTTCCAAATTTCACTTTCACTCTATCACCTGTCATGATCTGCGACTCATTGCATACGGACAGTCAT
The DNA here is from genome assembly GCA_026315105.1 of Locusta migratoria. Classification (NCBI taxonomy): domain Eukaryota; kingdom Metazoa; phylum Arthropoda; class Insecta; order Orthoptera; family Acrididae; genus Locusta; species Locusta migratoria. The sequence continues at coordinate 207,602,432 of CM048744.1, read as the reverse complement.
TAAATTTTCAACCTGAACTAGTTGTCATATCAAATTTTGTTTCTTAATGATCTTACTACGGTGCCGTATTTAATTTCAGACTAGCTTTGTATTAATTCCAAGTTGAACAAATACCTGGAATTCTGCCACTGTTGTACTTGCCTATCCTGTTGTCTAAAATATCATTTTTCTTACTATTTAATATTTAGTGCCTTTGAACCACTATCATAAAAATCTTACAAGTAATATATTTTTATATGGAAAAAAAGGTCAGGTTCACAGAAATAACACAATTTATTTTTTTAAGGTGGCTAATTTCGAACCTATATCGGATCATCACCAGACCGATTTATCTCTAGTTGTCTTCTCACCCAGCTTCCGCACCCACTGAGCAGTCCCCACACGCTAATTGTCTCAGCACTAACTTGAGATAAGTCGCTCTGAGATGTTTTGATATAAGCTCGAAATTTTTCACGGGGTTTGTCACCTGACCGCGCAAATTTATATTTACAGGCAGCATTGGAATTTTTCTTCTTGAGACACTATTCACCGGTAATTAATGGATTACGTTAAAATTGTAAATTTTCGTATATTTTAAATTAGTTGTACGTCATTATATCGATTTATTTTCTTATTCCTCATATTTTAGAAAGTAAAACCGACGATCCTCTTTGGTATTCAGGAATGTCTTCACACCAGGGACACACGTCGCCGCTCCCTGGCCACTTATGTATGTGCCCCTGATCATATGATTACACCTACTGACAAATGTTCCGGGTCAGAGCACAATAAAGGATATGCTGTCAGTTGCCTCTATCATATTCCGTTTTCCTCGCTAGTTGGAGAGAATGGGAGAGCACAGAGTCATGGTGGGAGAGAGAGATTATGAAGATACTAACAGTAGGCGCAAAAGAGGCGCAAAGACAGTGTAAGATGGACACAAGCATCTGGTGTGTGCGGATCATTTAACAAGAAAAGCTTTGACCACATTTCCTCAATTCGTTTTCCCACGTGTTGCATTTTCTCCAATTGGGTTTTACTCTCACATGTGTGTGAGTAGAAAATAGTGACTCAATAGACACACAGTGAGAAAGCCACGAACTAGAGACAAAGATGTCAAACATTTCACTCCAGGCCTCCATCCAGTGACATTCTATTGTAGTGGCAACAACGTTTGACAAAAAGAACGGATCCTAGACAATGACAGATAGATCGTGACAGTGGCAAAGATATTCATAAGGAACTTTGAAAGAAAGCTATGAAGTGTAGGAGAGACGGAGGCAGTAGGAGAGACACCCTGGTGAGAATGCCAACGGGTTAGGGACAGATGAGGACGGAGCTAGTGCTTTGTATGTAAACTACAGTACGGTGAGAGACTGCTTTGTGACTGCTTTGTGTTAAAAGAGCGTGAGTAAGTTCGCTTGGCAAAATGTTTGGGGAGTATTAAGGACTGACGCACTGTGTTCGCCACTTTTATTACACTTTTAATTTGCAACTTTAATATCCTGACGAAAGCATTTTTTCAATTGTTTGTGAAAGTCTTTGTAATAGACCAAAAGCTGTTTATTATGTTTGCCCAGTGCTACCGGTTTCAGTCCTTGACCATTTTCAAGTTCCAGCAGAAACTCTTCTATCGTTTTCAGCACTGTGATACGTCACTATAACCATCTATTTACACTCTGGTGGCGCTAGAAAACGGTCAAGCACTGTAAGCGATAGCACTGCGCAAAAGTAATACAAAGATTCTGGTCCATCACAATGACATTTTACAAACATATAACAGCTGTTAAACCCCAACTTCTCACTTATAATTTTTCAGCTGGTTGAAATTAATTCGTATTTCAAACCTAGCCGAATATAAGGGTGATGGAAAGGAACGAGGGACAGTTAAAGACATTACGAACATTATTTTCTGTCTTACAAATGATCTGATGGACAGAGTAACGTGTAGTTTGCAGCTGTATGCTGATGATGCTGCGGTGTATGGGAGGATGTCGTCTTTAATTACCTGCAGTAGCATACAGGATGACTAAGACAAAATCTCTAGGTATTGCGAAGACTGGCAGTTAGCTTTCAATGAAGAAAAATGTAAGGTGATGCGCATGAGTAGGAAAAACAATCCCTTAATGTTCGAATACAGATTAGATTAGATTAGATTAATACTTGTTCCTTAGATCATGTATACGACATTTCGTAATGATGTGGAACGTGTCAGTTTAGTAAATTATGTCTATACTTGACAATCTATATTTTAAGAATTTGTTTGTAATTTTTTTTAAATTTTATATATATATATATATATATATATATATATATATATATATATATATATATATATATATATATATATATTTTATGTTTTATCTAAAAATTCATCTACATTGTAGAAGGAGTTGCCATTCAGAAATTCCTTTAATTTCTTTTTAAATACTAGTTGGCTATCTGTCAGACTTTTGATGCTACTTGGTAAGTGACCAAAGACTTTTGTGGCAGCATAGTTCACCCCTTTTTGAGCCAAAGTTAGATTTAACCTTGAATAGTGAATATCATCCTTTCTCCTAGTGTCGTAGCTATGCACACTGCTATTACTTTTGAATTGAGTCGGATTGTTAATAACAAATTTCATGAGTGAATATATATATTGTGAAGCTACAGTGAGTATCCCTAGATCCCTAAAGAAATGTCTGCAGGATGCTCTTGGGTGGGCTCCAGCAATTATTCTGATTACACGCTTTTGTGCAATGAATACTTTTTTACTCAATGTTGAATTGCCCCAGAATATGATCCCATATGAAAGCAGTGAATGAAAATAGGCGTAGTAAGCTAATTTACTGAGATTTATATCACCAAATTTTGCAATGACTCTGATAGCATAAGTAGCTGAACTCAGACGTTTCAGGAGATCTTCAATATGTTTCTTCCAATTCAGTCCCTCGTCAATGCAAACACCTAAAAATTTTGAATATTCTACCTTAGCTACAGATTTATGTTCAAAGTCTAAATTTATTAATGGTGTCATGCCATTTACTGTATGAAACTGTATATACTGGGTTTTATCAAAGTTTAATGAGAGTCCATTTGTAGAGAACCACTTAATGACTTTCTGGAAGATATCATTTACAATTTCATCAGTTAATTCCTGTTTGTCAGGTGTGATAGCTATACTTGTATCATCAGCAAAAAGGACTAGCATCTTCATGTATGTAGAATAGCAAGTCATTAATATATATTAAGAACAGCAAAGGACCCAAGACCGAACCTTGTGGGACCCCATTTTTAATAACTCCCCAGTTAGAAGAATTAATTGTGTCATCTACATCATGTGAACTGCTTATTTCAACTTTCTGCACTCTTCCAGTTAAGTATGATTTAAACCATTTGTGCACTGTCCCACTCATACCACAATACTTAAGCTTATCTAGAAGAATCCCATGATTTACACAATCAAACGCCATTGAAAGATCACAAAAAATCCCTACTGGTGATGTCCGGTTATTCAAAGCATTTAATATTTCATCAGTGAAGGTGTATATAGCATTTTCAGTTGAAAAGCTTTTTTGAAAACCAAACTGACATTTTGTTAGAACTTTATTTATACTAATATGTGAAGCAATTCGAGAATACATAACTTTTTCAAAAATCTTTGATAAAGCTGTCAGAAGTGAGATGGGCCGGTAGTTGTTGACATCGTGTGTATCCCCTTTTTTATGCAAATGTTTAACGATAGCATATTTCAGTCTATCTGGGAAAATACCCTGCTTTAATGAGCTATTACAAATATGACTGAGAATCCTACTTATCTCCTGGGAACAAGTTTTTAATACCCTGCTGGAAATGCCATCAATTCCATATGACCGTTTACTCTTGAGAGAGTTTATTATTTTCCTAATTTCTGAAGGTGAGGTGGGTGGAATTTCAATTGTATCAAATTGTGTGGGTATGGCCTCTTCCATTAATTGCCTTGCTCCTTCTAATGAACATTTAGATCCTATTTTCTCCACAACATTTAAAAAGTAATCATTAAAAATGTTTTCAACTTCTGACTTTTTGTTGATAAAGTTTTCATTTGTTTTGATGGTAATACCCTCTTCCTCTGCTCTTGGTTGCCCTGTCTCCCTTTTAATAATATTCCAATTTTTTTAAATTTTATTATCAGAGGAGCTAATCTCAGACATGATGCACATGCTTCTTGATTTTTTAATAACTTTTCTTAATGTAGCACAGTAGCTTTTATAATATTTTATTGTTTCTGGGTTATTACTCTTTCTTGCGGACAGATATAGTTCCCTTTTTCGATTAGTAGTGAGATTATTGATGCAGTCGCGTCGTTCAAATATCTAGGCGTAACATTGCAGAGCGATATGAAATGGAAAGAACATATAAGGACAGTTGTGAGTAAGGGGAGTAGCTCAGAATTGGTTACCTCTTACATTAACAATAGAGAGCAGACTGTGAGTCTCTGCAGTGTTGTAAATAACTGATATGCATATACAATGGGGCACAGTTATATGGGTGTGTGGAATGTGGCCAAAGGTTGTGTTCTGGTGCTACTGTCGTTTCTCAAAATGTTCAAATGTTTGTAGAGCTTATGGGATTTAACTACGGGATCACCTGTCCCTAAATTTACAAAAACTACTTACGAACTAGCTAATACTACGGACGACATAAATATCCATGCCCGAGGGGGGGTTTCGAACCCCCGACCGTAGTGGCTGTGCAGACCGTGATTGGCGCGCCGCAGACCGCTTGGCCGCCGCGGCCGGCATCGTTTCTCATTTATATAAATGCTTTACTCTGTGGCATAAAAGAAAATTCTAAGATATTTGTGTTTGCCAATGACACTAGTAGTGAAGGGTGATGTTGGCAATTTTGATGCAGTATCAAATAATAAAGCTGAAGAAATAAGTTCGTGACTTGTAGAAAATAAATTGAAGCTAAATCACAGCAAGATTCAGATTGTTTTGTTTTACAGTTGCTAATACACAATTCAACAAAAAGGTGCATTTTTAAGTAAATAGAACGGAAACCTTATGAGTGAGTCTAGACGTCCCTGTACTTAGTACCCGCCGGGAAAAGCTCATGTTCAGGATCTGGTTCAAAATCGAAATGCTGCGTTGTTTACCATTTGAACAGCTTCTGAAATAAATTGTAGTTCAACAAGAAAAGTTGTCTTATTTGCTTATTTTCATTCGATTATGATGTATGGTGTTATTTCTTGGGGCAACTCCTGTGCTTGAAAAAGGCATTTATTGGGCAGAAACGGGCGTTTCATGCAGTGTGGGATGAACTCGCATACTTCTTTTCTGCCCTGATTAGGGTCCAAGGAATTCTGACATTATTTTTAATGTTGTCTGTTGTTAATAATATTATATTATTCACAAGAGTTAAGAGCTTTCGCTCAGAGAATATCAGAAAGAAATCGAATCAGAATTTGGATTACACCTCCTTGATTCTTGTACTGAAAGATGTACAGTATTCTGCCGCATCCATTTTTAATAAACTGCCACAAGAATTCAAAATGGTTAGTAGTAATTCTCGGACTTCCAAGGTTAGACAGAAAATTTTCTTCAATATTGGACCCGCATCAAAATATACATCGTAAAACGACATTATTTTTCTTTTTGATGCTGCTAATTATTTTATGTCATTCCATACCTATTTACATTCCATCGTAAATAGATTGAACAACCTACCTTTTAAAAAAGACAAAACTGAAAAAGAAATAAAAAATCAAAATATATAGCATAAAAAAGATTTCAAACCAGAATTAACCAACAAAATTTATAATGGATCTAAACAAGATCGAAAGTTCATACATAGAAACAGAACTCTCGACAGAGAAACACCACAGCATAAAAAATTTACGAACATCCCTACAATTTTCATAGGAGATAACATAATTAATGCAATTTTCAGGCAAACAAATCAAACTTCTTTTCGGTACAAATAACAATTTAAACTTGAAAGTACAGAAAGCCATACCCAATATAGCAAAATTTAACAGCCCAGGAATCTATAATATTACTTATGAAAACTTTGAGAAATTTTACATCGCCCAGACAGGACGTAACGTATGTCATACCACACCAGACTAACAGATGCCAACCAATCCAATTTCTACCAGCACCTAAAACATGAAAAACACACACCCATAGACACTGAAAAACCACTGAAAATATTACATAAAATTCCCAGAGGCACAAATATGAATATTCTGGAAGAATCAGAAATACACTTCCTCACAAAAGCATTCCCTAACGAAATTCTAAATGATCACACAGATTTTAAGGACCGAATTTATTTAGAAAATTTTACACATACAAAGACAGCACGAAATTACGATTAAAACAAGGTTATTATCTCTGCAGGTGCCCAAATGTTGAAAAAGTGAAGCCAGCAAAATGCGGATTCCGGCATTTGTTTGTGTCCAAACCATTGGTCGCACTGTGAGGTAACGTAGTTCTGGTTGTGTGGCTTTACGTAAAGACGATAATATCCACTAAGGATTTTAAGCGAAAAATCCTTGTTTTCGGCACAAAAGCATGGCCCCCTTGCTTCAGCCGATGCCTGTTCTCAGCATACGTAAAGCCACCTCCCTTTGTCCTAACCTCCTTCGATTAAAACTGCAACCGTAGATGATACAAAGAAATCAAGCTATGGGGGAAAAAAACTGGAAACCAGAAGCAAAGTATTGCATGATCAAAGATAATATAAAATTACGAGAAGCAAATTCTTTTTAAACATGCAGCATTAAAAGGAAACTGTCATATAATAGTACATACGAACATCATAAAGATTTGTGTTGCTTCAGGATTCCCCGACGGAATTCTTCTAAATATGGTTCTCGGGCGAGACGTCGAATATTGTCGTAAATGCATAATATTTCGTCTGCACACCTGGCTTCAGGTACGATGAACACACTGACTGCTGGGCCGTGCCCGATGAATTCCTATTTAAATCATACAAAGAAGGGAATGTGCATGCGTGAACGCGCCAAAAACGGTGGCCAATAGCACACAAGGAATGATTTAGGGAAGTTTCGTTTAAGATGAACAGTTGCGATATTTTATTTATTTTTATTTAATTTTTATTAGCAGGTTTAAAAGCTTCTTATCAATTTTCATTTAATTTATTATTCTGTATCTGACGGTAATAATATTGTAGATTTTTCGTACAGCATCCATAAACGAAAGAGGCAGCTGCGCCACCTATTGGACTACGAGGTAAACATTTCGGCACCCGCGCAGAACTGTCCACATGCTAAGCGCCGCCGCCGACTGCCCCAACGCCCACTGTTGGTAGCCGCATGCCGACAAACTGTGTGTCCATGCTGGCCTGTGTCCATCTCGCCACGGTCAACCGACAAAACTATGTCGTTACCGATGCCTCTTCATATGCACACGCAGTCGTTGCCTCCGGTGATTGTAAAAGATATATCGTAACTGTTCATCTTAAACGGAACTTGCCGAAATCATTCCTTGTGCGCTATTGGGCACCGTATTTGGCGCGTTCACGCATGCGCATTCCCTTCTTTGAATGCTTTAAATAGGAATTAGTCGGTCACGACCCAGCAATGTGTCCATCGCAACTGAAGATGTCAGCCAGGTGTGTTGTCGAAATATTGTACAGTTTTGACAATAATATCCGACGTCTCGCCCGAGAACCATATTTAGATCATAAAGGTTTGATAGAAAGTTCATCATAGCTACACGTATTAAGTACAAACGTATAGTAAGCGTAGCAATAGGATCAATAAATGTATGATAGATAAGTACTGCATGCAGCATCGAAAAGATTATTATATTTTTCCCTCGATTTTATGTAAGTATCCAACTGCAAAATATATATGGTATTTCACTAAGTGTGTTTGCCTCTGTAACATATAAAATAATAGGTGACGGGAAATTTTAATGGCTATCCCCTGGGGCACGGCCTACTGTCTCATGACCACCAGCCAATCAGCTACGCTGCCGTAGCCTCCGCCCCCTAAACTTTGAAGGGATGTAGCTCCCAAACTAACAGTGATAGGAATGAGGAATGTAGTTTAAATTGATTTGGACACAGCTGGTTTCAACGAATCCAATGCACGATAGAAAAAACTATTGTTCCATTTAAAAAATTAGTTCTTTTTGCTTTAATTCTTTCGAAAATGATACAATAAACTATGTTCATAGCTCCGCAGAAAGTGTAACATTTATTGTGTATACGTGTATACGTATTGTATATACGAGGCGCGTCCAGAAAGTAAGTTTCGTTTGGTAATAAAATGAAATTGTACACAGATACAAGAAAAAATTTTTGCACAAAATTCTACAACTCTTAAACTACTTTTCTACATAACTGCAGAAATTTTGTGGGCACTAGTCATAGCGTGCCACAAGTTTTTGCATGCCTCTTTCACAGAAGGTTGCCGCCTGTGTATTCAACCATGTAGTAACAGCTCTTTATCATCGTTGAAGTGTTGACCACTAAGGACAGATTTTAGGTGTAAGAAGAGATGAAAGTCGCTAGGAGAGAGGTCTGAGCTGTATGGAGGATGATCAAACAGGTCCCATTGAAATTTCCGTAAGAACTGTTTGCTCACATTCGATGTGTGAGGTCAGGCATTATTGTGAAAAAAAATCTTTTGACAGTAATCCTCTTCTTACACCTAAAATCTGTCTTTGGTGATGACGAGCTGAAAGAACCATGTTACCATATGGTTGAATACACAGGCGGCAACATTCTATGAGAATGGCACACGAAACCTTGTGCTATGCTATGACAATTGTCTACAAAATTTCGGAAGCTATGTAGAAAAGTAGTTTAACAATTGTAGATTATTGTACAATCAATATCTTTTTTGTATCTGTACCCGTTCGTTTTATATAACCAAACGGAACTTACTTTCTGGACGCGCCTATGTGTGTGTGTGTGTGTGTGTGTGTGTGTGTTGGTTGGGTGGGTTGGTGTTAACTCACAGATTGATTGAAAATGGCCTTAAGGCCGAAGCGGCTTTACAAAAACAAAATTATTAGCAGCATCAAAACGAAAAAAAGAACTATTTCAACTATGGAAGAATTCTGGAAAAATTAAAAATAAACTAGCTTTCGTTGCTACGTTTTACGTTATTTTTACTGACGCTAAGGCCTGTCGTGTGCATAGGCCAGCTAAGCGTTTCACTCTATCACTACTCTTTTGTTACAATTTGATGTACTGAGTCGAAAAACATGTTCAAATGTTTGTATAGCTTACGGGACTTAACTACGGGGTCATCAGTCCCTAAACTTACAAACTACTTATGAACTACTTACGAACTAGGACGTCATAAATATCCATGCCCGAGGGGGGATTCGAACCCCCGACCGTAGTGGCCGTGTAGACCGTGACTGGAGCGCCTCAGTCCCCTCGGCCACCGCGGCTGGCGTACTGAGTCGTTCCACGACCATGGAGACTTGCTCCTGTATTTCATCCTGCAGATGATGATAAACACAGATAATAAAATGGAATAGAGAGAGCGAGCGCTAGTCCCGTGTTGTGATGACGCTGTCTGCGGATGCGCTCCTGAATGGTCTCCCGCTGTGGGAACATATGCCGCGCACCACTCCCCGTGACCCCTCGTCAGCCCAGCCGCCAGCTGAGGAACTTCCCCCCGTGGCTGCACAGCGGCAGACGGCAGACGGCAGAGGCGGACCTCGGCTCTAATTACCAGTGGACGCCGGCGCCGGCGCCACCCTGATGAAACATGAAACAGACGCACCCCTAATGAGTCGCCCCGCTGCCCCGCCATTAACGAGCCCCACACCGCCGGACTCGCTGCGTCCACTGCCGTGCGTCTTTGACGGCCGCGAACCAGAGACCATGTTGTCCGACAACACTCACTACACTCCAGGCCTCCCTTGTGAAATCGTCCAGTAATATTCATTCCTAAACAAGTTATTTAACTGTAAACGTAGGCTTCCGCGGCAGTTGTCACTATCAGTAAAATTCTTCTGGGTATGACACCGCGTCGTCATTTTATAAACTGTACCGACGTACCCAGAAGAATTTTATTGAAAGATATTTAACCTCCAGATTTCAGACAGAGACGTACCAGATGTTCTATATAAATAGAGTTTCGACCAAATATCCTATATAATACGTGCTATGTACTATTGTGCAGGATAACGTACAACCCCTACAACCCATATTTCCCATTTTGTTTTAATTTTCACAAATATACAGGGTGTTTCACTGTGTTTGTCTCTGTAACTGACGGGAAATTTTAATGCGGTAGGTCTACACAAGAAATGTTACACTTTCTGCGGAGCTATTAACATTGTTTATTGTATCATTTTCCAAAGAGTTCACCACAAAGATATAATTTTTTAAATGGAACAATAGTTTTTTCCAATAGTGCATTAGATTCGTTGAAACCAGCTGCGTCCAAATCAATTTAAACTACATTCCTATCACTGTTAGTTTGGGAGCTACAACCCTTCAAAGTTCCGGGGGCGGAGGCTGCGATAGCGTAGCTTACTGGCCGAGTGGCTATCCCCTGGGGCACGGTCCACTGTCTCATGACCACCAGCCAGTCAGCTACGCTGTCGTATCCTCCGCCCCCTAAACTTTAAAGGGTTGTAGCTCCCAAACTAACAGTGATAGGAATGTAGTTTAAATTGATTTGGACGCAGCTGGTTTCAACGAATCTAATGCACTATTGGAGAAAACTATTGTTTCATTTTAAAAATTATATCTTTGGAAAATGATACAATAAACTATGTTCATAGCTCCACAGAACGTGTAACATTTTTTGTGTTGACCTACCGCATTAAAATTTCCCGTCACCTATCATTTTATAAGTTACAGAGGCAAACACAATTAGTGAAACACCATATATATATATATATATATATATATATTCCTTAGCGTTAGACAGTTTCATTATAGTAGATTGTAATATGCTTCGCTACCCAGTCGCCTGCTGAACAGTAATCATAGAACCTGTATGATAATTAAAGGCGACTGAATGTTTAATGGCAATTGGGTATGGTACACTCTTGGCCATTAACATTGCTACACCACGAAGATGACGTGCTACGGACGCGAAATTTAACCTACGGGAAGAAGCTGCTGTGATATGCAAATGATTAGCTTTTCAGAGCATTCACTCGATGTTGGCGCCGGTGGCGACATCTACAACGTGCTGACATGAGGAAAGTTTCCAACCGATTTCTCATACACAAACAGCAGTTGACTGGCGTTCCTTGGAGAAACGTTGTTGTGATGCCTCGTGTAAGGAGAAGAAATGCGTACCATCACGTTTGTTGCCTATCGCGATTGCAGTTTATCGTATCGCGATATTGCTGCTCGCCTTGGTCGCGATCCAATGGCTGTTATCAGAATATGGAATCCGTGGGTTCAGGAGGGCAATACGGAACGCCGTGCTGGATCCCAACGGCCTCGTATCACAAGCAGTCGAGATGATAGGCACCTTATCCGTATGGCTGTAACGGATCGTGCAGCGATCCCTGAGTCAACCATCTGCACTAACATTTCGACGACGTTTGCAGTAGCATGGACTACAGCTCGGAGACCATGGCTACGGTTACCCTTGACGGTACATCACAGATGGGAGTGCCTTCGATGGTGTACGCAACGACAAACCTGGGTGCAAGAATGGCAAAACGTCATTTTTTCGCATGAATCCAGGTTCTTTTTACAGCACCATGTTGGTCGCATCCGTGTTTGGCGACATCCAGGTGAACGCACATTGGATGCGTGTATTCGTCATCGCCATACTGGCGTATAACCCGGCGTGACGGTATGTTCTCATCGACGGCACTTTGAACAGTGGGCGTTACATGGGCGTTCATTCGATCCCTGCGAAACCCTACATTTCAGCAGGATAATGCACGACCGCATGTTGCAGGTTCTGTATTGGCCTTTCTGGATACGGAAAATGTTCGACAGCTGCCCTGGCCAGCACATTATCCAGATCTCTCACCAATTGAAAACGTCTTATCAATGGTGGCCAAGCAGCTGGCTCGTCAAAATATGCCAGTCTCTACTCTGGATGAACTGTGGTATCGTGTTGAAGCTGCATGTGCAACTGTACCTGTACACGCCATCCAATCTCTGTTTAACTCTATGCCGAAGCGTATCAAGGCTGTTATTCTGGGGACTGATTTCTCAGGATCTATACACCCAAATTGCGAGAAAATTTCATCACATGTCAGTTGTAGTATAATATATTTGTCCAATGAATACCCGTTTATCATCTGCATTTCTTCTTGGAGTAGCAATTTTAATGACCAGTAGTGTATTATACTTACCTATATATTGATAATACTCTCAAGTTGCAAAGTGCAACTATACACTTAGAACACGTTTATTGCTAACACAAACGTACACTTGGTACAGACTACCTCCTGCTTGGAGTGTCCCATTATTTATACATAGAAAGATTATTCTGGAACTTACAAGTACATAAAACATGAAAAAATAGAACATTCTAGACATAGTAAATACAAAGAAATAATTTTTTTACGCCCGTTGCGGGACTTGAATTGGGGACCGCAAGCACAGCGATATGCGATACTAACCACTGCGCCACGCGTTCTGTCTGAAGACTCGCGTCATTGCTCTCCTTTCAGAAAGAACATCGGCCCGCTGTTAGGTTCCCCTTGGACCCAGCTGCATTGTCGTGGATCTTGTCATGGGTCCTCTGCCTGGCAGTTGTGGAGAATCCTATTCTGCCTCCTCTTATGGCTTCCTCATTATCGCAAGGGTCGGCAGAGTCCTTGAGCAAAAAGCAGTTTCTGTCTATCTGTTCTTTTCTTTGGGATCGTGATAAGACTTCTTACAGAGGACGTGCACAACTTCCAGTGTCATATAGACATTGTAGATCAACGGAGTTTGAAACAAATCTCCCAGATAATTCGTACTGTGTGCTGTCGTCTTGCAGAACGTGCATAAGCTATAATAATAACATCTTATCTGTGTGGTAGAGGAAAGCTTAACTATGAGAGTCAATTATCTAGTTCTGCTGTGTGAAAATTGGTTGCACCTTTGTTACAGCGAGGGTCTTCGATACGAGCTCTACTCACAGCTTAGTGAATTTATTCGAGTTTGCTGCAATAATATTTAATCATCATGGGCTGGTTGTTTCCACTACAAGCTTGTTTTTGCTATTGCCATTATCAGATGGACCTGTTGATGCTTTAATAAAATAAATATGCCTGTAATTTACGGATATTTGGGGTGATAGGAATCAATTTATACATGTTTCCAGCCAAGATCGCGTTTTCTTCATTTATATTACCGGTTTCTACGTGTTTTGGACATCATCTTCTGATGTATTAAAACACAAAGTCGTTACAAAGAACTGCATTTACCAAACATAACAGCAAATTTTTTCTCTCTATATATATATAAAAACTTTGGATACATACCTCCTTAGCTACTCCCTCTTATTATTGTATCGAGTTATTTGTAATAAGAGGGAGTAGTTCGGGAATACAAGGGACGAAACATCGAGATGTAGAGGAGGTATGTACTCATAGTTATCAATATATAGAAAAAAAAAGATATTAGATTTGGTAAATGCATTTCTTTTCTAAAGACTTCAGCTCAGAAGATGACGTCTAAAAAGAAGAGACATGAGTATCGGATTTTAGGATTTCTTTGCATTTATGGTACGTGAAGTTCAGAACTTAAATAACAATCAGCCAAAGCCATTCGACGCAAGTCTGAAAAATCTTTAGAAAATCGACTTTGAAATTTTGCAAAGTGCACGTAAGTACCTGTAATTAAAACGAATATAGCGTCTGTCCATTTAGCGCAACCGGGCGCCGTGGCTCAGCGCGCCCGGAAAGGGGTACTGGCGTCGTTACCGTAGAGTCGGAGGTTCGAATCCCCTTGCTTTTTTTTCACATTCAGACATATAAAACATTTTGGGATCTCTGCTTTCACGTGTTGTTTCAGTTTTCGTTTAGGTGTATGTAGGCGAGTTGAAAACATTGCCGTCAAGCAAAACGGTGGTTGTGTAGCTTCTTGGAAAGCCATTAGTAGCTATGGTGATATTTTTCCAAATACAATGCTGTAGCTCTTCACAAACTGAACAATCGAAGACTACCGTCAACTAATAGCGAAGCCAATACTGCAAAAATTGCAACTTACGTTTTTTGATTCATTATCGTTATTATAAACCTTTCATAAAATATAGAAAATTACTAATAAACAAAAACACGTGGATTTTTCGTAAAAATTATCATTAGATATTATAAGTGTGTAAGTATTCGAAAACAACGGAGAAAGAAAAAAAATCTGCAATGGCAGGATTCGAACCACCGACCCCAGAGTTAGAAGACCAAAACGTTACCACCTGAGCTACACAAGAAAGTTTAAAGTCGATTTTCTCGATATTTTTTAGAGTTGCGTCGAATGGCTCTGGCTGATTGTTATTTAAGTTCTGAACTTCGCGTACCATAAATATAATGAAAAGCTATAATCCGATACCCATTTGGTAACGATGAAACCGGTCATCAAAATAAATAAAACGCGATCTTGGATGGAAACCTGGGTAAAATAAAATAATTACATAATCTATAAAGGACAATTTTATACATAAAAAAAATTTCGTTACAAATTTACTTACGTCTACGTGCCTGACGTGCATAAAACAATTTAGAGTCAGTGTCTGCCACAAGATCTTTAAGTCAAGTTTTATCTCATTATTGGTATTATTTGAAAATAAATAGACACTCTTTACTCCTTTGATGCTTTATGTTTACTTTCAATTATAGCTTTGTTGGTCGGAGGTATTTCACAGATAATATAATTGCTGTAAAAATGATCATTTTTTTTTTTTAGTGTGTGAGATATGTCCGTTTACACTTTCCAATATTTCTTCATGCACGAACTTTCGTTTCGGGTAAACAGAAAGAAACTTTAAAATTCGATGTAAAGAACATGCAATAAGCTGTGAAAGTAAATAGTCGAACTTCTACTTACATCTAAAGAGCCAAAGCCACGAGCTGAACAGATCGAAAATGTAAAATTTCACCACACAGTTCCTAAAGGCCGTGCTCTAACCATTCTGCAACGACTGGAAATTTACACACACACGAAAACAAAACGCAAATGATGGTCTAAATAAAGAGAGAGATTTGAAAGATAAAAATTATTGAGAGGACTTTGTTGCAGAAATTTTGGAAAGAGAAAACGGATAAATCTCACAAGCGAAAAACAAACCATTTTACAGCAATTTTATTACCTATGACACACGACCACACCTCTGACCAACATAGATATAATTTAATGTAAGCATAAAGCGTCACAGGAGTAAAGATTGTCTATTTATTTGTCAAATAATACCAATAATGAGATAAAACGTGACTTAAAGATTTTGTCGCAGACATTGACTCTAAATTGTTTTATGCACGTCAGGCCAAGTAGACGTAAGTAAATTTGTAACGAATTTTTTATATATAAAATTGTACTTTATAGATTATGTAATTTATTATGTATATTTATTTATCAAACAAAGCCAATAATGAGATTAAACGAGACTTCAATCATGTCATATTTTATTGGGTTAAGAAGCCATTGTACAGGTCAGTGAGAAATAACAATCGCAACGGCGCTGTTTGAATATGTTTTATTGTCTTTTCGTCATGTCGTATTGCGCTCAAAGCAGTGAAACGCTGGGACACCTGTACGAATGCGAGATGGTGGAGGGACGTTCCAACACCAATTTAACTGCTCCAGGTCCCTCGAGACACAAAACTCATTGTAGCAACAGAACTGTAGGACTAGTAATCGATGTGACTAAACAAGACAATTTATTTTTCCATACGCGTTTCACCTTTATTTTCAAGGCATCTTCAGTGGAAATTTTTGGTAGATGCTGATCAATATGTGCTGCTCCTTAGTGACTAATTTTGTTTGGTTTCTGCCTTCTTTCAGTCCATTGGCGGTTATTTTTCAAATTAATGTGGGTTGCTGTTCTTATTGGGAGTTGAGGAAGGGTAGGATAGCATGGAGAGTTGCATCAAACCAGACTTGGACCGAAGACCACAACAACAACAACAACAATATGAAAGCAGCATTTCCCAATCTCGTACTGGGATCTATGTAAATTCTATGCATATACCAATACGAAAATCTCGATTGATTGTTACTCTATATTATGTTGCTTCACTAAGAAAGAATTTAAACAGACGCTGACGCAACACATTACTCAGATTGCTGAGCTCCTTTGGGTAATTATCAGATGGAACTGAACTAAGTCGTCTACGTTTAATGAAGCGCAGCCTCATTTACACAGACACTAGTAATCTCTAGTTAGACATAGGAAGTGTCAGCTATTATGTGAAATTCATTATCCATCTTCATAGAAATTGGTGTGAAAATATATCTTCTACCATTGACGCATTACTTAGGTCGAAAAAATTAAATTTATGAATGGCAGGGCATGTATAGATGTTTCCAAAAAATTTTTAAGCTAATACTCAGTGAAAGAAATATTCGATATCAACTTTCAATATTGTGAAATACCTTTCGCCCAATGTAAGTTTATTCTAGATTGCTTGCACGTGAATCGTAGGTTATATATTTTCGAAGTTGATGGGTGGATGTGCTAATTTTGGAGTAGTTTGCCGTCGGCAAATCGTTTCCATGACGACGGGAAAGCACACAGTTGCTCCGCTCCGCTGATCTGAGCTAAATTCGCTCAGTTTGAGTGTCAGCACACACGCGAAGCGCACGAATTTGCCTCGTTGCTTCCACATATCTATCGGATACGTTCTCTCATTCCCCACTTGAAACGCAGTAGGCAGCCTGACTGAAATGAACTGCGTGGGCCATATGAGTTTGGCGTCTGCAAATATCTGTGCTGTAAATTCGTCGACATTAATTTCACCAGGTCAAGCTTGAGACTTTCATGATCGCTGGATGGTACTGGAGATTAGCTGACGTTGTTCTGTTTTGGTCAGATTACCTACATCGTTACACATAAAAAGGATTAGCTGTGCAATCTTATATATTAAAATAATCTACGAAAATTAAAGTCAGTCGGCCAGACCAAACTACCCGGCCGATTTCCTGCACTTTTGTTTAAACGTATTAACCGTAGATTTGTCATCAAGTATCAGTATTTACATAACTCTCGCCTTCCTTTTTCTATACTCAAACGCAATTTTCTTCTGTATATTTTTTATGGGGATGCCCTTGCTGTAAACTAAAGTCAGTCGGTCAGACTGTTCTGTTCGTCAGATTTCCTTCATTTTTGCATTAAACGATAGGTATTCAATTACAGATTTGTCATCAAGATCAGAATTGAATTCCTGTATCCTTTATTTGTAACCAAACGCGGTATCCTTCTATCCTTGCATTGAATGTTTTAATCGTTTTGTTTTACGATCGGTTCTAATCAATGTACGCAGTTCTTTTTGACCTATCAACACTCAGCGAATCAAGCTGTTTCATTTGCTCTTTTAAACAATAGCATTGATTGATTCTGAAGTAAGCTATGCGTAAACATTCAACATTACCTCTATTATTTCCCAACTGACGTCAGTCAGGCCGTTCTATCCCATCGATTTCGTTAATTTTTGCATTAAACGAAAGGTATTAATTTATAGATTCGTCATCAAGTATCAGAATTAAGTCTCTCCATCCTTAACTTTTATTATAAGGCAGTATCCTTCTGTCCTTGCATTGATTATTTTAATTGGTTTGTTTTACTATGTTTTCGGTTCTAATCAAGGTACGCAGGTCGTTTTGACCTATCAACACTCAGCGGATCAAGCTCTTTCATTTGCGTTTTTAGTCACTTGCATTGATTGATCCTGAAGAATGCTATGCGTTAACATTTAATGGTACTTCCATTTTTCCCAAGAATTCGTGCGGGTTCTCTAGTAGTCTCGTTAAAAGTAAGAAATTACCTGGCTAATTTATATGTTTTTTTCGCTTTCATGCAGGGATATTTCAGTAAAAAAAACGCGTACTCCAAAGTATAAGCTGAAAAACCTATAAGAATCTAAATTACGACGTCTATTATCTTCTCTAAATAACATCTGTCGGTGTTTCAGTGATCAACAAGAACGTTCACAGATATGGAAGCAGATATGATAGGATGATAGGTTGAGAAAAGAGATGGTCAGATTGCAGAGGAATAGATAAAGGGAAAGAATATTGGAGACAGGATGGCCATCGATAGTATGGAATAAATAAATACCCAGATAGACTGGGTCTTATGCTACAAGGTGCGTCTTTACAGTTTGATAAATGTTCTGAAGAAACATGTGAAACAAGAGTTAAGAGAAAACCTTGCTGAACTTCAAAGTAATTGCCATTGTCCATAATATACTAATGGCATTGGCTGTACAACTTCTGGAAACTTCCAGCAAACGTTACTTGTGGAATCACTCGAAGCACTGGGGTCACACGTTGTTGCATCCCCGCAACCATTGCGTGGCCAAGCGGTCTGCGGCGCGCCAGTCACGTTCTGCACGGCCACTACGGTCGGGGGTTCGAATGCCCCCCCTCGGTCATGGATATTTGTGCCGTCCGTAGTATTAGTTAGTTCATAAGTAGTTTGTAAGTTTAGGGACTGATGACCGCGTAGTTAAGTACCATAAGCTCAACGAACATTTGAACATTTTTGTAACCGTTGCGAGCGTGCTGATCTTCAACTCGTCGGCAGCCATTCTCAAAGACAGCAGCCGATCATCCGCGAGCATCCGTCACACTCGTTCAACGTGGTCTGGGACTGTGATTGTGGGCGGTTGACCAGAACGTGGCTTATCTTCGACACCTTCCATTCCGTCTCTAAAGCGTCTAAACCACTCAAAAACATACTTTTACTACTTAACACCGTACACTTGCACTAACATCCCATGGATCCCCGTCGCCATTTTGCCTAATTTGAAACAAAACTTGATGTTCACGCGTTGCTCTATTTTGCGCTTCATGTTGCATTGACATGAGTTTTCACAATGACCCTGTTAGTTGGCTTGCAGCGTGTACCACAGCTTCACTGCAGTGCTTAGCACGATAGGGGCGCTTGTTAAATTGCTTCTCAATGTGTAGGCACGGACACTTCATCCTCGCAAGTGCAGTTTATAAAATAAGGGATCATTCGACGAACTTTTCAAACGCACCTTGTAGTGTATAATAAATTAACTGAGGCTTCGCATATTGCCGCTGTAGACGTAGCATTTGGCTGAACGATGTGCTTTTGTAGCCGTGATTGTGGCTGCACAATGATAAAGTTTTATTTATATCTCTGCTCTTTCATCACTTTGAAATCGACTTCTACCACTCGATCTGAATTCACTTGAGGCGTGAGGCCTTAGATCACTCCTGTAGATTCATTGTAGCAGGCAGCCAGTGTCAGATGGTCTACCCTCGGCTTCCGGACGTCCTATACCAGGCATAGGGACTTGTCACAATTAATCAGATATCAGCAGCGAACAGACATTCAAAATACTCTCCTTAAAAACAGAATTCTCAAACTAGATAACGTTTTGACGTGATACATTCAATACGTTCTGAGACTTGACTAATATTCCAAAAAAGAGTCCTGATCGCAAACATTAACAGTTTTTATTGACCGGTTTCGACCTGATGTAGGTAATCTTCAGAGTAAAATGCACCCCATATGTCCAGTGCTGGAATCGACTGGGCTGGCCTGTCCTGGGTATTCTGCTGCAATTACCTGCTGGCAGCAGGACAGGCCAGCCCAGCCGAGTCCAGCACTGGACACAAGGGCTGCATTTTATTCCGAAGATGACCTACATCAGGTCGAAACCGGTCAATAGAAACATAATGTTTGCGACCAAGACTGTTTTTTGTAATATTAATCCTACCAAATAGATCGCTGTTATTCTCCTTTGAGATCGTCGGATCGTCGTCCGCTGAACAGATAAAGACACCACGAATCGTCAAGCGATGATCACTTCGGTCCTGCGACAGGATTCGTGGCACACTGTGCTGAGTAACACATGTTGAGGTTAGGCGTCAGGATTTTGTGGCTGCTGCGAGATCGTCTACCGATTGGATGCGGTTAGCACACACCAGCGTTGCAACGTCCTGTATCTTGCGTCCCGTTCGAGCTGTTCGTGGCCGATCAGTACGCACATCTTTCAAACTGTCCAGTTCTAGCACAAAACGACGGTTCCACGTAAAACACAACACTGAATGTCTCCTCATTGTACACCTGCTGCATCATTTGAAACGTTTCGGAAGCGGTTTCGCAGAACGTGACGTTTGCCCGCTGCTTAAAATGTATCACGGTCTGGCTGCCGCATTCAACTCACCGTCTCAAGAATGGCCGTATGTCTGCTTCCAGTGCATGCAGTCGTTTATAGCTGGGACTAGAGCAGTGGAATGCGAAAATTTAGTTAACACAGGGAACAGATCTGGTCTATAGAATACGGCGAGGTCTACGAAATCCTAATTTCAAAAATTACCGTTTTAATTAAATAATGGACACATTACAGACAATTGCATATCGTCTCAATACCATATGACAACATAATGGAATTGTATTTAATGTGAGGATAACACCGTTATAAAATGAAGAGACTGGAACATAATACCATTTTCACTATAATTTAAGGCAAAGCTCTACAGTACAATTTAGTAAAAATTTTCCGACATTTTCATTTTCGTTTTTGTGTGGTTAGTTTTTCAATGCCAGGAAGAAATGTTTGACATTTTTTTAATCGTAGACTACATGTAGGGCAGTGATCTGACACGGTGTTTCGGTATTAAGACTAATTCCCTAATCGAAAAGAATTGTCAACACACATACGTAAAATCTAACATAAATAATGTCCGTGAAGTAAGGGCATACAACTTCGGAAATGTGTTTGGAGGAACATTTCTATAAAAATCTGCCAAGCCTCCATTGTGTTTAGATTTGTTCTTCAATAAATCGTCACAGTTGAAACCTGGTAGGAACCTCGTTAACTTCCAATGAAAACGCTGTTGCAAAGAGCTGAAACATAGTAGACAGTATTTCCACACGGTCTAAAGCACATTGCTGCGGAGCGCGCGGATTCTCGCCGTCGAAGGTTCGAATCCTCCCTGGGGCATGGGTGTGTGTGTTGTTCTTAGGTTAGTTTACCTTCGTTTAATTAGTTTGTTATCATTCATTCAAATGTTTGTTTATTGGACTCAACTACGGGGTCATCAGTCCCTAAACTTACAAACTACTTATCAACTACCTTATACTAAAGACGGCACAAATATCCATTCCCGAGGGGGGATTCGAACCCCCGACCCTAGTGGCCGTGCAGACCGTGACTGGAGCGCCTCAGTCTCCTCGGCCACCGCGGCCGGCTAATTAGTTTGTAAGCTACGGACTGATGACTATGCAGTTTGGTCGGATATATTTACAAACAGTGGAACATTTATTTCTACATTTTCATTGACTCAAACTGGTTACAAAGAGCTTCCAGAATTTTCACATATTCTTCAGAGAGAGTAAGATGAGGAACATGCACCTGGGATACCTTCGGAAAATGCGTAGTGTTTCCGGTCTGAAGTTGATTAATCCACAGATTAAGTGCCATTTTGAAGGCTTCAATTCTGTACTACATATCTGTTATGAGGAGGCCTTTCAGCGAAGTATTTAAATCCCCATGTTATTGTCGTCGAGAGCGCTATTGCGTACTGAGCCCTCCAGCTCCGTACTCACAGCCCCGTTTATGTAGGCAATGTTGCGAACATAGCTCTCGTCTGACATCACACGGATTGACAGACTTACACTTCCTGCTCACACGTCACACCGTGTCAAGTTGGCTTCCTCTGGACCAGAAACTAAGATCGTACCATACAACAGCGGCACTTATGCGACGTAGTGCACCACGGGACCGTTATGCGGCCAGTCTCTGAACTTAGTACCACGTGATTAATGTGGTTGCTGTTTGTAAAGCTTACGGGACTTAGCTGCGGGGTCGTCAGTCCCTAAACTTACAAACTACTTATGAACTAACTTATACTAAATACGGCACAAACATTCATGCCCGACGTGGAACGGCCTCGCGCATCAGAGCATAACGCCTCAATTCGCTCGGCCGCTCCGCCGCGGCGGTTAATGTGGTTTCGTTATTAGGTATGAAAGATAAGTAAGTTAATAGAAGGAAATTATAACTTTGCTCATCAGTAAAAGTTCAGAATCTATTTATAAATATATTTCGCTAGTTCATGGTACTGGAGAAATAGTGATTCACAATAATTTTTTTTAAATTTGATAATTTTTATAAATCCTATTTATCATGTAATTGTTCTACAAACGTCGAGTTCGTGATATTCCTCACTGTAAAAACTATCCGAGCGGGTGCTCCTTCTGGAATGACAACGATGTCGACGGGACTTGAAACCTTAATCTCCCTTTTTCCTTCATGTCGTACAGTAGTAATATTCAGCAACCAGTGAGAAACAGAACGGATAGTACGATTACTAACTGCCAGCTGGTTGGTTACATTAGTTTCCAGTCTAGGAGGAAACGGCTTTGACTAGGACAGTTGCCATCAAGATATCTTGCCAAACACCAGAGCTGTAAGTTGTTTTATTAATCGCACAGTAAGTTTGAAGAGCGCTGTGTGTTGGAAAATGTGTAATTTTTTGTCGAGGACATTTTGAAGTGAGAGATTTCATAGCATTCAAGCGAGCATTTGCGCAGAGAAAATCCGTGTACAGATGTAGTCAACAGCTGAAATCTAGCGTGAGCCGGCTATAGACAACTTTGTGCAACGTCCTGGTTGACTCCAGCCGGGTCACCGTGTCCATAGTTATCCAGCAATATAAGACTCGAGACAGCTGCTGCACCTTGCTATAACGCTTAGTGGTGCTTTTCATGTTGTGGTCTTCTCTCTGCTTTAGTGTTGCTCCCCACGCTCCATATCCTGCGTAGACATCATCTCTGGAAAGAGCACACTTTTTTACCTGCTCACTATATTCGTCTCTCTCAGTTCTCTCTCTGTTTTATAATCCCACACACACACCTCCAGTGGTACGTTGAACATACCTTGATATCTCCTGGTATGCGAGAAGTTTCCTATTTCTCTTCAGTACCTCCCCATTAGTTACGCGATCTACCCATCTGCTTTTTAGCATTAGTCTGTAGCACAAAATTTTAAATGTGTGTCATCTTTTTGTCTGAACTCATTATCGTCCACACAACACTCACGTTCAATGGCACAGTCCAGATAAATACTTTAACAGAGGACCTCATAATATTTAAATTGATATTGTATCTCAACAAATTTCTCTCCTTGTCAATACTTTTCTCGCCATATCCACTCTGCATTTTATATCTTCATTACTTCGGCCATACGAGTAGTCAGAAACTTTTATTGTCTCATTACATTATCTTATTCCTTCAGCATCACTTCATTGTCTCAGAATAAACTCCGTTACCCCCCTCTTGCCCTGTCAATGTTCATCATATCATCATAATTAGAACATCATTAGAACTAGAATTTCAGAGACAAATAGCAGTTTTTTTTGTTTCTTCTTCCTGAACATTAATTCAAAATGTTTGTAAGTCTATCGGACCAAACTGCGTGCTCATCAGTTCGTAGCTTACAAACTACTTAAACTATGGTAAACTAACCTAAGGACAACACACACACCCATGCCCCAGAGAGGACTCGAACCTCCGACGGCGAGCAACCGCGCGCTCCGCAGCGAGGCGCCTTTGAGCGCTCGGCTACTCCATCGCGGCGAAAATTCATTCCTTCTCGAAATTTCGTTTTACTTTCCCGAATAACACTCGGGAAAGACTACAAAACTGTGTTACTCTCCTTCGAAAGCTTTTTCCAAATCTATCTTCTTAGATAATTTGCAATTGTCTCGTATATTGCCCAATGCATCCTAAATCCAAAGTTATCCTCCTCGAGGTCATGTTCACCAGCTCCATTCGTCTGCAAATTAGTCGCGTTAGTGTTTTACTGCCATGATTTTTTAAACTATTAGATCCGCGATTTTCACTCGTCAGCATTGCTTTCTTTCCAATTGGAGTTTTATTATTGTTTTGAAATGTGAGGTTATTTCACCAGTGTCATACATTTTGCACTCCTTCATGAGTGGCTCACCTAACGATATCACCATTTCAGAGGGAATATCAGCAACGGTCTTGTTTTCACTCAGAAATTTCAGTGCTCTGTCAAATTATTCTCGTCGTATCGTGTCGCCTATCTCGTCTTCCCCTACCTCCTCTTCACTTCCGCGGTATTGTCTTTAATTTAATTTCCCTTGATAGCGTCTCTAAATATTCATTTCAGCTTTCCGTTCTTTGCTTGGTTTCGGGTTTTTCATCTCAGCTCTTTGTATTCATACAGTTGCTTTTCTTGTCTTTACACATCCCTTTTTATTTCCCTGCAGTAAGTATCAGTCTTTACCCTAGTTATAAATTCTTCTACGGACTTGTATTTTCCCATTAGTCAGTTATTCTTAGCCAATATGAACTTCCGCCAACCTAATTTTGTAGCGCACTTTGCTGCTTTTTGCCTGTTTCAGTTGTTACATTTTTATTTCTTATTTCACTTTCTCCAACGTTATTCATCGTTTTTTTATATTAGGCCTCACTAGTTTATCTCTCAAAGCTACCCATTCTTTCACTAGTTTATCTCTCAAAGCTACCCATTTTTGCCCTCTTCGTTTACTCCTTGCTTAGTCCCCCTATGAAACTCTCAGTAAACTCTGGTTCTTTCAGTTTATCCAGGTTCCGTCAACTCACTTCCTCCATTTTTGCATTTTAAATATCAACCAATAAGCAGTGGTCTATATATGCCTCTGGATATAACATAAATTTTTCAACGAGGGGTGCTTAGCCGATCCGAAAGCAGAGTGTGATAGGCCTGTTGCCACCGGCGTGGAAAAGATGGTAGCCATCTCAGCGGAAGCCGGCCTCATAGTGTCGGCCATCGGTACAGCCCACTTATCACTGCTCTTGCACGAACGGGTCGTCGTAAGAGAGCCTTGGAATTGTATTTTTCGAGGATAATTAATGTCCTTTGGATGCAACCAACGTCTAAATGCGTTTTGAAGCACTTAATCGTCTCCACACCATTTTCTCCCACCAGTCCTTGCGCGTAGTTTCTGGAGTAGACCTGGGTTTTATAGAGTACTGAAATTAATGAAATACATTTCATATAGGTAACGTTCTGAGGGAAGAATTTGACAGATCCCTGAAGAATTTGAGTCGAAACAAGGCCCATGAAGTTGAAGATATTCCGTCTGAACTGCTGATACCGTTAGGAGAGCCAGTCATAAGAAAATTGTTCCACCTCGTATGCAAGTGTTATGAGACAGGGGAAATACCCTCGGACGTCAAGACGTATATCGTAATTCCAATTCCAACGGAAGCAAGTGCAGACAAATGAGAAAATTACAGAACTATCAGTATAATAAGTCATGAATGCAAAATACTAACACGAATTAGTTACAGACGAATGGTTGTGGAATCTGATTTCGGGGAAGATGAGTTTGGATTTAGGAGAAATGTAGGAACACGGGAGGCAATACTCACACTACGAATTATCTTATAAGATAGGCTAAGGAAAGGCAAACCCATGTTTTTAGCTCTTGTAGATGGCGAATGCTTTTGACAGTGTCGACTGGAATACACTCTTTCAAATTCTGAAGGTAGCAGGGGTAAAATATAAGGAAGGGTTACATTCAACCTATACAAAAACCAGACAGCAGTTATTAGAGTCAAAGGGCAAGAAAGGAATGCAGAGGTTGGGGAGGGAGTTAAGACAGGCTTCTAGCCTTTCCCCGATGTTGTTCAATCTGTACATTGAGCAAGCAGTGAATGAATGCAAGGAGAAATTTGGAGAGGGAATTGAAGTTCAGGAGAGGAAATAAAAAGTTTGCTGTTCGCCGATGACGTAGTAATTTTCTCAGAGACTGCAATGGATCTGGAAGAGCAATTGAATTAAGTGGAAAGTGTCTTACAAAGAAGATATAAGATGAACATTAACCAGAGTAAAACGAGGGTAATGAAATGTAGTGTCAGAAAATCAGGCGATTCTGAAGGAATTACATTAGATAATGAGACAGTAAAAGTAGCGCATTAGTTTTGTTATTTGGGTAGCAAAATAACTTCTGATGGCCCAATTAAAGAAGATATGAAATACAGAACGGCTATTGGAAGAAAAGCGTTTCTAAAGAAGAGAGACTTGTTATCATCAAATATTAATCTTTATGTTAGGAAGGTTTTTCTGAAAGCATATGTCTGGAGTGTAGCATTGTATAGGAGTGAAACGTGGACGATAAGGAGTTCAGACAAAGCGAAGCCTTTGAAATGTGGTGCTACAGACGAATGATATAGATTAGATGGGAAGATCAGGTAACTAATGAGGAGGTGCTCAACTGAATTGGGGAGAAAAGGAGTTTGTAATATATTCTAAGAAAAGGGATAGATTGGCGGGATATATTCGGAGACATCAAGTATTTGTCAACTTATCATTAGAAGGAAGTGTGTGGGATAAAAATCGTAGAGGGAGACGAGGGATTCAAAAGGATGTAGATTGCCGAACGTATTCTCAGATGAAGAGATATGCACAGGGCAGGGTAGTGTGGAGAGTTGCATCAAACCAGTCTGCGAACTGAAGACCACAACACAGGTAAAGGTACATGATGAGCTTATAGTGTAAACGGGGAAAGAATCCACCGCATCTGTTAAATTATGGTGCATTACTAAAATGAATCAGCGTAGAAATGTAGCCTGCAAGCTAGCAAACTTACCTACACGGTGTCATTTTATACGCTGAATTTCTCATGCCTGTTGCAGATGGCTGGTCAACGACGAAACGGTTAAACCTAAGGCTCCTATAAGTACGAGCTGACACATCCGTCATTTTCATTCCCGTGGCTCGTAAGTTAAACACACTGCGCTGGTATAGGATTTGCGTACGGCACTTTAGCACGACAATACGGGTGGTTGTTTTGCCATAAACTGCTCAAATTATTCCAGACTTGGCTACAGAACGTTTAGTTTCCCGAGAGATTCTAAGAGAAGAAAACATGGATCATTAAATGTCGGCGCAAAAGCTGGGAACCCGAACCGAGCCCAAAGTTATGTATTGTAAGTAAATAGTTATTATTATCACTTGGAGCAATATTTAATAGTAAAAATGTTCGTGATATTTGAACTTACGGTTTTGTTTAGCTCTTCTGAAAGTACTACCTCTTAACAGAGAAGTTGCCTTTAGGGAATTAGCAGCCGCAAAATATCATCCTACAGCAAAGCATCCCAAAACATACTGTTTTTAGAGCCCAATAGTATATTGAGAAATACACCTCATCGAAAAGTTTTGTACTGACATTGCACAAATTGTTGAAGATACTTCTGTTACGCTATTGCGAGAAAGTATTACAAACACTAAAACGGAAAATGTAAATATACTGGGCAAAAGTTTCGTTACGGCTGTGGCAGTGTACTGTACTGATACAGGCAACTATCTTTGAATGCTATTTGTGGTATTTCGAAGTTTTAGCGTCATAACTTGTAGTATGTAATTTGCTTTATCACAAAATACACCCTCAATTCAATTTCTTATTAGTAAATGCCAATATTGACGCTTATCTATAACAGGCTGTAACATAACTGGCAAAGAATACAGGGTAAATTTTACTTACGGCTGCAGCGGCGTAGTGTGCTAATGTTGGCAACGAAATATTTGCTTTATAAGGATCATTAAATTACTGACAAGACAAGGGTACTGTTACATGCGAAAACCTGTCAACCTTACCGAAGGAACAGAATTATTTATTTATTTCATGATCAACACATTCTATACGATTAGGTTTTCAAATGGCATTTAAAGATTGTTGCCAACATCGGCACCGTGTGCCTTTACGACCGTAAACTTTAGATCCTGTACACTAATGATCTTTTTAGTTTTAGTTTTTGTAATACATTCTGAAACTTGTCAGTAACATAGTAGAAGTACTTTCAGCAATTTGAGTCCAAAAATCCGATGTGGTGAATTTGTAACAGCAGACAACAAACACTTACTGCAGGACGGCAAACAAACCTCGCATATTTACAGTCATTATTCAAATAGAAGCCAAGATCGCTTAAAAATTTTATCTAGATGATCAGTTTCGACAGGACAGCATTAAAAGTAGTACGCGATTTTATCACAAAAATATATGTTTCTTTCTCTTTTTTCTGTATTTGGACAGAAGCAGCAGTAAGTAAAGAAAACGCGAAATTTTTGTGTCCGATGTAAACAAGAGCGGAATGCAAACTCAAAGTAGCACGATCTAAGGCTCAATGACGAGGACTTGTAAAATATTTCACTAAACTTAAATAACACTGTAAGCTGCATGCTGTGTTTAGCATTCGCAGGAATGAAACTAGCGGATGCTCCAGCCTGTGTTTTTACGAGCTCTAGTTAAACCTAGTTGTGAATGACAATGAAGTTTCAATCCACTGGTGTCCCACTGGCAGCCAATAAGAGTCAGACCGAATGATCGAGCATCTGAGGCGACATGTAGACACTCGGTTGGTTACACCGGTGATACCTGGGAAAAACTCCATTGAACTCTACATCTACATGGGATACTCTGTTCATGAATGACAATACAAAGATCAACAGACTTAGGTACCAGTCTGGAGTCATGATGAGTGGCACTGCCACGATTGCACTCCAGCCGTCATATATGAACTCGCACAACATAACATTAGGTGTAGCTTCAGGAGGTCTATTCCGAAAATGAGATTGGTAAGATGTGCTCACGTAACACGAGATCATCACTGGCACTGAGCAAGAAGGGAGCAGACCTCCAATCCGCCCTTCAACGAACTCTCGCTTCGCAGCACTAGTCGCAATCCGTGCTTATTTGGGACCGCGGAAAACATACTGCAGGGCCTTTGCCTCTTAGTAAAAGTGTGCAGCTGTGATGCCAACGGCTGTTCGAATTGCCATTAAAGACGCAGTTCGATGCGCCACAATCATACTTAAAATATGTCCCCATTCCATTTTTGTGATGTGCTACAGCAACCGTCTGAATTCGAAATTCTCGAAGAAAAACAGTCTTCCTTACAAAAATCTGTTTTCATTTACATATGACGCGTTTCTTCCGGTTACGGTATCTTCAGATATTCAAATGTTCAAATGTTTGTAGAGCTTATGGGACTTAACTACGGGGTCACCAGTCCCTAAACTTAGAAACTACTTATGAAATAGCTTATACTAAAGACGGCACAAACATCCATGCCCGACGGGGGATTCGAACCCCCGACGGGAACGACTTCGCGCATCGTAGCATAGCTCATCAATGCTCTCAGCCGCACCGCCGCGGCTCTTCAGATATACAACAAGGAAGAAAAGGAGAAACAGTTCAAACTAGTCATTCAAAAAAAAAAAAAAAAAATATATATATATATATATATATATATGTTTAACTACAAAACCATTCTGCAATGGGTATTGAAGATTTGTAATAATGTATGGTAATAATGTTTTATCTACTCTGTAATGGGGGTGGTGTGTTTTGATTAAAATGCTTTCATTGGACCGAGACAATAACAATGAAATCCCTGGAGCTGTGGTAGCATTGACCGTTGAAAAGGAAAACAATACTAGATTTAAAAATAAATTCAATCTTATGAATATAAAAATTGAAAGAACACAATAAAATATTTCAGGAAAGGCAAACCAAAGGCTGCGTTTCATTGCAGAGCGCTTAGAAGATGCAACACTTCTGCTAAACAAATCGCCTGAGTTCTATTTTGGAGTATTGCTGCACAGTGTGTGATCGACAGCAAACGGAACTGACGAAGGATATAGACAAAGTCGGAGAAGAGCAACTAATTTAGTATTACTGAGATCTGGGGAGAGAATTTCACGTAAATGACGCATGAGTTGAGGTGGAAATAAAAAACGGCGTCGTTCGTTGCCGCTGGTTCGATTTGTGAAATTTCTTTTACCAATTTCTATTCCGAATGCGAAGATATTTTTCACAGTTTACTTCCTTCGGGACTAACACAACTGCCCATCTTGATATTTAATAAAGGAATCCGCAACAGTTGTTCAGAAATTATTATTGTTAGATATATGCACTACCCCGGTTTCGAGGCACGTTTCTCATCAACATTTAATGAGTCCATAAACTGTTATATTTCGTGACGGATCACAATAGTGGGTCACTGGTATATTATGGAACAAGCCGGGAGCCACTGTTTGCACCTCAGGCTTGACATATCCACCCACGAGGCAGGGTCGAACCGCCCGAGTTACCCATCATCCCTCTAGTGGGCAGCGTAGTAACTCAACTGTCCAATTACTACAGTGGCCGTTGGAGGGCCAATGGGGATGCTAGCGCGGTTCCACCCTGCGTTGTGGGTGGATTTCAAAAGACATTTCACCAATTTCACAAAGAAGATGAAAAGGAAATTTGCCATGTATTAAAGGATACTCTACGTTTAAATTTCTTCGAAAGTTTCTACAGAAAAAGGAAAAATTCACAGAAACTACTGTGAAGCTCTTAGGTACAATATGTCCACTTCAGTGGACATCACTGTATTTTTACGTATAGATAGTAAACTGCAATATGTGTCCAGAATAAAACTCTCATACTGCAACGAACCGTGTGCTGATGTGAAACTTCCTAGCAGATTAAAATTGTGTGCCGAAACCGGGATTCGAACTTGTGACCTTTACTTTTCGCAACCAAGCACTCCTGAGCAATTCCAGCAAGCTTCATTGTCCCTCCTCACTACTTCTGCCAGTAGCTCACCTACAGGTCTCCTGCGAACGTTGCAGGAGTACACTCCTGAAAAAAGGATATGGTGGAGAGATGGCTTAGCCACAGCCTAAGGAATGTTTCCAGTATGAAACTTTCACTTTGCAGCATAGTGTACGCTGATATGAAACTACCTGGCAAAACTGTGTGCCGGAACCGGAATTCGAATCTGTGGCCTTCGCATTTCGCCGGCAAGCGCACTACCGTCCGAGCTATCCCGGCACGCTTGACGGTCTGTCCTCACAACTATTACATTAGCGGACACTCCGTTGCAGACTGAATCATTCTGGAAACACCCCTTAGACCGTGGCTAAGGCATGTCTCGACCATATTCCTGTACGTTTCGCAGGAGACCCTCTGTGAAGTTGGGAAAATAGGATGCGAGTTACTGGCAGAAGTAAAGTTGCGAGGTCGCATCATGAAGGGTGACGGGATAGCTCAAATGGTAGAGCTCTTGCCTGCGAAAGGCAAAGTTCCCAGGCATTGGAAGTTGCAATGTGTTGTTTGTCTGCAACTCTAACTGCTGCGGGTATCAGTGACTAAGCTGATAAACTAATTAAACTAACTTATGATTAGGACAACACACACACACACACACACATATATATATATATATATATATATATATATATATATATATATATATATATATATATATATATATGCCCGTAGGAGGACTCGAACCTCCGTCGGCGAGCAACCGTGCGCTCCTCAGAAAGGCGTCTTAGATGTTCAAATGTTTGTTAAGCTTATGGGACTTAACTAAGGGGTCATCAGTCCCTAAATTTACAAACTACTTACGAACTACCTTATACTAAGGACGGCACAAATATCCATGCCCGATGGAGGATTCAAACTCCCGACCGTAGTAGCCGTTCAGACCGTGACTGGAGCGCCTCAGTCCCCGCGGTCACCGCGGCCGGCCGGCGGCGTCTTAGACCTCTCGGACACTCCACCTCGGCTGTTGCAATATATGTTTGTATAGTCTATGGAACTTAACTGAGGGGTCATCAGTCCCTAAACTTACAAACTACTTATGAACTACTTACGAACTAGGACGGCACAAACATCCATGCCCGAGGGGGGATTCGAACCCCCGACCGTGGTGGCCGTGCAGACCGTGACTGGAGCGCCTTAGTCTCCTTGGCCACCGTGGCCGGCTGTGTTTTATGGCAGTAGACAGTGTTGTTTACTGTATAAATGACATTCCAAAATTAATCGCAACTTTTGTTAGGAATTCATGCATCACAGGGTTAACTGTTTCGAGCACAAGCAACAGGCTACAGAGAGAGACATTTCCTCATTTCATTTACATGTATGTGCGTCCACTTCAGGTCGCAGCTCTTCTCTTCTGCATGAAGCTTCCTGTAAACATCCATAAATGACACAGGGTTGTGGAAGGGGGGAGTGGTATTCGCGCGCGCGCCTAGCGGGCAAAGTTCGCCACCTCGCATATAAACAATGGATGGCGCGGACAGTGAGGGGGCGCGCGCGAGGCCGCTTCCATTGTTTACAGTCAGGGAAAATATTCGCGGCCCAAGTTTAGGAGTGCGCGGATGTGCGCGGAGCATCGCATCGCAGAATTCCTGATTAAATAATACAGCAGCGCGGCGGCCGGCTACAAGGAAGTGCACTCGAGCGAGCGCATTCTTCGTACTTAAGCGGGGACCACTTCTCGCGCGACGCTTCTATAGTCTGATGAACAGCAGCCACCTACCCTGAGCCAGTCTCTATGTCTCTCTCTCTCTCTCCCTCCCTCTCTCTATCTATCTCTCTCTCCCTCACACACAATACACGCTCCTACGTGCACGCAGCAGAGAAGAATAGATGGGGAGAAAGGGAGAGTGACAAAGAGAGAAAGGCAGAGAGGCACACAGAAAGGGATGCTTACAAGGGACACTCCCAACCGCACCCTCTTTAGATTTAGTGAAGCGTGGCGCAATGGATACCTCGCCAGAAACTGATTGCAGATCAAGCACAAAAATAGGAAGAACGTCTATTCAAAGTTCATAAGTTTGTATAGCTTATGGGACTTAACTACGGGGTCATCAGTCGCTAAACTTACAAACTACTTATGAACTAGCTAATACTAAGGAGGGCACAAATATCCATGCTCGTGGGGGGATTCGAACCCCCGACCGTAGTGGCCATGCAGACCGTGACTGAAGCGCCTCAGTCCCCTCGGCCACCGCAGCCGGCCAAGAACGTCTATCTACAGCTACATAAATACTCTGCAAGTCGCACTGAAGTGCAAGGCAGAGGGCCATTGAAACACTTTTATGATATTTCTCCACAGTTACATTCTATAAGAGCTCGCGAGAAAAAGGAACACCACCAGAGACACAGACATGGAAATCTTAAGAATAAACAACAACAAAAGAACACCTGCTCACCCTTCAACAAAACCATCATATCCAAAAAACAATAACAGAAAAGAAACATCTCATAAATGACCAAACCAATATAGCAAACAACACACTTGTCAAGCTTATTGACCACCCAACATAAATATAAACATTATGAGAGTCAACCTCCTTTCATAAATACATAAATCGCGATACCCTCACCTCCTCCCCCCCTCCACTACAACCCAATTAAACCTGCATTTACTCATCTGAAAAAAACATCTTAACACCCCGTTCACGAAACTAAATATTTCTCTCTCCTTCTCTCTCTCTCTCTACCTCTCCCTCTCTCCTTCTGCCTCTCTCTCTCTCTCTCCCTCACACACAAACACACACACACACACACACACACACACACACACACACACACACACGTTGAATTAAGTCGTATTTATGTATTATATATAACATTGGCAACACTCACAGACCACACGAAAAACAAATGAACAGACGAAAACATAGCCACACTGCAGGGAAATGATGATAAACAGACAGGCATTCCACGTATAATTCGTGATATGTAATCTGTATATATTTCAAAAAGTGAAGTGATGTGATGTGCTAGGATGAAAAGAAAGAAACGAAACAAAAACACACGAAAACTGCTGAGCATGCCAGAAACAAATGACTCCAGCCAACAATAAGGAGAAACAGTAGTAACATGTAAAGAAGAGACATCAACACCATGAGTAGACCGAATATTAAGTTAAAAACACTTAGGCCTAACGTGCAAAATGTTTTTTAAAAACTGTTTTAATCCATTGATAAAAAAACTGTACAAACCTTTGTATCAATTACAGACCACAGAAGATGCTTTTAAAATAAAAAGCGAAACAAGTCTGGTGTCAAATAAATCTCTTAATTGCAGTTAGCATAAGTCAGATTACCTTTTATAATCAACACCTAAATCTTTGTTTTAGCCCACTTTAGGTTACGGTAGTAACACTAAAAGTTGGCCTTTGCGATCGTCTTTTGGCAGCTCGAAATTTAAATAAAAATAACGGCTTTACCATTCATCTGACACGAAAATTGAATAACCGAATTGGTAGAGGGGAAAATTCTCTACGACTACGCTTTATTTTATTTTATTTTATTTTTTCCAATGTCTTGCATCGTTTCAGAGATATTTGCAAAAATAACGGTGATTTAGCGGTATCTGTCTGGCTGTAACGTGTTCCCACTTTTTAGGTCGAACCGTTCAACCGATCGGCACCAAATTTTACAGACATAATTGTTGGCTACCAGAGACCAGAACCTCGCGTTTTCAAATATTTCGGATAAGAAATACGTTAGTAATACAAAAAAAGCCGTTAGTAATGGAATTTTAATTGCAAATAAACCGTTAATCTGACGCGGAAAATTTAATAAACGCATTTGTAGAGGAGAAAATTCTCTACAACTATGTTCCCTTTTTTATTTAATTATTTTTTGTTTCATATTTCGTAGCGTTTGAGAGATATTTGCAAAAATAATGGAGTTTTGACACCCTCCATTGAATTAACGAAACCCAGCCGTTCGCAGATGTCACGTGACATTACTCGCCCAGAACTCTCTCCAGCATACACAATCTTGCGTTGCGTATTTGATGACTTCCTTATTGTCACTTACACGTTGTCATTTCAAAGCAATGACGCACTGAAGAATTAATAAAAACACGTCGTTCTTCGTCCGATAAATGATAATCTAGTGTCTACAAATGCCATATTAGCATCAGTTAAGAACGGTAATCAACATTATGAGATTAAAGAACGCAAATTCTAACTGTTAACTGTAGTGTAGTGGGCAACGTTTTGGACTGTGAAGGTCAGTGCTTCGGAAACCGCCTCTACCTACTTTTTTCCCCTTAAAACCGTTTCAGACACTCTTATTAATTAATTTTTTTATTATTTACAGTATTATTTTCGTCCAAAAACTTATAAAACTACAAATATAAAGTGGGCCGTAAAACACGTCAGTGCGATTTTTGATCAGATTTCTCTTATTTTATTATGATGATCCTATCTCCCTATGTAGGTGGTTGCTGACAAGATATATTCGTATTCGGAAGAGAGAGTGGTTGAAAGAAATTTCGCAATAAGGTCTCGTCGCAACGAACTATGATGAAAAAAGAAACTTAACACTCGAAACTTCTGATATGCCAATATAAGGAAGCTGCTACAGCAAACGTGTTTTGGGTCTGACATAATAGTGTTGGACTACACGAAACAAGATCATCGCTTCAAGTCCCATTCCTAAAGAAAATTTTATTATGTTTTGGTGACTATATTATGAACCGACCGTCATGTCACTGACACCTATGAGTGTATTCTGTTTTTGTAGCACTGGCAATTTTCGTACAATACATTAGCTACAGAATGAGACATTTGGTAAGAACATATTACTGTCACGAGCAAATGTGGTTTATTGTGAGTACTGGCGAAATGCGCATGGGAGTTACGGTGCGTTCTAAAGCGACTTGCTGTATAGTGTGCGTCTGATCCCCGTCGGAGGTTCGAGTCCTCCCTTGGGCATTGGTGCATTTTCGAAGTGATGTTATGAGTGGCGATCTGTTATGGAGAAAGTGATACTGGAATTGCGGAAAAAACAACGTCAAATGTTATAAGAGAGCCATTCTGACATGCTCTTACTATGCTGTTGTGAATTTTGTACTACTCTTCCAACTATTTGTAGTGTGCAACGGACAAATCTAAGTTTCTAATGAACAAGGGGCTCCTGCAAGGAAGACATCAACAGCAT
This sequence comes from Locusta migratoria, assembly GCA_026315105.1. Lineage (NCBI taxonomy): Eukaryota > Metazoa > Arthropoda > Insecta > Orthoptera > Acrididae > Locusta > Locusta migratoria. The sequence continues at coordinate 207,566,580 of CM048744.1, read as the reverse complement.
GGCACGCAGACTTAAGAAAGATGCTCCTTGTATACCTACAAACGGTGAAACGTCGTCACTTATGCAAAAGTAGACGTAGATGACATCTCCTGTAATAAACAAAGTGTAACTAGTGAGGATCAGTTCGGGGTACTGACGTGATGTCGCTAGTTACTGAAATAAAAATAAAAAAATAAGAAAAAAACCTATTGTAAATTTTAGCTTTATTTAGTTTTAAGAAAACTCAAATTAATAAAGAATAGATTGACAGGATAGAGGAAACGTATAAACAGTTTCAAATTCAAGTTGGTAGAATGGCTGAAGAACCGTGTCTACGTGACTTTAAAATTAATTCAATTTTGTCATTTTATGTTCGAGGCTGTCGCAATGTCATAAATGTTACGCAATGATAATAAATATGTATTTTTTATTATAGTTTGGAGATGGGTGGAGTTCGTCTAAAGCGTTTTCAAACGATACCATTAACTGCGACGACGAATGCGCTGAAATCGAAACTAAATATCTTCTGTCTGATCGACTACTGCCGATCGCAGTTTCTCTGCGTCTTGATGAAGTCAAGAGCTACCTGGCTATTGACTGGCGTGGTATATCAGTCTCAGACTAATCCACCACGTTTCCACTTAAAAATGCGACGTGTTACCTAATGCACTCTATGTCCACACTGGATATCAAGTATCTTGATCAACACTATGAACAGCGCGCTAGCCTTAGTTCTCGCTACCAGAGATTCACTAACATATTCTTGAGGATGGAGGTGCTCCTTACAGTGCAATAATGTACAGAAGTGTTTATCATCTCTCCGCACAAATATCGCAGCGAGAGCATCGCATCGCTAGTTTGCGTGCACAGTGACACACAGCTGGCGTGGGCGAGTGGGCGAGAGAGCGAGTCTCGCTTAATTTCTCTTGTTCTACTTATGTATATTTTCCAATGACGCTGGCACTTCTACGCCAGTGGCTCGCCTACCAATCGGAAGGTGCGTCTTAAAACGCCGTATGGCTCGCCGGCCAATAGTGAGTCAGCTGTCAGCTTTCGGCCTCTTCTCGTTGTTCGCCGCAGCGCATGTACCTTGCCTCGCTTTAGAAAAACAAATCTGTGACACTTCAGCCTATGTTATGTTGTCACACATGACTTGATCTCGTAATTTGCATATCAAACTGTAATAATCATCATTAAAATGCCCGTACCACATCGACTTTGTATTCAAATCATTTGTCTTATTGAGTAGAACATGATTTTAAGGTCGGAATATGCAGGAAATAGTGAGGAAGACTTGACTCCTTACACCATTTGACGCTAACATTACGTATCATTATTCTTTTGAGTTTTTGATTACAACAAATACAGCCTACTTTGATATATACAGTAACGAGTCCCGTTATTTTGCTGTTTTTGTTCATCTGTTACCATCTCGATCTACTGCGGGTTTCCCTTTCAATATTATAAGCGTTAAAAATGTGCTGTTTGACGTGGATAACAGGTATCTTTATACTTTCCAGTGTTTCTCCCATAACTGCAATCTGCTTTAAAAATATGTAACAGTAAAGTTTTACTTACCATCCCGGTGACCTCGTTTGATTGATTATATTGGCAATATCAACACAACTGTAGAAAACCCTAACCAAGATGTTGATATTCTTAGTAATCAATACAGTGTTGATTGGTGTTTCGTACAGATGATGATGTACATAAGTAATGCTATTCGTGCTCTACAGTTGACAGGTTTTGTATGTGACCTCGTTCAATTAGTAATAGTAATAGCCCTCATAAAACGAAGATTTCATGAAAAAACATCTGCATCATCAAGTGAATGACTAATGTCAACGTAAAACGACATAATCACGTGAGCCGTCCCCCGCCCCCCCTCCCCCCCCCCCCCCCAGGGCAGTAAGTAAAATTGAAGCGTTTGTAACTCATTCTTCTCATAATACGATTCGACCATGTGCACCTATCTGTTAAATTCAACTATTGCGGGAGTGTTAGCTCAAATGCAAATCACGTTCAAACCAACTAGTAAAACTTACAACATAATATCGTGTCAAAGGATCACTTTTTTGCCGCGAGATGAGGCAAGATGGCGGCATCAGGCTTCAATCAGAGAGGCACGTCTGCCATTATAGTAATATATATGGTCTCTGGTTTCTTAGATGTGATCTGTGAATATTTTACAGTGATCTCTATACAAGCTGGATGTATAACTCTGATGTCTCAAGAAAGAACTGCAGTGTACCTGCACATTCAATTATTTTCCTCGCATTCTAGCATTGTCCGCCGTACTTAAATTTGTCAAAGGAATTTCTTTCAGCTATTACATGACAAAGAATAGGTTGCTTAACTCTTGATTTGAAGTTTATGTCAACAAGCAAAGTAATAGGCTGATATTGGATTTCGTTTTCTTGTAATATATCGTAGCAGCCATATTTTAATTTTGTCAAGAAACGAAATATGAACATCTATGGGTGGCTCCCACAAACAACTTAACTCTGCGTCCATGTAATGTAGAGATCAATGTTATTTTCTGAATATTGTTATCTATGGATCTAAAATATTGCACCTTCTTATTATCTATAATCTGATCGTAATATTTCGAAAAAAAAAATGTAAATAAAGTTTGTGCTTAAAAATGTGTGGTCAATGAGAATTTCGTCAAGGGTTGTGTTTATATGGATGAATGTTTCCAATTCCTCCATAAAATTCAGTAATATACCTTTACGGATAATGTTTAAAATTTCCAGTACCTTTTGAAAATTAGTTGTGATGTGATTTTCATTTCTGAGATGTTTGGAGAATGTAGATGGGTTGTTTTCATATGTTCTGGTTTGTTCTTTCAATCCTGTTTGACCTATGTAGATTTTCGGAATGCAAGTTTAATTTTCAAAGACACACAAATTAAACTCGCATTCCAAACGACAAACAATCGCCGGCCGCGGTGGCCGAGGTGACTGAGGCGCTCCAGTCATGGTCATCACGGCCACTACGGGCGGGGGTTCGAATCCCCCCTCGGGCATGGATATTTGTGCCGTCCTAGTTCGTAAGTAGTTTGTAAGTTTAGGGACTGATGACCCCGTAGTTAAGTCCCATGAGCTATATAAACATTTGAACATTTTGACAAACAATCTTAACACAAAATTTCAAACAACCATTACCAATACAATAATATGAAACAGCTCAGTAATTTATAAAATGACATGTGAAAATTGTTATAAATTCTACATCGGTTAAACAGGAAGAAATTTTGCAATACGATTTAAAGAACACACCAGAACTTTTGAAAACAACCCTTGTACTTTCTCCCAACATCTCAGAAATGAAAAGCTCATCACCATAAATATTGACAAGGCATTACAAATTTCACACATTATTTGTAAAAATATATTACTGAATTTTATGAAAGAATTGGAAATATTCATCCGTAGAAACAGAACACTTGAATAAATTAAAAAATACCACACGGGATATAAGCACAAACATTTAGAATATTTTATCGAAATATTAAGATTAGATCATGATTAATCCGAAAGTGAAATATTTTAGATCCATAGATAACAAAAATCAGAAAATATTCACACATAACATCTAAGTAACCAGAGACACATTATCGCATAACAAAAGACTCTATTTAGTTCCCATCATATCATCTATCTAAACATGTAGCATATATACCGTCTGAGATTAATATTATATTTTACTGAAATATGAAACGGAAAATATCAAATTAAATAAACATTTTCGTAAGCAACAGTTGCTGTATGAAATATCTATCTACGTGATGTACGTATTGTAGCCTCAAAGACAACTATTTCGTATCCAAAAAATGTTTATACAAAATAACAATGGCAGAAGTCGAAAAGGCCGTTGCGAACAACACAACTTTTGCAGCATATTGGGTAATTTTCATTTATTGAAATGTCATATTACGGCATGTATCATGCTGCTGGCCCAACAATGAGCAAAAATTGAACATCTGATTTCAGGCGAAATGACGCACATACCGCTCAATTCTAGAAGGTAACAAACAATTAAGCAGGAATTTCTTTCAATGAATTTTCATAATCCGCCTGAGCTGTCTTTCATGCCTTTATTAGGTCGCGACCGGTATCTGTATTAATGAAAGAACTTATTATACACAGGGTTTATAACAACTAATATTTAGAAAATTAGAAATTTTGTTGTTCGTAGGAGACCAGTGTGGGAGATTTTCCTTTGTGAAACGATCTTAAAAGACGGAAATACTTATTCTGGACTGTTGCACTTATGAAATTATTAAATGATACTATTTGTTCACCAGAATACATTTTGTGGTAAGTAATGTTGCCACGCACCTTATCATTGCCATTCTTTCTGCTAAAGAGTACTAATTTAGACTGACGTTCTTCTCTCTTAGGTTTTTAATGACAATAACACATTTATACCCAACGCGCACCTATGGTCCCTAAAATCTTAGTACCTTTGATACATCAGCACACAGTCTTTTGACTACAAACCGCTTCTGGTGAGTCAAATAATTCTTTCATTTAAAGATGGATATATTACTATTCCCACCCTTACTCTTTTTTAAATCCCAAATGTTTTACGTTTCCTAGGTTTTTGTTAAGTGGTTTAACCAGATATGACGTGAACCTCATAGCACAACCCATTCTTACTTCAGATTCAGGGGAGATACAACACGCTCCCAACGTTAAATCTAACAAAGCATTTTAGGCTGTCAACGTGGTGAGTAGCACTCCTCTTAATACGCTTTTCTTTAATGATTTCGCCCTAAACATTCTAGCTCACGGTGACTTTCTAACCCACTAGGGTGGACCAACTGTGACTTCAACCCTGTAGACGTCCACTTAATGATGTCACATACAAAACTATTTACCTTCTAAGAATTTTAAGGAGAGGCCCCACAAATCTCGGCACCCGACATGAATATTGGACATCGTAATTTAGTGGGTTTTTCTAATTTTGTAAATATTAGGTGTTATAAAACCTGTGTACAATAAGTATTTCATTAAAACAGATACCTGAAGAGGCACCTTTTAATGTTGGGAAATCGGTCGCGGTCTTATAAAGGCATAAAAGAAAGTTCAGGCGGTATATGAAAATTCATTGAAAGGACTGCTGGCATAATTCTCTTTGTTACCTTCTAGAATTTCTGAAGAGTAATGTATTTCAGATGTGGATGCCCAAATTATAAAATGCTTTGTGCAAATACAAGTAGATTGAAATCAGTTGTATCTCTGTACTCAGTAAAATTGGACACACATGACAGATTTAATTGCAGCTCCTAAAATATTTACTACTAGCTGTAAACCCGACGTTTCCCGGGTGTATATTTATCCCACACTCTCGTAGTCTACATCCCCTTCCGCCCTTTCTCTGCATCCACCTCTCCCATCTCTCTGTTCGTTTCCACCTTTCCCTCTCTCGGCCAAGTTTTCTGCAAGGTACCCTCTGTCATGTACCATACAAACCTCATGTATCCAGTTATCTTCCTCTTGGTTCAAAGTTCATGTGTGCAAAAATTCATAAAGATTGGAGCAGAACTATGCATTTTGTAAAAGTCCGTAAGTTAAGTACCCTCCACCATGCACCGAACGAAATTTTATAAATACAGTGACATTCCTCTTGTTTTTGAGGTAGAGTGTGCAAAATTTCATCAATATCGGAACAAAACTCTAGATTTGTGCAGAACCCGTTGAAGCGACGTGGAAGGCGTAGTATACCGTTAGCATAAACTGTTTTCTTCATTGATTTTACTGCTTTATTTATTTATTCTTATTTTTCCTTATTCGTATGCTTATCATTACAAAGAAAGAGCTGAAGATATTGTAGCACGCATAGACAAAAGATATAGTCTGTGGCATCACGTTTCGCTTGCTATAGAGTCGCAAACGTCATTGCTGGCCTTCAGTCCGAATTTTTTTTATAATTTGACGACTTTCAACCACTATATCGTCTGCTCCCTTATAGCTATCGGCATGGATCTGCTATAATGTACAACGGGAAACTTCGGACAACAATTACACACAGACTATTCGTTTGCGTTCTGTAGTTTTCGCTGCAGAGCGAAATATTAACACACACAAACACACACACACACACACTCGTACAAATTTATATACACCGATAACTTTCCATCCCAATATACTTCACCCTTTTATCATTATCAACACTCAAGCAACAATGCAACCAATAAAACCATTTGCAAAGAGTAATTATTCTTCCGAATATCGCGTTATATTATTTACTAAATATCTATCATATCGCTATAAAACCGTGCCTAAAGCCTTCCTCAGGTATAAATTATTAACTGTACAAATATTCAAGTCTCTGCGTCTTGTCGTTAGGACGTGATAAGCGTACACCGAACAGACATTCACACTAATGTATATAGATAAATAGCTATCCGATCGCCATAAAACCGTGCCTAAAGCCTTCCCCGGGTAGACATTAGTAACTATACAAATTTTTAGCTCTTTATGTCTTGTGGTTCAGACGTGATAAACGTACACCGAACAGGCATTCACATTTATAGGTATAGATTTTTCCTGAAACAACCGGTAGTGACGAGGTATTATTAGTCAGTAAATACTGAGGGCTATAAAACCGTGCCTAAAACCTTCCTCAGGTATAAATTATTAACTGTACAAATATTCAAGTATCTGCGTTCTGTCATTAGGACGTGATACGCGTACACCAAACAGACTTCACACTAATGTATATAGATAAATAGCTATCCGATCGCCATAAAACCGTGCCTAAAGCCTTCCCCGGGTGGACATTAGTAACTATACAAATTTTTAGCTCTTTATGTCTTGTGGTTCAGACGTGATAAACGTACACCAAACAGACATTCACATTTATGGATATAGATTTTTCCTGAAATAACCGGTAGTGACGACATATTATCACTCAGTAAATACTGAGCGTGTAATACGTTTAATAAAATTCTATCGACACTGTGATATATCTTACGTGACGGCATAATTTGCTTTCATTCTTAAAGACCAAGGTACGCCATTTTATTTCCAAGTGATCCTCTCACGGTACCAGAGGAGCCAAGCACGTGGAATCCGTGTAGTGCATGGAAGATGGGCTACGGTTGTAAGTGGCCTGTTGGCAACAGTTGGTGGTGACACTTTTGGGCTCAATATATGTTCTGTGATAGCTACTGCCGATACGACGATCTTGGCGTACAGAACTCCGTCTACGGGTGTGAGAATATTCACGGGACCTTTGCGTAAAGAAAATATATTGTTGAATGGCGCTTATATAGGTAGAAAAGAACATCAGAATAAAATACGAGAAATCAGAGGTCGAACGGATTCAGGTGTTCTTTCGTCCCGCGCGCTGTTCGACATGGAATGGTAGATGACTAGTACAAAGGTGATTCCATGCCAGGCACTTAAATGTGATTTGCAGAGTATCCCATGAAGATGTTGATGTATGATGTTGCGATATCCGCTTCCGCAGCCGAGTTATTAATGTAGCCGTCAATCTTGCGGAGGAGCGGAATTCGATTTCCGGTGATGTGTTTTTTCATTGGTCTGAGTACTATACTGAGTTGAATTCACTGAAAAGTTTCCTGACTGAGAGTTAGTGGCTCCGTTAACAACGGCAGGGTGTGCTTCGTAATGCCACTTCTCCCTCTAAATCCTTTCCCCCCCGCCCCATATTCAATTAAACTTTTAAAAAAAATCGCCTCTTTCGGTGTTGAGGAACCGTCAAATTTCAACGCCTTGCTTTGTTTGCTGCGTAGAAGTGATACAATCAGCTGAAGGCCGCGTTGAAATAATTGTTCTCCTATGCACATAAAGATGACTGCACCTCCACGATTATAGGGTTTCATGACCCTTTCCATAAAATAAGGTTTGGAGATATACGAAACCAACATTTCAGTTTATAACGTTGCTCTTGCTTCGTATGATGCCATAATTGTTAAAGTAGATTCCGCGATTATATTTTTTGGACAAGGAATCGATGGTTCCGAATGTTTGAATTTGAAAGAAGTTAGTTAAAGTACAGCACAAAATGAACATTAAAGCAAATAAACCGCGGGTTGCTTGGGCACCATACAAGCAAAAGCACGTTATAAGACTTACGGAAAGCATCTAGCTGGATCCTACACTTCATGTTGTAGAAGCTGGAAATGATAACCCTTTTTTTAATATGTGAACGTTGGAGATACTTTCCATAGGAGATCAATGTTCAGACTGTTCACTTCGCTTTTCATTGTTGTGTGACCGTGGGTGGAACATGAAGTTACTGGTAATGATAAAATAATTAAAAAAAATGATCGGACTACGTGAAACTACAAAAGAAATGACTGCAGGTTCTAAAATCAAGCAAAGTATTGTATAAGGATGATTGATTGGTTGAAATTTTGCAGACAATGCGAAGCGATTGTAATGGTGTCTGAACATTAAACTATTACGAAGGCGGAGGAGCTGAATACTTTAAGAAATTAAATATTTGACGTGGAGGAGTTTGAGTTAAATGAAAACCTAGGAGAAGGAATGCTTTTAAATTTAAATAATATATTTTCAGCAACAACTTGCATTATTCTTACATGAGTGGATACAGGTATGAAAGACGTCTTCACGCTTCAGATACAAACAAGAGAGTGAGTAAAACTGCTATCACGGTTCCGTATTCTCGCTTGTTTTTAAGTAAAAAAAAAAAAAAAAAAAATTACGAACGAAATTAAATTAGTTGCATTGCGAGTCAGAGGGAACCGGAGGTGATAAGCATCGCCGATCAAAGATAAACAAAAAATATAAAAAATATTAGTGTGTCGTTACAAGTTCTCTGAAATGGTAATCAAAACGAAACTGAGAAGTCGCACGACAATAGTCCACAAAGTCTGAATTTGTGTTCCATACTGCAGCATACACCAGTATCCTAGTAACCGGTAACACGTTCTCTGGAAAAGGTGCATGCCTTTATTTGCTGTGGCATACTGTGCACTTGATCATCAGTGGACTGCTGGTACAGATTATCCCACTCCTGAAAGGCGATTCGGCGTTGATCTCTCATTGTTGGTGGGTCGTCTCGTTCCAGAACAGCTCTTTACCAAAGTTTCACTACATAATCAATAGGCTGGGACTAAAGTTGATAAATATGAAGGTGGAAGAAAGTACCAGCAGCTACATTAAAATTATTTATTCAATTCTGCGACCGGTTTCGATGTTATAATCACACCATCTTCAGGCCCCTAAACAAACAGGACAACAGTTATAATACTATTAAACAACAAATGCATAACGAAATCGATGTATAAAAAATGTAGCCTGTCGCAGTGGCCGAGCGGTCTGCGGCGCACCAGGCACAGTCAGCATGGGCGCTACGGTCGGGGATTCATTCCCCACTTGGGCATGGATGTTTGTGTCGTCTTTAGTATAAGGCAGTTCATAAGTAGTTTGTAAGTTTAGGGACTGATGACCCCACAGTTAAGTCCCTTAAGCTTAACAAACATTTGAATATATAAAAATGTCAAGCAGTAAACGTGCCATCTATATACATAAAAGAAAGTTGTGTTAGTTACACTATTTCTAACTAAAGAACGTCTAAACCAATTGGGCTCAAAATTGGTTGGGAGGTAGCTTAGAAGCAGGAGATGGACATAGGGTACGTTTTGTCCCGTTTGACCGAGTATTACATAAGAATTTGAGAAAAACTGAAAGTACGTTTGCAGCTGGGATCATTTTCTTGATTCTCCAACAATCAGATTATTCATTCGCCCCTCGCCTTTGCGACCAAATACGCCAAAGACGTTAGAACAAAGGGAGATAGCGTTATGCACACAAGGTTAACACTGTCAGACAGATTTAACATGATACGTTGTTTCTTTACAAGCCCCTCCATATTATTCTTATCTCCATGTTGTTATCTGTGATGAACATATCTTTGGAGCATTGCAAAGATAGAATTGATGTTATTTCGTGGTATTTTTGAGTGTTACAAACAAATGAACTACAGATCGTGGTTTATTTTTTTTTTAGAACAATGCCTCCATTGCGTCGGTCTAATATCGGTCGGCGTACGTGCAACGCAATCTTACTACTTGATCGTACTCAAGGAGAACGACGAAAATCGTACAAAGCGCTTGGAGGTAAATCGAAAAGAAATTCTCAAGCGCGATCCGTTATGACTCTGAAACAAAGGGTGTCGTCGAGTTCGACTCTCTCAGTTGCAGTTTACGCACGAAATAATTTGGGTCGTCGACAAAACAGACGGCCACTCGTTGCAATTGTAATTCAACGTTTGGGGCACAGATACAATACAGCAATCGATTTCGCAGCGGATGCATCAGTTGGCTTCGGAACAAACTGACGTCATCTAAAATTCCATTGGCTATGTCAAGCTTTGCTACGCTTGGTCGGTTTCATTCCCACGATTCAACTGCTGTTGCCAAGATAGCTATACCACGCATGTGTCGCGGATTGTAAAATTTTACCGGTATGTAGCAATGTTGTTAATCGTGTTTCAATTTGTTTCCTAATAAGACAAGAAATGAACGCAACAGAAAGACTCTCGAAACGTTGTATTGCCATCCCACTTATTTCATTTTCATTAATTACCACCCCCATGAACCATAGACATTGCCGAGGTGGGGTGGCTTGCGTGCCTCAACGATGCAGATAGCCGTACCGTAGGTGCAACCACAGCGGAGGGGTATCTGTGGAGAGGCCAGACAAACGTGTGGTTCCTGAAGAGGGGCAGCAGCCTTTACAGTAGTTATAGGGGCAACAGTCTGGATGATTGACTGAGCTGGCCTTGTAACATCAGCTAATGTGGCTTTGCCACACAGCTACTGCGAACGGCTGAAATCAAGGGGAAAGTACAGCCGTTACTTTTCCCGAGGACATGCAGCTCTACTGTATGAAAATATGATGATGGCATCCTCTCAGGTAAAATATGCCCATTCGGATCTCCGGGCGGGGACTACTCAGGAGATGTTGTCATCAGGAAAGACAATACTGAAATTCTACGGGTCGGAGCGTGGAATGTTAGATCGCTTAATAGGGTAGGTAAATTAGAAAATTTAAAAAGGGAAATGGATAGGTTGAAGTTAGATATAGTGGGGATTAGTGAAGTTCGGTGGCAGGATGAACAGGATTTCTGGTCAGGAGAGTACAGGATTATAAGTACAAAATCAGTTGGGGGTATCACAGGAGTAGGACTGATAATGAATAAGAAAATAGGAATGCGGGTAAACTACTATGAGCAGCACAGTGATCGCATTATCATTCTCAAGATAGATACGAAGCCAACACCGACAACAGTAGTACAGGTTTATATGCCAACTAGCTCTGCCAATGATGAGGAGATCGAAGAAATATATGAGGAACTAAACGAAATTATTCAGACAGTTAAGGGAGAGGAAAACTTAATTGTGATGGGAGACTGGAATTCGGTAGTAGGAAAAGGAAGAGAAGGAAAAATAGTAGGTGAATATGGACTGGGCAGGAGGAATGAAAGAGGAAGTCGTCTGGTAGAATTTTGCAAGGAACATGATTTAATCGTAACAAACACGTGGTTTAAGAATCACAAAAGAAGGTTGTATACGTGGAAGAGACCAGGAGACACCGGAAGGTATCAGATAGATTTTATAATGGTAAGACACAGATTGCGGGACCAGGTTATAAACTGCAAGGCATACCCAGGGGCAGATATAGACTCTGACCATAACTTGTTAGTTATGAACTGTAGGCTGAAGCTGAAAAATCTGCAGAAAGGTAGGAAAATAAGGAGATGGGACTTAGATAAATTGAAGGAAAGTGAAGTTCTGGAGAATTTCAGAGGGAGATTTAGGCAACAATTGACAGAAACAGGGGGAAATAAAACAGTAGAAGAGGAATGGGAAGCATTGAGAGATGAAATAGTGAAGGCAGCAGAGGAAAAAATAGGTAGGAAGGCAAGACCTACAAAAAATCCTTGGATATCACAGGAGGTACTAAATTTAATAGATAAAAGGAGAAAATATAAAAATGCAGTAAATGAAACAGGCAAAATGGAGTACAGACGACTAAAAAATGAGATTGACAGGAAGTGCAATATGGCTAAGCAGGAGTGGCTAGAAGCCAAATGCAAATCTGTAGAAGAATGTATAACAAGGGGAAAAGTAGATACCGCCTACAGGAAAATAAAAGAGACATTTGGGGACAGGAAAAGCAGCTCTATGAATATTAAGAACTCAGATGGGAAACCAGTTCTCAGCAAAGATGGGAAAGCTGAAAGGTGGAAAGAGTACATAGAGCAGCTCTACAAAGGAAATGAACTTAGAGACAATGTTGTAGGAAGGGAAGAGGAAGTAGATCAAGATGAAATAGGAGATACTATACTGAGAGATGAATTTGACAGAGCCTTGAAAGACCTAGGTCGGAACAAGGCCCCAGGAGTAGATGACATACCCTCAGAGCTACTAAAGTCTCTGGGAGAGCCAGCCATGACAAGACTATTTGAACTGGTATGTAGGATGTAAGAGACAGGCGAAATGCCCTCAGACTTTAAGAAAAATGTAATAATCCCCATTCCAAAGAAATCAGGCGCAGACAGGTGTGAAAATTACAGAACAATCAGTTTGATAAGTCATGGTTGCAAAATTTTAACACGAATTATCTACAGGAGAATGGAAAAGATGCTAGAAGGTGACCTCGGGGAAGATCAGTTTGGATTCAGGAGGAATGTTGGAACCCGGGAGGCAATACTCACTTTACGTCTTATCTTAGAAGATAGATTAAGGAAAGGCAAACCTACATTTTTAGCTTTTGTAGATTTGGAGAAAGCATTTGACAATGTTGACTGGAATACACTCTTTCAAATTCTGAAGTCAGCAGGGGTAAAATATAGGGAAAGGAGAGTTATTTGCAACTTGTACAAAAGCCAGACTGCAGTTATTAGACTCGAAGGGCATGAAAGGGAAGCATCAGTTGGGAAGGGAGTAAGACAGGGTTGTAGCCTCTCTCCGATGTCATTCAATTTGTACATCGAGCATGCGATGAAGGAAAGCAAGGAAAAATTTGGAATAGGGATTAAAGATCAGGGGGGAGAAATAAAAACGTTGCGTTTTGCTGATGACATTGTAATTCTGTCAGAGACAGCAAAGGACCTGGAAGAGCAGTTGAATGGAATGGACAGTGTGTTGAAGAGAGCGTATAAAATGAACATTAACAAGAGCAAAACAAAAATAATGGAATGCGGTCTTAGAAAATCAGGCGATGCTGAAGGGATTAGATTAGGTAACGAAACAATGAAGGTAGTAGATGAGTTTTGTTACTTGGGTAGTAAAATAACATGCGATGGTCGCAGTACAACGGATATAAAATGCAGAATGGCAATGGGAAGAAAAGCATTTTTGAAAAAGAGAAATTTGCTAACATCGAATATTAATTTAAGGGTAAAGAAGTCTTTTCAGAAGGCATTGGTGTGGAGTGTTGCCTTGTACGGGAGTGAAACATGGACAATAAGCAGTGCGGACAGGAAGAGAATAGAGGCTTTTGAAATGTGGTGCTACAGAAGAATGCTGAAGATTAGGTGGGTAGATTGCATAACTAATGAAGAGGTACTGAACAGAATTGGAGAGAAAAGGAATTTTTGGCATACCTTGACTAAAAGAAGGAATCGCTTGGTAGGACACATTCTTAGACATAGGGGAATCGTAAATTTAGCATTGGAGGGAAGTGTGTGGGGTAAAAATCGCAGAGGGAGACCAAGAGACGCGTATAGTAAGCAGATTCAAGTGGATGTGGGTTGCCGTTCTTGTGAGGAGATGAAAAGGCTTGCTCAGGATAGAGTAGGGTGGAGTGCTGCATCAAACCAGTCGCCGGACTGAAGACCATAACTCACATACTCTCAATACAGAACCCTATTCTTTTCATTTCATACTCCGAGGATTGGAAACATGTATTATAAGAAACATTTATATACTGCTCGCTGCGAGAAAGTTGTGCTGTAAACATGTGCAGTTTTGTTTTTTCCTTCCCAGTTATATTAACCTAAAACAGGAAAGTTGTTTTTATGCCTACACTTATAATCACACCTGTTCGTACAATGCAACCATTAAACGTGCGGCCATTGAAGCTATTAACATCACAGATAGAGCAGCGCGAAACGTATCTCTAATAACCCGTTTCAAATTTTTCCTGTTCATTTTGACATATCCCCAATCAAGTTCCCGATTGCAATAATAGTAAATAAGATCAGAGAGCTGGGAAGGAGGAGACAGAGTATGGGGGGAATTAAATGAATTTAAAAGGGGGAGATGATATAGACGCAGAGAGGAAGGGGAGGAGATGCATATGGTGTCGGGTAAGAGAGAGTTGTGTGAAGGTAGGTGGAGGAGGAGGTGGACAAAGGAAGGGGAAGGACTCCTGGCCATTAAAATTGCTACACCAAGATGATGACGTGCTACAGACGCGAAATTTAACCGACAGGAAGAAGATGCCGTGATATGCAAATATTTAGCTTTTCGGAGCATTCGCACAAGGTTGGCGCCAGTGGCGACACCTACAACATGCTGACATTTCTCATACACAAACAGCAGTGGACAGGCGTTGCCTGATGAAACGTTGTTGTCATGCCTCGTGTAAGGAGAAGAAATGCGTATCATCACGTTTCCGACTTTGATGAAGGTCGGATTGTAGCCTATCGAGATTGCGGTTTACCGTATCGCAACATTGCTGCTCGCGTTGTTCGCGATCCAATGGTTATTAGCGGAATATGGAATCGGTGGGTTCAGGAGGGCAACACGGAACGTCGTACTGGATCCCAACGGCCTCGTATCACATGCAGTCGAGATGACAGGCTTCTTATCCGCATGGCTGTAACGGGTCTCTGGGCCAACAGATGGGGACGTTTGCAAGACAACAACCATCCGCACGAACATTTGCAACGACATTTGCTGCAGCACGGACTGTCAGCTCGGAGACCATGGCTGCGGTTTCCCTTGACGCTGCATCGCAGACAGGAGCGCAGGCGATGCTGTACGCAACGACGAACCTGGCTGCACGAATAGCAAAATAGTCTTTTTTTTCGGATGAATCCAGGTTCTGTTTACAGTATCTTTATGGTCGCATCCGTGTTTGGCGACATCGCACATTGGAAGCGTTTATTCGCCTTCGCCGTACTGGCGTAACACCCGGCGTGATTGTATGGGATGCTATTGGTTACACGTCTCGGTCACCTATTGTTGGCATCGAAGGCACTTTCAACAATGGCCGTTACATTTCAGATGTGTTACGACCCGTGGATCTAGCCTTCATTCGATCCCTGCGAAACCCTACACTTCAGGAGGTTAAAGCACGACCGCATGTTGCTGGTCCTGTACGGGCCTTTCTGGATACGGAAAACGTTCGACTGCTGCCCTGGCCAGCACTTTCTACAGATCTCTCACCAATTGAAAACGTCTGGTCAATGGTGACCGAGCAACGGGCTCGTGACTATACGCCAGTCAGTACTCTTGATGAACTGTAGTATCGTGTTGAAGCTGCATCTGTACCTGTACACGCCATCCAAGCTCTGTTTGACACAACGCCCAGGCGTATCAAGGCCGTTATTAAGGTCAGACGTGTTTTTTCAGGGTACTGATCTCTGAGTGTCTATGCATCCAAATTGCGTGAAAATGTAATCACATGTCAGTTCTAGTATAATATATTTGTCTAATGAATACCCGTTTATCATCTGCATTTCTTATTGGTGAATCAATTTTAATAGCCAGTAATATATGCTATAAAACATTATTATTAAAATGGCACATATTTGCAACATTCAGGATGAATAATATGAACATAAAATATTTACACAGATTCAGTAGTGAACGGCCTGTATGGAATCAGACTCATTAGTATGGGTGATATACTTCCGACAGGTAATGTGAGAAGGCGTTAAACGGAAACCAGGCAAATTCCTCAGAGTTTTTGTCTTAATATGTGACACAACAGAGGAAAGAAAAAGTTATAAACACGACTCATATTCAGGTAAAGCCCTCCGTTAACACTGTATCAACCCAAGAAAACCATAAATAGAAGTAGTGTAAACAAACACTGAGTCAAATCAAAACCAAAACTGGTCTTAATCTGGATTAACATCATGTTACCGAGTCACACCATTTTTCAATCAAAATGCAACAAGGTGAAAGGCAAGAATGTTTCGATCTGCCTATTGCCGAGGTGCTATTCCGCTGCATAGAGAGCCTTGGCAGATGTGGCAATGTTTCCTAGGAACACAGAAGCTGACTTTAAGTTTGTGACTTCGAGGGAAATCGTGCTTAGACTATTCCGAGGCGTCTTAATTGCTAGTGATGCTGTGGCCTAGCTGTAAGACGTTTGCCTAGTAAGCATGGAGAGCCTGGTTTGATTCCCGGCCGCATCACATATTTTAATTCAATGCTTCGCCTTTATTATACAGATTTTGCTTTATGTTATCCTTAATGCCATCATAGCTAGTGAACCTAGGTATTTGAGATATAGTACATCTCTTTAGAAAGGTGAACAGGTGGGGCATAACAGCTTTGACATAATTGCAGAATGACATATTGACCATAGCTGTTTATTTTCTCAATGCTACCAGTTTCGGTCGATTTACCATTTTCAAGCTTGATAGCACATTTGATTTCTCACGGTTACTAGTCGTATCATGCACAGTTTGTAACAACAGTGTTACGTGCCTTCTTGTATTTTCCTAGAGCAGTAACAGTTCCTTACAGAAAAAAGAAAAACAATTAATGAATTGGCAAAAAAGGCTTTCTTCAATGACGAACCAGGCAAATTATTATTGTAATTCAACATAGTTGGTGTCCCACGATTGGGATTGCCATATCTACCTGAGATGGGGTGTAGAAATGTATGTAGAATATTTATTTTTTATTTAGGACGCAACTGCGTGCAGTCTGTAGCCTTAGGCATTTACTTAAGCTATGATAATATCACTTTATTCGACGGTAAACAGCCGACAATTACACTTTAGTGATCGAAGTACACAACAATATACACTATATTTCGCAATAAATGAACATTACTGTCTTGCTCTCGTTCTTAGTTTCACGTTTAGGATTTATTGTTTTGTATGGAACTGCTTGTTCTTTGGGGCCATCTGAATCAATTTATACAAGGTTCCAGGCAAGATCGCGTTATTTATTTATGGATGGTCGGTTTCGACGTTCACAGACGTCATCTTCTGATATGGTTTTACCTTATAACCTTTCATTACACATGTTATGGAGTAGTTGTACACAAACATTGATGGTGAAGTTGGATCTACAGTATACATGTCTACACTGAGTCACTAATACTGTAGATCCAACTCCGACATCAATGTTTGTATACAACTACTCCGTAACAAATGTAATGAACGTCGAAACCGGTACCCATAAATAAATAACGCGATCTTGGCTGGAAGTTTGTATAAAAATGACTGTTTTATCTGCTAGCTCTTCAAATGAGAACTCTTCCGCGTAAGGATGGATTCACTCTGTCCCGTACTGCTGCAGAAGTCTGGTATTTTCTTCAATGATTCTGCTATATCTCAAAGGCGCTTGAGTCATCGATACAGGATTTACACAAAAGGCAACTCCATGTGTGAGACGATCTTGTGACCTAAAAATTGTCGTTACAAATAAAACTGAGCCTGCTTTTATGTGTTGAACTGACAGACTGTGGCAGTATTTGAACATATTTCTTGTATTTTCCAAAATCGGGACAAACTTGAGTCGTGTCGGAATTTTTCGACAGTTACTGTCGCAGTGGCGTTATTAGGGGAAGGTTAGCATCCCCATTGCCCATTCTAGAAACTCAGGAATACTAAAAAACCGGTAGAAGAATTAATAAAATATCCGAACAGATTATATTTTAACAAAATATCCTTATATTTTACTAAGTTGTAAACTGAAATTACGTTCTTACGCTTGAAGAATTTTCATGGCATTATTTCTTAGTTTCCTCCTCCTGATTCTGCAGCCTGACTTCCCCGTACTACCCGCGCCAAAAGCATTACGTATATTTGACAACGAACGTCTGCCATATATGGGAGGGCGTTTGGCTCTCCCAGATTGCATTGTTGTAATTTCAGACTGGCCTGTATTATTGCACGGTCTTCAATTACAGGTAACGGCACACGTAACCTGGGCGACTGTACCTACATTTCTTATTAACTTGGAGTTACTGGCCACACATACCTCAGATCTGTAACGCTGGGAACGCCGGAAACATTCTCAGAAAAATACTCTACAATAAATAAATAAATAAGTAAAAAGGGGCCTGCTATTTCATTTTCATGTCTTATTCTAGCGTAAGTGATATTTTAATCGGGAGAAACAAAGTTATGTTATGTATAATGGAAACAAATTTCCTTAACGACTTCAAGGGCTTCAATTTGTCAATACCAACGTCTGTATCGTTAAAATTGAGTTTATTTATTACGTTGTTTGTGCATGTGTATATTTGTTCATATCGTTTCAGTGTCAAGCCGCGGTGAAATGGCCGTGCGCTCTAAGACGCCTTGCTGCGGAGTGCGCGGTTGTTCTACGTCGGAGGTTAGTGTCCTTCCTCGGGTATGTATGTGTGTGTGTGTGTGTGTGTGTGTGTTGTCCTTAGGTTAGTTTAAGTAGTTTGTAAGCCTTGGGACTAACAACCACTTTAGTTAAGTCCCATCGATAAACTTTTTTTTTCAATTTCAATAATAAAATCTGTACATAGTAGGAAGCCCGTACTCGGTAAATAAATACAATTATAGTGATCTACACGTAAAATGCAAAATGGCAATGGGAAGAAAAGCATTTTTGAAAAAGAGAAAGTTGCTAACATCGAATATTAATTTATGCGTAAAGAAGTCCTTTCTGAAGGCTTTTGTCTGGAGTGTTGCCTTGTACGGGAGTGAAACATGGATGATAAACAGTGCGGACAGGAAGAGAATAGAGGCTTTTGAAATGTGGTGCTACAGAAGAATGCTGAAGATTAGGTGGGTAGATCGCATAACTAATGAAGAGATACTGAATTGGTAAGAAAAGTAATTTTTGGCATACCTTGACTAAAAGAACGGACCGCTTGATAGGACACATTCTTAGACATCAGGGAATCGTAAATTTAACATTGGAGGGAAGTGTGTGGGGTAAAAATCGCAGAGGGAGACCAAGAGACGCATATAGTAAGCAGATTCAAATGGATGTGGGTTGCCGTTCTTATGAGGAGATGAAGAGGCTTGCTCAGGATACAGTAGGGTGGAGAGCTTCACCAAACCAGTCTCCGGACTGAAGACCATAACACAACAACACACACAGTTTGAAATCTTACTGAGTGTAACATGATATCAATACCACAGGAACGAAATTATACGTACTTCTGTGACGTTAGTGTACCATTAAATTTTCAATCAACTCCGCCATTACCCCTCTGTTCAAAGTAATTATAATACCGGAAAACATGCATATTCTACACCACTGTTAGTGCCTATATTAGTCCTCAAAGTGCATCTGCGAATTTCGACGAAGCTGTTAAAACACAGTGGAAGAGAATAATGTGCATACCTCTCTATCGCCACGGTTTCACATTTGGAACCCCATTCGCATTAACACAGTCCAATTTAGAAAACCGCAGTAATTATCACTTTCGCATTTAAGCAGTACGTCAGTGTTAAAACCAGTCTTTCGCCATTTGTAGGATTAATTATCTTCATTATGTGATTGTACATAAATTTCACAGTAACTCGCATGTGTACACGCCAAGAGACTCATTCGTATGGCAGCTCGAATAGTTTGTCGTACCACTGCAACATGGCACCGTCTCAAGGGCGTAGCAGATAAATGTGATGTTTTGCTCGGAAAGCTGCTGTTTTTTTTATGTTCGGGTAATATTCTAAGCATGTTTCTTGCGGTGTAAGGCATCAGAGACCAGAATTGTCCCCTGCAGAAGTTCAATTTTAATTCTGATTTGATTTTACGAAATTAATTAAATAACTCTATAACATTCTTCCATAAGGATATTTATGATTGTCAACTACAAGCTAGTTTTCTTTAATGTGTGAGGCTATAAACATCTTGTATATATCAGCCGCGGTGTTATTATATCGTGTGATTTGTGCATCGTCACAGGCAGATGGAGTGCTCCTTCCTTCACTTGATCATCACCTGTTTTGGACACACTGGAAACTTCGGTTCCACCTAGCATTGTTATCGTTCTATGGTGAAATGTTGTTGTACTCTTCGACCAAATTAGTATAGCTCGTTACAGAGTTGTTCCAAATTAAATACAGAAAACAAATTACCGTACAATACAGCACCCTGTTAATGGGTAGCGCAATTTTTTTCTATTCTTCATCCAGTAGTTACTGTACTGTGTCGCGGGAGAGGCAGAAGTACAGAGATCTGCTTTCGAGATGTAAAACGATGTTGTCCATCATCGTACAGTAGTTCAAAAATAGAACAATGTTTTATTTTACCAGAAACTATAAATAAAGGCTAAGAAAGGGAGAAGAGTAAAGGTTGATCGTTCTTGTATACAAAAGGAAATCTTTAATGCTTCTTCTTCTGTACAGCTTTAACGTAACACATATGCTATGAGTACTACGAACTTAAGAAACCACGCATAATCTTGATTAGATACCGAGGATACCAAGTTTCGAGGGAAGCCGCGTAATATTCGCTTATAAAATACTCCTTTTAAATTTAATACACTGCGTCTTCCTAGGACAAATCCAGTATGCAATGGCAACAAATTGTGCAGATCACACCCTTGTACAAGCGCGATACAGTGAACAACAAAAATACTGTCCCACAGTTCACACCAATCTCCTACAGAATTCCGTTGGTAGAACATACGAAACTGAGCACAGTAGATGAAGATGGTATCCCCGTCAATTGCTCTTTTTTTTCTATTAGATAACACAGACCGGTTTCTGGCAGTTCAAAGCCCATCGTCTGGTGTGTAATCGCACTTCATAAGCTGTGAACCCGCCGAATACGGCCAGCAGGTCCATCTCCTAGTGTGTGATCTGATAAGAAAATTATGCAACCGAAGCGGATATTTCCTTCCACTCTTGTAGAATATCAGAATACACAAACAGACGTAATGGGTAGACAATGATGAATTATCATGAAGGTAACCAATATGGATTCCAACAAGATTAGTTATGCGGAATCAAACGGGCGGTTTCTCACATCATGCTCTTCATGAGTGCAAATAGTCAGAAGATGCAATATATGATGACGTCTGTTACTTCAATGTCATCTACAACTTCTTAATAAAATGAAATGATATGAAGTATGAGACAATATTTGCGACGTGATTTCTCTACAGGGAGAAGTTACTATCGTCTTTCGAACACTGATGTTGCTCCATGAATTGAGTTGCCAAATCCAGTTGATACCTCGTCGGAACACTAAGAGATGGGGATGTTGAAATAAAGTATAAAATGTATTAATATCATTTTTTTATTTACAAAATATTACGTGAAACTTCTTTCGGTACATACTTAGGTACTTTCTTAAGCTATTATAGGATCACTTTATTAGACGATAAACAGTCGACAATAACATTTGTCACCGAAGTACACGTTACTATCACTTGACGCCCAATATACTCCTAGAACGTCAAAATCAATAATTTGCACCCGTTGTTCGCATTATGTTACAAAAAAATCGTCTTATGAAATCTCTGTTCAAATGCGAATTGCCCCATTCTTCTGCGTGGTGCTGTCTCCGTTCTACGGGGAAAGAGGAGTATTTTCTCGAATGACGGCGCTAAATCTAAAAGGTGCTTTGATCTTCGATACAGGATATGCAACTTGCAACATCACTTGTAAATGGGGCTGCATTTACATAAATGGCGTCATTTCAGTACTTCGCCAAACTCGTAACAGTATTTTACAAAATCGGACAAAAACGGCATAAAATTCTCTACATCTTTCATTTGCTATATTTTTTTCCATACCTAACAGTTTCGAAGATATCTACAAAATCAACAGATTTTAACATTGTGTGTCTGCAGTTTCTTCCCAGTTTTTAGACTGCGCCTTTTAACCAATAGAAACCAAAATTTTTGTTGTCCACCATCGAACAGAACGGCATTCGGACGATATAGTAGGACGACTGTCTTACGTCGTAGTAAAAAATTTTTCACGTTAAAATTGTTCTGAATTCATTGTCGATAAACTTTTGATCGATTATTTTTTCGTTTGTTTGCACACGTCTTCACATGGCACTACCGTCATTGTTTTGCTGTAAGACATTTAATGGATGTTCGAAGAGTGATCTGCGGTTGATATTTCTTCCAGGGGTTAAAATATATCGCAGGAAATACTTTTTTTAAAGAAATAAAAAATTTCTAAGGAAAATCACGAATCATAATTAATAATTATGATTCACGAATCATAACTAATAATCATGATTCATGATTGTTGTTGTTTTGACGAACTCGCACCCGTAATACATTAATTTTTGTCGTAATTCAAATTGTCTGAAACGGTCTATCAAAAAGACCCAAAAGTAAAACAAAAGATAAAAATTTGCACTAGTCTCTCTTTTGGCCCTCTTTTGCAAATATGTTGGACAGAAAATATAAATTTAACAAAAATTATATAAAATTGAATGTTGGAAAATACTTAACGCTACATTATAATGTATTATCTATATTACCTATATTTATATTATCTATATTTATCATCTATATTACTAATATTTTTTCTTAGATTTTGTTCGAGATATTTGCGAAAATCATAAAACTGTAGAGAAACCTAAGGGGGCCATTAAACACGCCACTGCGAGTTTTGATATTGTATTTCATTCTCCAGATATTGGTTTAAATCCGGCGAACGTTTCTGAACGGTCAGGTAGCAGACGCCAAACACTCATTCATGCGCACTCCGCCACATGCTTTCTGACGATGTTGTCTTTTCTGTCACAATAAGTCACAGCTCAATATCGGAAGTAATTAAACTGATAACAGATTATATGGTAATGAACAGAGAGGGAAAATAAATTTCGACAAACACGATAAAGCCATTTGCCGTTGTCTGATTGAATTCAAATTAGTAACAATATATTAACAAGAGGAAGACTAGATGGCCAGTTACGATACCAAACATGAAATGGGCAATAGGGCCGGAGAACTGTCGGCCAACGTAAACTACGAATACTGCTACAATATTGCTGTCAGCGGGTTGTGAAGCTATCGCCACCCATATCGCCGACCACACGTGTGGTATTGCTCCATCTCGCGCTGTAATGACACGCTAATAGAAACTGCAAATACTGGACGCTTCAACCGACCAAGCATTAATTGGAGAGCATAGTACCCTCTAGCAGCAACCTGTCACTGATTTGCGCAATAACTACAGAAATAGATGGCGAAGTAGAACAACGCATATTTACCCATAGTGAATGAATACACTGTCGTGGGCCGCGATGGAGTAGCCGAGCGGTCTGAAGCGTCTCGCTGCGGAGTGCGCGGTTTCTCGCCGTGGAGCATCGAGGCCTCCCTGGGGAATGGGTGTGTGTGTTTGTCCTTAGGCTTAAGTAGTTTGAAAGCTACGGACTGATGACCACGCAGTTTGGTCCGATAGATTTACAAACATTTGAACATTTTTTTACACTGTCGTGGGAAGCTACACTGCCTACGAATAAAAGCGGAGGTTGGAAGCGAATAGAGACCTTGTGAATGCGAAATAAAAGTCGTCGAGGAGGACGTTAGGTCGCATAACATTTTTAATTTCAGGTCACATTTCATGTACAGTGCGACCCTTACAGGATCTGTCTTATACTCACGTGAGAAACAGTCATATATTACTTTTAATCTGTTATTAGACCAGTGGCGTAAATAAGGGGGTGGGATGAGGAGGATAGAACCCGCCGCCCCCCAGAACCCAAAAAAAAAAAAAAAAAAAAAAAAAAAAAAAAAAAAAATCTTATAACAGCAATCTTGGAAAGGTAAAGATTGGAAACTTGGGGTGTTTTACCATAAGCTTTCAACGGGAATGGTAGATGGTAGTCTATCTGGACTCGTCAAGCAGATCTATTCCACCCCCCCCCCACCCAAAGTTAAGTCCTAGTTACGCCACTGTATTAGACCATGCAGTTTTACACATTTTACCTGTCCACGACAAACCCTTTATTTTACATGTTCTAAGTGAAGATGTTTTAAACCTTTTTGAAAATGATGATATAAATCATCGAAACCAGTTAAGAGAAATACATTTTATTGGCTATCTTGGCTTAAAAATCTTAATTGTATTTTTATTGTTTTTTAAATGATAATAATTACTTCCGAGGTTAAAAAGGTGTTCCCTAGCGGTATTCGAAGCCGGGACCTACGAATTTCGTGCCAAGTACTTTACGGACTGAGCTACTCTGGTACATCCAAGTCCGTCCTAACAACTGTATTCCGCTAGTACCTCACTTCGTATCGTCCAATCTTGATATGAGTGGACTCCGCTTCTTTGTGAGAAACATCTCCTACAACAGTGTTTTCCAATGGTTTTGAAAATGCGAGTTCCTTCCAACTAAAAATATTTTGGCGACCCCCACCCTATCCCCGAACCACAACACAACAATGTGTGTAATTTCAAAGGTAACACCGAGGGAGGTGGTACAGTGGTAACTCTCTGGACTCGCATTCGGGAGGTCGGCACTTCAAATCCAACCCCGGCCATCCGGATTTAGGTTTCCCATGATTCCCCTAAATAACTGCAGGCAAATGCCGGGATGATTCCTTTCATAGGCACGGCCGATTTCCTTCCCCATCCTTACCCAAACAATCCGTGCGTGAGCTCTAACGACCACGCTGTCGACGATACGTTGAAACCTAAACTTGCTTCCTTCCTTCTTCAAAGGCAAGGAAATTAATTTTCTTCGATTGATAGAACTTTCCTGCGAAAAAAATAAACATAAAATAGTTTAAATTATAGGGTTTCTTTTAGTCTATTTTTCTGAATGGAACCAATCCTATTTTACACGAATTCCGTTAGAGAAATATAGGTTATATAACGAGGTTTCGCATTGCAGGTGTGATCATATATACATAAAGAACCACCGTATATATGATTACACGAGTTTACCTGACAACCAAACGGCGTATTATAATGTGTGACGACCCACCAGTACTATGTAACTGGCTACAATATGCCTTTCTGTAATAATGTTATAATTCAGTGCAGAGTCCATATAATGATGTCTATGTACATCGAAACCGGTGGTCTGTCATAAATAAAGACGAAAACCGCGATCTAGGCATTTCTTTATTCTCAAAATTAATCATTTGATCTTGTAAATTCTGCTACCGTCTGGTACCTGAAAGTAGTTTCCAGATCTTATACATTGTTAACACGGTGTATTTATTAAAAACCGCTCAATTCTAGAACACAAACAATTAAGCCAGTATTTATTTCAATGAATTCGCATAATCCGCCTGAGCTGTCTTTTATGCCTTTATTAGGTCGCGACCAGTTTCGCACCGTTAAAGGTGCATCGTCAGGTATATATATTAATGAAAGAACTTATTATACACACGGTTTATAACAACTAATATTTACAAAATTAGAAATTTTGTTTGTTCGTAGATGACTAGTGTCGGAGATTTTCCTTAGTGACACGATCTTAAATGACGGAAATACTTATTCTGGACTGATGCACTTATGAATTTATTAAATGATACTATTTGTTCACCAGAATACATTTTGTGGTAAGTAATGTTGCCACGCACCTTATCATTGTTATAATTTAGTGCAGAGACCAGATAATGATGTCTATGTACATCGAAACCGGTGGTCTGTTATAAATAAAGACGAAAACCGCGATCTAGGCATTTCATTATTCTCAAAATTAATCATTGTATCTTGTAAATTCAGCTACCGTCTGGTACCTGAAAGTAGTTTTCAGATCTTATACATTGTTAACACGGTGTATTTATTAAAAACCAATATTTGGTGTATTCAACTGAGAATTGATGATCAACAAGGAATCGCGTAATTTTAATATGAAATACATTTTAATATTTTCGAGCATCTTTTTGTTTATGCAATACCGAATCGCTAGCATTCAGGCATCCGGTCGTTGTACACTGCCCTAGATTGTGGCTAAGCTATGTTTCCACAATATCCTCTCCTCCACGTGTGCTAAACCTGGAAGATTCGATGGACAATGTTGAAGTTTAGAAAGTAGGAATTAGGTGCTGGCGGAAGTAACACTGTGAGGGCCAGATTTCAGGTATGCTAAACCAATATCTGGAGAATGAAATACAATATCTTGACGAGTAGCGAAAGCAAAACTCGCTGTGGCGTGTTTGATGGCCCACTTAGGTTTCTCTACAGTTTTATGATTTTCGCAAATATCTCGAACAAAACCTAAGAAAAATATCAGTAATATAGATGATAAATATAGATAATATAAATATAAATAACAAATTATAATGTAACGTAAAGTCTTTTACTACATTCAATATTATATCTTTTTTTTTTAATTTATATTTTCTGTCCAACATATTTGCAAAAGTGGGCCGAAAGAGAGACTAGTGCAAATTTTTATTTTTATCATTTATTTTACTTTTGGGTCTTTTTGATAGACCATTTCAGACAATTTGAATTACGACAAAAATTAATGTATTTCAGGTGCTCAGTCTAAATCTGCTAGAAAGTTTCATATCAGCACACAATCCACTGAAGGGTGAAAATATCATCCCGGAACGCCATGTCTTTTTCTAAGAACAGAAAAAGCGCGCTGTTGATGGAGCGCAGCTAGGTTCGCCGTGCCGCGCTGTACGCAGCTTCTAAAGTGTGTCTGGTTAACAAGGCGTATTAATGAGTTTCCTGGGACTGCCTTTCACCTGGAGAGGACTCGCCCATAATGCAGCAGCAGCAGATTAGCGCCTATATCTTTAACGAGGCGACCTCGGGTAACCGCATCTGCCCTGCTCGCCGTCCACACCGTAAAATCCCTGTCCTTTCCAGCGCCGCGTTGTATCGCCCCATCCGTCCGTCCTAATATATTCGCCGGATCGCGCTCGCCGTGCAAAGATCCGCTTCATGAATAGTTCATGCACCTGTTTTGTATGCAAAAGGCCACTAGGTCGTTGCTTCAGTTTTTATCTTCCTGTTCGTCTAGCGTTTCTTGTTTGTGTTTGCTACGTTGTAACGCGGCGTAAGAAAATGTTCCACGGGGAAAAATATGTGAGAAAATATACCTACATTTGTGCAAAAAAAAAAAAAAAAAAATCACGTGTTTAGTGACGCAAGACTGAACATGACAGGGCAACGAAATATCCGTCTGCTCGTAAAATATTTAGCGTCTCTTTAGTTTACTATCCATCGTTACTCGACAAATAAAGGAGGAGCAACAAATTAAAACCTGCTACTCCATTGGTTTTAATTTTTCGGGAGAAACAGAAAACGTACCTGCTAAAATATTTAATATAATTTGATACTGTTTTGGCAGTCACGTTCGAGTCTTGCTGCTGACAGCAGCATTAGTACGTATAATTTTTTTTTTTTTTTTTTTTTTTTTTTTTTGAAGTTATAGAAATGTATTGGACGTTAGGGTCTAGCACATAGCATAAAATTTAGTGATGGGATTTAAGTATTACGCCCTCTTTAATTGACTTTAACTTATGTGAATATGATGAACTACCCCAAACTTTCCGTTACTTCACATCAATTACATCACTTAGATCAAAATATTAAATTCTACTTCGGAAAACGTAATGAAAAAAATCATATGTTTAAGATAGAATAACAATATGTGCATTTAACTTTCTCATTTATTTTTCTTTCTACCAATCGTATTCTTCATTTAAACAATTATATTGAACGTGAAGCTGCCGCATTGACCTCTAATACATATTAAAAAAATATAAATAAAAATTCTTGCTTCCAATATGTACCGAATATTAATTTTAGTTATTTGCTCACACATCCCTGTTTTCTTGCTTTATCTTGATTGATAAAGCTAGTATATCAGGCTTGATTCCATGGTGGAACTTGTGCTCAACGACTGTAATTCCACTTTTAGAAATCAACCGTAAGTATTATTAACAGATCTACATTTTGACCACTATGTGGTCATTATCAATGCTTAAAATGAAACGATTAAAATACGTAGACATCTCGACCTCCATGCTGGAGGTTGCATTCGTATCTCCAACATGGAGGTCGAGATGTTTTGCGTGCTTTAATCGTTTCTTTTTAAGCATTGATAATGATCACACAGTGGTCGAAATCTAGATCTGTTAATAAATAATTCTTACATCGCAATGCTAAAAAAATTTCTAAAAGCTAGTATAGCCCTTTCAGTGCCGAGTGCATCTAATGTCCACGTCTGGACATCTACAATTTTCACTTTTTCAAAACTATCCTTATCTATGTCACGGACATTGCTTTTACCGAGTTTCCTTTAATAATGTTTAGGCCCCAAGTCTTTTCAGTAACACGAGTTTCTTCAAATTCATTAAAATCTGTATGAATTATTCTGGAATAATAATTTCTAAAATGTAGCGCACTATTTCTAAATATGTCCAAAAACACTAACAGTAAAAAATACGTTCCCTCGAACAGGATAATATGGACAAACATCCCTTATATCTAATGGACAACTCGTCAGTTGCCGTAAAACAACATGTATCATATGTAAATTTTCATTTTGGCCGCCACACCAGTGAGATATGGTACCCTGGCCAACGGATATTTTAGAAAATATTTGACAACTGGCGCAAGTTTTTGAAGCTATCATCCAGCTTGAGCTTCATTCCACGCATAGAAAATATATGAGTTCAAAGGAAACTTCCTGGCAAAAGCAAATTTGTGACGAATAACCATGAAACGTGCCAGGATACCTCAGACGGTAGAGAGCTTACCAGTAAAAAGGCAAAGGTCCCAGGTTCATCCCGATTCCGGCACACAACTTTAATCTGCCAGGAACTTTCATATCAGTGCACACTCCGCTGCAGAATGAAAGTCTCATTCTGTGCAAAATATATGTTTGCTATACAGAAGCTAACAAAAGTATTATGTTTTGGGTAAGAATAAGCAACTTCAGTAGTGACTTTTGCCAGTGAGTAGAAGCAAAGGTTTTACTTCATTGTGGCCACTGCTTCATTAACTCATACAGAGAACGAACTTTCAAAATGCATCATCTGGATGTCTAAGACAAGACGAACGGAAAAATTCTTTTTATAGTGGCATAATTTCGTATAGAAAGACCAGTTATATTTTCTTTATAATATGGGTAATCTGGTTATTTATCTGATTTTCATGTCTTCTTTTTATTTCTTCTTCGTTCATTATCTTGTTCCACGATATTTAAAAAATGACTACGGGGTCATCAATCCCTAAACTTAAAAACTACTTACGAACTAGCTAACACTAAAGACGGCACAATTATACATGCCCGAGGAGGGATTCGAACCCCCGACCGTAGTGGCCGTGCAGACCGTGACTGGCGCGCCTCAGTCCGCTCGGCCACCGCGGCCGGCCACGTCATTTACCGGACTCCCCTAAAATCACACTTCTTTTCTGAATCCATTAGCTTCAATAAATGAAAACCACAACAGGATGCTACTGGGATGGACTAGAAGCAGTAATGAATTTCCAGAATGAAACTTTACTCTGCAGCGGAGTGTGCGCTGATATGAAACCTCCTGGCAGATTAAAACTGTGTGCCGGAACCGGGACTCGAACCTGGGACCTTTGCCATTCGCGGGCAAGCGCACTACCGACTGTGCTATCCCGACACGACTCACGATGCCGCCCCACAACTTCACAGGCGAGGTACTGGCAGAAGTGAAGTTGTGGGGCGGCATCGTGAGTCGTGTCGGGATAGCACAGTCGGTAGTGCGCTTGCCCGCGAAAGGCAAAGGTCCCAGGTTCGAGTCCCGGTTCCGGCACACAGTTTTAATCTGCCAGGAAGTTTCAGTAATGAATTTGCTTAAACAATGCAATAAATCCAGCAGTTCTCAGTGCTTAATAATAACTTGGACTTCTGCACTTAGTAAAACTTGACAGTATTGCTAAATTAGGTGAAAGGTAATAGAAATGAAATTCAAGTAGTGGATAACATACGTTCTGATTCATTATAAAGGTAAAGCAGTTAAAAAACCGAACATTGATTTGAATACAGCAGTGCTTTACTAGGTATGGTCCTGTTTCGAAGTGGTATAACGTTGACTTCCTCAGACCTGTGAACTGACTTACTAGCCAATTACTGGGGGACTGACAGTTTAACATGGATTCCGAACTTTGGTGTTGACTATTTTCAACATCAGCGACATTGACAGAAATTAAATGTTCAAATGTTTGTAAACTTGCTATGGTCATCAGTCTCTAGACTATCTCTCTCTCTCCCTCTATCTCTCAAAAAAAAAAAAAAAAAAAAAAAAAAAAAAAAAGTTCAAATGTTTGTAGACTACGGGGTCATCAGTCGCTAAACTTACAAACTACTTATGAACTACTTACAACTAAGGACGGCACAAATATCCATGCCCGAGGGGGGATTCGAGCCCCCGAACGTAGTGGCCGTGCAGACCGTGACTGGAGTGCCTCAATCCCCTCGGCCACCGCGGTCAGCCTCTCTCTCTCTCTCTCTCTCTCTCTCTTCTCTCTCTCTCTCTCTCTCTCTCTCTCTCTATATATATATATATATATATATATATATATATATATATTGTGTGTGTGTGCTCGAGAGAGTACTCGATCCTCCGACCGACGAGAAACGCGCGCTCCGCAGTAAGCACCCTTATAACTCTCTGCCACTCGACCGCGACGATATAACAGATAACAATGTTACGATTTAGCGGGAATCGAACTCAGACTTTTAAATTCATAGTTTGGCACTATCGAAGCGTGGAATGTTCTAACCCTTAATCGGGTAGGAAAGTTAGAAAATTTGAAAAGAGAAATGGTTGGGTTAACGTTGGATATGATAGAGATTAGTGAAGTTCGGTGGCAGGATGAACAGCATTTCTTGTCAGTTGAGTAGAGGGTTATAAAAATAAAATCAGTTGGTGGTAACGCAGGAGTAGGTCTGATGATGAATAAGAAAATAGGAATGGGGGAAGTTACTATGAACAGTATAGTGAACGCATTATCATAGCAAAGATTGACACAAAGCCAACACCGACCACAGTAGTGCAAGTTTATATGCCAACTAGCTCGGTCGATGAGGATATCGAAGAAATGTATTCGGAGATAAAAGAAATAATTCAGAAAGGTAAGGGAGACGAAAACTTGATTGGAACTCGGTAATAGGAAAGGGAAGAGAGGGAAATGTAGTAGGTGAATATGGACTGGGAAAAAAGGAATGAAAGAGGAGATCGCTTGGTAGAATTTTGCGTAGACCACAATTTAATGATCACCAACACTTGGTTTAATCATCATGAAAGAAGGCTGTACACGTGGAAGAGACCAGGAGATACTGAAAGGTACCAGAGTGACTTTATAATGGTAAGGAATAGATTTAGAAGCCATATTTTAAACTGTAAGACATATCCAGGGGCAGATATTGACTCTGGCCATAATTTATTGGTTATGAACTGCAGATTAAAACTTAAGAGACTGCAGAAAGGTAGAAAAGTTATGAGATGGAACCTGAACAAATTGAAGGAACCAGAGGTGGTTGAGAGTTTCAGAGGGAGCATTAAGGAACGATTGGCTGAAACGGGGGAAAGTAATACTGTAGAACAACAATGGGTAGCTCTGAGATACAGGATAGTGAAGGGTGCAAAGGATCATATAGGCAGAAGGACAAGGCCTAATAGAAATTCCGGAATAACGTAGGATATATTGAACTTAATTGATGAAAGGAGAAAATATAAAAATTCTGCAGGTGAAGCAGGCAAAAGCTATTACAACGTCTGAAAAATGAAACTGACAGGAAGTGCAGACTGGCTAAGCAGGAGTGGCTAGAAGAGAAATGCAGAACTGTGGAAGAATGTATAACTAGGGGAAAGATACCGCCTACAGGAAAATAAGAGATATTTGGAGACAAGAAAAGCAGCAGTATGAATATCAAGAACTCAGACGGAAAACCAGTACTAAGCAAAGAGGGGAAAGCTGAAATATGGAAGGAATATATAGAGGGCCTATACAAAGAAAATAACCTTGAAGACAGCATTCTAGAAATGGAAGACGAAGTGGAGGAAGATGCGTTACTGCGAGAAGAATTTGACAGAGCGCCGAATGATTTGAGTTGAAACAAGGCCCCTGGATGATATTCCGTCTGAACTGCTGCTATCGTTAGGAGAGCCAGTCATGAAGAAATTGTTGCACATGGTACGCAAGATGTATGAGACGGGGGAAATACCTTCCGACTTCAAGAAGGATATTGTAATTCTAACTCCAAAGAAAGCAAGTGCAGAAAAATGTGAAAATTACAGAAGTATCAGTATAACAAGTCATGGTTGCAAGATACTAACACGAATTCATTACAGACGAATGGAAAAAATAGTGGTCCGACCTTGGGGATGACCAGTTGGGACATAGGAGAAATGTAGGAACACTGGAGTTAATACTCGCATTACGGCTTATCTTAAAAGATAGGCTAAGGAAAGGCAAACCTACGTTTTTAGCATTTGTTGATTTGGACAGAGTTCTTAACAATGTCGACTGAAATGCACTCTCTCAAATTCTTAAGGTAGCAGGGATAAAATATAGGGAGCGAAGAGTTATATTCAAGCTACACAAAAACCAGACAGCAGTTATTAGAGTCGAAGGGCAAGAAAGGGACGCCGAGGTTGGGAAGGGAGTAAGACAGGGTTGTAGCCTTTCCTCAAAGTTGTTAAATCTGTATTTTTTTTAAATTTTAACATAACCGTCACCGTTCTATTAGGTGAAGAGTCGTCAGAAATGACAGGTGGCACTTTATTAGAAAATAAAGAATAAGTGGTAAGATACAGCTTACATTGCTGCAAATGGAAACAGTACAAATGACACATACATTCTCGCTTGATTTCAGCTATAAGTGACAAAACTGTTGCTCTTAATGTCGAAAATTCCGTCGCATGACGTGGGACAAAAACGTTAGACGCTGCTTTCATATCACAACATGGCAGAGATGTGAAGGCGCCATTGTACGCGACCTTGAAAACTGAAGTACCTATTTTCTACGATAATTTTATCAGGAGGCAATTGAAACTTGCATAATTCGAAAGATGGTTTGCTGTAGATGTGCACAATACAATAATAATGAATGTATATAGCTAATAAGAGTGGTAAAACGAAATAGATGTTTTGACAGTTTAAATTGTCCAGCTCTAATGGAAAGTGAACGTCAAAACCTGAAGTGCTACCAACTACTGCCCTATGGATGATCGATATTAGTAAAAACATCGATAATAACATCAATGTTAACATAAATTCGAAGATAACGATGTACGATGAACAACGAAAGGAAAACATCGACTTCCGAGAATATCAGTGTTTTGGATAACAAAACAATCTTCGGCAGAACCAATGACACCCATTACCAAACTGGCATTACCGAATATAATATTATTGGTCTCCCTGTCACTTTAAACAACGTATCAATAATTATTTGTGTACGGATATGTCATACGAAAAACGGCACATTTAGAGTTTTGACGTAAAGGCTAAATTTACTTTCGGTATTAGCGTAGTGTGCAAATGTTGGCAGCGAAATGTTCGCTTTATGAGGGGTACATAGAAGTACCTGTAACTTACAGAGCAAGAACAAAATTATTATTATTATTATTTAGATCATCGATTAGGGAAATATCATTGGTAGGGAAATATCGATAGTCCGATGTTTTCATAGTATGGATGTGCCACAGACATGTGTTAACTATAAGTATATGAGTTGTATGTCTGTTATCGGCCTCGGCGCCACGTTAAAGATTCTGTATCAAAGATGGGACTGATAACTCAGCAGTTTAGTCCCCTCTAAACATCCAACAAAAACTTTATCAAAGAATATTGGACAAACGTGTCGAGGAGATTAGTGCAGTATTGGTGATAGTGCGAGCGCCGGCGTCCTGAAGAGTCCTTATCAAAGAGGAAAATGTCTAATATCGCTATTAGTGCGAACGCTAACGTTCTGTCAATATGTATGCTGAAAACCGTTGCAACAAAGCCTCTGAAAAAAAATTAAAAAAAAAAAAGCATTGGGTGTGAGCTTTAAGGAAATCCGTTGCTGATGTACAACTAATGATACCAGAGAAGAAATGGAGGAGGATTATCTCCAAAAAGAAATAGACCTTCGTGAAATGAAAGTTATTGTGTGCCAGAAAAAATGTGGGGAATGAAATACGGAACTAATGCAGCGTGCGTCACACTGCACGTTCACTACATAATTATGCCACAACGCACGTGCTTTCCAGAAGCGTCCGCCTACGCAGTCTAGTGGATTCCCGGGCGCCGTGGCTCAGCGCGCCCGGTAAGGGGGCTGAACGTCCCCGGTAATAAAAAAGCTGAGCCAACCACTCGTCGGACTACAACGAACAATCACGATCAGCGTCCGCAAAGTAGAGAGCAACCTCTAGAGTAAAAAAAAAAAAAAAAAAAAAAAAAAAAAAAAAAAAAAAAAAAAAAAAAAAAAAAAAACATCTGTGGACAGCATGGTAGATTGCCATGTAGGGTGCCCGGGTTCGTTTCCCGGTCTGATCGCAGATTTTCTCCGCTAGGGGACCGGGTGTTGTGTCGTCCTGATCATCATTTCATCACCATCGACGCGCAAGTCACCCATATGGCGTCACCAAAAGACTTGCAATCCCGGACGAGGTTTAACGTCCAAAAATGTCAGACGAAATTGTCCAAAAGCAATTCCAGCTGGGCCCACAATGATGAAAATTATATAAATTCCTCGTTTATTTCATAGTAATTATTAACGCTCTTGTGCCTGATATTTTTATCAAGAAAAAAATTAATTTCTGCACATTTTATGTTTGTGATGGGATAGTAATTTTGTCAGAGATTGCAAAGGATCTGGAAGAGCAATTGAATAATAATAATAATTTCGTGTGGCTCATTGGCCTGGTACAAGTCTTTCAATTGGACGCCACTTCGGCGACTTGCGTGTTCCTAGCCTACCCCAGTTATCCAACCGGGGAAAGGGGACCTACAGCTTAACGTGGAATCCGAACCACGTGTCGTTTCTGGCGACTCCTCACGTCGTTGAGAGGTGAAGGATGGGTTAAAATGCAGACTGAAAAAATCTGACCCACGGCGCCCGGCATTCCACCGGGCCCGACAGAGCAATTGAATGGATTGGATAGTATCTTGAAAGGAAGATATAAGATTAAGATTTACCAAAGTAACACAAGGGTAATGGAATGGAATGTCAGAAAATCAGGCGATGCTGAAGGAAATTAGATAAGACAATGAGACAATAAAAGTAGTAGATGAGTTTTGTTACTTGGATTGCAAAATATGTTCTGAAGGTCGAAATAGAGAAGATATAAAATGCAGAATGGCTATGGGAGAAAAAGCGTTTCTAAAGAAGTGAAACTTGTTAACATCCAATATTAATTTAAATGTTAGGAAGTCCTTTCTGAAAGCATTTGTGTGGAGTGTAGCATTGTACGGGAGTGAAACGTGGGCAATAAGGAATTCAGACGAAAAGGTGATAGAAGCTTTTGAAATGAAGTGCTACAAACGAATGATGAAAATTTAATGGGTAGATCACGTAACTAATGAGGAAGTGCTTAACCGAACTGGAGAGAAAACGAGTTTTTGGCATATCCTAAGAGAAGTGATAGACTGGTGGAACACATTCTAAGACGTCAAGGAATTGTTAACATAGCATTAGAAGGAACTGTGTGGATCGTTGAGGGAGACCGATGGGCGAATACAGTAAGCAGATTCAAAATGATGTAGGCTGCCGTTCGTATTTTCAGATGAAGAGGCTTGCACAGGAGAGGGTAGCGTGGAGAGCTGCATCAAACCAGTCTGAGGACTGAAGACCACAACAAGAACAATCTGGCACTGTACAACTGTGCTGCCGAGCGACACGATTTAATCATAATTTGTTTTAAGCATTAATTTTGAAGATAATATGTCATTGTTAGAATACATAAATGTGTGCACTCTTATTGCAGGAGCATGTAGAGCACATGAAATACCACACTCAATTGTGTCCAGCGGATGGTAATGTGCTTTCTGATTGGTTGATTAACGGCATTCTAATTTAGTAACATATAAGTAGAAATTCATGAATACTGCGAAAGTTTTGATAAGATTTCGAAAAGACTTTTAGAAGTGTCAACATGCTCAATCCATGAAATCGTCACCATTGTCAGTAATTTAAATTATATTGATTTTAAATATTATATTACTCCTGTGATGTGTCTCGGTACGTACGTTTTGCATATTAC
Source organism: Locusta migratoria (assembly GCA_026315105.1). Classification (NCBI taxonomy): domain Eukaryota; kingdom Metazoa; phylum Arthropoda; class Insecta; order Orthoptera; family Acrididae; genus Locusta; species Locusta migratoria. The sequence goes on along the minus strand of CM048744.1, from coordinate 207,530,299 downwards.
AAACTAGAGATTTATGCTACATTAGAAAAAATACGCGGAACTATGGAAAACGCCAGTTCTGAATATTTGCTTTAGTATTTCATACGTCTCTGTTTCTATTCGTGTAGAGTGTAAAACGTAAACCGAAACTTAAGAAGAAAAAAAAAAAAAAAAAAAAAAAAAAAAAAAGCAGAAACATAAGCGATAAGATACCAATAAATTTTTAGGTTTTGTCTCACAGTTAGTTAACAACAAAAAATAAGTTACAGTTAAATGTGTTAATTAAGTCACTTTGACCCAGCAGGAAGCGTCGGAGAATTAAACAGGTGGTTCTAGCAGATTACCCCCGATTTTGCCTACATGCGAAATGTTTAGAAAGTTTTCAATGTACGTGTGCTCCAAGTGATTACGACTGGGCTTAATCGTGGTTATTAGTAGCTGTAAGCCTTGTGATGACGGGAATTTATTTATTCGAATTTTCTGTTAGTCCATCTCCCCTTTCCTCCTCCTCCTGTGTCCATTTCGTCCTCTCTACTCTCTGTCTGTCCATCTCCTTCCACCTTTTCTGTATCCTTCTTCCCATCTTTTCATCACATCCCTCTACCTCTCTATCTCCTCCTCCTCATTCCTATTCCTCGTGCTATCCACTATGCACCCTTCACTCGTCTCCTCCTCCCATTTGATTTTAAAGTTTCTGTATTTCACAATGTATTAAGTATTTAATGCTTTTCCCTCTTCATCTGCTGCCTCCCCCTCCCCCCTTTCCTTCACTTTTCATCTGCCCTCTTACTTACCCTTCCACCCTCTCTCTCTCTGTATTCACCTTATTCCTCTCACACCTCCCTGTTCACCTCGTTCTCTCCTTCAAAGGGTAAAACTCCCCTTCACCCCCCCTCCCAAAAAAAACCCTCCTTTTTCTGTCTCTCTCTCTTTCTCTCTCTGTCAATATCCATCTGTGCCTCCTTCTCTCATGCACCACCTACCTCTGCCAATTTTCTTGGTGATCGAGGAAACGGCGAAGAACTTTATTCCAGGATACCTACCCTCCCCCCATCCCCACCATCCCCCGCACCACAAGAAAACGCAAGTACGAGACAATTGGGGATCACTTGGGTGTGGAAGTCTGTTGTAAAGTACCCTCCGACAAGAGTTAAATGAAACACCATGTAGACAGTGAACTTCCTCTTGGTTTTCAACGCCAATTGTGCAAAATGTAATAGAGATCTGAGTAAAAATGTAGTGTCGAAGTCTTTTGTGTGCTAACCTCCAGACTCGTTGTACGACATTAAACTTTTTTTTTTTTGAACGTCAGAAGTACGAAGATGGGACAGGGCGCATCGAATACGAACCAACACTGATTTTTTATATATTAGTGTTTGTCTAAGATGCAGTGGTCATTAACGAGTTATGTTTTCTCGGTAAATAGAGTAAGGAAGAATGATCTGGGTATAGCTTGACTTGGACGTCGAGATCATTTAACAGGAATCTTGAGGGGTATTGGGTGAGGATAGAGAAGAAGGTATCGCCGTCCTTTCCATGAAGCATCGTCCCTTTAGCACTACCAGAAATTTTTTTTAGCGTATATACGTTTCTTGAAAAGTGCTATCGAAGCAATAAGGTTACAATTTAAACAGAGACCATCTTTAGTTCAAGGAAACCGTAGTTAGTATCTTAATTATCGCAATCACTCTTTTGGTGTTCTAATATAAAAATATAATATTTTCTGACAGTTCCACAAAGTTACGAGAGATATTTTTCTTTCTCTCTTGTAAATATTCATAAGATGATTTCAAGTTTATTAACTTCGGAACACCACGAAAGTGTCTGCAGCGCACTTGTGCAGCGTCGGATAAGGCCTTAGGAAACAACAGGGCAACTCAAGACCCGAGGCAATCTAGGCGGAGCGTACTCGGGAGCAAAAACTCAGTAAACACAACAAACTGCATGTAAATCACTTGCTATCCTTCGAGGTTCGTTGACTTTGCAACTTTACGTACTGTTTCCCCTGACTCCGCGGAAACTTGAATTGAGGCGCATTTTTTGTTCTCTGTCGGTAATAGTTTCCCGATCTAGTTCGGAGAAATGCTTAAGTTTCCTTTTTGGCTTTCTCTCTCAGTTGTTTCACTGATTTGATGGCTATCACTAACTTGCTTTACGGTATACTTAATGAAGCAGTTATTCGCAGTGTTATTTGAATGCCGTCTATACCTCTGAAAATATCGAGTACACTAAAGTCTCCGAAAGCCGTGTCTATTTGTCTATTTGGACAAGTATGGTAATACGAGATTTAGTGTAACTGACTTAAAGGTTCTGTACAGAGTTTGTTTAAAAGAAAATATGATATTAAACTAGTAATGTTAATAAAAAAATAATTTATATCGTAGAAGAGATTTCGCGAACTAATTGCACCTCCTACTTTTTTCTTTCTTCCTCTCTTTTCCCTTATTTTCTCTTTTTTCCCTTTTTTTCCTTTATTAATTTCATCAAGAAACACCATTTCAGTTGCTATGACGTTCAGTCTCTGCTGGTATTTAATTAGGAAACGGAATCTCTATAGAGCCTCTTCTCTTTGAATATTAATACACCTACATCCATTACGTTTTATTTTATGCTATCAATTTCGGCGATGTACAGCCGTCACTTCAGACCCATCAGCAGACGTTATAAATCTTCAATGGGCATATATTTTGCGCCTAAATAGGGCATCACTCAATTACTGGAATCCCCGAGCGTCTTACGAAAGACGTTATCCTTCCGATCATTCGCCAATTACTTCCACATTATTCCCTCCCTGATGTGGAATAAGTCATTAAAGATTGGTGAGTTTGGTAACTTTTCTATTGACGTACGTCATATAGTTAGACGACAGCACTCATTAGTACGATGTATTGTTGAAGTCAATGTCTAAAAATTTCTAAAACACATCAGTATAAAATTCCTGGAAAGGAAATATATACAGTTCAAAGTAGCGAAGCAATGATGCATATTGTTTTTATAATGAGAGGAACAATAACAGACGTTGTGACTTTACACAGCGAATGATCTAACTTTCCCATTTATGCGACATGCTTGCAGTGAAATTATGAAAAAGTCTTGTTAACAATTTGATTTCTGTGGAAGCACTGCAGCTGATAGTTTACCATGCTTCACAGGATGAAATGAGCTCCATTTACGGGGAAGTTTCTGTCCAGACAAAGCACGGAATATTTTCGAATAAATATCAACGGGTAATGCCGTACATATAGCTTTGTTTCCAAGTACGGTTGTTGATAGAATCATTTTGCTATGACCATTACTGTTTTCAACTTTTCTCTTTGGACGGCAATTGGAGTTTGTATATATCCGTGTGCATCCAGTGAGGTGGTGCAGTGGTAACACAGTTGACTCGTATGGGCTATTACATTTATTTTTTATTTTCTATGTTCTTATTTGACGGTATTTGTGACTAGTTTCTGAACATTTCGTCCTTTTTCAGACTTGTCTGTGTTTCAACCATAACTCAACTGACACTGAAATTTTAGCTTAATGAAAGTTTCGTTGTTGGCATCTAATCAGCGCATGCCATTTTAAATTAGACAAAATATGAGACAATTGACCTCGCATTTTTAAAAGTAATTAATAATATTTACATAAACCAATTAATGTAAAAGTAAAAAAAGAATTTTCAAGAACTTATGTCTTAAATGATTACTATTTTTCGAATAATAATTCGCTGAAGCTAGCATTATTTCTCGAACGGGACATTTCTTGTGCTGTGTAACTCAAGAACATGATACCTGATTTCAATGAACTGAATATCTGAAGTTGATGACAAGTAATACATTATAGTAAAATCTTTATTTTTCCTTATTGAAATAAATGCATTTCATAAGAATTAAAGTTACATATGCATGAAAATCTTTTTATTACACGTTGATTTCTGTATTATGGAGTTCTTTATCTTCATAGTGGAAAAAATTGATAAATACCCAAACACGCGCTGCACTGTTAAGTTATTCTGCGACGGGCCGACGTTCGCCACTCAATAGGGGAAGCCGCCTCGTAGCTGGAAACACAGTCAACAAGGGGCTGATGGACGGACTGGTTACATACAACACGGCATAATGCAGCCGGCGTTATACAGCATACCCTACCTGGCAATTTGGCGCAGTTTGTAGAACCATTTTATTTTTTTCTGCAGCTGTCTATTCAAGATCCCATAGAATTCAGAATGAAACGATCACTATGCAGCGGAGTGTGTGATGATATAAAACTTCTTGGCAGATTAAAATTGTGTTCCGGAACTGAGGCGCTCCAGTCACGGTCTGCACGGCCACTACGGTCGGGTGGTCGAATCCCCCTCTGGCATGGATATTTGTGCCGACCTTAGGATAAGCTAGTTGATAAGTATTTTGTAAGTTTAGGGACTGATGACCCCGTAGTTAAGTCCCATAAGCTATACAAACATTTGAACATTTTTTTTGTGCCGGAACCAGAACTCGAACCTCGGACCTTTCCCTTTGCGGACAAACCAATGAGCTATCCCGACACGACTGACAATCCGTCCTCACAACTTTACTTCTGCCAGTACCTCGCCTTCCACTTTCCAAACTTCACAGCAATTCTCCTGTGAACCTTGCAAGAAGAAAGGATTTGGTGGGGACATGGCTTAGCCTAAGCCTGAGGGATGTTTCCAAAATGAAACTGTCACTTTGGAGTGGAGTGTCTGCACCATACCCTTTCTTCCAGGACTGATAGACTTGCAAGGTTCGCAGTCTCTTCTGTGAATTTTAGAAAGTAGGAGGCGAAGTACTGGCGATGACTATCGTCAGTCGTGTCGGGATAGCTCAATGGTAGAGCGCTTGCCCGCGAAAGGCAAAGGTCCTAGGTTCGTATCGCGGACCCGGCACACAATTTTAATCTGTTAGAACGTTTCGACATAGAATTTTTTACTGGTACTGTATTTGAATCAAATACTGAACAACATGGCATAAATCTTATTGCATTTAAAAATATATTCTAGAAAGGAAACATTACAAATGATGAAAAGTATTTGAAATTCAATCTATACAATGTGGCTTCATTTTTTAATTTATTTGAAAATATACTATTATTTTAGCTTCCGAGCTATGAGTGCAATAATCACATGATTTCACGAAATTAAGTTACTTTCGCTCCTAAAAAACAACCGGAAGCGTTAACGTACCCCAGCTGAGAGTTTGCCAAAGATATTAACTTTGTGTGACAGGACAATGAAACCCCATAAAAATGCAAGGTTTCCTGCTGTCCGATTTTGAAAGGGAAGCCCGCATTCCAGAGTACGGCGCTCCAAGTCCAACCTGTGGCCAACATGTGTTACTTTTACAGCGATACAAAACAATAATACACGCATATTTGTTACAATAAGTGCATGTTTTGCATAGAAGTGGGTGGTGAGTGGCGTGTAGAAAAACTTACGGCTGTTGGAGATTTCCTACAAGTATACAACTATGCATTTCACAGCGCGGTTCTCCGGATTACTCCAACCACCTCAATATTTGAATACGAACAGTGATACCAGGAATGTGTTTGTCACGACTGAGCTGAGTGTTAAGAAGGATACGGTCGAAGAAATTGACAACAGAATGTAAGGAGCGAGCAGAAAATAGGAAGAAACCGAAGGTCCCAAATTCACCACATTGTGGAAAAGAATGGCAACTGGGCCACGCGGGATTGGCCGCGTGGTCTAAGGCATCATGATGCGGACTGGGCGGCCGCTCTCGCCGGAGATTCGAATCCTCCCTTGGGCATAGGCGGATGTGCGTATTGTCTTTGGCGTTACTTAAAGTACTTCGAAACTCTAAGGACTTATAACGATAGCAGATTGATCCAATAGGAACACAAACATTTGAACATTATGTGAAGGGCCACTGGTACTTGAGTGATGGAAGGACGTTTAATATGTGGTTCACACAAAGAGGTTTAGGTCACTGCGCCGCTTGAGACATTCACCATTTTTACCATTGACGTCTGTACACCAACGAGCCTGTGTCGAGCATATTCGACGTGGAATAAAAGGAGTACAGTTGTCTTACGTAATGAACCTCTCTCGAAATGAGTCTTGATGACTAGCGAAGACGTATCTGTAGCCGGCATGGACATGGGTAAAATACCATCCTCAGGCCATGGGGCCCAATAGCAAGGAGTGCTGCTCTGGGTTGCAACTTGATTTCATAGCACGTTTTGTTGTCATCAGTGGCACACTTATAACACAACGGTACGTCTCTGATATACAGGGTAGTCCACTGATAGTGACCGGGCCAAATATCTCGCGAAATAAGCATCAAAGAACAAATCTTTTCTAACTTGAAGGGGGAAAACAGATGGCGCTATGGTTGGCCCGCAGATGGCGCTGCCATAGGTCAACGGGTATCAACTGCCATTTTTTTAAATAGGTACCCCCACTTTTAGTACATATTCGTCTAGTACGTAAATAAACATGAATGTTTCATTTGGAACACTTTTGTTAAGTTGTGATAGATGGCGCTGTAATATTCACAAACATATTGGTCACAATTTTAGACTTACATGTGTAACATATACGTTTTTTAAATTAAATCACAGAACATGGGTACGTTTGAACTTCATTTCGGTGTTCCAATGTGATGCATGTACTTTGTGAGGGGGCTGACATGGAGCCGTTTATTTCGCATATCAGTATATGAGGTGTTAAAGAAGTTTTCTTAGTTGGAAAAATATGTTACGTAAAACAAAGGGTGAGAGAGAGAGAGAGAGAGAGAGAGAGAGAGAGAGAGAGAGAGAGAGAGAGAGTAGATGAGCTAGTATCCCGTGGGAAAGCTCCGCCCTTATTGCAAGTTGAGATCTGATTGGCTCCCGCCTATACTAGTTGTCCGCCAAACCTTTAAGCTTCTTTTATTAATATTTAACTTTCCTATGTCTATTAAAAATTATCTGTATTCTTTCTGTAATGCTTTTGTGCTAAGCTATATTTCGGTTAATTCAAAGATTTAATTATTTGTATATTTTGTAATAAGTTGAACAATGTTAGAAGTTTCGCTTGGCGCCAAAACGGTAGCTTGTGGCGCGCAGCGAAGTGCGGCGGTAGTCAGTCGAGCGCCGACCGCGATACCTTGCACATTCATGTCAGGTCAGTGCGGGCCAGGGACAGTTTATATGTTATGTATCGTTTATATATTTAATATTACACAGTATGTATATTTGTGCTTGGATATACACTGGCATTTCGTCAATAAAAACAAGTACTGGCATCCTAGAAAAGCTAAAGTTATTCGTAGTGCAGTACTTCCTAGCCACATCTCAACACTTCTTTAATAAATACCATATCAACCTTTTCTGCAATTAGTAAACGGTCCATTTTAACACGAGTAATGAATCACAAAGCAAATACCAAATACCTTCCACACTGGCGAAATGTTACGCGATACCACGTACTTATACGTTTGTGACTATTACAGCGCTATATATCACAAAGCCAAAAAAATTGTTCCAAATAAAACATTCATATTTATTTTGCCGGCCGCGGTGGCCGAGGAGACTGAGGCGCTGCAGTCACGGTCTGCATGGCCACTACTGTCGGGGTTTCGAATCCCCCCTCAGGCATGGATATTTGTGCCGTCCTAGTTCGTAAGTAGTTCATAAGTAGTATGTAAGTTTAGGGACTGATGACCCCGTACTTAAGTCCCATAAGATTTACAAACATTTGAACATCATATTTATTTACATACTAGACGAATACGTAATAAAATGGGGGGTACTTATTTTTTAAAAATTTTGTTGATATCCGTTTGACCAATGGCAGTGCCATCTAGCGAGCCAACCTTAGTGCCATTTGTTTTCCCCCTTGAAGCTAGAAAAGTTTTGTTCTTCGTGAGATATTTGGCCCGGTCACTATCAGTGGATCATCCTATACACACCCTGACTTATTACTCTTCAGAGCTGCCCATCGTAGGCTTAAATTTCATTTTTTCTATGAAGGGGTAAGACCAGCTACTATATTCGAATTTATTGATACATTTCACTAGAAACTTGCCTGTTTTGGCATTACGCCATTATCAAGTGCACACTTGGGTGTTGAGTAATGTAATGTATTTACGTGTTTGTTGCGACTAAATATATTTACTAATTATCTTTCGACTCATATGTAGATGCAGATGACCTTCATGTGCCATCCAATGGCCAACTGGCAGTGAGTTACTCGCTTTTTATTTAAACTCTTGAATATATCAATAAATACAAAAGAATAATGATTGTCGGCAGTAAGTGGAACAGACTTCTCATGAAAATGTCGCATTTGAATCTAATTCATGTTGCTGGCCCTGCTAACGTAGAAGGTAGAGGCCGCGCAGGATACGGTGGACGATGCGCAGAGACGAATTTTTGACCGAAGCGTTGGGCGAGTTCATTCCTTCGTTCTGGAGGGGAGGCCACGCCAGTCCATTTCCGTATGCCGGCCATTGCACATTGAGTGAGCGCACCGCTAAAAAACGGCGTGGCAGCACAGTCTGCAAGCGCTGTAGGGGCAGCAAGAGTTCTGCGTAGCCAGGCACGAGAGGTTATTTTCAGTGTAATTAAATTCATGTCGGAAGAGGCAAAAGAGGGGATAAAAAAGACATTAAAAGTGTCCTTGAAAGACTGCAGACAACTACTGGTGCTTCACTTCGGACGATAAAAACAATAACAGAGTAGAGAGAGCAAGAGAAAGAGAAAAATAAGTTTCTCAGTAATTCTGAAGGATTCTCTACTATAGGAAAAAGCGGAATAAAGAGAAAAAGGTCTTAGATTTAGATTAGTTTCATGAAAAAGTTGTGCGGAGATTGATAAACAATTTGTGGAATTTTTTTCAGCAATCAGTCGTAAAAATAGCAGATCTAGATTTCGACCACTGTGTGATCATTGTCAGTGCTTAAAAACAATTAAAATACTTAAAACGTGTCGACCTCCATGATGGAGGTTGCGCTCGTACTGACGCAGCTGTTACGAAATCTAGATCTGCAAGTAAATAAATACTTTTACGACTGATTACTGAAAAAATTTCCACACGTCTAATATAGTCGTGGAGCATAAATTCCACCATGGAATCAAGCTTGATAAACAATTTCCCCGTGACAAACAGCGCCCCACAAAAGAAAGCGAGCAACACGTTGTATTAAGTAGCGACACAAATATCGTGTTTTATTAACGCATTAGGTATAGTGGGTATTATTTCTGACTGACTGTTTAAGCTGTATCCAGATGAGTGCAGTAAATTGAAAATTAATGAATTTTTTTTCTATTTGCAACACACCACACTTCCTGCATGTACACCAGTAATACTAACAAATAACTCCAGATCCTGTATCGAAAATGTTTCTTAACTAATACTTTAAGTAACTTGTATTTCGAAGTATGATAGGTAAAGTGAAATGATAAGAAAATTAAATATTAATTACACAGAGTGAAGTATTTAGAATGTATTTTTGATGGTATAGTTAGGTACCGAAAGCGGAATTTTATTTTATGAAACTCAAGAAGGTAATGGAATGTAGGCTTCCTCCCTTCACTGCTCCAGCCGCTACCATCACCACTACCGTTCTCCTCATGCTTGACCAGCCGTCTGCGCATGTACCGGCCCATTTTTCGTGCATGTACTCTACTGCCTGTCTTCCCACCATGTGATTCCTCCAGCTTGTCTTCATAATTACCAAACCGTACCTTGGGGCAGCAGTGTCATTGATTCTATCCCCAGATATGAAAGTTTCAAATAATAATGGATAAGGCCGCCTAAATAGCTCGAGATATAGGTATAGAACTCGGCAACTGAACAGAATTGGCCACGACATTTCTCAGAAACACGTCCAAAAAATCTGTCAGTCAATGCCAAGGGCAAAACGTACGTAAGGATCAGTGGTGAAACTAAGGTTACATTTTGTGCAGATTTTTCTTCTGAACAAATCATCAAATTAGCTCATACTATATGTTTTATTTGTCTGTACATACACATCACATATAACTATGTGGTGCATTTTAGTTATAACACAACCGATTTTTTTCCGAAAAATCTAATCACACGCGACTGTGAAACTTCTGTCATATCTCGACGTTCTCTCCACGAATTTTAAACATTTTCCATAACGACGAGCAACATGATTCCATGGCCAATGCGAACGCTTCTATAGGATGAAATTACAAGACACAATATAACCTAAAACTACCTTAAGTAATGCAGTAAGTCCTGGGTGCTGGTGTACTAAAATAGAACCGTAAAGCTGTCAAATCGTGTTTATTTAAACACAACCGGTTTCACATCAATTGACATGCATCTTCAGGTACATTAGGATAATGATTATGTGTTCTATAAAGGACTGCGTCCACCATTCAGGAGGCTCTGGTAGAATACTATTGCAATAAGGCATGGTCGACAATCATTATATAGCTTCCCCCTTTCTATCCAACTCGAAGAAACGTTCAATGTGCTGATTGTTTCTGAACAAACAGCATCTCCCAAAAGAGGAAGTTCTGCAACCGCGACACGTTTACAACAAGCGCATTTAATCATTGTCATGTACCTGAAAATTGATGTGAAACCTGTTGTGTATAAACAAATACGTTTCGACAGCATTGCGGTTCTATTTCAACAGATCAGTACCCAGGACCTTTTAAATTACCCAGCTTTAAGTTTTGGGGAGTAGTGTGTCGTAGTATCATTCAAAATGTGCGTAAGCTGTGGCTGCCCTTCCCAGAAAATTATTTGCTTCTATATGAGTCTGCTCTGACCACTGGCGGCGATGAGTCTGTGTGGTTCCACTGAGCTGACTGACGTTTCGTTTCAGGATTAATAAACGGCATGTATGTCCTATCATTTGTGATAATCGATGAAATAAAAGTCCCATTCATGTTGCCATTAGGCTTCAACATTATCTGACAACATGACACGTGCACAGCTTTGTGGTCATAGCTCAGAATACTTGGCACCCATCTGAAGGGGATGTTTAGCATTTTCAGGTCCTAGTGTAGGACTGTGTGCGTAAATCCCAAAGAAATTCCAAAATTCGAGGCGATCTGTTCCACAGTCCTTTGTCGAACCAAAACAGATTTCCCCTCTCGCTGGATCATGTCGTCAGACCGGCATTTATGTCGCCAGTATTTTCTTGGTGTGTTTTTACACGTTCTGTCACGTCTGAACTGTCGGATCGACTAACACACATTGGACACATCCATGACAACATTACCACATGTCGCACATCTGGGGAAGAATTTCGATTCGTGGCTCACCACGCAAATACAGAAAACGAATGACTACAGCTTGTTCGTTTACTAAGACTGTCTGCATTTTAAATATAAGTAACAGTGCCAACAGTCTCCCCTGTATGTGCTCAAACGAGCAATCACAAATAATGTGCGCCGCGGGGGATTGTCAGTGCGCACGGGGGCGCCGTGCTGCGGTGCGTGCGGCCGTTCGCCGTCGGGAGTTCGAGTCCCCCCTCGGGTATGGGTGTTTGTGTTGCCCTTAGATTACTTTACCTTAGTTTAAGTAGTTTGTAATCAACGAACTAGTAACCACGCAGTTGAGTCAGATAGATAAACATTTGAACATTTTTGAGCAATTAGTGTGAAACGTGTCTATTAAAATTTTTTTGTAAGAAAATGTCTAATATTGTGCCTCCTGTTTTGTGTCGAGTGACTTTCTTGCAAGAAAACGTATAATATCGCTTCTACTGTGTGTATCGATATGTGTACTTAAGTCTCTGAAGTTTCATCTTTGGCAAAGATAATGTATTGCATAGCATTGTAGCTCGCGCAGAGAGTGAGTGGGACTTGTGGTTTAGCTCGCTTAGAGAGCAATTGAGTTGTGCGTATGGCTCCGATGTAGAGCAGAGGCTGCTGTGCCAGCTAGTTGATTTGATTGTATTTGGAATATATATTGTATTTTTTATTACTATGAAAACGTTGTACCACCGCTGGAATCAAGGTAATTGCATTTGATGTAATTATGAAAAGGTTTTATTAGGTAATAATAGGTAATGTAATGGTGATTATTAATAATAAGTAACAAAGTTGACCTTTCTTTCCTGTTTCATTTATGTAGTTAGATTAACCTACTTCCTTTACTTGATAATTAGTAATTTGTGGATTGAAAGTGCAGTATTTATTTTGTAATCTTGTTGAACAGATTTCGTTATTTGTGCCATAGTAAATGATTGTTATGCAACACTGCAGTTAATTGAATTTTGATAAGCAGGTACTGATCCGCATAAAATTCTCGCAGTCAAACATTAAGAAAGTGGTTTGTGGTTTTTTAATATCTTTCTCGCAGTCAAAGTTTTTGAGTATAGTCAGTGTCTGTTTCATATGGTGACTTGTCACAGTTGTTTTGTTCAAATGTTCAAATGTTTGCTTATGGGACGTAACTACGGGGTCATCAGTCCCTAAACTTACAAACTACTTATGAACTACTTACGAACTAGGACGGCACAAATATCCATGCCCGAGGGGGGATTCGAACCCCCGACCGAAGTGGCCGTGCTGACCGTGACTGGAGCGCCTCAGTCACCTCGGCCACCGCGGCCGGCAGTTGTTTTGTTAGAAGATCCGTTGCGCACATAATCAGTTTAATGCACTGTTTCTTATTTAACAGTATATACATCAATATCAGGGCCATAATTAAACCAAATTACTGTGTTAATGAACAATTTGATTTAACGATAGGTTCAACATTAAACAACACACACACACGGCTTTTACGTGTGCGCGTGTTTTAAAACCAAATATTTCTGTCAGTAGCCAATTCTGAGAAAAATATCGCTGTTAGAACTTGGATGCACCTCATATTTCCGTAGCACGGATCATTCTTTCGTTGTCTGGGTGATACCTGTCTTGGGAACATACCGGCTTTGGAAGAGTATGAACATTACATACGGACTGTAGGATAGGTCAAACATGGTGTGGAAGAGTGTCAACAACGTGACGATGACCCGATAAAGTTTACAGTACCACCGTTAGTGGGAATCAGATATCGTAGAAAATGGTCTCCAAATGATTATGCCAGTTATATGGGCGGTGTGGCGCACGGCAGCATGGATGAGACCGTACCATTCCCCATGCTACTTCCCTATCCGCATGCGTTTGTCATCAGGCCCAAAGCTTAATCGGAGTTCCTTAGCACCACCTAGCAGCCCCCAAGTCGCTACGGCTTAACACCGCTATAGACCGCCGTTACACGACATGGGCGCCAGAAAATTCGCATTCATAAGGCACATGTGAATGATATGGGGAACTACTGTCATCACCAAGATTGAACGAAATATTATCTTATTTGAAAAAGCAGAGAGAAATTCAAATATGGGAGTCTCCAGTCTTTCGAGATTAACAATGTAAGAGTCTATAAGATGTGACTTACATTCAAGGAAATAATATCGACAGCAATTGCGAGATTTACACCAAATAAGTTAACAAAAGAGAAATCTGACCCCAGTGCTACTGAGGTTAGATCACTCTTGCAGAAGGGAAGAAAACAGCATGAAAAATTTTAACAGACACAAAATACCCAAGAGGAAATGTTTTACAGAAACACGAAATTCACAGCGATCTGCAATGATAACTTGGAAGAAATTTCAAAGAAATCCTAGACGTATAGCAGCGGTACAAAACAAGCAATCAATACCCTCACTAGCGGTGATGATACTGATGACAGTGCTGCTAATTAATTAACACAGCTTTCCGAAAGTTCTTCACCAAAGAAGACGAAGAAAATGGTCCAGAATTCCAATCAAGAACAGTAGCCAGCATGCTTATTTTAGGACACTCTTGGAGGAGTAAAGCAACTTAAATCGGTTAAGAAAAGCAAGTTTTCCAGTCCGGATTGTATATCAATTTCTTTGCTTTCAGATTGCGTTTATGCGATATCTCTATACCTAGCTATACCATACAAGCACTCTCTCACAGAATCACACGTACCCTAAGACAGGAAAGTTGCACAGATTCTCAAGAAAGGCGATAGGAATAGTACTCAAATTACAGGTTCATATACTTGACGTCAGTTTGCAGCAGGACATTGGAATATATACTTTTATCGACCGTTATGAACTACTGCGAAAATAACGTTTTATTGACCTTTAGACAACACGGATTGGAAAAGTATCGTTCTTGTGAAGCACATGACATGTTGGATATATTGTCAAGCGATCTCAAATCGATTCGATATATCAAGATTTCCAGAAGACTTTTGACACTGTATTTCACAAGTGCCTTGTAATTAAATTGCGCGCTTATGGTGTATCGCGATTTTCTGTTAGAAACTACATAAGACGTAGGAATTAACGGAAATTCTTTGAGTAAAATAGATCTTTGGCGTTCTCTATGGAAGTGTTATAGGGCAGCTGCGGTTCCTTTTTATCAAAGTTTCAGGAGACAATTTGAGTCACCCTTTCAGACTGTTTGCGGATGATGCTGTCTTTTATCGCTCGATAAAGTCACTGGAAGGTCAAAAGCAACTTCAAATTGATTTAGATATGTATCTGCGAAAATTAACCAATAAAAAAAATTAACAAATAGTGAAAAATGCCAAGTGACAACGAAACGTCCGTTGAACTTCATGTAAAAGAAAAAAATCATTCAAATCTATAGAACGTAGCTTTAACTAAATAGCTGGGAATAACAATTACAAATGACTTTACTTTGAAAGAAGACAAAGAAAATATCTTAGGGAAGCGAACCAAGCACTACGTTTCCGCGGTGGCCGAGGGGACTGAGGCGCTCCAGTCACGGTCTGCACAGCCACTACGGTCAGGGGTTCGAATCCCCCCTCGGGCATAGATATTTGTGGCGTCCTTAGTATAAGGTAGTTGTTAAGTAGTTTGTAAGTTTAGGGACTGATGACCCCGTAGTTAAGTCCCATAAGCTTAACAAACATTTGAACATTTTTGAACACTACGTTTCACTGGCAGAACACTTACAAGATGCAAAAATTCTACTGAAGAAAGTTCCTGCATTACGGTTATCCGTCCTATTTAGAAGTATTGCTACGCGTTCTTTGATCCCTACTAAGAGGAACTGACGTAGTATATAGAGAAATTCCAGAGAAGAGCAGCTGTTTTTGTGTTATCGTGATACAGGGGAGAAAGTGTCACGGAAAGGATGTTCGAGTTGGGATGGAAATCATTAAAAGAATGGCATTATTCGTTGGGGTGAATCTGTTAGCGACATTTCTTTCACCAAATATCATCTCCAAACGCGAACATATGTTACCTACATAGGGAGATATAATCAACAGTAGGAAAACAGAGAATTCAACTGTAGAGAAACATTATGAAAGCGGTTCGATAAACCCTCCGGCAGGCACTTAAATGTAATTTGCATAGTAAGTATTTAGGTGTATAACTGGATGAACGACCTGACGAATATGCTACCTTGTTTTACCATTTTTCTTTTATTTGACCTCGCTTCTATCTTTCGTTCTTTCCCTTATAAGAACACCATGCGCAATCAGATAAAATTTATAAGAAAATCTTCATAAAAATACGTAAAAAGCAAAGATGAATCCATCAACTTGCTTAGATTGTTTTCAAAAACCTCTAGAAGAAATTGCATCCATTTTAGGTAATACCATCACGATGATATTCCGTGCAGACTGGATGAAATGTTAGTGCTCCACCTATATTTCTGGTCATTATTCGGAATAATAATATCAAATAGTGTGTATTAGATTTTTCTCCTTTATTCAGAATTATCTTTCATTAACAAAACTGATTCCTTAACAGTTTCATAAACTGGTATTTTCTCCATGTAGTTGATAGAGACTATTGATATACTGTTTTCCCGTCTGAATGTAAATTTATTTGAGTACATAACAGTCCGCTAATTGTAGTAGCTGATGATTTTTTCGGTGCAGCTTTTTTCCATCAACAGGCTGTAAGATTGTAAGGTTCAAATTTTTACCAATCGTGAAAACTGAAGATAACGCACCAAGCCGAATTATCTTTTGGCTGCTACAAATGTAACATAGTAATAGATTAAAAAATACTACTGGAAAATCTTTAGTTTACGAACCGTAATGAACAGTGTTTTCACACTCGCTTTTCAGTAGGAAGTGTAACACATCTATCTGGTTCTCCATGTTTACCAACGCCGTCCATTATCAGCCTCATAAATATGCTCTGCTCTCCGATCGCAGACCCACCGCAGTGTCTAGGCATACTCACATCACCAACTCTGTATTATTTGCACGTCGAATCCCATTATGGTACGTATTTTCCAAAATTTCGCGTTTGCAAAAGTAAAAAGGTAAGTACTAAAAGGAGCACGTACTTACTCCACTCTTTACAAGACTTCACAATTCATTCAACAGTTTCACGGAAGTACTTGCCCCACACCCAATATGTTCTTCAAATTTTTATTTAATTTTTTGTTGTCATTACGCACTGCAGTTATCTTACTGCACAGCACGACGAAAGAAGTTCATCTGAATCCTCTGTCTGGCTCTCGGCAACTCATCTGGACATAAAAATGAGGTTGGCGTGGCACTGTATATGCCTTTATTCCTTGGATTCATCAGATCCGTAAAAATGTTTCTATCCTTTTCGTGGATGCTGACAATTACTTTATCTCGCATAATATCGGTGGAGGACTATGGACTGTAATCATCACAACTTCGTAGAAATAGTCAGTTAACGATTCTCCATAATTTTTAGGGAAACATCTATTCTCCACAACACTCATGCTTTCTTCGGAGTAAAATTTCTTTCCACTCTTTGAAATATTTTTTAAGATTTTCTAACTTTCTTTACTTGCTAAATATATATCAACTAGATAGAATCATCATTATCATGTAATCAGTAAACATATAATTTCAAATACCTTTTATTATACTTTGATTGTTCACTTACTTCATGTCATTTTTCTAAATTCTCTTACTTCCTCATCTTCATCACCTACATGCACCTCACCACCTCGAAAAAGGCATCACTCACCTTTCATCGTTCCCCTTGATTAACCAGATACTGTAATCAAACGTGGCGAAATTTGGTAATCTCCTTCTTGAAAGTTATTATTCCTTCAAAGAGCTGCGTGACTGAATCCTTGAAAACATTATTTTATTTCTATCTCATTGTACAAAAATAAACATGTCATGTACTACCTGGGATGAGCTTAAACTGAACACAAAGCAAACCGCGTATATGGAAATTTATCTGCATTCAGAATAAAATACGTTATGATTAATTAACTGCAACACAAAATAATATCAAAGGGTGCGAAATATTTTGCGGCTGGAAACAAAACATAGAAGGGAAATTAATTTAAAGGAGTACGATTTTAAAATAAAATAAACACTAATTAAATGTAATTCGTGACATAACATTTTGCCTTGGTTAAGATAATTTTCACTAGTTTTTCCATATGCAAACTTCGCTGTAATTACTGAATAATAAGATTATGAGTGCTATCTTTTTTTGTTGGTAATATACGCAACTCTAATAAATTTGTTCTTTTGCTATAATTTTTAACAATGTTAGTTTTCAGTGACTCTTAGGCTCAGTTATTGTTAAAAATTTGGCATGTGTGTACTTATGTAGATGGAACTTGAAACTCACTAGCTGTTTTATTAGTAAGAGTTGTCTTGGTATCAGCCACAATACTGTTTCGATATTTTTTTGTGCTCTTGAACAAAACATACACAGTAAACAAATTTATGATGAATATATGTGCAGTAATAATAAAATTAGAAATTTCACAGTCTCCAATTAATGAATCGGGTTGTTTTCTTTCAGCGCCAATAATCATTGTTAATGATGTTCATACTAGAACAGAGTTCTAACGCAATTATTTTATTTGAAAATTTGAGTGTCCACTTTCAAGATCCTCATAATAAGTAGAAGATATATACAAACGTTTTATCGCTCTGCATGTGTCTATAACTCCGCTTATTTCCTGAAACTTCATTTTTATTATTTAAATAATGTTGGCCATTAAATAATGATTTATAAATGTTACTTTATGAGTCTCGCGTCCTGGATTAGAATTTGACAGTATAACGGTTCAAGCCATCGTGATGTAGGTTTTCCAGTACTTCCCAAATCGCTTCAGGCAAGTGTCGGAATGCTTCCTTTGAAAATTGCTCACCCTATTTCATACGGCAGAGTTTTGTAATCCGAGGTTGTGCTCTGGCTTTATTGACACCGCAGGGTCGTTGGGGCGTTAAACTATAAATTTTCTTGCATCCATACTTCTTGCCATCTCAGTTTAGCGAAGTTCGATGAAGTGCTCCTACAGTGTGTCAATTCATATGTTACTGTTAGTAAATTGTACAAGTTGTACCCCTTCGGTTCCAACTGTTGTGAACACTCTTAAGTAACTTGTCAAACGATTTTTTTACACAAGTACCGTATTCGAGGGCGTAAAAGACGCAATTTTTTTTCCTACAAAAATTGGTCCAGAAACTGGATGCGTCTTATACGCCAGTTGCCAGTTAAAGTAGGTACATACAAGTTAGATTTCTTTTAAGGGATTTCAAAAAATGGTGTGAAATACGGGAAATAATGAATTAAGCGGGAAAATTTGCTTTAAGTTTCTCTATTACATTTTCGTAGTTTTTATTTGATATATCTACATAATATGTAGATATATATGTCAAGATCTTTATTATGTAGTAAAGGTTTTCTGAATTTTGTACTGTTTTTAGTACCAAGCGTAACTGAAACTGGTAACTTAATAGGAAGTAGACAATTATGATGTAATTTCATTCATCATAATCGTTTTTTTCCACAATTCTGTAACGGTGTCATTGATTATTTGAATAATGAAATGCTGCTCAAGTATTTGACCATGTCTCGCCTGACGATAAATTTATTCGTATTCTCAAGTGAAAATATGTACACAAGGAATTTTTTTTTTTTTTTTTTTTTTTTTTTTTTTTTTTTTTTTTTTTTTTTTTTTTTTTTTTTTGCACAGCTATTGCGTCTGACAGTTGTTGTAATTTTGAGGTTATAACATTCTGTGCCACATACAGTGTGCCGACCAATACCCAGACGCAAACCATTCATCATTGTCACAGTTTATGGAACATGACAAGAATACTTAAAAATTTGCGCTTCACAATAAATTCTCAAAACGCGTCCTTCTGAACACGAAAACCTTCCATTCGTCGTGCCAAATTCCCAAACCGATACTCAGCGCGATGTCTGATCGGATCAAATGTGTCAATGTCGTAAGCCTCTATGACGCTCTCGTGAAACATACGCGTCATAGTTGGCGAGCACTGTAAACAGCGATAGGCGAAATATCCGTTTAAATAAGCGCAAACTGTCAAGAAACTCGACTGCGTAAAGTTCGTAAACACTACCTGAAGACACTGCCTTACATATGCGATGTACCTGAACAAATGTGTTATAATGATGTTGCAATTGACGTATTAGGTGTGATTTATTTTTTTAAAAAGTGTCTTATTAGTGGTGTGTGTCTTATATACCGGTGCGTCTTATATGCTGGCAAATACGGCATGTTTCTGATAAGCTGAAACTGTGTAATTAATAAAACGAGATTTGTTTGGAAGCATGTTACATTTACTTGCTATCATCTATGCTGACTTGTCAGAGTAAAATATTAACTCATTCGTTAATCTACGTTTTTATGTCGGGGTTGTGTCTATATCAGTACGGCAGAGTCTGAAATAAATTATATCTCCATGTTTTTACGAATCTACTGTCACTCTTCTCAACAAAGTCAAAATTAGTAAACACCAAGCTGAGTTGCTTTAACAGTAAGAATGGATTATGTAACGCCAAATAAATGAAACTGTAACTTACACACTTGAACAATGTGATGCATCCGATTATGTGTACGTCTTTCGTTGTAACTGCAAGAGATAATCCGATTCGAGACAGATATTCGGTTTACTGATACTGCAAACAATTCATGATCTGACTACTAATATATTTAGCCTACCTGTGCGCAACGGTAACTACAATTTGATTGACTGCTCTTTACTAATGCGTCGCTACCAAGCTAAAAAATCTAACTACATACTCCGGAAGGTAGAATGGAAGCACAACTAACTACTCACAAAACAATGCCAAATAATTTACAAAATCTGACTTGTATAAGTTAACCTATAAAATTACTTAGTTGGTGAGTAACGTCACTGCAAACAGTGAAGATCTCTCTTCGTCTCAAGTGAAAATCTATATTTATGGCTGTTTCAAATATTTGTCTTATTTCGTAACACAGTAAAATTGATCCTTTCTGTAAAAAACATTGATATTCTATTCCTACCTGACAAAACTATTTTGGTTACAATAATGTTCGACAATAACACGAAAATTACATTATTTTAATCTTAAACCTTACACGCGAATACGTTGTAAGAAAGAAATTAAATTACATATCTGTCCTAGAGAATGTATCAATCAAGTCACAACAAAAATACGCGCCATTGCTAACAATAAAGAGTGAAATGTTTCCTTGTTCATCCTCTTCGGAAAATAAAGTTATTACTAAGAGCTCATTAAATCTCTTACAGGCAGATTAAAGCTGTGTGTCGGAACCAATATTCGAACCTAGGACTAGTGCCTTTCAAGTGCAAGCGCGCTAGAGACCTCATTGCTGTGCTTCCGTCATTACCTCCCGTCATACTTTCGAAACTTCATAGAAATTCTCTTGCGAACCTTGCAGGACTGAAGTAAGTAGACAAGGAAGCACTGTAAAACATCCCGAGGAAATACGCCAATCCTGTGGCTATACCTCATAAATGGTAAGTACCCAACATTGAACTAAATGGTTTAATGGAGGAGCTTCCATCTACACTACAGCAGTTTCGTGTTGATGACTGCTCCAGACACTCCTGACACCAAATGGATATTCCTCTTGAAGAAAAGTTCTCTTACCGCTTTGCTGAAGAATGTACATGTAAATGGTGAAGTTTTTCTAAAGAAGATGCACCAAGATACTGCCTTCCTCTCAGACAGGAAGATACACTCACCTGCTGATATGCTCCCATTGGACCATAAAGACGTCAGATTTCTTCTATACCAGGGCGGAGCGGCCGAGCGCATTGAGGCGCTATGTTCCGATGCGCGAGGTTGTTCCCCGTCGAGGATTCGAATCCCTCTCCACCTGGTGTAGGGATGTTAGTGGTGCCTTAATATATTTCATAAGTAGTTTGTAAGTTTAGGGACTGATGACCCCGCAGTTAAGTCCCGTAAGCTTTACAAACACTTGAACACACACTTCTTCTCTAGGCAGGTGTTTCGTCGCCTTAGTGAAGATTCGTTAATTGAAAAGAGGACAGTAGGAAAGTTACAGAACAAGTAGGCACAACTGTGATGAAATATGTATTTGTATAGATATGAAGAAATAGAGGTAGCTCTGTTGCATGTTAAATATTATGTCACAAATAAGACTATTTTGCCACGTAACCACCTTACTGTGGGTCACGGAATTACTGAAAATTGTCACGAAATAAGCAAATTTTATACAGGTACATTTGCAGTACCTAGAGAGAGGGGAGGGTGGTTGAATAAGTGAGAAAGTTGCTAGCCATTAAATTCGTAATATTATAAACAGATCAGGGGCTAAACGGCAGAGCTTACCTCACTATAAACTGAATGGTAAGAGTACCGAATGCTTCCACTCGCCCATCACTGTAACAGACGCGAACGGTCCTCAAAGTCAGACTTTACTAATAAGGCGGTAACTTCCGCCCTAGACTGTCCGCGAGGTGGATACTTCGAAGCTCTGCAACAGAATGGCAATTCTAAGCTGTTCGCACGGCACCGCAGTGTGCTTCCCCTGTTCAAAAGTAGTCCCTGTAGCCAACCTTACAAAATGTTCAAATGTTTGTAGATCTATCGGACCAAACTGCGTGGTCATCAGTCCATAGCTTGCAAACTACTTAAACCTAGGTAAACTAACCTAAGGGCAAACACACACACCCATGCCCCAGGGAGGACTCGAACCTCCACGAAGAGCAACCGCGCGCTCCCAAGCGAGACGCTTTAGACCGCTCGGCTACTCCAGCGCGGCCCAACCTTACAGGTAGGGGAGAGAAACCACTGAGGCAGCTTAGCCATTGCGGGCGTCACTGTGTCTCGGACACTCAGGTTGGGACACCTGTTCGGAGCGCGGGACAAACCGGTATGCTTCCGCCACGGCGTGGCTTCGGCTTGCTTTTCAATTTGACGGCTACAGGAAATTCTCCATTTTGAGCAATTTTTACATTAACCAAACGAGTAATATAGAAATTAGTCTGTCCCTTTCATTCGATTGTCCTCGAAGTAAGCAATCATTCTGTGAAGCTCCTTGGTTGGTGAAAATTAATAAAACGTACTAAATTAATTTATTTAATTTCGCTACTTTTTAATTAATGATCCGTCCTGTCTGTTATTGGTATCCAGAAGTTCGTAATTTTACTGGAAACTCGAATCTGTGGCCGGAATAACATAATTAATTTTGTTTTGCTCTGATTTCTTGTAATGCCAGAGCCGTTGCGGCCGTGCATTGTGCGCCCTAGTGCCAGAATGGCAGGATTTTATTCTCAGGATAGCGCACTAGCCGCGGCGGAGTGGCCGAATGCATTGAGGCGCTATGCTCCAATGCGTGAGCCCGTTCCCCGTCGAGGGTTTGAATTCCCCCCCCCCCCCTTAGGGCATGGATGTTTCAGCTGTCCTTAGTGTAAGTTAGTGTGTAAGTAGTTTGTAAGTTTAGGGACTATTGACCCGCAGTTAAATCCCGTAAGCTTAACAAACATTTCAACATTAGATAGCACACTTGAAAGGAAACTCAAAAACATGTTGGTTAAGTGTGATTCTTACCTTGTATTGGGTATGAGGCATAAAGGAAACAGCAATTACACAAAATATATTTATTAAACAAATAAAACATACATTATTCTTACTGCAAATAAAATGACTTGGCGAGTGTCGTCGGCAGCAGCGGTGAGACGTGCGGCGGTTAATGTATTTCACTGCGTCGGACGTGTACTCGGCGTATCTGCTTCTTTGTCACCGGTTAAACAGCGCCGACGGTCGACGCTTGTGCTCTTTCCGAACGTCATTAAACGGGCCGCAAATTCTGCGGAATGATCTCGGGGCGGTGCTGAGTAATTTTCCCCTTTTCTTCGTCCTCAAGTGATGTGTTTTGCTTCGACTAGAGCTAGTGACGTGGCGTGGAGGCGCTGCACCCTTGCCGTGGGATCGAATTATCGCTCTTTAGGCTGGACGTCTTTGGGGTTCCTTGGATGGAGATCTCAGGTGACTTTCAAGACCAAACCGCATCTTATCGTTCTGATCAGTCATCCTGGGAAAGTTCTGCTGTTCTTCTTGATCTCCTTGCTGAAAGCTGTTACTGGCGACCAGATTATTCCATCATTTTTCTTTAACTAAAACTGTCACTACCGACTGTATCAAACGCTAACTTCCGTTGCTGCTGCTGCTAATGCTGCTACTGCCATTACTGACGATCACTATCTCGGCGTATTCTTGGTCGTGATATTTATCTGTTGGACCTGGCTGGAGGTGAACGACTTCTGCCACGTTGTACAGCTTTTAGGAAGATAGATAGCCATGAACCACAGACATTGCCGAGGTGGGGTGGCTTGCATGCCTCAACGATGCAGATAGCCGTACCGTAGGTGCAACCACAGCGGAGGGGTATCTGTGGAGAGGCCAGACAAACGTGTGGTTCCTGAAGAGGGGCAGCACCCTTTTCAGTAGTTACAAGGGCAACAGACTAGACGATTGACTGAGCTGGCCTTGTAACATCAGCTAATGTGGCTTTGCCACACAGCTACTGCGAACGGCTGAAATCAAGGGGAAACTACAGCCTTTCTGTACGAAAATATGATGATGGCATCCTCTCGGGTAAAATATTCCGGAGGTAAAATAGTCCCCCATTCGGATCTCCGGGCGGGGACTACTCAGAACGATGTTGTCATCAGGAAAGACAATACTGGCATTCTACGGATCGGAGCGTGGAATGTTAGATCCCTTAATCGGGTAGGAAAATTAGAAAATTTAAAAAGGGAAATGAATAGGTTGAAGTTAGATATAGTGGGGATTAGTGAAGTTCGGTGGCAGGATGAACAGGATTTGTGGTCAAGTGAGTACAGGATTATAAATACAAAATCAGTTGGGGGTATCACAGGAGTAGGACTGATAATGAATAAGAAAATAGGAATGCGGGTAAACTACTATGAGCAGCACAGTGATCGCATTATCATTCTCAAGATAGATTCGAAGCCAACACCGACAACAGTAGTACAGGTTTATATGCCAACTAGCTCTGCCGATGATGAGGAGATCGAAGAAATATATGAGGAGCTAAAGGAAATTATTCAGACAGTTAAGGGAGAGGAAAACTTAATTGTGATGGGAGACTGGAATTCGGTAGTAGGAAAAGGAAGAGAAGGAAAAATAATAGGTGGATATGGACTGGGCAGGAGGAATGAAAGAGGTAGTCGCCTGGTAGAATTTTGCACGGAACATGATTTAATCGTAACAAACACGTGGTTTAAGAATCACAAAAGAAGGTTGTATACGTGGAAGAAACCAGGAAACACCGGAAGGTATCAGATAGATTTTATAATGGTAAGACATAGATTCCGGAACCAGGTTATAAACTGCAAGACATACCCAGGGGCAGATATAGAGTCTGACCATAACTTGTTAGTCATGAACTGTAGGCTGAAGCTGAAAAAACTGCAGAAAGGTAGGAAAATAAGGAGATAGATAAATTGAAGGAAAGTGAAGTTCTGGAGAATTTCAGAGGGAGATTTAGGCAACAATTGACAGAAACGGGGGGAAATAAAACAGTAGAAGAGGAATGGGTAGCATTGAGAGATGAAATAGTGAAGGCAGCAGAGGACAAAATAGGTAGAAAGGCAAGACCTAAAAAAATCCTTGGATATCACAGGAAATACTAAATTTAATTGACGAAAGGAGAAAATATAAAAATGCAGTAAATGAAACCGGCAAAATGAAGTACAGACGACTAAAAAATGAGATTGACAGGAAGTGCAAAATGGCTAAGCAGGAGTGGCTAGAAGCCAAATGCAAATCTTTAGAAGAATGTATAACAAGGGGAAAAGTAGACACCGCCTACAGGAAAATAGCTCTATGAATATCAAGAACACAGATGGAAAACCAGTTCTCAGCAAAGAAGGGAAAGCTGAAAGATGGAAAGAGTACATAGAGCAGCTCTATAAAGGAAATTAACTTAGAGACGATGTTGTAGGAAGGGAAGAGGAAGTAGATCAAGATGAAATAGGAGATACTATTCTGAGAGATGAATTTGACAGAGCCTTGAAAGACCTAGGTCGGAACAAGGCCCCAGGAGTAGATGACATACCCTCAGAGCTACTAAAGTCTCTGGGAGAGCCAGCCATGACAAGACTATTTGAACTGGTGAGTAAGATGTATGAGACAGGCGATATGCCCTCAGACTTTAAGAAAAATGTAATAATCCCCATTCCAAAGAAAGCAGGCGCAGACAGGTGTGAAAATTACAGAACCATCAGTTTGATAAGTCATGGTTGCAAAATTTTAACACGAATTATCTACAGGAGAATGGAAAAGCTGGTAGAAGCTGACCTCGGGGAAGATCAGTTTGGATTCAGGAGGAACGTAGGAACCCGGGAAGCAATACTCACTTTACGTCTTATCTTAGAAGATAGATTAAGGAAAGGCAAACCTACAATTTTAGCTTTTGTAGATTTGGAGAAAGCGTTTGACAATGTTGACTGGAATACACTCTTTCAAATTCTAAAGTCAGCAGTGGTAAAATACAGGGAAAAGAGAGTTATTTAGAACTTGTACAAAAGCCAGACCGCAGTTATTATACTCGAAGGACATGAAAGGGATGCATCAGTTGGGAAGGGAGTAAGACAGGGTTGTAGCCTTTCTCCGATGTTATTCAATTTGTACATCTGGCAGGCGGTAAAGGAAAGCAAGAAAAAATTTGGAATAGGGATTAAAGTTCAGGGGGAAGAAATAAAAACATTGCGTTTTGCTGATGACATTGTAATTCTGTCAGAGACAGCAAAGGATCTGGAAGAGCAGTTGAATGGAATGGACAGTGTGTTGAAGAGAGCATATAAAATGAACATTAACAATAGCAAAACAAAAATAATGGAATGCGGTCTTAGAAAATCAGGCGATGCTGAAGGAATTAGATTAGGTAACGAAACAATGAAGGTGGTAGATGAGTTTTGTTACTTAGGTAGTAAAATAACATGCGATGGTCGTAGTACAGAGGATATAAAATGCACAATGGCAATGGGAAGAAAAGCATTTTTGAAAAAGAGAAATTTGCTAACATCGAATATTAATTTAAGTGTAAGGAAGTCTTTTCTGAAGGCATTGTGTGGAGTGTTGCCTTGTACGGGAGTGAAACATGGACGATAAGCAGTGCGGACAGGAAGAGAATAGAGGCTTTTGAAATGTGGTGCTACACAAGAATGCTGAAGATTAGGTGGGTAGATCGCATAACTAATGAAGAGGTACTGAACAGAATTGGTGAGAAAAGGAATTTTTGGCATACCCTGACTAAAAGAAGGGATATTCTTAGACATCGGGGAATCGTAAATTTAGCATTGAAGGGAAGTGTGTGGGGTAAAAATCGCAGAGGGAGACCAAGAGACATGTATAGTAAGCAGATCCAAGTGGATGTGGTTTGCCGTTCTTATGAGGAGATGAAAAGGCTTGCTCAGGATAGAGTAGGGTGGAGAGCTGCATCAAACCAATCTCCGGACTGAAGACCATAACAACAACAGATAGTAACGTTGCTCAGGATGTCAATATATATACGGCCGTGCCGCAGTGGATACACCGATTCCTGTTTGATCACCGAAGTTAAGCTCTGTCGTGCTTGCCTAGCACTTGGCTTGTTGTCCGTCAGGGAACACGTGTGCTCGCGCTCTCCGGCTCGGCGGCGTGTTTACGTCTCGGCACCGGCCTCCTTGGCTTCGTGGGAGCGGTCTTCGCTTTGCTTTGCTGCGCTTTATACAATTTTATTAATTCGGTGAGTGAAATGGCATTCAATCCACTTCGAAATCGTACGGTGCAATGCACTTTTGATCGGAAGTCGTTACGGCCCACCGGTTTTGAAATACATTCATGGATTCGGGATACGCTTCGTTTGCGACGGGAAGTAGTACTAGGACTGCAAATTGACTTCTACTTGTATTCAATGTTTTTGAAATTGTCGGATGATGACGTTTGTGAAAAGGTTGTGTCCGAAAATGACGGGGTTCGGAAATTTAAACACGTGGATGGCTCTATTAGTGACGTCCGTGTGCAACACGCTGGGCAGGGAGTTCGTGACTTACGGGTGTTCAATGTACCTTTCGAATGTCCTAATTCAGTGATTGAAACTGCTTTACGTCCGTACGGTGATGTTGTTGCAAATGGTATTATCAATGAAAAGTGGTCGGATCCGTATTACTATCAAGTGGACAGCGGTGTTCGTACTGTGAAGGTCAACCTACGGAAACATATCCCGTCTTACTTGATTAGTGGTGGTAGTCGGGCGTTTGTTTCATACCCTGGACAACCGCAAACTTGTGGGATTTGTAATACGGTAGGACACCTTCGTGGTGACTGTCCAAACAAAGGTCGGCGCCCTGTGCAGTTGCCTCGGGAACCCACGGTCGTTGCCGGAGCACAGTCAGAACCGTTATTTAGTGACGTTGTGCAAGGGCTTGCTTCACCGCGTCCGGAGATGTCGGGAAATTGGTCAGTGGAGGTGGAGGCACCGGTTTTGAATCCTGTCCCACTTGTCGCATCTGTGAGTGAAGAACCCACCCCTGTTCAAGAATCGATGGAGGTTGTTTCGCAATCCGAGGTTCCGTTTGCTTCTCAGTCAGGTGATGGGGAATCGGAAGTAACGGACGCGAAAAAGAAGAGGAGGTGCCGCAACAAGACGTCGAAGGAAACGTCGCCTACGTCGACTTCTGACTCCGCAGTTTTCGCAAAACCCATCGGTGAACCCCGTAGGAGCGAACGCAAGGATGCGCGCAAAAGTCAGCGCTCTCCGAGTGTCGAAGTACAGACCTCGGGCAAGAGGAAGAGCGAGGACGAGGCGGCCGCGGTGTCTCAGCGCACGCGGCGGGCTTCGCACAGTGACGTCACGCGGGACTCGGGCTCGGCTAGCGCGGCAGCCGCCGGCCTGCCGGTCGTAAACATCACACCGATGGACTGGGCGCAGGATCAGCAGCGTGGCTTGGGGGCGGACCCCGCCCAGGAACTCTAGTTTTTCGTCGTCCCCTCTGAACCTTTGTATGTGTTCTATTGTGCACGGGAATGCTTTGCACGGTCACCACTGTCAATATTAACAAGATCGAGCGTGCACATAAACTTGAGTCCCTAATAGATTTTTTAACAGTTATTAAGGCTGATGTTGTCTTTTAACAAGAAGTGAAGACCGCTGAAGTTGACTTTGTACCAGGTTTTAATTCAATTTTAAACCTTGATCCAGAAACACTTTGTGGCACTGCAGTTTTAATTAACCATGTATGGGATTTTAGAAATGTTGTTAAACTACCGGATGGTCGAGGCATTGCGTGTACTGTAGAGGACGTGTTATTTGTCAGTGTCTATGCCCCGTCAGGCACAGATAACCGGCACGCACGTGATCATTTTTTTGCTGCCGACGTTTGCCCGTTGCCCACTGGACACAATAGCACCACGGTACTGGGCGGCGACTTTAATTGTGTAATTGATGACGCGGACCAGCAACCTCACCCGCACAAATGCTCGTCATTTCAGGCTTTAATTGACGATCTTAGTTTTGTGGACTCGTGGCGACAACTCCACCCTACTTACACGGAGTTTACGCACTTTTATGTGACGGGACAGAGCCGACTGGACCGTATTTATGTGACGAGAAACTGTGCGTCTAACATATTTAGTGTCGGCGCACAGCCCTTATCGTTTTCTGATCACAGTGCCTATACTTGCCGTGTTACGTTGCCACATTTAGTGAAATTAAAACAACCCGGACTTTGGCGGTTCAATGTCCAGCGTTTACAAGATGCTGTTCTTCAGGTGGAAATCGAGCAAACCTGGACTCAATGTTTAGAAAAGCGCGCAAACTATCGTACTGTAATAGGTTGGTGGACTAATAGTGCTAAACCCACACTGCGTAGTACTTTGCAAACTTACAGTGCAGAGAAGGCATTTTGGCGTCGAAAGACTGTTGAGTTTTATCTTCAGTACTTGAAGGATGCTGTCCGTGCAGATCTTCGTAATGCAAATGACTTTTTGCCACGGCTTAAGCGCATCAAGGCGGAACTTTTGTCGCTACAGTGAGCTCAGTCGGAACGTACAATCATCCGTAGTCAACCTGACGGCAATATCCCCGGTGAGGCACCATCTGTTTATCACATAACGCGGGAAATGAAACGCCGGAAGCAATGTCAGTTGTCTTTTTTGCAACCAAGTAGTGGAGAGCGTCTCACTACTAATGCTGCGATGTTGTCAGAGGCACATCGTTACTTTACCGCCCTATTTCAACGTGCAGACATAGACGATGCTGCGATTCACGCTCTTCTACAAGGCCTCCCACATCCTCTCGCGCGGGTGGATAGGATGGCTCTATACGAACGTTTCACAGCAGATGAGGTTCTTCATGCACTTAAAACAAGCGCCAGAGGCAAGGTTCCTGGGGCTGACGGTCTGCCTCCTGAATTCTATTTGCGTTTCTGGAATTTGTTGGGTGACACACTTACGGACATTGTCAATGAAATCGTTAACGGCGTTGCTGTTCCTGTAGCCTTTCTAGAGGGCGTCATTGTTTTGTTGCCGAAGGATGTTCGCAAATGTGACACAGCTCACCTGCGGCCGGTCACTCTTTTAAACGGAGACTATAAGTTGGTTGCTCGTTGTTTTGCTGCTCGCCTACGTACTGCTTTGACCAAGGTGATCATCGAATATCAGTGTTGTGCCGTTCCGGGCAGAACAATTTTCGATGCGTTACTCACATATAGGGACACCATTGCATTTGCTACGACAACACAAACGCCTTTAGCAGTGTTATCCGTTGACTTTGCTAAGGCATTTGATAAGGTGAACCATGAATATCTGCGGAAGGTGATGTTCAAACTTGGTTTTGGCACAAAATTTATTACCGCCAATATGCACCTACTGACAAATTCCACCTCACGAATAATGATCAATGGTTGTCTGTTAGACCAGGTGAAGCTACACAGTTCCGTGAAACAAGGCTGCCCCCTTTCTATGGGTTTGTTTGCCATCGCGTTGGACCCCCTCCTCCGAAAACTGACCTCCATGTGCCAGGGGATAACGGTGGGAGGCGCGCGGGTTGTGTGCCGCGCATACGCGGACGACCTCGGACTGTTCGTCAGCAGGTGGGACGACGTCGACGTGGCGTACTCGGTGCTGCAGCTGTATCGCCGTGCTTCAGGCTCCGACGTCAATCGACGCAAGACTGTGCTGCTTCCGATACGACCGTCCTCTGTGCAGATACGTAGACCTTGGTTTACGATCAGTGACAAGCATACCATCTTAGGTATTTCCTTTCAAGCCAACCTACAAAGGACGTCGTCTTACAACTGGCGTCTTCTACTTAACTCTTAGGGCTATAGCAAAGATGCATTCCCGTAGGTATCTCGTATTGGGACAAAAAGTGCTTCTCATTAATGGTTTCTTGTTGTCCAAGGCATGGTTTTTGGCGCAAGTTTTTCACCTACCTAAGGAAATAGGTAGAGCAATCGTGCAGGCAGTATATTGGTTGCTTTGGAGAGGAGAGATTTTCAAAGTCTCCCACGCGACCTGCACGTTGCCACAGGCAGA
Source organism: Locusta migratoria (assembly GCA_026315105.1). NCBI lineage: Eukaryota > Metazoa > Arthropoda > Insecta > Orthoptera > Acrididae > Locusta > Locusta migratoria. The sequence continues at coordinate 207,499,547 of CM048744.1, read as the reverse complement.
GGGAGGACTTGGACTGATCGACCTGCCGGCTAAGAGCGCCGCGCTGTTAGTACATCGAACACTTGCCGTCTGTGAGAAACACCCCCGCGGGCCTACGGCTGAGTTCTTCCGTATCCATCAACCGGAATCACAGGTCGCTCCACTTAACCCGATGGCAATTCCTTTCCGGTTAATGTATGTGCGACAATTTTTCATGCAGAAGAGTTATATTTCACCTGAATACTTCGAGCCACGCAATAGGACAGCAAAGAAATTTAATGAAGCTGTTAGAGGAAACCCGTCGCCTAACACGTTTGAAGTTCGGAACCCACGACGGTTGTGGATGATCGCGTGGCAGAACATCTCGGCCCGATATCTCTCCCCGCATGTCAAGGCTACCTGGTACAAGGTCGTCAATAGAACTGTCGCGACTAACGCTCGGCTGCACACGATAAAACATTCTCCGTCTGACCTGTGCGATACTTGCGGTGGAGTTGACACTGTGGAACACCGTGTCACGTGCCCCCGCTCCAAACTGACGTGGGATATTGCTCGTGAGATGTTGCGCATCGTCAATCGCAATACCGCTGATTGTTTTGATGCCACTAGAATACTGATTCCGGACTTCAACCCGTTCCCCGCAAGTAAACGGGCGGCCACTACCTGGATCGTCGCGCATGTGACGTATGCCATCTTTCATCTGGAACTTACCGATGCAACTCAATTCCTCATGTTTTTGTGGGAAAAACATCAGTATATTAGAGGACACATACATTATCAAGAGACTTTTCAAAATTTCATAAAAATATCTCTCACTACTGTTTTTCATAATCTTGTTAACGCTTCGTGGAGTTTGTGACGGAGTGACGAGGAGAAGATGAGGGAACCCTGGACTGTGCTGATACTTCGGATTTTGAAATTGCATTGTTGTTTAACTGTGACATTTGTTTGCTTTTCGTTTGTGATTCTAGAAATAGTTCGGAACTATCGGATGTCATCGTGTCTCCTCTAGATGGAGGATGCTTTTTATAAACTGTTTCGTGTGACTTGTTTGACACATGTAATCGGAATTCACTTGGAAGCTGTGGAATTGCAGATATGATCTAATTTTTAAGAAATTACATGCCGCGTCATTGTTCTGCAAGAGATAAATTTTTTTGCTCCATCCATGTTGTGTTTGTTGATGAAGACACTTTTGGTTTATCCGTTTAGTTGTTCGCTACAGTGAACATTAAATTTAATTGTTCATTATGTGGAGTGTTATACTGTAATTAGTTGAAAAGTACACGTCTTGCATGTAAAATTTCCGTTATGTTTGTGACAGCGGCGAAGAAAATTATCTCCTTTTCTTTTTTCACGATTAACCCTGTTCGGTAAAGAAACGAAACTGGCCACCTAGGACTGCCATTCCCAGAAGGGGAAAATGTCGTATTTCTTTGTTATTATCTTTCTAGTTTTGTGATTGTTTATTCAGTTACTACTATTTTTCCCCACCTCCCTTACCGGCAGTCAGCGGCACCATATGATAGCACTAGAAGCTCGCCGATGAAGGCAAACTTGGAGAGTGTAAGGCCGGGGTGTAGGGGAGAAGGGAGCTTCCCCGCCCCCCCCCCCCCCAAAAAAAAGTGCTGTTGGCAAGCGGGGTGCACTCAGCACTTGTCAGGCAAAGCTGAGGAGCTACTTGGTGGAGAAGTAGCGGCTTCGGTCACGAAGACTATCATAATGGCCGGGGGTGCGGGGCGCTGACCACGCCCCCCTCCATACCGCATCCGGTGACGCCTGCGGTAAGAGGATGACACGGCAGCCGGTCGGTACTCTTTGGCCCTCGCGGCCTTTATGGGGGCGGAGTTTAGTTTAGTTTAATTTTTAGGTTATTGGTTTCTGGTCACGTTGCCTTGCGAAGTAATAGCTGATCACGTTTGACAGTTCGTGGTTTCACGTGACGTGGTCGATCGACAGCTTCCTCGATCAAACAGTGTGTCGATTGATGTGCTCGCCTCTTAAATTATTAAACGTTTCTAAGTTTCCTGTGCTTGCTTCGAAAAAGTCGCCTCCACACGTGACGGGCACAGCGTGGCAATTTTGCGTCGCGGACTGGCGGGTAGCGGAGCAGAATGCCGCAGACAATTCATATGTGTGCTGCAATGCTCTACTGTGCACGCGCGCACGTCCATAAAAAAAAAAAAAAAAAAAAAAAAAAAAAAAAAAAAATTGAAAACCAGTAACGTCGCCGAATCAGAGCCGTGCACGACTGAAGCATTTCATTTGTTGAACCGGCAATTCTCGGAACCTGACGGTTGGTGGGCGGAGCGGAGCGGTGTGACGTCCGTAGCATACGCGCTGCCTCGTCACAAAATCTGTTTTGTTGGTGTAGCGCTATGCGGGGCAGCTCTGCGCATCCGATGTGGACGCAGATTTTACAGAAAAAAATAAAAATAAAAATTAAATCTTCTTCAGTCCCTCTCTGCAAATACCGTATCGTACATCCTGTAGGAGCGCTGAATTTCAGCTAATTAAGGCAGCCAAAGTTCACAAGTGTGTTATAGTTAAGTGGCATATTACGCCTATGCAGAGCGATTGAAAATTTGTGTAAACCACACTTACTTCAGCCAAGATCGCAAATTTATTTAATTTTCTGTTTTTTACCGGTTTCGATGGCCTATGTCATAATCTTCGGAAAAAAATATACGATATTCTCCTATTTTCAATAAAATAGTTACTCGAGAAAATGTAATACAAGAAAAAGAAGTCAAACGATTAAAATTGGCATCGCCAAAGTGGATCGTCATCTGCATTGCACCCATAAAAATTGTGTGTGTTCTTTCCATAAGTAAAAAGGAGACTCCTTGTTACTTATGGAATGAACACACAATTTTTAAGGATGCAATGCAGATGACGATCCACTTTGGCGATGCAAATTTTAAACGTTTGACAATGTTGTTTTTCTTATATTACATTCCACATTGAAAATAGGAGTGATAAAATTTTTCCTGAAGATGATGATATAGGTCATCGTAACTAGTAAGAAAAGGAAATTAAATACATTAGCGATCTTGGCTGAAGTAAGCGTGGTTTCACAAGTGTGTATCTTTTTATCAAAGAAAAATCAAATGTCCGGCTATAACGGCCGTAAACCGATTATACGGTGAAACGGTCGAGTGCTTTAAGGCGTCTTGCTGTGTATCACGTGGTTGCTCACCGTCAGAGCTTTGAGCCCTCCCTCGAGCATGGGTGGTGTCCTTGACATAAGTTAGTGTATGTAGTTTGTAAGCCTGATACCCAAAGAATTAAATACCTTACATTTACATACAATTGGACTTTTAAACGTTACCAGTTTAGACGTATAACTATAACTCAAATGCTGTATGTTAATCTCAATAAAACACAGAAATGGCTTCACTTATTTGAATTTTTATTTTTATTTTTATTATTTTTTTTTATGTTCGCTATAGTGCAGGGATGGGTAAGAAAAGTAAATACAATAGCCAACGTTGTAAATGAAAAATGGCATCGCTACTTCCCATTACGTATTTTCTGCTCTGTCAAATGGTTAGAATGTGATAAAACTTTGCACTCTAAGGGTACCGAACGACTCTGTCTACGTAGTAATTCTCACGTGCATGGCAGAGGGTATTTTACTTACAGACCAATCTACAATTTCATTCCCATCTTAATGAAATTTTCACATGTGACTTTCAAAACAAGAGAAAGATCACTTACTACATGTTTTCGTTCGGTGCATGGCGTAGGGTACCTTACTAAAATGTTTCTAATCTTATGGGACCAACCTATGTTGCTCATCAGTCTTTAGTATTACAAACTACTTAAACTAAGTTAAACTAACCTAAGGACAACACACACATCGATGCCCGAGGGAGGATACGAACCCCCGAAACGGGAGGCCGCGCGATCCGTAATATGACGCTCTAGACCGCTCAGCTACTCGGACACTGTTTGACTAATCACCATAAATTTTGCAGGTAATTTTTCATATGCGGGAAAGGGTGGGGATGAACAGAGTGGACAGGAAGAGATTGGAAGATTGTGAGGACGAATGACAGAGGTAGGTTATTGGATAGGTAGATAGAGGGGAAGAGGTAGATGACGTGGCAGACAGAGAGGAAGGGAGGAGATAGAGAGAGAAAGGGGTGGGGATGGGGAATACATGGACTAATTGTGTACTGAAGAAATACACGAGTAACGCCGGTTTCCCCAGGTGGGAAGACGAAGAGTAACAAATAGACACAGAGATGGGGAAGTGATGGACAAAGACGCTAACGAAATGGGAGTTGTATGGATATATCCAAATCCAATGAATACTTAGTACTGATGGGTTCATTACTGTGTACATACAGGGTGTCACATTTATCGTGATTACCCTAAATAACTGTTTGTCCAGATGCAAATAATAACGTTTGAGGCTCATGTTCCGTAGCTGTCAAGGAGGTATTTACCAGCATGACTGCCTTCTTTGTAGCTATTTATTATTATTATTATTACTATTTTACAAAGGCAGGAACAGCAGGAACGCATAGTTCTTGCTTGTAATTTTCTTAGCCGCCCACACTGGAAGCAGTAAAAAATTCCTTCATTCAACGAGTGCACCAGTGTATCGGTGTTCATGGTCACCACTTTGAGCAACTTTGAATATTCTAATCCTCGGCAATGGTACAGGAGACTCGAAGTCAGTTTTGTATTTCTATTTCAATTGGTTTTCATTTATTTTTGACAACTGTGGCAAGTGGAAGATTTCGTAAGCCCAAAGTTAATTTTATATTATGTAATTAAGAACGTTGTGTTCCAGTGAATGGTACACTGTGATATATTTTTGAAATGACCTGTAGGAGAGGAAATGAATTACCGAATAAAATATACAGGGTGCCAGTTAAAAAGTTTATATCTGAGTGAAAAGAAAACTACAAGAAGGTAATGCTTCTGACTGAAGTCCATGACACTAAATAACATTTGCTTTAAGCATATTCTATAATTTGCATCTGAACAGTTATTTAGACTACGATTATATATTTTTGACGACGTTACAGCGTCAATTTTTAATGAAATAAATCGCAATTTGCAATTACTTATGGCTTCACTGTACTAGGCTTAGATGTAATACCAATGTGCGGCGAATGAAAATTTGTGCCCGGCCGGGATTCGAACCTGACACAAATTTTTATTTGCCGCACATTGGTATTACATCTAAACATAGTACAGTGAAGCCATAAGTAATTGCAAATTGCGATTTATTTCATTAAAAATGAACGCTGTAACGTCATCAAAAATATATAATTGTAGCCTAAATAACTGTTCGTTCAGATGCAAATTACAGAATATGCTTAAATCAAATGTTGTTTAGTATCAGAGGACATCAGTCAGCCGGTCGCAGTGGCCGAGGGGACTGAGGCACTCCAGTCACGGTCTGCACGGCCACTACGGTCGGGGGTTCGAATCCCCCCTCAGGCATGGATATTTGTGCTGTCCTAGTTCGTAAGTAGTTCATAAGTAGTTTGTAAGTTTAGGGACTGATGACCCCGTAGTTAAGTCCCATAAGCTGTACAAACATTTAAACATTTTGAACATCAGTCAGCAGGATTACGTTCTTGTAGTTTTTCACTAAGATATAAACTTTTTAACTGGCACCCTGTATATTGAGGTGGGTTCACGTTTTCGTGACAAAACTAATGGGATCGTTATTTAGATGTACAGTCGGTGAATTCGCGAGACCCCTCGCCTAATCGCTATACACAACCGCAAAGTTCTGCTGCTTGGTGGGAAGTATATACAGCTAGGCAACACGATCGTACATACTGTCAATTACCCATCTGACACGAAATCTGAGAGGAGAAATGCTATCTTCCAGTATCGCAGCCAGTTGTAACAACACGCGTGCTTTCTATGCGACGTGAAGGCGACTTCGAAAACTGATTTTAGAAACTGCTTTACGTATTAGCCATAGCGTTTTAAGCTGTTCGCGACCGACAAATTCCTTTCCACATTTCTTTTCTTATAGTTTCAATGAACAAACACAGCAATTAGAATTGAGATGCTGCAGTCCGTGAATATTTTCGGACGTTACTGACACATGCAAATGGAAAAATTGCATGCATATCATAGAAGTAATTCAATTACATGAATGGATTTTGTTATGAGGCTTAGTGTTACATCATGGTGCATCATGTTCCGAGTATCGCTGACGGTTTCCACCCACCGCCTCGGTTGCGCTATAAAGACGACAACCGTTTGGCGCCGCAGATCACTGATGTTATTTCCGAGAGTGAAGGTATCGTGTCATTTCCACTGGTTCTCTTTCGGTTGATGTTGCAACTGCGATACCAGCACAAATTTAACAAACATAAGCCAGCTGTGTCACCACAAATTACAGTTCTCCTCAGATGTTTGGTACTTTTCCATACGCCTTGTCTTATTGAAATGCCTAATAGTAAGCATTCGACAACATATTGGGCTATTATAATAGTAGATATGATTATGTCAAATGAATGTGCAGAGAAGCAAACAAATGATAAAGATAAGCATGATAAAGATAAGCTTATTTATCTTGCCAAATGGCCAACTACTGAAAAACGAGCGACAGTTCGATTACTGACTATTTCACATTTTTCTTCTATTTTGAAATATGGCTCATTATGTTTCTCACGTAACACATGATAATTGCCGCGGTGGAGTAGCCGAGCGGTCTAAAGCGCCTCGCTGCGGAGCGCGCGGTTACTTGCCATGGAGGTTCGAGTCCTCCCTGGGGCATGGGCGTGTGTGTTTGTCCTTAGGTTTACCTAGGTTTAAGCAGTTTGTAAGCTACGGAATGATGAACACGCACTTTCGTCCGATCGATTTACAGACATTTGAACACATGATAATTGTGTAAAAATCTGTATCGCAATCATTGTGAGGAAATTATTATTCCGTAACCATGAAAATATATTGATAATATTGATAATACTATATGAAACATGTGCAACAGAGAATTGTGTTGCATCAAATGAATTTCTTTAAACTATCGTATCCAACACATAATTATATTTTTATTCCGTTTCTTTCAATAACGACGCAAAAGCTTCGTTTTTCGTGCAAGCAACATTAGGAATATAAAATCGCTGTGACATTCAAATCCGTAGTCGTTTAATATAATCCTGTTTCAATCCAGACAGTAGTACGACAACAACAATTCCGAATACTGGCGAGCTCGGTGTTCGCCACTTGGCTTCCCCATTGGTTAAAGAGATCTTTTGGTGTGAGTTGGTCACTGGCGAGTATCGAAGACGATATGTTTCGCATACTAATCAAAAATATAAACCCGCCAAACCACCCGCACCTAGTAATACATCATGCAGGAAGTAGACGTCTGAACAATCACCTTAGAATAAAGTCGGTCATCTATTCAAAGAAGCAGGCATTAATTTGATAATGCAAACAGCAAAAACAAACAGAATGAATAATTTGTAAAATCTCAAACCTAAGAGTCGACTTTTGGTTATTCTCCATCGTAGCAATTAGAGGAGTGAAGATTCTAAAGCTAATTCCTTGGTTTTAGAAGCCGCAGGCGTTTATTCTGTAGTAGGACAGCATTACACACCGGTGGGTTTCAGTTACTGTGCAGAATACAAAACCACGGTTTTTCGTCAAAAGCGTGCGTAGTTTCCTGCCACTTATGAATAGGTAGTATACCTATGTTCCTGCAGAGATTCGTTCAACGGCTATGCTATAGTATGTGTGGGTGGCGCCGGCATAAATGCGCAGATGGGTAACACGAGGTCCTAGGATCGATCTGACATCCGCAGCACTTTTAATTATTCACTCATTTTCACGAGTTTCAATCCGTATTTTTCACATACTTTACTTTTCTGCTCAGTAACAACTTTGGTGGCGAATGTAGTATCAAAAAGTATTAACTCTTCATTCAGCCAGTAGATATGATAACAAAAAGAAGTTTTGAATGAATGAACGAAATAGACAGTCTAGATAAATGCAGATAAATGCAACAGATCGTGTGAGTCATAGCGTAAGTTTTTCCACAGACAGATAATAAACGTTGGTTTCAGGGCACATATCGTATGGATTTATAAATATCAAACAAAATAGTAGTCACAATTTATTAGCTGAATTAAGTGCATACTGGAAAACGTTGCCTTTATGTGGGTTCAAAACTTGACAAGCACATACCACGAGTGTAATAGCTACAACGTCAATCTCCGAATGCGATTGTCTTGACAAAGGCTAATAATATCCCCTTAATCGTTTGCGTGTTGAAAGTCTCAACACTAGGGATCGGTGGATGGGTCTCACCTACTTGGCCCAATCTGTGCGAGAAGAAACACGAATATGAACCTTTCAAATTCCTACAATATCTCCCCTGTGTAGGCCATAGCAAAAGAGAAAACTCACGCCAAATGATCCAACTACAGACAGGTGCAATATCAGCTAATATTGAGGCTCACCATTGCTGATGACGGTGTTTTCGGTGTTGCGAAGTAGCTAAACGATTAGCTTTTGAATGAAACAGCACGGGTTTAAACCCGTCCCTTCCAAAATACTTTTCTTATATTAACCCTTGTAGTTTTAATTATCAATTATAAAAATTTCAATGCATAGTATATATATTTGGTATCGTTATAACTAATTTAATTAATATATCTTACTTTATCATTTAATTTTCATAAATCGATGAAGTATTAAATGAAAATAATATTTCAAAAATTGTAGCTCGTATTTATATGCCTAAGTTATTTTACATTCCTTAGGATGCTCATCGTCAAAGAAAATCTCCACACTATGCACTCTTTACCAAAGTATTTTAAGCGAGAAATTTTATCCGAAATATGCTTCGGTGCAAAGCATACTTTATTCAAGTTTTTAAGTAAATAACTTTTCACTGTTGATTTTTGTGTATATTATGTGTATGGATGGAAATAGTGGCACTGAACTGATGCTGTAAGATTGAATGTGTTTTAATTGAGACACGTCTCGACATCAACGTTCGTGGCACATTGAAAGTAAATTTAAATTTCATAAATAAAAGGTTTACATTGCGAGGGGTAATATGAAATGAACAAAAATGTAAGGAGTATCACCTTTGCACTCCAAGCACTTGTCCACTACGCTAGGCAGACTCCGCAAAGACTGGAAGTTAAAAAGCAGCTTATATATCACCTTTCGCCACCGTATTCGATTTCCTTTAGCCAACTCTGACGGGATATTTTGGGAATTTGAAAGGTTTGTCAACTTCCTTCTCGCAGGGTTTGAACAAAATCTTTTTAAACCATCCCGCAATCTACTCTGTCAGTCATAAACATTCTACAGTATAAACCGAAAGACAGAATCGTTGAGGAAATGTCTCCCCCCCCCCCCCCCCTCCACAGTCCTTGAGGGTTAAAATTCTAGGAGTAGGAACATCCTCATCCATGATCCACGGACTGAGACGCGATATTTTTGTGAAATTCAGTGTCCTGTTACAGCGACAGTCGTAAAAATTGTGTGAATAAAGTTTATGAAGTAGTTTCTGTTAATATTTATAAAGAAACTTTATGCTGTAGCTACGAATGTCTGATCTACGAAACAGTAACGAATCTAAATCATTAATGGGAATGTGTTTCTGACGGCATTTTCACTCGTGAGTGTTCTATAGTTCAAAGGCACATGCGGTAACTTGAGAGTAATTTTGCGAAAAATTTGTAACAAAAAGTGAGGGAGACGTATGTCGACCACGCTACTAAACACCCACATGCAAGGTCTTGGTATTCTGGGGTGTTCATTCTACTATCAATCGCTGTTTTATGTCCTCTGACTTTATTGAAAGCAGTACGGTTTTTTTATAAATGAAGCATGTCAAGTTACCAAAAAAAGGTGGTCTTAGTTTTGTCACCCCGATTTCTTTAATGAACAGTTTCATATTAACAACATACCTAACGCAAGAATTATTTATGAAACGTCTGAGACCAACTGAATAACAGTTGGTAAGATTTAGCTGTAGTAGATTGTCGTGTAAGGAAGTTTGTTTACACGCGCTAGCCGTGCTGTGAAGTGCCCAGTTTACTTCCGTTCAAACCTCTGGCCGGCCACAAGCACTGACTGGAGGACGAGACATTCGCTGCGATTGAGCAGAGGCATGCCTCGCCTCTTCTGGACTGCCCACTGATGTGTCTGAACGTGTCTTTTCTTAAATGGACTGTTTGCCTTATGATCCCTGTTATCCTGATACCGATCTCCGAATGAATTCTCGTCCTAGGTTATATTATTGCGCACTGAATTAAAAATTTTATTATTGGATGGTTTCAGATAGCCAGCCTGTTAGTTGCCATATTTAGCGGCAATTCTTACATTATTAAACAATAAGTCTATAATAACTTCTTTATATTTGAACATTAACATGTCGTGACGCTGAAAAAGGGTGTGTATGGTCTATTAAAATTGTATTCTGTTGAATGTGTAACACATTAACCTCTAAGGAACTATCAAATCATATCTCAATAATGATATGGCCGCGGAGGAATGGCCGAGCGCATTGAGGCGCTACGCTACGATGTGCGTGGCCGTTCCCCCTCGGGGGTTCGAATGCCCCCCTTGGGCATGGATGTTCCGTCTGCAATATAAGGTTGTTCATAAGTAGTTTGTAAGTTTAGGGACTGATGACCCCGCAGTTAAATCCCACAAACTTAACACAAAAAAAATAAAATAAAAAAAAAAAATAAAAAAAAAAAATAAAAAAAAAATTATGTCATGTCAGTTACGTATTGATTTGAACGTATGGTCTGTTTGTTGATTTTGAGGAGTCTTGTGAGTAGCACTATTATACTGTTACACATTAAACCATTATAAATAAATGAACGTCTTCTGCTAATACTGCTTCCGCAACATTTCGAAGCCTATTGGGTATTCTCCTTTCTTATGATATTGGTGTGGTGTCTGTTATTTCGGACATATCCGAAGTAACAGACACCATACCAATACAATTAATTACGATTCGCGAAGACTGCGTTTCTTCAATCACTTCACCGCATATGCGGTCATACGTTCGACCTCGCACGATATGGGCACTACAGCCATAGCGTGCAACTTGTGGAAGTTTGAGACAGACGCGGGGCGAGCACCGGTAGCCTCGTGGTTAAGTTCACCTCTGGCCCGAAGCGGGAGACACAGGTTCGATTCCCGTCCCGCTTCATATTTTCACTTATCGCCATTGTCTAATTTCAGTGCCCTAATTCAGCACTATCATTCCTTTCCTTCCTAATTATTATTCCTTTGTCTCGTTCATAAATAGTTGCCAGTTCTTGTTTCTTTTTCTTTGGACCTCCTTATCTGCTCTTCTAGGCTGAACTGAACTTCGCTCACAAATTACGCCTTCATCGGCGATCTTGTACTCTAAACTTTTTGCAGATGTTTAGATGTTTAAAATACAGTTCTGCACATCCATGTTTTATTATTACTATTATTGAATGTAGAAACTGAATAGTTCTTCTCACGGAAAAATAAATATTATTATTACGAATCCTGATGAAAATTAGTTTTATACGTACAGTTTAAACTTACAACTGTCCCTTAAAATAAAAGTAAATAACTATTCTTTATAAGAAATAAATTCTCTGTCTGCTTAAAAAACGAAGCAAATAAACAAGAAATCAAATCAAAATGTTCAAATGTTTGTAGAGCTTAAACTTACAACCTATTTATGAACTAGCTAATACTAAGGACGGCACAAATATCCATGCCCAAGGTGGAATTCGAACCCCCGACCGTAGTGGCAATGCAGACGCTGACTGGCGTGCCGCAGACCGCTCGGTCACTGCGGCTGGCCAAGAATCTCTACTAATACTGTTCAACATCCCGTATATCCTCCTTCATCCTCAAAGACGGCTCGAAGTCCGTCGGGCAGTGAACCCACAACTCTAATCACGTAACATGGCATTCAAGTAACTGATTCCAAGAGTATTGCCTCGGTTGGTTTCGCGCCAACACTGTTTCGACATGGCACGGTTTCACCTGCTTTCCACCCCCAGTATATTTTTAAAAACTAGACTAACGCAACAGCGTTCAGGTTTTATACTTTTAATGAGGACGTGAAGTTAAGCTTTCGATTGTTTTAAATTTAACGTGAACGCTGGGGAAGGCTAAATGGCAGATATGTTTTTCTAAGGAATTTTAGCACCTGATGATGTGTCTACAGGACGCGAAACAGGTAGTGCTTTTTTTAAATAAAGTTAATAACAGTCGAAGCGAATTTTGTTTCAAAATGTTCCAAGAATCCTGAATCACATGAGAAACCTGTTGGCGACTTGACAGTGAATGTCGTGCTTCACCAGTCAGCGTTACGTCTGCAGCCGTGGAGCGATGCCTACGAGAAAGACAGGCCCCGGCGCGCACGTCATCCGACGTAAGCAAAGCAGTCCTGAGCCGGCTAGCCGGCTAGCTAGTTGGCCGGCCGCTGTGAGGCGGTGGGCCGTGCCCCAGAAATCTGTAAGTTTAAACTCGACGCACAGACTAATTTTCATCAAGAATCGTAATATATATTTTTCCGAGAGAAGTAGTATCCATTTTCTAAATTTAATCAATCTCAAAAACAAATATGGTTGTGCAGAACTGTATTTAAAATATCTGCGAAAAGTTTAAATATAGAAGCACGCCGATGCAGGCGTAATTTGTGACGGACGTTCAGCCTAGAAGGGGATATAGAGAGGCCCAAACAAAAAGAAACGAGAATTTTCAAATAGTTATGAAGGAATATCAATGTAAAAGCAAATACACGACACCTGAGACGGTTTTTCTTCTCAAACATGTCAAAGACATTAAAGATAAAGGATAAGCACTGAATTAAAATTTGTAATGCGGTCGGGGATCGAACACAGACCTCCATGCTTACTAGTCTATTTCGCTGCGTTGAGAGCCTTGGCAGTCGTTCCAACTTTCTTTGGAACACAGAAGCTAAAGTAAAGTTTGTGACGTGGAGGCACCTTAATCGCTAGTGGTGCGATGGTCTAGTGGAGAGTAGTCTGCCTAGTAAGCAATTGTGTAGTAGGTGGCGGAATAAGGATTAGGGAGAAAAGGATCGATAGTGCTGCATTATGACATTGAAATTAAACAATGGCGACAAGTGAAAATGAGAAGCAGCCGGTAATCGAACCTGGGTCTCCAGCTTCGGGCCAGCGGTGAACATAACCACGTGGATCCCGGTGCTCGCTCCGCGTCCATCTCAAACTTCCAAAAGTAGCACGCTATGGCCGTAGCGCCCCTAAGTATAAAAAAGCATTGTGGACGAAGCCAGTTGGTCAGGAAGGGTGATGAAAGCAAAATAAATCTAAAAAAAAAAAAAAAAAAAAAAAAAAAATTAAACCGAAGTTAAACTCTTTATCACAACTATTGTTGATGGTAAGAAGCCATAAACGATATCAGAATTTTTTTTTCTTTCAGGTCGGAGGTTTTCCGAGTGTTTTTTTCTCGAAGTTGGTTGCAAAGCGCTTTGTACGATATATAGTAGTAATATTCCCGGTATATCGATAGTATAGAAGGTAATCATCACCAATTTTGGTCGTATGTAATGGAACTTACACAAAATTGCTTTTAAATTCGTTTTGAAGCCGTGTCCAAAACGCACTTCTGAAACAGCTAACAGACCATGACAAGAGGTTCAAAACTTATTGTATTTCTTGTCACACAAACAGCAAACTTTGTTAGACCATCAGATTTCCGACAGCTTAGTACTTTGCTTGCAGCGAAACCTATCGAAATTATTAAAATAAAATTTTAAAACCAACAAACAACCTCAATGTTCAAATCAATCTGTAACTGCCATGTCATCATTCAGAAATAATTTGAAAGCTACTTCGAGCTTAATGTGTTGCACATTCAACAGAATACATTTTTAGTAGAACACACACTCCTTTTTTAAAGCATCATAACTTGCTACTGTTCCAAGTTAAAACAAAGTTATTATACAATTGTTGTTTAGCAATGTAAGAAGTACCACTAAATATAGTAACTAACAGGACGTCTATCCGAAACCAACCAATAATATAGTTTTTAATTCAGTGCACGAGTATATAGACTAGGACGACAATCTATTAGCAGATCAGCATCAGGCAAACCAGACCTCATAAGGCACTGTCCGTATAAGAAAAGACAGGTCCGGCCACATCCGTGAGCAGTCGAGGAAAGGCGAGGCATTCCTCTACTCTGCTCAATCGCAGCGAATGTCTCGTGCTTGGGGCCGCAAGAGGTTTACGCGGAAGTAAACGTGGCACTCACAGCACGGCGAGCGCGTATAAACAAAGTTTCTTACTCGACAACCTACTCCAGCTAAGCCTTCCAAATGGTATTCAAATTGCCTCAGACGTTTCAAAAATGATTCTTGTATTAGGTGTGCCGGTAATACGAAACTGCTAAATAACAACTCAGGGTGTCATAACATCTGGCCACCTTTTCGTGGTAACTTGACATGCTTCACTTATTAAGAAGTCTGAGTGGTCAACATACGTATTCAACACGTTTTGTCCTAAATTTTTCGCAAAATTACTCTCCTGTTACCGCATGTGCGTTTCAACTGCAGAACACCTACGACTCAAAATACCGACAGAAACACGGTCGTATTAATTATTTAGAATCGTTGCTGTTTCGCAGATCTGGCATTCGTTGCTACTGCGGAAAGCTTCTTTATAAAGAGACAAACGACTCCATTCCCTTTATTCACACAATTTTTACGACTGTAGCTGTAAGAGGACCCTGAGTTTCGCATTCATAATTCATCTCCGTCCGTGGACCATAGGCGAGGATGTTCTCAGTCCTGGAATTTCATTCACAAGGAGGGGTTCGAACTTTCCCTCAAGGACTCCAACTTCATTCATTTTATACTGCATACTGTTTATGAATGACCAAAGTATATCGCGGGATGGGTTTCACCGATTTGGTTCAAACTCTGAGAGAAGAAGAAAGCAGACGAAACATTTCAAATTACCAAAAATATCTCGCGCGATTTGGCCAAAGGGAAAGCGAATAAGGTCGCAAACGTTTCTTACATAGAAATAGGTGTTATCTAAGCTGCTAAGGACGTCACAAATATCCATGCCCGAGGGGGATTCGAGCCCCCGAGCGTAGTGGCCGTGGAGACCGTGACTGGAACGCCTCAGTCCCGCGGCCACCTCGGCCGGCCAATAATAAAATTTTTAATTCAGTGCACAATAATATAACCAAGGACGAGAATCCATTAGGAGATCGGTATCAGGATAACAGGGATCATAAGGCAAACAGTCCATTTAAGAAATGACACGTTCAGACACATCAGTGGGCAGTCCAGAAGAGGCGAGGCATGCCTCTGCTCAATCGCAGCGAATGTCTCGTCCTCCAGTCAGTGCTTGTGGCCAGCCAGAGGTTTGAACGGAAGTAAACTGGGCACTTCACAGCACGGCTAGCGCGTGTAAACAAACTTCCTTACACGACAATCTACTACAGCTAAATCTTACCAACTGTTATTCAGTTGGTCTCAGACGTTTCATAAATAATTCTTGCGTTAGGTATGTTGTTAATATGAAACTGTTCATTAAAGAAATCAGGGTGACAGAACTAAGACCACCTTTTTTTGGTAACTTGACATGCTTCATTTATAAAAAAAAACCCGTACTGCTTTCAATAAAGTCAGAGGACACAAAACAGCGATTGATAGTAGAATGAACACCCCAGAATACCAAGACCTTGCATGTGGGTGTTTAGTAGCGTGGTCGACATACGTCTCCCTCACTTTTTGTTACAAATTTTTCGCAAAATTACTCTCAAGTTACCGCATGTGCCTTTGAACTATAGAACACTCACGAGTGAAAATGCCGTCAAAAACACATTCCCATTAATGAATTAGATTCGTTACTGTTTCGTGGATCAGGCATTCGTAGCTACAGCGTAAAGTTTCTTTATAAATATTAACAGAAACTACTTCATAAACTTTATTCACACAATTTTTATGACTGTCGCTGTAACAGGACACTGAATTTCACAAAAATATCGCGTCTCAGTCCGTGGATCATGGATGAGGATGTTCCTACTCCTAGAATTTTAACCCTCAAGGACTGTGGAGGGGGGGGGGGGAACATTTCCTCAACGATTCTGTCTTTCGGTTTATACTATAGAATGTTTATGACTGACAGAGTAGATTGCGGGATGGTTTAAAAAGATTTTGTTCAAACCCTGCGAGAAGGAAGTTGACAAACCTTTCAAATTCCCAAAATATCCCGTCAGAGTTGGCTAAAGGAAATCGAATACCGTGGCGAAAATTTCTCACGGACAAATGGGTGTATATAAGCTGCTTTTTAACTTCCAGTCTTTGAGGAGTGTAGTGGACAAGTGCTTGGAGTTCAAAGTTGGAAGTTAAGGTTCGATTACCCAGTACTCCTTACATTTTTGTTCATTTCATATTACCCCTCGCAATGTAAACTTTTTATTTATGAAATTTATATTTACTTAAACGTTTCAGTGTGCCACGAACGTTCAATCCTACAGCATCAGTTCAGTGCCACAATTCCCATCCATACACTTGGTATGCACAAAAAACAACAGTGAAAAGTTCTTTGCGGCCGCGGTGTCCGAGGGGACTGAGGCGTTCCAGTCACGGTCTGCACGGCCACTACGGTCGAGGGTTCAAATCCCCCCTCGGGCATGGATATTTGTGCCGTCTTTAGTATAAGGTAGTTGATAAGTAGTTTGTAAGTTTAGGGGCTGATGCCCCGTAGTTAAGTCCTATAAGCTTAACATACATTTGAACATTTTTGTTTGCATAGTGTGGAGATTTTCTTTGACGATGAACACCCTAAGGAATGTAATATAACTTAGGCATATAAATACGAGCTACAATTTTTGAAATATTATTTTCATTTAATACTTCATAGATTTATGAAAATTAAATGATAAAATAAGATATATTAATTAAATTAGTTATAACGATACCAAATATATATACTATGCATTGAAATTTTTATAATCGATAATTAAAACTACAAGGGTTAATATAAGAAAATAATTTTGGAAGGGACGGGTTGCAAACCCGTGCTGTTTCATTCAAAAGCTAATCGTTTAGCTACTTCGCAACACCGAAAACACCGTCATCAGCAATGGTGAGCCTCAATATTAGCTGATATTGCACCTGTCTGTAGTTGGATCATTTGGCGTGAGTTTTCTCTTTTGCTATGGCCTACACAGTGGAGATATTGTAGGAATTTGAAAGGTTCATATTCGTGTTTCTTCTCGCACAGATTGGACCAAGTAGGTGAGACCCATCCACCGATCCCTAGTGTTGAGACTTTCAACACGCAAACGATTAAGGGGATATTATTAGCCATTGTCAAGACAATCGCATTCGGAGATTGACGTTGTAGCTATTACACTCGTGGTATGTGCTTGTCAAGTTTTGAACCCACTTAAAGGCAACGTTTTCCAGTATGCACTTATTTCAGCTAATAAATTGTGACTACTATTTTGTTTGATATTTATAAATCCATACGATATGTGCCCTGAAACCAACGTTTATTATCTGTCTGTGGAAAAACTTACGCTATGACTGACACGATCTGTTGCATTTTTCTGGTGGCAGTGTCAATCTGCTCAGAACATCTGACGCAAATAGACTGTCTATTTCGTTCATTCATTGAAAACTTTTTTTTTTATCATATCAACTGGCTGAATGAAGAGTTAATACTTTTTGATACTACATTCGCCACCAAAGTTGTTACTGAGCAGAAAAGTAAAGTATATGAAAAATGCGGATTGAAACTCGTGAAAATGAGTGAATAATTAAAAGTGCTGCGGATGTCTGATCGATCCTAGGACCTCGTGTTACGCATCTGCGCATTTATGCCGGCGCCACCCACACATACTATAGCATAGCCGTTGAACGAATCTCTGCAGGAACATAGGTATACTACCTATTCATAAGTGGCAGGAAACTACGCACGCTTTTGACGAAAAACCGTGGTTTTGTATTCTGTACAGTAACTGAAACCCACCGGTGTGTAATGCTGTCCTACTACAGAATAAACGCCTGCGGCTTCTAAAACCAAGGAATTAGCTTTAGAATCTTCACTCCTCTAATTGCAACGATGGAGAATCACCAAAAGTCGACTCTTAGGTTTGAGATTTTACAAATTATTCATTTTGCTTGTTTTTGCTGTTTGCATTATCAAATTAATGCCTGCTTCTTTGAATAGATGACCGACTTCATTCTAAGGTGATTGTTCAGACGTCTACTTCCTGCATGATGTATTACTAGGTGCGGGTGGTTTGGCGGGTTTATATTTTTGATTAGTATGCGAAACATATCGTCTTCGATACTCGCCAGTGACCAACTCACACCAAAAGATCTCTTTAACCTCAGGGGAAGCCAAGTGGCGAACACCGAGCTCGCCAGTATTCGGAATTGTTGTTGTCGTACTACTGTCTGGATTGAAACAGGATTATATTAAACGACTACGGATTTGAATGTCACAGCGATTTAATATTCCTATTGTTGCTTGCACGAAAAACGAAGCTTTTGCGTCGTTATTGAAAGAATCGGAATAAAAATACAATTATGTGTTGGATACGATAGTTTAAAGAAATTCATTTGATGCAACACAATTCTCTGTTGCACATGTTTCATATAGTATTATCAATATATTTTCATGGTTACGGAATAATAATTTCCTCACAATGATTGCGATACAGATTGTTACTCAATTATCATGTGTTCAAATGTCTGTAAATCTATCGGACGAAAGTGCGTGTTCATCAGTCCGTCAGTAATCGAACTGTCGCTCGTTGATCAGTAGGTGGCCATTTGGCGAGATAAATAAGCTATCTTTATCATTTGTTTGCTTCTCTGCACATTCATTTGACATAATCGTATCTAGTATTATAATAGCGCAATATGTTGTCGAATGCTTACTATTAGGCATTTCAATAAGACAAGGCGTATGGAAAAGTACCAAACATCTGAGTAGAACTGTAACAAAGCTGGCTTATGTTTGTTAAATTTGTGCTGGTATCTCAGTTGCAACGTCAACCGAAAGAGAACCAATGGAAATGACACGATACCTTCACTCTCGGAAATACCATCAGTGATCTGCGGCGCCAAACGGTTGTCGTCTTTATAGCGCAACCCAGGCGGTGGGTGGAAACCGTCAGCGATACTCGGAACATGATGCACCATGATGTAACACTAAGCTTCATAACAAAGTCAATTCATGTAATTGAATTAATTCTATGATATGCATGCAATGTTTCCATTTGAATGTGTCAGTAACGTCCGAAAATATTCACGGACTGCAGCATCTCAATTCTAATTGCTGTCCTTGTTCATTGAAACTATAAGAAAAGAAATGTGGAAAGGAATTTGTCGGTCGCGAACAGCTTAAAACGCTATTGCTAATACGTAAAGCAGTTTCTAAAATTAGTTTTCGAAGTCGCCTTCACATCGCATAGAAAGCACGCGTGTTGTTACAACTGGCTGCGATACTGGAAGATAGCATTTCTCCTTTCAGATTTCGTGTCAGATGGGTAATCGACAGTATGTACGATCGTGTTTCCTAGCTGTATATACTTCCCACCAAGCAGCAGAACTTTGCGGTTGTGTATAGCGATTAGGCGAGGGGCTCGCGAATTCTGTCACCGACTGTACCGACACATAATTGCAATATGAGATTAATTTTTCTATGCACTCTTTCATAGTCAGCAGCGGTCCTTTCTTGTTGCAGGATCTAAAAGGAGCTGTTTTCAAGTAAGGTTTTGAAACATTTTCTCTAAAACGCTGGCAAAGCTGTTCTGTTCGTATATGAAGCATACTGGGAGGTTCGGCAGACGAGATTACAGGCTTGTGTTCTCAACCGAAGTCGTTTCGACAGCAGAACTCGTTTCTCGTAGACGGGCAGCTGTCAGCAGCAGCTGTTGAGTTTCATCAAGGCAACACATGCTGCCGACAACCTACCCACGTATCACGAGCGTAGTTTCTCTCCGCTCTTGTTGTGTCAAATACGTGACGTCAGCGAAGAGTGCTTCTTACTAAGAAAAACCCAACAAAAGGCAGACAGGCAGTCTCTCTCTCTTTCTCTCTCTCTGTCTCTCATCTCATACACACACACACACACACACACACACACACACACACACACACACACATGGCACAACACACACACACACACACACACACACACACACTGTCTCACAAGCTAACACGCGAAGAGGCAAATCCAGGAAAGAGCTGCATCTGGACTGAAACGCCTGACGTTTATTTATCGACATACCCGGAATCGATGCACCTCGCGAAAGAGCCATTCCTCTGCGTGCCTACTAATGGAGCTAATGCATTTAGCGTGTTACCATGCGCTCTCTCAGGTGTGGCAGGAGAAGTTGCGAGTAAGTGGCTAAACGTAATTTTCGTCAAACGTGCCTTTCTATTTCAACCTTTTCTCTGTCTTACTTTCTTCATACGTTGCCCAGCGCAGGAGAGCAGAAACTGTCCCGTCTAGAGTTAGCGATGACTAACAATATTGTTTTTATTCCGTTAATAAATGATTACCAAGCTACTATATAAAGTAGAGTGTCCGTATATTTGTACGTGTTACATACAAATCTACAGTTTTGTTACAATCTTTATCAAATTTTGTACACGTAAGCTTCAATCCATGTGGACGGTCGCCGTAAGTGTAAGTATCACATACGATATATAGTTCACGAGATATGACGTCATAAGCAATGAGATGCGCGAAAAACTGCTCCATTTACCGACAATGATGCTCATTTTCACCTAAACCACTGGACCGATTTAAACCAAATTTGGTACACATATTACTTATCGTGAGGTAATAATTCCTACAGGGATAAGAATCACATACGATACATGGTTGAGAAGATATGACGTCATAAACAATAGAAATCGCAAGAAACTGCCACATAATCCGGCGAGACTTTAAAAATACTCTGTATGAGAATGAGAGTACTTAGCGACTTGGAACAAACTTTCAACGTAACTACAAACCTTTATGAAACTTTTTCTCGCTGACAACCATACCAAAATGATGAAAGGAAAAAAGTTTCTCGCTTACTACTTTTCCGCTGTTCATGGACTAAAACTACGGCATTCGATATGACGTTGAAATTTATTATTTGTACATCACAAATTTTAGCTGCAGGAAACTTTACATGCAGTATACACACATATACAAGAATGTACCTCCTAAACTGTATCACAGTCCTACACGTAGTTCATGAGATATGAGCACATAAACACTAATGTTCATGGAAAAGTGCCCCTTGCCGCAGAAAGTTATAATCTATAACTTCTTTACTACTAACTGCATTCCCAAGAGATTTTAAAAATATACAGCCCTTATATAAATGAATATATACCTGAAAAATGGTAGGAATACATAAATAAATACCCGGGCATCGACGGGTTTTCAGCTAGTGGTGTTAAATTGCCTTGCTTAAACGGTATATTTATAATTCCTAATGTGTGAATTTTTTTATGTGTTTGTCAGTTTACTAGGTTGAATTAGTAAATAGGCCGCAAACTAAGGCAGACACCCCAGTACTGCGCACTTTGCTGGGGCATTTCTCTACCAATACGACACATACGACTTGTAGGTTTCAGCAGTTTAAGAAACCAAATGAAGTTACAGCTCAAGAGCGTCACTTATTGGATGCTTACGCTGCCACAAAATTCCAACATCTGGGCCTTTTAAGCCTTCTCGTATGATGGGACGAGTGTTTAAACTTACATGTGAAGTCAGCTTAAAAGTAAAGCAATTTTCAGGCTTGTAAACGCAGTACTTCCATGCCTGTCTCACTTTGCGATTTATTTACTGATTCACCCTCGATAAACTTAAGTGTCTACATAACCTTTTTTATGTTAAAGACATTATTTATAGATCTGAAGCATTGAATTAAAATTTGTGGTGCTTCAGATCTATAAATAATTTCTTTGACATATTTGAGACGTAAATCCGTCTCAGGGATTATTTATTCGAATTAATTTATATTTATATCACCATACTAGGATTGTTCCACCATGTCCATTGCTGAGGTGCTATTCCGCTGCATGGAGAGCCTTGGCAGTAGTGGCAATTATCTTTGGAACAAAGAAGCTGAATTAAAAATTTGTGTTGTGGAGGGAAATCGTACATAGACTATTCCGAGGCGCCTTAATCGGTAGTGGTGTGGTAGTCTAACGGTTAAGACGTCTGCCTAGTAAGCATGGAGGTCCGGGTTCGATTCCCTCGCACCACAAATTTTAATTCAATGCTTCAGATCTATAAATAATGTCTTTGACATATTTGAGACGTAAATCCGTCTCAGGTATTATTCGAATTAATTTTTTTAATGTTGCTGATCGCTAACATTAATTAATTGTTGGTAAAACTTTTGAGGAGTAGATTACGATTGATGTCATCTTTTTGTTTGTATCAGTTGCAACGTGCTTATTTGATGGGCAATAAGGAATTTGGCTCCGAAAATAGATCGGTTACTCATATTTGTAAGAAGCGTGGTACTATAGGCGAACGATATACGGTAACATTAATACCGTTATCTCCAAGACAAGACACAAGAGACGACATCTGTTGAATTGCAAGTTTGTCTGGTCCGCAATGATGTCCGACAAGAATATCTCATTCATATACGAGGATTGGTACTTTAATACTGGCAACACTGCTACTATTGTCCTTGATGGCACACGTTCTTGACATACCTACCTAAGCTCCGAGAAATGGACTCGCCCGTCCCACGTCACGGGCGTGCTCAGAATCGAAGGAAATACAGGCACTTGTCAGCGAGCGGTCTAACGAAACGGTGTCCCTATGTTTTCGAAACAGGAACAACTGAGTTGGATCAAGATTCAATGCACCTTCGAACGAGAAATGTTTCATCACGACGGGCTCCACATGAAATGACGGAAATGCAGTAATGGATGCGTTACGACGCTTGGGGTGCTATGAGCGCGAAGGAGAGTTTTTATTACGCCGTATTGTAACTCTTGATGAGACATGGGCTTCATCGTACGAGACAAAACTGAAATGCCAATCCGTGTAATAGCGTCATTATTGGTCGCCGCAAAGTCGAAAATGAGTTCCCCAGTATGGTGAAAGTTGTGGTGATTCTCATGTTCGACTAATATGATGTTATCCTAACGCTTTACGTTCCTGCTCAGCACACCGTCAGTACATAGTATCACTGTTCGTTTTATGAGCATGACCGGCGACCAGCTTTACGAAAGAAGCGGCAACACTTTCTGCGCAACCCACCCATCATTTTGCCCGACAATGCGCGGGCGCATACAGCGCAAGCTGTGGCTGGTCTGTTCGGTCGATGGGACTGGGAAGTACTGTACTAAACACCATACTCCCCAGTCTCAAGTCCTTGTGAATTTGATTCCGAAGATCAAGTAACTGCTTCGTGTGATTCGCTTCAGAAGTGAGGGGTTTGGCGCAAGAAGGAGGCAGCTCCACTTTTTGGCACTACTGACTTGAACATACTATCACATACAAAGAAAAGCCCCTTAGTTTCATGCAAGAAAGAGGCAGCTCCATCCACTAGTTTCAGAAAAATCCAACAGATCGTTCATCGATTCCCAGAACCGGCCCACAGCTTTGTGCCATGAGACAGAGCGTTCGGTAATATATAAAAGTGTTTGAGGAAGATGCAAAGAGTTTTCTTTATTAGAAGAAACAGCCCCAAATTTCATGTCACTGAAGTGGAGCAGAAATTTATTTTCAAATTTGTTGACAGGTTAAAGATATTTTATTTATTTATTTATTTATTTATTTATTTTTTTTTTTTTTTTGGTAGAGGACCTTTACGTGTCATTTTAGAACAAGAAAAGAGAAAAATATTTAATCACTTAGTACAAAATGTTACTCTGTTAACAGCCATAGATCGCCAGAGGGATTGTTCATTGCAGTGCGATCGTAGAGGTGACTGTCTTCGATAATGCGCGAATGTGCAACGGAGGACCTGCAACATACCTCATAACAATGGACCACTTTGTCTCCTCCCGTTATGAGACTCCCGTTTAAAGGCCAAAAGCTTAAAGTTGTCAAAGAGCGGGCCAGAAAGTATGTTGGGCAAAAACAAATGTTGTTTTACGACTAGTTGACGTCAGAGGCTTTAAACCATCCTGAGGAGACTGAACGGGAGCTATAAGACTGAAGAAGAACTGTAGAATTAATGTATTACGCCAATAATGTTGTATTTTCTTTATTAATAAAAGTTTTTTAAACTGAAATATGGTTAATTATGAAGAAAATCGTCTTACGAACAGTTTTCATTCACATTGGAGAAAAACGAAGGAAGTTACAAAATTCAAAACTCTATTGCACGTACCTGAGTGCATGCATTTGTGTGCATTCTCGTCAGTAGTATTAGATAACCCATACCCTAAGAGAAGGTTGACAACTTTTTCTTTTGTTGAAAACTGAATTTTTAAAAGTGGAGCTGCCTCCTTCTTACACTAAAACCTTCAACTGTTCCCGAGATTCGACAGGCAGTAGATCACTCGATTCGCACCATCAAGAGGACAGGCTCTGTCTTCCTTGTCGCTGGCAACGGGTTCAATACAACGCTGGTGACTGCTGTAAAGGAAAGTAACAGGTGTAAACATGTAACGATTTTTCATCGGTTGTGAATAAATAGTTGTCACTATTTATGTTACAACCCCGTACAAGTGATTCCGAAATCTTTGCAAAAGATGTTGTTGGTAGCCGCAAAACCCGCGTACATTCTGCGCTGCCTGGCTCTTTCCACAGTCCACGAAAGCAGACATTCTGGTCAAAGGAGAGGCAGTTTTAAATAAGAGATCATGGATGATAAAGGTGGACTTATATAAATTACACTAATACAAAAATCGCAAACAGCTCAAGTGAGATCTTACAAACAAACAAATTGAACAATTGAAGAACTCAGGTCCGATATACATGATGGTTGAATAGTTATAAGCACACAGATCTTAATTAGCCGATGAGCAGTGAAACAACTAGCAACCGTCACGAGCAGCGTGGTTTCAATCAACGACTCAAGACTGCTACACGAGACGTGGTGAGTTTTTTTGTTTCAGGGGAACGAAGTAACTGGCTGAAAATTGTCCACAGCGGATGACCATTCTATGCTGCAGCTGTGATTCGCAGTCGTTTGACCAACGTTTCCGCACGTGCTGTATACACTGCTAAATGAGCTGCCATCTCTACAATTAGGGTGATGGCTGTGAAAGCAAGCCTGGCTCAGGGAGTGCTGATAAGGGAATGGCCAGGAGTAAGGTACGAAATGTCATCTCTGTTTTCAGGGAGTTGCATAATGGAATAGGAATTTAAGCACGCTTCAGTTTTTTAAGTTAGAACTGTGTATAATGCTACCGTCAGCACTGGATTTCCCAAGACTCAAAGCGGACTCTCTTTAAATGTGTATGTATGGATTTTATACTGCTTTCTACGTTCCACAAAAATGTCACTGTATCCTAATTTTTAAGCAAATTGGCCGATTAACGTTACATTGAGCTGAAAGCTGAAAGGTTTCTAAAGTTCATGCAGATCATTCTTTGCTCCGTCGAATATATTCTTATGTCTGCCTCTAAAACTTTGCGCTAACATGTTGCCCAGTAACAAATCTTCAAAAACCAGCAACGAACGCATGACAGATCAGTGACAATATCGATGTGTACTGCCTTTGTCTGATGCTTGTTAGTAGAATTCTTCGATGCAAGAAACGTAGACGCTCGTCCATTACTCTTAACTTTATTATGTGATTCTTAGGAGGATGGATCATGGGATGCTTTGACTGAATGAACCCTTTGAGAGTTCCAACATTCCGCCTACGCTGAACAACTGTTCTTCTTCCAGAATTGATTTGATGAAGCATTTAAAGTAAACTTATTTTAATTGATTCAACTGATGGTTCTTGTTGAAACATTGAATAACACTAAGAGAAACAATTTCTAGTTTGTTTCACAGACTTCATTGGTTCAGTACGACCTAGGTTTCGGGTCATAAGCCCATTTTTCTAATACTTAACTCATTAAAGGTCGCAAAGATGATAACTAACCAAAGGTAAAAATGACATAAACTGGTTTAATTCTAAAATTAAACAAGCAGCCCTTACGTATAGCATGACCGACACTATTGACATAATTATGATCTCCACTTTTCGTCAGGACTGGTTCAATTCTACACAACCAGGCCTCACGAAAAGTGGAGTGTCTAAGATCATATGTTAAGAGTGTCAGTCATGCTATATTGAGTTTACTGGAGGTTAATCTGCACTAGACTCAAAGAACAGCACAGAAACTGGAGATTAAGGACGGAAGGTTCATCTTTTGCAAAACAGTGCTTAAATGAAAATCAAAAATACATTAGATGCAGAAATAGTACACACACAGGAAAAGGGTGCAAGACTGACCCAGTAAGAAATATTAGAAATTAAAAGACAGATGTATCTATTCCCACAGCTACCACGGAATGAGCAGGCTCAGTTAAATTATTGCCCCCTTTTGGATTGTGTTTGATATGATTTTAAATGCTACACTTGCGCATAATTTCTTTCCGATATATGTTCTTGTTGTTGTAAATGCTGTGCTATTTTATTTGGTAATCCATTGCAACTTTGTCAAAATTGTCATAAAGATTATCTGTACGTTTAATTCATGAATAGATAGTTTGAGTTTATGTCATGGTTAACTTTGGTTGGTTATAATCTTCGAAATCAGTAATGAGTTATGTACTAGAAAATGGGCTTGTAACCCGACAAATAGGTCGTACAACATTAATAAAGTTTATGAAACGGGGTTAAAAAGTGTTTATTTTAGTGTAACATATTTTAACACTTGGTAGTTAGTAATATCTGGCACTTCTTATTTAACTAGTTTGATTATTATTCGTGTGGAGGAATAAATTTGTGTTCAATGTAATAGTCGTCTTCTGTAGTACAATCAAAGTACAAAAATGTCAAATGTTGCTCTCATAAAAAAGAGATTATAGATCTATCAGGGTCGCAAATTAAGGGTCGCATATCTGTCTGTATAGTTAAAATTTACGGACTTTGATTAATATGAAGTTGTCAAACTTTTATGTTCAACAAGAACATGTGATTTAAATTAACAGTACTAAGATTAGCATAAAAGAAATTCACATAATCAGTGGTTTTATTTCAGTTAGTTGCGTAATTTCAGATTTAATATGTAAGATTTTTAGTAAAAGAAAAAAGTATGTTCTTAGAGACTTATTTTTGATTGCAGTGAACAGAACGATTACTATCCCAACAATTTTGAAATTTTCCATTTATTCTCAGTATCAATTCTGTTCACTTTAAAGTGTCCTGTAATTCGTCTTTCACATCGCTGGCGATAGCAATCTCATCAGCGAATCTTACAATTGCTACCCATTTTCCTTTCTTTTTCACCGACTCTTCAACATTTATTTGATGTGCGTCATTTTACTTAGCCGATGACTATGACTGAGCCCAGAAGAGCCGAGGTTTAGTGTGGTAGTCTAAATATCATTTTAAGAAACAACAGTGCAAATGTACTTATAAGTTTTGAAATCAAGAACGCAAATTGAAGAAACGGAGAAATGGGATGGGTGATAGAATGAGCAATGATAAAGAAATGGAGAGGTGTGAACTGTAATATATAAAGAGAAAATTCTTCATTGTGTTCCTCATTATATTATTGTAATTGATAAAAGGAAGCATAATACCATATCTTCACTGTTGACGTACGAATGAGACAAATTGAATGAAGGAAGGAAGACTAGGAGAACCGTCTCACCGATAACATACTCACCAAAGATGGAGTAGACCTACAAGCTGACTGAGGCTAATGGCGCTCTTTAATATATGACGGTAATCGCGATTGCCGTTACATCACAACAGCAGTATGTGAACTGACAGAAGAGCTGGAGACATAGGTAGATTCAAATGTTCAAATGTTTGTAGAGCTTATGGGACTTAACCACGGGGTCATCAGTCCCTAAACTTACAAACTACTTATGAACTACATTATAGTAATGATGGCACAAACATCTATGCCCACTACCGTCTATACCATAGGGGCAAAAGAGGCACTGGCCCAGGGCCCCCAGCCTGACGGAAGCCCCGAGAAACTCGTTCCTTTCTCCTAGGCAGTGACTTTTTTTTTAAGTGAATTTTTGTTGCAATTGTTTAAAGACCCAGAAATTGTGACTAAACGTGTCATATAAGCTGTGGCGAGTGCCTTGGTTTGCTGTCTGCGTGCAAAATCGTATTTATTATTTCGGCCCTTAGCTGCAGAACACAAAGCGACAAACATTTTAGTTTCCTTTCACAGTTAAATCAAATCGATTCTGAACAGTTGGAAAACAGGTGCACAAAATTTGCAGAATCTTATCATCCAGATAAGCTGGATGAGCTCATAACAAAATGTTTTCATTCAAAACAATATTTGAAAAACATTCGAAATGAATCTCCAGAGCTAAGTATATTATCCTTACATTCTTTAATAAAAGCAGACAAAACAGAAGAAACCTTTCCGAATGTAGAAGTTGTTACCTGGATATTTCTTTGTCTAATGGTAACCAACTGCAGTGGAGAGCGATCATTTTCTCAGTTAAAGAGAACTACTTACTAATTTGTCAATCATGTGCATAGAAAGTGACTTCCTTCAGCAGTTGGACTTTGAGAACATAATAGAAGATTTTGTATTTTAGAAATACCGTAAGAAACCTTTAACAGAAACCTAAGTCCAATTTGCAAAACAGTAATCATTAGTATATTATTTGTGAATTTTTAACCATGCTAACCAATATATTAACTAAACAAATGTACATCATTCTGATAAGTTCATTCAAAGGAAAATTCTGTTTTGTTGTAGAGTCCCCTGATCTGTGTGCCAGTTATCTGCATAGAAAGCGACATACTTCAAAAATTGTACATATTGTATTCTGAAAATCTTTGACGAAATCATTAATTTCAGTGAATGACTAATTTGTGGAACTAATCATTAGTATTTGGTTTGTATATTTTAACCAATTAAGTCGCTAAATAAATGTACACTATTCTGATGCACGGGTTGCAGTGGCCGAGTCACAGTCTGCACCGCCGCTACGGTCGGGGTTCAAATCCCTCCTCGGGCATGGATGTTTCTGTCGTATTTAGTATAAGGTAGTTTATAAGTAATTTGTAAGTTTAGGGGATTATGACCCCGCAGTTAAGTCCCTTAAGCTTAACAAACATTTGAACATTCTGATGCATTCATTTAGTTTGTTTTAAGGGCCCCAAAACACTGAGTGCCCAAGGGCTGCTGCATGGCTTAAGACGGCCCTGTCTATGCCCGAGGGGGGATTCAAACCCCCGACGGGGAACGGCCTCTCGCATCGTAGCACAGCGCCTTTATGCGCTCGGCCGTTCCGCCGCGGCATAGGTAGATTCCAACTACATTAAATCATGTTCAGAGATGTCGAAATTAGCATGTCGGATTGTGAGGCATAGCCAGGAGCATTACAGACACAGGTAAAAAATCAGGAATGACCAAGATTAAACTGAAGTTTCAAATAATCGTCTAGAAAAATTGATTTAGAGTTTGTATACAATATTAGAGCTCTGAAAAACTGCAATTCACAGCTATTATAGAGTGGGTGTAGTATATACTATTACAGACTTTTGTAAATATGCTATTCACAAACTTTCGAAGACAGCAATAGCATATGTGAGAACTATCGCATAACCCTTTTTCTCAGCATCTAAGCTATTGAGCAGAATATAAACAAGTATCTAAAAGTTTCGGTCTGTTACAAGACTGTGAAGTTCCGCATCAGAAATAGTGAAGGCTGCAAATAGAGCTGAACTTATGCATGATAATGGGAGCAAGAATGAAGAAAAATCCATAAATGGTGTAGGAATTGTCGAGCTAGAAAAAATATTCCACGGAGGAAAATAGTGCGAGATGTTAGGAACTTTGTGAAAATAACAATACGTTGTAGGAAAGACGGGTAGTTCAAAATACAAAATGTACAAGAATGAGGAGTCAATAAACAGACTGTAAAACCAAGGACGAAGTACGCGGAATAGAAATCGTAGAAGTCAGGATGTTACGTCTGCGTCTACAGCCATACTCAGAAAACAACCTAACGGTGTGTGGCCGTGGGTACTTCGCTTATCATTATCAATTTCTCCTATTCCAGTTTGGTTTGGTTCTTGGGAAAAGTGATTTCCTGCATGCATTCGTGTGGGCTCTAATCTCTCTGATATCATCCTTGTGGTCACTTCGCGAGATATACTTAGAAGGAAGCAATATACCGGTTGACTCTTCATGAAACGCCTCTCTCTGTACTTGGACACAGAACGCCTCTCTTGCAGCGTCTGCTAAAAGAGTTTCCTAATCATCTGTGTGATGCTGCGGCGCTTGCTAAATGAGCCCGTAACGAAGTGTGCTGTTTCTGTCATCTCACACTGATGAGCAATACACAAGCGTTCGCCTAACGAGAGTTTCGCAAACCACTTCCTTTGTAGACGGACTACACTCCCTGATGATTCTTCCAATGAAGTTCAGTCGTCTGCCTTACCCAAGATTGAATTTATATGGTACTTCCATTTCAAATAGCCCCTTATCTCCACTCCCAGATATTTTATGGAAGTAACTGCTTCCAGTGTTTGTCCTGCTATAGGGTATGTTATATAATAAAGGATTTTATATTGAGTCTCAATTGGCAATCCTCCTGCATTTCGCTGCCCTTTTGCAGTGTTGCGACCTCTCGATAAACTACAGCATCATCTGCAAAATGCTTCGTTCAATTTCCGATATTATCTACGATGTCATTTATGTATATTGACCCTCGCCGCCTACTGTACAATTCATACATCGAATAAAGTGACAGAAGTAATAACAACAGAGGGATAAAAATTTAACGAGAAGATTTGTCGACGACACTGTCAAGAAGTATTACTCAATTTGTATAGTAGAAGAAAATAGTCTAATGAGTACCGAATATGGATTGATAGTAAACCCAAATAAGGTGAAAGTAATGATAAATGTCATATATGAAAATAATGACAAACTTTACATCAAAATTGGTGATGAGCAAAAAGACTTAGTGACCTATGCTACCTCAGTGTCTACTTGGTTCAAACGAACCAGTTTGTGCGAATGTACGCTACGAGCACAGCATTCAATGATAGTGAATTGTGGAGAGATGTAAAACTTATACCGAAGAGAATCTTAGAATATCAAATGTGGTGCTTCAGGATGTTGCACATTATTTGGTTTCAGAAGATAACGAAAGAAGATGTTTCCGGCAGAATCTGCACAGAAATGTACATATCGAAAACACTGGTTGGAAGGCAGAGGATGATAGCACATAATGGAATATCCTCCGTAGTATTAGAGGAGGCTTTGGAGGAGAGAAACTGTAGTTGGAGGACAGAGTTTGGAGTACATCCAACAAATAGTTGACGACCAAATGATCTGGTTGGCATAAAGATCAAGAATGTAATAAATCAGAAATTTGGTTACGAACAGATTAGGAAGAGGGCCGACAGTGTCATTTATAAGGCACTCATCCTTGAGCAATTTAAGATATTAATAGAACATCTAAGATCCTTGGTTGTCGTTCTTGAACCTCGTTCTTCCAAGTAGGAGTCAGTACGTTAACGACTGCGTCACCTCACTTAATTTTTCATTTGCAATTCTGACAACTACACTGGTGTAAATATGAATTAGTACACTCTCTTAGATCTTTCCATTTCACTGAAGCTTTATTGTTGAAACAGTGCATATGAATCAAATGATCTGGTTACATTTTCATACCCGTAGCTTAAGCGATATTAAGATACAAAGCCTCGATCCACGCGAAAAATAACCACATTATTACGACGGTGCAGCTTTCAAGGACGGTAATGCGGGTGCTGTGTCTGAAAGTGAGGATGATTGTTCTGTAACGCTGCGTCGACATTATGATCATTAGAGGCGGATTTAATTCTCTAATTGTTTTGGTGGCGATGAGAAGGGAAACTGATCATGCCCTTCGAAAGGTGCCATTCCGAAATTTGCCAGGAGTGATTTATGAAAATCATGGAACACCTAAATCTGGATAGCTGGGGGTGGATTTTAACCACGTCCTCCGGAATGCGAGTCCATTCGATCGTACAGATGGCGAATACTTCCTTAGAATACCTTATTCCCCGTCTACTCGACCTGCTCACATAGTTCCGCCTAAGTTTTGGGTTAACGATTCGCCCAAGTGTCGTCCCATCACATCGCATACATGAGCGATTTTAGATGCTTACTGAAATCGTGCTGTCTAGGTAAGTTGCTGCTGTCTTGCAGAGCACGTTGAGTTCCACGTTAGACTGTGGGCGAACATATTCCTCCTAGAATAAGACATCCCTTTCCTCTTGCAGTGATGGCAAAAATACTCGTGTTACAACAGTGTACCTGTACCGAAAGCTTGTTAATGTTCCTTCCACAAAAACGAAAGGTGCATAAAAGATATAGCTTATCGCACCCCAAACCATAACTGGTATGGTGTAACTAGTGAGTTGTGGATGAATGGACGCTATGATACAACTCTCCCCGGTCATTGTCGTATCCAAAACTAACAATCACTTGCATATATCAGAATATATTTTGATCACTGAAGCCCTCTGCCGGCACCAGTCAGGCCGTGCACGTCTGTTCTATGGCATGAGTGGACGATGCGCTAGAGGTGTGCTTACCAATAGTCCTTCAGCTAGTGACCGCCTGGCAACGGTGGTGAGACTTCTGGACTCAAAAACCCTCCCTTCTGTGTTGTTGTAACTTTACGATCTGTCAATATGACGCTCTTCATGGACGTCAGTGCTGCGTGGACGTCCAGAACTTCTACGTGTGGGACAACGTCCATGTGACCATTGGAACCATCGGCACCAAACGTTTGTGCCATTTATCATAAAGGACCATCCCACCGCTTTGAAGGTCACAGTTTTACACCTCAATTCGCTTAGTTGGCGCCTGCGCCTCCATGGCATATGGCCTATTTGCTTCACACGTTGATATACGAAGCGCGTTTGAAAAGTCCGTGCAAAGTCCCAAAGATGGCACTACCGACGCGTATGGAGATCATGTTTAGTAGTAGCGTCTTTGGAAAGAACGCACACCAAGTTCCAGTCGTATTGATCTATTTCTTTGTGTTTGGCATTCGTGTGAATCCAAGCAGCCGGCCGCGGTGGCCGAGGTGACTGAGGCGCTCCAGTCACGGTCAGCACGGCCACTACGGTCGGGGGTTCGAATGCCCCCTCGGGCATGGATATTTGTGCCGTCCTAGTTTGTAAGTAGTTCATAAGTAGTTTGTAAGTTTAGGGACTGATGACCCCGTAGTTAAGTCCCATAAGCTTAACAAACATTTGAACATTTGATTTGAATCCAAGCAGTCGAGTGACTGGCAGAGAATAGACGAAAAAGAATTTCGTGTGGTGATGAAACATTATGAAAGGCAAAACGCCTCAGGTGACTAAAGCTGAATAAACATCATGGTCACTCTGTACCATCGATTAGAACAGTCTCTAAGTGGTTTCAAAATTTTCGGAGTGGACATATGTTCACAAGTGTCGCTGAACGTTCAGGATGCTCTGTGGAGATAAGTCATTGATAAAATCCATGATATGGTGATGGATGACAGAAGAGTTACGATGCATGAGATTGCTAGTGCAGTGGGCATCTCGAATGAACGGATACATAATATTTCGCATACACAATTGAACAAGAGAAAGCTATCCGCAAGATGAGCGTCGCGATTGCTCACGCTTGACCAAAAACGGAATCATATGAAGTGTTGCAAGGAAGGTTTGCAGCTGTTCAGGAAGAATCCGCAGAACTTGAAGCGTCGTTTCGTCACTGGGGATGAAACATGGATACCCTACTGTACTCCTGAGACCAAAGAACAATCTAAATAATGGATTACCAAGGGAGAATCTGCACCAAAAAATGCGAAGACCAGTCCTTAGGCTGGAAAGGTTGTTGCGACGGTCTTTTTGGATTCGCAATGGAAAATCCTCATCGACTCTCTGGAACAGGGCAAAACTTTTACAGGTGCATATTATTCGCCGTTATTGTACCGTTTGAAAACCGAGCTGCAAAAAGGACGCCGGCGATTGGCCTACAAAGAAGTCATTTTCCATCACACACCTCAGCGGTTATGATTATTATTGGAAATAGTATTCGAACTCGGTTTATATCCCACTTATTCTCCAGACTTGACCCATCGGACCACTATTTGTTCCCCAATTTGAAGAAATAGCTGGCGGGACGAAGATTTCATTCAGACGAAGCGGTGATTGAAGTAACTAATAGCTATTTTGCAGTCTTGGACAATTCCTATTATTCGGAAGACATCAACATATTAGAACAGCGTTGGACAAAGTTTATAAGTGTAAAAGGAGACTACGTCGAAAAATAAAAATGGTTTCCCCCAAACACGTTGGTAGTTTTTATTTCTGCACGCAATTTTCGAACGCCCCTCGTATCAAGCCTTTTGACTGTAATCATTCTAGATTGTAGTGTACACCCTTACGACAACTACAGTAGTCACTATGCTAACTGTAGAAATTGTTACCACCATATTTACTATTCCCTAGGTGGAACCTGCCGACATAGAATAAAAAGCGATTTCATCTTTTCATGTGTACTAATTTTTTTGATCCGGTAGTGTAAGTATTTCACCATTAGTACAACCATTCGAAGGATTCGAAGGATTCATAGTTCAGACCACCGTTTATCGTATACATAGAAAAAAATCAATGATATCAACTAAGTGGTTTCGGCTTTATGGTCACGCACTTGGCTCGTCTTACTTTATTTCAGAGCTGAAACGAATCCGCGGCTTCCTTGTTTGTAGGCAGCGTGTCAGGTGCTCATAGATGGCGGTCAGCTCACCAGCTGTGCTCGTGTAAACAAGTCAGATGGTGACGACACCTTCCGAGCGCCATTGAAGGCCGTAGGTGAGCGGAAGCTATTTGGTGGGCACACACGTCACCGGGGCCTACACGGCGGATGCCGGCCAGGATGCGTTATTTCCGAAGGGACGCAACAGGAGGATGCGCGACGGGCCACTAGCGCTGCGGGTGGCGGGACCGCGTTCAATATCCGACCTGTCAATCACACTGAAGGTTTTCGATAATCAGCATTCAAGACAATTATCGAAAATTCCGTTAGCAGTAATGAGTAACGGTGTGGTTTTCCTCTTCCCATCCCAGAGTGCCTCACTGCAGAAATTGGCAAAAACAATTTTTACATGGGTGAAATCATGAACAGATTTCATCCTAATTGATGTTTCCTTCAACTCAGCGAACTTATTTCCGAAGAATGTATGGCTAACATTATTTTTATGCAATTCATTTCGTTTTACCATTGTCAAGGCGTATCTGTTACTTTCTTGAAATTAATGAGGAGGTGTTTGGTAACCGTTACGTGCCTCCCTAAGGAGGCACGTAACCCGTCTCTAAAAGTTAAAATTAAATAATAACATGTTAAAATGTGGTAGTGTGTCTGTTCTACCACCTATAAAGGTCATTTACCTTTAAAACTCTTCATTTTTGTTGAATCGGTATTCTAACTTGCCGAATCAGAAGACTACTGAAGAATACGTCACTCGAGAAACAATAATGTACCGGGTGATCAAAAAGTCAGTATAACTTTGAAAACTTAACAAATTACGGAATAATGTAGATAGAGAGGTAAAAATCTACACACTTGCTTGGAATCACATGCAGGATGGCGCTCCATCCCATATTGCTAGACGCATGAAAGATCTCTTGCGCGCGTCGTTTGATGATGATCGTGTGCGAAGCCACAACTTTCGCCATGTTGGCTTCCCAGGTCCCCAGACCTCAGTCCGTGCGATTATTGGCTTTGAGGTACCTGAAGTGATATCTCTAGGGATGCTAAAAGACAATATCCGACGCCAATGCCTCACCATAACTGTGACATGCTTTACAGTGCTGTTCACATTATTCCTCCACTACAGCTATTTTTGAGGAATGTTGCAGAACATATTGAGCATTTCCTGTAAAGAAAATCATATTTGCTTTGTCTTAATTTGTTGTGCTAATTATTGCTTTTCTGATCAGATGAAGCGCCATGAGTCGGACATTTCATGAACTTTTTTTTTTGTTTTTTGGTTCTAATAAAACCCCATGTCATTCCAAGCATGTGTGTCAATTTTTACCTCTCTTTCTACATTATTCCGTTATTTATTAAGTTTTCATGTTTATACTGACTATTGATCACTCGGTACAAGCGGACAGTTGTGATCAGCAGATTCGCAAGAGTCCATAAATGAGATGAATGTAGCACAAAGGAACGGAACAGTTCATGTCAAATATGTTGAAAATATTTTCACAGTTGCCCTCGATATCTGACATTTGTTCTGCACCTAGAGAACATACAACGTACCGTGTCCATATTTTAGTCTTGTCAAGTGCAAGTTATGTTCCATTCCGTAACGCTTTAACCTCTGTATTAAATCTCCAAATTTACATTTCTTCAGAATAAAGAAATAATACTGTGAAACGCCGACAGGGAACATATTATGTTCCAATAATAACTCAGTAAGTAATGGTTATGCTGTTTTAATATACATTAGTAATTTTTTTAGTTTAAGTAGTTTGTAAGCTACGGACTGATGACCACGTAGTTTGGTCTGATAGATTTACAGACATTTGAACATTTGAATATTTTTTATTCGTAAAACGCTACAACGACACAGAACAAAATGGGCTACGGATAATTGTCCTCAAACTTATTAGAAATAATCAAGTTTCGAAACGTATTCCAAACCAACCAGTCTTTATTGCTTCTAGAAATCCGAAAAGACAAGATAAATTTGTGGGCAATATGATAAGAACTGAACTGGGGAACTGTTTACTCATAGGAAGATATGACCATTTCAGGTGCAAATTGCGATAGTTAACGTTACTGGAGTGTTTTATAATTGAAGATTGCTCCTCTCTGACGACATTTATCGGATCACATTTTGGGGAACCAGATGCCTCGGTTCTCATTCCACGCGTCTCACCATATTTATTCTTGCATGGAAATATTTTCGCACTTATTTCAGAGAGAACACTTTGTATTATTTTATCCACCCTCACATCGTAGTGAAGTTTTCATGCGCAGCACTTAATCTCATTACCTCTATCTCGCTTCCGCACTCTCCATTTCACGCGTTGGAAATTTCTGATGTCTGTTTCTCCTATTGTCCTCATCCCTATACCTCCACTTTTCTTAAAAATGTCTCTTTCTCTGCCAGTTTTGTCGTCTCTGAGATACTATTTTTGTCCCATACTCTTGCTATTATATTACAATGTTACTTTTTTCTCTAACCCTCTGCTGATGGGCTCATCATTGTATCGCCTCTACACGTAGCCCCGGCGGAGTGGCCGAGCGTATTAAGGCGCTATGCTCCGATGCGCGAGACCATTCTCCGTCAGGCGTTCGAATCCTCCCTCTGGCATGGATGTTTGTGTTGTCCGTAGTATGAGGTAGTTTATAAATAGTTTGTACGTTTAGGGACTGATGACCCCGCAGTTAAGTCACATAAGCTTAACATATTTTGTTCTCTACACGTGTCTTTGAGGGCCATTTGCTCAGACTTGCAAATTTTTGTTGATTGCGTCTGGGTGATTCAGGTCATGTGTGCTCCCCACTCTTATTTTTTATTACCATTCGCTACTATCTCCATTTACTTTTCTCGCTGTTAATGTCTCTCTCTCTCTTCAGGTTATGTATGTTTCCTATTGATATTTTTCATTACCCTTTTCTATCATCTCCATTTACGTTTCTCGCTGTTAATGTCTTCCTCTCTTCAGGTTATGTATGTTCCCCAGTCATATTTTTCATTCCCACTATCTATTATCTCCATTTACGTTTCTCGATGTTAATGTCTCTCTCTCTGTCTTCAGGTTACGTATGTTCCCCACTCATATCTTTCATTACCAAACTCTTCTACTCCATTTACGTTTCTCGCAGTTAATGTCCCTCTCCGACAGTCTGTTCTCCCCTTCTGTCGTACTGGCAGTATATTTTATCCCTTCCACCGTCACTGTCTGCTATATTTACATGTCAGAATTTTTGGTGAGGAAGGCGGAAGGCGAACTGAGGTATCTTGTTTCTCACCTTAGCCTGTCTTTTTAACAGAAACATGTTTTCCTTTTTGTTCTCCGACATGAGCAATTTTAATCTCGTTCCCTTTTTTTTATTTCATTAGGAAGTGAAAATGAAAAATCGTGTAAGTCAGTATAGATTTGACTATTTCTTTGTATGATTAGACACTTTTATATACAGGGTATGACTAATAATAAAAATTAATTCAGTCATATATTCAGAGAAGATATCAGACTATATCATGAAAAAAATTCGCTCTTTTCACATAATAGTTTTCTAACAATGGAATTACAAGTATTTCGTAAAGGCCATAAAGTTCGATTAGACCAAGACTTTCTTCTTCCGTGCAGTTTCTTCCACCGGATATGAAACCAGTATCTCTAGAACGCAATGAGATATAATTGTTATTCTTTCAATTTAAAAATATCGATATCGCCTCTGAAATTCATACGACCTATTGATCTACAGTCATTATGGATTCAGAAAGTATCGTTCTTGTGAAACCTAGCTAGATCTTTACTCACATGATGTGATGCTATCGACAAGTGATTTCAAATAGAGTCAGTTTATGTAGATTTCCGGAAGGCTTTTGACACTGTACGTGAGAAACGTCTTCTAATCAAACTGCGTGCCTATGAAATATCGCCGCGGTTGTGTGATTGGATTCGTGATTCCCTGTCAGAGAGGACACAGTACGTCGTGACTGGCGGTAAGTCATTGAGTAGAACAAAACTGATATCTGCGTTCCCCAGAGAAGTGTTATAGGTCCCTTACTGTTCCTCATTATTAAAGTCACCAGAAGATCAAAAGCAACTGAAAAATTATTTAGACAGTAATTTTTATCTAAGATATGTGGTAACAGGTGTAACATTCTTTTAAAAAATCATATTGCCAACCATTGGCTGTTTTTTTATATTTATAACTTCGCCGTTTTCGGTTATGAACTATAATTAGAAAAGTAATTTAAACAAACTGATTATCCATGTCATTCAATAAACGATACGTGAAATTTTACCTGACGTTTGGTCTTGAAGATAAATAATCGGTTTGTTTAATTTAGTTTTCTGATTGTGGTTTATGTCCGAAACCGGAAACGTTACAAATACAATAAATAGCTGATGGTTGGAAACATGCATTTCTTAAAATGATTCAGATAAGATATATGCATGGTGCAAAAATTGGCAATTGCCCGTTAATAATGACACGTGTGAAGTCATCCATACGAACACCTTAAATTGGAAAGTACCCATCGAAAATATTGTAGGGATGGCGAACAAAAAACTACGTTTCATTGGCAGAACAGAAGATGCAACCGTTCTACTAAACAAACTGCTTCCACAACACTTGTGCGCCCTATTTTGGAGGACTGCTGAGGATTGTGGGATCCCCTCCAGGTGGGACTGACTGACGATTTAGAGAACAGAAAAGGGCAGCTCGTTTTATATTATCGCGATATTGAGGAGAGAGTGTCACGGAAATGATGCACGAGATCATTAAACTAAAGGCGTCATTTGTTACGGCGATACATATTTGTGAAATATCTTTCACCAACTTTCTTCTTCCGAATGCTAACATACATTGATAGCACCCACCTACTGTAAGAGTACACCTGTCCCTGTATTTACAGTTTGATTTAACGTAACGTGTATATTGCCTTAAATTTGTTCATTTCACGTAATTTTCAATTCTTGTATGCTAGATATATTTCTTATGTAACATCATTTTCTATATTGAATCATTTAGTGTAAACATATACTGTATGTGTAAACCCACATGAATGCACGGACGTTCTTATGCTGTAAGTTGGCAATGCGCCAGAGAAAATGTTGAACCTGTTGTAAAGACTGTCTTTGGTACAGAAGTAGTAGCTGTGAGTGTCGCGCTGCTGAAGCAGTCGCGGACCGGACTCGCTTTAGTAAACACATAAATGTTTTGTTAATGGTGCTGAGGCACGGTAGGCGCAGTGTGGCGCGAGTTTAAGCCAATTGCAAAAAGCCTGAGAGACGTACTGTTTAATGTATTGAAGGAAGTGCGAAATGAATTTATTTATACTCGAAAGTGATCAGAGTAATGTTTTTTCATGTGTGCAAGAAAAGTAATTGTTTGGTTATCAAGTCTATTGTCACCGAGAGTGGTCATTGCTGTTATTACGGAGATTAGAAGGTGTATCGAGGTGATATCAATGCATGGAGATTTCAGCCAGACGAGCTGAACAAAGAGTTGTCGATAAAAATATTTTGAACCAGCAGTGAGAGTACCTATTATAACCATATCTGTTTTGTATGGACTTCACGACGAAGACAACTAAACAGATGAGTACTATTGTAACATTTTATTTTGCATGCATGTATATGTAGTGTTAACCCAATCAGAATTTTGGTTCAATTATGTATGACTTATTTTGAAACCAGTCTTAATTTTGTAAGTAGTTGTAGTCACCCCATTATCACCATTCTTAGATTATGTTGATTATGCAAGCCTGCACCTTGACTAACAAGTTCAATCATTTTTCAAAATAATTACGATCAGGTTTAAAGAAATTGCTAGACGAGTTAAAGAATTGATAAACGTGCT
The DNA here is from genome assembly GCA_026315105.1 of Locusta migratoria. Classification (NCBI taxonomy): domain Eukaryota; kingdom Metazoa; phylum Arthropoda; class Insecta; order Orthoptera; family Acrididae; genus Locusta; species Locusta migratoria. Next base: position 207,458,893 of record CM048744.1, on the reverse strand, counting down.
ACATCCACAGAGACTAGTAATTAATGTGCAGTGCTGTTCTAAGTTTTGCAATCAATTATTAAGCCAAAGATTTTAACTTGCAAGAGTGTTTGCAAGTAAAGTATAGTTGGTTTCATTTATGTAGAAAGTAACCAGGCTAACAGTAGTCAAAGTATTATAGTTGATTAACCAGACTTGACGGAAGTAATTTTTTTATGAAATACGTTAAATGCCAAACTCTGCTCAGCCAGTTCCGCGCGTACGCTACCCAGGCCCTGGAACCAATGTACAAAAATAGTTCACGTAAAGTTTTATAAGGAACTTGAATGCTTTAAACAATATTATCGAAATTATTGGGCACCTTGACTGTAGTATTTGTGAAGCTCATTGCACCAAGGAGTTTCACAGTACTGAGCTATTATCATTGCAGTCAGAGTCTATCAGTTATTACGATTTTGATTATAACACGAACACGCCATCACCACTACATGAATTCTGACACAATTATTAGTGAAGTTGTGCTGTTCGTGAATCGTAAGAGGTGCTAGTTGGAGGCTGTAGTCAATGCTAAGTTAGATAGGGCCAAGCTTAATTATCACAGTGACTGTTTCAAGTTAATATCATTTTTTTTTTTTTTTTTTTTTTTTTTTTTTAAATTTTAACTTTCACTGCGAAAGTGTTATTGCGGCCCATCAGTTGTGATTTACTGCAACATTCAATAACGAAATTATTATTACTACAGCATATCATTACGCATTCAGATTTTTTTGACATTTTTATTTTTAACGACCTCCAACAGGCAATTTTCTTACACTACATAAGGAAACATGATCATCGTCATAAGAGAAATCAGATCGGAAACAGAAAGATTTAGGTGTTCATTTTTCCCGCGAGCTGTTAGAGAATGGAACTACAGAGAAATGTCATAAAAGTGGTTGGATGAACACTCTGCCATGCACTTCAATGTGACATGCATAGTATCTGTTTAGATGTAGATGTGCTAACACACTGGACTCCCATTCAGGAGGTCAGCAGTTTAAATCCATCTCCGGCAATCCTCCACCTCTAATGACCACGCTATGGACGGGGCGTTAAGCACTATTCTTCCTTCCTTCTTCCGGCCATCCAGATTAAGGTTTTACGTGATATCCCTTAGTCATTCCATGGTTTCTTTCAAAGGATTCGGCCGATTTCCCTCCCCATCCGCATCGAAAAACCCGATCGCGAGCTCTAATGACCACGCCGTCGACGGGACATTAAACCCCAATCTTCCTTCCTTCTTTAACTACACTGCTGGAAGAATGTTGTACACCTGGAAAAAGACTTCGAATTTGATCCTATGACGGCAGTTACCACCTGGGAGATTGCACATGTTTTGTTAATGATTTGAATGTTGCCTAATTGCAATCCCTTTGGTAGGGAATGTATGAGGCTCAGTGAAATATCAACATACGCAGCAAACAGGCGGCATGGCATGGAAAATCAACCGTGCTTGCTACAGTCAATAGAGCATCTTTGAATGTGGTGTAATGGTCTTTTCGGATATTTGCATTACAATTTGGACGTTTTGCGTCAGCTGTGTAACGATTCTAGTTGCTATGGGCAAGTGACCATTATTAAACCCCTAGAGGTGATTCTGGACATCCACGCAGTATAGGCATTCGTTAAGATCGTCGTACCGTTACCACAGCACACATAAGAGGGTTTTTAAAGTCAGAATGTCGCACAAACTGTCGGTTACTATCATTGGGATACACGCCTTCAGTCTTTCTTCTATAGCATCCGTTCTCGGTTCGACTGGTGCCGACAGAAGATCTCTTAAAAGATGGAATGGCAGACCATGGTCTTCATCGATGACTCTCCCTGCCGTTAAAATTGCTACACCACGAAGACGACGTGCTTCAGACGCGAAATTTAACCGACAGGAAGAAGATGCTGTGATATGCAAATGATTAGTTTTTCAGAGCACTCACACAAATTTGGCGCCGATGGCGACACCTACAACATTCTGAGGAAGATTTTCAAACGAATTCTCATACGCAAACAGCGGTTGACCGGCGTTGTGTGCTGAAACGTTCTGATTCCTCGTGTAAGGAGGAGAAATGCATACCATCATGTTTCCGACTTTGATAAGGTCGGATTGTAGCCTATCGAGATTGCGGTTTATCGTATCGCGACAACAGCCTCGTATCACTAGCAGTTGACTTGACAGGCATGTTATCCGTATGGCTGCAACAGATGGGGACGTTTGCAGGACAACAACCATCTGCAAAAACAGTTCGACGACGTTTGCAGCAGCACGGACTATCAGCTCTGAGACCATGGCTGCGGTTACCGTTGACGCTGCATCACAGACAGGAGCGCCTGCGATGGTGTACGCAACGACGAACCTGGGTGCACGAATAGAAAAACGTCATTTTTTCGGATGAACCCAGGTTCTGTTTACAGCATCATAATGGTCGCATCCGTGTTTGTCGATGTCGCACATTGGAAGCGTGTATTCGTCATCGCCATACTGGCGTATCACCCGGCGTGATGGTATGGGGTGCCATTCGTTACACGTCTCGGTCATCTCTTGTTCACATCGACGGTACTTTCAACAGTGGTCATTACATTTCAAATGTGTTACGATCCGTGGCTCTACCCTTCATTCTATCCCTGCGAAACCCTATATTTCAGCAGGATAATGCAGGACCGCATATTGCAGGTCCTGTACGGGCCTTTCTGAATACGGAAAATGCCCTGGCCAGCACATTCTGCAGATCTCTCACCACTTGAAAACGTCTGGTCAATGGTGGCCGAGAAAGTGGCTCGTCACAATACATCAGTCACTACTCTTGATGAACTGTGGTATCATGTTGAAGCTGCATGGGAATGTGTACCTGTACACGCCATCCAAGCTCTTTGACTCGATGCCCAGACGTATCAAGTCCGTTATTATGGCCAGACGTGGTTGTTCTGGGTACTGATTTCTCAGGATCTATCCACCTAAATTGCGTGAAAATGTAATGTTCAAATGTTTGTATAGCTTAAGGGACTTAACCACGGGGTCATCAGTCCCTAAACTTACAAACTACTTATGAACTAGCTAATCCTAAAGAGGGCACAAATATCGATGCCCGAGGGGGGATTCGAACCCCCGACCGTAGTGGCCGTGCAGACCGTGACTAGAGCGCCTCAGTCCTCTCGGCCACAGCGGTCGGCGAAAATGTAATCACAAGTCAGTTCTAGTATAATATATTTGCCCAATGAATACCCGTTTATCAACTGCACTTCTTCATGGTGTAGCAATTTTAATGGCCAGTAGTGTACATTCTGCCTCTACGCAAGCGATGGTCGTATGACATAGATCAGGAAAGCGCTGCCTGGAAAAGTATTTTTGTCGAAGTTGCTGTGGTCGCACGTAGGCCGTATGGTCTGCGGCATGAAGTGAACCATTTCCAGTGGTCAGTGCATACTGAGTGTTCTAAGCAGTATTGTTTTGACTTTCTTGCAACGGGAAGGTGATATGTTATTATAAAAGGATAACGCTTTTTCACCCCAGACAGATTGCGTGTGATACTCAACTTGCTCTGAAAGGTGTGCAGCAACTTGTGTGACAGAAGTGGAGCTGCGTTCATACATGTCAAAATTGTGATGAGATTGCCTGTTGCTGCTGAAGTCAAAGCTACAATTTGTCTCCTCCCTTTCGTAGAATTACGTTGCTGTGTTTGTGCTGCACATACGTCACCGCAGTTTAGTCAACATTGAAGACTCGATGTGGGTTAGGGTTGACATTAGATAGCACAGATTATATATATATATCCCCACATTTTCTGGAGTAAAAGCTTACACTCTTGCCGCTGGAAGACCCTGAGGAGTTCTCATTGATAAAATGGGATGCCTCTTAAGGAAAGCTCGGAACCATTTGTTTCCTGTTGACGCCTTTTCTGAACTGAAGGTATTCTTCATCCTATTCCTTACAGCTAAGTGGAAGTTCATGCTTCGTATGTCCTTACATTTAAGAACATAAAATCGCTCCTCCATTGCAAGACAGTACTTCATTAGTTCATCTTTCAGTTGAGATGAGAGGTGAGGCCTTCTGCCTACAGTAACACCAACCAGCTCCGCGGGTGTACGAGTTTTATCATTCACACACCTTTCCAAACTACGTTTTGCTACAGGAAAAAATTTTGATTCTTGTAAGTACCCCATCTCACACATGGCGTCTTTACCCCCTTTTTCCTTGTAGGTGCCAATGCCATCTACAAAGAATAAAGACAATAATCAGACACACGTCTTAAAGGACTTCAACTTCTATGATTTTATTTGATAGATTATTTTTATATATACTGTGAGCGAAGTACTTTGAATTTCGAATAATATTGATTAACGTCTTAACGCAACACCGCCCTGAAAGAAAGGTCCAGAAAACATTCCAATTTCTGATCATAAAACTAGTCAAAGTAATCCCTGTTAATGACAATTTAATCGAATTACAATAAACGCAGTTGTCAATATTTTACTACAATCAATTACAAAATATTGTTATCTTATAATAGTATCGTGTAGATTACATATAAAAAATTATGATAGAATGAGTCCCCCCAATATGGTATCGTAGTAAGCGATACTGTTGCGTATTTGGAACACCATACAATTGCATATTAGGAAATTATCCGTCTTGTACATAGAATCACGCACATGCAAACTACTTTACTTGGTAATATCTATAATTATTGACAATTAGGTTTATTTTCCGTCACAAATAACAACAATAAAATAGTGCACTCACCTTTAAGCTGAAATATTGTCTTAACACGATATCACAACAACTCCCAACACAAGAAATTTGATATAAACCTCCACGTACTCTGTCCGGCTCAACAATGACGCCCTCCTCGCTGTGTCATCGTCAGGTACGCAGTGGATGTCATCGAGTCAAATTTGACGTCGTCTTTCTTTTCCCCGGCAGTGCAGTTAAAGGTGGAAGGAAAAAAGGAAACTTACATAGTTTAACGTCCAGTCGTCAGCGAGGTCATTACAGACGGAGCTCACGCTGGGATTTTTGGGTAAGGTTGGGGCAAAGAAATCGGCCATGCCTATTGAAGGAAACCACCTCGACATTTGCCTGCAGTGGTTTAGGGAAATCACGGGAAACCTACGTCTGGATGGTTAGAGGCAGATTTGAACCACAGTCCTTGCGAAAGCGAGTCAAGAATATAACTACTACGCCACGTCGCTTGGTGTAGCTATAAACTTAATTAATTTTTAAGCGCGATAAATTTTCATTTTTAATTTTCTCTATGTTTTTCGTTCATTGCTACAGTATTCCAATTTGCGACGTGGCCTTTGTATAATATAGTAATTAAAATCGTAAATGAATTCTAAAAACCTCAGAGGGTGTACTAATTTGTATTTTCGGCAATTTCTTTTCATTAAGTACCGAAAGAAACTGAGTACAAGGTATTTACAGTTATATGGACAATAATGAAATTCAGAAAAATAATCAGTCTTTTTGGGACAAATTTTCTCTCTCTCTCTTTTATTTATTTATTTATTTATTTATTTTACACTAACCGCTTTCAATCATATGCCACAGGTCTTTTTCATGCTCTCTCTCTGAAAAGTGAAGAACATTTTTCCTTGAGTGACACAGGTCCATAAGAAATACTGGATTAAACAATTACAGCATTATAAAATATAGTATTATGAAAGTAATTTAGCCCAGAAGTTGGTTTGTGGAGACCAGATGCGAAGAGTGGGTGTCGGAAGATATGTCTGGCGATTGTTAAAGTGCGACAAAAGCGAAAAGTTATAAACGAAAAGCCCCGCCTATTGTATTACCACTTCAGGAAGCAATAACGTTTCGTCATACGACAGTAATGTATTTAACAGCATCAGATAATCCTTGTACATATGAAATACAGCAAAGATTATATAAAATGGCATGTTGAAGTCCATAAAACGTGGCCACTAAAATCATTAATTTCATTTACAAAACGTAAATAAAGAGTAACCAATGAAACAGGATGTAAAAACGCTAATTGCCATCAGTAGTGTATGATAGTACAGTTTTAATCGTAGACAAAGCCTGAATCAAAGGTGAAACGTTGTCGTGGATACGGCGGTTTGGAAAATCCAGATACGATGCGTCAGTGGCGAAGCAGACGATGTGCTAGAGATATAACATCAAAGGGACGCCCTTTGTTACCATGAAGACACACATCGCAGAGACGACTAGCATTTGTGGCGTTATACCTATAACTCGAAGATAACAGTGGGTGAAAGGCTAAAAAAGGTTTAGCGGTCATAAAAGGCAGTTATTAATATTTTTCAGAATGTTAAAGCGTGTAATGCTGTAATGAGCCGCTGACGTAACAGATATTGGTTGGAGCTTCAATAGAAATCCATTAGGTGCAACTATGTGTTAGAATTTTTTCTCAGTAAAAATAGTATTTGAATTATTACGAAAGGAGAAGTGTGGCTTAAAAGTAATTAATAATGGGAAAAAAGGAAGAAGCTAAAGAGTACACATTGAAAGACCACCGTTAATTGTAAAATTAACTATAGATGAAGGAAGCAAGTTAAAACTTACTTTAAACGCCTAACTCTGGTCGTAAAACCAGCTAAAGGATTCGCGTGAACTACTGACTACTTCCTGCAACAGAATCTTGTTCCCTGGCCCAGAATTTAGAACTGACTCAAACTTTACTTTAGCAGCGGGAAGACAAAGAGATGGTGGCCAGCTTACGTCGTAGTTCACGAGAATTACACACAATCATTAACATACAAGCCACAGTGAATTAAACAATTTCATGAAGGTGGCTGAGAGAATATTGATTAACGGAATTAAAAATTTGATAATTTGCATCTGAATTTGTTCTCAGCACGTGTGAAAAATAACATTAAATAAAATGGGAGGGTATTCACAAACTAATATTTATAAGAAGGATAACATTTAACTGACAATAAATTATTTATTCAGTTCAAACATGAGCAAATGGGGCAACAAATTTTGTTAAACAGTTAAATTGCATCTTATTTCACAACTAAATTAAAGTAATCTGAACTGAACATCATCGAGGGAGGGATTTACAATCAACAAGCATTTAGCCACTCACACGCGCGAAGCAAAGCGAAACTCACCCAACCCGTGCGTGCTGATACGAAGCAGAAGCAGGCGCCGCTATCGTAGGCTAAATTCAGCGAACCAGAATGTACCACACAACACAAGAAAACATAAAGTTTGAAAGTCCCTCTGGTCTGTCTTTCTTTACTTGAGATGGAACGCGATTATAGCGAGATTAATTTCCATTCAAATCAAACCGAGAGCATGCGGAATTACTGTGACACATGACATGCGTCTGCTAAATTACATATTCGCATCCCACTGAAGTGCTTAAAGATTGTATTCATTTCAACAAAAACCAACGGAATCACAGATTAGGAAGCAAGAATATACAATGGGAAGCCACTGCTGTGTGAGCAGTCGCGAGCACTCAAGTGCCTAGCTATAAATCCTTGAAGTCGGAGTTCGGAGCCACGTGGTTCTGAGAACCAGTAAAAATACAAAATTCTATCTTCGAAAAATAAAGAAAAATAGCTACGGCATGCAACCCTTAGATATGCGTAGGATATCATAAGGAAGCTAAAGAAATACAGTTAGACGCGATTGGGAAGGTTTCTCACGGATGGACGAAGTCCAGTCTTCAAAAATCAGGAAAGAGGAATAAATTCTAAGTTGGAGTAAATTATCTAAGAAATACGGCATGCAGCCCCTAGAAATACGTAGTATTTTATAAGCAAGCAAAGGGGGTCGTACAAAACCAGAAGAGAATTTACTGGGGAGTCTGAATGCAAACTACAAGTTTGGAAAAGAAACAACAATTTAAAATAGGCAGAGAGGAGATCGCGAGGTACTCATGGAAATCGGAAAGATGCATACATACTTTCTTGCCTGAAGGGCATAGAACCAAACATAGGAGTAGCTGAAGGCTTTGTTCTAAGAACACACCACAAGAAGTACATACACTAGCGGAAGAAGAAAACGGAAAAGAATATTTCGCATGCACTACATATAATAAAAATATTCCCGCACATTGGTTGCATCCCATAAAACTAGAAAGAAATTAAATAGAGTTCATACAACGCCAGCTAGTTTCACACTGGTTACCAATTCCCAACCGTTATCATACCGAATTAGATGCATATTCACCGCGTTTACCTATGCAAAAACTTCCAAATTAAATTGACTACATTTCTGTACATGATTGTAGAAACTTATCACCGAAAAAAGAACCTAACATTTGAAGTCTAACAAACCAGACAATGAATCGCTACCATCTCAAGGGCGGAAAGAAAATCAGGACGTCTTACCTGCTCGAAGCGCAGCCACAGAATGTCCTATTGGCCACCCACTCCCCTCCACCACCGGAAATCGGTAGAAACCTCTGGACAAACCACGGTGGTGGGGGAGCCTAAACTCGCGCGTCCAACAGAGGCTCGCTAGCAGGGAGTTGTCAATCCAACTTGTAACCAAAAGGTGGAGGAACCTCTTTGGTACCATCAAAAGCAGAGGTTGGTAACGACTATCTATCGATACGATGCCAGAGAAACACTAGTACCGAGCAGCCAGCAGCCGACGACGAAAATTCTCATACATACACTCAGACTCCCATGCTAGAAGATTCTCATATATGTACATACATAATAAGGCAAGTACACACTCTCACAGGGACAGTGACATCACAGAGAAACCGTCCATCCTGCCACATTCATAGACATAATGATAAATTATTAGCATAATAAAATCACATCAATATTACAGAAACTAATATTTGAAAACATGAAATGAATTGCTATTCCTCATGCCCCTGAACAAAATGGGTTCTCGTGTAGCAAAAAGGACCGTCTAGTGAACATAGATAATTTACAAAGTTAAAAACATAGGGAAAACGGCGGACAGCCGTCTTTCAACATGTACTACAGCAAATCGTCAAAATGTAATTAAATTTTTTACTCCCTAAAGCCCAATTGCTCAGCTAGTATAGCCAGAGGCTGATTTTATTACCGACAAAATTTTCCCGTCTCTAGAAAGGCATTTAATAACAGACAAAGAGCTGTGTAGTGTAAGATTTTTAGATTTTCCTGAATGGGCACTTTATTGTGCTTGCTTTGTATTAGATGATGGCGAAATACAAATGTACTACATGCGAGACGTGACTTTTTTTTATCAGAAAATTAGGACCTCTTTCACAAATTTAATGTCTGCTACAATCATTACATCGATCCCTGTAGACCAAAAGAGATAAAATATTCGCCATCATTACTGCAAACCGTATGTCTAATATTAAGTTGAAGGAAATTGATACTGTTTGATTCTATTTCCTGTGTTATTTAAAATACTGTTAATTATTTCAGACGAGTTACACATGTAGATAATTTTGACAAATTTCGAATCGGCTACAACTGGCGTATCTGGAAATTTCTGTTTTAACTTATTGAGAAAAGGTCAACGTCAGATGCATTGAAGTAGTTAGCTACAGCATTTTATTTCAAAGAGATAATTACATTTTTAATTTAATCTGCAGGTAATGGTGACTTCAATAATCTATCGATCATTGAAGAAAAGAACTTTAAACGCAAGATGTGGCTGGCATTGATTATATTGTGAAGAGGCTTTTCTATAAATAGCTGAGTAATGCTTCCCACTGTTACTTAATGAGTCCAATAACAGTGTTTCATTTTTCAATATCATATTCTACGCTCATCTTCCCTGAAAACAAATATAAATTATTTCCAAAATACTGTAATTTACAGTGGTGCTACTTCTGTACTCCAAGATTTCTTATGCACCTGTATTCCTCTAATGAAGATGTTCTTCACATTTCAGATAGAGGGTCTGAAGATGATGTGCACCAAAAATCAAACCTTGTTACTGTAAAAAATGAAATATTATAGATTGCACGATCGAGACAAATTATCATAAATTTGTCACAGATCTCGGAACGTACGTAGAATCTTTTTAAAGCCGTGTAATGTGTTTGACAATATACAATACAAAAAGATTCTACTAATAAATAGTTTTTTCAGAATGTAGGAATTGATACCTAGCAAGGATAGACGCAAAAAATATGAACTTGGAAGTACGTTGCGGTTCCTCCAGATTGTTACAGATTATATTGAGATCACTGGTCGCCAGTATAATTAATAAACACATCAAAAAATTGTTGTTTCGCCTTGGTAATCCCATAGATTGTCGATGTATGTCACTCAGATCCCACAACCTGTACAATGATTGACAGTGCGACGGAGTGGGTAACAGGTCGATCAGTTCTCAGAACACAAACAATGAAGAACACTGCTTGCGTTAATTGTAGTTCTACCAAGCTCAGGAAAATAACGTTTGATCATATTCGCATTGTTAATTTGTGTCAGGAGAGCCTAAGAATTCAATGTTCAAATGTTTGTAAATCTAAGGGACTTAACTTCAGTTGTTATAAGTCCCTGGGCTTACAAACTACTTACACTAACTTATGTTAAGGACGACACAAACGCCCATGCCCGAAGAAGGACTCGAGCCCCCGACGGCGAAAGACCGCGCGTATCGCAGATGGGCGCCACAGTGTTCACGGGTATTCTGCCGCTGTCATGAGAGGCCCTCATCGTGCCTTAGATTTAACGAAAGCGATGTTTATGATTTTCTACGCGTCAGGAGCCTCAATCACATATTTAAAAAAAAAAAAAAAAAAAAAAAAAAAAAAAAAAAAAAAAAAAAAAAAAAAAACTTACCGCCGTTTGACTGAAAGTTATTTTGTTTACTGTCAGAACATGGTTTCGACCTTAGGCCATTTTCAAGTGCTGTGTAAAAGGTGGTGTAAGGGAACACCTGTCTGACAACTTTTATCACAGCACTTGAAAATGGGCTAAGACCGAAACCAGGTTGTGAAAAAAAAAGGGTCAAATGACGGACAGTTATTTTAAAGCGATGTTGTGTAAGAGATGCAGGTATACAGGAACGGTAGATCATTTGTCTCGCTCTGGTCGACAAATGGCTAACATAGCAGCTGATGACCTCGACTTTCGGATCTCAGATCGCATGATTCCTGACATAAGGCAGCAGTAATGATTTTCGTGCAGCCATATGGACTTGGCTGTCAACTAAAACCTACTCCCATGTAGAACGAGGGAAGAACGAATACTTGTATGCATCCATACGTTGTGGACTTTAGGCGAAAGATAGGTTGGCGGCAGTAGAATCATTCTGCAGTCAGCCTCAACGTCCGGCCATCTGAATTTCTTCAACAGTTCTGCTCGAAAAGAATGTCGCCTCCCCTCCAGCGACTCCTATTTGAGTCCCCGAAGCGTTTCGGTAACACTCGCGCATTGATCGAATCTACCAGTTAAAAACTTCGCCGCCGCGCGCATTGACGCGCTATGTTCCGATGCGCGAGGCCGTTCCCCGTCGAGCATTGATGTTTGCGTTGCCTTTAGTATAAGGTAGCCCATAAGTAGTTTGTAAGTTTAGGGACATGATCCGTTAAGCTCAACAAACATTTTTAAAAACTTCGCCGCCCGCCACTAAACTGCCTCTATGTCCTCCTTTAAATCGATCTGGTGTGGATCCCAAACACTTGAGCAATACTCAATACGGGGCCGAACAAGCATTTTATATGCGCTCATCTTTACACACGAATCACATCTTCCCAAAATTCTCCCAATAAATCGAAGTCAATCATTTTTTCCCCCACGACTGTCCTTAAATGCGCGTTCCATTTCATATCACTGTGCAGCGTTACGCCTAGATATTTAGTTGACCCGACTCTGTCGAGCAGCACACTACTAATCCTGTTCTAGAAAATTAGGGGACTATTTCTCCTACTCATCACCTTACATTTTCTTCATTTAGTAGTAGTTGACATTCCTCATATCACCTCTCATTCACAGGCTAGACTCGCATCTGCCTTCAAGCAGACATTCGTCGACATTTGTGGAGGCAGTTTGGTCTGATTGAACGTGTAAGAAAGTGCAGCAAGGTGGTGCTGCTGTTACGCGATGACATTGTCTGTGGCCACCGTACCCGCTATTGGTCGTGGAAGGCAATGAAACGGCTTTACGGAACAGGAAAATGACATCCTCCAACATATTGGCAGCATTTCGATGAGGGATTCTTCTTAATGGGAGACAGTTCTCACGCTCAGCTTGTACATCTTGCGAACGCGTTCCTTCATGATAACGACACAGCAGATTAGTATGGTCAGCATGTTCTCCACATCTGTAAAATATATAACATATCTAGGATTCTTCAAAAAGTGCTGTTTTTGGACGAGACGACGCAGCAAGTGATCTGAGAGAACTTTGCGGAATCGCCGTTCAGGAGGAAACAATGTGGTCCAACAGTCCCTTGATGATCTATAACATAGTGTGTCACGTCGAATAGGTGCACGTGGACGTGTTAGTAAGTATTATGGGTACTGGCTTCTGCTGCTGTCTGGGATGTGAATTCAGAGTGTCTTGGCTAATTTCGTAAAAGTTTCAGTAATCATGAGCTATAAAGAAAACTCAAATGTTGTCTCTGTGAATTTCTAATTAATTTTTATGTAAAGGCACATGAACCCTTAGAATCGTTGCGATGCAACACTTCTTTTGATGTTTGTATGCCTGGCAGGTACGCTAAAGATCGCCGGCAGCGGATCCCATGAGATCGGCCACAACTGTGACTAATTTTGTTAAATGAAGTAAATACTTCTGAAGTGAATTGTATCAAATAATTATTTACATCTTTCGCAGCTCCTGCGTAGCAACAGTAAGCGGTTTGTGTGTTCCGCCGAACTAAAGATTCTGTGAATCCTTTGCCTAGAGTCACAAATAAAATACTCGCAGTATATGCTCAGACTTGGCTATAACAGTTTATCAGACCACAATTGATGAGGTCTATAAACCCAGCAGATGAAAGTGTTTCTGGAAGAAAAATTTTACTTGCCTTTCTGCTACTTCGCGGAGCAATGTCTTGCCAGATAAAGTGTATAATATGAGAATGTGGCGTCAAGCCAGACTTCGGTCTCTGGTAAATATATAAGAAATATTCATTTTAATAAAAGAAGTGCCTGACTGCGGCGCGCATCCTTCTTACAAAACTCTCTGATAAGAATGGTCACGCTTCAGGTGTAAGGAAAATAACACCTGAGCAGAAATATGTATAAAATAGATAACAGCTGAAATGTTTCTGGCACACGAAATATCGTGAATACTTATATGATAATGGAAGTATACTTATTCAGAAACGCAAAAACTTAGATTTTAAGCATTAATATAATGTTTGCCTCGTAGTTCACGATTTCCTCAATGGAGTCCGAGTTGCACAAGCATTCTTTCGCATAGGACATCAACGATGCCTCATATTCCTGCTACATTCAAAAAATGTTCAAATGTTTGTTAAGCTTAAGGGACTTAACTACGGGGTCACCAGTCCCTAAACTTACAAACTACTTATGAACTACCTACAACGAAGGACGGCACAAATATTCATGCCCGAGGGGGGATTCGAACCCTCGACCGTAGTGGCCGTGCAGACCGTGACTGAAGCGCCTCAGTCCCCTCGGCCACCGCGGCCGGCCTTGCTACATTCAACTGGAGCCTGAGGACAAGAGTAATATTTGCGGAATTGGCTGACATACAGATTCGTAAAAAAAGTCTACGTCTTTTACTCTCAGCAAACAGCGTTCGTGCAGTATAATATAGCTAGAATTTGAAAAGATACATACCAACTAAGTTGATGAATTTCTTTGGAAACGGGTCATTGGCATCGTACGACTTATAATACAAGAAATATTTGTAGCAAAAAATCATCACTAAAAGGGGGAACTGTAGGCGTAACAATATTTCATGGATGACCCAAAATACAATGCTCAATACCAGTATTTCTTTTTTTAATTTTCCGTGGTAGGATGGCGACCTTCTTACTTCAAAGTATTAAAATGCCAATTAATTTATTTTTCTGACGACCGTGTTCTATACACTTAGGGTAACTCATGATGGTACCCTTAGTGTATCGAAACCGATCCTTAGAAAAATAAATAAATTAACTGCGATCTTTGCATTTTAATACTTTAAAGTATTTCTTGTCTCTGTTAACCTTTCGAGGAAAAGTGCACTTTAGTTTCCAAACGAAATACGAACTCTCCAAACCTACATTGATACACCTTCGTACATTATGTTTTAAATTAGTAATTTTATTTTAGCAGACACTAACCCTACATCCATCATATGCAAGCGTCGAAGACAGTTCAATAAAATAATGTCCGTAATTTCTAAAAAAAATTCGTTAAGATCCGCGTATGACATCAGATAACCAGTTATTAGGAGCAAATTGTTGAGCTCGATTTAAAAAAAAAAAAAAAAAAAAAAAAAAAAAAAAAAAAAAAAAAAAGTTTAATTTATCACATATTGTGCAGTATAATAAGCTCTTAAGGATTATGTGGTGTGTGACATAGAAAATAGAAAATTAATGCTTTTAATCAGCAATGTTTAATATTACGATGAACTATACATCAAACATGTACAACAGCCAATGTTTCAAACATGTACAACAGCCAATGTTTGGTCTCCTTCAAAATGATATATACAACTCGTGATTGTGTATTTGGATGATTATGGTGCCTTTTGGCAGATATTTACTAAATGATCAACATATAATATCTGAAGATGGCTCAGAAATGAGCTGAAACTAGTAAGTTGAACAATAAAATCCAATGAATACTATAGATTTTATATATACTCACTTGAAAGAAAAAAGTTCTTGCGTCATTATGTTATTTGTTCTGATTGATGATGTAAGAAAAACAATTTTTTTACGATTTTTGAAATCAAAAGATAAGATATAGCTTAATTTAGAGGAAGATACTATACGGCTTCATTACATGATAAGCATTGGAACACTTTAGTTTTGCTTCTATGCTATTTAGTTTCTAAAATAAACGTTTCCATATGACATTAGAGGAGTTGTTCCTTCAGATCAACCGAAAATAGCGAAATATCGTTACAATCAACTTCTTCATGTTTCTGTCCCTCAATTAACAACCCCAATTCAGACTGCGTCACCTGTGACTAACTGAGAGGTACACATGATACATACATGCCTCGATATACCAATTATCCAATTATTCGTAGATTTCAGTATGCAGTGAAGAGAGGTCTCTGCAGTTCAACACTCCTCGAAATTTCCGAGCTCACCGAGACAAATTCATATGTCTACATAAAAGAGACAACGGCAGACGTTTCCTCGAGCGCCATATTTTCACAGGAGTTCCACGTGGCTTTATATTTATACTTTCAATGTATTTGCAGTGAGTTACCAATGCTACCCCCACACACTTAGTTAAAGGTGAAACTGAAAGTCAAGAGTCTGTTCAGTGATAATGTGACACTTTCGAAAGAGGTGGTCCATTAATTTACGTGTTTCATCATCCTTGGAATTATTTAATATTGCGGTTCAGTACGATAGCTTATTTTTCATTCAGATTGTATTAAATTAATACTAGTTCCACAGATCATTAAAGTGACATCTCGCAATGATGTAGAACTTGTGAGTTTGATAAAAGGTGTTTGTACATCACACTCAATATTTTAAGGATTTATTTTATTTTTATTTTTATTTCTAAATTTTTTGTAACAATTCGTCTAATGTGTAGAAGGAGTTGCTATTCAGAAATTATTTTAATTTATTTTTAAATACTTTCTGGCTACCTGTCAGACTTTTGATGCTACTTGGTAAGTGACCAGAGACTTTTCTGGCAGTATAATTCAGGCCTTCCTGCGCCAAAGATTTAACCTTGAATATTGAAGATCACACTGTGTCCTAGAGTTGTAGCTATGCACATTTCTATTATTTTTAAAACGGGTGGGATTGTTAATAACAAATTTCATAACTGAAGCGTCGGTACAGTAGCCGAGAGTTCTAATGCGCCTTGCTGCAGAGCGCATGGTTGCTGCTTTCGCAGGTTCGAGTCCTCTCTGAGGCATGGATGTGTGTGTTGTCTTTAGGTGAGTTTAATTTAGTTTAAGTAGTTTGTAAGTCTAGCGACTGATCACCATAGCAGTTTGGTCTATTAAGTTTACAAACATTTTAACATTATAAGTCAATAGATATATTTTGAAGCTACTGTGAAGATCCCTAGAAGCTTATATAAATATCTGCAGGACGATCTTAGGTGATCTCCAGCAGTTATTCTGATTACACGGTTTTGTGCAATGAATATTTTTAACTCAATGTTAAATTGCCCCAGAATATGATCCCATACAAAAATAGGAATTTTAAGCTAATTTTGTGAGATGTCTATCACCAAAATTTGCAATGACCCTTATAGTATAAGTAGCTGAACTCATACGTCTCAGCAGATCTTCAACATGTTTCTTCCAATTCAGTCCGTTCAAATTTCAAATATTGCACCATCGCTACAAACTTCTGTTCAAAGTCTATATTTATTAATGGTGTCATGCCATTTACTGTATGAAACTGTATATATTAAGTTTTATCAAAGTGTAATGCGAGCCCATTTGCGGAGAGCCACTTAATAATTTTCTGGAAGACATCATTTACAATTTTGTCGCTTAATTTCTGTTTGGCAGGCGTAATAGATATTCTTGTATAGGCAGCAAATATTCGTGATTATAGAATGACAAGTCATGAATATAAACTAACAACAGCAAAGGATCCAAGACCGAACGTTTTGGGACAATTTTTGATAACTCCCCAGTTAGAGCAATTAGCTGTTTCTGAATATTGCGTGAACTGCTTTATTCAACTTTCTGCAGCGTTTCGGTTAAGTATGATTTAAACCATTTGTGCACTGACCCATTCATACCACAACACTTAAGCTTACCTAAAAGAATTCAATGATTTACGTAATCAAAAGCATTTGAGAAATCAATAAAAAATTTCTGCACGTGATGTCAGGCTATTCAAAGCATTTAATATATCATCAGTGAACGTATACACAGCAATTTCCGTTGAAGTGCTTTTCTGAAAATCAAACAGATATTATCGTAGAACTTTATTTTTACTAATTTGTGAAGCTAATCGAGATTACATTACTTTTTCAGAAATTGTGGATAAAGCTGTCAGAAATGAGGTTGATGCTGTCAGACGTATCCCCAATAGTATAAGTCTATACCCTGCTTTAGAGAGGTATTAAATAAGTAATGCCCTTCTGGAAATGCCATAAATTCCATGCGAGCTTTTACTCTTGAGAGAGTTTATTATTTTCCTAATTTCAAAGAGGGAGGTAGGTGTAATTCTAATTGTATGAAATTGTATACACTACTTTTGATGAACAATCAGATCCTATTTGCTCCACAACATTTAAAAAATTAATCATTAAAAGTTTTCAACTTCCCACTCTTCAAGCATTCATGGTGATCTAGACAACCTAGGGCTAAATCACCAGTACCTCCTAGATTTTATCGTCTCCCTGAAATATCCAAGGTGGGCGTGCCCCTCCGCCCAGTTGTCAGTAATATTAGGGCACCCACACATGAAACAGCCAAGTACTTCAAAAATCTGCTTTCTCCACACATGGGGAAATGTGTTCACCACATCCACAACTCAGAAGACGTACTGCAATGCCTCATGCAACTGTCCATTACAGACTCAGATATCTTGATTAGTTTCTATGTGATATCGCCATTCACCAGGATGTCACTGCAAGACTCACTAGAACTGATTGCAGAGAAATTTGACGGCTGTCTATTGAACCTGTTTAGTCATACACTGACCGCCACATACTTCCTGTATGGAACCAATGCAATGAATAAACAGACCCCTGAGTCCTGTTGTTGCCAACGTGTTCTTGGCGAGATTTGAAGAGAGGGCATTAGAGACAGCCAGATATAAATCCACCTGCCTATCTGGCCCTAAGGGATGGACAGGCTAAATGAGTTTCTCAAACACCTTAACTCATGACACGTGAACATCAAGTTCATTTACTTGGGGTACTGTTCAGTGCCAGTCACAGGGTTTATTGAAACACCTTCATATTATTTATCTACCATAAAATTCTCAAATAGCAAGCGGGAATATAGAACGCATAAATCTGTCATCTAGAGCACTTGATTTATTTTGGATTTATGGCTATTTACCTCTGTGTAAATGGTAGTCAACAATATATTCAAATGCGGACGAGAAACGCCCACCGCTGAGGTCCCTAGACTTACAGACTACAAGTTAATGGCAAAGCAAGGACTACTAGCTCTTGTGGGAGCGTTCGTGCAATTCGTGACATTTTGTCTGAGACAGAACTGCCTAAACGCCGTTGTTGTAATTTTTTCCACACCAACATTCCGTGTTACTGTCTCCCCTGTATCGCAATAATACAAACCGAGCTGCCATTCTTTATACATTTTCGATATCCTCCGTTAGGTTTGCCTTCCCCTTTACGTAATCTCTGAGTTCCTGCCAATTTAAGTCGTAACAATGATTACGGTTCCGATCTGTATAGGTAATCTTCAGAAGTTGATATTTACTGATAGAAACTGGTCACTCTCAGAAATGAAACCATAAACTATACTATTTGAAAATTTGAAAGTACGTATCCCAAGAAAATCATTAAACATTCAGTTTTAACAGTTGATAAGGCCCTTCGATGGAAGTGCTTACTTTTCATATAATTTTATTAACTAAGCTGTTATGACTTAGTTAATATCAGAAAATGTTTCGAATGAATACAGATCCTCTTACAGGATGGCAGCATTTGCAGTCATCGATTACTTATCACTACAGACACACTATTTAGCTGCTGAAATTAACCATTTTCATTGTTTATTTACATTTTCATGGGACACAATTTTGCCCATATAAATTGGAGTAAAGATAGATAATTTCTTTTAAAAGCAATGGGAAGACGAAACAAAATCCTATCAAATCTATACACCATTCGAGAATGAACTATAAATAGTAACCGCACTACTGGAATAAACTATCCTCGTTATTAGAAACACAAATTACAGATGTTTAAAATTGTACTTTCTCGCAAACTATGGTTCCTAAAAATTTGTATCATGTATGTGTCTTTGTGCATCATTTTAACCACGGCAAACAAAAATGAAATGTAAATTTTTATATGTTCTAGTAGTTTATTTTCGTTAGTTAACCGTTTTTGGCTTACAAGGTAATCTTCAGAGTGGGGCGAGTGAGGAACAGTCCTTGAACTCATTATTGTCCTCGAAGTAATTCAAAAATGTTCAAATGTTTGTAGAGCTTATGGGACTTAACAACGGGGTCATCAGTCCCTAAACTTACAAACTACTTACGAACTAGCTAATACTAACGACGGCACAAATATCCATGCCCGAGGGGGGATTCGAACCCCCGACCGTAGCGGCCGTGCAGAACGAGACTGGCGCGCCGCAATCCACTCGGCCACCGCGGCCAGCCTCGAAGTAATTCACCGATGTTTTGTTACGAGAACGGGTAATACCCGAGTAATATCTCCGTTGACTAGGTGCACCAGGATTTTTATCTCTTTGGCGATGAAGAGGCACTTACTTGGATTGAGGAAGCAGCCTGAACACACTTCAACACAGTTTACATGCGACTCAGATGTTCTTTAAATGTTTTCGAGAAAACGACAAAGTCATCTAAATAGCAAAGACACGTCGTCCACATAAGGCGTCGAAGCAAGTTGTCCATCGTCCGATCGAATGTGGCCGGAGCATTACATAATCCAAATGGCATTACTTTGAATTCATAGAGACCGTCAGGTGTAATAAAAGCCGTCTTCTCCCTGTCAGCTTCGTCAACCTCGATTTTCCAATAACCTGTCTGCATGTCCATAGTTGAGAAGTATGTAGCTCCTTTCAAGCAATCTAAGATGTCGTCAATGCGCGGCAGTGGATAGACGTCTGTCTTTGTGAGTTTGTTCAGCCGCCGATAATCGACACAGTATTGCCACGTGCCAACTTTCTTCTTTACGAGGACCACCGGAGACGACCAAGGACTCTCCGAAGGTTGAATAATGTCATATTGCAACATCTACTCCACTTCCTCCCGAATTATCCGTCTTTTAGCTGACGACACTCTATACGAACGCTGGCTAATTGGTGGATCATCCCAACTATTTATACGGTGCCTTATCGTGGCCGTATCATCTGACTTTTCCCCTGCTGAGGTGTGAATGCACCCGAAAATTTACTAGTATAGCTAACACCCGCTGGTGTTGTTCCTTGGTCAGTCCGGAACCTATTGGCATTCCACGTTTGTTTCCTCCAGCGTGTTGTCTGTACTAACAGCAGGGCATGGGTCTTCATTGGTGACGTTGAGCTCACCGTCCTGGATTGGTTCAGTTATCCCGATACACATTCCCTTGGGGATAAGTTGTGACTGCTCGTGACAATTTGCGATCCAAATCTCTCATCGACCTTCGGTAATACTTGTGATAGCCGCTGGTATGTAAATTTCTTTGCTGAGCCTGATAAACATTTTAATATCAACAAGCACTTCACAGTTTATTCGCACATCTGTATTTGTGACTGCAACTCTTTTCTTCGTCAACGGCGGGATCGTCACATTGTCAACGGCAAATAATTTTCCAAAGAACTCTGTATTACGTTTATCCGTCGGAACAACTTCTTCAATTTGCAGCTCAGATCTTCCACAGTCAATGATAGCTTGGGATGCCTGAAGGAAGTCCCTTCCGAGGATAACATTACATTCTGTTAACACGACAAATTCAACGGTTGGGTCCTGTTGTTGATGGTTATTCTTGCGACACAAGTTCCAGGTGGCTGGACGTACTTTCCATTCGCAACCTTCAGCACAGTTGCCCCAGTATCACAGAACATTGTTTTCTTTAGTGTGCGGCGGTAATTATCCGACAATACAGAGAAAGACGCTCCTGAATCAACAATTGCTCGGACAGGTTGGCCGTCGATTGTGATGTCGATGAGATTTCCCGACATCTTATCGACTGTCGTCCATGGAGGATTTTCATCTGCGGCGGCCTCACCTCCATAGATGGTCGCCTCGCTTAGTTTTTCTGGGTGCGACGGCTAGGGGAGCGGATGGTACCTCTGTACGGCGACGGTGAACGGCTGCGGCGCGTCGGGGAGCGACCTCGTCTAGGGTACGGCGATGGGCTTCTTCCCATAGGTCGACTGAACTCATCAGCAGGTGATTGCCTGGGATAGAACTGCTCTGATGGCTGACGTCTTGCGGCAAAATAATCGTCGAATACCCGCCTTCTCTCTCTGCAGTAGCGAACAACGTGTCCTGGGCGCCCACAGTGGAAGCAAAGTGGTGTGTTGTCTTATGTCCTCCAGACATCTGTTCTGCGTGGCGTCATAGTTGCTGGGGGAATGGTTGTGGCCGCGTCGGTCGGTTCATGGGCTGCCGTTTGGCGGCTGCAGCGTAAGTCATAGCAGGGCGACGCCATTCTTCATGTCGGGTGCGTCTGGCGGGGCAAACAGGAGCTAATGTCTGAAATACCTCGTCCTCAGCGGCGTGACTTACAGGGCTTACATCCATGGCCATAATGTGATGCTCGCTCGGTCTAATAGCCCCTGGCTGCCGTAAATTATTGTAGTTCTTCTATCACAATTTGTCGTATGAGAGAAGCGACGTCATGCTGGTCTTCCACAACCGCCATAGGGACTACATTTGGGAGTCTGTCATACTGCATTCGTCCAACCCTCCTTTGTTGCATCTCTTCAATAAGCTGGCACCACTTAATGAACTCTTCCGTCGTAGCGACGTCTTTTATCAGAAGAACTTGGTACATGTCTTCTGCAATACCCTTCATAAGGTGCGTGATTTTGTCCACCTCAGTCATATTCGGATTCACTATGTTACACAGGGCCAAAACATTCTGTATGTATGTGTCGGCTCACCATGTCGTTGGGCCCGGTTCTTCAGTTGTTCTTCCGCCGAGCGGATTTGTCGCTGGCGGTCTCCAAACGTCTTCTTAAGTTCTCCCAGTTATTCAACTTGTCTTCGTTGTTTTAAAACCATTGCTGGGATGTTCCGCCCAGGAAGAAGTAAACGTTGGCCAAGCACATCGTATGATCCCACCTGTAGTACTTGGCGACTCGGTCGAACCCTTTTAGCCATTTGTTGGGGTCCTGTCCGGCGTCCCCAGTGAACACCGACGGGTGTCTGATGTGCAGCTGGCTTACCGCTAGTTTCGTGGCTTCTTCTGATGGCTGGTTCTTCTGATGATGCGGACTTTTGGAAGGATGTACTCGGTGTATCCCTTGTTTTCCGGTTCCAGTCCGTGTAAGCGACGGCTTTTACGTTGTCTAATCGGAGCCACGGTGATGCAGCTGTTGCACAGTGTACCCGGCGCCTCCACCAAACAATGTCGCGTCTAAATGGAAGCAGGCTTGGCTTCGAAGGCACGTGAACACAGAACCTATACTGAATACACGTTTATTACGAAGCTAACATACACGCAGCACTGACTTCCTCGGGGGCAGAGTGCTCTGCTATTTATACACAGACAGAATTTCCCAGAAATTAGAAGAACAGTTAACATAAGAAACAAGTAGAATTTACAAGTGAACATAAGAAAGATGTAGAACCTTCTGGAATTGTTAATTACAAAGAAATAAATTTTTGCCGGTGGTTTGGATTGACCAGCCACCTTCAGCACCGCAGTCTGTGACGCTATTCCCTGCGCCACGCCGGCAGTTGGCTTACATTGTGTCTCGCGGCAATATTTCATTAGGCGCACAGTTTCTTAGATTCCCAACAGACAAAGAAGTAAACGATCACACTTAATACTAGGCAGGAAGTACACTGCATCTGTTCACTGTGCTTCTGCCATGCCTAGAATTTCAGTGCCCATGTTTGATCGTATCGTCACTCTACTTTATTTCAGGAAGGACTCCCATCGAGGAAAGCATACAGGCGTCTCTGAGTGAACGTGGACGAGGTACAGACATACAGGAAGTGTCGATGACTTGCCTCTAATGACCGTTACCTACGGATTTCAGCTCGAAGGAACCCTGGAAAGAAGGTCACAATACTGAATAATCATTTTCGCGCAGCCACAGGTTGACTTGTTTCGACTTAAACTGTACGTTATAGTAAGCATCACATGCGACTTAACTCCCGATTTCCACGGCGAGATCCACCTTCAACACCACGCAGAGAGGCACAGATTGACTCATTAGTATGCTGTATGGACTCGTTAGAATTTTCATAATGTGCTATCAGACTTGCATTTGCTTTTAACCAGACAATTTCCGAGGACTTTTTGAAGGCACTCTGAACGTCTAGGAACACGATCCATCGAGTGCCAGCAAGGAGGTGGTTCCTTGATGCTTTGGGGTGGAACTATATTGACATCCTCCGACGAACAGATTAACTATATCAGCAGCATTTCGGTGAGGGGGGGGGGTGATTTATGGTTGAATGTGGAACACAAATTCAGAATGTCTAGCGAGGTGATCTTACAGTCTGGGAAATTCAGTTTGCGGTGACACTTCCCATTTTAGTAACATATGATATGGATGTATCCTCAGATGTTTAAAGGGCACTAACAAGAAGATTTGCAGTAAAAAACGCTCAAAAATCTAATCGCAACTGACAGATACCGTGTATACTAGTCAGTAAGTATTTTGTAGCAGTGTGACGAAATAGCGTGTAGACTGATATGCTGAAAATTACGTTTCGATTCTACTTGTGCTAGATATTTTCTTTGTGTTGTTTCAAATACTATAACAAATTTTAAATAAAATTAATAATACAAAGTAATATTAATTGCATCAGGTTTTCAAATGAAATGACGATTGCAGCTAATCAAACTTTTAATTACAATATTTTTTAAAAGTCGAATAAATCCAAATGAATTTTACTATTAATGTAGTAGTTTCATGCGCTAAATGTTATTGTCATTACCAAATTAAGCGATATTGTAAGCCGTTGAAAGATTATAAGTATTCGTTGTAATTTAGAGGAACCGGTTTCTTCGTGGAAGAGCAGTTTATAGCTTATTTTAAAATAAACGCTTTCTCGATTACAAGTTAATGTTTTCATTGTTATTAGGCAACCGATTTCAGTCTGCTTGTGAGACCATCTTCAGGCGAGCCATGGCAGCCGACTGATGGTCTCAGAAGAAGAATGAAACCGGTTGTCTAATAACAATAAAACTTTGTCTTGCGATCGAATCCGTGTTGTTAATAATAAGATATCATTAACGATCGCTGTATATCCAATAATGTTTTGTGAATAGAGTATGGACATTGCCTGCCCTATTGTACGTATATAAACGGGAAGACAGGAAGAGTCAAATAAATAATAAAACTAAAGATGTTACTCTAAGGTAGGTTCTAGGTCGTCCAGATAGGTTGTTTGAGGTCGCTTAATCATTGTTCTAGGTTGTTCGTTTAGTTCTTGGCGTTTTTTTGTTTGTTTTATTTATTTACTTTTACAGGGGATGTCGGGCCCTATGAGCGCTATTCGCCCATGCTGTAGCACTGACTTCACCTACAAGTCTGTCGGTTTTTCTAGGAGGTGTTCGAAAATAAGTTTTCCCTGTCGACTGTGGACATATTTGTGTATGAAATGAATAAAAATAGAATGAGACATGTCTTTCTTTTTCTACATAATTTCCAAGTACATTGAGATATTTGTCACAACGCTTTATAAGCTTCAAAAAGTCGTCCAGGAAAAAATAATGGCGTTGCATATGGAAGAAGCGTCGAACGGCTATGAGCGGATGACGACACAGCAGGTGAATGCGCATGTGCAAGACATCGATACACCATTGAGTAGAGGTCACCAATGAGTGTGACAATGATTTTCTGTTTCGGATTGTGACGGGAGATGAAACATCCCTGGAGTGGAAACATCTTTCACCACCTGTCTGCTCAAAAGCACTCCGCCTGCAACTAAAGTGTTAATCACCATGTTCTGGAATCCCCAAGGAGTTGTGTTGCTGGACGTTCTGGAGCATGCAACCATCAATGCTGCGTGGTACTGTGCTGTTCTGTCGAAACTGCAAGCGGTGATTCGGGTAGCAGTGCGGGACCACTGCAGTACGAGCTTACTGGCTGGCCGCTACGGGGCACTGGGCATGCCCCAGTGGCCAGCCTTTCAGCTGGCGGCGGCGACCTGATGAGTGTGACGTAGCACGGGCTGTTGTGAGGCCTCGTCTGTAGGTGGTTTTGGCTGATCTCGCACCAAGTGACTGACCGCTACGGGGCACTGGGCATGCCCCAGTGGCCAGCCTTTCAGCTGGCGGCGGCGACCTGATGAGTGTGACGTAGCACGGGCTGTTGTGAGGCCTCGTCTGTAGGTGGTTTTGGCTGATCTCGCACCAAGTGACTGACCGCTACGGGGCACTGGGCATGCCCCAGTGGCCAGCCTTTCAGCTGGCGGCGGCGACCTGATGAGTGTGACGTAGCACGGGCTGTTGTGAGGCCTCGTCTGTAGGTGGTTTTGGCTGATCTCGCACCAAGTGACTGACCGCTACGGGGCACTGGGCATGCCCCAGTGGCCAGCCTTTCAGCTGGCGGCGGCGACCTGATGAGTGTGACGCAGCACGGGCTGTTGTGAGGCCTCGTCTGTAGGTGGTTTTGGCTGATCTCGCACCAAGTGACTGACCGCTACGGGGCACTGGGCATGCCCCAGTGGCCAGCCTTTCAGCTGGCGGCGGCGACCTGATGAGTGTGACGTAGCACGGGCTGTTGTGAGGCCTCGTCTGTAGGTGGTTTTGGCTGATCTCGCACCAAGTGACTGACCGCTACGGGGCACTGGGCATGCCCCAGTGGCCAGCCTTTCAGCTGGCGGCGGCGACCTGATGAGTGTGACGTAGCACGGGCTGTTGTGAGGCCTCGTCTGTAGGTGGTTTTGGCTGATCTCGCACCAAGTGACTGACCGCTACGGGGCACTGGGCATGCCCCAGTGGCCAGCCTTTCAGCTGGCGGCGGCGACCTGATGAGTGTGACGCAGCACGGGCTGTTGTGAGGCCTCGTCTGTAGGTGGTTTTGGCTGATCTCGCACCAAGTGACTGACCGCTACGGGGCACTGGGCATGCCCCAGTGGCCAGCCTTTCAGCTGGCGGCGGCGACCTGATGAGTGTGACGTAGCACGGGCTGTTGTGAGGCCTCGTCTGTAGGTGGTTTTGGCTGATCTCGCACCAAGTGACTGACCGCTACGGGGCACTGGGCATGCCCCAGTGGCCAGCCTTTCAGCTGGCGGCGGCGACCTGATGAGTGTGACGTAGCACGGGCTGTTGTGAGGCCTCGTCTGTAGGTGGTTTTGGCTGATCTCGCACCAAGTGACTGACCGCTACGGGGCACTGGGCATGCCCCAGTGGCCAGCCTTTCAGCTGGCGGCGGCGACCTGATGAGTGTGACGTAGCACGGGCTGTTGTGAGGCCTCGTCTGTAGGTGGTTTTGGCTGATCTCGCACCAAGTGACTGACCGCTACGGGGCACTGGGCATGCCCCAGTGGCCAGCCTTTCAGCTGGCGGCGGCGACCTGATGAGTGTGACGTAGCACGGGCTGTTGTGAGGCCTCGTCTGTAGGTGGTTTTGGCTGATCTCGCACCAAGTGACTGACCGCTACGGGGCACTGGGCATGCCCCAGTGGCCAGCCTTTCAGCTGGCGGCGGCGACCTGATGAGTGTGACGTAGCACGGGCTGTTGTGAGGCCTCGTCTGTAGGTGGTTTTGGCTGATCTCGCACCAAGTGACTGACCGCTACGGGGCACTGGGCATGCCCCAGTGGCCAGCCTTTCAGCTGGCGGCGGCGACCTGATGAGTGTGACGTAGCACGGGCTGTTGTGAGGCCTCGTCTGTAGGTGGTTTTGGCTGATCTCGCACCAAGTGACTGACCGCTACGGGGCACTGGGCATGCCCCAGTGGCCAGCCTTTCAGCTGGCGGCGGCGACCTGATGAGTGTGACGTAGCACGGGCTGTTGTGAGGCCTCGTCTGTAGGTGGTTTTGGCTGATCTCGCACCAAGTGACTGACCGCCACGGGGCACTGGGCATGCCCCAGTGGCCAGCCTTTCAGCTGGCGGCGGCGACCTGATGAGTGTGACGTAGCACGGGCTGTTGTCAGGCCTCGTCTGTAGGTGGTTTTGGCTGATCTCGCACCAAGTGACTGACCGCTATGGGGCACTGGGCATGCCCCAGTGGCCAGCCTTTCAGCTGGCGGCGGCGACCTGATGAGTGTGACGTAGCACGGGCTGTTGTGAGGCCTCATCTGTAGGTGGTTTTGGCTGATCTCGCACCAAGTGACTGACCGCTACGGGGCACTGGGCATGCCCCAGTGGCCAGCCTTTCAGCTGGCGGCGGCGACCTGATGAGTGTGACGTAGCACGGGCTGTTGTGAGGCCTCGTCTGTAGGTGGTTTTGGCTGATCTCGCACCAAGTGACTGACCGCTACGGGGCACTGGGCATGCCCCAGTGGCCAGCCTTTCAGCTGGCGGCGGCGACCTGATGAGTGTGACGTAGCACGGGCTGTTGTGAGGCCTCGTCTGTAGGTGGTTTTGGCTGATCTCGCACCAAGTGACTGACCGCTATGGGGCACTGGGCATGCCCCAGTGGCCAGCCTTTCAGCTGGCGGCGGCGACCTGATGAGTGTGACGTAGCACGGGCTGTTGTGAGGCCTCGTCTGTAGGTGGTTTTGGCTGATCTCGCACCAAGTGACTGACCGCTACGGGGCACTGGGCATGCCCCAGTGGCCAGCCTTTCAGCTGGCGGCGGCGACCTGATGAGTGTGACGCAGCACGGGCTGTTGTCAGGCCTCGTCTGTTGGTGGTTTTGGCTGATCTCGCACCAAGTGACTGACCGCTACGGGGCACTGGGCATGCCCCAGTGGCCAGCCTTTCAGCTGGCGGCGGCGACCTGATGAGTGTGACGTAGCACGGGCTGTTGTGAGGCCTCGTCTGTAGGTGGTTTTGGCTGATCTCGCACCAAGTGACTGACCGCTACGGGGCACTGGGCATGCCCCAGTGGCCAGCCTTTCAGCTGGCGGCGGCGACCTGATGAGTGTGACGTAGCACGGGCTGTTGTGAGGCCTCGTCTGTAGGTGGTTTTGGCTGATCTCGCACCAAGTGACTGACCGCTACGGGGCACTGGGCATGCCCCAGTGGCCAGCCTTTCAGCTGGCGGCGGCGACCTGATGAGTGTGACGTAGCACGGGCTGTTGTGAGGCCTCGTCTGTAGGTGGTTTTGGCTGATCTCGCACCAAGTGACCTCCATCTGTTTTCAGATTTGAAGAAAACTCTCGGTGGAAGGCGCTGTGTAAGCGATGCTAACGCCAAACAAGCCGTTCAATGCTTCTTCCCTATGCAACGCCCTGATATTTTCCTGTTCGGCATTTTGAATCTTATAAAGCGTCATGACAAATGTCTCAATGTACTTAGGAATTATCTAGAATGATAAAGATGTACTTTATCGTTAATGTCTCATTCCATTTTTGGCCTACTTTATATTACGGTAGTAACACTAAAAGCGGACCATTCCGATCGTTATTTGACAGCTCGAAATTTAAATGAAAATAACGCCTCAACCGTTCACCTGACACGGAAATTCAATACATGTGTTGGTAGAGACGAAATTTCTCTACAACTTTGTCCTCTTATATTTTTTTCATATCTCGCATCGTTTCACAGATATTTGCAAAAATAACGGCGATTTTTACGATGTCTGTCCGTCCGTCTGTCTGTCTGTCCGTAACGTGTTCCCACTTTGTAAGACGAACCGTTCAACCAATCAGCACCAAATTTTACAGACATATTTTTAGGACGTCAGAGACTAGAACCTCTCTTTTGCAAATTTTTCGGACAAAAAATACGTCAGTAACAGAAAAAAAGCAGTTTGTAATGTAATTGCACTTGATAACGAACCGTTCATCTGACACTAAAATTGAATAACCGAATTTGTAGAGGAGAACATTCTCTACAACTTCGCTCTCTTACGGCGATTTGTCACCGTCCATTGATTATACGAAAACCAGCCGTTCGCAGATTTCACGTGACATTCCACGCCCAGAACTCTCTCTCTGGCATACGCCAACTTGCGTTACGTATTTGATGTTTTCTTATTATAACTTACACGCTGTTATTTCAAAGCAGCAGCGCACTGAAGAATTAACAAAAACACGTCGTTCTTCGTATGGTAAATGATAATCTAGTGTCTAAAAATGCCTTATTAGCATCAGTTAGCAACCGCCGTCAATAGTACGAAAAAAAGGACCAATTTCGTAGCTGTCCGCTGTAGTGTAGTGGGCCGTGCGTTGGAATATAAAACACACGCTCCGTGGTTCGGAACCCGCTGCTATCAAAATTTTTTTGCTCCTTTTCTCCTGAAAGGGTTACGTGTTGGGTGCGTAGATATGTCGTAATCATATCACTACATTGTTTTTTATATCATTTACATTATTATTGTTGTCCGAAATGTTTGCAAAAAAATACAAAACTACAAATCTAAAGAGTGCCGTAAAACTTTTTTCCAACGCCCCTCGTGTATGTGCAGCGCTTAAAACTTTGGAGCGGTTTTTCTCGGCATTTCCTGGATGTGCGCTTTAACCCTTTCAACCCCAAATTTTATTAATTTATGAACTAAAATATTTCTTCGGATATTTCTATACATGATGATTGGAATAACGTAAATTTGACAGAATTTTTTATTATATTTAGTTTTTGGAGGGAAATTTGGGATGACTACATATGGCATCATTGGGGATGATATATTTCGTTTATCATAACCAATAACATTTTCGCCGACCGCGGTGGCCGGGGGCACTGAGGCGCTCCAGTCACGGTCTGTACGGCCACTGCGGTCGGGGGTTCGAATCCCCCCTCGGGCATGGATATTTGTGCCGTCCTTAGTCTTAGCTAGTCCATAAGTAGTTTGTAAGCTTAGGGACTGATGACCCCGTAGTTAAGTCTCATAAGTTCTACAAACATTTTTGAATAACATTTTTAAACTGTATATTACTAATTTAGACATTGGACAATTATTTAGTATTGAAATTTTTAAATTACTTTGTTTCCTTTACCTTGATATAATTATTATTTGAAAGTCTTGCTGCATGTACTCCAAGTTACACATCAAACAATAATAGATATTTTGACAATGCACTGCCTCCTTATGCTCTGTTTCCTCAAGGTAATGGTAGACAACCTAGTTACAATGAATTGTTGGAAGTCCTGTACTGATGTTTACTATCTTTGGACAAATGGTTGAGGCTAGAGGAACAGATAAAGATGATGTTGCCATATGGCAACACTAGGAAGGAAAGGGTTAAGACTTGTTTCAGTGGACACCGTTAAGATATACTACTGTCCTGTGAAGTCTCCACCCGAACTGCATTTTCGAAAACGGAAGGTCTCGTCTTAAGTTATTTTGATACATCTTATGAATTTCTTTTATTGTGAGGAATAAAGAGAACTGGTATTATTATTTTTTATCTCTGTTAAATTTTTATGTAAATTATCACGAAACCGTAGAATCGTAGTGAAACAACACTTTTTTTGATTTTTGAATAAAGACACTTTACGAATCAATTCTTCTAACATTTACAGGTTTTTTTGCAAAGCCAACTACTTACTAATTTACAAATATTGCTTTGGTGTTCCCTACTCATATATTTCTTCAGCCTCCTGCAAGGGTTCGGTGAACCTCAATAAAAATGCAGTCGATGTTTCTGGCGAGCAACTGGTCCGGGGGCTGAAACAAGACGAGGGGTGTGGCCGCGGGCGGGGTAGGACGTGGGGCGGCGACGTGTGCGAAGACGGCGCTCTTGGGGGGCGTCTTGCGCCGCCCTTTCCGTGTCCGGCCGCGGGCCATGAATTTTAATTTGCCCCTGGAGGCCACAGAGTGGCGCTGCTGACGCGGCGGTCGGCTCCAGTTCCGACAGTGACGTATCGACTGGCCGCGCGCTGCTGCTGCCGCCGCACCACCCGATTTATTTTAAACGTCACGGATGCGCTCGCCGCCTGTTTTGACAAGAAGGAGCGCCCGAGATATCGACGAAATAGTGCCACTTCGGGAACCTGTAAAGGGCAGAGTGTCTTCCGTTTTCGAAACAGTTGTAAGGAAATAATTAGAGTATAGCTCTACATCTACATACATACTCCGCAATCCACCGTAAGGTCCGTGGCGGAGGGTACACTGTACCACTACTAGGCATTTTCTTTCCTATTCAATTCGCAAATAGAACGAGAAAAAAAAAGAATGCCTATATGCCTCCGTACGAGCCCTAATTTCTCTTATCTTGTCTTTGTGATCACTATGCGAAATGTAAGTAGGCGGCAGCAAAATCGTACTACACTCAGCTTCAAATTCCGGCCCTTTAAAGTTCCTCAACAGAAATCCACGGCCGGCCGCGGTGGCCGAGGGGACTGATGCGCTCCAGTCACGGTCTGCAAGGCCACTACGGTCGGGGGTTCGGGCATGGATATTAGTGTTAGCTAGTTCATAAGTAGGGTTTGTAAGTTTAGGGGCTGATGACCCCGTAGTTTAGTCCCATAAGCTACACAAACATTTGAACTTTTTTTTTTTTTTTTTTTTTTTTTTTTTTTTTTTTTTTTTTTTTTTTTTTTTTTTTAAATTCACGAAAAGACGTCGTCTTTCCTCTAACGATCACCAACTGAGTTGCCGGAGCATTTCCGTGACACTCGCGCATTGGTGAGAACCTACCAGTAACAAACCTAGGTGCTCGCCTGTGAAGTGCTTCTATGTCTCCCTTTAAACTGATCTGCTGCGGGTCCCAAACACTTGAGCAGTACTCAAGACGTGGTCGTACAAGCGTTTATACGCGGTCTCCTTTACAAATGAAGTACATCTTCCCAAAAATCTCCCAATAAACTGATGTCCGCTCACTACTAATGCTGTAATAGAACATTATGTAATTGTTTTTCCTACTCATTCGCATCACCTTACATTTTTCTACATTGAGAGCTAGCTACCATTCTTCGCACCAACTAGAAATTTTTATTTTATACGCGGTCGCCTTAACAGATGAAGTACTTCTTCCCAAAAATCTCTCAATAAACCGAAGTCGGTTCACTACTAATGCTGTAATCGAACATTATGAGATTGTTTTTCCTACTCATGCGAATCACCCTACTTTTTTCTACATTGAGAGCTAGTTGTCATTCTTCGCACCAACTAGAAATTTTCTCTAAGTCATCTTGTATTCTATTACAGTCAGTTAAAGACGATACCCTCCCATACACCACAGCATCATCAGCAAGACGCAAATTATAAGTTGCTCTGTCCATCAGATCATTTATATAGATAAAAAATAATATCGGTCCTATCACACTCCCCTGGGGCACACCTGACGATACACTCGTCTCTGATGAACACTTGCCGTCGAGAACAACGTACTGCGTTCTATTGCTTAGGAAGTCTTCCAGCCAGTCACAAATCTGTGAACCTATTCCATAGCTATCAAATATACGTCGCTCTGTCTTCTCAGACATACGTTATTGTTATAGCGCGGACGATGTCAACGGCAACGGCATCGATCAAATGTCACAGGCGATTCGAGCCATCTTTTTTTAAGATTTTATGAGGTTATAACTAGAGCAGCAACACGAAAAAAGGTCTTATTATTTTAACTGCAAAGTTCGCTGTGATGAAAAGTATTGTGGTGTCGCTATTCGCCACAACGTCCGCGGTCCGCGTATCTCGCTTCGCCACTAAAAGGAAATGCGACAGGTCGCTCCACAGTACTTCGGCCGTCGGTGGTGTCCGCAGTCTCGTTACCTCTCTGCTTCGCGCGCTGGACAGTGGAAAGGAGGAGGTTCGGCTAGATATGGAGGCGCAAAACAGTCACGATAGTCAGTATAGCAGTCAGTACAGGAGTGCAAAGCACAGCTAGGAGTGTTACAGTCCCAGGAGACCAGGAGATCCGTCTACAGCGAGCCAGTAATCTGCGTTAGCACAAGCCGGAACACCACTATCGACTGATGTAGAAGAGATCAATGCAGACCTGTTCTGTAGCTAGGAAGAAATTACGCCACTCGTATTTTTTTTTTTTCTTTTTTTTTTTCTTCATTTGCAATAAAAGTATATGTGAAATAATCACTTGTTTCAGTTTCAGACCTTGTCCACAACCTTGCTAGCCACTGCCCACATCCTCCATTCCGGAGATATATATATAAGATTTTTATTTCATCAAAGCAATTTTGCCAATTAGCATAATAAATGATACCAGGTCACCTCATACCCATTTTGTGAGTTATAAGTAGATTATTCCTTTTATTTCAAGGCCAACTTTGGAATATTTGTTTACCAGGTTCCGGTGTTATCTCGTTCTCAGTAATGGTTCTATTATTTACTGAAGCAGCTATTATTTTTATCCAAATTGGATAATAATTTCTCGATTTTAGATTATACTCTTCAATAATTTCGCTGTACTGTTTTGGTAAATTCGATGTTATAATTTTAACAAATTCGTTGTTAGTGTATGCTAATTTAGATACAATTTTTTCCACATTTCAAGGCAGATATTTAACCAAATTCAGTGTTATTTAACATTCTCGTTGCTATCTTCTCACAGAATTGGTGTATTTTTGTTTACTGATTGAAAGTTTCCTTTCTTATATATTTTACTGAAATTAGTCTTTTTTTATTTAACTTCAGTACTTCCTGCGCTGTTTTCTTGGGATTTTTCTCTGAATTCTTTTTTTTATATATATGTTGTTATATTGTCTTTTCCGTTGCATTTTTGCCATATTTCCCCCACTTTATTTTAGCCAAATTTGATGTGTTTCTGCCATGTAACGTGTAATTCTTTCCGAAATTCTGTGTTCTTGCTAATTCACTGTTTAGCAGAAAATTAAGTGTATTCTGTTGTCAATTTAAGTTCATAAAATCAATGTATTTATTTAATTCTCAGACATTTCATACATAGTCTTCAAACTTCCCTATACAGTTGTCCATCTGACATCCCGTCACGATATTGCAATCTTTCGCAGGTTCTTAGATGCTCTCAATTCATAAAGGTGTTTCTTATTTCACATATAACACATTTCGGTGACGGGAAGATTCCAAGCTGTGCAGGTGTTCCGCAGGGCAGTCATGGCCTGCAATTCTTCTTAATCCAGCCACCGTTTTCCTTCGTGGGTCTTTAGGGAGTGCGTTCTTCTCTTCTAACAGTAGAATCCATGTTTTTCCCTGCCATTGTGTTGTCAAGTGGTCATAAAACTTCTTCCTGAAACTATTGTTAATAAGTCTTTTAATGGAGATGTACGACGATTTTGGACAACTTTTTTTCAGAGATCTTGGTTCCTTATTTGGCTACGATGCCTGCCATTTCATTCCCATGGATACTTGTATGTGATGGTACCCACTGAAATATTATTTCAGTTCCAGCTTCATTAATTGAGGAAGTAGACGATTTTATTTCATTTTTGTAAGCACTTAGAGATGTTTGGAAGGATCAGATTGCCAGTATTATAGAAGTTGAATCGCAAAATACAACAACCCTGTTTGTGGCCTTTGGCGACGAACAAAAACTGTTTTATTGCCAGGTTTATTGCCTCCAACTCTCCATCGAAATTGAGTAATACTGTCCTGCAGCTTCATAAAAATGAATTTGATTATTTGTTATCACAAGTTGTAATTACTGTCATCATTTACGTAAACTGTGTGTTATGATATATTTTACTTACGGTCACGGCACTCTTCACAGATAATACGTTCCCCCAGTTTTTGCGAGTTTTCAGTGTGGTCCAAAACTGCTCTTTAATGAACATAAAAATAATTCCTTAATTACTAGCTCCATTAGAGTAAATGTAACATGAGTCACAGAAGTAGTTTCGCTTCTTGCGACGTAAAAATCAATGTAGTTAATTTCTAAGGTGTCCTTGTTTCTGAATGTTTGGACTGTATGCAAATCTACATTTTTGAACTGATTATCATAAAATTAAGCATACGTGACCATCAAAACAAGAGGAAGCTCCCATTCTATACGAAACTTCCTATGATGTATTGCAGAAAGTACTTTATCTACAGACCTCAAAAACCTACTGTTATATTCGATCATGATTAAATTTTGCACATTTGATCTTGAAAACAAAACCACAGTCTATGTAAGATTTCCCACCGTGCCAGGACTAATAATCTTATACACACTTCACTGAACACCACGTATCTTAACAGGTTTATAATATAATGCTTTACAATGGAGCAGCGAATGGACGAGTAGGTGGTGTTACACAGAGCGACGAGGAAGTGATGGCAAAAAAAGGAAAGGTGAGCAGACGGGTAGGGGGAAATGAACTGAGAGAGAGGGTCGGAGATGAACAGAGAGAGAGAGAGATGTGAGAAGATGAGGTGGACACCGAGAGAAGGAAAAAGCTGTACAGTGCGAGAACAGAGAAGGCAGACGGACTTGAATGAATAAATTCCCGGACGACGCCGGGTCTTCAGCTAATGAATAATGAGAAGACACATCATATTAAATAATAGAATATAAACGATGTGCTAATTTCCGCATATCATTACGATAAGACAACGCTACGTATATCATTTCAGAAAAATCAATATAGATGGAAGTCAGCAACAAGGCCACTTGTTACTTCGACTGTCGATCCAATTTTTTTCCTCATCTCTTGGACAAACATTTACAACGTCCGAGCTGCGAGGATCTGTGACGTCATTTTTTTTTATCAACCGGAAGACTAAGGCGAACAGAATTTATTAATATATGCGTCATTCAACGACAAGGAAGCAGGAGAGAATGAGATAAGCAAGGAGAAAAGACATTTGTTCTGTCCTGGCGGCAGAGCCAGTAATGAAGGCAAAATACATTATTAACGGAGGAGGAAGCGGCCGCGCGACAGTATTTATTCGCCAGCTAATTTTGGCGCGAGAATTTCGCGCGAAAAACAGTTGCCAGCGTGGCGGGTGGAGCACCCTTGGCGACGCAGGCCGCCTCCGCCCACAGCCGACTGAATAACTCCGCCTCCGGCGTATAAATCTGAGGACGGCCGCGGGATGCGGCGGCGTGTTTTTGCTCGACGGCGGGTGTCGAGCTTGTTCAGCTTTTCCACCACATTACGCAGGCCCTCCACTGCAGCTGTAGGCACTCGGGGGTGGGATGGGGAGCCCGCTTACAGCTGGTAACGGAGTGACGCGCTAGACGGCTCTGCTCGTGGCGACGGATTCCGCCCATTGAGGGCGGATTTCGCTGAAACACCCGATTTACGGTTACGCCATTTCTGAAATCCCCAGTTCTACATCTACATCTACATAGATACTCTGCAAATCACATTCAAGTGCCTGGCAGAGGGTTCATTAACCACTTTCATAACTTTTCTCTACCGTTCCATTCTCTAACAGCGCGCGGGAAGAAAGAACACCTAAATCGTTCCGTTTTCGATCTGATTACTCTTATTTTATTGGGATGGTCATGTCTCCCTAAGTAGGTGGGTGCTAGCAAAATATTTTCATACTCAGAACTAAAAGTCGGTGATTGAAACTTCGCAAACAGATCACGCCGCAATGAATAACGTCTTTCTTTTAATGATTTCCACCCCAATTCTTGCAACATTTCCGTGACGCTTTCCCCCCCGTAACGTGATAAAACAAAACGAGCTGCCCTTCTCTGAACCTTCTCAATATCTTTCGTCAGTCCCACCTGGTGAGGGTCCCACAAGGGCAACAGTACTCCAGGAGAGGACGCACAAGTGTGATGTAGGCAGTCTCTTTGGTGGAGCTGGAGCATCTTCGAAGCGTTATGCCAATGAAAACGTAACCTTTGGTTCGCCTTCCCCACAATATTTTCTATGTGTTCTCTCCAGTCAAAGTTGTTCGTAATTGTAACTCCTAGGTATTTGGTAGAATTTACGACCTTAAGGTTTGACTGATGTATCGCGTAATTAAAGTTCAGCGGATTTCTTTTAGTGGTCATGTGTATTACTTCACACTTTTCTTTATTTAGTGTCAACTGCCAATTTTCGCACCATGCAGAAATTTTGTCTAAATTGCTTTGCAGTTGCTTTTGATCCTCAATTGACTTCACTCACCGATAAACGACAGTATCATCCGCGAACAGTCTAAGGGAGCTGTTCAGATTGTCTCCTAAATCGTTTATAAACACAAGGAACAGTAGGGGACCTATAATGCTTCCCTGTGGAACGCCAGATATCACTTCCCTTTTACTCGATGACTTACCGTCAATTACAATGAACTGTGTTCTTTCTGATAGGAAATCGTGAATCCAATCGCACAATTGAGGAGATATTCGATAAGCACGCAGTTTCATAAGCAGCCGCTTGTGGGGTGCAGTGTCAAAAGCCTTCCTGAAATCCAGAAATATGGAATCGATTTGAGATCCCTTGTCGATGGCACTTAACACTTCATGTGAATAAAACCGGCAGCTCAAAATAAAAATTCAAATGTTTGTAAATCTATCGGACCAAACTGCGTGGTCATCAGTCCGTAGCTTACAAACTACTTAAACTAAGGTAAACTAACCTAAGGACAACACACACCCCCATGACCAAGGGAGGACTTGAACCTCCGACGGCGAGCAACCGCGCGCTCCGCAAAAAGGTGCTTAAGACCGCGGGGGTACTCCACCGCGGCCCGCTCAAAATAACGAAATTTTCGAAAAATCTACTTTCGATTTCTTTTGCGATTATTTCCAGTAACAAAAGAAAACATAAAAAAATTCCAAACCGTGCAAAATTTATGTAAAAAATACCTACATTAAAAAAAAAAATTTAATTTAATTTTTTTTATTTTTAGTTTTTATTTATTTATTTATTTGGAAAATAAATAGAAATTTCGTGCCGCATCAGTGTATTTAGATCCTTTGCTTAGGCCCACAACCGGTTTCGCACTGTAATAGTTGCATCTTCATCTTTCTATTCTAAAAAAAAGGTAAAGCAGTCATCAATCCGAAGAATGGTTTGAACACCACAGAGCTTTACTAGGCATGATCCTGTTTGGAGGTGGTATGCCGTTGCCTTCCTCCGACCTGACTTACCCAGCCAGTTATAGGGGGACCTACAGTTTAACGTGGGTTCAGAACCACGGTGCTACTCGGTATTTTTCACATGAGCAGTACTGCCAGAGGTGAAAGAAGTGGAAAGTGACAGATAAAAATCCTAGGACCTGGCGGGGATCGAACCCGCGACC
Organism: Locusta migratoria; assembly: GCA_026315105.1. Taxonomy (NCBI): domain Eukaryota; kingdom Metazoa; phylum Arthropoda; class Insecta; order Orthoptera; family Acrididae; genus Locusta; species Locusta migratoria. Next base: position 207,420,827 of record CM048744.1, on the reverse strand, counting down.
TTTGGATTTGTAGTCTGGCACGCCACCACTGTGCAACCGAGGCGCACCTTTCTATTCTATATGACCATAAATTTACGCAGTTCCAACGTCCTAGTTCTATGAGAATAGAATTTCGTAAAATATCTTCCATTACATCAGGCTAACTGGTACAGCAATCAGTGCAATCTTATTTGTAATAATTTGCAATAATTTATTTTTGTTAATGTCTTTCGCCATTTCGGGGAATCAAGAGAATACGTAAAATAAGTTTGCGGAATCGTTTTCCCTCGCGGTGGAGTAGCCGAGCTTCGTCGGTAAAGAGAACATCTGCGAAAAAATTTGGATTAAGTTTTTGCTGAGCCCACCGACAAAATATTATCTTGTTACTGAAGTCATTTCCATGAAGATCCTGGTGTAAATGAACATGGTAAGGATGAAATTTATGACGTTGAAGAATACTTGATTTCGACACACCAACTTCACGTTCAATTTGACGTGTGCTGATGTGAGGATTTACAGTTACGGTACCGAGCACAGCAACTTCAGCACGTTCATCTGTGCGTGTTCTAGGACGATGTCTAGGTCTTGGATTTAAGCTTCCCGTCTCACGAGATGTGAGACGACCACATGGCGATGGCTTGTCAGGGAATAGTCTTCTGTACAGTCGTTCTGCCTGAACAGAATTTCGCCCGACTACAACAGGGTACAGTACAGGTATGTAAAGTAGGGTGAAAACAGACATATTAACGTAATAACCATAATGTTCTCTAACAGTACTATAAACAAACAAGCAATCTAATAACATATTTCCCGTCAAAGTACATTCTCCATAGATCAGCAGCATTTCTACCATATCTTCATGTGTGTACATAATACAGTATAAGTTCCACAACACAACGTTTATTCACAATGTGTCTTACCTCCGTGCCGTCACTAGATTACTCTGATGCACGACTACACTGGCAAGCGGTGTACTGCACGCCAAAGCAACAACAAATGGGATGCTCGGAGGGTGGTGGAGTACAGGAGTTTGCATGGGTCGCTAATCACAAACAAGGCGAAGTGATAACTGTGACTTTAGTGGGAACTACGTTGGACACGTGTCTAGGTAGAGCTAGGCCCTGGATGAACGAGTGCGCGAAAGGCACAATGGGTCATTTAACGCATTCGATAAACCTTATTTTGCGTGTGCAGGATAAATAAGACAACCTGAATGTCAATTAATATGAATAAATAATCCCTGAGACGGATTTTCGTCTCAAATATGTCAAAGACATTCTTGATAGATGTGAAGCATTGAATTAAAATTTGTGGTGCGGCCGGGAATCGAACCCGGACCTCCATGCTTACGAGGCAGACGTCTTAACCGTTAGACTACCACACCACTAACGATTAAGGCGCACCACAAATTTTAATTCAATGCTTCACATCTATCAAGAATGTCTTTGACATATTTGAGACGAAAATCCGTCTCAGGGATTATTTATTCATATTAATTGATATTTATATCACCATAACAGGATTGTTCCACCATGTCCATTGCTGAGGTGCTATTCCGCTGCATGGAGAGCCTTGGCAGTAGTGGCAATTATCTTTGGAACAAAGAAGCTGAATTAAAGTTTGTGTTGTGGAGGGAAATCGTACATAGACTATTCCAAGGCGCCTTAATCGTTAGTGGTGTGGTAGTCTAACGGTTAAGACGTCTGCCTAGTAAGCATGGAGGTCCGGGTTCGATTCCCGGCCGCACCACAAATTTTAATTCAATGCTTCACATCTATCAAGAATGTCTTTAACAACCTGAATGGTTTATACCGATCGGTACTGGTTCATATTGTGTACGTACACACATAAAACGTGCAAGAGGGAAACTTATCTGCTTATGACAGTTAATGGCAGCAGACCGTATTATTCGTTTCAGACCTCTTGATAAGTATGGATGTGCGATTATGCATGTCAATCACATCGCGATTACGGGCAGCATGGGGTTCACGCCTGAGCCTCAGGAGGTGCGCTAGCAGCGTATTTAGGGCTATTCAAGCGTCAACTTCTCGTCGCAATATCTCGGGTTGTAATTGAAATATTGCGATGTAATTAACGCCATTGTTTATGTGAATTTTCATGCTATGGATAGCCGAAGAAAAAATATCGGGTGTCCATTAAAAAAATAAGTTTGTGTTAAAAACACATTTGCTTTCGTTTTAGAATGTTTCCAAATATGTGCATTCATGGGCCACAGCCGTACATTGATACCGGTGAAAGTCGTTTTCCAATAGCTGTTATTGTTCCAGTGATATTTTGGTTGGACAAGATAGCTGAGACACCCTGTATATATATCCAAATACTTTCCCTTAGTGTATGCTACGGTTTGTCAAAATTTCAAAGCAATCGGTGATTAACTGTCGGAAATTAACGGTTTTGCACAGAGGAACATTTTCATTTTTCTGATATAGGTATACCATTTAGCAAATGCCGTGATGGGAACTCTGTGGCAGTTGAAACCGTTAGATTGGCAATACATCCGGCTGACTGCTGTCCTATATTGGAACTGAACAATGACAGTTCCCATGGAATCCAATCCGATCACTTCTACGCTGCTCTTTACTGAGTATTCTTTATAGATGGCTGCAAATGGAGTATGTATTTGTGCCGATTTTTAGCACTTCGTAGAAACTGAGATGCTGACACATTTAAATTTTCGCAAAATAATGTCAGAGAGAAAAGAGAAAAATGTCACTGTTTATTGCATGTAATATCTACAGGTAAAACTCCAGAATTCATCTAAAAGTCAGTCCTTTTATTATTTATGCACTATTACAGCTCATATGGGCCATCGATGTGTAATTAATTATTTTCGACATTGTAATGAAAACGTACAATAGAGGGACATTTAACGCCGGCATTTTCTGCACGCCGTCGCGGATTTAATAAGATGTGGAATCTGCGAAACGTAGTTTACATACGACATATACATACATGGGTGTCTAAATGTGTGTCTATTTTTAATAGAGTATGTATTTACTTGTTCTCAATCTTTTTTTAAAACTAGGTGGTTCACACAGCTAGGGAAGTTGAGAATGTTTCCTCAAGACGTCCTGTTATCAACGTTCGAAGTATTGCAAACTGAACTCACTCGATGTTAAACACTGTTGGTGGGTATGATACTAATCAGTAGATGACAGCCGTTACAATCCTAAAGTCTTCTCAACATTTAAGTTGATGTTCTGTAATACCTGACAAATTTTCTTCAGTACTATGATCTCAATGCCCGTTTATTTCCCAGAGACATGTTCCGGAAAGCCAGTTGCTGGTGGAGCCTCTAGAATATGCCCTCCTTGCATAAGCAGTGTGTGTATTGTAGTGCACGTTGTTACCACTGAATTTGAAAAATTTAGCATGTGAGCATCAGCTTAGAATCTAAGAACCTTCTTGTGATATACAAGAAATGTGCTTGAAGGTGGAATGAAACACAGATCAAATGATACTTACTTCTGTTATTCATGTCATGAATCATCTCAATATTACCGACACCGCCTTCATATTGTGATGGATAAGCATATAAAGTATTTGGCACTCAGTTAAGAGTGAAAAATGTGTGTTCCATAATAATATACAAAATATCACATTCCTCTGTAATACAACCACGATAACATGTTTTTAAACAGACACTGTTTCATAAGGATTTGGTAGACGGTTGACTTCCATTGTTGAGATGTTGCATTTTTTTCCGCCAAAGCTGTCTATGTGGTGAGGTGAGCTTATTAGCAGGTAGGAAATATGTAATGTATTCAAGATTATTGTAGAGTCTGATAATTTGTAGGCTACATCTATCAAACAGGTATTTTAATAACCGAAGAAAAATTCACTAAATATCATCTGTGTCAATGTACATATACATTAAATCAACCAACACGAATCAAATGGTCAATATCTTACTACATTTGATCTCTCTGTGTACTACACACAATGTCGTTAGATACAAGAGCACGACAATAGATGATAGATAATACCGTCTTCATATAATAACAAGTGTCCTGGACGGTTATCATGATATTATAAACACCCATAGTGAAAGTTAATGTATTGTCATCCGTAAGATGTGTAACACCATATGCATCGATTATGATAAAAGTATGTGCAAAACCATGCCGGCCTCAATGGCCGAGCGGTCTGTGGCGCACCAGTCACAGTCTGCACGGCCGCTACGGTCGGGGGGGTTCGAAATCCCCTCGACCATGGATGTTTGTGTCGTCTTTAGTATAAGGTAGTTCATAAGTAGTTTGTAAGTTTAGGGACTGATGACCCCGCAATTAAGTCCCTTACGCTTAACAAACATTTGAACATTTTTTTGCAAAACCATGATCATCAGTTTTGATTTAATCTTACATCTTTAAATCTATAGAAGCGAGTGGGTCTATGGAATTATCTAAACGGTGGAAACGTATTTCCCATTGAACTATTGTGTCATCAAATTCAAGGATATGATAAGCGTCACTTACATTGTAGATTGTTATTATCTTACGATCCATGAACTTTATACTTATTAACATCGACCAAATAAGAAATTAATCCTCTTACAGGCATAAGGAGAATACCGTCAGGCGCGTCTCAGAGAGTTTTCATGAGTACTTAAATGAAGAATCAAAAATTTCCGTGAGAAGTGTGGGCAAACCCGTATTCATTTAGTTTCGGACAAGATACTTTCACTTAGTAGAAACGACTTTGCTGATGAGTTGAAGTTAACGATAGTAGCTTATTTACGGTCGAATTATTATTCAGTAGGCCTTGAGGCCCCGTCTGTAATTACCTCAGTGTCCACAGATCGATTGATATCTGCCCGTGTTTACTTTTGGCAATTACTCCAAGGGCCCATTGACTCACATTAGTAGACAGCCAAGTCCACAACTCCTGCTCTCACATTTATCTATTAAAATTTAATGAAGGACAGCAATTGCTCACCAAACGTCTGTTTCATTGGAGCTCTATGTAGATTTGAGGTGCTCCACAGTTATCAAAACTATTATAACGTTGCATCTATGAGCACCTATTTTCTTAACATCATGTAATCCATTTCGTAATTTATTCTGTATCCCACACTGCTTGTACATTCATGAATATGAGTCCTATTTACGCACTGAAGAGGTCTACCAGAGAACTGAAATAATGAAACAGACTAGATAAACCCAGCCACGTACCTCTGTGACTCATTCCGACATCAGATGAACACAAAACTAAATCACCAAATTATTGCAAACATAGAGGCACAGAGAAAATACATCAGTCACATTAATACCCTTTTTTCTCAGTAAATCATTCTTTGTAAAGCCAGAGTCTGTTTTTTACTTCTATGAAAACATAATGAGAAGATGGTTTAGCATCTCTGGAACACCTGACATACAGTTATCTAACACATTGTTTTCCACTTCTGTCCATATTATCTCCAGCCACTACGGTCGGGGGTTCGAATCCCCCCTCGGGCATGGATATTTGTGCCGTCCTTAGTTGTAGCTAGGTCATAAGTAGTTTGTAAGTTTAGGAACTGATGACACCGTAGTTAAGTCCTATAAGCTACACAGACATCTAAACATCTATCTCCAGCCCCTTTCTCTGTCAGTTCGTCCTCTCCAGCTACGTATCACCATCAAAACTTCCTCCTTCCCATATATCCATCCCTCGTTTCAATCCATCACTCAATTTGTCTTCCATTTCGTCTTCTCGTCTCTCTCAGCCTGTTTTCCTTGTCTTATCGTATCACTCAAAATACAGTAGAAGTTGACTATAAGGATATTCATAGGACATTGAAAATTATGTCGGTATAAACGAATGTCATTGTAACCGAGATTTGTAATTGCGTTTATTTTAATAGCAAGGAAAAGAACAAATTTATTAGCCTTGTTTTGTTGTACTTTAAGTGTTAACACATAACCTTGCATGAGTACTGTACACAGTGCAGTATACTCCACCGTTTATTAGTCCAATACATACTTTCTAAATTACGTTCTATGTTCATTATTTCATTTGAAATTTCACTGCTCCCTCCCCTAACTTCATAGAACACGTTCACCATTTTAGTGTCTTCTAAAGCGTCAATCACAGTTGGAATATCCATTTTCTTCGTTTTTTCTTCATTTCCCTCGCCCGCTTCATGACAACTGTCGTTCTGATCCTTCACTTCATTTGCAAATTCGATTTCAATCTGCGATTCGGTTGTAACAAAGTCATCATCTATAGTTGCATACGTTTCACAGTCGTACTTGATTTTCATAGCTAATTTATGTGCAGACAGAGGCAGATCATGTGTCATCGAACGTGTCTTCAGTTTCAGCGGCATTTATTTCTTCATTTGTGATTCCCACATGATACTTTAGGTTGCTGAACAGTAGACAAGAATAATAGACTGATATAAAATAGCTACACTCAACACAGGACGACGTTCATAAGTGGCAGACCATACATTTCTGCTGCGACTGAGACGATCGGAAGCCAAGTTATACTGTTAAGTACTATTTGCATGGAGCATGCTGGTCCTTGCTAATGTTAACGTAGCACAAAAATGAGAATGATCCTTGAAAGGTTTTGACTTATAAAACTTGGTGTTGCGGTGGCGCACAGAACTAGGCAGAGATGTGGCCTAGAGCGTTGTAATCAGTGGTAGGCACACTTCCAATGGAAGCTCGAAAGTGACTGTGAGCTTATGGGGACACATGTAACAAACAACGCGAAATCAAGTTAATAGTTTCTTATTTAACCGGCCATTCACTTCCACCGTCACAGTACTAGAGTCATTCAAGGAAACTTTACGATCAGTAGCGCAAAGGTACCCGGATCGTGCTTTATTAGCTGGGGGCGACTTCAAGCTGCCGTGTACTGACTGGGACGCCTATGCTTTCATTAGAGGGAGTACATAGAAGCGATCTTGTGAACTATTGTTGAGCGCTGCTTTGAGTAGCTAAATTGTCATCCCACAGACAATGGAAATATTTTGGACATTATAGCTACAAAGAAGCCAGACCTTGTCAATGATGACACTGTAGAGACAAGGGTTAGTGTTCATGACGTCGTCATAGCGACAATGGCCACCAAAGTTAATAAATCGGCCGAGCGGAATAAGGCGCCTCGGTGCTAAGCGCGCGGTTGCTCGCCGTCGGAGGTTCGAGTCCTTCCTGAGGCATGGGTGTGTGTGTTGTCCTTAGGTTAGTTTAACTTAGTTTAAATACTTTTTAAGCTATGGACTGATGACCACGCAGCTTGGTCCTATAGATTTACAAACATTTGAACATTTAATAAATCGGTCAAGAAGTCTGGGAGTGTGTTTTTGCTAGAAAGAGGAGATAAGCAACTGTTAGCGTCCCACTTAATGAATTAAGGAATGAATGGACATCGTTTAGTTTCGGTACGGTGGACGTAGATGAATTATGGACAATATTTGAATCTATATCAAATAAAGCACTGACAAAGTTGATTAAGGATGGGAAACTCCCGCCATATTTTAACAGTAATATTCAAAAAATGTTGAGAAACCAAAGGCAGTTGCACTCTCGGTTCAAAAAATTTCAAGAAAATCAAATGATAAGATTACCTGACATCGTCTGGTGTGGAGGCGATCAATTCGTTTTATAGTTTCCAAATGATAAGCCAAGATCGCAAACTACCAATTTATTAAGTGACGACTTAGTCACTATATAAAAAAATACTTAAGATACAAACATGACAGCTTACAATTAATTTAAGTATTTTTTATATAGTGACTAAGTGCAATGTTGCACTTCTTATTTTATATCCAAATTTTTTAACTAGATGACCGCCAAATGATGGTGACATAGTGCACCGAAACCGGTTGTCACTTAATAAATTGATAGTTTGCGATCTTGGCTTATCATTTGGAAACTATAAAATCAAATGAGACAAAAGTTAGTAGAGATTCGCGCGCCTACAAAAAGAGCAATGCGCGAAGCATACAACAACTACCACCGTCATACCTTACGAAAAAATCTTGCAGAGAGGTCGAAAAAAATCTAGTCCTATGTAAAATCGGTAACGGATCAAAGGTCTCTATCCAGTCACTTGTTGATCATTCTGGGGTGTTGATAAAAGATATCAAAATGCAGGCCGAAGTTTTAAATTTAACACTTAAGAAATAATTCACGCAGGAGGACCATGCTAACATACCTTTATTTGATTGTAATTCTCAAATGGAGGACATAGGAGTAGGTAGAACTGATGTAGAGAAGCAGCTGAGAGAGTTGAAAACAAACAAGGCGTCAGGTCCAGATGGGATACCAATCCGGCATTGGCCTCTTACCTATCTTGCATTTGTCGCGACTCTTTGATCCAGCGCAAAGCACCAAAAACTACGTAAAAGGAACTGGTAACTCCGGTGTATAAGAGATCTATATCAGTAAAAATCAGTTGCTGTAGAATTCGCAGTTCTGATATAGTAAATTTCCTCGAGACGCAAAAGCTTCTGTCCATGCATCAGCATAGCTCTAGGAAGCACTGATTGTGCGAAACCCAGCTCGCCCTTTTCTCTGATGATCAAGGCCAACAGGCAGACTGCATATTTCTCTATTTTAGAAAGGCGTTTGACACGGTACTGGTTTGGAAGGTACGAGATTATGAAATAGGCACCCAAAATGCGAGTGTCTCAAAGATTACATAAATAATAGAACCCAGAATGTTGTCCTCCATGAAGAGTGTTCATCAGAGACATGGGCGCCCCATTATTTTTCTATCTATATAAATGATCTGAGGTACAGAGTGAGTTTGGGGAAGATCAGTTTGAATTTAGGAGAACTGTAGGAACACGGAAGGCAATACCCACATTACGACTTGTCGTAGAAGATAGCCTAAGGAATAGCAAACCTATGTTATTAGCATTTGTAGGTTTGGAGAAAGCTTTTGACAATGTCGACTGGAATAAACTCTTTCAAATTCTGAAGGTAGGGAGCGATTATTAGAGTCGTAAGGCATTAAAAGGGACGCAGAGGTTGGGAAGGGAGAAAGACAGGGTTGTTCAATCTGTACATTAAGCAAACTGTGAAGGAATGCAAGGCGAACATTGGAGAGGGAATTAAAGTTAAGGGAGAAGAGATAAAAACTTTTCGGAATGAACAGTGTTTTGAAAATAGGATATAAAATGAACATCAAAAAGTGTAAAACGAGGATAATGGAATGTAGCGACAGAAAGTCAGGCGATGCTTAAGGGATAAGATTAGCTAATGAGGCAATAAAAGTAGTAGATGAGTTTTGTTATTTTGTAGCAAGATAACTTCTGATGGCCGAAGTAAAGAAGAAATAAAATGCAGAGTGTATATAGGAAGAAAAGCGTTCCTGAAGAATCAAAATTTGTGGACATCCAGTATCAATTTAAATGTTAGGAAGTCCTTTCTGAAAGCATTTGTCTGGAGTGTAGCATTGTATGGGAGTGAAACATGAACGATGAGGAGTAGAGACAAAAAAAAAAAAAAAAAAAAAAAAAAAAAAGATACAAGCTTTCGAAATGTGGTGCTACAGACGAATGATGAAAATTAGATGGGTACTACAGATAACTAATGAGGTGCTTAACCGAAATGGCCGCGGTGGAGTAGCCGAGCGGTCTAAAGCGTCTCGCTTTGGAGCGCGCGGTTTCTCACCGTGGAGGTTCGAGTCCTCCCTCGGGCATGGGTGTGTGTGTTTGTCCTTAGGCTAGTTTACCTGGGTTTAAGTAGTTTGTAAGCTACGGACTGATGACCACCCAGTTTGGTGCACTGAAGGGACAACAGGCAGTCCCCCGAAAAGTGAATTTCGAAAGCTAGGGAAGTGGACAAGGAAATAATATTAGACAATAAAACATATGTAACTCCTTCAAGTTTACTCCACTTCGATAGTGTCAGTTCTACATATAACAAAATGATGCGCTTAAAAGGTATTGAAAATTAAATTACGTTACACTGCTTGTTGAAAAATCGTCTCATTCGTTTTCACTGCAGTTGTGACACGCTGTATAAAACGCAAACGTCTCGTTGCATATATCCTTCTGTTACGTAGACGGGCGAAGTGGTATTCGACGCTTTAAAAATTATCAAAGCAGATTTCACCATCACTGACGACCTCAATTCCACGCCCAATCTCCGTTGAAGCAATGATAGCAATGATGGCAGCGTCGCTATGGTCGACGTCATCCTCTTGTAAATGTGCACTGAACGTCAACCCGCTATTTTCTTGTACATCCAGCACGTCTTCAACAGTGTAATTTCTATGATATCTGCGACGCAGTAGAAAGATATACGATAAAGCATGAAGAAAGCGTCATGTATTTTCTTTTGCCGTGTGTAGTACGTCTAATAGCTGCAAATGATTATGCTTTCCGGTGACGACTTTAAAGAGCTCTAATTCTTAATCGTTGCAGATTAGTCACCATTCCATACCGCTCCTGGAGATGTCGGACGACAGCATGTGGGTTAATTTACATCGCAAAAACAATCCTCTTACTAGACGCAAAATTTTGAGCCTCTTACTAGACTCCGTTCACAGTGCTAGACGTTCGGGCATAAGCGGCCGCAGTGAAGCGGGCCGAATGAGGAACAACCCGAGCGCGGTAGGTGTATTTGAATAATGGTCCAAATTTACAAGTGGTATCGATTTCTGGGGTTAATATCTACCTCATGTATTTCTTTTTCTCAAGAAAATTTGTGGTCGAGTTGATCAGAGGGGGGCCGAATGGACTGCGCAGTCCGAGGTAGAAATCCGTCGTTCTGCGCATGGCGTCACCGCCGAAGCACGCGGCGGCAGTTGTAGCGGTAGCCCTGCAGTAACTTGTTGTTTACAGTGTATGTTTTGTTTCATTTATTCGTGTGTTTTACGACAGAAAATTCGATTAATATGTTAATGATTCGTTTGGCATTTTAAATTCTCCCAGAATCGTTGACAAAAAGACATTAGCAAGTGCCTATGGGACAAACGATAGCTCCAAAAATCAATTCTCAGCATAAGGTATTTGTGCTGTGAAACAATACAGATTGGAAACCGAAGGAAGCTGTTACCATTTCAGAAAGGACTCTTAATGTCAATTCCTTATTTGGCCTTCATTATGACCTTTTGGTACAAGGCATTAAGTGCATTTTAACCCGCGAGAACATGCACCTTTAAAAGTTACGCGATCGATCGCGTGTATAGTATTTTTCTAACAGTCAAAGAACAGAATGAAACTTTCACACTGCAGCGGAGTGTGCGCTTATATGAAACTTCCTGGCAGATTAAAATTGTGTGCTGGAACCGGGACTCGAACCCTGGACCTTTGCGCTGATATCAGCGCACACTCCGCTGCAGAGTGAAAGTTTCATTCTGGAAACATCCCTTAGGCTGTGGCTAAGCCATGTCTCCACCATATCCTTTTTTCCAGGAGTGCTAGTCTTGCATGGTTCGCAGGAGAGCTTCTGTGAAGTTGGGAAAGTAGGAGGCGAGGTACTGGCGGAAGTAAAGTTGTGAGGCGGCATCGTGAGTCGTGTTGGGATAGCACAGTCGGTAGTGCGCTTGCCCGCGAAAGGCAAAGGTCCCAGGTTCGAGTCCCGGTTCTGGCACACAATTTTAATCTGCCAGGAAGTTTCAGTCAAAGAACAGTTTGTAATGTTCTTAATATGTCTAAATAAGTGCTTCTAGCCGGCCGTGGTGGCCGAGGTGACGAGGCGCTCCAGTCACGGTCTGCTCGGCCATTACGGTTGGGGGGTTCGAATCCCCCCCTCGGGCATGGATATTTGTGCCGTCCTAGTTCGTAAGTAGTTCATATGTAGTTTGTAAGTTTAGGGACTGATGACCCCGTAGTTAAGTCTCATAAGCTATACAAACATCTGAAATTTTTTTAAGTGCTTCTAGTTGCGCTTATAAGAAAACACAATCAGTTAACTATTTAAATCTGGTAAAATACCGATTGTTTTACAATTACTGTGAGCAAAATCCTCATGCGCAAGTCCTCGCGGGTTAACAGCATGGCTGAACCAGGACTGTCTTGAAAATTTGTTTTCATAGATTAGAGGTATTGGCCATTTCTGTCAGCGTCCTCGCCCAAAAGAAGTAAAATATCGGCTGCGTTTATTGCTTCTGAGAAAGAATGCCCAAGACATTCCACTGTCTAATACTTCGTCTGTCAGACAGGAAGGAGATTCACAACAATTCCTGTCATCTAGTCCGCTGTGTGGAATTTTGCCGGATATGTCTGAAGCAATGACCACGCCAGACGGAAAGCAGAGAGCCAGGACATAAGTTATAGTTGTGAGGCTGCTGCACCGCCTGCTGTGACAGATGTTGAATGCCAACTGAAGGATTCAAATATTTGGCAGGCTTCATTGCACGCCGTACTGCGAAATATGAAAATGTTCAAATGTTTGTAGAGTCTATGGGACTTAACTACGGGGTCATCAGTCCCTAAACTTACAAACTACTTATGAACTACTTACAACTAAGGACGGCACAAATATCCATGCCCGAGGGGGGATTCGAACCCCCGACCGAAGTGACCGTGCAGACCGGGGCTGGAGCGCCTCAGTCCCCTCGGCCACCGCGGCCGGCGCGAAATATGAGATCTCACTGAGGGTGTCGTCTAATGAACTAATTTGTTCTCTTCCAAAATTGCTTGCAGAATACGGGTGGATAGAATTTCTATCACGAGGAGTTTGTTTGTGCCGTCTGACGAGTGAATGCGGCAGATCTCAGAGTTTGAGCTGCTGTTCAATGAAATTAACGGAAGTGACAGACTTAAAAAAAATATTTCTAAGAGATGAGCTGACTTAATTTCGCAGAAATATCTTATTGTAGCGCCGGAGGTCATAAAAATATTCTTACGAGCCGAATTTTTATTAGAGTGCGCTACATCAACATGAAGCTGAAGAGAGAGAAAGCAGCGGCATCACAGAGGCTAAAATGACGTCAGTGGCATTCTTCGGCTGTCGGAAGGATTTAACGAGATATGTAACTGCAATAATCAATGCGTAATCACTTTTCTGTGTTTAGTGTTGTTATACGTGACGGCGCAGCACGGCTTCGCGCCCCTCGCTAGCAGTGCTGCTTCGCCGCTGACGTCATTTCAACGGCCATTTCAATCGTTTCGCTTCGGGCCCAACCTTTTATAGAATGACCTTGGAGTTGATGATGTACCCTCCGCCACCCACCCTTGCGTGAACAGCGGAGATGGTATGTATAACAGAAAGCAGCAGGTCATTCTCAATGGAGAGATGTCTTCTGAAGTAGGAGTTATGTCAGGTGTGCCACAGGGGAGTGTCGTGGGTCCGTTGCTGTTCACGATATATATAAATGACCTTGCATCGGAAGTTCACTGAGGCTTTTTTCGGATGATGCTGTAGTATATAGAGAGGTTGTAACAATGGAAAATTGTATTGAGATGCAGGAGGATCTGCATAGAATTGACGCATGGTGCAGGGAATGGAAATTAAATCTCAATGTAGACAAGTGTAATGTGCTGCGAATACACAGAAAGAAAGGTCCTTTATCATTTCGCTACACTATAGCAGGGCAGCAAATGGAAGCAGTTAATTCCATAAAGTATCGGGGAGTAGTCACTAGGAGGGATTTAAAATGGAACGACCATATAAAATCAATCGTCGGTAAAGCAGATGTCAGACTTAGATTCATTGGAAGAATACTAAGGAAATGCAGTCCGAAAACAGAGGAAGTAGGTGACAGTACACTTGTTCGCCCACAGCTTGAATACTGCTCACCGGTGTGGGATCCGTACCAGGTGGGATAGAGGAGGTAGAGAAGATCCAACGGAGAGCAGTGCGCTTCGTTACAGGATCATTTGGTAATCGTGAAAGCGTTACGGAGATGATCGATAAACTCCAGTGGCAGTTGATGTCATATATTCTGTGAATATTAAAATAATAACAACTGCAGGATCAGAAGTGACGTCTGTTCTTTCGGAACAGACGCGACATGTATGTATATAATATGCCGGTGACGGGCAATGATCCTAACCTTGGTGGGTAGGGGTGGCCAAGTTGAAGCCCTTACTCTTACGGGAATTAGTTTCATAACTACGAGTTTAAGTAGTGTGGGCAGGGCGAAGCTGGGAATTTGTATCTGACGGGAGGCGTGCTTAGGTAGTCCTTGCAGGTGCGGTGATCACTGTGTCCCCAGTGGTGTAGGGGTCAGCGCAACTGCCTAGAAAGCAGGTGACCCGGATTCGAATCCCGGCTGGGTACACATTTTCAGCTTTGCCCAATCGTAGTTGATGTCATATATTCTGTGAATATTAAAATAATAACAACTGCAGGATCAGAAGTGACGTCTGTTCTTTCGGAACAGACGCCACATGTATATATCCAGTGGAAGACTCTGCAGGAGAGACGCTCTGTCGCTCGGTACGGGCTTTTGTCGAAGTTTCGAGAACTTACCTTTACCGAGGAGTCTAGCAGTATATTGCTCCCTCCTACGTATATCTCGCGTAGAGATCGTGAGGATAAAATCAGAGAGATTAGAGCCCACACAGAGGCATACCGACAATCTTTTTTTCCGCGAACAATACCTGACTGGAACAGGAGGGAAAATCGATAGTGGTACTCAAGGTACCCTCCGCCACACACCGTCAGGTGGCTTGCGGAGTATGGTTGTAGAAGTAGATGTAGATATATGTTGATGTACGAGTAGATGTCTCGATCGTGTTGCCAAGTGTTGTTCATGCCACACGCTAGCACTGTACATATCAGAAGGCTCGAGGAAAAGCTACCGTACGTGTGCAGAAATCTCGTGGTATAGCATTAGAAAAGTGTGTGTGTGTGTTGGTAAACAGTTGTGGATGACGAGTGGGGGGTGTTGGAGTGGGGGACTGGAGGGGACGCCTCGGCAAGTGGCCCCTGGAATGGAGCGGCTGGCCCGCTAATAGCCGGACATGGAAATCGCATCGCCGCCCTCGCCACTCACCCTCGCCGCTCTCAGCGCTCCGGTCGCCGATGGATTTGCGGCCTCACGGCCTCCAGCGTCTGATGTGGTCGCTCTGGAGCGCAGCGCCCGACCGGGCAGCGGCAGAAGAGGGAACACGCTAAAACGCTGCCGCTCTCTGGCAACGCCACCTAGATACAAGGCCTGTTCGCTGCCTGCCAAGAGTAGATTAGATTAATACTTGTTCCTTAGATCATGCATACGACATTTCGTAATGATGTGGAACGTGTCAGTTTAGTAAATTTTGTCTATACTTGACAATCTATATTTTAAGAATTTTTTTTATTTTTTTTTAAATTTTTTTCTAATTTTTATTTTTTAAAAGTTTTACCTAAAAATTCATCTACATTGTAGAAGGAGTTGCCATTCAGAAATTCCTTTAATTTCTTTTTAAATACTAGTTGGCTATCTGTCAGACTTTTGATGCTACTTGGTAAGTGACCAAAGACTTTTGTGGCAGCATAATTCACCCCTTTTTGAGCCAAAGCTAGATTTAACCTTGAATAGTGAATATCATCCTTTCTCCTAGTGTTGTAGCTATGCACACTGCTATTACTTTTGAATTGGGTCGGATTGTTAATAACAAATTTCATGAGTGAATATATATACTGTGAAGCTACAGTGAGTATCCCTAGATGCCTGAATAAATGTCTGCAGGATGCTCTTGTGTGGACTCCAGCAATTATTCTGATTACACGCTTTTGTGCAATGAATACTTTTTTACTCAATGTTGAATTGCCCCAGAATATGATCCCATATGAAAGCAGTGAATGAAAATAGGCGTAGTAAGCTAATTTACTGAAATTTATATCACCAAATTTTGCAATGACTCTGATAGCATAAGTAGCTGAACTCAGACGTTTCAGGAGATCTTCAATATGTTTCTTCCAATTCAGTCCCACGTCAATGCAAACACCTAAAAATTTTGAATATTCTACCTTAGCTACAGATTTATGTTCAAAGTCTAAATTTATTAATGGTGTATGCCATTTTCTGTATGAAACTGTATATACTGGGTTTTATCAAAGTTTAATGAGAGTCCATTTGTAGAGAACCACATAATGACTTTCTGGAAGATATCATTTACAATTTCATCAGTTAACTGCTGTTTGTCAGGTGTGATAGCTATACTTGTATCATCAGCAAAAAGTACTAGCTTAGCATCTTCGTGTATGTAGAATGGCAAGTCATTAATATATATTAAGAACAACAAAGGACCCTAGACCGAACCTTGTGGGACCCCATTTTTGATAACTCCCCAGTTAGAAGAATTAATTGTCTCATCTACATCATGTGAACTGCTTATTTCAACTTTCTGCACTCTTCCAGTTAAGTATGATTTAAACCATTTGTGCACTGTCCCACTCATACCACAATACTTAAGCTTATCTAGAAGAATCCCATGATTTACACAATCAAAAGCCTTTGAAAGATCACAAAAAATCCCTACTGGTGATGTCCGGTTATTCAGAGCATTTAATATTTCATCAGTGAAGGTATATATAGCATTTTCAGTTGAAAATCTTTCTTGAAAACCAAACTGACATTTTGTTAGAACTTTATTTATACTAATATGTGAAGCAACTCGAGAATACATAAATTTTTCAAAAATCTTTGATAAAGCTGTCAGAAGTGAGATGGGCCGATAGTTGTTGACATCGTATGTATCCCCTTTTTTATGCAAAGGTTTAACGATAGCATATTTCAGTCTATCTGGGAAAATACCCTGCTTTAATGAGCTATTACAAATATGACTGAGAATCCTACTTATCTCCTGGGAACAAGTTCTTAATACCCTGAGTAGTCATAACACAAGCAAACTATATGTCTTACGCAGCGCTGTGATGAGTTTGGGAATACGTGCACGTTGCACACTGTGTTTCAGAATGTTTTTCGTGTTACCTTACGGCGGGGCTTATATTTTAAATGTTCAAATGTTTGTATAGTCTATAGGACTTAACTACGGGGTTATCAGTCTCTAAACTTACAAACTACTTATGAACTACTTACGAACTAGGACGGCACAAATATCCATGCCCGAAGGGGGATTCGAACCCCCGACCGTAGTGGCCGTGCAGACCGTGACTGGAGCGCCTTGGTCCCCTCGGCCACCGCGGCCGGCTTCTATTTTAAAAGACAGGGAGGGAAGGTCAGTGCATAGTTGACAAAGTTCCTAAAACACCTCCCCTCTTTCATGCCTATCCTCGGCGGTATTACTATCACACTTCGTGCCAGTGCCCTGGTTTGTAAACGGGGCAGCACTGCACGCGAGGTGCCGTGTCGACATGCAACTTCAGTGCATATCTGAATTCACTCTTTTAGTAACCTTGTGTCTTCTATCGTAGTTGATGTCCCATTGCGCAGGTGAAGCACACAGGTCGCACG
Organism: Locusta migratoria; assembly: GCA_026315105.1. NCBI lineage: Eukaryota > Metazoa > Arthropoda > Insecta > Orthoptera > Acrididae > Locusta > Locusta migratoria. The sequence goes on along the minus strand of CM048744.1, from coordinate 207,403,538 downwards.
TCCGTTGTACTTGAAGTGATGCTAAAATAGGTGTTGATATGTGGCTAGGAAGTACTGCACTACGACTAACTTTAGCTTTTGTAGGATGCCAGTGCTTGTTTTTATTGAAGAAATGCCAATATATATCCAAGCACAAATATACAGACTAAGTAATGTTAAAAATATAAACGTTGCATAACGTATAAACTGTCCCTGGCCCGCACTGAACTAACATGAATGTGCAAGGTATCGTGGTCGGCGCTCGACTGACTGCCGCCGCCTCTCGCAGCGTGCCACAAGCCACCGTTTTGGCGCCAAGCGAAACTTATAGACTAACATTGTTCAACTTTACAAAATATACAAATAATTAAATCTTTGAATCAACCGAAATATTGCTTAGAACAAAAGCATTACAGAAAGTATACAGATAATTTTTAATAGATTTAGGAAAGATAAATATTAATAAAAGAAGCTTAAAGTTTTGGTGGACAACTAGTATAGGCGGGAGCCAATCAGATCTCAACTTGCAATAGTGGCGGAGCTTTCCCACGGGATACAAGCTCATCTACTGTCTCTCTCTCACACCCTTTCTACTATTGCGTCACACAGTTCTCCAACCAAGAAAACTTCTATAACACCTAATATTTAGATATGCGAAATAAACGGCTCCATGTCAGCCCCCTCACAACCTATGTAATTCTTAATTTTCGCTGGTATGACACCAAATGCGTAATGTGAATCGTCCGATTTCAGTATCGGTAAGATATCTTACTAATAGTTCGTAAATATTTTATACAAAAACAAATTTGTCTGTGAATCACGTAAATAACATTAATAACATTCTAAAACTCAGTGAGTAATGTGTACGTATTCCGAAACTCAGCACAACGGTACATAAGACAAATAGTTTACTTGTGTTATGACTACTTTTGGCAGACAGCGCACAGGCCTTGTATCTAGGTGCCGTTATCTCTGGCCACCTAGCAGCCGCGCTCTGCGTCCGGACTGCCACACTTTGCGCTTGCGAAATACATTCACCTCACATACTCAATCAGTATTTCGGTTAATGGGGACATACTCGAAAAACAAGTACAAATGTAAACTGTCACAAAATCCACAATTTTTGACTTACACAAATGAAATTATATTCACAGAATATGCGACATCAACAGTGTATGGGCAAAGCTGAAAATGTGTACCTTGCCGGGATTCGAACCCTGGTCTCTTGCTTTCCGGCTGGGTACACGTTTTCAGCTTTGTCCGTTCGCATTTGATGTCATATATTCTGTGAATATTAAAGAATAACAACTGCAGGAGCAGAAGTGACGTCTGTTCTTTTGGAACAGACGCCGCGTGTTTCACAAATTGTGTTTGCCTCTGTAACTTATAAAATAATAGGAGACGGGAAATTTTAATATGGTAGGTCAACACAAGAAATGAATATATATTGAGGTTTGGATCCATTTTCAGGATGGTACTCAACGACCGCACAATGATGAACACACCATATGTATTGAGAATCATTGGCCGTTAATGTTTTATTTAAAAACAACAGATCGATTTCAATCACATAGTGACCATTTTCAATGTCCTTCAAACAAGCATTATGAATGTCCTGGGTTCAGGGATTCAGGGCATTCATAATGCTTGTTTGAAGGACACTGTAGATGGTCACTATGTGATTGAAATCGATCTGTTGTTTTTGAACAAAACATTAACAGCCAATGCTGCTCAATACATATGGTGTGTTCATATAGGGTGTTACAAAAACGTACGGCCAAACTTGCAGGAAACATTCCTCACACACAAAGAAAGAAAATATGTCAGGTGGACATGTGTCCAAAAACGCTTAATTTCCATGTTACAGCTCATTTTAGCATTTCTCTTTAAATGTAAATTGAAATAATTCGTGCAGACAATTGTCAAAATACCAAATTGTTTCGCTAGTATGTACTGTATATCATCGATTCACCGCCAGTTGGCCCAATTGAAGGAAGGTAATGTTGACTTCAGTGCTTGTGTTGGCTTCCGACTCAATGCTCTACAGTACTAGCATCAACCACATCAGTACGTAGCATCAACTGGTTAGTGTTCATCACGAACGTGGTTTTGCAGTCAGTGCAATGTTTACAAATGCGGAGTTGGCAGGTGCCTATTTGATGTATGGATTCGCATGGGGCAATAGCCGTTCAAAAATGTTCAAATGTTTTATAGCTTATAGGACTTAACTACGGGTTCATCAGTCCCTAAACTTACAAACTACTTACAAACTAACTAATAGTAAGGACGACACAAATGTCCATGCCCGAGGGGGTATACGAACCCCCGACCGTAGTGGCCGTACATATCGTGACTGGAGCGCCTCAGTCCCTTCGGCCACCGCGGCCGGTGGCAATAGCCGTGGCGCGGTACGTTTGCACGACTGATGGATTGGTAGAGGCGGACCAATTCCATGGCCTCCACGCTCTCCTTACCTCAACCCTCTTGACTTTCATTTATGGGGGCATTTGAAAGCTCTTGTCTACGGAACCCCGGTACGAAATGTAGAGACTCTTCGTGCTCGTATTGTGGACGGCTGTGATACGATATTCTCCATGGCTGCATCAGCGTATCAGGGATTCCATGCGACGGAGGGGGATGCATGTATCTTCGCTAACGAAGGACATTTTGAACATTTCCTGTAACAAAGTGTTTGAAGTTACGCTGGTACGTTCTGTTGCTGTGTGTTTCCATTCCATGATTAATGTGATTTGATAAGAACTAATAAAATGAGCTCTAACATTGAAATTAAGCGTTTCCGGACACATATCTACATAACATATTTTTAATTTTTAAATTTTTTGGATGGTGTTAAGTTTATGAACTTATGATTCACAAAGGTACCATTTACTAAGAAAGTTTCTACGAAATTGCTTTGAATTTTTTCAGTATAATCTCAATCATCATATAAAGAAACCCACAGATTCATTTCAGTTTATTGATATTTAACGAAGATTAAAGTTTAATTATTTTTGAATCGAGAAACTACACATACAAATTCTACTTTCTTTATTCTCTAGCTTGATATACATGAATGATATTAAATATTCACTATGTATACATGTTTCTTATGTATAATGTGAAAGACATGCTAATAATTACAATAAAATATTTTTTTGGAGAAAAATGCACCTGAATAATGAGAACGGTCGTTCTGAGGAAATGCATTTTAAACATGCTTTTTCGTTGCCATTTCCACCTTAAAAAGCATCCAGATCTGTAATAAATGTCCTCATTTCCTTCAGCAATCCTTTTCTGGCTTCTTCTTTTCTGTATGTTTGCTCTGCTAGGTCTTCAATGAATTTAATGGCTGCAAGTATACCTTGAGTATCAATCTCTATTAATCTGTCGCAAGTGAAAACTCCGGGCTTAAGGCCCATTTCCTACAAGATTCTTATCCTTTCTGAGCTTCCACAATGAAAGACAATAACTGCATCATTAACTAAAATATTAACTACCATCGATGAGAAAAATGTTGTTTTGTGGCACCTTTTCCAGATGATGGCCTTGTAACGTTTCTGATATGTTGCACGCTCCTTTCATGAAATCAGTTGCCAACATTACAAACACGAAATATCGTACACCTAAAATAAAACTTCGCTACCGGACATGTAAAATATCACATTTTCTCCTTCAGTTTGAAATACCATTAACACTATTAGTAAAACGCTTTTAAGAAATAGAACGCTGATTTAAACATAACTATGGCTGTCCTTTTACGTAATTTTCAATTTTTAATACTTTCATAAATAATAGCTGCAAACACTAAAAATGCATTACACTTAGTTTCGGAAATTTCTGAACCTATATAGATACTAATGTGTATAAAAACAACAATACTGCATGTTATAACTATTGGACAACATGATTACATAGGCTATATACCTTTTGTTTAAATGTTTTATATATCACTGAATCCTAAATTAAATACTGATCCTTTTTCGTGCACTAAAATTAATAATCCGTTTGGTACTAAGAAACTATCTTCCAAATTAACAAAACTACGACAACCGTATACAAATCCGTATATATAGAAAATTAGACTGCAAACGGAAATACATTAAAATTCCATGTCTCAATAACAGTACGTCTACACAGTATTGTCAAAACAACTATGTGTGCACTTCAAAAACACAAATAATGTAAATAATTTGAGCACTATAAACACTAGTCAGAGGATGACTTTAAATTTGTGTACCACATTAAATACAAATTTCATGAAACACGTACATACATTAAGATAAAAAGTTAATGCTTAAATGTACTATTTTAAATTCTGTATTTTGGGATATTTAAAGTAAAAGAATATTGGTTAATTGTGAATTATAAAACATTGTCATTAGCCTTATTATGCGGTTGTGCTGCAAAAGTTTGAGTGTGAGCCGTGCTCTGGCAGTCGTTTGGTAGTCACAAAACTGTAAACATCTATGTTATCTGAGGCTAAATGTTTCTAAGATTATAATGTTGCACAACTAAATAAATTTGTTTCCATCACAATGGAACTATCATCTGTAGTAATTTAATTGAATATCCTGAAGCACATTCTACTATTTTGCTGAATGCTGAACAACAATAACGCAGATGTCCGTCTTCAAGAACCAAGATAAGTAAAATATTTATGTTCGATCATCCCCATCTAAAGTGAAGTGGATTGCTATAAATCTGACTGTTGAAATGAAATATGTATCCGGTATTTAGGAAGCTTTAATTAAAACAGTTAAATCCATGTTCCAGAAGAGATGGTGTCTTTAGAGCCTTCAGAGACAAATAGGATTCTGCGTTTTGCCATGAACACATTTCCTGGTAGGACTGTTATTCCACAGCCTTCTTGACGTCGTTTACACACATTTTCTCCATTCTGATTGCATAACATTAAAAAGAAAGCACCACATAAACAATAATACAAGAAAATTAAGAATAAGGAAGAAAACATGACCCTTTGCAAGCTATTACAAATTAGTAATTTTTTTCGCATTTACAAGCGGAATTGGAACGTAATATTTGGTAATTTAAATTTCAATACTATGTAGTAAATGAGGAGCCATTAAAACTTTTTTCACAATTTTCGTCATTTTCGCGTACGTCCGACCTTCATATAGAAATAATTAAATGCTGGTTATCTTTATTGATCAAAACTAAAGGGGGTCCTTTATTATAGCCTACAAAATAGGCAAAAAAGTTAGCATGCAAAAGGTTAGAAATATATAAATACTGACATTGAATGTATTTCAGAGCAAATTTTTACTGAGATGTAACAGCCGTCATATACTATGAAAATTAATATTCGCAACCTCATCTGATTATTATATTTAAAACTTTACCGCTTCGGTTTTATTCCATCATCATAAAAGTCTGTTAAATAAAAATGAGAAACATGAATTGTACAAAAGTTAAAATATAACTCAGTGTCTATGAATTCAAAGAGTACCAACCAAAATTAAGGAGGACTACATAGTAAACGTGATAAAGTTAGCGTTACCACTTGTTATATTGCCCAAGATCTACCTGTCTATTTCATACTCTGATCTTTTAGACTTCATCATTATGTGTTAATTTTAGATAATTTAAAAACGTATTAATATGTATTACTATGCATGCTATGTTATAATACTATGCTCAATACCATTATAATGGTACTGTTCTTATTGTAATTTTGTGTAATGTGTTGTCGTAATGTACACAGACACATTTACAGAACCAATTTGCTTTGCAAGCAGTCTGCGCTTCTGTTACAGGCTGAAATAAGAAAGAAAATTATGGGATTACTTGTAAACATTTTCTGAAAAATATTTGTCTCCCTGTTTAAGGCAGGGTTGTGGATCTTCTTCGGTCAGTGCCACACTCATGCTGCTTCTGTAACTTGCTTCAAACTGAGTAGTAAATAAGAGTATCCAAATTACTAGATTATATCTCACCTTCATTAAATTCTTGAAGTGGTCATCTGTATTTGTTTGTTTGCTTATATATATATAGAAGGAAACTTTCCTGGTGGGATAAATTTATATAAAAAATAGAAATTCGATGACTTACGCAAAGCTCAGGCACAAATAAAATCACACAAAAACACACTTACAAGCTTTCGCCACCGCTGGTAGCTTCTTCAGGAAAAGAGGAAGGAAGGTTGGGAGAAAGGAAAGGATACGGGTTCTAAGGAAGTGGAAAAGGAGTCATTCCAATCCCAGGAGTGGAAGGACTTACCTTAAGGGGATAAAAGGAAAATCAAACAACCACACACATACATACACACGCTAAAACAAATGTCTACCTTGTTGTGTTAGCGTGTGTATGTATGTGTGTGTGTGTGTTTGTTTGTCTTTCCTTTTATCCCCTTAAGGTAAGCCCTTCCACTCCTGGGATTGGAATTTTCCCTTTTCCACATTCTTAGAACCCGTATCCTTCCCTTTCTTCCATCCTTCCTTCCTCTTTTCCTGACGAAGCTACGAGAGGTGGAGGAAGCTTGTATGTGTGTTTGTGTGTGATTTTATTTGTGTCTGTCGACGAGCCTGTGCTTTGGGTAAGTCATCATATATATATATATATATATATATATATATATATATATATATATATATATATATATATATATATATATATATAGTCTTTTTTCATGTCATATATCAACACTGTTGGATTACAGTTACTAGGATTGTTACAAATCACTTTAAATTGCTTCATGTACTCTACTCACATTGTTTGTTTGTGATGACAGTATGTCCTTATGAATTTAATCAGTTTTTGGAGCAAGGGTTTGCTTCTGGGTGGAACCTTCATATCAAAATCTACTTTATATTGTTGATCCCATCACTACATTTTACATTTCCTTTCGATTAGGTCAGAGGACCTATTTCAGCTATGCTTTCTATTTTTAGAGTTTCACCACAGATGATATGGTGTAACATTCCCCTTGCTCCATGATTAGAGGGTTTAGCTTCCTGGCATATTTGACACTTTCTTAGAATGTTTTGTACAGTTCTCTTAAGATTGATTACATTACAGTATCTTCCTATCTTGTCAGTACATTTTGGACTCCACACTGTCCACATACTAAACGTGTATGGCAAATCAACTTTTCTATGAATGCTGTTAGAATACATAGACAGCATTTAGTTCGCTGATGGTGTCTTCTGTGAAATAAGACATCATTGGATATATGGTATAGCTCGTTTCTTTTTTGACCTGGTGCTGTTTTTATTTTTTCAATTATATCTCACCAACTGGGTCTTCATCTTGTTGATGTGCCATATTTTTTTACACATCTTTGGATATTTATGTGTGTTCTTCAGGTCCTTATCTAACAATACATTAAATTTTTGTGGTTGGTTCTTCTATATCAATAGCCTCTGTCAATCCTGGAAATCTTGACAATGCATCTGGAATTATATTGTCTTTACCTTGGATATATAAGATTTCGAATCGGTATTACTGAAGAACTAAGGTTCATCTGGCTAGTCATTGATTTTAAGAATGTGCAGCTGTTGAGACGACTGAGGGCTTGATGGTCACAGTATACATAGTTGTAGGCTCCAGCTAAATAATAATGAAATTTTCTAAAACACCACACCACAGCCGGTGCCTCTAGTTCTGTACTCGCATATTCCTCTACTCACAAATGCAATTGCACAGAAGGTAGATTTCCCATCGATTTTTTTTAAAATTTGCAATGAACATGATCCCAATGCATATGAACATGAATCCGTCTTCAACCCAAAGTCAAGTTCCATGTCAGGATGATATAGTATAGGAACATTGACAAGTGCAGACTTGATAACACTCTCCATTGTCAAGTGACATTCATTTTTTAACAGTATTAACAATGGCTCTGAATTTAGGACTTGATTAGAAAGGAATCGACGATGGAATGATGCCATGCCATGAAATGCCTTTAGTTGTGTTCTATTCCTTGGTCGTAGAGCATTTTCTATTGCAGTAATTTTCTTTTTTTCTGGAAGAATCCAATAGGTTGTAATTAAATGTCGTAGAAAATTGGTTTCACTTACTGCAAATTTCGATTTCTTCAAGTTTTCTGTGACACCTGAATAACCGATTTCCTTATGATAATTCCAAGTCTTGGTGACAATTAACATGTCATCAACAAATGGCGTGATTAAAACTCACAACACCATTCCTAATACCGTGTCTAGTGCAGATATAAAAATTCCTGAGCTTACATTTAGCCCAAATTTCAGAACATTAAACTGATAACTCCTTCCTGCATAAAGAAATGTCATATATTTCCTTGATTGCTTGTCGAAAGGCACCTGTCAAAATGATGACCTCAGGTTCTCTATTTGGCAGTTGAGTTGGAACTGAAAGAATAATTTTATTAATTTCTCACCGAAAACTAATAGTACACTCTGATTTAGGCACCACAAATAATCGACAACAATATTGAATTGTGGAGGACTCGATAATTCCCCAAGTTGGCATACATTTAATTTCAATATCAGTGGTAACTTTAAGTGGACGCGGATTTGAATAATAACGGTGGCAGTAGGTGTCATGAGGCGCAACCTTAAGACGACAAAGATAACCTTTTATTATACCAGGCTTTTCATCAAATACCTGAACGTATTCATGCAACAATTGTTGCAATTGATTGCTTTGTGTTGGCATTAGGGCTACGGTTTCTTTTCCTTTTGTTTTATATGTTGCCTCATACTGGACATATAAGAGATATTATTAATAGATGAATAATTACTCCCTTTAATATGTTCTCGGATAGTATGCTTTGTGGCTGTTGGCTTGCAATATCTCCCATGCAATTCCTTTTTATGAACTAGATCTACTATTTCGGATCTTCCCTTCTATTTAATATGAGCTTTCTCATGGCGAAGTCTATAACGCTTTCATCTCACAGAGAAATTCATTCCCTAACAATAAATCCACCACAAGATTCGGAACCACAAGGGACGTGCACATAATTTCTCCATTATCTAGTTCCAAAGTAATTCTTGTTTGCAAATTGACATTTCTAGAGCATCCACCGACAGCTTCCAGCGTTCTACAGTTTACTACGGGTAGTATGGGTACATCTATTCTTTCCTTTACCTTCTTTATTAAATTCATTGTTATTGTCTCCAGTATCCAAAACTGCCATTATATCCAATCCTGCAATCTTCACCTGAGTTGCTTGTGGAATGTTCTTTGGTTTAAAGTTGCACGGTCTATTTTTCTGCCCTAATTCCCTAAAGTCAAGTGCATCGATAAATCGTAAGATTTTTATGCTTCCATTGCTGCCCCTTTTCAACTAACGATATTGCTTTCGAGGCCAAAGTAGGTCGCATTTAGTTTTCCTGTCTGGTTTTTTATCGGTACTTGTTTATCTGCAACGTCAGTGGTCTTTGGCGAAAGGTTTCGCCCGTCATATTTGGTTAATTTCCTTGTGAGTTCCCTGTGAGTTCATTGATCCAGAATTATTCTGTTCCATGGATTAAATCTTCTTCCTGTTTCGTATTTCTATACTTACCCCAGCTGTTTTCATTATTATTCCCGTTGGTTGTTCCCAGTTGTCTGTATGCATTTCTATTATTATTGTTGCCCCATTGCTGTTGTTATTTCCTTGTTCTTCGTTGTTGAATAACTGTTATTTCCACTGCGTATGTACTCATAGTCCTCCGACGTTCCAATAACATATTCACTGCATTGTCATCTGCCAAGAAATCATCAAAGTTTGTCACTGACGTGCAACAACTTCTCTTCTATAGATGGTGGTAATCTTTCCATAATATGCGTATAAAATCTTGGGCTGTTATCGGTTCTGATAAATATTTAGTCTTACTGTGGTATTTTTTTAAATATCTTCGAAGTGTACCTGACTTTGAATTATAAAGGACAGGTTTATACATTTGTTCTCTTAGTCTCTCTTAGTCCGACCAGTAATTGGAAATATATGGTTTCTCAAATGCCTCGTATTTCTCATATGTTTCTGAAGCTTCAATCGACCACAGTCTACCTTCCCCCAGTATATGACTACTCACAAAACCGATTTTCTGTTGCTCTGCCGGACGCGGTGGCCGGGCGGATTGCGGCGCGCCAGTCACGTTCTGCACGGCTACTTTGGTCGGGGGTTCGAATCCCCTCGGGCATAGATATTTGTGCCGTCCTTAGTATTAGCTAGTTCGTAAGTAGTTTGTAAGTTTAGGGACTGGTGACCCCGTAGTCAAGTCCCATAAGCTCTACAAGCACTTGAACATTTTTTGTTGCTCTGTCCAAACTCTTGGTAATCCACCTTGAATGCTTTACCCTGACTGCTTTAATAAATACTATTGGATGTACAGTCCTTTTTTTCTCGGTTAAATGTAGAAATTTGCTGTGGTTTAATTATTTTTTCTTATTTTCTTACATTATCTTGATCGTTAGCCGTTTAACAGTATGAGCTAAGATTCCGCTAGGTTGTGTTCGCGCTTCAGATTTTCCGTATTTATTTTCTCTACAGATACCATCTTTTGTTGTTACTCTATCATTATTCTCCATCGACGAGGTGTCATAGTGAAATGTGCCCAAGTTATAAGTTATATGCTGGCTTACATCTGTGTTTTGTTTGTCAAAAGCCGCTAGCCATTAAAAAAAATCTTCTTCCAGTTGTTTCCTCATTTCTTTCAAACCTTTCCTGAATTCAGAATTAGCATTTCTTGCAACACTTCATGTAACTTTTCTTTGACAGCGCTACTAATCTTTTTTTTATTACCAATCCGCTGTTAGAATATCTCCGTAAATTGATGCGATTGCTGCGCGACCTGCTTCTTAATAATGTCTCTTTGGCCGCTCGTGATATCTTCTACAATCGCTGACAGTTGTGCAACATTAGTCGTCATCTGTTATTAATATTGTTTTAGAGCATATAATTCTGTTTTCATTAAATAAAACGTTCCTGGCAAATGGCTATGAAGTTCACAAACTCTTCGAATTCCGAGGTTAACGTTCTTTGCGTCTCTGTAATTCTCTGTATTGCACCATTTACGGTTGTCTGAGACTGTATCATTTGTGTTTCTATGTCAGATTTTGTAGCCTGTAATTCGGATCTTAATGCATGTAATGCGGTCTGACTCGCTTAAAGGTCGTTCAATTCTGCTTTATTGGTCTGGAAGTCCTTTTGTAATTCGGATTTACTAGTCTGGAATTCGTTTTTTAATTCTACGGAAAGTCGTTGAATTCGCAATACAACTAGCGACATAGGATCTTGAGGCACCTGTTCATTACTTAATTGCTGAATGTTTTGTTGGATGTGTGCCATCCTGAACTGCTTTCTAGTCATCACCTTAAACTCAGCTATTAATAATGGAAAGTCAATTCTCTAGTCAAAACCTTAAAATTTTGTAACCTTTCTGACACCACCACAAATCAGAACTGTGCCTAATTTCCACACACACGTAAGACACAAATAAAGAAAATGAATCTAGTCTACTAAAAACAGAAATAGCTTACCTACATCAAATAATTCTACATTCAGTAGAAGAGTTAGCGTTCATAGAAATAGAAATTCACCTATTTTTCGATGTCTGCGTTGTGTTGACCACTGCAGCAGTTGTCTACAATGTATATTTCAGCAACAACTCGTGCGTAAGTATGTGCAGTGGTTTACATGAAACTAAACAAAATTCATTTAGCCATAAATAATGATAACACATACATAAATAATTTTTATAGTATCTTTTATCAAGTGTATTTGTTGTATAGGCAATTGTTTACAAGATGTTACAAGTCCTGTCACATGTGTTCGTCAGTTTATAATTGTACTGGTCTAATTGTAATTTTGTGTAATGTGTTGTAATGTACACAGACACATTAACAGAACCAGTCTGCTATGCCAACACTCTACACTTCAGTTATAGGCTGAAAGAAGAATGAAAATTATCGGATTACTTGTAAACAAATTTGGAAAGATATTCGTCGCCGTGTTTAATGCAGGTTCGTGGATCTTATTCGTACAGCGCTATACTCTTGCTGGTGACGAGGCCTTCTGTAAAGTGGTTCAGTCTGATTAGTAATTATGAGTACCAGAATACTGGATTTTATCTCGTTGTTGTTAAGGTCTTCAGTCCGGAGACTGGTTTGATGCAGCTCTCCACCCTACTCTATCCTGAGCAAGCCTTTTCATTTCCTCATAAGAACGGCAACCCACATCCACTTGAATCTGCTTACTATGCGCGTCTCTTGGTCTCCCTCTGCGATTTTTAGCCCACACACTTCCTTCCAATGCTAAATTTACGATTCCCCGATGTCTAAGAATGTGTCCTACCAAGCGATCCCTTCTTTTACTCAGGATATGCCAAAAATTCCTTTTCTCACCAATTCTGTTCAGTACCTCATCATTAGTTATGCGATCTACCCACCTAATTTTCAGCATTCTTCTGTAGCACCACATTTCAAAAGCCTCTATTCTCTTCCTGTCCGCACTGCTTATCGTCCATGTTTAACTCCCGTACAAGGCAACAATCCACACAATGGCTTCAGAAAAGACTTCCTTACCCTTAAATTAATATTCGATGTTAGCAAATTTCTCTTTTTCAAAAATGCTTTCCTTCCCATTGCCATTCTGCATTTTATATCCTCTGTACTGCGACCATCGCATGTTATTTTACTGCCCAAGTAACAAAACTCATCTACCACCTTTATTGTTTCGTTACCTAATCTAATTCCTTCAGAATCGCCTGATTTTCTAAGACCGCATTCCATTATTTTTGTTTTGCTCTTGTTAATGTTCATTTTATACGCTATCTTCAACACACTGTCCATTCCATTCAACTGCTCTTCCAAGTCCTTTGCTGTCTCTGACAGAATTACAATGTCATCAGCAAAACGCAATGTTTTTATTTCTTCCCCCTGAACTTCAATTCCTATTCCATATATTTCCTTGCTTTCCTTCACCGCCTGCTCGAGGTACAAATTGAATAACATCGGAGAAAGGCTACAACCCTGCCTTACTCCCTTCCCAACTGATGCTTCCCTTTCATGCCCTTCGAGTCTAATAACTGCGGTCTGGCTTTTGTACAAGTTGTAAATAACTCTCCTTTCCCTGTATTTTACCCCTGCTAAATTCAGATTTTGAAACAGTGTATTCCAGTCAACATTGTCAAATGCTTTCTCAAAATCTACAGAAGCTACAAATGTAGGTTTGCCTTTCCTTAATCTATCTTCTAAGATAAGACGTAAAGTGAGTATTGCCTCCCGGGTTCCTATGTTCTTCCTGAATCCAAACTGGTCTTCCCCGAGGTCAGCTTCTACCAGCTTTTCCATTCTCCTGTAGATAATTCGTGTTAAAATTTTGCAACCATGACTTATCAAACTGATGGTTCTGTAATTTTCGCACCTGTCTGCGCCTGATTTCTTTGGAATGGGAATTATTACATTTTTCTTAAAGTCTGAGGGTATTTCGCCTGTCTCATACATCCTACACACCAGTTCAAATTTGTCATGGCTGGCTCTCCCAGAGACTTTAGTAGCTCTGAGGGTATGTCATCTACTCCTGGGGGCCTTGTTCCGACCTAGGTCTTTCAAGGCTCTGTCAAATTCATCTCTCAGTATAGTATCTCCTATTTCATCTTGATCTACTTCCTCTTCCCTTCCTACAACATCGTCTCTAAGTTCATTTCCTTTATAGAGCTGCTCTATGTGCTCTTTCCACCTTTCAGCTTTCCCTTCTTTGCTGAGACCTGGTTTCCCATCTGAGTTCTTGATATTCGTAGAGTTGCTTTTCTTGTCCCCAAATGTCTCTTTTATTTTCCTGTAGGCGGTGTCTACTTTTCCCCTTGTTATACATTCTTCTAAAGATTTGCATTTGGCTTCTAGCCACTCCTGCTTAGCCATTTTGCACTTCCTGTCAATCTCATTTTTTAGTCGTCTGTACTTCATTTTGCCGGTTTCATTTACTGCATTTTTATATTTTCTCCTTTCGTCAATTAAATTTAGTATTTCCTGTGATATCCAAGGATTTTTTGTAGGTCTTGCCTTTCTACCTATTTTATCCTCTGCTGCCTTCACTATTTCATCTCTCAATGCTACCCATTCCTCTTCTACTGTTTTATTTCCCCCCATTTCTGTCAATTGTTGCCTAAATCTCCCTCTGAAATTCTCCAGAACTTCACTTTCCTTCAATTTATCTATCTCCTTATTTTCCTACCTTTCTGCAGTTTTTTTAGCTTCAGCCTACAGTTCATGACTAACAAGTTATGGTCAGAGTCTATATCTGCCCCTGGGTATGTCTTGCAGTTTATAACCTGGTTCCGGAATCTATGTCTTACCATTATAAAATCTATCTGATACCTTCCGGTGTTTCCTGGTCTCTTCCACGTATACAACCTTCTTTTGTGATTCTTAAACCACGTGTTTGTTACGATTAAATCATGTTCCGTGCAAAATTCTACCAGGCGACTTCCTCTTTCATTCCTCCTGCCCAGTCCATATTCACCTACTATTTTTCCTTCTCCTCTTTTTCCTACTACCGAATTCCAGTCCCCCATCACAAACAAGTTTTCTTCTCCCTTAACTGTCTGAATAATTTCCTTTAGCTCCTCATATATTTCTTCGATCTCCTCATCGGCAGAGCTAGTTGGCATATAAACCTGTACTACTGTTGTCGGTGTTGGCTTCGTATCTATCTTGACAATAATAATGCGATCACTGTGCTGCTCATAGTAGTTTACCCGCATTCCTATTTTCTTATTTATTATCAGCCCTACTCCTGTGATACCCCCAACTGATTTTGTGTTTACCTGACCAGAAATCCTGTTCATCCTGCCACCGAACTTCACTAATCCCCACTCAGTCAATCATCCAGACTGTTGCCCTTGTAACTATTGAAAAGGCTGCTGCCCCTCTTCAGGAACCACACGTTCGTCTGGCCTCTCCACAAATACCCCTCCGCTGTGGTTGCCCTACGGTACGGATAACTGCATCGTTGAGGCACTCAAGCCACCCCACCTCGGCAATGTCTGTGGTTCATGGGGGTGGGATTTTATCTCACCGTCATTAAATTCTTGGTCGTCTCTAGTTGTTGTTGATTTCACAGACTTCTTAATTTCAGATTATTCATTTATTGTTGATAATTCATTTTTTGCTGCCTCGTTAATAATAACTGTAGTTTTTGCCTTACCAAAAGTTCATTCAGTACAAGAAAAAGCAACATCATTTCTTTATAATCCTAATCAACAACAAGAGAAATCATTAAATTTCTGATAAAGAGTCTTAATCTCAACAGTTGACAGCACTGCACGAAATATTTTAATGCCAATGCGTATTCAAAATGAATTACTAAATGTTGCACTACACGATCCCTTACTCTACCTCTACATATGTTGATTATTATTGTACTATTGCTCGTAGCTCTAGCTGAATTTTATGCTTTTATATGATTTTTTTTCTTAGAGACAGTGCTGTAAGTGAGTTTTCTGTTAGAGACCGTGCGTGAGCCGAGTTTTCTGTTAGAAACTGAGCGTCTGGCTGAGTTTTCTTTTCGAAACAGTGAGTGTAGCTAATTATTATTTTAGACACAGTGCGTCTAGCTTAGTTTTCTGTCGGAGACAGTTCAAAAAATGTTCAAATGTTTGTGAAGCTTATTGGCCTTAACTGCGAGGTCATCAGTCCCTATACTTAAAAACTACCTAATAAGACGGCACAAAGATCCATGCCCGAGAGGGGATTCGAACCCCCGATGTGGGTATTGTAGTGTAGTGTGTTTTGTGGTGGTGTTTTCCAGTTTACTATTAGTAGAGCTGATAATACCCCGAGTCATGGTAATGGTTGGATTACAACTGCAGTTGTTCGTGGTAATGGTGATACTTTAAAAGCGCAAGGTGGACTTGAGAGTTTTAATAACAATGACGTTATTGCTTATTGTACATTTCAAGTGTTTGAAGTGTTTAATAAGGATATTGGTAAATCGTATTACTCGTGTAACATGCCATTTGTTGTTAGAACTCGTAATCATCGTAGAGTTAACGAACAAGAAGGTGTAGCATAGCGCCTCAATGCGCTCCGCCGCGGACAGTTGGTTTGGCAAAATATTATCTTCTGTTACCAGAGAGTGCTACTAGCTGTTTTTGTCATGGTGCTTCTACTTGAGTTTTCTGTTAGTAACAGTGTATCTCCTACATACAATGGGAATAACAGAAGAGGACCCTAAATGTAGGATCTTTGGTGACGGTGATGAAACTGCATCACATCTAATCTTCGAATGCATTGTATTGGAGAGTAAAAGGCACAGAACATTTGCGACAAGCAGACCCGAAGATATTGTGTCTAATAAATAACTGATAAAGGGACTCCTTGCACTGTTCAAGGGCATTGGTTGGCTTTACTAGATATACAGGGAGCGATACCGCACAGTAAACTTAGTTTCGGTGCGGGCAGTGGCGGGCTGGACCAAGATTGTTTTGGCTTCCCTTGGAAAATCAAATCAAATCAACAGTGTATCTAGCTGAATTTTTTGTTAGAAACTTTGCGCGTAGCTAAATTACCTGTTATAGACCATTTAACTGATTTTTCTCCTGTAGTCACTGCCTCTAGGTGAATTTCCTGTTAGAGGCAGTGCGTTACCTGAATTTTAGAAATGATGCGTCTAGCTGAATTTCATGTTACAGATAGCTGATTTTGTTAATTACTTTTATTTTTATTGATGGATGTGAAGCATTGTATTAAAATTTGTGGTGCGGCCGGGAATCGAACCCGGACCTCCATGCTTACTAGGCAGACGTCTTAACTACCACACCACTAACGATTAAGGCGCCTTGGAATAGCCTTAATCGTTAGTGGTGTGGTAGTCTAACGGTCAGCCGGGGCCCGTGGCTCAGCGCGCTCGGTTAGATGGCTGAACGGCCTCTGTAATATAAAAGCTGAGCCAAGAACACATCGAACAAAAACGAACAAACTTGATCAACGTCCGCAAAGAACAGAACTACACATAGAGCAAAAAAAAAAAAAAAAAACGGTTAAGACGTCTGCCTAGTAAGCATGGAGGTCCGGGTTCGATTACCGGCCGTACCACAAATTTTAATTCAATGCTTCACATCCATCAATAATGTCGTTGACATATTTGAGACGTAAATCCGTCTCAGGGATTATTTATTCATATTAATTGACTTTTATTTTTGTTTATTTATTTTTTACAGGCAGTGCTGTAGGTGAGTTTTCTCATACAGATGGTGCGTCCTGTCAAGTTTTCTGCTACAGACAGTTCGTGTAGCGGAGTCTGCTGGCACAGAGGCAGTGTCACGTCGCCTGTCCATATACGGCGGTACTACTAACAGTTCCGGGATCACACTGCGAAGCTCAGCTGTAATGCGCACGCGCCGTTCAGCGCGAGGAGTGTGCTGGCACAGTGCGGCTAATTCGGCGTGGCGGGTGGCGATAGCGGGCGCAGATCACGTGTCCCACTGCCAACTTGAGGCCGTCTCGTTAACACCGCAGTTCAGCGCGTGGCTGGAATACCGCGCCGGTCTGCGCCATCGAGGTCAACGTGCACGGCTGTGAAACGCGCTCTACCGTACGGAGATATCTGTTGTCCATTATATGAACTACTGGAATACGTATACATTGGATGAGGTTGACGCGAAACGAGCTTAGTAATCAGGTCGATCTCTGTGGAGAATACCTAACAAGTCAAACCGAATGATTGGAAGTCGGAATGTACTAGCCTGCTATGAACGGTATGGGAAGGCGGGGTAAGACTGGGAGGTAGGGTAAAACGAGGAAGAGCTGTAAGCTATAGTTAGAATGCTGCCATCTGTGGATAACTACGTCACCTTCATAAATATAGAGCACCCACTGTTTTTACATTGTTATACCTCATTGTCGCGGCGGGTTTTTTGAGCTTTGCAAGGTAGATACAATTTTTAAACTTATTTGCAATATTTTACAATTTTCGAGATCCTAAAGTGTGTTTGTACTGGACACACACACACACACACACACACACACACACACACACAGCTGGTGTCTGTAACTTGGACTCCCCGTAGCGTCGTTCAATGGCGTTTCCGGGCATGGTTTTCACTTTGTTCCTAAAGATACCTCCCACATCCCCTAGAAGTTTGTTGGTGTAGTAGTGTAATTCTGAAACACACTTACGTATGGGACACACCCATTTCAATCTAAGACCTCAATTTATTGCCGGGAATTTGCGCAGGACGAAATTTTGTGCAATTTTTTTTTTATTGCTAGCATGTGAGGTATCACGCTGCGAAGTCCGAGTGCGCGAATTTAGATTCACCCTGTATATAAAAATATAGTTTGCAAATTTCCATTACTTCACAAAAATAAACTCCCAGTTATTAGTCCAACCTTTATGAACTTATCCTATCATGTTTTTACGTAGCTGCTGTTTCCGAACAAGTACATTATACGTTGAATACAATGTTAAACAGAATGGGATTCGTTGTTGCAACTGGTCCTAATTTATTGCTAATTATGCCTGTGGTATGATTCTTTTAATTGAAAATCGTATCCCTCAATGAAGTACGTGTAGATAGTCTGCTGATGGTCTCCTTTTGAATTGCAAGTTTTCCCTTTTTCTTGAACCACTTAAGTATGCTCTTTTTGACATTGTTGCAAGACATTACAAAAATATCAAGTAGACACTACCAAGTAAACAGAGTGAATCGCGTAGTATCAAATGGCGTTTCGAAGCAACCCGATAACGAATTATCGCTTCGTAAGATAGGAACTCCAACAACGCCGAATTCACCAGGTCTGGATGCATTGGCCGATGCGCAGTGCAGTCCTAAGCACCGACCGAGTCCATTGGTTTCTTCGTAGGGAAGGCAGTTGCGCTCTGTCCTAGGCGCCGGGCGAGTCCATTACTTTGTTCTTAAAGGAAGGCTGCATCCGTCTGCTTCAGACCCGAAGTTGCTGCTTCCATATGTTAAAGATTTGTATCTGATTAAATGGTCTCTGCCTGAAGACAAATAAAAAAAATAGTAACTGTACATAGTGAGGCATTGCAGTCTGGAACATTTGGTGCAGGATGGGTTCTATATTGTGTATAACGAAGTTTATGTCAGTAGACGTAACAGACAGGATAAATCGCATAAAAGAGTTCCCTTGATAAACTTCAAGATACTACTGGGTTTCACTTGACACTATGAGAAGAGTAATGAGTACGTGCCGGTACCTGACTTTTTCCTTATTTCAGGAAAAAAGCGGAATGAAGAGTTCTTACATTTGTGGAGAGATTTTCACGCAACTTCCACATGACAAGCTGCGTCCAACAACATAGTCACTTTTCCTGAAATAATAGAAAATTCGTCTTTAAAGTGAAGTACATTCTCCACAAGTTAGGCTTCAGGTATCTCAGATCATTTTTTTAAATGCCCATCTATTGATTACACGTTGAAACCTTAGTATAAGTAACACTACAGTTATTTACCAGATGTTCTCAAAGCAACAAAAAACGGTACTGTGCTCGTGAAACGTTTACATGTATGTAGAAAATTCATTGACTAAGTAAAATGCAAATGTACTGTGAACAAGCTGGGTATATCGTATATGTCAATGACACATATTTGGGCAGATCACATACTAAACCCTGTGAGAGTAGTACAACGTCTAATAAGAGCACGCGCAGGTAACAAGGATTTTATAAATGCGTTAACAAAAATTGATGGAAATGTGACTGTACCAAATTATTGCATTTCATTAAATGGAGTACTTCTTTTCAAATCAAGAAAAGTAGCTTACTGCATGTCCTACGATGTTAACAATCTGTAGCGAAATTAAAATATACCATTGCTTATATGTATGGGTTATATTTTCATTACAACCTCTCTGTGGGCATAATTATTTCTAATATAAATAAAAAAAGCTTTTATTCTTAACAAATAGTTGCTCGATTTTGGAGTCCATACTTGTGTCTGGCATTTACAAGCCACCTTCTACGGCGATCTATGTATGAGGGAAACCGATAAAACTTATGGGGACCATGCTTGCTATTATTTCAGCAAACTGGAGCAGCGCAGCAAACAATTTCACACTGTGAAATAATGAAATCACAAATATTCCCTGATTCACTTTCAAACACCACAAAGCATACGACTCTGTCGTCGGATTGGCATTCAAGGTAGCGGATTGTTCAGCTCGGTATATCAAGTGCTATAAATAGAATAAGATCGATTTAAGTATTCGTCATTAAGATTAGTCGATCATTAAACGACTTAGGTCACAAAAGATTCACGCCGCGACAAATGCTCCCATTTTATACGTTATTTCAGGACACGTAGCAAAGAGGATATAGCACACGAAGACTTATAGGAAGTCCGGAACGATAAGCGTCAGGAAATGAAGACTGAGGAAGTGACATTGGTACCCTCCGTCACACAGGTTAAAGCGGCGTCCGTACTTCTGTATATGCAAGAGGTTAGTTATTCTGGCTCTTGCTTCACTACCTTAATCTCCTAACTTACCTATTTGTTACACGAATCTTCAAATACTTACCTACTGCTTTTTTCCATTGTTTACACTTTCTAAAATATTTGTTACTTTGGCAATTCATATATCCTTCTATCTTCAAGATCGAAGGAGTTATTGGGCGGTTTTTTAGGTTAGATGGCCTCGGGAATACACAAAATGGGTTTCAGTCTCAAAGGGGGCAGGTCAGACACGGGAAGAAAGTAGACATAAAAACCATTGGTGTAACAGTTGTAAATTGTCGTAGCTGTGTTGGGAAAATTCCAGAGCTCCAAGCGCTGATAGAAAGTACTGAGGCACAAATCGTTATAGGTTCTGAAAGCTGGCTGACGCCTGAGATAAATTCGGCCGAAATTTTTTCAAAGGGCCAAATGGTCTTCAGAAAGGATAGAATAAATAAAACAGGGGGTGGCGTGTTTATTGCTGTTACAAACGGTTTATCCTGCAACGAAATTGAGGCAGATACTTCCTGTGAATTGGTCTGGGTAGAGGTTATACCTGACCACAGAAATAAATTAATAATTGGATCTTTTTATCGGCCCCCTGACTCAGACGATGCGGTTGCAGAAATGTTCAAAGAAAGCTTGAATAATATTTCAAATAGGTATCCGAAGCATACTGTTATAATCGGTGGCGACTTTAATTTACCCTCGATATGTTGGCATAATTACGTATTCAAAACCGGGGGCAAATATAAAACATCGTCCGAACTAGTTCTGAATGCTTTTTCTGAGAACTACTTCGAACAGTTAGTTCATGAACCCACTAGAATAGTACGTGGTTGCGAAAATACTCTTGATCTCCTAGCAACAAATAATCCCGAGATAGCAAAGAGCATCAAAACAGATACAGGGATTAGCGAACATCGAGTTGTAGTAGCGAGACTGAATATCGAAATTCCCAAATGCACCAAAAATAAACGAAAAATATATCTATTCAATAAAGCAGATAAAAATTCGCTTCACTCTTTCCTGAGTGATAGTCTCCAGTCCTTCAAAACTAAAAATGCGAGTGTAGATCAGTTGTGGCTTACATTCAAAGACATAATATCAGTAGCAATCGAGAGATTTATACCAAATAAATTAATAAAAGAGGGGGCTGACCCCCGTGGTACACAAAACAGGTCAGATCACTGTTGCAGAAACAAAGAAAAACGCATGCAAAATTTAAAAAGACACAGAATCCGCAAGACTGGCAATCTTTTACTGAAACTCGCAACCTAGCGCGGACTTCAATGCGAGAATCTTATAGTTGTTTCCACAACGAAATCCTGTCTCGTAATCTTGCAGAAAATCCAAAGAAATTCTGGTCATATGTGAAGTACACTAGCGGCAAAACACAAACAATACCTTCACAACGCGATAGCAATGGTAATACTACCGACGACAGTACTGCTAAGGCAGAATTACTAAACACAGCTTTCCGAAATTCTTTCACCAAAGAAGACGAAGTGAACACTCCAGTATTCAATCCAAGAACAGCTGCCAGCATGCGAAACTTAGAAGTAGATGTTCCTGGAGTAGTAAAACAACTTAAGTCACTAAACAAAAATAGATCTTCCGGGCCAGATTGTATACCAACTAGATTCCTCTCAGAGTATGCTGATGAAATAGCTCCGTACTTAGCTATAATTTACAACCTATCACTCAGCGAAAGATCCGTACCCAAAGACTGGAAAGTTGCCCAAATTACTCCAATATTCAAGAAAGGCAATAGGAGTGATCCCCAAAATTACAGGCCTATCTCATTGACGTCGATTTGCAGTAGGATTTTGGAACATATACTTTGTTCGAATATTATGTACTACCTCGAAGAGAACGACCTATTAACCAATAGTCAGCACGGATTCAGAAAGTATCGCTCTTGCGAAACACAGCTTGCCCTTTATTCACATGAAGTGTTAAGTGCCATCGACAAGGGATCTCAAATCGATTCCATATTTGTGGATTTCCGGAAGGCTTTTGATACTGTACCCCACAAGCGGCTTCTAATGAAATTGCGTGCTTATGGAATATCTCCCCAATTGTGCGATTGGATTCACGATTTCCTATCAGAAAGGACACAGTTCGTTGTAATTGACGGTAAGTCATCGAGTAAAACAGAAGTGATATCTGTCGTTTCACAGGGAAGCGTTATTGGTCCCCTACTCTTCCTCGTGTTTATAAACGATTTAGGAGATAATCTGAATAGCTCCCTTAGACTGTTCGCGGATGATGCTGTCGTTTATCGGTTAGTGAAGTCAACAGAGGATCAAAAGCAACTGCAAAGCCATTTAGACAAAATTTCTACTTGGTGCGAAAATTGGCAATTGACACTAAATAAAGAAAAGTGTGAAGTAATACACATGGCCACTAAAAGAAATCCACTGAACTTCAATTACGCGATAAATCAGTCAAATCTTAAGGTCGTAAATTCTACCAAATACCTAGGAGTTACAATTACAAACAACTTTGACTGGAGAGAACACATAGAAAATATTGTGGGGAAGGCGAACCAAAGGTTACGTTTCATTGGCAGAACGCTTAGACGATGCACCAGCTCCACCAAAGAGACTGCCTACATCACACTTGTGCGTCCTCTCTTGGAGTACTGTTGCCCCTTGTGGGACCCTCACCAGGTGGGACTGACGGAAGATATTGAGAAGGTTCAGAGAAGGGCAGCTCGTTTTGTTTTATCACGTTACGGGGGGGAAAGCCTCACGGAAATGTTACACGAATTGGGGTGGAAATCATTAAAAGAAAGACGTTATTCATTGCGGCGTGATCTGTTTGCGAAGTTTCAATCACCGACTTTTAGTTCTGAATGTAAAAATATTTTGCTAGCACCCACCTACTTAGGGAGACATGACCATCCCAATAAAATAAGAGAAATCAGATCGAAAACGGAACGATTTAGGTGTTCTTTCTTCCCGCGCGCTATTAGAGAATGGAACGGTAGAGAAAAGTTATGAAGGTGGTTAATGAACCCTCTGCCAGGCACTTAAATGTGATTTGCAGAGTATCGATGTAGATGTAGATGTAGATGAAAGACGGAATGGATTAAGCTATAGGCAGATGTATATGATATTCTCCCATGATCAGGCGCGTGTTTTAAAATTTTAGTTAGACGATTTGTAATTTAGTGTGCAGTTTGCCAGCAAATTCAACGTATTGAGTCGAAGTAGTTGAAATTTTGATGATGTCCACATAAGACTTTATAGTTTTTTACAGTCATTTTGCTGTAAACTCAGGAGCATTACATACTCGTTTCTTTTTCGTTGCCTGCCATAAGTAACCTCCGAGATTATTGCAGTAAAAGATTTTACAAATATCTTATCCCACATTTATCTGGTTTACGAATGATATTATGCATCCATCCACGGCGACCTGGTAAAGGCTTAAGGGTTTCAATTATCTTCAATTCACTCAGGCTGTTAAAATTTAGCAATACTACCAGTGCTGCCTGGATTGCGTCCACATTTTCTCTTGTCATTCCTTGTTTATCGTCACACAACATACGTTCCACACAACTCATGTCCGCCCCAAGCAATTTCATTCCTTTCCCATTTGCTGCTGCGAGTTTCACACAAGCACGATAACTTTTCCATGTCGCAGTCAAAGCATGGTAATCTTCAATATGGACATTACTTCGTGTATTCATATCGCCGTGTTATACCTTTGTATCGAGAATATGTGTGTCTCACTTTCGAGAAATATTTGCATAGTTCAGCAATTCTTCAATAACGTCAACGCGAATTACTCTCATAAAGTCGCACAATCGGTTGTATAAATCACACTAACCTCTAGACAGGATACAATTATCACACAGTTTTTTCTCTTTATTTTTGACTACTTTGTGCATTGATTATTATATTAATACGTAGCTTTGTATTTTCCGGAAAATGGCTCCCGCACAACTAGTATGGCTTCGACATTATCTCCATCGTCACTTTGCATTTCCGATTTACTGTCATGGCCAAAATACCAAATGTTATCAATACTTAAGTCCACATCACCCCCCCCCCCTCACACACACACACACACACACACACACACACACACACACACACACACACACACACACACAAAAGTGCTATAAACTCTTTCAACTGACGTAACATATAAGATAGACGAATAAATTTACTTACGAGTAAAACCAAAGTAACGTTCAGTGTGCAGATGTTCAAAATAATAATAATAATAATAAAACAAATATAGTTGGCTTCATTTTTTTTCTTATAAAAAAATGAAACAGTTTACCTGCGCGAGGGTTACAGGTGCTCAGTCATGTATCACGTTTCCAGCAAAAATGTACGCCAATACCCGTTAAAACGCATTATAAATTACTGCTTTTCCTCACTGGAATGCACCAACAGCCCCAAATATATTTTAAAATCACGGCATTGCCCCAGTAAGAATATAAAGAAAATACGAACCTAAAATAATAACTAAAAAACTAATGGTTTCAGCAACAGCAGAAGCAACTACAACGACTTTTATCGGTTTACTGTTTCAGGGACGCGAATAATAGTCAGCGTTATCTTGGGATGATATTTGGCAAAGAACGTTTGATCCCAAGTTATTTCGGTGTAGTCAGTTAGCATACTGACAGACACTTGAGGTTGAATTCTTCAGTATTCGAAAGTTTTGCTGATAGTGCAAGTTTGGTAAGCACCTCAGGAAAGCCGGTCTATAAAAATGTAATCCAAATCCACTGTGTATGCCGGTAAACAAAAGTACTGTCGGAAAAAAAAGTACATAGGATACGAATGAGAGGAATAAAATATATGTTCAAGAGAATCGAATTTACTGCGTAGGCAATGCATTATAAACTGAAAATATTAATATAAGAACTCTATGGCGATGGTGCGTGACGAACTGCATGCTTGCGGATATGGCCAACACAGCTATAATTATTGAATGATTTCACAGCCATTGTACTGTAAAATTTCACTGTTTTCTAATCACAATCCGTATTTTGGCATAGGAGCTATTTTCAAGTGTAAAATGAGTGTAATTAATTGGTACATGAAGGTAGACACGGCGTCATTTAAAACTGACGACTCGGTTAGCTTAATTTACCAATTAATTCTACTAATTGTACACTTGGAAATGGCTCTAAACCAGAAATCCGAATCGTGATTCAAAAGGAATAAAAAATACAGTAAAATGGCGGTGAAATCATTCAATAACTATAGCTGTGTTGACCCTACCCCTGCGGCTAATGAGTACAATAAAATATTTGAACGTTGTTATTGTCACTTGCGCTAGTCTGTAAATAATTAAAAATTCTTAATTACAATTAATATGGTTTCTTCGTAGAATCATTCCTTAGTTTGGAAAATTTTTGAATATGTTAAAAATTAATTCCACCAGTACTCAGCCTTAGTAGCGCTTCTTAGTCCCTGGTGTTCATTTTAGATTACATTACATTAGATTAGTTGGTTCACATAGATACATGTTGAGGTGATCCTTGTGGATGTGGAACATGTCAACTATAATATAATGATACTGATACTAATACTAATACTAATTTACACTATGATAATATAATAATACTAATACTATGGATACAGATACATGCCCGTCTCTAATGACCACGCTGTCGACGGGACGTTAAACTCCGAGCTTCCTTCCTTCCTTCAGATACATGCATCATTTCCGTCTGTTAAGAATTTGTCAGTGGAGTAGGAGTTGCCACTAGAAAGTCTTACAGGCTCCTCTTAAACTGATCTTTATTTCTAGCTAAATTTTTTATGGTTTTCGGTAAATTATTGAAAATGTGTATTCCTGAGTAGTGGACCCCTCTTTGAACTGAGGTAAGTGCTTTTAAGTCCATGTGTAGATCATTTTTGTTTCTAGTATTGTAGGTATGAACTGAGCTGTTTGTTGGGAAAAGGGATATATTATTTGTGACAAATTTCATTAAGGAATAAATATACTGAGAGGCAGTAGTTAATATACCTAGTTCTTTGAAGAGGCTTGAATTTACACCACAAATAATACGTATTACACGCTTTTTGACTTTTTTTTTTTACTTGAAGAGTTACCCAAAATATTATACCATATTACATTGTGGAATGAAAGTAAGCAAAGTATGGAAGGTTTT
The DNA here is from genome assembly GCA_026315105.1 of Locusta migratoria. Lineage (NCBI taxonomy): Eukaryota > Metazoa > Arthropoda > Insecta > Orthoptera > Acrididae > Locusta > Locusta migratoria. The sequence goes on along the minus strand of CM048744.1, from coordinate 207,377,036 downwards.
TTGTGTCTGCTATGTCTGATACCACTCGTATTGCAAATACAGATTTGTTAAGTCGTTTCTGTAGTTCTGTGGTGTGCTCCTCCCAACTGAATTTATTATCAAGCTGTAATCCCAGGAATTTTATACTGTCAATTTCTTCTATCTGCTCTTCTTCATACTTTATGTATATACTGGAGGTGAATCTCTTACTTGTTCTGAACTGCATGTAGTGAGACTTTTCAAAGTTTATTGTCAATGAGTTGTCTTAAACTATTTATTAATGTTAATGAAAATATCTTTAGCAGGCCTTTCTAAAACTAAGCTCGACAGGCTATTTATTGCAATACTTGTATCATCTGCAAACAAAACGAACTCTGCTTCTGGCAGTGTAACTGATGAAGGGTTGTTAATGTACACAAGAAATAGCAGTGCCGCGGTGGAGCGGTCTAAAGCACCTATCTGCGGAGCGCGTGGTTGCTCGCCGTGGAGGTATGAGTGTGGGGCATGAGTGTGTGTGTTTGTCAGTAGGTTAGTTTACCTAGGTTTAAGTAGTTTGTAAGCTACGGATAGTTTGGTCCGATAGATTTACAGACATTTGAACATTTGAAAAAGCAGTGGCCCTAAGATGGATCTTTATGGAACACCACATGTAAGTTCTTCCCAATAAGATGGTGACTGTTGTCTTTACTCACTAGTCACTTGCACTGACACCCTTTGTTTCCTGTTAGCATAATTACGTATACCGAGAAACGGAGATCTTTAATTAGAGTTTGCGTGTTAGATTTGTTCTTTAACAGGAAGGTGGACAGGCTGAAAATACGAGTAGCTGTATTTCTGGACACCCTCAACTTTTCTAAAGGCCAGAGACACGAAACTCAGGTGACCCGCATCCGTCTCAGATGTTCAGGGCGGGGAGACGGGCTGCGTGTTGCTGCCTTGTTAGGCGCCTCGGTGTCAGGGAGACGAGGGCTGGAGTCAGGGGAGTCCACAATGAGTGTCCTGGCTGGCATAAAGGCACTCTGCCCGCCTAACGAGGCTTTCGCGTCTGAGGTGGACCACCCTGAGCGTCTGCCCCACACCTCGCCGCCTCCTTCATTTCTCAAGGAAATACCTCAAGACTTTCCAAACAGAACGACACTTTTTTTCGACAACGGAGCCCTTTATTACATTTGATCTATCATTAATCTGGATGTTTTACTGCGATTGGTGTTCGTAGAATTAAAAAGGAACCAACAGCCATATAATTTGATAGGCTAATTTAGTGGGTTACCAGTTCCGGCTTGGTTTTTATTTCTATTTGTTGATAGCCGGTGAAGACAGCAGTAACAAGGCAGCTCATATATTGCGGCAAGGGTTATGAAACCTGCGTTTGGTTGAAGCACAGGGTAGGAAGACAGAGTGACAAAGTAACAAGGTTCTTTTAGTGAAGAGTCGGGCTGACAGTCATCATGTCTTTACATAATTTCGCGTTTTGTTTTCTTGTACAATTTTGTTTGAAAGAAGGTACCCTCAATCAAGTAAGCTGTGCATGGGCTTAGTGGACGTAATGCGTTGTGTGTGTGGCTTTAAGCTCTCTGGGCCATAGATGCTCTTATTCTACAACAGTAAGTTGTCCATCGCTTTTCCTGTAATTATATTATATGTATGAAATATGTTTTTAGAAGATCTACAACTCTAGAAGGTTCCAAACATTTTGTATATGTGTTGTAGGTACTTTATAACTTGCTTAAAATTTCTGACATTGTTTTCTTCTGTAGCCAGTGTGAATCAGTGGCAACAAAGACATTAGCTGCCATTAGGTAATGAATTATATCGATACGAAAAGTTGAAACTTTGTGTCACGCAATGATCCGAACCCAGGCTTCATACTTATAAAGTAATATTCATAACTGCACGGATTACTGTAGCTCGCCTCTCGTCGGATCCAATTATTCAACCACTAGCCTAATGCCTCTTTCCCATAAACTCTTTCAATCGCGGTGGTTCCTTGTACATATAATTTAAGTGATGACCACAAATAGTACCTTTAATTAAGTGTATCAGCGAATCGCTAGGAGTATGAAGGACAGTGGGGAAGGGACACTACGTAACTAGTGTGTGGGTAACTTGCAGGTATGGGTCAGACGTGAGACGTGCTGGGGAAACAGCGCCTACATAAAAGGCCTGAGGGTAATCATTTGACGTCACACAGAGTAGGCCGTGATCGCCAACTGACAGGCTGTCCGCTATGAGACAGTGTACTCTAGATATAAGGCCTCGCAACAAGTCCGTGTCACCGATAGGCCGCCACGAACAGCTGAGAAGCTGGCCGCTGGGGCACAGCCCACTGCCTCGTAGCTTGCGATGGTGGCCTATCGGTGTAACATGAGACGGACTTGTTGTGAAGCCTTGTATCTAGACGGTGTTGCGTCAAACAGTCAGCAGTGTGTCATCACGGCCTACTGTCTGTGATGTCACATATAGCTGTATGGCTGACTGCGGGGATACAGCCCACTAAGCGGCCAGCTAGTTCAATTGTTTGTAGAGCTTGTAGGACTTAACTAGGGGGTCATGAGTCCCTAAACTTACAAACTACTTATGAACTAGCTACTACTTTGGACGGCACAAATATCCATGCCCGAGGGGGGATTCGAACCCCCGACCGTAGTGGCCGCGCAGACCGTGACTGGCGCGCCGCAGTCCCCTCGGCCACCGCGGCCGGCGTCAGCTAGTCAGCTAGCGATCGCGGCCTACACAATATGACGTCACACGACTGTGCTCAGGCCTTGGCTGTGGTAATGTGCATTTCCGGTAATCGCTGTGTCCGGATGGCGTAGATGACAGTGCTTCTGTCTAATAAGCAAGAGATCCGGTTGGAAATTCAGTTTCAGCTCAAACTTTCTCCATCAGTGTAGTTCTGTGCTAACAGCTAATGTTTTTAATTCATTTGTGACTGGTACATTTTACTTGACATAGTAAATTCGAACAGAAGGCCAACGATGGTACGAGGAAACGCTTAATCAGAGCAAAACCGAAATACCGTCGATGCTTTATTAATACAATACATTGTTTAAGAACTGTAAAAAATGAAAAAAATGGAGCGTAGTAGGTTGTCCTGTAATTATTTTACTGTGCAATCAGTAAATTTCGACAAACCGTCGATTTAAAGTACATGCCTTCACCAAATGAAATGTAGAGATACTTTTGTGTTACCGAATTTAAAAATTCACGCTACATCAGCCTTGCTACATAATATTGTTTTCACAATCAAGTAATTTTACTATCGCTGCTCAACACTTTTGCTTTTCTATGTGGTACGCTTTTAGTGTATCACGTAGCTCTTTGCAGAAACTAACTTTCTTGCCTTTCCTTTCCTTGTAGGTGCGTGTTCGTCTACTATTCTAAATTTTATGTTTCCTGCTCGCATTGATACCGTTGAAATCCTTTCTGATCTACTTTTCATTTCAGTTTTGTGCTCCTATTATAAACTATGAAGCCCTTGCTAAAGGTCCTAGAGAAAAGCTTCGAACGCTCAGAACCGCACGAAACCATGCTTGGAATAACAGGCAATCATAAAAATGGCAGTGGTGTGCGTCATTTCCATGCAGAATGTTGCATTGTACCTCGGGTTTGATTTTAACAGAAAGAAATAGCTTCGAGGGAGTAGTATTCTATTAATTTTTGTACTTTTTAGTGTTATTTTTTATTTTATTTTCTATGTACGTTTACTCTGTTAAAGTTTTGTTTAATTTATCTTTTATTGTATGTGTTTCATTTATATTCTAATGTTTTATTCTTGCTTGTTTATTCACTTTCTCTTTATATTATATATAAGTTTTGTTTAAGTAAATGTTCTATTTATTTATAGTAATTAGATTTAACTATCAAGTTATTTTGGAATTAGTAATTGATTAAGTATTGTCATATTTCGTGCCAGCAGCCGCGGTTAGATATCAATACCACAGGAAGGAAATTAAAAGTAATTTAACGGCTTCAGTGTATCATTTCATATTCAATCATCAGCGCCAAAACTTTCTGCTTAATAACGCAAAAACTATGTATACGACAGATACGACAGTATCTCAATCCTAAAAGTGCTTATAATACTCAAATTGCATATGCGGGTTTGCGATAATGTGGTTAAAACTAAGTGGAAGAGCTCAATGTGCACACCTCACTAAAGTCACGTTATCACATTCCAAATTACTTTCGCAATCACGCAGTCCAGTATCGAAAGCCACAGTAATTACATTTTCCAATGATGATGTTGGTATGTCAGTGCCATACCCTGGCTTTCGTCAAGCATATTGCAACATTGGCTTACACATAGGTGCAGCAAATTGAGCACAGAGTGAATTTTCACAACGATATAACGATGAAGTACTTTCACTTTTGCTTTGGCACTTTGTAGTTTTACAAAATAAATAATCCCTCTCATGTAGATTTTATATTGCCGAAAGAAGTGAACTTAGAGTTGTTGGCAATATTTTGTTGTTGTCGGTGGCAACATCTTCAGCGTGACATCTTTGTTCTGAAAACTTGCATTTAGAAGGGTACGTTCTGTATGACCCGCCCAGGAATCACAGAACGATAGGTCTTTTAATTTGGTACATGTTCGTCAATGGCCGAAGTTAGAAAACGTTTCATGTGTTCTTTACTAATTTTTCCACATTTGCTTGCCTTTGCATGAATGGTTCGTGGCCTAGTTGTTTGAAGTTTCTGTAAAACACTTGAACCAAAAGCGCCTAGTGTCTCTTGAAAAAAGATGTACTACTTGTTTGCTAGTCCGCCTCTCTCCACAGGCATACATAAATTGTGAATCTGTGGGTAGATCTATGTAGAGACTACGCTCTATCTGTAGTTACCTCTCCTCTTTGGGACAGTGTTGATGCTGAAGACTATTGTGGAATTGTCTCAGGTAGCTCTTCCACACATTTTTTTTATCTCCACAACCTCCTCTGTTATAAACAATATGACTGAATGAAACAACATATTCAGCCTTGAAATGGTTGATAAAGGCAATGGACTCTTTGAAATTGATCAAGTGATACATTTTAGCTCCTTCTAGTGCCCACATCTGCACATGTCAATAGTTAACTGTGGATTCATACCTCCTTGCTCCATCAAATTGTTGTATTACATACTCTTTTTATAGTTTGTTATTGCGACAGTCAGTTTCCTGTGAAACGAGCACCTGCTAATTGAATTAATGTGGAATTTGTTTTTCTTTTGATGCACTTAAACGTTTCATTAGTTTGCCATGATTATGTCTTCACAAATGTTTTCTAGTACTCTGTCAGCAATATCTTTTAATACACTGAACCTCATAATTTTGGGTGGCGGGGGTTCGTACTCACTGTATGCTTGATTGTTCCTGTTGCTCTGGGGGTGAATGTCGTGTACTGCTTAAAGAGCCACCTTCAGGTTAAGGTTTCTCCTGTCCTTCAAATTTCCTACATCTATCCAGCGTAACGTCATGTGTTTCTGCGTCGTGGTCATTACATTTCTGAATTGATATGTTATATAATATATTCGTGACCTTCATATTTTCGACTCCAATGTTAATTTCGTATTCAGCAAGTCGCAACCTGATCCCTAATATTTGGACCAAATGCGTAGGATTAATTGTCTTCATGACATTACTGCACTATACACAGTTTACAGAATAACTCGCTTGTGAACACTTTAAGAGAGAAATGCGTACCGCAGCTGTACCGCTCAGGCAACTGGAGCACTGGTTAGTGCAGCTACACTACTCGTATGCCACCATCTAGTGGCGCTAGCTTGTTATTCTATGCATAGTTTCGTGTGGTTCCGAGCTTACCGGGTCAGATGAATCCATGGTAAATGTGTGTGTATCCTTTCCCACTTTCCTTCCTGATTTCCAACACAATGGAACCCCCTGCCTCCATTGTATCTTCGTCACTGTATCATGTTACAAGCATTAATACTACATTGATGCTGTGGGGTTTTCGTCTCATCTATCACCTGTGTTTTTTATCAGTGTAACGCACAGGCTTTTTGACGGCACAGAATGCACGGCCGCAACGGCCACGCCATAAGAAAGAAATCAGAGCAAAATAAAATTAAATATGTTATTACGACCACGGATTCGAGTTGCCAGTAAAATTGCAAATTCCCCGATACCAATAACAGATTGGCAGGGACCTTAATTAAAAAGTAGCTAAATTAAAACAATTAATTTAGGACGGTTTATAATTTTCACCAACGAAGGAGCATCACAGAATGATTGCTTACTTAGAGGACAATCGAATGGAAGGGACAGAGTAATTTCTGCATTACCCGTTTGATTAATCTAGAAATTTCTCAAAATGGAGAATTTCATATAGCGACGCCGTGGCGCAGGCATACCAGCTTTGTCCCGCGCTCCAAACAGGTGCCCCGACCTGAGTGTCTGAGTCACAGTGCCGTCCGCAAGACCTAAGCTTCGCCAACGGTTTCTCTCCCCTACCTGTAAGGTTGGCTACAGGGACTACTTTTGAACTGCGGAAGCACACTGAGGTGTCGTGCCCGGCGAACAGACACGCACCGCCATTCGGTTACTGAGCTTCGAAGCATCCACCTCGCGGACAGTCTAGAGCGAAAGTTACCGCCGTATTAGGAAAATGTGACTTTGAGGTCCGTCTGCGTCTGTTACAATGATGAGCGAGTGGAAACATCCGGTACACTTACCATTCAGTTTATAGTGAGGTAAGCTTGGCCGTTTGGGTCCTGCTCTGATTTTAGTATTACGACTTCATGGCTAGCAACATTCTCTGATTCAACCACTCTTCGCTCTCTCTAGGGACTGAAAATGTATCAGTTTTGAAGAGTGTTTAATTATTGGCTATTAAATAATTCCTTGTCCTACAGCAAGGTGTTTTCGCGGGAAATCAATCTTATTTGTGAAATAATATTAAACATGCAACAGGGCTACCTCATATTCGTCACATCTTTATGAATACAGATTTCACCACACTTCTGCCTACTGTCCTCTTTTCAATTAATAAATCTTCAATAAGGCGACGAAACACCTGCCAAGAGAAGAAGTCCGACGCCTTTACGGTCCAGGGACAGCAGATCAGCAGATGAGTGTAACTTCTTGTCTAAGAGGAAAGGCGACAGGAAGCAACCCTTCTTGCTTTATCTTCATTAGTAAAACTTTTACACACAATTACAGGCCAATATCCTTGACGTCAGTTTCACGTAGAAGTTTGGAGCATATTCTCAGTTGGAATATAGTAAATTTACTTGAAACGGAAAAGCTTCTTCGTATGAATCAGCACGGGTTTAGGAAATATCGTTGATGTGAAACTCAGCTTGCCCTTTTCTCATAAGACATCTTGCGAGCCATGGATGAAGGGCAACAGGCGGATTGCAGACTGCTAACGAAGATACGAGCTTATCAAATAAGTTCACAGATTTGTGACTGGCTGGAAGCCTTCCTAAGTAACTGAACGCAGTACGTTGTTCTCGACGGCGAGTGTTCATTAGAGACGAGTATATCGTCAGGCGTCCCCTACGGAGTGTGATAGGAGCGCTATTACTTTCTATCTATATAAATGATCTGATGGACAGAGTAAGTAGTAATTTGCAGCTTTTTTCTGATGATGCTGTGGTGTATGGGTGGGTGTCGTCTTTAACTGACTGTAATAGCACACAGGATGAATTAGACAAAATTTCTAGTTGGTGCGAAGAATGGCAGGTACCTTTCCATGTAGAAAAATGTAAGGTAAATCGCTTGTACGACCACGTTTTGTATATTGCTGAAGTGTTTGCGACCCGCAGCAGATCAGTTTAACGGAAGACACAGAGGCAATTCAGAGGCGAGCAGCTAGGTTTGTTACTGGTAGGTTCGACCAATGCGCGAGTGTCACGGAAGTGCTCCGGCAACTCAATTGGAGATCGCTGGAAGAATGACGACGTTCTTCACGTGAATTTCTGATGAGAAAAATTACAGGGCCGGTATTTGAATCTGATTGTAATACGATCTTCATGTCGCCTACTTACATTTCGCGTAGTGATCTCAAAGACAAGAGAGATTAGGGCTCGTACGGAGGCCTATAGGCATTCTTTTTTTCTCGTTCTATTTGGGAGTGGAATAGGAAAGGAAATGCCTAGTAGTGGTACAGTGTACCTTTCGCCCCGCACCTTACGGTGGATTGCTCAGTATGTAGATTTAGAAATGGAATGTCTCAAGCCTTGAGCTCCAACAACCGTTCTTAGTTGAGCTATATTTTCATTTTAATCACCGTGGTACAAATGACAGCCTTGCAAATGCACCACCTTTTATATACCTCATGTACGCCATACTACCTCTGTCTTTATCGGTGGATATTGCTATCCCATGAGATTATTCGCCTCAGCTTATTCCATCGATCTATGCAGAGCTACAAGATACATTCTACTGATATGGAAGTATATGTTTTCAAAGCGTTCAGAGTGGTAAATTCAAATCTGAAATTTAAAAAAAAATATGTTATAGGGCACAGTTTTTAATATCGGAGAACATATACATAATGCAAAATATACTTTTAGGTATTACTAGCTTCAAAGTGCCGTACGTGAAAGAATCGGAGCGTTGCATACGGAAGAAGCGTTGAACGGCTTATTTGACGTCAACATTGCTTCCAAATCGTTTCAAAACCGGAAGCAGATGGAATTCACTTCGTGCGAGATCACGACTGTATGGCGGATGGTGTAGGCGCTCCCAAAGTTGCAATGTGGTTTTGCGTTGCCGTCGCCGAGTGTGGTCTCGCATTGTCATTCAACAGCAGAACGCCAGATTTGAAAAGGAAAGGCCGCTTATTTTCCGAATCATCTCTTTCAAATTCGACAGGTTTTTTATGGTTTAAGGGTGCAAAGCTACTGAGGTAATTAGTGGCCACTTTTCAACAGAGTGGCGCAGTACCGCGCAGCATTGATGGTTGTATCCTCCAAAAACGTCCACTAACAAAACTCCTTGGTTGATCCAGAAAACGGCGAGTAGCACATTACATGCAGACGGAGTACTTTTGAACTTCTTTTGGGCCGGATGATGACGGATGTTTCACTCCATAGCCGTTCCACGCTACTTCCGTATGCAACGCCGTGATTTTTTCATCGACGACTTTTTGAAGCTTAGCAAACGGTTTGTCAAATGTCTCAATGTACTTGGAAATTATGTAGAAAAATAAAGATATGTCTTATCTTTAATGTCTCATTCTGGATTTTTTAATTTCATTTATTTTTTATTATTATTATTATTTTTTCATACACACCTCTGCTCACAGTCGACAGGGGAAACTTAGTTTCAAGCTCTCTCTCGTACATAAATAAATAAGATTTAAGCTGAACGAAACTGAAATGTGGCAGTAAAGAATAATATAATGTATGGAATATTTATAACCAGTGACGATCTCTTCTACCTCTTTATACCATGCATTTCTTAAAGATCACAAATAGAACTGGATACAGGACTCTGAACGTTTCCAAACAGCTTCCTCGTTTTTCTTCAGAAAATTTGTGGTAGGCGTGACGCCAAATTTCTGAAATCCGAATAGTAGACTGGCAGAAGCTAGACTCACGGGACGCAGCATCTCGGAAATCGTTGAGTAATTCAGTATTCTGAGATCCACAGTGTCGAGAATGTGCAGAGTGTATCCAAATTTCCAATTTCAGGCATTATCTCTTGGCATGGACAAACGCAGTATTTTTTCTGCAGCTTCATGGTTCAAAAAAAATGTTCAAATGTTTGTTAAGCTTATGGGACATAACTACGGGGTCATCAGTCCCTAAACTTACAAACTACTTATGAACTACTTACGAACTAGGACGGCACAAATATCCATGCCCGAGGGGGGATTCGAACCCCCGACCGTAGTGGCCGTGCTGACCGTGACTGGAGCGCCTCAGTCACCTCGGCCACCGCGGCCGGCCTTCATGGTTCAATTCAGTGGTGGAATATATAGTAGAAGTCTATGCACTCTTTCACCGGATCACAGTCGTTCACGATTGGTTTGAAAAACATTTTGGACAATTTTTATTTGGACACCTAGATCGCCCAACCTGATTCCCATCGAATAGTTATGGAAGAAAATGTTACAATCCTCATTCCAAAGAAAGCAGGCGCAGACAGGTGTGAAAACTACAGAACTATCAGTTTAATAAGTCATGGTTGCAAAATATTGACACGAATTACTTACAATAGGATGGAAAAGCTGGTAGAAGCCGACCTCGGGGAAGATCAGTTGGGTTCAGGAGAAATGCAGGAATACGGGCGGCATTACTCACTTTACGGCTTACGCTAGAAGATAGATTACGAAAAGGCAAACCTACATATCTAGCTTTAGTAGATTTGGAGAAGGCTTTTGACAACGTTCATTGGAATAAACTCTTTCAAGTTTTGAAGCAAGTAGGGGTAAAAATAGGGAGCGTAAGGTTATTTACAACTTGTACAAAAACCAGTTAGCAGAGTTGAGGGCACGAAAGGGATGCAGTGGTTGGGAAGGCAGAAAGACAGGGTTGTAGCCTTTCTCCAATGTTTCTCAATTTGTACATTGAGCAACCTATAAAGGAAAGTAAGGAGAAATTTGGAGAAGGAATTAAAGGTGAGGGTGAAGAATTAAAAACATTGCGTTTTGCCGACGACGTTGTAATTCTGTCACATACAGCAAAAGACCTGGAAGAGCAGTTGAACGGAATGGACAATGTGCTAAAAGGTCATACAAGATGAACATTAACAGGGGCAAAACTAGGGTAATGGAGAGCAGTCTAAGAAAATTAGGTGATGCTAACGGAATTAGATTAGGTAATGAAACAATAAGGGAGGAAGATGAGTGTTGTTACTTGGGCAGTAAAATGACAAATGGTGGTCGCAGTACAGAGGATATCAAATGCAGAATGGCAATGGGTAGAAAAGCGTTCTTGAAAAAGAGAAACTTGTTAACATCTAATATTGATTTAAGCCTAAGGAAGTCCTTTCTGAAGGCATTTGTATGGAGTGTTGCCTTGTATTGGAGTGAGACATGGACGATAAACAGTGCGGACAGGAAGAGGATTGAGGCTTTTGAAATATGGTGCTACAGAAGAATGCTGAAGATCAGGTGGGTGGATCGCGTAACAAATGAGGAGTTACTGAACAGAATTGGGGAGAAAAGGAATTTCTGGCATACCTTGACTAAAAGAAGGGATCGATTGGTAGGACACATTCTTAGACATCAAGGAATTGTGAATTTATCGTTGGAGGGCAGTATGTGGGGTAAAAACCCGAGAGGAAGACCTAGAAATGGATACATTAAGCAGATTCAGACAGATGTAGGTTGCCGTTCTTATGAGGAGTTTAAGAGGCTTGATCAGGATAGGGTATTGTGGAGAGCTGCATCAAACCAATCTCCGGACTGAAAACCACAACTTTTGTATCCCAGCCTCGTCGCCGCTTTTGTGTTCCAGCCTCGTCGCCGCTTTTGTGTCTCGTTTCGGTCGTAGGTGTCGGTGACCGAGTAGAAAGAGACCGACACAGGAATAAAGAATGCATGCTTGTGCAGGTAGGAGGTGACCAGCCAGTGGGACAGCAGAAACTAGAAACACTAGAGTAAATTAGAACGAGATATATATTGCACAGAATTTATACAATACTTAACTTTTACATAGTTCAGTACGGCAGAATGCTGATACACAGTTGAGCTAGAGGCCTGCCTAGAGCCTATCCGATAGCCAAGTCTTAACTGGTTCCTATCTCAGTCCCAAGTGAACGATGTCGTTCAGTGGTGGCCACAAGCGGAGTTCTAGCAGAGGGCGCTCGTGGCTGACGTCGTAAGAACGCCGCGCCGTGCGTGCATGGCGGCGCGCGGCGAAAGTAGGTGGCGCGCACTTTGGACTTGTGCGACACCACACCCCTACCCCCCCCCCCCCCCCCAAACCGCCGCGTCGTCGTGGCTTAGGGCTAAGGGCCACGGCGACGGCACTGGGAGGAGGGCCTGGGCGGGGGCGTTACTGGTGGGACGGGCGTCGTATCTGAGGCAGGGATCGAGACGCCGTCGGCGCCCCGGTATACACCTTGCGATCCCCCGGGAAACCCACCACAACCATGGGAAGGGCGCCCCTCCGGCCAGAGGAAGTAGGTCATCTTCTTCTGAGGTGCGTGGCCCAAGATGGAGGGGCCCGCACGGTCCCGGAGTCCCTCTCGGTGACGCTGTCATCTGCGGCGGCGACAGCGGCGGCGACGACTGCGTCGGAGGTGCGTCGACGTCCATAGGGATCTCGTAGTCCGGGGACGCTGGACCCGGCGGCGAGCGATGTGGCTGTCCTCCCTGGCGGTGAACTGGGTCTGGAATCAAGAAACCCGAGACAGGATCGCGTGGCCTGTGCAAGCGCAATTGGTTTGCGAGGCGCCGCAGCTCCCACCCTGTGGAAGAACGTACAACATACATATTGCGACCAAGCACGTACAACATACTTATTGCGACCAAGCACCCTGTACAGCACCGGCGTGGAAACCTGAAAACGCGTAGCGCCATACGAACCGACTCGGTGCGTGGGAGGCTGCAGCAGGTGAAGGAGAGTGCGGTGACGGTGGCCGTGTAGCAGCTCGGCAGGAGACGGGCCGTCACGTGGCTTGCACCGATAAGTAGACAGGAAAATTTGAAGAGCTTGCTGCCTGGTGGAGTGCTGACCCTTCATCTTTTCCATGTGAGTCTTGAATGTTCGAACGAAACGTTCTGCTTCACCATTGGACTGAGGGTGAAAAGATGCGGTGGTGATATACTGAATACCATTCACCCGACAAAACTGTTGAAATTCCGCACTAACAAACTGAGGTCCATTGTCACTGACGATAGTTTCAGGCAAACCTTCGATGCAAAACCTTGATGTTAAGGCACTGATTGTACTAGACGTTCATGGCAATGACGAAAGGAAACTTGCTGAAAGCGTCTACAACAATTAACCAGCGCGTATTACAGACAGGTCCGGCAAAGTCAATGTATAAACGTTGCCATGGTCCCTTGGGGCATGGCCAGTCTGAGAAACGTTGCGGAGGAGCCGCCTGATGATCCGCACAAACAGTACACTGTGACGTCATGCTCTCTATCTGAGCGTCCATACCAACCCAGTTACAATAACGTCTGGCCAGTTGCTTTGTCCTAACAAAACCCCACTGTCCTTGATGAAGGAGGCGTAACACTTCACGTTGCAGGGAACGAGGAACAATCACTCTTGTTTGGTCGTTGTCCGTATGCAACAACAGAACACCCTGACTTAAAGATAATGCATGACGTTGTGCAAAATAACGTCGAACCAGAGGCCGATCAATGTCTTTGGCTCTGGCAGGCCACCCTGAGCGAACAAAACGTGCTACCACACTTAAGTCTGCATCCGCAGCTGTTTCCTATGCAACGCGACGAGGGTTCAAAGGGAAATCTGCGACAGCGGAAGCATCTCTGGAGTCTATCCGACAACATGCCATTTCCGAAGAATCAAACGACACATCCTGGCCAACCGGAAGTCGGGAAAGTGTGTCCGCGTTGGCGTGTTTAGTGGTTGGTCGGTACAAAATCTCATACTGATCATTAGACAATATTATGGACCATCTCTCAAGCTTTTGTGCCGTTCGTGGCGGAATTGGCTTTGTGGGTGAGAACAACGACGTGAGAGGCTTGTGGTCTGTCAACAAATAGAATTTTCTGCCATAGAGATAATGATGAAACTTTGTGACGCCGTAAATGATTGCTAAGGCCTCCTTTTCTATCTGACTGTAATTCTGTTGCGTTGGCGTCAGTAGCTTGGATGCAAATGCAATAGGACGATCGTGACATCCAATACGATGTGACAGTACTGCACCCATAGCGTACGACGAGGCATCGACTGCTAACACTACAGGCTTCTGTGGGTCAAAGGGAATGAAACATGCATCACTGAGTAGTGCAGACTTTAAGTTGTCAAAGGCAACCTGGCAATCTTTGGACCATACAAAAGTAACATTCTTCCTACGTAAGCGATGCAGTGGAGCTGCAATCTGAGAGGCTTTGGGAATAAATCTGAAATAATAGTTAAGCTTTCCCATTACTGCTTGCAATTCGTGCACATTCTTAGGAGGAGGCAAGTCTTTGATTGCTCTAAGATGTGACTGTAAGGGATGAATTCCTTGGGCATTAATCACATGGCCTAGGTACTCTATTTCAGTTTGAAAAAACGAACACTTTGCTTTATTACAACAAAGACCTGCTGCAGTCAAAACTTTGAAAAGGCACTCCAGATTTGCTAAATGTTCTTCAACTGTACGTCCGGATACCACAATATCATCTAAGTAGTTCGAGCAACACGGTACAGAAACTGTCAGCTGTTCCAAAAAACGCTGAAAAATAGCGGGGGCGGAAGAACTGCCAAATGGTAGGCGTTGAAATTGAATGACGAAAAACTTTTTTTACTCGTCATCAAGTGGAATCTGTAAGTATGCCTCTGCTAAATCAATCATAGAAAAGAAGCGAGACTGCCCTAATTTGTCCATCAGTTCGTCAGGTCCGGGCAGGGGATAAGTGTCTACAATTGTTTGACTGTTCACTGTTGATTTAAAGTCCGCACAGAGACGAAGTTTTCCTGACGGCTTGGGTATAATTACTATAGGCGAGGCCCACTGACTCGCAGAAACAGGCGAAATCACCCCACTATCTTGCCAACGTTTAAGTTCTTCGGCAACTGTATCACGCATTGCGACAGGCACTGGTCTATCTTTACGAAATATTGGAACTGAAGATTCTTTTAAAGTTACATGTGCCACGAAGTCTTTTGCGCAACCTAGTTCCGGCGAAAACAAGTCACTATATTTTTCACACAATGCACTGATTTTGTCCTGAGGCACTACTGACGAAATTTGAAGCACATCTCTTTGAATTGATTAGCCAAACAAGTCGAATGCATCTAGTCCAAAAATGTACTGTGTAGATTTGAACTGAAGAACTACAAAAGCAACTGTTTTTTGTTACACCTTGAAAAGAGGCAGGCAGGCTACACGTTCCTAGCACGGGAATATTTTGACCTGTGTAAGCTATTAGCACTTGTTGACACGGCGACAATTTTGGCGAACCCAGCAGTTCATAAGTGTCTTTATTAATTAATGTAACAGCGGAACCAGTGTCGAGCTGAAATTTCACAGTCTTATTTTCTCTGCAAAGAGTCACAAAAAGTTTTTGCTTGTGGCGCTCGACAGGTGCGCGAATGTGGGCAACGTCTGCTACGGTTTGTTGGCTGCACTTGCGCTTGCGCGGGCTGCGTGCGGTAGGAAGCGGCGCAGAATCGGCACATAGATTAATAACACTGTCACTAGATGGCACTACCACCGGATAGGCGTCCGCGCAATGCGAGACTACTGCACAAAATTCCTTTGCGTAGCTACACCCAGTCTACTGTCACTAACTACACAGTACTGGGCACTATTACAAGGAGAAGTTGCAGAAGGCACTAGGTTCACTACAGGATTATACTGTACATAGTCATTTTGCTTGTCCTGAACACTTTCCTGTTGCACAGTTTTACGCGCTCGATGACACTTGCTACATGGCTCACTATATAGTTTTGCAGTAGGCGCAGAAAAATTGTATTGCATCTGAGATTCAAGCAAAGTACTGTTCAAGGCCAGAGCGTGTATGACATTCACTGCGTGCACTGCTCTCGCACTTTGCAAAGCACTGTTTCTAACGTTACTGTTCTTTGAATTTACACTCTGCATACACACTGACTGAACATGTCCCAATTTGCCACATTGATAACAGGTTGCGTTGCGACTATGGCAATGCGAACGTTTGTGGCGAGATACACACTGAGGGCAAGGCTTACGAACATTTTTCTGAAATGAACGTTGGTGACCGTTATTCAAATTACTGTTTCTAACACGATGGGGCGACCTTTGTGTCGCACTTTTACACTGGCTACTGTTCACTGTCTGTTCAGCACGGCCGGTAGAATTTAAAGAATTACTAGCGCTATACTGGGAACTGTGACTACGAAAGCGTCCGTTGCGGTGCACTGAATTAACACTGTGACTTTGCATTTCTACATCTGCTAAGTCAAAGGTATCATGCGCTTCTATAAGCTGCAGTACACTGTCTGATGAGGGGTCAGACTGTTTCAGAATTTCTGCCCTAATTCTGGGGTCCTGAATGTTCTGCATAATCGCATCTCTTAACATCACGTCACTATAAGAAAGTCCACAAGAGCAAGTAAATTTACATTTGCGGGTTAAGCCCTTCAACTCAGAGATCCATTCCTGGTGTGAATGTTCAGGTAATTTTTTATGTCTGAAAAATCGGTACCGTGCCGCAGCTACGAGAACTTTTCTCTCACGATGGGCATTTAGTGCCTCTACTATTTGTTCAAAGTCTACATCACGAGGGGATGTGTGGGGGAAAAGTTTCTGCAGTAACACGAAAGTCTTGGTGCCAACTACGGCGAGAAAAAAGTGTTTAACTATCTGACCTGTTAGTTGATGAGCCACGACGAGTTCTTGAAACTGCGCAAAATAGTCGCTCCATTCTTCCTCACGTTCATTGTACTGGCGAAACGTAGGAAGCGTTGCGGTGGCAGCTGAGGGCTGCTGAAGCGGCGGCTGTTGTTGTTGGTTAGCTGCCTGCACCGTCAGCTGGGAAACTGCTTGGAGTAGTTGCGTGATTTGCGCCGTCTGTAACTGAATAATTTCCATTAAGTTTGGATTCGGGTTAGCGGCCATGCTGACGGATTAGGCACCGCACATACAAGTAAATGAGAACAAAACACAAAGAGGACGCTCTGCAACAAAAAAGTTCCACAAAACACGTAACTGAAAACATTCCCCCAAAAGTCTTATAGTAACGGTGGGTGGGCGGCAGCAATTTCTGCTTGCTCCAACTGCTGCTATCTGGCTGCTGTAAGCGGGCTGGTCTATCACTCCTCATCGCCACTTTTGTGTCCCAGCCTCGTCGCCGCTTTTGTGTTCCAGCCTCGTCGCCGCTTTTGTGTCTCGTTTCCATCGTAGGTGTCGGTGGCCGAGTAGAAAGAGACCGACACAGGAATAAAGAATGCACGCTTGTACAGGTAGGAGGTGACCAGCCAGGGGGACAGCAGAAACTAGAAACACTAGAGTAAATTAGAACGAGATATATATTGCACAGAATTTATACAATACTTAACTTTTACATAGTTCAGTACGGCAGAATGCTGATACATAGTTGAGCTAGAGGCCTGCCTAGAGCCTATCCGATAGCCAAGTCTTAACTGGTTCCTATCTCAGTCCCAAGTGAACGATGTCGTTCAGTGGTGGCCACAAGCGGAGTTCTAGCAGAGGGCGCTCGTGGCTGATGTCGTAAGAACGCCGCACCGTGCGTGCATGGCGGCGCACAGCGAAAGTAGGTGGCGCGCACTTTGGACTTGTACGACACCACAACAACAACAACAGTTATTGAACGTAAAGCGGAGTTCAGTCGTGCACAAAATTTTGCTCCAGTAATACTTTCGCAATTTGAAGACGAGTGTAGAGATAGGATGTCTCAACATTCTCCTAACAACTTGTTGAGTCAGTGCCCAACACAATACTAGGGAGTATTATTTAAATTAGGTTAATGTTCTTCTGAAAGTGGTATTGAGAGAAATGTCATTTACTGTTGGAAAATTATTCATGAGTGCAAAATAACGCTTTTTTCGGGGGAAACGGATATATCTGCAATAATTCATCCTTTCAGCTCTTTAAATCTTAAATACATGTAATCTCTCTTTCGTTGTGATAATGTATTAGTAAGTGAACTGGGTAAGGTGGGAATGATCTCTAGGCGGTCTGTCAAATTAAATCCATTTTTCCTGGCAAGCAAATGCTTTTTCTAAAGTCTTACACAAAGTCACAAAGGTACACCCGGGAATAGTGCTTAGGGACTGAAGACCCCGCAGTTAAGTCCCATAAGCTTTACAAACATTTGAACATTTGATTTAGATCGTTATTGCTCCTAGAATTTTATGTATGAACTGAGCTGTTTCTTGGAAACAAAGGGATATTGTATTTACGTCAAAATTCAATAAGCAATAAATATATTGGATTTCCGTTAATTTACTCCAAAAATAATACGTATAACATTCTTTCGGAATCTGAAAAGTTTGGTTTGACTTTAACAGTGACTCCAAATATCACACAAAATGACATTATGGAATAAAAGTGAGCAAAGTATGCGAGTTCTTTCCTTTCTATCGCCTATGTCTGTTAACATTTGAATTGCAAATATCGATTTCTTAAGGCGTTTCTGTATATCTGTTGTGTGTTCTTCCCAACTGAATTTATTATCAACTTGTAACCCCTGGAATTTAATACTGTCAACCTCTTGTATCTCTTTTCATCAAACGTCATGCATATTCAGGTTGGAAACCGCTTACACGGTCTGAAATACATGTGAGCCTTTCAAAGTCTGATGGCAATGAGATGGCCTTAAAAAAATTTCGAAAGTTTGTAAACCTAGTGGACCAAATTGTGTCATCAGTCCCCAGACTTACAAAGTGCTTAAAGTAACGTAACAACACACATACATCCACGCCACAGGAAGGATGCAAACCTCGGACGGCGAGCAACCGCGCGCTCCACAGACACGCGCCTAAGAGCGCTCGGCCATTCCACCGCGTCAACTGGCTTTAAACCACTTATTAAGGTGCATGAAAATATTATTAGCAATCATTTCTAAAACTATGCCCCGCATGAGTAGGATAGGAAATCAGTTAAACTTTGTTTACAAGATAAATCAGTCAAAAGTGATGGCCGTAAATTCTACCTAGGAATTACTATTACTTCAGACTTACACTGGAAATAAGATGTGGATAATGTCTTGGTAAAGGCGAACCAGAGACTGCGTTTTATTAGCAGAACCCTTAAATGATGCAACAGAATTACTGACGACACTGCATACTCAATGGTTGTCCGTCCTTTGCTGGCGTCCTTTGAATTGCTGCCCGATGTGGGACGTTTATCAGATGGGTTTGACGGAGGACGTCGAAAGAGTTCAAAGAAGGGCAGCTCGTTTGGTGTTGTCATGATACAGGGGCGACAGCGTTACGGAAATGATACAGGATATGGGATGGGAATCATTACAACAACGGCGCTTATCGCTGCGACGTGGGCTACTTACGGAACTCCAATCGCCAATATTCTCCTCCGAATGCGAAAATATATTGTTGACTGCCACTTACATAGGTACAAAAGATCATCAGAATAAAATACGAGAAATCAGAGCTCGAACGGAGAGATTCAGGTGTCCCGTCTTCCCGCGCGCTATTCGAGAATGGGATGGGAGATAAGCAATATATAGGTGATTCGATGAACCCTCTGCCAGGCACTTCAAATGTGATTTGCAGAGTATCACATGGAGATGTAGACATTCTATGTATTACAAGACTTGTATCATCTGCAAACAAAATTAACTCTGCTGCAGGCAGTGTAACTAATGAGATGTCATTAATTTAGTGCACAAACATACATACTATAAATAGCGTGCAAATGAAAATGGAATAAACTACAGATTACCTGTGATTTGAAGACTGTGCGGCCAAAAAGAAAAAAAAGTTTAACGAATGAAACGCCTAGTAAAAGCTCAGATATACTGAATAAAATTTATGTACAGAGGATTTTTAATATCGCGAAGGTAGTGTTAAACCTCGCAGCCGGCCGCGGTGGCCGACCTGTCTGCTGCGCGCCAGTCATAGTCTGCACGGACGCTGCGGTCGGGGTTCGAATCCCCATCTAGGGCATGGATGTTTGCGCCGTCTTTAGTACAAGATAGTTCGTAAGTAGATGGAAGTGTAGGGAGTGATGACCCCGTAGTTAAGTCCCATAAGCTCTACAAACATTTGAACATTTTTCATTTGACAATATGATTGTCCCAGTACAGCCGTAGGGGGTGACTGACAGTCTGTTGCACGACAGATCATGTCAAATATGGAACTTAGTGCCAGGCTGTTTTTTGAAAGTATCACTCAGATACAATCTTGCACATCGACTTCAGCTGTGAAAGGAAGCGCGTTCAGTGTTTTCTGAGACGTAACACACCACTTAGGGAAACACCTAAAGACTGTACATTTACATGTAGGCAACACCAATACAATTTGTAACTCTTGTAAGAAAATCCCTGTGTATTAGCCCTATGCTGATCTACAGATATCACATAACATTGGTTTGAGAGTGTTAGCAGAGTGTAAACACGCCACAAAACTAATAACTACTCAGTTAATGTTCATCCATTGGTAGGAAGCAGAGTTATTTCATATTAAAGCTGTATTCCGGAATATAATGTAAGCACATGTAGAATTAACTGATAGTAACAGAAAACATATTAAATGATATTATATCCTCATCAAACTCAGTACATGGACTTAATGCCGTCTGATGCATTAATGTAATACTGGCAATAATTTATTATGTGAATTCCGAAGACTTAATCAGAAACCAACATGACCTCATGGTCAGCTTTTAAGCATTACTTGGAAACTATGATATTTATAGAACTAAAAGAAACTGTCAATGCTTAAGCTTGCAAAAACGTAAATCTGTACATGTAAGGAATTATATTCATAATATAATTCTCACGTTATTAACGTCTTTATGAATTCCGTTGTTCGAATACATATAATATCATATATTGTTTAACTGTGGCAATTCTTATCAAAGTGATCGTATTTAAAAGAATAGACATTTAATGCTCTACTTACCAATATTAAGTATATCTTCTAACAAATCCGTTGTTAATGATAAATGTATAACTTCCTGGTTCTAACAATAATATGTATTGTTGTCACATGTCAAAATTGTATATAAGGATCTGAGCAGAGAGACTCGAGTCGTGCCGGCCACGGTGGCCGAGGGGACTGAGGCGCTCCATTCACGGTCTGCACGGCCACTGCGGTCGGGGGTTCGAATCCCCCCTCGGGCATGGCTATTTGTGCCCTCCTTAGGATAAGCTAGTTGATAAGTAGTTTGTAAGTTTAGGGACTGATGACCCCGTAGTTAAGTCCCATAAGCTATACAAACATTTGAATTTGAATTTGAGACTCGAGGCGTCATTATTAAGGTTGTCTTTGGGCAGTCACAATGTATGTCAGTATGCAGATCAACAATGTAATGTTTTATTGAATATAGTTTTATGAAAAATGCGACTTGAGTTTTGAGTTCACATTAAGTGATGTAGGCCTGTAAGATATAACCCAGCACGCAAACTTAACCCGAATTTCAGGCACGTGGAGAACTTTACAAGCGAAGCAGATTCTACGACATACACCCAACTTACGACAATCTGGTAATGTGTTGAACTTAATAATTTTGTAATTGTAACCTTGCTACGTGGAAGTGACATTTATTTAGCATCAGCTTATGGAAGTTATCAGCTTGTAGCAGGTACGTTGCACTTCCCATTACTGATGATCACTTATTGAGCCCAATTGAAATGTAAGATCGTATATAGTCACGGCTACAAGATGTCAGTTTCGTCGGAATTCTTCCCATCCTATGCCAGAAAGGAACACGACGTTTGGAACTTAAATAGTGGCAACACTAGTGTCGAGACACTGTGCAGTGGAATCTACTATTGTCGCTGATCGCACACGTTGTTTACCTCCGAGCAAATAAACTCGTCCGATTCACAAGACCGGCGTGGGCACAATGAAGAGAAACAGTTATTTGTGAGCGCCGCGGTGGAGTAGCCGAGCGGTTTAAGGCGCCTCGGTGCGGAGCGCGTGGTTGCTCGCCGTCGGACGTTCGAGTTCTCTACATCTACATGGAATACTCTGCAAATCACATTTAAGCGCCTGGCAGAGGGTTCATCGAACCACAATTATACTATTTATCTCCCATTCCATTCTCGAATAGCGCGCGGGAAGAAAGAACACCTGAATCTCTCTGTTCGAGCTCTGATTTCTCGTGTTTTATTCTGATGATCATTTCTACCTATGTAAGTGGGAGTCAATAATATATTTTCGCATTCGGAGGAGAATGTTGGTGATTGGAGTTTCGCAAGTAGCCCACGCCGCAGCGATAAGCGCCGTTGTTGTAGTGATTCCCATCCCAGATCCTGTATCATTTCCGTAACGCTATCTCCCGTGTATCGTGACAATACGAAACGAGATGCCCTTCTTTGGACTCTTTCGATGTCCTCCGTCAAACCCACCCGATAAGAATCCCACACTGGGCAGCAATATTCCATAAAATAGCGGACAAGCGTAGTGTACGCAGTTTCTTTAGTAGTTCTGTTGCATCTTTTAAGGGTTCTGCCAATAAAACGCAGTCTCTGGTTCGCCTTTCCCACGACACTATCTATGTGTTCTTTCCCATTTAAGTCAAAAGTAATTGTAATTCCTACGTATTTTGTGCAGTTTACGGCCTTAACGTTTGATTGATTCATCATGTAAACAAAGTTCAACGGATTTCTTTTCCTACTCATGTGGGCGACTTCACACTTCTCATTATTTAGAGCCAATTGCCAATTTTTACACCATACTGATATCTTATTCAGATCGTTCTGCAGTTCGTTTTGATCTTCAGATGATTTTACTAGACGGTAAATGACGGCGTCATCTGCAAACAACCTAAGAGAGCTACTTAGATTTTCTCCTAAATCGTTTATGTAAATAAGGAATAGCAGAGGACCAATAACACTACCCTGTGGAACGCCCGATATCACCTCTGTTTTAGTCGATGCCTTACCATCGATTACTACGAACTGTGTCTTCTCTGACAAGAAATCCCCTACCCAATCGCAAATTTGTGGCGATATACCATAACCTCGCAATTTGAGAAAAAGCCGTTTGTGAGGTACGGTGTCAAAAGCTTTCTGGAAATCAAGAAATACGGAATCGATTTGCAAACCTTTGTCGATAGCACCCATCACTTCGTGTGAATAAAGAGCTCCTCCCTGGAGAATGAGTGTGTGTGTTGTCCTTAGGTTAGTTTACCTAAGTAGTTTGTATCCTACGGACTGATGACCACGCAGTTTAGTCCGATAGTTTTACAGACATTAATTTTTTTTCTTAATTTGTGAGCGAGCGGTCTAACGTAACGGTGTCACTGTGTTTTCGAAATATGAACAACAGAGTGGGAATCAAGGCTGAGTGTGCCAGAGGTCGTACAGCACGACAGTGTCATCAAGGCCTTCAAAAGGCGTCATAGCCCCAGGACGGGACGGTGAAAGTTATGGCGATTCTCGTGTACGACTACGATGGTGTTATCCTAACGCATTACGTTCCTCCACGGCAGACGGTCAACGCACAGTATTACTGTTCGATTCTGATCACCTGCGACCAGCCTTTCGAAAGACGTGGCAACATTTTCTGTACAACCTATCCTTCGTTTTGCACGACAATGCGCGGGATCATACAGTCCTATCAGTGGCTGCTCTTTTCGGTCGATGGGACTGGGATGTACTGTACCATCCACCATACTCCCCTGGTCCTTGTGTCCAGGGCCGTCCAGAACAAACTCGGCTCCCTAGGCAAAAATATTTTAACGACGCCCCATTTAATAAAATTGCAATAAAACATCAATATAAAACACACATTGCATTTTTATATTCAGATTCATAATCGCAACACAAACATTGTAAAATGGGACACACGATACACTTTTATACAACAATGTTACTTTTTCTCCATTTCAAATTTTGTCTTTTGAAAATTTTTGATTGATAGTTTACAATAATTGATAAAATTATAAGCTCATTATACAAAGAGTTACACAAATTTCATTTTTCTTGTCTTGTCTTTTTCAAAATATTAGACGATCTCCTGTTTCTCGTTCAGTGACAAACTTGCCAACCCCACAAGTCTTTCTTGAATCGTTGTGGATCTCAGATATGTTTTTTGTGAGTTTTAATTTCGAGAAGCTGGCTCACCACTCGATACAGACGCAGGAAGACTAAGCAACATTCATAGTGTAATAACTAGGCACAATGTCTTTAAGTCCATTTTTACAAATATATCTCAGAACGTCCTGTGGCACTGTTATTCAGTATTCTTCTAGAAATGGCTTCTAACTCAATGTATAGATCAGTAACATCAATATCTTTTGTGAGTTAGAGACTCTTTCTAATTAACACAATTTTCAAGAAATGCTTTGGGAGTTTTTTTTTATTTATATTTCATTTTTATTTATTTTATATCACGTATTTTGTACAAACAGCCAAATACACTATTTAGGTTGTTAATCTGATGAAACCTTTCGTCAATTGAATTCATTGCATAATTGCAGTATCCAAAATTACAAAATATAAATTAATTGTAAAATGATTTAGCTCATCACGGATAGGTTCATCTTCTGCTTCATATCAAACTGTCTTTTCTTATATATTAGACGGACTGATTCCATACTTGGTGAAAATGATGTGGGTACAAATTTTCAGCTTTGCCCAATCGCAGTTGATGTCATATATTCTATTAATGTTGAATAATAGCAACTGCAGGATCAGAAGTGACGTCTGTTCTCTCGGAACAGACGCCACATGTATATATATAATATGCCGGTGAGGGGCAATGATCCTATCGTTAGTGGGGAGGTGTGGGCAAAGTTTGAAGCCCTTACTCTCACGGGAATTAGTTCATAACTACGAGTTTGAGTACTGTGGGCAGGGTGAAGCTGGGAATTTGTATCTGACGGGAGGCATGCTTTGGTAGTCCTTGCAGATACGGTGATCACTGTGTCCTCAGTGGTGTAGGGGTCAGCGCAACTGCCTAGAAAGCAGGAGACCCGGGTTCGGATCCCGGCTGGGTACACATTTTCAGCTTTGCCCAATCGCAGTTGATGTCATATATTCTATGAATGATGTGGAAATGTTGGCTGTTTCTGAAATTTATCTTGCTTCTACCAGCAGTTTTTCAAATCCCAAATCACCTCTGCGGTCTCACAGAAAGGTTTATGTTTCAAGCAGAGCATTTGTAGCAGCGTTGAGATCAGTTTCTTTTTATTGACGAAGTCACTGTACACTATAGAAACTGCAGAGCGACGGACTGCGCAGGGCCGTGAGGGCGCCCCAGCTGAGGTGATGGGCGGTACGCCAGTTTTGATCGCGGGATTATTAGTTGCAAACTGCTACCCGTCTATTCATTAAACGCTTATTAGCAAAGAGAATGTAACATTCACTTGCGTCTTGTCTCTTGCCAGTTGCTCTATGTGCAGCAACCGGTAATTCGTCGCTCCTGGAACATCAGCGCAATAGCAAAGTAAACCGCACCGCGAGCGCATGAGGGTATGTCGCGCACGACGAATCTGTCGGCCCCCAAATTCGAGCGCCCTAGGCCATTGCCTAGTTTCCCTATATGGACGGGTCGGCCCAGCTTGTGTCTTTGATTTGAGTCCGAAGATAAAGGAACCACTACGTGGCATTCGCTTCAGAATGTTCCAGAGATTCTACAGGCAGTACACCGCTCCATTCGCAACATTAACAGAACAGGCTCTGCTGACGGTATACTATCTTCATCGCTGACAACGGGTTCTGCACAGCGCTGATGACTACTTTGAAGGACAGAAACAGGAGCAAACATGTAACGCTATTGTATCGGTAGTCTATAAATAGTTGCCACTGTTTAAGTTCCATCACTCGTCCGAGGGAGCTATGCGGTTCTGGTTTTCAAGATTTCACACGTCTGTAACTTTGATGCAAAAGCTTTATTTTAATCCCTGGTTTAAAGTCCCGTGCTACGCAGAGGAAAAGGAGTAGATGCTGGGGTCCTCAGACTGCGAGATTTGCGAGAGGTCCGCCAGGTGAGGTTCGCACGCCGCTTCCTCGGCCGCTCTCGTTTGCCGCGCCTTTTGTCTCGGCGGCCCCTTTGAAGCCCCCCTAATGAGCCGACTGGAGACTGGAGAGCGCCGGGGGCGACGACCCCTGGTCCCTTTGTTACGCAAGACGCGCTTGTCGTAATGAAGTCTTCGACGGTCGTCCCGCCGCCTCACCTTGGCGTAGTTACACTGAGACGGCTTTTGACTGCGCGCTACCTTGGCTTTCGGATGGACCATCTTGTCAGGATTTTACGTCTACTTAAGAAAAGCTTCTGTTTGCCCTGCAAGAGCTCTCCATTCGGGTGTAATAAAATTGTAATCACAATAATGTAACTGTATCACCAATCTCTGCACCACAACAAATTTGGTCTGAGCGAAGTGACTTCCGTGCTGCCGTTGTACGTGACTTGAGATATCAGCTCTCAGTGTCAGATCTTCCCCGTTGAAGCCAAATAACCAGTAGAGAATATACCAGGGGCTACGAACCTGGGAGTAATTACCCCCTCGGGGGTAAAACGGTAATTCTGTTGGGGTAATATATAAGGTACCGGTAGTGGATAAAATTTTTAAAATAATTATATAAAATGACAGCTCCGCAGCACATATCTTGTGTTTCGTCTCTTTTTTAATGACAACAATTATACAATTCCCGCATTAGATGTTTGCACTGTGAATTGTCGTCTTTTTCTTCTATTTGATGACGTAATAACGGTACAATCGCGGTTAATAAAGAGTAAATAGCCTACTACTACATATTGTGTAACCTTGTAGATGGCAGACCTCTTCCTAGTCCTGAGTCGGTAAACGTCGGGAATGCTTTGGCCGGCAGTCATTTGTTCTTGGCAGCAGCCACAGTACCTGTGTTGTGTGAGGTAGTCATTGTTTTGTAACCATAGTCGTCTGCTTTGTTACTGGTTTGCACGACCCTGTTCCGAGAGTTTTCCATTCTGCAGCGATTTCCGTTTCGTTTACTAACAATATATAAAGCAAATTTTCTTCCTGTGCGTAACTTCTGCAAGTCGTGCAGTTTGTGGTCCCAGTAACTGTGCGTTGTTCACACTTCGCCACGTGCGTCATTCATGTATTGTTGAATGCTTTTGTTTTGGCTCGCATACTATATAAACAATGCTTACTTCCCCATTCTATTGCTGGGAAAAATCTAAGGACAGGCCCGGCATATCCACAGTTGTAATTAATAGCTCGCCGCGCGATCAGAGTTTTGTGCCTTCCTAGGAGCCAACGTCTCCCACGGATCGTTAGTTTTTTCGTTCTGAAAGCAAGATCCTGCACCCGTTTGGTAAGTACCATGTCACTACTTTTACGTGTTTTTCTAAATACTGTTACAAGTTCGTGGGTAATGGGCGTAAAGTGATTTTTTCTAATTAATCTCAGGGGTAACAGGACAGAAAAGGTTGGGAAGCACTGGAATATACTCTATTTCAGGGCTGTGCAAATGTCCTACTGTGAGCGCGGGCGCCCGGGAGCACCCACACTGCTTGCCCTCAATTATGTTCCCCGCCACCTGTCCGCTAACGTGGCCTCTAGCGAGGCGTGCAGCAATACCGAGTTCGTGGCTATAGCGTCTTCGCTGCCACTCATTCGCGTCTGTGATAGAAGAAAATTTGAGTATAAAAATTTCCCGAGGAGGAAGACAGATCATCTTGGAGTATCGGGTTTTCTGCCGATAAATACTGTGACCAAAAGTTCCATCTGCCTTCGTCTGGACAACTAGGAATGTAAGTTCTCCATTCTTTTCCATCTCCATAGTCAGTTTTATGTTTGGGTGATGAGGGTTAAGATGTTCTAAAGAAATAAAAAAATAATTAAACAAATAATTAAAAAACAGGAGCGTCTCCCTACCGTGGGGCCAGATCACAAAGGTGTCATCCACGTATCTGAAAAAGCACTTTGGTTGAACTGGAGCTGAAGCCAGTGCATCATCCTCAAATTCCTCCAAGAAAAGGTTTACCACCACCGGTGAAAGTGGACTACCCATTACCGCCCCATCAGTTTGCTCATAAAATTATAGGAAGCAAGTTGACGTTAAAAAATGTCTGAAAAAGTCTAGGAGAGCACCATCAAATGTTTTTCCAATAAGCTCCAGTGGCATTCAGTGGCACCTTGGTGAACAGGGAAATCACATCGAAGCTAACCATAATGTCGGAATTGGTGATGTGCACCTGCTTCAGACGATTTATATCTTCAGAGTTTCGAATGTGATGTGCACATTTGCGCACAAATGGCGAGAGGATCTTCTTGATGGGCTGTGCAAACGGGTAGGTGGCAACGCCTATGTTGCTGAAAACCCAAAGAGATTTTGGTCGTATGTTAAATATAGTAAGGCAAAACACAAACAATATCCACACTACGTGTTATTAATGGAGACCCTGCCGATGATAGCGCTTCTAAAGCAGAATTACTAACACAGCTTTTAGAAACTCCTTCACCAAAGAAGACGAAACGAATATTCCAGATTTAGATATGCAAACAGAGATCAGAATGAGTACCGTTGGAGCAGATATCCTCGGAGTAATGATGCAAATTATATCACTCAAAAATGTTCAAATGTTTCTAGAACTTATTAGACTTAACTACGGGGTCATCAGTCCCTAAGCTTACAAACTACTTACGAACTAGCTAAGACTAAGGACTGCACAAATATCCATGCCCGAGGGGGGGGATTCGAACCCCCGACTGCAGTGGCCGTGCAGTCCGTGACTAGAGCGCCTCAGTCTCCTCGGACACCGCGGCCGGCATTATATCACTGAACAAGAACAAGTCTTCTGGCCCGGATTATATACCCACTAGATTTCTATCTGATTATGCTGAAGCGATAGTTTCTTACTTAAAAGCCATGTACAACTTCTCGCTCACAATCTGTACCAAACGACTGGAAAGTTGCACAAGTGACACCTATATTGAAGAAAGTCAGTAGGGTAATCCACTAAACTACAGGCGTATTTCATTGACGTCAATTTGCAGCAGGGTTTTCGAACATAGACCGTATTCAAATGTTATGAATTATCTCGAAGAGAATGATCTATTGACGCCGACACGGATTTAGAAAATATCGTTCATGCGAAACACAACTAGCTCTTTATTCACTCCTCCGAATGCGAAAATATATTGTTGACTCCCATATATTGTTGACATAGATAGAAAAGATCATCAGAATATAAAGCGAGAAATCAGAACTCTAACGGAGAGATTCAGGCATTCTTTTACCCGCACGCTATTTGAGAATGGAATGGGAGATAAGTAGTAGAAAGGTGGTTCCGAGGACCCTCTGCCGGGCACTTAAATGTGATTTACAGAGTACCCCATGTAGATGTAGATGTATACATGGCAGACAGCATGAAATATCTCCTGAACTATACATATTTAAAGGTTCAGTGTTTCGCATTATTCAAGCATCCGCGTTAAAGTGCTACAGAAGAATCAAGTGCAATGTTGTTACTGAAGCACACCAGGCAGCTCGAGGTGAAATGTGCGTCTCTGATACTACGATTCCACGGACAGGATAAATGGAAACAAGTGTGATTTTCTGGTGGAGTTTCCATGCTCCGCTAAACCAGCACAATGAACCAATTTACCGTGCTGTTCAAATTCAAAAGAATATTTTAGAGAAAGATCTAGTGGAATGTGGAATATAATAAGCGACAGCCATCAAACAGTCCTACGCTGCGGTCTGTTGGTATCGCAAAACAGAATTACGGTTCTCTAAATGCGATGCACCAGGTCAAGGATATCTACGAAGATGCAGGAGTAAGAAGAAAACAGTTAAAAAGGTGGTGTATCGAGCCGAGTCATGGGACTGGATGTTACAAGACATGCATAGAGTTACGGGTGATCACGAACGGACATTATCCTTTGACAGCGTTGAGTGCTTGTGAGTTGTAGGAGTAAGCAAAAGTAATAAACAGCATTCACAGTTGTACACATTATTTATTTAACAAAACAGAGCCGGCCTTGGTGGCCGAGGAGACTGAGGCGCTCCACTCGCGGTCTGCACGGCCACTGCGGTCGGGGGTTCGAATCCCCCCTCGGGCATGGATATTTGTGCCGTATTTAGTATAAGGTAGTTGATAACTAGTTTGTATGTTTAGGGACTGATGACCCCGTAGTTAAGTCCCATAAGCTTAACAAACATTTGAACAAAACAGAGCTAATATTTCAATCTTAATACAATTATTATAAATCTCAATTCAGTACTACACTAACTAATTCAGTTCAATCACATCTAACGAAATGTGTGATTGGATTCGCGATTTCCTATCAGAAAGGACACAGTTCGTAGTAACTGACGGTAAGTCATCGAGGAAAACAGATGTGATATCAGGCGTTCCCAAGGGAAGCATTATAGGTCTCCTACTATTCCTTGTGTTTATAACCGATTTAGGAGACAAACTGATAGCTCCCTTAGACTGTTCGCGGATGATGCTGTCGTTTATCGGTTAGTGAAGTCAAAAGAGGATGGAAAGCTCAAATGTTCAAATGTTTGTCAAGCTTATCGGACTTAACTACGGGGTCATCAGTCCCTAAACTTACAAACTACTTATGAACTACCTTATACTAAAGACGACACAAATATCCATGCCCGAGGGGGATTCGAATCCCCGACCGTAGTGGCCGTGCAGACCGTGAATGAAGCGCCTCAGGATCAAAAGCAACTGCAATGCGATTTAGACAAAATTTCTACATTGTGCGAAAATTGACAATTAACACAAAATAATTAAAACTGTGACCACTAAAAGAAATCCACTGGGCTTCAATTACACGATAAATCAGTCAAACCTCAAGGTCCTGAATTCTACCAAATACCTAGGAGTTACAATAACTAACTACTTAGACTGGAGAGAATACACAGAATATATTGTGGGGAAGGCGAACCATAGGTTACGTTTGATCGGCAGAACGCTTCGAAGATGCAACAACTCCACCAAAGAGACTGGCTATATCACACTTGTGCGTCCTCTCCTGGAGTACTGTTGCCTAGTGTTGGACCCTCACCAGGTGGGACTGACGGAAGACATTGTGAAGGTTCAGAGAAGAGCAGCTCGTTTTGTTTTATCGCGTTACAGGGGGGAAACTGTCACGGATATGTTGCACGATTTTTGGTGGAAGTCATTATAAGAACGACGTTATTCGTTGCGGCGAGTTCTATCTGGAAAATTTCAATCACCGACTTTTAGTTCTGAATGTGAAAATATTTTACTAGCACCCACGTACATAGGGAGACATGACCATCCCAATAAAATAAGAAAAATCAGATCGAAAACTGAACGATTTAGGTGGTCTGTCTTTCCGCGCGCTATTAGAGAATGGAACGATAGAGAAAGGTTATGAAAGTGGTTAATGAACCCTATGCCAGGCATTTTTCCAGAGTATCTATGTAGATGTAGAATTGAAATACACCAAAGCAGAGAGCTATTTAACAACAGACTCGAGATATGCTTGAGAAGCTGCACATTAATCAAACTTATATTCAGAATAGTAGTATTATCCTTCTCCTTTTAACCGTTACGTCCATGTTAAAGAAAGTAACATCTTGAAGGAAATTTAAGCTTGAATTGAAAGACTTGCGCTTCTTCTGTATATAACGCCCTAATGTTTTTCTGGAAGACATTTTGAAGCTTATAAAGCGGCACGACAAATGTCTCAATGTACTTTGAAATTATGTAGAAAAATAAAGGTATATCTTACCTTTAACGTCTCGTTCTTTTGTTTTGTTTTGTTTTGTTTTTACTTTCATACGCATCATCGCACACGTCGATAGGGGAAATTTATTTTCCAACTCTCCCTCGGACATATAGAAGGGATCTCAGAAAATAAATAAATTGAAAAAGAAGTACGGCTGTAAAGATAATAATTCTTAAAAAGACTTCTTAAATGATGAAATGCGTTAAAGATGTGCATCTGCTTTACACAGAATGCAAATTGCCCATTACCCTCTCTTACATGCTGATCGTTAAGAATATTGGAATTCAGGAAATATTGTGAATGATGCATTTATTTGGCAAAGCAATATGTTCAAGTCGGGATACGCTATATTTACCTTCGTTTTAAATGTTTTCATTAATAATTTGTAACTAATTAATTTTTCTTTCTCTCATGGTTGAGATGTCAACGTGAACTGACTCGTTCGTGACTATACATCGGTCTCAGGAGACCAGAGAATTACGACAGTGTCCTTCGGTTCTTGCTCCGTCTCTTTGTTCCATTTATAGCTTCATGAATATTCACACACGAAGTCGAATTCGGAAATGAAAAGGACAAAGTGGAATGCAGCTCTCTTCCTTTCATGACAGAAAAAGTGTAGCTGGCGCGGGTCTGTTTTGATTTCATTGCGATTCGCGGAAAAAAAAAAATCTTCAATCCTCCCAACCTGGTACGTTAGCGTCACCGCGCCCAGAAACTGTGACATTCGGAACGTATTTCCGGAAATACTGTTTTAATCAGAATACGATATATCAAGCACTGCCTACGCAGAAGAGTTTAGTACTCGCGTATTTGGACGAAACTTGCGAGAGATATGCTCGTGTATGTCTGCGTGTGTGTATGCGTGCGTGCGTGTGTGTGTGTGTGTGTGTGTGTGTGTGTGTGTGTGTGTGTGTGTATTAGAGAGAAAGAGAGGGGGCAGAGGGCGGAGGGACGGAGAGGGACCACAAAAGCCTATGACGTTAAATTTATCTTACCCAGAATCGTGGCAATCTGAAGGTATTCCTGGAAATCGTTTGTAATCCCAGCACGCGAGCTATCAAATAGGCTCTACAAAGAAGAGTTTACTACTCGCGCAGGTGGTCACAGAGAAAGAGAGGGATTTGTGTGTGATGGCGTGGGGTTGTGAAAGAGAAGGAGGGGAGGAGAGAGATTTTCTGAACAGCAATAAATACGTTTCCGGAAACAGGTCTGCATCAACATACATATTCCGCAATACACCTTAAGGTGCGTGGCGGAGGGTACACTGTACCACTAGTAGGAATTTCCTTCCCTATTTCACTCCCAAATAGAACGAGGAAAAAAAGAATGTCTATTTGCCTCCGTACGAGTCCTAATTTCTCTTATCTTGTCTTTATTATCATTACGCGAAATGTAAGGCGGCGGCTGGAAGATCGTTCTGCACTCAACTTCAGATTTCAATCCTCTGAATATCCTCAACAGAATATCTCGAAATGAACTTCGTCTTTCCTCCAGCGATCCCCATTTAAGTTGCCGGAACATTTCCGTAACACTCGCGCATTGGTCGAACCTACCAGTATCGAACGTAGCTGATCGACTCTGAACTGCTTCTTTGTCTTTGTCTTTGTCTTTAAACTGATCTGCTGCGGGTCACAAACACTTGAGCAATACTCAAGACGTGGTCGTACAAGCGTTTTATACACGGTCTCCTTTACAGACGAAGTACATCTTCCCAAAATGCTCCCAAAACTCACAACTGTCCTTACATGTTCGTTGCATTTCATATAAATCTGCAAAGCTACGCCTAGATATTTGAACGACACGACTTCATCAAGAAGTTCACTAAAATTGCCGTATTCGAACATTATGGGAAAGTTTTTTCTTACTCATGCGCATGACCTTTCATATTTCTACATTTATAGCTAGCTGCCATTCTTCGCACCAACTAGAAATTTTGTCTACGTCATCCTGTATGCTATTACACCTTCCCATAAACCACAGCATCATCAGCAAACAGTCGCAAATTACAATTACTCTGTCCATCAGGATATAGACAGAAAATAATAGAGGTCCTATCACACTCCCCTGGGGCACGTCTGACGATACACTCGTCTGTGGTGAAAACCTGCCGTCGAGAACAACGTACTGCGTTCTATTACTCAGGAAGTCTTCCAGCCTGTCACAAATCTGTCAACCTATTCCATAAGCTCGTATCTTAGTTAGCAGTCTTCAGTGTGGCACCGCCTTTTCGAAATCGAGAAAAACACAATCTGCCTGTTGCCCGTAACCCATGGCTCGCAAAATGTCATGTGAGGAAAGGGCAAGCTGGGTTTCACATGAACGATGTTTCCTAAACCTGTACTGATTCACAGAAAGGAGCTTTTCCATCTCAAGGAAATTTACTATATTCGTACTGAGAATATGCTCCAAAATTCTACAGAAAACTGATGTCAATGATATTGGCCTGAAATTATGTGGGTCAGTTCTCTTTCTTTTCTTATAAACAGGAGTCACTTGCGCTTTTTATCTAATTACTAGGAACTTTGCTCTGAATCAACGATTCGCGAAAAATGAAAGCTAAGTAAGGGGCCAATGCTGCAGAATACTCTTTGTAAAACCGAGCTAGTATTTTATCTAAAAGACTTTTTTGTATTTAGCTCTTTCAGCAGCTCCTCTACACTGAAAATATTACTATGTCCTCCATTTCCGAGTTAGTACATTTTTTGCGGTCCTCCTGCGTGGAATATTTCTTACAGGTTGAATTTAGAACTTCAGCTTTCCGTTTGCTTTCTTCTATTAGTGCACCAGAATGATCATCGAGTGACTGGACAGTGGGCTTTGACCCGCTTATCGATTTTACATAGGGCCATAATTTTTTCTGGATCTCGGAAAGATCTTTTGATAAAGTATGGCTGTGGTTATTATTGTATGCTTCGCACATCGATCTTTTTATTGAGGCACGAATCTTTACTAACTTTTGCTTGTCATCATTTGCTTGTTCTCTTTTGAACCAAGAGCGCAACAGTCTTTGCTTTCTCAGCAACTTTCTAAAATTTTTATTATACCACGGTGGATCGTTTCCATCCCTAATCGACTTTAGAAGCACATATTTCTCTAACCCTTTAATTACAAAGTATTTAAATTTAGTCCACAATTCCTCTACATCTATTGTACCGGAGCTAAACAATGTCCGTTCATTTTCACTAAATGGGATCCTAACAATTGCTTAACGGCTCTTCCTAACAAAAACACGCTCCTAGCCTTCTTGGTTGGTTTATGAACTTGTCAGTACCGCCTTAAATGAAACTAGAGATATCCCACTGTATAATCTTAAGGTTGAAGACTCCCCCGACTAATATTGCATGGGCCGGATACCTTTGCACCACTTGATGTACACTTTCTTTGAATGTCTAAAACTGCTACAGCAGCACTGGGGAGACGGTAAAAATACCCATTATTAACTTTACTTGTCTTAGACCCAGTGTTTCCAATTTAGCTATTTTGTGGCTAGATATGGCCATTTTGAAACGTAACTAGCCACTAATTTGTGAGAAAACCCACCAGTGGCTTTTCTGGCTATTTCCTCCCTTCTCTTTAACCACTTCTATCCATATTCATTTCCCCTTACAGTGAAATGTAGGCACTGCTGGTTATTTATTCACGGCATTTCGTAAGACCTCACTGCACCCCGATTGGTAACAAGGCCAGCCGCGGTGACCGAGGGATTGAGGCGCTACAGTCACGGTCTGCACGGCCACTGCAGTCGGGGGTTCGAATCCCCCCTCGGGCATGGATATTTGTGTCGTCCTTAGTCTTAGCTAGTTCATACGTAGTTTGTAAGCTTAGGGACTGATGACCCCGTAGTTAAGTCCCATAAGTTCTACAAATATTTGAATATTTGATTGGTAACAAGGGTAACAACCGTTCGCATGACCTCATTTAGCACAAGCCTCTACATTGCTTTGTTCAGTCAAATGTGTCTTACAGTGTGGATGTCGTGTGTAGGTGGTGGAACACAAGTGCGTTTAGGCGGAGTAGATGTTTCATTGTTGCCTTTTTTGTTAATTTTGCGCGTGTTTTATTCCTACAGGATGCCAAAAGTCAATATGCACAGATTACTGACAAGAATGGGAAAACAATGCGGAGTTCAAAGATTGGATTCAGTCCGTTCCCTCGGATGGAATAAAAGCGTTTTGAAAATTTTGTAAAGTATAAATCAGGTCTAAAGTGTAAGACTTGGAAAAACATATTACAATAAGCGGACATAATTCAGCAGCTAAGCCATTCAGTTCTGCACGCCAAAGTAAGCTTAATTTTCAATCAAGTAACGAAGTTTGTGCTAACAAATGGACCGGTAGCAGAGCGTAATGTTTACGGCCGCGCAATAAGCAACTTTTACCAAATTAGCCTCCCCCGTTCCTCAAGATCAAAGTCCTGTAATCGCCAGTGCGAAATGAGGTCACTTTAATTTTAGCCATTTGTGGCCATTTTTCGGAGTCCGTTCTAGCCACATTTTGTCACTGGGTGTTGAAAACACTGCTTAGACCTGTTATACGTGCTCATATCACAGTTACTCTCAACCTTGACCTCAGTAGAAACAATATCTTTGTCCACGTCGATGAACACTCCGCCTTCCAGTTGTATCAGATCTATCATTGGAATCTACATCCATACTCCGCAAGCCACCCGACGGTGTGTGGCGGAGGGTACCTTGAGTACCACTATCGGTTCTCCCTCCTATTCCAGTCACGTATTCTTTGCGGAAAGAAAGATTGTCGGTATGTCTCTGTGTGGACTCTAATCTCTCTGATTTTATCCTCATGATCTCTTCCCGAGATATACGTAGGTAGGGGAAATATACTGCTAGACTTCTCGATAAAGGTATGTTCACGAAACTTCGACAAAAGCCCGTACTGAGCGACAGAGCGTCTCTCCTGCATAGTCTCCCACTGGAGTTTATCGATCATCTCCGTAACGCTTTCTTAATTGCCAAATGATCCTGTAACGAAGCGCGCTGCTCTCCGTTGGGTCTTCCCTACCTTCTCTATCAACCCCACATGGTAGGATACCACTCGGTGACAAGTATTCAATCAGTGAGCAAACATTTCCTTAGGATTCTTCCAATGAATCTAAGTATGCATCCGCTTCACCGACGATTTATTTTATATGGTCGTTCCATTTTAAATCACTCCTAATGCCTACTCCCAGATAATTTATGGAATTAACTGCTTCCATTATAAATAGAAATTTATACAAAATTACTAAAAATTTCCGGGCTGTTATGCCGTGGTCCAGTGGATTTACTATTAAAACCCAACGTTTCGTCCCCGACTGCGAATTACATTCTCAAGGGGGATCTTGGCACTTTTAGATGTCCGATTCACACCCTGGCTCGCTACTGAGACTTCTCTCCGTTGAGAATGACATGCTCCGTTCTGTTCTCTAGGAGCTCCTCAATCCTATCACACAACTGGTGTGATGTACATATGCACTTACTTTGCTCATTAAACGTCAGTGGAGAACTGAATCCAACGCCTTGCGGAAGTCAAGAAACACGGCATCTACCTGAGAACCCGTGTGTATGGTCCTTTTTCGAAACCCATGCTGATTCTTAAGAGCAGATTTCTAATCTTCAGAAAAGTTATTATACTCTAACCCTTGTCCACGATGACGAACACCCCTACTACAATTGTGTCCTATCTGTCGGTGATATTTCTGCAGCGTTGCTGAGGCTGGAACTGCCAAAGCGGAAAACCACCCGCGTGACGGTTAAAAAACACGGAATGTGGGCCGTGAAATAATGCTGTACCGATGCCGCTGCTGTATCGTTCCGGAGCGGCCGTGCCCGGCTCGGCTCGCCTCGGTTCGCTTCGGCTCGGCTCCGTGATAGGACTCTGAGGAGCGAGTAATTTGGGTGGGTGGCCATTATTTGTGTATCTGCAGGTTGCGCGCCGCTATTGGTGGAGGTCCCCGGAGGCCCATTCGTCGCGGCACTCATTAGCAGCTGGCGACGGCCCGGCCCGGCCCGGCCAGGGCTCGGTCGACCACGGAGGTGCGCT
Source organism: Locusta migratoria (assembly GCA_026315105.1). NCBI lineage: Eukaryota > Metazoa > Arthropoda > Insecta > Orthoptera > Acrididae > Locusta > Locusta migratoria. Next base: position 207,339,605 of record CM048744.1, on the reverse strand, counting down.
GCGGTCGGTTGGCCGATATCGGAAGGCCGCGCGCCGCAGAGTCGTGATGCACGACCGCGCGCGGTCGTTACCGTGGCCACGTCCGCGGCTAATGCCTCAGCTTTTTAAGCGCGCCATCAGATAGGCGAGCAAGCGTGTGTGCATGTATGTGTGGGGGGCCGAAATGGTACGCCGCCGTTATCTGCTTGCCAGCTGAGACGATCGCGTACTGGCGGTCGTTACGTAAGGAATGGGCGGCGTTTTAGGAGGCACGGGAAAGGCACTGATGGCTATCCCAAATGTTACACGGAGGAGGATCGGAGAGATCGATCCCAGATTAATTTGGCAGAGAAAAGCCTTATACATTGCTCAAATTAGAGGGTCAGTTCAGATATCACATACAATGTACATTTTATTCAGAAATTGGCTACAGTTGTAATTTGTGGGGATACAGTACGATATTTTGATATCTCAAATGTTCAAATGTTTGTTATGCTTAAGGAACTTAACTGGCGCGTCAGTCACGGTCTGCACGGCCACTACGGTCGGGGGTTCGAATCCCCCCTCGGGCATGGATATTTGTGCCGTCCTAGTTCGTAAGTAGTTCATAAGTAGTTTGTAAGTTTAGGGACTGATGACCCCGTAATTAAGTCCCATAAGCTTTACAAACATTTGGACATTTTTTGGACTTAACTGCGGGGTCATCAGTCCCTAAACTTACAAACTACTTATGAACTCCAGAATGAAACTTTCACTCTGCAGCGGAGTGTGCGCTGATATGAAACTTCCTAGCAGATTAAAATTTTGTGCCGGAACCGGGACTTGAATCGGGGACCTTTGCCCTCTACCGACTGAACTATCCCGAAAAGTGACATTCTGGAAACATCCCTTAGGCTGTGGCTAAGCCATGTCTCCACCATATCCTTTCTTCCGGGAGTTCTTGCAAGGTTCGCAGGAGAGCTTCTGTGAAGTTTCGAAAGTAGGAGGCGCGGTACTGGCGGAAGTAAAGTTGTGAGGCGGCATCGTGAGTCATGTCGGGATAGCTCAGTCGGTAGGGCGCTTGCCCGCGAAAGGCAAAGGTCCCAGGTTCGAGTCCCGTTTCTGGCACACAATTTTAATCTACTTATCAACTACCTTATACTAAAGACAAACATCCTTGCCCGAGGGGGGTTTTGAACCCCCAACCGTAGCGGCCGTGACTGGCGCTCCGCAGACCGCTCGGCCACTGCGGCCGACTATCTCAACTCTCTATTGAGGTTTACATGGCGTTTACTTGGAGCTACCATAACAGTGAAATGTCACTGTCGTGCAGTGGCGGCCCGTCCTATGTGTTCACTGGTTCAGTAACCCCCGGAAAAAAGCTGATCGTGGAAAAAAGGAAATAAATAAAAAATGTTTCTAAACTATCATTATTCATTTCGTTCTTCTATCAGATCTTTTTATATACACGTTGAAAGTACTTTTATTGCATGTGAAACGTGTTACGTCACAAAGACAGCACGTATACGAGTCGTAGCGTACCCGCTTAGTGATAGGAGGAAGCTGCCGCAGCGTTGCAACGCGCATGCGCAGCTGAGGTTAAATTTCTCTCCTGAACCCCATGGAGACAGCATTTGGGCGTTCCCCACGCAGAGAGAGGCGAAGGGAAACACAACTTTTAACAATAGCGTTGTAGCTGCATGAAGGCAACATTTGCCCTTCATATTTGTTTTTGGCACATTGAAGATTCATCAAATACGAGTCATATTTTGTAAAATATCTTATCAGTATCGATTAAAGACCAATCAATTGTAAAAGCCTTAAGAATACCAGATCACGAATAATAAAGAAGTCACTGCTCTCCACCTAGCAAGAATAGCCTTGTGGTTAGCGGCATCACTTTGTGCTACCAAAGGTAGTGGGTTCGAGACCGAAAAGCAATTTTTTCAACTCAATCTACTTTTTAAGAGTAACTTGCCACATATCTTTGCTCGTTTTTACAAATGTGTCGCGATTTTGATGGTAAATGACATTTATACTCTTTGTTGTAATAAAAATTGAATTGTTTTAAAGATCTGGAAGAGAGCAACCTTTGCGCATCCTTATGGTTAGGAAAGGGTGTTGCTTATAGTGTCACCTGACCCGAAGGTAGCTTGTCTTTTCATCATTTTGTCACTTAACATTGTAAAAACTTACTTAGTTTCCGTGAACATGTGTTGTTGTTGTGGTCTTCAGTCCGGAGACTGGTTTGATGCAGCTCTCCACAATACCCTGTCCTGAGCAAGCCTCTTTATCTCCACATAAGAACGGCAACCTACATCTGTCTGAATCTGCTTACTGTATCCATCTCTTGGTCTTCCTCTGCGATTTTTACCCCACACACTTCCCTCTAATGTTAAATTCACAATTCTTTGATGTCTAAGAATGTGTCCCACCAATCTATCCCTTCTTTTAGTCAAGGTATGCCAGAAATTTCATTTCTCCCCAATTCTGTCCAGTACCTGCTCATTAGTTGCGCGATCCACCCACCTAATCTTCAGCATTCTTCTGTAGCACCATATTTCAAAAGCCTCAATCCTCTTCCTGTCTGCACTGTTTATCGTCCATGTCTCACTCCCATACAAGGCAACACTCCGTACAAATGCCTTCAGAAAGGACTTCCTTAGGTTTAAATCAATATTCGATGTTAACAAATTTCTCTTTTTCAAACACGCTTTTCTACCCATTGCCATTCTGCATTTTATTTCCCCTGTACTGCGACCATCATTTGTTATTTTACTGCCCAAGTAACAAAACTCATCTACCTCCTTTATTGCTTCGTTTCCCAATATAATTCCTTCAGCATCACCTGATTTTCTTACACTGCAGTCCATTACCCTAGTTTTGCTCTTGTTAATGTTCATCTTATATGCACCTTTCAGCACACTGTCCACTCCGTTCAATTGCTCTTCCACGTCCTTTGCTGTTGCTTCACCAAATTTCTCCTTGCTTTCATTTATAGCTTGTTTGAACATGTGCTTATTCATAATTATGTTCTTGGTGTGTATTATCAAAGAAACAAAAAAGGAACAACGTTCAATATCTTACAGAAACAAATAACTCAGCTTTAAGTTTGGAAGAGAAGTGTGAAATAAAGAAGCTTGGTAGGCCGACGCCTCAGCTCGAGCTGAAGGAATCGCAAACAAGCCGAATTAAGACTTTCTGCAGATCTTTTAACGAAAATATTTCTAAAAGGGGGGGAGTGGGAGGGGCGGGAACGGGTCGCTAGCTCCCCGCGCCACTTGCAGAGTGTGTGCTAAATTGTCTCATTGGGCGCCGAGTGGTGGGGAGGGGCGCAGAAACATCGACGCGCTTGGCGCGTTGGAGGGGGGGGGGGCGCACTGAAAGGAGGAAACCCCCAGTTATCTGAAGCACCAGCCATTTCTCTTTCAGTGCAATATCTACCTCTGCAACCCTTCCGGCTGCAGTGCGTCTGCCAAGTACACATGCCCAATTAGGTTAAAGTCCATTAGTTCAAATCGTAGAGCTTCAGGTATATTGTACAACAGTGATACTCTGCCGGGGCGAACGTTATCGTCCACCAGAAGGAACCAATCTCCTATGGCACCCACGTAGGACACGACCAAATGCCAGAGCATCTCGTCTCTATACCTCTGAACAGATACGATGCCATATTGAACGATATATAGGACAGTACGTCCGCCTTTACCGACTCCTGCCCACACCATTCGTCCGTTAGTGATGTTTTCTGAACATAACAGGATTGATCTGAGTTCCAAATTATCTCAAAGTGAGGGAACGACGATTGTCCAGCTGAACACAAAATCTAGACTCATCTTTGAACACACCCGGACGCTATAATTTAGGACTCCAACCCTGATGCTCCTCCGCCCGGTTTCTGTCAGATGAACGGTGCCGTGGGTTTCATGTGACACATACCATAGGTCTCCGTGCGCAGTGGCTGCATTCCAAAAGGCGATTTTGTACTGTGTTGATGTTCCACGTCCTGTTGCTGTCTGGAGGGTGCGTTGGGTCCTCTGTCTTCGGACTGCTAACCGACAATAACTGTCATCTCTTGTTGATGTTACCTGTGGACGACCTTGCCCTTGCCTTCATTTAACGGTTCCTCCGTCTGAAATCTCGACCAGGACCTGGAAATTACACTTTGTGATACTTCCTCCATGCCTGTCCGCTTCGAAACTTGATGTTATTTCATTGCACTACCTGCTCACTACGCTATCTGAACCCAACTGCTTGTGTCATTCGTTTGGTAAAATGTCCACACCAATCGCCTCTGCATTAACGTTCTGTTATTACCACTGTCGGTTGCCGTAATAATGTTGTCTCCACTGTAGACATGATAGAAAAACGTCGAAGCACTTTAATTCATTCTGCAGATGTCAATACTTCAGAAACTAAATATCTGAATGGATCCCCTAATTGTTTGTACAAAGACCACATGAATAAAGATATGGTGTCCTGTGAAAGGAAGTTGTTGCTGTACCCTAACGTACGCCCAGAGAGCCTCTTCATCTCTGAATAACAACGGTATCCTGTTCAAATTCTTTACCGTATTCATCTCTTGCCCTGTCGCCTCTCCGTCTTCCTACACCCTTCTGTCCAGTGCTAACGATCATTGATGTCTCAGAATGTCCCACCAATCCATCCCTTATTTTGGTCAAGGTATGCCAGAAATTTCTTCTCACCCCATTTCTGTTCTGTATCCACATTAGTTACACGATCTACCCATTAATCTTCAGCATTTATCTGTAGCACTACATTTCGAAAGCTAAGTATTTTCTATCTGGTTGCTTTTTCACTGCATTCGAGACAAGGGTCTTAAAAATATTCCTCAAAAAATTAATATTTCTGTCAACAAATTTTGTTTTTCAGAAATTCATTTCTTCCCATAGCCATTCTGCAATTTTATGTCTTCCTTACATCCATCATCAGATATTTCTTTGCAACCCCAATAACAAAACCAAACTAATAAAAATGTTCAAATGTTTATACACCTGTGGGACAAAACTGTTGAAGTCATCGACCTCAAGTTTTATAAACTATTTAAACTAACTTATGTTAAGTTGAACACACAAACTCATGCCCGAGGCATAGACCGGAGCGGCCGTGAAACCCGTGGCATTGTACCCTAGGCCAGGGGTCTCCAATTTACTACGCCAAAGGGCCACATTTCAGGTTCCGAATCGCAGTGCGGGGCGGATAGCATATTTGGCGATTACTGGAGAATACAATAATAACGCCTACTTTGACCTGTGACTTCAGTGATAAGGCAAAAACCCCAATTTAATCTGTATACAGTATTATAACCATCATATAACAATTTACACCCACAAACAAATATCAATAACATGTGAACTTGGTTAAAATGTAGTTTAGGTACCGGCTGCTTCTACTTACTATGTGTATAATGTTTGTGGTAAACGTTCAGAGCCGGAGTAGCCGAGCGGTCTAAAGCACCTCGCTGCGGAGCGCGCGGTTGCTCGCCGTGGAGGTTCGAGTCCTCCCTGGGGCATGTGTGTGTGTGTGTGTGTGTGTGTGTGTGTGTGTGTGTGTGTGTGTGTTATCCTTAGGTTAGTTTACCTAGATTTAAGTAGTTTGTAAGCTACGGACTGATGATCACGCAGTTGGGTCCGATAAATTTACAAACATTTGAACATTTTGAAACGTTCAGATCACCGGCAGCGGAGTACTGCACTTTCGTGACGACGTTACGGCGGTAGCTGTGCAGCACACAGGGACATTTGTGCTGGTCAGCTGTTTGTTTACGAGCGTCAAGTGAAACGTGTTCCGACGAAATTTATGACGACATATTAAATTTTCACCACTTTGTAATGTCCATTGCAAACGATCTCTATTTCTAATTTTTGGTATTTTCTAATTAAAACATGGGTGCTCGGTATAGGAATGCGTGAACGTAAATGGACCACTTTGTATTGTACAACGTAATGATACATTTGTTTTAAAAAAAATCATTCCTCACTTCACTCAGTAACATCATTCATTTCATCGGATGGTCTGTCATAACGCCGCGAAAGACACTCACAAAAATAAACCAGGCAGTCGGTTCAACTCTCGCGCTATAAACACATTCAGTCTTTTCCCGCCTGTCAGTGGTAATGTTCAAGTGACACGCCAGTGGTTATCCGTGTTGGAAATGCCCGGTGAATGATGGGAAGTGAAGGCAGCCAATCAGTATTGGTGTTCAGACAGGTGTCTTTTTCTCTCGTATGGCATGAATTAATCACGAAATTATCTGTTGTTTCAGAGTTTGTAGAACCCTGTTGGGATTACAGATCGTAATTGAAATATTACACAAAAAACCAGTCATAACAGACTTCCTAATTAATGGAAATTTACCGTCATTGCTTATTTAAAAGACTTCTTTCGACTCAAAGCAGCAAAATTAAAGTCACGCCCATGTAGTGACTGTTTCAATGTTTTTATAATTTTTCCCTTCAACGAATGTAATTACTTTTTGGTATGTTGTTACTATGTCCATCCACAACCCCGAATTCATTTCAGACATTCTTAAGAGACTGAATGTCACTCATGATTAACTGCCTTCACTTCCCATCGTTCATCACGCCTGTACCAACATTACATCAAATAGAATCGGCTGTCATCAAACCAACAAAATTATTAACTGCGAGGTATTGAACTCAACACACTTGCTACAAACGCGACCTACAGAATAACTTTTGGTTGATCCCACATTTCTTAAGGTAAGAAAATAATGTTATTATTTGGTTTCATGAAAGACAAGGCTACAATTTTACCTCGGGCAGTGGTGGCGTTGTATGCTGATGTTAGCAACGACAATTGAATGTGCATTGAAAACTCAGTCACACAGAATGAGGAGGACAATCATTGTGTTGAAATAATTAATTAATGTTCATTGTGCTGTACGGTTAACCGGTTCGCTTATGCACCCTGTTCCAGTAAGTAAATTAACATCAACGTACTCAGTTACTGCTTCCGTAAGCAAAATTTAACTAGCCGAAAATTCAGTGAATACGTCAGGTACACTTTGTTACTTTTCAGTACACTTTTTTTAGTTTTTGAATCCAAAATCTTTTCAAACTGTGGCTCCAAATTTGTTGTATCAACAAAAGTCTCTTTGAATATTCGCCACTGAGGTAACTCCTGTATTTAGATTTAGCAAATGTGAACAACGTAAATATTTCTTCAGGTCTGTGTGTAGTGCCAAATATAGATAACCAACTTCGTGAAAAGTCTTTGATTAGGGTGTAGTTTTCTTTCGGAAGAAAGTTATAAAACTGACCAATACTACCTTTCTTAAATTTGTCCTTCATTGACTCATCTGCTTGTAGATCAATTGATTCCATTTCTAATCCTGCAGGAACATCTTCCACTTCACAAGAGAAGAGGTTGTGGAAAATTCGTATTTAATCAAGTGTGTATCTTAATCGGAAAACCAGCAAAGACAACTCTTTTTCAGATGACCAAGAAATCCCAATGAAAAAGATCGCGGAAAATTTGAAGCACGTTCCGTGATTGCCAATAGGCGAAATGCAAAACAATTTTCTGTTTTATATTACTTTTGTCGGAAAACTTTAATGTTTTTGTAAAGATCACAATAAATATTATCCTCTCCATAAAGTTGTTTGTTGAATTCCTTTAAGTGGAGAGTAACATCATCAAAGAAAGCTTGGTTCGATAGGACTTAGGGGTTATTTTCTTCGATTAGAAATGTTAAAATCTCTATTCTCAAGCAGAAAAGTTGACAAAATTTTACCACACGTTAATTACCTTACTGCCGTGTGGCGTGTATATAGGAGATCACTGGAAAAAGATTTGTCTATTTCTAGGAAACAATTGAATTGGTCGTGTTTGATTCAGTAGCTTCAAATAAAGTTCAGAACAGAAATTTCAGGTCTTATTACACAAGACACATCCACGGATTTGGCACAAAGTTCTGCCTGCTGAACACATTGCCTGTCAATGCTTTGGGAGAACCTTTGGCTTCATAATATACATTTATTCTGACAACAAAACCTGTAAATTTGCCACACATATTTTTCCCTTCATCGGTGGAGATACATTTCAGCCGAAAAGAGGAAGGACACACTTTCTTGCTGAAGTTGTCCTCCTTAAATATGTCACAACCTGTTGTTGCGCCATATATGGAACCTAGTCCTGCTAATTTTTCGGTTACTTCGAAGTTTGAGCTAACACCTCTAATGAAAACAGAACTTGGGCATTATTACTGATATGAAACTTCCTGGCAGATTACAATTGTGTGCCGGAACCGGGACTCGAACCTGGGACCTTTGCCTTTCGCGGTCAGTAGATTCATCCAGGGCTGTACAATATCTAACAAAATTGGATGTTCTTTCTTGCAACTGATTGTTAAATCGGAAGCAATGTCTTTAACTCCACGCGCCGCAGTATTTTTTGACAGAGAAACAAATTTACATTGTTCCGTTTTGACAGGGAACAATTCTTCAGCTGTAATAAGCCGCAGTTTTTTGTGTAATCAAAGTCCGTGAATGGCTTTCACCGTTTGGCGATTTCGTGGGCAGTTCGTAATTTTATCTTCATAGCGGCTTCACTTTCTTGAACATATTTCCTAAAAATGTTTTGTTCCAGACACAGTCTACGTTTTACCATTTCGAATTGTGCTACCGTACATTGTCTTTGAACGCATCAAACTGTGCACCATGCCTTGTTTCAGAATTAAAACGGATATTGAAGTCCTTCAGCACAGCTGCAAGTTCATTGCACAGTATACACGCCTCATGTTTTATTGAATAGTCGACGCTAGGCATCGACTTTTCTACGTTTCAATCGACATACTGTACAGTGTACACTGATTCGGCACACAAATCGTATAGATTTTACAAACAAAGAAAACCTTATGTAACCAGGGGCATGCTACAACGAACGAACGAAACAAACAAGACGAAATAAAAAAAAAAGCAAAATACAGAAACTGGAAAAATTTGCATTTCAGACCGTGTTCCAATATATTTGCTTGTGGTCCCACTGAAGCCAGTTTCAATTTGACCAAAACGTTTTGATGCATCTGTATTAATACCACTTCAATGCGCATTTCACTCAAGGTTTTCAAGATGGCTGTCTGGTAGAAGATTTAAATACAAAACGACAAAAGCTATTTAGTGTGAACTGCACACATCAAAATAACAAATGACTAAGAAAGATGTAAAGTACATCATACAGAGGAAAACTGTACTTTAAATGAGTGAACTACATATAGCAACTTGGTAAATGATACATAGCAAATCATCATTATGTTAGGAAACAGTAACGCAAAAACGAATTAAGTTTTAAGATATTAATTCGAAGTAAGTTACAAACAGCTTATACGAGGATAAACCATAGAATGAGATAACACAAATTTTATTAATTTTTTCCATTAAGAGTAAATTAATTTCGAATTTATATCTTAAGTATTCCAATGTATGCAACAACAACGTGAAATTGTATAATATATAGCGGGTGTTGTGATTTTGTATCGGGCAAGAATGGGCATCAATGGGATGATAAAATAATGAGAAAATGAGTCTATCAATTATGAGCATTAAAATTAAATAATAATGCAATACATGTTAAAATGCAACATGAAGTTAGCAATAGTGTACAACGTAATTGGAATATAGCAGACGTTGCCAAAGAAGCATCTAGAAAGAAAATGGAAGCAAGGTAACGTACAATAGCAAGCAGCTCGATAGCTGGTCGATGTTCCCTGCACGAAAATAACTTGTTTACCAGACGCAAAGGGAGCACTTAACAGCTGTTTACACGGCAAGTGAAAAGAATAATGGAGAGAAGTACGTGTTCCACGACGAAAGTAATAACACACTTTTTCACTTCTTCATCCATTATCATTACTGCAAAATGAGTTGAAATATCTAATACTTTTAAAATTTTGCCTGTGATTAAGGAGTTTTCCGTTCTCTGTCTCGTCTGTAATGTAAGTGTAAGCAATATGCAGTTTACGTAAAATGGTTTGATATCCATATTAACGACACTGAGATTTTTTTGCACATTATAAGGTAGACTTGTGTGCTGCACTTCTTCATTACACTAACTTGTGTTCAAGTTTTAAGAGCCAATCATTTTAATCGCTCTAGCTTAATTGCCGTTTAAAAACATCATGTGCTGGCCACAAAGCCATTTACAAACAACTGACACCGTGAGTTCATGGTACCAATAAAATCAATTACAATAAAAAAATTACAGACTTAGTTGTTTATTTACTAGAATACTTTTCTGTAGCAATCTGTCAGCCCCGAAACACTATTAGTATAATTTTATTTAGTGTTGCCTGTATCAAACTGAATAAAGATTGTAAAGGTTTGCAAATTAGTTTATTTTTACGATGTAGAAATATTGAAAAACCTCTAGTCTTACAGGGCGTTGAAATAAATTTATAGCGAAGCTGAATATTTGTGTTGGACTGATATTCATACCCTGATTTCTCGCTGTCACCTTTACAAATTAGGCTCTCCATCGTGCTTCTGGTCCTGCCCAAAATCTCAACGTATCGCAAGTTAAGATTGTACGATTGTAGGGTCTCCTGCTCGTAGTTGTCACCGTAGTCCCACAGAGGGTGGTGCGTTATGTCTGCATCTGTGCAAAAATTAGAATTTGTCTGTGGCAGTCATACTCACAAATATACATATGGGTTTTCAGATATATAGGGTGAATCACTTAACACTTGAACCGCAAATAATGCGGAAACGGAAAGTGCTGTTGATGTGCGGTATTCATAGAATGGATGGGTAGTCAAGGATTCGTATTGTTAGCCAATAAAGAGATTGTAAAAATACTTAGAAAATGTATTTTTATGCAAACATACAAATTTTCAAATGGAACAATGGTTGTTTCTATCATGCACTGGAATTGTTGACACCAGCCGTGTACAAAGAATTTTGAATGACATTTTTAACACCTTTAGTGTGGCAGTTACAACCATTCAAAGTTTTGGAGGCGGAGGCTACGACAGCGTAGCTCACTGGCTGGTGGTCTTGAGACAGTGGGCCGTGACCAGGGGCTAGCCACTCGGCCAGTCAGCTACGCTATCGCACCCTCGGCCCCCGAAACTTTGAACGGTTGCAGCTCCCGAACTAAATGTGATAAACATACCATATAAAATTCTTTGTACACGACTGGTGTCAAAACTTTCAGTGTATGATAGAAAAAACTATTGTTCCATTTAAAAACCATGTGTTTGCATAAAAAATTCACTTTCTAAGTAATATTACAATCTGTTTGTTGGCTAGAAATACGAGCCCCTGACTACCAATCCAATCTATGAAAACCGCACATCAGTCGCACATTTCGTTTCCGCAATATTTGCGGTGCAAGTGTTAGGTGATTCACCCTGTATATTACCTGCTATGAAAAATAAATAAATAAATAAATAAATCATAACGACATGAACATCATATTTGACAGGATCTGCTATTGAGACCAACTAACAAAGATGTCACAGGCCTACGTTTCTTGGTGTGCGTAAATGGAGGTTGCTTTCTGGAAAACTCTGCATGTGAGTGTGCATATGTGTCCGTGTGTAGTGCGGCTAGACCTTGTTTCCGATGTATATATTGTATATACATAGAAACATGTTACAACCCAATGTAAAACGTGATATTTGTTCTCTACTACTGATTTATTTACTGTAAACCGATCCCGAAATCTCCTATTTATTGAAAAATAGAGCTTCGTTGAATTCAACTTAAAATAGTGAATGAATATAAAATCCTTCTAGAGTCTTAGAATTTTAATTATTTATTGCGTCGTTTCGGCATCTGCTGTTCAGATCGAAAAACCTCTGAACTTACAAACTAAAGTTAAATGTGGATATCAAATCCTGTATCTAGTACTGATGATTTGACGCCCCTACTAGGTACACATTTTGTTATTGACACTAACCTCCACTTTGTAAGTTTTTCAAGGTATTGTAGTTTTCTCAGTTCACTGAATCTATGGTATAGCTGTAGAAAATTTTGTTTCAGCTTGGAAAATCTAAAAATTTCTTTCGGAACTGCAAAATTCCGAAAGCTGATCTTTTCTTCCTCCAAACTGAACTTGTGCACTTCGCAAATGACTGCGTGATTTACATAAATTTAAAACTTAAATTTCCTTCTTTTCGTATCCAACATAATTATGTTGTTGTTGGTCGACACATTATCTTGCTTTATATGGCTTCTAATATTTCTTAAAGTTCTCGTATTACTGTGTAAGGTCGCTTAGCCATTGTATATTAATGGCCTCTGATCTCGAAGGCATATTTTTGAACATTGACAAGCTATGTTTGCAGTGTGACATGTTCCCAGTAAGGCTGTAGTGAGGGTAATATTAAAATTTTTCAATACCACACAACAATAACTTGTGGGTGACTGGTTCTTGCTGTGCTCTGATAATACTTCATATTTTTATGGAAACCGATGTCACATATCTGTGATGGCAGTATTTCACTAACTGAATTAATTCGAAGTGCTTCCTATGACTCATGGTCACGAAATGAGATTCGGTACAACTTCGTGCAGGGTTTAAACGTAGACCAGTCCACTGAAGAAATTACTCTTGTACTTTTGTCCACATCATACAACTACATGGCATGTTAAAGATAATTCCAAATAGGGAATTTCACTCTGGAGGACGCTCATAGGACAGGAGGAACACTGTCATCAGTTACGAAGGAAAACATAGCTACTGTGAGAAAAATGATAGACGGAGACAGGCGAGTGACATATGAGAAGACAGAAGATACCTTATGGCTAAATAACCATTAGTTCTTTCGACTCTTCATCATCTTTTGCAAGTATAGTCAGTTTGTTGTCGTTGGGTGAAGTATAGAAAGACAAAATGGTGACATAATATGTGATTTTGTACTGGGAGATGTTAAAGTAGTTTTCTAAGTGACTCTCTCAGTGTGTGAATAACATCGTAACGGGTGATGACACTTGGCCACACTATTATTAGATATAAGGCAGATCGTCTTTAGTGGCGTTAATTCACAATTTCATTATACAAGTTACTTTGGCAGGTTATTCGTCCACCAGAACATTAGTCGAACTTCACAGATCGAAGACATTGCGCCATACCGGGATCACAGCACGTGACAGTAGGAGTTTTACGTTCACTAAATGAGGAACAGACCTTAGAATTCTTGGCCGCACAGTTCTACTTCGAGCCCGCAGCCTGATCGAAGCTTGCAGCCGGCAGAATGTCAATGAGCAGTACGTAGTATATGTTAAAGTAGCACCACTATTCCAAATAGAGAAACATAATGGATCGCACGTCCACATTATTCAGTGAATGTACGTTTAGGGACCGTGTACTAAAGTTCAGCCTTCTGTCCAAACTAATGTTCAGACGAACAAAATGAATAGTTTCAGTGGTATGTTTAATAATGGTTATAAAATTAGAATCATTTGTTCCCCACAACTTGCCAGTCAGTTACGAATGGGAATAATCAGATCTCAAAAGTGTATAGTTTTTTAAATTATAAATTCTTTAGTATATTATTCATGTGTATTTGTTTCGCAATGATTGTACTAAAAAAATCCTCACTTACATGTTGTTTTCTAAAGGTAACAAATCTGTACTTATCTGAAGTTCCATGATATCACTTAATTAGTTAGCCAACTGATCATTATAATTAGTTGTTTATTTAGGCGTAAATACACTCCTAGTCATTAAAATTGCTACACCACAAAGATGATGTGCTACAGACGCGAAATTTAACCAACAGGAAGAAGATGCTGTGATATGCAAATAATTAGTTTTTCAGAGCATTCACACGAGGTTGGCACCGATGGCGACACCTACAACGTGCTGACATGAGGAAAGTTTCCAACCGATTTCTCATACACAAACAGCAGTTGACCGGCGTTGCCTGGTGGAACGTTGTTGTGATGTCTCGTGTAATGACGAGAAATGCATACCACCACGTTCCGACTTTGATAAAGGTCAGACTGTAGCCTATCGCGATTGCAGTTTATTGTATCGCGACATTGCTGCTGCTCCAATGACTGCTAGCAGAATATGGAATCGGTGGGTTCAGGAGGGCAATACGGAACGCCGTGCCGGATCCCAATGACCTCGAATCGCTAGCAGTCGAGATGACAGGCATCTCATCCGAATGGCTGTACTGGATCGTGCAGCAACGTCTCGATCCCTGAGTCAACGGATGGGTACGTTTTCAAGACAACAACCATCTGCACGAACAGTTCGATGACGTTTGCAGCAGCATTGACTGTCAGCTCGGAGACCATGGCTGCGGTTGCCATTGACGCTGCATCACAGACAGGAGCGCCTGAAATGATATACGCAACGACGCACCAGGGGTGCACGAATGGAAAAACGTCATTTTTTTCGGATGAATCCAGGGTCCATTTACATTACATAAACAGATGGTCGCATCCGTGTTTGTCGACATCGCGGTGAACGCACATTGGAAACGTGTATTAGTCATCGCCATACTGTCGTATGATCCGCCGTGATGGTATGGGGTGCAATTGGTTACACGTCTCGGTCACCTCTTTTTCGCATGGACGTTACATTTCAGATGTGTTACGACCCATGATTCTACCCTTCATTCGATCCCTGCAAAACCCTCCATTTCAGCAGGATAGTGCACGACCGCATGTAGCAGGTCCTGTACGGGCCTTTCTGGATACGGATATGTTCGACTGCTCCCCTGGCCAGCACATTCTCCATATCACTCACCAATTGAAAACGTTTGGTTAATGGTGGCCAAGCAACTGGTACGTCACAATACTCTAGTCACTACTGTTGATGATCTGTGGTATCGTGTTGAAGCTGCATGGGCATCTGTACCTGTACAAGCAGCCAAGCTCTGTTTGACTCAATGCTCAGGCGTATCAAGGCCGTTATTACGGCTAGAGGTGGTTGTTCTAGGTACTGATTTCTTAGGATCTATCTACCCAAATTGCGTGGAAACGTAATCACATGTCCGTTCTAGTATAATATATCTGTCAAAAGAATACCCATTTATCAGATGCATTTCTTCTTTGTGTATAAATTTTAATGGCCAGTAATGTACATTTTTCGATTACGCATGAATAAATCTCTAAGAACCGTTGCGATTAATTTACTTATGTAATACTGTGGAGTGTTATCCACCCCATGTATGTAATTTCTTTTGTGTCTTACGATTGTCGCAAACACCTTCATTGACTGCCACTGTCCATCTCATTACCTCGTACAATAAACCTTTCATTTGTCGGCCTCTGGCAAGTTGCCTACTAATCGCCCCCATCCCGCCCCCTCATACTCACTCATACACGTACCTTTCATGCATATTGTTAAATTTTCCTGTCAACAATGCCCACTAATAACGAAAAATTTGTGCATGATCTAGTTGACTATTACGTACTTTTCAACCAGGTATCGTTTATTCCTCTAACACATCGTGCCTCAAGCCTTGAGTAAAAGAAAACACGCGATAGTGGGTCCACAACGGATGAGCTAACTTAATAGCCGTACCTTATCTCAATATGTCCGACGTTGCATCAAGTAGTAAAAATAGACGGAGACCTGGTTCCAGGCTATCTGCCTCCTGGTGCAACAGGCACCAGGGACGTTTGAGACAGTATAGCAGAACTTCATGCACCATTGCGATGCATACACTGAGACTGTCACTCATGTGAGGTGACGTTTGTTGTTGTGCAGCACATGATGTATGCCGTCTTATTTGAATATAGTACGCATTTCAAACCACCGGTTTCAGATTCACCGAAAAGGTGACACCGATCTAAGATAAGTCGTAAACATCTCTAGAACAAACTGGAAATTAGTGTTGTTGACTGTAATGCGTATTCATCACTGCTTGGCGCTGTGTTGTACACACATACGATACAGAGCAGAATCACGACTACTGTAGGGGATCATGACCCTTCATTAAAATATGGAATAGACGTACACAAAACTAACATTTCAGTTCCATTTATTGCTCATTAAAAGTGTAACTGATACGCATTCTTAATTTGTGTTTCAGATTGCTGCATTCACCAGTAACCGTAATGTCTGGTAACACATCCTCTCGCACTGGGTGCCTGCCTGTATTCATCGAGGCATACTTTCCACCAGAATATCAAGGGACTGTTGGCCCAGATTGTGACAATCCTGAACGGCGATTCGGCGTAGATCTTTCAGAGCGACAGGGTTAATGTTTGAAGAACATGCTGGCCTCCAAAAACGTCTCGGTCGCTTGTGTGGTTGCAGGCAGATGCGGTCTAACCTGTGAATAGAACTTCACGCCACTACTAACGAGACCATTCAGCAGGCCGTTGGGGCCATCTATACCGCACTGCATGTTGTCTAGGTTTCGAAGCTGCTCCTGGCCTTCGGCGTCACTAGTCAAGTTGAATGTCATACAGCCTATTACATATAGGTTTGAATCGAAACACCACGTTCTGTGCCTGCACGGAAACCAAAATTGAGGATGGTGGCATTTCTCTCATGTTTCTTCCGAGCTGAAGTTTGTAAGTAGTGATCATCACACGGTTTCGTAGCCTTTGGGTGGCCAGAGCGAGTAAAGAAATTTGCAGTTCCTATACCTCTTTACCTCCTGCACGCTCGAACATCGCTTAGATTCACTGCGAAAGGTCTGGAAACTTCCTTTGACTGGAGTCACAACTGTCACAATGCAACCATGTCCAACTATGCTTGGCAGAACTACAGCCAACAGAAGCAGTGTATTTTCTTCGTGGTATTTGGAACTGAGCGGTCGTATTACCCACTCCGTAGCATTAACACAGTTTATAACATTGTTTACATCTTTGTGCGTGTCAACGTCAAAGGAACTGAGCACCAAGGTGATAGAACACTTTCTTATGTGTTTCAAAATCATGGTTGCTTTTACGAGTATAATATTAATGGCTACATATACATCTACATGGGGTACTCTACAAATACACAGGTCCGTCGCCATAGTACTTATCTTTCATTCCTTTCTCGAACAGAACGTGGTAAGAAAGAACTCTTATACTCGTCGCTCGGGTACTACTTTCTCGGCTTTTATTATGAAGACTATTTCTCCCTACCTAGGTGAATATCAGCAATATATTTACGCATTCGGTGGAGAACGTCGGCGATCGACTTTTCGTCAGTAGATCACGGCGAAACGATGGACGCTGTTGTTGTAATGATTCTCACCTCACCCCCTGTATCATTTTCGTGACACACCATCCCTTGCTTCGCCATAATAACCTGCCATTCTTTGTTCACGTTAGATGTCCTTTCTCAGTCCTGCCTGATAAGGATCCCACACTACGCAGAAATACTCCAAAAGAGAACAGATGATAATAATGGAGAGAGTCTCTTTCGGCAGTTCCGTTGCAACTTCTGTTCTGCCTGTAAAACGAAGTCTTTGGTTCTGCTTCTCCAATACGTCTTTCGAATTTTGTCGTGGTTGTAATTCCAAGGTACTACACGAATTTATGGCCTTCAGATTTGATTGATTAAGCTTGTAAATGACGTTTAACGGATTTCTTTTAATATTCCCATGAACGACTTCAAACTTTTCACTATTTAGAGTTAATTTGTCTATTTTCTCACCTTACAGATACCTTATCCACATCTTCACCTTCAGATGACTTTACTAGAGGATGCACACAACCTAACAGGAATGGTCAGATTTGGTTCCAAATCGTTCATGTGCATAAGGAACAGCAGAGGACCAATAACGCTACTGTGGGGAACGTCAGATATCAGCCACATTTTATTCGAGACCTTTCCATCAGTCCTCTCTGACAGCTACTCCCAAATGCAATTATAATTTGATTGAAAGCAGTCTATGAGATACAATGTAAAAAGTGTTATGAAAATCTAGGAAAATGGAATCATTTTAGACCATTTCGCTAATCACTTCGTATGAGTAACGAGATATCTGTGTTAAACAAGAAAGAATTTTTTTTTTCTCTAAATCTCTGTACATCTTAGGTCAATAGATCGTTCGAGGAAATCCATAGTGTTAGAACGCAGGATATTTTCCAAAACCATGATGCATATCGACGTCAATAGTATAGGCCTACAAGTTAGTCAGTTACTACTATTTCCATTCTCAACTATCTGCGTGACATGTTCAACGTTCCAGTCTGTGGATATACATATCGTTCGTAAGTGAGCCATGGTACGTGGCTATTACCGTTGGAGCTATTTTATCGGCATATTCTGCCAGGGACTACAAATCCAAAGGTCGCGGGTTCGATCTCCGCCAGGTCCTAGCATTGTTATCAGTCACTTTCCACTTCCTTCACCTCTGGCAGTATTGCTCAAGTCAAAAATACCGAGTAGCACCGTGGTCCCCCTATAACTGACTGGGAAAGTCAGTTCGAAGGTCGTAGGAAGGCAACGACATACCACCTCCAAACAGGACCATGCCTAGTAAAGCACTGTGGTGTTCAAACCAATCTTCGGACTGTAGACTGCTATACCTTATTCTGCAAGTACCCTAATAGGTATACAGTACAGACCCGAAGAGCCGGCCGCGGTGGCCGAGGAGACTGAGGCGCTCCAGTCACGGTCTGTACGGCCACTACGGTCGGGGGTTCGAATCCCCCCTCGGGCATGGATATTTGTGCCGTCCTAGTTCGTAAGTCCACCCCCATGAACCACAGACATTGCCGAGGTGGGGTGGCTTGCGTGCCTCAACGATGCAGATAGCCGTACCGTAGGTGCAACCACAGCGGAGGGGTATCTGTGGAGAGGCCAGACAAACGTGTGGTTCCTGAAGAGGGGCAGCAGCCTTTTCAGTAGTTACAGGGGCAACAGTCTGGATGATTGACTGAGCTGGCCTTGTAATATCAGCTAGTGTGGCTTTGCCACACAGCTACTGCGGACGGCTGAAAGCAAGGGGAAACTACAGCCGTTACTTTTCCCGAGGACATGCAGCTCTACTGTATGAACATATGATGATGGCATCCTCTCGGGTAAAATATTCCGGAGGTAAAATAGTCCCCCATTCGGATCTCCGGGCGGGGACTACTCAGGAGGATGTGATCATCAGGAAAGACAATAGTGGCATTCTACGGGTCGGAGCGTGGAATGTTAGATCCCTTAATCGAGTAGGAAAATTAGAAAATTTAAAAAGGGAAATGGATAGGTTGAAGTTAGATATAGTGGGGATTAGTGAAGTTCGGTGGCAGGATGAACAGGATTTCTGGTCAGGTGAGTACAGGATTATAAATACAAAATCAGTTGGGGGCATCACAGGAGTAGGACTGATAATGAATAAGAAAATAGGAATGCGGGTAAACTACTATGACCAGCACAGTGATCGCATTATCATTGTCAAGATAGATACGCAGCCAACACCGACAACAGTAGTACAGGTTTATATGCCAACTAGCTCTGCCGATGATGAGGAAATCGAAGAAATATATGAGGAGCTAAAGGAAATTATTCAGACAGTTAAGGGAGAGGAAAACTTAATTGTCATGGGAGACTGGAATTCGGTAGTAGGAAAAGGAAGAGAAGGAAAAATAGTAGGTGAATATGGATTGGGAAGAAGGAATGAAAGAGGAAATCGCCTGGTAGAATTTTGCACGGAACATGATTTAATCGTAACTAACACGTGGTTTAAGAATCACAAAAGAAGGTTGTATACGTGGAAGAGACCAGGAGACACCGGAAAGTATCAGATAGATTTTATAATGGTAAGACATAGGTATCGGAACCAGGTTATAAACTGCAGGACATACCCAGGGGCAGATATAGACTCTGACCATAACTTGTTAGTCATGAACTGTAGGCTGAAGCTGAAAAAACTGCAGAAAGGTAGGAAAATAAGGAGATGGGACTTAGATAGATTGAAGGAAAGTGAAGTTCTGGAGAATTTCAGAGGGAGATTTAGGCAACAATTGACAGAAACAGGGGAAAATAAAACAGTAGAAGAGGAATGGGTAGCATTGAGAGACGAAATTGTGAAGGCAGCGGAGGACAAAATAGGTAGAGAGGCAAGACCTACAAAAAATCCATGGATATCACAGGAAATACTACAGTTAATTGATGAAAGGAGAAAATATAAAAATGCAGTAAATGAAACAGGCAAAATGGAGTACAGACGACTAAAAAATGAGATTGACAGGAAGTGCAAAATGGCTAAGCAGGAGTGGCTAGAAGCCAAATGTAAATCTGTAGAAGAATGCATAAGAAGGGGAAAAGTAGATACTGCCTACAGGAAAATAAAAGAGACATTTGGGGACAAGAAAGGCACCTCTACGAATATCAAGAACTCAGATGGGAAACCAGTTCTCAGCAAAGAAGGGAAAGCTGAAAGGTGGAAGGAGTACATAGAGCAGCTCTACAAAGGAAATGAACTTCGAGACGATGTTGTAGGAAGGGAAGAGGAAGTCGATCAAGATGAAATAGGAGATACTATATTGAGAGATGAATTTGACAGAGCCTTGAAAGACCTAGGTCGGAACAAAGCCCCAGGAGTAGATGACATACCCTCAGAGCTACTAAAGTCTCTGGGAGAGCCAGCCATGACAAGACTATTTGAACTGGTTTGTAGGATGTTCGAGACAGGCGAAATGCCCTCAGACTTTAAGAAAAATGTAATAATCCCCATTCCAAAGAAATCAGGCGCAGACAGGTGTGAAAATTACAGAACCATCAGTTTGATAAGTCATGGTTGCAAAATTTTAACACGAATTATCTACAGGAGAATGGAAAAGCTGGTAGAAGCTGACCTCGGGGAAGATCAGTTTGGATTCAGGAGGAACACAGGAACTCGGGAGGCAATACTCACTTTACGTCTTATCTTAGAAGATAGATTAAGAAAAGGCAAACCTACATTTTTAGCTTTTGTAGATTTGGAGAAAGCATTTGACAATGTTGACTGGAATACACTCTTTCAAATTCTGAAGTCAGCAGGGGTAAAATACAGGGAAAGGAGAGTTATTTACAACTTGTACAAAAGCCAGACCGCAGTTATAAGACTCGAAGGGCATGAAAGGGAAGCATCAGTTGGGAAGGGAGTAAGACAGGGTTGTAGCCTTTCTCCAATGTTATTCAATTTGTACATCGAGCAGGCGGTGAAGGAAAGTAAGGAAAAATTTGGAATAGGGATTAAAGTTCAGGGGGAAGAAATAAAAACATTGCGTTTTGCTGATGACATTGTAATTCTGTCAGAGACAGCGAAGGACCTGGAAGAGCAGTTGAATGGAATGGGCAGGGTGTTGAAGAGAGCGTATAAAATGAACATTAACAAGAGCAAAACAAAAATAATGGAATGCGGTCTTAGAAAGTCGGGCGATGCTGAAGGAATTAGATTAGGTAACGAAACAATGAAGGTGGTAGATGAGTTTTGTTACTTGGGTAGTAAAATAACATGCGATGGTCGCAGTACAGAGGATATAAAATGCAGAATGGCAATGGGAAGAAAAGCATTTTTGAAAAAGAGAAATTTGCTAACTTCGAATATTAATTTAAGGGTAAGGAAGTCTTTTCTGAAGGCATTTGTGTGGAGTGTTGCCTTGTACGGGAGTGAAACATGGACGATAAGCAGTGCGGACAGGAAGAGAATAGAGGCTTTTGAAATGTGGTGCTACAGAAGAATGCTGAAGATTAGGTGGGTAGATCGCATAACTAATGAAGAGGTACTGAATAGAATTGGTGAGAAAAGGAATTTTTGGCATACCCTGACTAAAAGAAGGGATCGCTTGGTAGAACACATTCTTAGACATCGGGGAATCGTAAATTTAGCATTGGAGGGAAGTGTGTGGGGTAAAAATCGCAGAGGGAGACCGAGAGACGCGTATAGTAAGCAGATTCAAGTGGATGTGGGTTGCCGTTCTTATGCGGAGATGAAAAAGCTTGCTCAGGATAGAGTAGGGTGGAGAGCTGCATCAAACCAGTCTCCGGACTGAAGACCATAACAACAACAGTTCGTAAGTAGTTCATAAGTAGTTTGTAAGTTTAGGGACTGATGACCCCGTAGTTAAGTCCCATAAACTATACAAACATTTGAACATTTTAGACCAGAAGATGTATTTTTATTAATCGATTTTTATTTTTTCAAATTCAAATGTTTGTAAATCTGTCGGACCAAACTGCGTGGTCATCAGTCCGTAGCTTACAAACTACTTAAACCTAGGTAAACTAACCTACGGACAAACACACACACCCATGCCCCAGGGAGGACTCGAACCTCCACGGCGAGCAACCGCGCGCTCCGCAGCGAGACGCTTTAGACCGCTCGGCTACTCCACCGCGGCTGTAATTTTTTTCACGACCCTGATTACATCTACGTTTATGTTATATTGGCATCTGTTCTTAATTTGAAATGTGGAATAATAGCTTCGTAGTTTCTTATGAAGAAATTTCGAAACGTTTAGTAACTCGGCTTTGGTAGCACTGTCATCTGTATCATCACCATTACTATCCTTTGTCTTGCCTCTAGTATTATTTACATGCAATCAGATTCTATTTGGGTTTCAGGCCAAATTGGCTACAGATTATCATCACGCTAACGCGTTTATTTCTCGCCGATTCACTCGATTCGCTTAATGGCAATTTCGCTGAATATGCCCTAAATGTGTTCAGAAAAAAGAGGTTAAAGGCGTCGAAAAAGCAAACTGCAGGGAGAGACTAGCGTGGAAATGAAAAGCAAAATATTGCTCGAATAAACCAAAACCCGTCGGAGAGCCGTCCTTCCTCTTCCATTGCCTTTTTATTCTCGCGCCCTCGCCGTTCCCATGGCGAAGTGCGAGACTCCGTCCACAATTCAGGCTTAACGGCCTTCCCTTCCTGTCCATTGCTCAGATACGGACCCTCTTTGTTCCTCGTAATGTTACAAACGCTTCTGGACCGTTAGTGACGTGTCTACATAGTTCTGTTATTTATTTCATGTTTCACTGAGACCTCAGACGCATGGATTTACTATTCTGTTACAATTTGAGTGTAAAATGTTATCTTGCAGGGCTTTATGCATACATTATGTTATTGAAATGGACCAATGTGACGAATAAGACGGAAAAATAGTAACTATTCCAAAGGAAAGATTGTCATCGGCTCTTGACGTTTGAATGAGCTATATGTGACATATCAGATTTCTCTAAAAACGCCGAAACAACGTGATGTTCTGCCCTCTGATGCCGACTACATCCCTAGTTGTTCATTTCTTATTCCAAATGAAGCTCCTTGTCGGAGTTGTGAAATATGAAACACCATATAACAAAATATCATATAGGAATGCAGTGAAGAGCAACGGTGCATTCTCTTTTCTATAACCAGGAATGATAGGATCGGTGGCATATTGCAAGGGTAGAAGACACGCTATGAAGTCACGCGCTAATTCTGGTATACCACATAGCTCTGGAAACTCGATTTTAAGTAGACACTGTAGATTCAGTAAGTGCAAATTGAAAACTCTGTGATAAAGCGTGTAATCCGACCGTTGCTTCGCTTTTGTCGCTGAGAAGTCTGATGCTATAAGACCGACAACAAAAGGACGTTTTAGAGATCCTACGACACTTTCTCACGGTGTTGCCAGACCGCGCAACATCGTTAACTTCATACAAGTATTAACCATTTCAGCGGCAGAAAATTGCATTTAGTGTTATTACGAGTTTTCATACGATTCCTTATTCGAAAATTCTGAATTTATGGTGTGCAGTAGAAAATGTTTTGTTGCAGTGTTCCAAGTTGCAATATCGTCCTATTTTCAGATTTATGAAGAGGTCACGCCGGCCGCGGTGGCCAAGGCACTCCAGTCACGGTCAGCACGGCACTACGGTCGGGGGTTCGAATCCCCCCTCGGGCATGGATATTTGTGCCGTCCTAGTTCGTAAGTAGTTCATAAGTAGTTTGTAAGTTTAGGGACTGATGACCCCGTAGTTAAGTTCCATAAGCTTAACAAACATTTGAATATTTTGTTTGAAGAGGTCACCAGATTGGAATAGAAAAAAGCTAGGTAACCAGAAAACATCACTATTGTGAGAAAGAAAATCGTTAAGAGAACTGGACGATCTGTTAACGTAGTTGTACTGTATGCAGAAGAAAACTAATACATATTCATAAAGACTGAGGAACATGAGACCCAGATTGGTCGCTAGGCGATTTCATTAACCACTACCCCACCGTGGCACAGGGACTTCACATAATCGCAAGATTTACCCTGACATGCATCCGCCCTCAATCCAAATTCTCATTTGCGTTCAGTTCGCTTCGTTTGCTCCTTTGCCTTAATATGAAATATTTATGTAGCAGATAAATGAAAAACTAACAACAGTGACAGTACGCGGAAGTGTGAAGCGCTAGTTACTGTGCCAGTTTTGAAAATTCTGCACGGTGAGAGACGTACAGAGAACAATCCAACCTCCATTTCCCAGAAACGATATTGTGTACATACGAATAATCTGCGACTCTTGTTTGTTTATATTTACCCACCTTGCGCTGGAAAATACGGTTACGGCACATGCCCTCTTCGTATGTGTGCTCTGAAGCGGTACGTGTTATTCAGTACGCAAACCGACCGTGACGTGGCCGAGGGGACTGCGGCGCGTCAGTCACAGTCTGCACGACCTCTACGATCGGGGCTTCGAATCCCCCATAGAGCATGGGTTTGTGTCGTCTTTAGTATAAGGTAGTTCATAAGTAGTTTGTACGTTTAGGGACTGATGACCCCGCAGTTATGTCCCTTAAGATTAACAAACATTTGAACATTCAGACCATGACGAACTCTTCAAGAAACTTTCCCCTCCTTTCACCTGGTTCAACATCTCTCGGTGATATCGACAGACAACCAATCACCACGAAACAACTACCATGTAGCGCACAATGTTAGAAATGACATCCATTATTCAGGTGTCCCATATGTTCAAACAAGTATTCGGTGGAAAATTCCACAGGCAGTGTCATGGT
This sequence comes from Locusta migratoria, assembly GCA_026315105.1. NCBI lineage: Eukaryota > Metazoa > Arthropoda > Insecta > Orthoptera > Acrididae > Locusta > Locusta migratoria. The sequence continues at coordinate 207,314,741 of CM048744.1, read as the reverse complement.
CTGACTGACCAAACCCGAAACAAGAGGTTCTAAATAGCAGGAGGGACTGCTGTCACTGCCAGTCACATCACAAATCAACAGAGAAAGTAAAATGCTGACGGGCTTCCCCACGATTCTACAGTGAAACCCAAGAAAGCGATACCGATTCTAATATGGAACAAGCAATTTCGTTCAATCACAGAGCTGACCCTGATTAGTTTATGTATAAGGGCGGGGAACGGTGGATGATTTTTTCACTGTTAATCACGGGTACTAATTTGTCAGTCCTAATATTCTCAGGTAATATGTCCGTCTGGTATCTGCAGCTTATTTGTTGCATAATTGTAAAATATATTTATTTGTGCATTTAGCAATCTGCACTGAATCGAGGAATCGTTTTGGGTGTCGGTTGAGCTTGAATATGTTTCCTTGCGCTGGGTAATCAACGCGTTTCTGCTGCTTTCAAACTGTCAATTCTTGTTCTCGTGAATATTTCCTTATGCTTGCTGAAATGCCAGTGCTACATTACCTATTTTAAAGAAAACGTACAACTTTAATATACTGCAATTATAGAGACTTTTATTAATGTTTAAAGTGTTGTTTATTTCATTATCCATATAATGGGAACAGCGACGAATGCAATAATAAGAAATATCGGTTATCCCAACAACATAGTACATCGATGCATCGTACCGTGCTACACGTTACCTAGGAGCAGTGATTGTCATATCGTGGCTGAGATACGGGAAAAGGTAGGCATGCGGAACCGATTACAGCAGGTGTAAACACACGGAAGATTGTTTATAAAACTCTTCTGGGTGTTGGACCGCATCGTCAAAATATCAAATACTTCACCGACGTTTCGGCCACTATTGCAAGTGGCCATCTTCTGGGTGTTACGTTTACTGCTGGGTGACGGAAAGCTGGTGTCTTAAATACTAAATGTTGCTAGTTGTTATTGGTGGTTTCAGCTCTCTTTCATTGTTGTTTACTTTATTTCTTCCTATTGGTGGAAATGGAAGTCCAGGATTGGTGTTTATATTAATGTTTGCCATTGGTTGAACCTGGCGAATGAGGAGGGGTGGTAGCAGTGACGTGGCAGTGATGCCTAGCGCCGGCTAGAGCGTGCTGTTTGCTCTGTGTACGCGCGGCCGCTGCTGTCTCCGGGCTATGTGGGCCCCTATGGACTGCACTGCGCGCGGTGTCGTCGCGAAGCGCTGCTACTGCTGGCAACCAAGACGCGGGAAGTCTGTACCCGTCTTCCCTGATCATATTTCCGGGTCGCTTAGCTATTTCTATTGCTTCCCTGATTTTCCTCTTCAAAGTATAGGGTTGTTTTGCCAGTACATCGACTTTCCGAAAATCCATATGTTTGCCGCACTCTTCTTGGTGTTCAGCTACTGCCGACTTTGTATGCTGTCCTAGCCGAATGTACCTCTCGTGCTAGGATATCCTTGTTTTAATCGGCCGCCCAGTTTCTCCAATGTACACCTGGCCGCACTCACAGCCGATTTCGCAGACTCCAGCTGTGTGCAACTTATCTGTTTTGTCCTCCAATGAGCCTAGGACATCTCTTATTTTATTGTTGCTGCGAAATATAGGTTTGATGCCCTCTCGAAGAAGAATTTTGCCTACTCGTTCGTTGACTCCTTTTACGTATGGCAATAGGGCGATGGTTTGTCCTTCCTTTGGCTCTTCCCTTTTGTTGCTATCATTAGGTGCCATAGTTTGCTCAACCATCCTCTTCCCATAACCGTTTGCTTCGAAGGTGGACCCGATGGTTTTTAATTCTGCTTTCAGGTGTTGTTCATCACTAATCCGGTAAGCCCTCTTAGTTAGAATGTGGAGCACGGACTTCTTTTGCATAGGATGATGGTGGGAAGTTGCGTGAAGGTACCTGCCTGTGCTGGTAGCTTTTCTACCCGATGGACCAGTTTGCCCTCTGGTTTCCGATAAACCTCTACATCGAGGAAAGGGAGCACACCATTTTTCTCAATCTCCATGGTGAACTGGATCTTGTTGTGCTGTTGATTGAGGTGTTGATGGAAATTCTGCAGCTCCTCTTCTCCATGAGGCCAGATGACAAACGTGTCGTCTACATATCGCAGCCAGCAGTCTGGACGTAGTGGTGCGGACTGGAGAGCTGTTTCCTCGAATGCCTCCATGAAAATATCGGCTGCAACGGGTGAGAGAGGTGAACCCCTTGTAACTCCGTCCGTCTGTTCATAAAATTTCCCTTTCCACCTGAAATAGGTGGTCGTTAAACAATGTTGCACCAGATCGCAAACGTCGGGTGTAACACGTTCCTCTAGGATGCTCCTGGTATCCGACACTGGTACATTTGTAAATAAGGACTTCACGTCGAAGCTGACCATCAAATCCGTGGTGGAGATTCGTTTTTCTTCTAAAAGTGCTACAAAATGGGTTGAGTCCTTGACGTAAGAGTTCGTGTGGCCCACGAGATGTTGGAGTTTCGGTACTAGTTCTTTTGCAAGTCGGTGAGTCTATACTGCAGACGATAGGCCTTAGAGGAAATGACTCCCGGTGGATCTTCGGAACCCCATAAATCCTTGGTGCCTGTGGGACTTGCTGGTTGAGTCCTCTGGCCGTGTCGAAGTTCATTCTGGTCATCTTAAGCAGTGCTTGCGTCTGTTTTATTACCTTGGCCGTCGGATCCCCCTTGAGCTTCTTATAGATGGGTTTACTTAGAAGTTTTTGCATCCGGTCGTCGTAATCTGTAGTATTCATCACCACTGTGGCGTTCCCCTTGTCGGACTGTACCACTACTAGGTCGGGGTTGTTCTTTAACTCTATGATAGCACGACGTTCCTCATTGCTGATGTTCTGCTTTGGTGGCTTTGCATGCGCCAAGACTCGAACTGTCTCTTGTCAGATCTTCTCTGCTTCTGCTTGTGGAAGGTGACGTAGCGATGCCTCGACGGATTCTATGATGTCTTCTTTAGGGACTCGTCGTAGTGTGATCGCGAAATTCATCTCCTTGGACAGTATTTGTGTTGCTGCGTCACTTAATTCATGACTGGAAAGATTCACCACCGTTCGCTGCGTGTCCATTGTTTGTCCATTACCCGTAGTTTTCTGCTGCAGGTTATAGAATTTTTTCATCTGACGGGTGGCGACACTATCGTTTGTCCTTTCGGCTTGCTGGAAGGTTAACCTATCCACTTTCTCCCAGTCCTCTTCAGCAAGTTTACTCGAAAGGGCGAGGTGTAGTTCAATAAGCTTCCTGTTGCTGGAGTCGAGGTTGCTGCGTATATGGCAGATCCTTTCCCGTAGCAAGGCTTTGCTGGCTTGTGCACAAATATTCTTCGCCCTGTTCGACTTTATGTAGCACGCCAGCTGCAGAAATTTTGGCACAGTATTGTGGTCCCTGCATCTCTTCAAGAAGGCGAGGTCAGGTTCAACCAATGGCAAACATTAATATAAACACCAATCCTGGACTTCCATTTCCACCAATAGGAAGAAATAAAGTAAATACCAATGAAAGAGAGCTGAAACCACCAATAACAACTAGCAACATTTAGTATTTAAGACACCAGCTTTCCGTCACCCAGCAGTAAACGTAACACCCAGAAGATGGCCACTTGCAATAGTGGTCGAAACGTCGGTGAAGTATTTGATATTTTGACGATGCGGTCCAACACCCAGAAGAGTTTTATAAACAATGACAACTGTCGCGGAAGCCTTCGTTTACACGGAAGATGTTTAGCCAAACACGAAACTGGATATGTTTAAAGGTGCTTGCAGTGTAATTCATGTGAGACCCCCGTCACTATACATTTCACATTATATATTTTGCAATATAAATCTTAATCCATTTTGGTTTCTAATTTAAAATGGTTTTATGAAGACTACTCTTACTTCATGGTACCATCATCTCTGATTTATAGCATAACTAGCTAGAAACCCGGCGTTGCCCGGGTATTTATTTATTTATTCCTGCCTTGAGTTTGTACTTCTCCTATCCCTTCTCTGTTTGTCCCTCTCCTTTTTTCTAAAAACATGTTATATTTACCGGAGAATATATAAGAAATAACGCTGTCTCCCATTATTTAAAAAAGATTATAGGTGCAGTATCCAAACAAAGAAAGATAGCAATAAACATACAAATGGCATAAAAATTCGCACGATCTCCTATTTATTGAGTTATACGTTGCAAAATTGAATAATTTTTCAAGTATATATTTGTATAAGTACCGTATGTCTGTAAAATCTGTTGCGAATATAACTATTAGTAAAGAAGTAATAGATTTAGACTTGGTGCGTGTTTTCTATGAACGCTAACGTTTATGTGCCCATATCTGAATATTTATCTTAATTACATTTTATCTGATTTAATATTTCAAATGACTTTAAAATATGTTATTTATGGGGCTCTTGCTATATGGTAATAGTAAATCGCCCCCTTTGTCATGGCGAATGCAGTGGCGTAGCTATGTCACCAAGGGCCCCGGGGCAAAAATGACCATGGGGCCCTCTTTAAAATAAAACTATATAGATACAAAACTACATCAGCTCCTTACCGCCTACTGGAAGGCATAATAAGACAAACCTAAATACTACTTAGTAAATTATTATGTGTCACGCAACAGATGTTTAATCATACTCTCTAACATAACTGTGAAAGTTTGTTTGTTATGATTTCACGAAAAATTACTGGATCGATTTGGATGAAATTTTGCAGAGGGATAGAGTTAGACCTGGGTAAGACAAACAGATAAAACGACTGCATGGGATAGTTTTCGAAGATGCTTCATGCTAGGCGATGAGGTCGCATGCAGAAGCTAATAAAAAATAAGCGATGAAGAAAACATGCCCCCCTGCCGCGAAGCAAACTGGGAACAGTCAGGTCAGAACTCGCGCGTCTACGGTGACAGCAGGCGGACTGTTGCCAGTGCCGAGAACTCACTCTCGCCGACTACTGCGCTGTTAGCTCACTGCTCCGTACCAATCACAGCACAGATAGCACAGTCAAAGAAGGAAAATACGGCAAATATTCGTGTAGGATGGTATCAGCAAAAGGAAGTTTTCGGATTTTGTTTGATGAAACTCTTTGGATTGAGCTGAGCCCCTACCATGCTTCATGAAATATATGTTTGTATCTGTCCAGGAAGAAGTAAAAAGTAAAATAACTAAGTCCACATCTTCGTTTACTATCGCGACAGTGGGATAGAAGCATCGTCTTGAATGCACAATTCACTATTATGACAAAGTAATTATTACACGAAACCTCTGATCCGTGAATATGTCTAAACCGTTAAATGGCAGAATAAACAAGCAGTGTGCGGATACAAATGTATCTTAATAGACATTGCCTGACATCGCAGGTTGTGTAGGCGATCTGATAGGTTAATAATCTTCAAAAGTAGAAAGGCAAGATCGCAAAATAATAATTTATTTTATGAGGGCCGGTTTCAATGAGCTCATCTTACGTTATTTAAAAAATGGAGGTAAAGCAGCACGTGCAACATAGCACTTAGTCGAAATATCAAATGTTCAAATGTTTGTTAAGCTTAAGGGACTTAACTGCGGGGTTATCAGTCCCTAAACTTACAAACTAATTATGAACTACTTACGAACTAGGACGGCACAAATATCCATGCCCGACGGGGGATTCGAAACCCCGACCGTAGTGGCCGTGCAGACCGTGACTGGAGCGCCTCAGTCTCCTCGGCCACCGCGGCCGGCGAAATATCAAATACATCAGTTAAAACATGAACAGCTTGTAAGAGTCTCTATGGATACATCCATACCTGTAACCAATTCAGCTGTTTTCTGTTTCACTGATGACTCACCGATCAGTAATACAATCCACAAAACCATCTACGATCTGTATTTTCTCTTCATCTTGCATGAATTTTAGAGTGAAATTGGTTGCAGTGCTGCATTGGGATCTACGATTAAGGAGCACTCCCTTGGGGGAATTCACTACACAAATAGTTGAGTTACCATAATAACACCTTTCTGAAGTAATACATTGTAGAGTCTTAATACTCAACTGCATTGTCAAACACACTGCTGGTAGAATGAAACTTTCACTCTGCAGTGGAGTGTGCGCTGTTATGAAACTTCCTGGCAGATTAAAATTGTGTGCCGGAACCGGGACTCGAACCTGGGACCTTTGCCTTTCGCGGGCAAGCGCTCTGACTCAGCTATCCCGACACGACTCACGATCCGTCCTCACAACTTTACTTCCGCCAGTACCTCGCCTCCTACCTTCCAAACTTCCCAGGTCCGAGTCCCGGTTCCGGCACAAAATTTTAATTTTCCTGGAAGTTTCAAACTTCTGGTATTTTAGCGCCATTCACTGTTATTTCGCAAAGATTGGCAGCCATGGCAACTCCTACTACAATTGAAAACACTCTAACGGTGGCAGGGTCCACTCTTTGTGGACCAGCATTTGACCTCGTTACGTTTATATTCTGAGGTGGAAACAATTTTTGGATTTCACTTCTTGCGTTTGAGGTTTGTTGGACAGAGTTTAAACAGTTAAAAAGGGACAATCATTCATTCATCTAAAATATTACATACAGTAGAACGTCGATTAGCCGAAGTAATTGGGTGACATGAATGTTCGGAAAACTGGTTTATTCTGATTATCGAACTCTACACTTCTATTCGGCAATAAGAAGTAGTGTACAGTGTAAGTATTTATACAGTATTTGGAGGCGCGCGATCTGTCACACTGCGCCGAGCGGCACGCCTCAATATTTGTTTGTAATGCTGCGAGCAGCTTTGATGCTGCCGCTACGTCTGCTACTACGCCGACTGAATTGTTGTACACACCAACTGGCAGCTTTGCCGGTTAGCAGCGCCGCCGAGTGGAACCGCGTGTAGTGTTTCGCCATCCGGTGGCTCATTACATTGGGAAACTTGGTTTGGCGGAAGGGGAGATGATGGACGGTATAATAATAATAATAATAAATGTAATTTCGAACGTCGCTCACGGAGGGCGAGGGGCCCCTTGAGCTCGGGGCCCCGGGGCAGTGCCCGGCCAACCCCTGTGATAACTACGCCACTGGGCGAATGGTACATGTAATAGTAAATGGAATTGTCCGTGAGTCATGGCAAACATACACTAAAACTTTGAATTTTATCAAATTACCACTTGAAAGTTAATACATAGTTCAGCATTGCATTTAAATTAATATAGATATCAGTTCATTAAGTAATATATAGTCTGTTTCTGCAACATTCACAATTTTGTAAGATGGTAACCTTTGATTATCTGCCTCGCTGGCTGGAACTGTTGAGGTTGGTAGCAGTGGTTGTGGCGGCGACGGCGGCGATGGTCGGTCTCCATGGTTATGCACGGTCTGTGCGCATGCTTCATCTCTGTCCGGCATTGGATCAGCTTGTAGACCTTTAACTTGCTACGTCTCTTCCACTTTTATGGTTGGATGTTGCTCATGAAAAGAAAATGTGGGAAAAATTAGCAAAAAGTTATTATTTACTAAGAATTAATTTTTCACCATATTTAGCATAGCAAGATTACTGCTAGACATGTTGAATTAGAAAATAGATCATTGCACGAGTAATGATGTATTGATTACCATTACATTTCATTAAATAACAATTGTTTTCTACAAATGTATCGTCCTGTAGCTTCATGATAAAAATAAAAATTTTCTTTTTAGAGAAAGTAACATAAATGACAATTTATGTAGTTCAGCACATATTTACTGTTTTAGTAAGCTCATGCTCATGTCAGTCACGATCAAGTTCGTGTTGTTTTCAGTTAGTACTACTCGTTCAATTTCAATTGATATAAAATTAAAATCGTTGTACATGAGCACATGATATAGTTTATGATTTTTTTTATATACCGATAACCGGTGTTACGTCATTCGTAATATTTCGTTAGGACTTAGCTCATTATTGCACATCACATTAGCTCCCACATGTTTACCTAATTAATATTAACAATAGAAAATTTACACAAAATATTATATACATATATACATTCAAATCAAGCGCGGCAGCTTTAATGAGCACAGATTGTCGTCGTATTGTTAGTACGACGGAAAAGAAAAAAATAATAATGAAATATTCTGTCCTAACATCTGGTGCCCTCATTTTCTTCACACTAGCAATGCTTACAATTGTGTGCAGCCGAGCCTAGTTATGACTTGGTAATACATGTCTACATTAATCGCAGTTGAGCAGTGTCAAATTGGTAAGAAAACGTGTAACAGTTTGCTGTGTATAAATGTATGTATTCTGTCTCCATTGTCTTATATATATATTTAGCCTCATCAACCAATTCTCACTTCATTATAATGCACCTCCTAGTTCAAATTGTAAAACTTATGTTCAGCGACAGCGACGACACGTACATTGTCTATTCTAGCTGTAAAGAAAATTCTTATAGCTAAACTTAGTTCTATGGCGTTTTAGCTAAGAAAGTTTCAATTTTCATACTATGGAATAAGAAAATATGTGTCTATTCCACGATGCTGGTATCTGTTTATCATACTAGATACTATGACAAGAAATTAAGTTAGAGATTCCATACACAGGGTGGCCACCGAACCTTGAAACCGGGAAAACCGGGAAAAAGGCTTGAATTTCAAAAAACCGGGGAAAACCGGGAAAAAACCTTGAATTTCAGCCAGAAACCGGGATTTTAACCCATGAGATCTCGCGGCTTTAAGAGTTAAACGGTCGTTTGCCCATTGCTCAGATTAGACGACCAGTTCGAAATGTACTTAATAAGTGTAAATAAGTAATCACCTAAGGAAAAACCTCAAAGTTTAATATTTAAAAGTAACAAAAAGCCAGTCGTTTCAAAATTATGGTGAGCAAAATGCTCAGATCGCTAGTGCCCGAGGGTTAAATAATATTCATCGCTTCATTTTTGTGTGCAAAAACATTTTCAAATATATTTCTGGGCGGTTTAAAAAGTTTTATAATTATAGGTTACGTATTTCGTTATCTATTTCTGTATTTATCTCGAAGTGTTGTTCAACCAGGCGACTCAATTCCTCGCGATGTACGTCGAAGAGACGCGATGTTATCGTAAGGCGTGACTGCGAAATCGCAGCTACAATGAAAGGCGATATTTATTTGTACTACGTTTTAGCAATTTTCGTGATTGCCCCTCCCCCTCCCCCAGTGATGCTCATCAGCACAGATCTCGTCTGTCTGATTCTGTGTTGAAAAATCTCATGCCGGCCGCGGTGGCTGAGGGGGAATAAGGCGCTCCAGTCACGGTCTGCACGGTCTGCCACTACGGTCGGGGATTCGAATCTCCCCTCGGGCATGGATATTTGTGCCGTCCTAGTTCGTAAGTAGTTCATAAGTAGTTTGTAAGTTTAGGGACTGATGACCCCGCAGTTGAGTCCCATAAGACTTACAAATTACAAACATTCTCTAAACAGACAGTCCTCTTGGGAACTTCTTTGTGTTTTAAAAGGCAGCTCTACAAAATTCTCGAAACGCAACAGCTGGTAACAGATTTTTTTCTGAATTTGAATTTTCTGGCTTCAACAATTTGTCAACAATTGAACGTAGTAGTCGGACCTTAGTTTCTGCTCTTTTTGAACTGTATCACCTGTGCATGGAATTACGTCTTAACCCTTTCCCTCCCCTCATCTTTATCTGTCCGTCTAGCCACAACCAACAAAGATTGTAAATAACATTACAGGGCTTCCAATAATTCATTGACTAGACTATGATTACCTCGAGGAAACAAAAAGCATTAAGCTACAATGCACTGTCAAAATATATACCGTTGCTTGGTGTCTAAGTTGGAGTAAATGTAACAATACTTTCAAATAATTGTATCAAGGTAAAGGAAACAAAATAATTAAACTTTATTACTAAATAATTGTCCAATGTATAAATTAGTAGTCAGTCTGAAAATATTATTAGTTACGATAAAGGGAACATATCCTGCACACTTATGCCATCTGTAGTAGGGATGGGTCGAAAATCGCGTATCTGTTAAAAGTCACAGTGATTTGGAAGTAGCAGTATTCACAGTCGCAACTTTACGGATTCTGACTGCGATTTCAGTCGCAGTTTAGAAGCGCAGTAGCACTAAAAGTAGCAAGTCGCAACTAAGAGTAGCAAGAAGCAGTTTGCACTCTGCCATCTGTTGGTCGAAGTTTGTACTAATATCTTTGCATTGGACAGGCTATAGAGTCTACCTGCGATTTCAGTGACAAATCGCGTTTAAGAGTCACAAGTAGCAACTAAGAGGCGCAGTTTAGACATTGCCGGCTGCCATCTGTTGGCCGAAATTGGTACTTCTAGCTTTCCGCTGTCTGCGTCGTGTATGTGTGGCTTTTTGTGTATGTGTTGGTCGAACGCCATCGGCTCAAACCAGTGAGCTCGAACGTCCTCACTGGTCCAAACTGCGATTTCAGTGAAAAGTCGCGATTAAGAGTCGCAAGTAGCAATTGAGAATAGCATTTAATATTCCGCCTTATGCTAATTGTTGACCAACTGTCGTACTTTCACTCGTGTGTTGTTTAGGGATGTTGTCGAATTAATGAGCAAGAAGATAATTTTCTTTGTGAAAATGTTTACACTTTGTGGCACTATTTTACCTGGCGGCAGCATTTACATGTTGTGAAGCAAAGCCTGGCATGTATGTTTTTAGGTTATAGTTGGTAAAGACAACAAATGTGAATGCCAAATAAATATTGTCTTACGGACTTGATCCCTGTTTAAAATAATTTTTCGTCATAGAACCTACAACTATTATGAGAATTCAGAATACTTATGTTACATTGCAAATCTGGTTTCGACGAATATTTTTGCTTGCGTTATACATCGTACATAAAATAAATATTCCAAGGGGGTGGTATCAAGTGGTCAACTAAATACAGGTAATTTTACGAAATGTTTAACAGTAGGCCAACTCCATTTTCAATGTGGACTGTGTTAAGTACTGCTATATAGGAGTAAACTTGTACCTTCGAGGATTCTATAAAAATATTACACTTGAAAATAAGTTTTCGCGTAATGGAAAGTTCTCTTTTATCAGATTTGTTTTAGGTTTAGGATTATTGTTTTCCGTCCTTTTCTTTTTCGTACATTCCGTCCTGTGATGACATGAGTGAAAGCAGATGGGTGGTATCGGATCCTTCAGTATTATTAACACTTTTGTTTACTGCAGTGGTGGCATAGTGTGGTGGCAACGACCGATGAATGATCGTAGAAATTTAAATCATACAGAATGATTGAAATAATATTTTGTTTATCATAAAATAAATAATTAATGTTATTCCTTATCTGTGGTTGTAAGATTTCTTGTGTGTAATCCTGTACAGTCAGTAAGTTAAAAATTCTTATAAAATGAAGCTTTAGTTGCCAACATGAGCACACTAGGTCGGCATGTCGATTAGTGAAATATAACGCAAGCTCTTATCTATAGCTATTTGGCAGAATATTTAGTGATACCGAAAGGTTTTAAAGAGAAAAGGGAATTTTCAGAAGTCACTCACGTTGTATTTCACATTTACTTATCTCTTTCAAATTGGTAAGTGACTTATATCACACAATGTTAAAAAAATCTATTCATTCATTCTACAGGCAAGAACATAGCACTTTCGTTGCACTGTTATAGTTGCTGTGTGCCTAATCTACCAAATGTTTCTGTTAAGGTAGACTATAGGCCTACTTGCCGATTTCGGTTACACATTACTTGCGAATAACCTCACTTTTAACTATACATTACACACCAAACACTGAAATAGCTTTTATAAGACTAATTGACATTTGTCGATGTGTAAATAATCCCAACATTACACGTAAATTGAGCATCAATATTCTTTTTTTTGTATATATTTACACGTAGGAAGAGGATCTGATTGCATTTGCCACACACATCGCATAAGTCACGGAAGTAGCAGATATCACGGAAGTAGCAGAAATCGCAGAAGTAGCAATATCAGTAGCAGAAATCGCAGAAGTAGCAATGTAGCAATATCAGTAGCAGAAATCGCAGAACTAGCATTCAGAGTCACCGAAATCGCAGTTTGAGCGCGGAGGGATACATGTCGAGGATTTGTACAGTGCGATTGTAAACAGTGACAAATCGCAACTAAGAATCACAGATATATAAAAGTAGCAGTCACAGAAATCACTGATATCGAAAAATCGCAGTTTAGCCCATCCCTAATCTGTAGTCATCCCAAATTACTTTCCAAAAACTAAATATAATCAAAAATTCTGTCAAATATACATTTATCCAATCATTAATTATAGATATATGCAAAGAAATATTTTTGTTCATAAATCAATAAAATTTGGGGTCAATGTCTTGCGTGTGAAAATCGTTAAAATGGATAAGTATGTAGTGAAATACAAAAGGACTTCGACTTATAATCGTGATGGTGACGGTGATATGGAATCGATAGCGTGTATGTTTTGTATAAGTTTTTGGCTTTGCTTTGTATTTATTTATTTATTTATTTATTTTTTTTTCCTTTAGAAATACCAGGTTACGCCACTGATAATACCCCAAGATTTTCAAAAGTCGGCGCCTATGTTCGTTCGTAATAATTATAGACGATTCCTGTGACTGGCGTAACATTGGTAATATGTAAATAGTAAACAGTCATCATGTACAGATCACGCATTTAAACGTGGCCCCTGAGCGGAGAATGTTGGGAGCTGAAGCTTGCATTCAGCTCATAGCGCATTGGCCGTTAGTACAGACCCCGCCTCTTTCCCCCAGTGCCGGCAGCTTACGGCGTGTAGCTTACTGGTTTTAAAATAAACAATATGTAAGGGGTTAAAGCGTCACAGATAGAAAACGATATTAAGTATCACTTTAATGTTTGAGTATAGAAAATCGGAACGTATATCTACGAAATATTAATATTTTAAAGGGACTTATTAAGCGGATGTAGCAACGCTTTCTGCCTCTTTTTATTGTCGTAACCGAATAAAAATCGGAATTAACATTGTTCATACCATTTTCCAAGGACAGCCTTTTTCTAAAAGAAGTCGTCGTGGTATGGGGACTTATTTTAGCAAATAACAAAGTGGAATACAATAATCAATACCAAGCACAAATCAACAATACATTTACGATGTCTACGATGTACAATGCTGTTACGAGGTAAGTTTGGTAGAGAGCATAAACATTCCGTAGATACACGAACTCAGCCGACTTTCGCCGATCACAGAGGGGCCACGAAAAAGTGCGTGACTTGTACGTATTGTTGATGGCTGAACTGATTTTTATGCTGGCTCTGCTAGCGCCAATGAGGAGTCGCGGTAACAATTACGAGGATAATTAATTTACTTAGCGGACAAGGGAGAACCTGTCAACCATAGAGCAGAAACATCATTATTTATGGTCAACACAAAAAATTATTCCCCTCGTTATATGTTAATGGGTTTTCAAAAAGCATACGTACACGCAACGCCACCTTTTGAGCGCTACCCGGGCCTGTATGAAATACAATTCTTTGTTGATTGCGACTTTTTGACGTGCTAATTGTCCTCCAAAAAGATGTAAGTATAACTCTGTAATACGGTACGCGACTTTTGCGAAAAGGCAACTGAAAACCATTATGAACAATCTAAATGAAAACTTGAAAGAGATGAAAAGGTTCATATTCTGAAGGTAAAGTAAATCATAATTTTATGTACTGAGTTCTCGATCACTAGTTCATGAGATGTGACTGTATTTTAATGTATCAGGAAGTCTAGTATAAATGAACGGCCTATGTTGCATAAACGAATGTAATTCACATTAAAACTTTCAGTACCCTCCAACTACTTGAACTCAACTTAGTTCATTATACAGGGTGTAAATTTTAAGTTGACAAACCGGAATAATTCGGAAAAACAGTAGATATTAAAAAATGGTTTTCATCAGAATGTGCGGATGGCAGAGGCTTAGGAAATAATACTCAACCTGAACCGTTTCAACCGTTTGGGGGGGGGGGGGGGTAGTGTCAAGTGTAAAATGTAAATGGGAACCCCGACTTTTTTATTGCAGATTCAGATTCTGAGGCCCACATGTATGGTCTGGTTGACTTTTTTCTTTTTTACGACAGATGGCGCTGTAATAGTAAGAAATACTTGCCATACTGGTGAAGAAATGTACTAAACACTGTTGCTGCACCAGCCGCCACCACCAACATCATGTAATAGAACGAAATATACTAAACAGGAAATAAAATAAATGCTTCAGAACGCTACCAAAATGATCCCCAAAGTGATGCCTCCCTCTCCCCATAGTGGACAGAGCAGTCTTCCAAAGTGATACCCTAGTCCAGATTGCCCTTGTCTCAATACCAGTTATGAATTGCCGAAAAAACACTTAATTGAACTAGCCGGGAAGAAATGTACATCTGGTATAATTTGTTTGGGTTCTGAAGCATCATCAATATGATTAACCTTTTTCTTTCCTGGGTGGTACATTTCTTCAGCAGTATGGCAAATAATTCTTACCATTACCGTGCAATATGTTGCCTATAGAAAGAAAAAACAAACTATACATGATTTGGTCTGTAGAATCTGAATCTGCGATAAAAATGGGAGTTTACATTTAAATTTTTACACTAGCCACCCACACGGTGGAGACAGTTCAAGTTTAGTATCATTTCCTAAGCCTCTGCCGTCCGTTCATAATGGTGAAAACCGTTGTTGAATAGATACTGTTTTTTTCCGTAGTTATTCCGGTTTGTCAACTTAAAATGTACACCCTGTACTATACATTGTGTCACTGTCGAATCTGGGGTGCGGGGAGGGGGTATATGGGGCTGTAGATCCCTCAAAACCATGAGAAAACATCATAATAAGAACTGGTTCTTTTTAGATGAGTTTGAGGTACAATGCCACAATTTTTATGAGCTCTGCCCCCCCCCCCCCCAACACAAATCCTGGATTCGCCACTGCTTGGTGTATATTACAACGTGACATGGTTCAACTTGGATGACATGTGTTTTAAAAACATGTAACTAGCTTCTTTACGGTATAGTTGTTTGCTAACCCCTTTGAGCAAAATTTTTGTGAAAACCTGGAAAATAATTATTTTTAACCTGGAAAACCTGGAAAAAACCTTGAATTTGAAAATGAAGATTTTGTGGCCACCCTGATACAGTTGCCTTACCGGTTTATACTCCCAGTGATTTCGTGTTTGTGTTAATTAAAATTTCTTCCCTGTAAGCTATCTTGCAGACAGATTTACAGTGTACTTCAAAATAAAATACAATTAAAATGACTGGATAATACTCAAATAGAAATTCTTAATGCTTTAAGCATATTATGACATCCTTAAGTGATTACAACAGCAAATGAAGTTCATTATTTTGTAACATGCGCACGTGTTGCATTAATTTTCGTGACCAGGTGTACTTAAGAGTGAGCTTTATTTCGGTGCGCGTTCTGCGCATGCGTATAAGCACAACAGATTATTAACGCTAAGTCGCTTAGTAAAATTTCATGGCGTAAATGATGTTTCAGATAATAATGATTCTAACTAACATCTCTTGTTTAGGTAAAGTTACAAATTTATTCTCCCTTACTACTTTATTACCTAGCCATAGCAATGATAAGCCTAAGTTTGGTGGGGAAAATATAGTGCGGTCCGTGTGCATTGTGCGCTCCACGTCCAAATAAATAATAAATATTCCCGCACACAAACCAGAACAAATCACTAAATGATTTTTTTTAAATTCTCCTTATACACAATTATTCTAAAAAATATAAATTTTTCTTCTACTCACACACTTTATCCTAAAACAAGAGTATAAGAATTAGCTGTCATGCCCATTAAATAGTTATAGTTTGTATCTGCCTGCTAATCTTTAATTCTACCATGAAATAAACTGACAATATCTATATTAAGCACTTATCTGGTATCTTGAGTGATGGTTAATACAGAAGAACTGGCGCATGACGTCTTGAAGCTTATAATTTTCATGTTGCTGTTATATCACTAAAACATGAAGAAAAAAATAATACTTCTATGCATGAAACTTCTTTAAGTCCTTGTGTCGTGCCCCCACTTACCTTGTCGCTCAACGTCGGAGGGCTTGAGATGAGCCTTATTAGTTTGTTTGAGTGGCAGAAGTCTGTTGGCTAGTTTCTGTTACTTCGGTGATCGTTACAGTAGATGGTTGATTCCATTTAGTTTGTTGGGCATTGTCGGTAGATAAATTTGCTACGGGTACAAAATCAGTGCGTCTTGCATCATTCTGTGGACTGTGGTTTGGGTAGTGTCTTTCAGTATATCCTACATTTCGTTGAAAGTTATTTGTGTACTGGCCTCTGCCCCCATTACGATTATTATTTCCTGTATTTCCTCTATTTTGATACCCCGTATTGTATCTAAAGTCGTTTCTTTGTCTGTAAATATTCCCTCCATTGTGTGTGCCTATTAAAATTCCTGTTGCCACCGTTGTTATGTTGTTGCGGAACTTGTGCGCGTGCCTGTGAAGTATTGGCTTGCGATGCGTGCGTATTGGGTTGTTGACGTTGGCTACCCTGCGGAGGAGGCAGCGGCATCAGCTGCAGTACTCCGTTGTCGTTATTATTATAGCGGCGTGCATTTTCATAAAAATGGCTATTACTTTCATTTCGCCCGTTTCTTGCCTTATCATCTTCGTAGATTAAATGTATGGTATCTACGGAAGAAAGATAATTTTCTAGGTTGTGTATGGCAAGCGGAACCAACTTTAGGCGTAAGTAGATTGGTAATTGTCCAATTAGGACTCTAAACACATCTCGATATGACATGGGTTCATCAAAGAAATTTGCCTTATTTATATATTTTTCAAAATATCTCCTTAGACTACCCTACGTTCATTGAATGGAGGAGGATTGTAGATTTCATTTCTAACTCTTTCCTGTATGCCATGAGACCAGTACTTATTTAAAAATGCATTTTCAAATTCTTTAAGCGTTGCACAGTATCGATACACACCAGCCGCCCAAGCAAATCCTTCACCTTGCAAATACCCCATTACGAATGGAATTTTTCTATATTCACTCCAATTTACAGGTAATAATTCTCTAAACGATTGTATGAATGTTAAAGGATGAACTGACTTTGTTTCATAAATAAATAGTGGAAACTTATGATGTTGAAGCATCTTTTCTTGTCCATTAATAGAGGTATTAGTTGGAGGCAGTGATTGAGATCTTTGTAATCTTTAACTTCTGTTTACATCATTCTAATCATTAATGTCTGAGTGAACACGTATTGTATCACGGGTTAAGTTACGTTCACGATTGGGAGAAGATTCATCAGAAGGTAGATGTCGTTCATATGCATCACTAGTTACAGTTTGTGGCCTATGTGTTACCCAATCGTGTGCTGATTCGTCAATAGATACGTTTTGTTGATTATTACGAGGTATCTTGTCCTTTTGCAGAGATGCCTTGACACTAGACAATTCATTTTGCAATGACTTAATTGTTACACTATGATCTTCATACAGTTTGGTAGCTACACTTTTTTATTATTTGGTATAAATAATGTGTTAACTTATCATTAACTTGCACTTCAGTTTGTTCAAGAAAAGCTTGAACACGTTGTTCATTTTCTATCACAATAACATTAGCTTGAGTAGTTATGTTAGTAACAGTTGTCTTTAAAGTTTCATGTTCAATTTTTAATGCTGACACATCTTGTGTCAAGGTTTCTATTGCAGAAGGCAAGTTACGTGTGTTTTGAGTTACATTTTCTAATTGCTCAACTAGTGTAGATACCTTTTCCTCCACAGTAGCTAAGAGATTATTGCCTACTTTTTCTTCTACAATTGCAAACTTTATTATGTAATTGCTTTTCCATGTTACACATCTGTGTATGTAACTGTTTATTAACTTCGTCTGAAACTAAGGTTGGTAAACTCTGCTGAGCGCGTTGTAATTGTTTGAAACGATTTTCAATTTCCCCACGTGTCATTACTTGCTCAGCGAGCTCACGTTGTTGAACTTCTAATGGTAACATACTTTGTTGCTGAGCCTCAAATTGCTTCATTTGTGATTATCTGAGACTATCTGTTTCATGTTTTTGTGCTTGATGCAGGTTAAATAATTTACTATTTATTTCCTGTTTTTGCGCTTGTTGCAGGTTAGCTAATTGACTATCTAGTTCTTGTTTTTGTACCTGTTGCAATTGTGTTAGTTCTTGTTTAGTTTGTTGATAGTGGTTTTCAAATCTACTGTCTATCTTTTGACTCATTTCAGTCATTTGCAAAGTTAAATTTTGAAAAATAGCTTCAAAACGTGTAAACCACGAATCAACAGGACGCACACCTACAGAGGATGTATTTTCGTCTGCTACCGACTTACCAGTTACGTCAGCAGCAGGTGAAATATTTTCAACACGGGGTTCCGGCGCACTGCTTACCGCTCCCTGATTCAATTCTTCTACTGCATCTACAATCTGTGTGTTCTCCATGTTAGCTACTGTACGTCTCGTTTTGGCCATATCACTGAATTCGTAACAGAAATGCAACTAGTAACATGACACGCAATGAGAAAATATTAGTTTATCACAATTCAAAGATATTATTGACACGGAACGACACACTGCTAGCACTGCTATTGGAAGAAAAAGAAGATTGAACTATATGCTTAGCACGGCAGCCATCTTGTTCAATGAATGAAAACCTATTGTTGCCGGTGATTAACGATGAAAAATATTTAAAATTTTGAAAAACACGGTAAATTGCAAAATTTACACTGTGGAACCAGATACTATTGAAAGGAAAGAGAAAATATAGAATAAGCGGCGCATGCGTGATCTTACCTTAATTTCTGTTGTCTTCTCCAGCGATGCCCGTGATAGAATATTATGTGCGGACCAGATAGTAAAATTTTACGTTCCAGGATAGCAAGTCTGAGTTTTATATCAACAATATTCTCGTCACAGCCGTTGGTGGTTTGCCATGAAATAATGAAAGTACATATTAGTATAATAATAATGATGAATAAATAATATTAATATTTCATAATTATAAATGATTATTTCACGTAAAAATATTACCGTAATAATAAGCTAGGTCCTGTCATGGTCGCCAAATTCTGTAGTGTCATTGCTTGCCTGACTATTTAGATTTGAAAAATTGGCCGTACAGAAGTTGTTGATCTATTTTAAAATAACAATCAGTGACTAAGCCTTCAATTTAGACGAACTGTTAATTAAAAAAAATGAAATGAAGTGAAATGGCAAAACATTTAATAGTTTAAAACATCTTGCAGAGCAAGCAACCTACAGAATTCGACGAATAGTTACCTTAAACAGCGGTGTAGTTGATCTCGTTGATACGCTGTAGTGAGATTGGTTGGAATCCGCGTAACCATCCGCCGACATTGGATGGAGGTTCGGAATATTAAGATTCAATTCACGTGTAGCATAATTTTGAATGAAGCTAATTTAATGAATGAAAATTAATATTTTATACAGATTAATGGCTAATCAGACTTCGAACTGTTCATTACATAAAAGTGATTGCAGGTTTTAAGTCAATAAATATTGCAAAATGTTTAATTACAGTCAAAGATACTATGGCAAGCTACATGAGATACGTAAGTTTAACATGTTTAATTACCGAACCATCCAAAGTCGTAATAGTCAGTTATACCTGAAAACAGTATGATCACTAAATGGAGGGACTGGAAAAATAAATAACTGAACAACTGACTGAAGTTAACTTTAAATAAGGGGATTTATTAATTTGAACAGACAGCATATAATGCGTACCTGAGTATCCATTTTATATCTGAAGATTTTGTACAATCAGTTAAGAACAATAATCAATAGTTAATAATGTGCGTTTCAGCATATTGTAGTGTCAAATCTTATCAATACAATACAGACAATAGAACAATCAGAACAGAGAGCGAGTACGATGGGATTATTACTTTTATAGTAAAAGTCAGAGATTTTAATTAGTTACAGTGATATTATAATTAGAGTTTAGAGTTTATATATCTTTTACGTAGCCTATTGATTCCAAGGAAGAAAAAAAAATGAATTGAATATTTATCCTATTTACATTGTGTCTGATTTAATATTTCAAATGACATTAAAATATGTTATTTATGGGGCTCTTGCTATATGGTAATATTAAAGGCGCGCCAGTCACAGTCTGCACGGCGGCTACGGGCATGGATATTTGTATCGTCTTTAGTATAAGGTAGTTCATAAATAAGTTTAGGGACTGATGACCCCGCAGTTAAATCCCTTAAGCTTAACAAACATTTGAACATTTTTAACTCCTAGGTATTTGCTAGAATTTACGACCTTAATGTTTGACTGATTTGTCGTGTAATTGAAGTTCAGAGGATTTCTTTTAGTGATCATTTTATTACTTCACACTTTGCATTATTTAGTGTTAATTTCCAATTTTCGCACCATGTAGAAATTTTGTCTAACTCACTTTCCAGTTGCTTTTGATACGTTTTTGACCTCACTAACCGATAAACGACAGAACCATCCGCGAACATTGTAAGAGAGCTATTCAGATTGTCTCCTAAATCGTTTATAAAGATAACGAAGCCTAGGGGACCTATAACGCTTCCTCTCGTACTCTTACGAACCTATGGGCAGCCTTCCAACATTCATGGTGTCAATCTCCTCCAGAACTACTTCAGACATCACTCTAGTCCATGTCATATCCTGCAGCGGTACTTCTGCATGCTGTTAAGGGCGTTTCACAGCATTAGTCAACAGTGCTATTACATCATCCTTGATTCGTACATTATTTTGTCCATTTTGTAATTGATGTGGTACCTGTTATTTGAGAATAGCGCAATTTCAAAACCTGACTAGCAAAATCGTCTACCTCCGTTCGTACCGATTGTAAATAAAAAATTTATATCGATCTTGGACCAACCTGTTCTACTAAAATATATTTTTTGTAAAATATATAATAGGAATTACACTTGTGTTGGGTGCTTTACAACTCAACACCAACATTCAATATTGTTATTTATCACCCTCAATTCACCGCACCATTCTTTCAGGTACAATTCGGAAGAAACGGATGTACACATGCAAACTGGAAGTCACTGACAAGGTGGATCTTATTACAGTACCGAAGCGGTAGCTTCCGAAGTCACGTAAGGTCGTTCTAAAGCTATTCATACTGAAGCAGCCAAGTGCGTGGGCGGTGGATCGTGCCTAAAGGAGTAAATCATGCAAATCCGTGAGAAGCTGGTAAATCATTCCCGACTTGCTTTAAATGCATGAATATTAATGGCGGCCAAGCCTAACTTTAGACGGATAATTACTGTATCTAATTGTCCCCCTAACGTGGGCTACACGATGGTAGAAAGTGCAGTTTACGGTAGACATCAAAGAAACAACGATGATATCGTCAGAGGGGTTGCCGTGATTTTCTTGTACGCGAAGTGTTATAAGGAGTGTCAAAAATTTGGTGTAGCAATTAACACATATAAACTCTGAGACAGATGAAATTACATTAACAGTTTAATACGATCTGTATTACTAAAATGTTATCATGTGACACCCTTCTAACCTGTAAACCAACACCGTCCAGGCAAAATAAAAATTTGATCTGTATATGTAAAGCAGAGTGTCGTTTTGTTTGTATAAAATACAAATCTACTGTTTTGTTACAATTTTGATGAAATTTTGTACACCTGACGTTCAAACCAAGACGATGGCTACTGTTGGTGTAAGGATCACTTATTTAAGGAGAAACGACGTCATGAGAAATAAAATGGGTGAGAAACTGTTACATCGTGCAAAAATGTTGCACATTTCCTCTTAAACCACTGGTTCGAACTCAACTAAATTTGGTGCAAATATTCCTTAACGTGAGGTAACAACTCCTGTAGGTGTAAGAATCACATACAATACATGGTTTCGGAGATACAATGTTAGGGGTCTGGAAAAAACTGCCACATCATATAACGAGTCTTTATTCACCTAGTATATGAGAATGAGAGTCCTTAGTGACTTGCAACAAACATTAAATATTATTTCAATCCATGACATGATTTGCAGGAAGGAGGAAATCTAATTGACTTCAACAACTTCCAAACGGAAATTTAGGAAAGATCGCTTTTTTAAAATCCTTTATTTTCTGGCAACCCGTTTCAGTGATCTAAGTCATCATCTTTAGATCAGCATTATCTGCCTGTGTTGTAACATGTAATTTTAAATTTACTTTTACGACTTCGCTCAATGTTCGCACTTCAACACTTTAACGTTATACAAGATATGAGAACGTAAACAACAGGTTTTAATCAACTACTACTTTACTATTAACTGTATTCGAAATTGATTTTGCAGATACACAGCACGTATAACAAAATACATACCTGCAGAATTACACAACAGTTAAACATATAATTCAGTAAATATGAGTTCTTATATAATGAAATTGGTAAAACCTGTCACATCGTGCATCGCGTTTCAATCTGTTTCTTATTTATTACTGAGACTCTTCTTTTAAGGAAATTCCTGAAATTTGACAGAGCTGTTGACGACTCTGAACTGTGAAGCGAAAGGAAGAGATCTGCATATAACTACAAGGAAAGAAAGAGAATTAAATCGAGTACCTTTATCTCAGACATCTATCTCTTAACTTCATGAGATCTCAGTTCCAGTAAGACTTGCGTTTTCTGTTACGATTAATAAATCACTGGGCAATCTAAAACATACTGCGAACTGCCTTGATACCTCCATGTTTCTCGCACGGAAAACGTTGTGCCACTTGCAAGAGGGGTTGTCTCGTCAAAGACATTATTCATATTATATCGTGGACAAGTAACAAGAAACATTTTTGATACTCAAGTTTTTAATTGAATGACTGTATGAATGTTAGATATCATTTGTGTTTCAACTACTATCCTCTGTTTGGATGCATCAGTTTTAGTTTTGTACATTATGCAAGACATCCTTCTTTCTTAGATATTCTTCCAAAAATATATCACTTTTCTAGAACAAGGAGCTAACAGAAACGATAGGAGAAGCTTGCATAAAAATAATCGGGCATTACCGGGTTTTCCTTTAGTTTACAATAAATCCCATACTTGTTGCCGAATATTAAAAGCTTAAAATTGTATCATATTCTACTCAATAAGACGGAAATTTTATATAAAGTTTAACACGATAAGAGAAGTCTGTCAATGAAATATTACGCGCTTGTCTCGAAGCATATGCCGCTCGAATAAGGTAAAGTTGATCACCCATTAAGCGCAAATAGTAACACAACTTCCAGGCAACTTCACTAAGATGCCGTGACTCCTGGTTTTGATTCAGCACGTATTTGCTGTTGCATGTCACCTTGTTCCTAGCGCTGGGTAGTTTCCTTCGATTGTTTTGTTGGAGACACTTTCATTTTAAATTACCTCTACCTCTTTATTTCTCCCCATCACTACGAAGAATGGGAGCTAGCTCTCAATGTAGAAAAATGTTAAGGTGATGCACATGAGTAGGAAAAACAATCCCATAATATTCGAATACAGCATTAGTAGTGAGCTTCTTGATGCGGTCGCGTCGTTCAAATATCTAGGCCTAACATTGCAGAGCGATATGAAATGGAACGAACTTGTAAGGACAGTTGTGAGTAAGGCGGACAGCCGACTTCGGTTTATTGTGAGAATTTTGGGAAGATGTACTTCACCTGTAAAGGAGACCGCGTATAAAACGCTTGTACGACCACGTCTTGAGTATTACTCAAGTGTTTGGGACCCGCAGTAGATCTGTTTAAAGGAAGACATAGAAGCAGTTCAGAGGCGAGCAGCTATTACTATGTCCTCCATTTCGGAATTTGTACGTTGATCAAATGATGGTATATTTGTGCGGTCCTCCTGCGTGAAAGATTTCTTAAAGGTTAAATTTAGAACTTCAGCTCTCCGTTTGCTTTCTTCTATTACTGCCCCGGAATGATCAACGAGTGACTGGATAGTGGGCTTTGACCCGCTTATTGATTTTACATAGGAACAGAATTTTTTTAGGTTCACGGTAAGATCTTTTGCTAAGGTATGGCTGTGGTAATTATTATATGCTTCGCACATCGATCGTTTTATAGACGCACGAATCTCTAGTAACTTTTGCCTAACATCATTTGCGTGTTCTTTTCTGAACCGAGAGTGCAACAGTCTTTGCTTTCTCAGCAGCTTTCTAACATTATTATTATACTACCGTGGATCTGTTCCATCCTTAATCGACTTTACAGACACATATTTCTCTAAACCTTTACGTTAAATGCAACTTACATTTAGTCCACAATAGCGGGTTATGTGTTGGCGTTTGTCAGTGTGTTGCTTTCTGCGTTTCTGCGTACTGTAATGTTTGCGGTCCTATCGGTTTGATGTCAAATGTTTATCATTCTTCCTGCCTCTGAAATCCTAAGTGGAACCGGTGTATTTTGTGCTTCGTAGCCAGAAACCTGCTCTAGGCGACAGCGTAAATTTTTGCAATGTAATTTTCCTCCTCTCCTCCGAGAAATGCCTGGCGAGAAGATGTATTTATCAGTCTAATCTTATTGTTTTGGCATATAGTTGTGTATTTTGAAATATTTCTTCCCAGGGGGTCTGTTGTCGATGGCTAATTCATGTGTGGGCCTAGCTGACTGCAGTCAGACTTCCGTCTGTCGGCATTCTATTTCGCGATCTGACTACCATCCCATGTATGTTTTGTCCTAAAGGCGTGTTATGTAATGGTTGTAGCTGCTTATCACCTGTAGCGGTTTACTACCTTCCTTGCCTTAAATATTGTACCTTTGGTGGCAGGTGTTCTCAGGACATCGTGGTAGTTGGTGCTTAACGGTTTTGTTATGGTGCACGTTTACAGAGCGTATTAAGTGTTCATTTCAAAATTTGTATTTCTGGACCTTTAAGGAAATTCGAAGTGACTACCTCGTTAAACTTTAAATTTGTAAAGCTGTGGTTCAGTGTTCGCTTGACATTTGAGATTTGAATTTTTGGTCTTCGGTAATATTCTGGTCTAACGGTTTTTAATTTACATTGATACGTGTGATTCATTTGAACTGTTTTACGTGTTCATTTAAAATTCAATTTACGGTCATTTCAGACAATTAGAAGTGCCTCGCCTCTTTAAAACGTTGAAATTATAAAACTCGGCTTATCTGTTCACATAAGATTTGAATTTTGGTCTTTAGTAATTTGAATGAGCCGCAGACCAAGCGCTAGATCGTTAAAAGGAATGGAGGATTGTGCCAATAGGGGAAGACTGGGCCAGAGTGATTACAGAGAGAAGGTGGGAAAACAGGACGAAGTGGCGCGGCTTGTACTCCAAATACTCAGCCTGTTGCTGGAAAATGTCAAGATGATGATGCTGAGTAATCTGACCTAACGGTCACTGATTTATGAGTGCATTTCCAATGTATATTTGTGATTCTTGTAAACTGTATCAAGTGTTCATCAAAAATTTGAATTCAGGCCTTCTAAGAAACTATTAATTTTAAATAATTTTTTTGTTAACTGGCAACTGATTTTATTGTTTCCCCCAGTCCTTCCACTCACCCGTTCTTCCTCTAATTGTTACATTTGAGGTACTATTCACATGTTATTTAAAAACTTTAATAACCTTTGTTTCAATAGCATATCTTCGAAATTATGAAAGGAAAAGCAGTTTTTCCTACTGCATGTTCGCTGCTCATGTAATTAAACAATGTTTTAATTCATTAGTTTCTGAATACCTATTCTATTCACAATACAGATTATGTGAAGTATCTAAATATCTCTCTGAATGTATCTTCAAAATCGTACCACTAAGTAGCACACAGAGCAGGAACTTCGACGTGATAGACACTTCCACGCGTCACGAACAACCTTTCAGTTGTGCTGACAGGCATTAAAACTTCAATATATGGCCTGATATTTAAATGTATTGCTTCATTAAACTTTGCCGATATCATCCAAATTCATCACTGAATCTCTCCAAATTGACATTCTCGAACTACTTGCGGGTCAGTAGATATGTCATACATTTTAGAATGCATGAAAGGCATATATTTAGCAAATCATTTATATGCTGATGATATTTTTCAAACATTTCTCTACATGGGAGTTTAATTCTCGATGGAATCGCGGATTTTTACTAGTTAGAAGTCAAAAGTGGGGAACGTAATTTTAACTTTCATATAGGTATAACAAAGAAATTACCCGTCACAAGTACCAATGCTGAGGATGCTGCTACGGTTTAGTGCTTATTGAGAGCTGTACAGTTTTGCTCGAGTATATTCCGCGCAAATGTTTCAGCTGGGGCAAGAGGGCGTGTCAGATTCTTCAGATATTTTGCAGAACTGCAGCGCTGTATGTTACATGCTTCAGTTGTGTAGTACATGTAAGCACAAAATAAGCCCATGTTTACAACTTTGCATCGCGGTAGCTTCGCGCGTTCGCTGCCCGTGATTTAAAATTGTGAACAATGGCTTACTTTGTGTCTGCATGTACTACCGCTTGTTTTAAAGTAATTTAACATCAGCTTCGCTCTTTATACATCTAGATCTCTTGTTGGGCTGTATGAATACAACCTAAATGCAAAAATTCATTCCGGTATAGTATTTACGTTTAATGCCATAGAGCCGAACAATAGGTGTCACCCTAGGAAGAATGCGTTGTACGGCTGCTTTCCGTTTTTATACCTGTCTCTTCAGCACAAAATGCAATGCCCCTTCTTAACCGTTCTAATTTAATCGATGAAAGGAGAAAATATAAAAATGCAGTAAATGAAACAGGCAAAATGGAGTACAGACGACTAAGAAATGAGATTGTCAGGAAGTGCAAAATGGCTAAGCAGGAGTGGCTAGAAGGCAAATGCAAGGATGTAGAAGAATGTATAAATAGGGGAAAAATAGATACAGCCTACAGGAAAATAAAAGAAACATTTGGAGATAAGAAAAACAGCTCTATGAATATCAAGGACGCTGATGGAAAACCAGTTCTCAGCAAAGAAGGGAAAGCTGAAAGGTGGAAAGAATATATAGAGGGGCTCTACAAAGGAAATGAACTTCGAGACAATATTGTAGGAAGGGAAGAGGATGTAGATGAAGATGAAATAGGAGATACTGTACTGAGAGAAGAATTTGACAGAGCCCTGAAAGACCTAAGTCGAAACAAGGCCCCTGGAATAGATGATATTCCCTCAGAGCTACTGAAGTCTCTGGGAGAACCAGCCATGACAAAATTGTTTCACCTGGTGTGTAAGATGTATGAGACAGGTGAAGTACCCTCAGACTTTAAGAAAAATGTTATAATCCCCATCCCTAAGAAAGCAGGTGCAGACAGGTGTGAAAACTACAGAACCATCAGTTTAATAAGTCATGGCTGCAAAATATTAACGCGAATTATATACAGAAGGATGGAAAAGCTGGTAGAAGCCGACCTCGGGGAAGATCAGTTTGGGTTCAGGAGAAATGTAGGAACACGGGAGGCAATACTCACTTTACGGCTTATCCTAGAAGATAGATTAAGAAAAGGCAAATCTACATTTCTAGCTTTTGTAGATTTGGAGAAGGCTTTTGACAATGTTGATTGGAATAAACTCTTTAAAGTTCTGAAAAAAGCAGGAGTAAATTATAGGGAGCGTAAGGTTATTTACAACTTGTACAAAAACCAGACAGCGGTTGTCAGAGTTGAAGGGCATGAAAGGGATGCAGTGGTTGGGAAGGGAGTGAGACAGGGTTGTAGCCTTTCTCCAATGTTATTCAATTTGTACATTGAACAAGCTATAAAGGAAAGCAAGGAGAAATTTGGTGAAGGAATAAAAGTTCAGGGGGAAGAATTAAAAACATTGCGTTTTGCCGATGACATAGTAATTCTGTCAGATACAGCAAAGGACCTGGAAGAGCAATTGAATGGAATGGACAGTGTGCTGAAAGGTGCATATAAGATGAACATTAACAAGAGATAAACTAGGGTAATGGAGTGCAGTGTAAAAAAATCAGGTGATGCTGAAGGAATTAGATTTGGAAACGAAGCAATAAAGCAGGTAGATGAGTTTTGTTACTTGGGCAGTAAAATAACAAATGATGGGCGCATTACAGAGGATATAAAATGCAGAATGGCAATGGGTAGAAAAGCGTTTTTGAAAAAGAGAAATTTGTTAACATCGAATAGTTATTTAGGCCTAAGGAAGTCCTTTCTGAGGGCATTTGTATGGAGTGTTGCTTTGTATGGGAGTGAGACATGGACGATAAACAGTGCGGACAGGAAGAGGATTGAGGCTTTTGAAATATGGTGCTACAGAAGAATGCTGAAGATTAGGTGGGTGGATCGCGTAACTAATGAGGAGGTACTGAACAGAATTGGGGAGAAAAGGAATTTCTGGCATACCATGACTAAAAGAAGGGATAGATTGGTAGGACACATTCTTAGACATCAAGGAATTGTTAATTTAGCGTTGGAGGGAAGTGTGTGGGGAAAAAATCGCAGGGGAAGACCAAGAGATGGATACAGTAAGCAGATTCAGACAGATGTAGGTTCTCGTTCTTATGTGTAGATGAAGAGGCTTGCTCAGGATAGGGTATTGTGGAGAGCTGCATCAAACCAGTCTCCGGACTGAAGACCACAACAACAACAACCGTTCTAGCTTTCTTATATTTTTATTGTCGTATTTCATTTGTCATTAAATAAACTGATGATGCCCGCTATTAGAGCAAAACGAGTCAATAAGCATTAAGAAACTACATCCCGCTTTTATTTCAAAATAAAATTTCACTTGTTGCTGTACGAGCCGCACAATGTATTGTTTTTTGCTCTAAGGAACACGTTGCATTTACTAGTGAGCGCTTTGTTTACTAGTTCATTAAGAAGGTGGTGGGGTCTGGGGAAAACGAGAATGAATAAAACCTATCTGAGATGGCTGCCAAGAATAACGTTATTGCAACAAAATGGTCGCCAACATAACAATCTGAACTTTCTTAAATTCATTTTTAAAAACCATCAGCTATTTATTCAAAACCTTATATATCTACCAGTTTGTCTAGACTCCTCTTTGTCTCAGCTAGATGTATTTTATTTGATTCATTTTACCACTCAGTTTTAACACCTTTTTATCCATGAAGATGGTCTATTGACCGAAACTGACCGATATATAAGGTTTTGAATAAACAGCTGATGGTTTTTAAAAAGCATCTTATGAAATATATTACGGCTGTTGACACTCGCCTCACCAAAGCATTCATTCTGAACCTTATGGCGTTGGATCTTTTCAAATAACTTTCTTTCTCTGGTAAAATAGCCTGCAAACGAGGGTATAGGAGTCTAGAAATACTGTGTTCTAGCAGTTAAGCAAACTGCAGTGATGAGAAGAAAACTGCTGCAATTTTATAGTTGATATGGAATCATATTTAGAAATATAATCACGTATTAAAAACTTTATTGTGAATAAATCGTTGGATTCACGTTTGCAAGACATTTCGTGCTGTATTCATTATGCATGCAATTAATATGATAATAATCATGAAATAGCAGTCATTTACATGATTTACATAAATTATATCTATTATAAACTTATATAATTGTGATTGTGTAATTAAACAAATACACCTGATTCTGATATAATGGCTACCACACATCAAATAAATTTATGTTTGGTGTTTCTAATCACTGAGAGAAGATTGATGAAATTGAATAATTGCTTCCAGGAGTTCTTGTTATATATTCTGACCTCGACGGTCGTTTCATTCATCGCAAAAGATGTTCAGATTTTTGTAATTCTATGATACCAAACTACGTTGGTCATCATTTCCTAGACTTACAAACTACTTAAACTAGGGTAAACGAACCTAAGGACAACACATACATCCGTGCCCTAGGGAGAATTCGAACCTCAGACGCGGGAGGCCGCGAGATCCGTAACATGGCGCTCCAGACCGCTCGGTTACTGCAAAATCGCAGATCTTTGCGTAAAATAAATATCTATAAAATTCCGTGCCAGTGTGGTAGACGTTTCATTGGTCAGGAAACACAGACGATTTCAGAAATTACGAGGCCATAAGTAATACTGTAATTTCCAGAAATAAGCTGTTGACAAACGCATCCGCAATAAATAGCTTACGATTAACTTTGATGCGTGTGAAAAATTATTATCAAACTTTATCGACTGTACCCCTTTAGTCCCAAGTTATACTGCCTCAAATAGCCGTACTTTGTACGTTTACCTCTTTGCAGGGACCAAATTACAGAATACAAATTGTTAAGCTACTTCCACCACAGCTTTAAAATAGGTATGTGGCCCCATCTCCACCCAAATAAGTTCTGACTTTTCAAAATTTACTCACCTTAGCCATATTAGGCTCGCTGCCCGCAAGGTACACAGACTGTAATGAAACATTTGTCTGTTTCCAGTATGATGATGCGCTAACAGCGCGAAACGCTTTATTGGATATAATAAAGAATATTGCTACAGAGACTGCGATTTATTTAATTACTTGTTTACACGCCGTGCTTCGCAACGGTTGTTAAAGGGGAGCCTATGTATATCAAGGTTTTTTTAGGGTTCCGGACCTAGGTCAGCAAAAATACAGTCCTTGTCGGATCCCTCTGTCAATAAACTCAGTTCTCAGAGCCAAGATGTCAAATTTAAGTAGAAGTCATTGTCGAAAACGATGAATTTCCATAAAATTTCTCATACAAAAAGTGAAATTAAATTAAGTTCGTATCCTGAAAGTTGTAAATTCAATGTTAGGTTGTGTTCATAACGTTAAGACTGCGGCGTGTAATTGTCTGTTTGGAGTAAACTTCTGAAAACACTTCAATCTTGGAGATGAGAAATAGTAATAATAGTAACTGCGCCATGTATTGGTTTTGTGTTGTAGTACTAACCTGTTTATCTCTCACGGTAAGTGTATTCTGAAGTATTAATATGTAACAGTGCAGCACTGGGGACAATGTAGTTATTCTGTATGCAGTGCTCCCTATTATCGAAAAATCGACGAATGCTGAAAGTCTGGTAATTCAATCAACAGGACTGTTCATGCATGTTTAAATACGACGTCATAGTGGTGTTAATATGCAATAAAGTAAGTTTGGGTAATAGTTGAAGGAATGGCGTCAGCTGATCGTCTGTACAGAACTTTCCATTAAATATAGTATTTCCAGTGAATTTTCTTGACTGTGTTAGCAGCATCGGCCACTCTTTCAGCTAATACAAGTCCCCACGTCCTGCAGTAATTACTTCGTAAAGCACGAAGTTGAAACCGACCTTGGGCAGTAGAACTATATATTCAGAAGTCGGATTATAACTAAGTGCAATTGTCTCTGCAAAAGAAGACGTCTTTCTCAATCTTAATGTAGTCCACAACAAAAGAAAGTAATTGCAAATTTTAATCACAATATTGTACTGAACAATTATGAAAGCAGAGACGTTTCTGATGAGTTTATCGCTAGCTTGTGTATATTATCTCTAGTGGCAGGCACAGAACAGAAATATCTTTGGAGTGAGCATTCAGATGCTCAGAACAGATTTTGTGACCTCAACATTAAGGTGGAAATGTCACATGATATAGAGAAAAAATCTACTAATTGCTGACTTTACTTTAGTCCCTTTTTGTTCGGTTAAGAAGCTTTGAGTAAAAGGCCCTTTTAGCGAATATTCCTCAACTTTCTTGTTGCTTCTGTGACGCATTTATTTACGTATTATTTCATGATCTGTGCTTCCTCTGCCAAGAGGAATTGGGGCTTCTTTGCAAACAATGCGGTACAAACCAGTCGTAATAGCAAATAAATGTGTAGAAATTGTGGGTTTGTCTCTTATCACGTGGTAATTCTAGCTTAATGTTGAGGAGATTCACAGAACGCAATGCTCACACCATAAATATTTCTACTCTATATACAATTTAGTGGTCACACCCACCAAAAGATGCACTTCCTTTCTTTTCATGATATTGCAAAGTATATGGGATACAGCTAGGAAGAAATTTTTTTTTGTGTCCTACCTGGATTAAATTGTACTTGCAATGTCCGCGGTTTAGTTTGCTATCCTTGGCAAGAAACTATTCGCTTTCTGAGGGTGATTAATTTACTGACCAGATTAGCACAAATTTTTTATTTCATTGTGAACATAAAGAATTGTTCCCCTCATTCTATGTGCCAGATTTCTGAAAAAGCATTCCACGGCAGTTGCCAACATCAGCGCACAACGCCACCGCCGTAAGCAAAATTGTACCCCTCGTTATGCCATAATTATGAGAATGAAGAAAAATACTGCAGCAACGCCATAATTAGTTATTTGGTGCACTATGTAACTAATGGCGCCACACTTTGTCCTTTCCTGTAGTATGGCGTTTTCGAGGCATCCCTAAACAGAACACACTAAAAATGTAATAAGGATACACCAAAATCAGAAAGGGACCTACGTAAATTCGATTTTCCTTGCTAAGAAATCTTACGTAAATTGGAGCATTGATAGACGCGAAGGAATGTCGTTATGTTTTATATTCAAATGTTCCTTGTCAAAAGAAGCAAATAAATATTGTTAAACTGTGAATATACGAAGTATAATCAGAAACTTGCTGTTTAATGTTAGATTGTATTTGCAGAGATAAGATTGAGGTTCTTAATTCAAAATACTTCTGTTACTGAAGAATACGCATAATACGATGATGTATTGTTTCTTTGCAGCACTACAAAACTAACAGCACCTTTAATGGTGCGTTCCTATTCTATGGCGAAACCATCGAAAAGAAATAAAAATTTAAAAAATGCAGCAGCGCCATATTAGTTCTTTGGTGCACTACGTAACTAACAGGGCCTCAATTTGTTCTGTACTGTACTATACCGTTTTATAGGCATTCCTAAACAGAATGGACTCAAGATATAATAACTAAGCACCGAAATCGGAATTCTTAGTAAGTGAAAACATCGTTAGAAGCGAGAGAACGTCGTAATATTTTAAATTCAAATGATACCCGCAGGAAGACGCACTTCTTTTCTTTCCATGTCATTGCAAGGTATGTGGGATACATCTAATAAAAACAATATTAGCAATGTTGCAGCTTCTCTCTGATAAATGGAGACTCCACCATGACGTGCGAGATCACTGAAACTTTACCTGTAGTTCACATAATTGAAAACTTAATTCCTTGGTCAACTGAGCGTGCTATGTCTGTCTGTGGATAATTCTTTGTAGTCAGCGAAGTCATCGACTACTGATTGTCTTTAAATTAATTATTAATAACTGCAGGACCGTCGCATTCACACACAAGAAATTGCACACTTCTATGCAGTAAGTTCGAAATCGAAATATGTTTACAGATATGTACAATTTGGACAAATAATTTTTCAGATACGAAGTATTACCTTCTAGAAGCAATACAGTGCAATTTTGAAAACCAGGTGACGATCTAATGCCATTACAACAATTTTCAATATTCTCCTTTTCCAATAAAAAAATAAAATAAAAATAAATAATTAAATAAATAACAAAAAAATTAATTTTTAAAGAGTAATCTCTCTTTATCTCTTTCTGTGATAGTTACATTTACATCGAATATTTCTCAGGAGTCTTGTTCTAAGTCATAAGTTACGAATATAACCTTACATAATAATGTTCGTAGAAGTTCTTTCACCAGGTGAATATTTTTTCTCAGATGCGAAAATGAAATGTATGCGCGTGATGGCAGATGTTCTTGTACTGAGGTCATTGCCATTTTCAGTATCAACTACAGAACCTGTGCGAATAATTCGTACCGTTAGTGGAATGACAAAAAGTTGGAAAAAACGGAAGTTCAGTTGAATGTTCACGCATAGTTTTCTTCAGAATCCATCAATGCATGTGTTTAAAAGCGCGAATGAAAGAGCTTGATTCGCTGAGTGTTCTTAGGTCAAAACGAACTGCGTACCTTAATTAGAACCGCAGATATAGTAAAATAAACCGATGAAAATATTCAATGCAAGGACAGATAGATACCACGTTTGCCGCGCGGGAGTGTCCGAGCGGTCTGGAGCGCCACGTTCTGGATCGCGCGGTCTCTCGCGTCGGAGGTTCGAATCCTCCCTCGGGCATGGATGTTTGTGTTGTCTTTAGTATAAGTTATTTCATAAGTAGTTTGAAAATTTAGGGAGTGATGACCCCGCAGTTAAGTCCCATAAGCTTTACAAACATTTGAACATTTTTTTTATATCGCATTTGAAAAAAGTAAAGGATTGAGGGACTTAATTGTAATACTTGATGACAAATCTGCGAATTTATACCTTTCGTTTAAAGCAAAAATGAAGGAAATAGGTCCGATATAACGGCCCGACCGACTGTCTTTAGTTTACAGCAAGGACATCCCCAAATTAATATACAGAATGAAATAGCGTTTGAGTATAGAAAAAGGAAGGCGAGAGTTATGTAAATTCTGATACTTGATGACAAATCTGTGGATGAATACCATTCGTTTAAAAAAAAAAAATGAAGTAAATCGGCCGGGTTGTTTGGTCTGGCCGACTGACTTAAGTTTTGGTAGATTCCTTTGGTAGATAAGAAATCTTTCTCCACTGTCAATAGAATTCTCCGTTCCGTACAAAAACAGCTCCAAGACAAACGGCGGATGCACCTTTTATTACCTACGATAATTGGTAGAATCGGTGGACGAGCGGATTGCGGAGCGCCAGTCACGTTCTGCAGGGGTTCGAATCCCCCCTCGTGTATGGATTTTTGTGCCGTCCATAGTATTAGCTAGTTTGTAAGTTTAGGGACTGATGACCCCGTAGTTAAGTTCCATAAGCTCTACTAACATTTGAAATTTGAACACATCAGAAAGAACAGACATCATATCAATAACTACATAGCCTCCATCGACAGGCAATTAACAATTTCAATGTGGACCCATGAATGTCCTCGATCAAATGCGGAAGTCCCGTATAGGCTGCGATCAACAGGAACTAACGGGCAAGAGGCTACTGCGATAGTGTGCTACAAGTTGGAAACAACGGGGAGCGTGCCGAATTGGTTTAGGTGACCGCAGGTCCTGAAACGGTCGAGATTTTTCTATATTTCGAATTCGTTTCAGCACGTAATTGTACATCAGTTACCTTGACAACTCTGTAACACTAGAACGCCCACAGGGGTCAAAATGACCCTTTACGGTTTTAATGTGAGTGGTGTGTTTTGAAGAATTACGAGGTAGGTCCTGAAAGTAAGATCCGTTTTGTAATATATATATATATATATATATATATATATATATATATATATATATATATAAAAAAAAAACGTGTACAGATACAGAAAAAATACTTATTGTACAAAAATATAGAACTGTTAAACTACTTTTCTACATAGCTGCCGAAATTTTGAAGGCACTTGTCATAGCGTGGCACAAGTTTCTGTACGCCTTCTTCATAGAAGGTTGCCGCCTGTGTATTTAGCCATGTGATAGCATGTTCTTTCAGCTCGTCATCGTTGAAGTGTTGACAGGACAAATTTTAGGTGTAAGAAGAGGATTTCCATCAAAAGGTGGTGTTTGTTTCCACGATAGTGCCCGACCTCATGTGGCGAATGTGACCAAACAACTCTTACGGGAATTTCACTGGGACGTGTTTGGTTATCATCCGTACATTCCGGGCCTCGCTCCTAGCCACTTTCACCTCTTCTTACACCTAAAAAATCTGTCCTTGGTGGTCAACATTTCAACGATGATGACGAGCTGAAAGAACATGCTACCACATGGCTGAATTCACAGGCGGCAACCTTCTACGAAGAAGGCATACAGAAACTTGTGCCACTCTATGGCAAGTGCTTACAAAATTTCGGCAGCTATGTAGAAAAGTAGTTTAACAGTTGTAGATTTTTGTACAATAAATATTTCTTCTGTATCTGTACACGTTTTATATAACCAAACGGAACCTACTTTCTGGACGTACCTCGTATTATGAACTATTTCTTTTCATGACATTTATTTGTCATGCAGTTTCATTACATTGGAAAAGAGCGCATTTCGCCCAACTGGTTATCACTTTCTTCCAGTTTTACGTTTAAATCCCAGAAGGGTCAACTGACCCTTTGAGATAAAACTATAATTTTATATATTGATAAGCCTTGCTATCATCTCGTTCGATGTAAAGTGTCGGCAACTTTATGTTTTGGTGCAATAATTTACTTTAGTTCATATTATTGTGGCATAAAATGATAAAACTGGAATCAGTTCGACATTGGTCGTGATTCCATTGTAACACTTACTCTTTCAAAGGTGATTATGAGGTGAAAACTGTAATGAATTGCCAACAGTAGTTATGTGATGAAGAGATACTTGCAGATTTACAGTATTATGGTGTATGAAGAAACTTTGCGATTAAGATGGTGGAGAACTTTTTACTGACGATTCAAAGGAAGAGTTTCTACCGCAGACGTTGAGAAACGACGTACGATTAGAGAATGATTAGTCTGCGTTGCCTTATGCTTTTTTGGAACAAATTCATGGAAAACTATACAACGTATTACAAACCATTAACTGGCATACCAATATGTGGACAACACTCCCGAAGTAAAACTAACTGCCCATTCACAAAATTTATGTCATCAATGCCTGACGAGTATGGACAAATGTACTTATCTTAGTAAGGATACTGCACGATTCCAAGACGAAAGGGTTTTATAAGTGATGCGTCTTATGGAACCAATTCTGACCAAAGGGAGAAATGTTTACTACAGACAATTAGTTTACTTTATTTCACTCAAATTAGCCAAAAAACTGAAAATAGAATCAACCTCCACTTTAGGAACAGTAAACAGAGCAAGAAGAGAAATACCACATACTCTGAAGTGTTTGAGGTATCCCCTGAATTTTTGACAAAAGTTTTAGAGTATGATAATATTTCCTTATCAGTCTATGAAAGAAAGAAAGTACAAAAAGTACTAGTAATGTCTACTGTTAATCCTAGTGCTATTATGAATAATAATTAAAAAAAAAAAAAAAAAAAAAAAAAAAAAAAAAAAAAAAAAAAAAAAAAAAGGTACCACACACACACACACAAACAGTAAGCTATTACAAGCAAACAATGGCCAGGCAGTTTTCAGTCAAGGTTACCTCAAGAAGGTGACCAGTACATTCCTTCTACAATGTCCCTGACCTGGCAGGAATGAATGCATGCATAATATTCAGGGCTGTTACTGGGAAAAAGATCAAGAGAAGTAAATTTATTCAGCAGCTTGAAGATGAGCCATGCTCTGAGCATGTGAAGAATCGCTTTCCCCATATGAGCACAGAAACTTATGGCAATAATGAAAATGAATATTAAGACAAGCAGTGCCGGCCGCGGTGGCCGAGGTGACTGAGGCGCTCCAGTCACGGTCATCACGGCCACTACGGTCGGGGGTTCGAATCCCCCCTCGGGCATGGATATTTGTGCCGTCCTAGTTCGTAAGTAGTTCATAAGTAGTTTGTAAGTTTAGGGACTGATGACCCCGTAGTTAAGTCCCATAAGCTTAACAAACATTTGAACAACATTTGATTAAGACAAAATGCCACAGAAACGCTATAAACGTGAAATTCTGCCAATGAAATAAAAATATTTCCCCAAGTGCACTGTTTGTAAATACATGGTTCGAGGAAATATACAAACAAAATTGATTACAAATGCATCAATTATGTAAAACAATGAAGGACCTAAAATTGAAGTAAACGTGAAAAGTTCAGGTTTGATTCAATTAGAACAACGAAAAACCTGCCACATTCTTACTCGTTTGGCTTCTTACTAGCATCAGTGAAATTTATTTATATGTCAGTAAATAATTTTAAATAAGGACAGATTTGTAATCTGTCCTTATTATTCACGTTTCTGTTTCTGAACAGGAGTACATATCTTGTGATCATTAAAATATAATAAACGCATAACAATTTCAAGTTAATAGTTCAGAACATTTTTGTTAAATTGTAGGGGTCTAAATGACCCCGCTGGGCGTTCGAGGGGGCAGGTTCAGTGAAGATGCGATATCATGCATGCCACGGTGTATTTAACTGTCTCTTTATTACCAATCGGTTCTCACGTAGAAACCTTGCGCAGGAGCAGTGGGTGAAGCTCAGATGCTGCAACAGTCTCTTTCTCCTGTGGCCAGCCTGATTTCCCGGGCGAATTGCGGAGGAACTTGGAGATTAGACGGAACGAATCGGACAGACCGAGTCCAGCACACGGTCGCCGACTGACGGAAAAACTTGCAGTCAGGTAAATAAAAGGCGGCGACGCGGCCACCCTGCGCGAAGAATTGCCTCATTCCGAGTTGGTCGCACAGTTCGCAGCGAGTTTCTTTATTAGGTGTGGCCCGCGGCTCACTCCTGCAGAAGAAGTCCAGACAACTCATTAACTTCCGCCCAAATACCGGCAATTACTGAAACGTTGTCCGCTGCCTCCGTCATTTCTTTCCACTACCTTACTCGAAAGGGGAGTTCTAAGAACGCAGGAAGTTGAGGAAAGGTACATCTACTTCGTGTCGTTTTTTTTTTCCTAGAAAAGAAAAAAAGTAGGTATTTCACTGATGTTTTATTAGCGTTTCGTGGAGTGAGACCGGGAATAAAAATAAGATGACATAATTTTATGAATAAATAAAGCCACGAAAAGGTCGCACGGAAATGAATCTCCAGAAGCTCATAATACCACTTTATACACTTTTTCGCAACGGAAAATGTTACTTCCAGGGAGGATAAAATGGACAGCACGAACTTCTTTTAATACAGCGAAAAGAGTGACGAAGATTTTATCCGGATAACAAAGTAGAAAGACACTTCTACATTTCGCTGTAGTTAAACCTACTTTTAAGATAAAACTTTTGCGTTCTATACTGTGAGTCCATTACAACGATACTGTTACACACCACCGTTACTGGAGAATTCGATTATTCAGATCTTGTAAATTTTCTGATAATAATATCGTTACAGTTCAGATATGTCGGTTTTCAAATCAATAAGTGCTACGTGGACGCCGGACGCAGTGGCCGAAGGGACAGAGGCGCTCCAGTCACGATGCGCACGGCCATTACGGTCGGGGGTATGAATCCCCCCTCGGGTATGGATATTTGTGCCGTCCTTAGGATGAGCTAGTTGCTAAGTAGTTTGCAAGTTTAGGGACTGATGACCCCGTAGTTCAGTCCCATAAGATATACAAACATTTGAAGTTTTTTTTTTTTTTTTTTTTTTTTTTTTTTTTTTTTTTTTTTTTTTTTTTTTTTTGGGCCTCCCAGCTCCCCTTGTAGCCCATCCTTGCGCTGTCCAGATATGCCTTCAAAACGGCGAGCTTCGTTTGCTGTAAGCTTGTTTTTGTTTTAAGTGAAGTTTCTGGAACGGAAATGAAACTTGTATTCAGATTAACTCAGACGTTCTCCTAACGATCGTTGTATCAAAATTAAATTTCTTCTTCAAAACTTAAGAACTTGTTGTTAAAATTATTCTATGATGGACCGATTCCTATGTAAGTAATGTCGACAAAAATAATATTCTCCTTGTGTAAATTCATCAGTAATGAACTGATTGGCCGTTTAGTTCTTTAATGTGAAATTATTTCCACATTTAAACTAAAATGTCTTCATGTATACATTATATGTATATTCTTTCAAAGTAAGAAACTAAAGCGTAAGTACAAGTGATGGAATATATAGACATAAAATTGACGTTGATATGTGTCTCATTGCACCCAAATGATGGTCTGTGAGCAGCCGACGAGCAACGGTTGCAGAATTGCGTCTTCTTTCAGAGCAGAAGTTCTAGCCTTTCCCTGTCTTTTTAAAGATTATCTTAAGTGCGTTCTCAGACTTCTTCTTATGGTCCCCGTAATTCCATGTTCTCGCATACTCCGTTTCCATATATGTCATAAACTCTATAAGGTTGTCACTACCGATTCTATTAACGACGTAACTGGTATAATGCCCAAGTAGCCACATCACAGTATTGTTTTTCCATTGCGGGTAGTATTTTCTGTCTGGTCTATATAATAGTTTTGTTTCTATAGATTCCGGTGAGGTCCTGGTTACAAGCGCTATCTGTCGCCTAATCCACTTCCAGTGATGGTCGCGGTTTCCGCACGTGAATCTGTGTGGAATAGTGTCCACTAGATTACAAGTGAGGCATCGTTCTGTGTCACTCAATCCAATTGCATAAAGCCTCTCATTGGTGCTTACGATGTTGTTTATCGTTTTGTATAGCGCTGACTTAACGTTCGAAGGAAGTACGCAGCTGTTAATATTCTGCCACACTGCTTCCCAATTGACTCCAATGTACTTCGATTCTATTTTATTCCTTCCTTCGTGTTTTCTTCTGTATTCCAAAATATCACTCGCAGTTAAGTTCTTGTAATTTTTTAGTCGTTCACTCAGATAACTTCTCTCAAGATAGTACTCCCGGTTATGTTTTAATTGAAAATTTATTGTTTGGACATTTATCGGTGAATCTGTACTTTCTGGTTTGACTGCTTCGAATAGCTTCGTAGTAAGGCTGTCAGGGTTGCTGTGTATGTGATTGGTCATTCGTTTAATATATAGCGCAGTTGCTTTATTTCTTATATCAGTCAAACCCAGTCCGCCGTGTGTGGGGTCTAGCGTTACAGTCGTAGAGTCTACTCTGAATAGTTCACCCTTCCATATAAATGATGTCCTCTTTGACGTTATTGTCTTCGCTACCAGTTTAGGGATTGGGAATAACTGTGCTATGTAATATGCTTTTGACAGGATGTCCGTATTTCCATACTTAACCCTCTGGTACTGATCCAAACTTCGGTAGTTATTTTCAAGCAGTGCTCCCTTGATTTTTTGCGCTACATCCCTCCATTTTTTTGCCATCATCTGTAAGGGGACGGTTGTCAGAATAGTTCCAAGAGCTTTATGTTCCACGACGTTTTTAGCCCAGTCGAGCCTGATGTCTTGCAATCCTCGTATACTTAAAAGTTTACTTTTATTTTCGTTCATTTTTGCTCCTGATGCTAGACAATATTTATTTAGTTGTCTCTCTAGAGCCGTCACGTCTTCTCTGTCCCTTACTATTATCCCTACATCATCAGCGTAGGCGCCAACCACTATTTTCCTTTCGTAGATTGTAAGACCTGTCAGTTTAGCTTGCAGTTGCCTTAATAATGGTTCCAGTGATATTACAAAAAGTAACATCGATAGAGGACTTCCCTGAGGTACTCCTCGTTTAATTTGTATCTGTTTCGTCAGTTGGCCGTTAACAGAAGCTTAGCCGAGATCCCCAGTGCGGCATTTTTGACGATGTTTATAGTTCCTGGAAGAAATCCCATTCCTTTCATGGTTTCTAGAAGATACTTGTGTTCGACCTGGTCGAAAGCTTTATAAAAATCGACGAAGAGGAGACCGCAGTGAATATTGCTAACAGATGTTAAAGCAATAATGTCCCTATATTGCGCTGCAGTTTGGAGTATCGTCCTTCCATAGGCACAAGTCTGATAATGACAGATAATTTTCTCAGTTAGTGGTACGATACATTTATTTACTGCCCTTGCAATAATCTTGTAGTCAGAATTCAGTAGGGAAATTGGTCGAAGGTTGTTGATTTTCTTGCATCCTTTTTTTTGGGATCAGAACAATTTTACATTCTTTCAATTCTGAGGGGGACACATTTACCTTGAAACACTTCATTCACAATTTCTGTCATCTTATCTCCTATCAAATCCCAGTACCTTTTATAAAATTCGATGGGTAAACCATCGGGTCCTGGTGACTTCTTAGTGGGAGAACTGCGTATAATTTCCAGTACTTCTTGATTAGTAAAGGCAGAAGAAAACTGTTCATTGTCTTCTCTAGTTATTTTAGAAGTCACGTTTTCAAACAGTTCATCGTAATAGTCTTCATTAGAGTCACATGATTCATATATATCTCTGTAGTACCTATGTATTTCACGAATTAT
Source organism: Locusta migratoria (assembly GCA_026315105.1). Taxonomy (NCBI): domain Eukaryota; kingdom Metazoa; phylum Arthropoda; class Insecta; order Orthoptera; family Acrididae; genus Locusta; species Locusta migratoria. The sequence goes on along the minus strand of CM048744.1, from coordinate 207,272,991 downwards.
TTCATTTTGTTTGGTGAGGATAGTACCATCTACCAGCTTGAGCTCATCCATGAAAGTCCTTCGGCGGTTTTTGTTGTGTTTTATTAAGCGATACAAAGCCGCAGATTCGTCCTCACTGACTGATTTTGCTTTAGATTTAAGCTTAAGTCCTTCTAATTGTTGTCTCTTCAATGCTATTAACTTTGCTTTTAACTTTTTAATATCTTGCAGTCGAGTCGTAATTCCGTCTACCTGATTATATAACCCTCTTAATACACTGTAATAGAATTCCATTGACTGTTTGATTTCCCGAGAGCGCTCTATGCTATAACAAATAATTACTTTACGTAACTTTGGCTTCGCTCTAGTGGTCCACCACTCTAAAACACTATTATAGCTGTTAACGGAGCGTAGACACAGTTCCCATGCACGATTAAGTTCTTCTTCTAATTCCTTGTCCACTAAAACAGCAGCGTTCAAACACCATTGGCCCCTGTACCAACGTGTTGGTTGTTGATCTAAATTGATACAGTTAGAAATGCTGCTTTGATCTGAAAAGCTTGCAGGAATTGTTTCCACTTTAAGTACATTGGTCGTTAGGTTGTCCGACACATAGATCCTATCAATTCTACTGGAGGATGTACTGGTAGTATAGGTGAACTGGACCAGTGTCGGATACTTAATTTCCCAAACGACCCTCAGTTTCAGTTCTCTGACAAGACGGTTCAGCTCGTTTCAAAAATTAAAATTGGGAAACTGGTCTTTTCGGTTCAGAACACAATTAAAATCACCCGATAGTATGAGTTTTTGAGGGTCCTTCCGAAGTAGATAAATTATATCTTCTTTAAAAAACTTTGCTCTTTCGGAACTATGCGTATTGCCAGAGGGTGCGTAAAGGTTAATAATTGTGACACCCATTATGCTCACCCCTATTCATCTTCCAGATTCAAGCATTTCTACATCATTTACAAGAATACCGTCTTTTATTAAAATTGCCGTGCCAACATTCGTTTCAGGTGCAGAATTAATTAGAGCAACATATCCGGGTATTGTAAAATCTGTCATTAGCACCTCTTGCAAGAGAGCAATGTCTGTTGCTGATTCGTACAAAAATTGTTTCAAAGCTTCGGTTTTAACTTTAGACGTAATCTTATTTATATTTATTGACGTTATTGTATAGGCCTGTAGCATTTTTTGAGACTATATAATGAATTAATTGACAAGTTGGGAGGTTATCCGAATAAAGCATGCCATGGCCAACAGCAGCAATAAAATACTACGAAAATATAAAAAGAAAAAAATATCATATTGCTATGATACTTCATGAACGTCTTTTAGATGCAGCAAATATTTGTTAAAAAAACTGATTGAATTCCTCGGCACTAATTTCAGAAAATAAGAGAAATCTTTCTGGCACTCTCTCTCTCTCTTTTTTTTTTCCGCCAAGTTTTGCCTTCAGATGTCAAACCCTGGGATATATCTGTACGTTCATTACAGGGGGAAGTTCCTTGTAAAACATTTTTGGAATTTCCCTTCAAGGAACCTTCAGTGACTATTTCATATTTGATATTTGGCGGCTTTTTATTGCCCCTGGCGGGCTGTTGTCTGCTTTGCTTCCGAGTAACTCTCAGATTTTGTTGCTGTTTGACTCGGCGGCGCAGCAAGTCCTGAGTCGCCGTGGTTTCCTGTTCACTTTCCTTGTTTTCGTCTGCCGTGTTAGAACTTCGATCAGGCGAAGTCTGTTGTCCGCTTCCGAGTCGCTGTTGTCGGTCTTGCGCGACCTGCATCGGTGAGTCTGACGCGGCGTGTTGCTCGTCGACTGCTGCCTCGGTCTGCTTGTGCTGTGACACGTCCGGCTCCTCAGAGAGCAGCAACTCGTTCGCCGCCGTGTCAGGCACTATTTTATCAGATTCCGTCTCTTGCATTACTTCTTTTTCTTTGTCTGACTGAGATTGTAGCGTGGTTTCGTCCTCCGAAGGCAGTTCTTTCATGTCTACGTTCCCTGTTCCCTCTAGCTCTTCCGCTTCGCACGGCTTCTGCTTGCGGGCGGAATGTACAGGAGAGGAATCTTCATCAGATTGATCTTCCGTTTTTTCTAGGGGTCTTTTCTTGGGTTGCTGCTCACTTTCACGCACAGCAGAACCGCTACTTGTAACTGGTTTCAAGGGTGGGAACTCCTGTTAGGGTATGGTGACCACATCAGAAGTACCTTCCATGGCGACCTTAACAAGAGGGGGTTGCTCAGTAGAGGCCATAATGTCACTGAGTGTGAGTCGTTGCCGCTGTATTAAATTGGCTCTCACAGCAACGGCACGACGTGGGCAGTCCTGTCGGAAGTGTCCAGATTCGTTACAAATTTGACAAGTTTGGTCTTGTCCAGAATACACAATGTGAGCTTTATAACCTTCTACGGTAATATAAGAAGGAATATTAGTTTTAACTTCCATTTCTACAGATCATATACCATTATAACATTGCAGTTTGTACTGCTTGGACCACCGTTCATTCACAATTGAAATAACGTCCCCATATTTTGAAAGTGCTTCCTTAATCAACAGATTATCAATTTCAATAGGGATATTTAAAACCCTCACAGTTTTATACGTGATATCAGCTTTCCGTACTGAGACTATACTTTTAGATCCATCTCTATGTTCAAATTCTACAGCATTATCCCACTTTGTCAGAAATTTGTCGACCGTCACCGGACTAAAAAACTTTACAAACACACAGTATTGATCAGTGTCTAATTGAGTGGTATGTACAGAATCAGAATTAAGGGCCATTACCTCAAACAGCCAGTCGTGTACTTCCAGAGCAGACGGTTGAACAGGACGAGTTTCCCTCTTGAAAGAGAAAACCAGATTATTTTTTTCGGGCAGAATCAGCCATTTTCTTCAGCGGCGTAGAAATCCCGGTGAACACCGAAATTCCGCCAAATGACGAGACGTTCACAAACGAAACATGTAAACACCATTATACAGCACTTCAAGTACGTGTACGAACACAGAAAGAACAGGAACACTGAACGTAAAAAACTACACCGGCGCGAGCGCTAACGTATACGGAGCAGCGGGCAGGTCCGTTCGCGTTGGCAGCTGAAGCCGTACTGTGACTGAGGACACAGTGATCGCCGCACCTGCAAGGACTACCTAAGCACGCCTCCCGCTAGATACAAATTCCCAGCTTCGCCCTGCCCACAGTACTCAAACACGTAGTTATGAATAGTTAAAGAATAACACCTGCAGCATCAGAAGTGACGACTGTTCTTTCGGAACAGACGCTTTTGTGTCCCCACTTCGTCGCCGCTTTTGTGTCCCAGCATCGTCGTCGGTGTCGGTGGCCGAGTGGAATGAGACCGACACGCTGGTGCAGGTACGGAGGGGAGCAGCCAGAAACTATAAACACTAGAGTAAATTAGAAAGAGATATATATTGCACAGAATGTACCAATACTTAACTTTTACATAGTACTGCAGAATGTTGATACATAGTTGTTAGAGGCCTGCCTAGTGCCTGTACGATAGCAAAGTCTTCAATGGTGCCTATCTGATTACGAAGGTCCTAACTGGTTGCTATCTCCGTCCGAAGTGACCGGTGTCTTTCCGTGGTGGCCACGAGCGGGGTTGCAGCAGAGGGCGCTCGTGGCTGTCGTCGTGAGAACGCCGCGCCGTGCGTGCATGGCGGCGCGCGGCGAAAGTAGGTGGCGCGCACTTTGTACTTGTGCGACACCACACCCCTCCCTCCCCAAACCGCCGCGCCGTCGTGGCGTAGGGCTGAGGGCCACGGCGACGGCACTGGGAGGAGGGCCTGGGCGGGGGCGTTACTGGTGGGACGGGCGTCATAGCTGAGGCTGGGATCGAGACGCCGTCCGCGCCCCGGCATCCGCCTTGCGATCCTCCAGGGAACCCACCGAAACCTGGGGAAGGGCGCACCCCCCCGCCCAGAGGGAGCAGGTCATCTTCTTCTGAGGTGCGTGGCCCAGGCGGCGGCGGCACGCACGGTCCCGGAGTCCCTCTCGGTGACGCTGTCATCTGCGGCGGCGACAGCGGCGGCGTCGCGTCGATCTCCATCGGGACGATCTCGTAGTCCGGGGACGCTGGACCCGTTGACGAACGATGTGGTTGTGCTCCCTGGCGGTGAACTGGGTCTGGAATCAAGAAACCGGAGACAGGATCGCGCGGCCTATGCAGACGCAATTGGTTTGCGTGGCGCCGCAGCTCCGACCCTGTGGAAGAACGTACAACATACATATTGCGACCGAGCACGCGCTGAATGGTGCCCGGCAACCATGTCTTCTTGTTGCCAGCAAACACCCTGTACAGCACCGGCGTGGAAACCTGAAAACGCGTAGCGCCATACGAACCGACTAGGTGCGTGGGAGGCTGCATCAGGTGAAGGAGAGTGCGGTGACGGCGGCCGTGTAGCAGCTCGGCAGGAGACGGGCCGTCACGTGGCATGCACCGATACGTAGACAGGAAAATTTGAAGAGCTTGCTGCCTGGAGTGCTGACCTTTCATCTTCTCCATGTGAGACTTGAATGTTCGAACGAAACGTTCTGCTTCACCATTGGACTGAGGGTGAAAAGGTGCGGTGGTGATATGCTGAATGCCATTCACGCGACAAAACTGCTGAAATTCCGCACTAACAAACTGAGGTCCATTGTCACTGACGATAGTTTCAGGCAAGCCTTCGATGCAAAACACTGATGTTAAGGCACTGATTGTACTAGAAGCTGTCGTTGAGTTCATGGCAATCACAAAAGGAAACTTGCTGAAAGCGTCTACAACGATTAACCAGCGCGTGTTCCAGAAAGATCCGGCAAAGTCAATGTGTAAACGTTGCCATGGTCCCTTGGGGCGTGGCCAGTCTGAGAAACGTTGCGGAGGAGCCGCCTGATGCTCCGCACAAACAGTACACTGTGACGTCATGTTCTCTATCTGAGCGTCCATACCAACCCAGGTACAATGGCGTCGGGCCAGTTGCTTTGTCCTAACAATACCCCAATGTCCTTGATGCAGGAGGCGTAACACTTCTCGTTGCAGGGAACGAGGAACAATCACTCTTGCTTGGTCGTTGTCGGTATGCAACAACAGTACACCCTGACTTAAAGACAATGCATGACGTTGTGCAAAATAACGTCGAACCAGAGGCCGATCAATGTCTTTGGCTCTGGCAGGCCACCCTGAGCGAACAAAACGTGCTACCATACTTAAGTCTGCATCCGCAGCTGTTTCCTGTGCAACCCGACGAGAGTTCAAAGGAAAGTCTGCGACAGCGGAAGCATCTTTGGAGTCTATCTGACAACACGCCATTTTCGAAGAATAAAACATGCATCACTGAGTAGTGCAGACTTTAATTTGTCAAAGGCAACTTGACAATCTTTAGACCATACAAATGGAACATTCTTCCTACGTAAGTGATGCAGTGGAGCTGCAATCTGAGAGGTATTGGGAATAAATCTGAAATAGTAGTTAAGCTTTCCCATTACTGCTTGCAATTCATGCACATTCTTAGGAGGAGGCAAGTCTTTGATTGCTCGAAGATGTGACTGTAAAGGATGGATTCCTTGGGCATTAATCACATGGCCTAGGTACTCTATTTCAGTTTGAAAAACCGAACACTTTGCTTTATTACAACGTAGACCTGCTGCAGTCAAAACTTTGAAAAGGCACTCCAGGTTTGCTAAATGTTCTTCAACTGTACGTCCGGATACCACAATATCATATAATAGTTCGAACAACACGGTACAGAAACTGTCAGCTGTTCCAAAAAACGCTGAAAAATAGCGGGGGCGGAAGAACTGCCAAAGGGTAGGCGTTGAAATTGAAAAAGGCCCATGTGAGTATTAATGACGAAAAACTTTTTTGACTCGTCATCAAGTGGAATCTGTAAGTATGCCTCTGCTAAATCAATCTTGGAAAAGAAGCGAGACTGTCCTAATTTGTCCATCAGTTCCTCAGGTCTGGGCAGGGGATAAGTGTCGACAATTGTTTGACTGTTCACTGTAGATTTGAAGTCCGCACAGAGACGAAGTTTTCCTGACGGCTTGGGTATAATTACTATAGGCGAGGCCCACTGACTCGCAGAAACAGGAGAAATCACCCCACTATCTTGCCAACGTTTAAGTTCTTCGGCAACTGTATCACGCAAGGCGATAGGCACTGGTCTAGCTTTACGAAATTTTGGAACTGCAGATTCTTTTAAAGTTACATGTGCCACGAAGTCTTTTGCACAACTTAGTTCCGGCGAAAACAGGACACTATATTTGTCACACAATGCATTGATTTTATCCTGAGGCACTATTGACGAAATTTGAAGGACATCTCTTTGAATTGATAAACCAAACAAGTCAAAAGCATCTAGTCCAAAAATGTTCTGTGTCGATTTGGCCTGAAGAACTACAAAACAAACTGTTTTTGTTACACCTTGAAAAGAGGCGGGCAGGCTACATGTTCCTAGCACGGGAATATTTTCACCTGTATAAGCTGTTAACACTTGCTGTGACGGCGACAATTTTGGCGAACCCAGAAGTTCATAAGTATCTTTATTAATTAACGTAACAGCGGAACCAGTATCAAGCTGAAATTGCACAGTCTTATTTTCTATGGAGAGATTTACAAAAAGTTTGTGCTTCTTGCGCACGACAGGTGCGCGAATGTGGGCAACGTCTGCTACGGTTCGTTTACTGCGCTTGCGCGGGCCGCGTAGTGAAGTAAGCGGCGCAGACTCGGCACACAGGGGATTAACAACAGTCACTAGATGGCACTACCGCCGGATCGGCGTCCGCGCAATGCGAGGCTACTGCACTAAAATTACTTTCAGTATCTACAACAAGTCTACTGTCACTAGCTACACAGTACTGGGCACTATTACAAGGAGCAGTTGCAGAAGGCACTATTTTCACTACAGGAATGCACTGTTCATAGTCATTTTGCTTGTCCCGAACCCGTTTCCGTTGCACTGTTTTACGCGCTCGTCGGCGCTTGCTACGTGGTACAATATATAGTTATTCCATAGGCGCAGAACTACTTTCTTGCAATTGAGATCCAAGGAAAGCACTGTTCAAATCCACAGCCCGCACAACATTTACCGAATGAACTGCTCTCGCACTCTGCGAAGCACCGTTTCTAACGTTACTGTTCTTTGAGTTTTTAATTTGCTTACACACAGACTGCACACGTCCCGACTTGCCACACTGGTAACAGGCTGCGTCGCGACCAGGGCAATGAGCACGCCTGTGGCGAGACACACACTGGGGCCAAGACTTATGAACATTTTTCTGAAATGAGCGTTGGCGCCCGTTATGCAAATTACTGTGTCTAACACTACGGGGCGACCTTTGCGTCGCACTTTTACACTGGCTACTGTTCACTGTCTGTTCAGCACGGCCGGTAGAAAAATAAGAATCACTAGTGCTATACTGAGAACTACGGCTAGGAAAGCGTCCGTTGCGGCGCACTGAATTAACACTGCGGCTTTGCATTTCTACATCTGCTAAGTCAAAAGTATCATGCGCTTCTATAAGCTGCAGTACACTGTCTAATGAGGGGTCAGACTGTTTCAGAATTGCTGCTCTAATTCTGGGGTCCTGAATATTCTGCGTAATCGCATCCCTCAACATCACGTCACTATACGAAAGTCCACAAGAGCAAGTAAATTTACATTGGCGGGTTAAGCCCTTCAATTCCGTAATCCACTCTTGGTGTGACTGCTGCGGTAATTTTTTAAGTCTGAAAAATCGGTACCTCGCAGCGGCTACGAGAACTTTCCTCTCGTAATGAGCATTCAGTGCATCTACAATTTGTTCAAAGTCTACATCTCGAGGAGAGGCGTGAGGGAAAAGTTTTTGCAATAATACGAAGGTCCGGGGGCCCACAATCGATAAGAAAAGGTTCTTCACTCTCTGACCTGTAAGTTGATGAGCCGCGACGAGTTCTTGAAACTGTGCGAAGTAGTCGCTCCATTCTTCCTCACGTTCGTTGTACTGGCGGAACATCGGAAGCGGTGCGGCGGCAGGTGTGGGCTGCTGATGCGACGGCTGTTGTTGAGTTGTCAACTGCGCCACCGCCTGGAGAAGTTGTGTTATTTGCGCCGTCTGTAACTGAATAATTTCCATTAAGTTTGGGTTCGGGGTAGTGGCCATGCTGACCGATTAGGCGCCGCGTAGACAAGTAACTTATAACAAAACACAAATGCAATATGAAAGAGGACTCGCTCTGCAACAAAAAAGTCCACAAAATACGTAACAGAATATGTTCCCCCAAAATTCTTATAATAAAGGTGGGTGGGCGGGAGCAATTTCTGCGTGCTCCGACTGCTGCTGTCTGGCTGCTGCTGGCGTGCTGGTCCACGGTTCTATCACTCCTCGTCGCCACTTTTGTGTCCCCACTTCGTCGCCGCTTTTGTGTCCCAGCATCGTCGTCGGTGTCGGTGGCCGAGTGGAATGAGACCGACACGCTGGTGCAGGTACGGAGGGGAGCAGCCAGAAACTATAAACACTAGAGTAAATTAGAAAGAGATATATATTGCACAGAATGTACCAATACTTAACTTTTACATAGTACTGCAGAATGTTGATACATAGTTGTTAGAGGCCTGCCTAGTGCCTGTACGATAGCAAAGTCTTCAATGGTGCCTATCTGATTACGAAGGTCCTAACTGGTTGCTATCTCCGTCCGAAGTGACCGGTGTCTTTCCGTGGTGGCCACGAGCGGGGTTGCAGCAGAGGGCGCTCGTGGCTGTCGTCGTGAGAACGCCGCGCCGTGCGTGCATGGCGGCGCGCGGCGAAAGTAGGTGGCGCGCACTTTGTACTTGTGCGACACCACAGACGCCACATTTAATTATAAATATTAAAACATGTAATAGGAACAATTTTTGAAACATACAAGTCGTCATATCTCAACACTTTATAAATGAGGGTAATCATTATTTTCCCCTTAGGTCTTTAATTGCCTTATAAGCAGCCATATGGATATTGTTCTACGTATGCGTGGCTTGCAAAGTTTGTGAAATTAGTTCTATTTTGTCTCGTGGTTATTCAACAACTTACGTTGGGTAGTCAACAATTTCCAGAAGAAAGCCGCGGCGGATTAGCTGTGTGCACAGCGGCACTGTGCTCCGGTGCGACGGCCGCGGTGGCCGAGAGGACTGAGGCCCTTCAGTCACGGTCTGCACGGTCACTAAGGTCGGAGGTTCGAATCCCCCCTTGGGCGCATGGATATTTATGCCGTCCTTAGTATAAGGTAGTTCGTAAGTGGTTTGTAAGTTCAGGGACTGATAACCCCGAAGTTAAGTCCTATAAGCTATACAAACATTTGAACATTTTTTTGCTGCGGTGCGCGCGGCTGTCGAGTCCCTCCGCGGTCATGTGTGTTTGTATTTTCCTTAGGTTATTTTACCTTAGTTAAAGTAGTTTGTAAGCTATGGACAGATAACCACGCAGTTGAGGCCGATACATTTACAAATATTTGAACATTTGCTTTTGAACCAAAAAAAAAGAAAAAAAGGAAGACAACTTCAGATCACGAGATAAGTTGGCGCTTGAGCAAGACTGTCAGGCGATAGCTGTGTACTGCAATGTTGCCTACATATACGGGACTCTGAGTACGGATCTGGAAGACTCAGTCAGCAGTAACGTTCAAAATGTTCAAATGTTCAAATGCAACGCATGACATGCCCCTACAGAAAGATTGCAAAGAAATCATGGTTAAGGATCGATTGTTCAAATGTTTGTGTAGCTTATGAGACTTAACTACGGGGTCATCAGTCCCTAAGCTTACAAACTACTTATGAACTAGCTCGTACTAAGCACGGCACAAATATCCATTCCCGAGGGGGGATTCGAACCCCCGACCGTAGTGGCCGTGCAGACCGTGACTGGAGCGCCTCAGTCCCCTCGACCACCGCTGCCGGCAGCAGTAACGTTCTACACGACAATAACGTGGCGGGTAAAAGCAAGACGGGGCAATCAGTTCTTTTTGTGCGGAAAACATTCCTGTTCTACGATCCGGTGAACATGCGCAGTGTTCGCTGTGAAACAGAGAGGTACAAAGTATCTACAAAAGTAAATTCCGGTGTCATTATTTCGTGTGTCCCGCAAATGCGTGTGAGAAATATGAAGCAGTAGTACGTGACGCACTAATATCGGATGTGGAACACTGTCAAAGTATTGAGGCTTCTGTCTGTCTGAGAATAGTTAAACACACAGCCAAGAAGGTTAAACTATATAAAATAAATTATTTATTTCGAGTAAGACGTAAGGAACAAACAACTCTGATCATCCACCCCTAGACTTACAAACTGTTTAAACTAACTTATACTAAGGACAACACACACACGCTCATGGGAGGAATGGAACCTCCGGCGGGAGCGACCGTGAAGTCTGTGGCTGAACATTTACTGGGGAGCGAATTTGCGAAAGCAGTGATTGTGAGGGCCGATGAAGAAATCTGTCGACATTCAGTGGAAGACTCTGAAAACGTAAGTTTTCTATTATGGGGAACATAAATCCTGATGTCCAACGGGAACTAAGTATTACAGTACTACTTTATGCATTTTTCTTTAGCAGTGAGAATAATTGCGTATCACGTGCTGCACACTTAGAAGTCATTGCAGACGTCGATGATAAGCTGAGCATAACAGAGGAATTTTTATATAATGGCACCACCACGGGGTTGGACACAGGCGTTGAAATATTTGTTGAAAATGTTCACCTGAGTCCGTATCACGTTGTTTATGTCGGAACAGATGGGACTACGTTACTGACAGGGTCTGTGTACGATTCATTGCCGGTTGAAATAAGAAATGAAACATGTTCTTGCTGCAACACATGAACTCTTCGCAATCCATTCTTCATCCTGAGAATCTAACGTTAAAAGTGGTATCGATAAAACTTACAGAAGCAATTCTTTTAAAAGGATCTGGACAGAGAAAATTTAAAACTATTGTTGAAGATCGTGGTGGACAGTTCGATGATCTCTCTCATTGTTTTCATGTGCGATGTTTGAGTAGGAGTAAGATGCTACATCGATTCTCTGAGTTAAGAAATAAAACAGGATTAGCCATGACTAATCAACGGTAACCTGGTCATCAACTGAAAGAAAATACCCAAATATCTGAGACAACATTCATTGCTGATTTAACAGTTTACTTAACGATTTAAATCCGTCCAATGTTCATATGTTTGTAAACCTCTTGGATCAAACTGATATGTTTATTAGTCCCTGGAATTACAAACGACATACCCTAACTTACACAAATAACAACACATGCATAACCTAGGGAGGATTCGAACCTCCGGCGGCAGCGACCGACCATTCGATAGCATGATGCCTTAGATTACATGGATATGGCGACGTAGGTTATATCCCTCCCTGCAAAGCCAAATACTATAGCTTAATGTAGTCAAAATATAATTGGATCGGCGGCCGAATCAACTCCAGTCTGTAAACACTGCACATTTTTCGAAACTATCGCCGTTGCATGCTCATGGCTTCAGTATCTCTGAAGAATATGTTCAAAATCTGCGATATCTACATAAGCAATGTCGGTCCAGCTGTCAAAATTTAGAAATTTTTCTAATTCTATCAGCTTCCAGTTTCATTTTAAGTGCTCGTTAACAATGTTAGAGTCAGTTACCAAATAGCAATGTTAAATTTACAAAGTGAGCATTTGTTGAAGACAAATATAAACACCAGGAAGGCCGCAACAATCGAGACGTTCCCGCCTGTAAGAACCCCTTCAGATACAGCAACTTAGGAGCTCCACTTATAAGCTCTGCCGAAGCCAAATGCCACAGGTGAATGGGCGCCTCCACACGCGCTCACAGCCAATCACCCGTGGCGCTTCTGACCGTCTAGGTGGTGTGCATCGGCATTTTTTTTGTAATAAGAGATTTGCAGCCAAGATCGCTTTCTTTATTTAATTACATAACCGGTTTCGGCGTGCTAGACACCATCTTCAGACCTGTAGTAATTTTTACATGATTCACTGCTATTACTAAAAATTTTTGCTACAGGTCTGAAGATGGCGTCTAGCACGCCGAAACCGGTTATGTAATTAAATGAAGATAGCGATATTGGCTGCAAACCTCTTGTTAAACAATTCTAGTTCGCCCCAATAATGAGTGCCCTATATATATTCCCCTTTATTACTATTTCATTCGTCGGGTGGGGCGGGCTGGCAGCACCTGAGACGCTCTTGTACATGGAAAGAAGAATATATACAAAACAAAACTGGATTAAAAAAGAAGACAAAACACAGAACACGCCGACATAATGGAAGATGAGCAACAATTGAGATGAAGTGTTGGTGTGCAGTACATAAAATCGCATGTCGACGAAAACGGGGAAGCTCTACACTGAACCACACGGACCGTTAAATCACACAAGCGTCAGCTACGGGTTGGCCGTTCGCAATGGCAAAAAATAAAAAAATAAAAATAAAATTAAAAAAAAACACCTGATGAGCTACAAACCGATGGAGACACAAACGGGGCACATGCAGATAGATGGTGATGAGTGTAGATGGGGGAGTAGCAAAAAAAAAGGAGTTTGAAGAGGGGGAAGGGGTGAGGGAGCGGAAGAGGAGTCGATTGGGGGACAGGGTGAGGAGAGGCCACAGGGCCGAGAGATATGAAAGGGGTTGGATGTCCCTGGAAGCTGTAAGGAGCGGGAGGTGGGATTCCAGAGGGACCAACAAGAGGAGGGGAGGGCGAGGAACGAGAGGAGCGGGGCCCTCTTGATGGGATCAGGGACCAAGGGGGAGTTGAAGAGGGTGGATCAGGGCTGGTACGAGAGAGAAATGTCTGGGCGGAGGGCATCGTCAGGGAGGGGGAGGGTGCGGAAATTGCCACGGGAAAGGGTAAGGAGGCTGGACAAGTGGGCAGCAGGGGGGATACAGTGGTAATTGGTGAGGACAGGATGGACAATAGGGTGAGGGGGATCCAGTTTTCGGTAGAGGAAACGTCTGCATCGGCACAAGTGGCGACCACAAACAGTGGATCCATTCACACTGCATGACCAAGCTGCACCACTTTTTGAATGCGGGAGTGTAGCGTATCAAAAGCGCGACTGCGCTGTCACTGCCTTTACTACCCTATTTTCTTTTTGTTGTGGTCTTCAGTTCGGAGACTGGTCTGATGCTGCTCTCCGCGATACTCTATCCAGAGCGAACCTCTTCACATAAGACCGGCAACCTACATACGTTAGAATCTGCTTACTTTATCCATCTCTTGGTCTTCCTCTGCGGTTATTACTCCAAATACTTCCCTCCAATGTTAAATTCACGATTCCTTGATGTCTCTTAAGCTATTTAATAGAGGGATCGCGCCAGCACGCTACTTCGATTTCTAGCCAGCGACAGAGGGCATAAGGTGAAGAGATCGCTATCGGTCTTTGCGAAGGGATGTAGCTGGGGCAGCTGGCTACAAACCACGAGAGCGCGCTGGTACATATTTGAGGTTTCTATCCAGCGACTGATGGCATACTAACATAAGACACGCTGTCCGTCTTTGAGAAGAGGTGTGGCCGGAGCAGCTGGCTGTAAACCGGAAGAGTGCGCTGGCATGCTCGTCTGGTTTCTAGCCAACGACAGCGTGCGTACCAGCGCCTGGTACACTGTCAGTCTTTGCGAAGTAGTGTGGCTGCAGCAATGCACTGGTGTGCTCTCCGTCGCTAGCTAGAGGCCGAAAGAGCGTGCCAGTGCGCTGCCCGTATTGAATGGGTTACTCATTATTTCAATATGCATGTTAGTATTGCTCGGTTATTTTCTTTGCACCTAATATAAAGTGAGAAATATCAGATGAATCCCTTTATGAGACCTTCATTTGCCATAGATCGTTATTGATTTTACATTGATGACTAGTTTCGACTCATTAAAAAGTCATTATCAAATCTTAATTGTCCGGGAATGGCCTGCCACTGTGATGATGGTTCATACATAGACTCTATAATGAGTCGAAACTAGTGATCAATGTAAAATCAATAAGCGATCTATGGCAAATAAAGATTCCATAAAGGGATTCATAACTATTCCATGCATAAAATCTTTAAATGAAACACATATTTTTGGAAACTTTTGTTTCACTTTCTGGGCAGCAGTACTCTTATTTAAATTTATATATAGAGAACAGTCTAGAGTGCAATAATTTATTTTACTGACTAGTTTCGGTCCTCTTTTAGACTATCTTCCGGAATTTTAGCTCCATTGACGTTGTGGAGCTGGCAAGTAACTTGGAGCCTGCCAGTGACGCAATGGAAGGCTCCAAGTTACCTTCCAGCTCCACAACGTCAATGGAGCTAAAATTCCTGAAGATAGTCTAAAAGAGGACCGAAACTAGTCAATAAAATAAATTATTGCACTCTAGACTGTTCTCTGTATATAAACTCGAAATGAATATCTGACATGATAAAATAAGGAAAAAGAATCATATCGTTGCAAACCATCAAATAAAACCAATGGATGCACCCAGATGTGTTTATTCTTCCTCTGAATGAGAATCAGAAAAAAAATCAATCATAGCCATAACCAAATCAGCTTTTATGTCCATGACCACTGCAATACTGACATAGTCTATAAACAAGGCGAGCAGAATTAGCAGCGCTGCAAATGAGCGTTTGCATCGCAGTTGACATGCGTGCTGCGTCAATGAAAGGTAGACAGCTGCTCCACAAACACGCTCCACAAACACGCTGCCCCATCTGAAGCCAGCCTGAAAGCCCGTCAGCGGTATACAGACAGCAGGTGTTCGACAGTAAAGGCCATTCTGACAAAACCGTCTGTACAGTGTTTCCCTGAATAAACTCTTCCAGAGGATTCTGCGAAATGAGATGCGAGATAGAGTGCTCGTAGGATAAATTGGCCGGTAGATGGACACACGGCTGGGAAAGCGTGGGAAGAGCGGTAGTGGTGGGGGTAGTAAAAGAGCAGTGAGGGGAAGTGAGCAGCGCTGGAGGGGAAGTGAAGTGCCGCTCTAAACTGAAGCCTACGCTCCGCTACCTGCCAGGGTTTTATAAATTCTCTCTTCTGCACCTAACCATAATATCAAAAACACCTTTTTCTAAATGCTAAACTTAATGTTATTAATACTTAATTATTTTTTATACTTTATTAACTTTACCCATCTTACTTCAAAATACATGTTACTTAAAGAGGAACTTAAGTAACATTAGCGATACAAGATATTGACTGATTTGTTAGTATTACTAGCGTGCATGCGAGAATTATGGTGTTTCTGTTTAACTTGCAAACAGAAAAATATTTCATTACTCTTCATCTGGATAGAGCATAAAGAGTCAGAAACAATACTCAATCAAACACACACAATACGAAATAGAAAAATTTTTCATTAGGCTTCAATTTACTGCACTCGTATGGAGAGAGCTTAAATAATCGCTCAGAAATCACACTAAATCAAATATCACAATAAGAAATGCTATCTCCTGTTCAACAGTATTGTAGACCAGAAACCATAAATGTTTCCTTTAGCCTTTAGACACATTAATACCTTATAGACTGCAGAACTACTTGTCCTTAACAGTTATCTGCGTGTACTATAATCTTGTCCTTTTGAAAGTGGCGGCTTTACTCCAGTACTTGATCCATCTGTCCACTCATTGGGCACAGTATGCGAACCGCGATTCTATGTTTCATCGACATATATAAGAGATCAATCCTTTTAACGGTATTATTTTCCTTTATTTAAATAATCAACACGTTGACTGCGTATTTGTAAAATAAATAAAAATAAAAACAATATACCTGAAGCCTAAGTTTTGAAGTAGGTACCGCAATGAGGAAATACTTTCCTTGCAAGATGTATTTTTTCTTATTACGAGGAAAACTTACTTCATTTTCAGGCGTTGTTTGTTCGTTACGTGGAAATTGCTCCGCACAACTTGTTAATGAAAATAATCTAAATCTAAGACCTTTTCCACCTTATTTCGCGTTTTCCTGGAGTAGAGTAACCTTCAGAACTACCGGCAACTCTTTTTTTTTAATTTTTTTTTTTTTTTTTTTTTTTTTTAACTGTTGGGCCCCGTTAATACATATTCCCGTAGCATTTTGGCACTGTGCGTGTTGCTGCGCCTCTGCCTTTTCCGAGTGAGTCCTTAATGGCAATTTTTCCAATTGCAACATTCATATATGCCCACTGCCACTGTCGTCTTTCTTATCTACATAATAAAGAACGCATGCAAGCTTTCGTGCAATATATAGGATCCGCGCATTCCTCCGTCGTCAGGGTCATATGCCGGTCTAATGCTCATATATCTGGTAGTTTTAAATCCTCTTATTCCAGCTGTTTACACAGCTGTACGAATATATGGTGCTCCTGCTGTTTCAATGATATCTGTATTATATTTATTTAGGGCCGTCTGTAGTATGTCATCTGGTTGCACCAGCCAAAAGAATGAACTGCATGTTTTCGGAATGGCGGGATAAGAGATCGGCCTAGGTACATTGCAGGGGGAATGACAATTAGGGGAACAGCTAGCCATAAAGTGAACAAATTTTTGTGCTCAATAAAATTGTTTTGATTTAATCGAAGTTGAATCTATGAAATTTGTCTTTTATCAAAAGATAAATTCATACCAAAAATCACTAGAATACCTTCACTAATCTCTAAATTATCTCCATTTTTCTATTTTAGCCCCAATTTTGGAGGGACCGTTTCACCCCTTAAATATGTTTTTCCGCCGCTAAAAAAATTCCGTGACCCATAGTTTTTCATTTATGATAACATATGCAAATTTCATAAAAATCGGAGAGTGACAGTTGGGGAGGTTTCCTTGTGAGTACAGCGGCAGCACTACGCTGTGCGGCCTCTGCCCGCCCTGCCTCACGCAGCCTCGTTCGAGTGTCAACACGCTCGCCCCGAGCGTACACACTCGCCGCGTCACCGCCGAGCGTTGCGCACTCGACCGAGTACGAGCGAGCGAAACCGGCGATTTGCAGACCTCTAATGTGTACAAAGCAGTTGTAGATTTACGACTAACCAGCAAACCCGACCCCGTTTGATGAATATCCTGACGACATTGCTGGCACGGTTGTACGCCAAACGAAATGCCATCTTCTTAGAGGAACATGTTTGAATGCATAGCTGTTGACGGTTTGTATGATTACATCGTACACTCGATACAGGATAGGGAAACGGCGGTTTGTTGTTTCAGTTGTGAGTAACATTGTAATTCATAATTCCACTAGCGTCAGTTCCAGGCGTTGCACGTATGTGTAATTATTCCGTTCTTATGTTTGTCCTCCTTCTACCTATTCATCACTTTCTTTCCGTCCCAGTTTCTGACCCTTGCAGCTTCGTTACCCTGCAGCAGGTCTCTCCCTTGTATAAGAAAACCAAAAGGACAGACCCCCATAATCAATATGATAACAGCAGTTTCCTATTGTTATTCAGGCATTGCAGGCTGATTTCATATGTAGCATACCTAGCGATTTTAACAGTGTCTGAACAGCCCTGATTCGAGTGTCTTCTACGCTCGTTATCTGCAGTGTCGCGCTACTGAAATGCTTGATGTTATTCTTAAGTATTGGCATCAGAATTTGTGGACAGTATAACGAACTGCTATTGCACTAAAAAGGTCGTAATTATGAATCTATTACCTCACCTCTCTGTGATAACTAATTCGTGTGTTTTCTTATACTCTCGTAACTATGTTAAGGACAGTTCACCTGTTATATCAAACGACTGGCTATTTTGATTTCAGTAGGTGATATTGCTAGTACTGGTGGTAAATTGTTAAATGCTAATTCAGCTTTGAGTGTGCCGCTTGCCGTAGGTGGAACGGTAGGCTGTGACCGTCCTGCCGAGTTAAGTACCTTGCAGGGACGCAAGGTTTATGTTAAATGAAGGCACATCAACTTGTAGAAGCTCTGTTCAATAAGTTAAGTACTGTTGGAATTGTCTACATATACATGGGGTACTCTGCAAATCACATTTAAGTGCCTGGAAGAGGGTTCATCGAACCACCTTTATACTATTTATTCTCGAATAACGAGCGAGAAGAAAGAACACCTGATTCTCTCCGTTCGAGCTCTGATTTCTCGTATTTTATTCCAATGATCTTTTCTTCCTATGTAAGTGGTAGTCAACAATATATTTTCGCATGTTGGCGTTTGGAGTTTCGTAAGTAGACCACGTCGCAGCGATAAGCGGCGTTGTTGTAATGATTCCTATCCCAGATCCTGTATCATTTCCGTAACGCTGTCTCCCCTGTATCGTGACAATACAAAACGAGCTGCCCTTCTCTGGACTCATTTGATGTTCTCCGTCAAACCCACCTGAAAATGATCCTACACAGGACAGCAATACTCAAGCGTTGTGTATGCACTCTCTTCAGTAGTTCTGTTGCATCTTTTAAGGGTTCTGCCAATAAAACGCAGTCTCTGGTGCCCCTTTCCCAGACATTATCTACGTTTTCTTCCCAGTTTAAGTCTGAAGTAATAGTATTTCCTAAGTATTTTGCGGAGTTTACGCCATTTACCTTTGACTGATTTATCGTGTAAGCAAAGGTTAACCGATTTCTTGTCGTACTCACGTGGAATACTTCACACTTCTCATTATTTAGAGTCAATTGCCAAATTTTACAATATAGTGATATTTAGATCGTTCTGCAGTTGGTTTTGATCTTCAGATTATTTTAATAGACAGTAAATGACGGCGTCATCTGATAACAACCTAAGGGAGCTGCTAACATTTTTTCCCCAATCGTTTATGTAAATATGGAACAGCAGAGGACCAATTACACTATCTTGCGGAACGCGAAGGAATTAGCTCTATCGCTTCGACTATTTGCTATTTTGAAAACTGTTTCTCAAGTACCATGTGTAATCCTGTTCATTAAATCGCTCATTAATTAATTACAGGTATATTTCTTTTTTCCTTTACAAGGTTCTTAAGGTTATCTTAAACTCTCAGTGGGTACATTGCCAGAGTAGAAGGTTATCATTAATTTAACTTATAGGCTGGTGCCCGTAATTAATTTATTTGAAGGTTCATTAAGAAACTGTATCGTGTTGTGTGAGATTAATCGAGCTGAGCCTCGTAGGAAGTTTATTCTGATTGTTACTCTATTTAAGTAACAGTTATTCATGTTTTGTCGGGTTACAACCTGTAACTCTAAATTTTCTAAAAATTTAGTTCAGCTGAAGCTCGTAACAGAATCTTCCAGTCAACGACCTATTTCCATAATGCATTCAAATTAATGCCTTCCTATTGAAAGTTTTGAGAGCTAGTGGTTGTAACTAATTATTCAAATATTTGTTTAGTATTTGTGCTATTTATGTGAATGAGCTGCCGCTCATAAAAAAGTACTTAGGAATTTTGGTTGGGCTACCGCCCTAACCATTGTAGTAACTGCTAAATGTTCACATTTTGTCGGGCTGTCGCCGTATTTAGATTATTTAAAATTTCAATAGGCTGAGGTTCATAACGAGAAATTCTGTTAGTAAGAGGCCTATTGCTCTAACGCACTTAAGTAAAGTTTTTGGCATACTGGCCGTATTTAAACATCAATTTTTATTTTGCTGTTTCTCGTCATATATTTTGTGCTGTGGAGTTAATGCCTATGAGCTATGATTCTGTTAAGCTGTATTATTATTATTAATTATTCTACTGCCTGATTAGAAATAAATGGTTATCACAGGATTTATTCCTCAGAACCCATGGGTGCATACGTTCCCACATTGTATCCTGCTATGTAAACCAATGTAAGCCGAACAAGTGTACTTCATCAGTAAAGCAGACTGCATTTAAGCGCTTGTGCGACCCATCTTTTTTCTGAAGTGTTTGGCACCCGCAGCAGGAACGTTTAACGGAAGACATAAAATTAATTCAGAGGCAGGCGTCTAGGTTTGATACTACTAGGTTCGATCAATTTGCGGGTGTTACTGTTATGCCTCGGGAGCGCAAATGGAAGTCGCTGCAGGGGCGGCGACGTTATTTTCGAGAAAAACTTTTGAAGAAATTTAGAGGACCGAACGTTGTAGCGGACTGCAGAACGATGTTACTCCCGCCAACGTACATTTCGCGTATAGATCACAAAGATAAGATCAGAGAGATTGGGGCTCATATAGATGCATACAAGCATTCGTTTTTCTATCATTATATATGGGAGTAGAACAGGAAAGCAAGTAACTGCCAATAGTTCTAGTTACCCTCAGCCATGCACGTTTAGATGGATTGCGGAGTATGTATATAGATGTAAAATAATTATTCTTCGAAGTACATAGATGGAATACTTTTAAGCTGTACACGAAATGTGTATATAATTTATAGGAAAGATGTAATACAATATAACTTCGTGTGTGTGTGAATTTTAAAGCGTAATATTATTTATTTTCTTGGTCTGAAACCATCGTCACGTTACAAACCAAAGAAAGTGGAACAACTACAGAGCTTCTTGTGGATCCTCGCTCGAGAGCGCCACGCTTCGATCGCTAGCGAAAGTCAATAGCAGTTCAAGCTATCTTAATTACTCTGCGTGACGTCAAAGAGATGTCACGATTACTGGAAGTCTTTAAAAAATGTAACCTCCGCGTGAAAGTAATTAGCTACGGAGAATATAAAATTTCTGATCTCGGTATAGTATCTTTGGTTTACTAAGTTGCAGAAGATATAAACAAGAAATGTGCAAGTAGCGAATTCACAGAAACTTTCTCAAATTAAGTGAAGACTGAAATAATATTCTAAAGAACTTAATACCTCATTTTTCAGAAAGTAAAGCAGATTGGAAAATAAATGTTGAGCACTGTCATCTGAAATAAATATCTGCAAACGACGGGAAAAATAGGGTCAGCAGTGCCGCCTCTCATTTACGAAGGCCCGTTTCTATTTTGTTTGCCTTTGGCGGAGAGAAAATTGATCTTGCGACTGAGAATTATTTGCCGATTTTAGTTGTTGTGAGGCCCCTTTCTCTGCTCTTAATGAGCGGGGCTGTTAGTTTGTTAATATTTTTTCCCTTTGCAAATATCGTGTTGAATTGACCGGTGTACGTTTTTCTTTCCTGACGTGTAGGCATCGACTTAGGCCGCGGTGGAGTGACCGAGCGTTCTAAGGCGCGTTGGTGCGGACCGCGCGGTTGCTCGTCGTGGGAGGTTCGAGTCCTGACTTGGATATGTGTAACGCACAGACTTTTTGAGGGCACACAATGTTCGGCCGCAACGACTGTGCCATAATAAAGAAATCAGAGCAAAATAAAATTAAATATTCCGATCACGGATTCGAGTTGCCAGTAAAATTACAAACTCTCCGATACCAATAACAAAACGGACGGAACCTCAATTATAAAGTAACAAAATTAAATTAATTAATTAAGGACGGTTAGGACGGTTTATTAATTTTCACCAACCAAGGAGCATCGCAGAATGATTGCTTACTTAGAGGACAAAAGAATGGAAGGGGACGAGTAACCCGTCTGGTTAATCTAGAAATTGCTCAAAATGGAGAATTTCCTGTGGCCGTTAAATTTAAAAGCAACCGGAAGCGATGACGTGGCGGAGGCATACCAGCTTTGTCCCGCGCACCAAACAGGTGTCCCAACCCGAGTGTCCGAGAAAAGTGCCGCCCTCAAGGGCTAAGCTTCGCCAACGGTTTCTCTCCCCTACCTGTAAGGTTGGCTGCAGGGTCTACTTTTCAACAGCGGAAGCACACTACCGTGCATTGCCCGGCAAACAGACACGCACCGCCGTTCGGTTGCAGAGCTTCGAAGTATCCACATCGCGGATAGTATAGGGCGGAAGCTACCGCCGTATAGGGAACGAGTGACTTTGAGGAACGCGTCTGTTACAATGATAGGCGAGTGGAAGCATCCCGTACACTTACCATTCAGTTTATAGTGAGGTAAGCTCGGCCGTTTGGCCCCTGCTCTGGTTATAGTATTACGACTTCATGGCTAGCAACATTCTCTCTGATTCAACCACTCTCCGCTCTCTCTAGGGACTCCAAATGTATCTGCATAAAATGTGCTTATTTCTTGATAATTGTTAGTAATTCCTTGACCTACAGCAAGGTGTTTTCGTGGGAAAATAGTCTTATTTGTTAAATAATATTAGCATGCAATGGGGCTATCTCAAATTCGTCATATCTTTATGAATACAGATTATATCACAATTCTGTCTATTTGTTCTGTAACTTTTCTACTGTCCTCTTTTCAATTAATGAATCTTCAATGAGGCTACGAAACACCTGCCAAGAGATGAAGTCCGACGCCTTTACGGTTCAAGGACAATAGGACAGCAGGTGAGTGTAACTTCCTGTCTGAGATGAAAGGCGATAGGCAGCAACCCTGCTTGGTTCATCTTCTTTAGAAAAACTTCACCAGTTACATATGGATGTTTGTGTAGTCCTTAGCACAAGTTACTTGAAGTTAGTTTAAGTAGTTTGTAAGCTTAGGAACTAATGACCAACATACCTACGTCCGTAAGATTTACAAACATTTGAACATTTACAAGGAATTTGGCTTATGCCTTTCACCGAAAGAGGCGGTCGTGATTTTCGCTGGTCTTCTGTTGATACAACTTATCGCGCTGCGATCTCTGATATACCGGTGAGGTCTGGGTGGTGGAGAGTCAGACGCTGGCCGGAGATGCAGTCAGACCTCGCCTCGGAGAACTGGACACGCTAGTTGGGCCGCGGACGGTTAGCTGATATCGAGCAATGACCGGGGGGCTCGCGTGGCGATCACGGTGTCCTGACAAATGCACCCAGTGACATTAGCACCCAGTTATGGTCGAGGGGCGGTCCGCTAATCTCCCCGTCTGATCTCTGCCCGGCAGGTAGAAGAGCCGCGGGCTGTGAGGTCGCATTAGCACAGGCCGTACTTTACGGCTATGCGTGGCCACAACAGCAATGCTGCAGTTTATAATGGAAGCGAGACTAAAGAAGAACCAACACATATCCATGAGATTTGTCACTTGGATAAAGCCTTCGGTAATGTAAGGTGCTGCATGATGTTCGTAATTCGGAGAAAAATAGAAGTAAGATGTAGAGAAAGGCGGGTAATACAGTGTTTGTACTAGAACCAAGTGGATACAATAATCGCCGAAAGTAGGAAGTGCCAAGATTAAAGAGGGGGTAAGAAAAGGTTCTGGACTGTCGGCATCACTGTTCAACTTCCACAATGAAGACGTAATATCAGAAATAAATAAGAGGTTCAAGTCTGTGATAAAAGTTCTGAGTAAAACAATATCAAGATTACCTGACATCGTCTGGTCTGGAGGCGATCAATTCGTTTTATAGTTTCCAAATGATAAGCCAAGATCGCAAACTATCAATTTATTAAGTGACGACCGGTTTCGGTGCACTGTGTCACCATCATCTGGTTATATATATATATATATATATATATATATATATATATATATATATATATATATATATATATATATATATATATATATTATAATCTGGTCATCTTGTTAAAAATTGGGTATAAAATAAGAAGTGCAACATTGCACTTAGTCACTATATAAAAAAAAAAAAAAAAAAAAAAAAAAACTTAAGTTAAAAACATGACAGCTTACAAAATAAGCTTGTTTTTAACTTAAGTATTTTTCTTTTTATATAGTGACTAAGTACAATGATGCACTTCTTATTTTATACCCAATTTTTTAACAAGATGACCAGATTATAATATATATATGACCAGATGATGGTGACACAGTGCACCGAAACCGGTCGTCACTTAATAAATTGGTAGTTTGCGATCTTGGTTTATCATTTGGAAACTATAAAACAATATCAATGATAAGATTTGCTGATGAAATTGCTATCGTCTTTGGAAGTGAAGGAAAATTACAGGATCTGTTGAATAAAATGAAAAGACTAATGAGCACAGACCAGAGATTGAAGGTAAACCAAAGAAAGACGAAAGTCATGATAACTAACAGAAATAAAAGTAGCGAGAAAAAAACATTTGAATTGGTGATCACAATGTACACAAAGACAAGGAATTCTGCTACATTTGCAATAAAGAAACCCCCGACGGAAAAAGCAAGGGGGGACATAAAAAGTAGACTAGCACAAGAAATGAGGGAATTCATGGGAAAGAGAAATCTACTGCTGTCAAAAATCGACCTGGACTTGAGGGACAAATTTCTCAGAACATACGTTTGCAGCACTACATTGTATGTTTGCGAATCTTGGGCTGCTGGGAAATGAGAACAGAAGAACATTGAAGCATTTGAGATGTACATTAGAGAGTAGTACAAAATATCACGTTATTTTTGTAGGTACTTCTTGTAAGTTTATCTTTTAAATGCATAAATGCCTGCATATAATGAATTTTGGGCATTTACCCAGGCATTTATTCTGGGAATTTGCCCCAACATATAAATGTCGAGGCATTTTACATCACTAGAGAAACACTGATTGGAAGACATTCCTCGACACTGCGTTGTTCTATGTTTTGAACAGCGCTAAATATCTGTTCCGTCTCTTCTTTTTATGATGTAAGATTAGCATTCATAGTGGCCACGTGGCTTACCCTTGATGGTCGTCTATATCTCCATATCGAAACTGTGACTGCGGGCAGACTCTGTCGAGAGAGCGTTTCCGGTTAGCAAGGACTCCCGGGGTGAGTGCGACGTGGAATTATCGCAGGCACAGGAGCGACTTTTAGAGGGGTACGGGCGGCAGCCTAATGAACAGGTAGTTTCCTGTCAGACTGGGTCCAAATGTCACAGATTTGTGGTTGGGTGCAAATTTCACTGGGTGCAATTGTCACATTTTCAGCAATCACATTTACACTCGGGAAGCAGGAAGTGCTTCTGGACGGTAGGACATGAGTGCTGAATATTGGGGTCGCTGGGTGATATGTGTGCTCGGTGTAGGC
The DNA here is from genome assembly GCA_026315105.1 of Locusta migratoria. NCBI lineage: Eukaryota > Metazoa > Arthropoda > Insecta > Orthoptera > Acrididae > Locusta > Locusta migratoria. The sequence continues at coordinate 207,248,168 of CM048744.1, read as the reverse complement.
CCCCAACAATGTTGTACTTATGGTCGCCGCACACATTGCTTGTTTGATGTGCGAGTCGGGCGGTGACGGACTGAGAGACACGAGTGTGCCCGGAGTTGAACCGGTCTCAGTTCACAACCAGTCGTCACTCCCTCGGTGAAACACACAGCTTCAACCAGTCTGACAAGTTGTTTACTTGCATACGGCAGTGGAACGAGAGAAAGGTACTTCTAACGGCTATATCACTCAATATTTCCAGCTTCACTACAGCAGTGCAGTTAGTTCTCTTCAACGCACCAATAGAATTTGTAAAACAAATAAAAGACTCCATATTGAATAGCGAACTATCTTGAATAACCTGTAGCAGTCTGGAAGGGCGCAGAGCAGCAACAAAGTCGTTTCACTTAAGAGAACGATGGCACAATTATCGTTAGTAAACATGCAAGTAAGTGACTACTATCCCTGGGCCCAAGAGGCCAGCCCAATGCAGCAACGGACTGGGACGCAAATATCGGCTGTCGACTAACCCAGTACCTCCTTGCAGTTCCCACCCCCTACTCTGTTACTCTGTCTACCGAGTCCTCGCCTCGCTGTTCGGCGGCACCTCCATCGGTCGACCGGCCGCGGTGGCCGAGGTGACTGAGGCGCTCCAGTCACGGTCAGCACGGCCACTACGGTCGGGGGTTCGAATCCTCCCTCGGGCATGGATATTTGTGCCGTCCTAGTTCGTAAGTAGTTCATAAGTAGTTTGTAAGTTTTAGGGACTGATGACCCCGAAGTTAAGTCTCATAAGCTTTACAAACATTTGAACATTTTTGAAAATCGATAACAGGGCGGACAAAAAAAATCGATAGTGGAAGGAAATTGGAAACGAAAGGCCCATGTGCCGAGATGTGTGCCAGTGCCCCAAATAAGCACGTTTAAAGAAGTAAGGGTGTCTGAAATATGAGTCATTAATATTTTGGTGTTGATGAACGCTTGCACTTATTGTCACCGGGTGCTGTTTTGGAAAGGACCATACGCAGTTAAGTATTGTTTCTTTCTTTATTTATGCTTGTAGTTCTGTGGAAAGAGTGGGTGTTGCACAGGTGTACAGTGCTCGTAGCAGAGATATAAGCTGTAAGTAGCTGACCATGTGAATACACTTTTCAAGTTGTCTCTACTTGATTTGCAGAAAACTCTGCAGCACCATATTCATGGTAGCAGGTCACAGTCCACGATTTAGCTTTTGGTCTTAAAATACCTTTGAAACAGTCAGATGTAACTTAGATGTTGTGGTATCTACATCTACATCTACATCGATACTCTGCAAATCACATTTAAGTGCCTGGCAGAGGGTTCATTAACCACCTTCATAACTTTTCTCTGCCGTTCCATTCTCTAATAGCGCGCGGGAAGAAAGAACACCTAAATAGTTCCGTTTTCGATCTGATTTCTCTTATTTTATTGGGATGGTCATGTCTCCCTAAGTAGGTGGGTGCTAGCAAAATATTTTCACATTCAGAACTAAAAGTCGGTGATTGAAACTTCGCAAACAGATCACGCCGCAATGAATAACGTCTTTCTTTTAATGATTTCCACCCCAATTCGTGCAACATTTCCGTGACGCTTTCCCCCCGTAACGTGATAAAACAAAACGAGCTGCCCTTCTCTGAACCTTCTCAATATCTTCCGTCAGTCCCACCTGGTGAGGGTCCCACAAGGGGCAACAGTACTCCAAGAGAGGACGCACAAGTGTGATGTAGGCAGTCTCTTTGGTGGAGCTGGTGCATCGTCTAAGCGTTCTGCCAATGAAACGTAACCTTTGGTTCGCTTTCCCCACAATATTTTCTATGTGTTCTCTCCAGTCAAAGTTGTTCGTAATTGTAACTCCTAGGTATCTGGTAGAATTTACGACCTTAAGGTTTGACTGATTTATCGCGTAATTGAAGTTCAGCGGATTTCTTTTAGTGGTCATGTGTATTACTTCACACTTTTCTTTATTTAGTGTCAATTGCCAATTTTCGCACCAAGTAGAAATTTTGTCTAAATCGCTTTGCAGTTGCTTTTGATCCTCTGTTGACTTCACTAACCGATAAACGACAGCATCATCCGCGAACAGTCTAAGGGAGCTATTAGATTATCTCCTAAATCGTTTATAAACACGAGGAAGAGTAGGGGACCAATAACGCTTCCCTGTGGAACGCCAGATATCACTTCTGTTTTACTCGATGACTTACCGTCAATTACAACGAACTGTGTCCTTTCTGATAGGAAATCGTGAATCCAATCGCACAATTGGGGAGATATTCCATAAGCACGCAATTTCATTAGAAGCCGCTTGTGGGTTACAGTATCAAAAGCCTTCCGGAAATCCAGAAATATGGAATCGATTTGAGATCCCTTGTCGATGGCACTTAACACTTCATGTGAATAAAGGGCAATCTGTGTTTCGCAAGAGCGATACTTTCTGAATCCGTGCTGACTATTGGTTAATAGGTCGTTCTCTTCGAGGTAGTTCATAATATTCGAACAAAGTATATGTTCCAAAATCCTACTGCAAATCGACGTCAATGAGATAGGCCTGTAATTTTGGGGATCACTCCTACTGACTTTCTTGAATATTGGAGTAATTTGGGCAACCTTCCAGTCCTTGGGTACGGATCTTTCGCTGAGTGATCGGTTGTAAATTATAGCTAAGTACGGAGCTATTTCATCAGCATACTCTGAGAGGAATCTAGTTGGTATACAATCTGGCCCGCTATGCTATTGTTAAAGAGGGTACAGGATTACTGGTCATAAAATTAATCAGCGTTGTGTTTCAGTTACTAAGACTTAGAGATAGGCTAAATAGTTCTTAAGGCTATATAACTATTCATTCACTGATTATAAAAGTAATAAGGCTTGTACATATGTCATAGACACTGACCAAAATTGTAAAGGTGAATAAGGGCCCTTGGTGTTCTTATAAAATTAATAAGTAGTGTGTATTCATTTGGCGTAATTTATGTATGTAGCGTTGGGGAAGATATGTAACTTCCATCTAATGATACAAACTATGTAGACTTATTATTAGCCAATGAATTTACCTAAGGTTGTCACATAACTGCTTCCGCCACAAAGCATGTACGCAAATGTTTTATTAATTAATGAAATCTTTATATATAGGGTGTTTCACTAAGTGTGCTTGCCTCTGTAACTTATAAAATAATAGGTGACGGGAAATTTTAATGCGGTAGTTCAACACAAGAAATGTTACACTTTCTGCGGAGCAATGAACATAGTTTATTGTATCATTTTCCAAAGAGTGACACCACAAAGATATATTTTTTTAAATGGAACAATAGTTTTTTTCTATCGTGTATTGGATTCGTTGAAACCAGCTGCGTCCAAATCAATTTAAACTACATTCCTATCATTGTTAGTTTGGGAGCTACAACCCTTCAAAGTTCCGGGGGCGGAGGCTGCGGTAGCGTAGCTCACTGGCCGAGTGGCTATCGCCTGGGTCACGGCCCACTGTCTCATGACCACCAGCCAGTTAGCACGCTGTCGTAGCCTCCGCCCCCTAAACTTTGAAGGGTTGTAGCTCCCAAACTAACAATGATAGGAATGTAGTTTAAATTAATTTGGACGCAGCTGGTTTCAACGAATCCGATGCACGATAGAAAAAAACTATTGTTCCATTTAAAAATTATATCTTTGTGCTGTAACTCTTTGGAAAATGATACAATAAACAATGATCATAGTTCCGCAGAAAGTCTAACATTTCTTGTATTGACCTACCGCATTAAAATTTCCCGTCAGCTATTATTTTAGAAGTTACAGAGGCAAACACACTCACATAGTGAAACACTCTCTCTCTCTCTCTCTCTCTCTATATATATATATGTGTGTGTGTGTGTGTGTGTGTGTGTGTGTGTGTGTGTGTGTGTGTGTGTGTAACTTTTTTTTTTTTTTTTTTTTTTTTTTTTTTTTTTTTTTTTTTTTGCGTATATGCCAACGGCCTTGCAACAGTAGATACTGTTAAGTACTTTCGGGCATGGCTAGCTCTTGGATGGGTAACCATCTGGGTCTCACGAGAGCTGTTGGCAAGCGGGGTGCACTCAGTCTTCGTGAAGCCAACGTAGAAGTTAACTGATTGAGAAGTAGCGGTTTGCAAAAGCGACATAAGGGCCGAGAGTGCGGGGCGCTGGCCACTTCCCCCCACCATACAGTATCAGACGATGCCTTCGGGTGGAGGATGACACGGTGGCCGGTCGGTACCCATTGGGTCCTCGAGGCCTGTGTGGGTCGGAGAGACTGAGCTGTTGGTTTATATTAAGCTACATACTAGATGACCTGTGCGAAAACTTCGCACAGTTATTGATCAGTGGCGCTAAGTGTAAATAAGTAAATGTAAAAAATATAGCATATAAGGCAAGAAGGTTCCAATTTGTATAATGTTCCAGCCTGGCTATTGATTTTTGAGATTAACAAATTTACAGAAGGAAGAGGTTTGAAGTTAGAAGCTATGAAAGATCCCAATCAGAAAATTAAGGGGAAAAATTGGTAAATACTATTACATGCATTTAAATGAAATGGCAAGCTAATTAAGGGTGGAGTGTTGTGCAGGCAGAACATTACAAAAAGAATCGACGAGCGGTTACCTATAACAAGACATCCAATAGATCTGAAACTACCATCTTAATTTGATCTCAATGTTCTTTTCATGGTGCAAGATTGCAGTTGGGGAAAGATTCAGACTGTCATAGGAAGATTTGACATAAATTTCACCGAGGATGACTGTATCTTAAATTACTGAAGAACACAAGTCAATCAAGTTCATATCATTAGACGGGTATTCACGATTTCAAATTTTTTAGAGGAAGTCTGGAAATTCACATTCATCTGTCTCAGCTCCCATATTTTTCTTCAGCTTAAAAATTTAGAAGAATGTCAACTGAAATATCTAGATCTGCTGAGACTTACGTCAAAACAAAGAAGCAAAGACATGCGTGCTTTAATGCGAAAAAAATGTTGGGAAACATTGGATGTCAAGTTGAATGTGTACTCAGAGCTTTAGCCAGAATCAATCAATGCAGGTGCTTAAAACCCTAAATCAAAGAGCTTGATTCACTGAGCATTCTTATAACGAAGATAACTTCCTACCTTAATTATAACAAGCCAGAAAAAATATTCGCAGCAAGGACAAAAGGATATCTCGTTTGTGTATAAATAAAAGAAGGCGAGATTTAAGTGAATCTGTAACTTGATAAAAAATGAAGTCGCCAAATAGAACGGTATCTCCGACTGACTTAAGTTTTCACAGTGTTAAATATATATATATATATATATATATATATATATATATATATATATATATATATATATATATATATGAGTAGTTCCGGAATTATTAAGTAATAATTGAGATTCATTTCTGAACGGTAAGGGCAGAAACTGCTGCTTTACTATGCTAGATTTCTTAAGCTGTTTGCATTTACTTTTTCAACTTACAGGTAAACTACGACTTTTGTCTTGAACTGCCCACTCATTGATGATAGATTTGTTGAGCTGTGTCCAATTATTGAAACTTAAATAATGTCTGATCTTGGTTTGAATATGTAATTGTTCAACAATGCATTGTTAATTTCTTGACATATACTCACTCATTGATGACATCTAGGTGAATTCTAAACTGGGAATTGCTGTCATAGATGAGAAATTATTATGGTGTGGGCACTTCTGGTCTATAACAAATGAGTCTCTTTTTTAAGGAAAAATTAATAACTACTTTGTTCACTGATTACATCATCATTGAGTTGTCGGCGTCTTCTGCAAACAAATTAATTTAATCACTTTCACTTTTCGTCTTGTGAATCGGTTTACGTTTTTTGGGAGGTTCATTTTGGGGAGAATTAGAACAAATCCATCTCTTTTATCTTATTACAGATATCTGTGATTGAAGACATGAAGGAAATATGAATTTGCATAAGTTTAAGTCAATATTTTGGCATTCAATCACTTTCATATTGTATTTAATGGAAATTTATGTGGTTGGTTACATAGAGTACCGTGAAATGAAACTGTGTGTCAGCTTTTATTTTATTCGCCCAGTTCTTACTCTGTAGTACCAGTGTGTTACATAACTATTACGGCAGATGCTGATATTTCGCTTCCTAGAATTGCATTTGTGTTGAATTCAAGTCAAACGAACGGTTCGCTGTGCAATAATTGGAAAATACAGCGTAGCTGTTATTACTGCGAAGAAACTCATTTCCTGTGAGGTTACTGTGTGTGTGTTAAAATTTAGAAAATAAACGGTGGATGGGAGAAATATTAAATTTCAGGAGGTAGCGGCACTCTAGTTTCAGCTCTCAAACCAATAAGGGGCATATTGTTACCAATGTTTACTTTGCAGTAGGGAGGAAATAAATACAGCCTGCTAACTTTGGCTTTTACGGCCGACACATTACAGTTTTTCCTGGACAAAAAAAGTCTATTCCAAACGTTGACCAGAGACACTCGAAGAGCACAAATTTACTGGTGTTTTACCAGATATTTGCAATTTTGTTTCTGGTGCGTGTAATTGGAATCATTTCAAACAAATTCTGCCCATCAGCTCTTCCTGCGACATATAGACCTGAATATGCTCTTAAGGCTGCTTCGTGACGCCGTTTAACAATAAAGCCCTTGCTATCAGAATGTAAATGAGTTTCGAGTGTTGAAAGAAGTTTCGGACGTGCAGCCGCATAAAGTTTACTTCTTCTAATATTTCGGCTGATAAACGTTCAGCCATCTGCAGAGAGAGTCGAAGACTGACGCTCCAGTACGCGCATCGTGCTTATAAACGCGCGGGCCGCACTACTGCTGATGCGGCCACAGATACAACAAGGCGCCACTTCATCTTTCTGGGACTCAGTAGTGAAAGAAGCAATAGAAATTCGCTTGGGGACGAATTTAATTAACAGAGACAGTGGCTTCAGTTTAGATAAATCATGAATCCGGCCCTTTCTTTAATAAATTTACAAAGATGACGCCACAGCACAGATCATAATACATCGATTTCTCCGCAGTAATCGACCATGCAGCCACAGACATAATTTACACATACGTGTACTTCCTTGCCGCCGAGTAACGTCTTTGGCGCCTTGTTGTATCTGTGGCCGCATCCGCAGTAGTGCGGCCCGCGCGTGTATAAGCACGAAGCGCGTGCTGGAGCGTCAGTCTTCGACTCATCTCTGAAGATGGCTGAACGTTTCTCAGCCGAAATATTAGAAGAAGTAAACTTTATGCGGCCCGAAACTTCTTTCAACAGTCATTGCGCCGCGAAAACATGAAGAGTTTCGAGGTCTATAACCTGGCGATTCTCGATATTTTACTAATACAATGAACTAATTGCTTAAATGTCAGTCTTTAGCTCGCTTATATTTCGTGACTGTCCAGTTTCTGGCCAACTGCCCATCTCCATATCAATTATTACAGTTAGAGTAACTTTTCCCTTTCTGAATAAGATGGGTTGGTTGGATTGTTTGGTTGGGATAGGGGGACTAAACTACTGGGAAACGTGAGGCCCCTCAGGGTTCTGAATAAGATGTTGGTGTCTTAACTCCGTCTCTTAAGTTGTGACTGAAGATGAGCAGCTGGCCCAAAGCCGGTGATTTACAAATTATAAGAGATCGAAAGACTGACATTGAAGTAATTAATTCGAAACAGAAATGTGAAATCTCCCTAAAGTCGCAGGCGCCCAGTGTTGATGTATGCAATGAGTTTTGAGGCTTTCCTCCAACTATAAAAAACAGTGTTCTCAAGTAGAAATACTCTAAACTCTCCGGTGATGTGTATAGGCCAATTAACATACTACATCGACAATGTACCTCTTTGTATTACATTTCTTCTCTCACACGTTCTTTACAAATAGAACACTTTCTTTCAAATTTGAGTCACATGTTGCCACTTGTTATAAACTCTTCTCTGGTCTCAGCCCCTCAGACTAGGATTTCTACTTCTCGTCCTCAGTTGTGGCACGCTTTCCACTATACTGTATACGAATCTCTCACCTATTTACCCTTCAGAGCGCAGTACAGTATGTGGCCTCTTAGGACACGTCTCTTACCACGAGTCCTTTCTTCACGTTATTTCGTCAATTCCTAGGACAGCTTTCTCGTAACTTATAAGGCCCCCAAATTTTAAACATTCTTCTGTAGTATGCGACATATTAGTTTTGTCACATAATTATTCTAATTGCTAGAATGGTGTGGAAGGTGGGCGACATTCGTGCATGTTGGCAAAACGTGACGCTTTCATAGAGAACAGGGTCGGGCAAGCGAACGGGTAGCCTCTCCTGGCCCCCGTAAGTGCTGCTTAAGACCTGTTAAGACTCATGTTGGCAATGGCGAGCCGCAGTAAACGGGTAAACCTGTACTTGTAAGGAGAACTGATGTCAAGTGGAGATACTTGTGGACGCTATATCATGTACCTAAAACGTTGCACACTGTATCTCAGTATTATGTTCTTATCAATTCTGAAGACATCTACGATGACAGGAAAAAGGCACATCTCATTATCCAACACTATTTTAATATCTTCGAAAGACATAAATTTTAGCTTATTACCTCAGGCTACCATCGTGGAAACAAAACAATTCATACACAACTGGCCATTAAAATTTCTATACCAAGAAGAAATGCAGATGATAAACGAGTATTCACTGGTTGTTGTTATGGTCTTCAGTCCGGAGACTGGTTTAAAGCAGCTCTCCACCCTACTCTATCCTGAGCAAGCCTTTTCATCTCCTCATAAGAACGGCAACCCACATCCACTTGAATCTGCTTACTATACGCGTCTCTTGGTCTCCCTCTGCGATTTTTACCCCACACACTTCCCTCCAATGCTAAATTTACGATTCCCCGATGTCTAAGAATGTGTCCTACCAAGCGATCCCTTCTTTTAGTCAGGGTATGCCAAAAATTCCTTTTCTCACCAATTCTGTTCAGTACCTCTTCATTAGATATGCAATCTACCCACCTAATCTTCAGCATTCTTCTGTAGCACCACATTTCAAAAGCCTCTATTCTCTTCCTGTCCGCACTGCTTATCGTCCATGTTTCACTCCCGTACAAGGCAATGCTCCACACAAATGCCTTCAGAAAAGACTTCCTTACCCTTAAATTAATATTCGATGTTAGCAAAGTTCTCTTTTTCAAAAATGCTTTTCTTCCCATTGCCATTCTGCATTTTATATCCTCTGTACTGCGACCATCGCATGTTATTTTACTACCCAAGTAACAAAACACATCTACCACCTTCATTGTTTCGTTACCTAATCTGATGCCTTCAGCATCGCCTGATTTTCTAAGACCGCATTCCATTATTTTTGTTTTGCTCTTATTAATGTTCATTTTATACGCTCTCTTCAACTCACTGTCCATACCATTTAACTGCTTTTCCAGGTCCTGTGCTGTCATCAGCAAAACGCAATGTTTTTATTTCTTCCCCCTGAACTTTAATCCCTATTCCAAATTTTTCCTTGCTTTCCTTCACCGCCTGCTCGATGTACAAATTGAATAACATCGGAGAAAGGCTACAACCCTGTCTTACTCCCTTCCCAACTGATGCTTCCCTTTCATGCCCTTCGAGTCTAATAACTGCGGTCTGGCTTTTGTACAAGTTGTAAATAACTCTCCTTTCCCTGTATTTTACCCATGCTGACTTTAGAATTTGAAAGAGTGTATTCCAGTCAACATTGTCAAACGCTTTCTCCAAGTCTACAAAAGCTAAAAATGTAGGTTTGCCTTTCCTAAATCTATATTCTAAGATAAGACGTAAGGTAAGCATTGCCTCCCGGGTTCCTACGTTCCTCCTGAATCCAAACTGATCTTCCCCGAGGTCAGCTTCTACCAGCTTTTCCATTCTCCTGTAGATAATTCGTGTTAAAATTTTGCAACCATGACTTATCAAACTGATGTTTCTGTAATTTTCACACCTGTCTGCGCCTGATTTCTTTGCAATGGGGATTATTACATTTTTCTTAAAGTCTGAGGTTATTTTGCCTGTCTCATACATCCTACACACCAGTTCAAATAGTCTTGTCATGGCTGGCTCTCCCAGAGACTTTAGTAGCTCTGAGGGTATGTCATCTACTCCTGTGGCCTTGTTCCGACCTAGGTCTTTCAAGGCTCTGTCAAATTCATCTCTCAGTATAGTATCTCCCATTTCATCTTCATCTACTTCCTCTTCCCTTCCTACCACATTGTCTGTAAGTTCATTTCCTTTGTAGAGCTGCTCTATGTACTCTTTCCACCTTTCAGCTTTCCCTTCTTTGCTGAGAACTGGTTTCCCATCTAAGTTCTTGATATTCGTAGAGTTGCTTTTTTTGCCCCCAAATGTCTCTTTTATTTTCCTGTAGGCGGTATCTACTTTTCCCCTTGCTATACATTCTTCTACAGATTTGCATTTGGCTTCTACCCACTCCTGCTTAGCCATTTTGCACTTCCTGTCAATCTCATTTTTAGTCGTCTGTACTCCATTTTGCCTGTTTCATTTACTGCATTTTTATATTTTCTCCTTTCATCAATTAACTGTAGTATTTCCTGTGATATCCATGGATTTTTTGTAAGTCTTGCCTTTCTACCTATTTTGTCCTCCGCTGCCTTCACTATTTCATCTCTCAATGCTACCCATTCCTTTTCTACTGTTTTATTTCCCCCTGTTTCTGTCAATTGTTGCCTAAATCTCCCTCTGAAATTCTCCAGAACTTCCCTTTCCTTCAATTTATCTAGGTCCCATCTCCTTATTTTTCTACCTTTCTGCAGTTTTTTCAGTTTCAGCCTACAGTTCATGACTAACAAATTATGGTCAGAGTCTATATCTGCCCCTGGGTACGTCTTGCAGTTTATAACCTGGTTCCGGTACCTATGTCTTACCATTATAAAATCTATCTGATACCTTCCGGTGTCTCCTGGTCTCTTCCTCGTATACAACCTTCTTTTGTGATTCTTAAACCACGTGTTTGTTACGATTAAATCATGTTCCGTGCAGAATTCTACCAGGCGACCACCTCGTTCATTCCTTCTGCCCAGTCCATATTCACCTACTATTTCTCCTTCTCTTCCTTTTCCTACTACCGAATTCCAGTCTCCCATCGCAGTTGAGTTTTCATCTCCCTTAACTGTCTGAATAATTTCCTTTAGTTCCTCATATATTTCTTCGATCTCCTCATCATAGGCAGAGCTAGTTGGCATATAAACCTGTACTACTGTTGTCGGTGTTGGCTTCGTATCTATCTTGACAATGATAATGCGATCACTGTGCTGCTCATTGTAGTTTACCCGCATTCCTATTTTCTTATTCATTACCGGTCCTACTCCTGTGATACCCCCAACTGATTTTGTATTTATAATCCTGTACTCACCTGACCAGAAATCCTGTTCATCCTGCCACCGAACTTCACTAATCCCCACTATATCTAACTTCAACCTATCCATTTCCCTTTTTAAATTTTCTAATTTTCCTACCCGATTAAGGGATCTAACATTCCACGCTCCGATCCGTAGAATGCCAGTATTGTCTTTCCTGATGACAACGTCCTCCTGAGTAGTCCCCGCCCGGAGATCCGAATGGGGGACTATTTTACCTCCGGAATATTTTACCCGAGAGGATGCCATCATCATATTTCCATGTCCTCGGGAAAAGTAACGGCTGTAGTTTCCCGTTGCTTTCAGCCGTTCGCAGTAACTGTGTGGCAAAGCCACATTAGCTGATGTTGCAAGGCCAGCTCAGTCAATCATCCAGACTGTTGCCCCTATAACTACTGAAAAGGCTGCTGCCCCTCTTCAGGAACCACACGTTTGTCTGGCCTCTCCACAGATACCCCTCCGCTGTGGTTGCACCTACGGTACGGCTATCTGCTTCGTTGAGGCACGCAAGCCACCCCACCTCGGCAATGTCTGTGGTTCATGGACAAATATATCATACTAGAACTGACACGTGATTACATTTTCACGCAGTTTGGGTGAATAGATCCTGAGAAATCAATACCCAGAATAACCACCTCTGGTCGTAATAACGTCCTTGAAACGCCTGGGCATTGAGTCAAACAGAGCTTGGATGGCGTGTACAGGTACAGATGCCCATGCAGCTTCAACACAATACCATAGTTCATCAAGATTTGTGACTGGTATATTGCTCGGCCACCATTGACCAGACGTTTTCAATTTGTGAAAGATCTGGAGAATTGCTGGCCAGGACAGCAGTCGAACATTTTCTGTATCTAGAAAGGCCCGTACATGACCTGCAACATACGGTCGTGCATTATCCTGCTGGAATGTAGGGTTTTGCAGGAATCCAATGAAGGGTAGAGCCACGGGTCGTAACACATCTGAAATGTAACGGCCACTGTTCAATGTTCCGTCAATGCGAACAAGAGGTGACCGAGGCGTCTAACCAATGGCACCCCATACCACCACGCTGGGTGATACGCCAGAATGGCGATGACGAATACAAGGTTCCAATGTGCGTTCACCGCGATGTCGCCAAACACAGATGCGACCATCATGATGCTGTAAACGGAACTTGGATTCATCCGAAAAAATGACGTTTTGCCATTCGTGCACCATGTTCGTCGTTGCGTACACCATCGCAATCGCTGCTGTCTGTGATGCAGTGTCAAGGGTAACCACAGCCTTGGTCTAGGAGCTGATAGTCCGTGCTGCTGCAAACGTCGTCGAACTCTTCGTGAGATGGTTGTTGTCTTTCAAACGTCCCCATCATTTGACTCAGGGATCGAGACGTGGCTGTACGATCCATTACAGCTATGCGGATTAGATGCTTGTTATCTTGACTGCTAGTGATACGAGGCCGTTGGTATCCAGCACCGATTAGATATTCTGCAAACAGTCATTGGATTGCGACCAACGCGAGCAGCAATGTCGCGATACGATAAACCGCAATCGCGATAGGCTAGAATCCGACCTTTATGAAAGTCGGAAACGTGATGGTACGCATTTCTTCTCCTTACACGAGGAATCACAACAACGTTTCACCAGCAACGCCGATCAACTGCTGTTTGTGTATGAGAAATCGTTGTAGGTGTCGCCACCGGTGCCAACCTTATGTAAATGCTCTGTAAAGCTAATCATTTGCATATCACAAAATCTTCTTCCTGTAGGTTAAATTTCACGTCTGTAGCACGTCATCTTCGTGGTGTAGCAATCATAATCTAATTGGAAATATCAACATATCCTCCACCGTAAGTCATTAATTTCAAGCAGTTTGATATGCTCCTGCTGTCCTTATGTTTGTGAAACTATTTAATGAATGTATATCAATTTGTAATTGAGAAATATTGTGTAATTTGAGGGTGAAGCTTATGAAGTCTTTCTTATTTATTTATTTATTTTACACATTATTTCTACCGCTGATAAATAGTCACAAGCTCAATATATGTTTATAACTTTTCATTTTAGCACTCTCAAAATGTTAAATAAGTGTTTTAGTGGTCAAAATTAAGTCAAAATAAATGCTTAATGATTATAAATCTGCAACAAATGTTCAAATGTTTGTAAGTCTTATGGGACTTAACTATGGGGTCATCAATCCCTAAACTTACAAACTACTTATGAACTACTTACGAACTAGGACGGCACAAATATCCATGCCCGAGGAGGAATACGAACCCCCGACCGTAGTGGCCGTGCAGACCGTGACTGAAGCGCCTCAGTCCCCTCGGCCACCGCGGCCGGCAAATCTGCAACATTTGGAGGAGACAGCGATCTGTCTATTCGAGTAAGGCTTAGGCAGAAAACTGCCATGGTCAAGTAAAATATATCGACAGTTCGCGAGGAGAACTCCTTGCAACTCGAAGAACACTTCGTCTCGTCTTGGTCGTCTTGGAAGACCTGCTAGGGTAGCTCAAGTGATTTCTTTGCGACAATGTCAGAATCTGAGCGGGAAACGGCTGCTTTGCATGGACTTTAACTTTGGCAACGACTAATGACTGCCGGTTTAAGAAGGTTTACTGATCGTATTCTGAATTGTAACTGAACAGTGTATGTTGTACATCACATTTTACTATTGTTGATATGTTATTTGTTTGACTAAGATTTTATCAACTTTGAGCTGACGAGTATTTCGTGTTGTGTGATCACGAAATGGACTTTGAGCATCGTCAATGATTAATTAGTTCCGGATATTGCTGCCATTCTCATAACGCAGTAAATGCATCTGTTCTGCATATTTTAAAAAGTTTATCCTTTTCTTCATCTTGTTACGAATGGGCCTGTGAGCCTATTTTGGACCACTATTTTTAAACTGTTGGGATCTGACCTGTGCTGTCGCATCCTCTGACGTTGTAAGTCCTCCTTTTCTTCTGTCCAGAGGATTCCCTCCGTTAGGGGCATTTCTGAAATCCTCCAACATCCTCCAGGGCGCGTCCCACAGATTTTTTGTTTTGTTTTGTTTTAAGAAAATTATTTATTCTTTATTGATACAATAACCCATTGCCTATAACTAAATGGGTCCTATTTGATACAATTCTATTCTTTTTTATTGGTTTACTTTATTATTCATTAATTACTGACTTAATCTAATGTGGTTTGTTTTATGTTATTTTCCCTATACTTTGCCTGTTTTGTTGATGTTGAGGTTCTGTGTGTCGGGGATGCTCTGCCGTGTTGTGCCCACTTCGTTGTTGTTGTTGTTGTTGTGTGTGTGTTGTTTGTTTTGTGCGTGTCCTCCCCCTCCTGCCCCCCCCCCCCCCCAATCAGCAGTGTTTACAGGTGTGCCAGAAGATAAAAACCTACTATTGTGGCCGGTATTCGCCGAACTAAATCCGACGAACATGCCCCTGGCAGTGGACAGGCACTTTACATTGCAATGCCTTGTGTGTGTGTCCTGTGTGTGTTCCTACTCTAACTTAATTCTAACTTAAAACTATCGTCGCATCCAGTCTGTTGCGTCCAGTCCTCCTGATGGTGCGGCCGATTCTGGCCATTGCTGGCGGCCATTCCACATCCCGGCGGCAAGGCTTTGGTGCATCTGTCTCATCCTGGAGAAGTCTAGACTTGATCTGACGAAGTCAGATGACATTTGTCATTTCATTAAGGATGTTGAATTTGTCTTCGGATCTTAGTAATTGTATAATGTCTGTAGGTGCCAGTTGTGGTCTGTGTTCCGATACCAGGCTGTTGTATGTGGGGCACTCAAACACGACGTGTTCTGGTGTGCCTGCAGAGGAGTCGCCCATTTTCCCAAATCGACATGGCCAGTGAGGAATTGTATAAGTCCCCAGGTTGGATAAAAGTACGTCATATGCAGCCTCTCCCCGACATCTGACAGGGAACGGTGAGTTCTTCCCCCGTCTCCTCCCAATCCCAGAGTTCTTGCCACATCTGATGTTCTCTTTGCCTTACTACTGCTTTCCCTTCTGCCTGTGTTCCCAAGATTTCTGCCACCTTCTGCATGTTTCCTTTTTTGATCCAGTACCCAGCAGCCAGCCCTCCTATTCTAATATCAATGGGACGGAGTCCCATCAATACCAGCAGAGAGGTGCCTTGGGAGGTACGGTACGCTACAATGGAGAGCAGCAGAATACTTCTTTGTACCCTTCTCAATGCCATGGCGGGCGCCACCCTGGTGAGCCTGTGAGCCCAGCTGCCGGATCCGTAACCCATTATCGTCGTCAGTATGCTGTTATGCTAGAGTTTGATAAAGTTGGGCGGGAGAT
Organism: Locusta migratoria; assembly: GCA_026315105.1. Taxonomy (NCBI): domain Eukaryota; kingdom Metazoa; phylum Arthropoda; class Insecta; order Orthoptera; family Acrididae; genus Locusta; species Locusta migratoria. The sequence continues at coordinate 207,232,507 of CM048744.1, read as the reverse complement.
GAAATATCCGATGCTCAATCCCAGCAAGACTATTCAAGGCTACCACTGCCCGATCAGACCCCGCGTCAATATGAGTAGCGAAATTCCAACGCTTATCTGGATTCACTCCTACGAATGACGTATTATTGATCCTTACCGTGAGGTTCCTGATCAAACTCCCCTTGAGGAGTAGGTATGTCGACTTTGTTGGTGTTATTGCCAATTTTGTTCTTAGACAGCATGTGGTGAGGATGGTGACTGCCCTGGAGATTCGCGGTTCGAGGTCCTCACGGCTCTTGCTGCCAACCATCAAGAGGAGGTCGTCAGCGTGTGCTATTACCTCTAGCACATCAGGACTGTTTTGCATTTCGTGGAGCGAAGGCGCCATATTTATGTCCGAAAAGAGCGGCCCCAGAACAGAACCCTGGGGACACCCCTTGGTGATCTCCTTAGACATGACTCCGCTAGGCGATCGAGTGTCACAGATTGTCTGTTCTGGAGATAAGTGATTCCCAATTCTTTAATATCCTTCTCGGTTTTTGTTAGCCCAGTTGTACGAACCTTCTTGTTTCACCAGATGTTGGCCAGGTGGTTGGTTAATCTGTTTGGAGACAATCTTACAACATGGCTATAGAAAGTTAGCTTTTTTCCTTGCACAAACCGAGAACTTCAGGATATTATTGCTGTCTCGATACGTACATACACTTCCGAGTTATGTATAAATTTCATCTGATATTTACTACTTTTGTTTGTGTAGGACCGCTTCCTTTATATCATGCGCATGAATAAACATTATTAAACTATCTAGCGTTCCTTGTATAATTTGAAAACATTAGAACAGCATCTCTTTTATTAATTAATCATTTCTCTTTGTTTTATATTTCGCAATTGTATCTCAACCGTTATTCAATGCATAGAGCATACGCGACTGCTACGATGGGTAGCAGATCACACCTTGGAGATGGGCAGCATGACATTTTCCGAAAAGTTTCGATATCTCAACGCCTCCACCCGCCTGGTGTTCCGAGAAAAGTTCGTCAACGCATAGACTGTTTGTATGATCAGAGGTACACGTTACTATTTGCAACGAAAGTAGTTTCTGGTCATGAAAGCAGGCGTGTACGGTTCGCCCCTGAGCCTATGTCGAGCAATATTTCTTTAACGGGGCCGAACATAACTCAATACATTTAATATTCGATTGGTAAATTTGAATGGTAAAGTAGCAAGTAACCTATCTCAAATTCTTTCATTATCTTCATTTTACTGCACCCGTAGAGTGACTGCCATAAAAAACTCCAAATGGACTTTTTCAGAAATTTATTACTCAAGTTTAAGCTTTGGAAAACCTTTCCTTGCCAGGACCAGTAGACAAAAGTGTGGGGAATCCCTTCCAGAAATATTAAGCCACTTTGTGTAGTTCCCACTGAATTACGTAGCTGGAAATAAAAACTACTACTACGGCTTAGAGTTCTCCAATTCACTCAATAATTGAAACAGAAAATGTAATATGTATGAAGTGGTTATCTTTATAGTTCAATACCTCAAGCGCTACTCAAATGTTTGTTATGATTTTGGGAGTTAACTGCGGGGTCATCAGTCCCTAAACTTAGAAACTACGTTTGAACTAACACTAAAGACAGCACATACATCCATGCCCGAAGGGGGGGGAGGGGGGAGGGATTCGAACCCCCGAATGCGCCTCAATGCACTTGGCCACTCCGCGAAGCGCTACTAATGTAACAGGTGATGATCCTTGCTGAACACATTAGTGCGTATTGTATCCATCACAGGCGGCATTGCAGGCACTGAATCAGACATCTGTTCCATCACACAGACCGCGAATGCATTACGCTATGGCTGCTTGACCTGTCCACAAAATCCTGCAAAAGTCAGGGCTAGCGCGCACGGAAACTGTTTGTCACCGTGACAAAAATGTTTTTGTCACTGTCACGTCACGCAATCAAAGCGCAATGCGCTTACGACACATGACAATCACTGAACATGTTTGCAAATAGAGACGTCATTTGTCAGTATGAACATGGAAAAAACGGTCCCTTTTTGTGAACTCATGACTTAAAATTTCGTAAAAAAACAATGTTCATCCTCTTCTAACAAAACTTTCCTCTTATTAGTCTGTCATTGCCATTTCTCACAGACCTTTACAACATGTAACCAGTTTATTTTCAATATTTTCAAATGAGTGTTGAAAGTTATCTGTAACAGCTGAATATTTTCATTGAATTGATGGTGTTGAGATGTTCATTTCCGCGTACTATATATACGAACAGATTGTTTATTCCAGTATTATTTATTTCAGAGGTGCATTTCGTGGGTTTCCGATTATTTTTATTACTAATTTATCACCAACAGCTTCACAATAAAAATTTTAATTGTATGCTGTTTGCTGTGGTAAATTAATTTTATCCAACAACATTTTCATGACTCGTCTTCTTGCCTGTGCGATCCTGCAGAGCTTTCCACGTGGAATTAGTTTTATTGGATAGTTAAATAATATGGCAATTGTCTTTATTTGTGCTCTTTTTAAGAAATGTCTCAAAACTAACTTGTTTTTTCTTTAATACGTTGGAAACTCCAGAAAGCTGTTTATTTTAGCAAACAGAAACATATCCGTTTCGTTTTGAATCATAACATAATGACTGTGTATGCGTTTCGACTTATTGGATGAGTCTTTCCTGTACGTTACATTCTTTTTGGAAACGATTTTTTTTTTTAATTTACATCGTTTGATATACTTTTGTGCAAGATTCTTCACTGATTAGCTACTGGATGTGTTCAATATTGTTCTGATTATTTCCACATTGTAGAAATGAAATTTACTAGAATGGTTTATAATGTGAAAATTTTAAATGTTTATCTCCGTCAACAGTTGCAATATAATTTTTTTAAAACATGTTTCGATCACTTGGAACATCTTCAGATCTAAAAAACAAAAGTAAAAGTTTTATAAATTTTATGTCTGGATATATTCAAGAACCACACTTTTAGGAAAACATTTATATAACAAACAATTGTGCGGTATTAGACTCTAGCTTATTAGGGCTCAAGCCATCCCCTCCACCCCTCCCCCACCCCACCTACTCTTTCGCTCCCCTCCACCACCTGCAACCAAATTATAAGTGCCTACATCAAACTGTAAAAGTCAGTACCAGTTAGTACTCAGATAGACGAGTTGCGGACGCAACTATAAGGTAAAGAAAAATCTCTCCATTTATGTATAAAGTATCTATTGTTCAATTAAACCTTAGTAAGTTTACCAAATTGTACATTTCTATTTCACTTTTGTTTTTTAGATCTGAAGATGATCCAAGTGATCGAAACATGTTATTAAACAATTATATTGCAACTTTTGACGGAAATAAACACTTTAAAAATAACACAGTGCAGTTTCTGACACTTTCCAGTCGATCATATCGACTATAATAAGAATGTGAAAATTGGTATTCAATAATTGTTCAACTAATTGTAGCAGTACCACTATCAAATAATTCTTTGTAGACTGTATTCTTATCCTAAGAAATTAATGTCATGTTTGTGAGTGCCTGTGTTGACAGTCGCCAAGAAAATGCGGAGTGAAGAACGCAAGGAGAGTGACAATTTTGTCACCCGTGCGTAGTGACAGTTTCGTAACGGGCTTGTTTACGGGTCGGCGAACAAAAAGGTGACTGCTTTGTCACGTCATAGCGTGCGCGCATCTCCGTATGTATCCATAGACTTGACAAGAGTGACAAAACAGTCATGGTGACGAAAGTCACACGTGGGCGCTAGCCCATATTGGTTGACGGGCTGAACGTGTCAGTTGTGATCACATCTATCCGCGTGATCGACTGGAGGCAAGTTCGGAGATCGTGTTAGCCAGAGAAGTTGTTCACGTGTTCCTGAGGACTATGAGTTTCACGCTGAGTTTGTGGACTAGCGTTACACTGCTGTAACCACAGATCACCTTCCTGTTGCAATAATGACAAAATATATGGTGTTATATCAATCATCACGTGCCGATTGCTGGTCAACGTTCCGTCCACAAACATTATACCTGAGCGATAGTTGTAGATTGTCACCACAGACCATAAGGCTTGGATTGGGGCCACTGCATCTTGGACAAACGCTCCTGAAGTCCGTCGTTGGGGCAAATGACTTTCACTGACGTGCAGATAGGATCTTTCATCGCTTAGGACCACGGCCCGCTATTCAAGACTCACTGGCTGACAAATAGGGGGGGGGGGGGGTGAGTGGACCGCACCGGGCCTCTCGTCTTGGGAGGCCTCAAAATACCTCGAAAACAATTTTTTTATTATTTTTTTAGACCTATGTCTATCGTCCTGGGTAGCCTCCAAATCTCAAAAGTTACTGTTTTATAGTAATACATGTATTTCCGAGTGGATGGGGGTCCTCAGTTTTTGTTTTGTCACCGCCCTGGGTCTCCGACAGCCATAGTCCGCCACTGCCATCATGGTACCAATAGAACCTCGCACGTCCATGTTCTGGCGTCAGTGGAACACTGTTCCTCTTGACCCATCGTATTTAAGAAATCCTCTTATTTGTGCTGTTGTTTCTGTACGATCAACCATTGATGTCCATAGAATGCGACGAACTTGAGTCACTTTTTGTTACAGTCATTGTTTATTACGTTAAATCTCCAGAACAGTGTTTGCAAGTTGTTGTTACCTCCATAGTGATTGTGTTCTGATGGTAAATTGTATTTCTGGTTAAGTTTTGCTGAAACCGGTCAATAAATATTATGAGGAGATCTAAAACATTATAACATTCCTACGTGATCTGGCAGTATTTCGCAAAATTTCATTCTTTATGACGGCATACTTCCTTACATATCAGACACAGATGTTTCTCACACAGCCATTGTTTTCTGATAATAAGGAATGGATGAACCACGTTTGAAATCGGTGAAGTATTTTGGAGGTGATATGGAACACACACACTAAAAATATACAAATCTTTGTAAACCTATGCTATGGTCATCAGTCCTTAGACTGACAAACAACATAAACTAACTTCATTTAACGCAAGGACAACACACACATCCAAATGCCACTTACGTCTCGAACCGCGGTCACACACACACACACACACACACACACAGGGTGAAGGGAAATTCGCGCACTCGGGCTTTGCAGCGCGATTCCTCATATGCCAGCAATAAAAATTATCTTTTACAAACTCTCGTCCTTCGCATTTTCCGATAGTAAATGGACGTCGAACACTGAGTTGGGGGTATGTTCCATACGTCAGTGGATTTCAGAAATACTCAATTCCACCAACAAACATCTAGGAGATGTAGAAGGCGACTTGAGGAACAAATTGTGCATAGAAAACCAAACTAAGTTCTGCAATGCTATTCAACGGTGCTACAGACCGTCGAGGTTGTTGTAGGGGATGTCTAGTGGCAGGCACTGTTGCCTGTAACTTGGACTCTCCGTATCGTTGATGCATGGTGTTTCCTGGCATGGGTTTCTATACTCATTTGGTTCCTCAAGACGTCTTCGACATCCACTAGCAGTTTTTGATGTAATTGAATTATTATGAATCACACATTCGATGGAACACACACTCATCGCCGACGTCCATTTACTGCCGGAAACATGCGCAGTGAAAAATTTTGTGACGGACATTTTTTTGTTGTTGCTGGCATGTGAGGAATCGTGCTGCGAAGCCCGAGTACTCGAATTTTTTCTTAACGACGTATAAACTTTTACACTATACAAGGTGCGTCTGAAAAGTTTGGTGAATGATCTAAGGAAATACAAGAAACAAGAGTTAGAAATAAAATACCTTTACTGGCCCTACGAGTAATCGCCATTGACTACAATTGTAATGAGACGAACATTGACGATCTCCACTTCCCTATATCAGCCCCGTATTGTAAAAAATAAAGGAAAATCTGTTTACACTTAAATATCATGAAATTGTGTATGTTTACTTTCTGTATAAATATTGTAATGTGATTCTTAAAATGTTTTTGTTTGTTTTCTGTATGTTTCATGTACGATCGATCCGCCGCAATGAACAAGGGCAGCGTCGTCGTCGCCGCAGCCAACATTACAGCAGACGGCCACTATTACAAATTAACCGACGGCTACGGGGCTACGAATCAGGATGCGCCTTCTCTATTGCCGCGCGTCGATCGTTTTCAAAGAAAGAAGATTATATTGATTACATTGATAGAGTGGTTCATGATCTGTCGTACTGAATAGACGTTTCTTAAAAGCAGTACTGATTTGGACTTTTAGTATTTCAGACGACAATAAATTTATATTGAATTGAAAGGTATTTCAAGGGTGTTACAAAGATTTATTTGATGTGTGATCTACATTACTGGAAGAGTAATTTGATTTATAGAGAAAAGATTTAATATAATTGACTTATATTCGACTGTGACAAGAACCTATATTGGCTGTGAATGTGTGAGTTTAGCAGGCTGTGAATTTTAATGTTTGAGCTGAAACTATCATCAGCGAATCGTAGGGACTGCGTTAGACTTTGAGTTACATTTCAGTAACTGTTACAGAACAACTCTCCTGCCCCTGCTCGTACACGAAACTGATATTTTGTTCAAGAACTATTTAAAAGTTTATAGTCTTTTCTGATTCTTGCTGTGGTACTGGAACTTCGGAACGAAGTTAATAAATAATTTCACGGTTGACTTTCAACAGTTGGTGTTCCTAAGAAGCAATAAACTACAAGTTAACTACTACCTAGCAACTATATGAAACTTAACGAAAGTGAATTATATTTCAGAAATAATATTCATATATGGACTTTACCATTCCAGTATGGAATTGAATTACAGATTTACCCCGTCCTACCGCACAAAAGACTTTTGACATCGTTGGTACAGCTATGGAAACCGCCAGCAAACACTCCTTATGGAATCGCTCTAAGCCATGACGGCTCACGTTGCGAAGCGTAAGCCTGTCTGTGTTCATTTTCGTCTCTATCATTGTCAAAGACAGCCACTAATCATCCAGAAACATTTATAGCATTCACTCGGTCTGTGACTGTGGTTGCTCACTGCTTCAGCTCCGTACACTTGCACTTGCACCGTTTTGTCTAAGACAAAACTTTATGTTACCGCGTTGCTCCATTTTTATAAGGTGTACTAGCGAACTCGTCAATGGTTCAGAATTTCAGATATGCACGGGTATTGAATGCACATCATAATCCTCTTATTTTCCCCCCTCTCAAAACTAGAGAACCTAGCTGAAGAGCGCGACGCTGCTCGCCGTTGCAGGTTCGAGTCCTCCTTTGGGCATGGTTGTTGTACTTAGCATAAGTTTACGTAATTTGTAAGCCTAGGGACTGTAGGGACTGATGACCAGAGTAGCAAAGTCCCATAGGTTTACAAACATTTTCTGAATCTCTCTATCCCTCTCCTTCTCTTCTTACTGTTTGCCCATCTCTTCCTTCCTCCTCTCTCCATCCTTCTCTTCCGCTCTTTGATCAACCTCGACCTTGTCTCCTCCTTCTCCTCCACCCACCTCTCTTGCTTTCCTTCTGATATAAACGATGGGGCAGTAACATTTTCTATATTATTAATTTACCAAATCTTCTCATCCCTCCTTCTCTATGTTCACCAACTCGTCCCCTCTTTCTCCTCCTTACCCTTTCCCTGTATAACTCCTCTCCGTACTTCCTCCTCTGCGCTGTCTGTGTAAAATTGCATATACCTACCAACGTTCATGGAGTGTGAACAAATGGTGACAAATGCTACTGCATGTTACCTTCCGGGGCTCACAAACGGTATGTCTGCTTCAAAACATACATACATATGAGCAGTAACACGGTAATAAAATAATATGGTCAATCAAATGGCGACGACGTATACTGCATTATTGCATGGCACCTTCCACATCATAAACAATGGAAAAAAAAGTTAAAGTGCCCAATTTCATGGTCAAATCAAATCTGTCGTTATAATTGTCAGCTGTGTTGGTACATACAAACATATACAAACAATATTCATTGGTACTTTTGTACAACTTTCCGACATTGCTTTGTAATAGTGCGGAACGATTTGTTGCTAACTGTAGTGTTGACTTCATTCAATAACACAACGAAAAATGATGTTTTTATAAATTTCCCTATTTTCAGGTGGAATATTAAAAAGAAAATTCATACAAATCTAGTCCTAAGAATTACGATACGTCAGAAAAAAAGTAATTAAATAAACAGGAAAATGTCAGTCAAATCTGTTGATGAATTCGAAAGGAAATTGTGATGTACGCGGCAATTGATTATTATTTATATAAATATAGAAATTATATGTGGAAATATATACATAAATCTACTGATTCGATGTACGTGCGAGGTAAAGGCCACATTGTGCAAATGACGATCATACCTGGAGTACTAATACAGTCTTGGAGAATCTTGACAATACCACTGCGATTTGAAAGAGGAACATGAAGATGAACTGAGGCGGGATAAGAGTTTTTGTTGGGGAGCGAGATGAGCAGTAGTGGTCCGTGTAGCTATCATCATTTATTTACATACTCGACAATCCGCCGCAAGGTACGTTGTGTGTGTGTGTGGGGGGGGGGGGGGGTACTACTAGTAATTTTCTTTTCTGACTCCTCCCCAAATGAGACGAATGCCTGTGTGCCTCTATACGAGCCCGAATTTCCCTCGTCTTATCTTTGAGATCCTTACGCGGAAAGTAAGGTGGTGACAGGAGAATCATTTTGTATTCAGCTTCAAATTTCGGCTCTCCAAACATCCTATGCAGTGTTTCTCTAAGACAATGTAGCCATATCTCCAGCGATTTCTATTTGTGTTCCAGAAGTATGCCTGTGACACTGGCGCATTGATCGAACTTCTGTCTTTATATGCTCGTTCCAATTCACCGTTCTGCACCGTTGCGCCCAGATATATAACCGACGCGACCATGTACGCCAGCACACTACTAACGTTGTAAACAAACAATATGGGATTGTTTCTCCTACTACTCATCTGAATCGTTTTACATTTTTCTGCGTTTAAAGTTAGGTTACACTCCTCGCTCCAACTACAAATTTTGTGTACACCATCTACTAGAGTCATTCAATGCAACACCTTTCCTTTCACCACAGCAAACTGCCACAGATTGATCAGACTGCCTGAGTGGTGTAATGGATAGCGCAAATATGTAGCAATCAGGTGACCTGGTTCGAATCTCAGATTTGGTACAAATTATAATTCGATGCTTCATCCTACATTCATTGTCATAGATCCTATAAGGGATACATAATATTGAAAGACGTAGCACTGCTTGTCGGGAGACAGGTGTCGTCACTTTCATTTTTCTTCTTCTTAACTGCCCTTGGGTCTTGGAGACCATACGCGTTCTCTACATTCCTCTGTGAGTCCTTTCAGTCCCTTGATTTTGCAGTCTATTCTCTTTTTCTCAAGCATCATCCTCGATGTCATCCACCTAGTACGTGGCCTACCTCTCTTTCTTCATGCATTCAGAGAATGCTACTTTACGTAGTCGTTCCTTCCCCATTCTAATTAGATATCCAGCCCACATCGGTCTTCTTCTCTTCATCCTTATACTAATATCAAACTTTTGACATACCTCTTTCAGTTCCTGCTTTTTTTTAGTATCCTTCACGCCCCTGTATCTGGGTCTCTCTTGAGACAAAAAATTTTCGGTAATATTTTCTTTTCAAAATCTAATTTTTCGTTCAGCTGTTTTTCTAAATATAAAGGTTTCTGACCCCTATAGAGCTACTGGCAGAATTTGGTATAGTCTAAGTTTGAAGCTTCTCCAAACAGCTCTACTATTTAACACACCGCATAAGCCAAAATAAGCTATGTTCGCTGCTGTTAGCCTCCCTTGAATTTCAATTTCCATTTTATTCTGTTCACTGATGATGCTTCCCAAATATCAGAAGGTGTCTACTGTTTTAAAAGTGAGATTATTTACTGTCAGTGAACTGCCATCATTAGGTGCCTTGTAACTTCCTGACTGATAAATTCTGTGCCGGAACCGGAACTCGAACCTTGCCTTTCGCGGGCAAGCGCTCTACCACTGAGCTATCCCGACACGACTCACGGTGCCGCCCCACAACTTCAATTCTGCCTGCACCTTGCCTCCTTGTTAACAACCATGTACTCTGTTTTCTTCTTATTGATATCTAATCATGATTTCTTAGAATTATTTCTGTAGGAGCTTGTAATGCGTTGCAATTCTTCTTTATTGTCACTCATTGGGAGAATATCGTCCGCATTGGCAAGTCGATGTATTTTATTACGACCCATCCTTAATCGTACCGGGTTCAGTTCTTTGTGTTCCGTATCTTATTAACCCCCCCCCCCCCCACTTTCCCCTGAAACCGCAAAAATCGCCGAATATACTTAAACAAAGTAAGGAAACATAAAATAACTTTAACGGTGTGCTACCCCGTACATGTTATCATAGACAAAGAAATCACTTATTTAGGTTTGTATTTTTCGAGGTGATAATGAAGACTTACAGGTTAAACCTTGCATTCCGATCGTGTCTGATAACGTAGATTCACACTTCCTAAAGTGATGATGTGATTAGATGCATTCCTTGCCATAAAAAGAGTCACTAGCGTATTCCCGTCCTTTGTTTAGGTGGTGAGATTGTCCTTATACATCTTACGCCCTAGTCACAATATTGAGAATGACCACCGTGCTAAGGTACAATGCAATGCTGCTTATAGTGACGTGCTAAGCGTTTGTCTGCCATCGATATCGGACGAGACAATTAGCCCTTCGCAGGAGGGTGCAATTTTTGCGGTCTTCGGCTCCATTGTGCGGAGAACGGAGAGTGCTCCTCCTCTGCGGTTTTCCGTGGCTTTTATTTTCTCCCTTTCTTTTTTGCCCGCTATGGAAGCGGTCGGCGAGTCGTTAACTGCAGGGGCGGCCTGCGCGGTGGTCGTGGGTCGTGTTAATCCGGGCTGCCGATGCTAACGACCGCTGCGGATCGAGGTCAGTGTTCCGCGCGTGCTCGAGAGTGTGTGCTGTGTGCGTAGTCCCCCCCCCCCCCCCGCCCACCCACTTTTTCCACTGTGCGTTCCCTGGAGGCGGGGCTCTCCTTTATTCCGCAAGGAGATACGACTTTAATTATAAAGAGCTCACCGACCCCCTCTCCCCTCACCACTCCAGTTACACACCGTCATTAGTCTCCCAGAATACTGCGCGAAATGATGACGTAATTAGAAGGAGAACGCTCGACCGGTTCTATCGTGTGTTCCGCAAAGCATTAGGAGGGAAATGAAGTCCGTTTTTGTCGAATTCTAAACGTCGCTTTGCGTGCGGCAAGCTTACTAATAGCTTTTGCTGCTAATGTTCGACTTCTTGTGGTTTACCTCACGATTCATCATACGTCGATGAAACTTTCCTGCACTGTTCAGTCCTTTGTTAAATACACGTGTACCGTTCTTCTATCATAAATTCAATTACAAATTTTACAGAAGCTTCCTCACATAAGCCACATATGAGAGTAAACTGTCTCTTTGACCATGTTCATGCACATGCAGGGTCGGCTTTATTAAATCGGGCTTTGGCGTGTTAATATTTACGGGATGGCCGGATGCTCATGTCATCCCATGCCCTGGGAGGAAATGTGTACTCCAAATTAAAGATTAAAACTTGTGATGCAGCCGGGAATCGAACCCGGACCTCCGTGCATACTAGGCACACGTCTTACCGCACCACTAACGATTAAGGAGCCTCGGAATATTCTAAGTACGACTTCCCTCCAAGTCACAAATTCAGCTTCTGTGTTCCATAGAAAATTGGTACTACTGCCAAGGCTCTCCATGCAGCGGAATAGCAATTGTCTGTGGAACTCAGAAGCTGAATTAAAGTATGTGACTTGGAGGGAAGTCGTACTTGGAATATTCCGAGGCGCCTTGATCGTTAGTACTGCGGTGGTGTAACGATAAGACTTCTGCCTAGTAAGCATGGAGGTCAGGGTGCGATTCCCGCTGTAACACAAATTTTAATTCATTGCTTCACCTTTATCTTTACTATCAATTAATACGAATAAATAATCCCAGAGACGGATTTACGTCTCAAATATGTCAAAGACATTATTGATAGATGTGAAGCATTGAATTAAAATTTGTGGTGCGGCCGGGAATCGAACCCGGACCTCCATGCTTACTAGGAAGACGTTTTAACCATTAGACTACCACACCACTAACGATTAAAGCGCCTTGGAATAGTCTATGTACGATTTCCCTCCACAACACAAACTTTAATTCAGCTTCTTTGTCTTGGACATATTCGAGACGAAAAACTGTCTCAGGGTTTCTGAATTCATATTTAAATTGTGTACCCCAAATGTCTGCGTGAAGTGTTATATGTGTGAAAGTGTTACGAAATGTTTTCGACTTCGTGCAACTGAGGGGTGTCTTGGGCACCAGTCCGGTATTCACGTAGGAGGATGTGGAAATACGCCTAAGAACCACATCCAGGCGGGCAGGCACTCCGACCCCCTTCATTAATCCACCGGGTGGATTCGAACCGGGACCGGTATGCCTTCTCGTCTCGGAAAGCGGCGCGTTAGACCACACAGCAAACCGAGCTATACGAGTAAAACAAAGGGTGTAAAGTTGTCCTACTTAGGGCCGGTTCGTCCATCTCTCGTTAATCTTCTCGTTTACTAGATTTCTTTAACGTTTAGTTAAATATGCTCGTTAACTGCATTGTGGTTGTCATTGCGAGATACACCTCTCGTTTGCTAACCTGGAGAAAACGAGAAGGTACGATATATTTCGACTATGTTGGCAATGGAAACGAATGAAAGAGCCGTCTGAATACACAGCTGTTCGCCAAAGGAGAAGAAAGCGACATTGTGGCAAATGAATTCAATTCCGCCCATGTAATATGTAGGACAGCAAAAGTGCTTAGGGCCTAGTACGATAAAATACTGCCAAGTGCGTTGCAATAACTTGCACATAGACGAAAGTGCACTGTTCCTGTAGATCGGAGGAATAAATCACATTTCAGGCCTTACACTAGGCGCAATAAGCATAAGTAAATACTGAATTAATAAGCCTGCAGACATAAAAATGTATTCTGTTTTCTGTTATGACAAATAACTTACAAAATACATAACTGTCTGCTGTACTCTTCACATGGTCGTGGAATTTTTCATGCAGCGTTTCCAAAGTGGCTTTTCGAACACGAAATCGCTTAATAAATTCTGCATCATCCCAGAATTCAAAAAGATATGGACGAACATAAACACGTCTAGGACGCCTTTTAGGGGCAATGACCTCTAGAGCGTCCAAAATATTGACATCATCGCCATTTTCATCGTATCGATTCTCACTTAACTGGTCGTTACCAGTAAGTTTGTATTTTGATATCGCAACTATAATTTTAAGGTTATGTTGCGTATCTGCAATATAACAAATTCTTCTAATCGCTACTGACGTGGATCAAAATGTTCAAATGTTTGTTAAGCTTATGGGACTTAACTACGGGGTCATCAGTCCCTAAACTTACAAACTACTTATCAAGTACCTTATACTAAGGACGGCACAAATATCCATGCCCGAGAGGGGATTCGAGCCCCCGACCGTAGTGGCCGTGCAGACCGTGACTGGAGCGCCTCAGTCTCCTCGGCCACCGCGGCCGGCCTGACGTGGATGGGGCGAGAAATATGACTATCTAATTTTCCAATAAAGCTGCTTTCCACACTATTTTCTCATTCATGCAGTGCTTCTGTTATTTTGTTCGATAAATCGGTCTTTATCACGTAAATATATTGCGGTATTTTAGCGCTTTGGAATCCTGTCATTTTCATACGGGTTCTTACTTAACCGGTGTAATATGCAGAATTTCACTCGTTAACGGCCAGTTTAAGGTCTTTTAACGTCAGCTTAACTCATAACGAAACATGGACAAACACAATTCTTCGCTAACAAGAAGTTAAAATCTTAACTGGAACAGAACGAGACAGTGACAAACCAGCCCTTAAATTGTGACACACACTTCCAGTTAAAATACTACGGTGAATCAGTAAATAAATCGCAAACTGAGGTAGACATGCCAATACTGCGCACTGTGTAGAATCTTGTGGGTATGCAGAAGGAACCAAATAAAGTTACAGCTCAAGATCGTCACTTATAGGATGCAAACGCTCCCACAAAATTTTCAAAGCTCCAGGCTTTTGGAGCCTTCTCGAACAATGAGACGGGCGTTTAAATTTACAGGTGGAGTCAGCTGAAAAGTAAAGCAATTTTCAGGTTTGTCTACTTCAGTTTGCGACTTATTCACTGACGCTCCCTCGTACTTAGTTTGTCATGTATGAACACCATACTCTACGACCGTTGTTTAACAAATGTAAACTGTGGCAATCTAAATATAAAGTTTAAGTACAACGTTTAACATACTGGTGCACCGCCAAATTGATATACAACCTCTGAAAATAAAGTTAGATGGTTAGACATGAATCATGAAACGTAGATGAACTTTGTATTACAGCTGTACCATTTTGAAATATATAACACCCATAATCATGAACCATCCTTTGGGATGGTGCTCAAAAGCAAAAAAGACACTTTTCGTTGGATCATGGGAATATCGTCAACTCTGTTTCCTTTCAAAGAGAGTTTGAGTCGGTGTAATAGGAAGAAGTCTTGAGGATTGAGCTCAAGCGAGTATGATGAATGTGAAAGTTGCACAACACCACTTTTTGCCAGGACGATATTGGCTGTGTGTGGGTGAGCGTTGCTCTGCAGATTAAACATTCACCGTACTCGCCGCATCTCAGTCCTCCAGACGTATTCCTGTTCCATCGACTCAGACTCGCTTTGAAAGGAAAGAGAGTCGACGATATTCATGACATCTAACAAAACGTGACGAGGCAATGGCCCCTTACTTAGTTTGCATTTACCGCGAATCTTTAATTCAGCGCAAAGTTCCTAGTGATTGGAGAGATGCTGGTGACTCCTGTTTATAAGAAAACAAAGAGTACTGACCCACATAATAATAGGCCAATGTCGTCGACATGTTTCCTGTAGAATTTTGGAGCATATTCGCAGTTCGAATATAATAAATTTCCTTGATAGGGAAAAGCTTCTTTCTATGAATCAGCACGGGCTTGGGAAAAAACATCGTTCATGTGAAACTCAACTTGCCTGTTTGTCACATGACATCTTGCGAGACATGAATGAAGGGCAACAGGCATATTGTTTGTTTCTCGAATTCAAAACGGCATTTGACGCGGTGGGAAACTGAAGACTGCTAACGAAGATACGAGCATATGGAATAGATTCACAGATTTGTGACTGACTGAAAAACTTCCTAAGTAACAGAACGCAGAACGTTGTTCTAGACGGTGAGCGTTCATCAGAGACGAGTGTATCAACAGGCGTGCTTCAAGGGAATGTGATAGGACCGCTATTATTTTATATCTATACAAATGATCTGATGGACAGAGAAACTTGTAATTTGTGGCTGTTTGCTGATGATGCTGTGGTGTATAGCAGGGTGTCGTTTTTAACTGACTGCAGTAGCGTACAGGATGACTTAGAAAAAATCCCTAGTTGGTGCGAAGAATGGCAGCTAGCTCTCAATGTGGAAAAATGTCAGGTGATGGGCAAGAGTAGGAAAACCAATCCCATAATGTTCGAATACAGCATTAGTAGTGAACTTCTTGATGCAGTCGCGCCGTTTAAATATCTTGGCGTAACATTGCAAAGCGATATGGAATGGAACGAACATGTAAGAGCAGTTGTGAGTAAGGCGGACAGCCGACTTCGGTTTATTGAGAGAATTTTGGGAAGATGTATTTCACCTGTAAAGGAGACCGCGTATAAAACGCTTGTACGACCACGTCTTGAGTATTGCTCAAGTGTTTGGGACCCGCAGCAGATCAGTTTAAAGGAACACACAGAAGCAGTTCAGAGGCGAGCAGCTAGGTTTGTTACTGGTAGGTTTGATCAATGCGCGAGTGTCACCGAAATGCTCCGTGTTCTCAAACGATGATCGCTGGGGGAAAGACGACGTTCTTTCCGAGAAATTCTGTTGAGGAAATTTAGAGGGCCGGAATTCGAAGCTGAGTGTAGAACTATCTTCCTGCCGCCCACTTACTTTTTGCATTATGATCACAAAGACAAGGTAAGAGAAATAAGGGCTCGTACAGAGGCATATATACGTTCTTTTATCACTGGTTCTATTTGGGAGTGGAATAGGAAAGGGAATGTCTAATAGTGGTAAAGTGTACCCTCCGCCACGCACTTTATAATGGATTGCCGAGTATATATGTAGATGTTGATGTAGAAGACGTTGTGCAAAGTTTCCAAGATATGTTTCGCAGAGCTCAGCACAGCAGGTGACAATTTCGAAGGACAGTAAGGTCATTATAGTTCATAGATCACAGATCTCTTTTGAACTATTTGGTTAACGAATGCGACTGCTGGAATGTCGTTGCATGACAGCGCCGGTTTTCAACAAAGCTATTCATTAAGCATTCACAGAATTATGAGACAAAAATGTATTTCAAATGGTACATACTATTCACTTCTGTCTTCATCAGTGAAATTGTCATCTTGGTAACCCAGTACGATTGACTGGCCACTTAACAAGGATTCAGTAATTTACAATGAACGTACTTTAGTTCTTGTGAAATATTTCTCAAACGCGGACCAAAGCTTAGGACCGCAAGGGATAGTCAGGATGTGATTTTTTTGGATTACTATAAACTGACAATTTAATAACGCGTACTCTTAATAGAACTGCACACAGCATTAATTCTGAACATATTGTATTATATTTCATTCCAAAGGACTGTATACTAGAGAGTCACCATGCTATAGAAACTAATTTAGTAAACTTCTTTATAATTTACGCATTTTCCAAAATGGGAATAAGGAAAATCATATCATGAGGATAGGCAAACACGGATCTAGACACGGATGGAAATCAAACACTATCAGAGATGCACTAATCAAATTTTGCGGTACGTGAAAACTGTAAACTGCAAAAAAGTAAATGTCAAGGTACTTTTTGACTAGACAGCAACCCTGATTTGTTTACACTGGAACAGAAGAAGCACTGCCAACTGAAACTGTAATATAGGGCTAACGTTGTAATTACAAATAGTGCCGTTGAAAAACTGCTCAAATCTCGAAAGCACAATGAGACTCCACGACCCCACATTGGTGACTGACAGTTTCTACAAAGAATCTCCCAGGGCCGTCGTGAAGTGGCCGAGCGCTCTAAGGCACCTTGCTTCGACGTCCGCCACTGTTAGCCGTCGGAGGTTCGAGTCCTCCCTCGGGAGTGGACGTATGTGTGTTTTCCTTCGCGTAAAGTTAGTTTAAGAAGTTTGTAAGCCTAGGGATTGATGGCGAGATTTGTTAAGTCCCATACAATTACAATCATTTGAATATTTGAATATCTCCGATTTTCTCTCCCTCTATACTATAATTTACTGTGGATACCTTGAACAGGGAATTGTTCATAGTGATTGGAAAACAGAATGTTCAAATGTTCAAATGTTTGATAAGCTTATGGGACTTAACTACGGGGTCATCAGTCCCTAAACTTACAAACTAATTATGAACTACTTACGAACTAGGACGGCACAAATATCCATGCCCGAGGGGGGATTCGAACCCCCGACCGTAGTGGCCGTGCTGACCGTGACTGGAGCGCCTCAGTCACCTCGGCCACCGCGGCCGGCTGGAAAACAGATAAATCACACTAATCTATCAGGAGCAGTCGAATAAAAGAATGCAACTGGAAAAAAACTGCTCACTATTTCAGTAATAATCACCAAAACTATTAATACATTTCACCCACTGTGAGTCAAAACGCTCATTTCCTGCATGCTCATATGTTGCAGTTAGATATAAGACGACGAATTTTACGCAGGGGTACACGTATTCGTCCGAAACAAACCGATGGACATGAACTGGACGACGCGACATAACACATACCGAAAAACAAAGGCGACATACTGTAACCTATGATAGTGAATGATGTGGTATACTGTTCCAGAGTTGACAAGGACGAATATGCGTCCAGCAATACCATTGGGTGAGGTGTCGATCTTCTCAGGGTGGAGTGACCTTACACCAATGGCCGTGCTCTGTTGTCTTTCGTGAATAATTCTGCAGTGCACTGACGAAACCCTTCGTCCCGCACGAATAGGTATTTTTCATATGGATGCAGCACATTGTCTTATACCAATAATGCGCATCTCTTTCAAACTCACTGGTTTGACGGGGAGGTTTTCGCATGCAAGGTTTCTTGTACCTTTATAGCGACAACGAGAACTGCAGGCACATTTTATGGGAAGGTGGTGATCGCCGGGTTATCGATATTCACCTTGAACTCGTGGGCTGGCATATTTCAGACGAGATGTTCATATGTTTGTAAACCTATTGGAACAAATTGCTATAGTAACCAGAGTTACAAACATATTATCTTACACTAAGGACAAAAAACACACCCATGAGCTAGTGAGGGCTCGAACCTCCGACGGGAATGGTGTTCAAACGCTTAACATTTATGCAGTCCTGTGAATATGAGTTTCCTATATCTCAGTCTATCAAGGTGTTATTTTTTTATTTTATTACTATTATTTTTTTAATATATTTTTGGGAACATTTTTGTTTCACTTTTTGGGTAACAGCACTCTTATTTACATTTATATATAGAGAACAGTGTAGAGTGCAATATTTTTTTTTCGACTAGTTTCGGTCTTCTTTTAGACCATCTTCAGGAAGTGTAGGTCTGAAATATATCATAGGTACATTTAGAGGACTTTCAGCAATATACATTAGTGTCAAACTTAAACTAAATTAATAAAGAGAAATAAAACGATGTTATACCCATCGATTTTGTGGAGCTTGCAGGTAACTGGGAGCCTTCCAGTGCGACACTGCTGGCTGGAGCAAGGTTTACTGCTCTTAAATAGCTGACGCTCCGTCCCTTTGCCAGCTCCACCCGTCTTTGATAGCCAATGAAAAGACTACATAGATGAATTTAGCCAAAAAATATAAATATAGTTAGCAACACATTTATTTGTCAATGTCTAAGATAAAATAATTATAGTCATCTTTCTCATATTGATCTGTCAAAGATCGGTGGAGCTGGCAAAGGGACGGAGAGTCAGCTATTTAAGATCAGTAAACCTTGCTCCAGCCAGCAGTGACGCACTGGAAGGCTCCTAGTTACCTACCAGCTCCACAACATCAACGGGTATAACATCGTTATATTTCTCTTTATTAATTTAGTTTAAGTTTAACACTAATGTACTGGTGCAGACCAACCAACCTACGCATGCAAAGAAACGGGCGTTAATCTAGTACAAGTATTAATGGTAACCAGCCATCACAGAAATGGAGCGGTGGAAGAGTATTATGAGATGATTCCGGATCTTACGGTTGCTCGCCGTGGAGGTTCGAGTCCTCCCTCGGGAATGGTTGTGTGTGTTTGTCCGTAGGTCAGTTTACCTAGGTTTAAGTAGTTTGTAAGCTACGGACTGATGACCACGCAGTTTGGTACGATAGATTTACAGACATTTGAACATTTTGAATTCCGGATCTTAATGAGAAAGAGCATAGAACGTCTGCATTAAGGGGACTGGAACATAGTAGAGGGTGAAGTAAGAAACGAAGATATTGTAGATAAATTGGGATTAGGGTGAAGAAATAAGAAAGTCGAACGTGTTATAAGCTCCTGCAGAGAAAATTTCCTAGTGGTAGGTAACACATAATCCCAGAAACATAGAAGGCGTTATACATGGACATATAATGAAAATAGAGGAAGGTATCAGTTGGACAATATCCTGTTAGAGAAAAGATTTAGGAACTGTTTAAAGAATAGTAAAGGTTACTCAGGAGCAGACATATATTCCGACCACAATATCGTTGTGGCAGAAATGCAAGTGAAGCTGAAGAAAGATAGAGAGTTAAAGCAAAGAAACGTTTAAACTCTGAGTCACTCAAGGAGGTAGGTAAGGCGTCAGAGGATTACTGATAACTGGGAAGAGGTACAGTTGAAAGTCTAAATGAAAAATGGATAAAACTGAAGATAAATCCCTTGGACTCTGCCAAGGAAGAACAAGGCATTAGTATTCAAGAGTATCAGGTGAAAAGGCTGAAAAAAGGAAAGTGATGAAGGCAGGAAGATTTTTTTATTTAAAGTTTAGAGCAAAATGTAATCTGATGTAGTTCTTGAGATATCGGTCCGTGAATGACGGCATGTGACAGTAATAAGTTCGAAAACGCTATTTTTGATTGTGAGGTAACGTATCTTGAGGAATAGGAAATGACTGAAATGTTATGTGTTTGTTGTTCAGGTGTTTATGTGGAAAATCTGTTTCCAGTTTTTGGAATGTGTATTCGTTATTTCATACGCTACAAACATCATAATTTTTGGTATCAAAAGATCCAACCGCGTGCATTGGCAAATCTACACTTCTATTCATGGATAATCGTCTAAATTTTTACGATTCGTTCTAATAATATGATTCCGGAAAGCTTTGAAAGTTTTTCCGATAATACTATCCATTACCGAGATCTGTAGATTCCAAGTTACCATACATATTCATGACAAATATGCATGTAATATTCAGTCTGACGTGAACTTATGGTTTTAACTAACGTATCGAACGTACAGCAAAGGTTCTTGGTCTGGAGGTCACGAACTTGTGTTTCTAGTCGCCGTTTATTCACCTAAAATTTATAAAAATTACAAATAATAGTAAATCTTTCAGGCCACTGGACGTACAAAATCCGTCATCGTAATGGTTGGATCAACTTGAACGACATGAATTATCCTGAGATAGCAACATCATAAAGAACTAAATTCTCAGCTGGACTCGCAAATATTTACACGCGTTTTATGGAACGTTATTGATAGTGTTTAACTATGTTCTTTGAAATAGTTAAGCGTGTTTAGCAATCACCTGAATTTGAAGCTTTTTTTACAAAGCAAACTACTACATAGTCAATTTGGTCTGACGTTTGTAAAAATGTATCAAAGTATATAAAATACTATCCAAATTTTACTCATTATGGATTTCATATTATATAAGCAGTGCACTCTGATGTAACAGGAAAAAGACGGAACCAGCTGGAAAATGCTCCTACCGGAGCACAGAAAAGGCGAATATGTTCGCTGACACAAAAGTGTGGAACCAGCTCCCTCAATCCTCATTCCGACTTCCTCACCAAAAATTTTGCGATGCGAACATATTCGCGCTTTATTCAGCTGCATTTAAGTAGGACAGAGACAGTTCAACAGGCAGAGAGAGCCATATGTGATGGAACAGAGAAATTGTCAGGTCAGGATATAGGCATATGCATGAAACAGCAGTGGGAAGTGAAACGAGATGTCGGAAGCCAGAAACAGTAGCAACAACAAATTAAGACAGATTCAGATAGTAGCAATTGGAGTAAAAGAGAGCCGGCCGCGGTGGCCGAGGAGACTGAGGCGCTCCAGTCACGGTCTGCAGGGCCACTACGGTCGGGGGTTCGAATCCACCCTCGGGCATGGATATTTGTGCCGTCCTAGTTCCTAAGTAGTTCATAAGTATTTTGTAAGTTTAGGGACTGATGACCCCCGTAGTTAAGTCCCATAAGCTTAACAAACATTTGAACATTTGAGTAAAAGAGAAAACAGTGGGAAACTGAGACGAATGGAGAACATACATAAAGCATGAGCGTGCGGCTCTCCAATATTATAGCACGAAACAATTTATCCAATTTTTCCCATCCCCAGTACCCGAGTGCTAAAGTTTTCCGGTCTACAGGTCAAACCACAAACAAACCATTACCATTGCTGACTATGACTGCTTAACTGGACAAAAGTATTTACAAAGTTATGCGCTAAAAGTGCACGAATATGTTCGCATGCCAAAAGTTTTGGAATGAGGATTGACGCAGCTGGTTCCACACTTTTGTGTCAGATAACATATTCGCTTTTTTTGTGCTCCGGCAAGAGCATTTTTCAGCTGGTATGTATATAAATCTTTCGACACAAAGTGCCACACAACAGAGCGATATAGTAAATTTTTCCCTATATCACTCTCGCAACCTCGAGTATCCAACATCATGCCTAAAACATGAGTTTCTGCATGGCTAGTGTGACCCTGAGTATTTAAATGCATGAGTTCTAGTTAAAGCAAATAAAGATATTTGCCATATTTAACTGGCGAGACTCTTGTGTGGTATCCTGTTAATGTTATTATGTGTGTTAACGTCGTCCGTATTAGATGATTTTACATTTAACATGTTTGACTGAACTCCTTGTGGAAATAACAAGAGAAGACTGGACAATGGATTCCAATCAGAAAAATAAAGAAGTATTTAAAGCATAATGTTCAAGATGGATAGTGATTCTTAAACAACTCTTCAAATTCTTCAGGGCGCAAGGTAACTTTGTCAACAAATAAAACTCTTCGACGTTATAGCCACTGTTGCAACTGCCCTTCCTCAGGGTTTTTTGTCTGAGATATTACCTAAGGAAGGTCACTTGATTATGCCACAGAAACGTCGGACAGTGTTATAGAAGGATAATGAAGTCTCAGGCCCAGAAGGATATTACTGACAATGATAACAGCTGCGGTAGCGCATGATAACATTTGGCACTGGGATAGTTCTTTGGAATAGGAAATAGAGATTCCTTTCCTCATTACTGTCGTTTCGAGCGTTTCCTGCTTCGAAAAACAAACTTGTTATCGATTAACACTAAAAGTATCAACCATTTACAAAACTCGAATGAAATTGCATTTATAGAATAGTACTGCTGTGCTGTACAGTAACAAGATTCATTTGGTGTCATTAATCATGGTTACGTTAAATAACAACGACTAATTTCTTCATCAGTTCACCAATGACTCATTATACTTATATCTTCTTTTGCTGTTCAGAATAATTGTTTCGTAAAATTTCATTTCTCTGAACTGCACACCATCATGTTGTAGTTTGTGAACTTTTGAAGTATATACATAATACAGTTTCAGTATTGAAATGGACCTTTGTGTTCTTAACATATACAGTTGAAGGAAACATGACATGTCCGTTAGTATCGGAATTTGTCTATTAGAATGAGAAGCAATCTGACTGCGATGAATATGAATGAAATGGGCACTGTGAGAAGCAAAACTACCTCTAGCAAAAACAATCAACTGACTTTGAAATTTAATGGAAATATTAAGCTCTCCTCTGATAACTGAGCCTGTCAAAAATTAAAATTCGTGACATCTGAAATTGGCTTTACTGTAATGGAAAACGCCGTGCGACTGCTCTCCTAGAACATGCACGTCTCGATCACTGCGCTGCTACTAATAACTGAGATTAGCCTTAGTGCAATGCCATCTCTTACCAGAGGGTACCCAAAGAAAACTGGAATAATATTTTTAAAGTTATAAATTTTCAAATTGCTGTCAAAAGAAATCTTTATCCCCTTCAAAATAATCACCTTTATAACTAGCATATTTGCCCTTCCGGTGCTTCCACTGTTCGAAAAAATATTGTAGACGTCTTTAGAAATAGCTCACAGCTCCTCTTGTTTTCTTCTTGACCTCTACAATGTAGACAAAGGGATGTCGTTTAGTGCTTTTTTGAAGCATTGAGATAAAAAATGTATCTCGAAGTCAGGTCAAGCGAGAAAAGTTCGTGGGGCAGCGGTACCATTCCATTGTTTTACCAAAATCAGCCTAACAGAGATATCAGGTCCGTCGTCGTCCTTGAAGGACCAGTCCTTTCTCTCCGACAAATTTTGCGTCTTTTTTGACGAAAAATATAGCGAAACCTGCTTAGAACTTCCAAATAAAAGGTTTCAGCAGCATTTTTAACGGGTAGAGAATAATAGTTTACAGCTGAAACTTGTTTACTTAAACACGTCCTCATAGAAAAACGAAAAAGGATCTAACTATCACTAGCAAAGACAATGCAGTTGAAGAGAAAAAGCGAGGTCAACAAAACAGGTGGCTCTGAACTGGCAAATAGTTACGCTTCAAATGCCAGTGGCACAAATGCGTACTACACAAGCTTCCCCAAAGTAAGCGTTTTTTCCTTTGTTCTTTTTTGTGTGTGTTTGGGGGGGGGGAGGTAAAAACACAATATCGTAAAAGCAATTTGCCTATTTTACTTCACATGCAATTTTATCTTTAATCACTAGAAATATTTAATATCAAACGACGTGGATACTGCATTACATAATTACTTAGAATATAGTGAGTTGCAAACTGCACACAACTCATCTAAAAATTGCATTATAATTGTATTGTATATATAAGGAAATCCTTGGAAACTATTTTTTTAATTACAAAAATTCTTTGTTTAAAATCTTTCCAATTAATAAGAGAAAGTTGATTACTAATTACAGTTCTCAAAAGCACAACACTGCAGAAATTACAAAAATGAGTATCGACGTATAATTTAAGCCAACATAAAATTACTCATAATGATGCTCCTTTCCTCATAGTCTTCATAAAGACACAGGCATGGACCGTGATTGAAATCCACGAAAATACCACGAAATTCTGGATTGTTGGATATCTATGTTAACGCAAGGCACCTCTGAAATCTGCTGCAATAAAATAAAACTGTTTGTTCTAAACTTTATAATTCATTCTACTCAATATTAATTTCTATCAAACAAATTCCTCCTCATTCAAATCATAATATTACGATTCAATCTGTAATTATGTCTTCTATGAAATCTGTAAAAACGAATCCCAAAAGGTCGTCAATCCTACACCAAATTCATTGTTACACGCAACTTTTTCCTCATTCGCCTCGTGATCGACTTTTAACCCATTCCAGCCTAATGATGCCATATGGTATCCTCATCTTTTTCTGTTACTCTAGGCCCAATCTTAAAATTTCAAAAAAACAATTATATTAGTCCAATCATTACGAATATAAATATGGAAAGAAATATTTTTGTTCGCAAATTTATAAAATTTGCGAAGGATGGGGTTCACACGTCGCATGTTCGCTGATCAAACACGATGTATCTATTCTCCTTGTAATACAGTGGAAAAAAGAAAATAAAAAAAATCGCTCGGGAGTGTTCTATGATCCACTTTAGGTTTTTCTGTATTTCTAATTTTTGTTTTTCAAATATTTATGAGAATAATAACTGAAATATAAATAATTTAAAATTAAATCGAAATATATTATTTAATATATCATTAATTTTATATTATTTATTATTTATATTTTAATTTTTTTGTTGCCAGTGTGATTTCTAGTTATCTTACTAAGTGTATTATGAAAAACATTTATACTGGCATCTTTATTTTCTGTCTAATATTTAAATTATTATGTTTAATTTTAATCAGGACCCTTTCCACGTGTTTCCTGGTTACTTATACATGTATAAGACATTCATGCCTGTATATCCACATGTTTTTGGGATTACCACCCAGACTAGATAAGTAAACGTGTAGTTGCAAATAATTTATGTGACCGTGTATAAATTGCCAGGAAACTGTTCGTATTCACAGGTGAGATTCTTGAAGAAATTCATTTCGACACAGGGAAGCGGAGTAAGGACAAGGCGTAAAATATGTTTCTAAGAAGATGTAATACGTAGTATCCAAAAATTTAAAAATTGCTTATAGATATGTATATAATAAAACGTCCGAAATTTGCTGAAAAAAGTGAGGAACACTAGGAAGTTCTGCGCCGAGCACGCCGATTTAAACGTAATAAATTCATTTTGATCAAATCAGGTTGAAAATCATTTCTGGTCATAAAACTTTTATGGACGACACTGTACTATTGTGATAATATCTACACACTCAACACGTAATATGCAGAGTTAAACTTTGAAAAAAAAATACGATTCTTTTACCTCTTTTAACTATTATTTCACTATCCTTTTCGTATTTTAAATATCTTTCTCCGTTATAATACGATCACCTATCTTGCAGTTTGTCCTCATTTTCATGTTTACTTGCTTTGCTTGTACTGGTTTGCGTAAAATCAAGTGACCGTGTTAACTCGCCATTATTTTTGGGAATATCTCTAAAACGGTATGAATTACGGAGAAAAACGTAACAGAGCAAACTTGTGGAGAATTGTTTTCTCTACAACCTCGTTTATTCAGTTTTCATTTCAGATGAACATTTAAGGCGCTAATTGCAATTAAATGTTGTGCTGCGATAAGGCCAACAAAAACGTCGTATTTTTGGTGTTACTATCCTATTTTCTGTCCCAAAAAGATTTGCAAAAGGGAGCTTCTAGTCGCTGGCGGCCACCGATTACGTCTGTAAGATTTGGTGCTAATCGGTTGAACGCCGCGTAGTGGGGCAATGAAACAATAAAAAATTAATAAATGTATAAAAAAGAGTAAAATTACTTACATAAATAGACATGGTGATTTTTTCCACAGTGTTCATATTATAACACTTGATCGACGAGGGAATATTGAATATAAAAAGGCTTGCTGAACTTACGTCCATAAAGGGGTGGTTTCCAAACTACAGACTATCTATTCAGTCATACTTCGTTACGGACACTGCAGTATAATACACGCTATACCATGCAGCCAAACTTTGAGTATGCATAGTTTCCTACTAGAGAATGGTACTGTTCCTCATACTATGCTACTGATTGTTCATAGGGTTATAGAGCTGCCACATGATTAGGCTTCTGACCGCTGTTAACGTCTTAACACGTGTCCTCCTTGATCGATGAATTGGACGAAGTGGTCCACTTGTATGACCTTCTAGTTCACCAGATCTCAACCAGTGCGATATCTGGTTATGGACTCATCCCACAGGTTCTATGCAGAGCCTATTTCAGATGTGGATACATTGGAGCAGTAATTCATGCAGCGTTGTAACCACTGTGTTAATAACACTCATGTGTCAAAAACAGCATGGATGCGCATGTCTTGGGGCACATGAAAACCATTTTCAACTCATAATGACAATGTGGCTGCATGACACAACACATGATAGGCGCAGTCTACCGAAAATATTTACTAGAGTTTTTACATGATGGAAGAAACAATCCTGTATAAACAGTCACCTCTCAGAGTTGGTTTACTTGTGACTTCTTATGTCTCTAGTATTCATTCGTAGACTTCCATTCTGTCAACAGTCATTTATGCTTAAAATACACTTAATTACTTCAGCCAAGATCGCTAGTTTATTTTTTATTTTTATTTATTTATTTATTGACGGTTTCGATGTCATCATCTTCAGAAACAATTATTTTACAACAATTTTCTCCTATTTTCACTGCAAAAGTTATAAAGACTGTTAAAATCTGTAAAGTCGTTGTTTGTATACGAACAAGGACTTGTTTGTATCCAAACAAGGACTTTACAAGATTTTAACAATCTCTATAATTTTTTGCAGTGAAAATAGGAGAAAATTGTTCTAAAAAATTGTTTCTGAAGATGATGACATAGTTTATCAAAACCGGTATAAAATAAATAAATAAAACCAACAAATAAAATAGCGATCTTGGCTGAAATAAGTGTGTTTAATATAAATCTTGATCTCCATGGGCATAATATGCCACTTAACTATAGTTATGCTTAAATCATCAAATCATCATTCTGCAGATGAAGGGGCCTGTCTGTTATATCTGTCCTTGTCTCACAATCGACGAATACTTATGTTAGCACTAGTACAAGCTTATGTAGTGCCTAAATAATAACAAAATCTGGACTACGACTTTTGAATTAGTACAAGAACAAGGATAACCGCTATCAAAGTAAATGATTTACCTTTTTTGGTCAGTTTGACAGTTCAACAAAACACAATATACAGTCATATTTCGGTGATAAGGTAACCTATTCGAAAGTAATGACTGTAGTGCTTATTTGCTAAGCAATATCATTCACACTAGAAGGAACGTACTGGTCAGTCTGAACAGTGAGCGTTGTTTAACATATAATAAATCGCTTACGTTTTATTTTATCGAGCTTATATTTCATGACTCTTAATGTATTTTGGTGGTCCACAATTTCTGTAAAATCTTTCTACTATGAAAACTCGAGTTAAATATTTTTTCTGCATTTTACTTACCTTAATGTACTACAGACGGTCATTTTGACGGGTGAGATTTATTTTACGTTCCATATCCATAAGGCGCAACAATTGGTTTTTTCATCCGCTTACCTTACCGGTACGTAATTTCATTCTTGTGATCCTGTTTCCTCTCTTTCTTTCCTGTTTACTTTATTTCGTAGTTGAGTGCAAATACTGCTTTCCTGTACTCTGTCAGTACTTTGTTGCACTCTGCATAGTTTTAATTTTCCTCATTATTATGACGCTTCAGTATTATCGTTCAGATGAAGAATTACTTAAATATTTCAATTGTTTACCAGAAGAATATTCAGAATGAGAAGATATTTTTGAAAGTGATGAGTTGGATAATGAGGATACAGAATACCAACCTGACCGTAGACAAAAAGGCGAATGGTCAAATTCGGAAGATGATGATTCAGAACCTACACAAAAACATGCAAAAACCCAACGCTTACTGATTCGATTCCCATGGCACCACAAATTCGTACTCGCAGCGGAGATAGTGAAGATACTGCAGCCGATTGGCCGCGGCAGAATAGTCGTGCGCACTAAGGCACCTTGCTGTGGTGCGCGCGGCCGTTCGTCGTCGGGGGTTCGAGTCCTCCCTCACGCCTGGGTTTTGTCCTTAACATAACTTACTTTAAGTTAGTTTAAGTTGTTTGAAAGACTAATGACCAACGTAGTCAACTCACTTATATTTACAAACATTTAGAAGCAGATGGAATTGCACCAGCCCATGCACATGGAAGATTAGGGTGTCACAATGTGTTTGAGGACACTCCAGCACCAACAGGCAATGCTAAGAATCAGAGAGGAAGAATCTTGAGTGTACATGGAGTGTTGCAAGCAAATAATAATATGTTGTTGTTATTGTTGTACTCTTCAGCCCGCAGACTGGTTTGATTCAGCTCTCCACGCTACCCTGTCTTTTGCAAGTCTTTTCATCTGAGAATAATTTCGGCAACCTACATCCTTTTGAATCAGCTTACTGTATTCGTCCCTTGGTCTCCCTCTACAATTTTTACCCCACAAACTTCTCTCTAATGCTAAGTTGCCGATTGCTTGATGTCTCAGAATGTGTCCCACCAATATATCCCTTCTCTTGGTCAGAAGATGCCAGATATTGCCTTTCTCCCAAATTCGGTTAAGCACCTCCTCATTAGTTCTGTGACATACCCATCTTTCATAATTCGTCTGTAGCATCACATTCCAAAAGCTTCTATCCTCTTTTTGTCTGAACTCATTATCGTCCACATTTCACTCACATGCAATGCCAAACCCTAGACAAATGTTTTCTGAAAGGACTTCCAAACATTTAAATTAGTATTGGAAGTCAACAAATTTCGCTTCTTCAGAAACGCTTTTCTTACCATTGTCATTCTGCATTTTATATCTTATTTACTTCAGCCATTGTAAGTTACCTTGCTACCCAAATAACAAATCTCATCTACTGCTTTTATTGATTCAATTCCTTCAGCATCTCCTGACTTTCTGACGCTGCATTCCATTATCTTCGATTTACTCTTGTTGATGTTCACCTGATACCCTATTTTCAAGACACTGTCCATTCCATTGAATTGCTCTTCGAGAACCGACTGCGGTGGCCAAGGGGACTGAGGCGCTCCAGTCACGGTCTGCACGGCCACTACGGTCGGGAGTTCGAATACCCCTCGGGCAAGGATATTTGTGCCGTCCTTAGTGTTAGCTAGTTCATCAGTAGTTTGTAAGTTTAGGGACTGCTGACCCCGTAGTTAAGTCCCATAAGCTATACAAACATTTGAACATTTGCTCTTCGAGATCCTTCTCGGTCTCTGACAGAATTACTATGTCATCGCCAAACCGCGAAGTTTTTATTTCTTTTCCCAGAACTGTACTTCCTTCTCCAAATTTCTCCTCGCACTCCTTCACTGCTTGCTCAATGTACACATTAAACAACGTTGGGGAAAGGCTAAATCCCTGTTTTACTCCCCAACCTCTGCGTCTCTTTCATGTACTTCGACTCTAATAACCGCTGTCTGGTTTTTGTATAAGTTGAATATAACTCTTCACTCCCTATATTTCACCCCCGTTACCTTCATAATTTGAAAGAGTTTATTCCAGTCGACATTGTCTAAGGCTTTCTCCAAATCTACAACTGCTAAAAACGTAGGTTTGCCTTACCTTAACCTATCTTCTAACTTAAGTCGTAATGTCAGTATTGCCTCCTAAATCCAAACTGATCTTCCCTAACATTGGATTCCACAAGTTTTTCCATCCATCTGTAAATAATTCGTGTTAGTATTTTGCCACCATGACTTATTAAACTGATAGTTCTGTAATTTTCACATTTGTCTGCACTTGCTTTCTTTGGAAATGGAATTACTATATACTTCTTGGGGTCGGAGGGTATTTCCCGTGTCTCATACATCTCGAATACCAGGTGGAACAATTTGTTCGTGACTGGCTCTCCTAACGATATCAGCAGTTCAGACGGAATATCATCTATTCAGGAGCCTTGTTTTCACTCAAAACTTTCAGCGCTTTGTCAAATTCTTCTCGCAGTATCGTGTCTCCTATCTCCCCTTCCTCCACTTCGTCTTCCATTTCCAAAATAGTACCTTGAAGTTTATATCCTTTGTATAGGCCCTCTAGATGTTTCTTCCACATTTCAGCTGTCCCCTCTATGCTTAGTTTTGGTTTTCTGTCATAGTTCTTGACATTCATACAGCTGCTTTTCTTGTCCCCAATTATCTCTGTTATTTTCCTGTAGGCGGTATCTATCTTTCCCATGGTTCTTCACTTGTTCTCTAGCCACTCCTGCTTAGCCAGTCTGCACTTCCTGTCAATTTTCATTTTTTAACGTTTGTACTCCCTTTTGCCTGCCTCACTAGATGCATTTTATATTTCCTTCTCTTATCAATTAAGTCCAGGGATTTCTATTAGGACTTGTCCATCTGCCTATATGATCCCCTGCTGCTTTCACTGCTCTATCTCTCAGAGCTACCCATTTTCTTCTGCTGTATTACTTTCCCCCGTTTCAACCAATCCTTGCCTAATGCTCCCTCTGAAACCCCCAACCACCTTTTTTCCTTCAAATTTTCCAGTTTCCATCTCCTGATTTCTCTGCCTTTCTGAAGTCTCTTAAGTTTTAATCTGCAGTTCATAACCAGTAAGTTATGGCCAGAGTCTATATCTGCTCCTGGGTGTGTTTTACAGTTTAAAACCTATTTCCTAAATTTATTCCTTGCCATTATAAAGGCATTCTGGTGCCGTCCAATGTCTTCTGATCTCTTCCACATATACAGCCTTCTTTCATGATGTTTAAACAAAGCGTTGGTGATCATTGAATTGTGCTCTGCACAAAATTCTACCAAGCGATCACCTCTTTCATTTCTTTTCCCCGGTCCATATTTACCTACAACATTTCCTTCTCTTCCCTTTTACTACCGAGTTACAGTTCCGCATCACAAAAATTTTTCGCCTCCCTTAATTTTCTGAATAATTTCTTTCATCTCCTCATATATTTCTTCGATGTCCACATCATCGGCAGGGCTAGTTAGCATATAAACTTACACTATTGTGGTTGGTGTTAGTATTGTGTCTACCTTTGCTACGATACTGCGTTCACTATGCTGTTCATAGTAACTTACCTGCGTTCCCATTTTCTTAATCATTATCAGACTTACTCCTGCGGTACCACCAAATTATTTCGTGTTTGTATCCCTGTACTCACCTGACCAGAAATCCTGTTTATCCTGCCACTAAACTTCACTATTTCCTACCATATCTAACTTTAACCCATCCATTTCTCTTTTCAAATTTTCTAACTTACCTAAGCGATTAAGAGTTAGAACATTCCACGCTCCGATCCGTTTTTCTTAATGACGATATCCTGCTGAGTAGTTCCCGCCCGGAAATCGGACTGACGGACTATTTCACCTCCGGAATATTTTACCCAAGAAGCCACCCCACCTTGGCAATGTCTGTGGTTCATGGGGTTGGAATAATAAACATAAAAACCTGTACAGAAATTAGAGACCGCAAAGTTCTCCAAGACGATACTTCGGAACTCAATATTGCCCTGTTAGAAGCTGCTGTAGGCAAAATCTATGCACGTGTAGTGTATGGAGGAAAGAATGTCTCCCCACAACTTCTATGGTCTCAAGTGTAGTGGGCGCCATTATTTCTCAAAATATAGGAACAAATAAGTTCATATAAATCAAGCAAATTTGTCCTGAAAGAAGAATGATGGCTTCGCAGCAACTATCCCAATTTGGAAACCATTTGTAGACAACTGTATCTGGAACAAGAAACCAGATGCAATTATATACGTAGATGAGGAACTCTATCCTTGCTAAGTTGGTCAATTAAAAAACTGTTTACACTGCAAGAAATCCGTTGTGGTCCTTGTGCTGGAAGTGTTCAGTATCTGTACGCAAAGTTTTTTGCCCAAGATGGTGGATTCGATTGAAAACATGTAGTAGAAATAAAATAATTTGAGTTTAATTGTGTGTTTATTTGCCTTTGTGAATTCAATTTCAAATGACTGTTTTTTACCTTGATCCATTTTTAATCAGATAAAACTTATACACAAATTGCTACACATAGCACATGGGTAGGGTAATCATAATACCCTTGGGACATTTAGAAAAATTTAACTACATTAATTCAACAAGTAAAACTGAAAAAAAGAAAGATAAACGCAATAGGTCAAAATTACCGGTAGCTGTTCTTCTAGGTAGTTCGCTAATGCTGATCCTCCTACTGTTAACGAAACTTACTGGAGTTTAATACTGAGTTCCACAGGGCTTCAAACCAGGACTTTGGCCCTTTGCGGGAAAGCTCTCAAACGACTTAGCTACCTGTGGACGCCTAAAACTCAGTAACTCCTACTTTTCTGGGTTCGAATTCCGATCTTACACGCGGTTTTAATTTGCCAGGAAATTTTCTACCACCTGAATAGTGGGGGAAGTATTAGTTTTCATATTCACAGAATATATGACTTCAACTGCGAATGGACAAAGCTGAAAATGTGTACCTAGCCGGGATTCGAACCCGGATCTCCTGCTTTATAGGCAGTTGTGCTGACCACTACACGACTGGGGACATAGTGATCACCGTACCTGCAAGAACTACCTAAGAACGTCTCTCGTCAGACACAAATTTCCACGGGTCAGTGCAACTGATTAGAAAGCAGGAGACCCGGGTTCGAATCCCGACTGGGTACATATTTTCAGCTTTGTCCATTCGCAGTTGAAGTCATATCTTCTGCGAATATGAAAACAGTAACAACTGCATGATCATCTACATCTACATCTACATCTACATGGGATACTCTGCAAATCACATTTAAGTGCCTGGCAGAGGGATCAGAAGTGAGGTCTGTTCTTTCGGAATAGACGACACATGTATATATAGGAAGTATGAGTGTTTGTAATCACAGTCTGCATTCATACTCTCTGTGTCTTTTTATCTCTCTCATTAATATCACGTAAGAGTAAGAGTGAACTCATTATATCATCCTCCATTTTGAGTCTACCTAAGAAGCGGTAATAGAAGAAACCATTAAGTTTTTCAGAGAAATCTAGTCCTTAGTATGTATAACAGACAATGACCGATACTATTGTGAAGAACAGCTGCATCTACCGGCATTGGATATTCCTCAGTGTATCTGGTGGCAAATCAGTAGAAATCTACACACTCCTTGATTTATGCCAAAAAAAAAAAAAATAAATGATCACGACAGAAGTTGAAATAAATGTGATGCGAAGAAAAGTACACAAATGGTTCTTTCGTAACGAATCGCCAACAACTGACGAAGATCGTGTTGTCGTAAACGAATATGGAGATTTGGATTATTATTAGAAGCCCAAATTTTATAGGTTACTAGCTGAAAACTCGGCGTTGCCCGTGTATTTATTTATTTATTCTTATATTTCCTTATTCGTATGCTTATCCTTACAGAGAAAGAGCTGAAGACATAGCACGCATAGACCAAAGATATGCTCTGTGGCATCGCGTTTCGCTGTATGTAACCTCCTTACTACAGAGTCGCAAACGTAATCGCTGGCCTTCCGTCCGATATTTTTATAATTTGAAGACTTTCAACCACCATATCTTCCACCCTATATAGCTATCGGCATGGAAGTCCTATGATGTACAACGGGAGACTTCGGACAACAATTACACACAGACCATTCGTTTGCGTTCTGTAGTTTTCGCTGCAGAGCGAAATATTAACACACACACACACGTAGTATTTTATATACACCGATAGCTTTCCATCCAAATATACTCCACCCTTTTATCATTATCAACCCTCAAGCAACAATGCAACCCATAAAACAATTTTCAAAGAGTAAATATAATTTTTAAAGAGTAATTATTGTTTCGCATTCGCGTTATATTCTTCAAATTACTAAATATCTATCATATCGCTATAAAACCGTGCCTAAAACCTTCCTCAGGTATAAATTAGTAACTGTAGAAATATTTAAGTCTCTGCGTCTTGTCATTCGGACGTGATAAGCGTACACCGAACATACATTCACATTAATATATATAGATAAATAGCTATCGGATGGCCATAAAACCGTGCCTAAAGCCTTCCCCGGGTAGAAATTAGTAACTGTATAAATTTTTAGCTCTTTATGTCTTGTGTTTCAGACGTGATAAACGTGCACCGAACAGACATTCAGATTTATAGATAGAGATTAAAAAATCAATGTTAAATATGTTCGTCTTCTAACATCACTGTAACAACACGCATAGCGACCTTACACTTGAAACAGATGAGGCGCACTGATTGAGCGACCTCTTTTTGTTCACTCCTGGCCACCCTTTTTGTCCAATCGTGCCCAAGCGCCTCCGTGTGTTTACAGTCTGTCTCCAGTTTCGGGGAACGGATGTTCTTTAACGATATATTTATAACAAAGCTTGTCGCATCTCTTCAGCTCCAAGAAATTAAACTTATGATATTCAGTTATTTCTTCCATATAGCTAATTCTAATGTCAGTGAAACCTGAGAAATCTGACAGGTAGATGAAATATGAAAGGTCTCTAGAGTTGGAGAATCTGCTATATAAACCTTAAGTGTGTGGCAGCAGGCACGTTCTTTATTTTTCACAGTAAATATTTATTCTTTTCGTTTCTTAAGTATTTATGCCACTTTATGTATGTTTAATTTAAGTTTAGAAGTATGGATATTCGCAAAGCTGATTTAGTCCTCAAGTTATGTTCTGTTAGCAGGTAGTTGCAGTTCCGTTGAAATCAGTCAAACGTAGGCAGCGGAGTTTCATCTCAGGTCTGGAACAAATATTTCGAATTAACAGAGATGGAAGTCAACAAAACAAAGATCACACCACCCCAGCAAGACCACAACGTGTATTTATCGCCAACGTGTTACTCGCTTGTACCGGACAGACAGATGACGTCAGATTTCGCAGAAGCAGATGAACGCGCTTTTCAGATGTCGGCCACTTCATTGGAAAATCATTAGCTGTGATCTCGACTGTGAACAGAGTGTATTTCGCAAAGCTCTGGACGATCTATTTGAGTCTGAATGGGAACTTGATTAAAAGGGCACAAATCGATTCAGTCCACAAAGTGAATCGCGTCGGAGATCGGTAGCTGTACGCAAGAAAAGGATACATTACACATGACGTCACACTGAGAGAACATTAAACGATGATGGCCGATGGTGATGGCGCATCAGGTCATCTATTTATTCCCATCTGTGACTAACACTCTTGCAACATCTGCCTCAGTACATCTGAGGTATTCATCTGCAAAAGACAATCCTGATAAAAAACGTGAATTGTCGTGGATTAATAAATATATGATTACACTCAATACTGGTACAAAATAAAACGCTGGATGCCACGGATGACACGCCGATATCGTGTTCTGTTCTTAAAATAAATTTTAATTATCATATCCAAACTGACCACAAAGTACTAACAAGTAGTGAGCACACTTCTCTGCACTTCTTTACTTACTTCGCTGTAATCAGTATGCCACCTGCCATCGCTGACAAAATTTAAATTTCCTTTGATTTAAGAATAACATATGAATATGTATTGTAGGCCCTCTTTAGGTTAGGAATAGTAAAGTTAGGCCGTTTTCGAAGGCCATTTTACAGCTCGAAATGGAATTGCAAATCACACTTTTACCTTTCATCTGAGACAATAGTTGAATCTGTTCTTTTTTCTCCTTATCTCACGCCGTTACAGAAACATTTACAAAAGCTACGGCGATCTGACACTTTCTGGCTGTTTCATTGAGTAACGAGTATCCAAAGTCTAGGTAGCTCTGTATGACCGATCGCAAAATATTGTACACATATATTTGTTGAGAACCAACCTACTGGCTGCCGGCGTCAGAGGGCGGTGTTATGTCCTACCTCAGCTATTATTATGAGTCTGATCGAAAAAATTTCCTGTAAAGGTTGTTCATATTACAATATCAAGTAACTTTCCTTTTTCAAAATTTGTTCGCTATCTGACTATGTTGTAATACACGAATGAAAATATCAGTCTCCATATGGCTCTACCGTCAAATTCCTTTGCTGTACGTCGTAATGTAAGTTCGAAGAATGGTCGGAGGTTGACATTCAGTTAGGGATGAATGTATGCTAGGATATATATATATATATATATATATATATATATATATATATATATATATATATAATAAAAAACCTGCACAACTAAGAAAACTGTATAACTGACAAGATGAGATAAGGGAGGAAGCTGTTGCACTAACTGATAAGACTATTGTAACAATAAGACAGCGAGGTGTAGGAGTGTCTTCTTTAAAATTAAACACAAGATTTTAAATATTATGTGCAATATAAAAACGTCAATCGAAAATGTTTCGGATAATAGTAAACTAATTTCAAATAAAAGTCTTCCAGAAGGTAAAAAAAATTAATTAAACAAAAGTATAAGAATAAATACCCCACGAGCCTATTTATGACCCACTATCGCATATATTCCGGGGAAAAAATTTGTAAAATTTGTAATATAAAATTAAATATGTAGAAATATTATATGTTTCATTTTGTATTTTTTATTAAATATTAAACATTATACGTTTTATATTTTGAATTTTATGTTATTTATATTATTATTTTTGTCCGAAATATTTGCAAAAGTTATAAAACCACAGGAAAAACGAAACAGGAGCGTAAAACTTTCAACTGCGATTTTATCGTTAACATGTTTCCCATTGTTTGTGTTGCTGGGTGGTTCTAGTGCTGGGTGCGCCATCAAAAGCTGTATGTGTTTACTTTAGCGACAGAAGAATCCAGCGAATGGAGTTGGGTGGGTCAGAGATAGCTAACGGTAAGAGTATACGATTATAATTCTTTGCATATTCTTTTGGTGACTTAGAATATGTGAGTTGAAGGAGGAAGGAAGCGTAGGGCTTTACCTCCCGTCGATAGCGTGGTCATTAGAGACGGAGCTTATGCTCAGAATTTTGGGGAAGTTTGGGGAGGAAATCGTCCTTGCCCTTTGAAAGGGACGATCCAGGCGTTTGCCTGGAGTGATTTAGGGAAATCACGGAAAACCTAAATCTGTATGGCCGGAGCTGAATTTGAACCACCGTCCTTCCGAATACGAGTCCAGTATGTTACCACTGCGCCACTGCGCCTCTTCGCTGAGTGAGGGGAGCCATTTACAAGAAGAAATACCGTAGCGGATGAGAAAGTCATCATCGCCATCATCTCAGAATCTATTGACTGCCAAAGATGGATCTAGAAGAGACCCGCCAACGGGCGGAATGAACAGTTAGGCTAGTGAATGACGTCTGTGAGCGTTGAGAGATCGTCGCTCTCTGATGCCTTTCTTTTCGCGAGCCTATAATCCCTTGTCTTCTGTACTTGGGCTACTGTCGATATAAGCCAGAAGAGAAGGCTTCTCCGCGGCGGAGCGGCCGAGCGCATTGAGGAGGTATGCTACGATGCGATAGGCCGTTCTCCGTCGGGGGTTCGAATCCCCCCTCGGGCATGGATGTTTTGCCGTCTTTAGTATAAGCTAGTTCATAAGTAGTTTGTAACTTTAGGTGATGACCCCGCAGTTCAGTCCCATAGACTTTACAAACATTTGAACATTTAAGAGAAGGCTTCTCTGGTAGTAGTATGAAACTTTGGTCTGAGCTGTTACTGAAGCGACCCTACATAATTAAGACTATGATATAGTTGGAACGTGACTGTGAATTCAGTCACGGTAATGTCCTATTAAGGAAATGCCCAATTTTCGGAAACAAGATCGTGCATTGACGAGCCATACGTTAGCTATAGGGTGTAACGTGTGTAATCGAGAATATACATAAAGGTGACTGAGCACATTGTACCAAACAACATTATATAAAGGGTTTTTTGTTACGTGATCATACTATGTAGATGGAAATATATGAGTTTTAATACTTATATTCAAGTATTAAAACTCAAATATTTCCATCTACATAGTATGATCACGTATGTGTAGGGCCAGCATGTCTATATTTGCAACGATCAGAAGTGAAGGCGAAAGAAGGATGACTACTTGTGCAACGAGCTATTAGAGGTGAGTCCATGGAAGTCTATATTGCCAGTTGTCGTTCGCTTGAGAACCAAGGTATGGCAAACCAGAAATCACGTTATCTGATTTTGAGACGTATGAAAACTATGCTTATAAGCCAAAAGTCCCTGTTTTGTACTTACTGCGTACATGAGTAGCTTCGGCTCACTTTCTAACAATTTTGAAGTGCTTATCTTTACCTAATATAATAAAACTAGTAAACGTCATTTAATGTGAGACACTGAGGTTTTATAAACCATGCAAAGAAAAGAGAAAGTTTTGAAAATTTGGCGTCATATTCTCATTATTGATACAGATTTGGACAAATTTCAGTTACACGTACAGTATGATTCACAAATCGAGGGATAGAAGAGACGATACTACGTGATAAAAGTAGCTTAATGAAGGTAAAGCAGCCAACAATCCGAAGTTGGTTGGAACACTAAAGTGCTCTACTAGGCATGGTCCTGTTTGAAGGTGGTATGCTGTTTCCCTCCTTCTAACTGACAAACCCAGCCAGTTATAGGACGGATTTAGAAACATGGTACTACTAGATATTTTTCACCTCAACGACATTGCCAGAGAATACTCAGTATCTTATTTTAACTGAGTACATAATTTTAAAACAGTTTGTTTCACATGGATTAATCAATCCTTTTTAAATATTGACGAATGGAAACTGTCCAACCCCGGTTACCATCAGATTACCAAATAAGTGTTCTGTATTGTATATTACATCTCAGATTATGATATTTAGTAAGGATGATTAATTATTTGACGTAAAGAGAAAAACTTGAAACTATCAACGTATTGCGCCGGAATTAGTCACATACAGGGTGGTCCATTGACAGTGACCGAGCCAAATATCTCAGGAAATAAGCATCAAACGAAAACACTACACAGAACAAAACTCTTCTAGCTTGAAGGGGGGAACAAATGGCATTATGGTCGGCCCGCTGGATAGCACTGCCATAGCTCAAACGGATGTAAACTACATTTTTTAAATACGTACCCCCATTTTAATTACATATTCGACTAGTACGTATTAAATGTTGTTGTTGTTGTGGTCTTCAGTCCGGAGACTGGTTTGATGCAGCTCTCCACAATACCCTATCCTGAGCAAGCCTCTTCATATCCACATAAGAACGGCAACCTACATCTGTCTGAATCTGCTTACTGTATCCATCTCTTGGTCTTCCTCTGCGATTTTTACCCCACCCACTTCCCTCCAACGCTAAATTCACAATTCCTTGATGTCTAAGAATGTGTCCTACCAATCTATCTCTTCTTTTAGTCAAGGTATGCCAGAAATTTCTTTTCTCCCCAATTCTGTACAGTACCTCCTCATTACTTACGCGATTCACCCACCTAATCTTCAGCATTTTTCTGTAGCACCACATTTCAAAAGCCTCAATCCTCTTCCTGTCCGCACTGTTTATCGTCCATGTTTCACTCCCATACAAGGCAACACTCCATACAAATGCCTTCAGAAAGGACTTCCTTAGGCTTAAATCAATATTCGATGTTAACAAATTTCTCTTTTTCAAGAACGCTTTTCTACCCATTGCCATTCTGCATTTTATATCCTCTGTACTGCGACCATTATTTGTTATTTTACTGCCCAAGTAACAAACCTCATCTACCTCCTTTATTGCTTCGTTTCCCAATCTAATTCCTTCAGCATCACTCTATTTTCTTACACTGCACTCCATTACCCTAGTTTTTCTCTTGTTAATGTTCATCTTATATGCACCTTTCAGCACACTGTCCATTCCGTTCAATTGCTCTTCCAGGTCCTTTGCTGTATCTGACAGAATTATTATGTCATCGGCAAAACGCAATGTTTTTAATTCTTCACCCTGAACTTTAATTCCTTCTCCAAATTTCTCCTTGCTTTCCTTTGCTCAATGTACAAATTGAATAACAATAGAGAAAGACTACAACCCTGTCTTACTCCCTTTTCAACCACTGCATCCCTTTCATCCCCTGCAACCCTGACAACCGCTGTCTGGTTTTTGTACAAGTTATAAATAACCTTACGCTCCCTATATTTTACTCCCGCTTGCATCAGAACTTGAAAGAGTTTATTCCAATCAACATTCTCAAAAGCCTTCTCCAAATCTACAAAAGCTATAAATGTAGGTTTGCCTTTTCTTAATCTATCTTCTAGGATAATCCGTAAAGTGAGTATTGCCTCCCGTGTTCCTAGATTTCTCCTGAACCCAAACTGATCTTCCCCGAGGTCGGCTTCTACCAGCTTTTCCATCCTTTTGTATATAATTCGTGTTAATATTTTGCAACCATGACTTATTAAACTGATGGTTCTGTAGTTTTCACACCTGTCTGCACCTACTTTCTTTGGAATGGGGATTATCACATTTTTCTTAAAGTCTGAGGGTACTTCGCCTGTCTCATACATCTTACACACCAGGTTAAACAGGTTTGTCATGGCTGGTTCTCCCAGAGACCTCAGTAGCTCTGAGGGTATATCATCTACTCCAGGGGCCTTGTTTCGACTTAGGTCTTTCAGGGCTCTGTCAAATTCTTCTCTCAGTACAGTATCTCCTATTTCATCTTCATCTATTAAATATGACTGTTTTATTTGGAAGTACGTGGCATCGCGTAACATTCGCCAGTGCGGATGGTTTTTGCTTCGTGGTACATTACTCGTGTTGAAATGGACCGTTTACCTATTACAGAAAAGGTCGATATGGTATTTATGTATGGCTATTGTTATCAAAATGCTATGTATGTTGATCGTTATCCGGGAAGACATCATCCAAGTGTCTGGACCTTTCGTCGGATGGTTACGTTATTTAAAGAGACAGGAAGGGTTCAGCCAGAAGTTAAACGTCAACCATGACCTGCAACAAATGATGATACCCAAGTAAGTCAAAGCATAAAAATACAGCCTCGGTCGCAAAATTAAAAATAATTTTAATTCTGCGGCCGAGGGCTGTATTTTTATTCTTTGACGTTTTAACGGTCGCTGACAATAGCAGCTATGTTAAAAAAGAGAGAGAAGAAAATCCAAGTAAGGGTTATAGCTGCAGTTGCGGCTAATCCATGTATCAGTGGGAGACAAATTGAGCGAGAAAAGCGAAACTCAAAAACGTCGGTGTTAAGAATCCAACATAAATTTCACCCGTACCGTATTTCTATGCATCAGGGTTTGCATGGCGAAGACTTTGAACGTCGTGTACAGTTTTATGTCACTGGTCACAAAATAAATTACGAGACGATAACAGATTTTTTTCACGCGCTCTGTTTAGTGCCACAGGGTTGTCTTATGGAACATCAATTAAAATAGTTTAGTATTTTGTACTCGACCCTTTCCAATCATCTGACAAAAGCTTATAAATAAAGGGAGCGGTTATGATGAAAATGTGTAACTATAAAAACGTCTGCCAATAAAATTATTTCAACGAAAAACATCGGTTCACTTTACATTTTGTCTAGCCCTTGTTTATGAAAATAAAATAGCAATGCTGTCAGGCAGTACAAATTTTACGTTGTTCTTTATCGATATTCCTCTACTTGGAAAAACTGCTTACCAAGGATAAACTAAGAAATTGCTTCGAGACAGTTCCTTCCCACGTAGCCACGTGTACGCCACGGCAGCTGAATCTCATCTTTGCCGTTTCGTAATTTCTTGCTCACTCGCGGGGACGTGGGAGATATTCGGCCACGTTCTCGTACGGCAACGAAGGTCCTTTTCGCCATGTTATCAAGATGGAGTTGACTCGCCGCTTCGAGTGATCACATGCGGACCAGTGGAGAGGAAAACGAAGTATATGTAGGCAATCCTCACGTCCCAACCGTCATTATGAAGCTCAATATTTGAATGTTGTTAGAACGTCTTACTCATCTTGTAAGAAGCAGAGAATCTCGGAATGTAGATCAAATATGGCCTGGCAAAATGAAAGCTATCTACAGGTAATCCTCGTTTCTCATTACCACGAAATATAAATTGGAAATTAAGTAGAGATTTGGCCTGCAGAGTAAAGGGATTATTTTCATAAAAATCATAACATTTTCTTTTAACACAGTACTCATCTAAGCGTTCGTTTAGAGCTTTGAAACCTAAAAGAGACCTTCTCTGCTGCTGTTGCATATGAAGAAAGGTAAAGATTGTTGTCCAAGTGTCCTCATAGTGCAGCAGAGTTGAGAGAGGTATCAGAACAATACATGTAGTGTTGCGTTTATGCATGTCGAGTGAAATGGCAAAAGCTCTGTAGATCAATCCGTAACCCGTAAGAAATATTGGAAATAAAATAATGCATATTATAATAATGCACAGGGTGCTCCATCACAATTAGTTACATCCCGAGAAAATGCGAAGTGAACTTGAAGTACTCAACAGGTAAAGCGTCCGGAAACTTATTCTACACTCACGGTCACATAGTGCTTATATTCATAAGCTCCTGCCGTACTTTCATGAACATCAAAGTCGTTTGTAAATACCTTTTGTTGTTTCAGAGACATTTTTGGTGAAAAAGTTGAGGGGGACAACCTGCAGACAAATAGCCGTTTCTTCGAAAAGTTTTATCTATGTAATCAGTTTCTACATCCCGTTAATGTCATAATTACAAGAAACATCACACAGAAACATAGATATATTGGTATCGATCCAATAGTACTTCAGTAGATGTCAATAGGTAA
Source organism: Locusta migratoria (assembly GCA_026315105.1). Taxonomy (NCBI): domain Eukaryota; kingdom Metazoa; phylum Arthropoda; class Insecta; order Orthoptera; family Acrididae; genus Locusta; species Locusta migratoria. The sequence continues at coordinate 207,189,316 of CM048744.1, read as the reverse complement.
CCGATACTCATGAGTAATACGAGGCGCGTTCAGAAAGTAAGTTCCGTTTGGTAATAAAATGAAATTGTACACAGATACAGAAGAAATGTTTATTGCACAAAATTCTACAACTCGTAAACTACTTTTCCACATAACTGCCGAAATTTTGCAGGCATTTGTCTTAGCGTGGCACCAGGTTTTGTATACCTTCTTCATAGAAATCGGCCGCCTGAGTCTTCAACCAGTTGGAAACAGCTTCTTTCAGCGCGTCGTCATTGGGGAAAGTCCATAGCGAGAGCAATAATTGTAAACCTACGGTTTTCCTGGATCTTGTCATCAATCGCGTGAATCAGTTCTTCTGTAATCAAAGGTGGACGCCCACTTCGTTCTTCATCGCGCACTTAACTACGCCCGCCATTGAACTGTCGGACCCATCTTCTCACCATCGAATCACTCATCGCATTTGGTCCGTAAACTTCGCAAATTTCACTTGGTGTCACTTTCCTCGCATTCAGAAACCGAATCACCGACCTGATTTCACAGGCAGCGGAATTTTCAATCAACGCCGACATTTCAAACAAGCACAACAAAGCGTACGTAACTGACAGCGATTTCCAAATGGCGCACATTCTTCTCCTCGATACACATCGTCTACAGCGCATGTGCGGAACTGCAATCTCAGCGCTGCAGCGGAGATAAATTGAAACGGAACTTACTTTCTGGACGCGCCTCGTATAACACCAGTAAGAAATAAGGATATTGTCACATAACATAACTACGGTGCATAATGGTGTCACTATAAGGGATTGTGCCTAAGCCCAATAAAATGGAAGAGGATACATTTCATAAACACTATATAAGGAAAGCACAACGTTCTAGTTCTACAAATGGAGGAGAAAAGAAGTAAGAAAAGTCATTTCGTTTGCAGAAAACTGGTTTAGCCCTCTCCTCCCAAATCTTCTTACACCACGTAATTTTTAAATCTGTTATCTCTTTGATCATCATTCCGAATTTTGTTCTGATGCAAATCTCCACGCTGTTATATCCTGTGCAAACCCTTTGATCACAGGATAACAAGGGTCATGCATATTGATATGAATCTACTGTATTAGTGTCTTAGTCTTCTACTGAGATTGCTACATCCCACGCCATAGTAGTGTGGGCTAGGAAAGAGACAGCGTGGCGAATGGAGATTTGTGTGTGGCGGGAGACGTGCAGGGAAGAGTCCTCTGCAGTCGGGCTGGTCACTGTGTCCTCGGTGGCGTAGTGGTCAACGCGTCTGTCTAGTAAGCAGGAGATCCCGGGTTAGAATCCCGGCCGGGCACAAATTTTCATTCGCCACAGTTTGGTATTCCATCTAAACCGAATACAGTGAAGCCATAACATCGCAAATTGCGATTTATTTCATTCATTTGAACGCTGTAATTCGTCAGAAATATATATAATTATATATTCTGTACGTCTCCAACCTTATATTCGACAACAAAATTCACTCTTTAACTCGCATCACTCTATGCACTGAACATCGATGTGGACCTATGATTTCGACAATGTCCAATGCATCTGAGTTGTTGTATGCCATGCTGCAAAAATTGCATGAATGCAGAATAAAGCAATGTTAGCATTAAAATGACAATATCTCATTAGGTCTAAGTGACCCATTTACAGTAAGTGTGTCAAAGCTATGTCTCCCCCAAATTATTATAGATTTTTAAATAAAAATTAAGGACAACATTATCACTTACTTGTGTAATACCTAAGGTCCTGTCGCAGTACAATTAATGTTGGGGGAGGGGAGGTTATGTTAATTTTAGGACACTGAATTGGTTAGTTAGAGCCATTCATAACATCAATTTTAAACTCACTAACACTGCTTCCATTATGTGGTTATTTATTTTCAATTTTTATGTATTTTATATTACTGAATGCTATTTCTTTTGAATTTAACTCCTGCAATTACACTATTGTTAGAGAGAATTTCATTTCTTACTATGTTCTGTACTAAACAGGCCATCCCCTCAGGTCCAGCAAATTATTGCGCTTCCAGATAGCGATCGATCAGAAGCTCTGAGTTGTAATTGCTTCATTATTTTTAGACTTTCATAGACTTGTTAAGTCTTCCTTCACATAACTGAGTAACAGGACAAAATGATCAGGTTTGTTCGTCTTCCCTAAGAACGTACACAGTCCTTATTCTTTATTACTGCTGTGTCTGTTGACTCTAATGACGTATTGCTTTCTTAGAGGCAGCATCAGATAAAAGATTTAAGATACCTAATTTCTCTTTTTATTCTCCGACATACGAAGGTATGCGTCACAATACTTGCTATATCTTCTGTGAGGCAACAATTCTGTAGGACATGATCTGCATTGACAATTTCGTCACAGTCACAGTAGATCGTTCCTCTTTTACCAGTTCAGTTGAGATAAATGGAGTATGGCCCATGTACCTTCCTGAATGGGTGAAAATGTCATATGGAGCCTTCCAGTTACATCAGGAATCAAGTTAAACTTTAACCGTAAGGTGTCTAAAGATTTCTGTAAGTGCTACCAATCTGGAAAAAGTAAATTCCTTACTGCTTTGGACTGTAGCTGGTTCTTTGGAATTTCGAATATTTTATTTTATTGTTTCAGCTGTTTCAGATGGCAGCCTTTTGCATCATATATAGGTCCAGTAGACAAAATCCCATTAACACAGTTAGGGTGTATCCTTGAAGAATTTCTCGCTGCACTTTTCTTGTTGTAGTGGTAGGCTTCACTAGCATCTGTGCATCTAATTACTGGCATAGTAGCCTTTTCAATAGTTAAGGGGCAACAGTCTGGATGATTGACTGAGCTGGCCTTGTAACATCAGGTAACATGGCTTTCCCATGCAGATACTGGGAACGGCTGTCCCGGGGACATGCAGCTCTATTGTATGAATATATGATGATGGAAGCATCCCGGGTAAAATATTCCGGAGGTTAAATAGTTCCCCTTTCGTATCTCTGGCCGGGGACTACTCAGAAGTATGTCGTCATCAAGAAGAGCAAAACAGGCGTTCTACGGATCGGAGAGTAGAATGTTCTGTCCCTCAATCTGGTAGGTAAGTTAGAAAATTTGAAACGAGAAATGGCTTGGTTAATGTTAGATATGGTGAGGATTACTGAAGTTTGGTGGCAGGACGAACAGGATTTCTGGAGAGGTGAGTGCAGGGTTATAAATACAAAATCATTATGTGGCAACGCAGGAGAAGGTCTGATAATGATAAAAGAAAATAGGAATGCGGGTAAGTTACTATGAACAGCATAGTGAACAAATAATCGAAGCAAAGATAGACACGAAGCCAACACCAACGACAGCAGTACAAGTTTATATGCCAACTAGCTCTGCCGATGACGAGGAGATCGAAGAAATGTATCAGGAGATAAAAGAAATTATTCAGACCGTTTGATAGGGGTCTGGAACTCGGTAGTAGCGAAGGGAAGAGAAGGAAATGTAGGTGAACATGGACTGAAGAAAAGGAATGAAAGAGGAAATTGCTTGGTACATTTTTGTTCAGATCACAATAATCACAAACACTTCATTTAATCATCACTAAAGAAGGTTATATACGTGGATGAGACCTGGAGACACTGGGAGGTACCAGATTGACTTTATAATGGTAAGGTTTAGCGGTAGAAACCAGGTTTTAATCTGTAAGACATATCCAGGGGGCATATGTAGACTCTGACCATAACTTATTGGTTATGAACTGCAGATTAAAACTGAAGAGACTGGAAAAAGGTAGAACATTAAAGGAGATAGAATCTGAACAAACTGAAGGAACCAGAGGTGTTCAAAAAGGAGCATTAGTCAAGGATTAACTGAAATGGAGGAAAGTAATACAGTAGAAGTGGAATGGGTAGCTCTGAGAGATAGAGTATTGAAGGTCGCAGAGGATCATGTAGGTAGAAGGACAAGGCAAATAGAAATCCTTGGACAACATAGGAGATGAAAGGAGAAAATATAAAAATGCATCAGGCGAAGCAGGCAAAAGGGAATATTGACATCTGAAAAAAAGGTTGACAGGAAGTGCAGACTGGCTATGCAGGAGTGGCTTCAAGAAAATAAAAGATACATTTCGGGACATTAACAGCAGCGGTATGAATATCGAGAACTCAGACGGCAAAGAAGTACTAAGCAAAGAAGCGGAAGGTGAATGGTGGAAGGAATGTACAGAAGGCCTGTATGAAGGAAATAAACTTGCGGATATTACTCTAGTAATGGAAGTCGAAGTAGAGAAAGATGAGATAGGAGAAACTATACTGCAGGAAGAATTTGATGGACCACTAAAAGATATGAGTAGAAACAAGGCCCCTGGAGTAGGTGATGATCCGTCTGAACTGCTATTATTATTACAAGAGCCCATCATGAAGAAATTGTTCCACTCGCTATACAAGATGTATGAAACAGGGAAAATACCCTCAGATTTCAAGAAGATTGAAGTGATTTCAATATCTAAGGAAGCAAGTGTAGACAAATGTGATTTACAAACGAATGGAAAAACTGGTGTCATCCGAACTTGGGGAAGATGTTTGAATTCAGGAGAAATGCAGGAACACGCGAGGCAATACTCAACATCTTATGTTAGAGGATAGATTAAGGAAAGGAAAACCTACGTTTTTAGCATTTGTGGATCTGTAGAAAGCTTCTGACAATTTGACTGGAATACACTTTTTCAGATCTTGAAGTTAGCAGGAGTGAAACACTAGGAGCGAATAGCCTTATTTAACTTGTACAAAACTCAGACAGCAACTATTAGGGTGTGAGGGCATTAAAAGATCGTCGTGGTTGGGAAGGGAGTAAGACAGGCTTGTAGCATTTCCAGAGTGTTATTCAACCTGTACACTGAGCAAGGAGCAAGCAGTGAAGAAATGCAAGGAGAAATTTCGAGAGGGTTTTAAAGTACAGGGCGGAGGAATAAAAACCTCGCGATATGCTGATGACATAATAATTTTTTCAGAGACAGCAAAGGCCTTGGAAGAGCAATTAAACGGAACGGACAGTGTATTGAAAGGAAGGTGTCAGATGAACATTAATAAGAGTAAAATGAGGGTGATGGAATGTAATGTCAGAAAATCTGGCGATGCTGAAGGAATTAGATTAGGTAATGGGACGATAAAAGTAGTGGATAGTTTTGTTATTTGGGTAGCAAGATAACTTCAGATTGCCGATGTAATATATAAAGCAGATGTTGCTGACGACTCTTGCAGTCTTGCGGCTGGACGAGCAGAGCGTCACCGTCGGGAATCTGAAGATGCAGCGAGGCGGCAGACGGTGAGATGGGCAGGCGGCGGCTGTCAGGCGGTGTCAGCCGCTATCTCGCGCCACCTGAGGCCGACGCCAGCCGCCACCCCACTGATGGGCTGTCGGAGGCAGCAAGTGCGCCCGCCGCAGGTACAGGAAATGAGTTGCCGCTGCACACGTCACGAGACGGTGTCTGCTGAGATCAAACAGATTTCTGACACGCTGGGGTAGGCACATGTTTAGCCCAAAACAGTTTGTACATACCAAGCTGAACCCTTATTACGTTATTAATATTTTGGATATTATATACGGCCGGCCGCGGTGGCCGAGGGGACTGAGGCGCTCCAGTCACTGTCTGCACGGGCACTACGGTCGGGGGTTCGAATCCCCCCTCGGGCATGGATATTTGTGCCGTCCTATTTCGTAAGTAGTTCATAAGTAGTTTGTAAGTTTAGGGACTGATGACCCCGTAGTTAAGTCCCATAGACTATACAAACATTTGAACATTTCACCCCAGATATCTCTGAAACTACAAGAGATATTAAAAGACCACTTTCACGGTCATTCTGTCTGCAATGAAACTAGGTAATATGAGACACTCTAAAACGTGAAGAAATACTATTTTCTACAAAGACGTATGTTTTTATATGGATACCCCGTATTATTACTTAAGCAATCGATAGGATGAAAAATCACAAAAAGAATGGCGTCGGTTGCATCGCGATGTGTCAATTACATCCGAAGAAACTGCGAAGTTGACGTTGGAAACACATGAGGCTGGTGCTAGCAGGTGTCCGAGGCTCAAGCGAGATTCACCGTTGAGCCCCGGACACGCGCTACCAGCGCGCACCATGCATTTCAGACGTCAACTTCACTTCGCAGTTTCTCCGGATGTAATTGACGCACCGCGGTGCAACCGATGACATTCTTTTTGTGATCTTTCATCCTATCGATTGCTTAAGAAATAATATGGAGCATCCATTAAAAAAACATAAGTTTGTTGTTGAAAACAATATTTCTACGCGTTTTAGAGGGTCTCATATTACCTACATTCACAAGCCCCTGCCGTACGTTCATGACCCCGTAAGTGGTTTCTCAATGCCTCTTGTAGTGTCAGAGATACATGGGGTGAAACAGTTGAGCGGGACACCCTATATATATATAGGCAGTTATCATAGTAGGAAATTATATTTTTCTGTTATAAGGAATATTTAAATTTCAGAGTAATGCAAAGTAAAAGAAGGAGTAACATGGAGGATGCAATAGCTCCGAATATGTTCTCCATGTTGGGGTATAAAAGCAAAATTACGGGATTGTTAACCATTATCTACTGTTATTTTTGTTTTTATGCGGATCTGCATATAAGAAAAGATAGTTTTCATTTAATTTACTACGAGATTTGTAGTTCAGTGAAGTCATTGAAACGGATCAGGAACAGTATCGATTAAAATAGTGTCATCGAAAATTCAGGACAGTTTTAACGCACGAACGGAATTTCGTTAATTATTTCAGGACGTAGCGTTATTTTGGAAGGTGTAAGAAACTAATTCAGTACATTAAAGATATAAGGACTCATTCCATTATCAGTCATACCATATGTTACGTCGTCCTGGTCAGCCTCTGTTTTGTCGTTTCCGGCCTGTCTTTCAGGAAAGGTTCTGTTTAGGATGCGTAGGCATCTGTAACAGCTATACAGATTAATAATACAAGTTTTATTTACTGAACTTTACACCAGATAGTCGACTTCTATAAAGTATGTCGCTTCTATTCTCGCGGCGTCGTCTTCTGTACGATGCTATCTGCGCTGGGTTCTACTGACTGCCTATTTCGGAGCCGAGTTCAGACGGGCTCGTCCAGACGAATGTCGGCCTAGATATCGCCATTTGTAGAGGTCGCGATTCCAGGTTTCTCCCTCCAGGATGCGCGGCGCCGGCTTGCGATTGGCTGCCGTTCGTCCGCTGCCTACTATACGATCGTTCTCGAGCGCCTGGCGTTTGGCGCCGACTTCACGCCACAACACCATCTTAAATGAACTGTGTTAAAAATACATCGTGGTAAAATTTTACTTCAGGCCTCTAGCATTATTTAGCGTGAATCTTTGGTTTAAACAATACACGGACAATTCGATACTAGGAATTTTGGATGTAGAAGTGCTTTAACTATCGGAATCGACAAACTTGAATTAAAAGAGTGTGAGAACAGTGAAATTTTAACGGATAGTCATATTCAAATTAGAGAATGGGCAATAAATGTGTAGGTTATCCGTATCGCAGTATTAACAGGCAACAGTAAACGTTATCTGTGGTAACCGATACAAACCTGACGGTAAAAGTAAAATTGTGCAGGTTGATTTGATTTGATTTTTTCAGGGAAGCCAAAACAGTGTTGCTCCAACCCGCCACTGCCCGCAACGAAACTAAGTTTATTGTGCGGTATCGCTCCTTGTATTTCTAGTAAAGCCAACCAATGCCCTTGAACAGTGCAAGGAGTCCCTTTACCAGTTCTTTATTAGACACAATTTCTTCGGGTCTGGTTGTCCCAAATGTTCTGTGCCGTTTATTTATTTATTTATTTGGTTATTTAACCTGACCAGATTAGGGCCATAGGGCCCTCTCTTACATCTGATCAGGAACAACATAAACAGGATTTCATTACAAAGAAACACTGCATTAATAATATTAAATAATAACAATATATGATAGTACTAATAATAATAATGATAATAATAACACAAAAATGAAAGTAGTACTAATAATAACAAGAGATATTCACATTTGAATTAAGTTTAAAATAAACAGAAGAGAGAAAATGGTTAGTGAAAGAGGAGAAGATTGAAAAATGACAGTGCTAATGGATGTGAGGAAGTGGAGATCTCTGCTGGCGAAAGGAAAGGGAAACATTTATGGGGGAGGAGGAATTGACAACAGTGGGCTACAGACTGGTAAGTGGAGAAAAAGATGGCTATTGTGACAGAAGGTGAACCCTTAGTTGTCTTTTAAAGTTTTGAATTGATTTTATTTCTCTTAACTTTTGAGGAAGATTGTTCCACAGACGTGTTCCCGATACAGAAAATGATTTGGAGAAGATTGCAGTGTTATGTGAAGGTAGAGAGAGAGTTTTATTTTGGTAAGAGCGTGTGTTTCTGCTGTGCTGTTCAGATAGTAATATAGTCGTTGAGGATAAGTATGAAGGTTTGCAATGATTGAGAAAGCGATGCAGCAAACATAGTGTACGATAGCTTCGACGCTTATCTGCACGTAGCCAAGATAACTGCTGGTATGCGGGACTGACATGGTCGTAGAAACGACCTATTTTTTGCTGTTATCACACACTGTTTACGGGTGGTGAGGTATGAGTGGAACCACTCAATAGCACTTGTAGAGAAATTTAGGTTAGATAGTTTAGCGAGTAAAATGTCAAAATCGACATTGTCGAAAGCTTTGCTAAAATCTAAAAAACACATAATTGTCGCCTGTTGGTTATCCATAGCATGCTTGAGATCGTCTGTAACTTTTATAAGAGCAGTCGTCGTGCTGCGATTTTGGCGGAAACCCGATTGATATTCGTCTAGTAGGTCGTGTGATGTTAAATAGCTAGTTATCTGCTCATGGACTATATATTCCAAGGCCTTGGATAGTGATGGTAGGATGCAAATAGGTCTGTAGTCCACCTACATATAGTGTTCCCTAGGTCATGCACCTCTGCTGCCCTAACCATGGAATCGAAGGTCGTATTGCTATAAGCCCCATCAATGTCCAGGAAGATACAGAGGGCTATTTCCTCAAAGTGTAGTGCGAGTTAGTGGAGAGCTGTCTCACATGATTTACCTGGCTGATATGCATGTTGGTTTGAATGTAGAGGAGCCCTACTTAACCTCCTTTCTCCAACATGCACATTAACCAGCTTTTCCAATGTCTTAAGAATAAAGGAGGACAGGCTGATTGGTCTCATATCCTTGGCCTTTGTATGATCAATTTTCCCTGGTTTTGGAATGAAGACAACCTTTACTGCCCTCCAGGCATTGGGAATGATTCCTGCTGCTAGGCTAACCCTGAATAACCTGCATAGGAATCTAATAAGATTTTCTCCCGCTTGTTGCAGGAGAGCTGGAAAGATTCCATCGGGGCCAGGTGACTTGAACGGTTGAAATGTTCCCACCGCCCATCGGACCTTACTGAAATCGACACACTCCTTGGCCAGATCCCAGTCCTCTTTGCGAATACCCGAGAACTGTTGTCTCTCAGGAATGCATTCTGGTCTGAGTTATCCCCCAGAGTATATTGAGGAAAGTGAGTCTTGAGGAGCAATTCCAGCGTTTCATGTGCTGTCTTTCTATACTCCCCATCCTCCTTCCTCAATGTTCCTCCTGGATTAGTTGGTACCATAGTGAGGATTTTATGAAGTCTCGCTTGAGCAGCCGTGCCCTCCACTTCCTCACAGAATACCTTCCAGGATGCCTCCTTTGCCCGTCTGATGGCAAGGTTGTAATTGACAAGGGCCTCATGATACTTTGCCCATTGTCCTTTGCGCCTCGCAGGGTTAAACAGTCTTCGTACCTGTTTCTTTTGCATTTAGAGGTTATTATTCCACCAAGGCACACTCCTGTTTGTGCACTTCTTGGTTAGTGATTACTGATATCAGCATATGGATTTTATGAACATTTGTTTGATCAATTTAAAAAAAGTGAATTTAGCATCCGTCGACTCTTGTAACACTACTACTTTCGCCAAATTAAACTCCAACGCTCGGGCGTAGTAACAGCATAAAGAAGATCTAGATAGGAAGGAGAGGGGGTATACCCTTCAGACAAAGTTTGGTTACAATCTGCAGACATTTTGTGAATACTTTGGTATAAAGGATCAGGTATTAACAAATTATGTCTACTTCAGTAGATTTCATGTCGGTGATTGTCCTCGTTTGTACACTGCCGGTAAGTAAATAGCACACGTGGACAGACGACATCGATTTTGTTTCGAAGACGTACTGCCCAATCGCAGTTGAAGTCATATATTCTATGAATATTAGTACTGATAAAGGTTTCAACCTCGCCGACAACAGGCAACCAACTTACATAGTCGCCAGAGCGTCTTCTGCATATACCTATAGATGTAGAATTCTTACAGTCATGATGCTCTGTTTGGTATGAACACGTGAAAGGAGCTACGCCCAGCAGACACGCTCCTGCTCTCTATAGTCTACTGATCGAGTTTGGAAGGGATCGAACTGTGGCCTTTCATGAGGCAGGGTAGACTTTTCAGAGAACTGCCAAACAAGTTACACGTTCTGCTACAGTTGTGCCACGATGTCGTTTGTGGATGTTCAACCAACACAAATGTCCACCAATATCGTCGTATTGTAAGCGTGGCCGTGACTGACTGGACAGATAATGCGACGCAGATAAGAGGGTTTGTAAGCCCAGAAATCACAGGACCAAGTGTTGCGAACCTGTCACTAGCAACGCGATTACAGGCCACTTGCCAGTCTGATACTTACACTCAAGGACTCACAATCAAACTGCACGGCATGGCATTTTGAAGATGTAGTGATAGGCGTGTGTAGACCTTTGATGGCATTTTGAAGATAATATGGTAGTCGTGTGTAGACCTTTGATGGCATTTTGAAGATGTAATGGTAGGCGTGTGTAGACCTTTGATGTCCTCGTTTAAACTTAATGCAGGGCCTCCAGCAAGACAGCTCGGACTCCACAGTATGTCATTATTACTCAGGAGTTATGTTTATTCTAATGCCGATTCCCATTCAGGGTTACCAAAGGGACCAAATAAAGTTTAAGCCACGCGGGAGTGGCCGAGCGGTCTGCAGCACCACGTTGCGGATCGCGCGGCCTCCATGTTCGGATGTTCGATTCGTCCTTCGGGCATGGATATTTCTGTCGTCTTTAGTGTAAATTAGTTCATAAGTTGTTTGTAAGTTTAGGTACTGATGACCCCGCAGTTATGTTCCATAAGCTTTACAAACATTTGAACATTTTTAAAATACTTTGATTAGGAAGAAATATTTGTTTCGCAGTAGATGAAGCTATGTTAACCAAGGTACAGCAGTTTCCCATCACCCTCAAAGCATTAGAAAGAGGTCAGCAACATAATGAATAGCGTTGTGGCTGCGGTTTGTAACGTGTTGCCTCAGACCTGCCTAAAAACACGCAACCCGATTTTCGGACGTATTCTTGAGTGACAGAGTGTTGTTCCTTAAATTCGAAATTGACAAGTGCTACATAGTTGTCCCCTGGTATCTGATCCTTCCACAGAGTAATGTGATGCAGTGGTAAACACTGGACTCGCATTCAGTAGGATGGTGAATCAAATCCACTTCCAGCCTCAAGATTTAGATTTCCTGTGATTTCCATAAATAAGGCAAATGCCAAGATTGTTCCTTTGAAAGGGCATGATCGGTTTCCTTCCCCATTCTTACCAACACAACGTGAGCGTTTCCATCCTTCCTTCCTTCCATCCTATCTTACAGTCCTCCGCTGCAGATATCGGGACTGAGGACGACGTCCAATATGGTTCTCCTTTATCAATACGTCTAAGGAATTTCATGTGAAATCGTTAGATGGACTATATGCATACTGGCCTCTGATCATAAGCCATATCAAATTGGAAGTAAGGCAGTGTCAAGCCTGTTAGCAGAACAAAGCTGCCTCGCATGAATAGTTTTCATCTTGGCCTATAATGACTCAGACTTAGAATAGCTTGCACGTGAATTTTGCTGGTTCATTTGTGGTGGACAATGTCTAATTTTTCCTGTTTAGCAGGGATATCCACCACAACAAATAGCTCCACTATATGGGTGCTCACAAGTATTTTTCCAATTGAGGGAGCATCAGCCACTCTTGTTTCAGGTAATGTCCCATTCCTTTTACTGCAATGGAGCTTCAGGTGTTCTGCCGCCACAATGGTGTCCAGAACCTGACCGCTGCTCCATTCCTTCGGCCATCCAATGTGGAAGTAGCATGGATAGTCAGGACTTTTAAAACCCTGCATTTTTTTTCTTTTTATAAGTGCTGGCCTTCTCCTTCTCAGTATACTTGTCCCAATTGAAAACAGTCTTGAGAGAGTAATATGAAGCGAAATTTGGTTACACTGTGCATGAATGGCCGAGATGTCTGGGGCATCATGAGGTGGATTGCATGACCGCTACCGTCGGAGTTTCGAGTGCTTCAACGAGCATGGGTATCTGTGTTGTCTTAGGTTAGGTTAAGTTCGTTTAAGTATTTTGTTAGCCTAGGAGCCCATGGTCTCAGCAATTTGGTCCCTTCGCTTTACAAACACGGGAAACATTTGAATATTTCTGCACTTTTCTCTATTACCACAGTTGATGTAATGGAGGTCTGTAGTAATGCTACGTCAAAAGGAAGGGAAGATAGTCGAGCTCACCATTTCAGCGACCCTCTGCTGATATCTTCAAATGTTCAGAAGGTTGGCGAGCTTATGGGACTTAACTAGGGGGTCATCAGTCCCTAAACTTACAAACTACATATGGACTAGATAACACTAAGGACGGCACAAATATTCATGCCCGAGGGGGGATTCGAACCCCCGACCGTAGTGGCCATGCGGAAATGTTCAAATGTTTGTAGAACTTATGGGACTTAACTACGGGGTCATCAGTCCCTAAGCTTACAAACTACTTATGATCTAGCTAAGACTAAGGACGGCACAAATATCCATGCCCGAGGGGGGATTCGAACCCCCGATCGCAGTGGCCGTGCAGACCGTGACTGGAGCGTCTCAGTCCCCTCTGCCACCGCGGCCGTCTGCTGATATCTTTCTGTGAGGTCGAGCCCGTCTCTAGTGCCGAATAAAGTAAACTAATATAATAATACATAATAAGAAATTGATAAGGGCTATAAATAGAAATCCTCAAGACACATAAGCCACAACGACCCACCATGAAACTAAAAGTGATTTATTAATAAATACGTGCAGAAATGTCTGTTTCAGCAACCAACATTGAAAAGTCAGCTCATTTCATTCAAATAACGAAATGTTACCTATAACTGCAGAAACACAAGGCAGATGATGGACAACTGAGAATACAAACTCGTACCTTGGGCATTAGTCGTGAGCCTATTGGCTCCATACATTTAGTAATTTCAGCAGTAAATCAGTCTCACAGACGGCACTTTGTTATGCATGGGAACTCATTGATGTAAATTTGTACGTAGAACAGAAAGTATGTGGCTAGAAAAGTGTTAACCACACAGTAGAGCTGTTATCAGTGGAAATATTCTCGTATAACAATGATTTTAGAAGTAAAATTAATACAAGTGTGTAGCCGTTGTTGTACTACACAATTGCGAAATGCTTTTTGCTATGGATCAAAATAATTAGTTTGAAGTTTACTAAATGTTGTACTAAATAAACTGATCATTCAATAATTACCTCACAAAGTAACATTAAGTGTTTTCGATTATTCAGTGGAATACACATGTTACTCATCGCCCGTTTACTTTGCAAGTTCACAAATTGCTGCGCAGTATAACACTCAATTGATGGCTGTTTCACAGTGATTCACCATAGGTGGCAGTACCTTTGCAGGATGAAAAGACTAATCAGTCACAGACGTAAATGTGGTGTTTCCACTGTCAAAAACTTTTCTCCTGCAGCTTAAACACAACAAAAGTAATGTACACAGTTGTAGGTAGTGGGATGGTAAGGGATATGAGGGTGTTTTCTCCTTGTCCTTTCTAAGATCATATCATTCAACTTTTCAAAGCCAGATGATCCAAAATTCGATTCTGTTGCCGGCCGCGGTGGCCGAGGGGACTGAGACGCTCCAGTCACGGTCTGCACGGCCACTACGGTCGGGGGCTCGAATCCCCCCTCGGGCATGGATATTTGTGCCGTCCTTAGTATAATGTAGTTGATAAGTAGTTTGTAAGTTTAGGGACTGATGACCCCGTAGTTGGGTCCCATAACCTTAACAAACATTTGAACATTTGATTCCGTTGCCCCGCCAGCTATTGTGAACGCTAGCGTTCTCCATCAGAAGTCAAAAATAATCTGTCCAGTCCAGAGGTACCTTATGTGGTTGCAGCTGTGGTTATTGCACATGTAGTGTTTCCATCTCGCCCACCTAGGTTAAATGCCGTAGAATTACCGTCATATGAATACTGTTTATCCGGCATAATGTACAGTGCAACACGCTCCTCAGTTTCTAGCACCAGTACGGAACCGAGCTTTTCTAACTCAAAGATGTTTATCGAGAACATTGCAGCAATAGCGCGGAGCTGCACCGTTTCTTCAGAAAGTGGCGCACCTCGCTTCTGGTGCCAGGAGCTTCGGTATCTGCGCTATTATCTTCGCTCTCGTTTAGCGCTGTTCCTTATTCACGCACGCACACGCAGCAGCGTGCACACAGCGCGTCGTGATTCACGATAACAGCGCGCGATATGACAAAGCGTTACGGCGCCTCCCCTACCACCACCAGTGCCGCAGGCTATCCCGCCTCGGGCCGCGGTCTCGCTGTATTGCTCTTTATTTATTTACGCGGGACCCCCTCTAAATAATTGACGGTCAGGCTGGAGGTGATGAATTGCCTCCAAAGGCGCCGCTACGTCTTCTTTCGGGCAGAGGGCTCCAGTTTCTCCACCGCCAGCGGCGAAGACGGCACCGTTCAACGCCCTCTAGATGTTCTCGCTCGTACTACAACGGAGGTTGCGACACATCCGTTACGTTAGAATGTATAGTTTCAAATAAATCGCGTTTTACCATCCCGTTTCTTTTGTCTTCATGATAATACGGGAACAAGGACTAAATGAAAAAAAACTTAAAAATGTATGTATCTGTATTTATATTATTAGTATTATCTATTATCCATCTATTATTCAACTCGTAAATTTTGTTTCTTGACATGGTGCATATCTACGACGATCTCCTCAACGTGGATCTACGGAACGAAAAACTAATCTAATCTTTTTCACAAACCTCAGCATCTACAAAAACAAAATATTCGGGAAAAACATTTTACTGAATTAACTAAACACTAATTTTTTTACAAAATTATATTGCAAACGTAAAGTCTAGCTACATAATATAAAAGTGAAATAATTTTTCTATCACCTTGCAGTTGTAGATAAGAAATACGTACAAATCATGAATTTTGTCCAAAACCGAACATCTAGATCTGGGTAGGGGATTTCCTTTCAGATAGGACACAGTTTTTAGTAATCGATGGTAAAGCATCGACTAAAACAGAGGTGATATCGGTCGTTCCACAGGGTAGTCTTATTGGTCCTCTGCTGTTCCTTATTTACATAAACGATTTGGAAGAAAATCTAAGTAGCTCTCTTAGGTTGTTTGCAGATGGCGCAAGATCAAAACTAACTGCAGAACGATCTGAAGAAGATATCACTATGGGGTATAAATTGGCAATTGATTCTAAATAATGAGAAGTGTGAAGTCGTTCAGATGAGTACGAATAGAAATCCGTCACTGACATGTGAAGGACGTAAACTCCAAAAAATACCTAGGAATTACTATTACTTCTGACTTAAACTGGAAAGAACACGTAGATAATGTCGTGGGAAAGGCGAACCAGAGATTGCGTTTTATTGGTAGAACCCTCAAAAGATGCAACAGAACTACTAAAGAAACTGCTTAAACTACGCTTGTCCGTCCTTTTATGCAGTATTGCTGCCGTGTGAGATCCTTAACAGGTGTGTTTGACGGAGGACATCGAAAGAGTCCAAATAAGGGCAGCTCGTTTTGTATTGTCACGCTACAGGGAAGACAGCGTTACGGAAATGATGCAGGATCTGGGATGGGAATCATTACAACAACGACGCTTATCACTAAATGTTTGTTTGTTTCTAAATCTATCGGACCAAACTGCGTGGTCATCAGTCCGCAGCTTACAAACTACTTAAACCTAGGTAAACTAAGCTAAGGACAAACACACACACCCATGCCCCAGGGAGGACTCGAACCTCCAAGGCGAGCAACCACGCGCTCCGCAGTGAGACGCTTTAGACCGCTTAGCTATTCCCCGCGGCTTGCTTATCACTGCGGCGTGGGCTGCTTACGAAACTGCAATCGCCAACATTCTCGAAAATATATTGTTGACTCCCACTGACATAGGTAGAAATGATCATCAGAATAAAAGACGAGAAATCAGATCTCGAACGGAGAGATTCAGGTGTTCTTTCATCCCGCGCGCTATTCGAGAATGGAATGGGAGATAAAGAGTATAAAGGTGGTTCGATGAACCCTCTGCCAGGCACTTAAATGTGATTTGCAGAGTATCCCATGTAGATGTAGATGTAGAATTACATTACAACAGTAGTATTATGACTTCTTTTAAACTACTGAAGTAATAATAATAAAATAAATTGGTTAAATTAGGTACTGCACTTCATTATTGTCATTGTCAATTTGATCACAAAACTCTAGGGTTTCTTCTGCTAATGTATCAAAGAACCTGAATGGTTTCTTTACGTCTTCAGCTTCCTTGACGCTCATATGGTATTTAGATGTTATTAAACCTGAAAAATCAACGTCCTTGAAATTACTTACGTTTTTTTTTTCTTCACTTGAACTATGATTGCAGAGGAGAAGTATGTTGTTTTGACTTTGCAGATGGCACTACCTTTGTCTGTTTTCGTATAAATAAGAACTCTGGCTTCAGACAAACTGAATGGTAGCTTGTTTTTCATTAATCTGTCAGCAGTGGTCTTAAAATCGTACACATTCCAGTCCGCGCACAACTAACAATCACAAGAAAACAAAGCCTCTAATTTGGTGTACGCATTATTGAGTCGACAATAATAACCTTCAAACACTGCAGCCAAATTGTGAACTTAATAAGAAGCGACTTTAACAATAAAGTCTTAGCACTAAACCTAACGGTAAAACAAAATCTGTGGCAAGCAGTAGGTAGATGTTCAGTTTTGGCAAAACTCCATTTCTGTGTATGTCGAGTTTAGAAAAATTTCGCAGTATTTTGGTAAGATTACACAGGCAAATAAAAGTTTCGATACACTATGTGTCCTGCAGTGGATGTATCTCATTTATAGGTACACGAATATGCATATAACTCATTTTTGCAAATTTTGTACATGTTGAGTTTTGTGAAAAAGCTCGTAATTGTGGCCAACTTAAGGTTACGGAAAGAAAACACTGAAAATGGGCCTTTGCGATCGCCTTTTAACAGTTCAAAAATTAAGCCTCTAACCGGAACACCTTTTTTCTGCAGTATGGTGGAACATCAGTGTCCTATAGCGCTAGGACCTTTGAAACAACATTTTCTTCCCGCATTGGAGTTTTTCACTCTTCAGGTATAATTATAAGCAATAATTGTTTTTTAATTCTAGCCTCAGTTAAGAAAATAAAATTTATTACTAGAAGGAAAGTTAATTTGCACTGTTTGATTGATTATATTTTTATCATCCAAGGAAACTTTTTTTAACGTTGCTACAGTTTTAAAGTAAAGAAATTGAACAGCATTGTTGACGTCAACGATGGTGGTCTCTCAGACAGATGATACGTCCAGAGGGTTAAACAAAATATAACGGCTTAAAAGTAAACCTTGACGAAAACTGAATAAACGAATTTTTAGAAGAGAAAATTCTCTACAACGTATCTCTATCCTATTTGTTCCATAACTTCCACCGATTCACGAGATATTTGCAAAAGTAATGGCGATTTGACACTCTCTGTCTGTGTGTCTGTAAAACGTGTTTCCACTTTGTAGATTGCGCCGTTGAACCGACCACCACCATGTTTCAGAGACGTAATTGTTGGTCGGCAGGAACCAGAACCTCGCTTTTACACATGTATTGGATTAAAAATAGATTTGTAATACTAAAACTGGCCGTTTGAGACTGACTTTTGACAGCACTAATTTTAATTGTAAATAGCGCCTTAACCATTCATCTGAGACCAAAATTGAGGAAATGTATTGGTCGAAGAGATTATTCTGTATAACTTCGCTCTGTTATGATTTTCTGCACAACTCGCAGCGTTTCAGTGATATTTGCAAAGATAGCGGCGATATGACACTCTATATCTTACGTAAACCGGTACAGACAAAAATAATAAACATGAAAAAGAGTATAAACTACAACCACAAGTGATAAAATTTTAAAGATATAAAGATATAAACCATTTATCTGGCACACCGAGAATTCACGAGAAGAAAAGGTATTATGTCACTTAAAGTAAATGTGTAGTGCGACGATTTTTTCAAATATAGTTTCTGGTTTGTAAGTAACACTGACCAAACCTTCGCATGGCGGTACAGCATCAATACTACAATGTTGTTCTTATGACTGTAGAAATTATTGTATTTTGGACTACAAGTCGTTTTTGGTGTAAAGTTCAGAATACTCCCATGATTTCCATATTTTAGAGTCAAGTATCCGTGAAGACAAAACTTGCAAATTCCTTTTAGCCAGTAATCTGTCAAGTGAGAACATATTGTCATATCTTACATAGCAAGCATCATTGACTGCTATCAGTAGATTCTATTTCATTCTTCTTTTGGACTTATTACCATTTTGTAGTGGTCTACCGGGCCTCCTCTTCCCAACAAATATAAGTCCATTTTCAGTCTCCCATACAAGAACTCATCAACAATTAACCATAATAATCCAACTTCAAGGATTCCTCTTTCCCGTTTATAAGCAGTTTTCCATGTATCACGAAAAATATCGTCACAAAATTGAAACAAACATGTACTTCGGTAACTTATGCTTGGACTGTCCGCTAAAGATTCAGCTTATTGTTAAACTTTTCTCAAAAGACAACGAAACATCTCTTTATTTGGGAGCTTAAATGTTAGATTCAAGCACTGTGCCCATCCAAGCTTGAAACTTGAAACATGTTTCAGAAAACCACGCGCAATTTTGATATTGCTTGAGGCCAACATTGCCAAATAAAGGATTAAAATAATTGTTTTAAGAGGTAAAAGCTCAAAAGAAGAGCATGTTTGTTAAATTTAAATTCTGAAATATGAAATAATTTATGCTGTCTCTTAAAATATAGTCAGTGGGAATATTACGTATTGAGTACATGGGTATTATCACCATGACAGAGTCTTAATCGTATAGCCGATAAACGTTTTAAAACAAGACATAATTTATAATCTGATTTGTTCAAACGGGATTCATTATGATTAATTATTTTTAGAGCATTTCGGAAATTTTCTTATATGCTAATCTATAATGGATGTTTACATTGTGGGAGACTACGTACTACATCTCCTTATAAACGACATTTTCGCCTTTTTTGTTATTGCTGTCTGAAATAATAGCAAAATAGCATTAAAAAAAAGGAAACCCTGAAGTAGGCCGTAAAACACACCAGAGCGATTTTTTTAATGTGATTGTACAGAGAGGACTGTAAAACTTACATACATTGACCGAAAAAAATGGTGCAACTGGAAATAAGACGCTGAATTTCATTCAATGTCGGCAGATGCCACACGGATAGATAGTAGACGCTCCAATATGGCTTCAACGGTGTTCGACAACAGACAGCCAAGTACAATGATACCTCTTTTCTAAAGGAACAGTGTTGCTGATGACAGCAAGCAGGGTAAAGATGGTTTATGTATGTCTCTCCACCGCGGGAGCCACGCTATATGCGTGCCAGCACCTGGGAATGTATACAAGCAGATATATGTTACAAAATGATAGAACAACTAAAATAAGAGCAGCGTAAGTCGGAAATTCTGGCAAATTGCGAATTAATATTTGTATAGATAGCGAAGTGCCATCGCTACAAGGAATCATCTTTGTGACAGCCGTAAGTCCCCTTGGCAAGGGGACACACTTCTTATTTCTTAAGCCAACTGAATAACCTTCAAATGGATCAAATTGTGGCCTTCAAAGTGGCAGAATGGTTCAAAAAATGTTCAAATGTTTGTATAACTTACGGGACTTAACTACCGGGTCATCAGTCCCTAAACTTACAAACTACTTATGAACTAGCTAACTCTAAGTTTGGCACAAATATCCAAGCCCGAGGGGGGATTCGAACCCCCGACCGTAGTGGCCGTGCAGACCGTGACTGGAGCGCCTCAGTCCCCTCGGCCACCGCGGCCGGCATAATGGTTTTTTGGGAGAATTAACAAACGAGTAGTAAAACGATCAAGGTTATAATGTACACATGGAAACTCTCACACCAGTAAACGTATATGCATCACAGACGCCCGCCAATAAACTGTAAAACATACCCAGCGGCAGATATAGACTCTGACCATAACTTGTTTGTCATGAACTGTAGGCTGAAAACTGAAAGAAATGCAGAAAGGTAGGAAAATAAGGAGATGGGACTTAAATAAATTGAAGGAACGTGAAGTTCTGGAGAATTTCAGATAGATTTCAGGTAGATTTAGGCAACAATTGACAGAAAGAGGGGGAAATAAAACAACAGAAGAGGAATGGGTAGCATTGAGAGATGAAATAGTGAAGGCAACAGAGGACAATATAGGTAGAAAGGCAAGACCTACAAAAAATCCTTGGATATCACAGGAAATTAATTGATGAAAGGATGCAATAAATGAAACAGGCAAAATGGAGTACAGACGACTAAGAAATGAGATTGACAGGAAGTGCAAAATGGCTAAGCAGGAGTAGCTAGAAGCCAAATGCAAATCTGTAGAAGATTGTATAAGAAGGGGAAAAGTAGATGCCGCCTACAGGAAAATAAAAGAGACATTTGGGGACAAGAAAAGCAACTCTAGGAATATCAAGAACTCAGATGGAAAACCAGTTCTCAGCAAAGAAGGGAAAGCTGAAAGGTGGAAAGAGTACATAGAGCAGCTCTACAAAGGAAATGAACTTAGAGACGATGCAGTAGGAAGGGAAGAGGAAGTAGATCAAGATGAAATAGGAGATATTATACTGAGAGATGAATTTGACAGAGCCCTGAATGACCTAGGTCGGAACAAGGCCGCAGGAGTAGATGACATACCCTCAGAGCTACTAAATTCTCTGGGAGAGCCAGCCATGACAAAACTATTTGAACTGATGTGTAGGATATATGACACTGGCGAAATACCGTCAGACTTTAAGAAAAATGTAATAATCCCCATTCCAAAGAAATCAG
Source organism: Locusta migratoria (assembly GCA_026315105.1). Taxonomy (NCBI): domain Eukaryota; kingdom Metazoa; phylum Arthropoda; class Insecta; order Orthoptera; family Acrididae; genus Locusta; species Locusta migratoria. The sequence goes on along the minus strand of CM048744.1, from coordinate 207,167,999 downwards.
GCGCAGACAAGGACAATGGAAAAGCTGGTAGAAGCTGACCTCGGGGAAGATCAGTTTGGATTCAGGAGGAATGTAGGAACCCGGGAGGCATTACTCACATTACGTCTTATCTTAGAAGATAGATTAAGGAAAGGCAAACCTACATTTTTAACTTTTGTAGATTTGGAGAAAGCGTTTGACAATGTTGACTGGAATATACTCTTTCAAATTCTGAAGTCAGCAGGGGTGAAATACAGGGAAAGGAGTGTTATATACAACTTGTACAAAAATCAGACCGTAGTTATTAGACTCGAAGGGCATGAAAGGGAAGCATCAGTTAGGAAGGGAGTAAGACAGGGTTGTAGCCTTTCTCCGATGTTATTCAATTTGTACATCGAGCAGGCGGTGAAGGAAAGCAAGGAAAAATTTGGAATATGGATTAAAGTTCAGGGGGAAGAAATAAAACCATTTCGTTTTGCTGATGACATTGTGGTTCTGTCAGAGACATCAAAGGACATGGAAGAGCAGTTGAATGGAATGGACAGTGTGTTGAAGAGAGCGTATAAAATGAACATTAACAAGAGCAAAACAAAAATAATGGAATGCGGGCTTAGAAAATCAGGCGATGCTGAAGGAATTAGATTGGGTAACGAAACAATGAGTGTGGGAGATGAGTTTTGTTACTTTGGTTGTAAATTGATGGTCGCAGTACAGAGGATATAAAATGCAGAATGACAATGGGAAGGAAAGCACTTTTGAAAAAGTGAAATTTGCTAACATCGAATTTCTATTTAAGTGTAAGGAAGTCTTTTCTGAAGGCGTTTGTGTGGAGTGTTGCCTTGTACGGGAGTGATACATGGACGATAAGCAGTGCGGACAGGAAGAGAATAGAAGCTTTTGAAATGTGATGCTACAGAAGAATCCTGAAAATTAGGTGGGTAGATCGCATAACTAATGAAGAGGTACTGGACAGAATTGGTGAGAAAAGGAATTTTTGGCATACCCTGACTAAAAGAAGGGATCGCTGGGTAGGAGACATTCTTAGCCTTGGAGGGAAGTGTGTGGGGGTAAAAATCGCAGAGGCGCGTATAGTAAGCAGATTAATGTGGATGTGGGTTGTCGTTCTGATGAGGAGATGAAAAGGCTTGCTCAGGATAGAGTAAGGTGGAGAGGTGCATCAAACCAGGTGTAGCAATACATTAATTTTTTTTTATTGAAAATTATATCTGCGACGCTTGTCGCAAGCATCCGTTCTCTCTGCCAATAAATCTCTGATTATACTTGTTTCAATTTATACCTTCAACTATTTCAAACGATCTGGAGAGAAAACGGAATCGCTTGTCGTCTTTCGTTTTTCTACCTTTATACTGAGCGGACGTATTTTACTCGACCTCCATAATCATATAAGTGTGAGCTCTGGTTAGCACCCTTTACGTAATAAACTTTAACTTTCATTTGGAATTCCTATTTTATTTCAATAATGACTATTTATCCCCATCTGTCATTTAATTGATGACTTATTTTCAGCAATATTAGTAAATTGATGCTTGGTCATTGTTGCCTATTGTCTCATGATGACAAAAGAACATTCTGGATGCAAAATTTATTTACTCTCATTTTATATTAAAAATTGAATTCAATACCTGCATGAAATCTTCATTCTGTTAAAAGTGAAGTCCGATAATTTCTTTAACTTTCGATAACCATAGTGATCAAAATTGCACACTGCCTTAAAACTTTAATAATTAATAGTCAAGAAACCAAGCATCAGTTTACGAGAAGGAAGATATTAATCAATTCATACAGGTTCAACTGCAGTGTCACGGCTTCCACCAATGAATGTATACCAGGTAACTGATTCCGCTATTTTCTTATGTAATGGTGCTTTCTGATGTTGTCGTACTTTTTAACTTACATTGCTACTGAGAACTGATAACCACTTCAAAAAATTAATATTCATTGCTGATCTTACGGTTAGTTAAATTTCAATTCCGGTTTTCAACTTTGATTTTGTGACAACATCAGCGATATAAAAAAAGCAACATTACACAGTCTCCGGACTGAAGACCAAAACAACAACAATTAAATTCACAGTCTTGGCTAATGCTCATGCAAATCTATCAGTTCAACACTGAAGTGTACGGACTCTGAAACAAGCAGAACTCCACAGTTGCGGAAAGTATTACTTGAGACGAGTTTCTAATATGTAAGAAACTTCTAAAGAAATGTTTGCTTTGTATTTTATGTAGTGAAGGAAATGAGATACTGACGGCGACTGCTACGTTTGAATTTACAGCTGTAATAATACGCTTTATTCTAACACCACAAAGGCAAAAATTAATTATCCAAATTTCTGAGATTTCATACAGAAGTTTCAATCATTTCTGTCCTTTGTTGGAATTAAGGCAGACTTTCAAAGTATTTCATTTCCTTTACGGATGAGACTGTAGGAAAAATTTCGATAATACTAACGAGAAGATATTGCTTTTCGTATTTCTGTGAGAGTAAGGTAATTAATTTCAGACGCATTTTAAAGAGTTTTATTATAATGTAAGGGAAATACGTTAACTAATTTATTAAAAAGATTATGATACAATATTTTACTGTTTATTTCGTAATCACACGATCGCTTTTCACCAGATGTATATTTCAAATATGATCTTCCACCGTACATAGCAAATTCCATTGTACAATTTGCTTTCTGTGAAGGCAGACACTTCTGTAATATTCATAGAATATTCTGTAATAGCTGCAGAATAACGATCCACTAGAACATCAATTTTAATGATAGTTTGATAATTAATTACAAATATTTTGATAATTTATTAGCATTAGGCACAACTGAAGCAAAAGTATTATACGTGATTTCAAGTTATTTTATGAGATTCGAGAGTCATGTTTGTTTCAGTTTTAGAGATCATGTGTTACGCAGAATAACTACGGATTCTTCATTTACAATCAGATTAGCATATTCTCGTACAAAACTCATTAAGATCATCACAGCAAGTTGTATGTGCGTTCTTTTCTTATTTTTGTTTATTGAAGTACACGCATTTCATAGAACTTTAAGCTTTCAATTTACTTCTGACACTATGCAATTTATGGAAGTTTTTTGAATTTAAATAGTTCTATTTCCTTATTTACATATATTCATTCACGCTTCAAGTAGTGTTTCGGTTTTCTCCCTCGTAGACAGTGCTAGGGTCATCGTAAAGTCACAGCCATCAACCTTACCTCATGAAAATAAAAAGGTCCACCTGAAGATGGTCTTTATATCTCTGAAACCCACCGTGGAAAGAAAATAACAATAAAAGTGACTGGTAACTCTAAATCCTGGGTTCAGTCAATAAATTTCTACATTATTCGCTTCAATTGCCTAATGTCGTTTTTCGTATTCTGGCAACTGACGTTGCTATATTATAAACGCAGTCACATTATTTCAATAGATATTTCAAGTAGCGGTTGAAACGTAACACTTTCAACTTGTTCAGTGTTTCCAATCATAGCGTAGCGGAAAATTTTCACTATCGCAGTGCAGTGGCGGAGTTTTAATATTTATAATGTGACGGAATTTAATGCCCTATAGGTGAGTCCCTCAAAATTCTCTTCCCAAATACAAAGTATTTAATTTAGTAAGACGTTAATTTTAAAACTCAAGTAATTTACAGAGTAACTTAGTTGTAATATGTACTACGTATGTCACTTGACGTTTAATCTGCAGGTTTTCGTATTCTTTCGGATTTGATTAATCTTAATACATTTGAGACGACAACATTTACAATGCACTGACGGATACCACCGACAGTTGGAAATTGACAATATAAGCCGAATGGACGAAGGAATTAAATGTACAAAGAAAAGAGGCTATTGCTCAGGACAGGCTGACAAATATACTTACTACTGACTGAATTCTATACGACCAGCGATGTGAAAGGATATGTTTCTTTCAGATGTAGTAGCGTTATAATTTTGAGACTACTGTTTTAGTGCTCAAACTGGATGGTGAATACCAAACAGGTATAGGAAATATAGACAAAATTTTCAAGTTGAGACATTTTAAGAAACAATGAAATATTTCAAATGTAATGTTATCAAAATTGTCTTCTTATTTACATTTCATGTCTTTCGATGTTGGTGGCTGGGGAAGGAACAGTGGTGAATGAATAGAATAAGCAACAGTCTGTGTTGCAATTTTTTGTTTTTAGTTTATCAAATTACGCGTTTCGCGCAGTTAGCGCTTTATCAGTAAGAACAACAGGCAAATGTTTTATTTCAAGTCCGTGTACCTAGCGGACAATGAAGCTAGTAAGTCAGTGTATTTGCGCTATGATCACAATAAAATTTAGGTACACTCCGATGTAATATCGCATATAATCTACAATATGGCGTGAAAAATCATCGCAGAAATATATTGGCTCATGAGAAACGCGAGACCTGCTGCCCACTACGGACACGATTTTGAAAGAAAATATTTTTCTGTAGTTCGTCTCTTCACGCACTAATCGCGCGAAACGCGTGTTTACATATAATAGAAACAAACAAAACTGCAACAAAGACTGATGATAATTTGATGCGTTCTTAATGTACGCACTATTCCTTCCTAATTCAAAGTAAAGAAGGATGTATTTGTTGCAACAAACTACATTTAAAATGAACGATATTTCAGTTCCCTGGGCAAACATTGTCTCCATATGCTAAAATTGTTGTATATATGGAGAGGCATTTAATTAAAAATTTGTGTGTGGCCGGGATTGGAAACCGGGAACTCGTGCTTACTAGGCAGGTGGTTCAGGCCGGGAACGAATCCAGGCCACGGAACAAATTTTAATTTACTGCCTCTCCTTATATTTATACAACACTTATTATAACAACAGCGTTCTCGTGAACGATTCTTTATCTACAAACTTTACAGTCATCGTAGCTGATCGTCAAAACACCTTTACAGTGGAAATTCATAACTCAGATTAGTATTCACAAATCGACATCCCCTGCAGTTCTTACGGAGCACTATAGTACTGTGACGAAAATTTGTGTTTGACCGGGATTCGAACCCAGGTCTCCCGTTTCTCGCAATCGAATATATTTCTGCAGTGAGTTTTGTTCGCTGTATTGTACACTATATTCGATACTAGTCGTCCCGGCAATGCTTCGCAACTGCTAATATTTATGTACTCTTGCTTTGAACGTCAAATGTGCAAAACTTTATCTCAGTTATACGAATGATATTGATATCCCAAATAACAGAGCTTTTTCAGTTTTCCAAAAATTTTCCCATTTTCTTGCCAATTATTCCAAACTTTAACTTCACTCAAACCTTTCTCTCGCTTTGAACGTTTAATTTGCAAAATTTTATCGCAATCAGATAAATGTTTTTTATATTTCATAGAAAAATGTATTTCTATTTTTTCTGAATTTTCCAGTTTTCCGGGAAACTTTTACAAATTTTTATTTCATATGAGCGTTACTCTTGCTTTAAACGTCAAATATGCCAAATTTTATCGCAACCAAACGAATGATATTGAGAACCAGTTGAAAAAAGCTCTTTCAGTTTGTTGCGAATTTTCAAATTTTCCGGAAAAGTTTGCCAATTTTTAGTTCATAAGCACGTTCATCTTTCGCTTAACGTCAAATGATCAAAATTTAATCGCAATCCGATGAACGGTTGTCAACGTATAGTGTTATGTACATTAGAAACATATTGAAAAAGGAACTTTGTTCGAATTTTGCGACTTTCCTTTTAACTGTCCCACTATTTTTTTCTCAAAACTTTTCCAAAACTATATTGTACAAAACAGACAAAGAATTACCCCCTCCGTCATGCGAATTGTCAATTATAGTGGTGAATGCAATAAAAAACCCGTTGAAAAACGCACTTTCAGTTTTTCTCAAATTTTCCAATTTTCCGGTCGATTTTCCAAAAACTTTATTTGATACAAACATTATCCTTTCAAGCCGTATTCAAGTAATGCTCTGACAACCAAGTAGTAATTGATTTTTATTCACAAAAGAAAATCGCTTTCGCTTTTTCCTAAATTTTCGTACTTGCCGGGCGACTTTTCCAAATTTTTATTTGATGCGAAGCCTCTTCTTGCTTTCAACATGAAATGTACAACATTTTATCGCAGTTGGACGAACGGTGTTGATAGCTCACTGGAAAAAGCTGTTTCCGTTTTTCCCGATTTTCCTCTTTTCGGGACAATTTCCCATATATTATCACCGTTTAAACCTTCCCTGAACTTGCACGAATATTTCAAGATTAAAATTAGCCAAATCGGTTCAGCCGTTCTCAAGTTTTAGTGAGACTAAGGAACAACAATTCATTTTATATATGTAGATTTTAGCCGATTGTAGCTGAATTTTTTTATGATCATAGCTGAAATACACTGACTTACCAAATGTCACCGGAGAGCCACCTAATATCATGTGAAGCCTCTTGTGTCCCAATTGGAAGTGATTGTACAAGTCCCTGGAACTTATATGGACGCAGCGGACACCGTAACATTTGCATATCGGCGACCAATTCAGACCTGTTCGTCGATGCAGTATCTATAGCACGGAGCATACGATCCATGTCATTCCAGAGAAGCTCAATGCTGTAGCAATCTGGGCTCCGGTTTGCCGATATTAGCCTTTGGACGTTCCTGGAACCAATCTACGGCGGTGTGAGAGCGATGCCCGGCAGCGGTATCATCTTCAAACGTCGCAGCACTGTCAATGTGTTGGCAGGTCAAATTTCGGTGGAGATGGCTTCGAACCAGTCAGCATACTGCGGAACTATCAAAGTGCCTCCCAGATCGACTACGGGATCTTTTATATTGCAACAAAATGCACCCAAGACCCTAATAGGAACAGGATCTCTAGGAATGGGAGACCATCGAATCATGTACTCTGCGCCACACACGATCGGTGCCTACTGCCCTTTCGTCCAGTCTCTTCATCGGCATGATGCAGCTGAGATCGTTATTACACCATGGGTTTCACCATTGTTGTGTAATGTAACGTCTTGTATAGACACCCTTTATTAACCTGACACCTTCCACATCATTACGAAGTGTCGTATTCATGATCTATGGCCCATGTATTAATCTAATCTAATCTAATCTACTGGTGATTGGTGACAAATGCAAGCTGTTGCGTCCGGTGTCTTTGTGTTAACAGTGGCATCCGTGTGCAGCACCATTTCACATACTCCGTCAAATCCACACGAATACGGATTGCTACTGGGAGAGTCGTATGTAACAAGCCCTGTAATGAATTAGGCTGTGATTTGGTGCTCTTTTGGCCTTCTGTCAATATCCATATGCAGTCTCAGAGGTCACCAATGACGGTCGTCATGGGCGGCTTCACCACTCACTTCCCTTAAATTATTTGACTAATTCTCTCCGACGTAAGAACAGTAAAAAATAAGGAGATTTCGGCCATCCAATTGTTTTTCTTAGTCTTGTAACCTGGTATTAATAATAACAATAATAGTAAGAATAGTAATTTTAAAGATGACTTGCCTGGAGGCAGAAACTGTAATAATTATTTATTACTTTACAAATTAGCAGCCCTCAATTTCCGTAGTAAAATGTAGGACACTTTCCGAGGTCTCAACATCCTCTAGGAATGACTTCATTACAAGCAAGTATTGACAACAGATATTACACATGCGGTATCAACCCAGACCACCAAGTGCTCATCCTCTCTCTCTCTCTCTCTCTCTCTCTCTCTCTCTCTCTCTCTCTCTCTATATATATATATATATATATATATATATATATATATATATTAGTCTCGCTAAAACTCGAGAACGGCTGAACCGATTTGACTAATTTTAGTCTTGAAATATTTGTGTAAGTACAAGGAAGGTTTAAACGGTGATAAAATATGGAAACGTTGTCCGGAAAAGAGGAAAATCGGGAAAAACTGAAACAGATTTTTCCAATGAGCTATTAATACCGTTCAACCCATTTGCGATAAAATTTTGTACATTTCATGTTGAAAGCAAGAGGAAGGTTCCCATCAAATAAAAATTAGGAAAAGTCGTCCAGAAATTAGAAAAAATTACGAAAAACCGAAATCGATTTTCTTCTATGAATAAAAATCAGTTGCCACATGGTTTTAAGAACATCACTTGAGTACTGCTTGACAGAATAAGGTTTGTATGAAATAATTTTTTTGGAAAATATTCCGGAAAATTGGAAAATTTAAGAAAAACTCAAAGTGCGTTTATCAATGGGTTTTCGATTGAAATCATCTCTATAACTGACTATTCGCACGACGGAGACCGGTAATTCTTTTTTTTATTTTCATCCAATTGAGATAAAATTTTGATCATTTGACGTTCAACGGAAGATGAACGTACTTATGAACTAAAATTTGAAAATTCGCGAGAAACTGAAAGAGCTTTTTCAGTGGGATATAAATATCATTCGTCTGCTTGTGATAAAATTTTGCATATTTGACGTTCAAAGCAAGAGTACATAACTTATTAGCAATTGCGAAGCATTGCCGGATCGACTAGATGACCCGGTGAACTTCGTATCACTTACCTCTTAATATAAACCGTTTCAATTACAATCATATATATTTTAGACCCAGTCGCTTTATAAAGGCATCATCAAAAAGTCTAACAAGGAAAGTACACGGGCTCGAACAAACATATCTGTATGAGCGTTTCGTTACAGGATCTCTACGTACACCTCAATGTGCTGGTGGGTGTAGTTTTTCTGCAAAACTCTGCAACCATGCTCGAGATAGCACTGTAGATGTAATTGTAGACGCCATACGTAATGCAGATATCTTAACTATAACTTATGTACTAATCATCGTACATGTTCTCTAGCGAATTGTCATCAAAAGCCGTGACGATAGTTGCAAATTTAACCTTCTTCCCGAAAGACTGTTGATATTCACTGCCACTGCTTCCATAGCCTCTTCCCGCACTTACCGTACCACTACCGCTTGCAATTAGTTGTTCGTCATTATCATCCCTATTATCATTATTATAAGTTTGTAACAACAGTATCTGACTTTTTATGCTCATATTTCTGTACCATAAAAGGTATGAGAAAGCATGCAAATGATTCATCTTCTACACTAATACCATCTTCACGAAGAAGGGTTCTTCGTAACTTCATCTCAACAAATCGCAATACCTTAACTAGGATTGATCACCAATCGCCGCCCCATCTGACGCTTCACCACAGAAATAACATCACAAAACGCAACTTCGGAGGAACATTGCACCGTCCCTACTGGCGAACCGACAGCTCAAAGTGCAATGCGGCATGGCACACGCAGAGGCCTCTAACGGACGACAGCAGAGTTTTGGAGATGCGGGAGTATCACTAGTGCAATAAGGGATCTTTGAATTATCTCTCATATATGAGTTTGTTCGAGCCCAAGTATTTCCTTGTAAGTATCGGCTGGATAGTGGGCGGAAAGAGTGGGCAAATCACGCAAAGAGTCCAGGATAATGTTCATGTGACATTCGTGGAAGTTCAGGGAAGGTTTAAACGACGATAAATTATGGAAAAATTTCGAGGAAAATTTAGATTTAAAACATGTAAAATAATGACTTGGTTGTTATGTTGAGTGCGTTCAGAAATATACTAAAACATATTTTACAAGTTTTAAATCTTAATTTTCCTCTCAATTTTTCTATATTTTATCACCTTTGAACCTTCCCTGAACTTCCACGAATGTGACATGGAAATTATCCTGGACATGTGTGCGTGATTTGCTCACTCTTTCCACCCACTATCGAGCCGATACTCAGACTATCTGACGATGCCTTTATAAAGCTACTGGGTCTAAAGTACAGATGATTTAAATTAATATGGTTTTTATTAAGACGTAAGTGATACGAAGTTCACCGGGTCATCTAGTTTCACATAAAATTAACGTCTGGTGGTCAATAAAAGATCATTATATACTAGGCAAAAGCTACGTGACTTACAAATTGTTTCATCTAAACATGGCAAGTTGCTATGGCCTGTATAAGTGAACTAGCTTTTGCCTAGCATGAAATGTTTTATTATTCACTATCTGACATTAATTTTAGAGATGTGAGCATTTTCTGCTCTAGTTTAACGCGTTTCATGTGTGACAATTTTTATCACTACTTCTGATGGAGACAACTGCAGCACTCGTAGATTTCGAAATTCGGTAAACTGTTTTCAATCTAACTACGCAACTTGTGGGCTGGTAATTTGAACTGCAACAGATAATACCAGTAATCATTCTTAGAAAGTCCTACCAGTTGCGGACTAAGGCAGTCGAGGGCCCGGGTCGGCGGCAAAAAAAAAAAAAAAAAAAAAAAAAAAAAAAAAAAAAAAAAAAAAAAAAAAAAAAAAAAAAAAAGAGCCCCCCCCCCGTCCACTTGGAAATACATGTGTTAATATTAGAAAGTATATTTTGAGATCTGGAGGCCCTCCAGGTAGAGAGGCACGGGACAGTCTAAAAAAAATAGCTTTCGAGATTTGTATGGCCCAGAATGAAAAGGCCGCTAAAAATAAATATATATATAAATAAAAAGAGCCGGCCGCGGTGGCCGAGGGGACTGAGGCGCTTCAGTCACGGTCTGCACGGTCACTACGGTCGGGGGTTCGAATCGCCCCTCGGGCATGGATATTTGTGCCGTCCTAGTTCGTAAGTAGTTCATAAGTAGTTTGTAAGTTTAGGGACTGATGACCCCGTAGTTAAGTCCCATAAGCTGTACAAACATTTGAACATTTTTTGAAATAAAAAGAAACAAGAAATAACACGTGCTTTCTTGGAATTTGGAGGCCTCCAAGACGAGAGGCCATCGGCGATCCGCCCCTCCGCCCCCCCCCCCTCTCTCCAGTCCCCACCCTTAGTCCGCCACTGGGTCCTACAGCAGTTTAGTTCAAATTAAATGGTTACTGCTGTCATGTTCTGTCAGTCATTGTTGCGAAATTAATAAAGAAGTAATTGTTATCGTCTTCCTGGAATATATGGGTGTTTCACTATGTATGTTTGCCTGTGTAACTTATAAAATAATAGGTGACGGGAAATTTTAATGTGGTAGGTCAACACAAGGAATGTTACACTTTTTGCGGAGCTATGAACATTGTTTATTGTATCATTTTCCAAGGAGGTACACCACAAAGATATAATTTTTTAAATAGAACAATAGATTTTTCTATCGTGTATTGGATTCTTTTAAAGCAGCTGCGTCCAAATCAATTTAAACTACATTCCTATCACTGTTAGTTTGGGAGCTACAACCCTTCAAAGTTCTGGGTGCGGAGGCTGCGATAGCGTAGCTGACTGGCCGAGTGGCTATGCCCTGGGGCACGGCCCACTGACTCATGACCACCAGCCAGTTAGCTACGCTGTCGTAGCCTCTGCCCCCTAAACTTTGAAGAGTTGTAGCTCCCAAACTAACAGTGATAGGAATGTAGTTTAAATTGATTTGGACGCAGCTGGTTTCAACGAATCCAATGCACGACAGAAAAAACTATTGTTCCATTTAAACAATTATATCTTTGTGCTGTAAATCTTTGTAAAATGATACAATAAACTATGTTAATAGCTCCGCAGAAAGTGTAACATTTCTTGTGTTGACCTACCGCATTAAAATTTCCCGTCACCTATTATTTTATAAGTTACAGAGGCAAACACACTTAGTGAAACATAATAAATCCAGGAAGCTGCTTAACTAATGTTATATTTAATTGTGCAATTTTGAAAGTTTTGGAATACCTTGACTAAAAGAAGGGATAGATTGGTAGGGCACATCCTTAGACATCAAGGACTTGTGAATTTAGCGCTGGAGGGAAGTGTGCGGGGTAAAAACCGCAGAGGAAGACCGAGAGATGGATACAGTAAGCAGGTTCAGACAGATGTACGTTGCCGTTCGTATGTGGAGATGAAGAGGCTTGCTCAGGATAGGGTATTGTGGAGAGCTGCATCAAACCAGTCTCCGGACTGAAGACCACAACAACAACAACAACAACACCAACAACAGCAGATCTATTTCGGCATTGCGCCATTTTCAAGCTCATTATTTTCTGGTCTAACGTACATGGTTCATCTGGTGCGGTCGCTGTCGTACGAAAAACGTCGTAAAATCTCATTTATTTAAACGTTTCCACCGTGATGTGAACGTTTTAAATTCGTTCACTGTTCAATTGAAGATTAAGATTTCGTATGTTTCTACGGTATGATATCATCTTAGGTGTGCTGTCAAATTGCTGTCACATTAAATACCGTAGAAAAATACGAAATCTCAATCTTTAAGTAAACAGTGAACGAATTTAAAAACGTTCACAACACGGAGGAAACGTTTAAATAAATGAGGTTTTTCGACGTTTTACTTACGACAGCAACCGCAACAAATGAATTATGTACAATAGACCAGAACATAGTGAGCTTGATAATGACGCAATGCCGAAATCGATCTATTGCACAATAAAATATAATATTAGTTAAGTACCTTCATATTTATAACCTGCAATCCTCACAAAACTCTTTACGCATTAATAAAAGTATTTTTAAACAAAGCGTCGTTATTAGTATTACAGACCTAGTGACAGATGAAAAAGGCAATGAACTTATAAAAACAATTTAGTTTCATGTTCGAAATACATTACCGAAGGGTGGTAACGACTTCCTTGGAGCTATCACGGGAGTGTTATATAGTACACACAAAATAGGAAACAAGAAGGGCTAAAATCGAAATACGTATAAGATGTTATAGTGGCGTGGATGGCAGTTGGTTTGAAATGCACGTTATATCAGTGATTTCTGCTCACCTGATGATCGTACCATCACCACCACCATCTTTCACTGTGGATGCTATACGAATGTTGTTGCTGCTACATAAATTATGAAATTGAATTGCCTGAAGGCAAGAAATATTAATTTTATGCAATGATGATTTATCCTTTCTATTTTAAGACTTATGGTCCATCTGTCAATGAACAACGCACACTAAATATATTACAATATAATAAAACCAGTAATAACTTGTAATTAACTAATAATTAAGGTCATTAAAATTGATAGAGACAAATTTTTTACATATATAGTATTTTAGGCAGTAAACTGGATACTAAGAGGCCAGAATTTTAAAATGGCGCGGGTAGGGGGTGTTGAAAGCAAATGCAATTAAATACAGTGCTATAGGGAGGATGGAACGATACATTTCGTAGGACTACTGAACAGAATACGACGACTCTACGGTAATATGTTCTGAAAGGAAAAGTAGTGGTTAGTCGAATACGTCAAATAATGTATCACGTGTTTTCGACAAATTATGAGTTGAATAGGAAATCAGAGGCTTTGTGAGCGTACAGATGACGGAGTTGTCTGTGGTACGTTTTAGAGAAATTATAAGCAGAATTTCAAAATTTAATGAAATATAAAACTATTGTATTGTAATCACAGTTCAACACAAAAAGATTATTACTATTGTTGGCAACAGTGTATGTGCAGTCAGCAAAATATATCAATTACGTTTGTCCAATATTTGTGAAGAAGAACACAAGCCGATTTCCAACGAACTTTACAATTAATTTCAGATGTTTTATTGACATTTACTTCTCTCTTAATAAAGAAAAAAACACTGTCACTAATTAAATTTTGCTCTGTGTGCAGTCACAGTCAAACACCAATGAAATAAATTTTCTGTACCGATTCTATTCGTAACACAGTTTGCAGACAGTGTTTTAATATACCGATGCCAGTATTTATAAATTTTGTCACATCAAACCAAACGGTAAACTAGATGCAACGTCATAAATATTTAGAACTCTGCTTAAAATGGCACGCAGTAAAGGATAAATATTACGCCGAAGATTGATTTTATTACTTCCTTTCTACTAAATATATTTAAATTACATTTTTCAGTCACTAATTACATATATTATTTGTCAAATCGTAGTAAGACATTTAGCACAGAACATATGACTGCACGGTTATTTAAATGATTCTATTTGATTGCCGATTGTATTCGAAAGGCAGAGTGCTGATACTAACCAAACACAGCAACGTATGTAAACTGCCAGATTATATCGTCGTTCAACTCCATAAACACTTGGTAGAACAACTAGCTATTGCTTAAACAAGAGCACAACCCCACACACCTCTCAATTGTATCGAACCACTGTTAAAACGTGGGAGGATATATTATAATGGGCGCCCAACAAAACCTTAGCATACAAAATAATGTTTTCCTTCTTTACTAATTCTAATACTCTTACTGAAAGTAAATGCATATACCAATTAATATACCTGAAACGTTATGTCATAGTAGGACATAAAGTTGGAAAGATATGATGTTATGAACATGGATATCAATGAATACAACTGAACGTCATGCCTTAGTTGGGAAGATATGTCACAAATATTGATGTGCGTCAAACATAACGTTTTTCAAACCCAAGGATATTTTAATACGTGATATGCGTACTATTAAAGACACACCGTACATTACCCTCTCCCCCTGAGGAACTCACAACGCTGAGGAATTTGGCAGAAATGTTTCGAGATTTTCATTTTTTTAACTTAAAAGTTTTGAATAAGCCAGATAAGCCAAGAAAATAGTTTTATTATTATTATTTTACATCTTTGGAAAAGACATATTCATTTGTACTACTACAGTAGGGTAGAGCATTCTTCATTCTGGACACCAAATTTTATTCTACCAAAGGTGATTAGATATCTCTAGATGGTGAGCTATGTTTATCGAAAGTTGGTGTCTAGTAATGGATATCGTGAAAACAGTTTTCTGAGCTTAGCAAATAGCTTAATTGTGGACTATATATGAAAATTTATTATATCTCCCTCCTGAGCATGTAATTTAATGTTCGACTTGGGTTGTCGTTTAGAAGGTCTTCAAAATATCCTTACGAAAAATTAAATTGTTTACGATTTTTTACTGTACTTACGTAAAGGCTTACAACAATTGAAGCACAGACAAGTAAACTATAGTAAACTGGCAGAACGCTATCAGTTATCGGCTAATGTCCATCTCCACCTAGACGTCCAACTTATGCGCTAAATTTATCTGAATTTAGTATAATTTGACTTAATATACAATCCGAAAGATACACATAAAATGGTACCATTAACTGAGCATTATTTTCAGCCAAAACATCATCTTTCGTTTATTGTTTCTTTATTATTTGATTCTCACAGTTCGACAGGGTGCAAAGAAACGGTTTGTTGTTCATTTTTTCTTGTGTACCATAACATAGCTACAGTGAGACAGCTGTTATAATGGCTATTCACATGGTTTGTAATCCGGGATAAAAGAAACGTATTGCATATTCACGGAATGTATGACATCAACGGCGAATGGGTAAAGTTGAAAATGTGTACCCAGTCGCGATTCGAACCCGGTTCTCCTACTTCGTAGGCAGTTGGGCTAATCCCTATATAAAGAGTTTATACAATTTTCCGATGACAGGCAATGATCCTTTCTTCAGTGCAGAGGCACTCCTAGGCCCTTACTCTTAAGGGAATCAGTTTACAAAAACTACGAGTATGAGTGCTACTTGGCAGGATAAAGTTGAGAATTTTATATGAAGGGAGACGTTTTTGAGTAATCCGCGCAGGTATGGTGCTCGCTGAGTGCCCGGTGGTGTAGAAGTCGGCGCAATTGCCAGAAAGCAGGAGAACCGGATTCGAATGCCGGCTGTGTACACAACTGTACCCATTAGCAGTTAATTTCATACATTCCGTGAACGTGCAAAGATAATAACAGTAGGATCAAAAGTGACGTCTGTTGTTTCGAACATGTCCGAAAGTACAGACGCCACATAAACAACGGTAAATTAATTACTGTCCGCAAAGTAGTTATAAAATTTTAATGTCAAAAAATAAGAAACTAACAAGAACATCATTTTCTACATAGTTTTCTTGCATTTCAACGCACATGGTCCATCGTTGTACAAGCTACCTGATGCCCTCATAAAAGAAGGTTCTCTGTTGAGCACACAATTTTAATATGCCAAGAAGTTTCATATCAGCGCACATTCCGCTGCAGAGTGAAAATTTCATTCTGGAAACATCTCTTAGGCTGTGGCTAAGCCATGTCTCCACCATGTCCTTCCTTCCAGGAGTACTAGTCTTGCATGGTTCGCAGGAGAGCTTCTGTGAAGTTTGGAAAGTAGGACGCGAGGTACTGACGGAAGTAAAGTTGTGAGGCGACATCGTGAGTCGTGTCGGGATAGCACAGTCGGTAGTGCGCTTGCCCGCGAAAGGCAAAGGTCCCAGGTTCGAGTCCCGGTTCCGGCACACAATTTTAGTCTGCCAGGATGTTTCATATCAGCGCACACTCCGCTGCAGAATGAAAGTTTCAATCTGGAAAATTTGATTTACCCTCGTATGTAACTCTTACAATAACATTCTACTGGATGAAACCACACCCGTCTGCTGGAAATAAAAAATTAGTATTTTAAAGTTTGTCGAAATGCTGTATGAGGAGTACAGTTGCAGCCTCATCACATGTCATGTCGGATATGAGAGAAGCCCGGATATTGTGCTGGCCCGGGAAGCTACTGCACATCTCATAGAGAACGTTGAGTTTCAAGCACAATATATGTGCGAACATTATGCTGTTACAACAACTTCAAGTGCCTGTAGTGAGAATGGCAACGTACCGAGCACTTTGCAGAGTTCCGTCCACAATATTACAAAAGGTTAAGGAGTGAGGCAGCTTACCACAAGCTAAACCACATGTAACGGCGTCTGGTTGTGGGAGAGGCTCTTATGCTATTAAATATTCGTCACATTTGGGAGGATGGCGAGAACATTTTCATCAGTTATGGGACGTGAATACCGACATCGACTCAAGGCAGAGGCGCAATTCGAACAGTATTCTGAATACAACGGACTTTAATGCTTAAAGATACATTTTAGTATCTACCACCGGGCGTATGTGCAAGTTATTGCGCAGCGCGCGTCTCGCTGATATCGTGCCGCGAAGACTGCTGATCTGCATCTACATCTTCATACATACTCTGCAAATCACATTTAATTGCCTGTCAGAGAGTTCATTAAACGCTTTCATAACCTTTCTCTACCGTTCCATTCTCCAATAGCGCGCGGGAAGAAAGAACACCTAAATCGTTCCACTTTCGATGTGATTTCTCTTATTTTATTGCGATGGTCATGTCTCCCAATGTAGGTGGGTGCTAGAAAAATATTTTCACATTCAGAAGTAAAATTGGAAGATAGAAAATTTGCAGACAGAACTCGCTGAAACCAATAACGTCGTTCTTTTAATGATTTTCACCTCAAATCGTGCAACCTTTTTCTTGACGCTTTACACCATGTAACGTGAGAAAATAAAACGACCTGCCCTTCTCTGCACCTCATCAATGTCTTCCGTGAGTTCCACCTGGTGAGGGTCCCAAAAGGGGCAACAGTACTCAAATTCAAATGATCAAATGTTTGTTAAACTTATGGGACTTAACTACGGGGTTATCAGTCCCTAAACTTACAAACTACTTAACAACTAGCTTATCCTAAGGACGGCACAAATATCCATGCTCGAGGGGGGATTCGAACCCCCGACCGTAGTGGCCGTGACTGAAGCGCCTCAGTCCCCTCGGCCACCGCGGCCGGCGGCAACAGTACTCCAGGAGAGGACACACAAGTGTGATGTAGGCAGTCTCTTCGATGGAGCAGTTGCATCTTCGAAGCGTTCTGCCAATGAAACATAACCTTTGGGTCACCTACCCCACAATATTTTCTATGTGTTCTCTCAAGTCAAAATTGTTCGTAATTGTAACTCCTAGGTATTTGGTAGAATTTACGACCTTAAGGATGGACTGATTCATCGTGTAATTGAAGTTCAGCGGATTTCTTTTCGTGGTCATGTGTAGTACATCCCACTTTTCATTATTTAGTGTCAATTGCCAATTTTCGCACCGTGTAGAAATTTTGTCTAAATCGCTTTGCAGTTGCTTTTGATCCTCTGGTGACTGCACTAACCTATAAAAGACAGGATCATCCGTGAACAGTCTAATGGAGCTGTTCAGATTGTCTCCTAAATCGTTTATAAACACAAGGAAGAGTAGGGGAACTACAACGCTTCCCTGGGGAACGCCAGATATAACTTTTCTTTTAGTCGATGACTTTCCGTCAATTACTACGAACTGTGTCCTTTTGATAGGAAATCGTAAATCCAATCGCACAATTGGGACGATGTTCCATAATCACGCAATTTCATTAGATGCCGCTTGTGTGGTACCGTGAAAAGTCTTCCGGAAATATGGAATCGATTTGAGATCCCTTGTCGATGGCACTTATTACTTCAAGGAAATAAAAGGCAAGCCGTGTTTCACAAAAGCTATAATTTCTGAATTCTTGTTGACTATTGGTTAATAGATCGTTCTCTTTGAGGTAGGTCATATTGTTCTAACAATGTATATCTTCCAAAATCCTAGTGAAAATCGACGTCAATGAGATGGGCCTGCTAGTTTGGGGATCACTCCTATTGCTCTTCTTGAATATTGGAGTGACAATGCTAACTTTCCAGTCCTTGGGGACGGATCTTTCGCTGAGTGACCGGTTGTGAATGATAGATAAGTATGGAGCAATTGCATCAGCATACTCTGATAGGAATTTAGTTGGTATACAATCTGGCCCAGAAGATTTGTTTTTGTTTAGTGACAAAAGTTGTTCCACTACTCCAGGAACATCTACTTCTAAATTTCGCATGCTGGCATCTGTTCTTCGTTCGAATTCTGGACTGTTCACTTCGTCTTCTTTGGTGACCGAATTTCGGAAAGCTGTGTTTAGCAATTCTGCTTTAGCAGTACTGTCATCGGTAGTATTACCACTGCTATCGCGTAATGAATGTATTGTTCGTTTTTTTTTTTTTTTTTTTTTTTTTTTGCCGCTAGTATACTTCACATATGACCAGAATTTCTTCTGATTTTCTGCATGATTACAATGCTGAATTTCGTTGTGGTAACTGTTATAAGCTTCTCGCATTGAACTCCGCGCTAAATCTTGCAAATCTTGAGGATTCTGTGTCTTTTTAAATTTTGCATGCGTTTTTCTTTGTTTCTGCAACAGTGATCTGACCTGTTTTGTGTACCACGAGGCGTCAGCCCCCTCTTTTATTAATTTATTTGGTATAAATCTCTCGATTGCTACTGATATTATGGCTTTGAAAGTAAGCCACAACTGATCTACACTCGCAGTTTTAGTTTTGAAAGATTGGAGATTATCACTCAGTAAAGCGTGAAGCGAATTTTTATCTGCTTTACTGAACAGATATATTTGTCGTTTACTTTTTGTGCTTTGGGAATTTCGACATTTAGTCTCGCTACTACAACTCTATGTTCGCTAATCCCTGTGTTTCTTTTGATGCTGTTTACTAGCTCAGGATTATTTGTTGCTAGGAGATAAGGGTATTTTCACAACCATTTTCTATTCTAGTGGGTTTATGAACTAACTGTTCGAAGTAGTTTTCAGAAAAAGCATTCAGAACTAGGTCGGACGATGTTTTACTTTTGCCGCCGGTTTTTAATACGTATTTATGCCAACATATCGAGGGTAAATTAAAGTCGCCACCGTTTATAACAGTACGATTCAAGCTTTCTTTGAACGTTTCGGCAATTGGATCGTATGAGTCAGGAGGCTGATAAAAAGACCCAAATATTAATTTATTCCTGTTGTCAGGTATAACCTGCAGCCATACCAACTCACAGGAAGTATCTGCCTCAATTTTGCTGTAGGATAAACCGTTTGTAACAGCAATAAACACGCCACCCCCTTTTTTACTTAATCTATCCTTTCTAAAGACCATTTGGCCCTTTGTAAAAATTTCGACCAAACCTATCTGTGGCGTCAGCCAGCTTTCAGAACCTATACGGATTTGTGCCTCAGTTCTTTGTATGAGCGCTTGGAGCTCTGGAACTTTCCCAACGCAACTATGACAATTTACAACTATTACACCAATGGTTTCTCCACCTGCATTCGTCTTGTGTCTGACCTGCAATCCTTTGAGACTGAAACCCATTTTGTGTGTTACCGAGGCCCTCTAACCTAAAAAACCGCTCAGTCTATGCTACACAACCCCTGCTACCTGTGCAGAAAAGCGACGCCTCACCCGCGCTGCCTGCCGGTTGCGACAGCTCAGTCACCGGTCGGGCCTAGTCGAAAGCAGAGAGCACACCCGGGTCGCTCGGCCACGCTACAGCGTGTGTGCTACTTGTTGGCGTGCAGCGACGTCTCCACAGAAAGCTGCCATTGATGGCGGCGAAACAGCCCTCAGTGTTGGTGAGTAGTTGCGAGAGTAAAGGTCGGGGTGAGAGTTTAAGGGGTGAGAGTTTAAAATAGAGAAAGTTTAATTTTTAAAACTCACAACCACCAGCTGCGAACCCAATTCCTAAGCATGCAAAAACACTGGAACTGTGATTGCGACTGTTTGACTTGTTTTCTAGGGGATGATATCACACGTTCGCAGCTTTCCTTCCCTGCATATGATTAACAAAACAAATTCATAAGAAAATCAAGTTCATGAGAGAAAGGGGTGTACTAACTACTATTTTTGAAACACGTGAAAGTTCACTTTATGTTGTTTATTTCACAATATTAGATCCCTGTGGCTGATACGTCTTACGTCGACACATTTATCAAATAAAGTTATAGCTCGTGAGCCCCCAGACAAAATGAATATTTGTTGCAAATTGTATTCACACCATGTGGCTGTCTCAAACACCGTTTATGTTCATGCCTATGCGACGACATGTGTTACATTAACAAATCACAGTCACTTTAATTCAATGCGATGCACACCTTGTTCCACCGGCTAAATATTCACAAACACACAGTAGCACTCGATTCAACTTGGTGCAGTCTACGACGAGCAACCACACGTGGCGATTGCCACACACAAATCTAAAGTCTCCACCTCGAGGTCCGCATGCCGACTGAAATGAAGAGCGACGCCGCCCGGCCAGCTCCCCACGTGCTCCGGAGTCATCACTTTCTGCCCTCGCGCGCGCGTGCGCGCGCCAAAAGCTCAACTGCCGGGTTTTTTTCCCCTACGTCATCAACTTCCCCATGTGAGCTGTTCTAACCGATTTGCCAACGTACAGCGCTCAGCCAATACATTTCTAAAACTTTACTTAAAATCAAAATAATTACACTACACATTAAATAAATTGTCTTCTTAGGTTTTTATATTGGTATAAACATACTTTGTACTATTTATCATAATCGTGCAATTTCTTATGTCACAGATAAGTGATTTAACAGAATACTTCAAGATAAAATACACAAGATTAATTGAAAATAAAATGAGAAATAGTTAATATATTATATTTATAAACAAACATTGCCATGCTGTATTGTATTCATTGATAATTTATTACTTTTCATTGTCAATTAAACATATTACGTCAGATGTGACTATATCAGCTAATGTATTGTTTATTTGTCAACAGACTATTTTGTAATGAGGGCCTTAAAGGTTCCTAACTGCATCGTATTACTTCAAATGCCAGTAGTATTGGAATATTTTATTTCACGCTGTACACTGCACTGTGCCTGGCACTCGCCATTGTCCCTCTCTCCCCTCACCGGAAACGAACTGGAAAATCCTAAGCTGGACCAAGCCACCAACGTCGGCCTGCTCGCTGGCCTCCTGTCAGCTACAAGCACACAGCAAATCTCAACGTGGAGAATTTCTACCTATGGCCTAACTATAAATGTTGTCACCCAACTGTGTACATACATTGCTACCATAATTAATAAGATTAAAATTGTGTAACACTTAGTGCATTGGCATGGTCAATGTTTGCAGTGAACTTCATATTGTTTAATTATCAAATGCTATTAATTACCAGTATTTATATTGGGCGGTAATCTTACATAGTGGATGTCCGCGTCCCAGCGTGCTTGCTCCCCACAAGTACCGCGTTGCCGCTGCTTACGTGCCATCCTCCATTGACTCAGAGCTGGCGACACCCCATGGACCGATTGTGGATCTGGTAGCGGCCGCCGATGCCGTAGGCCGGTGCTGGAGGTCGCCCACATTTGCCCACACCGCTCGGTAATCAGCGCTACCTACAAATTGTGCCGATGTATACCCTTCTCGAAGTGTACTCTGCACCCACCCAGTTTCCTTTCCGGGTTGATAGCCTCTCGAAATCTTGCCACAATACACAAGGTAGGCCGGCGCGCTGCTTCTGGTCAAGTACCGCACGCCGCCACTGTGTTTAGCTTCCGCCTATCCAACGTGACAGTCAGCACATGAATCTGCACACAACTGTCACTACGCTATTGCGACACTTGTGATGCACTCCACACATTGGCTAACTGAATGAGACTTTCACTCGTATTCACTAATTACCTTTATTTCACCCCTTCACTTCCGACTACCTTACACATAAAACCTGGGGTGAGACACATGTGTATTGCACTATGGCACTCTAGTAGACAACGCTTGCTTGGTCTTCGACGTACTGGGAAATGAGAATCACTCGTGTGCAGGAAACTTCTTTCTCACTGATGATCACGGCCTTCTTTTTGAAGTGATCCTCTGACGGCACCAATTGAGCAGTGCTCACTGATGCTGGGCCGTGAGTGGAAGAATGGCTAGAAGTGTACATGCCCGTAGTCGCACTGATAGTACCGTTTGTGTTGACACTTCATTACTTACAAACTCTCTTATACCTGATGTGATAGTGGGTTCTCGGCCTATGATGCCCTTACAATACGATCGTCTTGAGTGGTAGTTGCAGCTGAGCAGCGGAGTCGTGCGCATCGTCGGTGCAGCGCGCCCTGTTCCAGTTGCCGGAGAGCTGTGAGGAAGTCCGTGCTGTGGTGGGAACGAAGCAAATTGTCGTTGCGTTGTTTTAACAACGGTGCAAATTGTCGTGTCCTCCCGCACCACAGCATGGTAAAGAAATCGGCGCAGCAGAAGAAACCTGCAGCGAAGGGGCCGTCGATCACGTAACTCATCGAGGCTGCAGATCACGGTAAGAAGACCGAAGAAGATTGTACACCTCCCCCGCCCTTGTACATCTCGTGCAGTGGCGCGTGGGTCGAGGTGTACGATATTATAGTCGGCTGCTGCAAGAAAGAGGTCGGCATCGAGTCGGTTAACTCGAACGCCACCATTTCGCTACAAGCAGCAACGAAGTCGGACCACAGGGCACTCAAGAGCGCTGTGGCCGCCTTCATCGTCGACGCTCCTCCCTTGAAGACGACGTCTGAAGGGAAGCGCGCGAAGTACACCAGGGCGCTCCTGAAGGGCCTGCCATGGTGCTGCGACGAGGCAGCAGTCCGGGAAGGGCTGCGGCGAGCAGGGTTCTGTGGTGTAACTGCTAAGTTGCACAACCGGACCAACAGGACGAGGCCGCCGCTCTACGTTGTCGCCGTGCAAACGGTCGATGATGGGGGCGACGTCTTCGCCCTGCGGAAGCTCTTGGGCTTCCCAGTGACGGTGGAAGCTCTCTCCACCGACATGAACCCTCTCCCTCAGTGCTTCAAATGCCAGGGGGTGGGCCATGTGGCCAAGTACTGCCGCAACGCAGCGCGGTGCGTCAAATGCTCTGGCGAGCATGACACACGGGACTGCGTGCGCGGCAGGGAAGAGACGCCGACTTGCGCCCGTTGTGGCGGTCCTCACGTTGCCAACTGGCGACGCTGCCCGGCTTTTTCAAGCCGGAGCCTACCTGGAGGCGGCGCGGCGGCCGCTGCGGCGGCGCCGCAGCGTCGGCGGAAACGGCGGCGACGACGACGACGAGGGGACGGCGCGGCAGCCGCGCCCCCTGACCGCGACCGGCCGGAAAACACCGCCAACGGCGGCGCGGACCGGCCGAGAGCGGAAAGGGGGTCGGCGCCATCCGCCCCAAAGAAGACGACGCGGCCCGGGGACGACCTGCGCGTTGCCGCGCAAGAGGCAACGGCGGTATTCAAAGCCGCCATGGCAGCAGAGAGGGTGGCCTTCCAGACCCAACTTGCTGCGGAGAGGGACGAGGTCTGCCGACAGATTCGGCAGCTCCACGCCGAACTGGCGCGCGACCTCTACGACGACGACGCTGACGACGACGACGTTGAGGACGCTACAGAGCCCGCCCCTGTGGCGCAGAGCTCTGGGGCGACCACTGCTGTGACGACCGGCGCTCCTGTGGTTTTGCAACCGCAATCGACAGCTGCCCAGAAGTTGACGCCTGCCCAGCAGCGGGCGATTGATGAATTCAACGCCAAACTGATGGCCTCACTGGAGAAGACGCTGAAGGAGTCGTGCGCCACCCAGTGAAGTTGCGGCCCAGACGACCGGCGGCAGGAACCTCTCCGCGCAGTCATTTGCGCGCAGAGGTACCGCGACGAATGGACGCCACCGCCGGAGAGAGGACGCAGAAACATCGCAGCTCGCTGCCGCACTTGGCCAGCCGGTCGAGTGTAGCAGTGCAGCCCAACGCAGCAGGTTCTGCTGCAGCACTACCGGACTGATGTCTTTATGACGACCTTAGCTCTGACACGGTAATCGATGCACGATACCCGCTACTAACATAACCTACCCTTGCATGAACTATCGCAGCTAGCAAGGAATCCGCTACTGCCCTTACTACCCGCACCTGACTGTCGCAGAGGTTTTTTTCCCTTGGCGCTTGCCTTGGCACTTTTTTCCCTCTGCCCTTAAAACCGCTCTTCTTTCGAAGTTTTCGACCAATACTATCTCCCGATATGGACCGTATTAATGGGTAATCTTATCCACACGTACGGAACACATCACAGTACCCGCTCCTGTGACGCCTACATTAACTTACTAACACATGCAGAGGTGACAGTAGAACTCTTGAGTTGGTCACCATGCTAGTGCGAGCGTGGAGGGGCTCCACTCTTTAAAAAAACGATCGTCTTGACTGTCGCCTGTGCTGCCTCGACAACCAGAACCACGTCTACAGGCGTGAGAAAGTTCGCGTGACATTTGGAACATGCATCGACACACAACTGTTGCAGCACGTCCGTCTCTTATGCCTGTTGAGTTTGAGTTTGCTATTGTCACTCACTGTGATAATTATGTTTTATTATAATGACATAGTGCACCTATGCACTGTAAATTGTTGTATAACAACTGATTGACATTACAAGATTATGGCCTTGTATAATATTTTATTTGACTAGATGATGCTGACATAGTTCAGCGAAACCGGTCGTCGTAAATAAAAATTGATGATAAACGATAATGGGTTTTTTATATCTTTTTACAATCTTATGCCTGTACTTCTAAAGTAACAACCCTCCATTTGGAAGGCCAGTATTCGATCCGTTTCCAAGTCGCCCATTTGTAGCAGCACGAGTGGGTCTCCGTGGCAAGCCGTTTGTTTGCTTCAGACGTTGATATGACGTTAAACGGCGGAGATGCGCTCTGGAAGCTATGTCACTATACTATCCTTTGTCAGACGATGTCAAAACTACAATCTCGCGAAGGAACACCATGATTTCGTCCAAGGAA
Source organism: Locusta migratoria (assembly GCA_026315105.1). Lineage (NCBI taxonomy): Eukaryota > Metazoa > Arthropoda > Insecta > Orthoptera > Acrididae > Locusta > Locusta migratoria. The sequence continues at coordinate 207,142,579 of CM048744.1, read as the reverse complement.
GATGGAAATTTTATTGAATCTTTCTTCAACATTCATACAGAGACATACGCTAGTGACTGTGCTGTGTATACCCGACTTTTGCAGCGATAGGAGGTGAAATATTCTTTCTTAGAGACGATCGTATAGGTGCCAATAGAGCATCGTGGAATGGCCTGCCATGCAGTTTCCACCTGGTACCTCAGGTGGGTCAGATTGCGCACCGGTCGTGCATACCGCTCAAAGCGTTCCAAACATGCATGAACGGCAGCAAGATCGGTTGAATGGTGGTTCCTTTATACAGAGTAACGTTCAAGGCTCCCTTGAGAATGGGAAGTGTGAGATGTGGTCCTACATACCGTGATGCACCATCATGCATGTCTTCATAGAATCTTCCGCTCAGGCCCCAACATCGTTTAGCCCGCCTGCAGTGGTGTAACGATTATCGCTTATGAGAGGGCGAATGAAGTGTCGTTTTCAGCGATGAGAGTCACTTCTGCTTCGGTGCCACTGATAATACAGTAGAACCTCTCAAACTCGACACAATGTGGACTTAAAGGTTGTCGAGTTTTGAGGTTGTCGAGTTTTGGGGAACTTTAATAAAAATAACTAGGAGTTGAATAAAAATGCTTATTTAGAGTATTAAAATTGTACATTTATTGATTTATTGTATACAATTATATATTTATATAAACATTTATAACTTATAATCGAAAATCAAAAATAATTTTGAGAAAAAGGCCTAGTAGAATCTGAAAATACAGTGCTCATTACAATTATTACTGAAGTGGTTTATGCTGCTTATAAAAAGTCTATCACAGTTAGTTATGGGAAGTTTTCTGAACACTAGAAGAAAAGTGTAAAATAAAACTTACTGAAGTCGTTTGAAAAACCCTGTGATTGAAGACTACGTTTCTGTCTCCACACGGGTCCAGATATAGGCGTTCCCTTCTCCCTGTGCACACGGAACCATTGGTAAAGGGTTTCGCCAACTTTTTCGATCTAAGCATTTCTCATTGGTTTTCGTTCCGCGATGGATTGTGTACACTGTCTTTTCAAACACCATGATTCAATTACAGATTTCTTTTTCTTCCAACCGAGCACTGTAGACCTACCGCTGTTCAAATCTAACGTTATTTTATTTACGCTTTGACCAAGATCAAGTCTTTTTACGGCACCAACTTTGCTTCCATTGACACTGACACTTGTTTTCTCTTCTTCTCCGCCATACTGTCGCTCTATATTCCAGCACAAAACTCGTTTAAACAATTGGCAATCACTCTCGAACAAAAGCAACTGACCACAACTGTGTCTCAACAAACAGTAAACTGAACGCCCAGTGACGACAATGCACTGAGGGTAGTTTATGGTCTGCCCGGGAATCCCAGGTCAAAGCGCGGCCTCACGATAAGGAAAGTGGCCACAGGAATCGCCGAACGTGTGCAAACAATAACCCGCCCCAGCTGGGCACGTAAAGGGTGCGTTGAACGACCTTGGAAAACCCAGTAACCTAGTCTGAGTCTCTAGCGCTCTTGGGCGGCCTATGTACTGGTGGGAAGCTTTACGTTCTGGGCGGTGTAAAAAAAAAAAAAAAAAAAAAAAAAATAATAATAATAATAATAATAATAATAATAATAATAATAATTCACCAGCCCTGTCGAGTTTTCGGGAATCGAGTTTGCGAGGTTCTACTGTAGTACGCGTGTATGGAGTAATGCAGGGAAGAGACGACAGTCGTCGTCTATTCTCATACTCATTTCTATATCTCTCATTCTTTATTGCTGCGTGTAATTATTAGACGTTGAGATGAGCAGGAATATTTAGTTTGAATCTGGTGTTGGTTTGGGAAGCGTGGTGGAAAATCCGCGCATCCAGTAGTTTAACGGAAACAGACAGCGAACGCTGAGACAGAGGAAGGGTCGTGGCTGGGCGCGGTGTCTCTGAACGATAAATTTAGCTTAATGCCCAGACAAGGGAAATGTGAAGGGGCGAGGCGCCCGTTCTGAGTACGCCAAAGTTAGCGCAAGGGCAGCGGCGAGCGGTCAGTGACGTGGAGGGTGGCGTCAGCCTCGCTATGGCTGGGGGGAGGGGGGGGGGGAGCAGTGGACGCAGCAACATGCCGATAGTTCAGGACTAGCAGGCGGATTGCCCTTTCCAAGTAAGTGTAGGCGGCAGCACTGTAAATGTTGAGAGGGAGAGAGAGATAGAGAGAGATAGCGGCGCTCTTCGTCAGCGTGGGAAGAGAGTTCCGCTTACAGTTTTGGTGCCAGAAACAAGCGGAAATCTTTCTCATTTGCGGAAAGCGCATATTTTTACGCCGTGTTCCCGCCAAGCCACGCTTGCGGGATTTCATTGGCAGAACTAGGCACCAGCTTAAGAGTTGTCCACTGGAAAAGTAGAGAGAGCGAGTCCGCAGCGCCTAGCAAGCAAGAAGTTAGTTTCTAAGTTATCTCCGGGAAAGTCAGACGCGCGAGTCGTTGTCTTGAGAGGATTCTGGTTTCTGCCTCCGGGAGAGTTACAAGTGCTCGTCGATGTCTGCAGAGACGGACGTGAAGTTTTCGAAGTTTCATTTGGTTCCGAATTTGGAGCCAAGGCGGGAGTAGATAACTACTCTTCACACTCGCAAGTGTAGTGTAGTACGCATCTGTTTGTATTCAGAGCTTCATCTTGTGTAATTGCATCAGCGATGAATATCGGTTCTTTTGCTCAACTAGTTCCAGCACTTGGACACTCACTAGTAATTTCTGTGCTGTAACATCATCTGTCTGAGCAGTTGCTAGAAACTCGTTGTGCATCAAGTATCAAGTGACGAGTAAATTTGGGGTCAATCTCGAAGATTATTCGAGGATTTCGGTGCGGCGCTTGTGTGATTCTAATTGATTTTCCATTTGTAAGAGACTTTTAGGTATTTGTCGTATCACGGTCATAAGTGACCTATTAATCCACCACAGTAGTCAACCATAGAGGAAGTACAACATGTTTTATTTATTTTATGACTTGTACGAAAACAGTGATCATTTTAAGGGAAAGTTAAGTTAGGTATAGCTTAAACGAGATTTTTTTTCTTGTATGTGAGGGCACGTAGCGCCCGAATCTCCGGTTTAGAAACACTCAAGCGATTTACAGTTGTAGGCTCGATATATTATCAGTCCGAGCTACCTCGATTGCAAGCATTCTTGGAAATTACCGAATTACCTTTACTGACCGGTAAAGGATACAAACAAGAACCTGTCAACCATAGAGCAGGTACAGCATGTTTCATTTATTTTATGATATGTTCGAAACAATGATCAAGTGGCACCTGATAGCAACTGTAACTTCTTAATCGTAAAAAACGTTTATATACACCGCTTAGATTTGTTTACATAGTACAACTGTAACGCTATTTCTTATTGGCCGCGGCATCGCTACTCCTGATTGGCTGCTCTGCCGTTCCTAACCGAGCGAGCGCGACTGCTAGCCGCTGCCGCATAAACAGCACTTTTACCAAGTACTGTACACAATCGCAACTGTTGTGTAGTACGCGCCTGTTTGTATTCATGGCCTGATCTTGTGTAATCGCATCAGCGATGAACATCGGTTCTTTTGCTCAAGTAGCTTCAGCACTTCCACACTCACTAGTAACTACTGTGTTGTAACAACATCTATCCGAGCAGTTGCTAGAAACACCTTGTGAATCAAGTAAACCAATCTGGCAGTGTCAGCGACGCAGAGTGGCGAACGTAGATATTGTAGAATAGCTCTGATCAATCATCATTCAAGATTCCCCGCGAGGAGAGTAGATTCTGATCGCGCGCCAATGTTTACCATACGAGTCGCAACCGCAGTTTCTCCACTACACGACGCCCCGTCCTGCCAACAGCCATTTCCATTGGTAATGTATCAGTAGGTTAGGCGTCAATTTGATAAACTGCCTCACGTGGACGTAACCACACGCTTGTAGATGCTTCTTTTATGATTACAAATGGGGACAACATCTCATAAGGTCACGCAGGAGAGCTCAGGTTTTTCAGTACCTCCTCAGTATCTGCTTTGCACAAATTTTTCTTTTATTTTCGACCCTTATGTAACGACCATTGCGAAGTACCATTTGCCCTTTCTCTTATTTTTGGGTACTAAATGTATTTTTAGTCAATCTAATCCACAATTTTCTTTCACCAAACCAGTCACTAGTTTCACTGATTTGACATAGATCAGGGGGAGTAAATCCATTGCTAGTTTAGAGTCTTTCCTGTGACTCGATTATTTAAGACACAGGCAGCTCCTTCTGCCTACACTTGAGACCCCATAGCTTATTAGAACTCTGCTCATAATTTTATAAACGCAGAAACGCAGTTAGATCAATTAAATAATCCGTTGCGTACACCTACGCAGGCCAGTACCATTAATCACACCAATTGCTAGTACACACAGTACCCACGAGCACATGATTTCATTTATAGGAAATGCAACGAACAGTAGTAAAGATGCTGTAAGCAACTAAAGTAAATTACATAAATGTCTCCAGAATGAAACTTTCACCCTTCAGCGGAGTGTGCGCTGATATGAAACTTCCTGGCAGATTAAAATTTCGTGCCGGAACCAGGATATATATATATATATATATATCAAACAAAGTGCTGATCAATCTGTACATCAGCTGCCCTGGCTAGCATGATCCCAAGATCAGTGCCCCATTGAGCCTGTTTGGAACCGGTTGAAACGTCAACTATTTCAGTCTTTACTACCGGCAGGAAATCTGGCCCAACTGTGGCAGCAGGTAGAAAATGCATGGCATGCCAATCCTCAAGACTACATTTTGCACCTCTGTTATCGTCTCTGTAGAAAAATTGCAGCTTGCATTGCTCAAAATGGAGGGTATACACAATACCAGCAGCGATATTGTTCAGGTTCTCGTGATTATACTCAGGTGGGTAAGGCCCTGTCTTTGTGATCGAGTGTTGTATACGTCCTCAGGAATGTTCCAATAAAATTTCCCTCTTCCGGGTAGACGAATTCATGGTGTTCTTTTTAATTTTCCAAGGCTGTATTTTCAGTGCATCTCGTATATTTCAGGAAGTATTTGCGAACGGTGGATAAAATTTTGCGTCTTTTTCTAAAATGTTCAAATGTTTGTAGAGCATATGGGACTTAACTAAGGGGTCCTCAGTCCCTAAACTTACAAACTACTTATGAACTAGCTAATACTAAGGATGGCACAAAGATCCATGTCCGATGCGGGATTCGATACCCCGACCACAGCGGCCGTGCAGACCGTAACTGGCACACCGCAGACCGCTCGGCCATTGCGGCCGGCCGGCTTTTCTCAAAAGATGTCGTCCCATAAGTAATCACAAAATTAAAGATTTCCTTCATTTAGTCAGGCTTATATGCTCCGAGTAAAACTGATATATCTGTAACAAATTAACTAATTTCTATAAGTGGATTTTTTTAGTTCTTTATTGACCAAGCGAGGTGGCGCAGTGGTAAGTCACTAAAATCGCATTCAGGAAGATGGTGGTTCACATCCATCTCCGCCCATTTAGGTTTTTCATAATTTCCCTAAATCACTCCACGCAAATGCCGAGGTGGTTCCTTTCAAAGGGCACGGCCGATTTCCTTCCCCATCCTCACCCAAAATTCCGAGCGTTAGCTACGTCTGTAATGACCAAGCTATTTACGGGACGTTAAACCCTAATCTTCATTCCTTCTTTTTTGTCCTGTCTTTACACAGTTGCTTTTTTATATTATAATGTAGCAATTTATGTAATACGTCTATACAACTGTACAATAAAAGTTCTATATTGCCATTTTAAGGCTGGTTCTGAAAAGGACCTTTTATTTACACTCAATCTCATCTGGTGTTAGAAGGATTAGCCGGCTGTGTGCCGTTTCCAGGGTCGCCCGATCTTTTGATCTTCTAGGAGGTTCCTTCTGTGTCCCCGCGCCGTCAGAGAAGATCTACCCTCTCATAGGAATAGCTCCCCCTAGCATACGGCGGCAAGTAGCTGCCGAGCTCGAGAGAAAGAAACAATCGACAGACAATCGCCACCCCTACATGAACACCAACCACAGCCTAGGTGGCTTCGCTCAAGAAGGAAGTTCCATTGGACGTCAGAACCGTGGCCGGAGAGAAATACAGGCCTGACGCGCACTTCATGCTACGTAAGCAAGGCAGTTGCGAGCCGGCGCGATCGCTAGCCGATTGGCCGGCCGCTGGGGCACGGTCAACTGCGTCATAGCTGGCAGCTCGGAACTACCTTGCTTACGTAGCATGACGTGCGCGCTCAGGCCTGTATTTCCCGTTAACCGTGGTCAGAGCCAAAGTAGCATGAAGCGCGCGCTCAAGCCTGTATTTCTCGCCGGCAACGGGTCAGAGCCAACTGACGTCACTGTCGAAGGAGTAGGCTTCAGCTATGAAAAGAGGCAACAACCCTATCGTGGGTCTGAAAGAATAACTTGCAGCTGGAGGTGACAAATCCTTAACAACCTGGAAGGCTCTCAGCAGGCTTAGGACCGGGGTCTCAAATTGCAAGTTCAATCTTTCCAGATGGGGCTACCTCGACGGGGAACCTATGTCCGACTGTGGGTATGTCCACTCAGCTCAGCACACTAGGATTGACAGCTGGCTAATGACGCCATCTGCAAGAAAGATTTAAAATTTATTTCATTGACTCACACTAGAGTGTAATGGGTGGTGTTCTGGACTCAAAAAATAAAAAAAATAACTAAATTGCCATATGCATTTCGCCTTTATTTGTAAGGCTTCATCAGTACCAGTTTTTTTGTGGATGCTGGTCTACATTTAGTGCTGATTGGTGTCCTTAGTTTGTTTTGCTTCCAGTTCAATACCCTTGGCGTTTTTTCAACATTTCAACACTAGCACCAAGCAAAACAGCATTTGCCTAGTGGTGTTAGTGGTAAAGAACTAAAAAAATAAAAAAAGCAATAAATAAATAAATAGTCGGCTGCGGTGGCCGAGGGGACTGCGGCGCGCCCGTCACGGTCTGCACGGCCACTACGGTCGGGAGCTCGAATCCCCCCTCGGGCATGGATATTTGTGGCGTCCTTAGTATTAACTAGTTCATAAGTAGTTTGTAAGTTTAGGGACTGATGACCCCGTAGTTAAGTCCCATAGGCTCTACAAACAAATTTTGAAATAAAAAAAATAAATAAAATAAAATAAAAAATTAAGTCACCAATCAGCACTACGTGTAGAGCAGCATCCACAAAAAATTGCCACTGATGATGCCTTACAAATGAAATGTTCAAATGTTTGTATAGTCTATGGGACTTAACTACGGGGTCATCAGTCCCTAAACTTACAAACTACTTAGGAACTACTTACGAACTAGGACGGCACAAATATCCATGCCCGAGGTGGGATTCGAACCCCCGACCGTAGTGGCCGTGCAGACCGTGACTGGAGCGCCTCAGTCCCCTCGGCCACCGCGGCCGGCTTACAAATGAAGCCGAAATGCATATGGCAATACAAAACTTTTATTATTCACGTGCATAGACGGATTACCTAAATATCTCTATTACAATGTCATACGTGGAGGTTCGATTGTATAGAGAGCTAGGTGTTTACTGGCTGCGCTACGAACGGAACTGCATGTGAGCACAGTGGCAAGCGCCTGCGGTACAGCTGCCTGCGGTCGCACGTGGCGCGGCACTGTGTCACTATGAGCGACGAGAGCAGCGGAGCAACCGCGCGTCTACGGCGGGCAAACCGCAGCCGGCAGCGGTGGCAGGGGCGGCTGAAGCACGGCCAGGCAACAGACAGCAGGCAGCGAGCTGCGGGCTATTCCGGCCTGGCCAGGCCTGGCGTACTGCGTCAGTTACAGCGGCGAGGTGGCAACTGCAGGGCTGCGTAGCCGCGGGCGCCGATACACCAGAACAACCACAGGCCGCACGCACAGGGCAGGCTGCCAGCCTGCTGCCTATCGACGCTGAATATCCGTCCAAGGAGAAACAGAAACTCTTATCTCAACCACCCCGCACCTCTCCATTCCATTCAGTGATTTATTATGACTTGTAATGTTTTGTGTTTGTTGTTGTTATGGTCTTCAGTCCGGAGACTGGTTTCATGCAGCTCTCCACCCTACTCTATCCTGAGCAAGCCTTTTCATCTCCTCATAAGAACGGCATCCACATCCACTTGAATCTGCTTACTATACGCGTCTCTTGGTCTCACTCTGCGATTTTTAGCCCACACACTTCCCTCCAATGCTAAATTTACGATTCCTCGATGTCTAAGAATGTGTCCTACCAAGCGATCCCTTCTTTTAGTCAGGGTATGCCAAAAATTCCTTTTCTCACCAATTCTGTTCAGTACCTCTTCATTAGTTATGCGATCTACCCACCTAATCTTCAGCATTCTTATGTAGCACCACATTTCAAAAGCCTCTATTCTCTTCCTGTCCGCACTGCTTATCGTCCATGGTTCACTCCCGTACAAGGCAACACTCCACACAAATGCCTTCAGAAAAGACTTCCTTACACTTAAATTAATATTCGATGTTAGCAAATTACTCTTTTTCAAAAATGCTTTTCTTCCCATTGCCATTCTGCACGTTATATCCTCTGTACTGCTACCATCGCATGTTATTTTACTACCCAAGTAACAAAACTCATCTACCACCTTCATTGTTTCGTTACCTAATCAAATTTTTTTTAAGCATCACCTGATTTTCTAAGACCGCATTCCATTATTTTTGTTTTGCTCTTGTTAATGTTCATTTTATACACTCTCTTCAACACACTGTCCATTCCATTCAACTGCTTTTCCAGGTCCTTTGCTGTCTCTGACAGAATTACAATGTCATCAGCAAAACGCAATGTTTTTATTTCTTCCCCCTGAACTTTAATCCCTATTCCAAATTTTTCCTTGCTTTCCTTCACCGCCTGCTCGATGTACAAATTGAATAACATCGGAGAAAGTCTACAACCCTGCCTTACTCCCTTCCCAACTGATGCTTTCCTTTCATGCCCTTCGAGTCTAATAACTGCGGTCTGGCTTTTGTACAAGTTGTAAATAACTCTCCTTTCCCTGTATTTTACCCCTGCTGACTTCAGAATTTAAAAGAGTGTATTCCAGTCAACATTGTCAAATGCTTTCTCCAAATCTACAAAAGCTAAAAATGTACGTTTGCCTTTCCTTAATCTATCTCTATATATAAAAGGAAGTGTCCCGATTGACTGGCTGACTGACTGATTGACTGACTGACTGACTCATCATCGCCCAGCCCAAAACACTGCAGATAGAAACTTGAAATTTGTGGAGGGTGTTGATATTACTCTGTAGGCGTCATATAAGATGCGATTTTTCGATATTCCGTCCGTAAGGGGGTGAAATAAGGGATGAAACGTTTTTTTGAAAATACGTTGCTATTTAGGCAATGTTGAAGCTAGAACTACGAAACTTCGGATTTTAATTCAGGGTTCGAATTTAAAAGACACGTGTTTCGGCATTTTTCGAAATTCGTCGAAAAAGGGGGTAAAATAGGTGACGCAGAATATTGATTTTCAAAAATATGTTGCTGTTAACTCATATTTTAAGCTACAACTACGAAACTTCGGACAGGCAATCTTGGTCAGGATTAAAAATCCATGATTTTTAGTATTTTTGGAAATTCAACAAGTAAGAGGATAAGATAGAGGATCAAATATTCTTTTTGAAAACACGTTGCTATTGATACAATTTTGAAGATAGAGCTGCAAAAATTGATATTTGTATAGTTGGTTAGACGTTAAAAAATACGTGTTTCGGTATTTTTGGAAATTCAACCATCAACGAGGTTAAATTGGAGAGGGGGTGTTTTTAATAAAATGTTGCTATTTAGGCAATTTTGAAGTTAGAACTACAAATTTTAGGATTTGGATTCGGGGTTAGAATTCAAAAGACACGTGTTTCGGCAGTCTTTGAAATTCAAACAATAAGGGGGTAAAATAGAGGACGAAAAAATTGATTTTCAAAAGTATGTTCCTGTTAACTCAAATTTTAAGCTATAACTACGAAACTTAAGATATGGATTCTTCATCAGGATGAAAAAGAAACAACTGGTGCAGACCAACCGGCCTACGCATGCGAAGCAGCGGGGGTTCAGCTAGTCTTCTAATATAAGACGTAAAGTGAGTATTGCCTCCCGGGTTCCTACGATCCTCCTGAATCCAAACTGATCTTCTCCGAAGTCAGCTTCTACCAGCTTTTCCATCCTCCTATAGATAATTCGTGTTAAATTTTGCAACCATGACTTATCAAGCTGATAGTTCTGTAATTTTCACACCTGTCTGCGCCTGATTTCTTTGGAATGGGGATTATTACATTTTTCGTAAAGTCTGAGGTTATTTTGCCTGTCTCATACATCCTACACACCAGTTCAAATAGTCTTGTCATGGCTGGCTCTCCCAGAGACTTTAGTAGCTCTGAGGGTATGTCATCTACTCCTGTGGCCTTGTTCCGACCTAGGTCTTTCAAGGCTCTGTCAAATTCATCTCTCAGTATAGTATCTCCTATTTCATCTTGATCTACTTCCTCTTCCATTCCTACAACATCGTCTCTAAGTTCATTTCCTTTGTAGAGCTGCTCTATGTACTCTTTCCACCTTTCAGCTTTCCCTTCTTTGCTGAGAACTGGTTTCCCATCTAAGTTCTTGATATTCGTAGAGTTGCTTTTCTTGTCCCTAAATGTCTCTTTTATTTTCCTGTAGGTAGTATCTACTTTTCCCCTTCTTATACATTCTTGTACAGATTTGCATTTGGCTTCTAGCCACTCCTGCTTAGCCATTTTGCACTCCCTGTCAATCTCATTTTTTAGTCGTCTGTACTCCATTTTGCCTGTTTCATTTAATTAATTTTTATATTTTCTCCTTTCATCAATTAAATTTAGTATTTCCTGTGATATCCAAGGATTTTCTATAGGTCTTGCCTTTCTACCTATTTTGTCCTCTGCTGCTTTCACAATCTCATCTCTCGATGCTACCCATTCCTCCTCTACTGTTTTATTTTTCCCTGTTTCTGTCAAATGTTGCCTAAATCTCCCTCTGAAATTCTCCAGAACTTCCCTTTCCTTCAATTTATCTAAGTCCCATCTCCTTATTTTCCTACCTTTCTGCAGTTTTTTCAGTTTCAGCCTACAGTTCATAACCAACAAGTTATGGTCAGAGTCGATATCTGCCCCTGGGTATGTTTTACAGTTTATAACCTGGTTCCGGAATCTGTGTCTTATCATTATAAAATCTATCTGATACCTTCCGGTGTCTCCTGGTCTCTTCCACGTATACAACCTTCTTTTGTGATTTTTAAACCACGTGTTTGTTACGATTAAATCATGTTCCGTGCAAAATTCTACCAGGTGACTTCCTCTTTCATTCCTCCTGTCCAGTCCATATTCACCTACTATTTTTCCTTCTCTTCCTTTTCCTACTACCGAATTCCAGTCTCCCATTACAATTAAGTTTTCCTCTCTCTTAAGTGTCTGAATAATTCTGTTTAGCTTCTCATATATTTCTTCGATCTCCTCATCATCGGCAGAACTAGTTGGCATATAAACCTGTACTACTGTTGTCGGTGTTGGCTTGACAATGATAATGCGATCACTGTGCTGCTCATAGTAGTTTACCCGCATTCCTATCTTCTTATTCATTATCAGTCCTACTCCTGTGATACCCCCAACTGATTTTGTATTTATAATCCTGTACTCACCTGACCAGAAATCCTGTTCATCCTGCCACCGAACTTCACTAATCCCCACTATATCTAACCTCAACCTATCAATTTCCCTTTTTAAATTTTCTAATTTTCCTACCCGATTAAGGGATCTGACATTCCACGCTCCGATCCGTAGAATGCCAGTATTGTCTTTCCTGATGACAACATCCTCCTGAGTAGTCCCCGCCCGGAAATCCGAATGGGGGATTATTTTACCTCCGGAATATTTTACCCGAGAGGATGCCATCATAAGAAAAAAAAAATTGCAGTTTGCCGATGACTGTTGTTGAGACTGCATGGATATTGTATTTTACAATTTCTTTATCTTTATGGTACGTGAAGTTCAGAAATTAAATAACACCATTCAACTTAACTCTCAAAAATTCTCGAGAAAATCGACTTACAAGTTTTGAAAATACATATAAGTACCAATAATTAAAACAGTTGCAGCATTTGTCAGTGTAGCTCAGTTATAGCATCAGGAAAAAGAACAAGAGTGAAAATGACTACTGTGTTCATCTTTTGACAGAACTTTAAAGACAAAAACCAATGAACAAATACTGAGATAAATACGGGAATTTTCTACTCTGTACTCCCAGATAGCGCTAACGTCCTTCCAGAACGACGAGAACGGCAGCTCACTTTTTTCTTCTTGTCTGTAAAAATTCGTGTACAGTGTCATATTTTATTTCTTTGAATCGCCTGCTCCCATTGCAGATCAGTTTCAGCTTTTATTGTCGATTGCAAAGTGGTTGGATACAGCTGCAAAGTTGAGGTTCATACAGAAGATACTGAAGGTTTCCTCGTAGTTGGGTTTACATTTCTTCAACTGAAGATGTAAAAACACGAGAGAAACGAAATCAAGTGCACTAGCAGAAAGTACAGGAGAAGCGAAGAGGTTTCATATTTTAAGAATTGTAGAGGAAGATGTTCAGTTTAATTGCATTCTGTTTTCTAAGAAGAGGAGTTCAAAACTTTGAAGACGAAGTTTCCAAATCCGTTTATCAATAAAATTTTCTTGTCCGTTATGGAGACTCTAGAAGAAACAGTCCTCATTTCTTTAAAAGAAGAAGTACCATTTACTTAATTTTCTTACTATGAATCTTAACACAATGTTACAGCTATTGAAGTTAGCTGCTGATGGCAATATTGGCGAGCGTAAGGACGGGTTGTAGGGGAGGATGGAGAAAAAAATCGTTTTCGAATTCAGTTATATGAAACATTTTGATGCTATGGTATGACAATTGTCTAAGTTCTTTTGGTGACCGTCAAAAAATATCTCAATGATTGCTGTAACTGTTGCCAATAAAAATTTTCGAGTCACTATACTGTCTTTTATTTAAAAATATAGTGAAATTTACTTTATGATTGCACCTCGTAGGATTGACCGGTGTCTTACCAACGTTCGCGGTGCATTATGCTACATTCCTTTCAGGTATTACCGCATTTCAATTGCTTCGCTATCCTGTAACATCAGTGTTTCATCACAATGCGCATACACTCGACAAATAATAACTCTCTCCTGTTGCAGCGCATGTGTGAAATTAAATTTCAAAGGTACCTACAATACTCGATATAATGGTGCAAAAGCATTCCCATACATCACCCACGACTTAGGCGACACTTTCAATCAACATGTCGATCATTCGAAAGAAAGTTGCCTAGTGATGTTACATTGTCAGCAGATATCAATAAAGTTATTCCAAAAGTCACCATGTAAGAGTACATAATATTTTGAAAATGAACTAGTGCAGAATGTGTCGTCAAACGACACTATGAAAACTTCTTCATCTTTGACACCGTGAAAACAAATTTCTTGTACTAGAAGCTGTCAAAGGTTGCAGTCGTGCACTCTCGCTACCTTTCCACTTTATTGAGAAGATATAATTGAGAAATAGTTCACTGAAATATGTAAACTAGTGATAGAAACTTGGAGTGAGAATAATTTCGACTTGTTTGTCATGAAAACTTTCATATTTCCTGTATGGCAAAGGTTGCAGTGTATACCTGATAGTGACAGTACCGAGATGTAGTTAGTAATTGTCAAGGGGAGCATGTAGGAAAAACTGCAAGTCATCCATCTACATACATAAACCGCATTCACCGACAATTGCGTGGCGGAGGGTACATTGTACTACTATTAGGCATTTCTTTTCCTATTCTACTACCAAATAGAAAGAGGAAAAAAAGAATGCCTATATGCCTCCGTAGGAGCCCTAATCTCTCTTATCTTGTCTTTGTGATCACTAAGTAAGTAGGCGGCACAAGATCGTAGTACACTTAGCTTCAAATTCCGTCCCTCTAAATTTCTACAACAGAAATTCACGAAAAGAACGTCGTCTTTCCTCCAGCGATCCCCATTTGAGTTCCCGGAGCATTTCCGTGACACTCGCGCATTGCTCGAACCTACCAGTAACAAACCTAGCTGCTCGCCTATGAACTGCTTCTATGTCTTCCTTTAAACTAATCTGCTTCGGGTCCCAAACACTTGAGCAATACTCAAGACGTGGTCGTACAAGCGTTTTATACAGGGTCTCCTTTACAGATGAAGTACATCTTCCCAAAATTCTCCCACGATGCCGTACGCGGTATCCGAGGGGACTGGGGCGCTTCAGTCACGGTCTGGACGGCCTCTACGGTCGGGGGTTCGAATCCCCCTTCGGGCATGGATATTTATGCCGTCCTTAGAATTAGTTAATTCATAAGTAGTTTGTAAGTTAAGGGACTCAAATGTTCAAATGTTTGTTAAGCTTATGGGACTTAACTACGGGGTCATCAGTCCCTAAACTTACAAACTACTTATCAACTACCTTATACTAAAGACGGCACAAATATCCATGCCCGAGGGGGGATTTAAACCCCCGACCGTAGTGGCCGTGCAGACCGTGACTGGAGCGCCTCAGCCTCCTCGGCCACCGCGGCCGGCAGTTAAGGGACTGATGACCCCGTAGTTAAGTCCCATAAACTAGAGAAACATTTAAACATCTCCCAAGAAAACGAAGTCGACTGTCCGCTCTTACTCATAACAATCCTTACATGTTCGTACCAGCCGGCCGCGGTGGCCGTGCGTTCTGCGGCGCGTCAGTCACAGTCTGCACGACCATTACGGTCGGGGGTTCGAATCCTCCCTGGAGCATGGATATTTGTGCCGTCCTTAGTATTAGCTAGTTCATAAGTAGTTTTTAAATTAAGGGACTGATGACCCCATAGTTAAGTCTCATAAGCTGTACAAAAATTTGAAAATTTTGTTCGTTCCATTTCATATCGTTCTTCAATGTTACGCCCAGATATTTGAAGGATACGATGCATCGAGAAGCTCACTGCTAATGCTGTATTCGAACATTATGGGATTGTTTTTCCTACTCATGCGTGTCATCTTACATTTTTCTACAATGAGAGCTAGTTGCCATTCTTCGCAACAACTAGAAATTTTGTGTAAGTCGTTCTGTATGCTATTCCAGTCAATTAAAGACGACACCATCCCATATACCACAACATCATCAGGAAACAGCCGCAAATTACAAGTTACTTTGTCCATCAGATCATTAGTATAGACAGAAAATAATAGCGGTCCTATCACACTCCCCTGGGGCACGCCTGACGATACACTCGTATCTGATTAACACCCGCCTTTCAGAACAACGTACTGCGTTCTATTACTGAGGAAGTCTTCCGGCAGTCACAAATCTGTTACCTATTCCATAAGCTCGTATCTTCGTTAACAGTCTGCAGTATGGCATCGCGTGATACGTCTTTTTGCCGCGGTGGGGTAGCCGAGCGGTCTAAAGCGTCTCGCTGCGGAGCGCGCGGCTGCTCGCCGTGGAGGTTCGAGTCCTCCCTGGGGCATGGATGTGTGTGTTTGTCCTTAGGTTAGTTTACCTAGGTTTAAGTAGTTTGTAAGCTACGGACTGATGACCACGCAGTTTGGTCCGATAGATTTACAAACAAACATTTGAATTTTGATACGTCTTTTTGAAGTTGAGAAAAACACAATCCGCCTGTTGCCCTTCATCCATGGCTCGCAAGATGTCATGTGAGAAAAGGGCAAGCTGAGTTTCACATGAACGATGTTTTCTAAACCCGTGCTGATTCGTAGAAAGCAGTTTTCGTCTCAAAGAAATTTACTATATTCGAACTGAGAATATACTCCAAAATTCTACAGGAAACGCATGCAACGATTTTGGCATGTAATGTTGTGGATCAATTCTCTTTCCTTTCTTATAAATGGGAGTCACTTGCGCTGAATTAAAGATTCGCGAAAAATGCAAGCTAAATAAAGGGCAATGCCGCAGTATACTCTTTGTAAATCCGAACTGGTATTTCATCCGGACCAGGAGACTTTTTCGTATTTAGCTCTCTTAGATACTTCCCTACATCGGAAATACCTATTACTATGTCCTCCATTTAGGAATTAGTACGTTGATCAAATGATGGTTCATTTGTGCGGTCCTCCTGCGTGAAAGATTTCTGTTTAAATTTAGAACTTCAGCTTTCCGTTTGCTTTCTTCTGTTACTGCCCCGGAATGACCACGAATTACCGGACAGTGGGCTTTGACCTACTCATCGATTTTACATAGGGAAAGACGAATGAGCTAGGAACCATGCCAAATCTCCTTTCAGGAAGGGACAGCGATTGGGTGTTTATCGCGTGCCGCTGTGTACAGGCCAGGGGCAATGAACTGAACCCCTTGTGTGTGCCAGAGGAGACTCCGTATCCTCCGGATAAGGGATGGATGTGGAGTGTGGCACTGGTGTGTGAAAGGAGAAAGCAATATGTCTTGCTGAGACATGTGTTTGCAGACCGAGCGACTGGCTGACGCCATGTATTAGCAACGAACGACTTCACTGCCCTGCGAAGTTGGCGTCTGCCCGAAAAGCCTCTTAGTATCACGGATACTCAAAGAATTGACGTCAGCTCATGTTCAAATGCTCAAATGTTTGTATAGCTTATGGGACTTAACTACGGGGTCATCAGTCCCTAAACTTACAAACTACTTATGAACTAACTAAGAATAAGGACGGCACAAATATCCATGCCCGAGGGGGGATTTGAAGCCTCGACTGTAGTGGCCGTGCAACCGTGACTGGAGCGCTTCAGCTCATATGGGGACGGTTTTGTGCCATATGTGAGAGGCACTGTGATTGGCCATATACGCTTGGGTGTGACGTTTGAGAATGACGTGTTTGGTGTTCCTTTGAAACGACAAAACGTGTTGATTAGTTGCTATATTTGCGCGCGCACTCTACATGGATGACATGGAGAACTTGAAAAGCTGTCTAAACGAACATGACTCTTGAGTGCTATTGCCAGAGGTGACGGATTGCATCTCTTCTCATGGACGACGTGCTATCCGAGCGCAACTTATATGCTGCTCTGAACTTGGTGACTTCAAAACTTCTTGGTAACGAGTGTTCATCAATACGACTTCGTACTTTGGTGCCAATCGCTGCTCTACGTCAACATCTGAAGGTGAAGTACTCGCGGCTACAATCAGGGTGTAAATAACTTCATTTTAGCCCGTGTACCTAATAACATGTCAGGATAATTGCCGCTGTTGTTCGAGCTTCACAATCTTTCTTAGTAAAAGCACAGTCTAATATATACAGTCGCGACACTACCGCTGATTTTTGTTATACTAGGCGACTGCAGCGCTCCTTGCGGACGTAAAGCTACGTTGCTCTGTATCGTATACGAGACGTGTGTTTGTTGTGTGTTTTAGTGTACGAAATGGATTTTACGAAGGGAAGCGTGTGTAAGTGCAATAAATTGCAGCAACAACAACAAGAATATGTCTCATTTATCATTCTTTAGGTTTCGTACAGAGCCTGAGAGGTATGTGACATCAAGATTCGGTAATGCTTATTTACAATTATCTTCTGAACAACAGACACATATTGAAGATTATTTCTTTTCAGGATCAAAAAATGGCTTATAAATAGCAGACAAGATCTTTTGGATAAAGTTGTCGCGTATTTACGTGATAATGTGAAGTTCTGCTCGCTACACTTCGATGAGTGATGAACGGAAGAAGCCGGTGTGGAATGCTGTGCCTACATTGTTCGATGTTCCAAACAAACCACCGAAACTGGGAATAAAGAGGAAACTACCGCAAAGACGCGATAATATAAAGGCGGAAGAAATTAAACTGTGTTTTGAAAAAAGTATTACGACTGTGGTTGCTGCTACATCACAGCTAGAACCATTTTTGTCTGGGCATTCAAAAGTAATTCACTATTGAGGCAAATTTATAAGAAATGTATGAAAAAGAAGTGTTCATTGTTACCGTTATTAATGTTTGAAAGGTTAAATGTTTTCTGTTTTATCTAACGGAAACCAAGGTCTAACATATAAACCTATTTATCTGAAACCACAGAGCCGTCTTGTTTTACAGACGATTGTCGCCCCGCCCCCTCCCACTCCTCCCTCATCAACGAATCATATAATGACAGACTGTGATAATGACTTAGGACCATTCATATAATATGACATTTAGACTGTCGTGTAATCGACGTAACATTATCTTAAAATATCATATAAATGAAATAACCTCGTAGCAAAATTACATTAGATGAAAGTTTCATAGCCAGTGGGTGTTCTCATAACTAAAATGCAGGGGAAAAACATTTCTTCGCACCTTTTAACACCGGGAAGACCAATTACATGCTTCTCATGTGCGAAATACTGTGTTTACCAGGAAAGTAAGGTGTAATGTCTGAAGAATTTCGTCATAAATATGTTGCAGTTAGCGTCCGTTTAGTCACGAGTTTTACTAAATTTACATTTGTTGATATTCAACTGACCCTTAGAAGTTCTATTATAGGCTTGTCTGCACAAAGTACTATGTTTATCTATCACTACCGGCAAGGTAAGCTGCAAGCAATTTCTAAAGAATTACTTCGTAACATATTGCACAATTGCAGTTTGTGCCCGATCACAACGAGTTTTTGCTCGGTTTACGTTTCTTTTACACTCAGTCATGTGTCAAGATACTTAAATAAAGCTTGGAATGCAAGAATATATACAATATTTAGCAAATCACACAGAAATGTAATTACAAGCGGGCGTTAATAACGTGTCGTATAGAGCGTTAAAGGACAGCCGGCGACCGCTTGGAGCTCTAGTGTCGCTCCAAGTGTCCGACGGTAACAGCTTTCACAGCAGTGAGTGTCGCGACTGTGACTGTGGTAAAAGTAGTAACATCAGCAGTGTCACAATCGTGTGTATCAATTACATTTGACTTTCAGTATTGAATTATGAAGGGGGAATATGTTCCGTAATTTACGTTTCCAACCCATTCCTTTTATCTGTGTGATACTCTAGCTGAATACTGTAAGCAGCAGTCACCTGTTGAATTATTATTGTCAATTTTTACTGTCTTTAGTACATAAACAGTTCTGATAAAATCTAGGGAATTTTCTGATCGAAGTAGAGCTCGTTTTGCTCTCCATATTTTGGACTATTCACGTGGGGATAAGTGTACAAATTTGAGCTATAATATTTAATTGGAAAATGTGTACATCGATTCAGGTTCCTTGATCATTAGGTTAGGCGTTAACAGATCCCTTGCGTATTGCCTAGAGTCGATTCACAGGGTGTGTAATTCTAGTGTCGGCTTAGTCAGAGACTGGAATTGGATAATTAGCATACCCATTATTTACAACCATGACTACTTCCTGTTACGCATATTTTGGGGAGAGATTGTATGAACAAATAGAAATGCATACGTTTCGATCCATGAACACTTGACGCCGCAATGGAATAGCCGTGCACATTAAGGCGCCTTGCTACGGTGTGCGCAGCAGTTCGCTATCGTAGGGTCGAGTCCTCCCTCGGGGTTGTGTGTATATTATTCTTAGAATAAGTTAGTTTAAGTAGTTTGTAAGTTTTGGGACCGATGACCACTGAAGTCAGGAGACAAACTTTTATAATAATAAACACTTAACCATTACAAGACATACTATGTTCCATAGTACAGAAGATGAAGAAATGCTCACAGCTTCGTTGGATGACATTTCCGGACATGGGTTCCCATTCTAAAATTGTACTACATATACATGAATTTCGCAATCTTTTCTATTTCTTTAATCGACCTGTACTTTAGATTAGTGAGATTTGTAGCTGATTCCAGTGGAATCTGAAGTGTTATAAAATGTCTACATCATATTGAACTTACGTAATCAAGGAAAGAAATTTCAAAAACATAACAGTGAGTCAGAACAAAATTTGATCCCACTAGTGGGGCTTAACACCGTAAAAAACCCAAATTGATCATATAATACCGTCGCCGTATGCAGGAAGACTTCTACCTGTCTTTATGCACTCAAAAAAATTCGTAATGTCTTTCCACAAGATGTAACATGCAAACGGGTGCAATCACTCGTTCTAGCCAAACTTCTCTCTGGGGAAGTGATTCAGCATGGGACAAGTAGTGAAAATACAAGAGTTAACAACGAATGTGTACGATAAATATGCAACATTCATCGATATGGCCATTTTACTGCTTAATACACCCCACTTAGGGTAGCTACAGGCAGACAAACTACGGAACCACCACGCGATGTGCCTTCTACGTCGACTTCTCGCTGAGCAAGCACCCCTGTACCCCGCCTCATACTTCTCAGACTTAGATATTTCATGGCATCATAATGTTAACACAAGACCCCACGTATCTGATACCCCAGCTGTACCCGTGCATAAAACGGAAATATTTGTAAAGTCCTTCGCTGTCTCTGCTGTTGGTCTCCGGAACAAAGTGGCTTGCTCTCATCCCACGGTTCAGTCTTCAGCTACGTTTAAGAAAATGTTGAAACACTTCTTTATGTCCTTTTAAATCTCTCCCCAAAACTCTGGTAAACAGTGATCTTTCTGTCTCATAATAAAACCAATGTTCTTCTCCACGTTATTTCTCTCTAACTGTATGTTTGTTTGTATAGTCTATAGGACTTAACTACGGGGTCATCAGTCCCTAAACGTACAAACTACTTATGAACTACTTACGAACTAAGACAGCACTAATATCCATGCCCGAGGGAGGATTCGAACCCCCGACCGTAGTGGCCGTGCAGACCGTAACTGAAGCGCCTCAGTCCCCTCAGACACCGCGGCCGACTATTTTGATTTAGACGACCAGTTTCGACGATCTTAGTTGTCATCTGCAGGTCTCTAACCTTTATGTAACAGCACCTCATGTGACAGTGCTTCATGTCTCTTATTAAAGTCACATACATATTTCAAATGTACCTGTACTATGATAAGTACATGTAAACTAGAATGTCAGATTTCAAATTATATACCATAATTCCTCCCTTTTTCTTGTTAAAAAAATCAGACAACAATTGCTCAGTCGCTATACAGTTACTTCTACAAATAATGTGAACAAGTGAGAAAAAAAGTGTTGTCTGTTTTCCTTCAAAAAGAAGTGACGATCTAGAGCATATAATTTCAAATTTGACACATTTAGTTTACATGTACTTAACAAGTGCATTTAAAATATGTCAGTTACTTTTATAACTTAGACATGAAGCACTGTGTCACATGAGGTGTTATTTTGTAAAAAATTTAGAGATCTGTAGGTGACAACAAAGATCTAGGTAACTGGCCATTTAAAGTAAAATAAAATATTGCACAGGCGATCTTGGCAAATAATATATTCTTAACAATCCTCGAAGAGAACTACCTATAAACCAATAGTCAACACGGATTCAGAAAGTTTCGCTCTTGCAACACACAGCTTGGCCTTTACTCTCATGAAGTGATAAGCGCCATCGACAAGGGATCTCAAATCGATTCCATATTTCTGGATTTCCGGAAGGCTTTTGACACTGTACCCCACAAGAGGCTTCTAATGAAATTGCGTGCTTATGGCATATCTCCCCAATTGTGTGATTGGATTCACGATTTTCTATCAGTAA
Organism: Locusta migratoria; assembly: GCA_026315105.1. Lineage (NCBI taxonomy): Eukaryota > Metazoa > Arthropoda > Insecta > Orthoptera > Acrididae > Locusta > Locusta migratoria. The sequence continues at coordinate 207,121,000 of CM048744.1, read as the reverse complement.
GGACACAGTTCGTTGTAATTGACGGTAAGTCATCGAGTAAAACAGAAGTGATATCTGGCGTTCCCCAGGGTGTGTTTATAAACGATTTGGGAGACAATCTGAATAGCTCCCTTAGACTGTTCGCGGATGATGCTGTATATCGGTTAGTGAAGTCAACAGAAGATTTAAAGCAGCTGCAAAACGATTTAGACAAAATTTCCACATGGTGCGAAAATTGGCAATTGACACTAAATAAAGAAAAATGTAAAGTAATACACATGACCACTAAAAGAAATCCACTGAAGTACAATTACGCGATAAATCAGTAAATCCTTAAGGTCGTAAATTCTACTAAATACCTAGGAGTCACAATTACGAACAAATTAGACTGGAGAGAACACATAGCAAATATTGTGTGGCGGGCGAACCAAAGATTACGTTTCATTGGCAGAACGTCTCAAAGATGCACCTGCTCCACCAAAGAGACTGTCTACATCACACTTGTGCACCAGGTGGCACTGACGGAAGATATTGAGAAGATTCAGAGAAGGGCAGCTAGTTTTGTTTTATCACGTTACGAGGGGCAAAGCGTCACAGAAATGTTGCACGACTTGGGGTGGAAATCATTAAAAGAAACACGTTATTCATTGCGACGTGATCGTTTGCGAAGTTTCAATCACCGACTGTTACTTCTGAATGTGAAAATATTGTGCTAGCATCCACCTACTTAGGGCGAATGACTATCCTTGCAGAGTATCTATGTAGATGTAGACATCAATCCCTCTCTTGAAAAATGTCAAGTATCTACAACAATTAAAACAATTCCGTTTTGTGATACCTGACATGTTCCTTCTTTAATTTTTTATCAATACGAATATAGAGTGTATGTCTCTTTGTTACCTACACAGTTTGAAAATTTTAATTTTTCTAGATATAGCTAGATATATATCTCCTTGGATACAGGAATATGTAGAACGTCTTGTTAGGTGTAAGAGCGGGCCCAAAGACCCAATTATTTTAAATAAATTATGAAGTTACCCATCTTACAAATCTGTGAGATTCTGATCATGACAAATGTAATCTTTCATCAAACTTAAGATGTGGTAAATGTGGTCCCCGTAAAGGACTTTCTGTCCGTGTTCCACCTCATCCCTTCTTATCTCTGCGGCAGTCTCTTGCGTCGGAAGTGAGTTCTTTATTGTCTGCCATAGCGCGCTTAACGCAGACCTCGTGCCTTACCGGAAGAGCCATTTTCAGAAGAGAGTCGTAGACGCTGCCAAAAAAACCCAGAGGGGGCGAGAAAAAAATGTCAAAGTAAATGTGGAACACAGACAGGGCTTGATAAAACGTATCCGGCGCGGCGCTCAGCTCGGTGAGAGGGAAAACAATGGGAGCCGACGTGGCGTTCAGCTTTTTATACTCTGTGCGTGCGATAAACGAGCCGACAGTTCTCAAACGAGCGCGCCGCGTTCGGTAGTTCTGTGAGGCCCGGCACAGTGAAAAGCGGCTAGAGGTTCACTGGGGGGGGGGGGGGGATGGGGGGTTCGGCTCTCGTTTCACCAGTGCGTAGCCGAAGTGCGAGGATCGCTGCAGCACCGGTGGAAATGGGAAAAAAAGAGTGAGAGAAAAAAAATGTTTGGGGGGTTGGGTGTGAAGCAAGAATGCAGCTTGTAGTGCAGTGCACCTCAGGTAGGCGGCTATAGGAGAGCCGTTTCAAACGCTGCAGTCGGCCGCCGTTAGTGGGTGTCGCTGGCTGTTGGAGTGCGCCGGACTCGTAACATTGGCAGGACTGTCACGTCCCGTTCCAGCAGCTCTCGCTTTTCCTCTTGGGGCAATAGGCTGATTTGAGTGCTCTACACGGGCACGTACCCACCAAAGAAGCTGATGGCAGTTTCTGGGTAGCTGTTTCGCACTCTGTTAAGCTTATGTTTCTCTTCTGGATTACATTCTAGTAAGAGTTGCCATTTTTTCCGATAGCAAACGGTTAATGGTGGGTTCTTTAAGCCCGATTTAAGGTTATACCAGACTACTAGCACAATTAAGAGCTATTAAGAATATTATTATGAAATCATAGTACAAATATACAAATTTCATTGTGACTAGACTAACAAGGAAAGTATTTGGGCTCGAACAAAAACACATGCACCAAAATCGCATAAGAGAAAACGTGAAGATCCATTATTCCACTAGTGATACTCCCGCATCTGAAAAAGTCTGCAGTGGTCCGTTTAAGGCCTCTGCGTGTGCCAAGCCGCATTGCACTTTGACCTCTCGGTTCGCCAGTAGGGACGGTGTAGTGTGCCTCCGAAGTTGCGTTTTGTGATGTTATTTGCGTGGTGAAGCGTCAGATGGGGCGGCAATTTCTAATCAATCCTGCTAATGTATTGCGATTAGTTGAGATGAAGTTACGAAGAACCCTTCTTCGTGAAGATGGTATTAGTGTAGAAGATGAATCATTTGCATGATTTCTCGTGTCTGTTATGGTACAGAAATATGAGCATAAGTTAGATACTGATGTTACAAACTCATAATAATGATAATACGGATGATAATGACGAACAACTCATTGCAAGCGGTAGAGCTACTCTAAGTGCGGGAAGAGGCGATGGAAGCAGTGGCAGTGAGTACCTACAGTCTTTCGGGAAGAAGGTTAAAGTTGCAACTATATCATGGCTTTTGATGACAATTCTCTAGAGAACATGTACGATGATTATTACATAAGTTATAGTTAAGATATCTGCATTACGTATGGCGTTTACAATTACATCTACAGTGCTATCTAGAACATGGTTGCAGAGCTTTGCATAAAAACGACACCCACCAGCACATTGTGGTGTACGTAGAGATCCTGTAACCAAACGTTCATACAGATATGTTTGTTCGAAAAATGTTCAAATGTTTGTTAAGCTTATGGGACTTAACTACGGGGTCATCAGTCCCTAAACTTACACACTACTTATCAACTAAAATTCTTGAATATCCGTCTCCAGATCGCTTATATTTTCCTAAAACATTACCGGTTTCGGGACAGCTGCCCATCTTCAGATCAAAATTTTGAAGTTACAGAGTAACCTGTCCTGTAATGAACGAATGTTCACAGTCGTTCATTACAGGACAGGTTACTCTGTAACTTTAAAATTTTGATCTGAAGATGGGCAGCTGTCCCGAAACCGGTAATGTTTTAGAAAATATAAGCGATCTGGAGACGGATATTCAAGAATTTTATTCATATAACGATCGCAATAACTCCCTGAAGACTAATAAGTCTTGCTTTGATATACTTATTAACTACCTTATACTAAAGACGGCACAAATATCCATGCCCGAGGGGGGATTCGAACCCCCGACCGTAGTGGCCGTGTAGACCGTGACTGGAGCGCCTCAGTCTCCTCGGTCACCGCGGCCGGCTGTTTGTTCGAGCCCATGTACTTGTAATTTCAAACAATATGGAACAATGGGAAGCCCGTTGTCACCTATTGTGGTCATTTGTTTATAGAGGATTTCTAGCCGCGCGGTCTGATGCGCCACGTTGCGAATCGCGCAACCTCCCGCGTCGGAGGTTCGAATACTCCCTAAGGCATGGATGTTTGTGTTGTCTTTAGCATAACGTAGTTCATCAGCAGTTTGTAAATTTAGGGGCTGATGACCCCGCAGTTAAGTCCCATAAACTTAAAAAACATTTTTTGAGGATTTCGATGAACATGCTTTACAATCAGCAACCCTGAAACCTGCGTGTTTTTTCAGACATGTAATCTACACTTTTGTCGTTTGGGTCATGGTAGTGAGAATTTAAGCGGCTTTTTGGGACAGCTAAATTCAATACATCGGAATATTCAGTTTACTATGGAGGTGCAAAATAATGGTTGCCTTCCTTTCGTTGATGTGTTGGTCAGAAGCAATGTTGCTACAATGGGACATACTATTTATAGAAAGATTATTGACACTGATTTGTATCTGAGAGCTGATAGTTGTCACCATGCCGGGGTGTAGTAGACGAGCGGTCTAAAGCCTCTCACTGAGGATCGCGCGGTTGCTCGCGATGGAGGTTCGAGTCCTCCCTGGGGCATGTGTGTGTGTGTGTGTGTGTTGTCCTTAGGTTAGTTTACCTTAGTTTAAGTAGTTTGTAAGCTACGGACTGATGACCACGCAGTTTGGTCCGATAGAATTACAACATTTGAACATTTGAGTTGTCACCATCTAGCTCAGCGTGAAGGAGTACTTCGTACTTTGGTGCACAGGGATCAAGTCATTTCAGACCCTGAATGTTTGTCAGCTGAGTTGTCCCACCTCAAGGTTACCTTTCGTCAGAGTGCTTATAGAGAGAGAAAAAACGTACGTTGCGTTATCAGCCTACTGTTTATCGGGTCAGTGGGGATAGTAATGAATTGGCACCTAAATCAGTGGACTTTTGACCTCACGCAGGAAATATTTACAATAAAATTGTTCGTATTTTGCAGAAATATGATGCGAAATGTGTTTTTCGTCCACCATATAAGATAAAGGTCAGGTTGGGGTTTGTAAAGAATGGTCTTCGTTTGCGTAAGGGTAGTGGCGATCGTATTCCTTGCCGCTGTGGCATGTCATATATTGGTATGACAATCAGGACTGTGCAAGAACGGTGTATTGAACACAAACGTTACACATTCTTACAACAACCAAACAAATCCGCTGTTGCAGAACACTGTCTTGGCACCGGTCATGCTATGGAATACAACAACACAGAGATTCTGGCATGCACTTCCACCTATTGGGACAGTGTTATTAAGGGAGCTTTTGAATAAAGCCCCAGGAGTACATGACATTCACTCAGAGCTACTAAAGTCTCTGGAAGAGTCAGACATGACAAAATTATTTCACCTGGTGTGTAAGATGTATGAGACATGCGAAATACCCTCAGACTTTAAGAAAAACGTAATAATCCCCATTACAAAGAAATCAGGCACAGACAGGTTTGAACATTACAGAATCATCAGTTTCATAAGTCATGTTTAAAAAATTTTAACACGAATTATCTACAGGAGAATGGAAAAGCTGATAGAAGCTGACCTCGGGGAAGATCAGTTTGGATTCAGGAGGAACGTAGAAACATGGGAGGCAGTACTCACTTTACGACTTATCTTAGAAGATACATTAAAGAAAGACAAATCTACATTTTTAGCTTTTGTAGATTTGGAGAAAGCTTTTGACAATGATGATTGGAATACACTCTTTCAAATTCTAAAGTCAAATGTTCAAATGTTTGTTAAGCTTATGGGACTTAACTACGGGGTCATCAGTCCCTAAACTTACAAGCTACTTACGAACTACCTTATACTAAGGACGGCACAAATATCCATGCCCGAGGGGGGATTCGAACCCCCGACCGTAGTGGCCTTGCAGACCGTGACTGGAGCGCCTCAGTCCCCTCGGCCACCGCGGCCGGCTTCGAAAGTCATATGGGGTAAAATACAGGGAGAGTTATTTATAACTTGTACAAAAGGCAGACCGCAGTTATTAGACTCGAAGGGCATGAAAGAGAAGCATTAGTTGGGAAGGGACTAAAACGGGTTTGTAGCCTTTCTCCGATGTTATTCAATTTGTATATTGAGCAGGCGGTGAAGGAAAGCAAGGACAAATTTGGAATAGGGATTAAAGTTTCAGGGCGAAGAAATAAAAACATTGCATTTTGCTGATGACATCGTAATTCTGTCAGAGACAGCAAAGGCCCTGGAAGAGCAGTTGAATGGATTGAACAGTGTATTGAAGAGAGTGTATAAAATGAACATTAACAAGAGCGTAACAATGATAATGGAATGCAGTCTTAGAAAATCAGGTGATGCTGAAGGGATTAGATTAGGTAACGAAGCAATGAAGGTGGTAGGTGAGTTTTGCTACTTGAGTAGTAAAATAACATATGACGTTCGCAGAATGGCAATGGGAAAAATAGCATTTTTGAAAAATAGAAATTTGCTAACACTAAATATTAATTTAAGTGTAAGGAAGTCTTTACTGAAGGCATTGGTGTGGAATGTGGCCTTATACGGGAATGAATGATGGACGATAAACAGTGCGGACAGGAAGAGAATAGACGCTTTTGAAATGTGGTGCTACAGAAGAATGCTGATTAGGTGGGTAGATCGTATAACTAATGAAGAGGTACTGAACAAAATTGATGAGAAATTTTTGGCATATTTTGACTAAAAGAAGGAATCGCTTGGTAGGACACATTCTTAGACATCGAGGATTCGTAAATTTTGCATCGGACGGAAGTGTGTGGGGTAAAAATCGCAGAGGGAGACCAAGGGACGCATATAGTAAGCAGAGTCAAATGGATGTGGGTTGCCATTCTTACGTGGAGATGAGAAGGCTTCGTCAGGATAGATTAGGGTGGAGAGATGCATCAAACCAGTCTCCGGACTGAAGACCATAACAACAACATTGAAATTAAAGTAGCAGGCGACCTTATAAACAGAGATTGTGGATTTTGTTTAAATTCTGCTTGGAATCCGGCACTGTCTCTCATCAAAAAATAGAGAGACAGAATGAATGCTGCCTCACCTGTTGATTAATTGTCACTATCGATATTTTTGATGTTTGGTCATCTTTGGTTGTGTTGACTCTGTAGTGTCTTCTACTATGTGTATTATCATCTTTATTTACCCTTTTCAAATCTAAATATTAAATTTGCTTGCACATTACTTTCTTTACTGCAGTTTTGCGTTTAGAATGACAGGATGTGCTCCTGCCGAAATATCGGCGGTGGTCGAAGACATCATCCAGCTGTATACCCTAAGTTTGTAAGTTCAGAAAACATTTCGTGGAGGTGGGCGGGTTCCTTGTGCAGGTCCTCCCCCTCCCTTGCTTGTGGGCCTGATACGGATGAATACTACTAAGAAGGGTTTCGTCATTGTGAAAAATTGGCATTCTACGGATGTGAAGTGATACAGCCCTGAATCGGGAAGGTAAGAGACGAGTGATTCAGCCCTGAATCGGGAACTCAAGAGAGAGGAATAAGGTTAAGTGATGGATATGGATACGCTGAAGTTATAGTGGCGATTAGCGAATTTCGGTGGCCGGATTAATAAGAATTCTGGCTCAACTGAGTATAGAGTTATAAATACAAAATCATTTGAGGGTAACGCAGGGATGTAGCCAATAATGAATAATAAAATACGAGTGCAAGTAAGTTAATATGAAGAGCATAGTGAACGCGTTATGATAGCCAACATAGACGCAAAGCCAAAACTTAGCACTGTAGTACAAATTTATATGCAAACTAGTTCTATCGTCGATAGTGGAATTGAAACAAAAATGTCACGATTTACGAAGTATTTCCTACAGCTAAGACAGAACAAAAATTGACAGTGATGGGGGACTGCAATGCAGCAGCAGAAAGAGAGGAAGATAAGGAAAAGTGATTATGGACTTGTAAAAAGGAATGAAAGAGGAAGGTGCAAAGAGTGGTGATCAATCAAAAACCGCTGCATCACGCGACGACTTGGCATATCTCCTCTTAAACCACAGAAGCAATTTCCAGCAAATTTGGTGCATATTCGTTTCCATGAGGGAGGTCACTGTATACGTAAAATTTTGTATGATGCATAGCGGTGGTTAATTTACTTGACCTTCGGATTAATAGGTACGTCACTGCCTACATAATATTTCTTACGGTGTTTGGCTGAGACTACTTGCAACACCTATTTACAGTCTCAGTGAAAATTACATAATTTTTCATATACAGGGGTAGTAAGTGATAGACTGATGAGGCGATTGAAGTGATATATAGGGAGAGGAACGGAGATAGATAGAGAAAAAGAGAGCAAGGGGAGATGGGCTACGATAGGGGAGGAGTTAAGAGAAGTAAATATGGACAGAGAGAAGAGGAAAGAACTAATAACTTAAGGCAGGAATACATAGATACCGAGGTTCCGAGCTAGTGTGACTATAAGGAATAATATTTACAGCTTGTCCCTACTGCTTTAAATAATCACCTGCTGAAATTAATCTATAAAACTGGCTTGTCACCCTTGTTCACAATACAGGATTTTAAGTTACTTGATCCATCCGGTGCTTTGACAAGTACGTAAATATGTTCTACTAGCTTATAAAACATTTATTAAGCATCTTCAAATTGGGCTCTAATTATTATTTTCCTTTCGAAGTTGCTTAATGAATAATTAAATAATAAATATGTAATTTTCCTCAGGATTTTTAAATTATTTGATAACTTATAAGCAATATCTCTTTCATTTCATATACCTCAACGTAAATACCTATTCAATAGTATTTAATTTGAAGAAAGTATTTCCCTATAGCTGAATATATCCAGACATTTATTGACAGTTTGAATCCATATGAATGAGAACAGTGAAAATAAGTAATAAAACAGGTCAGGAATAAAATGCCGAATTTTAAAAAGTTATTTTTTTTTTAAATCACGGGACTGTATTTATTACAAAAGGTCATCTTAAATTAAAAGAGAGCACACTACTTGCAGAGATGCAAGACCGTAAAAGGGATGTAGTTTCCGTTTTATAAATGGTCACTAAGTTCATCATATATAACAAAGTGAAAATTTAGTTTTTGTACTCCTAATTTCACAGCTGGGTACCGAGAGAACAAAAACAAACGACTTCACTGTTCTCAGTCTTGAGGTCCCTAAACAGAAAGAGTAAGATAAATTACACTGCTGGATTTTTAAATCCTGCTAGTGAAACGTCCTTGCGCTCCGTTTCAAGTGCTATCTTGTACCAATTGTCTAGAAGCTTATAACATTTTACTGCTGACCTTACATTTTCGTGGCACTCCAGATAAGAAAAACCAATCCCCCTTGCGCTGAGAACGTAACGTAGTGGGTGTCAATGAGCACACGGAGGTATGTGATTAAGTTCAGCCTTAATGTTTGCCTAAAAACGTTGTGAAATGCTTTGAAACATGGTAGACAAAATATATTGCCAGAATTCAAATTATAAAATAAACTAGGATAGCAGGAAAAATGTATCGACAATGTTAAGTTGATTATTAACCACCAATAAAACGAGTAGCTACTTTGGAGTGATCTAAATGTGAGATTGTTTTACTGAGAAGTGATCGCACTTAAACAGATTATCTTTAGGTCAGCTCTGTTGATATTGCAAAGCACACAGTGTCAGATCACAATATGAAGCAAACTTACAGAAATAAAATTCTTGGGGAATGTAGCATATTGTAGGTAGAGTACGTGAATACAATAATGGCAGACATTGCCATTATTAATACTGCTTCACAACGTGTAGTACGCCTGTAAATCTGTATTTTGTGCTAATTATTGTACAGTTACTCTTGTCGTAGTCACGGCTGAATTCCGAATACGAAGATTATCAGTATTTCTGTAAATATACGCAGTGAACTGCCAAGCAGCTTCATCATCAACATGAGTGTCCCTGTCATGTTGACCTCAGTAATTAAATTACTTTTCTACTGAGAGATAAAATTTCATTTATCAACTTTAAGCAAAGTGGAAAATAAAAAAGAAATGAAGATAAAAATTATGAAATGAAATCGTAAAAAGAAGGAAAAGATAAGATTCGACCGTCAACAGGATCACTTTGACACTCAAAATCACAAGTAAAAATTAACAATATAAAGAAAAGAAAAATATATATCTATTCGAGGGTGACAGAATTTTGACGACACTTGAATTTAGAACAGGAACATGAACTAAAAGACGCTATGGGGCTGTAGGAGTAAATTCAGTGTAATGTGATTCTCGTGTTGGTGCCCTTACACGGAAGCGACTTGGCAGAGCCAAAAATTAGCTTCGCATTAGTGCACAATTTACCATTCACTGTGTCATCGGCTGCTGCGTCCGTGATTCTTAAATTCTATCAAAAACAGACCAAATCTGGAACTGAACTAAATCAGACCAAAACATATTAATAACCTGTAGAAGTTCAGATCCTCTAATTTCCCAAGTGTAAATACAGTGACTCGCATAATTATTTGGACAGACGTGGTGTATTATATTCCCTTTGTATTAGTGATTACAGTAATAGTAAAACACTGATGTTAATTAAATACAAGTTTCTGTATGGAATGTAAAAACCAAATGTCCATTTTACTTCTAAAGAACAGTGAACATACAAACAAAATAATAATAATAATAATAATAATAATAATAATAAAAGAACCAACATTCCACAGTTATTTGGACCCTCAATGTTCTACTGATGATCAAAAATATTGAGTATCTGGTAGGCATTCCTTTCATCTTTATTACTTCCACTGGGTATACTCGGGTGATATTTTCTGCCACTCTCCTTAAAGTCTGTTTTTCAGTTGCTCTTTCCATGTGATTCTCGTTATCCTTAGTTCATTATCATGTTGTTCCCAAAAATTCTCACTCACATTCAGGTCTGGTAATTAAGAGAGGGAGGGGGATAAAGCAAAATTCAACAGTTAAATAATAACCACATAATCAAATTCCAAGCCGTATTTTCATGGTCGTTATCTTGATAAAAATTAAAATGTCCGCCAATCGCCATTTTTCGGCACTCTTACTGATATTCTCCTTCATTATTCTAAGGTTCTGAAACTGGTCCAGTTTACCCTCAATAAAAACCAATTCACCAACTCCATTTGCTGACAAGCACTCCCACACCATTATATGTTCACCGCCACACTTCATAGTAGATTTTGCACTTGAAGCTCAACATTAGCACGCCGCCAAACCGTTATCATTCCAACTGACTGAAATATTTTAAATTTACTCTCATGAGCTAATATAACGTCATTCCACCATAAAGTGTCCTCTCTAACATGCTCTTTGGCAAACAGAATTCTTTTCTTTTGATTCACTTTACTTACGAAGAGCTTCCGTCTTGCAATACGGCCGTGGAAGTTATCTCTTATGAGAACTCTCCGTATTGTTTTGCGATGAACTTCCTTTCTGAAGTCTTTGGCGAACTAACTAGTGAGTTTTGGAGCACTTAACTTGGGTTCCTTTTTTAATTTTTATGATTATGTAACTCTCTTCTCTCACAAAAAAGTTCTTGGACGTCCGGTATGCGGCAGACTGTCAATCCTATCTTCATCTTGGATTCTGATGATATCCGAAAACATACTTCACTTTTAACATATCAGCAATTTTTGGGCAACTTTTTTCCTGTTTCATGGTGAAAACCCACTAGGTGTTGCTGTTCGAACGTGCTTTCTCTTCCCCTGTGGCCCATCGTTACTTCAGGTGTACACAGCACATTGACTGGCTGCATGTTTACGTTCACAACATCTGTAGCTTCCCTACACATGGCCTCTGCACGATAACTGTTTGTGTACGATTAATTGTGTTGTGTTGACGGACGCTTACGGCGTTCTGTGGTTCCAGGGTCACTGGTTCTCTCCAGCTTTCTAAAAGTAAACATCTCACTGTGTTGTTGAATCTGTCAGAGTGGGATATTAAAAGCGAGTTGGCGTGTACAACATTTCCTATGAATCATGGTACCAGGGTGTCACAACGGCTAGTTATTAGTAAGTCTGCCAATAATTATTTAAGTCACTGTATGTGTGGCAGGGTACACTAATTCTACAGCTTAGCCCACAATCGTCACTCCTCGCTGTCATCCGCAGACATTAACTACATATTGTGGACTGGGCAAAATGTCCACTCCTCATGCTGTCAAAGTAACGTAATTACACGTGAAGCCTGCTACTCAACACAGGTCACTGTGCACTCGCTGCTTTATGCCACATGGCAACTCACAGCGAACTGCTAGAATATCCAGAGAAATGCTCGTGTACCTCCACTAGCAGTCACCACGAAAGCGCCTCCACGAGAAAAGGATGTTCCGTAGCCGAGTTAAAAATGTATATACCTTTTAGTCCTCCTCAGCCCATGGACAATGACGCCAATTCTCTGGTAAGCCTATCAGGAACGCAGTTGCAAACGCCAGTAGCTTCTTCACGTCGCGTCTTGTCAACAGCGAGCACAGATTAACATAGAGATTCTATACCGCTTACATCAGCGTACATGCACTGAAGGCACGGCAGCCATCTTGGATGGGTGTAGAAACGGAGTTGGGCCGATAAATGCGTAGTTCTTCAAATGGCGCTCGTCTCAATTACATTGTCATTTGAACCACTTCGGACAGGAAAAATTTAATACATCTTTCACGCAGACAGACGAATACTGAAGGAATGCCACAGTGTTATTAGCAAGTACAATACGTATTGAGTTTGTATAAAATAATAATTGAAACTATTACTTTTAAATGAAATTCTAGTGACGACATGAAAAACTTAGTCGCCTGCCACTTTTTTGTTTTGTGGTCATGAACGTTTCGTTAGCGAGAAAGTTGTAGATAATGAAATGAACTTTTTATTTAAACTCACACGGAGTATTTAGCAATGAGCTGGTAGTGGTAAGGTGCAAGGAAAGAGGAGTTAAATGTTTTATGCTAGAAAAGACATTTTTATTTTCACATTTAAAACATCAAAGAAACATTTGATTTCTTAAGCACATTGGGGTACAGCAATTATACAAAATAAAAAAAAGACTTTCTTTAATTAAAGAAAACTACCGTGTGGTATCCTTAACTAAACAAAAAAGTATGGAAACCTTATATCTTCAAAAAGTAATCTTGTCAATAATAGAATCAATTATTGAACTTTTGTATTAAAGGTGCAAGGCATTGATGATTAACACGAGAACAGGGGCTTGTTTGATTCCAGTTGCCGAGTTCCATATAAATGGTGCAATTTTACACTGCATTCGGCGCCACTGCTATCCTTACGTTGGGAGTGACTTCGTTAACCGTCATCAAAACTAGAACATAAAGCTGACTCAGTTATTAATCGATGAAACCATTTACATGCATTTAACACTGTGTTCAGGAAATGTAATTCGAAACTGCTTCGAAAGCTGAGAACCTTGCGGAATGACCAATGTCTGTCAGTCCTCTTCAGACAGTAACAACTAACTTGACAATGCATTGACTCAAATCCAAGTTATGTACGGGGACTAATTCTAAGGTTCTGTCTGCAATATTCGTGCATTACGTCACCGCACCAAGTTCAATGCCTGTAACGGTTTGATTACTAAAGCCTCAATTCAAGTTCACGAATGTAACCGCGGGTAAAGCAGTTTCAAAACCCTTTTCCTCGGAAAACAATTCTCGGGGTGCAGTTCACTAGTCACCACTCACTACGGTAAACGATACTCACTATAATGTCCTTCCAAATTTTGACTGTTGTTCGTGAAGAATAAACTTTTGTTGCAAGCAATGAAGTGTTTGGACGTGTCACTAGTGTATACGATGCTTGTAACCACAGAAATTCATGTGACGCACAGAGAATAATGATTGCATATGGGCAGTCATAATTATTGTGGTCTTTGTAAAAAATTACTATATAATAAGATGTATGAAAAAGAATCGGGTAGGTCTTTTCTTGTGCTTGTTCTTTTCGTGTCCTGCACTTGCGATAGTAAAATCGATGTTAGAATGTTTCTTTAATATAAGACAATGGAACCAACGATGTTAAAAAGGTGTGTAATCTGAATTATTTTAAAAGTGATAGAAAATATAACGATATATTTTAAACTTACATTTACATCATTTGGACTTAAATCACCCAATTATCACCTTTAAAAGTGTATGTGAGAAGTTTTCAGCTAAAATGTTACCAGCGGATGCTGCCAATGGTCAACGACGATGGAGATTGCCAAACGCCGCAAAGATTACGCGGCAAAATGAAATGTAATAATTATTAGAAAGCAGGGCAGGGAGGTATAAAATAGAAAAAGACTTTGATATAATTTATTTTTCAGCATTCCTGGACTTCAGTGGCAATCTCAAGGATCGTAAGTGAGAAACTAAAATTGTGACTGAAACGTGTGGCTAAGTAAGGGCAGTGTTCTCGAAGTGAAAGATTTTCTAAAAATAAAAGGGAAGGGGTATTTAATAATTTTTTATTCAGGAATAAGATATCAGTGATATTGAAACTATTTAAGAATATTTTTCGTAAAAATCAATTAACTTATCAGGGACTTGTTACTACATTCAATGATGCTGTGTAGATATTCAAGCCGTGTATAAGGCTAGAATTTTACTATAATCATATTTCAGTATTTTCGAAATCGGAATCAATGCGGGGTGATAGGTTCAAAATAACTTTGTTAAATACTAACTTAAAAATAAAGCTAAAAATCATTTGATGGCGAATTATATGTGTGGTGTCGCACAAGTCTAAAGTGCGCGCCACCTACTTTCGCCGCGCGCCGCCATGCACGCACGGCGCGGCGTTCTTACGACGTCAGCGCCCTCTGCTAGAACTCCGCTCGTGGCCACCACTGAACGACATCGTTCACTTGGGACTGAGATAGGAACCAGTTAACACTTCGGAATCAGATAGGCACCAGTGAAGACTTGGCTATCGGATAGGCACTAGGCAGGCCTCTAGCTCAACTATGTATCAGCATTCTGCCGTACTGAACTATGTAAAACTTAAGTATCGTATAAATTCTCTGGAATATATATCTCGTTCTAATTTACTCTAGTGTTTCTAGTTTCTGCTGTCCCACTGGCTGCTCCCCTCCGTACCTGCACAAGCGTGCATCCTTTATTCCTGTGTCGGTCATCCTACTTGGCCACCGACACGTACGGAAACGAGACACAAAAGCGGCGACGAGGCTGGGACACAAAAATATGGAGCTGTGATGTAATGATACTCATACCAACTGCGGGTCTTTAACTAAAATTTTACCTGACTGAGCTAGCTTTGAACTTGAAACATATCAACAAATATTTTTACCAACTGCGGGCCTTTAACTAAAATTTTACATGACTGAGCTAGCTTTGAACTTGAAACATATCAACAAATATTTTTACAGAAAGTAGTAAGAAGTCAAACCCCTTCCATTCAGTACAAATTTTTTTTTAAAGTGTTTTTTACAATTGAAGTAAAAAAATAAAAACCCTTTAAATCTACATCTACATCTACATCTACATCTACATCGATACTCTGCAAATCACATTTAAGTGCCTGGCAGAGGGTTCATTAACCACCTTCATAACTTTTCTCTACCGTTCCATTCTCTAATAGCGCGCGGGAAGAAAGAACACCTAAATCGTTCCGTTTTCGATCTGATTTCTCTTATTTTATTGGGATGGTCATGTCTCCCTAAGTAGGTGGGTGCTAGCAAAATATTTTCACATTCAGAACTAAAAGTCGGTGATTGAAACTTCGCAAACAGATCACGCCGCAATGAATAACGTCTTTCTTTTAATGATTTCCACCCCAATTCGTGCAACATTTCCGTGACGCTTTCCCCCCCGTAACGTGATAAAACAAAACGAGCTACCCTTCTCTGAACCTTCTGAATATCTTCCGTCAGTCCCACCTGGTGAGGGTCCCACAAGGGGCAACAGTACTCCAAGAGAGGACGCATAAGTGTGATGTAGGCAGTCTCTTTGGTGGAGCTGGTGTATCTTCTAAGCGTTCTGCCAATGAAACGTAACCTTTGGTTCGCCTTCCCCACAATATTTTCTATGTGTTCTCTCCAGTCAAAGTTGTTCGTAATTGTAACTCCTAGGTATTTGGTAGAATTTACGACCTTAAGGTTTGACTGATTTATCGCGTAATTGAAGTTCAGCGGATTTCTTTTAGTGGTCATGTGTATTACTTCACACTTTTCTTTATTTAGTGTCAATTGCCAATTTTCGCACCAATTAGAAATTTTGTCTAAATCGCTTTGCAGTTGCTTTTGATCCTCTGTTGACTTCACTAACCGATAAACGACAGCATCATCCGCGAACGTGTATAACGTGTATAACAGAACCTTATAAAAATTACGAGTAGCATTACAGCACCCAGAACTTCCTTGCGTTTCTGCCGCTCCACTCTGTTCGGAAGCCGACCACACGGGCATTGTAAACGGCTGGCTACCCCGCCGACGTGTTTCGCAGCAAGGCGGATCAATGCACATTTGCGCCCGAAACCACGTCCAAGTTGTGGCATCCGCTAGCAGCCCTCTGTTGCACCTGGCGGCCACGCCATTACTCCACGATGATCCGCCTCGTATTCCCCGGAAAATCATACTGAACCTGCAGCAACCCGGAGGTGAGTTAGGAAGAGCTTCCCAGACCATTCCCGCGCCATCCCGCGCCCAAGGAGCTCGAGGCTAGCGCCAAAGAAATTCTCAAGTACTTTCCATGTGCGTATCGGGAAGGCGCATGTCACATAAACTACTTTTTTATAGCTTCCCTAGTTTTTCATGAATTTGTATAGAATAGAGCGGTAGAACCTTTCAAATTCAACTAATTGCTTTCAGCGAGCTTGCCGACCAGGGAGCACAGATTCTGTTGTCTACTCACTTTGTACTTTGTGATCAATTTCGATAAATACTTTTTAATTTGGGATACAATTTTAGATACTAAATAGTTATGACTTAATATTTTTTTATTTCTTTTATTTTTATTTATCTTATTATTAACTAGCTGATCCGCCCCGAGTTTGCCAGGGTAATCCTTGATAAACCGAACTGCAGAACTTATCGTGTAGCGGTTTATTTCAATTTCTTCGTTACAGTTCTGGTATCACCGTACGCTGTATTAAATGTCAATACCAAAATGTGAAATAATTGAAACAATAAATAAAAATAATAACGTAGATTGGTTTACCACTTTCGTGACATCTGTAGCTTAAACTGTAAGACCTGCGCTAAACTACATAGTATAGAATTACAGAACGTAGGTCAATATAAGAAACAAATGGCCGTGAGGTCTAATGCCTAACTTGTAAAAATCTCCCATAATCCCTATATCTGTAGTCTGAAGCCATCTGGGGCCAGCTCTTTAGAAAAGAAAAATGGTAAATGTGGTTCACTCATAAACGTTAGATAGATTTGTACGTTACTGTTCTTGTTGTTTCACAAGTTCCTATCGACACTGAATATAGCCTAAGTTTATCGCAGGATTCTAAAGAAGAAATTAAAAGGAACCGCATAACGATACGTTCCGTACTCCTCGAGTTATAAAAGGTTTAAGGGACAGACAGAGGGAAAATGTGCTGCTATATTATACAATAGTATGACTTGCTATCTGTAGCTGAAATTTGTAATTATTTATGGCAAAAAGATGTTAAAATCCGAACGCCTTAAAATATATGAAAAAGGAATTGTCATTTGTAATTATTTATTGCTTTTGGGAAGATATTTATTTATTCCTGCTAACGCTACACGCAATTTTTATTTCTTCCTTAAAGACGTGAATCAAAGATACAAACGAACTAATGAATTTCATGAATAATGCACACTAATAAAACTGCAAAATAAAAAGATACAAAATAAAGAGAAACTATTTGATAAATTAATACAAAAACGGAAATGAAAACCTTATGAGTAATAAACTGCACTACAGACTAAGTAGAGACAAATTACCTTGACACTCAACTGATGTGGCCCTTCATAGGCACCACTCTAAACAGCGAAGCACTCTGTACTCGCGACTGTGACCGGGTGGCGCTAGGCACTATAATGATTCACATTCTGCGGCCGCCTTGTGAGTTGACTGAGCGAGGTGGCGCAATGGTAAACCACTGGACTCACATTCGGAAGAATGGTGGTTCAAATCCATCTCCGGCCATCCAGATTTAGGCTTCCCTAAATCACACCAGGCAAATGCCGGGATGGTTCCTTTGAAAGGACACGTCCGATTTCCTCCCACATCCGACCCAAACCTTCCGAGCGTAAGCTCCGACTCTAATGACAGCGCTGTAGACGTGACGTTAAACTCCAAGGTTCCTTCCCTTCCTAAAATCAATCAGTCAGTCATGTTAGTTGTGTATAGCACTCCCTCCATTCCAGCGGCTATGGTATATCGCCCCAAATTTGCGACTGGATAGGGGATTTCCTGTCAGAGAGGACACAGTTTGTAGTAATCGATGGTAAAGCATCCACTAAAACATAAATGATATGGGCGTTCCACAGAGTTGTGTTATTGATCCTCTGCTGTTACTTATTTACATAAACGATTTATGGGAAAATCTAAGTAGCTCTCGTAGGTTACTTGCAGATGACGCCATCATTTACCATCTAGTAAAATCATCTGAAGATCAAAACCAACTGCAGAACGATCTGAATAACATATCACTATGGTGTAAAAAATTGGCAATTGACTCCAAATAATGAGAAGTGTGAAGTTGTCAACATGAATACGAAAAGAAATCCGTTAAACTTTATTTACAAGATAAATCAATCTAATGTGAAGGCGGTAAACTCCACTAAATACCTAGGAATTACTACTACTTCAGGCTTAAATTGGAAAGAACACGTAGATAACGTCGTGGGAAGGTGAAGCAGAGACTGCGTTATATTGGAACCCTTAATAGATGCAACAGAACTACTAAAGATACTGCATACACTACGCTTGTCCGTCCTTTTTTGAAGTATTGCTGCCCAGTGTGGGATCCTTATTAGGTGGGTTTGACGGAGAACATTCAAAGAGTCTAAAGAAGGGCAGCTTGTTTCGTATTATCACGATACAGGGGAGAATGCGTTACGGAAATGATACAGGATCTAGGATGGAAATCATTACAACAACGGCGCTTATCGCTGCGGCGTGGGCTACTTATGAAACTCCAATCGCCAACATTCTCCCCCGAATGTGAAAATATATTATTGACTCTCACTTACATAGGTAGAAATGATCATCAGAATAAAATACGAGAAATCAGAGCTCGAACGGAGAGATTCAGGTGTTCTTTATATCCTCGCGCTGTTAGAGAATGGAATGGGAGATAAAATAGTATAACGGTGGTCGATGAACCCTCTGCCAGGCACTTAAATGTGATTTGCAGAGTACCTCATGTAGATGTAGTATCATTATAAGACCTCTCTATGTTATTCTGTGCTCGCTGCTCGTCAGTGCATGTTAATTATACAAGCCAGTGTGGCGTATTTCGGAAGCTGACGCAATCTGTTTTCGTGTCTGTATGTCACGTTCTGGCAGAGAAAAGTCGAACAAGGAAGGTTGATTCACTGTAGCTGGCCCATCAACCTGCGGCTATCCCATCCCCTTTGCACTGATACTGTTAAAAGCTTCCTAATCCACCACCCGCTGCGATGGACATACTCAGGTAAAGCTTTACATTTCCCAAGCTACCTCTTTCGAAATAAACATGGCCTGTCGCTTCCGCACACACACTACACATTATAACGTCAGATCCATCGGAATCCACGTAATATGTAGTGTTCTTAGAAGCAATGACAGTTACAAGTACAGAAATTACTAACTCTAATAACTAACACCAATACCTGGAGGGAGTATCAAATTAGTGAGAATAACGATGCGGTCTATTTGTTCCTTTAAAACCGGTATGTAATGAGTTCAGAAATTCTTGACTCCTTCCGCGTAAATTTTGGCTGGAGTTTGTTAAATGGCGAAGATTCATTACCAAATTCAGCCAGAAATTTCCTTCGGTATCTGTTCCACGGTCACCCTGTACAACGCAATTCTTAACGTTGAACGTATCTAATGTTACAAATCCTGTTTTATGTTTTCCTCTGAAATAAAAGTTACTGTTACAAATTTTATTTTCTCGTTGCCATTACGTGAATCTGTTTTACGAATTGAATTATAAATAAGTGCATTTGCAGCGAAGAGTGTCTGTCATATTTATTATTTAAGTTTCGCATTTAATGTTGCACAAGCTGAACTTGCAGTCAATATGTTATAGATTATTTATTTGTTTGTTTATTAATTGTGTTTCCGTCTTTATTTATACAAGATGAAAAAGCTTTCTTGTACTATCTTTTCTCTTTTAATCTTAATTAATTACTTTTAGAATTAATCATTTTCTTAAATATCTACCATTTTAATACAATTATCATCTACTTCTGATAAACACATAAACTTAAGTCTTTGTTTTTCTGACTCTTTCAGAACTTTCCAAAATCTTAAATACTACCACAAAATATCAGTTAATCCCTCCAAAAATACAAGAAAATATTAACAATTACCATAAAAACTATTTCAACATATATACTAAGTAATATTTTTACTAGTAAGAAAAATCGTTCTTTATACTGTCTTTGAAATATATAAAAAGTGGAACAAGATAAAACATTGTAGATATTACGTTGGTGGAATTATTCATATTGATAGTCTGCATTGTTACTTTCTACTTATAAATATAAAATTTCATACATGTAGCTATAAAAATGTTTTCCTTATCAAATTTTTTGATACAACTTGCTACCCCTGTTACGCCATTGATGGCAAAATTCAAAAACATCCCGAAACATTTTTTAAAATTCTAATCATGGTTCCAAATCCCAATTTTCACATTTCTAGCATCGAAATAGTCTTAGTAACGCCTTTAAAAGATTTTCCCTTATTTCACCCACTTAATGATTGAATTTCGAAAAACATCGGAACACGTGTGTTTTAAATTCCAATCAAAAATCTAAATCCGAAGTTTTGTATTTCTGTGTTCAAAATTGCCTGAATAGCAACGTATTTTCAAAATACCGTTCATCCTCTATTTCATCCCCTTAGAGATGGGAATATTGAATACTCACTAATGCCTAAAGTGTAAGATAAACAACTTCTGCAAATTTCATGTTTCTATCATTTGTAGATTCACTTTTCAGCGCCGTTCTCTGTCTTTTAGAAAGGAATCGAGATCGCGAAAACTTTTCAAACTGCAATATGCAATTATATTTCTTTATTAGTACGCTTGTTGCAGAATAACAACGAAGAACGTGCATCACGTTTCGCTATACATAACCTCTTTGCTATTACAGTGTCAAAACTCATCCCTGGTCTTTAGTCCGAATTTTATATAACCTGACGACTTTCAACCACTATATCTTCCACCCTCTTATAGCTATCGACACGGAACTGCTATGGTGTACAACAGGATACTTTGTTCTACAACAGCACAGAGAGATCGTCTTCAGTGTGTAGTTTCTTCTGAAGAACAAAATATTGACACCTAAACGTAGAATTTTATATAAGTCGGTAACTTTCAACTCACATATCTTCGACCCCTTTATCGTTATCAACACTCTACTATCATAGAGCTCAATGGGAGATGATATCTACTACCACATACAACATTAACCGTTTGCGATGTATAGTTTTAGCAGCAGAGTGAAGTATAGGCACATATACCTCAATTTTTTATTATTTGCTCCAGAATCAAGCGTCTTCTAATGAAAAATTTCAACTATAATATTTCTTTTTCTTCAGCAAACACATTAAAGAGAGAATAGTAGCACACAGTGAAAAATACAGGTGATTGGTGTTATAATTCGGGAATCTATAAATTAATTTCCCCTGCCCCTATTACTACATTGGCCAAACAGGCAGAACTGTGGAGACAAGATACAAAGAGCATTAATTAAGAAAGAAAAGAGCAAACATACATATCGATTGCCAACCAGAGTCCGAAAACTTTGGAAGACACGATGATTTTACACAGAGCAGTTAAAGAGCGAAAGCTTTATCTTTGGGAAGAACTTGAGATCTTTAAACGTCTAGAACTCAAGGATGGCAATTTATTAAATGATCACTTAAATCTCGCCTGTACACAATATTTTGAAGGCTTCAAACATATACTGCTCACGAAATTTTTTTACAGCTGCCTGTAGCCTTTGCAATTTGTTTATTTCCTCAAAAATCTAAAAGCTTTGTTGCATTTGTAATTCTACATTGTAATTGACATGACATTTATTATCCACTTTATCTCCTTTGCGTCACAATCTATAAGCGGTGCACTAATGCAGTTTATTCTTATTCGTCTGAGAGTTACGCTTTTCTATTATTATTGTTCGTTTACGTAATGTATTTCAACAGTATCTGTTCGTCAGCATAGTTTTTTCAATTGACCAATGTAATATTTGTTTCCTTAGCTTCCCTCAACCTTCTTACCCTGTTTTAGCCTAATATTCTATTTACTGACATCGTTGTGAATTCAGTGTACGTTCTCCCAATGGATTCTTAAGCCACTGAACGTTTATCTCCCACAGCGCATGCGCCACCGGTCCCGTTTGCACGCTCCTTCGTATCAGTAAGCGTGAATGACTCCAAATGCGTTGACATATCATTAAGTCTAAATCATATTCCCTAGATCATTTCGATGAGCAATTCCTGTGATATGCAAGTATATTAAGTAAAAATTTTATTGTGATTCTGTATTTCAGAATGTTTTAGACAATAGGATTGATATGACGTATTTTTCAAGCATAATGATTATGAATTTGTAATTTATGATGTCACATAATCTATAGGTATATCATGTAATTCTGAAGAAGACGGGTTTATAAGTGCCTTTACCATGGTCAAGTTTATTAAAGTACTATTATTGCAACTGGTTGGCAGATTATTAATTTGCTATCCTGTAATCGTTCCTGTGACGCAGTCAGATTTAAATTATATATACGGTGTTTCACTAAGTGTGTTTGCGTCTGTTACATATAAAATAATAGGTGATGGAAAATTTTAATGCGGTAGGTCAACACAACAAATGTTACACTTTCTGCGGAGCGATGAACATAGTTTATTGTATCATTTTCCAAAGAGTTACAGCACAAATATATATTTTTTAAATGGAACAATAGTTTTTTCTATCGTGCATTGTTTTCGTTGAAACCAGTTGCGTCCAAATCAATTTAAACTACATTCTTATCACTGTTAGTTTGGGAGCTACAATACTTCTTAGTTTCAGCGGCAGATTCCACAAGCGCTGCGCATAATGCAATGCGCCTTCTAACTGTGGTGAGGCCGAGTTGTAACGTCGCCGGTGTCACGGAGCGAGAAGCTTCCTCGATGCGCTTTTAGACTGCCGACTGTCGCCTCACACGGCCGTATACCCGACAGTTGGAGCCACACAAACAACCGGGGTTCCATATACCACAGTTACTGACATCGAATGACGATAGCATACACGAACAACGAGTACGTTGACATGTTGCTGATGCTCGGCGAGTGCCGACACGATGCCACTGAAGCTTCTCGCTCCGTGACACCGGCGGCGTTACAACTCGGCCGCACCACAGTTAGAAGGCGCATTGCATTATGCGCAGCGCTTGTGGTATCTGCCCCTGAAACTTTGAAGCGTCGTAGCTCCCAAACTAACAGTGATAGGAATGTAGTTTAAATTGATTTGGACGCAGCTGGTTTCAACGAATCCAATGCACGATAGAAAAACTATTGTTCCATTTGTACTTTGTTCTGTAATTCTATGGAAAATGATACAATAAACGATGTTCATAGCTCCACAGAAAGTGTAACATTTCTTGTGTTGACCTACCGCATTACTATTTCTCGTCACCTATCATTTTATAAGTAACGGAGGCAAACACACTTATTGAAACACCATATATATATATATATATATATATATATATATATATATATATATATATATAGAAGGAAAAATAATAGGTGAATATGGACTGGGCAGGAGGAATGAAAGAGGAAGTCGCCTGGTAGAATTTTGCACGGAACATGATTTAATCGTAACAAACACGTGGTTTAAGAATCACAAAAGAAGGTTGTATAAGTGGAAGAGACCAGGAGACACCGGAAGGTATCAGATAGATTTTATAATGGTGAGACATAGGTACCGGAACCAGGTTATAAACTGCAGGACATACCCAGGGGCAGATCTAGATTCTGACCATAACTTGTTAGTCGTGAACTGTAGGCTGAAACTGAAAAAACTGCAGAAAGGTAGGAAAATAAGGAGATGGGACCTAGATAAATTGAAGGAAAGTGAAGTTCTGGAGAATTTCAGAGGGAGATTTAGGCAACAAATGACAAAAACAGGGGGAAATAAAAGAGTAGAAGAGGAATGGGTAGCATTGAGAGATGAAATAATGAAGGCAGCAGAGGACAAAATAGGTAGAAAGGCAAGACCTACATAAAATCCTTGGATATCACAGGAAATACTAAATTTAATTGATGAAACGAGAAAATATAAAAATGCAGTAAATGAAACAGGCAAAATGGAGTACAGACGACTAAAAAATGAGATTGACAGGAAGTGCAAAATGGCTAAGCAGGAGTGGCTAGAAGCCAAATGCAAATCTGTAGAAGAGTGTACAGCAAGGGGAAAAGTAGATACCGCCTACAGGAAAATAAAAGAGACATTTGGGGACAAGAAAAGCAAGTCTACGAATATCAAGAACTCAGATGGGAAACCAGTTCTCAGCAAAGAAGGGAAAGCTGAAAGGTGGAAAGAGTACATAGAGCAGCTCTACAAAGGAAATGAACTTAGAGACGATGTGGTAGGAAGGGAAGAGGAAGTAGATCAAGATGAAATAGAAGATACTATACTGAGAGATGAATTTGACAGAGCCTTGAAAGACCTAGGTCGGAACAAGGTCCCAGGAGTAGATGACATACCCTCAGAGCTACTAAAGTCTCTGGGAAAGCCAGCCATGACAAGAATATTTGAACTGGTGTGTAGGATGTGTGAGACAGGCGAAATGCCCTCAGACTTTAAGAGAAATCTAATAATCCCCATTCCAAAGAAATCATGTGCAGACAGGTGTGAAAATTACAGAACCATCAGTTTGATAAGTCATGGTTGCAAAATTTTAACACGAATTATCTACAGGAGAATGGAAAAGCTGGTAGAAGCTGACCTCGGGGAAGAACAGTTTGGATTCAGGAGGAACATAGGAACCCGGGAGGCAATACTCTCTTTACGTCTTATCTTAGAAGATAGATTAAGGATTTTTAGCTTTTGTAGATTTGGAGAAAGCATTTGACAATGGTGACTGGAATACACTCTTTCAAATTCTGAAGTCAGCAGGGGTAAAATACAGGGATAGAAGAGTTATTTACAACTTGAACAAAAGCCAGAAAGCAGGTATTAGACATGAAAGGGAAGCATCAGTTGGGAAGGGAGTAAGACAGGGTTGTAGCCTTTCTCCGATGATATTCAATTTGTACATCGAGCAGGCGGTGAAGGAAAGCAAGGAAAAATTTGGAATAGGGATTAAAGTTCAGGGGGAAGAAATAAAAACATTGCGTTTTGCTGATGACATTGTGGTTCTGTTAGAGACATCAAAGGACATGGAAGAACAGTTGAATGGACGGACAGTGTGTTGAAGAGAGCGTATAAAATGAACATTAACAAGAGCAAAACAAAAATAATGGAATGCGGTCTTCGAAAATCAGGCGATGCTGAAGGAATTAGATTAGGTAACGAGACACTGAAGGTGGTAAATGAGTTTTGTTACTTGGGTAGTAAAATAACATGCGATGGTCGCAGTACAGAGGATATAATATGCAGAATGGCAATGGGAAGAAAAGCATTTTTGAAAAAGAGAAATTTGCTAGCATCGAATATTAAATTAAGGGTAAGGAAGTCTTTTCTGAAGACATTTGTATGGAGTGTTGCCTTGTACGGGAGTGAAACATGGACGATAAGCAGAGCGGACAGGAAGAGAATAGAGGCTTTTGAAATGTGGTGCTACAGAAGAATGCTGAAGATTAGGTGGGTAGATCGCATAACTAATGAAGAGGTACTGAACAGAATTGGTGAGAAAAGGAATTTTTGGCATACCCTGACTAAAAGAAGGGATCGCTAGGTAGGACATATTCTTAGACATCAGGGAATCGTAAATGTCGCATTGGAGGGAAGTGTGTGGGGTAAAAATCGCAGAGGGAGTCCAAGAGACGCGTATAGTAAGCAGATTCAAGTGGATGTGGGTTGCCGTTCTTATGAGGAGATGAAAAGGCTTGCTCAGGATAGAGTAGGGTGGAGAGCTGCATGAAACCAGTCTCCGGACTGAAGACCATAACAATATATATATATATATATATATATATATATATATATATATATATATATATTGAAAGTAGGCTCCTATAGGCAGCATATAATTATTTCTGGATTTTTCTGTGATATTTTGTGAATCTGGACATGTATTTGCCTTACGGCTTTATTTGTATTAAAATTCATCTACTATATTCTTCTAAAATCTTAATTGATGTTTGTAACCATTGCATGCCATAATATCTTTGCGACATAGCATCTGCGCTACAGCAGCATCTTTGACCGCTGAGGCGGGCAGTGGAGAGTTAGGCTAGTAAAAGGGTCGAGTGGAAGAGTTCAGTCAGTCGTATGGTGGTCCCGTGTTGTACGGTTCGGTTGATCGTCTAGGATTCACGTTTTTGTTTTCGCTGATTGGGTTATGTACCTATTAAAGATCCTGCCAGAAGGTGATGAAATTTCATTTGATATAGGTAGAGGAATGTTGTATTAACAGGAAGAGAATATTTGTATGGAACGGTATTGTACAAATCCATTGTAATGGGTCTGCATCTGCCATGCCGCCGAGGGCTGGACTGGTCGTCAGAAATGACAGCATCCGACATCCCCTGGATTCGGGGTTAAGATGTGGCAAACACCGATCATTTCTTAGACGTGAGTTAGATGTAGGTGTTTTGTAATTCTCTGTAGGTTAGGACAAAAACGAGGATACGTTTTGCGGGGGTGGAGGGGGGGTGTCTGTAGTGACTAAAAGAAAATTTGGCGCTCAGTGCCAGGGGCATGCTCACTGGATTTCGCTCGGTGATCTAGCCACTTCAAGTAGGTTTATGTCGTTGGCACTCCTGTAACACCACAGCAGTAGCATATTAGGAAAAAATAAACACAACAACACATCAACTAACACTAGTATAGGTCGTCCAATGGTTTGCTGACATAAAAAAGAAGTTAAGTCACTAGCCTGTACATCATTGTATAATAGAAAGACCCATTTTGTCATAGATAATTGGTCTTGTTTGTATGATATTGTAAAACAAAGATTAAGCCATTGTAATTAAAATTACTGACAAGTCAACAACAAAGGTATGTGTCAAAAATGTTTCAAATGTTTGTATAGCTTATGGGACTTAACTACGGGGTCATCAGTCCCTAAACTTATAAACTACTTATGAACTACTTACGAAATAGGACAGCACAAATATCCATGCCCAAGGGGGGATTCGAACCCCCGACCGTAGTGGCCGTGCAGACCGTGACTGGAGCGCCTCAGTCCCCTCGGCCACCGCGGCCGGCAAGGTATGTTTCTTTAGCCAATATAAATAATTTAATTATTACTAATTTTCTTATTTCAGCTCAACCCAGTACCTCATTTTCCTGATTGTGGCATTTTTCTATTCGTGTTGCATGGTACGTGTCGAGTTTGAGATTTTCTTTAAAAGTAAATGTTCACGTGCCAGTAATCAGTTCTCGCCATTGAAATTTAATTTCCAAACTAGAGCCTACATTCAATTAGTCACTATAAGTTAGTAACTTTCACCTAAATAGCCGTTGCGCGTTCAATCAGTTTAAACGCAATATTGCTTAATTATTTCTGCAAGTATTAATATTAGGGTCATAACTAAACAGAGTTCTTCCAAACTAGTACTCGCTCATTTTCAAATGGTCACTATAAAAAAGAAGCTTTCAGTATTAACCCGCCAGAAGCCTTTAAAAGCTACACGCTCGCTCACGCGTAGAGTAGTTTGCTCACACACAATCAGGAATCTGTAATTTATCTAATGTGTATAAATTAGGATTGTTTTTGATAGTTTTATAATGAAACACTCGTAATGTTCTATAAAATATTTATTTGCAGTACAAAATAATAAGTACTTCTATATGAAATTGCGTCTCCTAAGGAACATAAAGAATTGAAATAACTAAACGACAATTACATTTTGATTAACTTTTGTGCCCTAATCACTATATGTTTGGTCTTTGCGCATATCACACAGTATTGCAGTGTTTTCTTTACACAATAACTTTTGACAGTATACAGAATGCCAATAAGTCCTTTCACTTGTATAATGTCGGTCTCGTTAGAATCTCTATCCCTTGAAAAGCGATGCTTGATTTTTCTAATATGAATATTCGTATACGCAACTATTTCAGTTAGAATTTAATCGCTAATAAAAAGACGAAAACAATCCACAATATCCCCTGTCTACCAATAACGATATTGTGCGCTCTTGTCCTAACATTTAAACGACCTGGATTGTAACACCACATTGTTTGCTTGTCTTTGCCTAAGTAAAATAACTGACCTGTTGATTGGATTGAAGAAATGTCATCTTCACTTACTTTTGATGATTGTTCCATTTCAGTTTTCACTGTCCAAGTCACTTTCTGTATTATCACCTCGAGCAGATTCATCTTCAATATCTTCTAGGGCTTCTTCTTCAAGCCGTGACATAATTTGTGCTTCTAGTCTATCCTTCTACAAAATTTAGAAATAGTGTTAGTTTACGAATTTCACAATACTTATTCATCGTAAATCAAAAATAAAGCAATGAAGTAAGAGCAGTAACCGTAAAGCGACATTCTAAAGATTTTGTGTAGCGAAACATATACTTACGTCGATACTCGCGCGATGAGCTAAATGCCGCACGGCGACGACTTGTCCAACCAGCTGACCTCTGCCAGCGACACACACACAACGACACGACAACAACAGTGCGCTCCGGTCGATGGAAGTGCAGAACTCAGCTACTGAACGATCGAGAGCCTTACAGGTTGAAACGTGTCCACAGAAAATGTATATTGCTGAATTCGTAAGAAAATGTCTAATATTGTTCCTCCTGTTTTGTGTCGAGTAACTAGCTTGCAAGAAAATGTATAATATTGCTTCAACTGTGTGTATCGATATGTGTACATAAATCTGTGAAGTTTCATCTTTGGCAAAGATTATGTATCGCATAGCATTGTAGCTCGTGCAGAGAGACAGAGAGACTTGTGGTTCAGCTCGCTTAGAGAGCAGTTGTGTTGTGTATGTGGCTCCGATGTAGAGCAGAGGCTGCTGTGCTAGCAAGTTGATATGGTTGTATTTGGAATATATTGTATTTCTTATAATTCTGAAAAACGTTGTACCTCCTCTGGAATTAAGGTAATAGCATTTCATGTACTTGTGAAAAGGTTGTATCATTTATGTAATGTAATGGTGATTAATAATAATAACTAACAATGTTGACCTTTCTTTCCTGTTTTATTTACGTAGTTGGAAGATTAACCTACTTCCTCTATTTGGTAATTAGTTGTTTGTGGATTTCTAGTGGAGTATTGCTTTGGTAATCTTGTTGAACAGATTTCTTTATGGGTATCGTAGAAAATGATTGTCATGCAACACTGTAATTAATTGAGTGTGATACTGAATTCTGATAATCAGGTACTGATCTGCATAAAATTCTCGTAGTCGAACACTAAGAAAGTGTTTGTGTTTTTAATATCTTTCCCGCAGTCCAATTTTTTAGTATAGTCATTGTGTGTTTCAAGTAGGTTACGTGTCACAGTTGTTTTGTTAAAAGATCCGTTGCGCACATAATCTGTTTAATGCACTGTTTCTTACTTAACAGTATGTACATCAATATCAGGGCCATAATTAAACCAAATTACTGTGTTAATGAACAATGTACGTGTTCAGTTAAATTTTGATGAAGTTATCTGATGACTTAGTGATCTTGAGTGTTAAAACACCAATACATGACAACCATTTGGACTGCAACTAATACCAGATCAGGTTTTGAATGAGTAACTGTAAAATACACTACTTAGTTGTTTGATGAAAAGATAGATTCGACATTGAATATCACACACACAATTTTAAGGTATTGTTGAGAAAATGTGAAAATGCCGATTGGTTTACCATTTGGCAAAGCAAATTTATGTTACATTTTCAGGCGTACTTATTGTTGCCATATGACAACACCATGCATACTATATACATTGGAGACTGTTCTAAGCATTTAGTTCGTCGTTTCGTCCATAGATTCCAGCGCAGTCGTCAATTGAGGAGAAATACAACAGAGCGCTCCAAGGGATTTTATTCACTGTTGATCATTAATCTGTAATTACAAACGCATACGACATCGGTCAAGTAAAAATTTTTATCGAGTTGCAGACATCTTAAAGAAGTATAAAACATGTTAGATACCAATATTTTCCTTGAAACAAAGTTTTTGTGCTTGATGTTGCCAAATGACGATACGTAATACATAATGACTTTCACATTGTTAAATGAGTTATATAATTTTTTCAATATTTTTTCCCTTCATTGGTGAAAATTTCATATATATATATATATATGCTCTAAAATAAAAATTCATGCAGTGTAGGGTTAAAATTACTGTTAGCCGAATGCCCACAGCGCGAGTTCTCGCGCGTTAAGATTTATAGGAGAAAGAGGAGAGAGCGTTTCACGAGCGTCGGCTGCCTTGCAATGTTACCGGTTCAGCTGTATCGCGTGCCCCACGGCAGTCCTGGGTCAGGGGCGACATTGTGGCGGCCGCACTGTTAGAGCCTGGACGTAATTAGATGGAAGGCGGTGTTTGCCCGGGCCGTAACGCGAGCACTCGGTCAGGTGCGAGGCTGCTGGCTGCTGGCTGCTGGCTCCTGACCTGCACCACGGCCGCCACCGCCACAGCCAGGGGGTATCGATTTCACGCGGCGCCCGGGCGAGCGCCAGCGTCACACCACCACCACCACCTAGAGAGGAGTTCGCGGCGCTCTCGTGTGACGTCAGGCAGAATAGGTTGCGCGCGCATAGCTGACTGGCTCGCTGCTTCGGCATAGCGGGCCGTGCCCCAGCGGATACACAGTCAGCTATGCGCGCACATCCTACTCTGTCTGACGTCACACGAGAGCGCCGCGGCCTTCTCTCTAGGTGGTGGTGGTGGTCACACGCCTGCTCATGGGACTTCCGACAGTCGGTCGCCCGAGCTCTACACCCAAGTCAAATCGATGTCACGTCGCGTCAGAGAGTTACCTGTATCACGTCTTCTACAATATACTAGGTGTTGAAAAAAACAGTATAAGAAACTTCCTGACAGATTAAAATTGTGTGCCTGAACCGCGACGCTAACGTGGGACTTTTGCTGCGAAAGGCAAAGGTCCGGTAGCAGGTTCGAGTCCTAGTACCGGCACACAATTTTAATCTGCCAGGAAGTTTCATATCAGCGCACACTCCGCTGCAGAGTGAAAGTTTCATTCTGGAAGTCAGTATAAATTTGAAAACTTAATAAATCACGTAATAATGCAGATACATAGGTAAAAATTGACACACATGCTTGAAATGACATAGGGTTTTATTAGAAAAAACTTTCGTCAGACTTGGCCTGTCAGATCCCCAGACCTCAGTCAGTTCGATTGCTGGCTTTGGTGTTGCCTGAAGTCGCAAGTGTATCGTGATCGACCGACATCTCTAGGGGTGCTGAAAGACAACATCCGACGCCAATGCCTCACCATAACTCCGGACATGCTTTACAGTGCTGTTCACAACATTATTCCTCGACTACAGCTATTGTTGAGGAATGATGGTGAACATATAGAGCATTTCCTGTAGAAAACATCATCGTTGCTCTTTCTTAATTTGTTATGCCAACTATTGCTTTTCTGATCAGATGCAGCGCCATCTATCGGACATTTTTAAAACTTTTTGGGGGGGTTCTAATAAAACCCCATGTCATTCCAAGCATGTGTGTCAATTTTTACTTCTCTATCTACATTATTCCGTAATTTATTAAGTTTCATGGGTTGTCAGGATGACAGCCAAGTGCGGACGCCGCAGGTACAGGAAATGAGTTGCCGCTCCACATGTCACAAGACGTCGTCTCCCGTGAACACACAGATTTCTGATACCCAAAACAGTAGTCTCGTGTAGTTCGCAAACCAACTAGTTCGGAAGAGCGCTCCCACAGGCGAACTAGTTCGCAGATCCCTCGCCTCTTAGTTCATCCGCTCCTTTTCCGAAGACTGACCGGGAACAGCAAGAGGTCGCGACAGCGCGCAGAATCGCGTGATTCCCTTCTGCCAGTTACCGTCATTTCGAGCTGAGGTGCAGCTTAGCTGTAGTTTCAAAGTTCACTGCCACAAGAAATCTATTTTAAAAATAAAGTACTACGAATACCCTGTATGCAAAGTAGTTGAATACCATTGTATCACCCATTCTTGTAAATAACTGGTTTATTTGCTTAAGTATTTGAAGTCTATTTGCCCAAAAATACGGGTAATAGCACACGGTATGGCAACACTGATTCATTATACAAAAAAGCTGGCATAACAAAAGAAAGAGCGGTAGCAAAAGCCAAAAAGAGCGGACGAACTAAAAAGTGCGAAAGAACTTGTGGTGTCCCACAAGTATAAAGTGTGCGCCACCTACTTTCGCCGCGCGCCGCCATGCACGCACGGCGCGGCGTTCTTACGACGTCAGCCACGAGCGCCCTCTGCTGCAACTCCGCTCGTGGCCACCACTGAACGACATCGTTCACTTGGGACTGAGATAGCAACCAGTTAACACTTCGGAATCAGATAGGCACCAGTAAAGACTTGCCTATCGGACAGGCACTAGGCGGGCCTCTAGCTCAACTATGTATCAGCATACTGCAGTACTGAACTATGTAAAAGTTAAGTATTACTAAGTCTCTGTGAAATATATATCTTGTTCTAATTTACTCTACTGTTTCTAGTTTCTGCTGTCCCACTGGCTGCTCACCTCTGTACCTGCACAAGCGTGCATCCTTTATTCCTGTGTCGGTCTTTCTACTCGGCCACCGACACCTACGACGGAAACGAGACACAAAAGCGGCGTCGAGGCTGGGACACAAAAGAACTAAAAAAAGGGGACGAACTAAACGAGCAGACGAACTAAAAAGAGCGGACGAACTAAAAACAGCGACCTACTTCGCGGTCGAGCTGCGAACTAAAAGGAGAGCTACCGGTCGAGAACTAAAATATGCGCGATCGCTAGCGAACTGTTATGCTCTCGCTCCTTAGTTCGTTGGATTCTTTTCCCAACACCGACGAGCAATAGCGAGAGGGCGCGTAGCAGAATTAAAAATCACGTTTTTGCCTTTTACTGATGACAGTCATTTCGAGGTGAGCGTCGGCCTGCTAGATTACATAGTTTAGTGCTACAAAATTTATGTTTTGAAGTATTCTGCACTCTTCAACATCTGACTAATAAATTCCATAATGCCAAAATATAGAGATAACTCTAAACTTAAATGCGAGAAATTATCCACAGACTGTTTCTTTTGGTTTGCGTGATATCGTTAGCGGCTCAAGCAGCAAGCGCATGAAGCAGCTAGGTGGATGAACTTCTCCCTCCACCTGCATGCGCAAACCACGCCGCACAGCCTCACTGGGAGCGGACAAAGTAAAAGAACGAACTAGTTCGCGGCAGAGCCGCGAACTAAAGTGAGCGCTCCCGATCGCGAACTATTATGCGCAGGTCTACAAAACAGTCTGTTCATACTAAGCTGAAACCTAATTACGACCGTTATAAATTGTTTGGATTTTATATAAGGGATATTTTAATTTTATGGTAATATTAAGGCATTTATTAGTATAGATATTTATATTTTGGGAAATTAGCATTACATATAGGCAGTTGTTATATTTTTCAGTTATAAAGGATATGTAAATTTTAGAGTAATGCAGAGTACAAGAAGCAATACCATCATGGAGAATGCAATAGTATCGACTATGTTCTCCATGTTGGGGTATAAAAGCAAAAATCTGGGATTGTTAGGGATTATCTACTGTTATTTGGTTTTTGTGCGGATGTGCATCTTAGAAAAGATGAAAAGATAGTTTTCATTCAAGTTAGAACGAGATTCGTAGTTCAGTGAAGTCACTGAAACGAATCGCGAACAGTATCGATTAAAACAGTGTGATCGATAATTCAGGACAGATTTAACGCACGAGTGGAATTTAGTTAATTGTTTCAGAACGTAGTGTGATTTTCGAAGCTGTAAAAATATCTAATTTAGTATATCATAGACGTAAGGACTTATTCCATAATCAGTCATACCATCTTAAACGAACTGTGTTAAAAATACATTGTGGTAAAATTTTACTTCAAGCCCATAACATTACTTACTGTGAATCTTTGGTTTAAACAGTACACAGACATTCCCTTACTGAAATTTTGGATGTAGAAGTGCTTTAAGTATTGAAATTGACAAACTTGAATTAAAAGTGTGTGTGAACAGTGAAATTTTGACAGATATTCATATTTAAACTAGAATGTTCAAACGTTTGTAGAGCTTATGGGACTTTACAGTGGAGCCGGCCGTAGTGGCCGAGCGGTCTGCGGCGTGCCAGTCAAGGTCTGCACGGCCGCTTCGAATCCCACATCGAGCATGGATGTTTGTACCGTCTTTAGTATAAGCTAGTTCATAAGTAGTTTGTAACTTTAGGGACTGATGATCCCGTAGTTAAGTCCTATAAGCTCTACAAACATTTGAACTTAATTGCGGAGTCATCACTCCCTAAACGTACAAACTACTTATGAACTAGCTTACAGTAAACACGGCACAAACATCCATGCCTGAGCAGGGATTCGAACCCCCGGCGGGGAGCGGTCTCTCGCATCGTAACATAACGCCTCAATGCGCTCGGCGGCACCGCCGCGGGTTTAAAATACACACTGGGGAATAAATGTGTAGGTTATCTGTATCGCAGTATTACCAGGCAACAGTAAACGATATCTCTGGTAACCAATACAAACCTGAACGTGAAATCAAATTTGTGCAGATTAGTGATTACTGTTGCAAGCAGATGGATTTTATGAAGATTTTATTTGCTCAAATGACAAAAAAATGGAATTAACATCCATCGAGTCTTATAGCCCTACTGCTTTCGCCGAACTAAAGCTCCAACCGTCGGGAGTAGTAGCAGTACAAAGAAGATCTAGATAAAAAGGAGAGTGTTGTAATAGCCATGCTCCATGAAACATTTCTGTCGGCAAGACTCAGAACCACCAGAAGCACATCTGAGGATAATTGGGAGCGCTGCAAATATGTTGAAAAGGTCGCAAGACATTTTTAAAGAAAACATTCTTTGAAGACGTGTTTCGGAGATTCCATCATCATATTTGTATAGACGAAAAGAGAACATTTTACACACATTACATCATAATAGCTGTTATATATAACATGAAATTAACTAACACTGGAAATTCTTACTGTATGTTGTATCTGTTGGTGACTTAAGCCACTCTCACGCAAGATACCTTTACATGGATGTTACAAGCTGTTTGTGTGTGTCACGGACATGTGCAGACTACAAGTGTGTGAACTATTAGAGCCAGTTATGAAGATTTTCTCGCCACCAAGTGCCACTACAATGCATACAGTGGCGCCCTAACTTTACGAGGTACCCATATTAATTACATTTCAGGCATGATAGGTGTCCATTAAATCTCATTCACTCACACACTCACTCAATTACTAAACACGAAATCTCAAAAACTACTTCACCTATGCAGCTGACATTTGGCAGCAACGTAGATTATCGGTAGAAGACGTCAGCTAAGACCGAATTTTGCGATAGGCCCGATTGTTCAGATATGACGTCATAAACAATGAAATCTTCCCCGTCTTGTGGCACATGATAGTGTAACTTTATGAGTCCACTATTTGAGAAGGAGAGCACTTAACGACTTGCAACAAACTTTTAATCATAATTTCAAACATTTAGGAATTTTTTTTTCGCTGACTATCCCAGCAAAATGATGAAAGGAAAAAAAGGTTGTCGCTTACTACATTTTCGGCGTTCATTCCATAAAATTACGGCACTTCGCATGTCGTTACAATTTAGTAATGGTACACTATTAATTGTATTCGCGAGAAATGTTACAGACAGTATACACATATACCACTGAACGTACGTTCGAAATTTTATCATAGTACGACACAGAGTTCCCGAAATATGACGTCATAAACATTGAGAGGCGAGAAAAACTGCTACATCACGCGTCAATACTGTACATTTCCTCCTAAACCACTGTACTTATTTCAACCAAATTTTATTGCTTACCCTGAGGTAACAGTTCCTGCAGGGTTAATAATCACATTAGACACATGGTTCAGGAGATAAGACTTATTAATACGAATCGCAAAAGACTGCCACATCATGCGACGAGACATCATACACACACTGTATAACAGTGAGAGTACTTACCGACTTGCAACAAACTTCAAAGATAATTTCAAACCTTTATTATATTTTTTCTCGCTAATAACCACAGTAAAATGATGAAAGGGAATGGTTTCTCGCTTAATACTTTTACGGTGTTCATGGACTAAAGTTATAGTATTGGGTATGGCGCTACAATCTATAAATAAACAGTAACGTTCATGGAAAATCGTCCCATCACGCAACAAGTTTTAATATCTTACTTCTTTACTACGAATTGTATTCCCAACAGATTTTACAGACACGTAGCACATAAACAAATAAATATATACCTGAAAAATTAGACAATTGTACAACATATAACTGCCAAAATATGAGATCGTACGAATTTCATATGTCATTTGTATTTTGATTACTATCTTTCTTTGTATGGAATCTGCACTGATAATTTTGTACATTATACAAGACAGCCGTATTTCTTAAAATATTCTCCCATAAATATAACATGCTTCTGAAAAAAAAAAAAAAAAAAAAAAAATTACACACACAGAGAGCGAAGGGATAGGAGTGTGCTACATCAAGGCTGGAATAAATAAATAAATACCGGGCAACGCTGGATTTTCAAATAGTTGTTATATAAAATTACAAAATGCATATTTCTTATAAATAAATTTTAACAATAATTATATAACTAATACGAATTGCTTGTCAGTTAGAAACAATACAGTATCATAAAAATTCCATATGATTAAAATTAATAAAAAATATACAAACAGATTTTATATAATAAATAATTTTTTTGGGGGGGGGGGGCGGTTTAAACTACAATAGATAAAAGTCCAAAAAAAGTTAATCTCAATTTGCGATGAGTTATGGATTTACTGTACTAGGTTTAGGTGGAATACCAAAGTGCGGCGTATGAAAATTTGTGCTCGGTAGGAATTCTAACGCGATATCTCCTGCTTACTAGGCAGACGCGCTGACCACTCCGCCACCGAGAACACAGTGACCATCCCGACTGCAGAGGACTCTTCCCTGTACATCTCCCTGTACGTCTCCCACACACAAATCTCATTTCGACATGCTGTCTCTTTCCTATTACTACAGCTTATTTGTTCTGTAATGCTCGCAGTCACAATACTGTATTCCCGCATCAGGGGGGAACACACCATGAGGTATCGAGACAATTAATTGTCGTCAGGAGCCCATACAATTATATATTTTTGACGACGTTACAGCTTTGAAATGAATGAAATAAATGGCAATTTGCGATGAGTTATGGCTTCACTATACTAGGTTTAGATGGAATACCAATATGGCGGGAGACGTGCAGGGAAGAGTCCTCTGCAGTCGGGCTGGTCACTGTGTCGGTGGCGGAGTGGTCAACGCGTCTGCCTAGTAAGTAGGGGGTCCCGGGTTCGAATCCCGCCCGGGCACAAATTTTCTTTCGCCGCACATAGGTATTCCATCTAAACCTAGTACAGTGAAGCCATAACTCATCGCAAATTGCGGTTTATTTCATGCATTTAGAACGCTGTAACGTCGTCAAAAATAAATAAAGGCTTTTTTACTAAAATGCTTACAGCAACCAGCTTTTAACACGCACTATTGCGTGCATAAACATAGGAGAAAAAATATTTTCACCCAAGACTTACTCTGGCCGAAATATTTCGACCCATGGACGCACTCTGGCCGGTTTTGCTCATGGCGTCATTAAAGAATGATTTCTATGAAAATATTTCGCGACCTATTCCGCATACACGCAGGACTACCAATTATTCAAAGTTTCCTAGCTTGCCTCTATCGCGACTTCACGTCTCATTTACAGTACCTCTGAGGATGTGCAGTGCAGCTCTGGACGAAACGTAAGGAACAGAAGTATTTCCTCGACCACGGCCATACAACCCGGAGGAATTATCAACAACTGTGACACCCGCTCGTGAAAGCCTTCATTGTATGATACAATTAAGAACGTAACAAAGTGGTACAGGCATATTAAATATTCAAATGTTTGTGGACTTAAGGGGGAACTACTCTGGTCATCGATCCCCAGACTTACAAACTACTTAAAGTAACTTGTATATACAAGTGGCGCCTGTTCCGAGAGAACAGACGTCACTTCTCATCCTGCAGTTGTTATTATTTAATGTTCATAGAATATATGACATCAACTACGTTTGGGCAAAGCTGAAAATGTGTACCCAGCCGGGATTCGAACCCGGGTCTCCTGCTTTCTAGTCAGTTGCGCTGACCCCTACACCACTGGGGACACAGTGATCACCGCACCTGAAA
Source organism: Locusta migratoria (assembly GCA_026315105.1). Taxonomy (NCBI): domain Eukaryota; kingdom Metazoa; phylum Arthropoda; class Insecta; order Orthoptera; family Acrididae; genus Locusta; species Locusta migratoria. The sequence continues at coordinate 207,082,822 of CM048744.1, read as the reverse complement.
GGACTACCTAAGCATGCCTCCCGTCAGGTACAAATTCTCAGCTTCGTCCTGCCCACAGTACTCAAACTCGTAGTTATGAACTAATTCCCGTAAGAGTAAGGGCTTCAAACTTTGCCCACCCCACCCCACTAACGATATCCTAGAAAGCAGGAGACCCGGGTTCGAATCCCGGCTGGGTACACATTTTCAGCTTTGCCCAATCGCAGTTGATGTCATATATTCTATGAATATTAAATAATAACAACTGCAGGATCAGAAGTGACGTCTGTTCTCTCGGAATGATCCTATCGTTAGTGGGTGGGGTGGGCAAAGTTTGAAGCCCTTACTCTTACGGGAATTAGTTCATAACTACGAGTTTGAGTACTGTGGGCAGGGCGAAGCTGAGAATTTGTATCTGACGGGAGGCGTGCTTAGGTAGTCCTTTCAGGTGCGGTGATCACTGTGTCCCCAGTGGTGTAGGGGTCAGAGCGACTGCCTAGAAAGCAGGAGACCCGGGTTCGAATCCCGGCTGGGTACACATTTTCAGCTTTGCCCAATCGCATTTGATGTCATATATTCTACGAATATTAAAGTAACTTATCCTAAGGACAATACACGCACCTATGTCCGAGGGAGGACTCGAACCTCAGGCGGGATCAAGCGCACGCACCGCAACACGACGCTATTCCCGTGCGGTAGCGGTATTCGCGGTTGCAAACCTAGAGACATATAAAGATGTAAACATGAAGTGGACGGCAGCGGTTATATACGACAACAAGTGACTGGAGCAGGTGTTAGATCGGTTGCTGCCCCTACAAACCCTCTCCCACTGTAGCTACCCCATCTCCCCCATCCAGTGCTCAATCCCCCTTATTTCTACGCGTTTTCTCTTTTTCCATTTCTACGCAAATTTCCTTCACTCCCTGTACCCCTTTTATAACTTTTTCTGTAAGATTTAACCGCCGGTAATTATAAAAATATTCACGGAGTTTACGAAATTAAATGCGGAAAATTTGAAAACGTGAATCCAGCCGCGAATCGTACTTCTGGTCTCCTACTAGCGAGACCGTTGGGCTGACTGCTACATCGATGGAGACCCAACGATAATTAGAACTACACCGACTGCTGTAGCTCCCCAACCGTCAGTTACACATTTTCTACTTTTCCCTGCCCACTATTACCCACACTCCCTGTTTTTTTTATAAATTGATTCCTGTGAAGACTAAGCACCTTGACTTATACTAGCAACAATTATCCTTCCTTAGTGCGGAGTCACTCGCAGGCCCTTACTCCAATGGCTGTTTGAAATAACCACAATTATGAGTAATATTGGTTAGGGAAAATTTGGAAATAAATGGAAAAAACAAATTATCCATTCGCAGTCACCGCTTAAAATTCTGTGATTATGATCTTGTACTAACAGCTGGATCAAAAGAAGTATCTATTCTTTCGGACATATCAGACACCACTTAAACACACACACACACACACACACACACGCGCGCGCGCGCGCGCGCGCGCGCGCGCGCGCTAGAAAAGGTGCAAAGCCTCGTGCGCATGTTGCATTTTTGTTATAACGCCATAAGATCGAATGGTTTGATATCGGGCGATCTGGGTGGCCAAATAGATCACTGTAATATTCAGGAAGTGTGGAAATCATTCAAGAACAGTTGTGCCATTGCGACGGTCGCAGTTTACTCACAGATGTTAGGGAATGGCTGGGAATGGCCTCATCTACACATCCGCATATTGGATACTCTGCAAATCACATTAAGTGCCTGTCAGAGGGTTTACCGAACCACCATTATACTATTTATCTCCTATTACATTCTCAAATAGAGCGTGGGAAGGAAGAACACCGAAATCCCTCCGTTCGACCTCTGATTTCTCGTATTTATTTTGATGACCATTTCTACCTATGTAAGTGGGAGCCAACAATAAATTTTTGTATCTGGTGGAGAATGCTGGCGATTGCAGTTTCGTAAGTAGCACACGCCACAGCGATAAACACCGTTGTTGTAATTATTCCCACTCCAGAACCTGTATCATTTCCGTAACGCAGTCTCCCCTGTGTCATGACAACACAAAACGAGCTGCCCTTCCTTGGACTTTTTCGATGTCCTCCGTCAAACCCACCTGACAAGGAACCCACACACATTGGTCAGCAATTCTCCAAATAAGGACGGACAAGCCTAATGTATGCAGTTTCTTTGCTAGTTCTGATGAATCTTTTAAGGGTTCTGCCTTTCCCACGACACTGTCTACGTGTTCTTTTCAGTTTAAGTCTGAATTATTAGAAATTCCTAAATATTTTGTGGAGTTTACGGGCTTCACTTTTCATTTATTTATCTTGTAAACAACGTTTAACGGATTTCTTTTCGTACTCATGTGGACGACTTCACACTTCTCATTATTTAGAGTCAATTTGCCAAGTCTTACACCATAGTGATATTTAGATTGTTCTGCAGTTGGTTTTGATCTTCTGATGATTTTACTATACGGTAAATGACAGCGTCATCTGCAAACAATCTAAGATAGCTGCTCAAATATTCTCCCACATCATTTATGTAAGTAAGTAACAACAGAGGACCAAAAACACCACCCTGTGGAACGACCGATATCACCTTTGTTTTGCCTTACCATCGATTACTACAAAGTATGTCCTCTCTGACAGGAAATCCTTTATCCAGTCGAAGATTTGAGATGATATACCTTAACCATGCAATTTGATTATAAGCCGTTTGTGAATTATGGTGTCAAATGTCTTCTGAAAATCAAGAAATACGAAATCAATTTGAGATCCCTTGTCGATAGCATTCATCACTTCGTGTGTGTAAAGAGCTACTTGTGTTTTGCATGAACGATATTTTCAAATTCCGTGTTGACCTTGGGATCATTCAGTTCGAGATAATTCATAATATTTAAATACAGGATATGTTTCAAAACCCTGCTGCAAATTGACGTCAATGAAATAGGATTGTAGTTTAGTGGGTTACTCCTACTGCCTTTATTGAGTATAAGTATGACCTGTGCAACGTTCCAGTGTTTTGGTACAGATCCTTTTTTGAGCGAGCGGTTGTATGTGGCTGTTAAGTAAGGAGCTATTGCTTCAGCATAATCAGTTAGAAATCTAATGGGTATACAGTTCGGACCAGAAGACTTGTTCTTGTTAAGTGATTTACGTTGCTTCTCTACTCCGAGGATATCTACTTCAACGGTATTCATTCCGCCTCTGTTTGTAATTCGAAATCTGGATTATTGGTTTCGTCTTCTTTCGCGAATGAGTTTCTAAAAGCTGTATTTAGTAATTCTGCTTTAGTAGCGCTATCATCGGCAGGATCGCCATTACCATCACGTAGTGAGGGTATTATTTGTGTTTTCCCCCTCGTGTATTTACATATGACCAAAAACTCTTTGGATTTTCAGTCAAATTTCGAAAAATGTAAAATTTTCATATGTTTGTAAAGCAATGCGACTTAACTGCTGAGTTATTAGTCCGTAGCTTACCAACTACTTAAACTAACCTAAGGACAACACACAAGTCCATGCCCGAGGGAGGATACGAACCTCCGACGCGGGAGGCCGCGCGATCCGTAACGTGGCGCTCTAGACCGCTCGGCTAATCCCGCGCGGCTCAAATTTCGAGAAAGAGTTTCGTTGTGGTAAATATTGTAGGCATCAAGCATTGAAGTACTTGCTAAATTTCGAGTTTCTGTATAGGACCGCCAATCCTGGGGATTTTGTGTTCGTTTAAATTTAGCATGCCTTTTCCGCTGCTTTTGCATCAGTGTTCTGACCTGTTTTGTGTACCAAGGGGGATATCCTCCTTCTTTTATTAATTTATTTGGTATAAAACTGTCAATTGCTGTCAATGCCATTTCCTTGAACTGAAGCCACATATGATGTACACTGGCGTTTAGTGTTTGGAATGAGTGGAAACTGTCTTTCAAGAAGCAATGTATTATATTTATATCTGCTTTCTTGGACGAGAATACTTTTCGTCTATTTTTGGTAACTTTGGGACTTTCGATATTCAATCTCGCGACGACAGCTCTGTGTTCACTAATACCTGTATCCGTTTTGATGCTCGTTTATGAGCTCAGGATTATTTGTTGCTAAGAGATCAAGTGTGTTTTGACATCCATTTACAATTCTAGTGGCCTCGTGATCTAACTGTTGCGTTGAGTTCAATTTCGTATGATGTTTTATGCGTACCTCCTGATTTGGAAATATAATTTCGCCAACAGATTGAGTGTAATGGTACCTCGATGTAGGCGATATAGTGCTATCAGCAATGGCTCGTACTAAAGCCTATTAATGCTGAATAGTACCGAACCCTCCTACATTTATCCTACCCAAACATTGATTTCTGTGGCTCTTTCATGTTGTATTGATTTTCTATTATTACTGACAACGGAAGCAAACGCCTCCACTCTCTTTCATTGAGTGTTGGCCGTCAGCCATTGGCTTTCCATAGTGATAGTTACTGCCTGAAATAGTTCAGTCTGAATTATAGGTGAAATGAAACTGCTTGAGTGTAAACACTTTACGCTGACGAAGTTCTCTTGTAAATGAAACACTGATGACTGACTAGACTGGAAGAAAATCGCAGGTAATTACCATTTACAAAAAGTGTTGTCGATAAGTTATGCTAAACTATATGCCGTTGACCAGATGAAGAATCTTGGAACACGGTTTTTGTTAGAGTTTTACGAGGGTGGAAAGTAAATAAGTCGCAATCTGAGGTAGGAACGCCAGTACTGCGCGCTGTGTAGGGGTGTTTCTCTACAACAGAGCCGTCTGGTGGGTTGCAAGAGTGTAAGGGAGCAAATAAAGTTACAACTCAAGAGCGTCACTTATAGGATGCCAACTCTCGTACAAAAGCTCCAAGTTCCAAGCTTGTGAAGCCTCCTGGAACGCTGGGACGTGTGTTTATATTTACAGGTGGAGTCAGGTGGAGTCAGCTGTCAGGTGTCGGGAATTTTTAGGCTTGTAAACGCAGTATTGGCTTGTCTACCTCAGTTTGAGACGTGGTTACTCACTCATTTTCGTGTGAAATTTATTGAGATTGGGAAATTTCTTTGTTGGAATCAACATGGTTTCCGAAAGCAGCACTCATGTGAAACACACCTCGCGCTATTCATCCACAATATCCAGAGAAGTGTAGTTACAGCATCCGAGATTGATGCCGTGCTTCGTGACTTCAGCAAGGCGTTTTGTACCATTCCCTACCATCCCTGAGAAGAAAATGCGATAATGCGGAATATCAGATCATTCCAAGGCGTGTACTAGGGGAGTGTTACAGGACAGTTGCTTTCAAAGTAACAACGGAATTTTATTAATGCTTTATGCGGATGATTCTGTGATTTATGCAAAAAGTCTAATCACTGGAAAAGGGTAGCGAAATGTAGGTTGATGTGCAGCGTATTGACGCATGTTGCAGGGAATGACAACTGATCCTCAAAATATACAAGTGCATAGTGCTGTGTTTACATAGAAAGAAAGGTCCTTTATTATATAAATACCCAACAGCATGGCACATACTGGAAGCAACTACTTCCATATAATATCTGGCAGTATACATAATGGGCGATTTGAAATCGAACGACTATATTAAATCAATCGCTGATAATTATGATGTTACATTGAGATTCATTGAAAGAATCATCATGTAGTGTAACCTGTGAAAAAAATGTGTTACAAAACTCTACTTCAACCAGCTGTTGAGTCTTGCTCATCAGTGTGGGATCTTAGCATGTAGAGTTAGTAAGAAAACATACTAAAGATCCAACGGGAAGCAGCACCCATCGTTACGTGCACATGTAGAATGTAAGAAAGCGTCACGGAGATAATTAGGAAACTCCAGTAGCAGACGTTGCAAGAGAAACATTCTGAAGCGTAATACAGAAATCGGGATTACTTCCGACAGGCCACTACGGTCGGGGGTTCGAATCCCCCCCTCGGGCATGGATATTTGTGCCGTCCTAGTTAGTAAGTAGTTCATAAGTAGTTTGTAAGTTTATGGATCGATGACCCCGTAGTTAAGTCCCATAGACTATACAAACATAAAAACAAAACTTCCGACAGTATACGTCTCATGAAATATCAACCATTATATTGCTTCCTCTTATGTACACCTTGCGAAGCGGCCACAAGGATAAAATCGGAGAGATTAGGACCCACATTGGGGTTAATAGACTACTGCAATAGGAAGCAGTGGGAAAGGTCCTCAAAGTACCCTACGCCAGACAGCGTGAGGTGACTTGCGGAATTTGCATGTAGATGCGGATCTAGCAAGAGGCTGCAACGGCGTACATGACACGTTTGAGTTGAAAACGATAGTCATTAAATCAAATGTTCAAATTTATGTGAGGTCTTACGCAACCAAACTTCATGTTATCAGTCGCTAGACTTACTCACTAATTACTTGACAAACTTACGCTAAAGACTACACAAATACCCATGGATTCGAACCTCCGACCGTAGTGGCCGTGAAGACTGTGGCTGGCGCGCCGCACACCGCCCGGCCACTGCGGCCGGCGACAGTAATTACGTGGATCTAACACAGTAGATATGTAAGTGTAAATAGCCAGTGTTCATTTTTCATTTATTCAGACTGTTGAAATACAAACAGCCGGCCGCGGCGGCTGAGGGGACTGCGGCGTGTCAGTCACGGTCTGCACGGCCACTACGGTCGGGGGTCCGAATCCCGGCATGGACATTTGTGCCGTCCTTAGTGTTAGCTAGTTCATAAGTAGTTTGTACGTTTAGGGACTGATGACCCCGTAGTTAGGTCCCATAAGCTATACAAACATTTGAACATTTGAAATATAATAAATTTTCAAGGTTATCAAAAAATGTTTTTAAATCTATCGGACCAAACTGCGTGGTCATCAGTCCGTAGCTTACAAACTACTTAAACCTAGGTAAACTAACCTAAGGACAACATACACACACCCATGCCTTAGGGACGACTCGAACCTACACGGTGAGCAATCGCGCGCTCCGCAGCGAGACGCTTTAGACCGCTCGGCTACTCCACCCCGGCAAGGTTATCAATACACATCTAGAGGATACAGAGAGGTTGGACAAAATTATATCAACACGTAACATCGACACAATGTTTATTGGTAAAGAATATTCTGACTAACGGTCTTCGAGGAATAGAATCGTGTAGTTTCTCGAACAGTATGTTATCTATTTTGTACCAATACATTTCACAGTTACTTCTACGATTTTCGAGCGTTAAATCTACTCTAAAACTACCCATAACTGCTGAATTATGTTGAGACACGGTTATCGTGCTGCTACTGGGGGTGGGGTATGTTTGATAATTTTCTGATCCTTTAAAAAGCACGGATGGATCATTTCGGATATTTGTGCGTGGATGCATTATTACTTTGTAATATGGAAGTGTTTGTTAATAATATGTTAGTCACACTAAGTAATTTGTTTTTAGATGATGGTGATATTCATTAATAGTTATCCGATCAGAGAGGATAATGATAGAAACAGCCGAATACCACAACACAGATGCCCAAATCATGACGCATCTTCCGCCATGCTTGATTGTAGGAAGAACGCATGACATATCGTAAGATTCTCTTTGGGTTTTTGATACACAAAGCCTGATTGTTTGTAGACAGCAATGTAAACGATGTTCTTTGGAAATACAAAATAATTCCCGTGATTAAGTGACCAGGTTTTGTAATCGTGGCACAATCTGCTTCGCAGATTTGCGTTGGCTTCCTTCCATGAAGTGTAAATTCGATCATTATTGTTTTCACAGAAGCAATATTATTAAAGTGAGTGTTCAGTTTTGCAGTTGATTGTTGCGTAGGTAGTTTTACACTACCTTGACACAATCTTTCTTAATGCTTGTTGGTCACTAATTCGGGGTTGAACCCACTCTTCCTCTTCGCCAGAGATGTTTTATCTTGTTTTCTCTTCGCTGTCACTACAGAGGACACTGTCGCTGGTTAAACCTTAGACAGTGCAGCCTTTACCCTCACGGCTTCATTGACAAACTGCGCAATATCGAGTTGCTTGTTTTGGAAGACTGAGAGGTTTCTCATTTCACCAATCATTTCTGCTGACTATAGCAGAACAAAACGTATAATGTACCGCAAGATGTGACCGCATTGCAAAACTGATATGCGAAGTATACGAAGTTACCTAATTGTGTACTGCGGTCGCATCTCAGTTTAACACATGCGCAGTGGTGCGAACGTAAACGGCTTGATGTTCATATTATTTTTTACCCCTTGTTGATCACATAAAATTATTTTATGAGCATCGGTAAGTCACTGCGCAATGCCGTATCATTGTTACCCGCGCGTGCCGTATGACTGTTCGCCAATCATTGTTACTTCCCTTTAACTGGACTCGCCAAACATTCCACTGTTTTTCCTTTTTCTTTTATTTTATTTTTTATCTCAGCCAGCGTCAGTATTAAGTTTGTAGCGTTTTTGTCACACTTAAAATGCTAACCACTGAATAACGTGCGATTTTAGTCGAACGAATGTACTAAGCTGACGGTAAATGCATAGTTTCAGTTCGTTAAACATTTAGTTCAGATTTTTCGGAGACAACATTCCAAATCACGATAGTGTGCGACATTTAATTAACAAATTTCGAAGTACGGGTTCCGTGGCAGATACATCGAGAAGTGATCGTCCCAGCGTCTTGTCTGAGGATAAACTACTAAATATTTCCGGTAAAATGTCCATGAGCCCGAACAAGTCAGTAAGGAAACTCCCCTAGAAAATCGATGTGAGGGTAGGTACGGTCCACAAAGCTCTAAGGAGAAAATTAGAACTTTTCCCGTACCATGTGACAGTCATGCAAGAATTGAAACATACTGATCATGGCAAGATACTGAATTATTGACAAAGATTAGAAAATTTCGCTCAACAAAATGGAATGGATAGTCACAATGAAATGTTTTTCACTTTTGAGGAGTGGTTTCATTTTTCCGGGTACATGAACTTGAAAATTTCTAGTACGTGGAATACTGCAAATCCATTGTGTATTCATGACGAACCGCTTCATTCTGTGTAAACAGGAGTTTGCATTGCAATTTCTAGACGTCGGAATGCGAGTCCCATAATTTTCAACGAAACAATAAACGCACAACGATACTGCAGAGATAACCTGTATCCATTGATACGCTAACTTGAGTAAAGTGAAATTCTTAACGGTTATTTTCAACAAGATGGTGAAACCGCGAATACAGCTCTCGTTTCAATGTCACTGCTTGTTGATGTTTTTGGTGTTGGCATAATTCCACAGGGACTCTGGCCTCCACTGTCGCCTGACCTAACACCATCGTACGTTTCCTTCTGGAGTGCTGCGAAACCAACTATGTATAAAAACCGTCCAAAATCGATAGAGGAACTGGAAGCTGCAATATCTGCTTTCACTGCTTCTGTTACAGAATAATTGTTACAGCTTATGTTGTCAAATACAATTAGACGAATTAAATTGTTTATTCAACAACAGGGAGGACACTTTCAACATGTAATGTGAAAACTTTCTAAGTATATATGAATATTCAAAAAATAATACCTTGTATTTCATTGAGTTTCATTTCGTTATATTTACTGCGCTGTATACTGCATGCGGGGAGAGACTTTTTGAACACCCCGTATTCAAAAATGTTTGTTAAGCTTATGGGACTGAACTACGGGGTCATCAGTCCCTAAACTTACAAACTACTTATGAACTAGCTACAACTAAGGACGGCACAAATATCCATGCCCGAGTGGGGATTCGAACCCCCGACCGTAGTGGCTGTGCAGACCGTGACTGGAGTGCCTCAGTCCCCTCGGCCACCGCGGCCGGCCACCCCGTATTAAAGATACATTATCCGCTATTTCCGTTTCAGATGTAATCTGTAGACGTTTTAGCTTTTTGTGGCAGTGTAGTATGTCAATAAAACGAGAAATAATGCAATATGACAAATACGTCGGTGAGGCTGTTGATATCTTGTGATGAAATGCTGAAACAAATTTTTTATCCGTACTCAGTTTATCAGATATCGTGTTGCGACCAAAAGGTGCTACGTTGCTTGTTTTGACGATAGAAGAGATTCCTTCATCACAATATCGCCTTAGGTCTGTCGATTACTCTTCACGATAGCGGAATTTTGTGCTATTTATAAGGTCTTCGCTTGTACTCAGTAGATAATGCGTTGCGACTTTAATTAATGAACCTGTACGAGTATTAATTTCAGATGTATGAAGTACAGGTATGTAGAAACGAAGTAGTCAATAAATGAGTTTAAAGTTTAGAGTCCTGTAATACAGGGTAATGTGTACGTTCGTATTTTAAATGGATCATCTGGAGGCGACAGCATGGAGAAAGTCGAAATTATTCCGCAGCATCTGTATTGAGAACTACGTGTTTCTCGATTTAAATTTGTGATACTTTATCGAAGTTCATTTTCTTCGTGGTTGCACGCATATATCTCTCACCGTCTCGTAAGTTAGAGCACGTTTGGATAATGCCATTATAATGACGTCGTTAGGCGTAAACACACGAAAAGCCGGTGTTACAGACGCATCTGCGTCATCATAGACTTCGACGAACAGAACCCGCAACCTGATATACGAAGAGTAGCATTATACAACCACATTTCCTACCCAGATGCACTCCCAAAATTGAGCAAAGGTGGCACGATTGTCTGATGCTTCCGTATAATCCCTAATTAGCCTTACTTTTCTAGTAATTGAGTGAAATCAATCAGAATAAGTTTATTGCAAGAGAAATTTATACTTGCGTCACTGAAGGCTACCAGTACTAAATCTTCCGTTATTGACGTACGCACCGTAGAGTCTTCATAATTCTCAGAAATCAAATAAGTAGGTGGTAAGTCACCACCTACAAATATGCGTTAAAGTTTAGGGTAAACTTGGGGCAAACGGACACTGTAAGAGTGATATTTAAAATTACTATTAAGAAAATCTAATTTGAAACATATATTAGATCTTACTAACAAGCTTACATTTTAGGTCGATAAAATATATTTTCAATTTTCTTTAAATCTTATATTTAGTTGAAAAACATTTATGTGTATGGATGGTGCGTTTATATTTGTTGTCACTAATTATTTGTGAACCTGGTCACTTCATATGGGGCAAACAAACACTGTATTTTTTAATCGCTTTCATCATTTTTAACAGTTTTGTGAAAAAAAAAATGGGTATCATTTCCATTACAAACATATACAACATGAAACAAAAGAGAAGAAGAATTTTAATCCTGCGTCAATTTTATCGATAAGTGTACAGCTTCTTCACACATATTGAAAACATCTTTCTTAGGGGATCACATTTTGAATTTGTTGAACTGATCCTGTTGACACCACGGCCTTCTTTTATTAGGATGACCAATAACAGTAAGATCTATGACACATGAGTAATATCCACGTCTTCCATTTGTTTTCGCCAAGTTCTGAAGCTGGTGGCACAGTAATGACGTCCTCGAAACCACTTCTTCTTTCTCAGTGTCTTTCGCTGTATGTGCACTACCAACACCGACTAGATACAAGGCCTTACAACCAGTTCGTGTGACGTCACACCGATAGGCAGCCATCGCAAGTTCAGTGGATGGCACTACGAGGCAGTGAGCTGTGCCAAAGCGGCCAGCCACTCAGCTAACGCGGGTACCCTATCGGAGTCACGTAACACGTACTTGTTGTGAGGCCTTGTATCTAGACGGTGTTGGCACTACCTCCATTCGATTAATTCCCGGTACAGTTGTCGCTTGTGGAACTGCTGTTTGACAGCCAGGATTTCGCACTTACGATTTAGTGGGGCATTGATGCACAGTTGCGGGTGAAAACACTTGCCCAGACCCAGCAATTTGGGTTAAAGGTATACCCTAGGGCACCTGGATATATACAGGCATGCGCATCAGTTTCTGCTGTGGCGGCAGCTCCCGCCGCCATTTTTGTTCCAAGCGGTGACAACGCGAGCATGAAAAAAACGAGTTTTTCCGCTGTTATTGCTTTGAAATATCGCTTGCTTCATTTCTAATACAGATACCAAAAAGAAAATATATATTTGGAATTAAAGTTTATCTCTTCATAATTAATTCTTGTAATATGGTTTGAAAAATCATACATGTGTTTTTTGGTATTTGCCCACCTGGGTGTTATTGTGAGCAACTTTTACGCATTAAACAACTCAGTTTTACGGGATACCAGATGCACTATCAAATCTTCGCTTTAGTTTAGTTTAATACATTGTGTGCGCAAAAATCAAGCAAATGTATCGATTCTCACCGAAGACGAAGGTAAAGCATATTCACTAGTTTCAAAACACTTTTCAGCTAATGGAATTTTAACAGCTATCAGGGCTTTAATAAAATTATGCCTATGATAAAATTGGTCAATTTTACTTAAGACTTCGGCGGCGTAGAGTGCTGATGTTGGCAACAGCTAGAATGAGAGAAAATAGTTTTTCATGTTACCAACTTTTGACAGTTGTCGGGTCAGTAAATTAATTATCCTCTTAAAGCGAACATTTTTTTGCAAACATTAGGAATCTACGCCGCCGCTGAAAAAACTAAACTTAGCATCGCAGTAGCTGTAACAGAGACCAACAGCAGAGACAGCGTAGGACTTCACAAATATTTCCGTTTTATGCACGGGTACAGCTGGGGTACGAGATACGTGGGGTCTTGTGTTAACATTATGATGCCGTGAAATATCTAATTCTGAGGCGGTGTACAGGGGTGCTTGCTCAGGAGAAGTCGACGTAGAAGGCACATCTTATCGTGGTCCCGTAGTTTGTCTGCCTGTAGCTACCTTAAGTCGGTGTATTAATAAGTAAAACGGCCTTATCGATTAATGTTGCATTGTATCGTACACATTCATTTGTTAACTCTAACCGTCTTGCATTTTCACTACGTTTACCATGCTGAGTCACTTAACAATAGTGAAGGTTTGGTAGAACGATTGATTGCACCCCTTTGCAAAAAATGTTCAAATGTTTGTTTAGCTTATGGGACTTAACTACGGGGTCATCAGTCCCTAAACTTACAAACTACTTACGAACTACCTTATACTAAGGACGGCACAAATATCCATGCCCGAGGGGGGATTCGAACCCCCGACCGTAGTGGCCGTGCAGACCGTGACTGGAGTGCCTCAGTCCCCACGGCCACAGCAGCCGGCCGCAGTAGCTGTAACTAAAATTAACATCGCTAGGAGCCATTACAACTAGTAAAAACAGTGTGCTTCATTTAAAAGTAATTATTAGTTTTGTTGTTATCTAAATGTTGATATTTTTTGTTATCGCCAATGTATATATAAATAAAAGTCTATAACAATAGTTCGTAGCTTCGGAACCTTCGCTAAAAGGACACGTCTTGCAACCAGTCGTTTACAGCGTGTAGAAATTATATATAACTACAAACGAATTAACCCACCTCGCATAGTTTTTAAAACCTTGTCACGACGACAGTTTATTAACCATATTTTACGCGTTTCAGGGTCCATTGCAAACTAAAAAGCACGAAAACCATTTTCTGAACGATTAGAACATTCGGGGCTTCACAGCCCACCATGCTGAAAGCGTACTGACTGCCATATTCTACAAAAATGGCGGATGCGCATGGCCGTCTATATCCAGGTGCCCTAGTACAAGCTATTACGTCATTTCATTGCTCCCGTCAGTAGCTGCGCATTGTGGTAAATTGAAACCTCATCCTGAATAACTCCCACACTGCAGTAAAATTAAATAAAAATATAATGATTAATTACGGAACTAGGCTGGTAGGGACATTTGATTCAAGGGACTGATTTGAGCCGGCCGCGGTGGCCGAGGAGACTGAGGTGCTCCAGTCACGGTCTGCACGGCCACTACGGTGGGGGGTTCGAATCCCTCCTCGGGCATGGATATTTGTGCCGTCCTTAGGATAAGCTAGTTGATAAGTATTATGTAAGTTTAGTGACTGATGACCCCTTAGTTAAGTCCCATAAGCTATACAAACATTTGAACATTTTGAGTGATTTGAGAACATAATAGTTTACACAGAGGGTTACCACAAGTAATTTATTTTTATTTTTTAAAATATCTGCTAACAATTATCTCTCAGGGCTGACTTGACTGGGCATGGACACGACTCAGATATGAACGGGGAAGGGGAGTAATTTTCCGTCTCACCAACATTAACTTGATGTGGGCCTTAGGCGACGAATCGGCGCAGTGCCGTGTATCTGCGCGTCGACGGTGTCGGCGGTGTCGACAGCATAGCAGACGACTGTTCTGCGCTCGCGCCGGCCGCGGTGGCCGAGGTGACTGAGGCGCTGTAGTCACGGTCAGCACGGTCACTACGGTCGGGGGTTCGAATCCCCCCTCGGGCATGGATATTTGTGCCGTCCTAGTTCGTAAGTAGTTCATAAGTAGTTTGTAAGTTTAGGGACTGATGATCCCGTAGTTAAGTCCCATAAGCTTAACAAACATTTGAACATTTATTTCTGCGCTCGCCACTCTGCGGATGTGCGGCGCGGCGCGGCGCGGCCTATGAGCGAAGGCGTCCAGTTCCAGCGTCTGCGCAGGCGGAAGCTACCTGCATGTCTCTTCGCTTCTCCAGCGACGAACCAAGTGTCTTCTTCGGTGGTTTCTCACCAAGTCTTTTCTCGCTCTCCACCTAAAGCCCCTCCTCGAATTTTGCGTCTCTTTGGCTCTGATCGCCATTTCGACCACCACGCCTCTCAGTCGCCGGTGGAAACTTTCTTGTGTGCCGAGAAGAGAACTGGCGTCTTTCCCACGTTTTAAGCGTGTTGTCCTTATCTTCTACATTCCTCCTCAGTTCTAAAACAACAGTTCTTTGCGGCAGCTGCGTTTGGCCTGTCTGCTACGGCATTTATCAGAATCTTTCTCCCTGGACAGAAACATTGTTTTGGTGGAACCACTTTTTCTATACTGCAGGTACAACCTTCCTAGAGTTTTATTTGCGGACGGAGAAGTTAGTACTGCTTCCTCCCACAAGTCCCCTAAAACCTCCACATCCTTACGGATGCTGTTGCGTAGCAGTGTGCGTTTGTACCTCCCTCCAGTACGCACGAGGTGCCGTAGTTGCTGTCCAAGTCTTTATGGAAAGCATAGTGTTCTGACAAACCTGTTGTCTTCTATAGTTGTGTCCCCAGCGCAGAAGACAGCACACAGGTCGTTGGTTCTTGTACAGGATACAAGTGAGGCTACAATAAGTTCTGTAGAATGGAAGCATAAGAAGCGACTGGCGAGACTTTTAACTGTCAGGGATGCCATTTATTAATTAAATAATAAAATATGAGCAACTATTGTTAATATGACACGGCCTATGCTGCCCATAGCTCATGTTGAGACCTCGACTGTTATCACGATTACACAAAACTTTACTCATAACCGGCGCGTATAGTGGTCAGCTCGAGACTGCTACCGCAGAGGGCACAACGCTCTATTTCGCGCCAAAACAGGGCCGTCGCGCGCCTTCGGCAAAATCGCTCTTCTCTTGTTACAATAACAGAAGGCACCTTAATTTTTTTAAACTGTCAAAACCTAGTGTGTCATTGAGAGATATTTATCACAAATTCTCATCTCTGAATAATTAATATTTACGACATAATAAACAAAACTAATTTCAAAAGAAATCACGTGACGTGAAATGCAGCAGCCAATGTGAGGAGAGCACCAGTAACATAGGTGGGCTTTCCCATGGGAACCAGCACCTACTGTGCCATATGCTACTGCTCCCCACCCCACATTTCGACATATGCTGCACTTCTGTCTTTCTTCAGCGTTTAAGACACGTACGATGTTAGCAAAGAAATGGCTAGCGGCCAGAAATATGAAGTGGCCATAGGCCAGGAATATCACACAGGCCATGCGTGTGTGCACTGCAGGGGTTTGCTTGTCTTCTTCCTGTCTGCAGGGGTCCGCAGTTTAGCTGCGATGCCGTCACAGTTTTTATGGAAACGACTCCTTTGGTATCTGCGTCCTTTGTCGCCATTTATCTGGACGTTCCTGAAGTCAGGCTGGGGCGGGAGAATGCGGGGCGGCGGCCAGTGCTGAAGTTGGGTTGCCACGTGGCCTCCTGCTGGCTCCGTCTGGCTCCCCAGGTCTGCGGGACGCTGGGCTGGAATGCTGTAGGCTGGAGGCTGGCATGGCATGCTCGATTGCTTCCATCGCCAACGGCTCTCAACAAAAGCGTCCCTGACCGCAAAATTACAGCTTGTCCATACTTCAGCAAAATTAGCTCCTCATGACACTTCATTATTATTTTCCTTGAATTTCGCCTGATGCATACCCATAGTTGTTTAGTAAAAAAATTATCGACAGCTTGCCTGCAGTAGTAAGGCTGTGTCTATAGCCCGCAGTTCCTCCGTGGCAGAGTAAACGCTGTGATTTTGCGTAGTCTCCACCCGCCCCGCAGCAGGGCGTTCAGCCCCAGTGGCATTCTGGACCCTGTGGCCACCTGGCGGCCAGACAAATTGCGCACTGCCATATGGCGCGCGCTTCCGCCGCGCGCACCGAACAGAACCATAACATGCCGTATGCGCAGATGCCGCTGTGGTCTACACAAACGTGGCGGTTTGGAAGTGCAGCCTCTGGTATTTTGACGCCGCAGAGGAAGAGCAAAGGGACCATTACCGCAGCCATGCCTATAAGCAGGTTCCTCGATGCCTTATGAGCAACAGCGCACTACCAAACCGCCGTGATTCCTCCGCCGCGGAGCAACTGCGGGGTATAAACACAGCCTTAAGTGTCCGTCCGGCCCACCCCTCTGTTCCCAAAAATCCAACAGAAGACACCACAAAAGCAATTCGTCACACTTGACACATGGAGGGAAGCGGAAGCTCCGTCACCACATCCAGCTACATCCCACACCAATACAAATCTCATCTCCCACAAATTATTCTGAACAAATGTATCGAGTCACTCGCATAAATTACATTGTAGCAATCAGACAACACAGACAGTACTACCAACTTCAACGAAATAATTAGACACATTTTCTTACGGTGAGTCCATCTGCCTTCATGACCGTTGCCCCAACTTTACGCTATCATGTGCACACGCCAATTCTATATCAACATCATCACAAAAGATGTTAATACTAATACACCCTATATATCACGTGCAGGACCAGACTGAGGATTCAGTCTCCATGGTCATAGAACGAGTAAGTACATGAAATTGTAACAAAAGGGTAGTAATAGAGAAAGTGAATTGTATAGCAATCCTATCAACATTTCAGACCTAAGAATAACTAAAAAGAACCAAAACAATGACGCAGAAACTAGCTTAATATTTTTAATTGCACAGGAAATTTTTTACAGTATAGAAGGAGTGAACCACGAGGAAACATTTCAGTTTACCCTTGGAGGCTCAGGATTACTACTGTGCAGTTTGAAATATTGTTGCAGTTTATTAGAAATAGAAAAGCCGCCTGGAAACTTTTCAACGGAGTTATGGATAAGATTGTGATTAAGATCAGATTTTTACGAGAGAAATTTTTACGTTTCGCTGTTTCAAGCAGCCTGTCAGTTTCGCTGTGGAAAAAAACGTCTTATTGTTATGGTTTTCTCCAAGAGAACGAAACAAGCCTTGCTAACAGCACAGCACTCTCGTCAGATACCATTTTTAGGTTTGTACGGCGTCGCCACCCTTGCAAAGAAAATTGTACTACTCAAACGTCTTATCCGTATGCAGCTGGATGACAGGGTCGATGTAAAACATTAACCGGTTATGCGAACCAATATTTTCACTATGTAATTGTCTGGCAAAGTTTATTTATGAAAGCAACAAACATTTTAAAAACCTATTTGTTGTCAAAATATGTATGAAATACACTGTAATTACCAATGATGCCCCGATTGGCACAGTCCATTCATATCTATCCTATCTGGATGTAGGTCTTCAGCTGTCTGAGTGTGTCAACCATGGATGTTCCTATTTTCATTCATTCCGGATAAAAAATTGTCGTTAGAAAACAAAAAGAAAATACGCCTCGATTCAGCTCCTATACCTGTCTATTACTTCGTATTTTTTATCAATTTCAAAACAAGAGCTACGTAAGCAAATATTTGTGATGAAAAAATTGATGGATTTCATGGCGTGTGAAATATTTAATTAGCAAAACATGTGAATATGCAGGCACGCTGCATAATATGTTCGTGGGACCAGAGTTATACATTCAGTTTGCATAGAGATCACTGGGGCAACATGATGATGAAAAGTACCTATAATTTTGTGTTGCATAAGATAGAATAGAATTCTTTGGTCGTCTTTTCCCCTCTCCTCTTTGTAGGTCTGCCTTTCCAAGTGCAAAGTGTTGTATCGCTATAGGTACTTACTATAATTAAAAACCATTATAAATACCTCAGTTGCAATTATTTGTAAGTAGCAATGGTGAGATTAAATAAGTTTCTATTTATTTTCAGGCATAGTCAATACAGGTGATATTCTTAGGTTATTTGATTGAAAGTAAAGTTTTTGAAAATGAATTTTCAGTACTAAACAAAGTTCAGTTTGTTTCAAGTTGTAAGTTCTTTTCCACAGTTACATTAAGACTTTTAGCATCTGTCCGGTTTAATAATTAACAAAATAATTCCTATATATCTATATATATATAGCTTTTGCTAACATCTCTGTGCTTTTTCGTAACCATTCACTACTGAGCAATTAGTGTGACAAGGGGAAGTCATGGTAGTTTTATATGAAATGCAGACTGTGTTATGAACGGATTTAAGCAATAAAAGCAACGCTTTATTGAGTGTACAGTTGAAGTAAATTGTCACGGTAATCTCAACAATGGATGTTTTCCAATCAGTGTTTATTAAATGATTAAATAAAGTAAAGAAAGTGATTTCGTACACTTGATTTCTGCAGCTTTGATTCATACTTGAAACGTTCACCACTTAACGCACAACTCCATGAGGATAAGGGGACTACCTTCTCTCGACAATGACGACTCACTACGAAGTTAATAACAAGTTTAGTTCCTTGTTTCTTAATCAATCCTGAAGTAATTGTAACATAAAAAATATAAACACCCTACTAATTAAACTGCCACATTACGAAGTTAATAACATTTTATTTTATTACTTCGTAATCAACCTTGGCCGCGGTGGAGTAGCCGAGCGTACTAAGGCGCCTCACTGCGGAGCACGCGGTTGCTCGTCGTCGGAGGTTCGAGTCCTCCCTGGCGCATATGTGTGTGTGTGTGTGTGTGTGTGTGTGTGTGTGTGTGTGTTGTCCTTAGGTTAGTTTACCTTAGTTTAAGTAGTTTGTAAGCTACGGACTGATGACCACTCAGTTTGGTCCGATAGATTTACAAACATTTTGAATCAACCTTGAATTAATTCTTGCATCTAAAAATGTTAGATACCCTAGTAATTAAATGAGTAGTGAAATTATGAACTTTTGAAGTTGTCCTATAACGATTAGTGCCTGAATCGTGATACGTACTGAATTTTATTCTACGTTTGTCATATTCATGGCCTTATATCTGCACCATTTTGTACGAAATTGAGAGAACATATTGTTTTGTTTCTCCGCCGTGATTCTCCCTCACCGGATCCAATGTATGGGGAAGAACGAAAAGTGAAGTTCCAATCTTGGACTATAATTTTAAAACTTAGGTCGTCCCAAAGAACACAGAGCGATGGATCGATGTAAGAAAAAGGAAGAAAAGATAGGGAACGGGAAAATGAAAGAGGAGATGCTATCACAGGTGCCGGTAAAGGCTTGAGAATACCGTTTTTCATGTGACATAAATCGAATAACGTAGCGGAAGTTCTTCCCTTGTTGCCAGAAAGGCGAGCGGGGAAACTTTCGCTCTCAGAGCGTTCCTTGAGGGAATCCGAAAAGTGCTTCTCCAACCACTTTACAACATCTTTGCGCCTATTGCTTTTCATGACATTCATTTCGTGTCATACGCGGCTTATCAAAGGAGCGAAGCATCTCGCCGGTACAAGAAGGGAGGAAGGGAGGCACTTCTACAGACTAGAATGGAGTTCATTCCAAGCGTACCCCGGCTGATCGCCTCTCCGAAACTTATCTCTTCTAATTTGCGCCACTTGTGTGACAACTAATTTTCCAATCTAGCAACAATCTCAGCTGTATGTCAGTGGTAAAAATGTTTCAAAGTCGAACGATAGCTTTGGTTTTTTCTAATTGGTATCTCATCACGTAAATGATCTAACGTATTCTGTAGCCTCAAACTGATAAACTCTGAGGTTTTTCTGTAATAATACTATTGTTAGTCGTATTCTAACTATCCCACAAAGAGTGGTCTATGGGATGTTCGAAAAAATCGATGGTGTGGATGTAATTAAATCTACTTCAACCGAATGAAATTATTTTACATTAAGTATAATACTCTATTGTTGTGCTAATTAACATTATAAAACAACCTAAAACATGGATAATTTATTTAAAAATCTCTTTAATGGAACAGAATGAGTACATATAAATTCCCTGGAAGTGAGTTGAAGTTTTCGCCAAATTATCTAAATTTCATTTTGTATACTTTAAAAGATTCTTCAATACATATGTACGGAAGTCTTGGGCTCCATCCGGCGATTAAAAATTTATATTACAAAAACTGTTTGCTTCTTATACACTGATAGTTGTCACAATAAACCAAGCAAATATAAACCTTTTAACTAAAGTACAAATAGGTATTGGAACCTACTAGTAGATTTTACAGCACACCCACCATTTTGAGAAAATCCGCGTTCTGGAAATACTGTCCTCAAATGACCGTTTTTATCTTCCTTAATGTTTTCGCCTTGACTTACATGTTTATACGTTCGTTGAACTAGTTTCAAGATATCAATCAAACATTTTTATGGGCATGGAGTATTAGAATATTGATAAGGTTATGTACTCACAGAAATGGCGCACTTATTATGATTTCCTTTCAATGTAATTTACTTATTTTGCAAATCATATGGAGTCGGTACCACCGCATAAGTAAAATTAATCAGTGTAAAAGAGACAAGAATGTAACTGCAGATGTATCCACCTTAATTTTCCGTGGTCCTATTGAAATCAATAAATAAAAGACTGACACTTAGAAGATACTCATTCCGTCCTGCAACATTTTTGGACAGTGTGATTAGTTTCTCTGCGCGCAAAATGAATTTCTTACGACTGGTGAAAATGGAGCGGTAAGTTAAGAGCATCACAGTGACATATTATGTTAATTCTATTGACACATCCATGCACATAATTTCGTGAAATAGTTCATTGATGTTGTGGCACTATGGATGATTATTACTAAAGAGTTTCAGATTTATTATTTATTAGTGCTGTTATTGTAACAGTAAATCGAGTACACATACGTTGCATGCTACTGACATAGACTCTGTGACGCTACATCTGTGTGATGTCCCATTCTATACCACAATTCTAGTGAAATAATCTTCACGTACTGGTGGTGTATTGAACAGCAAATGTAGCAGAAACTCAGTGTAACACAATTGGAAGAAGTACACCCTTGTGGTCTGAGCACAGATTTGCAAAATTCCATTCTTCGTATGAAGGTTTTCCTATTTGCGTTCTGAAGGTACGATGTTTTTCATTTGGTAAAATGAACCTTCACTCATTTGAACACAAAACAAGGAAGCGCAAAAAATTTGCTTTGTTTTATGTCATTCGTAATAGTAAAATCTGCTGTAAAACACAGGTTAGCAGTGCAGGTGTAATTCTATATTTAACGACAGAATAAAATATAATCGCTCACTGAAATAAGTTTTAACATAATTACGTCAGTTTAAACGTTGTCATTTAAAATTATGGAGTGTTTTAATAAGCATTAAAATCACATTATTGTTCACATCCATATCGTGATTTCACTTAAATTTTTAATACTACTTTCATTTGTCAATAAATTCTACTCTAGACCAGTGACTGTCACTCATCTCACTGACTCGCCAAACACTAACCTTATTACATAATGTTATGCTAATTATTATTTATCTCTTACTGATATTTAATCTTTCAATTAAAAATGCTGCTTTCATTTGTGCATCAGCTTTTAATAACACTTATAAGTTTCTTTCATGCTCATTAGGCCGAGAACTTTTTGCTGTACTTTTCGTCTCCTAGTTTAACAGATATCATCACATACTACAGCGACTCAAAAAGAGTTGCAATATGAAAATGAGCTCAGCGTGACGAACGGTTTTTCTTTTTTTTTCAGAGCAGTTGTTTCTTTTTAAAACTGGTTTTTAAATTCTATCATTCTCTTAGGTCGTACTAAAATTGTCTCTGCACCTTCCACCGATGTTTTATCGCTGCAATTGCACTTAGGATTTCTCTGATGCATCTATCAAAGTGAGTGTTTTCTCCGTACTCTTTGTGTCCTGAAGCTACATCATGATTTTTATATACTTGTACATCCATAAATGAGATAAAACTTCCTTCTCAAATTACACAGTAAAAATTACAACGGAATTAATGTGTCTCGAAATATTAACGAATTCTGAATATTAACACTAGAATGGTCGCGTAGGGTTCCACAGATACGTATTCCAGGAATAGGCATCCCACGCGTCAGCGCACCTAAACGTTCTATTGTTAATTTTCATAAAATAAATGTTCCGTTGCTAGTATTTTAATCTTTTCATGTTATTTCTCGTTTTGTTTACATATTCACTGCAACATTTGGAGTAATTTAAAAGTAACGTTGCAATGTTGACCCTGTATCTCACAGATACAACGCCACTATCAATTTTTCTCCTAATGACGCTACCGTTGCGGTATTAAATGAAACCATAGCAAACAGTGAACTATGTGAATAATAGCAGTAATAACGCAATAATTCAACTTAAATTCTTTTAAGTTTTTGGTTAAATGGTTGATGATCATACACACTACTGTGCTAAAATGGGCTTTAACGAAATGTCAGGTTTGTGAATAATTGATAAATGATATTATTTTGATGCTACTGCAAATGATTTATTGCTAACCTACCTGTCATTGAATCTAATAATCATAGCAACAAAATTTCGATCTCCCTTGTTTTCTTTGCATGTTCCTGGATGTCATAAGTTCAGATGTTTACGGTGACACACTTCCTTCATTATGAGGCATTACGAACGTTCTTGTGCACTAGGGTAGAGACAAACATTCTTTGCCCGCCTTCTTCTTTATTATCAAAGACTGACTGTCAGTTATTCCTATGTAAAGGAAAGAGAAAGTGCTGGTTATGTTCTTAGTCAGCCTTAAGGATAACTCTTGATGTTATTAACATCTCCGCTGGAGCCGAGATTTTTTTTAACGAAGAGTAATCTTCTTCTTCCCGCAGGAAATTGAATTTTTGTGTTTGTCGCTACTTGAAGAACTATTTCGAATCAGTCAGTTTTAATTAATTTTTCCTCAGTAATTTGATGAGTGTGATCTGTAATGATCGTTTGGGCGCCATCACGATCGATCAACAATTTTGAGCAGTACCTACAATTCGAAAATGTTAAATAATATATATTTACCAGTAATTACTATTCACTTTAAGTATTTAAGAATCGTAAATCATTTCATTGTCGAAAAGAAGTGCGATTTGTGCAACTTTTATTACAGAAGTAACAATAAAAAATAAATAAATAAATTCGTTTAGGTATTGTGCGTGATTAACCTTTCATAATTGTTCACTTCTTTCTTATACCATGTTCGAATGTGATTTACAGCGTTTTCAGCTATAAATGATCTCGTGGAGACAAAAAGATTAAAAATACAATACAATCAGTTAAAATAAATGCCGTATTATAGCGTTACCTTCCAACACTCCGTATTATACGTACCGTACAAGTGCAATCACATTTTATGATTATTGTCCTCTGACTAATTATCTCTTTATTAGTTACTGAGGTCACATCTCTGACTAGGCGGAAAACGTTGTAATTACGAAGATAGAACTTGTTTCTTCAAAAGTAATAATTACAATATCCGTATCAGAATTTAAGTCTCTAAAGGCTCTCAAATTTCATGAATTTACTACTAGATGGTTTGCTCCTTAGAAATATCTAAATGAATTGCAGTGTTAATACCTCTGCAGCTGGTTCATGCTTTTATCTTCGATATTAAGTATTGTCTAACTTTAAACATTTTTCTTTTCTGTTACCGCTGGCACCCTCTATGCTGTCTATAAATACGAGAGCCCCTCCAGCCAGTAGCCGGAAGATCTCAGACGATGTCGCCCGCAGATGGAGACGAAACGTCAGGAAGAAGGATTTTTATGCATGGACCACGGCCTCTCAGCCCGGAAGTTTTATCTGAAGAAAACGCCGGCCGTGAAAGTTTACACTGTATGTACATTGTTTAAATGTTTGTAAATCTATGGGAGTTAACTACTGCGGTTATCAGTTCTAGGCTTACAAACTACTAAACTAACCTATGGACAACACATACTCATGTCCAGGGAGGACTCGTACCCCCGACGGGGAACAACTCTGGAAGCAATTAGGTGCTAAAGACCCAGTTATCAGACGACCAAAATCCCCTATAGATCGTGTCCAACGATCTGGCAGCAGTAAAATATATACAACCTCAACAACCTGAACTCTTTCTATGTATGTACCCATGCAATTGTCAGTCCATGACCTATGCAGGCAGCTACCTAGGAAATTGAGGAGTGACGCCGAAGTGTTTTGTGGACCCTGTAGTGCTGTTTTATCGTTTATCACTGTGGTATTAACAATATATTCATTACTGAGATGGGTTGTAAAGATACCACAGAGTTTCAGAAGCACAAAATAGATAAATAAACTCTTACAAAAGAGGAGAAGGATTAAGATTAGTGACGTTGTGACTCTCGCGAAATTACATAACAAGAAGAAACCCTAACCCCGCTACAATATCATTATATAAATACGATAACACAAAAATTGTGGTACAGAGTACTAATTTATTCGTACAAGAAGGCCAATGAAAGTTACATAATTAGAAAGATTGTTTGTCGTAGATTTCACGAATATAAATAATACGTGTGCATTTAGCCATTAAAAGTGGTAAAAGGAAGTAGAAATTTTCCTATCTACAGCTTGGATCAAGTTCTACATTCTCCAACAATCAGCTCACTGATTGGCTATTCGCCTCGACCAAAATAAGTGAATATCGAATCATGGAGTGCCCCCAACTCACTTTCTTGTGCCATTCAAATGCTTCATTTTCGCAGTGATTAAGAGTGGTTAAAGGAAGTGGATGTTTTCATATGAATGCCGATATGAAGTATGATGCGCCGGGAGAGGCATGTAGCGGTGCACGGATGGAACTACGAAGTCGACATGTAGTCATCTCTGGAATTCTGAATATCGCAGTAGCGAAATAACATTATTTCTTGGCGTTGTATAAATATACGAACACCGCCATTGTAATTCCATTTCAAATATTAGGCTAGTGAAAGTTATATAATTCGAAAATGACATGAGAAGTATATGCTTCCGTTTTTGTTTGTTGTTATTGTGTCAGGCATTTTCCTTAACACGTAAAAGATACCGCTTCATACCTCCCAGTGCCAGTTAAATTTTACCAAATATCCCAGCGGCCTCCTATGACAATGTTGATAACAGAGGCTGAATAGTGAGAATCCTGTGAGTCTTCATTTTAGCCAATCGCTTGACAACACTGATGTTTTCTCATGGAATCTTCGCTTTACGAGGGCAATTATTTCTACTGAGTGGACGAGGGTACATACAAGAACCAGTCAACCATAAATCAGGAACAGCATTATTTGTTTACTTCATTTTCTGTACGATACACTAATCGAGTTATTCGATGTGGTTCGAACAAATGGGCAAAGATTTTCTATCGTCTTGTTGATGTTGCTAACATAATCACGCGAGGCCGCCGACATGATATGTAAAATTTTACCCCCAGTGACCATTGTAAACGCAATTGGTCGATTTTCGACCACAGGCAATACTAGTTAATATAAAACTTCGGTGCGCTATGCTGTGTTACATAGCAAATCAAGGTAGTCCATTCATTTGCCACCAATCTTGCATTTGGAAGGAAGGCTATTCAAATCCGTGTACATAATACCACTTGTAGATTAAGAGCGATTTACCTACAACGCGTAAGTTAAACAGAAAGATGGTTCCTTTTGTAGGACCTATCTTCCACCCTATCTATGACTTAATCTGTACTGTGACTTAGTCCAAATATTCAAATGATGGTTAGGCTTAAGGGACTTACCTGCGGGGTCATCAGTCCCTAAACTTGTAAACTGCTTATGAACTACCTTATACTAAAGACGACACAAACATCCATGCCCGATGGGGGATTCGAACCCCCGGCCGTAGCGGCCGTGCAGACTGTATTTTAATGAGTATTCAAATCAAGGAGGATGCAATTTTATACGAGTTAAACTGGCAATGTTCAGGGCCCCATTGGCGAGTTTTAGTGATCACAGACTTAAGGGATGAAGTTCTTTGTATACGCTTATGCCTGTGATCCTTTGTATAAATATTAGAAGTATTGGTGAGCTGTAGCTACTTTACAGTACACACTTCATGTAACTTACCCAAATTAAACAATAATTGTTGGTTTTAGCACTGTACATGAGGTCTGCGTTGGTCTTTATACTACTTGCAAAACCACTACTTTAAGAAAAATGTAGTAATCCTCATTCAAAAGAGAGTAGGAGCAGACAGATGAGAAAACAACAGAACCATCAGTTTAATAAGTCATGTTTACAAAATATTAACACGAATTATTTACAGAAGGAACGAAAAGCAGCTAGAAGCCGACCTCGGGGACGATCAGTTTGGATTATCCTAGAAGATAGACTAAGGAAAGGCAAACCTGCATTTCTAGCTGTTATCGTTTTAAAAAAAGCATTTGACAATGTCGATTGCAATACACTCTAATTCCGAAATCAGCAGGAGTAAAATATAGGGAACGGAAATTTATTTACAACTTGTACTACAACCAGAACAGCAGTTTCCAGAGTTGAAGGGCATGGAAGGGATGCAGAGATTGAGAATGGAGTAAGACAGGGCTGTAGTCTTTCACCAATGTTATTCAATTTGTGCACTGAGGAAGCTATAAAGAAAAGCTAGGATAATTTTGGAGAAGGAATAAAAAAGTTAAGGATTAAGAAATTAAAAAAAATGCGTTTTGCCGATGACATTGTAATTTTGTCAGAGACAGCAAAGGACCTGGAAGAGCAGTTGAACGAGATTTACAATATGTTGAAAGGTGCATACGAGATGAACATTAACAAGAGAAGAACAAGGGTAATGGAGTGCAGTCTAAGAAAATCAAGCGAGGCTGAAGGAGTTAGATTAGGTAACGAAAGCATAAAGCTGCGAGGTGGGTTTTGTTACTTGGACAGCAAAATAATACACGTGGTTGAAAAAGCTTTTTTCAAAATGAGAACTTTGTTAACATCGAATATTAATTCAAGCGTAAGGAATTCCTTTCTGAAGGCATTTGTTTGGATTGTTACCTTGTATGGGAGTGAAACATGGACGATAAACAGTGCGGACAGAAAGAGGATAGAGGCTTTTGAAATGTCGTGTTACAGAAGAATGCTCAAGATTAGGTGGGTGGCTCGCGTAACTAATGAGGAGGTTCGGAACATAATTAGGGAGAAAAGGAATTTCTGGCATACATTGAATGAAATAAGTTATCGAGTGGTAGGACACATTCTTAGACATCAAGGAATCGAGCATTTAGCATTGGCGGCAAGTGTGTGGGGTAAAAGTCGCAGAGAGAGGCCAAGAGATGAATACAGTAATCAGATTCAAATAGATGTAGGGTGCCGTCCTTATGAGGAGGTGAAAAGGCTTGCTCAGGACTGAAGACAACAAGAACAGTACATCAGTGCCCGACTATTTCTGTGCGGATTGACAAATATGCTCGATCTCTCGGGGGAATAGAGAAAAATGTTCAAATGTTTGTTAAGCTTATGGGACTTAACAGTCCCTAAACTTACAAACTATTTACGAACACTAAGGACGGCACAAATATCCATGCCCGAGGGGGGATTCGAACCACCGACCGTAGTGGCCGTGCAGACCGTGGCTGGAGCGCCTCAGTCCCCTCGGCCACCGCGGCCGGCAATAGAAAAAAGTCTGAAACTATTGGGTGCGCGGCGTTCCGATCGTAGTGTGCTATTAGTTGAGAATTTGGACAGCATGGGAACTGTGCTGTGCAATATCTCATTGCGCTCACGATATATTATTGGTTTCATATCTGGTGAGCGAACCCGAATTCTCTGCTCTATTCCGTCCAAGAGGCCGCAAGGAAATACGTACTATTTCATCTTCAGAAAATTGTTGTGTGTTTAAATTTTTATATTGGACATCATACAGGTATATTCGTCGATTTCATTCCCCATCTAAATAAAATTCAACTATGCTTGGTGACAGGACGTAAATTGTAATTTTGCCGGCCGCGGTGGCCGAGGGGACTGAGGCGCTTCAGTCACGGTCTGCATAGCCACTACGGTCGGGGGTTCGAATCCCCCCTCGGGCATGGATATTTGTGCCGTCCTAGTTCGTAAGTAGTTCATAAGTAGTTTGTAAGTTTAGGGACTGATGACCCCGTAGTTAAGTCCCATAAGCTGTACAAACATTTGAACATTTGAAGTTGTAATTTTCCTGATCCCTTTCCTTCTGTCGTGACTAATATAATTTGTCTTTTATTATTAGCACATTCTGCTGAAGCAAGGTAAAGAAGGTAATCATCTGAAAAACTCCCTTTAATGCTCACGAGGAAAGTGGTGAACCTTCTGCCACAGTTATCATTCTCCTTCATCCCAAAAAACATTTTGGCATGCGAACTTATTAGTACTTTTTTATGCTAAAAGAAATAAGTAATTAGTGGCGGTGGAAAAGAGAGGAGAAGGAGTCATTGAAAGAGAGTTCACTGACTCACTTTGGGAGTGGACAGTGGCAATAAAAATGATAAATGGTTGGATTTATTATCAGTGGAAGGAGACACTGAAATGACGAATACACACGAAAGGAGATCATACATATGTTCTAAGGCTCTGGATCCTCCAGAATGACTAAAAGAAGATATGGAATGCATTATGTCATACGGCGAACAACTGGGTGAAGGAAGTCAGAGATGACTGGAAGACTATAGGAATAAAAGAAAGGAATCTGCAGGCACTGGTGCAGCACAGGGAGAAGTGTAAATGGTTGGTGGACGGTCACAGGTGGCCGGACACCAAAATCAAAGTAGTCATAACAGAAGAAGAAAGAAACAGAAAAAGCAAGAGACTGAAGGGGTATTTGGAAGAAAGAAGGCGTGCTAAAAAAGCTACACGTGATCCTGAAGGGTCCCAACGATATTCCCCTTAATCACGGATTAAAGTTTTCGGTCTAAACAAGTGTGGAGAGGAGAAAATGTTAATGGGCTTTGAGAAAGTAAGAGAGTGGAAATGTGTTAAATAAGAAAGTGGCATAGAAAATAGCAGAGATACGAGAGAAAGTGGTAAGTTAGACCGAGACACAGGGAAGAAGAGGGTGGTAGACACAGTCAGGTACTAAGTGGGAATGCGAAAATAGAGAACGGTGGGAGAGAGACATATGTAGACAATGGCAGTGAAACGGGAATGCCGAGTGTGCAAAACTCATTACAGTGAGAGAATAAATAAAACGACTTAGCTTGTTTTGTGTTAAAAGAGCGCGAATATGTTTCCACGACAAAATTCTTGGTAATGAAGGCGTAATGAGGACTGTTGTTCCCCACTTTTGTGTCAGAGTCTTTTAAAGAGAAACATATTTCCATTCTTTGTCCTCCAATGGCAGCATTTGTAAGCTTGTTAAGATACAATTATTTTTCTAATTAAAAGTAAAATAATATCAACATACGTAAACGTACAGTTTTACTTTGGCGTACTCTCAACTGAAACGGGATGAAGTAAAAACAAAATTGAACTGTTTTATTTCATTGCTAGTGTCTGTTTTCTGACGTAAAGGTGCAGAAATTAGTAGCATCACACCACGCAGTTATTTCAGAGTTTCAGTTTAATTTAATTTGCTTACAAAGTCACTTAAATGCCCAAATAAGATTACTGTTAACGGAATGGGCACAAGGAGGCGAGACAGTCTTGTATGCGTGATGCTCACAAAGACTCATTTCGCAAGATAAAGGAGCAGAAACGTTTCATTTCGTAATGGGACATTCTGAAGTCTTTGAAAAGTACGCAGCGATATGAGAGTTGTAACGTTTCCCTGACGCTACATATTACGTCTTAGCGTACTTAAAGCGCCGTGGCATCTGCTTTGCCACTGGTGTTGATGAATATCTGTCCTGCAATCAGCATTGCCAATTCTGTATAGCACACTCCATGCGACTTTTGTAACGAGTTGCAATGAACTCTAAGTCAAACGATTATGATATATAGGGTGATGCCCTTAAAATTATTTTTCGGAATAGTTGGAAAAGCCGGCCGCGGTGGCCGTGGGGACTGCGGCGAGCCAGTCACGGTCTGCACGGCCACTACGGTCGGAGTTTCAAATCCCCCCTCGGGCACGGATGTTTGTGCCGTCCTTAGTGTTAGCTATCTCATAAGTAGTTCGTAAGTTTAGGGACTGATAACCCCGAAGTTAAGTACCATAAGCTATACAAACATTTGAACATGTTTTATTTGGAAAAATACAATTCTGATTTAAAAAGGTGCAATAAGAGTTGTTCACCTCCAACAGGGCCATCCATTAACGAAAAGCTCGATCTACCTGCCCCACCCCAGGGGTCGGTAGGAGGATTCACTTTCAAATCATAAATAGGAATGCCTATTAATATAGTGCAGATTTTGAACCTCAGTGGAAAAAATATAACTTTCCTATGTAATTACTTCTTTTTCTTCTCATGGTAGATGGATGAGTAATCGTAAAAAATATTAAATGTTGGAATATGTTATGAAATAGTTCCGATTAATTAGCAACGCTATATGTGTTGTATATGTGGCTTGTGCACAGTACACTTTGTAATCACGGAAAGTACCACTGCATTGCCCAGATATTTCCATCAGTCACGGCGCACAGTAGGTGTTGCAATCCCGATGCAAGTCGATTCCCCTCCCCCCTCCCACCACCACGGTCTCCGAACTGCCAAACAGAGTTTATTGGTATCTTCCTGCCTACCTATCGATAACTATAACCCTCTACACATCTCGCTTTCTATTAAACTTCCTTAGTACATATTTCCACAGTTAAGTAAAAATGTCATCGTCATGTTATTCTGTTGATGTAAAAATGAATTTAATCAAAATGTTAAATAATACGTACATACAAAACAAAAATATAAATATAGAAATTATATTCATGACATCTGCATTAATTCTGGTGGCAGAAACAACTTTTACAAGGAAATTTGTTACCATGATAATCCTAAAATAAAATCTCATATATATATATATATATATATATATATATATATATATATATATAATGTGTGTGTGTGTGCGGGATTTGGATGGGGGACTTAAGGGATTTCCTGCTGACGAAACTGAAGTCACGCCAAAGATGTCAAATTTTGGACGGTAGTTTAGTGATCATTGAAGAAACACAATTACGAAGAGGTTTTCTTTGTTTCATTTTAAATCTCACGTTTTAATTTTAGTAACTTTAATAATAATAAAATTCCTATGCTGAATAGAGAAGTCCTGATTTTGTAAATAGTGACCAAACTGTTGTGGAGACACTATATGGAATATACTATTGTCGCTGATGGCACAAGTTGTTGAGATACCTACCTTACCTCCGACCAAATGTACTCGCCAGTCCCACGTCACCGGCGTGCGCACAATCGAGGAAAACACACACACTTGTGAGCGAGCGGTCTAACGTAACGGTGTCACTATGTTTTGAATTACGGTTCCCCACGGCATATCGTCAGTGCGCTGTATTACTGGTCGTTTTTGGAGCAACACGTGCGGCCAGATTTACGATAGACGCGGCAACATTTTCTGCGCAACCAATCCATCAATTTGCACGACAATGCGTGGGCGCATACAGCGCAAGCTTCAGTCGATGGGACTGGGAAGCACTGTACTATCCATCATACCCCCGGGCTTAAGTCCTTGTGACTTTAATTTGATTCCGAAGATGAAGTAGCCACTTCGTGGCATTGGCTCCAGAACTGTTCCAGTCCATTTGCACCATCAACATGACAGGCTCTGCTGACAGCATGCCACGTCACCCACAACGCTGGCAAGGGTTTCTACACAGCGCTGGTGACAACTTTGAAGGTTAGTATGAGATGCAAACATGTAACGCTTTTGTGTCGGTTGTGAATAAATAGTTGCCACTATTTAATTTTCAACCCTCGTATATATAAGAAACGATCAAAACAGTACTGACAAAAATATGCTGCAGTGTAGTGTAATTTTAAAATGTGCACACCATTTTGTCATGCGATATTCTTCCAGAGGCTTTCGTGGTAAAATGTCTGTAAGAAATATGAAGCACTCTCTCTATACTCTCTATCTACATGGAGTCCAACACAGTCCCTTATTAAGCTTAATCATACCTAAAAACCATCACTATAAACAAAAGACAGAATAAATTCATCACTTCTCGTGGATTCTCAAATTTAGCTTAACTCATTTATGCTACCACGAAAATGTTCTTGAAGGAAAATAATTAAAGAATGCATTCACTTACTACTAAAGATAGCTACGTACCACACAGTTATCTAACAGTAAAAAGTGGACCAAGTAACCAAACACAAATAACCTCATACGAACTTACTTCTTTCACCTTTCTCCCGTAGTGGTACCAACTTCAATATACCCTGTTTGTTGAAGTCTGTTTGATTGTAGTATAGCCGTCTGCGGACTACTGATTTCACTTCCGCATCTGCCCCAAAGCGATGGCCGGGCACCAAATAGAAGAAATGTCCAATGGTGCACGGTCCTCAATGTACGGAGGGTTTTTGAGCACACGTTACTCAAACGTCATGGTATTCAGGGTTTCTATCGAAACATTCTACATCCACCTGCATGTTACTGTCCGCCGTATTTCGCCAGACATGTTATACACTTTTCTGTCTAGCTTACCAAAAGATTTATAAATTATTTACTGTAATTTGTTGCAAACTTCTTCAATTATTCTACACATTTCTTCCCTAAACCTTCTGTCTCCTCACTCTTTTCTGTGTTTGTGATTCATCGGCAGCTTTTATTTGCTCTTTCAGCTCTTTATTAATTTCCTTTTACCATTTTTCCATTCCTTTACTTTACCAACAGAAACACCAATTTTCTTTCTACTCATTCTTTCTTCTTTGTCGTCTTTTTATCTTATGGTAATTGATTATATTTTAACGTTTATCTCTTTATTTATATTTTTGATGCTACATTCTGAGTTCCTATTTTATCCTTATTTACCTCCCAACACCTGAACGTAGGTAATCACTCACACACTTTAATCGTTATTGTGTACACTTCACGAATACAATACAAAACAAAACAAGTAAGACCTCCTACCACGTTCCGAACTTCTAAAACAAATTCATCAAGACAGTATCCAACTAAAAGTATCCTTTTGGTATGCGGCCGAAATGTGTGGCGAAATTGGGCCAATTTGATCATTAATTTAGTAAAAGAGTCCGTTCTCTGGCGACTTCCTATGTAATTTCGCATTTACTGTTCAACCTGGCTTTAACTACCTTCACATAAGGTGCAACTCACATAACGTAAATATTTAAATCACAGTTTCGTATCCTGGACGATGTTGAAAGGTTGATTCAAATACGGATAAATGAAAAGCAATTTCAAGGTGACACTATTACCGAGACAATCATTTGTGAGGAGACGAAGATATTTTAGCGATCTCGTTAAGAAGATTACATCGGCCAAAGTAATGGTTAAGCGAAGTTGAGAGTGGTTCGAGAAGCTTAAGGAAAGTACCGACATCTACGGAGAATCAGGTAGCTTCGCTATAAAGGCAGCAGAGTAACTCGTCAGCAGTTTCAAGATGCTCGTAAATTCTGAGAGATACATAACACAACACGGATTTAATTGTGGCGAGTGGATCTCTTTTGATAAAGAATGTCGAAGCACACCTTCGTAAAAGCAGAGGAGAAAGCACTTCCCAGTCACAAACCAATGAAATACCGTCTCTCACTGCAGTTATGTGCAAATTGAAAATTAAACCACTGCGTATACCATTCAGAAACTCCACAAGCCTTCATAAAGTGTAATTTCGAGTACAGCAGGTTAAAAGTGAAGTGGAGGTCCAACTACAAAGTTCGGGTGACACATGATCTTATCAGAGATTGAATGAATGAAGTGTTTCGTGCTCCGACAAAATTAAAATAAAAAAATAGAAAAACATAAACAATAATTTGCTTCCGATGAATCTGTCACTCCGTGTCTTGCTGATTGCGGACGCCGCCATTGATGGCCACTCTTTCGACGGGACGTTAAACACTAATCTTTCACCCCACTTCTTTTGTTGCAGACAAAGTTCATCCCCATTCTCCAGGCCTACAAGACAACGTCCTTGAAGAATTTTACTTCATCTACATCCAATGCCTGCGTCGTAACACCACATGGACCAGAAGATTGTAATGTAATCTGCATAAGCAGAGGAGCTCAGATCGCTAGTTTCAAATTGCTTTATTTATAATCAAAACGATTTGAAACTAGCGATCTCTGCTCCTCGGCTTATGAAGATTACAAAATATTAGAACACACTCCCGGCCTGAATGATGTCAAGTATATACAAGAGCAGAAGATTTTATTTTCTGTCTATAAGCTCTCCACTAATTCACTCATCTAACATTGCTTTGAGTTGACTGCAACTACCAATTTCACTCAAAGTTTGAGTCCAGTTCGAAATTGACTATGCATTTCTGCTATGTTGCGCATTCCTTACAAATCAATTACCAACATCATAAACACGAAATATGAGAAACCGCAAATAAAAGTTTATTACCGGACATGTTAAATGTCACATTTCCGTACTCCGTTTAAAATACTATTAGTAAAACACGTTTAAGAAGTAGAATGTAGATTTAAGCTTAACTTTGGCTGTCTCTTTACGTAAAATTGAACTTGGATACTATCGTGAATAATAACTACAAACACTAAATATGCATTACACATAGTTATGAATATGCTGTTCCCATAAACTTGCGTATTAGTATAAAAATAACGATACTACATGTTATAACTATTGCACAACATTATTTCATAGTTACCTTTTCTTTAAATAAATTAGAACAGACCATGTTTTATGTCACTGGATCCTAAATCAAATACTCATTATTCCAGCACTCACTTCAACAATCTATTGAGTAATAACGTTCAAATGTTTGTGCGGCTTATGGGACTTAACTACGGGGTCATCAGTCCCTAAACTTACAAACTACTTATGAACTACTTACGAACTAGGACGGCACAAATATCTATGCCCGAGGGGGGATTCGAACCCCCGACCGTAGTGGCTGTGCAGACCGTGACTGAAGCGCCTCAGTCCCCTCGGCCACCGAAGCCGGCAATTTAGTACTAAGAAAGTATCACCGAAATTAACAAAATTACGACGACTTTTACAAATCCGTATTTATAAACAATTTAGCCACAAATTGAAATATACTACAGTTACGAGTCTAAATAATAGTACACATACACAATATTATCGAAACATATATGCGTGCATTTCAAAAATACTAATATAGTAAATAAGTTGAGTAAATTTAACATGAGTCAAAACACGACTTTTAATTTGCGCATTACATTAAATACGCATTTCATGAAACAAGTACACACATTGAACTAAACAGTCGAAAACTAAATGTAATATTTTAATTTACACATTTTGACGTATTTCAAGAATTACTGTATTATTTATTTAAGAACTGCAAAACATTGTAATTAATCTTATTATGCAGTACCGTGGTAGGGAAGCCTTTTTCGACACTCTGTACATGGAAGTTAGACTGTAAGCAGTTCTGTAATCTGCTGCTGGATGTTTCTTTGCACATGGTGCAATACTATGCATTGAAATGGAAATAAAATATTTTCCATGAAATAAAATATCATCAAGAATATCAGTTTTATTTAATTGTGACCCTGAAACATAGTATATCATTTTGGAGAATGTAGTAGACTTAGTCAACAAGGCAATGGACTTCAGCCAGCTAACAAGATAAGTTATTGATTTCCCTACCTGAAGGGTATGATTGACTACATGACTGTTAGTTACTCCTTCAACTACGTATATACGAGGGTCACCCCAAAAGAAATGCATACTATTTTTTTTAAATACAGTTTTCATTCTGCATGTTTGAAAGTTTTACATTGTGCAGATACATCCTGTTGGCTTAGTTTAACATGTTCCCGAGAGTGGTGCCATCACAGCATGTCTCCAAGATGGCTGCTACACTTGACGTTCGTCAGAAGCAACGTGCTGTCATTGAATTCCTGTGCTGTGAAAACGAGACGGAAACATCCACAAGGGTTTGAAAAAGGTGTAAGGAGATGTTGCTGTCGATCGCAGTACAGTTAGTCGGTGGGCAAGCAGGTTACGTGATGAAAGCAGGCACGGCAATATTGAGGATTATCCTCGCAGCGGCAGGCTTCGTATTGCACACACTCCAGACACTGTGCAGAGAGTTAACGAATTGGTGACTGCTGACAGATGCATTACAGTGAACGAATTGTCACGCTACGATGGGATAGGAGAAGGAACTGTTTGCAGAATACTTAAAGTGTTGGTGTTAATAAAGGTTTGTGCGAGGCGGGTTCCCAGGATGTTGACAGTGGCTCTCAAAGAAACACGAAAAACGGTATGCAGTGAACTTTTGGAACAGTGCGCAAATGGTGGAGATAAATGTCTTGGAATAATTGTGACAGGTAATGAAACATCGGTCCATCACTTTTCACCAGAGACAAAGAGGCAATCATTGGAGTGGCATAATGCAAATTTAGGTAAGGGATAAAAAATAAAAACCACACCTTCTGCTGGAAAAGTTATGGCTATGGTGTTATTCGATTGCAAATGATTCTTGCGTGTTGACATAATGCCACGTGCATATGTGACGACACTGAAGAAACTTCAAGCTCGACCACATCGGCAAAAGAATGATGTTATGCTGTGGCGCGGCACATGTCAGTCAGAAATCCATGAAAGAGATCGCAAAACTCGGATGGACAATACTGAAACATCTGCCTTACAGTCCTGATCTGGCTCCATGTGACTATCATCTCTTTGAGAAACTAAAAGACTCTTTTCGTGGAACAAGGTTTGAAGATGATGACTCCCTTGTGCACGCTGCCAAATAATGGCTCCAAAGTGTTGGTCCAAAATTTTACCGTGCGGATGTACAAGCGCTCGTTCCAAGGTGGCGTAAGGCAGTTGAGAGGGATAAGGACTGTGTGGGGAAATGAAAATATTGTACCTAAAGGATGTATGTACTCCGTGTAAAACTTTCAAACATGTAGAATAAAAACTGTATTTAAAAATGTGAATTTCTTCTGGAGGGACCCTCATAAATCACCAGAAAAAATGTTGTTTGTAAACTTTGAACAAGATTACAAATATGACACTAGATTTTAGAACTAATTACGTTATAAAAACACCACCACACACGTACAACTGAAAACTGTATATAATGATTTTAATTAACGCGATTTAAACATAAAATTGTAATAAATATAAACTAGAATTGTAACGTGCTAAATGTTTCAGTACATTGATAGTTGATAGTTAATGTAAAGAGGACGTTACAGACTCCAGTGCTGTAGCTGTAATTGTAACAGCTGCATCAGTGTGAACGTAACCATCATCACGAAGAATGAACAATTTTGTATTTTTTTTAACTTACGTTTTAAGGTATGTATTTTATTTATTATTGGCTTGAATATGAAACATGTACATCTGGTGTGTAATAGTGCTTGCATTTTACGTGATTGAAACTGGTTCCGTTTCATCATCGTTGCTAAGGAGTAGGAAGAGTTTATGAAAAGAACTCCTGGTTGGAAAAAGCTTTTGACTGGAGTGCAGTTTCGAATGTGACTCGGAGGAATTTGAGTCAGTACTTAAGTAGCCTGTAGTCAACACTTTCGTCTCTTTCTTCAAGTGCATTGGGACTAGAAGCGGGTAAAAATTTCATCGATGGCCTTGTGGAGGTTCACATAGAAGAAATGGCCACCTAACAGGTTATGCAGGTGCACTACGTTTCACAGCAGGAAGCTGCTGAGAGTACTTCAAATGAGGAGGACGAGGCAGTAACAACAAAGCCACAAGCTTCTGGGACAGTAAGAGAAATGCTCAAGGCGTGGGAATCGCTACATAGTAGACTGAAAAATCAACATCCCAAGAAGGCAGTAGTTAGGCACGTTACAAATTTATTTGACTACAATGCGGTGTACCATTTTCGGAAAATGTTGAAGCATCGACAGTTACAAATGTTCCCTAGAAAAATCAATTAGTCACACATCGTGAATAATAAACTGCATAATGCTGTATGTACACTATTCTTTCAGTAAGTGCTATGAATAAGATATAAATTTTAGCCTTTCCAGCATAGAACACACTATCGTATTTTGCATTAATTTAAATTGGATAAATTGTTTCGTATGACGAATGTTTCGTATGCTCACTATGTGAAGTTCCACTGTATACTGAAACCCAAACCTGCAATATTTGGTACTCCTGACAAAAATACCTATATAAATATTAACACAATGATTATTTCCGTTGAATAAGCGCAATTCATTGCACATCCAAACAAACTCAAGATACTGACCCGTGACACATCATTTCATTAATACGAGAACGAGTTATAACTGTTTAACGTTTCTCTACAAGAGTGATAGAAAACAATGCTCAACGCACGGATGTGCTCAGTACATATATACATAATTACAAGGGCAAAGTAATAACATAAGCAAAGAACGTACGTAAACGTATACATGCAATTACAAGTAAATACACATTCAAGGTGGAATGACTTCTCGAGGAAGCTGCCTGACGTTTCGGTAACTGTTCAAGTGGCTTCCTTCTGCGACATTGTCTGACAAATA
Source organism: Locusta migratoria (assembly GCA_026315105.1). Classification (NCBI taxonomy): domain Eukaryota; kingdom Metazoa; phylum Arthropoda; class Insecta; order Orthoptera; family Acrididae; genus Locusta; species Locusta migratoria. The sequence goes on along the minus strand of CM048744.1, from coordinate 207,043,861 downwards.
CACAGTAGAAGGCAACTTGCAATAGCTGCCGAAACGTCGGGCAGATTCGTAAACCCTGTGGCCTCACACCCAGTAAAATTTTTATTGGTTGTGACAATTTCCGCGAAAGCCTAAGCTCTTTTATGATAGCAGTCATTAGCATTCTTATAGACTATCTTGAAAAATGAATTGGACTGCAAAATGGAATCGACATAATTTTTATCCAAATAACAACCACTCGTACCTCTACAATAATACAAAAATGCACTGAAAACATCTATGTCTTATTGTACAGCCATATCGTTTTAGTTTACTATGATATTTTTAAATTTTCGGAAAAAAATAATAATAATACAAATGTTTGTAATCCTATGGGACCAAACTACCTTGGTCATCAGACGCTAGTCTTACAAACTACTTAAACTAAGTTAAACTAACCTAAGGACGACACACATCCATGCCCGAGGGAGGATTCGAACCACCGATGCTGGAGGCCGCGCGACCCGTAACGTGGCGCTTCAGACCGCTGGGCCACATCGCGCGACAAATGTCCGCCTACAAAACAATTTTTATCCAAACAGGAACCACTCGTATCTCTAACATAACACAAAAAAGGCACTGAAAACAAATAGTCTTCTAATACAGCCATAACGTTTTAGTTTACGGTAATTGTGAAGAACGCCTGCACGGCTTCCCGTCTCGATAGATCTCGAACGCGCGACCACACTTCGATATACGTAGTATGCAACAGTTACGAATTATGTAAGTACTACTGCCATTTCACATATTAGTTAGTTGGCTGCCCACAAAGTCAATAATTAATGCTGTTCCTTTTTTGTGGTTGACTGGTTCTTGTATGTACCCTTGTCCGATGAGTAACGTAATTATCCTCATAATATAAGGACGGTAAAACTGAAAAATGCGAGAGTCTGTTACCCGTATTATTCATATGGGTCGTATGTTCGGATCTGAGTATTTCTCAACCGGAGATTCTGGCGCACACGCCCTCACATGGAAAAAAATATAATAATAATAATAATAAAAATAAAAAAAAAAAAAAAATAATTAAAATAAAATGAAATAAAAAAAGAAAAAGAAAGAATAAATAAATAAATAAAAAATAAAATAAATAAAATAAAAAAATTACCTAGTTTACTACGATATTTTTAACTGTCCGCCTACGAAACACAGTATTTTTCTGTATTTATAATCACACCAGACTTTTTCACTTACCTCTTACAGATTAGTGTGCTTCAAACAAAATACTAAGCTTTCCGTAACTTTAGGCTAAGCGGATAAATTATTGAACAGATTCTTTCACAGGCTAAGGAAGTAGACTGTTTCTAGGCAACAGCTACCGACATGTAAAGCATTTCCGCATTGTTGAGAGCTTCCGACGGCAAAGAAATACATTTTCCTCCCTACCATTAGTAAGCGGTCACACAACAAATTTTTATGCACTGCCGTTTCTGCAAAGTGCAACATCAAGAAGGAATTGTCCGAATAGCGCCGCACTGGTGACGAGTGTGCAAGGAACAAGTGATAGGTTTTGCAGCGAGATGGGCTTCACGTTGGCCTAGCAAGCCCTCTCGTGTCGGTGCGCAGGATCGGCGTTGCGCCTGGTGTAGTCGGCGCAGAGCTGTCACACAACGTGGAAACAACACAGAGCGAGCCAGTGTGCCTCGCCGACGTCATAAGGAGCCATACCGGCATGTGAGCGAGTTCTAACTGGGGACAATGATCGGCCTCCCGGAAACGGGGTTGTCCTACCTTGACATTTCGTCCCACACAAATGTTAAAATCTTTGTAAATCTATGGGATTTAACTGCTTGGTTATTAGTCCCTAGCTTGCAAACTGATATGGTAACATTTTTACCTTTTAATTAAAGGTTGAGGGAGTGGTAAGGTGCTGTTACAATTGGCACACAAATTTTTGACAACTATTTATTTAAGAAGCCCAAACACTGGTGAACTGGTGACAACTTAAGATTTCACACTTATTTTAACCAAATCAAACCAATTTCTTTAACAATCAGTAATAACATATTTTGGAAATATTTTTGTTCCTCTTATGGGAATCAGCACTGTTATTTAAATTTATATATAAAGAACAGTCTAGAGCGCAATATATATCGACTAGTTTCGGTCTTATTTAAACCATCTTCAGGAAATTAAGCTCCATTGATGTTGTGGAGCTGGCAGGAAACTTGGAGCAGCAGTGACACACTGGAAGGCTCCAAGAAGGCTCACCAGCTCCACATCATCAATGGAGCTTAATTTCCTGAAGATTAAATAAGACAGAAAAAGTCGAAAAAAATTAATTTCTTTTTCGCTCTAGACTGTTCTTTATATATAAATCAGTAATAACTTTGCCTGAAGGGCTATTTATACATAACACACCACTCGATGAGAATAAAATGCATTGGCGTACATTAAAAGAACCAACTATTCTACGTCACAGGCTTTCGATGCAGTAGTTACAGATACTGGTCTCGGTTCAATTCCTCCTAGTTTGCTTGCTGTATGCCATAATTCATAGCTAAGGTAATTATCAACAAAATATTTATTGGCCAATGCGGAGTTTAAACCTGAAACACAATCTATTAGTGACAGTACACAACAGAGCAACAATAATTACATTTGGTGAAAAAATAGTAGCACAATTGACAATATCATTTACGTACCAGGCGTGAAGTAGCCAATTGTTACTTTCAACGTTACGCAATTACTCCACATGAGCCGAACTAACGATAATAGCAGGAAATGAGATAAACAGTCACTAAGATGTCTGCACAAGTGAAATACTAGTGATCACTCTTTCCCCCTCACCAAAACAGTCCTCTAAGTTCATAATCGAAGCCAACAACAAGCGCATACACGTGCGTCCGTGCATAGTATACAAGACTCACTCAAAACATGCGACGTAACAGCTGACGCCTCCTTTAGCCGCAAACGAACAGTTCAAATACATTTAAATAAATTGAAGCACTAAAATACAATTGAACTAACGTGATTAATAACCACAAACAATTTAAACTTCTGACATAAAATGTTACGTATATACTACCTTCCGCAAGGTCATTTCCCTACTAGGTAATATTATTTACATATCTTACACGAACAACGTGCAACCTTACTTATAAGTGCCTGATATGGTACAGTTACCATCAAGCAAATACCACGATAACTTGTGTCCTGCTAAACAGGATGTATTTATTTATTTATTTTGTTGAAAGGAGTCACACGTTACCAGTTAATCAGCCTCCACCTTGACAAATTTCTTTGTTTATAAAGTATATTTGTCCTTTTTTATTTATTTTTTGCGAAAACATCTTTTACTAGGAGAAATAATCACGCAAGTATAAATTGCATCAGTGCGTGTCACTAATGGTTAGTCAGGTAGGCAAGCATAATAAAATAATGGCCTACTGTCTCCTGAACATCAACGCAAAACAAGAAAAAACGGCTTGTTACAGAACGTCCAACAGCGACATAAATTTCTAAGCCAGCTCAAGACAACTTGGATCGCTTTCCATGCGACGACCAAATACCAAACCCACATCAAATAATGGTTTGCTCACCAATAGTTTCGCAGGGCAGGCCGATGGGAATAAAGTAACAGGTCACGGTCTTTGCTTAACTAGAGCAATGCCATCTTGAAACATACGCAACGAGTAAGTCAGGGACATCTTCCATACTGTGGTACAGGTTGCCAATAGCTGACGTAACACAGCGAATCACAAAGGTGGAAGCCGCCGCCGTATTCCACCGCCATCCACCACAAGTACTTCACACACGACCGCCGACTCCGTTTACAATAGCAGCTGAATAACAAATCAGCCAACAAGCCTTGAATGTTTACAGTGTCACAGGCTCGCGCTCCGTTACTACTCTTCGTGCGATCACCGCTGTCGACGCTCCACCGCCTCGCCACAGAAAGACGCTAATCGGCCATCCAGGAGGCATTCTAGTTATCTCTCACCAAACCTGAAGACGGCCAGCAAGACGAGGTGGCAAATATAAAAGCCGACAATAATAGATAACTGTGCGGTGCGATTCACAAACTAAGTTCAACACTTACAACCATCCCCGAAGGAGGACTCGAACCTCCGAAGTCGTACGGCCAAGCGCGCCGCAGAACGGCGCCTCAGTGCGCACGGCTCTTCCGCCGCGGCGTCTCACGGAAGTATGCGTTTATGGAAGCAGTGGATAAAGGAAGGTCGTAAGCAGCGACGTCCGCGAACTGGACCACGGAACATGAGCACAGAACGGGATGGCCGTCATCTTGTCGGCATGGCCATAATGGATCGTAAGGCGCCAACGTCCAGAAACTACAAGCTCATCCGACTGGAATGGGCACGTGAACACCGTTACTGGGGTGTTCACAACGGAGCGGCACAGTGGACGAACACCAGATGTGATAATTTTGGTGGTATTGGTTACAACACCCGATCTCGCATCTTACGTATTGAGGGCGTTTTGAGCAGCAACTGGTACATACGGTTGCAGCGAGGTGACTAAGCTACTTTCCCTGGTTCAGGCATCTCCTCAGGCACAGTTCAACAGGACAATGCCCGTCCACGTATTGCGATTAATGTACAAGTCTTCTTCGAAGATCGACGGGTACCGTGGTTTCCATGGCCTGCACGTTCGCCAGACATGTTGCTCATTGAACATGTCTAGGATATTGTTAGGCGGTACCTGGTGCGTCACGGTCCTGCAGTAAATAGTGGCACAGATTTGTGGGCTCGGGAACAAAGTGTCTGAAGGGAGATTCCTCAGATACGTATTCATATCATTATTGATTCAATCCCATGTCGTGTAGCGGTTCTAATTGCAAAGCATGGTGGCCATATTACATACTGAATAGTAGGGTTCAAAGGGCACGTACGTAACCCGTGGTATTAAAATCATTGCATTCACGAGTTTCCTTCTGCGTCTTTTGCAATGTTTACAAAACGGTAATGTAGCCTATGAAAAGTCGTCCTCAAATGCATCAAATCTTTGTAGATAAGAAGAAATAAGCAATGTTTTTTACATGAGTTTCGAAACGGAACAGAGCACTGAACAGTAGTTACATATTTGAGAGAAATAAGGCTGGGATTTATTAGTGACAGTAGAACAACGCCAAAATAGTAACAAATTTCAAAATAAATAAAATACTCAATTCTACAAAAATCATTACCAGGATGACCTCAAGAACTGTAGTAAAATAACGGGAGGATGGTGCATTTTTCCTTTAGGACTGAACGCTTCTTTAGTTAGAAACGTACATTATTGGACTCTGAAGATATTCTAAATGGTAATGGAACTTGAAGGCAGAATCAAACAGTCTGCAACTTATTGAGATGTAAGTGAATATAAGCTGTCTGATTCACAATTATGACAGCAAGATACTTGTGGGACGTACGGAACTTCCGTTCGCTTTCCCTAAAAGAGAAGATTCGGCGGTACTGTTCCTGTCACAAAAGTTCAAAACCTTTTATATGAACTTGTAATATAATCTAATTAGTCAGTGTGAGGCTATCGACACATTCTGCGCAGGTATTGAAAGAATAATATGCTTTTCTCATTTATAATGGAAAGAACACGTAAATTATATGGACACACGCCATTTAGGTGATACTATATTGCCCGTTTTTCCAGGTAATTCTGAAAATTAAAGACTTTGAAAAGAGACAAATATTTTATAACCTGCATTTTTGCTACAATCTTGTCGAAATTCCTTGTCAGATGTGTAAATTTTGTTGGTATTTTGAGAATAACTATTCTTTTATCTCGATGTTTGCAGATTATCGCTACTCATATACTTCTTGCAATGAAAGTTATCAACAAAACCACAGAAACCGTCCAAAATCAGTTGAAAAATTTGCGTTTAAAATATCACTATGGTTGAAATATTATTAGTTGAGACGTCACAGATATCAGTCCGCAGTCAAGGAATGTTTCAAAGCAGCAGAGCCAAGTTTCAGACAACGTCTGTCAGCAATTCATTGTATATTAATTTAAATATCCACCATTGCTATAAATGTACTGCAAAACATCGGATATCTGCAAAACTTGATGATGCCCAAATTTTATGATAAATACATAAATTTTGTTTTTCAATGTTTTGTAGCTTTCAAGAGAGAGCTAAAAAGTGGAATGTATGGTCCGAAATATGCCATAATCCCGAAACACTACACCTGTATTCGTGTGGAATAATTCGTATCGAAGCATTCAATATTTTAATTTTGGGATAGCTGAGCCTAGTGGATAAGTTGCTGACCGATACAAGTTTTGTGAAAATTTATTCAATCGGATGTCCTTCTATTTAGGGCTGCTTAAGTATCCTATACATTTCGAATAAATGCTCCTGAAAAACCAAAATTATAGAACGCTACACTCTTGATTAACGTATAAATATCAGATAGAGACTTCGTCCGACTACACTAACAACGATTACTCCTCATACAGTTGAAACACATCAAATTATTGTCACACGTTGTCAACAATGAATACAAAAACACGATCCTTACTGCAGTTCAAATTGTGACGTTGTAGTTAATGCGAAAACCAGACACTCTGTATTGACCAAATTCGTAAAAAAGATAAATTGTTACGTTCGGTAACTTTGCTGCGGATTTGGGAACACAAACACCAGCCGGTACTTGAACAACGCAATTTTAATACTTCGCTTCAAAGCCACTTCTCACTGACTCTACTTCAACACTCAAACAGTTCAGAGTTAATGCGCCCAGCGCTCGACAGTCGATACTCAAGTAATCTTGACATGAATATCTTTGACTAAGGAGCCTCGGACAGTTGGAGACCTGCAAAAGAAACAGAATCTTTTGTCAGTATTTCCCTGCAGCTATCAGACGGTGCAGAGATCTTTGGCAGCTTGTTCACAAACTAATGATATGTTTTGCAACAGCGCATATTCATCTAGGTAATTCATCTGCAATGAACGCTGAAGAGATGGGTACTTAACGTGAAAGTATAAGATTAAAATAGCATTACACCATATGTAATAATGGCTATAAAAATATGGTTCTAATTTGTGTATCATGTGTATTTTTTCCTGCAATAAAACTAATTTACATTGTGTAATACGAATTGTTGTGTTTGTGTTGTAAAGTTACTCTCAGAAAGGCTATAAGGACAAGTCAACTTCTTTGAACGTAGAGTACCCCCTCACCTAATAAGGAAAAGATCTTCAAAATCTGCCCCTAGCTTACAACACGGATAAAACGTGCACATACACACAAACACACGCACACACACACACACACACACACACACACACACACACACACACACATTCTAGCAATGAAACCATTCTCAACCAAAGACTATATTCTGCTCTAAAGCGCAAACAAATGAGGTACCTTTTTTGGTGTTGATGTTATAGTTGCGAACGTAGCAAACATATACACGTGTAAACCATCTCTTAACGACGGAGTCACAGTTAATGAATGGAAAATTGCACAGGTCATACCAGTACTCGGGATAGGACATGAAAGTCATCCACTGAATTACACATACGAATTACAGATATGTATCAGCAGTAACTTTCTAAAATACTTACTGTGTTACAACTTGTGAATTAGCCCAAAGACTACAATCTGTTTTACATATCACAGATTATAGCTCTTTACTCGCATGAAGTAATGAATGTTAATGGCACGTAAAATCAATGCTAAGGTCAGATAAAATCAAACTGAATCCATATTTTCCTGACAAGCGGATTCTAATTAAATTTTGCTGCTATGGCGAAACGTCGCAGTTGTGCGTCAGTGCTCGTGATTTTTCTCTCAGAAAGGTCACACGGTTTGTAGTAATTTACAGTCAGTCATCTAGTGAATATAATTCATATCTGTCGTTCCACAAGGAACTGGTTTAGATCCTCATCTGTTTATTTTCTATAAAATTCATTCAGGACATAATCTGTGCTGATAAAGATAACTTGTGTTAATTATTATGGAATTTATCACTTAGTAAAGTTACCCGAAGATCGACACCCATTGCCAAATAATTTATACAGGATATGTTCCTGGTAAGAAAGAGGCAATTTACCTGAAATCATGGTAATTGTTGTATCGTCGACATGACTACTACACATCGGATACGCGGCAAATCACTCAAATCACAAGGATTTCAATTCAGCTAATCACATAGTGATTACAGTAACGAAACCTGTAACAGGAACTATCACGTACATAATCTTGTGAGGAAGGTGAACCAAAGACTACGTATAATCGTTAAAACACTCGAAAGATACTACAAGTCCACTATAGTAATTTCCATTCTGCCCTATGTTTGAGTACTGCGCACTTTATGGCATCCATATGAGATGGGACTCACTCAGGTCACAGGAGAAGTTCAAAGAAAGGCTACGCGTTTTATGGTATGGAGAAAAACAGGAGATACTGATATACAAATCATACACCAGTTCTGGCGGAAATCATTACAAGAAAGGCGTTCTCGTTAAAGCCTTGCCTTTTTACGAAATTTCAGTCGTCTATTTTCTCTTCCTAATGCGGAAACATTTCTTACCTGCTCATCTGCATGTGGACAAATGAGAATCGTATTAAGAGTAAAATGAGGTTTCTTTTCATTTAACTTCATTATACCGATGATATTGTGCTTACCCTGTTCAGAGACATCCACCGCACGGTAACTTAAAAACCTTCACTCGTATTCCCCATCTGATTATTTATATGCTAAGTAAACTTAGTTCGTCTTATCAGTCCACAGTACCTCAGTATCATACTTTTTTCTAAAACAGGTATTTCAGATGATTTTATTAAGCTTTGGTCTTCATCATTGCTAAATAGTGACCTTCTTCTACTCCTCCTAAATACGCTTTACTAACAAATACCTGATTTTAGATTCTGTCTGGCTATGATGCAATCAAGCTGTAATGTTTCCCTGCATCCATGTCTTTTGGAAGCACACCTTTACCTCTTGTGAAACTTCAAGAATGTATTCACTATTAGCGTATGAAATTAACTGCAGAACTCATTTAGTCTTCCTCTTTTCTCAGTCATGCTACCCGTCCCCTATTAGACCAAGACCTTTCATTCTAACCTTTCCCACATTTTGAGAGAGCACAATTATTATATTTTTCAACTCCATTGACTTACACAAATATCCGTTCAACACACCATCTTGTAATATCTCTTTTCTTATCAAGTTCTCTTTCCGGTGTCCAGCAAATATAACTGTGGAATTGTTGCAGATGTTTGCTTGCAGTCGAATGTCAGTGAATTGTTTACTATAATAATTTCGTGTGCCTCATTGACTTGGTGTTCTCTCTCTTATTACTTTCAATTCCTACTCCTGTTAAACAGTTTTCTGCTCTTGTTGATGATACCTTATATTCGTTTGATTAAAAAAATCCTTTTCATCTTTCAGTTTCATTTCACTGTCACAGTGCCTCGGATGAGCCTCTCATTTTGCAGTTTCTGAATTCCTAGATTCCCTACTCTGTTTGACCTCTGTAATGCATGCTCTTAATAGTAGAATCTTGTCCTTTGTTGGTCATTCAGCCTTTCTCTCAACGTAATCTCTCCCCTGGGCTGCCCTGCAGGAATGTGAGACTAATCCGAAGTCCTTTGCCAATGAAGAGACCTTTATTATATTTTTTTTCAATTATACGCTACATTTCCTGTAGGTCTAAAGAATGTGACTTAAATGAGCAAGAAGAAAAAGACGTCTGCCGCGTTGGAGTGGCCGAGCGTCCTAAGGCGACTCACTGCGGAGCGCGCGGTTGCTCGCCGTCAGAGGTTAGAGTCCTCATTCGGGCATGCGTGTGGGTGTGTGTGTGTTCGTCCTTAGTTTAAGTTAGAGAAAACAGTTTGTAAGCCTAGGGACAGACAACCAGACTGGTTAAGTCCTATAGATTTACAAACATTTGAATTTTAAAACACGTCTTTGCTGCAAATTATTACTTTTTCAAGAAAAATACATTTTTATATTTGGAAAAGCCTTTATGACAGCCTCACATACCTATTTAGTACCATATTTTAACTGATAATTTAAAAGAGTAAAATGTTCACTTGCGTTAAAACTGCTAAAACTGCATTAGATCTATGTAAAACTTCGTAAAGACATGGCGGTTCCCCTTCCGTTATTGAATAAAAATGGCCTCAAATGCTAAATGAAACTAATAAAATGTGGAACGCAATTCGGATGGATGGTTACAAAAGGGGGGAGGGCGTTAAAGCCGCGTAAAATGTAAAGTGTTTACATTATCGTCTGTATGCTGATGCTCTTATTCATTCATGGTTCCTCCCCTGCAACGGTCATTGTCCCACGACTTTGCGGCGAAACTCTGTTCGCTCATCTAACCTGTTTACCAAGAAATTAAAGAGAAAAAAGTTTTCTTCCATGGGATATCTTTTGCTGCCCTTGAAGATGATTTCTAATCAGTGATTCATGAATTCTTAGGTTCGAACCAAGGACTAACCACGTTTTGAATAATATTCAAAGATGCTAATCGCAGACTCTATGGTATAGTTACACAATGTAAACCAGGTGTCGAAATTGTTATAATTGTCTATTTTCCTCTGTTAAAAATATGATTCTAACTGTTTTTGCTACGTATGATAATAACGTTTAAGTTACATTTTCGGTTATTGTTCTTACTAAACCTCTGTTACTTTTGTGAACTAAAAACATAACATTAATAAATTAGGTCACTTGGTTTGAAACGCTCAGTTATTGGCTGAAGCTCTAGAGACGCCACAGAACATGAGGACGACGAATCTACAGGGTGTCCAGAAAAGGACTCCCTGATTTCAAAATTAAATATCTCGAAAACAAAGATCGATAGAGCAATGCAGTAAACGATATGTTTATTGTGAAAGCTGTAAGAAGTTTATACAGCAGTATGAAATAATACTTAAAAAGCTGCTAACAGATGGCGCTGTAATCTCCATACGTAATGCCTAGTATAAATAGTGATCCGAAGCCCAGAGCGATCAGTTCCACTATTGAAACGTGAAGGGAGGTTAGCGTACCGAAGGAAGAGATTAAAACCGTGTACTCCATTGAACAATGCGTTTTTCTGGTGCTAGAGTACCACAGGTTAGAAGAGAGTCCTACGGCAACAAGGCGAAGTTTTCAAGCACGATTTAATGTTCCAAAAGGACCCGATGCGAAAACCATTCGTACGCTCTTCGCAAAATTTCAACGAACAGGCAGCGCAACTGATGATTTAGTAGGGCATGTTGGCCACAAGGAAACCGCAGTTACGCCTGAAAATATCGCCACAGTTTCTGGAATTATTCAGCGAAATCAAATGTCATCCGTCTGTAGAATTGCATCTGGTTTGAAGCGTTCCAGGACGCAAAAAATACTGAGAAAGAGCCTACACATGTTTCCATTAAAAATTCAAACGCACCATACCCGTACGAGCTCTGCAACAAAGAGTTGCCTTTGCCAATCAGAGGCTCACAATGATTGACAGTGAAGGATTTGATGTTGGTTGCATCTGGTTTACAGATGAAGCACACTTCCACCTGAATGGATACGTGAATAAGCAGAACTGGCGATTTTGGGGTTCCGAAAAGCCATATTGGTGAGAAGCGAAACCCCTGTATTCTCCTAAAGTTACTGTGTGGGCTGCAGTATGCAGGAGAGTCATTATTGGTCCTTTTTTATCCGAGAAACGGTCACTGGTGCACGTTACAATTTTGGAACAATTTGTCGCCACACAGCAAGCGTTGGAGGATCGACCAGGTACTGAATGGTTTATGCAAGATGGAGCCCGACCACATCGGACCGAACAAGTGTTTCGCTTTCTTCAGGAATACTTCGGGAATCGACTCGTTGCTTTGGAATATTCCAATGTACTGGTGCAGGCATGGATTAGCCTCCATATTCGCCGGATTTGACTACCTGTACCTTTTTTTTGTGGGGCACAGTGAAAGACATGGTCTACCCGAAGCATCTCGCCACGCTGGACGAGCTTGAATCAGCGATCTCTGTGGCATGTAAATCCATTACGGTTGAGACACTACGAAAAGTGATGGCGAATTTCATTCTTTGTTTCCGCCACCTGTGTAGTGCCAATGGTGAACATTTTGAAAATATTGTGATGTGATTGTTTGCAAAGAGTGTTTCCATACGATTATTTCACTTATGTATGCTGGTATGAGCTGTACAGCGTACAGAGCAGCTTTTGTAACTGTTATTTCAAACTGCTGTATAAACTTCTTCCAGCTTTCACAATAAACATACTGTTTACTGCGTTCCTCTATCGATTTGTGTTTTCGAGATATTTAATTTTGAAATCAGAGAGCCCTTTTCTGGACACCCTGTATTAGGCTACTCAAATTAGACATTGAAAACGCAAATCGTGACGTAGTTCTAATTCTTTCATATGTTGTTAGGACCTGTTAGAGTAGTATGAAACCAAGTTTGCAGCTTCGAAAACCCTGTGCTTCCCGAGTTATAAGTGAAAAAATCCGAAATTTTCGGACTTTTTTTAGATTTTGCCTTCTAACGCATACAATATGAGTTTTACGACGTTAGTAGTTTTTACCATTTCCAAAGTACATAGAATATGTAAAACTTTAAGCCTAACAGTAGCGTTATACGTCCAATAGTTTTCTAGATATGAAGTGTCAAAAATGGGTTTATTTTTACCAAAAATGAAAATTTTAAGTTTTGCTCTGGTTTAGAGATGAATATTGGCATAACAGCTCATCCTGCTTGTACCTTTGACGAACCCTCCACAATTTTGTTTTTCCTTGCCAGAAAAGAGCGGAAGTTGTGTCACACCCGCTAAATGCACGTAGTAAGAGTTCAAATCTGGGGGGAAATTCTATTTCTCCTAGACAGAAAGAAATAGTGGAAAACTGAGTTGCACTTGACTCGCCTCTATTGTTTTTCGGGAAATAAACATTTCGGTCGGTAGAGCCCAAGCCGCAAAGGAGAACGAGTAAGTCCACATCCTCCCCTACCACGATCACGTTCTCGTAGGATACGCATTTATCGAGGGCAGTGCAGATAATGTCACGGTCTGCATCTTCTGTTGCTCTCTTAGTTTCAGTGCCCTCAAGTTGAAACGCAGAGCACAGTTGGTCAATGAGACGCCTTTTGTTTGAGTCGTTGGCTAACACTTTCTCCTGGGGCATTTTGATGATAGTTGGAGTCAAATACGATCTCATTGCAAGAAAGGGCAGCGCAGCGGCGCAATCGTTCTGCAGTTTTAGTACTCCTGAGGGCTCCATCTTCAGGATATCCATCAAACACCACTGCGACGTTCCTCCCAAAGTTGTTTAAAGTGTAGGTAATCCATTCCAGCCTGGAATACCAGAGGTGTTGTTAGTTTTTCCAAACAACCACAGCAAATCTGTGGTTGTGGGTAGTATGTCACCATCCACTTGAAGGATTTCATTTACATCGGCGATAGGAATAGCAGACAGTCCAGTATTTTTTCTCATTTTGCATTGTGGGATTTGTGAGACATCATAAGAACTTATTCTGTCAGCAGACACTTTCTTCTTCAAACGACGTATTGGTTTGTCTGGCAATACAGCGTTGACAGGTGTAATGATCATGATGCCATCCATTTCATGGAAGGTGTTTTCGTCATCTATGGTGCAGACATTTACATCAGTATTATCAAAGACGAATTGTATGAACGCCTCTTTTTTTATAAATGGTGTTCCTTCTCCCCGGACAATGGCTGAACTTTCAAAAAGCATTGCTTCACTGTAACTACAGGAAAATCCTATTGTTGCACAGAGGTTAACAAGGTATTTCGAGCCAAGTTTCCTGTATAGGTACGTACCTAGGCTAGTCTTCAGTGCGTAGAGGACAGAGCTTGGCCTTACGGCAGAAATGATTGCATGAGCTATTGAAACACATTTCTTCTTCCATACACCGAGTGAATGGCGTTTGTGCTTTGTCACAATCGTTTCAAGTAATAGTCTTAGAGAGTCAGGAACAATAGAATCAGTTCCTCGCAAAAAGTCATCAGATGGAGGATACTCTGTGGTGTTATAAACTTGAGAGCGAATGTCTTTCAAGATTATCTCTGCTGCTGACTTCACCACTATCATACGCTCTTCTGCAGGATTGCTCTTTCTTTCCATGTACAGTTGTCATACAGAATCTTTTGCCCCTCCTTGAAACAAAGCACTGCATTTTGACTGCGGCCACGACCGAGTTCTGCAATTGTGACCTTATCGTCGTACCGTTTCATGAGATGAGATTTGACAGTTCTGATATCAGGCACATAATCGCTTTTTATTTGGCTCATATGTTCATTCAACGAGAACTGACATTCTTCCTGGTTTTCAGAAATGTATGTATTAATATATTCCACGCACTCCGCGATTTTTGCTGTCTCTGAACTGACTCTTTTTAATCTATTAGATGCTGGCATGCTGTACAACATTTTATGACATAAAGAGTGGTACCTGGCATCAACAGCGACGAGGTCAGTTTCAGATGCAAGGCGATCTATAATCTGCTGTCCCTATTCATCACATCGGCGACTTGCTACTTCAAGAATCGTCTCCTTTGCAATCAGTGATTGCACTTGGTGTACATTATTCCTTCGTGACTGAGGCAGTTTCTTTTGGTGTTTGATGAAGTCCTCAGTGATATTTTCTCCATAGAGTAAACAAATATTTCGGAGGTCCATGGATCATCTTGATGACCTTGACGACGATGGTCCAAGAACTGTATCGCCACGTAGAACACTCGCCACAATATTGCTCTGAACGGTGTATCTCGTCCTGCATGCATCGTGTAGTCACTTCCTCTAAAGCTTCTAAGAACTGTTGATTTTCGTGAAGTCCACGCTTCACAATCACTTCAATTAACGAAAGGATACCGCGTTTACTTATCACTGTCACTTCACTTCCCTCAAGCGTTCTTCGACATATCAAACAAACATTTGCCGGCCGTGGTGGCCGAGGGGACTAAGGCGCTCCAGTCACGGTCTGCACGGCCACTACGGTCGGGGGTTCGAATCCCCCTCTCGGGCATGGATATTTGTGCCGTCCTAGTTTGTAAGTAGTTCATAAGTAGTTTGTAAGTTTAGGGACTGATGACCCCGTAGTTAAGTCCCATAGACTATACAAACATTTGAACATTTTTTGTTTTGTTTTTTGAAACAAACATTTGACGCAATCTACATTTTACAAAAGGCTCTGAGAAACTCACAGAACAAACAACCGAATGCGACTGAAAAGGTCACAGTGCGAGGGAACGAGCAACAGAGCTTAAATAAGGAACCTATTGTTGCGATGAGCAGAGTGACATTCCAACAATATAAACAGGCGAAGACTGAAGTTGTACATTTTATGTGGGTCCACAAGTCGTTACAATTTTTATAATACACGAGTTTCATGTAAACATATAATCGAACCTTTCGTTGAATGCCCACAATTTGTTATTAGTGTTTAGGTTCATTTCTTCAAAAATTTCAGATTCCTGACTTTCCGTTTTTGTACAATTTGAAGAGAACTACTCGCTCTAGAGAGTTCATCTTGTGCTTATTTTACAGCTAATAAAATTTACTACAACTTCAATTCTCATGCGTATTCTCGCAGGATGAGCGGTAATGCCAATATTCAGCTCTAAATCAGAGCAAAACTTAAAATTTTCATTTTTGGTAAAAATAAGCCCATTTTGACGCTTCATATCAAGAAAACTATCGGACGTATAACGCTGCGGTTAAGCTTAAATTTTTAAATATTCTTTGTACTTTGGAAATGGTAAAAACTACTAACGTCGTAAAACTCATAGTTTATGCGTTAGAAGGCAAAATCTAAAAAAGCCCGGAAATTTAGGAGTTTTTCACTTATAACTTGGGAAGCACAGGGTTTTCGAAGATGCAAACGTGGTTTCATACTACTCTAACAGGTCCTAACAACATATCTAAAAATGAGAACTACATCACTATTTGCGTTTTTAGCCCCATTTTTGTAAGATTTGACTGGCCTCTTATATACCATCTGATGATGAGCTGCTAGGCAGCTTGAAACCGGTCATAAATCTTCACTGAGAACAAAAATGGCGACTGGTTGCAGTAATTTGTGAAACCTATATCAATTTATACGTCGTTGTATCAAAAAGCAGATAAATAGTGAGAGACCAGGTAAACAGTGAGAGCAGTTGCTTTCGCCGTGTCGTATTCCATATTTTGAAATTGATGTTTCGTTCCACTAGTTACTTTCCCTGCATTTGGCATGCGCTAAAAATATACATTCACGCGCTACGAACGCAGCTAAACACAGAGAATGAAATAGTCACGCGGCCCCGAGGGCGTCACTGCGGGCTGGCGTTTGCGTTCGGTAAATTTAACTCGCGTCTGCTGCAGGGCCCGGCGAGTCAGCTGCGCGGCAGCCGGCGGCACCTGCACTGCTCGTAACAGGCGCCAGCGCGGAATGGGCCGGCGCGTCAGCACGGCGCGCGGGCTAGCCTGCGCGAGCCGGCCGGCCTGCGCAGTTTTGCATGCGCGCTCCGCGCCCGCCCCGCCTTTTTGTATCCGGAGCGACGCGCGCCGTAAAATACTTTGCGCGGCCGCATGAACAATTCACGGCGGCTGGCTTCTGGCTGCTGCCTCTGGCAGCCCACCAGCCGCTGCCCTCGCCGGCTCTCTCGCTCGCCAGTAATTTTCGCGGCCAGATGATCGATGCCTCGCCGCCTCCAACAGCTCTCTCTGTCTCCTCTCGAACGTTATCTGTGTTGCGGCAACGGAGCACCGATGGACGACGAAGTGGCGCAGTGGAATCTCGGCTAAGCGGCGGTGCCAAGGCAGTGTCGGTCGCAGATACTTTACTGCCCTCCGTCAGGGAGATATTTGTATCCTCTTGGCTTGCTTCCTGTCGCCCTGGGATGGTGCCTTCAAACTATTTCCTGCCCTCGCCCCGTCCCTTAAAATCTCCAAACGGTTTTTCGCTATATTACACAAGAAGTATCAACGAAATTGCGGAATGAAACTATGTCTCTGCAGCGGAGTGTGCGCTGATATGAAACTTCCTGGCAGATTAAAATTGCCTGCCGGAACCGGGATTCGAACCTGGGACCTTTGCTTTTCGCGGGCAAACGCTTTACCACTTTTTTTTTTTTTTTTTTTTTTTTTTTTTTTTTTTTTTTTTTTTTTTTTTTTTCGGGACTCCTTCCTCCTCTTCAACCCGTCCTTCCGCTCGCCAATTAATGCCTTCTCGGCCCGGCTTCTGCGCCTCTAAACGAAATAATTCTTGAAAATGAAGTAAAATTCTTGCTTCTGTATATTATCCGTTGCCATGTTTGTTGTTGCGGTATTGTATACCGTTCTGCTCTGAACTCCATTAAAATTTTTGTAAAATGAATATAAAAATGTTGTAGTTTATCGAGAGCAAAATAAAGATTTCTTCCAGGCACAGAAATTGACTTTAAGTAACTAAATAGGTCTTCTTTGAAAGGGACATAGTACCTGTACATATACACACAATATGTAAGTGTAACATCATAACTGAATGCTATATTAACATAAATGCCTTCGTCGGCAAACAGTATGCCACTTAATTTTTCTATTTTGTTCTTGTTATTGTAAAAAGGCAAAATCAAAACGTTAGCAAAATAAAAGAACATCTTCCATGTATATTCCTTATTGTTTAATCTTTCTCCGATTGAGTGTTCTGTATGTCTTACATTATAGTTTTGATCAGGAAGTTGGCATAACGCTCCTTGTATTTCTTCTTTCTTCGTATCTGGTCGTGTTGCATTATCAGGTAGTGTATGAAGTCATCCTTCCTCTTTGGTTCTGTACTAAAAATATAGTACACGGTATGGCCCATTATCCATTTTACCGCATTTCGTTTTGTCTTTGGATATGGAATTGTGTCGGGGTTGAGGCCATCGGCCGGTGTTATTGTATTTGGCGAAGTTCTTCTGACCTGCGCCAACTTTTGCCTCGTGTACTCCCATATTTCTTTATTGATACTGCAGACAAAACGGTGTTCGTCGCTATCGACTAAATTACATGTGGGGCACATTGGAGAGTCTTTTATGTGAATTTTATGTAGTCTGCACATCGTCGGAGTTTTTCTATTAACCGTCATATACCACGTTGCCTTTACGTGTGAAGGTAAGTCAGAACTGTGGATGTTTTCCCACGTTGATTTCCAGTCGTTATTCGGGAATTTCCATTCTGTCGCATTTCTTTGTTTGTTTAACAATAGTGCCTGGTATATTTCCTTAACTGTTGTCATTTTTCTTTCAGGAATTCTCGTTCGTATGTAACTGTAGTCGATAAGAAAACACCTCAAGTGCTGCAAGGCATGTGATAAATGACTGACATTGATTGGCGGTCGTAGGTCTAGTGGGGCAATTTCTTCCAACAGGTGACTAGTCAAAGTGTTGGTTGATAGCTTCCATTGTTTATACGTTTGGCACACGTAGAGTGCTTGCGCCTTCTTGTGTATATCAATGAGATTCAAGCCACCTAGTAGCAAAGGGAGAGTCAAGGTGTCGTACTTGATTTTGAAAATATGTGCTCGACATACGAAGTGTCCAAGAGCTGCCAGCATTCTTTGCGCTATGTCGTGAGGTATCGGCAGGACATGAGCCACGTAGTTCACCTTGGCCGTGATGTAGGTATTAGCCAGTACCACTTTTAGCAGCTCATCTAATTTCCTGACACTGTGCAGTTGTACACACGCCCGTATCTTAGCTAATAGCTGTTTGTAATTCGCGGCAACGGTTTGTCGAATTGTTTTACGAAAATCGATACCGAGACATTGCAACTTGGACACCTCTGTCAACTTGTGATGATTGGGAAAGCCTATTCCTTTGCCTATGTTCATGATGCCCGATTTTTGCCAATTTAATAGTGCACCGGATGCCTTTTCATATATCCGAGTTATCTGAAGTGCGGTGTCTACCTCATTCGCGTCGTTGACCAGGAATCCAAAGTCGTCGGCATAAGCTCGACACGCTAACTTCTGACAGTGTATATGTATTCCTTTTAAACGCACCGTCAGTGTGGATAGCAGTGGTTCTATAGCGATCGCAAAAAGTGTCGCCGACATGGGGCACCCTTGTCTTACGGAGCTTTTTACGGGGATTATGTCACCTGGTCGTCCATTGACAATCACCCGTGATATGCTATTTTGTAATAGATTCTTTATTAAACTGATGAAATGCAGGGGAAAACCTAGCGACCGCACGACGTTGAACAAATATCGGTGGTTCACTCTATCGAAAGCTTTATTAAAATCCAAGCTTACTATTGCACATTTAATTTTGCATGCGTCTGCCACCGATATTAGATCGCGGTAGTCAACTAATGTTTGATAGATGGTTCTACCTCTCCCGACACTGGTCTGATAAGGTCTAGTAATTGTATTCATTACATTTTTTATCCTTTTTGCAAGAATACGTGCAAAAAGTTTATAATCGCTATTCAAAAGGGTATTCGGTCTAAGATTAGATATAGCATTACTATTTGCGCGCTTTGGGACTAAGACGACAAGTCCTTCATTGAACTCTTGAGGAACCTGTAGATCCGGTTTCATTAATTCTGTACATATCTCTAACAGTTGTGTCTTCATTTGCGACCAAAAGGCTTGATAAAACTCCACCGGGAGTCCGTCACTTCCCGGATATTTATTCTTGGGACTGTGGAACACAACATCTTCCAACTCGTCTTCTGTTATTTGTGTTATAAGTTCATCATATTCAGAAGGGGTAAGTCTGTTCGTTAAAGTGTTAGTCAGTTCTTCAAAGGCGTTGTCATCAATCATTTTCTCAGACATCAATTCCGTGTAGACAGTCTGAATCTCATTTCTAATATCTTTCTGTTGAGTTAAGATTGCGCCGTCTCTAGTTTTTAGTTCTGTGAGTATCTTCTGTCGTCCTCGTTTACTCTCACGTGCCAGATGGTAGATTGACGTCGCTTCATTGTGTAGCGAGTCCTGGGTTCGAGATCTGACTTTCAAACCTTCTGTTTCCGTTTAAGAAGTAGTAGTTTAGCTTGCACTTTCTTAATTTCGGCATAGTTCTCGATTACTGTCGCATCCAGTTTATATAGTTCCCTTAGACTTGAGTAGTGAAATTCCATCGTTCGCTTAAGCCACCAGTTCTTCTCCCTTGAGTAATGTAGCATGGCTTTCCTTAATTTGGGTTTAGCACATTGTAGCCACCATTTGATTGCCGAATTATATGTCCTATACTTGGCGAGACTTTCATTCCACGCATGTGTGAAGGCATCCTTACATCCTTGATCATTTAAATGTGAGACATTGAGTTTCCATGTTCCTTTACTACGGTACGTTCCCTGTTTCTGCAAGTTTAAAGTACAAATATATGCAGCATGGTCCGTGAAAATAGTTGGCCAGTCCTCGCAATGTATAATTTGGTGTTTTAAGTTGTCTGATACATATATCCTATCTAATCTACTTGCCGAATGAGTTGTCACATACGTAAAACCAGGAGTTACTCCATACTTATGCTCCCAACTGTCTGTTAAAAGTAAATCCTTTACTATCCGTTCCAATTCCACGGATTTGTTAAAATTAGGTGTCTGATCTTTAGGGTGCAGAACACAGTTAAAATCTCCCCCCACGATAAGCTGATCAGATGTTGATGTAAGTAGCGGAAGAATCTCCTCCGTGTAAAACTCCGCTCTGCGTCGCCTGTTATTGGATCCTGAGGGGGCATAGATGTTTACAATTCTAACGTTATTGATGGTGGAGGCGATCCCTCGATTGTTGACAAGCATTTCTATGTTTTGCGCCATAATTCCCTCTCTTAATAAGATAGCAGTCCCCAAATCTGCACCACGACCTGGGTTTCCTATGACGTTGTATCCGAATAGTTCTTCTAACTTAATGTCTGCAACCTCCTGTAGAAAAAGAATATCAATATCAGCAGAATATAGGAAATCTTGAATATGGCGGAGCCTAATGGAGCTGCGACTCTTATTGATGTTTAACGTTGCAATTTTATAGGCTTGACGATCACACATGTGGGTTATGAAATGAAAATTGCCTACAGTTAATAGAAATCAGAGTCCTCTTCTTTCTCCGCTTCTGGTATTTCCATTGCTTCCGTGCTGTTTTTATTCTTCACCGCAGCAGCAATTGGAAGATCATGTTCTGCGTTTCCAGAATCCCCGGAAGCGTCCTCCATGTCTACCTCCCATGTCCAGTCGACGCCAGTGATAAATTTGGAAGGCAAAGTATTTTGCTATTCTTGGTTCTGCGTTGGGTATGCATGTTCCGAAGTAAGTTTGTCGGACATCATATCTGCGGTTTCCTTACTGGGCTTGGTTGACTGCTTCTGTTTAGCTGAACCATCTGGTGACTTTCCACATATTTTTCCTTCACTTCTTTTGCCTTTGCTCGTAAAGGAGCAGCCTTCTCCTCTGCCCCCTCGCGGGCCAGTCGTCGTTTCTTGTGGGTTCGTGGTGACTTTGCTGGAGAGCTACTCTGCCCTTCTGCGAAGGTCTCAGGCTGACTTACTGGTGTCTGGTTGTCAGCTGTTTCCTGCTTCCCCGTATCCTCTTTACATACCGGAATCTCTTCCGCTGATTGTGGAGGAGACTGGTCAATGGCTTCTTTCTGTGGTGCCTGTTCTAGCGTGCTCTCCGGGATGTCCATTTGAGTTACAATGTCTTGCACGACGTCATCAGGTGGGATATTGTCTAAAGGAACCTCACTAATTAATGGTTCTGTCAGCTGACCACGTGCGACAGCTACATACGTAGCTGGCAAGATAGTCATATTCGGGGGCTGAAGTGTTTCACTGGTTGGGAGCTGGGCAATTCGTCGTTTGACACAGTCAGCGCGAACGTGCCCTGGTAAATTACAAATGGCACAGGTTTTCGGTTGACCGTCATACATCACAATGCCTCTAAAACCGCAAACATTTATATATGACGGTATATGTCGGCACTGTTCAACCTTCAGTTGCCTAAAACCATTCAACACAGGCAATTTATGTGCGCTGGACCATCTCTCGGCAAAATTGCTGAGTACTCTACCATATAGAGCAATTACCGAGTTTATTGCTTCAGCTGGAACCTCGAATGGCAACTCAAAAATCCGAACAGTTCTAACTCCGAAACCAACAAGATCAACAGTGACATTACCTATATTGCCGTCTCTATGATTAAATTTCAATGAACCACCTGTGTCCTTCATTACTTTTTCACATAATTCGGCAGATGCCAGTTTCACATACATGACACTATTGATAATCGACATATGATATCCAATTATGTCTTCGAGTCGGATCTTAGCAGCTTCTATGAGCCAATCTTCAAATTCAAAGGACGTTGGTCGGGCAAATTTTCGTTCGAATGTAAATTTCAACGTGTCTCGTCTACTAATGTTATCTATTACTGCGTTTTCATTTTCACAAATACACACTACAGTAAACGCTGGCGTAAGCGAACAGACTTACCCCACGCGGAAGTAAACAAACCGCTGCCGCAGCGAGGCACCGCGCGACCTCCTTACACCGCCGCTGCCGCAAGCAGACTTGCCCACTGAGCTATCCCGACACGACTCACGATGCCGCCGCACAACTCTACTTCCCCCAGTACCTCGTCTCCTACTTTCCAAACTTCACTGATGCTCTCCTGCGAACCTTGCAACACTAGCACTCCTGAAAGAAAGGAAATGGTAGAGACATGGCTTAGCAACAGCGTAAGGGATGTTTCCAGAATAGGCTGTGGCTAAGCCATGTCTCCACCATATTATATCTTCCAGAGTGCTAGTCTTGCAAGGTTGAAAGTAGGTACTGGCGGAAGTAAAGTTGTGAGGCGGCATCGTGAGTCGTGTCGGGATAGCTCAGTCGGTAGAGCGCATGCCCGCGAAAAGCAAAGGTCCCAGGTTTAAGTCCCGGTTCCGGCACACAATTTTAATCTGCCAGGAAGCTTCATATCAGCGCACACTCCGCTGCAGAGTGAAAGTTAATTTCTGGAAACATGACTTAGGTTGTGGCTAAGCCATATCTGCATCATATTCTTTCTTCCAGGAGTGCTAGTCTTGCAAGGTTCGCTGGAGAGCGTCTGTGAAGTTTGGAAAGTAGGAAGTGAGGTACTGGCGGAAGTTATGAGGCGGCATCGTGAGTCGTGTCGGGATAGCTCAGTCGGTAGAGCACTTGCTCCCGAAAGGCAAATGTCTCAGGATCGAGTCCCGGTTCCGGCACTCAATTTTAATCTGCCAAGAAGTCTCATCAACGAAATTCTTCGGGGCGTGGGACCAAAATATGGTTCTACAAAATGTCGTCTGATGACACCCCCCCCCCTCCTCCTACCAGGGGACCCACGGTTCTTTCAAGAGTACATGCGTGGTGAGTACGGGCCCCCGAGTTAAAGTATCCTTCATCCTTCTTTCCTCCTTGCACTGCATTTCCTATGCCCCCCTCCACTCCTTTCCTATAATCCCTCCTTCCCCTCCCCACTGGGGTACCGATAACGTTATTACAGGATGTTGAACTTCACGTTTTATTTATATGTTGACAAGCCTACAAGTTGGCGAATAAATGTGCTTTTAAGATCTTTTAATAATTATATATTTTTGATGCCATTACAGCATTCAATGAAATAAATAAATCGCAAATTTGATTTCACTGTACTAAGTTTAGATGGAATACCAAAGTGCGGCGAATGAAAATTTGTATCCCGCGGGGATTCGAATCCGGGATCTCCTCCTTACTAGACAGGCGCGTTGACCTCTCCGCCACCCAGGACACAATGACCAGCCCCACTGCAGAGTACTCTTCTCTGCACGTGGTATAGGAAAGAGACTGTGTGGCAAATGGAGATTTGGGTGTGGTGGGAGACATGCAGGGAAGAGTCCTCTGCAGTCGGACTGGTCACTGTCTTGGGTGGCGGAGTGGTCAACGCGCCTGTCTAGTAAGCAGGAGATCCCGGGTTCGAATCCCGGCCACGCAAAAATTTTCATTCGCCGCGCTTTGGTATTCCATTTAAATCTAGTACAGTGAAGCCGTAACTGATCGCTAATTGCGATTTATTTCATTGCTGTTAATAATAATGTTCCGAAGAATGAAGATCACAGTTAAACTGCCGAAAGCGGTAATCGTAATATAAATAAATAATAATAAGTTGATTAAAAGAGCGCCCGCAAACATAATAAACCTTAGTAGTTTGGTCTCCCTTATCCAAATCAAACAACCAACCAATCTGACAAAAACTTTGGGAAAAGCCGCTTCCAATAGTAGCCGAAAAGTCGGGCAATTACATAAATTGACAATTAGGTCTGACACCCTCAAAAATTTTGTTGAGATATGAATCGCGAACAACTGTCCCTCACTAGTTCTTTTGTGGTTTGAAGGGTCCAGACTACTATGGGCATCGCTCCATTCTTTCAAAGACACTGATCAGCACAAATCCATAAACAAACAGGAAAACCAGGGGAGAAGGAAAAAAAAAAAAAAAAAAAAAAAAAAAAAAAAAAAAAAAAAAAAAAAAAAACTAAGGTCTACAGAACCGCAGCGAGAGTTGTTAAATTAAATACGAGGGTCGTCCACAAAGTAAGTTCCGTTTCTATTTCTATCCACGGCAGCGTTACGATCGCAGTTCCGCGCATTTGCGGCAGTTATTCTAAGTCATGGAGAAGACATGTACACCATTTTCAGATCGCTGCTGCCGACGTGTGCTTTGCAGTGCTTCTTTATAATGTCAGCATCAATTGAAAATACCACCGCATGTGAAATCCGATCTGTGATTGTTTTCTAAAAGTTAAGAAAGTTAAACCAATGGAAATTCACTGGCTACTCTGCGCGGTTTACGCACAAGGTGCTATAAGTGATTCAATTGTTAGAAGATCTCTCAGACAGTTCAATGAAGGTCGTGACCAAGTGCACGATGAAGAATCAAGTGAACGTCCGTCCGTGGTTACAGATGAACAGATACACACAGCTGAAGAGAAGATTAAGCACAACTATACCTTTCCACTGAGTGCACTTGCTGTCAAAAGTTTTGTTTCTCTCCACGATAATGCTCGACCTCACACGGCGAATGTGACCAAACAACTCTTACAGAAATTTCACTGGGAAGTGTTTGATCATCCTCCGTACATCCCAGAGCTTGCTCCTAGCCATTTTCATTTCTTAGACCTAAAATGTCCCATTGGTGATCAATACTTTAACGATGATGACGAAAGAACATATTACCTCATGGATGAATACACAGGCGGCAACCTTCTATGAAGAAGGCATACCAAAACTTGTGCACGCTGTGAAAATGTCTGCAAAAGTTCGAAAGCTATGTAGAAATGTATTTTAACAGTTGTAGGTTTTGTAAATAAAAATTGTTCTGTATCTGTACACGTCTGTTTAATATAACCAAATGGAACTTACTTTGTGGACATACCTCATACAAAAGTACAGAAAACACGGATGTACAAAAAAAGGGGGAGGAGGAGTTTAAAAAATTTTAAATGGACATAATTGTTTAACTGTAAGGGCTAAAAAAGAAGAAAAACAGATGTGCCGATGGCAGTGCAGTATACAAAAACCTTCAGCCAAAAGGCTTAGGGTGAAGACCACACACAACACAAAATCATCTACTACAAACAACACAGAGGGGAAAGGGGGGGGGGGCGGGGGTGTAGAGACGTTTGGTAACGTTCTGAATCTCTTGGATTCAGTAAGGGGAAAACGAATTTCACAGATATAACTTAATACCAAGTCAGCAATTGAGACATTGTGTGCACTAGGAACTTTCAAATACTGCCTCAGGACGGTATAAATAGTTAAAATGCGAATCACACTGACACTGAGGATCGTCGTCACGGTCACCGGTGGTCACCGGTGATCAGCGAAGTATTGACGATCAGGAGCCGGCAAAGGACGACGAAGTGTCAGGCCAGCATGGAGGGCTTCCGTACTCTCACAACTCCTTCATCACGCGTAATTTGTTGGGCACCGTCTGAAAGTGTCATTAATAATTTCAAATTCCGAACATTTGCTGAATAATACATATTGGAGATCAGTTAGTAGTATACCGATACCCATAAACTGGTAGCCTGTTTGGGCAGCATGTGTTAATCTCCTGGGGTATAGACGAAGAGTGCCACCGCCTGGATCATTCGAGGTCATAGATCGACTCCTGGATTGTCATGCCCAAAGGAAAGCTAACTCGGCATCTTATAAGCTGATGAAGGAGTTATTACAGATAACAAAACAGACAACATAACAAAACAAACAAGTCGTCAGGTCCAGATGGGGTACCAATCGGATCTTACAACGTGTATACATCGGCATCGGCCTGTTACGTAGCTTTCATTTATCGCGAATCTCTGATCCAGCGGAAATTACCAAGACACTGGAAAAAAAGCACAGGTAACTCCCGTTTATAATAAAGGCAAAAGAACAGACCTACGAAATTAAAGAGCTATATCATTACCAACAGTTTACTGTAGCATTCTTCATCATATTCTCATTTCTAATATAGTGAATTTCCTTGAGACAGAAAAGCTTCTGTCCATACATAAACATGGCTTTAGGAAGCATCGAACTTGTGAAACCCAATTTTCCCTTTTCTCTCATGAAATCTTGCGTGCTATAGATGAAGGGCAACAGGCAGACTGTATATTTCTCTATTTTCTAAAGGTGCTTGTCACGGTACCACACTGCAGACTGCTAAGGAAGGTACGAGGATATTAAATAGGCAATCAAATACGTGATTTGCTTGAAGATAACTTAAATAATTGTACCCAGTACGTTGCCCTCGATGGCGAGTGTTGATCAGATGCTAGGGTATCGTCAGTGGTGACCCAGGTAAGTGTGATAAGACCACAATGATTTTCCATCTATATTAATGATCTGACGGACAGAATGAGTTGCAATCTGAGACTGTCTGGTGATAATGCTGTGGTGTACAAGTGGATGTCGTTACTGAATGACTGTTATAAGATGCAGGATGACTTGGACCATATTTGTAGATGGTGTGTGGAATGCTAACTAGCGCAAAATGTAGAAAAATGAAAGGTGATGCAGATGAGTAGGAGAAACAGCCCCTAATCATTGAATACATCATTAGTAGTGTGCTGCTTGCCAGAGTCGCGTCAATTAAATACCTAGACGTAACGCTGTACAGCGATTTGAAATGGAACTAGAACAGTCGTGGTGAAGGCAAATGATCACCATCGCTTTATTGGGAGAATTTTGGTAAAACGCTTGTACGACTCCGTCTTGAGTATTGCTCAAGCGTTTGGGATCCCCACCAGATCGGTTTAAAGGAGGAAATATTGGTTTGTTACTGGTAGATTACATAAATGCGCCAGTCTTACTGAAATGTTTGGAGACCTCAATGGGGAGTCGATGTAGCCGATGTTCTTTTCGAGAAGCACTGGTGAAGAAATATACAGGGCATGAATTTGAGATGGACTGCAAAATCATTCTATTGCCGCCAGCCTACATTTCGCGGAAACGGATAAGATAAAAGAGATTAGGGCTCGTATGGTTGCATATAAATATTCGTTTTTCCCTCGTTCTATGGGAGTGGAACAGAAAAGCAAGTAACTAGTAGTGGTGCTGAGTACCCTCCGCCATGTACCTCTAGGTGGGTTGTGGAGTATGTATGTAGATGTAGGAAGGACTCCACGAAGCAGAAACGGATATACTCAAGACTGCAAGGTACAGATACAATCCTGGGAGTGTGATCACAATAGCCAATCAGCAAGGAGCGTCATCGGTGTACACGGTTTATGAGCCCAGGGGTGCATCTTCTCTTCTTACGGATATTTGTCAAAAATCACCGTCCTCATCAGCGTACGTCTGCATCCATGCAGAGGTAAAAAGACCCGCCTATCACTATAGCTTACTCGCATTATTCTAAGAATTTCGAACACCTTACACGACTTCACAATACCGAAAGTTATTCCTTGGTGCCTTGATGTTGCTTCGATATTGCTTCAATGATCTAACGCATGGTCAGCTTTCGACATTGCAAATTCGTGTAAGATATTCGACGTTCCTACTAATTTGCGTGAGCCATTCGTATGCACATAGGATTTCAAAGACTTTTTCAGATGCTCTTGCTAACGTTTGGGGTTATCATTGACACAGACGTGGTTCTTGAGCTGCAGAACACCATCTTTAGTAGTGTACAGTGTACTGCGTAATCAGTCACCATTTTACTCTACCCAACAGGGGAGTCGGATGTTAGTATTTAGTTACTTTAATAACATCCAGCACAAGGTTATACCCAGCAGTGTTGAAAATGGCAGTGACATACAGTCACAATGGGGCACAGTTAATTGTGGGGTGTCCCAGAGGTCGGTTTTGGGACCGCCCCTGTTCCTTATTTATATAAACGATATGCCTTCGTGTATAACAGATGATTGTAAAATATTTTTGTTTGCTGATGATACCAGCTTTGTAGTGAAGGATGTTGATTGTAATAATGAGACAGTATCAAATAATGCAGTTCAAGAGATAAGTTCACGGCTTGTAGAAAGTAAATTGATGATAAATCAGAGTAAAACTCATTTTTTTTTCAATTTTGATTGCACATAACGGGCATATGAAGAGACTAACAATTCAAATTTTTTAGGTGTTAGGTGTTGTATAGATAATAAGTTGTCGCAAAAAGCCCATTTACAGGATCATGCCCACAACCAAATTTCTGCTTGATTTACCATTAGAACGGTATCAGAAATAAGTGATTTGTCAACACGAAAAGTAGTCTACCATGCATACTTACGGTCACTTATGACGTACAGCGTTACTTTTTGGGATAACTCGACTGATACAAACAGGATATTTTTGACTTATAAACGGTCGGTTCCTGCAATATGTGGTGTATGTTCGCGACCGTCGTGTCCACCGCTTTTCAATGGTCTAGGAATTCTGAGATTTGCGTCCCTGTACGTATTTTTCTTTTTGTTGTTAACAACATCAGCTTGATACCACGAGTTAGTAGTTATCACTCGGTGAATACTAGACAGAAATGGAATCTAAATTTGGATAACACCTCCTTGACTGTTGTGCAGAAATGTGTGCAGTATTCTGCAGCATATATTTTCAATACGTTGCCTCAAAAACTCAAGAATCTTAGCACTAACCCACGCGCTTTCAAATCTGAATTGAAGAGTTACTTCATTGCTCAATCCTTTTATTCTGTCGAAGGACTCCTGGAAAAATTAAAATATCAATGTAATTCCTTTTATTCGTTATTGATTCTTTTTCCTTATGCTTAAGATTGTCATGTGTATAGGACTATTTAAACTTTTTCTATTACAATTCTTGTGTTATACTTCATGTAATGACTTGTTTAGTGACGATGGAGTATTCCTCCTCAATTAGGTTCTGTGGAACATAAAACGATATTATTACTATTATTATTATAGTTTGCGGCCTCTCCTGTCTTTTATACCCAGCCTACAACGTTCGACATCTGTAATGACGGTTGGCCACTCAACCCGTCGATGCTAGTACATGGTTTCACCTTTTAGGCTCACTGACACTACATGCACTTTGCATTGCTATGACTTGCAGTCATTCCTCGTCAAATGAGACTACTATCGTTTATATCGATAGTAGGTACATAGTCATAAAAGTCTGGTTAGTCATTGATACCGAATTTTTGTACTATCATACATGTGTTCGAATGATTCATGTACTATTCCTGAACAGGGCGAATTCGCAAAGCAATTGCTTCAAATTATATCTGAAATACAGAACTCATGTAATTTTAACGTCAGCACGAAGCTCGTTAGCAGTAAACACGCTTTTTTACCTGCTAAATATTTGGTGAAGAAGTTGTCAATATCAGTCGCTGGCACATATAAATTACAATTAACATTGATGTCAGTGTTCGACGTATGTAAATTATAAAACAGCTGACAATCATGAATCTGTGATGCGGACTGTTCATACACGTTTTAAACATCAATGAATACGCGAAGTGTTGTTTAGCTCACGCAGGAATTGTAATTCCGAGTAATGTTCACGGAAAATTTCTTACGGACACTGTCACAGGGAGAGACTTGATTCACACATCAAAATACTATTAAGGTGTAACTTGTATGATGAAAAATTGAAGCGGTAGATTATCTACAGCATTTATTAGAAATTTGGAAGCACTTTTTGTGGTTTTCTTTCATAACTTTGATTTCCAAATGATCACTATGTTCACGCATTATCATTAGTACAATACAACTTTATTGGGAGAACAGTTTGTTTTCGTTAAGGTAATATTAATGTGAGAGTATTTCGGAACAATATTAACTTAATGTATATGACAAACGAAAGAAATCTGTATCTATACCAAACACCGCAAGACAACGTATGGTGCGTGGTGGAGGTTACGTCTTACCAGTACCCATTTCTTTTCTTGTTAGTTTTTTTTTTCCCGGAATAGACTAAGGAAGAACGGATAGTTTTTTGTTTATTTTACGTTCCTTTGTGGGCATTACTCTAAATATCAGTTGACAGTAGTGAAACCATTCTATAGAAATTATAGAACTGTGTCATTCTGGTCTGTGAGGCTCCTAGGGGTACTACGATTGGTGTGTGTTTTGCACTGGATGCTCTCCACATTTCCTGGGAACACCAAGATATTCCTTCCTGGGCTGTAGTGTTTAGTTGATAAGTACTGGTTATATAAAGGTTACTCACACAAACTGATGAGTGCTATCGACAAGGATTCTCAAACTGATTCCGTATTTCTTGATTTCTAGAAGACTTTTGACACCGTACCTCACAAACGGCTTTTAATCAAATTGCGTGGTTATGGTATATCGCCCCAAATTTGCGACTGGATAGGGAATTTTTTGTCAGAGAGGACACAGTTCGTAGTAATCTATGGTAAGGAATCGACTAAAACAGAGATGATATCGGGCGTTCCACAGGGTAGTGCCATTGGTCACCTTCTGTTCCTTATTTATATAAATGATTTGGGAGAAAATCTAAGTAGCTCTCTTAGGTTGTTTGGAGATGACGCCGTCATTTACCGTCTGGTAAGCTCATCTGAAGATCAAAACCAACTGCAGAACGATCTAAATAAGATATCACTATGGTGTAAAAATTGGCAATTGACTCTAAATAATGCGAACTGTGAAGTCGTGCACATGAGTACGAAAAGAAATCCGTTAATCTTTGTTTACAAGATAAATCAGTCAAACGTGAAGACCGTAAACTCCACAAAATTTCTAGGAATTACTATTACTTCAGATTTAAACTGGAAAGAGGGACTGATGACCTAGCTGTTTAGTCCCCTTAAAACCAACAACAACAACAACAAACTG
This sequence comes from Locusta migratoria, assembly GCA_026315105.1. NCBI lineage: Eukaryota > Metazoa > Arthropoda > Insecta > Orthoptera > Acrididae > Locusta > Locusta migratoria. The sequence goes on along the minus strand of CM048744.1, from coordinate 207,012,665 downwards.
GAAAGAACACGTAGGTAATGTCGTGGGAAAGACGAATCAGAGATTGCGTTTTATTGGCAGAACCCTTAAAAGATGTTACAGAACTAGTAAAGAGACTGCATACACTACGCTTGTCCGTCCTTTTTCTGATTACTGCTGCCCAGTGTGCGATCCTTATTAGATGGGTTTGACGGAGGACATCGAAAGAGTTCAAAGAAGGGCAGCTAGTTTTGTATTGTCACGATACGGGGAGACAGTGCTACGGAAATGATACAGGATCTGGGATGGAAATCATTACAACAACGGCGCTTATCGCTGCGGCGTGAACTACTTACGAAACTCCAATCGCCAAAATTCTCCTCCGAATGCGAAAATATATTGTTGACTCCCACTTACATAGGTAGAAAAGATCATCAGCATAAAATACCAGAAATCAGAGCTCGAACGGAGAGATTCAGGTGTTCTTTCTTCCCGCACGCTATTCGAGAATGGAATGGGAGATAAATAGTATAAAGGTGCTTCGATGAACCCTCTGCCAGGCACATAAATGTGATTTGCAGAGTACCCCATGTAGCTGTAGATGGGACCTAACTGCAGTGTCCATCGCTCACTAAACTTACAAACTTCTTAAACTAACTTATGCTAAGAACAACAAGGGAGGACTCAATCCTCAGACGGCGAACAGCCGTGCGATCCGCAGCAAGGCGCTTTAGTGCGCGTGGCTGCTCCGGGGCGGCCAGGTTGACTACATCACGTACATCAACTGTTCAACTGAACTGCTCAGGAATCAAGCGACTCGTGTGTTCTTGTACATGAAAGTATCTTATCTTGGCACAACTGCCCTAAATTATTCAGGCTCTGATTCAGTCACTAAATTTCAGTGAATATGTCTCACAGTTTCGATAATGAAAAGGTATTAGCAGCTTGAACAAACCCCAGGCTCATTTGCAAACTCTTGACCTTCGGTGACAGATAAGGGGAAATGAAAAATATCCAGAGTTTCGGAACCTAATACCCGATGCCGTCGGAAAAATTTATCCAAAGAAGGTCGGTAGAAAAGAAAAACAGAGAAATCCTGACGCAAGTAAGTAGAACTAATGGCAGTCTTTGCTTAGGGCGAAAGTGGTTGCCAACCACAATATCGAACGCTAATGCCCATTACTGGTAAATCCTACTAGTTGACCAATCGGTCATTACAGTAAGGTAATTTTGAAACCACTTTATTCAGTCTTTTAGTTTCGGCGTTTCATTTCTTTATCCTCAGGCTCCCTTACCAAAGTAGAAAACGGTCCAGTCCAATAAAGTAACATCATCTGTTTCTGCTCTAAATATGTTTTACTCAGCCGTCATCACAGTTGTATAAAATAATTTAAAGTGCATGGATGCACTACGTCATTGTAGTAAAAGTTAACGTATCAGTATCAGAAGCAACAGTTCTATTAAATGAACTACCTACACAACGCTTGTATCTCCTATTTTGGAATATTGACGGGCATTGTGCGATCCACACCAGGTGGGACTGACAGACGATTTACAGAAAGTTCAGAGGGCAGCTATTTTTTGATTATAACGATATAGGGGAGAGAGTCTCACGGAAATAATGTATGAGTTGGGGTGGAATTCATTAGGCGCTATTATCATAACCTGACATTTCAAGATCCAATTATGTTAAACTCCCATAACGGAATGTAGCCAGGATCACAATTTTTGTAGTTCTGTTTTTATTTATTTATTATAATGACTATTATTTTGACAACAAATTTCAATACACTACGACATGATCTTTAGAACAATTGTATACAAAATGTTGGTCATTTACTGAAAATTCGTTACAGATTACACAAAATAGAATTTATAACAGGAGAAAGTACTATTTATAAGAGTTTTGCAACTGAAATACAGGGATACAGGGGAACAGACCTTACACATGTTAGGAGTGACGTTAAAATCTGTATGTGCAAATATTGTAAGATCTCATAATAGAAAATTATTTTAAAAAAATATTCATATGCAGCTCTAGCGGTAGGTAACTGATTGACATACAGGCATCTCTTACATGTATTGCTGTCACCAGATGACACCACGATACTTGCGTATATCGTGTTGTTCATGTAAAGTATAGCAGCATTATTCATAATTCATTTATATTAAAGAAGTAATAGGATTTCTGGGGGAATTCAATCAATTTTTTTTCGTCTTTTATTTTATTCTCCCTTTTAAGTCACTAGCAACTCATAATGAGAAATCGTATCAGATTTTTCCTAGTTTTTCGGATCTATCCATGTGACAACAACCCAGTACACACTCAAACCACAGCACCATAACTGCTACCCTCTCAAGCAGAATCCGAAGATCAGAGACACGGAAAAGGTCGCATATATGACAGAAAAAACAGCCAGCGAGGGAATTCTGTTAGAACGTACATCGTCAAACTCGGGGAAGGAGAGAAAAACAAAATTTCGCAATAAGTTAGACAACATATCTGGGGCTTCAGTACGTTTACTGTTGTTCGAGGTCTAGGTTATAAAAGGTCACATTTCATTTATGTAATCTTGTGGGTTGTCAACTTAGGTCTAGGTGATAACGTGATATAACATATATACAGACGTCTTGTAAAAACATAGTACACGTACATGTTACAGTAATACTTTCAGTTTTTAACGTTCACAATATTTGACAGAGAGGCCAGTCATCGAGCTAAGCGCAGCGTAAGAAATCTGAACTTGAAATTAAAGGAAAAAATTCAGTTAAAAGAACTATCATACAAAAAGAAAGGGAAACCTAACATCATTACATACAAAGTAGATCAGTTGCATCCTCTTGTTAAAAAGCTATATTTTTCTTGTAGTTTGGGCTTCTGTCTGTCTATAGTTGTACAAGGTAAAGGTTTATAAAACATAGGAATTGTTTTCAAAGCTGAATGCTTAATAACATGTTAATTTCAAGATATGTTTGACACATTTACAAATATAGATCATACAATATTTCTTGTAGAAAATCCTACAGGGGAGTTTTTTATTTTAATGTCCATGTTTTACAATATTATTTAAAGAGACAAGATATCTGGTATACTAGCTTAAACCCGCGGCTCCGCTAGCGTGTTGGTTATGATAGATAAGCTATCTTTCGGTAGTATGCTGTGAGACTGGTTTTGAAGGATGAAATGAAATACAATACCTTCTTTAGAAACAAGCATTTTTATTAATATTCTAATAAAACATAAAATTATGTGTAGTGCTTAATGATTTACAATAAATAATACATACATTACTTCTTATAGCCTGTGTTGCAATATATCAACACATATGGAGAGACGAATGTCCAAATTCATTTTACTTTCATTTTAGGGCATTCTGGTAAACTACGTTATTTGTATTAAAAGAAATTTCTTTTTTACTGCTTTATTTATTTGTTCTGATATTTCCCTATTCGTATGGTTATCCTTACAGACAAAGAGCTGAAGACATTGTAGCACGCATAGACCAAAGATATGGTCTGTGGCATCACGTTTCGCTGTATGTAACCTTCTTGCTATAGAGTCGCAAACGTCATCGCTGGACTTCAGTCCCATTTTTTTTTATAATTTTACGACTTTCAACCACCATATCTTCCACCCACTTATAGCTATCGGCATGAAAGTGCTACGGTGTACAAGGGGAGACTTCGGACAACAATTACACACAGACCATGCGTTTTTGTTCTATAGCTGTCGCTGCAGAGCGAATTATTAAGACACAAACACGTAGAATTTTATTTAAACCGATAACTTTCCATCCCAATATACTCCAGCCTTTTATCATCATCAACTCTCAAGCAACAATGCAACCAATAAAACCATTTCCAAAGAGTAAATATAATTTTCAAAGAGTAATTATTGTTCCGCATTTCGCGTTTTATTCTTCAAATTACTAAATATCTATCAGATCGCTATAAAACAGTGCCTAAAACCATCCTCGGGTATAAATTGGTAACTGTACAAATATTTAAGTCTCTGTGTCTTGTCGTTCGGACGTGATAAGTGTACACCGAACAGACATTCATATTAATATATATAGATAAAAAGCTACCCGATTGCCATAAAACCGTGCCTAAAGCCTTCCCTGGGTAGACATTAGTAATTGTACAAACTTTTAGCTCTTTATGTCTTGTGGTTCAGACGTGATAAACGTACACCGAACAGACATTCACATTTATAGATATAGAAGATTTAAGACAGTCTGGCATAATATCTAACAGTTGTCAACATACATCAAATATGACTGTGAATATAGGTTGTACATATACCATTCAATACAAAATGTGCTAAAGTCTACGTTAAAAAAACTAGGATAAATATCTGCAGTTTGTATGTGGTCGAGTGCCTCGAAAGCTAGTTTAATTTTACATATTTTCAAGCCTAAGGTTGAATCAGCTGTCGTTTATTATATAAAGGTAGCTGTACATTTTTAGTCAATATCTACCCGCTAAATCGGCACATTGACAAGATATTGCAGAATGATAAAATAAATTGTACCAAAAACAGTCAGCGAAAAAATCTAGTAAGAGTGTAAAAGGTTATAAAGGGAAATGGCAATAAAATACCATCTCATAAAATGAAAGACAACATACAATGTCATTTTATATACAACTGATTATTTGCACATACTTATCAATAGGTTGCATCTTTCTTGTACTTGGGGTTGAAATGCCATATTCGTTTTACGTACTCTTGCGAGTTATGATAACGTGACATGAAATACGGACAGATGTCTTATAAAAATGTCTAATATGAAATTTTCCAAGGCAGGAATGACCACGTGTGACACTTTTTTTTCTGTAGAGCAGGGCCAGCCAAACGCTGCACCTACCCTTGGGGAACTACGATCACAACCATAGGTGGAAACATAATCGCCCAAAAACACTTCTCCTCAGAGACTAACCATCTACGGCCGTAGGGAACACCAACTCACAAACACGATGAACATGGCAAACCCCTGCAAAACAGAAATGTGACTGGCAATGCCAGCTGGGCCCACAGCCGACCTACAGGCAAAGCAGGGAAACCATATTCATCGCACTAAACACATACAAACCTAAACAGTCCCGCACACTTAGCCAGTTCTATGACCGAACTGCCTAACTACCTTGACAGACTTGGCTATGTTACAGGTATTCTGCCACAGCCGATGTTAACGGGTAAACTGCCGCAGCCGACCCAGGAGGCATCATTGGAGCTCAGCTGCAGCAGAACCTCGCATCAAAACGGACTGATTCTTTATGACGAACCTAGCAAAGTTAATGGTACTGAGAAAATACCCATCACTAACATTACCAACCCTTGCATGATCTGTCGCAGATAGCATACCGCTACTGCCCTTCATACCTACCCCACTGTCGCAGAGGTTTTTTTCCCTTGGCTCTTGCCTTGGCACTTTTTTTCCTCTGCCCTTACATACCTTTACCCTTCGTATACCTTTCGACCAATTCTATCTCCAGATGCACCGTATTAATGGGTGATCACGCCCACACGTACGGATAACATCGCGGTTCCCACATCCCGTGATTACGGAGGTGACAGTAGAACTTTTGTGATGGTCACCACGTTGGTGTGGGCGTGGAGGGGCCCCATCCTTGCCCAATCCTGCACAGGTGCGCACATGTAAGGCAGCGAGCAACTACGACATCTTTTATTCGACACGTGTACATAATAAACGGCGACAGATCCACTACAAGCAAGAGCGCAACCGCGCGCAGCAGCACCGCAAGTGTGCAGAATTACTGGCCGGCCACGCTGTAGAGGCACGGTGGCACCATCGTAGCATCTCACCTCGCAGCACCCACTTGAGTTGTATCGAGGTAGTGTACAGACGCAGTCAGCGGAGTGGCTCCTATTGTCGGAGATATTTTGTATGACGATCACTGAAGGGGATATCTCATCTGGATCATTAAAATACATATTTATTGTAGCATAAGGACGTATCGAAAAGGTTTAACCGCTGTCATATGATTATATCTTGGGACTTAATGTGAGGTTTCTATGAGGTATTATTGCCCATAGACGGTGGCTCCCGCCAGAGATTCGAGTTCTCCCTCAGTTATTCATGTGTGTGTGTGTGTGTGTGTGTGTGTGTGTGTGTGTGTGTGTGTGTGTGTTGTCCTTAGTGTGTTTTGTAAGTCTAGGTACTGATAACTATGGCAGTTTGGTCCAATTTCATTACGACAATTTGACATTTTGGCTGTTGGCCCAGACGAAATGTTGATGGACGTGAATGCTGATGTTTTCTTGGAAACAGAATACATTACATAGATGGTGTAATCTTCTCACTACTCATATTTGACTGCCATAGATTATATGTGGGGTTCACAAGAGACATTGGTTGTACGTCAGCATCCACCATACAGTCGTAAAGCTTGCAGGCAATTGTTCTGGAAGAATGGTCGTTATTGCCTAAAACTGCGATTGATAACATTATTCGGGGCATGCTCTGTCGTTGTCAGATCCGTATTCCTACCAGAGGCGGTCACAACCCATTCTGTGCCCCTTTTCCAATTGAAGGAGTGTTCAAATCAAAAGTCTGTAAACCCATTACAGTCAATTGCTATCGTGATGAGTCCCTAGACATACAAACTACTTCAACCATACTGAGGACAACACACACACTTTGTATGCCCCGGGGATGACTCAATCTGCGACGGCGGGAAACCGGGCACTCCGCAGCAAGGCGCCTTAGCACGGTTGGCCACTTCAGCGTGGCGGCGGATTTTTCGTGTACATCTGTTATGTTAGAGAAAACCAACGAAACATTGTACACTATAGTGTTCAATATTGGATGTTTCTATTCTGTATTCGTCACATTCTTTTTGCTTTAGTATAAACTGTTTGTACTGTACTCTCCCCTCAGCGGATCCACGGTTCCTTTGTGAGTACATGCGTGAGGAGTACGGGTCCCCAAGGTAATAAAGCCTTTCTTCCTTCTTCCCTCCGTGGACTACATTTCCTTTTCCTGATTCTTCTTTCCTATCTTCACTCCTTCCCCCCCCCCCCCCCCCACCGGCAGTTTGGTCCCCCTGCCAAAACCACCAACCAACCAAACTACTGTCATCTGGCAAAATAAACGCAACATTGCCAAATTTCCATTTATTGCTTTAATTTTGGACACCAATGTATTTTACTCCTTCCCGTCTCACTTTCGACACATTAAACTGCTAAATTTATCGTCACTATTGACGTTGAAGCGTAGAGGATTAAATTACATCGAAGTTATAATATTAATTAGCTAGGTCTTTTGAAATTTCACAAATTTGCAATTTTAACAAACATAATCAGAATTAAGTTTCGTTTTAGTTATGGAAGACTTATACGAATATCACTTGATTTGTGTTCATGTAATTGTATGTGTGTTATTCATGTCAAACGAGAACTCAGGCTTCTGTAACACGAGCATTTTTGGCCTCTGTCACTGCCTCTCTGCCTTTGGACAGACAAGCACATGAACCGTGCCTTAATGCACGTTGTTGGTGTGCAGAACGATCTCTACAGACAGCCTAAAGACTGCAAGATCGTAAGCTGCCTCCGCACCATCTACAGTGATACTGAAACGCAAGTTAGTGCAAATTTACCTTTCTTCGGCGATTCCTCGTGCAGCAGCTGGTCTTCGAGGACTCAGTCAAGCTGGGGGGTACTATTACAATATCGGTCCTCCCAACATTAACTCAACAACACGAACCCGCTTGGCAGACAAATCCAGAAAGCGATACCGGTTATGTTACTTGCAGATCGATTCCAAACACACATGTTCTGAATTAAATGATGTGACATAGGACAATGTTCAGGTGAATTACACTGACTATGCTAACGAACTATGTTACTCTTGGTACAGAGAATTGTCTGACTAATCAAGATGCCACGATTGTTGATTAAACAAAAGCAGTTCTAGAATATTCTCTGAACTTCCATTATAGACAATTACATACAAAGCATGATATGGTGTAATTAACTACAGTTGTGATCAAAGGACACTGTAACATAACTTTCCAAATCATTTTGTAGCCAAAGCAAATTTATTAGTAGAGAAATCAATTAATTAAGTCTAATGACATTCTGTAATCAGACGAATGCAAATCAATGGTAGACATCGGTTATTATAATTTTGTAAATATTCCTAAATATTCTGTAATTACATTTTAGCAACTGATTTCATAAATTCTGTAATTATTTAAATAACCAAATGTGATAGGTATTATTATCGGAAACAATTTTTCGCATTTCATAATAAAATAAGAAGATATGTGCACGCCTAACTTACATAGATGATCGACTAGGAACTAAGTATTTCTTGACAAATGTAGCTTTTATTAATTCCATAAATTTTAATTGTAACATTTTTATGGTTACTAATAATAGTGGTAAGGATTAGCAGTGTTTGCTGTGTTTTATATACCAGTGAGCTTTAGGCACCGGGAGGAGTAGTTGAGTTGGTGTTGGAAGTAGTTGTGTATTATTCTTGAAACTGTAAAATTATTGATGTGATGGTCGCCCTGAAACAATCTGGAGTTTTAGTTTGATGAATGGAACTGTGTAGAAAAGAATTAAATTTTAAGTTCAAATTGTGTATTCTTTGAAGATCATCTGTGAGACGGGGGCTGTAATTAGTCTATTTTTCATACTAACCTTGTGTTACTGTATCTTTCTCTTTACGCTAATTATTGAAATATGTAACATTTTTCTCTGCAGATCTTTCTTTATTTTGATTTCTGTGCCTTTGGGGACACATCAGGCATGATGGGGTCCTGGGATTGTAGTACATTCTATGTTTATATGAAAATTTCGGATTTTAATGTTTATTCGTGCTTCTTGGCTGCTAAAAAGTGGTTTTCCGTGTTGGGTATGGTCAGGCCGCGCAGAGCAGAGACGCTCTTGGAGGCCTCCCCCTCCCACCAACTTTCGCTCGCCTTTGGGGAAGGACGAGAGGGGCTAGTTTGACCTGCTCGGCGCCACACTACGTCCGGGTTGGCGGAGTATACCTGGCAGAACTTTTTTTAAAGTGTGTGGGACGCTTTACACAATGCTGGACCGCGGTTTACGGCGGGCGATAGCGGGGACTGCCTTTTTAGCCATTCGGCCGTTTCGCAAAAGAGGAATTTGCCAGAAACTTCCTTGAAGGCAGCAGAGTTTGAACATAGTGTGACAAATAGGTTGAGAGGAAAGCATTCTGACCATCTGGCACCCCAGGGGTTTGGCTCCATCGGCTGTATATATAGCACAACGTTAACATTCTTAGGTCGTGTGACCATAGCTAGGAGCAAGCTGAAATTCCTTGCAGGGCATTCACCGTTGGAACGGTGAAATCCGCGGGAAGCTTTGGTGGCGTGGCTGGAGACTCTTGGCAGCCGCAGAGAACGCGTCCTGATTCGGCAAATTATTTTAGAATGGCAGCTAAACAATTTGTCAACGGCGCTATGCCATCCGATTGGTTGGACGATTAGCCGTTAGCAGAGATTGGTGCGTCTTTTCGCGCGTGGGTGTGGCCGCCCGGCACTTGCTGTGAGATGAGACAGAGTGCGAGGAGGCACGAGGACTCGTGTCTGTGCGTCCGAGGGGTACAGACCTCGGGAGACTCCGGTTTGAGCGACCGAAGTGTACGGAGCTCGAGACTCTCCTGCGTGAGCGTCCGAAGTGTACGGACCTCGTGAGACTCCTCTCTGAGCATCCGAAGTGTACGGCCCTAGTAAGACTCCTGACTGAGCGTTCGAAGTATAAGAACCTCGGGAGACTCCAGTTTCAGCGTCCGAAGTGTACGGAGCTGGAGAGACTCCTGTGTGGGTGTTCGAAGTGTTACGGACCTCGGGAGACCCCGGTGTGAGCGTCCAAAGTGTAGGGACCTAGGGAGACACGCCAGACACCGTTTAGATTCGCGGTGAGGACATTGTTTTAAACGGTCCTCTGGTTAGACTTGTGTTTGATTCCGAAGATTCGGACCTTGTAGAACTTGTGTTTACTTCACGGACGTTACATTGTCCGGTGGTTACGCTGTGAGCGGCAACAGTTTAGTTTTGATTTGTGCCAAGTGGCCTTTGTGTCAACTATGCAAAACATTGATTAGTCTACTAGCGTGATACAATCGCACAGCAACTGCCTAGCGACGCCCATGCTAGTGACGCTATGTTAAGTTACATGTCGACCCTGCTCAACAGGTCGCAGCAATTACGGTCGGATAACAATTTCAGCTCATCCGCTCCCACCGCTTGCTGCCTGCGAGCCTGAGATGCTGCTGTCAATGATCATCTGTGTGGGTAAGGTGACGCACTTGCTGCGGGGTTATATGAATCACAATTGTTGGATTCTGTCCCTTATTTTATTCTTTTGAGATCTGCCTATTAAGTCTGGGGAGCTTAGGCCTAACGATAATTTCAACCCCCTGTGTAGCCAATCTAATAGCATTCTGCTTTGCAAAACCTCCGACCTTTGACTCAACCAGTCATTTTTGTGTCTCAATATTTTAATATTTGTAAAAGATTATCTGAATACCATTATCTGTTTTTCATGATAGGAAATGTCATCTAATTTTGTGTCAAGATAGGATTTTTCATGTTTAATTTTCATAATTAATTTTGAGCAGATCGTCTTTCATTTAAGAACATTCCTTTTTTCACTTTTTAGGGGGGGGGGGGAGCAGAATAGTTAAATTCCACAGTTTACCAATAATTTTTCAAGTAAATTTTTTTGTTTGGTACAGCTGATACATTGCAATAGAGTAGGGATATTTATTATATGTTTCAAAATATCTATAATCACATCATAGCTGATCAGTAACATTTTAATTTTCCATATTTTGGAGAAATATGGTGGCGACCCAAGGTAATTAATTGCTGTTATATATATATATAAATAACAGCAATTAATTACCTTGGGTCGCCACCATATTATATATATATATATATATATATATATATATATATATATATATATATATATATATATATATATAAAACAAACGACCTAGTTCACACATCTTACAATGTCACTCAGAAATTGCTAGCCTTTTGTCGGTGTATCTTGCCTGTGATCCGATTACACCCATAACTGGAAACCAGATGAGTATGATATATATGAATTGTCAATAAGCACCTGTAATATTTTTAAAAATGTACCATATATCAACATATTTATAGCAATTTAACCTCAGAGTTTCGATGTAGGGAAGGTGTATGTGTTTTAAACATATGACGTCTGCGAAAATCGATTCCACGTTCAAAATTACAAAATTAAATTTCAACTATACATGGAAGTATTGCGTATACTGGTGTAAATTGGGTACTGACGATCTAGTGCACAATTTGTATTGACTTAATTATAAAAACTTTGTGGACCTATTATAACAAAAGTAGTTCATTTTAAGTTTCAACCTCTGTCTTACTGTGCAAATAATTGTGTGACACCTGAATGTACCCACTAGCTTGTGGATTATCTTTGGAATTTAGAGGTCTTTGTTTTCATGTGCGCCCTAGTCGTGTTGTTGAGTCCGTGCATTTCGGTAGTGTTATGCGTCGCCAGTGCTGGGGTCAGATTTGAATCTGACGAAGCACAATATGCTAAGGAACTTTTTGCGTAGACACGGTTACAAGGGAAGTAACCACGTTTTCTTCTATTACGATTTAGATTTTTAGTGTCTAAGATTTTAATATTCTTGTACAGATTATCTGATCATGAGGACTTTGCCCTTGAAACGCGTCATATTTTAATGTTTTTACACGACTTCTGTGGTTGAGCCTAATTGAGAAAATAATTAAGTTGTATTGAATTTTTTAATGAAGACACCTAAAGGTGATGATGAAAGGATCAAAGGAGCTAACAACTAAATATTTCCACCTCTGAATAAAATCACCAGTCAAAAAGTCACAAGACCTGCGTAAAATAATAATGTTTACTTCCACCGCCAGACTTAATTATCACATGTGTTCCATTAGTAAATGTGTCTACAAGTTTGTGCAGATTTTAAAGTTTCCCCATTTATTTAATTCAATGGTCAGTGCCAAATAATGTAAATTTCTTTGCATTTAGACGCATTTTTACATGTAAGTTCGAACTGCATTTTAACAGTATAGTACAAATACTTATATTTTTTCATAAAAATAGGAGTAATGTTTGATTTTTTCACATCATGGTGTCAAAAATGAACTAAGTGCCCAACTGCAGGCCACGTGTGATTTGGTCCTCTTTAGGTTATGATAGTAACACTAAAAGTGGGCCTTTGGAAATCGCCTTTTGACAGGCCGGAATTTAAATGAAAACAACGGATTAACCGTTAATCTGAAACGAAAATTAAGTAAACGATTTTGTAGAGGAGAAAGTTATCTACTACTTTGTTCTGTTATGTTTTTTTTCATATCTCGCATTGTTTAAAAAATTTGCAAAAATAACGGCGATTTGACGATGTCTGTCTGTCCGTAACGTGTTCAATTTTTAGGTATAACCGTTCAACCGATCGGCAACAAATTTAGCAGAGAAAATTGTCAGCTGTCAGCTATGAGAACGTCCCTTTTTCAAGTATTTCAGACAGAAAATCGGCTAGTAACACTGCAATAGGCCGTTTGTGATGGCCTTTAAACAGCAGGAAATTTAATTGCAAATAAATCGTTCATCTGAGATGAAAATTGAATAAACTACTTTGTAAAGGAGAAAATTGTCTACAACATTGTTCTCTAATATTATTTTCATAACTCACACCGGTACAGAGATATTTGCAAAAATAACGGCGATTTGACACCGTCACTTGAGATTTTACCTAAGCCAGGTGTACGGAAATGCCACGTGAAATTGCTCGCTAGGAACTCTCTCTGGCATACGCCACATTGCTTTCTGTATTTTATTATAACTTACGCGTCGTCATTTCAAAGCAATGCCGCACTGTTTATGAAAAACACGTCGTTCTAAGTACGATAAATTATAATCTAGTGTCTAAAATCCTATATTAAAAATTAACCACTGCCATTAATAAATAGCACGAGAATTAAGAAACAGTGTCGTAATTGTTCACCATAGTGTAGTGAGCAGCCTGTTACGTTCTGATGCACATGGTTGGTACTTCGAAACCAGTCACCAATTTTTTTCGCCTTGGCTCGTAAAAGGATAATCTCATTAATTAAATAGAGCTATGTTCTTAATATTTAGGATTGTGAATATGTAATAGTGCTCCCTCTGAAATATTGTTCTGTTTCGTGAACATGCTGGTACATACGTGACAACGAAATGAACAATGGTCTTCTGAAGCATATGCACCTAAACTGGGAGAATACTGTAATAATGAATATTCTATAAAACGAGCTGGTACTGGTAGTTTCATACATAAATGAAGTCCTAGATTTCTGTGGCAGCTTTCGTTTCTTAATGAAACGGAAGCGAAAGGTATATATTACAACAAATGAACTTCTTTTTTTAGGCAGTTATTCGCTATTTATGGAATATGTTGAAAGTCATTAATTAGAAACAATGCGTTTACTAACATGTTTGTCTTTTGCATGGTTTCTATGGGCGCTTTTAACGTAGATTGTATTTCCTTTTCTGTTGCTCAGATATGACTATGATCATGTTAATTTATTCTGCGCTGAAACAAGTAGTATACATTCTCTTTCAAACCGTGTCTACGTTTTATTTTACAGCTCAGATAACAAACGGAATGAGTGTAATAATACTGAATTCCTCATAACTCTAGTACTTAATCTATAAAAAAAGATATTTACAACTGTCACTGTAACAGTATTTTCCCAGTTTGTGTAGATGTCATAAAGAAGTCTATGTTTGCAATTCGTGGCTATGTATTTCATTCTGTATTCAGAAAATAGAACAAATGCACTTCTCAGAGAAAGCGCTGTTACCGTTGTGATCAGTTAATAAGAGTGTGCGAAAACCTTTTAGGAAGCAAGATAAAAAAAGTCGTTTGTTCATGTTCGTTGAGAATTTTGTTCAGTTCTTTTATTGCAGATGGCGTTGAGCTCTCCTGTTTTTATTATTATTTCTTTCTTTTCATTGGTTCTTTAGTTTGATCGGTCGTTTGTGGACGTTGGTTTTTTTCGTTTTATTCTGATCGAGTCCTCCGACCGAGCACGCTGAGCTATCACGTCGGCAACCCTCTGACAGCGCGCTGAGCAACCGCGTCCGTCTAGTTCCAAACCTCCGTCTATCACGTTAGTGCATCACAAACTAATTCGCCGCCCATTGCGCTACGTCGAACACCTGTCATCCGTAATTGTCGTACCATAAATCATCAAATACAAAAATCAAGATGGTGTATGCAAAAGAGAGTTTAGGGCGAGGGATATCACATGATTGATTTCGATCCAGGGTGTAGTAGTACAGGTAAACAAATAAAAATTAGAACAAACTATCAAAACAAGACACGTGATAATATTTTAACGGAAGAAGATAATGAAAATGTGAGAGGGACATTTAAATGATAGTTTAAAGAGGTTAAAAAAGAAAAGGGGGTACGTTTGTCAAAGATAAGTTCAAATATCAAATAATTTTGGATGCTTGCTAAAATACGGTCAGAAAATATTGGGTGTTGCGTGCATAGATATTATCACAATAGTAGAGTCGTGATCGTATCGCCCATCATTGTTTAATATCTATAAATTTATAGTTTTTATCCGAATTGTTTGCAAAACATCATAAAACTATATGCAAGTCTAAAGTGGGCCGCAAAATACGCCAGTGCGATTTTTTAAAATAATACGACCATGATTCATTGTGTGTTTTCTACACAAGTATTGCGATTACAAAAATGTTTTGTTACTAAAATATATGGTCCAGGCAAGAAGCTTTCGTCCCTATGCTAAATACAGCCCATCATTTTCTTTTACAGTGTTGTTATTACATATGGTATTTGCCGCATTACAATGTGCCATTTTGGTGTTATTTGTTGTGCCAAAGTTGCGACATAACTTGTAACGTCTGTGAATCTTACAAGGTCTTGTTTACCAAGTTTGTGAATTAAGGGGGAAGTTACTGCTAAAGAGGTCGATAAATGAAGGACTCTTTCTTTTGGTATTGTATTAATTGGATGTTGGCCTGCTTGTCGTGTGAAGTGACAAGGGAGTTTATTGAGCATTCATTAGATACCTGTCTATCTTGTTAATGATCCCTTACAAAATGACTTATATTAAACGAGAATGATGAAAGTGTGGCTGAAATAAAATAGTTCATACGATATAAATATTTATTACCATACGATCCTGAACAATGATTACATATATGCTTACAAAATGGAGGATGTTTTAAGTTCAGCGAATGACTGTGGAGCAGGGGAACACCGAATAATTCTATTTCTTTGACACAAAAGAAACACGATAGCGAGAAAGTTCCGCAAGCGTGTCATACTTACTACCAATACAAACTGCTGATGTCGTAGGCTCTGTGAACGACAGACAACGATTTTGCAGCTGAATTGCTGCAGCACATTTACCAATAAATGAGCGGCAGATGAGGAGCTGCGTCGTGTTGGTGCTGAAGACGAGGAAGACGCTTGCGTTGAAGACCAAACAAAGCCGACGCTAAGAAGAAAAAAAAAGATCGATGCAGCTCCAAAAGGGACGCTGCTGTACTGAGGTTAAATAGAGCCACGAGTGTCGGTGGAACTCGTTATCAAGTCTTTGAAATTCTGTCATATACAACTAGACCAGTTCGTATACCTGAGGCTCCAAGGATGCAACGAATGTCTCAGAGCGGGCGTTCAGACACTGAAATTATAGCTTGGCGAGAGGAAAACGGATTCGTCAAATCGAACAGAGCTGCTCGTCACCGTTGCAGTTTGTGGTGGCACTAGTTTTAATGAACTCTGATTTAATTAACAAACAACTCTTTAAATGACCGTGACTTCGTACCCGAAGTTAACTAGTACCAACTCACAATAATTATCCCTGACTATAATTTTAGCTTTCAAATTATTCATAATAAATTTCTAGTCTTAAATAGTTAAATTATTTCAGGACTGCTTTCTGGAATCAGATTCTTTACGTTCGTAAACCCCTGAGTAACAGTTTAGTTGATGACTCCACTAGAGTTTTCTGTTTCACAGCACTCATATTTATCTGCGATCGCTAAAACCATATCAACTTACGTGCAACTTTAGTGACACGTAATTTTTGTATAAGTCTTTCAGATCACATTCAAACTTCACTTCAGAATAAATCATTTACACACCTTGATTCAGTTTTTTAGAAATCGTAGACTCTCATCAGTAACTTCTTTTAAAACTTTTATTTTAAATATACAGGGTGATTCAAAAAGAATACCACAACTTTAAAAATGTGTATTTAATGAAAGAAACATAATATAACCTTCTGTTATACATCATTACAAAGAGTATTTAAAAAGGTTTTTTTCACTCAAAAACAAGTTCAGAGACGTTCAATATGGCCCCCTCCAGACACTCGAGCAATATCAACCCGATACTCCAACTCGTTCCACACTCTCTGTAGCATATCAGGCGTCACAGTTTGGATAGCTGCTGTTATTTCTCGTTTCAAATCATCAATGGTGGCTAGGATAGGTGGCCGAAACACCATATCCAATCGCAAGGCCTTCTTGGAGGCCAGTGATGAAGTGCTGTGTCACGGGCTGCCTGGCGGCCGATCCATCGCCTCGGGTAGTTGACGTTCAGGTAGTTTCGGACAGATAAGTGCCAATGAGGTGGCGCTCCATCCTGCTGAAATATGAATTGTTGTGCTTCTTGTTCGAGCTGAGGGAACACCCAATTCTCTAACATCTCCAGATACTGTAGTCCAGTAACAGTAGCACCTTCGAAGAAAAAGGGACCAAAAACTTTATTGGCTGAAATGGCACAGAAAACGTTCACCTTAGGTGAGTCACGTTCATACTGAGTTGTTTCCCGCGGATTCTCAGTGCCCCATATACAGACATTGTGACGGTTGACTTTCCCGTTAGTGTGGAAAGTTGCTTCATCACTAAACACAATCTTTGAAACGAAAGATTCATCTGTTTCCATTTGAGCAAGGATAAAATCACAGAAATAGATTCTTTTAATCTTATCAGCTGCAGACAGTGCTTGAACCAATTTCCGACGACAAGGTTTCATAACTAACCATTTTCGTATGACTCTCCATACAGTTGATTGTGGAATTTGCAGCTGTCTGCTAGCTCTGCGAGTCGATTTTCCTGGGCTGCGAACAAATGCTTGCTGGATGCGTGCTACATTTTCATCACTCGTTCTCGGCCGTCCAGAACTTTTCCCTTTGCACAAGCACCCATTCTCTGTAAACTGTTTATACCAACGTTTAATACACCACCTATCAGGAGGTTTAACACCATACTTCGTTAGAAATGCACGCTGAACAACTGTCGTCGATTCACTTCTGCCGTACTCAATAACACAAAAAGCTTTCTGTTGAGCGGTCTCCATCTTAGCATCAACTGACGCTGACGCCTAGTCAATAGCGCCTCAATCGAACAAATGTACAACTAAATGAAACTTTATAGGTCCCTTAATTCGCCGACAGATAGTGCTTAGCTCTGCCTTTTGTCGTTGCAGAGTTTTAAATTCCTAAAGTTGTGGTATTCTTTTTGAATCATCCTGTATATTTGACGTAATTAATCACACACAATTCAGTATATACAAATTATGATTGAAAGCAGACTTTCTCTCAATACGGAATACAAGTCACTACTAACTCTTTTTCTTATACATCTTTCTTCATGTTCATTGTTAATATTAAAAAAAAAAAAGTCTATCACAGTCCGCAACAGCAGGCAATGCCTTCTAGTTCAACTGGCCGACCTTCGGCTAATCAACGATAGCGACCAGATTTTTCTCGCTGACGTCGGGGGAGAACTCGTCCCTGCGTACTGCTGCAGCACCGTTGTTACACGTGAAACGAACAAAAGCAAATAAAAGTCACACAATTGTATATACTCAAACATTAATAACATTCAAAACAATACATTTCGTAAGTACTGAATAACTTCGAAATTGAGCTTTATGAAGAAAATAGTGGACGGTTACATACATGTCCGACTACAAGTTCCAGGACTCACGCTCTTCTAAATCTCCGAACTTTACACTAGCTGACACCCAACTAAATAGAGAATTGCGCTCTTGCACCATAAAAGAAAATTCCCTAAGGCTCCCTCGCTACGTGGAGCACTCATAGACAACTTCTCGCTGCTACCTCCTGTGGCGACCCACACGAACACTCTCCCTCCCCCTCTTATCAAAATTTTCGACTCCCCACATGTCTTCCTGACCAACTGGTGCGCCTCAAATTTGCGCGGCAGTTAGTAAGATGCTTAGACATTGACCCTTACTCTTGCCCCTTGCCGTGGTTCTAGGAAACAGAGCCCGCACCATCTCATGCGTGTGTAACGTGCCCATGATCTCTTTCATATGGAACTGTAGCGCTCAGAGAAACTTTCAAATAAGACGCGCAATCTTGAAAATACCCTCACTACGTCGTACTAATGGCGATTCTGCCGATGGCAGCGCTACTGAAGCAGAGTTACTAAACATAGCTTTTAGAAACTCACTCACCAAAGAAATCGAAACCAATATTCAAGGTTTCGAATTACGAACAGGGGCCGTAATGAGTAACGTAGAAGTAGATATCATCGGATGCAACCGAACTACTAAAGAAAATGCTTACACTACGCTTGTCCGACCTTTTTTCGAGTATTGCTGCCCAGTATGGGATCCTCATCAGGTGGATTTGACGGAAGACATCGAAAGAGTCCAAAGAAGGGCAGCTCGTTTCGTATTGTCACGATACAGGGGAGACAGCGTCACGGAAGTGATACAAGATCTGGGATGGAAACTAGAGGCTGCATTTTATCGGCAGAACCCTTAAAAGATGCAACCGAACTACTAAAGAAAATGCTTACACTACGCTTGTCCGACCTTTTTTCGAGTATTGCTGCCCAGTGTGGGATCCTCATCAGGTGGATTTGACGGAGGACATCGAAAGAGTCCAAAGAAGGGCAGCTCGTTTCGTATTGTCACGATACAGGGGAGACAGCGTTACGGAAGTGATACAAGATCTGGGATAGGAATCATTACAACAAAGGCGCTTATCGCTGCGGCGTGGGCTACTTACGAAACTATAATCGTCAACATTCTCCTCCGAATGCGAAAATATATTGTTGACTTCCACTTACATAGATATATATGATCATCAGAATAAAATACGAGAAATCAGAGCTCGAACTGAGAGATTCAAGTGTTATTTCGTCCCGCGCGCTATTCGAGAATCGAATGGGTGATAAACTGTGTAATGGTGGTTCGATGAACTCTCTGTCAGGCACTTAAATGTGATTTGCAGAGTATTCCACGTAGATGTTGATGTAGATGTAGAAAACTCCTCTTGGTTGCCCCCTGGCATGCGTTTCTGCCTAATGCAAGAGTCCCGTTTCGGCTCCCTCCCTGTCACCTTTCACGTTTCCAAACGTCCGAAATTTCACGAGCAATACTTATTTCCACCACCAAAAAGTTTGCGTACATTGATAGTAATTGAAGTACGCATACTATTCCTACAGACACGGAGAGATCAATGGCATAATCGACATATCAGATTAAAGAGAAAAATAAGTTACCTCTCAAACTTTCAGTCACAAATATAACCGAAGCAATTAGAAAAAATATGAGTCACTTAACAATGTTATTAATTTTCGCTTTGTTAATTCTTGTAATTCAAGGTGATAGAAAATGGTTCAATACGTAATTAAAATGCTAAGGAAATCGTAGTATTTTTTTCCGTTTATCTCTCTACTTTTCCTGTAATTTTATTCCCAAATGTCAAATAAACTTCAGTACATATGAATCCTAACAATTTCGGTTCTTATGCAGTGTTATATTGAAAAACTGATCATATTTGTAATTTGCTCGATGTTGGAGTAATTGGCCTCTAAAAACCCATAACGTTTAAATAGCCCCCGTTAAAGACAAAACGACAAAGTGCAGGAAACAATTTCTTCGCTCAAATGGAATGCAGATCCGCTCGGCCATAGGACGCAGTGAATAATAAACTAATTAACTTTTTGCTATACAGCACTGTTGACAGCAAAAGCACATCGGAAAATATTTAACAGGTTTCACTGTTCTGTGTAATTTTAACTGCGTGAAGGTATCTATCATGTCGCATTAATTTAATTAAAAAAATAAACGTATTCGTCTATTGCGGCGAGGAAGAAATGAATTGTAAATGCAATTTCATGTTAATTCAACACAAAATAATGTCCTATATTTCTCGCAAAATTGATAGGAACGAAAAGCAGTAGTACACACAAATTTATTTTAAATACTTTCAGATCATCAGAACTTAATAGTTCTCGTAGAGGTTAAAAGGAGCCCTGTAAAGACTTCCAGTTATGTACAGAAACTTTCATAAGCGATATACACTCGAAAACATGTCTGCATCATACAAGGAATTAAACCAGCAGATAGGGTTAAATAAACTTCATGATTTGTTTATACTATTTGCATTCCAGCGTCACATAAATTTCCAGAACAAATAGGGTTAGTGTTGTTTCACATGAGTTTACAGCTTAACCTTCTGTAACAAAAAAAAAAATAAAAAATAAAAATAAAAAAATAAAAAAAGGAAAGAAAGGAAAGAAAGTAAAAAAGAAATCACCTCCTGTTTGCACCGACGTAAATAAGTCGGCAACTAAAATAAAAGCAAAACCATTCTCCTTAATCTGAGTAAGGAATGTGCCTTGGGGCCAGTTTCATGTAAGCAATAAGCAAGAACTATTGGGATCTTCCTTTAACTGTACACAAGTACTAGTTTTTTATTTATATGTTTCTGGTAATTTCGGCTTTTGGAGGCGATCTATCTAGTTTTTTAAAAAAAATTCAAAGACTATAGGTCGCCTAAATAGGCATTAAAATATTCTTAATTTTTGACCGGTTTCGAAAGATTTGAGCTGCCACCATTAGCTCTTGTACACTGTTAACTGAAGATGATTCTCATCCAACTGGGATTAAAATAGGAAAATGCTCGGAACATCAGCGTGTCACGGCCAAAAACTACGTCGAAATAAATACTTGCTATAGTGTAACATTTGTTTTTACGGCTCTGGGAAAGGAACTCTACTTCAGGACACTGACTTCCCCAGTTAAGGCAAATTCTTTCTTTAACGGTAGTCGTTAGCAAGTAGGCATTCCAACCGGAATCGAACTCAAAGACTGGACTGCCCTTGTTGTAAAAGTTCTGTATAAAGTGAGATGAGAGAAGTCATGTGATATCGATATGCACAGACACATGTTGCAGTAGTATGATGTACACTACCGTGACTTTCGTGCTGGAATTTGCATTGTTAGTGCTGTTACAGTTGGCTCTCTTCTTCCGCTATCATAGAAGTGTCATACGTAAACATGGATGGCATTTTTTATTAAAATTTTGTATTCAGTTGGTCCATGACTTGTGTTTTAAAATATTGTGAGTGCCTATTGCTTTACGAAACTTCTTTCTGTGCCAATTTGTACTCGAATTATTTACTTATATTTGCGTTATGAATAGTTATTATTGTGACACATCTGTTACGCCAAAGATTACTTTTCCTTTATATAATTTGTATATGTCGTGTTCAGCAGTGTATTGAGTGTTTGTATTGTGAATTGTCTCATCATACCACAGTAACCGTTAAGCGGGAAACGTGTAGTCATAATCTGTCACTGTTGTCTGTAGGCAGTTAGCTCCGTAAATGTAACAACTGTCCTCTTATAGAATGCCTTTTTTCCTTAAAACTACGTTGACGTTGTGCCTACATAGCAACGGTCCCTACAATGCTGTGACCCAATCTGAAGATGCACCACGAGTTTGAAACGCCTGATTCGGAAATGTGGAGTGGAGGAATGAGTAAAACAAATTGCTTTAGTCAGTCCTCTTTCGAAAACAAAACTCTGGCCAATCTCTTTCTGCCTTCTATTTAATGTTATTCCTGTTGCTATATTAATTTATATTATTACGTTATATAATTTATTTTCTATGTTAAGTATTCATAAATTAAAACTGCTCTAATAATCTGAACAACAGCTGACATAGGTGAGATGCGGAACAGAGAGTGAATTCGGTATAATGTGTTGTGTGGAGATAAAACATCACAGCATCTCTGACAGAATCCTCGGACATACCAGAGCATTGCAGATATTTCCTAAGCGGTCACAGATGTTCATTAACAATGATATTCCTATAGGATCCTTAGGTATATCGCATTGTTCTATCATCCGGGAGGCATGTTGACGACTCATCACTAAACGTGTATTCCTAATATGCTACCTAATGGGTACTCATGGAAGGTATCTGATAAGAAAAGCCACTCTGTTCAAATCGACTGTATACGTTTTGCCTCGTTGCTACTATTCTAGTGGATGCTTCAGGGTCGGATGCCAGTTCTCGTGCAGTACTACGGCGGTAACGTTGTATCCTTACAAACAAATAATGGTCGTCTACTTATATATATATATATATATATATATATATATATATATATATATATATATTACAAGTGGTCGGATCTGGTCTGATCTCCTGGATTCCGATTTGTTCTCTGTAACATCAGAGAAGCGACAGAACCATTCACTAAAAAGGATGTCAAAGACTTTTTAGATGCTTGTTTAGGCATCGAATTAAATTCAATGAGGCGGTTTAAAATTTGTGCCCAGACCGGAGACAGAAACCATGTACAGACACCACAAATAAATGTGAGACGATGAACATGATGCCATTGGGCCACATCGATTACAGACTGTCCAGCTTCTATTGTTGGGCCTGTCGACGGGAGAGATTTTTTTTAACGTCTCCTCTTTCCATCTTTCCATTACTACACTGTGAATGTGGCCACTGCGTTTGTGCACGTGGAACTACCCATAAAACTGTACCCCATGTGATGGGAGCACAAGCGTCATCAACTTCCTAATTGTTGGGCCTGCAGCATCATATATGTCGTAGAAAGACATTGCAATAAAGTTCCGGATTGCTGCTCATGTTTTATTTAATAGTGCTACAGCTGTTTCGACAGTTTGTCATTCTCAAGCGCGTCTACGATGTTTGGACGTTAATTAATGTTGACATCTGGCGTAACTGTTGCATAAATTACATGGAAATATACACGTATTTGGTTGTTGTATACGGTTTTTAGCTGTCAGGTATTTTTCAGCTTTTTACGTTAAAAATTTAAATTAAATAAACTTTTATATTTATATTTTATATTTTTTCGTAATTAAATTAAAGTTATAACGTAAAAAGCTGCGTAACACCTGACAGCTAAAAACCGTATACAACAACTAAATATGTGTATATTTCCATGTAACTTATGCAACAGCTACGCCAGATGTCAACATTAATTAACGTCCAAACATCGTAGACGCGCTTGAGAATGACAAACTGTCGAAACAGCTGTAGCAATATTAAATAAAACATAAGCAGCAATCCGGAACTTTATTGCAATGTCTTTCTACAAGCGTCATCGTTGTTTGGGGTCGCGAGGTCTAAGACATCATGCTACGGGTTGACGGTCGTTTCCGCCGGAGGTTCAAATCCTCCTCGCACGTAGGTGTGTGTGAGTGATGTCCTCAGCCTAAGTTAGTTTAAGCAGTTTGTAAGTCTATGGACTGATGACCATAGCAGTTTCGCCCAACAGATTTATAAGCATCTGAACACTTTGTTGTCATGGTAGTGCTGCACGGTAATGCCATCTTCCGTTTAGGACATGACTGTACGGCTATCTGTTGACAGGTACTAATTCGTTACAGAATGTTACAGTAGTCGTATGTTGCTTTAATTGCGGATAGCAGTATATAAATTACCTGACTAGACTATAATTATTTCATAAGATGCGTATAAAGTAACCACCCCTCCTGTTATTGCGAGAGCTATTTCAAATATTATTACTGAGAGCTGTCGTAGGACATTAAATGTGTTTATGCACTTGGATTGCATCAAAGTTGTTTATAGTCTAGCGTTGCGCAGTTGCAAATTCGACATTTCGTGAATGTAATCTGGACGTCAGCCGGTAAATACTTTCTACTCATATTTCCACGACACATACCGCAATGTGGTAACTAATGTGGATTATTGTAATTTTTAATCGGAAGAGCTTCTTAAACGACTAAAAGTCGAAAGTATTAATGATTTTTTTTTCAGTACTGTTTTCTCTGCTGTAAAGGTCATCTTGTTAGAAATTCATTCAGTAATTCTGCATTCCTCAATTATATGCCCATTGAAGCCTGTGGGAACGTGTGCTTAAGTTATGTCTTCAAGATACAGGTTCCCAGAAGCCGTTCTAATTCTACGAAGCTGTTAACCTGTCCATTGTACTTCGTAAACAAAGCCCATCACTTCGAAGTTTAGTCCACATTAGCACAACAGCTGCCGGCGTGTTGCAGTATCTGGACCATCATCCTGTGTCTTAGATGTTTTACATGGCAGTACTGGGAAACATCTACCAGTTTAGATCTGCAGAAATTTTTAACTGAATAATGCGTTCAGCGCGTTGCACACTGAGTGGATGTTCCTTCATTCTTACGAATTATTTGTTCAAAAGGTATAAGCCTTAGTAGTTGGCCCGAGCACAGGTGCACGAGGCGAATTCTACTGAAACGCATTTTTGTCTGGCAGCGGTATGATTTTTCCTCGTGTAGGATCGTGTATCGTACCTCCAATAATCGATTCACTCTAAAACTACGCACTCTAATATTTAATATTGCATCGTGTATCACATCCTGACCGCGTGTATCATTCATTTTCAGTTGGTAATCTGTAAGCTAAAATTAATTTCTAGCGAATTTTGCAGACGCAAAAAAAAAAAAAAAAAAAAAAAAAAAAAAAAAAAAAAAAAAAAAAAAAAAAAAGGGAAAAGGACAGCGTCTAAACAATACGCGCCGCAATAGGTATTTCCAGACAGAAATCGAGCTAATGCTGAACAGTGCACTGGAAAGATATCCGATTCCAAGGCGCGTCCTTACTAATAACTATGCAGTCTGTGGCGTCGCTCAAATAAAATAAACTTTACACATATATTTATTATCATACAAAGTGTTAAGTGTTTGATGAATAAATTGAAAAGAAAATATAATACAAGTATATCAGTTTTTAAGCCTTGATCACATTATGAACTCATAAGTACAACAAAACATTACATCTAATGTTCTGAGAACAGTCACTGTATCTGAATGATTAAATAAAAGTTTATTTTTCTTTGAAACATTGTCAGAGCCTTTATATATATATACCGAAGCCTCATCTGAAACGATAACATCCTATTGCCAGTGATGTACTGTCTCTTGTCTGAATATTAGTCCTCAAGTTCATGTGCTTGAATATTTGAAAAAAATTACTATGAATTACATTAGTTTAGTTAAAGTATGGATGAGAAAGAGACTAAATGATAAATGTCCATAAATTAACTCGCACCCAAGTAAAAGAGAGAGTTACAATTTTTATCACTCTAAGAAATCCTCCCCATAATTAATTTTAACACTTCCCGTATTTAAAAGCTTCAGGTTATTTAATAATTATTTTGAGTCACTTTCATTTCGTCACGTCTTTTCACTTACTTGCGCGTATCATATTTGCGCACATTTCGTATTATTTTCATAGAGGCCTGAACATTGAGATTTCTCCAGTAGCTTGCTACTTAACTCCCACAATCTGGACTCGGTTAATCGCTGCAGATGTGTAAAAAATGGAAGCGGTTAAATCCAGCTTCCTGCGGTAAGTACTTACGATACCTAGATAAGCGAGAACTAGAATAGTTTATAATCTGACCAACACTGACTTCTTCATAATGGTAATTGCATAAATACGCGACCTGTCGCACACCCCAGCGTATGAAGTGCACATAAAAGAGATATCTGAAAAAGCTGAATATGTAGATCAAAGATTCTTCTGAACACCACCGATCAATAAATACTGAAGATTGAAAGAGCCTAATTTTTCCCTGAGACACATGTTTACGAGGACTGCTGTTCACGGATTTCACTACAGAATACGCATCCAGAAAGGGTTTCATTTCGCATAGAATCTATGTCTCTCCACTTTATGTGGCCAATCATGTGCTCTGTACCATTTAATTAACTCTACACCAAGAACAAAGTCACTTAAATTTTAGGCCGATGATAATAACTACCAATGATTCATGTAATCTGTCAAATGTAGGCACTGTGTTCAATGATAAATAAATACTAGAAACTTCACTCAACAAGTTAAATCTATTTATTTGAAGAAGCCGCGAAATATCGGCCGAAAACCATATTTCGCCATCTACAACGGCTGTGCTGATGGCTGGAGCTAAACTGCGACAAGAAGAACTTAAAGTATTTCTTTCGGTGCTGTTCTGGTATAGGAAAACTCATTTATATATTTCACTTATCTATTCGAAGTCATAAAGTGGACATACATGTGACCTCAAACCGAAAATTTAGTAGCCCTTCTAGTTTTAGGAATAAGTCTTATAATGTCTCTCTCCATAAGAAAGACAACTTCCAACAAGTAAGAATACTAATATCACAAAAGTTATACACAAGACATGTAACTCAGATAGCATTTTCTATGAATTATATAAGTTGTTTTTAAAATTTAGTATATACATTTTTGGATTAGTGTGCGCTATAGCCGGTATTGACAGCGGATCAATATGGCAGCTACAACTACTTTAGCATATTTAGGCCAGGCGACGTAAAACGTCGTTCACTTTAATCGATTTAGTAGTGTGTGAGTTGTATAGTCTGCAGTTTGGAATTAAAATTACCTTTTTAATCTGCCATAGGTAAACGTTCCATTTGCTCCACGAAAAAAAATTATTTAAAGACGTTTCTAGACTCAAATATCAGTTGAAATTTGTTCAGAAACGCAGAGTGCCATACAAAAGTGGTTGGGTTCCGGCTTCGCCGAACGCATTGAGGCACTATGTTGTGATGAGCAAGGCCGTTCCCCGTCGTGCCGATCGCGGTGGCCGAGGGGACTGAGGCGCTCCAGTCACGGTCTGCACGGCCACTACGGTCGGGGGTTAGAATCCCCCCTCGGTCATGGATATTTGTGCCGTCCTTAGTTGTAGCTAGTTCGTAAGTAGTTTGTAAGTTTAGGGACTGATGACCCTGTAGTTAAGTCCCATAAGCTCAACAAACATTTGAGCCGCGGTGGAGTAGCCGAGCGGTCTGAAGCGTCTCGCTGCGGAGCGCGCGGTTGCTCGCCGTGGAGGTTCGAGTCCTCCCTGGGGCATGGGTGTGTGTGTGTTTGTCCTTAGGTTAGTTTATCTAGGTTTAAGTAGTTTGTAAGCTACGGACTGATGACCACGCAGTTTGGTCCGATAGATTTACAAACATTTGAACATTTTGAACAAACATTTGAACATTCGTTCCCCGTCGAGGGTTCGAATCCCCCCTCGGGGATGGATGTTTGTCCTGTCTTTAGTATAATTTCGTTCAAAAGTAGCTTCCAAGTTTAGGGACTGATGACCCCGCAGTAAAGTCCCACAAGCTTAAAACAAAATTTGAATTTGATTTTGACGTTCCGGCGCAAATAAAGCTTTGAGGTCGGGAAGCTTCGTTGGTACTTGGTACTGGAAGAACTGAAGTTGTGAGGATGGACCGTGAAGTGCTCAGACGATAGAGCGAATGCCCACGAAAAGCAGAGTTCCCAGGTTCGAATCTCGGTTCCGAAACAAAATTTGATTCTCCCAAGTAATTTCATATCAGCGCGCACTGCGCTGCGTAGTGAAAATTGCATTCTGGAAACACACCTTTTGGAAAGTATCAGGAAGGTACTGGACGAAGTAAAGTTGTGAGGACAGGCCGTGAACTGTGCCGGGATAGCTCCGACGGTAGAGTGCTTGCCCGCGAAAGGCAAAGGTCCCAGGTTCAAATCCTGGTTCCGACACACAATTTTAGTGTGCTAGGAAGTTTCATATCAACTCACACCGCGTTGCAGAGTGAAAATTTCATTCTGAAAAATGTAGGCAGGTTGCACACTCATGGATCGACTCACTAGTTTACCAATATGGACTCTGGATACATGATGTAATTAAACACATCAAAATCCATGTGCTCACTAATCGACTGAAGATGATAATATCGGATTATTGAAACCAGTCGAAGTAGAAGTTTCATAACATTGATGGTTGAATTTGTTTTTTGTGTAATTAATGCTTTCATTAATGAGAATTTGAAATTATATATATTACTCCAACGTCTGTTAGGAATAAATAATACGACCTATCATGTACCACGCGCTACAATACTGTTTTCGATCGACTTCGCTATAATATACCACTTTGAATATTTCTAGCCTGCTTCATTAATTCAATATGATGTTCAATACCAATACCCGTAAAATACTTGACGGAATTCCACTGGTATCTTTTGTGAAACAAAATGGTATTAGTTTTTTGGAACATCTTCACTCTCTTACTTGACTGGCTGTCGTCAACAATGTTGTATAGCTCCTTATGTTCAGTAACAGTGATTCGTACTAATTTTCATTAACTTATTTATTAATCGATTATATTAAACATAAGGAGAACCAATGAATTAAAATTTATTTTGTGGCAGGGATTCGAATCCTTGATCTCCTACATACTAGGTAGGCGCTTTAGACCACTCAGTTTACACAGCTTTGCAGCCCAGGCAAGAACACGGACTGCCTTAAAGCACGTCTCCCTCCACACCACATACTTTAATTCTGCCTCATGTTCCCTATGAAATGCGTGTCAGATTGCCAGGGCTCTCCTATATTTGACTAGCAGTCCAGCAAAGATCGCGAATAGGAGCAATCCCGCCTTGTTCCCCACGTCGAGGTGA
The DNA here is from genome assembly GCA_026315105.1 of Locusta migratoria. Lineage (NCBI taxonomy): Eukaryota > Metazoa > Arthropoda > Insecta > Orthoptera > Acrididae > Locusta > Locusta migratoria. The sequence goes on along the minus strand of CM048744.1, from coordinate 206,983,905 downwards.
TATAAATATGAACAAATAATATAATTCCTTGAGACAACATTGTGTCGTTATATCAAAGGTATCAAACATAAGAAGAGGCATTGAATTAAAATTTATGCTGTGGCTGGGATTCTAACGCGCCACCTTCTACTTACTAGGTTGGCGCTTTAGGCCACTCAGCGAACACATCATTGCAGCCAAATAGACTACACAAAGTGTCTTAAAGCACGTCTCCACACCACATTTCACACAGAACATGAGGCAGATTTAAAGTATGTGGTGTCGAGGGAGACGTGCTTTAAGATTTAGATTAGATTAGTATTTGTTCCATAGATCACGAATACGATACTTCGTAATGGTGTGAAAAGTGTCAGGTTAATGTAAGTGATCCGTCTCGTTCACGGATCATCTTGTCGCGGGGCGTGTGTGTCCTCTTTCGAGCTACCGGTTTTACCGACCAGGCGATTGGTGGTTGGCTTCGATAGAGAGGGGGCACATCAGTTTCGCGGGGACTACCTCCTGAAACGCCTTTCTGGCCGGATATGGGGACTCAACCCTTCCACCATCATCTATACCTACCGTTCCCTCATGCGTCCCGTCCTTTGCTGCTTTCACCCCGCCTGGATCTCCGCTCCCCCCTCCTATTATCAATTCTTCAAAATCATCGAACGTCACGCCCTTCGCCTTGCCTACCGCATCCGCCTCCCTTCCCCCACGCGGATTCATTACGACCTTATCCCATTCCCAAATCTGGTCCAGTTCCTTCAACACATCCGCCTAAAGTGCATTCACCGAAAGTTGGAGTCCTGTCACCCAATAGTATCACCTCTCCCCCTGAATCTCGGGCCCCTTCCACGCCTCTACCTCCACATCCCTCCCTCCCTTCACCTCCACACCCTCTGTCCTCTCCGAGGGTGGCTTCCACCACCTACCTCTCCCAGACGATGTTCTCCACCGCCGTCCCGACATCTATCCCGCCTTCCACATTTAACCTCTCCCTATAGATTATCGCACCCTCCTCGCTCCCCCACCCGTCCCCCTCCGGCCACCCGCTTGGCTCACCCCCTCCTTCACCGCCACCCCGGGACTCCTTCCGGTTCCACCCCCATTTCTCCCCTTCCCCCCACCTTCTTTCCCCTTCCCCCGCGCTTTCTCTCCCCCCTCCCAAAATCAAATGTTTGTAAATCTATCGGACCAAACTGCGTGGTCATCAGTCCGTAGCTTATAAACTACTTAAACCTAGGTAAACTAATGTAAGGACAAACAAACCCACCCATGCCCCAGGGAGGACTCGAACCTCCACGGCGAGCAACCGCGCGCCCCGCAGCGAGACTCTTTGGACCGCTCGGCTACTCAACGACCCCCCCCCCCCCCCACTGCGGGGCCAGCTCAATGCTAGTGTTTTAACAGTGTTCAGTGCTTCGTGTCTCTAGTGTTTCGTCGCTCAGTGTTTTTTAACGTTGTGCACGTGCCCACGGGCTACCAGTGTACGGTGTTTCTTTTACTCCAATGTCACCGTCACGTTAAGTCTAGTCGTCTACAATGATTGTTTGTTAACCACCGTGGCGACGTATTTTTTAACAACCATGTATGTCTTTCCACTGCCTGTACTTTTTACATTCTATAATTTTTCATCTTGTCATTGCAAAAGTGCCATTTAATCACCATGATTTAATTTTATATTCTGTTGTCTACTACTATCATTCGCTCGGCTGTAGAGCAGCGTCTTAGGCTGCTGTCAGCCTGCCTTGTAGGGCATTACAACCCAATAAAGAAAAAATTAAAAAAAAATCGCGGGGACAGTACGGAGAGGTTGCGAGTAGGAAGAGGGCAGGCGAGGAGTTCTACGGCGAGCGACGCTGTGTTGGCTGTGTGTGGCGGAACTGGGTCCGCTGCGGCCCGAGTAACAACTCAATGGTGGTGGGACGCACGAAGCCTGTATGAGCGGCCGCGGCTCGTCTCGTCGTGTGAAACGCGCTGCCTCATGGTGTGTGTTGGCGTCATTTCGAGTGACTTTGAACGATGAGACTCCATGCTCGTTCTTGTCTGACTTTGCCGTGCTTCCTCTCCTCACCGTGTGACATTCTGTTTGTTATCAGCAGGTAGTTCTGTTCAAAGTGTTTCGGGTTTGATCTTTCTACTCTGGCTCCGTGGTGCTTATTCCTTTTCCCCTGGAATTAGTCAGTATTTGAAAATTGTTTAAACTATTAAAGGGGAAAGGTTAGGTCTAGCAGGTTAATTTTGAAATCTACTAAAGGCACCCGATGTCAGTTCAGTGCCATCTGCAGTGTGGCCCTTCTGCTTGTGTTTGGTTATTACGAGTCTGACCTGAAATTGATATTGCACTTCATTAATGAACAGATATCTAGTGTTTCTGTGACTGTTCTTGTTTCTCGATTTGTCAATTTAAGTGTTATACTACAGGAGGTGTGTTTTTATTTTAGAATTGGTAGGTGCTAGGTCAAGCTACGTCAAAAGCGCCCCAAATTTTAACGAAGACAACTTTGTGCGAATGACGTTGGTATTAATTTGCTTTCTTGTGTTTTATAGTGGGCTGTCACCAGTTAGCTTGATGGAGCGTTTTGAGGGGCACATTCTTTAATCAGAGTTAGTCTGGTAGTCTCGTCGGTTTGGGAGCGCAAGAAGACTGCTGCCTTCTGTTTTGGTAAATTCGTCAGCGAGGAGAAGGCTTGCTGACAGTTGCTGACGTACCTTGTTTCTAATGTTTACATTTGATTTATGTCTCTGTAATGTCAGGTGCTTTCAGAGCTCGTTAAAATTCAAAATGTGAGTGGCACTTGTAATTGATTTGATTTGAATGTTAATGTGTTGTTTAAACTGTAATGTTTGGCGTAGAAGATTGTTTTTGACGTAGCCTCTATAAAACAGTTTTCAGGGTACAGAGTTGTGATAAGAGTTGAATAGCATTTCTATGTACTTACATGATTATCGTAAATTATCTATGCTGTTGCCACCATGCAGTTGTGTGAATACAAAAAATAATAATAAAATAAATTTGTCTTAGAGTATCCTCGTGTTGGTTCAGTCCTTCCACTCCAGCAGTCTTGTGCACTGCTATTCCCTTTCAGAAAGGTGGCTTTACAAATTATTACTTTGTACTAAATAATATGAGACAATATTTTTGCTTATATTTTTATTATTTTTTATTTTTATGTTTTATGTGACGCAATTTATTTTATTGTATTTTTATTTGCAGCTTTGCTAATTTATATCTGAAAAATTATCTATGGTGTAGAAGGAGTTGCTGTTCAGAAATTCCTTTAATTTATTTTTAATTGCTAGTTGGCTATCTCTCTGGCTATTGATGCTGTTTGGTAGATGACCAAAAACATTTGTGACAGCTAGATTCAACATTGAATAGTGAAAAACATTTTTTTCTCCTAGTGTTGTAGTTATGTATACTGCTATTGCATTTGAATTCGGTGGGCTTGGTAATAACAAATTTCAAAAGTGAATATATATACTGTGAGGATCACTATCTCCTAAAATAAGTGTCTGCAGGATGATCTTGAATGGGCTCCAGCAATTATTCTGATTACACGCTTTTGTGCAATGAATACTTTTTCACTCACTTATGAATTACCCTAGAAAATGATGCTATACGAAAGCAGCAAATGAAAATAGTCACAGTAAGCTAATTTACTGAGATGTATATTGCAATTACCCTAATAGCATAATAGCTGAACTCAAACGTTTCAGCAGATCTTCAATGTGTTTTTCCAGTTCAACCCCTCATCAAATCATACACCTAAAATTATGAGTATTGTACCTTTGCTACAGTTTTCTTATCAAAGTCTATATTTATAAATGGTGTCATTCCATTTACTGTATCGAACAGTGTGTATTGTGTTGTATCAAAATTTAACGATAGTTCATTTGCTGAGAACCACTTAATGATTTTCTGATAGACTTCGTTTACAATTTCTTCAGTTAGTTCTTGTCTGTCAGGTGTGATCACCAAAAGGAACGAGGTCTGCATCTTCATTAGTATAGAATGGCAACTCTTTAATATATATTAATAACAGCAAAGGGCCCAAGACCGAAACTAGTGGCACTCCATTTTTGATTGTTCCCCAGTTTGAGGAATGAGCTTTTTTTATTATTTTTTTTTTGTGTGTGCATAGTATGTGAATTGCTTATGTCAACTTCCTGCACTCTTCCTGTTAATTATGATTTAAACCATATGTACACTGTCCCATTCATACCACAATACTTCAGTTTATCTAGAAGAATTCCATGATTTAAGAAATCAAAAGCCTTGGAGAGATCACAAAAAATCCCAACGGGTAACGTACGGTTATTCAGAGCATTTAATGTCATTGGTGAAAGTATATACAACATTTCCTGTTGAAAAGCCTTTAACCAAACTGACATTTTGTTTCAACTTTACCTATGTGTGAAACTAGAATACATTCCTTATTCAAGAGTTTTGGATAAGGCCGTCAGAAGTGCGATTGGGCTGTAGTTGTTGACATCAGACATATTCCCTTTCCTGTGCAGTGGTTTAACACTAGCATGTTTCAGTGTATCAGGAGAAAAAGACTTTCCGTGTAGTCACTTTGGCTGCAGTGCTGTGTTAGCTGAGTGGTCTAAAGCACCAACCCAGTAAGTAGGAGCATCCAGGTTCAAATCGTGGCCACAGCGTAAATTTTAAATCAATGCCTCTCCTTATGGTTAATACCTTTGGTATAACGAGACAATGTTGTCTCAAGAAATTGTATTATTTGTTGATATTTAATCAATTATGGTTGACTTCTTACAGGCCTTAATGGATATTACAATCTGTGTATTTTGCATTATTACCAATTATTACATCAGGTAATCATTTCTAATACAATAATATACTAACAGTAGCAGTAGTAATATTAATAATGTAATAGGGGAACTTGGGGCTGAACATGATGCTTAATGTTTAACTATATTTTTGCTATGATTACAAACGGTGACATTTGTAAGAAGTGCTGAAAAGCACCTTGTAATATATCCTAACATATCTTACTTAAAAATCTCAGACAGTTGAATTTTTTGAGTTATATGACTTTTCAAAGATGTGCTTATGTATTTCCCATTCTCCCCGGCCTACTGGGCAGAATGAGATAAATTACTTCTCTTCGATGATTGTTCATATATGTTGAATTTCTTTAAAATATCATATAAAATTAAAAAATAATGATCTATACAACATAATTTAGAGCTAGGAATGTCTAAAAGTCATTATGTACGACAGTAAAAAATTTAATGTCATTCTGAAATATGTGCAGTCATTTTTTAGTGTTTAATAAGCATCAAAGAAATAATTTGTAGTCTTCTTGGCAATATTCACAATTCGGTATCTATTATTCGTCACCACTATCTACGTCAACACATGAATGGTATGCCCACTTGAATGAATTGCAGCATTGAGTTAAATGCCGTAAAAGTCCACACAGTAGAAACACTCAGCCTCCTCTCCCTGTTCTGTCTCCTACAGCATCTTGTTTGATAACTACTCTTTACTGTGCACAGTTTAACCTTGTAACTTTAATTCTGTCAAAAGGGTTTTGCAGCTGATTTTCCTGTTTTGACATTTTGGTCTATTTGCACACGCTTGCTTTCTTTTCTGTATAAGTGACAGCATCCTGCAGTTAGTTCTTATAAGGAGACTCCCTTAACACCACAGTATTTCCTTTTCATCTTCTAGTCCGTTCCGCCCCTCGATAACAACTTTTATGGGGTGGAATATCTGGCTGATTTAAACTCATTAAAAAACCCATGTATAATAAATAACATTAAATTTAAGGAAATATGGCGTTTGAAAGTGTCAAATTAACGATTAACAGCTAATTTTGAAATGTAATCTATCAAAACTATGTAAAATCGCAATCGGAAACGTGAATGGCCACAGTTCACTTACATGTCACTCATGAAACCAAGTTAAAATTATTAAATAATTACATGTACCTACAACATATTACCGCATTGAAATCATGACAATCCCCTTAGGTCCCGTTATCCCATTGTGAGGAATTTACGTAATAATGGTGGTAATCTGTCTTCTATCTATACTAATATTAAATCTGTAAATGTAGGCCTGTCGCTGTTCGCTTCAATCTTCAAAACTACCGGACGAATATTCATGCGGTTTTCACAGGAAACATAGCAAAGATGATTTCATCAACATAGATTACGAAAAAAGGGATATCGCAAATTTAAGTGTTTCTAGTAACAATCTTGTTTGTCTGTTCATTTATTAGTAACCACTTATATCTCAAACCGCTTCACAAATTCGCATGGGGTTTTCACAGGTAACTTCAGCGTACCTTGGGGCAACATACAGACTTCGTTTCACAAAAGCCAGATCACGGAAAAAAGAATATTACAACATATTTTTATCTACAACTGTCATGCCTGTCTCTCTCTTTCATGACGTTAATCTCCAAAAGTAATTCATGAATTTTCAAGGATTATTCACAGGTAACGTGTGGGTATCGTGCGGAGACATACACGCTTCATTTCACAAAATCACATCAGAGAATGTCAGGATATCACAATATAAACATTTCTCTGAAACCAGTCTTATGTTTCTATTTTTAGAGGGTAATGTACAAAAGTACTACGCAAACATTTGTGGGGCTTCACTCGTAATTTCAGAATATCGTGGAGCATAACATAGACTACTTTTAATTTAAAATCGAATCAGCAGAAGAAAATATATGTAGAATTTGAAGTTTTATGTGCACAATATGATTATAAACATTGTGTATTACGGAAAATTCTGAGAGAACTAAATGAACATTCATGGAGTATGAGACAAACTGAAAATAGCCTGGGCCAACATATCAGATCAGGAACTAAAAGATATCGTAATTAGAAGTTTTAGGTGAATTTCATGATTGGAAAGAAAACCGTAATGCAGCAAAGAACCAACAGAGGTGCTATTAGTTTCGTGGTGCACCAGAAAACTAATAGCGCTGCGGATGTCCGTGGAAGCGATGGGATTACTACACTTTGAAAATGCTATTTACTCTTTGACTTTTCAAATTTACCATATTTATGAAAATCGTTTTCATCATTGCTGTGTTCTACGAAATATGATTCAACGCAATGAATATAAAACTGATGCAGTCCTCGCCGTGTGTAATCCGTATTTACATACTGATACCACAGTCTCACGTATACGTACACTGCTATGGAATTTTAAGTCTCAAGCTTGGAGCGACAAATGCGCCTCTAACGAAACAGAGCTAACCGTAAAACGATTGTTTTCAGTGAAATATCTACTTCATTAAGGAAATACACATTCCTTATTATATTTCAGCTTCCCATGCCTCAGTACATTGTTAAGGGATGTGAATGATCATACAGAGTTCTAAATAAAGATTATATAGAGATTACTATCCGCCACCATAGAGTAGAAATATCTACAAGATCTATTTCAGCTTCGTGCTTTACGAAGTAATCACTGCATGACTTGAGGACATGTATTGAAACATCCTGGCAGATTAAAATTGTGTACCGGAATCGGGACACGAACCTGGGATCTTTGCCTTTCGCGGGGAAGCGCTCTACCACTGAGCTATCCCGACACGACTCACGATGCCGCCTCACAACTTTTCTTCCGCCAGCACCTCGCCTCCTACTTTCCAAACTTCACAGAAGCTCTCCTGCGAACCTTGCAAGACTAGCACTCCTGGAAGAAAGGATATGGAGACATGTCTCTGCCAAAGCACAGCATACAGAATAACTACATTGTCACCAATGCAACACTGCAACATACTAATACGTCAGTATACCCTTACAATCGAATATAAACTGTTAAGTACTACACCAAACAACCAGTACGTAGCGCTGTTATTATTATTATTTCTCATCTCAACGACAGAAGTGTTTTCAGAAGTTTATGCCAGACAGACAATTGCACACCGCCGTCTTAACGTTACGAATACAACCCAACATTGAAATTACATCGTTACTGGGTACGGGCTTAAATTAATTTCATTTTTTGTATCAAAAACTTTATGAACCATCGTTTTGGACTTACATTTGACATTTGGGATACGATAAGATAGAGCGAGGTCCATAACTCTAAAGAGCTATGATACGCACCGGCCCTCCTTTAATAAACGTTGCGAAACGCGGGCATATAGGCTACTAATATAATAAAAGTAATAATACAAGAAAAATAACACACCTATTCCCAGTCTATGCATACTAAACAATAGCACATTCTCATCATGTGTAAATTGAGAGTATAAATGAAGACTCACATTTCCTCGGTCAGTAGGAGTGTATACCTGTGGCTTGGGCTGTGGAGGCTTTCCCTGTTCCGAGGAAGCCAGTCGCTCGCAGCTGTCTTTGAAGAGTTGCTGCTTCATCTTCTACTGCAACCTCTCTCAGCGTTCTAGAATGGCATTGATTGATGAGGTAACGTGGTACCAAGGCCTTCCTTGAGATGGCGTCAGCGACGTTATACAAGATCTGTCATTCTGTCACGTTGCTCAGTATATCCTTGTTTTTGAGTCTTCAATGTTGATTCAGCTGCAGTCGATATGTATTGGCGACGTCGGAATACAGCGGACGACTCCAAATAGTGTTCTGATGCACCATCACCACAGGTTCACTCAGCAGTTTTTCTTCTAGCGTTTGGATGCCAGTAGGATGGACAGGGCCAGTGTCCAGATAAATAGCGTGAGAGGCCTGCAAAGGAATTCAAGTGTTTCATTCCCAGCCTCGGTTTTATATTCCGCAGAAAGCAAGAGGTGCACCACGCTTTTTGCGCCTCATCCCATAGTTTCTCCGTTAGTGGATAAATGGAGCCTCTGATAATGAATTTGTTGTTTGCGTGTTGCCTGAATCTTATTTCTATCTATATAAAAGCGAAATGACACTCATTTAGACACTCAATCAATGACTAAGCACGAAATCTCGAAAATTACTTCTCCTATGAAGCTCAAATTTGGCAGGAATGTAGCTGATCGGTAGAAGACGTCAGCTAAGAACGGGTTTTGCAATAGGGCCAATAGTTCAGGAGATATGATGTCATAAACAATGAAAACTTCCCCGTATTGCGACACGTGATAGTGTGACTTTATCAGTCCATTATTTGAGAAGAAGAGGACTTAGCGACTTGCAACAAACTTGAAACACAATTTCAAACCTTTAGGAAACCTTTTCTCGCTGACAGCCCCAATAAATGCTGAAAGAAAAGAAGTTTATCGCTTACTACTTTTTCGGCGTTCATAAAGTAAAATTACGGCATTTGGAACGACATTACAATTTATTACTCGTAAACTATTAATTGTATTCGCAAGAAATATACAGTATATATACAAACAACTGAACGTACATTCAAAATTTTATCACAGTACAAGGCACAGTTCATGACTTATGGAGTAATAAACAATTACGTTAATGAAAAACCGCCACATCACGCATGACGTTTTGATTTGTTATGTCTTTCTTATTAACTCTATTCGCGACGTATTTTGCTAACTTTTTACATATGCACTACTGGATGTACCTTCGAATTAATATCGTATTACGACATATAGTTCGGATGCTATGATGTCAAAGACATTGAAATACATGAAACTTTGCCCTAAAAAGCATGAGGTTGTAATTTACTACGTCTTTGCTACCGAATAAATTTACAACACTTTTCGCAGGCAGTTTCCTAATATTCCTCTCTAAGAACCTGGTAAATAAAGTCTTTGTAGGACCCATAACTCAGGAGATATCTCTCTCTCTCTCTCTCTCTCTCTCTCTCTCTCTCTATATATATATATATATATATATATATAAGCTACAGGTCACTCATTCACTCACTGACGATACACGAAATCTCTGAAGGTACTGCACCCATGAAGCTGAAATTTTGCCGGTGTGTAGTTTAAAGGTAGAAGATTTTAGCTAAGAAAGTATTTACGATAGGACGGAATGAAGGTGCTTGGCGGAGGATACTTTTCCTACAGAATGACGAAATCTACAGTTTCATTCCGAACTTTGCACGCTTGACCTTAAAAACGAAGGTCACCGTCTACCTAAAGTTTCATACGGTGCATAGGGAGAGTATCTTGCAAGATGAAAACGGATCCCTAAGTATACTGGTGGCGCCATAACTTGAGAACGGCTCGACCGATTTCACAGATCCTTTTGTTGTTTACGTTATTCTCAGAACACAATTTGTATGAAATGAAACTGTAAAATTTGAGAACAACCAAGTGTGTTTTTCAGTGTGACTCTTTGTTTATGTTGCATACAAAACTATAGTTTTGATCCGATATTTATGAAATTTTGCGCACTTCACCATAAAAGCAAGAGGAATGTCACTGTCTGTATAATATTTCATTCGGTGCACGGTGGAAGTTTACTTATCATACGAAATTTGACAAAATGAGTAGGTTTTCTAAGATCTTGATGAATTTTTGCACAAGGTCACAAGATACATACATGTTCGTATGGTATATGACAGAGGATGCCTTTCAAAATACATTGCCGAGAAAGGGAAAGGTGGAAACAAACAGAGACATGGGAAAGAAAGAGATGAATGCAGATAGAGGAGCGAAGGGGAGGTGGACTACGAGAGGGTAGAATAAACAAACACCCGGGCAACGCCGGGTTTACAGGTAGTACATATCCATATCCATATTTTTCTTGGGCACGTCATAAATTGAGAACGACTCGAACTATTTGGCTGATATGTGTTCACAGTGGTCAAAGCAGGTTTCGTAGGCAGAAAAATATTTGAATATTTACCCGAAAACTGGAAAATTTGGGATAAAATGATAGTACGTTTTTCAATGGGGCCGTGTGTTTCTGTTGTATACAGATCTATAGCATTGATTCGATTTTGATAAAATTTTGTACACATGACTTTTAAACAAAAGAAAATTCACCGTCTATATAAAATTTCATTCGTTGTATGGCGGTAAGTACTTATGAATTTAGACAAGATCTACAGCTTTGCTCAATCTTCATAAATTGGTACACATTTGACTTTTAATCAAACGGAAGTTCAGAGTATACTTAATAATATAGTATAGCGCATGGCGGAGGATACTTTACCAAAAGCAATATGGTAAAACGTACGGCTTAGATGGCGATCTTCATAAAATTACCATATTTTACCATGAAAGGTGACTCATATACCTACGTTTTCGTGGAGAAGATTTTTGAAAATTTCCATGTCCATCTTTTTATTAATTTATTCTCCTTCTCTTTGTTTATCTCACAGACTTGAAGAGCAAAATGAAATCGAAATGATTCTAGCATCACAAACCTGTGCAGAGCGTCATTCACGAATGCTGTTGCAAGTTTCATACGTGCTGTTTTCTGTTATGATGTTTCAATTTACAGATTCATTCCGAACGTGATGAAAGTCCCCACATTTGACCTTTAAAATAAGAGAAAGATCACACTATACACATAGTTTCGTGTGGAGTCTAGTGGAGTGTAATTTCTGGCTCCGACACTAATCTATAGTTTTATTCAGACATTTTGCATACTTTAACTTCGAAGGAGCTGGTGGTAACATTTCATATGGTTTGTGCGCGGGGGAGTACTCTATTTACACTTTTCGATACACAGCAACCGTTCCACTAGGATTTTGAAAACATTTTACACAGTTGATTTTCCACACAGGACGATAATCACTATATACATAATGTTTCATAATTGCATAGTTGCAGATAAACATACTTTGACTCCGTTTTACAAACAATAATAAATGTTAGCGGTGAGTCTTGCCGACTCGGCAAGACTCACAGCTACCAGTACCTCTGAAGATGTCCAGCGCAGCTCTGGACGAAACGTCAGGAACAGATATGTTTCTTGGACCACGACCTCATAACCCGGAAGATACAACAGCTATTACTTCAGCCGGTCGTGGAAGCCTTCACTGCATAATAATAAATGTTAGCTTATCATCGTACATTTTCATGGAAGCAAACCACCACATGGTACTTGACTATGGGTACCTTGAAATGTACTTTTTCCGCTGATCACGCTAGTGTTGATAGATTTGCATTTTGCCAGTTAGAGGGTAGGAGGGCTAGAAGAACGAAGGAAGGAGGAGGGGTAATGCAATAAATAGTGAGTAGGAGGTGGAGTTGAACAGAGAGATGCAGATGCGAGAGGAAGAGATGGCTGAGAGAGAGGAGGGTATGTAGACTATGAGAGTGAAGTATCAGTTGCCTGGGCAAAGCATGATCCTGTTAAATTCGGCACTCCGTTATATTGCTGTTTCTTGAACCAATACTTTGCCGCTATTTTACTTATCTGAAGATTGAGTTGACATATTGTATCACTTGTAACGCCTCGGTGGACATAATGCCAAAAACTCCTGGCAAACAGAGAAGCATTCCAAGTTGTACCAAGATATTGACCCATGCTAGTGTTACGACTAGAATTTGCGACCGAGCACACGCATATTTAACATTATTCAATATCCAAATTCAGTAATGACCGAGCCATTTGTGAAATAAAATGGAGAATACGTTTTACTAAGGTTTACATTCGCCCGCCCTTCGCAGTTTTTCAAATGTACATCACTTTTAAAATATTACCAGCCTGCGGTTTGAATGATTCAAGAAGGATAAGTCAGGCGTAGATCGTAAATGTTATGATGCCAAGAGCACTGGACTACTGAGCAAATCGCTCTCACATATTCAGATAGTCATATAATTACTTCAACGCTTATATGTGATAGTATGTAATATACTGGTGGACTAGTAGAGGATGATCCTTCAGTTTAGCTTTTGTTGTGCCATTTTTGCTGAGAGTGTTGTTTGTGAGTGCGTGTGCGCCGGCAACGACGTCTCAGAGCTGTGTTCACTTTTGGGGCGAGGAGTTCCAATTGTAGCGGTCTCCTAAAGGTAAGTTCCAAAAGTGTCTGTGTACTGTAGTTATTATTAACGTCAAGATTTCAAGAGGTGTTTAGTACACTAGATATTTACTAAATTCAGCACAATTCATCCGGTATTTTCTGGTGTTTTTATCGTAATAGCGGTAGGGAAACTGTACGGTGTTTGATACCTCTTGCGCTCTCACTACGTTTAGTTCATTGGTGATGTTTGATTCTTTTTTCATATAACCAACTGTGGTATTGTTTTTGCTCTGCATTGATACTATCAGATTTGTTCAAACAATGTTCAAATGTTTGTAGAGTTTATGGGACTTAACTACGGGGTCATCAATCCCTAAACTTAGAAACTACTTATGAACTAGCTAATACTAAGGACGGCACAAATATCCATGCCTGAGGGGGGATTCGAGCCCCCGACCGTAGTGGCCGTGCAGACCGTGACTGGCGCGCCGCAGTCCCCTCGGCCACCGCGGCCTGCTAAGATTGTGAGTTGAGTGCTGTATTTAAGGTAGTTCATAAACTCGTTCTTTTGTAGAAACCTAACTTACAGTATGTAGACGTCTAGATTTTTTTACCAAGCCACTGCGAAATTTTACCATTAGTGCAAAGTGTTTGTTCTCTCGTGCGTTCTTTAGTATTGGACAACAATGTGGGTCTTGTAAAAAGTATTTTTATTGGGGGAGTTGCAATGGGGAAGTCAGTGGACTTTGCAGTGAGTTCCACTCCTGGAATTGCGGGATATGCAGCAGGGATAAGCTGACAGAGGAGCAGGAGCGTCACATCTGTGCCCTTCAGGTGGAGTTGCAAAACGCTGAGGAGGAACTTGGTAGGCTGACGTGGGAAGGTGGGCTGGGGAACAGGAACTGGCAGTTGGCAAGAGGGTAGCTACGAGGAAATATTCAGTAGTAGTTGATGTTAGGGCTCCACCTATTTTAAACGGAAGACAGATGATAGGTATTCTTGGTTATAGGAAGTCCGTCTTACAAAGGAAAGACTTTCGACAAAGTAATAAGGCAGTTTTCATCAAAACATACAAGGTATCAGACATAAAGTTAATTAACTGCTCATGGATGTTGATTCTTACTTTATTGGTGTTTCAGAGCACTTTTTAATGATACGAGAGTTCATAAACTTTCTTTGCCAGAATACAGGTTACTTCCCTTCTTCTTAAGAAGTTCTTTGGAAGTAAAAACGATATTCCTTTTGAATCCATCGGTTTTTCAGAACTGTATGCAGAAATGATATTTGTGTGTTGTGCCGGAGATGTTAATATTACTGGAACTAAATCACTTATTTTTGTAACTTATAGGTCCTCCGACTCAGATTTTAAAATGCTTCTTCACAGCTAGGGAGGGTTCTGGTTTCAAATTTAGTTGTTTGTGGAGATTTCAACATAAATGTATTAGAGGGGCACTCTATTTGCACAAAATTTAACGCTAAAAGGTTTTTGTGCTCAAACAAATGTTAAATATAAATATACAATTCTTAGAAATGCTAACCAGTTGCAACTGAGACATTTTCAAACGTAATTAAGAAACAAGAATGACAGGATATTTAAATGCTGGAAATATAGATGATAAAATACTATCCTCAACACATTTCTCACTCTGTTTGAAAATTGCTTTCCGCTAGAACGCTCAACTCGGGATACTTCTAATAACAGGTAGCCTGAGTAACTGAAAAAAGAGATGAGAATATCATGTAGGACAAAGCGGGAAATTTATGAAAATTCCAGAGGCACTCAGAACGGAACTACAGTAACCTCAATACAAAGAGTATTTTAAGATTCTGAAGGCAAAAGGTATGTATTATGCAAAAAGTAAAGCAAAGTCTCAGGATAAAATTCAAATAATTTGGTTAGACATTTACAAAGTGTCTGATCATCTGCACCAGGCTGAAGATGTAAAAGGCAATGCGTAATGGAAATATTTATGTTACTGGTAAGTCAGATATATGTACACTATTTGCAAACTACTTTCTGAATACAGCAGGTGAACTAAAACAAATCCTAGTTTCCACTAGTAATCATATAGAATTGTTAGATTTCGAAGGCACCGCTGCTGTTTCTTATTTATATAAATGATATGCCTTCAATCGTAATAGGTTATTGTAAAATATTTTTGTTTGCTGATAATACCAGGTTGGTAGTGAAGGATTTTCTTTGTAATATTGACTCAGTAGGAAATAATGCAGTTGAAGGAATAAGTTTATGGATTCTAGAAAATAAATTGATGTAAAACTCTGTTTCTTTATAACTTCTTAGACAAAATTAAAAAAAAGGTGACATTTTGATTACACATAATGGGCAAATGATAAGTGAGACTGAAAAGTTCTAATTTCTATGATCAGATAGATAGTAAGTTGTTCTGGAAGTCCCATATTTAGAATCTTGTCCAAATCTGAAACCTGCTGATTTAGCATTAGAACATTATGTGAAATATGAGCTTTTTTTTTAACACGAGAAGCAGTCTACTACGCTTATTTCCAGTCAATTATGACGTATGGTGTTATTTTTTGGGGGCACTCCATGAATTCAAAAAGGATATCTTTTGGTTCAGAAACGGGCAGCTGGAGTAATCTGTGGTGTAAGTTCGCGAATGTCGTGTCAATTGTCTTTCATTGGTCTGGGATTTCTTAAATTGGATCCACAATACATATTTTCTTTAATATCGTTTGTTGCTAACAGTGTCGGCTTAATCCCACGAGTTAGTACCTTTTGCTCGGTGAATGCTAGACATAAAATGAATCTACATTTGGATCACACCTCATTGATTCTTGTGTAGCAGGGCGTGCTGTATTCTGAGAATTATTTTCAATAAGCTGCCAAAAGAACCAAAGAAATTTAGTACCAAGGCATGCGCTTTCGAGTCTAAATTGAAGAGTTACCTGATGCCAGGGTGTTGGCGGTTCGAGTTGTTTGTTTGTGATAGGCGACCTAAGCTGCTAATGTCATCAGTCCCCCGGTGGGAGGGGAAGGAGTTAGGATAGGGAAGGAAAGGAGGGGGAAAGGAAATGTAGTCCGGGAAGTAAAGACGGAAGGAAGACTGCATTAGCTCGGGGCCCCGTGCTCGCCATGCACGTATTCACGAAAGAATCCTGAGCCCCCTGGGGGGAGTTACGTCATGCCTCGGTCATTTTACTCTGTCGACGAACTGGAAAAATTAAAAATAATAATAATAAGAAAATCCCTTTCTTTCGTTATAGATTCTTTTTACTTACTGCCATATGCATAGGGCTACTTCAGGTATTTCTATTACCATACTTCAAGTAATATTTCATGCACTAAATTGTTCCCTTACCATAGAATCTTGCTCCTCGATTAGGTCCTGCGGAACAGAAAACCATATTAATATTAATTAATTTAAATTGCTGCTACTGCCTTATGCTCCTACCTGGTCTTGTTCCACATGCAGTATATTAGTTAAAACGTTTCAGAGACCTAATTTCAGCGTTAAGAAAAAGAACACAACAACCTTCATATTCAAAATATTTAATTAGATTTTTAAGCATTTTTCTTTCCATTTTTGGTAAATTTTTTGCTTATTCCCCTTTGATAATTTCAGTACACCCATAAAGGGCTGGAGTAATGGTAGAAGATTACATGTCTCATCAAATTTTACAGCCTAGTTCTTCAAATGTCCTTAATCTCTGTGGAATATACAATCCTGGCCCAGGTACGATGTTACCGGTCGACTGGAAGATACTGATTATAGCAAAGTAAATCGATGTTTCACATTTGAGAACGATAAATGCAAAGCATGATCTGGATCTTCATTGCTGTTTTCCGCTACAGAGGAGTGGTGTCAGCTCGCGGGATTTATCACAGAGTCTAGGAATTAACCCTCATTATTTGACATTAACCATGCCGTAATTAATCGGCCGGTTTATTACGCCTGCCATCAGATTCGTCGCCGTCCAAATACGTGCGCGAATTTCGCAGCGGTCCTGGGGCGCTGCCGGAGGCAAATATTCCCCCACATTTCCACGCTCAATTAATCGCTGCGAGGCTTCTGATAATTAATGGCGAGCAAAAGCCTTCAAAAAGCTACAGATCGAAGAGTATTTAAAAAAAAATGCACACATTCACGCTCAGCCTATCGGTATCGCTATTTGTTCTCCCAGGGCGACACGCCTCTTGTTCAGTTACATTATGACGAAATGAAGGAGTACATTCACATAAATAGAAAACAACAGAATGCGTAGCTAGAAACAGAGGTAGATTCATCTGTGTATCACCGCTCTGAGCAGGATCTTCAGTTAAAAACTTCAAAATCGTTTGCAGCAACTGGAGCAACCAAGATATTTCCACCACAGAACGATTCATGCAAATGTCAGCACGGATGTTGGATTAATGATTCCAATTATTAATAACAAAGAGAGAACGCCTACTCCTCACCGCCAAATTCGTCCACATTTATGGTACATGTAGGGCGTGGTGAGATATGAAAATGCACCAAGTGGGAACTCCAGATGGCTAAGCGTTTAGGAAATAATAAAAAAAGAATTTTCATACGGATCTATCACCATATGCAACCTTTCTACTGCCCCTGACAGAGTCTGTTTAGAAAGCGGTGTTTGTCTGAGCGGTAAAATATCTGATTTTTATTCAACGGTTTACTGGTTCGATTCTGCCCGGCGGCGAATACTGTTTTTGCTCCTTGGCAATGCATCCACTACTGACTTACGAATTAACCGCAACATCATATAACATCAACATGGGATGTCATTATTTCAAAGAAGCATATTATCTTAAAAATTTGGACTGTGCGATGAAAGAAGCTGTTTTCATTATGTGAATGATGTTTGTTTTTCTATAGAGACATTAAGAAAAAGCGAAAGGGTGTCGTGCGCAAGATGCGGTCAGAGTTATTGCTTTCCTTGTTTCTTCGATAAATTCCGTTACATCTAATTGATGGATTACAAAAGAATGGAAGTATCGATTTACGTACACTACGTCCCCGAGTACCCGTTAACTACAGTCCCTTTTTAAATGTTTGTAGTCCCGAATTTCATCCAATGTCCTTTCTTTTTCGGCTTATATTAATAAAAAAAAGACCTATAAGATATTGACGTCAGTCTACATCTACAGCAGTACTCTGCAAAACACTGTGAAGTGCATGGCAGATGGTACATCCGTTGTAACAATTACGGTTTTTCCCCATTTCAAACACTTACTAAACATGGGAAGAATGATTATTTAAACATATACATGTGGCGTCTGTTCTGAAAGAACAGACGTCACTTCTGATCCTGCAGTTGTTATTATTTAATATTCACAGAATATATTACATCAATTGCGATTGGGCAAAGCAGAAAATGTGTACCGAGCCGGGATTCGAACCCGGGTCTCCTGCTTTCTAGGCAGTTGCGCAGGGTGAAGCTGGTAATTTGTATCTGACGGGAGGCGTGCTTAGGTAGTCCTTGCAGGTGCGGTGATCACTGTGTCCCCAGTGGTGTAGGGGTCAGCGCAACTGCCTAGAAAGCAGGAGACCCGGGTTCGAATCCCGGCTGGGTACACATTTTCAGCTTTGCCCAATCGCAGTTGATGTCATATATTCTGTGAAGATTATTTAAATGCTTCCGTGCGTGCTGTACTTAATCTAATCTTGTCCTCACTATCCCTACGGGAACAATATGTAGGTGTACGCATTGCCAAGGAACAGAAAAATGTCTGCGGGCGAGTGGAGTTGAACTGCTGCCGTTCTCAATACCAATCAGGTATTATACCGCTGAGCCAGAGACCGCTTACTACACACGCCCTCACAGGCACAGTGTATAAGATGCATATGTTGCTAGATCCGTATCAAACATCCTTTTATTTCCTAAACGCTTGGCCATCTGGAGTTCCCACTTGGAGGACTTCGTGTCACACCACGACCTATATGTATCAAAAATTCGGGCGTATTTGGTAGTGATAGTAGGCGTCCTCTCCTAAGAAAGCTGTCATCAGCAATGTTCTTAATATCCCGTTGTGCAACAATTAATATGTCAAAGAGTTTTTCTTCGGCGTATTTTGTAAATTTATTGACTGGTCAAATATTCAGCTTCTCTCCTTGTGTCAATAGTCCTTTCTTATGCTTGTTCGTAATAAACAGAAATTCTCTTCGACACAATTTATACAGGGTGTGGAAATATTCCGACTTAGGATGTCGATTGGCGATTTATCGTCTAGATAAAAGAAGAGATTATAGAGCACAATCAGAATGGGTGAAGTTCTTGAAAAATCCACGTGAGAAAACGAAAATTTGGAAACACTGTGGGATAATTGCACCTCGATACTACGATCAAGCGGAATTGAGGCAGAAGTTCAAGGCGGTCAGTCGGAGTTACAATCGTTCTCTGTTACCTATACATACTATTTAAACAGATGTATGTGTGTGTGTGTGTGGTCGCCATCTTCCCATAAACTAATTGCCCGATTTCAGCCAGAAATGTTCTGTATACTCCTTGCTATCAGGCAATAATATCCTTGGTTAAGGACCACTGACAACGTAACGTTCTGGTGGTATGAAGTAAAGAAATAGTAACACAATGCCACATCATGTGGTAATATTCCTCATCTCCTCCTAAACTGACAGACCGATGCGACGGAGCGGTGGAGCACATTGAGTCGCAAAGCTGCGATGCTCGAGGCCGTTCCCGGTCGCAGGTTCGAATACCCTCGGGCATGGATGTTTGTGCTATCTGTAGAATAAGTTAGTTCATAAGTAGTCTGTAAATTTAGGGACTGATGACCCCGCAGTTAAGTCCCATAAGCATTACAAACTTTTGAACATTGAAACCGAAAGATCGATTTCAACGACACATAGTAATAATATTCCTTAACATCAGTAAACAATAAACGGGAGCGGCGGGTAAAGGCCAAATACGACACGGTATAAGGACTCGTGGCTTGACGCGGTGGAATGGCCGAGCTCTGTAAGGCGCATTGCTGCGGAGTATGCGGTTGCTTCCCGTCGGAGTTTGGAGTCCTCGCTTAGGCATGGGTGTTTGTGTGTTGTCCTTTATGTTAGTTTATTTGAAGTAGTTTCTTTATTTCTAAGCCTAGGGACTGATAACAAAATGTTCAAATGTCTGTAAATCTATCGGACCAAACTGCGTGGTCATCAGTCCGTAGGTTACAAACTACTTAAACCTAGGTAAAGTAATCTACGGACAAACACACACACCCATGCCCCAGGGAGGACTCGAACCTCGACGGCGAGCAACCGCGCACTCGGCAGCGAGGTGCTTTAGACCGCTCGGCTACTCCACCGCGGCGACTGTTAACAATAGTGGTTATGTAGAACAATTTGACAAGTGACGTCAAAAACAATGGAAACTATCCCATAATTCGACGTTATTCATCCACTATTTGAGAATGAGAACACTTCTTAAATGTAATTTCCAACCTTTACGAAACCGTTTCTCGGTGACATCCTGCACTTTATGATGTAAACAAATACGTTTATTGCTTACAACTTCTACCCTGGTAATGTAGGAAATAAACGGAATTCACCATGACGTTACAATTTATTACTTATACACTTCTAATTGTATTCGCAATACATTTTACAGGTAGTATACACCGATATAACTGAACATAGGTCCGAAATTATATCTCAGTACAACACAGACTTCCGTAGCTATGCGATCATAAAGAATAAATAACAGATTTAATAATCTGTTAACCGTCTTCACAGTGTGCACATGAGGCGTTGCGGATCAAAGGGCGAATCATCGGGATCACTGAGGAGACTGAGGCGCTTCAGTCACGGTCTGCACGGCCACTACGGTCGGGGGTTCGAGTCCCCCTTCGGGCATGGATATTTGTGCCGTCTTTAGGATTAGCTAGTTCATAAGTAGTTTGTAAGTTTAGGGACTGATGACCCCGTAGTTAAGTCCCATAAACTATACAAACATTTGAACATTTTGACTACAGTGTAGTAATAAACAACGCGAAACACAATGTGTGCCGTAAAGTATTTTACGTTACTCATGGTGTATCCGAAAAACGTGTGCGTACTACTATTAACTAAACGTCGATTCGACGTTTCTGACCAAAGGGGATACAGTGTCAGATGATACATTAGCAATACATTAGCAGGATTGATTACCAATCGCCGACCCACCTGACGCTTCACTACACAAATAACTTTACAAAACGCAACTTCAGAGGCAGACTGCACCGTCACTACTGGCGTCCCGGCAGGTCAGGGTGCAATGCGGCGTGGCACATACAGAGGCCTGTAATGGGCGACGGCTAAGGTTTGCAACTGCGACAGTATCGCCAGTGCAATAAGGGCCTTCTACATTATCTCTCACACGATTTTGGTATATTTGTGTTTGTTCGAGCCCGAGTACTTTCCTTGTCAGTCTATGCGTACAGCGGCTTGCAGGCAGAGAGGCGGACGCGTGTGTTTTCTGGTGCAGCGGTCGGGTGCTCACAGCAGGTGGCAAAGAGGACAAGGTAGCTGGCAGCAGAGTGGCTGGGAGTGGGCGGGCGACGCCCGGGTCGTTCATAACGCGCCATCCAGCGCCGCACCTGGCGCACGCATTTCCATATCTGCCGCCGCCCCAGGGGGCTGCGAGCCAGCGGGTCGCGAAACCGTTCACAGCACTTCTGCTCCGCGCCGCGGCCGCCGACCGAGTAACCCGCCGTAGCAGCGGGAGCACTGTGCCCGATAAGGCGCCACCACATTCCGCAACAAAGTTGCTCACTCCCGCCCGGCCTGTCCCCCGGCGCAGTACAAAGGCGCGGCGCGGCGCGCGCGCGTACACCTCGCTGCCGCAAAACACTGCTCTCGGGTTGTAATCACTTACCGCGCTGCCAGCCACCACCGGGGGAACAAACATTTTGCTTTTTTTTTCTGCTGGGAACAAAGGCGATAGCATCGGGCGCGCAAACGGGCGACAAAAGGGAGCCCGCGGCGAATGTTAATAACGCGGAATGTAAAACAGGCGCGCCTTTGTGGGCAGCTAATCATTACAGCGTCCGATTAGCGTCTGTTTTAGGTCGAAAGACACCGGTTGTCGTTTGTAGTGCAGGTCCAGTGCGTTTGTTGTGAGTGTGTGTGTGTGTGTGTGTGTGTGTGTGCGAGCATCCCGATGTGTGCTTTGTCAGGAATAATTACGAAAATGTTTTTCTGCCTCGCTATCGCTTCGGCAAACATTGCCCAACTAATGTTTTAAGGGCGTTAGGACGTCAAGCGGGCCGACTTCAGGCAGGAGAGGCACCACTGGACATTTTAAGTCCCACTGTCTGTACTTTTACAAATAAATTACGACATTTTATCAGCATGTCTGAGAAGCATACAGGATTCACACTCATGAGCAGTGGCAGTTCTAAAATATAATGAATATGTACGAACGTCAGCTTTTTTGGTCATTATTGTTAACGTTAAAATTCTTCTGACCTATTTGCCGCATCATGATTATAAAATCTCTCAACGTTTCGCCGCCGCAGGAGTATTCCTCAAGAAAGGCTCCTGCAACGGATCTGAAACGTTGGAAAGATTTTATTATCTTGACGCAACAAATAGCACAGAAGAATTTTAACATTAGTAATGAATGTAATTTTTATTTACATGTCAAGTTTCATTATTTTTGCACATACTATTAGCTGCTTTTGTTGCTATATGTACAGTTTTCTTCGTAAGTAAGAGAGATTCTTCGATGAGTTTTACACAGCACACAAACGAAACTCTTGAATTTATTTAATTTATGAGAAACTGAATGAGCTGTTACATTTAAAATTTATGTTTAGAAAAAAACTGAAACGTTATAGTTAACAAACCTTAATTGTTATCACATTTTTTTATATATTTCAAGAGTTTCAAACACTTGTTTGTACGCGTTGTATGTTGTGCAAAAATCATCGAAGAATCTCCTTTACTTATGAAGAAAAGTGTACCTGTAGCAACAATTGGGGCCAATAGTAAGTGAAAAAATGTCGAAATTTCACGTGTAAATAAAAATTAATTCACTATCGTTTAGAACTCCCACTAAGATTAGTTTGAATGTCGAAACCGTCCGGGTCATGCTGACAATGTTTTGTGAATTTATTTCTAGAAGTATAGCCAGTAATGTCCTATTTAAAATTAAAATGTCCTGACCTGCCTCTCCTTGCTCGAGTCGGCCAACTTGACGTCTTAACCGACGTAAGTACAAAATTTCCGACTACACACTATGTTCAGGATTTCATTCACATTTTACTTCCCCATTGTTCCTGATTAACAACGTTGTATGTGAGTTTTACACATGTACTGTTGCATTATTAATTGATCAGTTCCATGACATTCAGTTTTGTGAACTACATGATATTGGTTGTCGGGAGGTTTATCTCATGATATAGTCTACTGATTTATAGCTTTGTTACAGTCAATTCCTTTAACATTTCATCTCAACGCTTTCCCACTTCATCTGCTGCATCTCACACAGTTTTCTGTCGGTAATTCTGTGCTCTACATTCTGGTACTCCTCATTTTCTTTAGAGCACTACCAGTAACGTTCACAATGAAAACTTCAACATCTAATAATGCCAATACTTATTGTATTATATCAATAGATTAAAATTACTGTAGGTTTTGAAAGCGATCTGATAGTTTATATTCTTCAAAATGAAATGCCGAGATCGCCAATTCAAAAATGTATTTATTGACGACCGGTTTGAGTGAAATGTGTGATATATATTTTCCAAGCTGGTCATCGTAATTAAAAAATTGATATAAAATAATAAGTGCAACATAGCACTTAGTCACTATATAAAAATACACAAGTTAAAAAATGACAATTCAAAAAGGAACAACTTCCTGATGTTCTGAAAAACTTATTTATTGGTCACAAACCGGCTTTAATGTTTCATCCAGTAGGAAGGTATTTGCGATGTGGGCTTTTTGCACGCCTGTAATGACTTTGTATAGTTGGTAATGACGTAATGAGTTCTTTAACTTTAGCCTTATCATCATCTGACACTTTATCCCCTTTGGTCAGAAACGTCGAATCGACGTTTAGTTAATAGTAGTACGCACACGTTTTTCGGATACACCATGAGTAACGTAAAATGCTGTACGGCACACATTGTGTTTCGCGTTATTACTACACTGTAGTCAAGACGTCGTGAAAAATGATGCGGCCTTCGTTTCACAGACCTTTTATCATCGCTGCTGTGCAAAATCTTTGATAAGTATGCATTTTCTCGGTCATAACTAACTAGTTCCCAAAAAGCATCAAAAATCTGTTGTACATTAGCTTGGCCCACGTTTTGGAAACTTTGGTAGCTACATGGCTCACTGATCGGACGTGCCGGTAGCACTGAAGACGTGTGTCTAGAGATGTATTCTTGCCAGAATTCCTTTTCTTTTTCGCCTCCACTTTCTTCCAAGCCTCTTCTTTCCTATTAGTTTTCTGGAGTATCCAGGCAACGCAGTCGTACCACCAATATCTATGATTTCATGCAGTAAAATTACAAACACTAACGAACACACTACATGGGACATGCGTCTCGAGCCAAGTAAACAGTAAATAAAGGATATCGTCATCCAGCGAACCGGTCAATGGATGTGTGGAGTGTTGACTTCGCCTTTCGTATCAGCCCTCCTATGCCAGTTTTCAGCAGGCGTGTTATTGTTCTCTCTGTATTTTAAGAGAGGAAGTATGGCAAACGCAACATGAAATACACAACTTTAGATTTTCAAAATGTTTAAATGTCTGTAAATCTATCGGACTAAAGTGCGTGGTCATCAGTCCGTAGCTTACAAACTACTTAAACCTAGGTAAACTAACCTACGGACAGACACACACACCCATGCTCCAGGGAGGACTCGAACCTCCGAGACGCTTTAGACCGCTCCGCTACTCCACAGCGGCTGTAGATTTTCTGAAATTCCGAAGAGCCGTTCTTCGTGAATACGGTCTTGATGTGGAAGATGAATCATTCACATGTTTTGTGGTATATTTTATAGTGCAGAAATATGAGCATAGATTAAAAACACTATAATAGATACCAGGTAAAGTGCGAATGATTCATTTTCTACACCATTACCATTTTCACGAAGAAGTTTTCTTCGTAACTTCGTCTCAACGAGTCACACTATATTAGCAGGATGAATTATCAATCACCGACCCATCTGACGCTTTACTACACAAATAACGTCACAGAACGCAACTTCAGAGCTACACTGCACCGTCACTACTGGTGTGCCGGCAGGTCAAAGTGCAATGCGGCGTGGCACACGCAGAGGCCTCAAATGGGCAACTGAAAAGTTTTTCAGATGCGGGAGTATCACTAGTGCAATAAGGGACCTTTACATTATCTACCATACGATTTTGGTGTATTTCTGTTTGTTAGAGCCTAAGTACTTTCCTTGTAAGACAAGACTGACAGAACCAACGCCTATCACAGTAAGTCAGAAGTCTAATATGGTGGAGGCTGAAGTTCGTCACTTAAAATACTTGCGCAATCAAATCAGACTTCAAGTTTGAAAAGTCATGTTTACCAAATTTCAACACGAAATATTTAGACGATAATGAAAAGTCTAGTAAAATCTGACCTAGGGGAAGATTTGCATTTAGGAGAAATGTAGGAACACCAGACACACCTTACAACATATCTTTGAAGATAAAGAAAGGCAAATCTATATTTCTAGCTTTTGTAGATTTGCAGTAAGTTCATGACAATGTTGATTGGAATACAGTCTCCCAAGCAGTTATTAGAAACGGCATGAAAGGGAAGCATTGGTCAGGGAGTAAGACATAGTTTTAACCTTTCTGCAATAGTGTTCAATCTGTACATTGAACAAGCTATGCAGGAAAACAAGGAGACATTTGGAGAAAGTATTAGTAAGTGGCCGCGCGTCCTATATATTCACTGTTTCAGTTCCTCGTGGAAAAAATAGTAAAATAAAATAAAAAGTGTTTTTAAAGTATCACCCTTCGTTTTGTTTTTTTATCAGATCGTTTTATCCTTTGTACTTGAGCATATTGCTCATAATTTGACGTCTCATGTTATAATTTTAATTTTCTGATGAAGGAGCCCTAGATGGTGCCGAAATCTAGATCAGGTATTTAAACAAAGTGCCACTTGTTCGGCTGCCTTATTCTACAATTAATTGTTCGTTGTCACAAAAATTTAACTGTTTTAAAAGGTATGGTGGAGAGCAGCCTTTCGCTTGTAAACGTTTACGAGGGGGTGTTGCTTACAGTGTCACGTGGCCCTAAGGTAGCTTTTATTTTCATCGTAACAAATTCATTTTGTTACAGTGACTTAACAGTGTAATCATTTACTTACTGTGTTTTAGTGTCCACGTGAAAATTCATATTCATCTACATCTACATACATTTAATTGGGATGGCCCTGTCTCCCTAAGTAGGTGGGTGCTAGCAAAATATTTTCACATTCATAAGTAAAAGTCGGTAATTGAAACTTCGCAAACAGATCATGCCGCAATGAATAAAGTCTTTCTTTTAATGATTTCCACCCTAATTCGTGCAACATTTCCGTGACGCTTCCCCCCCCCCGTAACGTGATAAAACAAAACGAGCTGCCCTTCGCTGAACCTTCTCAATGTCTTCCGTCAGTCCCACGTAGTGAGGGTCCCACAAGGGGCAACAGTACTCCAGGAGAGAACGCACAAGTGTGATGTAGGCAGTCTCTTTGGTGGAGCTGGTGCATCTTCGAAGCGTTCTGCCAATGAAACATAACCTTTGGTTCGCCTTCTCCACAATATTTTCTGTGTGTTCTCTCCAGTCAATGTTTTTCGTAATTGTAAGTCCTAGGTATTTGGTAGAATCTACGACCTTAAGGTTTGACTGATTTATCGCGTAATTGAAGTTCAGAGGATTTCTTTTAGTGGTCATGTGTATTCCTACTCACTTTTCTTTATTTAGTGTCAATTGCCAATTTTCTCACTAAGTAGAAATTTTGTCTAAATCGCTTTGCAGTTGCTTTTGATCTTCTGTTGACTGCACTAACCTATAAACGACAGGATAATCCGCGAACATTTTAACGGAGCTATTCAGATTATCTCCTAAATCGTTTATAAACACGAGGAAGAGTAGGGGACCTATAACGCTTCCCTGTGGAACGCTAGATATCACTTCTGTTTTACTCGATGACTTACCGTCAATTACAACGAACTGTGTCCTTTCTGATAGGAAATCGTGAATCCAATATCATTAGAAGCCGCTTGTGGGGTACAATGTCAAAAGCCTTCCGGAAATCCAGAAATATGGGATCGATTTGAGATCCCTTGTCGATGGCACTTAACAATTCGTGTGAATAAAGGGCAAGTTGTGTTTCGCAAGAGCGATAATTTCTGAATCCGTGTTGACTATTGGTTAATAGGTCGTTCTTTTCGAGGTAGTTCATAATATTCGAACAAAGTATATGTTCCAAAATCCTACTGCAAATCGACGTCATTGAGATTGGCCTGTAATTTTGGCGATCAATTCTATTGCCTTTCTTGAATATTGGAGTATCTTGGGCAACCTTCCAGTCTTTGGGTATGGATCTTTCGCTGAGTGATCGGTTGTAAATTATAGCTAAGTACGGAGCTATTACATCAGCATACCCTGAGAGGAATCTAGTTGGTATACAATCTGGCCCGGAAGATTTGTTTTTGTTGGAAGCTTGGAAGAGGTGTGACATAAAAAAGTTTGGTAGGCCGACGCCTCAGTTCGAGTTGAAGCAAGCGCAAAATAGCCGAGGTAAGACCGTCTGCAGATATTTTAACGAAAATATATCTAAAAGTGGTGGAGACAGGGGCGCTTTCCCCCGATGCCTCTCGCAGTGGTGCGCCAAGCGGTGGAGTGGAGGACGGGAAGGGGGAGGGGCACCTATCAAGATCGGTCACTCAAAGAAGTGACCCCCCAGTCATCTGTAGCACCAGCCGCCACTGATTAAAGTTCAAGGCAAAGAAATAAAAACATTCCGTTTATCTGCATTTCTACCAGAGACCGCTCTTCCAGAGCAATTGAACGGAATGAATAGAGCGCATAATATGAACATTAATAAGAACGAAACAAGAGTAATGGAAGTTAGTCTACACAAATCAGACGGTGCTGAAAGAATTAGATGAGATAATGAAACAGTAACGGTGGTAGATAAGTTTTGTTTCTTGGCCATTAAAATAACGCATGATGGTCGCAGTACAGATGATATAAAATGCAGAAGAGAAAAATATATAAGCCAACAATTACAATGTGAAAGACGCCTGTCTGCCGTCTTCCCTAGGTTTTAAACTTTGTAAATTATCAAAGTTCACTAGACGGGCTTTTTTGCTAAACGAGAAGTCCTCTCGTTTGGAGGCATGAGGAATAGCATTTAATTTCATGTTTTTAAATGTTAGTTTCTGTAATATTGCTGGGATTTTATTATACTAATAATTTATCATTGTGTCTATGAATGTGGCAAGACGAACGGTTTCTCCGTGACGCCATTGTTCCAGTGAGAATGTGTACTTGAATTATTCTGTATGTGCATGTATGAGAATCTTCTAGCATTGGATTCTGAGTGTATGTATCATTTTATCGTCAGCTGCTGGCTGCGCGCTTTGCATCTCTGGCCTCATGTCGATAGGTAGTCGTTACCAACCTCTGCTTTTGATGCTGTCAAAGAGGTTACAAGTTGGTTTGGCAATGCCCGCTAGTGAGCCTCGGCAGGACGCGCGAGTTTCAGCTCTCCCCACCAATTCAGGTTTTCGTGGGGTTTATACCGATTTCCGGTGAATTTCCGATGGAATTTCCGCTGATGGCGGAGATCTCGGGGGCCGTCTGGACATTCGGTGGCTGCGCGTCGATCTGGTAAGACGTTCTGATTTTCTTTCCTCCCTTGACATGGTAGCGATTTGTTGTCTGCTTTGTTATAGATTTCAGGAATACGTTTCTTCGATCATGTATGGAAGTGTATTCAATTTCATTTCGGTGATTGTGCGTAGATAAGCACGGTGAATATCTAACTAATTCGATTTGATAACATCTGGGAATCGGTAACCTGTGTTAGACGAGTGGCGGTGTATGAATGTTTAATTTCTTTCTAGCTTTGTGGAACGCGACTAATATACGGGAATATTTCATTCTATGTAGTGCATGTGAATCATTCCTTTCCGTTTCCTCCTTCCATGAGTGATATATACTCCAGGTGGTGTGTTCTTGGAACAAAGGCTTCAGCTACCCTTCTGTCTCTTTCTAGGCCCTTCAGGAAGAAATCATGTATGTATCTTTCTGATTTTTCTTATTACATAGCGATCTCCTCTCCGTCTATTTTAAATTCCTGTTTCGTTTCCAAACTTGTACTTTGCATGGAGACTCCCCCAGTAAACTCTCTTCTAGCCTTGTACAACCCCCTTTATTAGCTTGCTTATGAAATACACGTATTTCTAGGGGCTGCATGCCTTATTTCTTAGTTGATTTACCCCGACTTTGAATTTATTCCACTTTTCTGAATTTTGAAGACTGGATTTCGTCTATCCGTGTGAAACCTTCCCAATCGCGTCTAACTGTATTTCTTTAGCTTCCTTATGATATCCTACGCATTTCTAAGGGTTTCATGCTGTAGCTATTTTTCTTTATTTTTCGGAAGTTGAAGTTTTATATTTTTACTGGTTTTCCGAACTCCGACTTCAAGGGTTTATAGCTATTCACTCGAGTTCTCACCACTGCTCACACACCAGTGCCTTCTTATTGTGTATTCTTGATTCATAATCTGTGATTCCGCTGGTTTTTGTTGAAATGAATACAATCTTTAAGTACTTTGCCGTCAGTGGGGTGCGAATAGGTAATGTAGCGGACACGTGCCATGTGTCTCATGCTCACGGTTTTATTTGAATGGAAATTTATTTCGCTATTATCGCGTACCATCTCAAGTAATGAAAGACAGACCAGAACGACCTACGATGTTTATTTTTTATTTTTTAGTTGTGTGGCACATCCTGGTACGCTGAATTTTGCCTACGATAGCGGCGCCTGCTTCTGCTCCGTATCAGCGCGCTGAGTTGGGTGAGTTTCGTTTGATTCGCGCGTGTGAGTGGCTGAATGCTTGTTGATTGTAAATTCCTCCCCCAACTATGTTCAGTTCAGATGAAGTTAGTAGTTCAATGAGATGCATTTTTATTGTTTAACAAAATTGGTTCTCCCATTTGTCATTTTTGAACTCAATAAATAATTTATTGTCAGAGAAATTTTGTTCTAATTATGAATATTAGTTAATGAATACTAACCCTTTTATTTAATGTTGATGTTCACCAGTGCTGAGAACAAATTCAGATGCATTTTATCATATTTTTAATTCCTTTGCGCCAAACATGTTCTCACGGCGACCTTCATGAAATGGTTTAGTTCGGGGTGGCTTTATATTAATGACTGTGTGTAATTCTTGTGATCTACGCCGTATGTTGGCCACCGTCTCTTTGTATTCCTGGTACTAAAGTAAATTTTGAGTCAGTCTAAAGACAAGATCCTGTTGCAGGAAGTAGTCAGTAGTTCATGCGAATCCGTTGGCTGGCTTTACGGCCAGAGTTATAAGTTTAAACTAAGCTTTTCAACTGGCTCCTTTGAGATGATTGAAATAGCATTCATCTTGGCTAAAATCAGATGCGACAGTGAACTGACGTTGCGACTTTACACAACAACTATTGTGGCCTGTGAATAGTTTCCAGTGTCTATCAGTAGCAGCCTGCACACACAGCTACTATGGGAGCCGCAACAGCAGAGCGGAAAACGTATACGCCCCGGCGGCCTCTGCCCACTCGACGCCATGTCGCCTCGAATACGATTAGCCAGTCAACTCGGATGGAATGTGTCGGAAGGTGTTTTCTGTTGTTTATTCTAATTATTTTTATGTCTTCTTCTCTATCCCTTGAGCAAATTTGGAGCGATTTGTTTCATATTTCCAGGCTCTAGTGTGATCTTTAGGTTTATATCTGCTATCAAACGTTTTGTTTATTATCCTATATATGTCCCACTGTTACACTGAAATTAGTATATTGTCAGTTTCGGAGTGTACTTTTGAATATCATTGTCTTTTGAGTATCTTTTAATACACACACACACACACACACACACACACACACACACACACACAACAGACAGATTTCCGATACACATATTCAGTTCACATGGCAACGCGTGTAAATACACGAACTACTAAACGAGATACACCTTCCAGTCTAGGAAATAGTAGCCTAAACACTGAAAAAGTGATAAGTTGAAAAAGGAAGTACACAAATTCTGGGGAAGATGTGTGGATTGAAACTGTGACGAGGTGGGGAGAACAGCATGAAAATCGAGATACTATAAAACGTGACTAGTCTATACTTATTTAGATTAAAAGAAAGTGAACTGTTTATAATCTGTCGAGGCTATATCAGTAAACAAAATTATAATGTCCAGATATAGGATCCCCAAACTAGCGGACGTAACGCGTATGAAGGAAATAAAGCGATTAAACCAGAAAACGCCTGTTTCATTTCTAGAAACTAATATTTCTTTTCTTGCTGCAAATATGACCACAAACTTGTTAAATTGATAAGGATTACGACTCTTACAGCAAAAGAAGTGCCCTAGGACCCTTTGGATGGTATAATTCCATAGCCCAGAGAAAAGAAAGATTAGGGTTTAACGTTGCATCGACATGGTGTTCATTAGTTACGGATCAGAAACACGACTTATTTTTGCTAACGACAGGGAACGAAATCAGCCGTACAATTTGAAAGGAACCATCCAGGCATTTCACTGGAGCGATGTAGGATTTGTGAGAAATATAGATCTGATTAGTGGCGGAGGCGGTTTGAATCGCCGTCCCTCTGAGTACGAGTGCAGTGTGCTACCCATTATCACAAATAAAATAAAAACTTGCTTGACATTTTGCGCTTGCCTGTGTGCTGGAATCCATACGAAACAGCAATCTATCCCCCCCTCTCCCTCCCTCCCTCCCTCTCTCTCTCTCTCTCTCTCTCTCTCTCTCTCTCTCTCTCTCTCTCTCTCTCTGTGTGTGTGTGTGTGTGTGTGTGTGTGTGTGTGTGTGTGTGTCTGTCTGTTTGATTTAGATACATAAGACCGTGCATCGAGCATTGAAGCAAGTTTATTATGAATGTGGCGTGTGATACGGAACTGTGGTGCATCACGTTTCGTCAGTTGGTGCCTCACTTCGCTAGAGCACCACTTTGCCTGTCTTACGAGAGGAATGCCATCGTCCGAAGGACGCCGAGCATCGTTCTCGCGGACGTTGGCGAGAATTCTTCTTCGACGAGAGAAAGCCGACCCAACATAATATTGCTTTCGGCCCCGCGGAATTCACGTCACGTTCGGAAAGCTCATCCGCGGAACTGCTGACGTGACTACGCCAGCCCTCGGCCGTGAAGAGGGCCGCTCGGAGAGTTCCGCGAAACTGGGCCACTTGCGTCGAGACCGACGTGTAGCCGACACCGCGTGTAGTTCTGCAGGCCACTTGGAAATAGGGGACCTCCGGAGGACGCCAGATGGTGTCGACTATGACAACTGCGAAGCACTTGCAGGCAGATCTTATGACTACATCTACATCTTCATCTAACAAGCGTTTTATACGCGGTCTCCTTTACAGGTGAAGTACATCTTCTCAAAATTCTCCCAATAAACCGAAGTCGGCTGTCCGCCTTACTCACAACTGTCCTTACATGCTCGTTCCCTTTCATATCGCTCTGCAATGTTACGCCTAGATATTTGAACGACGCGACAGCATCAAGACACTCACTACTAATGCTGTATTCGAACATTATGGGATTGTTTTTTCTACTCATGCGAATAACCTTACATTTTTCTACATTGAGAGCTAGCTGCCATTCTTCGCACCAACTAGAAATTTTGTCTAAGTCATCCTGTATGCTATTACAGTCAGTTAAAGACGACACCCTTCCATACACCACAACATCATCAGCAAACAGCTGCAAATTACAACTTACTCTGTCCATCAGATCATTTATATAGATAGATAATACTAGCGGTCCTATCAGACTCCCCTGGGGCACGCCTGTCGATACACTCGTCTCTGATGAACACTCGCCGTCGAGAACAACGTACTGCGTTCTGTTACTTAGGAAGTCTTCCAGCCAGTCACAAATCTGTGAACCTATTCCATAAGTTCGTATCTTCGTTAGCAGTCTGCAGTGTGGCACCACGTCGAACGCCTTTTTGAAGTCGAGAAAAACACAATCCGCCTGTTGTCCTTCGTCCATGGCTCGCAAGATGTCATGCTAGAAAAGGGCAAGCTGAGTTTCACATGAACGATGTTTCCTAAACCCATGGTGATTCATGGAAAGAAGCTTTTCTGTTTCAAAGAAATTTACTATATTCGAACTGAGAATATGCTCCAAAATTCTACATGAAACTGATGTCAACGATATTGGCCTGTAATTGTGTGGGTCAGTTCTCTTTCCTTTCTACTGGAAGCAGCTTACTTCGAAGATATGGCAATTTATTAAACACCATACACGCAGGGAACACGGCTATGATATAGCCATCCTCATCGTTCCCAAAAAACTGTAAATATTTCTAGGCATGGTGTTGTGGGACGAAGGCAAAGCACTGATTTTCATTTAATACTAGCTTAAACCCGCGACTCCGCTCGCTCTCGGTTCTCACGTTGCCAATTTTCACTTTGTAATGGTGGTTCAACGTTCGCCATTGCTGTCCTATTGTCCCTCCTTTGTGAAAGTCTTATCTCGCGCTATTCTTCATTTTCGTTTGCTCTTGATGTTTTAATACGTTTTGCTGCAACAGTTTTTGTTTATAATGACGTGTTCCTTTTCCGAGGCATGTTGTCTGAATGTGATCTATTAAAAGTAAATGTACTGGTGTATATATTTAAGCAAACACAGTGCACATTTATCTACGAAGTTTAAATAACAATTAAATTAATGTAATTAATTTCACTCATTTCTGAGCAAATGTCGCTGATAAAGCGGAACTGAAAAATATTCCTACAAGATTGCAGAAGTCTATGCACTTACCGTTTATGACGAAAGTAAGTAGTGTAGATCAAATCACACGTAAAATGCACTCGTTTCGAAGGATCCAATCACTAAATTCAACAATAATGATTGTAATAATATCACAGATCGAACACTTGATGTAATGCGCAAAACGTCAAATAGATTTTTGTAAAGAGATGTATTAAAAGAAATTTCTGTTTTACTGCTTTATTTATTTATTCTTATATTTCCTTACTCGTATGATTATCCTTGCAGAGTGTAGCGATACATTAATATTTTTTATTGAAAATTATATCTGCGACGCTTGTCGCAAGCATCCGTTCTCTCTGCCAATAAATCTCTGATTATCATTGTTTCAAGTTATACCTTCAACTATTTCAAACGATCTGGAGAGAAAACGGAATCGCTTGTGGTCTTTCGTTTTTCTACCTTTGTACTGAGCGTACGTAATTTACTCGACCTCCATAATCATGTAAGTGTGAGCTCTGGTTAGCACCGTTTGTGTAATAAACTTTAACTTTCATTTGGAATTCCTATTTTATTTAAATAATTACTATTTCTCCCCATCTTTCATTTAACTGATACCTATTTTCAGCAATATTAGTAAATTGATGCTTGGTTATTGTTGCCTATTGCCTCATGATGACAAAAGAATGCAAAATTTATTTATTCTCATTTTGTGTTAAACAGTGAATTCAATGCCTGCAGGAAATCTTCATTCTGTTAAAAGCGAAGTCCGATAATTTCTTTAACTTTCGATAACAATAGTGATCAAAATTACACACGGTCTTAAAACTTTAATAATTAATAGTCATGAAACCAAGCATCAGTTTACGAGAACGAAGATATTAATCAATTCATACAGGTTCAACTGCAGTGTCACAGCTTCCACCAATGAATGCATACCACGTAACTTATCCCGCTATTTTCTTATGTAATGGTGCTTTCTGGTGTTGTCGTAATTTTTAACTTACATTGCTACTGAGAACTGATAACCATTTCAAAAATTAATATTCATTGCTAATCTTACGGTTATTTAAATTTAAATTCCGGTTTTCAACCTTGATCTTTTGACAACACCAGCGATATATAAAAAAAGTAACATTACATAAGAATTGGCGCCCATTGTGACAGGACCTCGAATGGTTGTAAAAAAAATGTAATTTTATGTGAATTAATTATACCATTGTTTGACATTTATTTAATATTTGTAATCATTCACCGATGTATGATATCTAATCTGTATAATGTGTTTATTTGTCATGAACAACTGCTGACCGATTGTGACGTGAAAACCATAATTACTACCCCGGAGAATAATAAAATAAAAATTTGGAGCCACACCCGATCACGAGAAATTCAACCGCAGCCAACAATGAAAATTGCAACACAGGTAAGGACAGACTGATTATTTCGCTTATTTGGTGCTTTCTACTTTCTCTTGGTCTTTCGCAAGTACGCAATCTCCGATCCAGTACCTCATTCTATTAGCAGAAATCTGTTTTCAAAATTTCTTTTGTAGTCAGATATTTATTTTAAATCACAAGTTGGAAAAATGGCCAACATGGCTACTAAATCGATATAACTAAGCGATCCTCGCTTGTCTCTCACTCGAAGAGTTTCGCATGCGTGTGACGAATATTAATAGTGATTTGTTTCTCAACAGTGCTGACAAAAGAAATTTTTTGCGTGTGAAGTGTGTAGGTTCCCCACACTATTCGAAATATTTGATAATTTATTAGTATGGTTAAAACCCGTAGACAAATTACTACAATTGGGTCAGAACAAAACACTAATGTTTCACAGCCCGCGCAAAATGTTGAAAATAATGTGGCTGCGAGATCAATTGAAATGATTCCACACATAGTGGAGGAAAATCTTGCAACCACATCATACGTAACAGATTTTCCCACACAGACAGTACACCAATCTGAAAATCCGCAAGAAGATTGGTTAAAACGATTTGAGATATTATTTGCTAACATGTCGCAACAAATTAACAATTTACAAACATCTACTAAAGACGAACTAAACAATTTGCAAGCATCTACGAATGCTATACATGCGAACATGTCGCAACAAATTAACAATTTACAAACATCTACACATGCTACAAACAATCAGATTTCAGGCTTGACCGATCAAATTAATCATTTGCAGGCCAACACGAAACATGATTTAGAGCTGTTGCAAAATTCCACCAAGCAACAATTAGACGGATTAGAGGAACAGCAAAATCAAATCGCGGCTCAAATGATAACTCGGGATGAATTTGAGTCGAGATTTAAAAATCTAGAATCAGTACAACAAAATTTACCCTCAATTATTTCTGAGGAAGTAAACAAACAGATAGACGCACAGATACTCAAAGTCGAACAGGCTATCAATGGTAAGTTTTCTGAAGTACAAAACAAAGTAGTGGATCAAATCATGGACACAGTAGATGCAAAAATCTCTTCTGTAGTCGATGATGTAACTAATTGTAAAGAAACAGTTAAAACATTACCAACAGCTTTAGACAGTCTCACACAGAATCTTACACAGCTTAAAATTCAACAAGAAAACTTGGAAACAACTGTTACGAGA
The DNA here is from genome assembly GCA_026315105.1 of Locusta migratoria. Classification (NCBI taxonomy): domain Eukaryota; kingdom Metazoa; phylum Arthropoda; class Insecta; order Orthoptera; family Acrididae; genus Locusta; species Locusta migratoria. The sequence continues at coordinate 206,947,536 of CM048744.1, read as the reverse complement.
ATTACGAGTCAAGCAGAAAACATAGTCAAAGAAAATCATGATAGGGTACAACAATTCTTATCTAATACAGAAGCGAAGTTGAATGAAAAGATAGACGCAGAATTAACCACTGTAATTCAAGACGTAGCTACTAAAGTGTATGAAAAACATGGAAATACTGTTAAAGCTTTACAAAAAGATCTTACAGACGTGAAATCAATTTTAAATACACAGCTGACACAATCTAGGCCAAATGAACCCGTGACAAATGTGTTCCATGATTGGAAATCTCCCAGAATTGCAACAAATATTCCAAGCTCTCCATATAATCCGGGTACAGCTAACAATTTGACGTCAGACAGGACGCAGACTGACTTTTGCTTGACGACCTCTAATGACCTTGATCGACTATGTAGGGAAATGAAATCAAACATATCCCCCTCTTATTCACCACGAAATCATGCTACTGCCGAAGAACTTGACGAAAGTATGATAAAGCACCACCAATTTCAAATCTTTATTAATGAGAACCGTACTGTGCACCCAGTCATTTTCCTGCAATCTTTTAGAGGTTTATTACCTGAATCGTGGTCCGAAAAAAGAAAGATCAGATTTGTTGTCGGATACATTCAAGGTGAAGCGGGAATCTGGGCTACAGAAGCCCTACAGAGTTGTGAAACTTATGGTGAGTTCGAACGGGCATTTTTAGCCACCTTTTGGTCGCCTGCTGTGCAAGAAAGGTTTCGAAATGAAGTTTATAATCCGCAACCTTTCAATGAACGAAACGGGAGTCTGCGGAGATATTTCGAGAAGTACGTAAACAAAGCTAAATTCTTTGATGACCCCCTCCCGCACAGGGAAGTACTACGCGTATTAATAAACAAATTGCCTACACGATTGCGGTTGCAACTAGCACACGTTTCAACACAAAACTTAGAAGCTTTTCTCACTGAGGTGGACACACTAGATTCAATCTTTGAAGATGACCGAGCAAGAAATAATAGTTACAGGTACGGTAACGCAAATAATTACTTGAACTATCCTAGTAATCAGCTGATTCATGTCGGCCAGCCACAGCCTAATAATCAAAACATGTCACGCCCTCCACAGATGTTACCGCAACAGTCATTTATTAGCAATACCGGACAGCCGCAAATGCAACAAGTGACTAGTGGAGTAAACAGTGGAAACGCAGTACGAAACGTACCTAACGGCGCTCAGTGTTACCGACGCCGTCGTGACAACAGATTTAATCCGGGCTACTACAATCACAATAATAATAATTTCAATAACAATGCAGCTACTTTCCCTAACCAATATAATGGTAACACACAACCGCTCTGACGTAATGGAAACTACTACAATAATAATAACAGAAACAGAATTTTTTTCCAAACAATAACGGTAATCAACAAATTCCGAACTTTTCTACTACTCCTGCACAACAACCAAATGTCAATCAAATGCCAGTAGCAACGTTGACGACTGACAGTACAGATCAAACAAACTGGACACGAAATGAATCGACCGTGACTATAACTGACGTGACAGAAACTTTAAATCGGCCTCAAAGACATTCTAACGGGACGCAGACGTCAAACTAAATCGGCTCGTGTCTGGCCCTCCGACATTGAGCGACCGAGGCAGTGAGGGCACAATTCTCACAGTAAATATGCTGCGTTACAATAAGGAATCGATATCAGGGAAGAGCTACTCCAGGAACAAACACAACAAAACAAAGTACCTACGGTTGCCTATCAAGCACACATCTTAATAACAGTAGGAGACATACCTACATCGATTTTAGTTGACACTGGAGCAGCTGTTAATGTATTGTCTTACAGTCTATTTAAACGCATAAACAACATTCAGAGGTTACCTACCTTTCCTGTACAAAACTGCAAAATCATTGGTGCAGTAGATGCAAAATCTAAGCCAGTTAAGTTACAAACGCTTGTTCAACTACAAATCTGTGATGAAATTGATGCTTGCTCATTCCTTGTAGTAGATGCTGTCATAGATGACTGTATACTTGGTTTAGAATATCTTCAAAGTCGAGAAGCAAAATTAGATTTTAAGGAAGGTAAATGTTATTTGACAGTAAATCACTGTGTCTGTATTTTGAATCTGACTAAGAAGGAAGTGACACCAAGAAAATCTTGTAACTCTGTTAGGTTGAAGCAAGTCACTGTTAATCAAATGCAATTTGAAAATTATACTGGAATTCAGGAATCTGCTTGAATCTATAGTTCAAAAAGTTAACGAATCCACTAATGCCACAGATAGTCAGAGACAACAACTTCTCCACTTGCTACACAAGTACATACGAGTATTTGACAAAGGGCCAGGTGTAATTAGGACATATCAGTATAACATGCAAGTTAGGCCTCATGAAGCATTCTGTAGGCAAACACATTCTATACCTTGGGCAAAACAACCAGCTGTCAAAGCAGAAATTAACCGTATGCTTAGATGGAACATAATAGAACCTTCAATGTCACAGTATTCCAGTCCTCTTCTTGCAATTTTTAAATCAGATGGGTCTGTTCGTCTTGTGCTTGATGCACGTCAAATCAATAAGATTATCATTCCAGTTAGAACTAGGCCAGAAAACTTAGAAGAACAGCTTCAGAAGTTCTATGGAGTCAAATATCTATCAAGTTTTGATCTTAGAGCATCATATTGGCAGGTTCCTATAACAGAAGAGTCTCGTAAATGTACTGCTTTCATTTTCTCAGGAAGATCGTACCAATTTAAGGTACTGCCTTTTGGTCTAAATGTGAGTTCTGGTGTCTTTATCACAGCACTTGATACAGTACTTGGTCCGGAATTACTAGATAATATTACAGTTTACGTTGATGACATATTTGTTGCTACTTCTACATGGGAAGAACATGTCATCCTACTTGAAAGAGTGTTAGATAAATTTCTGTCATCTGGAGTAACTGTCAACTTGAAAAAGTCTAAGTTTGTCAAAACTGAAATCAAATTTCTTGGGCACATTATCTCACTCACGGGCATTGTTCCTGACCCTGAAAAAATTAAAGCAATTCAAAGTTTTCCTGCACCTCGCAGCCTTCTACGGTTTATGTTCACTTTTTTCGGCGCTTTGTGCCACAACTACTCAATAGTACTGCTCTTCTTTCACTTCTTCGAAAAAACAACCCTTGGAATTGGACAGAACAGTGTCAGCAAGACTTTGACAAAATTAAACAAGCCCTTGTTAACTCAGACATATTAAACCACCCTGACATGTCACAGGATTTCTGTATTGTTACGGACTCGTCAAATTTTGGGGCTGGGGCGTGTCTCTTCCAAATTTCAAATAATCTGGATCCACAGTCCCTAAAAGTCATCAGTTTTGCTAGTCGCACGCTCACTGAGTGCGAACGTCGATATTCAACCACAGAGTTAGAACTTCTTGCAATTGTTTGGGCATTCAAAAAGTTTCATCATTATATCTTTGGCAAACATACAAGAGTCTTCTGTGATCATCAGGCACTTAGCTTTTTGATGTCATGCAGACTATTACACAATAGATTAGCCAGATGGGCCATGATACTACAAGAATACGATTTTGAAATTGAACACATTAAAGGATCAGATAATGTCATAGCTGATGCACTTTCCAGACTTCCCCAGGGTTTACCAGAATTTGAAGACTATCTTGAGTCAAACACAGAGTTTAAGATAATGCTCATGAAGGACATGGAATTTAGAACATATTATTTAGATATGTGCAAAAACATGCAGGTATTACAGCAAGCAGATGACATGTGGAGGAAAATTATCACACAAATTACAGACAAGTCAGATGCACATCTAAATCAACACTACAAAGTCTACAAAGGAGTACTTTTCTTTCGTAGACATGTACAATCGCAACTCTGGTGTGTTTGCATACCTGCTACATATGAAAAATCTCTAATTTGGCACACTCATAGAGTTTGGGGACACTTTGGCGCACTAAAGTGTCTCCGTAAGCTTAAACAATACTGTTATTTTCCAAATATGTCACGAAAAATCCATTACACATTGAAATCCTGTTTAATCTGTCAGAAATGCAAGCCCAACAATCAGTCAAACAAGATGCCGCTTCATTCTATCTTGCCATATAAACCTATTCAATTAATTTCTATTGATACTGCAGGACCTCTTCCGATTGGACGCGGAGGCGTCAAACACATTCTTGGCATCTATGATGTGTTTTCAAAATTTGTGAAATTATACGCATTAAAAACTACTACCGCAAAAGCAGTGATTCGGCGCCTGGAACGCGACTATTTCCCTTTTGTCGGGAAGCCGACGACAGTTCTGTCCGACAATGCAAAAACTTTCACATGTCACGCGTGGAAAGATTTCATTCATAAAAATTACCTGAATCACATTTTCATTTCACGTTACAATCCTTCTGCCAATCCAATGGAACGCATGTTCCGTGAATTAAATCGCTTCATCAGAACATATGCTTCCAACAAACAAACATCCTGGGTTGAATATATTGGACTATTTGAGCAAGTGGTTAACAACCTACCTTTGTATTCTACACCCTATACACCCACCGATTTAGTTTTACAAACCAAAGAGGCAAACGAATGGGTAAAACCGATACCAAAATTTCCCCGAGGTGATATAACACTGGACGAAAAGGTAAGACAAATATTAGTAGCCCTAACTGATGCAGCTATAAAAAGAAAAGCCTACTATGATAAGCAGCTGAAAAGAACACAAACATTTAATATCGGAGACCTAGTACTTCTGCGAAATCATCCTAAACCATCAGCTATCTTAAAACGTAATAAAAAGTGGCAACATCTATTTTCTGGACCCTTTAGAATTGTTCAAATTCCGCACGAGGGAAGTTATTTATTATCTACAGTACACTCGGGAAGAGTGAGAGGTTTATATCCACACAAGCATTTGAAAAAGTTCTATGCTTAGTTTTTAAGCTGATCACAAAAATGATAAATATGACACCTAGTTCCTAGTGAATAAGTAAAACATTCACATATCCAAGGAGAATAAGCTGAACAAAATATTTTTTTTCTCTTACAATGTTACGTAATGGACAACAAATATTAACAGACGGTGTAACTGTTCTCATGTCAAACACTTAGCAAATAACACAGATTTATCGAACCACTGTTATGTTTAATACAACATAAAACACTTACTATGGGCATTAATTATTATATTTATTAGTATAAGTATAAGAGAATATTTATGATGAAGAAAATGAATATATGAAGCAAATGATTTATTTTAGTACGATGGATCTGAAGTAGGAGGATTTTTTTTTTTTTTTTGGAAAGAAATGTGTAGTGATAAGGATATATTAATGTTTTGTTTGCCCAACGGCTCCTAATACGAGCCACACACACACACACACACACACACACACACACACACACACACACACGCACACACACACTCAAATCCAAACAATGTTGCTATACGAGACATGATAACGTAACGTATTTGCAGTCAGCTATATTTTCAAAGTCAGTACAAATGATATGAAGTTTTATAAGCCACTAGGAACCTGTAGCTTAATGCTGATCAGCTGACAGGTAACACACATGTCAACAACTGTGCAATTTATTTAAGAGGGAACATATGACCTTTAAAGGCATCTAAGTTTATTGAACAATTCTAGTTACGTATTGTGGGACACAAATTTCTTAAAAATTACACACGACTTTATGCTGATGCTTATGAGCTTGGCAGTAATTAAGATGACAGTGTCATTACGATGTTGCGTCAATACTACTATTTACGGTACGTATCAAAACATTTGCAACAGATATGAAATATTTTGAACAACATTACAAGCTGATGTGTCAGAAGCGTTCACTAATTGAAAAAAATCAATCTTTAGACTAGACAACCTTTAGTATAAGCAGTAGTTTAAGACTTCTTTTTCAGTTGACGACGTGCACGAGAATTGTGTTCCTGCCAACGGTAAGAAGATCGTCAACTCAACATCAAAATGACGGAGGAGACACACATATATATGTATTATATGACTATTATTTTGTTTTCAGACACTTTAAACACACACGTACAATACGACGATTGAAAATATTAGACACTTAGCATGATGTTTCTGGACTACAGACACGTTGTATTTAAAACAGAAAATCTAAACTACACATTTAATTTCTGAAAAGGAAAGAACAGGCAATAGCAGGTCATACCGCATGCAAAACGTAAAGCAATGTGAGAGAGAAGCGTGGAGTGCTTTGCTATGAGAGACAGAATATTTTAGTTTGACTTAATATTTTATAATAATAATATAAATGGTAATTTTTGCAAATGATGGATTGATGCTATAATGATGACTAAATAATAACCAAAAACGATAAAATGTGGCTTGTATGTCATTTGAAGATTTATGAACTCTGTTAATGACTAGTATTTCAGAATAATTTGTCACTGTATATAACCTTTGTAAATAGTAAAGTAACGATAGGTTAATATGAACTGTATAAAATCCAGAAGATATGTGCAAAACGTGATAAAACGAACTGAAAGGATAGTGATACTACTGTGAGAAATTAGTGACAGAAAACTTTTAGTGATAAAACTATCAACACAAACAGTGTTTGTATTCACAAAACTAGGACGCATTTATAGTCAAAGTGCGCGACAGAAGTCTATGCCTTCATGAACATGTTAATTAACTAGTGAAGTGATTTTGTCATTGACAATAGTGAGCTCGGACTACAAAAGGTAGCACTCGCATAATAAATTAAAGTGATAAGTGAACGTGTAGACTGACAAGTACTTGACTATATGTATATCTGCATTATGGTTGTGGACACTTAAATAGTGTGATCTGAAATAAACCGCAAAAACTTGTTACGTGCGGCATACCGACATAAACAGTCATGATAAAAAATCGTGCAGTGAAGTGACATTCGAAGTGCATATACGAAGTGAAGGCTATTCGTATATATTTACATACGAAGTCGTAGGTCTTGTCTCAGCTAATGGACTTTAAGGCAGCTGAGATGACAGCCTAAAAATAAATGAAGAAAGCGCAGCAAGTAAGAGGACCTAACCACCTTAATATAAATAATTAGGTACTCATCGCGCTGCGACGATCTTCACTATCAACTATTATGGATGAATCTTCTACTCTGGAAGAAAGATGAAAAACACACGCGAAAACACAAATGCCGGCGAGTTATGTGCTGTACGCAATGCTCGCGAGGTTGCCGCTGCCACGTTTGAACGAACACTGCTGAAGCTGGCCAGCGGTAGCAATTTATTCATTGTTGACGCTTGACTGTTACGTCACGCACCCAATGGCGATCCCGCCGTGTGAAAATTCAAACTACCACTGTGAATGGTTTCAAAATAAACAAAATGTATCTAATATTTGTATAATGAACATGACGAAAACCGCCTCTACGGTATTTCCCAATCAAAGAATTGTGCTATGATACGTACAAAGAATACCCTATGTCAGAAAAATAAACAACTTAAATTCGCTAAAATGTAACATCCAGTTACCAATGCCTGTACATATTTTTTTAAATGTCTATATGTATATATGTGAATTAGTACGTAAGTCTTAGTAAACAATTTCATGAACGATTAAAGCTCCCACAGTGAGCCAAAGAAAATTTTTTTATTTACGTAATATGTTAATTATAAGTCTTGGTAAAGTCATAAACTGAACATATGCCTTGTATATAATTTAGTTTCCATTAATGAATTTATGTCAACAATGGGCATATGTTCATGTCAGTTGGTTGCGATATTTGCTATTAAAATCAAAGCTCACACTTACATCCGTTCGCTAAAAACTATAATAGTACTGAAACACTCAACTGAATAAAACAGAAATAAACTCATCCAGTAATCAAACCTGTAATTTTTTAGTTAAGGGATAAATCTTAATGGCATATGTACAACTTTCATTTCATGTAAAACCACACCGAGGCGATGCGGGAAAAGCAGTCCGTGCTCTATCAAAGGGCACCTCATCCTGGCATCTCACCCCACCGCTACGCTGGGGCCGAGTCTGTGGCGCATTCCTCCGGCATCAATCGGCCTGCCGCCTTGCACCGCGTCGCCGCCGCACCGCAACGCCCACGGGTCAACAATCCGGGCGCGCTGGGGACCGCTCGCTGCACCGTTGGTCCGACCATCGACGATTCGCATTGTACAATTTGAATATGAGATAAAAAAAAAATTAATGAAAATTGTTTAAAAAAATTAAAAAGCTATATATATAAAAAGGAAAAAGACACAACTGTAACTTCTAATCTCATATCTAGTGGGCTCACACAGTCTTAAATAATCTTTTAAAAAAAATTGTATAACCTTGAAATTATATAACAAGAAATTTATGATGTATTTGAGTAGGAAATGTACATTTGCCAACTCAAAGCCAGAGGGGGCAAATGTAGCGATACATTAATATTTTTTTATTGAAAATTATATCTGCGACGCTTGTCGCTAGCATCCGTTCTCTCTGCCAATAAATCTGTGATTATCCTTGTTTCAAGTTATACCTTCAACTATTTCAAACGATCTGGAGAGAAAACGGAATAGCTTGTCGTCTTTCGTTTTTCTACCTTTGTACTGAGCGTACGTATTTTACTCGACCTCCATAATCATGTAAGTGTGAGCTCTGGTTAGCACCCTTTGTGTAATAAACTTTAACTTTCATTTGGAATTCCTATTTTATTTAAATAATTACTATTTCTCCCCATCTTTCATTTAACTGATACCTCTTTTCAGCAATATTAGTAAATTGATGCTTGGTCATTGTTGCCTATCGTCTCATGATGAAAAAGAATGCAAAATTTATTTACTCTCATTTTGTGTTAAACAGTGAATTCAATGCCTGCAGGAAATCTTCATTCTGTTAAAAGCAAAGTCCGATAATTTCTTTAACTTTCGATAACCATAGTGATCAAAATTACACACGGTCTTAAAACTTTAATAATTAATAGTCATGAAACCAAGCATCAGTTTACGAGAATGAAGATATTAATCAATTCATACAGGTTCAACTGCAGTGTCACAGCTTCCACCAATGAATGCATACCAGGTAACTTATTCCGCTATTTTCTTATGTAATGGTGCTTTTTGGTGTTGTCGTAATTTTTAACTTACATTGCTACTGAGAACTGATTACCATTTCAAAAATTAATATTCATTGCTAATCTTACGGTTATTTAAATTTCAATTCCGGTTTTCAAACTTGATCTTTTGAAACACCAGCGATTAAAAAAAAAAAAAAAAAAAAAAAAAAAAAAAAAAAAAAAAAAGTAACATTACAAGAGAAAGAGCTGAAGACATTATAGCACGCATAGACCAAAGATATGGTCTGTGGCATCACGTTTCGCTGCATGTAACCTCCTTGCTATGGAGTCGCAAACGTCATCGCTGGCGTTCAGTCCGAATCTTTTTTTATAATTTGACGACTTTCAACCACCATATCTTGTACCCGCTTATAGTTATCGACATAGAACTGCTATGGTGTACAACGGGAGACTTCGGACAACAATTACACACAGACCATTCGTTTGCGTTCTGTAGTTTTCGCTGCAGAGCGAAATATTAATACACACACACACGTAGAATTTTATATGCACCGATAACTTTCCGTCCTAATATACTCCACCCTTTTATCACTATCAACCCTCAAGCAACAATGCAATATAATTTTCAAAGTGTAATAATTGTACCGCATTTCGCTTTATATGCTTCAAATTACTAAATATCTATCAGAGCACTATAAAACCGTGCCTAAAACCTTCCTCAGGTATAAATTAGTAACTGTAAAAATATTTAAGTCTGTGTCTTGTCGTTCGGAAGTGATAAGCGTACACAGAACAGACACTCACATTTATAGATGTAGATGAGGCTGCCTGAAAACTGTAAACTATCTTCACTTTAAAGTGCATTAAAGTTTTCACAATAACAGCTTGGAAATTGTTTATAGCAGGCCTACAAACGTAACCGTGGATATACTTTGCTTCCGATTTTTTCCTCGCACTAACACACATACATACACACACACACACACACACACACACACACACACACACACACACACACAAAATCTATAATTTCTTCCTGTCTGAGATGTTCTAACAGTAAAAGAGGAACTGAAGTTTCTTTAACGAATAGATTCATGTGCACAGGAGCCAGGAGTCACAAACTAATTTCATAAAATATTTTCCCTCATAACATTTTATCAGATAAAAAAAAAAAAAGAAATCACGAGTCGATAGAGCTTCTAAAGTTGGTTACCCCTCTTTTTTTAAAACAACCAACGGTATAACCTAAATGAACTCTCGTTACTATCGATTTATGTTAAGGTTCGCACAAACGTAAAGTTCACCTAAAGTTATTTAATTTCACAGAAAGATTTCGGGAAACTGCTAATTATGTCAATAACCGCAATAAGTCAAACAGTCTACACATTTCAGCAAGTATTCAAACGTCATAAAACAATTCATGAAGCGTGCACATTTATTAATAGAAACGATCCATATAGCTTAACATAACACTGACAACTAACTCATTTTTTTCAATGAATTTTTATCCCATAACTTATTACAAAGAGAATTTCAATTATTTTTCAAATATATGTCTTTTTCGACTACGACGCAGCTGCGGGCTGCAGTTTCCCCTTACGCCACATGGCCATCGATTCGCGATGGTTGATGGTCAGAAATCACATCTTTGGTTCCGGTGTAGAGGATTCTGCTGACCGCATTGTGACGCTCTCCAAGAGACATAAAACAGAAAGAATAAATACAAACTTTTAAATACACAATTTATATAAATTAATAAAACGATTGCAGAACATTTAATCTACAAATAACCGTAGTTAATGCTTACCCGAAAAACTGAGCTTATAAAGTGGCATGTGATATTTTTAAATTTTTTAAATATTTATTTATTTATTTTACGAAAAACTATTTAGGTCATTAGCGCCCAACACTACCCATAGTAAAATCGAAGCGGGGTTAGAACTTAAATGGCTTTCGCCATATTTGCACGATGTATAAAGAGTAAAACTCGGTCAGCAGAATGCGGATCATCAGCTGAAATATCAGATATTTCAAATGGTAAACATAGATCATGACGTAGACGATTAAAAACGGACATTGCACTAAAAGGTGGCACACAGTAAAAGGTTCAGCACAGTGCTCACATAAGGGAGCAGGATCACCACGAAGTAAATACTGGGGGCTATAACGGCAGTGGCCAATACGAAGCCGGGCCAGGACAATCTCGTCTCGACGAGAGGGTCGAGATGACGTTGACCAAAGATCAGGCACAGGTTTAATGGCCCGCAATTTGTTCCCTGACAGGGATGACCAATGTAAAAACCAACGTGAGATGATACGCCGGGAGACGGCAGCACGAAGGTCATCAGAGGTAGTAGAAAAGCCGAGGGAGGAGAACTGCCTCCTTTGCAGCCGCAGACCCTTTGTGGCTCGTGATGAAGTGTAGATCCTTGTCCCACTTCATTGGGTAACCAACTTTTCGATTGCAGATACTTAGAAATCGCTTCCACCGCTATCAGGTTGTCCCTTTCTTAACCTATACAAAAATGTTTGTAAAGCTTATGGGACTTTTTTTTTTTTTTTTTTTTTTTTTTTTTTTTTTTTTTTTTTTTTTGGCGGGGCTCCCTTCTCCTCTACACCCCGTCCTTGCGCTCTCCATTTTTCGCCTTCGTCGGCGAGCTTCCAAGCTATAGTAATAGCAGGTGAACATAAGACACTCCGTTGTAAGAAGCAAATTAAACAGTTCCGCTGTACAGTGCTTTGTATTCTTCAGTGATGCACTTCAAGTTCGATGGTAAAAAGTCTCAACTAAAAGTCCAAATGGTAAAGGAGAATTAAATCATAGACATGAAGAAGAGATAATTCTCTTCTTGGAAATAAAAAAAAAAAACCATCCTCAACACTGAAGGTCGGTGGGCAGACCTGCGAAGCACTATACACTCTTAAAACGTGTCAACAAAACCGAAAGGTAAGGATAAAACAAAGCTGAGTTCTGCATAGACGCACACGCACATAAAGTGTGACATGCCACAAACATATAATTTTACTAGATCATGTTTCTTTCCGTTTAATAGTCACACGATAGTGTTCCGTCGAATTACATCATAACCAGAGACCATGTCCATAGCCAAAAGTCGTAGTCCGATGAGGGTTTGGGCTGTCATTGAATTCCCCTCACAAAAGATTATGGTATGCATGTTCAATTGCCACGATCAAAAACCGAGCAAAAAGAGTAGAATAGTCCTTTGTACGGCGTAGGGTGTTATGTTCCTCCTGAAGGTAGACCATATACTGATAGACCTGTGTCAACTGTAATTGTAGAACGGCGTAGATAGTATGCGCGACGATCCAGGTTGTTGCAGCACACTTGGTGGCAGGATATGGCTTGAAGTCAGGGATGAGGGCTACGTTCACCGAGAAGGTGTCCACTGCGGTGCGATTTATAAACGCCAGCATCCCGGTTGCAACGTTCCAGATGGGCGAACGCGTGGGGCACAGGAAACGGTGTTCCAACGTGTCCTCCTGTGAGCAGTCTACACAAAGGCTGGAAGCGCGCAGGCAAATCCGGTGCAGTTTTTCGTTGGTGGGTACGACTCGAATCACGACTTTATACCAGCAACTAACCACGTCCGCTGCAAGGAAGGGGGCGTGGACATTCGCCCACACATTTTTCCACCTAGACCCTGGGAAACACATCTCCATTTTATTGGCAGCTGGCTGTCCTCGCAGTCCGTGGTAGACGATTTTTACAGTCCGCGTCCTCGGGTGGAGGTCTTCGTCGTCCAGGTAACTTTTCTGAACAAAGTACTCTCTCACATGTCGCAGCCGGTAAGAAATGGCAGTGGGGTTGAGCGGCGCTATTTCAGACGCGGGCCGGAGAACATCGAACAGAACTGCCGTGGGGCCGAGCGGGTCCTTTTCTATAACGGCGCACGTGCGGTGGATCAGTAGCGCCGCCGCTTTGACAGCGAAGTGCGTCAGGCCGAGGCCTCCTTCCTCTCGGGGCAATGTGCAGGTAGCATGACTTACTTTGAAAATTTCACCCTTCCACAGAAACCAATAGGCTGCTTGTGTGATGGCTCGTCCTAGCTCTTTGGGCATGTGGAAGACCTGTGCGAGGAACCAGGCTTTGCTGAGCAGACACACGTTGACGATCGAAACCCGCTGCGTCAGTGCCAGGGTGCGGGTGGCAGTGAGGTGCGCCATAGCGCGTATTGCATGCAGTGTCAGGCGCCAGTTGAGTGCCGCTGTCTTCAAAAGATTTGCCGAGAAACGAACACCTAGGATCTTATGCACTTGTTTCACGGTAAACCAAGGACGTCGGAATCTGTTCGCTGCGCCATAAATAGGAAGAAACACAGTTTTACGATTGTTGATACATGCACCCGATGCATTTTCATATAATGTCAGGACCTTGCGCATGGTGTCCAAGTCAGCTTCCGTAGACACAAGAAGGCCGACGTCATCCGCATACGCGCGGCAAACCTGTTTCTTCCCTCCTACACTGAGTCCGACGCATGCACTGTGCAGGCGTCGCAACAAGGGGTCCAGTGAGATTGCAAACAGGGCCATAGCGAGAGGACACCCCTGCTTGACGGAGCAATCGACGGCAACAGGTGCGGACAAAAACCCATTGATTGTCACACGCGATGTCGAGCTATTAAAAATATTGAATAGCATGGCCGTGAATTTATTCCCAAATCCAAGTTTAGAAAGCACTTTTCTTAGGTAATGGTGACTAACGCGATCAAACGCCGTGGCAAAGTCGACGGAAAGTATTCCAAAGGGAATTTTCTGCATCGTGGTGTATGCGATGACGTCACGGTATGTAGTGACCGCGTCGTAGATATTCCTTTGCGGCACCGCACAAAACTAACAGTCACTGAGTACCTTAGACATAACAGGCTTTAAACGGGACGCAACACATTTTGTAAAAAGTTTATAATCACCGTTTAAAAGCGTGATCGGGCGGAGACTGTCAATTCTATTGTTCACTCGGGTTTTCGGAGCCAAGGTGATTATTCCTTCCGGAAAACTCGCCGGTATTGCCACTCCATTTAAAAGTTCGTTAAAACATTCAACTAAAACTGAACCGAACAAGTGCCAAAAGTGGAGATAAAATTCTGGCGGGAGGCCGTCAGCACCGGGCGATTTGTTTTTTGCACATAGTTGTAAGACCTGTTTTACTTCCTCTACGGTGAACGGTTCCATGAGGTGACGGCGGTCCGTGACTGTTAAAACGTGCGGGACACCTCGCAACAGATCTGTAATGGCGGCGTTGTCCGTTGCTTTTGCGCTAAACAAGTCGGCAAAGTGCCTGCGCGCCTCTGCCAGAATGCTCGCCCTGTCCCTCAGCCGCGCGCCGCCGGCCGCCTGCAGCTCTGTGACATCACGCCTGGCCGCGCGGCGGCGCTCGCGCAGCAGGTGGAACAGCGAGGCCTGCTCGTCTGCCAGCTGACCGGCCGCCTGGCTGCACACCACGCTACCACGCAACGACGCCTTCTTCAAGGCCAAGAGTCTGGTTTTAATTTGTCTGATGTTCGCCATCCGGAAAGACGGATTGTCTGTTTGCATATTGATTGCGTCGTTGAGACATGTCTCGTAAAATTGCAAGGTGGTACGTTCCCAGTGGCAAACAGATTGACTAAATTCAATAACACTTTTTCGTAGCGCTGGCTTTGCATATTCTGTCCACCACGATAACGCAGAAGAGTAGAAATGGCGATATGTTAAAATACTACTCCAAGCCCTATTAATCATAACGTCGAAACCAGTGTTGGTAAGGTGACGTACATTGAACTTCCACCTACATTTAGTACGTGGCTTCTGAGCCATCAGTGAATGAAAACGGCAGACATATGCGGCATGGTCAGAAAACACCACTGGGTGTACCGCAGATTCTAGTACACAGTCTTTCTTTTCTCCAGAAATATAAATCCTATCGAGGCGACTCCTACCAGTCGGGTAGTAAAGAGTAAACCCCGGATCGTGGGGGTGTAAGTGGCGCCACGTGTCTATTAGATTCATTTCAGTCACGAGCGTTGCTAACTCTATGCACTTGTATGGGTTCGGTTCCTGGTCGCGGTCGTCGAGTACACAATTAAAATCACCGCCCATTATGACAGGCAAATATGGGCCTCTAAAAAGGTGACAAATGTCCGAACTGTAAAAGACTCGACGTTGCGGTTTGCAGTCAGATCCCGAGGGAGCATAAACATTTACAAAACGAATGTTATTTATGGTACACGCTACTCCGTGTCCATTTGGGATAGTGGCAACATCACTGAATTCGTGATCATCACGTATCAAAATAGCAGTTCCACTGTGACTCTCCGGATCGAAATTTAAAACCACCTGGTAACCGGGTATATTGTGAACAAGTTCGGTCACCACTTCCTGAAGAAAAACAACGTCTGCCTTCAAAAAATTCAAAAATCGTAATAAACATTCAAACTTTACAATTGACTCAAATCTATTGATGTTGATAGTGGCAACAAGTGATGGTGGGTGTGCCACCATTTAGTCAGGGAATTCAACGACGGCGCGAGACTAGGTCTCGCCCTCTTCCATCTCCTCCGCCCACGACTTCGACACTTGCTGTCCAGTGTCGTGTCCTGCCGCGGCCCCCTGCACAGAAATGCGCGTGCGCGGCTGCGGGTCGTCTTCGGCCTTTCTTTTGACCGCGGCTTGCGCCGGGTTCGAGTCCCGTGACAAGTCCATTGCCATATGATAGTCGGTGTCGGGTGCAGGTGCACTGAGCTTTATCTGCCGGACCACCTCCTCCATCCTGTATTCCTGACCACTCGTCATGGGCTGCTGATAACCACGGCCCGCTTGTGCTTCCTGCCGAGAATCTAGATCCGACCGTGACGAAGCCAGTGACGCAGATTTCTGCAGCGACTTCGACGCCGAGCGCTGATACTGACGAGATTCGGGGGACCGACTCCGCCCCCTCTGGAAAGAGTCCCGCCGCTCCGGGTATCCCGAGGAGCTGGTACTGCGGCCCTTCTCTCTGCGCGTGCGCCTTTCTGCTGCCCTGTCGCGACGTGACTTGCGGCCACCCGCGCTGTCTGCCCGTTCGCGTGGACGATCTGCAGCGGCGGTGGCAGAAACTCCAACCGCTAACACTTCGGGGGGACGCTATCGTGCACGGCTTCTGATCTTGTCAACGTGGACAACGTCACATCTACCGGAGTCGACACGGCAGGCTTAACATATTGCGCTGGTTCGAGTCCCGTCGTCTGACTCTCCGGGACTACATTTGAGGAGACGTCAGTAGGACGCACATCTTCAACGGTTGCGGAACCTGTCACAGTAGCCGCCGACTCGTCAGGATGGACCTCGAGATGGGCGTCTGTCACCTGGGATATCCACATAGTCGCCGCACCTGCCGCCAGTGGAACTTCAGCTGGGGTGGGTTCTGATCCCGTCGCGTCTTCAGGTGGTATCTGGTTAGCTACCTTTTCCGCAACTACCACGGAACCGTCGGCTACATTCTGAGCGTCGGCTGTGACGTCACTGACCGTTTCATTTTGAGGGGCTGCGGGCGTGGCGTCTACATGCATGACAGTTTCTTCCGTGGCAGCGCGACGCGTCGGTGAGGTGGGCCCTCCTAACGCGACCGAGGCGTACGTCACGGCGTCTGTCGCCTCCCCCGCCGGTAGTTGCGCGGGGCGCCTGCGGCGTGGGCAGTTCTGTCTGTAGTGTCCCGTGGCATTACAGTGCGAACACGTCGACGGTTGTCCGTCATATGTAATAAAAGCCCTGTGGCCTTTCACTACAAGGAAGGACGGAATGTGCTTTCGTACTATCATACGGACACTACGAATTCCGTTTTCTACTTGATAGATATATGCAGATGATCATTTTCCCTTGTAACAGACAACACAGTTCCATACGGTGACAAACAGTTTTCAATTGTCTTATCTTTCATTTCGAACGGTAAATTAAACACTCTAACTGTCCTAAGTCCGTAACCGGCGTTAGACACTGCCACGTTACTCACTGTTCCATCAAAGTGTTTAAATTTCCGGACACCACCTTCTACATTTACAATTGTGTCACAAAGTTCAGGAGTACTAAGTTTAACAAAGAGAGAGTTCAGAAAAGCGTCTAGTTGTAAACCGAGAACGTCACTTTCATTAATTTTCAGATCGTTTTTCACCCAACCATGGATTTCGAAACCTGACGGCCGCGGACCCGACTTGTCAAATTCAAATTGCACATTATTTTCGCGATCTTCACAATCAGCCATTACTTACAAGTACGTAGATACAGCAAATAGAAGAACAGCGGACGCGAAGAAACGCCGCCGGCCGCAGCGAGGAAGCACTTGTAAACACTGTCCGGAGCCGATGTGGCAGACGGACCGTCGTGGCCGTGCAGGCCGTGACTGGAGCGCCTCAGTCACCTCGGCCACCGCGGCCGGCTTAACCTATACCACCCGATATCCCTGGAGAAGCAAAATATGGCGAAAAGCGTTTGTAGGAAACGTTTTTGAGTGTGTCACGGAATGGTAATCCCGAATTGAATCCGCAAATTTTTCCCCATACTCGTATTCTACGTGAGAAGATATGTAATTTTTGCAAGGACCTTTTTTTTTCAAAAACCATTTTTCTGTCGCTGGGGGTCTCAGGTTACCGATATGTCGAACAAAACGAGATCGGGAAAAATGTTTAATGACATCCTTTCGTGTTCTTTTTAACTATGTCCAGTGGAGAAATTTTCGTGACCTTGAAAACATTCTCCTAGACATATGAGCAAGTATGTCGCTTCACCATGACGCCTCGGCCTTACCTGTCAGAAGGTTCCTTAATGCAACTTACCCAAATGGATTGATTAGTATCACAAGCGGAATTTGTGGATTCTCACCAAGACTGCCAGACTTATACCCGGGCCGCTGAAACTTTGCACTTGACGTTTACAAATAACAAGTGAAGAGCAGGAAGCGTGAGGCGCTAGTCGCTAGGAACGATCCAATCACAGCGCGGTAAACACTTCCAGTGATCACGTGCCGTGACGTCACAGTTCCCGCGTTGCCGGCTTTGTTCAGTTCTAACGTAAACAAAATTGTGTATCGTGTTTATCGCGTGTTTATCTTGTGTGTGTGCTTTTTTCGCTGCGATTTGTTTTACTATGAGTGATTTAACTTGACTTTCCGAGTTCAAGTAATTGGATAATGTCACCGAAAAGACGTTT
This sequence comes from Locusta migratoria, assembly GCA_026315105.1. Classification (NCBI taxonomy): domain Eukaryota; kingdom Metazoa; phylum Arthropoda; class Insecta; order Orthoptera; family Acrididae; genus Locusta; species Locusta migratoria. The sequence continues at coordinate 206,929,318 of CM048744.1, read as the reverse complement.
GTCTAGTGACGTTTTCTGAGTAAGTTCTCAACTTCGTTTGAATAAAAACTTCGAAGCTTATGCTCTGAGCAGGAAGTTCATTCTCGCTTCAAATGATCGGAATGAAGTTATGGTGCAGTGGTTGCAAGAAAGAAATATTGCTGCAGATATGTCAATGTCAAAACTTCTTATAGATTCGCTCGTGAAACAAAATAAGCGTATTACACCCACATATGTAGTAGACGAAATCGCAAAGGAGCAGCGTTACAATGAAATAAATCTGCCCCATTTCACTGCCGTTTTAACCCTATAAAATTGGTGTGCAGTGACGTGAAGAATTACATAAGGAACAATAAGTCTTTCACAATACCAGAGGTGGAAAAGCTGTTGCATGAAGCTGTTGCCAATGTGGCAGCACAAACAATGGAAGGGATCATGAACAATTAATGATTTGTCTTGTTGATGACGATTTTGGCAGCGAAGATAACAATGAAGATGGGGAGCTGGATGTAATTCTACCATTGTGGCCGTAAATTGGTGAGTGAAAATCATTTATTATAAAACGTACAGAGAGAAGTTACTATCTTGATTATTGTTTATTTCGTATCTGTCGTGATCCAATGCTTATTTTCTATATTGCTTTGCTCCGTTATTGAAAGCGTGTGCATTGTTGTGCTCTGGTCTCCATTAGTAAGTCGTTAATTAATTCCTGCTCAAGAACGAATTATTATATGCACTTTTGTTACTCAATATATTACATTTACGAGATGCAATTGAAAACCGTTTCGTTTGCTGTGTGTATAGAGGCTAGTGTTGCAACGTCGCTAAAGCAGTGTAGCCAACTTAACTCGCCGTAACGCGAAACGTCAAGTGCAATGTTTCAGCGGCCCGGGTATAACACAATATGACTATTTCTTACAGCGAGCGAGGCGTTGCGGATCGCGCGGCCTCCCGCGTGGGAGGTTAGAATCCTCCCTCGGGCATGGATGTGTGTGTTTGTCCTCAGGTTAGTCTAAGATAGTTTAAGTAGTCTATAAGTCTAGGGACTTCTGACCACAGTAGTTCGGTCCCATAGAATTACAGACATTGGAACATTGGAGCCAACTGATTCCTTGCATCGGTCCTGACGATTGGAGGGCCTTGTACGGTGTTCTGGTGCAACCCAATCACACCGGCGCCCATTTTTCCTGCCATTTTTCATTAATTGCCTTCGCAATCGGAACAATGTTTGAGAACACGAAACAGAGATGACTCTCGTTTATTTCGGTGAGTTCGATACTTAGGAAATCGTTCCTAAAATTGTTTACTCTCTTTGGGACTGTGAAAAAGTGAACGTACATTGTATGGTGTCTTTGCGGTGTAGCCTATGTATACATACAAGTGTTTCGTTTTTTTTTTTTTTTTTTTTTATTTTTTTTTTTAATTGAGAACATTACCTTTTATGCCAAAGCATTCCGTCGTGGAAAACATTTCATTTAATTCCAAACTTGTATCATAAGTCTCCTTAAAATCTATAGTAATCGTTACGTCAAATGCGCACCTGCATGCAACGTTAGTAGTGTTTTAAGTTAGCTCCAACTCTCATCTGCTGACTACAATTTATATCTCTGCATGTTATGTCTCAACATATACATTGCTCACGACAATATCACGTAGAGAACGTTGACACATTCATAATCGTTTCTGCCAGGTATACAACACGACATTGGTAAGTTGTAGAAGAAGGTGGTGCAAAGCGTCTAGGCTCGTACAGAACCACAAGTAAATTACTTGCTTAATTCCCGGGAATCACAACAGATTCAGAAATTTCCAAATTTGATACAATTATTTTCGGTTCACTCTCTTGGTAGTATTGCATAATGATTATATCCCTGTTGATCCAGCATTTTTTATTTCAGAGCGGGTGATGTAGTGTAGTATTAATTTGTATCTGTGCTTAATGAAGTCTTATACTTGCTGATTATTTCTCCAACTTTTCTGAAGTACCGAAAGTCACGCAAACCAAACCAGTGAATTGTAGGGCACCACAGAGCCGTAGATGCACACTCGCTGTCAATTTTTTATATTAAGCACTCTTTTAAAACCCAGTTTCATTCACATTTACAGTTTTGGTGATCCACTTAAATGAATTTCTGTAATGAGTTTGCAACAAAATATCATGAAACTAGGAAAAAAAGGAACCAACACGTGTAGAACCACTGTTACTGAAACCAGAGCTTAACAGATTATTTTCACATTTTGAAGCGTAAACGTTTCAAAGACAAACTGTAAGAGCTAATAAGTGTTACAGACTATTGAAAATTTCCTGCTGTTTATGATTATGCGCAAACACGCAGCATGAAATACATACTGGTCTTGATTAAATACCTGTTTTTCGCCAAACAGATCTTTATTTTTTTTAATGCTAAACAAAAGAGGATTACCAGGAAGAAATGCTCAGTAGGAGTCTCCAAGGACTTAGTATACCAATTCAATTACGATGAATTTAAAAATGCTGATAGGCCGCTGGTAAGAAAAGTATCCAGATGGTGATAGGTTCTTCATTGTGGTTGGGCTTGCGCGTTTCAGTCAAAGCCTGTCTTCAGAGAACAGTGAAACTCTACAAACGTACAAAAGCAGGAAATGGACGTAAAGTAAAGGACATCTATAATGCAATAGTGACTTCAATGTAGGCGGTTTATCAATGTACTTACTACGAGGACTGTTATCAGTACAATAACAGAAATCGACGTTTGTTCATTGATAAATCACATACGTCAATTTCATTATTGCATAATAGACTGGCTATATTAAATGGCCATTGCATGGTTGTGTAAGTTTATGTTTTTCATGGAGTTGTAAAGATGGCCTTTGTCTGTAACGCGTAAGCACTTGTACTATGGAGAACCTATCACCATTTCTGTTTTGCTTGCCGGCTGTTTGAAATTAATTCGAATTGCAATGATAATTATGGGTTCATACCTCCACCAAGACTTCAATGCTGATTTACGGCGTGGTATAATCTCCGTTCCTACCTACAATTGGCAGCGACGTCGATACCGTGACGCCTGTGGAACAGGCCGCCTTAGGAGAGATTGGCGCCTGAAATCCGGCAAGCCCGCGCTACGCGGCCAGCCAGTGGCAGCCGGCTTATCCGACGTCGCGTCCCTCCAATCCTCTTTGCCAGCCCGTTGCAGCTGCACCATGCGTAACCGCTGGGGTTTTAGCCCAGTGCTCCGTGTAACTGCTTCAGAGGACCTCCAAGAACACTTCCTCGCACGCGCTACTGAGCAAGGACATCTGCTGAAACGTAACGCCTAATTTACTGAATGGTGTTGCCTAGAGTAGAGGCAGCGCTGCACTAGTTTCCCTTGCATAATGAGATGAAGCTGCTTAGCAACAGTGGAACATTTTATTTTCAGTATGTCTATGAATTAAAATATGATTTCTCGTCTACAACATTCGTTTCGAACACTTTTCCTGGTGAAAAGCTTCTTACAAAGAAGTATGTGCCAATTTTGACTCAATTTCGGTTTGTTTGCAGCTTGTATCAATATTTCGTATCTCCTCATTACAAAAACATATATTGTAAGTGCTATCGCCAAAACACTGTAAGCTAAGATCAGACGCTTTTCGGCCCACAGTGGAGTATACCATACATGACATCCTGACTTCATAACCTCCAGTCACATTAAACTGATTTTCCTTATCTAACGTATTCTTTTACAGTGTAAGCTAAGTCGATATGAACAACGATGTGACGAAGATCATCTGACGAAGTATTCTATGCGACATCTATAGGAAATAGACGGACAATACCTGATAAGTTGAAATTGTGGGGAGAGGGGATGGTGGTGTTGGAAGGTTTGGTTTAAGAGATAATTATTGCTTTTGATTACAAAATCTTTATTTTAAACAAAACAAACACCAATTTATTAACAAAACGTGGACTTTAATAATGCCCCATAAATATGACACCTGACTACAGATTTGAGAAAGGGCCAGCCCACGACAACAGTTAAACCAGCTGTCGAACTTCTTAACAAACCACAAATACACTTTTTAAAATAAGATGCAATTAAATGGAATTTGGGAGGGAGTGAGGCTCTGACTAATCAGATAACATCAACAAGTTTATTTTGGCAAGCAGCGAAGAACTAGCAGAAATAAGATTGATCGATAATTCCAAGATTCTATATTTAACAAATACAGCAAGTTATCAGAGCACTTGGCTGATGTGGCCTAAGAAGGTAATGGCACCAATAAACCAACGACACTAACATCAAATTTCAAGAAACATCAGGTTTTATTACAAATTTCAATTCATCTTAAGGTAATTAACAATAACGTGCTCTAAGACAAGCCCATGAATATAACCGCTCTACTCAAAGGTGCAAACGTATTAACTAACAGTTCACGATAACTGTTAAACCCGTTGCCGTAACTCTTTTGGTGACACGGCAGATAAACAATTTAAAATAACACACAATTTAAAACTTAGAGAGTAAAGCTCCAATCAATCAATCATAAACAGGTTACCTCAGACAAACAGCCAAGAATACACCAGCAATAAGCTTGACAGGTTTGCTATTAGCAAATATTATTGGAACAGGAATGGCAGCAGGCCGCGGTGACCGAGGGGATTGAGGCGCTCCAGTCACGGTCCGCACGGCCACTACGGTCGGGGGTTCGAATCCCCCCTCGGGCATGGATATTTGTGCCGTCCTTAGTTGTAAGTAGTTCATGAGTAGTTTGTAAGTTTAGCGACTGATGGCCCCGTAGTTATACTAAGATCAAATCATCAAGGGGAAGATGGAATAAACCCAACACTCGACACCGCAACCGAGTCGTATCATTAATCGGCTGCAGGGAAACAGTACCTGGCTCTCAAACTAAGAGGAGTGGTAATGCATACATCAAGATGGTAAAAATACTTAAAGTCGTCGACGCCACAACTCGGCGTACTGCACTGGAATAACACAAATAACCAACTGGGTCTTCCGATGATGAAAACGGATGTCACAATGATGTACTCCACAGGACATAATTAGATCCAGCAGAGCTATAACACTGCAGCGATTGTTGTCTCTATTGTTCATTCGTTGTTGGTAATACTTCGCATGGCACTAAAATGTATAAGTGAACTTTTAATCGACTTACAAAATATTACAGTGCAGTAAGTAATATTTTATGTATGTGCGTATACGGCCATTGGGAGGGTAAAAACTCCCTTGAAAAATACTCACTAAGCAGGCTTCTATGGGACACTAAGAGCGCACGACGATCTCACAAATTACTTCCACTGACCTCTGTTTTGCACGAGTTCTTGCCAGTTCTCCACATTCAGCCGACTATAAAGCTTGAATATTTCTTTCTTCCAGGTGCTTATCGGTCTTTTTCCTTTTAGTTCTTCTTTAAAGCGTCCAATGTTGAAATGTTTTTTAAGCTAATTGGACAGAACTGCAGGGTAATCAGTCTCTAACTTTCGAACTACTTATGAACTAATTTATTCTAAAGACAGCACAAATATCCATGCCCGAGGGAGGATTCAAGCTCCGGACGGGTAACGGCCTCACGCATCGTAGCATAGCGCCTCAATGCGCTCAGCCACTCCGCCACGGCTTTAAAGATTCGTAAGACCATTCTATCATCGTCCATCCATAGTAGACGACCAGCCCATTTGATCTCATTTTCCAATTTTGAGATAGGGAAACAAAGCATGGTCCAAAAATTTCCCTATTAGCTTCATTTTCAAATCCTTGAAACTTGTGACTTTTTTAGTTCATGATTCTGAATCCTGGTTAGATCTGGGCTAATTATAGTATTGTAAATTTTCAGTTTCCCGTGTCTCGTCATATATTTTGATCCCAATAGAAACTGAAGATAGTGGTACATATCGTTAGCATTCTGTATTCTAACTTTAATTACCACTTCTTTTTGGTTCATTCCGTAAATCTTTACATCCAGGAATTTGTTAAGCTCTGCTCATTCAAAGACAACGGCCGTGCCGCAGTGGATGCATCGGTTTCCGTTACATTATCGACGTTAAGCACTGCCAGGCTTGGCTAGCACTTGGATGGGTTCCCGTCCGGGTCTGCCGAGTGCTGTTGGCAAACAGGGTGCACTCAGCCCCTCTGAGGCCAAATGAGGAGCTACTTGATTGCGAAGTAGCAGCGCCGGTCACGGTAACTGACATTACAGGTAGGAGTGCGGGCGCTGACCACGTCCCCCTCCATACCGCATCCGTTGATGCCCTTGGACGGAGAATGACACGGCGGCCGGTCAGTGCCGAGGTCAGTACCTAGTGGGCCTCTTGAGGTCTCTCGGACTGAGTTCAAATCATTGAAAAGTATGTCTGTCAATAATCAGAGGCGACTAGTTCTCCTGCTTATGAATATTCCTCTTCATTATAATGAACTGAGTCGGTTTGTCATTAATTCTGAGGCATAATTTTAACGCTGGCTCCTCAAGTTCAATGAATATTTTCCGTATTTCACTCTCATGTCTCCCTACGAGTACAATATCATCTGCGTATGCAAGTACTTTATGGTACTGTCCAAGCTGTTTCCAGCGCAATATTCTGTTTTCGAAAGGGTCAGATTTGTACCGCATTTAAGAAAATTCTGCTTGCATTTACTCATCCACATAATTTACACAGGCTAAAGAGTTTAGAACGGAAGCCAAATTCTGTCATGACATTCCACAAAGAGTCACTACGAACTGAGTCATAAGCTTTGAAGAAATCAATAAAAAAAATTTTGAATACTCTGATTATATTCCCACACTTTCTCCCTTACCATTTTGATTGAAAAAATGTTGTCAGTAGTGGATGTATTGCTGTGAAATCTATTTTGGTAATCACCTCTGACTTCCTCTGGTTTGAAGCACAGTCACATAAGTGAACAACCTCTTCTGCATTTCTGAAGTTTTATAGAAGAAAAAAATACTACTATGAATACTATTAAAATATTTTTAATTTAAAAACAAGCATTTTATATTCAGGTATGATTGATATTGTTTAATCATAAAGCGAGTTAAGACTTACAAAGCTGTTTCTTCCTCGTGGTGGTTGATAAAACATCAACACGTTCGTGCAAAGACTGCTCCAAAATATATCCAAAACTGTATTTTGCTACTCATCAACAATTATTCCCGGAAAATTTGATTGTTTACTTTGAGTGTGAAGCGATGATGGCAGAAACGGTGCTTCACCTTAGTAGTGTGTTATTCAGCTGTTACGAGATAAATTTTCACACCCCCATACAATGCGGTAAGGATTAATAGGCCTGCGACGAGAGTACATATTGTTGCGAGGCGTGAAGGTCGGGGTGAGAGTTTAAAATAGGGAAAGATTAATTTTTGAAACTCACAACCACCAGCTGCGAACCTAATTCCTAAACATGCAAAAACACTGGAACTGTGATTGCGATTGACTCGTTTTCTAGGGGATGATATCACACGTTCGCAGCTTTCCTTCCCTGCATATGATTAACAAAACAAATTCATAATAAAATCAAGTTCATGAGAGAAAAGGGTGTACTAACTACTATTTTTGAAAACACGTGAAAGTTCACTTTATGTTGTTTATTTCACAATACTTGAACCCTGTGGCTGTGGCGTCTGTACGTCGGTAAATGTACCAAATAAAGTTATAGCTCGTGAGCGCCCAGACAAAATGAATATTTGTCGCGAATTGATTTCACACCACGTGGCTGTCTCAAACACCGTTTATGTTCATGCCTATGCGACGACACGTGTTACATTAACAAATCACAGTCACTTTAATTTAATGCGATGCACACCTTGTTGCACCGGCTAATTATTCACAAAAACACAGTAGCACTCGATTTAACTTGGTGCAGTCTACGACGAGCAACCACACGTGGCGATTGCCACACACAAAACTCAAGTCACCACCTCGAGATCCACATGCCGACTGAGGCAGCGCGACGCCGCCCGGCCAGCCACACCACGTGGTCTGGAGTCCTCACTTCCTGCCCAGGCGCGCGCGCGCGCGCCAGAAGCTCAACTGCCGGGGTTTTTTCCACTACGTCATCAACTTCCCCATGTGAACTGTTCTAACCGATTTGCCAACGTACAGCGCTCAGCCAACACATTTCTAAAAATTTACTTAAAATCAAAATAATTACACTACACATTAAACAAATATTTTCTTACGTTTTTATATTAGTATAAACATCCTTTGTACTGTTTATCATAATCGTGCAATTTCTTATATCACAGATAACTGATTTAACTGAATATTTCAAGGTAAAATACAAAAGATTGATTGAAAATAAAATGAAAAATAGTTAATATATTATTTTTATAAACAAACATTGCCATGCTAGTTGTGTAACTGTCTTGTCTTCGTTGGTAATTTATTACTTTTCATTGTCAATTAAACATATTACGTTAGATGTGACTATATCAGCTAATGTATTGTTTATTTATCAACAGGCTATTTTGTAATGAGGGCCTTAAAGGTTCCTAACTGCATCGTATTACTTCAAATGCCAGTAGTATTACAATATTTGTGCACTGCACTGTGCCTGGCACTCGCCAATGTCCCTCTCTCCCCTCACCGGAAACGAACTGTAAAATCCTAAGTTGGAACAAGCCACCAACATCGGCCTGCTCGCTAGCCTCCCGTCAGCTACAAGCACACAGCAAATCTCAACGTGGAGAATTTCTACCTATGGCCTAACTATAAATGTTGTCACCCAACTGTGTACATACATTGCTACCATAATTAATAAGATTAAAATTGTGTAACATTTATTGCATTGGCATGGTCAATGTTTGCAGTGAACTTCATACTGTTTAATTATCAAATGCTATTAATTGCCAGTATTTCTACTGGGCGGTAATCTAACATTGTTCAGTTTTAAACCATATGGAATAAATTGGATAAAATGAGAGGCGTTGATATTAGGCTTTGTCCACTAACATCCAGGTCCGTAAAGCAAATAATGTTGAGCAGTAAGCGTTCCGTGCTGCTATTGGCTGAGGCTGTGACGTCACGCAGGAACAACAGCTGCCTCGGGAACGGCGCTACAGTATGTGGGCCGCGAATTTGAGTGCCGTGTCAATTTTTATTGAAACAATGACACCAGATTTGCTGTTCTGTTATTCCTCGAATGCTATTGATAAATTCTGTAGCTTGCCTAGCCTTCAAACAGATACTTCTGACTCTCGAAAGTTCGAGCGTCTATCGAATCGAAACATACAAAAACAAACGCAAGGTGTTGTCCCCCCTTTCTTTTTATTATTATTATTATTATTATTATTATTATTATTATTATTATTATTATATTTTTTGCAGTTGCCTGACAAACTAAATGTTGTAAATTAGCATTCCGTTTGCTGACTTGGCTCTGAGAAGAATTTAACTAGTAAACAAGATCTACGGACACATTTTTCACTCGAGTAATTCTTTCTCTCTGTGTTTAAGCGTACCTTTTCATCACCACTAAAACGTCATTTAAAATACCCGAGCTGTAACAGAAACTGCGGTTTACGCAAGATAGCGAGACTAACTTTGAAGGTCAAGGTTATTCGAGTTTTCCTTCAGAAAATTACAAGATTATCTGCGAAACGGCAGGTAAACTGGTCGACTTTGCAAATATGCTCTTTCCTTCATCTAACTTGGCTTGAAACGTATAAAGGACTACTGATTTTATTCGATAAAAAGATTTTGCCTAGTATATATTTCCTCTTCGTGCAGACGTCGTTTCGTTTATGACAATTGACTTCGAAGGTATTTATACGTGCTCGCAATTTCATGCCCACGTTTTAAGATGAGAATTTCTCCTCTGCAGTGACGCTATCGAATTCCGTAAGGGACTTCATCTGAATCGTTTCAAACTTCTCCATCGGTAAATGTACACTTGTCAACATTGGTCTCCGGATTTCACTTTTGTTGAATCGGTCTTTCCTACCTTGTGTTACACTCGACGTGGTATCACTGACAGTACAATCACACGGCAAAGGCTAGGTTTTGACGGTGAATTTCGCAGTTTCTTATTCTTGATATAATCTGTACCTAGGGGGCTGCTGGAGGATATCCTGGCAATTGTAACATTTACATGGTCTTTCCCATGGTCTTTCCTACATCACTTACAAAGCCAAATCACTACTTCAACTCCTTTTCAATATCGGTAATATGGTTTATCTAGCTTGAAGGTTTAGTGACTGATAACCTCAACAATTTCGTTCAGTAAGATTACAAATATATCAAATCTTTTTTTTTATTTCAACTGTGAGAATTGTACCTAAAAACAACATTAAAAACACTCTGACAGGTAAATCACTCACTAAACAACAGTAACTGAATGAAATAGATCGCATTCATCGCAGGCTAATTAATACTTCACAAAGTCTCGTATGAACAGGTCTTGGCGCACGGGAAGTGTTCCTTAGTAACGTCATGCGCAGAACGACAGAAATTCGTTTGCTTCTGTGCAGCAGTTACTTCGCTCCCCTGACTTGGATGTAGAGGCCGTATGGATATTGTGACCGCACAAACTCTGTTATACCACGTCTCCCTCCACAACAAAACTTTTAATTCTTCTTCGATGTTGTTAAGTGGTCGCCGCGGCGGAGTGACCGAGCGCATTGAAGCGCTATGCTCCGATGCACGAGGCCATTCCCCCTCGTGGGTTCGAATCCCCCATCGGTCATGGTTGTTTGTGTCGTCTTTAGTATAAGGTAGTTCGAAAGTAGTTTGTAAGTTTAGGGACTGATGACCCCGAAGCCCCTTAAACTAAACGAACATTTGAACATAAAATGCCACGGCGCAGACCACTCGGCCACCGCGGCCGGCATTTGAACATATAATGTTGTCGAGACTCTGATATATTGCAATAGTACCCCAACAATGAATGTTAATGGTAACAATCCTGCCTTGTACCTCAGCCGTGGGTCATGTAAATGTCAAACAATAATTAAATTTCCCAAGACAGATACTGTCTCATCGTATCAAAGATACTGAATAAAATGAGAGGTACTGAATTATATTTAGTGCCGTGACCCTGACTCGAACCTAGACTACCTGGTTACCAGGCAGATGCGTACTGGACTTTTACTGTATTCGATTCGATCACTTCTTTGAGGATATTTGTTAGTTTTGTTCTATGCTTAGCATTGAGCCGTTGACTGCGGTGCTTTTTTTTTTTTTTTTTTTTTTTTTTTTTTTTTTTTTTTTTTTTTTTTACAGAGGTCAGGTAGCCCCCTGACCCATCGTGATGAGCTGGCGTGCCGGCTTCAGTCAACTACCGTGGGCTTATCGATTACGTGACTGCACGGTCAGTGTTAGAGTACCTCTCTCTCTACACCTAAATGTGTGTAGTGAATAGAAAGACAGGCACTGAATTATAATTAGTGCCGCGGCCGGGATTCGTACCTGAGAAGTCCTGTTTACTAAGCAGACACATTATCCACTCAGCAATCGCAGCCGTATCGAAAACGTGACTGCGTGTTCTGTTTGTAAAGCTTATGGGACTTAACTACGGGTCATCAGTCCCTAAACTTACAAACTACTTATGAACTACTTACGAACTAGGACGGCACAAATATCCATGCCCGAGGGGGGATTCGAACTCCCGACCGTAGTAGCCGTGCTGACCGTGACTGAAGCGCCTCAGCCACCTCGGCCACCGCGGCCGGCTGCGTGTTCTAGAGCACGCCTCCCTTCATGATAGCTGAGTGGATAATAAGCAGGAGATCCCAGGTTCGAATCACAGCTTTGACATAAATTTTAATTCAACGCCTCTCTTTATTCTCAATATCTTTGATATACTGAGACAATATACGTTACTGCAAACGAATCGTAGTTTCAAACGAATTTTGTTACTTACGAATACATGTTGAAAAAATTACAAGGAACTCCGTATTTAAAAATGTAACATCATCATTGTTGTATTATAGTCAGCATTACATCGCAATAAGCAGTAACCTTTTTGCATTGCCGTTACGAACAAAAAATGATTGTCAACTGACGCTTACTTGATACTTGATCTAACTTTTGTTATTGACTAAAACGTCAATAAAATAAAAGACAAATAATGGCAGTGGAAAAATGGGAATGAAGAGATAATAGGCTTTTTGAAATTAACATAATCTAAGACGATTAACACTTCTGTTTAATGGAAATGGTGGAAGTCGAAATATTGAAGTTTACTTGCCGCCAACACTTAAATAATTGTCTAAATAAATTGGTAATACTGGCAGATATTATTAAAGTTTAATATAATTGAAAAACATCTGAAAGGTATCCTGTGTGAGGATACTTTTCTTCAGTGGGTTATTAATCTTGTAGGGTCATCACCGATTCTACGATATCCCATGTTAGAAGGTACACATAGCATGTTTTGATTTACTTTTCAATGTGTCACTTCGGCTCCATTTAATGATTGCCTCCAGGCCCGGGGCTCATATTTTTTACAAGTGGGTAGTTGTCCCAAAATTACCCCCCCCCCCCCTCCCAAATAAAATTCCCTCTCCCTTCCCTACACTCTAGGTACATCTATCTCCAATATGATGTATGAAACCTATATGTATATTACTTTTGTGATTTTGGTCAACCTTCGCCCATTATGAATCATATAAATTCACATATGTAATACATTGAAAAATTATTTATATAAAACATGCAAATATTCCAGTAGATCGACCCGTTCAAATTTCAAAACATTCGATCAAGAACTTTCGGAGATACAATATTTTGAACATAACACTGTACAAGGCTCTAGGTCTTATATAGTTCTAAGAGGAGACACAGGAGGCGTTTCAGTCCTGAATAATGCTATACTTTAGACAAATGCTTACTAAAACGACTTCCTAACATTTAAAATAAATTAAATATCAACAAATTTCCCTTGTCAGAAATGATTTATTTTTTTCCCATGGCCATTCTGAATTTTATATCTTCGGACATCCGAAGTTATTTTTCTAACCAAATAACAGACTTTATCTAGTACTCTTATTGTTTTGTTACCTACGCTAGTTCCTCCAACATATCTTCATTTTCTTAGACTACATCCATTAAATTGGTTTTGCTCCTGCAAGAAACTGTCTATTCAGTTCCTTCAAAGTTTGTTCAGAGAAGTGATTGAAGAATATTGGGGAAAAATCAAAGAATTTTGTTTTTCTCTTCGCAATCATTACCTCCGATTCACACAGTTCGACTTTTATAACTGATGGGTGGTCTTTGTGCAAGTTGAATAAAACATTCCATCTCTACATTTTACCTCTGCAATCTTTAGAATTTGAAAAGAGTATTCCAGTCAACATTGACTAAAGCGTATTCTAAATAGTCAAAAGTTTAAACAGAGGTTTACTTTTCCTTAACATATCCTCTAAGGTAATTCGTAGAATTCCAACAGATTTTCTGTTCATCTGTAATTTATTTCTGATAATATGTTGCAACCACTTATTATTGTCTGCCAAAATCTAAACTTACGAAATGCATAGGGTGTTTACGTTATTTCATAGAATGTATTAAATATGTGTGGATCAGATGTAAAATGTAATTATTTAATGGCCACAAACTTATTAATTATATTTACTTCAAAGCTCGTTTAATAATGATCGCTAGCTATATCGCTCAATTACGATGTGCCCGACAATTCCCCATTAATGTTGCTTATAAGTCTACAACAATGCTAGGACACGTAAAACGTCATGTTCCGTTGCCTAGCAATTACTTCTGTATTCATTGGAGTACTCGAAGTATCTTTACGAATTCGCTCTTGGTGTTGTTCAGGTTGCAAAAGCTTAAAGTCCATGCCAGCTCTATAGTATTGGAGGCACTCGAAAACCTTGATCGCAGCTACATTCATTGCTTAAGTGGCGCAGTATATCATCACATGTAGAGGTAAGGTACTATGCCTATATTGATATCGACTTTAGTAGTATACAATATCAGCCACATTTGAAACAGCGGTTATTATTTCATAGCATATGTAACGTAGAAGTGATTCAAAATGAACTTCTCTTGTGCGCCTTACTTCGAAAGATGTAGATAGTATACTACACTCCTGGCTGCCTCACGAAGATGACGTGCTACAGACTCAAAATATAACCGTCAGGCAGAAGATGCAGTGAAATGCAAATGATAAGCTCTTCAGAGCAGTCACACAAGGTTGGCGCCGGTGGCGACACCTACAACGTGCTGACATGCGGAAAGTTTACATCCGATTTCTCATACACAAACAGCAGTTGACCGGCGTTGCCTGATGAAACGTTGTTGTGATGCCATCACGTTTCCGACTTTGATGAAAAACGGATTGTAGCCTATTGTGATTTCGGTTTATCGTATCGCGACATTGCTGCTCGCGTTGGTCGAGATCCAATGACTGTTAGCAGAATATGGAGACGGCGGGTTCAGGAGGGCAATACGGAACGCCGTGATGGATCCCAACGGCCTCGTATCACTAGCAGTCGAGATGACAGGCATCTTATCCACATAGCTGTCAAAGATCGTGCAGCCACGTCTCGATCCCTGAGTCAAGAGATGGGGACGTTTGCAAGACAAGAACCATATGCACGAACAGTTCGACGACTTTTTCAGCAGCATGGACTATCAGGTCTGAGACCCTGGCTGCGGTTACCCCTGACGCTGCATCACGGACAGCCTGCGATAATGTACGCAACGACGAACCTGGGTGCACGAATGTGCAATACGTCATGTTTTCGGATGAATCCTGGTTCTGTTTATAGCATCCGTGTTTGGCTACATCGCGGTGAACGCACATTGGAAGCGTGTTTTCGTCATCGCACATACTCGCTTATCAGCCGGCGTGATGCTATGGCGTGCCATTGGTTACACGTCTCGGTCACCTCTTGTTCGCATCGACGGCACTTTAAAGAGTGGCCGTTAGATTTCAGATGAGTTACGACCCGTGGCTCTACCCTTCATTCTATCCCTGTGAAACCCTACATTTCAGCAGCCTAATATACGATCGCATCTTGCAGGTCCTGTACAGGTCTTTTTGGATACGGAAAATGTTCGACTGCTGCCATGGCCAGCACATTCTCCAGATCTATCACCAATTTAAACCGTCTGGTCAATGATGGCCGACAACTGGCTCATCACAATACGCCAGTCACTACTCTTGACGAACTGTGGTATCGTGTTGAAGCTGCATGAGCATCTGTACCTGTACACGCCATACAAGCTTTGTTTGACTCAATGCCAGGCGCATCAAGGCCGTTATTACGGCGAGATGTGGTCGTTCTCGGTACTGATTTATCATGATCCATGCACCCAAACTGCGTGAAAATGTTATCGAATGTCAGGTCTAGTATAATATATTTGTCCAATGAATACACGCATCTCAGCTGCATTTTTTCTTGGTGTAGCAATCAAATGGCCTGTAGTGTGTGTGAAAGAGAGGTTAGTGTATCTTTATCACGGATTTTTGGAAGTTTATGACCTGGACGTTTAGGAAATAGAGGCCTTTGTGAGTGTTTGTCGTCTATTCTCATTTCCATCATGTAGTTATACAATAAAACGACCTCTTTGATCTTTCTGGAATAGCGATTAAAGATGTTTACAACTTGACGACTTGTTTTTGAAGTCATTGGACCTAACTGCAGTGGTCTTCGGTCGCTACACTTACAAAGTAATTAAACCGACATATACTCAGAACAACACTCACACCCATGCCCGAGGGAGGACTCGTACCTTCGACGACGAACGGCACAGCGTACCGTAGCAAGGCGCCATAGTGCGCAAGGTTTTTCCGCCGCTGCAGAGCAGATGCCTTCACTTTTACCTGACATGTTAACCACATTTACAGGAGTAAAGAAGATTTTTAAGGCAACTTCCGGAAAATCAAAATCTTTTGAACGTTGAGTAATGAGTTTCTCTGTCGAATAAAATCAAGAGCCTGACAGTTGAACGTTAACTTCTGTGAAATTGACGTTCTCGGTGCTAAGTTTACAGAAAAAAATTGTACAATTGGAGACGTGATTGGTTCCGAAGTGTAGGCGGCTGTTAGCTATATTTGAAAATACAAAATATAATTAATCCTTGCATACGCTTAGCCTATCTGCGTGGCCAGTAACTCGCCTGAAGTGCGGACAGGGAAGGCGAGAATACACTTCAAGAACGTTGGAGGAAGTTGCCGTATATTACGGATGCTAATGACAGACACCTCGGCGCTTGTACCCGAAGCACCCCGATGGAACAAAGACGACAGCGCTTACACGCAGCCATGCGAATTTCTCGTGGCTGCATTTGCTTACACATAGACTCTGAATCTGCAGTGCGTGCATGCACGTTGTGATTTGCTTAGCAATAGAGTTGGACAAAATTTATTCAGCTGATGTCTAACGAATACAGGTAAAGTTTATTTTTCGTTCTTCATAAATAACGAATATTATTCTTCATTTATACGTATGAAAAACTTTTTTCGTCATCTGTGAATAGAAGCAATTAAGAATAATAGCTACATTTGAAAGCTAGCGGTAATTAGTGTTCTATTTTATTTTATTTTTATTTTCTGCCCGTAAATCATTTTGAGAGTTTTGTTCTTCAATCAACTCAACATAAAAATTATTTTTATATTCAATGGTTTGCCAATGTGACAATAAAGAAAATACGTTACACAAACGGAAACTGAATATTGGTCCTTTCCTGCCATTGAGATTGCTTCATTTCATGATAACTAAACTTCTGCAGTAAAATATGACGAATCATCCGTTCTGCTGCAGTTTCTGTACCGTAATTCGTTGCGATACCCTGTTAGCTTCAATTCCGAAATAACATTCAAAATAAAATGTTGTGGCCTAAAGTCAGCGCCACACGCCAGACGTAAGAGAACGATCGACCGAAAGCCAATCGCAAGCAGGCGCCGTGCATCCTGGTGAGAGTAACCGAAGATGCGCGCCCTCTACAAGCGGCTATATCTAGGCCGACATACGTCTGGATAGCCCGTCAGGTACTAGTGAGAACTAGGTCAGTTCCTAGTGAGAACTCGTTTGTTACTTTTCAGAACTCAGGCAGTTACTAGGCAGCTACGAAGTAAGAAATAGGACGGTACTAGGACAGAACACGGCTACGAACTTAGCAGTAACTAGGTCCCAGCGCAGCTAGCATAATACGGACGCTGCCGCGAGAAGCAAGAAGAGAGAAGAAACAGACATATGCTCTAAAGTTGAGTATTACACTTTTCAGTCACTAAAACTTGATTTATTAATCTGAATAGTTGTTTTAGCTGACATCGGATCCTACACCACCACCTTTAATGACAACAGGACCAGGACGAGTACTAAACAAAAGGCGACGAGGCCACAACATAAAATCTTCTCCTGGTGACATATCATTCGAAACTCCCGATCCAAATCCGTTGTCTAATAGGTGTCTCTAAATTACTACAAGCTACCTCGGTCATGGACAGCAATTCAGGTGTACTATTTTTTATTAAACCGTGGATAATACATAGCTGTCATAATTTCTGTTGGGTATTAAAATTATCTTGTAACACTGTTTGCAATAAAAGGTAATGCTATTATGTAGTGTTATTAACTCTGTTATTTAATCGAAGCCTCTCACGTATTATTTTAATCCCAAAACGCGTTGCAACAACATAGACGCTTGTCGCATAAAAAGGCCATTTTCTAACGGAAAGCTTACTCAGAATAAGTGTTATTCGCTTCCGGTTGAGTTTGGGCGTCCGGCAGAAATCCACAAACGTTTTAGGAGCCTTTTAAATTCAATTCCTGTTTATAGTCTTTAATGACATTATTCATTCTACAGTGGAGTTTGCGCAGATTTGAAACTTTTTGGCCATGTGGCAGGACTTTAGCCTTATTCGCGCATGTGCCCAATAAGTTTTTAATTCGTTCAACCATTTTACATCATTATAGTCAGTAATGCTTAACTACATGAAACACGCAAATCCCATAGTGTCACCAATTTTCGAACAGTGCAGAAAGGTGTTGAGGAATATGAGTTTATACTACCGCAAGTTAAGGGACTCATGGCTAGTTAGTAACGTTAAGTGCATAGAATTAGGCTGCGTTATTGATGTAACAGCTTGAAGTCTTTTACGTTGCGTCTGCTACCGTTTGCAGGAGATAAATGTGTGGTGAACTAAAAATAGTTCATTTCAGTCGTGCTAACAAACAGTAGCAATTGAATTCGACAGAAGAAATAAATACAATAGCATTCTACGATATTGGTTATTTAAGTTCCAAATAATTGAATAATGCCTTTATTTGAGTAATCATGTATGAATTCATTCGAAAAGTGTACATTTGTTTTTACCACTAAACCCTTCGCTCCACTTCTACTTCCGTTCACTGCAATTAAATAATCCCGCTAGTTCATTTGAGCCGGACGCCGTGGCCGAGCGGTCTGCGGCGCGCTAGTCACGTTCTACACGGCCACTTCGTTCGGGAGTTCGAATCCCCCCTCGGGCATGGATATTTGTGCCCTTCTTAGTATTAGCTAGTTCATAAGTAGTTAGCAAGTTTAGGTACTGATGACCCCGTAGTTAAGTCCCATAAGCTCTACAGACATTTGATTTGAGTTCATTTGATCAATTTTCACACAAAAACCTACAGACATTAACAGAACCGACTGTACATATTTACTCACTCTTTCTGTCATTCTGAGAGGGCGCGAATGGTAAAGAGGGATAAGTACAATAAAAGTGCATTATAATTTTGTGTCGGAAGGGTATAGGTAGTACAGAGACACATGATTATGAAAATGTAGAATAAATACTCCGTTTAATTGTGTCTAATTGGAAAGAACTCAACTTCTCATTCTTCTTCATACCTGTTTAAAGTACTTTATGAAGGACTGAGATGAAATAGGACGGCTTAGAGTGACATAAGAGATAAATGTTAGTAACGAACAAATTGGTTAGTTAATACTTCTTGTCACGCTTCATAACATAAATGCTTTTGAATTTGTTCTGTTTAAACTGTGTCCAAATATTGGGGTGATTTGAAAACCAAACTGCACTGAAGCATTATTTCATTAGCTCTAATTCTCATGCAAACTTACAGTTCCACAGCTAAATCAACATACTCCAGTAGCGGTAAATTTTCGAATATCAGTTGATTAACACACGTAAAAACCTCAGCCCTGCAATTTTATCCTCAGTAAAAATTATTTATCTAGTGCTGAAAGTCAATGTCCACGCTTGCAGAAAGAGCCATTTGTGGCCAAGAAAATCCTCCATTGAAAATGATATACAAGCTCCAGCTTTCGCGATGTTCTTTAAAATGTTATTAAAGTCTGTTGCGAGATTCCCTCTCACACAGAGTGTTCCAACTATGAGATACCCTCCAACATACACCACACTATGGCCGATTAAAATAACCCTGTACGTAAATTCAGAGTATAAACAATATGCATTCTTTATTTTATCCAAATCAGACCAGACATTTGACATATACGAGGGTTGGGACTTAAATAGTGGGAACTATTTATTCAAAACCGATGCAAAGGCGTTAAATGTTTACACCTGTTACAGTCCTTCAAAGTAGTCACTAGCGTTGGGCACAACCCGTTGCCAGCGATATGGAAGCCGCAGTATAGCGTTAGCAGAGCCTGTCTGTTGATAGTGCGAATGGAGCGACCTACTACCTGTCGAATCTCTTGGACAGTCAATCTTCGGAATCAAATGAAAATCACAAGGACCTAAGTCCGGGGAATATGGTGGGTGGTACGGTACTTCTCAGGGCAGCCACAGATTGTGCTGTATGCGCCCGCGCATTGTCGTGCAAAGTGATGGGTGGGCTGCGCAAAAAGTGTTGCCGCTTCTGTCACAAAGCTGGTCGCGGGTGATGCTCCAAAATCGAACAGTAATACTGTGTTCATTGCCGGTCTCCGTTCTTCCTGCTTCGAAAACATTGTGACACCATTACGTGTGACCCCTCGCTCACAAGTGACCGTGTTTCACTCGACTATGCGCAGACCGGTGACATGCGACGGGCGAGTCTATTTGCTCGGAGGTAAGGTAGTTATTTCAACAACGTTTGCTAACAGGGACAATAGTAGATTCAGTTGCATAGGTTCTCCACAGCAGTGGAGTCACTATTGCAGATCCAACTCTCGTACACTGTAAGTCATCAGCCTTGCACCGGACTTTGGCTTACAAAATTTACCATATCAGTTAACCTAGGGTAATCATTACATAAATACGCTAACACGAAAATTGTCGTACAGATTACTAATTTATTCGTACAAGAAGGCCAATGAAAGTTACATACGCCGGCCGCGATGACCGAGGGAACTGAGGCGCTCCAGTCACGGTCTGCACGGCCACTACGGTCGGGGGTTGGAATCCCCCCTCGGGCATGGATATTTGTGCCGTCCTTAGTATAAGGTAGTTCGTAAGTAGTTTGTAAGTTTAGGGACTGATGACCCCGTAGTTAAGTCCCGTAAGCTTAACAAACATTTTTGAATGTTACATAATACTAAGGATTTTTTATCGTAGATTTCACGAATATAAATATTATGTGTACATTTAGCCATTAAAAGTGGTGAAAGGAAGTAGAAATATTCTTATCTACAACTTGGATCAAGTTCTACATTCTCCAACAATCAGCTCACAGATTGGCTATTCGCCTCGACCAAAGTCGCTGTAATGCAGCGCATCTGTAGTATTAAAATAAACATGGAGTGCTCCCAACTCACTTTCTTGTGCCGTTCAAATGCTTCAGTTTCGCAGTGATTAAGACTGGTTAAAGGAAATTGATAGTTGAATATGAATGACGATATAAAGGATGATGCGCCGGGAGAGGCATCTAGCGGTGCTCGGGTGGTACTACGAAGTCGAGAATGCCGATATTAATGATGATGCGCCGGAAGAGGTATGTAGCGGTGCACGGGTGCAACTAAGAAGTCGACGTTTTGTCAGCTCTGGAATTCTGAATATTGCAGTATCGAAATATCATTATTTCTTGGGGTTGCATAAATATACGAACATCGAAATAGTAGTTCGATTTCAAATATTAGGCTAATGAAAGTTATATAATTCGAAAATTGCATGAGAAGTATATACTTCCGTTTTTATTTGCTGTTATTGAGTTAGGCATTTTCCTTAACACGTAAAATATGCCTTTTCATACCTCCCAGTACCGGTTAAATTTTACCAAATATCCCAGCGGCCTCCTATGATAATGTTGGCAACAGATGCTGAATAGTGAGAATCATGTGAGACTTCATTTTAGCCAATCGCTTGACAACACTGATGTTTTCTCATGGTATTTTCGCTTTACGAGGGCAATTATTTTTACAGAGCGGACGAGGGTACATACAAGAATCTGTCAACCATGAAGCAGGAACATCATTATTAGTTTACTTCATGGTCTGTACGATACACTAATCGAGTCATTCTATGAAGTTCGAACAAATGGGCAAAGATTTTCTATCGTGTTGTTGATGTTGCCAACATAGTCACGCGAGGCCGCCGGCATGATACGTAAAATTCTACCCCTAGTGACCATTGTAAACACAGTTGGTCGATTTTCGACCACAGGCAATAGTAGTTTTTATAAATATGCAGTTATGAATGTGATTATTACAAAGTTTATAGTAATTGATTTATGTTAAAATATACTATTTGATAAGATGTAAATAAATACCATACCATCTAAAAGTATTAGTAACAAAATGAATGATAATCAAAACATTTCTGTTATCGTTCGTGTTATAAAACCAACTAGAAATCTATGCCAAAATTCATCAAAAGCCTCGACAAGTTTCAACGTAAATACAAATGCTAATTAATCACTTTGTTTCTTATACAGTGTCCCCAGCCATAATTATCAAAGTATAAACCCATTATTCTAAAGAGTAAGTAATTACCAAATACTTGATCTTGAAACCAAGCAAAGAACGCGGCATGATCAAATGGATCAGAAACTGCAGGAGCAACGAACTCAACTAGAATTAAACTTACACAAAAGTGACACCCAGTCTCACAACAATCACAAACTCTCACGCAAAACCACTCTCCTCAGGACTCATGAGGATCAACGAACCGCTTTTCAAACCCCGATCTCTACACTGACTGGCAGAAGTAGACCAAAGTCTCAGAATCCGCACTGTTCCAACTCTGGCACAACAGTGCTTCTACCATAGGAATGAAGCTAACTATAACCTGGCTGTGTACCACAACCACAGTAGCAGACAAGAAATTTCACTCTCTAATAGACATTAACAGAATCGACTGTACATATTTACTCACTCTTTCTGTCAGTCTGACAGGGCGCGAATGGTAATGAGGGATAATTACAATAAAAGTGCATTATAATTTTGTGTCGGAGAGGTATAGAAAGTACAGAGACACATCAATATAAAAATGTATGTGTTATATGTAGAATAAATACTACGTTTAATTGTGTCTAAATGGAAAGAACACAACTTCTCATTCTTGTTCATACCTGTTTAAAGTACATTATGAAGGACTGAGATGAAATAGGACGGGTTAGTGACATAAATTTCGTAGAAATGTTACAAAACAACTCAATTTTTTCCCCATCAGATTTCAGTCAAATTTCAGGATTTTCGTATACTCCACTACGGATGTTCTTGTACTACAGTCATTCGTCTTGCGACGTAACAATGGAGCACAGAAAATAGTCACGTCTCGGTACAGGAAATACAAGTAAATTTTATATCAGATAACCCAGTAAACATGAGTTTAGTTATTATTATTGTGAGCTACCGAGAGGATACACCAAGTGTTGGTGAAACACGAGTGGAACGGTAGTTTCAGGGAAGTGGGAACGCGAGATGACTGGAATATCTCGTAAATGATTAATAATGTTACTGGGCTTAAATATTAAAGGAAGATCTTCAACACTGCTGGAATTATTAAAGGAACATCGTCACAGGAAGGACACAACTTGTCAGAAAATAATTAGTTCTCAATACTTAATATGTTATGTACGTTAAAATGCAGCACCGCGTTCTACGAAAGTTGTTTCATAGGTTATCAATAAATAAATTCATAATAAAAGAAACAAATCACAGGTTGGGCTCGGGAATTATATTAAGAACAGGGTTAGATATATCGACTCTGTTCGAAAAATTAATTTCACATAATTAACGTAAAGAGAGAGATTAAGAGAGAGCTATTTAGACTTATTTTGTTCCACCGAGAGAGAGGCACACAAAGACAAGCAAATTTCTGAATACCGTAGCAGTGCATTCACTGATAATAATTATCCCTAAGAGCATAACAGCTTTCTACGTGCTTAATGAATTTATTCCTGGAAAACACTTTCAATACGTGACATCGGCTCCCTGAAGCAAACAGCGACTATAGAGAGTATCTCTACAATTCATTTCTGTCTTTGTGAAGCCTTATTTTATATATTTCAAGGTATTTTCAGCCTTTTAAATTCTTCATCCTACGCCATTATTTATGGAAATATGGCTATGAGTTACCATATAGCGATCTGTATGATTCGGGAATGAAAATTACGTTTAATCGTGAATGCAACATTTTCTTAATTAGAAAGTCCACATTTAGTTAAATCTACATCGGCACTCTGCAAATCACAGTGAACTGCTTGGCAGAGGGTTCATCGAACCACTTTTATGATATTTCTCTGAGGTTCCACTCTCTAATAGCTCGCGGGAAAAAGGAACACCTAAGTCTTTCTGTTTTCGATCCGATTTCTCTTATTTTATTATGATGGTCATGTCTCCCTATGTAGGTGGGTGCTAACAATATATGTTCGCATTCTGAAGAGAGAGTTGGTGAAAGGTATTTCGCAAATAGATTTCCCCGCAACAGCTAGCGTCTTTCTTTTAATGATTTCCACCCCAAGTCGTGCATAATTTCCGTGACACTCTCTCCCCTATATCGCGATAATACAAAATGATCTGCCCTTCTCTGAATTTTCTGTAAATCGTCTGTCAGTCCCGCCTGGTATGGATCCCTTAATGTGCAGCAGATACTCCAAAATAGGACGCACAGGTGTAGTGAAGGCAGTTTCTTTAGTAGAACTGTTGCGGTTTCTAAGTGTCCTACCAATGAAACTTAGTCATTAGTTCACCTTCCCTATAATATTTTCTGTGTGTTCTTTCAAATTTAAGTTGTTCGTAATTATTACTCCTAGGTGTTTAGTTGAATTTACACTCAAGGTTTCACTGATTTATCATGTTCGTCTTCCTTTGTATGTCACAGTCGGTTAGTGTTGAGTGTTCCTCATTTTTAATTCGCCAGTGGGAAAGTACCTATTGGTGCAGTAGTAGATCATCTGTTTCGGCTGCTCCTGTCAAGTCTACACATATTTCATTGGGAACCTTTGGAAAAATCTTCAGGTGACGTAACAAATGTGATAATCTTGAGCAGGCGAGATCCTTTGCACACCGTGTGGTAAGCAATTCGAGCATCAGCTCTAAACTACACTGTGTCTTATTATGACTACATCAACATCTACATCCATACTCAGCAAGCCACTCGACGTTGTGTAGCGGAGGGTACCTCTCCCTCCTATTACAGTCACGTATTGTTCGCGGAAAGAAATATTGTCGAAATGCCTCTGTGTGGGGTCTAATCTCTCTGATTTTATCCTCAATATCTCTTCGCGAGATATACGTAGGAGGGAGCAATATACTGCTAGACTCCTTGGTAAGGGTATGTTTCGGAAACTTCGACAAAAGCCCGTACCCAGCGGCAGAGCGTCTCTCCTTCAGAGTCTTCCACTGGAGTTTATCGATCACTAGCTGAAAACCCGGCGTTGCTCGGGTATTTATTTATTTATTCCTGTCAGTTATATGTTCATTTGTGTAAGGGCTGTATGACTTTAAAATCTCTTGGGAATACAATTAATAGTAAAGAACTAATAGATTAAAACTTGGTGCGTGATGAATAGGTTTTCCATGAACGTTACTGTTTATGTGTTCATAGCTCATGAACTATGTGTCGTACTGTGATGCAATTTAGCGGGTGAACTCAACTATATGCGCTCATACTATCTGTAAAATTTCCTGCGGTTGCAATTTATAGTGTTGAAACTATAAATTCTAACGTCATACTGAATGCCGTAGTTTTAGTGCATGAACTGCGGAAAGTTAATGTTTAAGTGCTCATATCTCATGAACTACGTGTCGTACTGTGATACAATTTACAAGGTACATCCAACTGTATGTTTTTATACTGACTGTAAAATTTCCTGCGGTTACAATTTGTAGTGTACAAATTATAAATTGTAACATCATAGCGAATGCCGTAGTTTTACTTCATAAACAGAGGAAAAGTAGTAAGCGAGAAACTTTTTATCCTTTCATCATTTTGCTATGGGTGTCAGCGAGAAAAAGTTTAATAAAGGTTTGAAATTATGTTTAAAGTTTGTTGCAAGTCGTTAAGTACTCTTATTCTCATATAGCGTATTTATAAATTCTCGCCGCGTTCTGTGGCAGTTCTCTACGATTCCTATTGTTTACGACGTTATATATCGTGAACCATGTGTCGTGTGGGGTTCGTACTCGTACGGAAATTGTTATCTTACGTAAGGAATGTGTGTACCAAAGTTGATTGCCATCGGTCCAGTGGTTTAGGAGAAATCGAGCAGCATTGTCGCTAAATGCAGCAGTTTTAGACACATTTCATTGTTTAAAGTCATATGTCGTGAACTATGTATCGTATGTGATTCTTAAACTTACGGCGACCATCCTCATTGATTGAAGCTTACGTGTACAAAATTTCATAAGGATTGGAACAACACTGTGGATTTGTATGCAACACGGACACTCTGCTTTATATATTAGATCTCTATAACGCTTTCACGTTTACTAAATGATCCTTTAACACAGTGCACTGTTCTCCGTTGTATCTTCTCTACTTCCTCTATCAACCCCACCTAGGACGGATCCCACACCGGTGAGCAGTATTCAAGCAGTGGGCGAACAAGTGTACTGTAACCTACTTCCTTTGCTTTTGGACTGCATTTCCTTGGGGTTCTTCCGATGAATCTAAGTCTGGCATCTGCTATACCGACGACTGATTTTATATGGTCGTTCCATTTTAAATAACTCCTAATGCCTGCTGCCAGATAATTTACGGAATTAACTGCTTGCAGTTGCTGACCTGCTATAGTGTAGCTAAATGATAAATGATCTTTCTTTCTATGGATTCGCAGCATATTACTCTTGTCTACATTGAGATTCAATTGCCATTCCCTGCTCCATCCGTCAATTCGATGCAGATACTCCTGCATTTCAATACAATTTTCCATTGTTACAACCTCTCTAGATTCTACAGCATCATCCGCAGAAAGCCTCAGTCAACTTCCGATGTTATCCACAAGGTCATTTATAGATATTGTGAACAGCAACGGACCCACGACACTCTCCTGTGGCACACCTGACATCACTCTTACTTCGGAAGACTACAGCATGATCAGTGGCTTGTGTCCCTTTAAGAGGCAGAGGTGCGATCTTAGAATCACACTATGTGCCGCCATTTAGATACGTTAATTTCCTGAGTTGCGTGCTTCATTCAAATCGTGTTTTATGTTCTGCTGTGGGAAATGGCCTTTTCCAGGCACCCGAAAGCCGTAATTCCAGTACTTGTAATTCCTATCAAAACGATCACCGAGAAAGAGGCTGAGGTGAATTACAATCACAATAAATAGAAATTTATGTTGTTTTTACTGTTTGTTATGGACAAGACGCAACGCTCTTCCCTGGTTCATTTCCGCTAGCAGAGTGGGTACAGGGACAGCTGAAGACCAATGATTGAATATTCATCTGATCCTCCATATTTATGCACCAGTAAATCAGAAAACTTCATTTGTGGTCTGGTCATGTTCGCGTCCTAACAAACTTAAATCCCTCAGTCACATCTCTAAACCAATCCATCCTAACTGACATCCACATACTATTCCACTGTTATGATACACGTCAAAAGTTCTTCCCATTCCTTCATGCAGTCCTTCCACAGACATTATGAAAAAATAAGTAAATGAAATAATTTAATATATATTCAACAATTTTAACGAGATTATTACTTACATTTCTGGATGTCCACATGTTTCAAAACATTCATTTTTATAATTACGAATAGATAATAGGAGGATATATCCAGTGAAATTGAGAACACCTTTTCTGACAAATATCTAAGATCTAAATTCGTGATTGTTTTCTTTTGCCAATGTCGAACCCTCAGGTTGCGACGTCAGAATAATTGTTAAATGATCTGTACCTTTCTTTCTCTTGTACTTTAAATGTTTTCAAATCTAACACCTAATAATTTGATGTTGTCACCAATGTTTGGAAAGTTATTCACTCTAAAAAAACCGTTCTTATGCACTAGAATACCTATTATATATGCGAGAATATGATCTGAAGCCACTGACAGTTAATCGCAATTCCACCTCCTCACGGTTCACTGAAAAAGAATTATTGCTTTGTAAAGAACTGTTATTACTAACGCTTCGTATGTAAGTAAGCATATAAGCTGTAATTGAACATTCCCTGTGGCAACAATTGAAAATGACATAGCATGATTCAGTCTCACCAATGTAGTTCATGAGCCAGGTGTATCTTTCACCTTAATCAACTGATGGATTAAAACGTTACGACTTTTAAATTAGAGAGAAAATATCTGGAATCATATTGCAAGATACTGTACTGATTACCTGACGTCATTTCAACCTCTTTCGGTACCATCTTCAGCTACGAATGCAAATGTGCTATTCGTAAATAAACAAAATCCAAAAGATAGTTATTATATTGTTAACATTCATAGGCTTTTGTCAACTTACACAAATATTTGCACTCAATACGTTTGTACTAGATGTTGTACACTCTACGTTGTAGTAATGTAAATGTGGCATAAGTCACGATTCCTGATCACTGTGTCAGTCGAGTCGAACCGGATCACAGTATGGTATAGGGTTGATCAAATTTGGTACCTTGTTCTGGTTGGATTTCATTGAGCCTGTGATTGGGCATTATGACTTACGACATTGACTCATTACAAAATCTATATTCGTAAATTATCTTATTAATCCTAACATTTTTAATATGTCTGTTTTCCTGACATTTGTTTTGGGTGATGATACTGTAAGGGACTTCCGTCTCTCTTGGCCAAATAATATAATCTACAACATTCACCTTTACCGATGAATTTCGTCATGCTGACTATGCTACTAAATTATATTGAAATATTGTTGATATGCATTATGATAAAAAAAGGCACCGAAAATGAAATAAAGTATTCCTTTGGTTCAAAATATGGTTCGAATTGTTGTTACTCTGAATGATTATGACAGTCAGACAGCATTTTCGCTCATTATTCATACGAAACATATGTTATTTTTCAATAATAAAAACATAAAAATCATTAAATTTCACGATTAGTTCACGTGCTCGAAAACGCTCTGTTATTGGCTGAAGTACTGGTGACGTCACAGACCACTAGGACACGGCAACTAGAAGACAGGGCTGTATCGTTGTTACCGATTCCTTAATTTCTCAGCGTGAAGTTTAGACTTTTTCGTTACTTAAACGCCTTTACAGCGTTTATGCCACAATGGAAAAGAATTACGTGAAGGCTGACAGCGCAAACCTCCCTAATGTCAATATTTTTGTGGTATCTACATTCTTATAATACAATCCAAACTTTTATGTGCCAGAAATAACGGTAATTTTCAAGACATGTTACATAGCCCGGAGGTGGCGTCCAAACGATATATATCGAAGTGGTTCATATCGAAACCGTTCATATCGAAACGATTAGTAGCGAACAAGCGAATGTTAAGCATTATATGAATATGTCATGATTTTAAAGTATGTGGTTAGGCACGAACCTAAGAGTACAGCTTAAATTGCCTCGCGTAAACATTGCCATCGGGATAATATGTTAATATTTATGTATTGTAGATAATAAATAATCTATGATCATTAACGCAAATTAGTGATTACCACAACAGAATGTATCATTGATCACAGGTTTCAGCACGAGTTAGAGTATCAATGTTATTGCTGCTCGTTTCACTCGCAATATAATCAATTCTTTTCCTGATCTATGGTTGACAGTTTCTTATATGTATCCTTGTAAACTGATGTCCTCGGAAATTAAAGATTACAGTCGCGGCATCAGTTGTAGCCATGTAAGTGACGACGCTGCATTCCGTGAAGTGCTTGCACTAGACATTACACGGCACTACACTTCACGCACTAATAACTATTAGAATCAACTGCCGCTTCACACACTAATCGTTATTCGAATCAACCGCTCCTTTCCGTCCCGACATTATCTTGTTTGACACTGTCGCTTCGATATATATTGTTTGGACGCTGCCACTGTGCTATATATCACATCTTTAAAATTACCGAAATAAGAAACGTGAAAAATGCATTGTAACTAATGCACACCTACATTTTAAACCTAGTTAATGCTAGAGATTATTTATGCCATTTGAGAAAAGTGCCCTACTTGTTGGTGTTAGCAGAGTTTCTCTTAAGTCACCATATTATGGATTAAAGGATAAAATTTTATCTCAATCCTGGCGGACTCGAGTGATTATGTTGGCAACATCAACAACACGATAGAACCTTTTTTTGCCTAGATATTCAGACCACATACATTAACTCAATTAGTGTATCGATCAGACCATGAAGTAAATAAATAATGCTGTTCCTGCCTGATGATTGACTGGTTCTTGTATGTCCCCTTGTCCAGTCAGTAAAACTTATTGGGTAAAGTCAAGATTTCATGACAATACATTTGCGATGTCACGCGATTGGCTAGTAGCGACGCCACATGCTTCTTTAGCATCTGTTGCCAGCATTATCACTAGAGGCTGCCGAGTTAATTGGTTAAATATAACCCAATAAAGCACACAGTTAAGGGAGTAATTTCATATTTAACCACTTCAATACAAGGTGTAACACCAAAACCGAAAAATGTAGCAAAATGGCTTGGGTATATTAATGCAATAAATCTGAAGGCTAGAATAGGGACAGCGGAAGTGTTAGGGGCGTTTTCATATCGCTCGTAGGTTGCCAACTCACATTTCGCTTAGCCAAAGGCATGTCACTTCCACGTAAACATCGCGAGCGAGAAACCATGGATTAAAAAACTTCCCGGAACTCGAACCTGGGACCTTTGCCATTCGCGGGCAAGCGCTCTACCTACTGAGCTATGACGATGCACGAAGCTGCCTCACAACTTTACTTCCGCCGGTACCTCGCCTCCTACTTTCCAAACTTCACAGAAGCTCTCATGTGAAACTTGCAAGACTAGCACTCCTGGAAGAAACCATATGGTGGAGACATGGCCTAGCCACAGCCTAAGGGATACTTCCAAAATGAAACTTTCACTCTGCAGCGGAGTTTCCTCTGATATGATACTTCCTGGCAGATTAAAATTGTGTGCCGGAACCAGGACTCGAATCTGGAACCTTTGCCTTTCGCGGGCAAGTGCTCTACCGACTGAGCTATCCCGACACGACTCACGACGCCCCCTCACAACTTTACTCCCGCCAGTAAAGTTGTTAGGCGACATCGTGAGTCGTGTCGAGAGAGCTCAGTCTGTAGAGCGCTTGCCCGCGAAAGGCATAGGTCCCAAGTTTAATCTGCCAGGAAGTTTAATATCAGCGCACACTCCGCTGCAGAGTGAAAGTTTCATTCTGGGAACGATGGAATAAATTTATAGTGACGAAATTAAAGCGATTTTCCGGTTAGTTGTTTTTGCGAATGACTCAACTTTCTGCAAGTTTCACTTACAAGTCACAGTACACAACAGAATTTGCTGTCTAGTTGGCTGTTTTTGATTATCTAATAACTAACAAACGTTTCTTGTATTTTGAAAACTGTTCAGATTCGAATGTTTTTAGAGCTTATGGGACTTAACTACGGGGTCATCAGTCCCTAAACTTACAAACTACTAATGAACTAGCTAATACTAAGGACGGCAGAAATATCCATACCCGATGGGGGATTCGAAGCCCCGACCGTAGTGGCCGTGCAGACAGTGACTGGCGCGCAGCAGTCCCTTCGGCCACCGTTGTCGGCTTGTATTTTGAATCGGGTACTGATTTATTTTTGCGAAGTAAACTTCACAACGTGACATTACAACGATTTTTACTTCAATAAACGCATTTTTGGATAACACTTTTCATTGTGTTTACATCTGTATATTACGAAAGTTTAAAGGCTGAATGAATTAGCGCATTAAAGACATGTCCCATATATGTATTTTACGATGGGGTATGTTGTAGTAAAGTAACCAGAAGGGCGTTGTCGATGTATAAAACGATTACCCATTATTAAAACGGTTGTATGAATAAGATATACTGGCGATAAAAGTACGCTTGATGGAGATAAATAGTCAGTGCTGTACTATATATTTATGTTGTACTTTCACCAAATATATTATGAAACGTTTTTAATGACACCTAACTCGTACGCGCGTAATAGTATGAAGTCTTACTTCCCTAATGAAAACATAAGGTCATTAACTTGCACATAATACTACTTTACACCTTTGCAGTAGACGCGAATGATACTTTAGAGTGAACTAATGGAGTAATAAGTGTTAACATACATAAAAATGATCCTCATAGAAATAATCTCATAGATTGGCCGCAATTTCATTTGGACATCTTCGAGCGAGTAGTGTCCACCACAATTTGCGCATCCGCTCATTCTTTGGAACTTGCAAAAACAATTATCTGATTTCTTTATAGATTTATTGCTACAATGCGGAACCATCAATATTTGTATGTCATTTTGCGAACGCGAATGCTCGAACAGTAAAACACCACTTGTGTATTTTTCGAGAGCAACAGTAGCATCGTGGTTTATGACGTCACAGGCATCATGTGACTCATATGTAGCTTTTTTAGTGGGCGTTCAAAGTATTTGAATTTTATTTATTTCAAGTACTGAAATTCCCGAGGTAAAAAAGCATGTTGGGAGCATAATTTGACATAATTAACAATTTAAAACTAATTTCAGAAAAAGTCAAGTACCTTATTGGCGTAATCATTCTTCCATTAAACGGCACGTGTACACCTGATACTTCATACCTCTGTAAGTAGTTGGGAAAGTAGCTACAAAATTTCTGGCTTTCAGATATACGGGTGTACTTTGCGACCTGCACTGGGGAAAGCTTAATGGCTGCAGAAGTATTGAAACACCAGAAATACAAATTGCTGTGTACAACTGACTGATTTCTGTTATTACCTTTAATTAAGGAATTTCATATTATTAGCATTTCTCTATGAATATCTCTTTATATAAATACACAGAGATGTTACTCTTTCATAACCATTATATTAGTAATTGTATTTCTTTAGCAACTGATGCAGTAAGTAATCCATAGTATTTTTACATATGAAGCTTGTGCACACTATTCAAACAGAGCTATACATCCCTTTTAATAGCAACAGTTAACAAACGTTTGCAGCAGCCCTCTCTCTCTACCTGTGGCATCGTACGGCACTGCTTTAATTAGCTGTGACGTATGACTCCCAGTGCGGTGCCCAGTTAATTATCACCCTGACCACCATGACAGAATTGTATTCGGCTTCGACAGTATGCCTCACACAATGTTCTGACCGTCTAACAGTTCACTTGATACAACACAGTACACTTTTCCTCATACATTGCTTTTTAGGCGTCTACCTTCTGCAGACGTAATTATTATCTTGTGTAACGTGTAACTTTAAAGTTAAAAAAACATCTACTGGCTATTCAACAGAGATGTCATAATGAATACACATGTCTTTCGCTTTCCTTCTGTACTCTTTTATCGAGCTTAAATACTGCTATAAAAATAACGTATAATTTCAGTAAATTGAGACATGAATCATTACTCCCATGGGGGTTTAGATTTCAAATAATTCTGCATATTCAACAAGGACAGAAAGTGACTGAAATAATTAGTTTCCGTTAAATCGGAGCATGCACATTCATATTCAATTGTTGCAATCTAACAATATACAGCCTCCCACAGACACATTGTTCCTCAAATAGCTCTGGAGCAACAATAGATATTGAAAAACTATTATCACAGGCATGTATCTAGAGCATGAAACAAAGTATTACGTGACAGTCTAAAACGTACAAAAATTTTTCCTTTAACACAAACCTATGGCTATCTGATATTATTTTAATGCAACCAGTAGCATGAAAATCAGGAAATATTATAGTTAGTAGCATCAAAGTACGTCAAATACATTCAGTTAAATTACGAAGCGAAGCTGCTACTTGGAGTAAACGAAATGCCAGCCAACGCACGTTCCGAAACTCAAGCGTGAACCTGATGCTGCCAACAATCGTGCTTTATCTGCGTGTTACATTTGTTTCAAGAGTCAAATTCGCTTCGCAATTTCTCGGGGTGTAATTGATGTTTGGCAAAGCTACCAACGCCTTTTGTGTTGTGATTTTCCATGCTGCATAGAATGTAATATGGGCTGTAAATTAAGAAAAGGAATTTTTGTTGAAAATAATATTTGTTTACGTTTTATACTGTCTCGTGTTACTTACTTTTTATGACCCTGCCGTATATTCAAGCACCTGAAAATGCTTTTCCAATATGTGTTGTTGCTCCAGAGAAATTTGGGATCAGACCTTTGAGTGGGGGTACTCTGTATACACTGGACTTCGTTATACATACGGGAAATTGTAAGTAACTAAATAGTTTCTGTAATTATTTTTATTAATACAATAATCAATAACAACAATGATTTGTATGTTTTATTGGTTTTCATATATTTGAAATAGTATAATACAAGAGTATGACTTACTTAAATTTATTTAGTTACTACAATGAAACCATAGGGTGTTACAATATATGCAATATTATGTAATTCAATATGATGGATTGTTTACTTTTCACAGGATGTTCTTCCATAGGCTGTTTGCTAAATTAGTTATTATTATTGTATATTTGCACATAAAGAGATTAAAATATGAACTTACTTATTTTAGAATGGGATGAAATACATAACTATTTTCAGTGATTATTGTATTGCCAGTCACCACACGTGGTACGAATTAGTGCTCTTACAATCGAGTTATTAAGATCATATGAACGATTCACAGAATTCACGACTTGACTATCGCAACAACAATTACATCTTTGAGATAAAATCACATATACGTAGGCACTATAACAATATATTATATAATGCTTTGTAGCCAATGTAAAGTAAAGTAAAGCGGTCAACAATCTGAAGTTTGGTTTGAATACCACAGTGCTTTACTAGGCATGGTCCTGTTTGGAGGTGATACGCCGTTGCCGTCCTTCGACGTTCGAACTGACATACCCAGCCAGTTATAGAGGGACCTACAACTTAACGTGGGTTCCGAACTACGGTGCTACCCGATATTTTTCACACCAGCAACACTGCTACAAGTGAAATAAGTGGAAAGTGACAAATAAAAGATCCTAAGCTCTGGTGCGGATCGAAATCGCGAACATTGGATTCATATTCCGGCACTCTGTGCTGTAGAGCCACTTTACTCTTTTTTATACACAATAGGTCCTCAGTGTGAGGTAGGAGGGTTGACGTCCCAAGCAAGTAAAATCTTCAACACGCAAGTAAAGAGTGATATTGTTGTTGTTGTTGTTTAAAGGGAATTAAATTGCGAGGTCGTCAGTCCCAACACAAAGAGTGATATACAAGGCACACCACGAAGTTGCCATTATCCAAAGAGTGAAATGTGAAAGGTAAATATTGCGAATACAATATATAAAAAGA
The DNA here is from genome assembly GCA_026315105.1 of Locusta migratoria. Classification (NCBI taxonomy): domain Eukaryota; kingdom Metazoa; phylum Arthropoda; class Insecta; order Orthoptera; family Acrididae; genus Locusta; species Locusta migratoria. The sequence continues at coordinate 206,894,662 of CM048744.1, read as the reverse complement.
GATGTTACGCTCACCATCTTTGTAGAAGCCACACTTACGTAGGATTCATAAATATGAGCCATAAACTTCTCACTGATTGCAGGAAATAAAGACTAGATAGCTTACTTACTCGGCCTTGTAAAATTACTCCACCCAAAGTTGGTGATGTGAAAGAGTGAAATTAAAAACGAAACTGCAACCTTTAACTTCCCTGAGACCTAGTCCAGCGTAGGCAGCTCTAGCTACGTGATTGTGTATAACCACAATCACGCTCATGCATCTAGCGTGTAAAGTGTTGAGCATTCATTGCACTGAAGTGTAAGTTCGTGGACACAGAACGCGAACCTGCGGACACAAATTTCGGGGGTGTGCTTATCAGATATTGGTTGTAAGGTAATCTATCGTAAGATGCGTTAGTTCCGCTAAAATTAGCAAAAACTGGCCACGGTTTTTTGTGGCTCTCATATCAAATGAATAGCAAGGAATTGAAAGAATTCTTGCAAACATAGACGCACCGAGAGAGTACATCATCCAAATCTATACCCTGATTTGCGTTGCTCTGGCTGAGTAGAATGAATCAAACATGACAATTTTCTCAGGAGATCATTATAAAGGCCTCTACTAAAATTTTAATTCTTCGCTTTTCTACACGAAGGTTAAATATTTACCAACTCTGACACATGGATCGAGTCATGGCTCATGAGAAAGACAATGACTTGCTATTTTCTGTCCATGTACTCCCCATGTCTATGTTCATATCCTCCCCCTTAACTCTTTATTGTTTTTCTACTCCTCCTCGTCCTTGTCCTCTATGCATCTCCTTTTCTGTTCCTTCTGCCTTCCTTCTACTTCTCCCTTCTTTCTCTCTCTCTGGCCTTCTCTTTCATCACTCTGTTTCTCTTTCTCTCGACGTATCTGTTCTAAATTTTAATGGCTTTCTCCAGATTTAGTGGTAATGGTAGCACAGTTGCTTTTAAAGAAAATTAATCGAAATAGTGGAGCGAACAAGCATTCTATAGACTTCGCTTCTACATAGCTTCAAATCCCACTGCTGAGATAAATGAACTAGCGGTTTTGGCACTGAGTTTGCCGTGTATGTATGGGTTACTGCTTCCAGTAATCTACAAGGGATGGTTAAAAAGTAATGGCAACACTGCTCAAATGTCAAACCGGTGAGTCGACGAACTGCAATCTGTGCTAACGAAGGCCCGTGAAACGAATCGGTACAACAACCGGGAGAACTAGTCTGTCGATCTACTGTGCCGTTTAAATAACTGAACGTCATTTCAAGTGCTTTGAAGGTGCTGTTCATTGGGTCGTATGACACTGATGTGGTAGTAGTGCATCGCGCTGTATCATGAAGATTGAGGGTAGACTTTGCCTACTATTACCAGATACTGCATCACGACCTTCGCCAAGCAATCAGGTGACAGCGATATTTCATGAAACAGCTACAAATGAGTCAGCTTGATGCCATACCGCTTCTGTGGTCAATGGGAGATTTTGGAACATACGTTTCACTCACTTGAAATGGGTCCTGGAGGTTACAATCTCTATGCCAAAGTGATAGAACTACAGAGAGGGATCCATCACAACACCAGAGATGACAATACGCATACCGTGTGGCAGTCAGTTAAGTGCATCAACGGAAGTAGACGCGAAGATTATTTCCCGAAGCTTTCCGGACGTTTGGAAACAGGAAATAAACAACAGAAGAGATTATATTTAAGTAATGTAACTGGAATCATGTCCGTCAATAAAGTCATTTAAGAGAAATTTGACACTTATCATTAGCTTTCATCTAACACTTGTATTTAATTATGACCTACCCTAGTATGGGATGTCTGGAAACGTTGTCACTTTTGTGTGTCATTTCTGCCATCGCATCTGAGCATTGCACAGTATGGAATTTGGTTAGTTAGAAGCACTTTAATTTTGCACGCTCACGTATTATATTCGAGATCTGAATGCATGAAATTGATGACAATATCAGAGTTCGAGAAATGAAAGTATAGACTTCCTTTTACTCAATTAACAGTTACACAGGTACATAATATTTGTTTAATGTAAATCAGTGACAAAAACGCTTTGCGCGCGGCCGTTCGTCGTCGGGGGTTCGAGTCCTCACTCGGGCATGGATGTTTGTGTTGTCCTTAGCTTAAGTTACTTTAAGTGGTTTGTAGGCCAACGGACTAATGGTCAACGTAGTTAAGTCCCTTAAATTTACAAACATTTGAACATAATTACATACTGCACAGGAAATTATATATATTTTCAAGTGCTGCGATGGTTCCGATTTCGTTCGAAGTCACTAATAAGAACAGGCAAAGAAGATATGTGTATATAATTATCTGCTATAGCAATCGAGTAAGAGAATCCGCTATTTTGTATTTTGAGGTAGAACTTTAATCAGTTACTTGTTTCAACAATATACTATTTTTAAATAATGACATTTCTCATTTAGAAACCATTGTTCATTGTAAAATTTCAGCAATTCGATGACTACTGTAACGTACTAGAATGGTTATACATTGCTCGCGAAGCATAATTAACGTTCTTAATGGTCCAGTTTGTTTCATTGTTTCACGTGATATAATTCTCCTACCCAGCAACAGTGAGATCATATATATTTTAAACACAAAAGGCGCTAATTAGCCAAAATAACTACATTTACTTGTTCTCTCGTAGTCATCCATAAAGAATATAGAACGCAATCAACAAAATTTATGTTTTTTGTACAAAACTGCAGCTGCATAGAGCAACAGTTACTAAACGCGTGAAAAGCTAAATAGCTGTTTTTATTAGTAGGATTAAGTACCGGGAGAGTTCGTTATCCACCCACTATACAGCTGCATCAAGTTCTTTCATGACGGACTTTCCAGAAATAAACGTATCGTAGACTAAAACTATACAAATAGAAGGCGGATTTTATAAAGTGTCTTATTTTCAAGAAGGCAGTTGCCAATTCTGTTTCGAGATAATTATGTCGAACATTGAAATATAATTCTGAGAAACTGTGAAACATTAGTTATTATAACGTTATGATTATCACTAAAATGGTACCTACGTGACCTTATCACAGTAAACCGCTAAAGGTGCAAAAACCAAACATCAGAGTCAAAAACACGTCATCATATTGTTGTTGTTAGTCGTTCGAAGACATGCTACAATCTCCATATTTGCTTTCCATACTGATAGACACTACACATATAAAAGAAAATGGTTACTGATTTGTTGCAAATGATAGTTCTAAAGGGTGTTAAACTGCAGGAACATAAAGTCATGGAGACTGTATCTGATAAGATGACACGTTTTTCCTAAGTGTAAATGTGTTTTCCAAAAATCATGACTTGATGAACACTTCTATATTTGCAGAAAGAGAGAGAGAGAGAGAGAGAGAGAGAGAGAGAGAGAGAGAGAGAGAGAGAGCATATGTTACTGTGGTTTAGTATTTTACATTACATAAAGCTACAGTAGCATCTAAAAATAGCATCACATTTGGGAATAAATTACTCTTAATCTTAAACCTACCAAACGTTCCTCTCATTCAATAGCCCTTTTCATTAATCATATGACTTTTTCATAGCGCTGAATGAGATGAGCTTGGAAGCTTTTGTCATCGATGGTGGATTTATTCTCCACCGGATTGTATGGAAGAATAGTGAAACATTCCAGTTAATGATAATGGAATATTGCCTCTAAGTACACCACGACCGAAGTTGACAAATATTGTTTGAGCGCCTCCGCCGAAGCAAAAGACACACTGCTCCTGAGGTCATTTTTACCGAGTTGATGGTGGTGACCATGTCTCAGGAGCTAGCTATTCCTTTCCAGATACGAAAATGAAGGTAGCTTACAGAGAGGCTAGAAAGTGAAGGCTTCTCAGTACAGCAAGCTAATAAAATCACAGACCACCTGAATGTTAAAAAAAATGTTCAAATGTTTGTAGAGCTTATGGGGCTTAACTACAGGGTCATCAGTCCCTAAACTTACAAACTATTTATGAACTAGTTAATACTAAGGGTGGCACAAATATCCATGCCCGAGGGGGGATTCGAATCCCCGACCGTAGTGGCCGTGCAGAACGTGACTGGCGAGCCGCAGAGCGCTCGACCACCGCGCCGGCACCTGATTTCTGTCACGGCCATTGTGGAATACAGAAGAATTAGAAAGTTGTGATGGTGAGGCGTTGGACCTTCTCATCATGCTCAATGCTATATCAATAAGAGGAACAACCTCATAAAAAGTATTTCGTTCCAAAAAAAGACAGACAACATCAGAAGGCCACTTATATTTCTCTACCACATTGGTTGATGTGACGCAGTTTCAGCACTCCTCAAACAGCGCAAGAAGAAGGTAGTCCAACTGCTGGTCAAAAATAAGTGCCTTGTGGGAGAAACCCTTTCTTCCAGCATGATATTAAAGCTAAACTTATTGCCGAGTCTGGTCTATGATTTTTAACAACCCTCTTCAGAGTTACGGCAGGGCACACTATAGAATAATATCGATTCGACCTTTTCAAAAATTTCATGTGAAATACAGATGCACTTTAGCATTCTTACAACCATAATCCTAAACAGCCGCGAACATTGCTTGAGAACTTACTGACAAGTACAAATGCTGTTTTGACACCAAATGGATCGGCTCCTCTGTGATTTCAGGCTTTATCTTTTGCTCTTCACGCAATTCCCACGTGCATGGAACCAGCTACACAGCTTATTCTCTCCACAATTTTCTGCAAATGCAAAAAGCGGTGTGCTGGTCGTAATGGGTGTCGAAGACTTCGATTAAGAAATCATTAATCTATGGTAACTACAAGGGGAACTCCTTCACTAACTTCATCAAACCAGATGAGATTTACAAAATGTTCAAATGTTTGTATGGCTTAGGGGACTTAACTACGGGGTCATCAGTCCCTAAACTTACACACTACTTATGAACTACTTACGAACTAGGACGGCACAAATATCCATGCCTGAGGGGGGATTCGAGCTCCCGACCGTAGCGGCCGTGCAGACCGTGACTGAAGCGCCTCAGTCTCCTCGGCCACCGCGGCCGGCTGAGATTTACGTAAGAGAGGTAATGTATATGTGAGAGAACGAAAATTATTGATTTTGAAGATCATGTTGCAAGTGAGGGTCTCTGAATCGTAAATTAAACTTTGAGCCCACTGGCAAAATGATAGTTTATAAAATTAACGTACCCACCTAATTTTTCCCCTTCTCATCTTCATACCCACATGTTAAATTTTGTAATTATGAAAAATAGTGATCGATATTTGATTTCAAGAATTATGCTCCTCATCCTTCCTCCATCTTCACATCAACTTACTAAATGTCAGCACATTCTGTTTGAAAAAAGGTGGTCCGTAAAATATACTAGTGCCATTCAATGCATAGTTTAATACTGTAGAATTTATTGTAGGACCATGTTTTCAATACTGTGAGTCTGTTAAGAAATATACCTGAATAGGCGAACATTGATACTCCCCACCACATAATAGTAGCTCCAGTGAATAGGAAAACCAAGGACACTCATATTGGGACACAAATGAAACACGGCATCATCACATTATTTCTTTCCATACACTAAGTAATATGTGTAACATATTTGGTCAGAAGCGATTTATGTTCACAGAAAATGCTCAACCTAGCCGTAGTCTTGTAAATACACATTTTTTTCTCATTTTTGTGGTAGTTTATCTTGCAGGACGTGAGAGACAATGTGAAATGGAACTATGGAATGATAGTATATTTTGTCCTGCAGCTCCGTTTTGACGTCTCACGTCATACTCTTGAACTGTGTGTCGTACTTGATATAAATATGCCGATATATTCTTTGTTATATTTAAATACTGTATGCAATTTTTTTCATGAATATATAATTATGGTAGTATAAGAGTAATAAAATAAACCGTTTAGCATGATACGTTAGTTACACTGTATCAACAGCTATAAGGTGGTAAGCTATAAACTTCTTTACTTTTACCACTTGGTATGGGGATTTAATAAGGAAAGCTTTGTAAAGGTTTTTTATGTAAAAATTGTTGCAAGTTGGTTAATAGTTTCATTGTCGAATACTGGGTGAATAAATTCTGGGTATTCGCTAGTTCCATTACACAAGTGATTTCATTCCAACCAAATGAAGTGTATACTGTAGTATGAAATTAATTTTGATGGAATATATAATGCTGTGTCCAAATTTCAAGTGAATTGTCCGACAGTTTTTCTAGTTGAATAAAGACAACCATACGAAGGTTGAAGTTTTATGTTTGTAGTCTGGAAATTTTAAATTTCTTAATATATTAAGAAGTGAGGCGTACATACGTAGACCTACATAGTAATTATCAGCAAATTACTTTGGACTATTCATATATGTAAAAACGACTTAAATTCTATATAGCAAGATGATAGAAGGCCCAAATAAAATTTCGATTTTAAGCAGAGTCATAATTATTATAAGAGGGAACAGTATTTGGTGTCCCAAGTGATTTCTTCTTGACAAGAGAGCGATAATCAGGTTCTCAGCATAATATGAAAATGAAAATTATTTACTGCTTTGCCTGTTTATTTACTGCTTCGTCTTGTTTATATTGTATGGGTATATTTCTTAAATAATCACAAAACGAGTAGAATAGGAAATATGTACCTTATGATCAAGTGTTGAAAACATTACGATACACACGTATTAAATATTTCATAAATACTGACAAAGAAAGCAATCGGTAATTCCTCTATCTACAATTAATATTGTGTAAAAATTGAATGAATAAATTTCCAATCTTCAGATGATCATGATCCTGCGTATTATTCATTCCATATGTAATGGCTAAATTTTATAATCGCCATTCCAAAGAAAGTAGGCGCAGACACGTGTGTAAACTACAGAACCATCAGTTTAATAACTCATGGTAGCAAAATATTAACATGAATTACTTACAGAAGGATGGAAAAGCTCGTAGAAGCTCACCTTTCGGAAGATCAGTTTGTGTTCAGGAGAAATGTAGGAACACGGGAGGCAATTCTCACTTTACGGCTTATCCTAGAAGATAGCTTAAGAAAAGGCAAACCTAATATCTAGCTTTTGTAGATTTGGATAAGGCTTTTGACAATGTTGATTGGAATAAACTCTTTCAATTTCTGAAGCAAGCAGGAGTAAAATATAGGGAGCGTAAGGATATTTAGAACTTGTACAAAAACAAACGAACGGTTATCAGTGTTGAAGGGCATGAAAGGGATGCAGTGGTTGGGAAAGGAGTAAGACAGGGTTGTAGCCTTTCTCCAATGTTATTCAATTGGTACATTGAGCAAGCTATAAAGAAAAGCAAGGAGAAATTTGGAGAAGGATTTAGAAGTACAGGGTGAAGAATTAAAAACATTACGTTTTGCCGACGACATAGTAATTCTGTCAGAGGTAGCAAAGGAGCTGGGAGAGCAGTTTAACGGAATGGCCAGTGTGCTGAAAGGTTCATATAAGATGATCATTAGCAGGAGCGAAACTAGGGTATGGAGCGTATTCTAAGAAAATCAGGTGATGCTAAAGTAATTAGATTAGGTAATGAAACAATAAAGGAGGTAGATACGTTTTGTTACTTAGGCACAAAAATAACAAATGATGGTCGCAGTACAGAGGATATAAAATGCAGAATGGCAATGGGTAGAAAAGCGTTCTTCAAAAAGAGAAATTTGTTAACATCGAATATTGATTTAAGCCTAATGAAGTCCTTCCTGAAGGCATTTGTGTGGAGTGTTGCCTTGTATGGGAGTGAAACGTGGACGATAAACAGTGCGGACAGGAAGAGGATAGAGGCTTTTGAAATGTGGTGCTACAGAAGAATTCTGAAGATTAGTTGGGTGGATCGCGTAACTAATGAGGAGGTACTGAACTGTTTTGGGGAGAAAAGGAATTTCTGGCATACCTCGACTAAAAGAAGGTATCGATTGTTACGAGCCGGTCGCGGTGGCCGAGGAGACTAAGGCGCTCCAGTCACGGTCTGCACGGCCACTACGGTCGGGGGTTCGAATGCCCCCTCGGGCATGGATATTTGTGGCGTCCTAGTTCGTAAGTAGTTTGTAAGTTTAGGGACTGATGACCCCGTAGTTAAGTCCCATAGACTATACAAACATTTTTGATTGTTACGACACATTTTTAGACATCAAGGAATTGTTAATTTAGCGTCGGAGGGAAGTGTGTTGGGTAAAAACCGCAGAGGAAGACCAATAGATGGATACAGTAAGCAGATTCAGACAGATGTAAGTTGTCGTTCTTATGTGGAGTTGAAGAGGCTTGCTCAGGATAATGAATTGTGGAGAGCTGCATCAAACCAGTCTCCGGACTGAGGACCATAACATACACATGTAATGGCTTGTAAAGAACTGAAATGTGCCCTTCGTAATATTTTGCTGTAGTGGATGGAAGTCTTGTAGGGTATTAAATATACTATAACAGTGGTGAAAAGAAAGAAGACACAAGCGGATCAGAGACTTAATTAAAGTTGCAGCGACGTTGTTACAACACGGGAAGAGAGTCAGTCTAGCAAAAACCGTCCCACTGCTAATGAGAGCTAGCCCTGCGCAAGGCGAGGAAATAGGGCAGCTCAGCTAGGGGAGTAGGAGGCGGCTGTGTGATTGTGCAGCTGCTTTCGCTTCTTACTGCACTGGCACGAATTCAATTAAGAACACTTGCCTTACACACAACCCCCGAAAATAAACTATATTGAACCAGAGTATATCCTAACAGATAAATTGTGTAAGTCTAGGGTCTAAACTTAATTAGTGATTCTGGTAGACCAAATTACTCGTGAATGTTTCCTGCCCCATGTAATGTTTTGAGCAGCTATTTAATATACGAAACGGGGGCATGAATAATGACACACGTATTTCAACTGTGACGTTTTAGTTTTGTCATTTGGGCACGATTTTTACGATATGAAATAGGAAATTTGAATTATATGTGCCGATTACAGATAATCACCACTACAGCACGGAATACACGCCCGACGGCTCGAAGCTCAAGCTATGTGCTTTTTGTCAAATTGCACAGTTAAATTTGAAACAGTTTGTGATTTTAACCCGACGAAAGGTTATTTGCAAATTGAACACATTCTCAAAGTTGTAAATGAATTGTAAACAGTTTAATTTCGAAACTGGATGAATAGACTTATTTCCTAATGTCATGTCGAATACTTTGTATGAATTTATGGCTGATGTTCCTTAATTTTAAGACATCGTAATCATTATCATCATCTTCATCATAAAATTTTAATGCTGCGTATGCCTACCAGCGGTCTGGAGCATTGTGCTCATTATGAAATTCCTTCATGATCTCCTGTTCAGCAAACATTGATACCTCGTCTTATGTTAAGGTTGTTACTACAAAATCACTCTTGACCGAATCCAATTTCTTTTTGATCTGCCCTGACACCAAATGCACCAATGTTTTCGTTTAAAGGGCGCTGCCGCTTTCGTTTCCCGTCCGTGACAACAAGTATCCGAGCATGTGCTCCGTCACTGATCAACCCGATGTCTACGGAACGTTCAACGCTAATCTCCAATTTCCTTCTTTCTTGTTGTTCTATTTAAATTTTTTTAATCTGAATGCTGCGTAACGAACCTTCTGTGCTGTCTGGCAGAATTTACTCACAAAAAAGGTAAAGCAGGCACTAATCCGTAGATTCGTTCGAACACCACAGTGCTTTACAAGTCATGGTCCTGTTAGGAGGTGGTAAGCCATTGCCTTCTTACGACCTGACTTACGCAACCATTTATAGGGGGATCTGCAGATTAACATCGATTCTGATCCAAACTCGATATTTTTCACGTCAGCAACATTACCAGAGAGAAAAGAAGTGGAAACGGACAGATAAAAAGCAAAGGAGATGGCGGGGATCGAACCCGTGACCTTTCTTTTCGTAGTCTAGTACTATGCCACTGTGCTAAAGCCCTACAATTTACGCATACGAAATTTATGAGAATTGCGTTACCTGTGCGTAGTTACATGACTACTGAATCTTGCTCACTAAGTTTCTCGAATCTTTACCGTATAGAATTTCCAGTTACACTGAGTACTGAATGTGGATGTTCGTCCAGTAGATGATACAGAACTACTCTTTTAAATGATTTGTTTATCAGTTTGTCAGTATGATATGTGGGCGACCTGATGTAGTACACAATTATTTTACAGAACAACAAAGAAGATCGTTTGTTCTTTTTTATTAAGATATTGATATAGGTAGTTCATGTTGCCACCATTGAAACTGTTTCAGCATACTACTCTCAGGACCTAAGAGACTCACTGTCGAAATACTTTCTATTTAATAGGCTAAGTTTTCTATATGCTTAGAGAAAAAAAAAGCAGTTTCAATGATAGCAGTATAACTTAACTAAAAATCAACAAACTCAGATGATGTTCTATATATATCATGTTTATTAGTATGTTCTCAAGAAAGGATTAGCATTTCCGTCATCTCTTTTCAGTATGTTTATTGTTGCAAGTAGACATAGTATTCGCCATTGGTGCAGATAACTTGTTCTATGCGCGATTACATCGACACATATAAGCAGCGAATGGCGTGCTGTGGTCTGCGGCACTGACCTCGTTCGAATTTTCGTCTTTGGTTGGCACTGTGTCACATCGCTGTAGTTTCACATATCCCACAAAATAGGTGACAAGTTTGGTGATCTAGCGAGCAAATGGAAAACCCTGAAATCATTTTATTGCAGAGACGTATGGTCGCGCTTTGTCTTGCTGGAAAATGGCATCTGTGGCGCCGTCCAGAATAGGTATGTCTAGTGGTCACAGACTATCATTAACATAAGGTCTGTAGCTGGCGCTCCATATAATGTTCTAATACAATCTCTGTAAGCCACGTCCGTGACGAACCACAATGCAGGTATCATTTTCAAAAACATAGAACAAAAGGTCTTCACCAATAATGGCAAAAACAGCCAGGAAATACGTGATACGATCTCAGGAAAGAAGAAGGAAAAAAAAAAAAAAATACGAGGAAGAGCACAAGAAACTGGCCTTTTGTCGTTCTGTGGTTCTGTGTTGCCTGCTAAAATGACACAAGATCAAGTTAGTGTTCAGGCCTCCGACGAAAATCGGGCAATTATTGAGACCAGTTAGAGATGCAACAGGTTTCAGAACACCTCTGCTCTACAAGACACCTTGCAAACAATGGCGCTTCCACGAGGAAGGGAAAAAGGAGGTGGGGGGGGGAGGCTAATGGGGCTGAAGACCCCCGGAACCTCCCAAAGAGTTTTTCATTTTGTAATTTTTTATTGTTTTCATTTTTTATTTCATTTTTAACAGGTCGGCACCGGAATTTCGAAACAGTACCCATGTAATATATCACAAGATAACTATATTTCGCCAAGCACAAGTGAACGTGACAACGGGTCGCCAACGTGATGCCGCCACTGAGAACGTGTGCTGCGGTTACAGTGAGTGGTTTTAATGTCGTCGCGAGCAGCTTTGATGCTGTCGCTATAGTTACTACTATGCTAAAGCTACGAGCCGATTGTTGATATGCGACGACCCGTTGCTTAGCAGGTCAGCGGAATCACCGAGTGGAATCTTTTGAACAATGATAGTACTATTTTAGTTCAAATTTTACACATAGAGCCTGATGTTAATGAAACTTTAAAGAGCTTTCTCTTTGGCTAGTGACATAGAAGCTGATTAATTATTTTACCAGGTGATTATATACACTCAATTTCCACCACATTGTCCTCTTCCACTTTCAAATTAACTGGAGCCTACTCATTTTATTTCTTGTGCAATAGTTTTGGCAGAACAATTGGTTAAATTATAAAAAGTGTGAAAATAAGTCAATACGTTAGTAAATTAAATTGGCTTTATTTTTTTTTAAATTGCCCCCTCCTAGAACCAAATGTTGGCTGCGCCACTACCTGCGGTGTGGCCAATATGATATCGGACAAACAGTACAAACTATCGAATAAAGCGGGAAATGTTTTATCGTTTACGACATCCACAGAAATTTGCATTAGGTGAGCATGCTATAGAAAATGGTAATCGCATCAACTTTGATGAAACCTCCATCGTGGCTCGCACTAACGGTTTCTGAAATTGTATTATTAAAGAAGCCATCGAAATTAAAACGACTGACAACACCCTCAAAAGAGACGGCGGCTTGCAGCTCAGCGAAGCGTGGGATCCAGCGATCGCGCAGTTTAAGCGGGCGCATCGAACATTGATTCAACGCATGTCATGTCACGTGATCGAGTGAGGCCTCTCAAGGTGGTATTGCTTGAGCCGGCGCGATAGCTAACTGATTGGCTGGCCGTTGAAGCAAAGCCCACTGTCTCATAGCGACCAGCCACTTAGCTAGTGATCACGTCTGCTCAGGCCTCACTTGATCAAGTGACGTGAGGTGCGCGACGAGGCCTGTCTTTCTCGTTGGTCTCGTGGTGATGTCACAGGGCAGAAGTGACGTCACAGCCTGCAGCCAGTACTAGCAGCCACTAGGCAGTCATACCACTTCCAATGGACAAGGAGTGCTTGGCCGAAAGTTCGTGCAGTTTAAACCACTTCATGCAGACGGAAACCCGAGAAAATTTTATACAATGTTATCAGCGAGAGACAATTCATTCATACACAGAACGTGGATTATTCCTAAAACAGAATCTGATTCCATCGCTGTACCCAGTGAAGTTAGATCCCTAGACCATTGTCCTCTAGCATGATTCTGTACGGCTTGGTGGTCTGGATAGTGTGACCTCACCATCTCGCCGCGTTGTAAGCCCTTCCGTGAGTCATTCTGCGCACCCCAGTTCCTGTACCGAAACCCTTCGCCCCACATGAGAAGAAATTTCCTGGATGGGTACATCACCTTCTATCACGCCAATAATGAGTCGTCTTTCAAACTCAGGAAATACACATAGCCGCGTGCGCATCTTTATGCGAATCATCCTGCATGTCTCCTCAAGTCTCAACGACATTTGGTTTATAGCGAAAGGGTGTATCGCAGGAACACTTAACCTGTTGGTGGAGTTGCTCCGCCGGCCGCGGTCGCCGAGGGGACTGACGCGCTCCAGTCACGGTCTGCACGGCCACTACGGTCGGGGGTTCGAATCCCCCCTCGGGCATGGATATTTGTGCCGTCCTTAGTCTTAGCTAGTTCATAAGTAAGTTTAGGGACTGATGACCCCGTAGTTAAGTCCCATAAGCTGTACTAACATTTAAACCTTTGAACATTTTGGAGTTGCTCCCTGATATCGATACTGACATTGAACCACAAGTCGATATGATGAAAAAGTTAAAAGTATTTTCATAACATAGTAATGAGTGATATTAGTGTTATGAACTTCTGTTTTTATGTTTAATATTGAGTGAGTATACTTGATAAAAAATATCGTTTTGCATATTAAGATGATGCTTAAAGTTAATCTGGAGCACATATAAAAATATAATTGTCATATGTTTTCTCTAATGATTATTGATCTAATTATTCATCCGTAAAAATGAACTTCGTATGTCTAGTCTGTTAATGTATTTGGCTTCTTTCAGGAGTGTAAGTAGAGATTCTACTAACTTCATGTGGCTTCTCGGTCCAACGTTAAGTAATGTTTGGTCTTTATGTACGGATACCGACCGGGTATTCTCTGTTCAACATTAACAAGAAAAATTGGGCATTATAACATATATCTTCTGGATAGCTCACTGCCTACAAAGAAAACCTTAATCCACAGTAGCATTTCATCTATAATTCTCTAGTACATTAATAGCTTACGTAAGTGGGGTCTGTCTTTCTACATCGATAGTGCGTGGATAAGTTGAAAGTTTGTGTCTGGCTGGAGGAGTACTACAGTAGTTCTTACAGTTGTGGCGATAACTGTACCAGTAAGTAGCCTAGCATAGTGATCAGCTCGACTGACTAGAAAGCAGGATACCCAGGATCGTGGCCTGGTACATACAATATTCCCCATTTATTTAAGTCAATAGCCACTGGCATCTAATATGATAAATTCTTTTGTGATTTGATTCATACAGGCTGCAGGACCAAAACTGGCTTGTTTTCTTTCGCACCTTCCATATAAACTGCACAAATCAATTAGGGGAACAGGTGAAATATAGTCAATAAACAATTATTTAGGTACCAAAATAGAACTTTCACTCTGCAGCGGAGTCTGTGCTGATGTGAAACTTCCTGGCAGATTAAAATTGTGTGCCGGAATCGTGACTCAAACCTGGGATCTTTGCCTTTCGCGGGCAAGCGCACTACCGACTGAGCTATCCCGACACGACTCACGACGCCGCCTCACAACTTTACTCCCGCCAGTAAAGTTGTTAGTTGGCATCGTGAGTCGTGTCGGGTCAGCTCAGTCTGTAGAGCGCTTGCCCGCGAAAGGCAAAGGTCCCAGGTTCGAGTCCCGGTTCCGGCACACAATTTTAATCTGCCAGGAAGTTTCATATCAGCGCACACTCCGCTGCAGAGTGAAAGTTTCATTCTGGAAACATCCCTTAGGCTGTGGCTAAGCCATGTCTCCACCATATCCTTTCCTCCAGGAGTGCTAGTCTTGCATGTTTCGTAGGAGAGCTTCTGTGAAGTTTGGAAAGTAGGAGGCGAGGTACTGGCAGAAGTAAAGTTGTGATGCGGCATCGTGAGTCGTGTCGGGATAGCACAGTCGGTAGTGCGCTTGCCCGCGACAGGCAAAGGACCCAGGTTCGAGTCCCGGTTCCGGCACATAATTTTAATCTGCCAGGAAGTTTCAATTATTTAGGTATTTTATTCAGCTATTGGTTACAATTGTAATTCGTGTGTGATACAGTACGATGCGATACAGTACGATTGGGCTATCATAATAACAGAAAAGTCAATCTCGTTGTCCTCTAATATGGCGTGTGAACACTTCAGACGATCAATAATGTTGCTCACCTGTGTGCCATGGACAGCTCTTGAAGGATATTTTTGCCATTCGTCTATGAGTGCATACAATATCCATCTCTGCAATCGTTGTAGGAGCAGGTGGTCTGGCTGCAATACGTCCCGCAAGTGCATCCTAGACATGATCGCCAGAATTTAAGTACGGTGATGAAGCTCGCCACTACATTCAATTCAACCATGTTTTCCAACAGAGCAGCTCTGTGGGGACGAGCGTCATAGACCACCACAAACAACCCGTCTCCAATAGCAACAGCGTAGGGCACAAAAAAGGTCGAAGGATCTCTTTTCTCTACCTCTGAGCAGTCAAAGCGGCATTCTGAACGACATAGAGGTCCGCACGTCCAAATTCATGATGTGGTCATGTTTACTGCACATAAGCTGTATTTTCCGAGTTCCACGTTCAAGGAAATAGAACCCGGCACCAATCCTAATGTTCTTCCGATCAGTTTCTGCGTGCTAAACGATGCCGTGGTTTCAATGGGGGACACACCATAATCTTACGTGCATAGGAGGCCCATTCCCGATGGCGATTAAGGACTGTTTGTGTCGTCGATATATTGCGCGTCTTGTTGCTGGGTGAAAAGTGCGTTGCAGCTGAGTTGTATTCAGTCTCCTTTCTCAACGGACTGTTAACCGGAGATAACGGTCATGTTTTTTGCTGTTAGTAGTTAACGACTAGGTCCTCTATACTCCAACAGTTGCAGCTACCTCCCTCTGTGTCTGTACCGCTTTCATGCCATGATAGCTTAGGTAAGTTACGTTGATGTTGCATTGCACTACCTGCTCACTACACTATCGGAACCCAACTGCTTGTATATTTCGTTTGGTAAGTAAACACAAGTCAATACCTATCGCCTCTGCGGCATCATTCTGTTACTATCACTATCTCGAATGATGTAAGCTTGTTGTCTCTATTACGTAGAACCGACAGAAGGACGTGGAACCATTTTAGTTCATTCTGTTCGTTCTGCCGATGACAATACTTCGTTGTTGTTGTTGTAGTCAAAAGTTCGCAGACTGCCGCGGAGGAGTAGCCGAGCGGTCTAAGGCGCCCCGCTGTGGAGAGCGCGGTTGCTCGCCGTTGGAGGTTCGAGTCCACCCCGTGGCATGGGTGTGTGTGTGTGTGTTGTCCGTAGGTTAGTTTACCTTAATTTAAGTAGATTGTAAGCTACGGACTGATGACCTTGCAGTTTTGTCCGATTGATTTACCAACATTTGAATATTTTAGTTCGCAGACTGGTTTGAAGCAGCTCTCCACGCTGCCCTGTCCTTTGCAAGCCTATTTATCTGAAAATACGAACAGCAACCTACATCGCATTGAATCAGCTTACTGTATTCGTCCCTTGGTCCCCCTCTATGATTTTTACCCAACAAATCTATCCCTCTCTTCGTCAGGATGTGCCAAAAACTCCTCCCCAATTCTGTGGAATTAACCTCTTCATTAGTTACGTTATCTACACGTCTAATCTTCATCATTCGTATGTACAACATCATTTCGAAAGTTTCTATCATCTTTTTGTCTGAACCCTTTATTGTCTACGTTTCACTATCAGTACAATTATGCACTCCAGACAAATGATTTGAGAAAAGACTTCCTAACGTATAAACTAATATTGGCGGTCAACAAATTTTGCTTCTTCAGAAACGCTTTTCTTCCCACAGACAAAATAAGTAAACACATCTACAACTTTGATTGTCTCATTACCTAATCAGCATCTCTTGATTTTATGAGACTGCATTCCATTATCCTCGTACTACTCTTGTTAATGTTCCTCTTAAAGACAGACAATACTTCAGAACCTAGATATCTCAACAGATCCTCTAACTCTTTTGGCCAGTGTATGAAGATTGCCAGTGATCATTTGTGTCATGAAATGCCGCTAGTAATTTGTAACATAGGCACGGGCTGTACGTCAATAGTGTGTGGATATGTTGGAAATTTGTATCTCATGGAAGGCGTACACAAGTAATCTCACTGAGGACTGTGTCCAGGTAGCGAAGTGGTTAGCATGACTCCAATGCCGTTATATCACAACATTTAGACTCCCCTGGCTGACTTAATTCAGCCTACTGGCAACGAATGTCTTAAATTTCAAGAGTGTACATTAAAACCCAGCCAATTTGCCCGAAATGCGATATATACCTTAGACAGCGTGTTACGCATTTCCAGTCTGAAATGTATCTGGCTGTCGCGCATTGCGGCTCTTCCAGTTGCCTCGCCCTGGTTCTCTTTTACACCTGCCAAGAATACATCTCATATATATCTAGACGTCTTGCCTTTAAAGATATCTGGCTAGCCGAAATTTCCCTCTACCTGTTTCATACCACCTGTCACATCAGCAGCAAAGCACTTGTCGCGGTAAAAACTCGCGCCACTTTGCAGCTCTCACAGATGGTCTCGCTACAGTGAGTTGGGATGGCGAGCGCCACGTCCATCTCAATTACAAAAACAGTCCACGGAGGCGCTCCCTTCTCGGAAGCCGTGTATCTAATTCGCGGCAGATTCGCCAACCCTTGACACAGCGAACCTCCCCACAGAGAAGAGATGAACAACACAATAGCGGTCGTTAACTCAGCATCGGCGCTGCGGACTCATGTAGCCCAATTTCAGTTACATTTTCGCTTCCCGAACTTTTATTGGATGGCTCGGTTCGCGAAACCGTCGAAAAAATTTAAACTCGCCGAAAGGACAACGACACGCCAGGAAACCTGCGTTATGAATCCTGAAATAATCTGTATATTCTCTCCCGAGTCACTGTCCGTATAAAAAAAATTCAGATTTGTTGTTTTTATTTCTTGGAAGAGTTATAAACCCCTGGCATGTTTCTCTGCGGAAGCGAACAAGCTAAACTCCAGTTTTATCCAACTGCGTCACAATTTGTTGGCCTCTGATTCTTAGACACATGCAAAACACAAATATACTAGAAAATGGAATGAAGCGAATTGAATTATCTAGTTCTCTTGTTACTATTAGTATACAAAATTGTCTCGGTACTTTTTATTATTTTCTTGATTGTCATGTAACATTTACACCATGCCATCTGAAAGATGTAATTTGAGTGTGAATAATTTATTATTGGCCTCAGTTAACTTTCGGTTCTCTCAGATATCAACGTAGACGGTGCACGAGCTATCATACTATATGTAACTCAAGTTTATTACACCATATTTAGCAATGATTTTGAAGCACTAGCACTAATAGAAAAATGTAAGTATCCAATGTATGACGACAAATTTGCAATAAAGACTAAATACTCTTGAGTTGGTTTTATTATATTCACTTCTTTTCATCCGAAATGCAGCACAAATTAGGACCAGAGATGTCATAACCAAATTTATCTAGGAAATAACACTTCGAACAAAGACCACTTGATCGAAAATACAGTCACGTATAGAACGTCATTCTGTTTTAGTCTACTGCATACCCTCTTTATTTTTGTTTTAATACTTCGATATGCGATAACGTTGTTTTGCCGCAGTTTACTTCTACAGCCTCGTAATATTACGTGTGTTGAACTCAATTCTCTATGCTCATCTCAGACTGTAACACTGCATGATCTTCAACTTAATAAAATTATCATGACTTGCATATCAGTTTAGCTCCTCTGTTGAGGAAGCTGCAGTTAACCAGTATTATCTGTGGAATGGAATCATTTACATCTTCGCTGATGTGAAGCATGTGTAAGTGTACCAGTTTATTAACATTTGGACAAGTACCACTGTTTACCACCTCCTGCCAATGGTACTCTGAATAAATCCCATGTTAATTATTTTCTATATTATTGTAAGTACGCATCCGTCCATTTCTACGGTTATGAATAACTGTACACGTTCGATACTAAAATGTTTGTGAAATAACTACCAAGTGAATATCATCAGAGGGCTGTGTCTAGTTAATAAATTAATTTCACATTTATAAACGTTGTACATGAAAGAACCAGGGGAGTGTGCTGCGCCTACTTACTAAATCCATTCGCCAATTTTAAATGTCGTAAATGAAACACCCAGACAACTAACATCTCAAGAAAATGTCATTGAATAATGTCAACCTGGAGTATCTAACAGCAATCGCCGCCTACGTGATAAACCTAATTGTTTATGTTATTAAGGGACCAAATATCTAAGACTATATTCCATGTGATGTATAAACGTCTGGCTGCTGATTGTCGAAGTCATTATCATCTCCTTATTTGCGCATTAGTTTGCTGCGGAGAAGCTCATCAGTTCATATAGTCGGGGCATGTTTATTTTAGGGAGGCCGCAGGGGTACGAGTACGCTTTAAACATTGTGTGTGTGTGTGTGTGTGTGTGTTGAAATGTTCAAATGTTTGTAAATCTAACTGACCAAACTGCGTGGTCATCAATCCGTAGCTTACAAACTACTTAAAATAAGGTAAACTAACCTAAGGACAAACACACACACCCATGCCCCAGGGAGGACTCGAACATCCGACGGCGAGCAACCGAGCGCTCCGCCGTTGCGAGGCGCCTTAGACCGCTTGGCTACTCCACCTCGCCGTGTGTGTGTGTGTGTGTGTGTGTGTGTGTGTGTGTGAGAGAGAGAGAGAGAGAGAGAGAGAGAGAGAGATAAAGAAAGAGAGAGACGGAGAGAAAGAGAGAGAGAGAGAGAGAGAGAGAGAGAGAGAGAGAGAGAGAGAGAGAGAGAGGAGAACATTCTATCTTGGCCGCCGAATAAAATTTCATCTATCAACAAGCGTCAACAAGCTGTTCACAACAGCTAGAGACTTTAAATCTTTGATATAAATCGATGCAGAAACATTAGTCTACATTATACACTCGACTGAGTTTTTTTTTTTTTATTTCTGCCTTATTTGAAGAAATAAATAGTGGTCTATTTTAGTTGATGTGCCGCCATACAGTCCCCAGCTTTCATCTGAAATGATACATGTGACTTCCAATTTTCTTGAATTTGTTCTTTGTGGTTTTTAATTTGCTTTTATATTTTGAATTTGACGGTGCATGGAGCTTTAAGGAACATCAAGCTAATATTATACTTTGTTGGTAATCTACACAGCTTAACAGTACATTATCTAACAATCGTGTAAAGTGAATTTTCCGTTTTGTAAATAAGTTGGATAGCATTTGGAACGATTCAGATTATTACGAATGTGTTTCAGAAAGTGTGCTTCGATTTATCTCCGCGAAACTAGAAAGATTGCAGTTCGACTAATGCGCAGAGCTATGTCTCCGTCAAGCAAATGGAAAAGGTACCATTTCTAATTCACTGTGTATTGTGTATCGTTCATAGTTACTGTTTGTAATGTCGTCATTGGTTGAAAATACCGGCACATGTGAAAGGAGGTTTGTAGTACGTTTTCTGTAGCAAGTTAAACCTAGTGATCTTCAAATCTTCAAATGTTTGTAAATCTATCGGACCAAACTGCATGGTCATCAGTCCGTAGCTTACAAACTACTTAAACTAAGGGAAACTAACCTAAGGACAACATACACACACTCATGCCACAGGAAAGACTCGAACCTCCGACGGCGAGCGACCGCGCGCTCCTCAGCAAGGCGCCTTAGACCGCTCGGCTACTCCACCGCGGCTAAACCAAGTGATATTCATCCATTAATTTGAGATGTATACAGAGAAACGGGGCGCTTGAAAATTACTCCGTGCAATAGAGAGGAATGTTCTCAGGGGTTGTGGTTTTGATTTGCGGCAACGCCCGGCCACACACTGCGAATTAACAAAATCGTCTCGTCACATATTTCGCCGTCTGAACGCTTTTGGCCAGATTCCGTTCATTCAAGATCTCGCTCCTGGCGACAACAAAGACGGCAACTCTCAAGAAGGAAAGAATATAGGGTATGGTGGTGCTATTTCGATCATTTCGGACAACTGTAATTGAAACTGGAAATATAATTTTAACTATGGCACTTGTTCTTGGATGTTTGATGATTATGTAACACAAATATTAGACAATTACAAATGTTGGTATAAACACAAAAGAATGTTACCGAATTGAGAAAAATCGATCGAAAATGTACCACACTAGGTACAATTGTGATCACATCCTTGTACAATTTTGATTACTGGCATTTTCCACATAAAAACCACTTTTTCCGTCAGGCACCAACGCATACGTCGCGGCACCAAACATTGAATTTTTGTCAGCGAATCCAGTCACCCTTAACTACAAAATTTACAAGAGCACTTTACACTAAGTAGCTTCGCTTACCTCTTGACACGAAAAATTTATATCTTCTTAGCACAAAGTGGTGTAATCTTAGAAAAGACAGAAGGAGCTCTAGAAACCTGCTACACTACAACGCCACACTACGTGACATCATGAGACTGACAAATGTCGCGAAAACTTACGTTGATCGGAATTGTACCTATATCGAATTTGTACCACATTACCCTATAATAATGTTTCAACGTCTTGGTTTCATGGTCTCCTGAACTCTGATATTGAACGTCTATATTCCATCACGATCACAGTTCGTTAGATTATCCATAGATGTCACACAACACGCACACGGGTGTAAGCAGTGCGCAGTGCCAATGCGACGGAATGTGCAAAACGACCAATTCCAGTCAGAGCACCAGGAAGGAAGTACACTGCTTCTATTAACTATAGTTATGCGATGCCTAGCAGAACAATTTAGAAGTTTGATCCTATCTGTAGTAATACATTGTGTCTGGAGGAACTCTCGTCAAGAATATTTTCGGTCGTCTACGAGTTAAACAAAGTATTTTTCGGATCAGGAGGAGGTACAGAAATACTTGAACTGTCGATGACTTGCCTCGCTATAGCCGCCAAAAGCTACTGCAGCAGTTTAATACACTTGACAGAATTGGCATCCAGTGCTGTTCACAGGTGACACTACCATCTGCCTTGAAGCAATCGTCGGAGTCAGTTTTGGAAGTAGCTTGCTTAACCAGAAAGTATTAGACAACCCGTCCAGCGAGTGCAGGAAGGTTGTGGTTCCCTTATGTTTTCGGGTGGGATTATGTGGGGCGTCGTACGACGCTGATGGTCGTAGAAAGGGAGAAGATGGCTATACGGTAAAGTGATGCCAATGCCATGGACAAGCCCATATACTCAAGCCCTTCGTTTTCTGAAAACGCTTTTGCGTCCAAGTCCCCCATTAAAATTTTTATGTCCCCAGAATTTATTTGTCTAAGGACTCCGTTAAGATCTGTATAAAATGCGTATTTTAATTCTCCTTTAGCCACTTCAGTAGGTACATAGCATTGAATTATAGTGACACGCCGTACATTTGTTTTAAAACGTGCAGTTATTATCCGTTCTGAGACTGGCTTCCAAACCATGAAGCTCTTATTGCTGCATTTGCATGCATTTCATCTTCACCTATTTGTCCTGAATACAGCAACACTCTCCATTTGCTCGGAATTCCTCTCTGATTCTGGCCACCTTATTTCGCTTACTCCCAATATATCCAGTCGGTAGTTCTCCTTCTTTTTGTCTTTGTCTTCCTGCTTCTTTCAGAGTTCTTAGATTTCAAAATCCAGTACGAGTTTTGCTTTTCATTCCAAAGGTCATATACTTAAGATCCATCCGGCTGTTTCTCCTTTTAGTTTTTGAGATATGGGTTTTTTGGTGGTGTGGGTTATCAGCCCACAACTGCCGAGTGTTCTGGTGGGGCTGCCACCTCATGACCTGGACACGTGCCAAAGTTTCATTTCAGGGCCTTACTCCTTAGATAGCCTGTCTTCACCACGACTACGGAATACTATCCATCCCTCCGAAGTAAGGCCTGTGTGCATCGCCGTTGTCCTATTGTCCAAGGGTCTACCGCTGTCCACATTAGAGGAGCGTGCCTGCTGCTACACAATCACAGAATGGCAAAGAAAGAAAAGGAAAGGAGAGTACAGGATAGGGTAGAATACATGTACATCTACATACAAATTCCACACTCTAACCGAAGGTGCGTGGCAGAGGGTACACTGTGCCACTACTAGGAATTTCCATTTCTATTGCACTCTCAAATATAACGAGGAAAAAAAGAATGCCTACATCCCTCCATATGTGGTGGAAGAGCCGATTCTTCCTTCAGATTATAATGGAATTGTGTATTCAGGAGTAAGAAAAATAAAACCGTTCCAAAAATACTGTAAAAGTTCAAAATCTGGTACGCACTTCCGTTGAATATTCTTAAAAAAATCTTGTTGAAGATTTCCGAAGATAATCTTTTACTATCACAGATGTTGCTCAATGAATCAGTCGTAAAATATATCGATTCATAAAACGTGATCTCACCGTTTTCAACTGCAAGTGCGGCCGGCATTAATGTAAGTATTGCAACTAAAATTAGGCCTAATATATCTAACAAAATTGTCGCCGGCCGCAGTGGCTGAGCGGTCTGCGGCGCGCCAGTCACAGTCTGCACGACCACTACGGTCGGGGGTTCGAATCGCAATTCGAACATGGATGTTTGTGTCGTCTTTAGTATAAGGTAGTTCATAAGTAGTTTGTAAGTTTAGCCCTCTCATGCACGAATTATCAACCCGATAATGAACAAAATTTCTGATACATTATTTGGTAACTTCAGACCTGTCTTGTGCAAAATTCATCTAAAACAGTAGTTTCATAGTTCAATAGGGAGATGTCCTCAAATGAGGACAGTGAGTAAGAACATTGCTACATTTTACATGGAATATCTATTAATAACACCAAAGAATACATGAAGAGCATACACTATTTTGTATTTTTCGTACAATTACATTGTTTCAGGCACTCAGGGCACACAGCAATTTTGCACTCTTCTCAAATGTTAAGTGTTTTCCTTTCGCAGTCCCGATCATGAAACCTTTTGGCATCAGGATCACCTGACTTGGCCGGCCAGTGTTATACCCCATCGAAGCGTCATTCGTTGGGTACCGAATGACAGACTATCTTTTTTCCTTTTCTTTTTTTCGTTGTACAGACAACAATGTGCTTACATCTGAAGGCCTGCCTCTACTCTTTCTTGTAATCTCTACTTTCCATCTTTTTGTCAGTCCAGAGAATAACACTGCCGTCTGGGAGACTTCTAGCATTAATTATTAGTCCTCATATGAGGTACCCGTGCTTTTACAGACACCTCAGATGTAAAAGATGATAGAAATGAGACAAAATTTAAGTGTCCTCATTTGAGAACACGACGCATGAGATGGTTAGGGACTGATGACCCCGGAGTTATGTCCCTTAAGCTTAACAAACATTTGAACATTTTTTGAACAAAATTATCAAATCAAACAACTCGTCCAAATTACTGCCTAACCATTTTCTGTAACATGTTATTTTAGAAAATAAAAGGCATGAACTGACGTTACACCGTACAATAAGTGCAGTAATATGTTTGGGTGTTATAACAAAAGGCGGATTTAATCACAAATGTATCACACAGCAAGCTCGGCAGATACAAGAGCTGCACCATCACAAGATGATCTTTTATGGACAATATTGACATTGAATGTCATTGTACAATGGAGGTTGGAACCAAGGCGATGCAACGCTGTATTTATGTGTGTAGATACACAGACCCGTACTATACTAATAGTGGGCTTAAAGCGGGTGGCTTGGGATGGCGGTCGTGTTACATTCTACTCGCGTCCCTCGCAGCTCGTCCAATCAGTGAGGTCGCACAGTGGACTGCGCTGCAGTGCTGTCTCGTGTCCTTCTGCGGACTTATACTGCGTGGCAGCGTCGGCGGCATCGGCCATGACACGGCTGCCACCCTCTGCCACAATATCGGCCGCGGGCCACGGCCGGCGAGTAACGCGAGGCTCCCAGTGATAACGCTGGTCTCTCCTGCTCCTCCTCTTTCCACCCCATCTTCTATGTTCCTTCCTCCCTTCCTTCCTTCTTGCCTACCCATATGACCATCTCGCTTCCTCGGGATTTCCTTCCCCTCTTCCGCAGGGGGTTGCGATTTCGCGAGGCTTTGCTGGCAGACGCGCCGCCGCAAGCGGAGTTCACGGCGCCACAGTGACAGGGTGGCGGGGGAGGCGAGCGTACACACAGTGTGAGCCGCGCCCGACCACCGCATTACACGCGCAGGCCGCTGCTGTAGACTGCGACGAGTGTGCCACTGCAACATAGGCGAGCCCAAGCAGGGCCTGTTTCGGTTTCCAAACGATGTAGCAGCCACTTATCTAACGGCGTACTCTGTTAACAGTGGCGGCGCACCCTATGCGTTCACTGGTTCAGTGAACCCCCGGAAAAAAACCATTGTCTAAAAATAAATAAATAAATGTCTTTATATACCATAAGTCATGGGTGCAAAATACTAACACGAATTGCGCGGTGGCCGAGGGAACTGAAGCGCTTCAGTCACGCTCTGCACGGCCACTACGGTCGGGGGTTCGAATCCCCCCCTCGGTCATGGATATTTCTGCCGTCTTTAGGATTAGTTAGTTCATAAGTAGTTTGTAAGTTTAGGGACTGATGACCCCGTTGTTAAGTCCCATAGACTATACAAACATTTGAACTAACACGAATTATTTACAGACGAATGGAAAAACTTGTGGAATCCAACCTCAGGGAAGATCAGTTTGAATTTAGGAGAAATGTAGGAACACGGGAGGCAATACTCACATTACGACTCATCTTACAAGATAGGCTAAGGAAAGGGAAACCTACATTTTTAGCGTTTGTCGATTTGGAGAAAGCTTTTGACAATGTCGACTGGAATACACTCTTCCAAATTGTGAAGGTAGCAGGGTTAAAATATAGGGAGCGAAAAGTTATAGTCAACCTATACAAAAACCAGACGGCGGTTATTCGAGTCGAAAAGCAAGAAAGGGACGCAGAGGTTGGGAAGGGAGTAGGACAGGGTTGTAGCCTTTCCCCAATGTTGTTCAATCTGTACATTGAGCAGGCAGTGAAGGAATGGAAGGAGAAATTTGGAGAGGGCATTAAAGTGCAGGGAGAAGAAATAAAAACATTGCGGTTTGCCGATGCCATAGTAATTCTGTCAGAGACCGCAAAAGATCTGGAAGACTAATTGAATGGGATGGACAGTGTCTTGAAAGGAAGATATAAGATTAACATTAACAAGATTAAAACCTAGGTAATGGAATGCAGTGTCAGAAAATCAGGTGATGCTGAAGGAATTAGATTAGGTAATGAGACAATAAAAGTAGTAGATGAATTTTGTTATTTGGGTAGCAAGATAACTTCTAATGGCCGAAGTAAAGAAGATATAAAATGCACAATGGCTATGGGAAGAAAAGCGTTTCTAAAGAAGTGAAACTTGTTAACATCCAACATTAATTTAAATGTTAAGAGTCCTTTCTGAAAGCATTTGCCTGGAGTGTAGCATTGTATGGAGTGAAACGTGGACGATAAGGAGTTCAGATAAAAAGATGATAGAAGAGTTTGAAATGTGATGCTACAGACGAACGATGAAAATTAGATGGATAGATCACGTAACTAATGAGGAGGTGCTTAACCAAATCGGGGAGAAAAGGAATTTTTGGCATATACTGACTAAGAGAACGGATAGATTGATTGGACACATTCTGAGACATCAAGAAATCGTCAACTTAGGATTAGAAGGAAGCGTATGGGGTAAAAATCGTAGAGGGCGACCGAGGGACGAATGTAGTAAGCAGAATCAAAAGGATGTAGGTTGCCGAATGTATTCTCGGATGAAGAGATTAGCACAGGACAGAGTAGCGTGGAGAGTTGCATCAAACCAGTCTGCGGACTGAAGACCACAACAACAACCATCATTATTCGTTTCGTTATTCTATCTTATCAGCTTATACACACGTTCGACTTATTTTTGTCACATGAGAATAGTTTTAGGAGATAGCAGATATACGAGTCGTAGCGCGGCCGCTTAATATAGGCCGCAGCGTTGCAATGCGCATGCGCGGCCCTAGATTACAATTCTCTTCTGAACCCCCTACAGGCAGCAAATGAGCGCTCACGCGGCAGGGTGGAGTGACATTTAAATTCAAATTCAAATGTTTGTGTAGCTTATGGGACTTAACTACGGGGTCATCAGTCCCGAAACTTACAAACTACTTATGAACTACCTACAACTAAGGACGCCACAAATATCCATGCCCGAGGGGTGATTCGAACCCCCGACCATGGAGTGACATTAAAATTCTTGGCTACTCGAGTTCTTGCGGTTACGCACGAAAAGGCCCGAAGCAAATGAAATGCAGCTACTGCGCACTTCGCCTTGCGCAGGCCCAAATCCTCCATAAAGGCAACATCCGCCATTCATATTTGTTTTTGACGCATTGAAGGTTCATCAAAACACGTCGCATTTGGTAAAATATCTTGTAACTATAATTTGAAGATGCATCAACTCTGAAAGCCATGAGAAGATACGATCATGAATAATAATGAATTCACTACTCTCCTCCTAGCAAGAATAGCCGTGCGGTTAGCGGCATCGCTGTGCGCTCTCAAAGATAGTGGGTTAGACACCAGTCACAAGCAATTTTTTAACCCATTCTTTTTCTAACAGATATGCTAACAACAGTCATTTGTTTTTCATTCATTAGACGATAATTTTTGAAAGCATTTTTGAAACAGCGCTCTGAAAACGATAAATAATTAAAATAAGACTGTCTAGATCGCAAGTTGCATATCTTTTTATTGGCAACCGGTTTCAGTGCCACAGGACCATAATCAGGTGTTTGGCAACTTGTTGGTGGACGGTGACGGTGGCCGCAGAAGGAGTCCACTGCAAAAGGCCTGATAATGATCCTGTAGGACCGAAACCGGCAGTCAATAAAAAGCTCAGCAACTTGCGATCTAGACTGTTTTATTTTAATTAAGTAGCCAATATATATAGCCTTGACCGCAAATTAATCAACAGTGACGTCCGGTTACAACTTATTTCTTAGTCATCTTCGGATCTAAAAGTAACAGAAGATATAATACAATGTGTGAACAGTTAAAATAAGATATCAATATGACTATTTTGTACCTTATAATACAAACCAGATTAAGTGTTTGTCAATATATGTATCTGCCATGAGCCAGTATAACCTTCCAATTATCAAATTACAACTTATAAAAAGAAAAAGAAAAAAGTGACACAACATTTGAAGAAAATGACATTGGTTGTTGTACATATATGGTACATTTTGGGTAAAACATTTTTGAAGAACAGTAGCTAAAATCAGACATTCGCTGACAGTGTCTTGTTTATGAACCACATGGTATTTAAAATTATGTTTTTGAATTCTGTCTTCACGAACTGCTGAAGATAAGTGAGTCACATGGTGGCTAACATCATACTGAAGCACAGTTAACAAGTTAATGTAAATCATTTCCATGTGCCAGATGTTTGATGTAACTAGCACTCTGAAAAATACGACATCTTGTATATTAACACCACCTGGTATGTATCACGGAACTATGCTGCATATGATGAGTAACTTGTTAACTGTGCTTCAGTATGATGTTAGCTACCATGTGGCTCACTTATCTATAGCAATTAATGGAGCTACAATTAAAGAACGTAATTTTAATTACCATGTAGTTCATGTACAAGACACAGTCACTGAATTTTAACCAGCAATGCCTGATTTTAACTACTGTTCTTCAAAAATGTTTTAACCAACATATATCATATATGTGAAACAACCGATATGATTTTCTTCGAATGTTGTACCGCATTTTTCTGGCTTTTATAATGTGTAATTTGATGAATGGAAGGTTATACTGGCTCATGAAAGATATAACTATTAACAAACACGTAAACTGGTATGTATTATACGGTAAAATAGTCATAATGATTTCATATTTTAATTGTTCACACATTGTATTAATTCTTCTGTTACTTTTAGATCAGAGGACGTCTGAGAAATGAGTTTAAACTGGTCATCGCTGTTAATAAATTTGCGGTGAAGACTATAGATACTGTGTACTTAATCAAAAATATTTAGGCCGTCTCTCTGACAACATGTCAAGTAACAATGACTTTTCTATTGTTACTTTCCACATATACTTTGAGTGTTTTGGCAATATTGAGGGTAAATGATATTTATACGCTTCGTTGTAACAAATATTTAACTGTTTGAAAAGATGTGGGGGAGCAGCCTTTGCGTATGCATAGGGGTGCTGCTTATCGTGTCACATGACCCGAAGGTAGCTTGTCTCTTCATCGTAACAGATCATTTTCTACAGTCATTTTACAATGTAATCCGTTACAATGCTTAGTGTTTATTAGTATATTAATATGTTCTTGGTGTTTATCATCAAAGAAAAATGAACAAAGTTCAGTATAATTCAGAAACAAGTAACTCAGCTTGAAGCTTGGAAGAGACGTGTGAAATAAAGGTTGGTAGACCGACGCCTCAGCTGAGCAAGCTCAAAGAAGCCGAGGAAAGACATTCTGTGGATCTTCTAAAGAAAATATATCTAAAGAGGGACGGGGCACTTTCCCACGGCACCACTCGCAGAGATGTGCCAAATTATCTGCGAAACATCGACAGTCGATGCACCGAGCGGGGCAGGGGGAGGCGGCGCTGTTGGAAGTGAACCCACAGTCATCTGAAGCACCAGCCGCCCCTGTCTGTTGTATATATATATATATATATATATATATATATATATATATATATATATATATATATATATATCCTTTTTTCTTTTTAGTAAGCTTCAAACGGAAAACGCTATCATCGCAATGTGATTAATTATTTACTGACGACACAGTTTCGATGAGCTATGCCATTATCATCTGGTCGGATAAATCCTACAATGTGGTCATGTAAATAATTAATCATATCACGATCTTGGCGTTTTCCTTGAAGTTTATTAACCTATGCAGATCGCCTCCATCCTACGATGTGAGGTAACATTTTGTTAGGAGGTCTAGGATTTCTTCCTGGACACGATCAGATTCATAAATCTAAAATTATGTGGTATCTTAGATCCAGAAATTTTGGTCTTATGTATCAGACAATCAAAAATCTGTTGGTACGAAGGGTTTTTCTTGAGAACATCTGGGTAAAATGCTAACAAATGTTTGATATCCATTTTTAATTCCATTTCTCTACAAATATATACTTTGTAATTTATTCTTAATCGATATAGATATTTCTAATGTTAAGCGTATAAATACTTAAGTGTCCCTTGATCCACAAAAGATTTTTCGCATGGTAATGGCGAAGGAAATCAGTATATAAAATATACTTCAAAGAAGTACTGTGTCCTTGAGGACATTTTTTTTTTTTTTTTTTTTTTTTTTTTTTTTTTTTTTTTTTTTTTTTTTTGGAATCAGCCTAATGACTGGATTACTGCAGGCCGCCATTTAATTCTTTTCTGTTACAACATCATTTCAAAGTTGCACTTACGTCCTAATTTTTTTTAAATCTTCCACGATTTATCTTATTTCGGGATGTTAATTGACGTATTGCGATGCAATCAGTGCAGTTGTTTATGTGATTTCTAATGCTATAGATTGTTGATGGAATAATAAAGGACATCAATTTGAAATCACATAAGTTTGTGTAGGAAAGCACATATCCTTTCGTTTTAGAATGTTTAAAAAATATTTACATTCATGAACACCTCCCTTACATTGATAGCAGTGAAAGTCGTTTGACAATAGCTATTGTTGTTCCAGAGATATTTCGGGTAGTCAAGAAAAATTGGACACCCTGTATATTACCCATTCTTAAGTTTCTTGGTATTTTCTTTTTAAAATTTTTGCTACTTTTCATTAGTTTCGTCAATTTTGCCGTATATTATCAGTCCATATTAAGTTGTCATTATACTACTTATTACATTCCACACATCGTGTAATTTTTCTTCCCATTCATAAAGAATAGCAATTTTGTCAGCGCATCTTATCATTTATAGCCTTCTCCTTGAATTTGCATCCTACTCTTAAACTTTAAAAATGCATATTGCCGACTATGAGGTGTTTTTTATATATACAATTTTACCGGTTTCGGTTATGAACGTACATCAGAAAAGAAAATTAAAAAGACTCAATAGGTTGGTACATTGTCACGTAAAATGTCTAGGTTTGCCAGATTGAATTCGAGATAGGCCCGGACTCCAGACGTGGCAACCAACTCCCCCCCCTCCCCCCACAACCAGGATTACACGTGAATTCTGAAATAAATAAATGAAAGAGAAAAAATCAAATCCTCCCTCCCTGCAAGTATCCCCCCCCCCTTCCCGGGGGGGAACATTGCCAGGGGTAGCCCTCACATGCCGCAGCTGACCGGCCAGGCCGCCAGTTGCTGTGGATCAACAATCGGCACACTTCAGTCGGCGTGGCAGCAGAAGTGGCGGCTGCAGCAAAGCTGCTCACATCAACAGCTGCGCCTCCCAAGAGTTGCCGCTTGCGGCTACGCGCACTGTCAAGGATCGCGCGCCACCACGAAGAGCTTCTCACTGGCTCCATGTGAAGGGGCATAGTTACAGTCTGCTCCCTGTTACGACCACTTGCTGCCGCGTAAAGAAGAAAACTTGAGGGCGTAAAATGATTAAACGTAATAGTGCTGTGCTTTCTATGCGAGATAAATACGAGATTATTACTGTACTAAAAGAGATGCCTGTTGTTATAAATACATTTACTGTAAAGTACTTATTGGCAAATGAAACTGTACAATTCGATTATTCTAATAAACCAGTTTCCCGATCACCCACGTTTCCCAATTAGTTCGGATAATCGACGTTCTAATGTAACATCAATTAAACATTATACACCGAAGTATAGGATAACAACAACGATCGCGAATTGTATAGTAATTGATCGACAGTACTCTTCTACGTACGGCGTGAGTTGAGCTCTGACAGCTAGCAGCGCAGTTGCCAGGTTCGACAGGGAAGTGAATGGTGCTTCGTTCTCCATTATGTTGTACTCACGCGAAAATTACTTCACTGTCGTGACATAAGTAAATAAAAAACAGAGCACTGCGGGAGATTTGGACAATTACATGATGTCTTAAGAACCTGTCATTACTTTTTACAATACAAATTGATCCATTTACGTTCACGCATCCACCTACCGTGCCCAATGTGTAATTAAAAATACTTCATACAGTTTGGTGAAGCGATCCTCGGCAGCAATAATGTTTGAAAAATGCATATTTGTACACTTTGCTAAACAAATTTGTTCCGCTAACTAGTTTCGGTGATTACACCATTTTCAAAGCGTAAAATATGGGGCAAGTTACGTTATATACATTTTCGTAGCTCCAGCTGCACAAAACATCTAATTTCTAGCATAGTGCAGCGCAGTTTGTTTTAACGGTGTCTTAATTTTTATTAGGTATTTGAGTCAATTGATTAGATATTTTTTACAGCTTGAGTTACCAAAATGTATATAATGTAACTTGCCCCATATTTTATGCTTTGAAAATTGTGTAATCACCGAAACTAGTTAGCGGAACAAATTTGGTCAGCAAAGACGTGCCTGAACTCGGCCGCCTTCGTTCACCGCGAGCAGTATAGCCATCCACAAGACACTCAGTTGAATTTTTTTTTTTTCTGATTGTATATTTGACTAATTGGGGCAGACTTCGTCAAACATATCTTTGTGTATCATTACGGTCACAAGTTGCAATCATTCTTCACGGAACTAACTTAGGTATCGTCTCTTCATTTCACTGTTATTACTCACTAATCTGCGTTAATGTGAGCTTGTCTGTTCACAAACGATCTGAGTATTCCAAAAATTGCCGGTAAACTGATAGCAAACAATGAACGAACGAACACAAATAATAGACGTCGCCAGTTGAAACGTTGCTGCAACAGTGTTTGCTTAATAATGCGCTAGCCGATTACTACCGACGCAACAATGAAAAGTTTTCAGAGAAAGAATAGAAAAGTAGCGTTTTGTTGCAATAAGAAATTGACATTTATATAAAGTTATTCATAATTACTAGAGAGGAGCCGGCCGGGAATGGCCGAGCGCACTGAGGCGTCTTACCACGGTGCGCGAGGCTGCTCCCGCCAGAGGTTCGAATCCCCCCTAGGGCATGGATGTTGTGTTCGTCCTTAGTTTAAGTCACGTTAAGTTTGGCTTTTAAAATGTGCAAAACATCACGATGTCACATAGGTTTATCCCAGAAGCGGATCTGATTCAAATATTTTTCAAAGTATTTTCTGAATTTTTTCGTTAAATAGCAAGGGATTGTATACTTCCCTGTGCGCAAGTTGATAAGTACTTAACAAGGAGAGAACCCTAAAAATCTTCAAAGTATCGACACTAATAGGCAATTTCCGCAGGCCAAAACGCTCCTTCGCCTTGAATGTATCCTGTTGCAAACGATATCTTCTGTCTTTCTGATCAGGCAAAATGCCTATGAGTGACACTATCAATATTACCGGATCAACTGTTCTTCGATAACGTATAAAGACTTAATAACTGACCGTGCTCTAAAAGGCTTTCGTATACAGTTATTGATGTGGCAGTGTGTGTTTGCAAGAGGCACCCATAGTGAGCGTGCCAGTCCAAATTGCTTATGGGTGCACCATGATACGATGGCGCGTTAATACGGTTGTTGTGATTAGAAGACGCATCTACTTTTTCTTTTATATTCACTATCTTTCTTTAGATGCTAAGTTGGATGGTTAGAATTCTTGTCAATTCGGGATTTCTCCTTGTATTAGTGTCTTCACTTGCGAAATTTCTTCCTGTATTGACTGCACGTTACTTCCATGGTGTTCACAAAATCTTACGCTACATTCCGTACAACATTCCCCAAGTTCGTCTCGAGTACTCCACTGAATTTTTTAAACTATGCTATCAGTTTGATTTGTCAATTTACATCTATCTACATCCATACTTCGCAAGCCACCCGACGGTGTGTGGCGGAGGTTACCTTGAGAAACACTATCGGTTCTCCCTCCTATTCCAGTATTGTTCGCGGAAAGAAAGATTGTCGGTATGCCTCTGTATGGGCTCTAATCTCTCTGAATTTGTCTTCAAGATCTCTTCGCAAGATATACGTCGGAGCAAGCGATATACTGCTAGACTACTCGGTAAAGGTATGTTTTCGAAACTTCGACAAAAGCCCGTACTGAGCGACAGAGCGTCTCTCCTGCAGAGTCTTCCACTGGAATTTAGCGATCATCTCCGTAACGCTTTATCGATTACCAAATGATCCTGTAACGAAGCGCTCTGCTCACCGTTGGATGTTTTCTACTTCCTCTATGAACCCCACGTGGTACGGATCCCACACCGGTGAGCAGTATTCTAGCTGTGGGCAAACAAATAACGCGAGGTGGTTTCACACGATCGCCCTTTCCGAAACCCATGCTGATTCCTACAGAGCAGATTACTAGTCTCCAGAAATGTCATTATACTCGAACATTATACATGTTCCAAAATTCTACAACAGACCGACGTTAGAGATATAGGCCTATAGTTCTGCACATATCTTCTACGTCCCTTCATAAAAAAGGTGATGACCTGCGCCATTTTCCAATCTTTCGGAACCCTACGCTCTTCTAGAGATCTACGGTACACCACTGCAAGAATAGGGGCAAGTTCCTTCGCGTAATCTGTGTAAAAACGAACTGGTATCCCATCTGGTCCTGCGGCCTTTCCGCCTTTGAGCGATTTTAATTTTGTTTTGTTTTATTTTATTTATTTTTTTATTGTGTGACAGATATCGTAACACCCTATCTAGAAGCACGTTAGATATGTGAGTTAAAGTTCCAATCGGTACAGGTAGATTCTGTACTGATTCTATGATTTCTGACAGATACACTAAGACACTTTAATATTAATTGTCATTTCAGTTGCAGCAGGCTCTAACGACGCTCTAACACGCCCCTTACTGCTTCCATAATTGTAGTAGTCGCCATTGTTTGCGGCATGTTGATGTCGCACTGAAAATAGTTTACTATTGGTCCTACATGAATCTGTAATTCTTCAGATACTTCTTTTGCTACGTGGGCGGTTAACTTTTGTTGCTGCGCATCCACAGGTAGTAAAATAGCGTGTAGTACATCTTTCATCATCATTTGTTGTGACATATGCGTAATTTACAGATAAAATCGTGAACTGCGTTTCAAATCTCTGGAAGTACCTGTTAGACACGTCTGCTATTGTGTTACTAGTTTAGACTTACGAACCTGCCAGTAGTAGGTATCTACATCACCAATGACTTCTACTGCTGGTGGCAGTTTCAATGTTAAGATCCGTCAAATATAGCATACATTTTGTACAGTATTGATTTCATTAAATTATCACGGCTTACTGATCCATTGTCGTTGCCTATCTACGCTTCCTTACCTTAATCTGATGAATTCAATTTTGAAACCGTTTGTTTGCATTCGTGCTGCGAATAGTCACTTCTCTGATCAGAGATATTAATTGTGTCATGATGTACTCAGTATGGAGATCAAAAGGTTAGAATAAATAGAGATGGCATTATCTATGCCGAGCAAATACGTCAGTTGAAACCTGTCCACCATATTGGTCAGATTTTTTATGCTGTTTCTCCGTTAACACTATGCGTTAAGTCTACCCTCTTACTGTTAATGCACAGAACTGACAGTCACTGCACAGTAGGTATGTATTTTCAAACAATGTACTTTCTTGAATAAATAGTAATAAATACTCATTATATTTGAAAACCTACTTTTTAACGGCAATTTGCACTCTTTTAACACGTTGTACATCACGGCAAAGCCGTTGGACGTTTTATTCCTATTTTAACGGACATAAAACATTAGCTCTACGAAACAAACACCAAAACTTAGCAACATGGCGGAGGCAGGCTTTACTTTTACAGCGTAAGGGCGTCTCCCTGTATTCTAACCTCCTAGACAGAGATCAATGGTTGTGTGTGACTGAATAAAGATGGAAGAATAGTAGAATGAATATCTCTTCCACTAATTGGCACGCTCGGCATCCATATTGACCATTTCACGATTGTTATCGTAATTAATGAAATTGAAACTGAAATAAATATGCTTTAATTTCAATTCTGAATCTAATATGAAACATTTACAAAGGGTAACATATAAGTCCGGTATTACCTTTAGGAGGGTTGCGTATGCTGCTACGTATGCTTGATATGTAGAAGGGCATGATAATTTTATATTTTTATTTTCAGTCCAAAAATTTCTTTGATATTTTTATTTTGTTGTATATCTCATCTTAATTGTTCGGTTACATCGAGGTTTGCAGTTACATGCAAGACGTAATATATATTCGTATAACAACAATGGTGGCATACAATTATAAATTTGTAGTAATTAAGTTACACAATTTATTGACGTCCTGTAAACAGGTTATTGAATGGGAAATGTCAAAATTTACTGTTAAAAAGTCTTATATATAATAACGTGTACAGAACGTAAAAATGTGGAAATTAAATCTTTATTTTGATCAATTTATAAGACCTAAATAAACTTAAAGATTATGAAATAATTGTAATGGAACGAAATGGTAGGCAAGTATGGAAAGAGCGCGGGGCGGGGGGGATGGGGGGCAGGCAGGTAACACTAAGTCAGAAATTACGTACATTCTGCGAGCCGTCTCATTAGAAAGTCTTCTATTACTTAGCGGCTCCACCTTGCACGTAGCTGAAAAGCAACCACATAATCTACATACATACATACATACTCCGAAATTCACCGTAAGGTGCGTGGCGGAGGGTACACTATACCACTACTAGGCATTTCCTTTCCTATTCCACTCCCAAATTGAACGAGGAAAAAAAGAATGCCTATATGCCTCCGTACGAGCCCTAATTTCTCTTATCTTGTCTTTGTGATCTTTACGCGAAATGTAAGTGGGCGGCAGCAAGATTGTACTACACTCAGCTTCAAATTCCGGCCCTCTAAATTTACTTAACATAAATTCACGAAAAGAACGCCGTCTTTCTTCCAGCGACCCCCAATTGAGTTGCCGGAGCATTTCCGTGACTCTCGCGCATTGGTCGAACCTACCGGTAACAAATCTAGCTGCTCGCCTCTGAACCGTCTCTATGTCTTCCTTTAAACTGATCTGCTGTGGGTCCCAAACACTTGACCAATATTCAAGACGTGGTCGTACAAGCGTTTTATACGCGGTCTCCTTTACAGATGAAGTACATCTTCCCAAAATTCTCCCAATAAACCGAAGTCTGCTGTCCGCCTTACTCACAACTGTCCTTACATGCTCGTTCCATTTCATATCGCTCTGCAATGTTACGCCTAGATATTTGAACGACGCGACCGCATCAAGAAGTTCACTACTAATGCTGTGTTCGAACATTATTGGATTGTTTCTTCTACTCATGACAATTTTCTACATTGAGAGCTAGCTGCCAATCCTCGCACCAACCAGAAATCTTCTCAAAGTCATCTTGTATGCTATTACAGTCAGTTACAGGCGACACCCTCCCATACACCACAGCATCATCAGCAAACAGCCGCAAATTACAACTTACTCTCTCCATCAGATCATTTATATAGATAGATAATA
Organism: Locusta migratoria; assembly: GCA_026315105.1. NCBI lineage: Eukaryota > Metazoa > Arthropoda > Insecta > Orthoptera > Acrididae > Locusta > Locusta migratoria. Next base: position 206,857,389 of record CM048744.1, on the reverse strand, counting down.
ATAGCGGTCCTATCACACTCCCCTGGGGCACGCCTGACTATACACTCATCTCTGATGAACACTCGCCGTCTACAACAACATACTGCGTTCTATTACTTAGGAAGTCTTCCAGCCAGTCACAAATCTGTGAACCTATTCCATAAGCTCGTATCTTCGTTAGCAGTCTGCAGTCTGGAACCGCGTCGAACGCCTTTTTGAAGTCGAGAAAAACACAATCCGCCTGTTGCCCTTCGTCCATTGCTCGCAAGATGTCATGTGAGAAAAGGGCAAGCTGAGTTTCACATGAACGATGTTTCCTAAACCCGTGCTGATTCATGGAAAGAAGCTTTTCCGTTTCAAGGAAATGTACTATATTCTAACTGAGAATATGCTCCAAAATTCTACATGAAACTGATGTCAACGATATTGGCCTGTAATTGTATGTGTCAGTTCTCTTTACTTTCTTATACATGGGAGTGAACTGCGCTTTTTTCCAATCACTAGGAACTTTGCGCTGAATTAAAGATTCGCGATAAATGCAAGCCAAGTAGAGGGCCAACGCCGCAGAATAGTCTTTGTAAAACAGAACTGGTATTCCATCCGGACCAGCAGACTTTTTCGTATTTAGCTCTCTTAGCTGCTTCTCTACACCGGAAATACCTATTGCTATGTCCCCCATTTCGGAATTAGTACGTTGATCAAATGATGGTACATTTGTGCTGTCCTCCTGCGTGAAAGATTTCTTAAAGGTTAAATTTAGAACTTCAGCTTTCCGTTTGCTTTCTTCTATTACTACCCCGGAATGATAAACGAGTGACTGGACAGTGGGCTTTGACCCGCTTATCGATTTTACATAGGACCAGAATTTTTTCGGGTTCTCGGAAAGATCTTTTGCTAAGGTATGGCTGTGATAATTATTGAATGCTTCGCGCATCGATCTTTTTATAGACGCACGAATCTCTACTAACTTTTGCCTGTCATCATTTGCGTGTTCTTTCTTGAATCGAGAGTGCAACAGCCTTTGCTTTCTCAGCAGCTTTCTAACATTATTATTATACCACGGTGGATCTTTTCCATTCTTAATCGTCTCTACTGGCACATATTTCTCTAACCCTTTATTAACTATGTACTTAAATTTAGTCCATAATTCCTCTACATCCATAGTCCCGGAATTAAACGATGCCCATTCATTTTTTAAGTGCGATCGTAACATTTGCTTATCGGCTCTTCCCAACAAAAACACGCTCCTAGCCTTCTTGATTGATTTATGAACTTCGGTCACCATCGACGATATGACGATATCATGATCGCTAATTCCTGTCTCTACACAGACATCGTTATTAAGGTCAGGCCTGTTTGTAGCTATTAGGTCTAGAATATTTCCATTGCGCGTGGGTTGCCGGTTTAACTGCTCAAGACAGTTTTCGGAGAATGTGTCCAAAAGTAGCTCGCAAGACTGTGATATGATTTAGAAGCTATCTGAGAAAGAAAAAATTTGATTTCATTCCTATGACAGTACGTACCGTGATGTGAAAGTCGTATTAGGTCGCGTATCCTACGTTACGTAAAGAAAAGAGCGAACAACGGAGCGCAAAAAGACTGAGATTGCTAGTTCTAAAAGCAAATAAAACGAGAGGAAAATAGTAATGGTTTTCCAAATGAACAAAATAGTTTGAAAGTTGTAACTACTGCTAAAACCTCCCAGAATTATTGAATGATCGTCAGCCGCTGTAAAACGTGGAAATGGAAATACATAAAGGGATGTATTTGAGAAAATAATTAATCGAAATGAGTCATACGAACACGCTTTACAACGTGGAGAGCAATGGAAATCGAGTCCATTCATCTGCTTCTTAAGATGGAGACTCAAGACGAAGTGACAATGGAAAAGAAAGCTTTCCTTCGTCTCCGGCGGTGATAAAAGTGAACTAATTTGATCGCTGACCGGAGTGGAGGAGAAAATAAGATGTCGATTCAGGCTCGTTCCGAAAGCTCCCGTTACAAGGGTAATTCCACTGTGATGGATTGGGTTCAGCATGCGCTGCCCTGAGTGCGATGCTGAACTACACGCCAGGCTTGTATAGTCCAGTCGGGACTGAACAGTGACTTTTTAGGGCAGCAGCAGCGTAGTGCGATGGCACCCTAGAAATTGTGATTCAAACTGTGGAGCACGTTCCCGTTAAGCTGACGAATATGATGGCACATGTCATCTTTGCGTCAAAGACCAGTTCCAAAAAGTGGTGTTTCCCTAGAAAGTATAATTCAGACTGCAGAGCACGTTCCGGTTAAGCTGACGAATATGATGGCATATGTCATCTTTTCGTCAAAGACCAGTTCGAAAAAGTGATGTTTCTACTACGTTAAGTAAGTGGCCGTTTGTGTAGGAAGTGCGTAACACAGGTTTTGGCGGCTGAGAATTGAATCACATGGGCAAGAGCACGTAAGTTGGGCCTTATCTTCGGCCACCCGCAGACGACGGCCAACGCCAAGTGTAGCAGGAAAGCTGCAGTATATACCCTACTGGCCAGTCAAATTGCTACACCAAGAAGACATGTAGATGATAAACGGGTATTCATTGGACACATACATTATACTACAACTGAAATGTGATTACATTTTCATGCAATTTGGGTGCATAGATACTGAAAAATCAGTACCCAGAACAACCAGCTCTGGCCGTAATAACAGCCTTGATACGCTTGGGCATTGAGTCGAACAGAGCTTGATGGCATGTACAGGTACAGATTGCACATGCAGCATGAAAGACGGTTGTCTGTCGTCTTCCCTAGGTTTTTAACTTAGATAAATTACAAAGTTCACTAGACGGGCTATTCTGCTAAACGAGAACCATTTTCCTTCGGAGGCATGAGGAATATAAATTCATTTCATGTTTTTAAATGTTAGTTTCTGTAATACTGTGTTAATATTGCTAGGATTTTAATATGCTAATTGTTAATCATTGTGTCTATGAATGTGGCAATATGGTGTAGGTGTAGTGCATGTGAAATACTCCTTTCCGTTCTCTCCTTCCGCGGGTGATACGTACTCCACGTAGTGTATTCTTAGAACAAAACCTTGAGCTACCCCTATGTCTGTTTCTATGCCCTTCAGGCAAGAAATTATGCATGTATCTTTCTGATTTCCCTTGGTACATCGCGATCTCCTCTCCGTCTAGTTTAAATTGCTGTTTCGTTCCTAAACTCGTACTTAGCATTCAGTCTCCGTCAGTAAATTCTCTTCTAGCTTTGTACGACCCCCTTTATCAGCTTGCATATGAAATACTAAGTATTTCTAGGGTTGCATGCCGTATTTCTTAGTTGATTTACTCCGACTTTGAATTTATTTCATTTTCTGATTTTTAAAGACTAGACTTCCTCTATCCGTGTAAACCCTTCCAATCGCGTCTGGCGTTATTTCTTAAGCTTCCTTATGTTATCCTCCTCATTTCTAAGGTTTTCATGCCGTAGCTATTTTTCTTTATATTCCGGGAATTGAATTTTTGTATTTTTACTGGTTTTCGAGACCACGTGGTTTCCAACTCCGACTTCAAGAGTTTATAGCTAGTCACTTGATTTCTCGCCGCTGCTCGCATACCAGTTCCATACTATTCTGTATTATTGCTTTGTAATCTATAATTTCGTTGATTTTTGTTGAAATGAATACGACCTTTATGAACTGAAGTAAAGAAAGACAGACCAGAGCCACCTACAAAGTTTATTTTCATTGTGTTGTGTGGTACATTCTGATCCGCTGAATTTCGGCTACGATAGCGGCGCCTGCTTCTCCTTCGTATCAGCACGCTGAGTCGGGTGAGTTTCGTTTTGCTTCGCGCGTGTGAGAGCCTGAATGCTTGTTGATTGCAAATCCATCCCCCGAAGATGTTCAGTTTAGACTACTTTAGGTTAATTTTCAGTGGAATGCATTTTTATTGTTTAACAAAATTGGTTCCCCCATTTATTCCTGTTTGGACGGAATAAATCAGGCGCTATTCCATTCCTAGATGTGGAAATTTATAGAACTAGGCAAGGCACACTTGGGCACAGGGTATATCGGAAGCCTACACATACCGACAGGTATTTGCACGCTCAATCAAATCACCATCTAGCACAGAAGAACTCTGTTATCCGCTCACTGACGATTCGCGCGCAACGACTAAGTGATGAAGACAACAAAACAGCTGAGCTCAACAAACTAGAAACAACATTTCTGGCAAATGGCTACAACCATAGAGTGATCCACACCGACATGGACACAAATAAAAGAAACATCAGTAGGCAGGAAGTCAACAAAAAGCAGCCAGCAGCACGCTTACCTTATGTAAAAAAGTCACAGATCGGATTGTCAAACATCTTCGCCGGGTAGGAATCCAGCCTTTCTTCTACAGCAGTCGCAAGATCAAGGATGCACTTGGTTCCATAAAGGACAGCATAGACGCACTACATGCATCAGGAGTATACAAGGTGGAATGCGAGTGTGGCGAAGTGTACATAGGTGAGACAGGGAGGGCAGTGGCAACACGCATACGCGAACATGAACGCTACATTCGATTAGGCCAACACAATAAATCTGCAGTAGCCGAACACCAGCAAGATTGCAGTAGGAAGATAAAATTTAACGATACCAGAATACTCGCCAAGCAACCAGGGAGGTCAAACGCAAGATAAGGGAAGCCATCGAAATTGTTAAACACCCCAATAACATGAATAGAGAAGATGGACTCAGGCTTGCCCCCCTCTTGGCTACCAGCCATCACAGCGAAATAGGCCGCACTGACATCACAACACGCGAGCGTCACTAGTAAGCTACTGCCGCCGCGCGGCCCACGGCCAGCAGGAGAGAAACGGAAGCCCTCACCCCATTCGCCGATGAACACCAATCATGTCTCGATATGCAAGAAGCAACGGCTAACCCCCACCCCTTCCACCTCAGCATCCTATCAAAATAAAGTTCCACTCTTCCGCAATACATTCACCAATAACATCGCTTATTTAAAAAAAAAAAAAAAAAAAAAAAAAAAAAAAAAATTATGACGTAATGTCTAAATGAAAGTAATATAAAGTGTAGTAACAACCAGCTCACACCAGTTACCCAGATGAAGGCCACTGTAACGTTGGCCGAAACGTTGGTTATTTAAGTAATAGCCTTACATCATGACGCGGTACCATACCCAGAAAACTTTTATGTCATCTGACTCTGGCCGCGGAAGCCTACGTAATTATATCAAATTAGTTATTATCAGTGAAATTTTATTCTACTTATGAATATTAGTTGTTACGCGGGTTTTTGGTAGGATAATTTTTGAGTTGGCAACCTCTTGTCGTTCTGAAAGAATTCTAAAGATGGATACTAGTTCTGCCTTGTCCGTTTCCACTCGTTGTAGGCGATTAAACCGCATTGAGGACCGTGAAAAATCCACTAGTTTAGATCTTTCAACGGAAAGAGGAAACGTCGCGGGTCAGACGGCCGCGTTACCAATGAGAACGAGGCTAGTTTAGACGTAGACGCCAGCAAGAGCGAACATTTTACGCCGTCCAACCATATGGCGATTTCTGTTATCTATCAAAACACTTACAGTTCCGTTACTAGGGCTCTTTCCGTTTGCGACACAATTTTAGGTGATATCATGACTTTCATGAGGGAATCGAAAGCAGAATTAGGTTTCATAAAGAATGCACAAGGTAGTTCCGTGCAAGTTGTCCAGGCCGAGCTGATCAAAGTTTCTGCGCAATGCAGGGAGGAGCAGAATAATGCCATTCAGGTCATTCGCGAAAATCTAGATAGGTTGCGCACCAATGTTGTGCAGCTAGTATAGGAAAGGCAAGAGATAGCAATGAGTGCTAACTCCGAGAACGCAACTAAGATTACGGGGAACATAGAAACCCTGCCCTCTCCCACCCGAGTAGATGAAAAGAATACGAATATCCACTCTCTTGAGGAGAAATACATAGAGAGAATCGAATTAGTAGATGGGGAGGGCAAATTAATAAGGGGCGCGGGTAACTAACATTGATGCCCGAGTAGGAGAGCTGTCCACCTTGATGGGGCAGCTTCTGCAGGGCAGAGAAGCGGCAGCAGACAGGGCGAGTCCCGCTGTTGCAACTGAATCGGAGGCAGACCGTGACTTGCTTCGGTTCAAGGAGCAACAGTGGGAAATAAACCGGAGGCGTCTTGATGTAGCGGCCGAGCTGCAAGAACGCATCGCCTGGTTAGAGCAAGCCTCTGCTGCACCACCATCTGCCCCGCCGGTAGAAAACGTTTCCCGCAATTTGTGCGGAGGTGAGACCTGTCGTTCCGACCGCTGAGACGATTCAGCTTTTGAATAGGAGGACGTCTAACGTCTGCATGTACGTCACATGAGAAGAGGAAGTCAGATGAAGTGCCTGTGTGGGAACCTCCACAGACATTTGATTATAATCACTTCTTGACCCTAAGGAAGTACTACGATTTCAGGAACTAAGCTAACGGGATGAAATGTTGCCGACACTATGATTATTTTCGGGAGCATTTCCTGTCTGCCTACTGGTCGGGGAGGCAACAGGAAAGAGTAACGAGTAGCATATTAGTGATGCCCCATTTTTCGAACAGCAGTTGCAGAAGTCTCAGCGACTACTTTCAAGGAATGATGCTGAGAAATCAGTTCCTTGATTACCCCTATTCTCCATGCGAATTAATTACAATTTGCACCTCGTTACTACCATGGAATGTGCGCAATGCCGTCCTTGTGGAAAGCTGCTTTGATGAAATTGAGTACTTCTAGGCTTACCTGGAGGACTTGGAGTTCAATGATGATTACAGACCTAGAGGAGTCGACAACGGCTCTTCTAGGAAAAGTAATCGGAGTGAAAATAGCGCTGAGGACAATCGTCTGGCGGAAAGTACCAGTAGCGGGCAGCCCGGTCATTCCAATGCTGAGAGTCATCAGCAGAGGAAGAGTGAGCAAGGTTCTTGGCGTGATTAGCGAGCGGAAATATGGAGAAGATTGGGAACAGGAATAAGGCCTACCGACCTCATCAAGGCCACCGAAAACCACGCGACTCGCCAAAAGAAGGCGTGGAAATCTGGTCAGCTGATCAGCGCCACATTAGACACCAAGACCCTGCAGTTGATGGTCACGCGATCAACTTGCTCGGAAATGTGCACATCCATTCTAAATTTCGTGTTCTAACGTACATTTGGTCATCTACCTACCAACCAAGTGATTAGTGTTGTAAATTTATGCTGTATCTTGTATGCCTTTTGCAGTGCTTTCTTTAAGTAATTTGTTTTAATAGTGTATTTTGTTACGTGTGTCCCTTGTGTATGTTTTTGTTACGTGGTTTTCACTTCGCAACAATACGGTTTCAGGTTGTTTGCGTGCCTTGTGTATCATACGGTTCACTCCGTTATTGGCGTAGTTAACAGTAACTTGCCAGTTTCACCTGGTTAGCTGTTCGAAGTGGGTTATCTTGAAACTCCGTTTTGTTGGCTACGAAATTCCTTGTTGTACTTCCTGTCCATGTCATTAGTATGTTTCCCACATTAATTGATGGAGTGTAATTTAAGTTGCGTAGGCCATGCTTAGGTTTTTATTGTGTAATTTTGTTTCCGTAATTTTTTCCCTGTTTATCGTTTAAATTGTGTATGCTCTTCATCTCTGTGAGTGGAGCTAGCCTCGTAAGTAGAGTGCTACAATTGCCACCCTTACTGTAGATTTTATGTCAGCAATCTCCCCATTAAAGAGCATATTAATAAGACGGCGTGGTAGGGGCCAACGCCGTTATTTATAGGATATTAGTTGCAAGATGATACACTGTGGTGTTGATGATTAGGGGCCTAGATAATTTTGTCTAAGGGTTGTCCGTTTGACTAACAGAAGGTCTGCAGTTCGACCGGTAGAAAGTTGCTTGAGAGCACAAACGAAGGGGTTCACCTAATTTTCATTTGACAATATACAAGGTGAGGCACCTAACATTAACGCTGGATATATTTCGTAAACCACATCAAATACTGACGAACCGATTCCACAGACCGAACGTAAGGGGAGGGGCTAGTGTAATTGGTTAATACAAACTATAAAAATATGCGCCGAAGTATGTTTTTTAACACTAACCTACGTTTTTTTTAAATGAAACCCCATTAGTTTTGTTAGCACATCTGAACATATAAACAAATACGTAATCACTGCCATTTGTTGCATTCTAAAATGTTAATTACATCCGGAGATATTGTAACATAAATTTGACGCTTGAGTACCACTCCTTCGCTGTTCGATCGTGTGTATCGGAGAGCACCGAATTAAGTAGGGATCAAAAGGGGACTGTGATGTAACTTAGGTACAGAAGAGACTAGAACAGCCGGCCGCGGTGGCCGAGGAGACTGAGGCGCTCCAGTCACGGTCTGCACGGCCACTACGGTCGGGGGTTCGAATCCCCCCTCGAGCATGGATATTTGTGCCGTCCTTAGTTGTAAGTAATTCATAAGTAGTTTGTAAGTTTAGGGACTGATGACCCCGTAGTTAAGTCCTATAGACTCTACAAACATTTGAACATTTGAGACTAGAACAACACATTACGTCCACACGATAACACCTTTATTGGTCTTTTTTACTGTCACACATGTACATTACCATGAGAGGTGAGGTACACGTACATACATGGTTTCCGTCTTCAGTTACGGAGTGGAATAGAGTGTGTCCCGACACGTCAGGCCAATAGATGTTCAAAGTGGTGGCCATCATTTGCTGCACACAATTGCAATCTATGGCGTAATGAATGTCGTACACACAGTACATCTGGTGTAATGTCGCCGCAGGCTACCACAATATATTGTTTCACATCCTCTGAGTACACATTCTCCTTTGAAGTACCCCACAGAAAGAAGTCCAAGGTGTAAGATCAGGAGAGCGGGCTTGCCAATTTATGCGTCCTCCACGTCCTATGAAACGCCCGTCGAACATCCTGTCAAGGGTCAGCCTAGTGTTAATTTCGGACATACGTCGACGCGTTTCCAGGGGGACATTTTCGAGCAACGTTGGCAGGTCATTCTGTAGAAACGCGATGTATGATGCAGCAGTTTGCGCCCCTGCAATGAAGTGAGGACTAATGACGTGGTCGCCAAAGATCCCGCACCATACAGTTACAGTCCACGGTCGCTGTCGCTCTACCGGTCTGAGCCAGCAAGGATTGTCCACGGACCAGTAATGCATGTTCCGTAGATTCACTGCCCCATGGTTTGTGAAACCCACTTCATCGGTAAACAGATAGAACTGCAACGCATTCTCTGTTAATGCCCGTTGACAGAATTGCACTCGCTGATTAGTCATCACCATGTAAATGCTGATGTAGCGACACATGAAATGGGTGAAAGCGATGACGATGCAGTATGCGCATGACACTACTTTGTCTCAGTCCACCGGCTCTCGCAATGTCCCGTGTACTCCTGTGTGGGTTCACGGCAAAAGCAGCTCACACACCAACTGCACCCGCTTCTCCTGTGACGGGCCTGTTACGTACCCGTTTGCATGCTACGATCATACCTGTTGCATACAGTTGGCGATAGATGTTTTGAAATTTGCGGTACGTTGGATGCTCTCTGTCCAGGTACCGTTCTGCATACACCCTGCAAGCTTCAGCTGCATTTCGTTGACACTCGCCATAGATGAGTATCATCTCCGCCTTTTGAGAGTTTGAATACACCATGGTCACAGTTCCTACAACACTAAACTATCACAGACGTCTGGTAACACAGTGTACTACAGTTAGTCTGCGTGCAAAGATGAATGCAGAATAACAATAGCAGCAAGCGCTACATGTTGAAATAACCTTTCGTTGTGTACTTCTGTTCAAACGTAACTTACTTAAAAAAAATAAAAAAAAAAAAAAATAAAAAAAAAATTAAAAAAAAACGCGCCTCGCCTCGTACTTCTTGTCTGTGATGATAAACAACACAAGCCATAAAATATGGTATGTAACGATAACTATGGATACAAAAACATCTTCATAAGGATTGGAATTCACATACGTCTTAAAACGGCATTTTATGGAGAAAATGCAGATAAAAATCTGAATAAACGTTATGGACACCTCAATTGAAACTCAAGTCACATACAAAAACAATTTGTATTCTTCAAAAATGAAACACCGAGAACGCGAATTAATAATTTAATAAAGACCGGTTTCAGAGGATTGTGTCACCATCATCTGGTCATATATATTTGACAAGCTGGTCATCTTACTTTAAAAAATGTATATGAAATAATAAGTGCAACATAGCACTTGGTCATCATATCTTGTCAGCTATCATGTTTTAACTTATGTATTTTTATATGATGATTAAGTGCTATGTTGAAGTTATTTTTTATATCCATTTTCAAAATAAGATGACGAGCTTATAAAATGTAAATGACCAGATGATGGTGGCACAGTCCTCGGAACTCGCTTGTCATGAAATAGATTATTAATTCGCGATCTTGGCGTTTCATTACACATGGTGGCACAGTCCTCCGAATCCGCTTGTCATGAAATAAATTTTTAATTCGCGATCTTGGCGTTTCATTTACACATAACAGCGAAAGGTTTTCATATGTACACTTTGGAAGAGATCGAAGTTTATACACATTCGAAGGAAAGCCCTGAAGAAATTTTAAATGAACAAACAGGAGTAAAACACAAACATTATCTAGACAACTTCATTCAAATTTTAGTTTCGAGTTAAATCAGTGATATACGTTGCAATATTATAACATAATATAATATTAATACCTGACAAGCATGAAGTAATATATACACAGGATGTTTCACTAAGTGTGTTTGCCTCTGTAACTTACAAAATAATAGGTGACGGGAAATTTTAATGCGGTAGGCCAACACAAGAAATGTTACACTTTCTGCGGAGCTATGAACGCAGTTTATTGTATCATTTTCCAAAGAATTACAGCACAAAGACTTATTTTTTAAATGGAACAATAGTTTTTTTTCTATCGTGCATTGGATTCGTTGAAACCAACTGCGTCAAAATAAATTTAAACTACATTCCTATCACTGTTAGTTTGCGAGCTACAACCCTTCAAAGTTTCAGAGGGAGATACCACTCGCTGTACATAATACAAGGCTGTATGGTGGGTGATGGATGTTATGGCAGTGGGAAGTTGATTTACATGAGGAAAGGATCTGCGCACGAGATGTAACATCGCCGGTGTGACGGAGCGACATGCGTCCTCGATGCGCCGTTATAGATCATCTGGGGATGTGGGGCAACACCACCTAGAGACAAGGCCTTAGAACAGGCCGTGTCTACGTCACACTTAGAGGCCGCGGCCGCTAGCTCACTGGCTGTTGGCTGGGGCACGCCTACCGCCGCGCAGCGGGCGGCCAGTGAGGTGGCGGCCGGGGCCTCTAAGTGTGACGTAGGCACGGCCTGTTGTAAGGCCTTGTCTCTAGGTGGTGTTGTGTGGGCTCAGTGACATAAACACAATCCTTTAGATATCCCCACAACTGTGTGGCTCCAACTGTCGGGTATACGGTAGTGTGCGGCGACAGTCGTCAGTCTAACAGTGCATCGAGGAAGCTTCTCCCACCGTGACACCGGCGACGTTACAACTCGGCCGCACCACATTTAGATGGAGCATTGCATTATGCGCAGCGTTTGTGGTATCTGCGCCTGATAATTTGAAGGGTTGTAGCTCCCAAACTAACAGTGATAGGAATGTAGTTTAAATAGATTTGGACGCAGCTGGTTTCAAGGATTCCAATGCACGATAGAAAAAAACTATTGTTTCATTTAAAAAATTATATCTTTGTGCTGTAACTCTGTGGAAAATGATACAATAAACTATGTTCATAGCTCATAGCTCCGCTATATACATGAGTCATGTAAAGAATATTTATACTGCAATTATGTGCTGTAATTGTAATAAAGTATACGTTCACGATGCAATATGGACGTAAGTGTGGAATAATATGTCACGAAAAATGTTTAAAAATTGTAGGTATCTGTATTTCACTCATTTTAAGCTTAAATATTTCTCCGCAGATAGCCTGATGATGGCCAAAGTGCCGAAATAAGCCTATTGCTATATTAATGAACATATAACATCTACGAAGTAAAGCAGCATTATGATATTATTTGTATTAACAATATGTCCTTAAAAGACACACAATCCTGCAGGCCCAAATGAAAAAAAAAAAAAAAAAAAAAAAAAAAAAAAAAAAAAAAAAAAAAAAAACGTATCAAATCGGCTCCTAAACCAGCAATGTCAGGTAATGTTTAAAAAATTTCAAATAGTGGTCTTCATTCTGTCAGCTTGATATCAACGACAATATACCTCATTTCACATGTCAACTGTTTCTACTAAAACATTTACTTATGTTATATGTTCAACATACCTTTTGTAATTTTTGAGCTGTATTGTTACCCATTGATTCTTTTACAGGGAGCATGTGAGTCCTCGACTGTAATCGGTATTTAACAGTTCATGAAGGTGTGTTGAAGTAGTAACCATGAAATATTTCTTGCAAAATATTTACATACTGCTGACAATTGCCTGAAAAAGAAATATACATCTACATAGATACTCTGCAAATCACATTTAAGTGCGTGGCAGAGGGTTCATTAACCACTTTCATAACCTTTCTCTACCGTTCCATTCTGTAATTTTGCGCTGGAAGAAAGAACACCTAAATCGTTCCGTTTTCGATCTGATTTCTCTTATTTTATTGGGATGATCATGTCTCCCTATGTAGGTGGGTGCTAGCAAAATATTTTCACATTCGGAAGTAGAAGTCGGTGATTGAAATTTCGTAAATAGATCTCACCGAACGATAACGTCTTTCTTTTAACGATTTCCACCGGAAATCGTGCTACTTTTCCGTGACGCTTTCGCTCCTATAACGCGATAAAGCAAAACGAGCTGCCCTTCTCTGGACCTTCTCAATGTCTATCGTCAGTCCGACGTGGTGAAAGTCCCACACTGGGCAACAGAACCCCAGGAAAGGACGCGCAAGTGTGATTTAGGCAGTCTCTCTGGTGGACCTGTTGTATCTTCGAAATGTTTTACCAATGAAACGCAACCTTTAGTTCGCCTTCCCCACAATATTTTCTATGTGTTCTCTCCAGTCTAAGTTGTTCGCAATTGTAACTCGTAAGTATTTGGTAGAATTTACGACCTGAAGGTTTGAGTCATTTATCGCATAATTGAAGTTCAGCGGATTTCTTTTAGTCGTCATGCGTATTACTTCACACTTCCCTTTATTTAGTGCTAATTGCCAATTTTCGCACAATGTAGAAATTTCGTGTAAATCGCTTTGCATTTGCTTTTGATCTTCTGTTGACTTCACTAACGGGTAAACGACAGCAACATCCGCGAACAGTCTAAGAGAGCTATTCAGATTGTCTCCTAAATTGTTCATAAAAACAAGGAACAGTAGGGGTCCTATAAAGCTTCCCTGGGGAACGCCAGATATCACTTTTTTTTTCTCCATGACTTACCGTCAATTACTATGAACTGTGTCCTTTCTGATAGGAAATCGTGAATCCAATCGCACAACTGGGGCGATATTCCGTAAGCACGCTATTTCATTGGAAGCCACTTCTTGGTTGTTTGCTCTGCACTCTTTGACCGGGAGGCCATTTCGGGCAGTTCGGTCTCATCTTGTTGCTGTTACTCATTTAGCACCACACAGGGGGCACTCGTGACTTATGGAATGTCACGGACGCGAGCTACCTTGTCACCAACTTTGACATCAATGAGGCATGGAAAAGCTCATGGGAAGAATCGTCAGTGGTCAACGGTCATCTGGTTGAAAACCCATCAATGCGAGTTCCAGGTTTCACACGTCCAAGACGCCACTGGAGAATCATAAACCGCATCCGAAAAGGACAAGGGAACTGCGGATATCTACAGCACAAATTGGGTCTGGGTAATATCTCCCGAGTGTGACTGTGGAGTTACCCCACAAACAATAAACCATATTGTACGTGAATGCCCGAAATGAGCCTTTGGGGGATCAATAAATGACATCCACCATGCATTACCTGAAGGGCTCAACTGGATCACCTGTTTGGACTTAGAATTCTAAGAACTTGTGTAATGTATACATAATTTAATATAACACTGAATATATGATCCTGTACATATATTGTCCCTGTCACACGTCTTACAATGTATACAATTAGAACTATGTAGTTGAACTAAACCTGGAAAAGCAATTGAACGGAATGGACAGTGGGCTGAAAGATGCTTATAAGATGAACATTAACCAGAGCAAAAGTAGGGTAATGGAGTGAAGTCTAAGAAAATCGGGTGATGCTGAAGGTATTAGATTAGGTAACGAAGCAATAAAGGAGGTAGATGAGTTTTGTTACTTGGGCAGTAAACTAACAAATGATGGTCGCAGTACAGAGGATATAAAATGCAGAATGGCAATGGGAAGAAAAGCATTTTCGAAAAAAAGAAATTTGCTAACATCGAATATTAATTTAAGTGTAAGGAAGTCTTTCCTGAAGGCATTTGTGTGGAGTGTTGCCTTGTATGGGTGTGAAACATGAACGATAAGCTGTGCCGACAGAAAGAGGATGGACGCTTTTGAAATGTGGTGCTACAGATGAATGCTGAAGATTAGGTGGGTAGATCGCATTACTAATGAAGAGGTACTGAACAGAATTGGTGAGAAAAGGAATTTTTGGCATACCCTGACTAAATGAAGGGATCGGTTGGCAGAACACATTCTTAGACATCGAGGAATCGTAAATTTAGCATTGAAGGGCAGTATGTGGGGTAAAAATCGTAGAGGGAGACCAACAGACAAGTATAGTAAACAGATTCAAGTGGATGTGTGTTGTCGTTCTTATGAGGAGATGAAAAGGCTTGCTCAGGATAGGGTATTGTGGAGAGCTGCATCAAACCAGTCTTCGGACTGAAGACCATAACAACAGTTGAACCAAGCTCTGTATCATCATTCGATAAATAAAAATAAGAAGCCACTTGTGAGATACATTATCAAAAGCCTTCCGTAAATCCAGAAATATGGAATCGATTTGAGATTCACAGAGATATAAGGCTAAAACATAAATTAAAGCCGGCCGCGGCGGCCGAGGGGACTGAGGCGCTCCAGTCACGGTCTGCACGGCCACTACGGTCGGGGGTCCGAATCCACCCTCGGGCATGGATATTTGTGCCGTCCTTAGTATAAGGTAGTTTATAAGTAGTTTGTAAGTTTAGGGACTGATGACCCTGTAGTTAAGTCCCGTAAGCTTAACAAACATTTTAACATTTTTGAACATAAATTAACCGCATAGTGGTGCACGTTATGTCTGAAAGCGAAAGAACCTCTTAGAAAACTGCTCTCAGCAGAGCTTCACGTACCGAGTGTCCCAGCAGTGAAAGTAAATTGACGGCCCTCTTCGGGCTGGGTCGGGATCGGCGCAGCTCAGCGCTGCTCGTGCTACCTGCCTGAATCCGGCGCCTGAAGCCAGACACGTCCTGTCGCGGCGATCCTCGGCTCCCGGCTGGCGCCGTGTAACGCCGGGGGAGACCGGGAATCACAATGCTGCCGCCGCCGCCGGACATGAGGGGCGCAGCAACGGCCGAGGATCCCGTAGGAGCCGCCAGCCGCCGCCAGCCGCCGTTACAAACGAGATGGCGCCGCGCCGCGCCGCAAACCTGAGGCACGTGACCGAAATACCGGGCCGGGCCGAGCCGTGCCGTGCCGTGGCGATATGGGCCAGCCACCGGACCCACTCTCAGCTCGCCACGAGCGCCGACACCTGCGTGACAATGACGCGCACAGCGGCGTGACTGCCGGGTTGAGACTGGAGTCTGGGCAGTGGCGGCCCTACACGAAAACTGGGCGTCGGCGAACTCGTCTTTGCGAGGCCCCTTTCATTTTTTCAGTAAGGAAGAAAATGTTAAATAAAATGAGCTGAATTATACATCAGTAATCATTTCACTAACATTTTATTAGTATAACTTACAAGTAGTATTGCAATGACAAAAATTACAATAAACAAATACGAATTAAAATAGTGAAAATTTTTGGCTTTTCGTTTCACAGATTTTTTTTTCTAAATCACATCTTAATTAATGCTAGCCGCTATTTCGGCTTCGATTGATAGTTCTGACAACGCAGATATTCTTTCTTGGCCCATTGTGCTTCTCAAATTAGTCTTAATTTTTTTGTGAAGCTTCTCTCGGCCGGAGCTGTAGTGAACTGTGAGCGTTATTCTGATTGTTATTTAAACATTTGGATATACTTCTTCCAAATTGTTTTCTACAATGTACGGAAGAAGTTGTTTGGCAAGTATTTATTTAAAATTGCATCACTGCTGCACTCATACGTACAACTAAATAGCTGCCGGCCGAGAATGGCCGAGCGCACTAAGGCCTCATACCACGGTGAGTGAGATCGCTTTCGTTGAGGGTCGAATCCCACCCTTGGATACGGATGCTCTGTTCGTCCTTTAGTTACGCTAGTGTAATTTAGATGTAGGTCGTCGCTACATTGTGTTAGGACCGCTATTAAATACATATCAAAACGTTCAAATGTTTGTATACCTTATGGGACTTAACTACGGGGTCATCAGTACCTAAACTAACAAACTACTTATGATCTAGCTAACACTAAGGACGGCACAAAAATCCATGCCCGAGGAGAGATTCGAACCCCCGACCGTAGTGGCTGTGCAGACCGTGACTGACGCGCCGCAGTCCCCTCGGCCACCGCGGCCGCCTATTAAATACACTCCTGACCATTAAAAATGCTACACCACGAAGATGACGAGCTACAGACGCGAAATTTAACAGGCAGGAAGAAGATGCTGTGATATGCAAATGATTAGCTTTCCAAAGTATTCACAATAGGTTGGCGCCTGTGGCGACAACTACAACGTGCTCACACGAGGAACGTTTCCAACCGATTTATTAAACATCAGTTGACCGGCGTTGCCTGGTGTAACGTTGTGGATGCCTCGTGTAAGGAGGAGAAATGTGTACCATCACGTTTCCGACTCTGATAAAGGTCGCATTGTAGCCTATTACTATTGCGGTTTATCGTATCGGGACATTGTCGTTTGCGTTGGTCGCGATCCAATGACTTTTAGCAGAGTATGGTATCGGTGGGTTCAGCAGCGCAGTACCGGACGCAGTGCTGGATTCCAACGACCTCGTATCACTAGCAGTCGAGATGAAAGGTATCTTATCTGCATGGCTGTAACGCATCATGCATCCACGTCTCGATCCCTACCAGATGTGGACGTTTGCAAGATAAAAACCATCTGCACGAACAGTTAGACGACGTTTGCAAGAGCATGGACTATAAGCTAGGAGACCATGGCTGCGGTTAGCCTTGACGCTGCATGACAGACTGGAGCGCCTGCGATGGTTTACGCAACAACGAACCTGCTCGAAAGGCAAAAGTCATATTTTCGGATGCAGCATCATGACAGTCTCATCCATGTTTGGTGAACGCACATTGTAAGCGTGTATTCGTCATTGCCACACTGACATATCATCCGGCGTGATTGTATGAGGTGCCATTGGTTACACGTCTCGGTCACCTCTTGTTCACATTGGCGACATTTTGAGCAGTGGCCGTTACATCTCAGATGTGTTACGACCTGTGGCTCTATCCTTCATTCGATCCCTGCGAAACCCTGCATTTCAGCAGGATAATGCACGACCGCATGATGTAGAGCCTATAGGGGCTTTTCTGGATAACGGAAAATGTTCGACTGCTGCCGTGGGCAGCACAGTCTCCAGATCTAGCACCAACTGAAAACGTCTAGTCAATGGTGGCCGAGCAACTGCCTCGTCACAATACGCCAGTCACTACTCTTGATAAAATGTGGTATCGTGTTCAAACTGCATGGGCATCTGTACCTGTACACGCCATCCAAGCTCTGTTTGACTCAATGACCAGGCGTATCAAGGCCGTGATTACAGCCAGAAGTGATTGTGCTGCACCCAAATTGTGTAAAAATGTCATCAGATGACAGTTCTAGTATAATGTATTTGTTCAATGAATACCTGTTCAGCATCTGTATTTCTACTTGGTGTAGCAATTTTAATGGCTAATAGTGTGTTTGTATTACACAGGGTGATTGAAAGATACAAAATTAAATCGAACATCGCGAGTACAACAGGGGTTAGTAAAGTGCCATCAATGGGGTCAAAATAGTGTTGCTGTTAACTACTCAGTTGCTACGAGGGCAAATCAGTAATTAATCGACACTTTTCCTTATTATTCGAAATGAGGTACATACAGATGATTACAAATATGCAGTCAAGTCTTCCGTTTCATTTTCGCGCAAAAGAAGCGATACGAAACTTTAAATTACGTGAAATGGGAATTCCCGAGAACACAATGACCAGCCCTTCTTTTTATCGCTGTGCAAATGTTTCTTATTGTACTGTAAATGCGACATAAAGTCGCGATAGAGGCATGCGACCATACTTAGAATAACTGTTGTACTGCTGGTATACTTAATATGTCGCAAACATTTTCATATAATTGAATATTTTATCAATTCCAGCAACTGTGTTTATAGGTTAAAAAAGTAAATAGCCACCAGTTGCAACGTTGCAGATTTATTTACAAGCGGTTTCGAGCAATTATTGCCCTTTTTCAGGTACACAAATTGTGCCCTATAGGTTTACACAGATCATTTTGTAATGAAACTGAACATCAAGTGATTTTCGGTGTGCTTACAAAATGCTCTGTGTAAACCCATAGGGCACAATTTGTATACATGAAAAAGGGCAATAATTGCTCGAAACAGGTTGTAAATCAATCTGCAACCTTGCAGCTTGTGGCTGTCTACTTTTTCAACCTATTTTCATCGAAATTATTCTTTAATGACGCGTTTCGGAGATTCCATCATCGTTTTTGTATATGTTGGTGACTTCAGGCACTCTCACACAAGATGCCTTTACATTCAGCTTACAAGCTGTTTCTGTCATGGACATGTGCATGTTCGTGACACAAACAGCTTGTAACATCCATGTCAAGATATCTTGTATGAGAGTGCCTTAAGTCTCCAACAGTAACAAATCTGATGATGTAATCTCCGAAACGCGTCATTAAAGAATAATTTCTATGAAAATGTTTTGCGACCTATTCAGCGTACCAATACCACTACCAGTTATGGTTCTTGTTTTACTTCCTTTTTTATTAGATTAGACTGGTTTTAGCTTTCTCAGTATTCTCTTTAGTAAATAACTAATTACAGTTAGACCAATTGAATATCTAAAAATAATATTCCTTGGAAGCTAAACGGATGGTAAACGAGAAGTCCATCACGGTATCCAAGTCCAATGATTACATTTTGAAGGAAATGTTCACAGCATGCTGAATTGATCTGGTATTTGATTCGTTCTAAGGTTCCTGCACCCATATAAGACATCCGACCCAAACATTTCACACTTATGCGCCCACTTCTAGCGCGTGTAGCCATGGAGCGGGCGTCATATCGTTATCTGTGCGTAAACAAGACCAGGACCTCCGATTGTGGACTCGATTGTGGACTCATCTGTGAAAATAGCTTTCTCCCATCGACACTTTCCCAGGAAGTCACAGCTGTCAATCTGTCCATGGCTTGACCGTCAGATAATGGTTCTTTAATGAGAGTACGATGGGACCTGAAACTACAGTCTTTTAGTCACCTGAGAGCAGTTTTAGACGAGCCCAGAAAATGTGAAGCTCTTGAGTAAGGGGCATTCTGGACCCGCGGTCTTGTCGGTATTGGACGTCTGCTTCCTTCACCATTATCTCTAAATCGCCTGATCCATCTCCTTGCCGGGGATGCATCAACCCCAGAACGATGTCTTGCCGCAGAGGCACTAACACCGCTTTCAAAAAGAGCAGTTGTGCGGCGCTCGCGAACTTTCACATCAGCCATTTTGAAGTAGACCTATGACGTGTGCTAAACAGCTGATACGTTTCTCTTAGTTGAAAACTACTGAGACACCACGTGGCGGTCGAAGTAATAAGAAACAAAATACATCAATTTTCGTTATGGACACGTGTCTGTCTGATTTAAGATTGCACTATTATAAAATAAAATCTTCTAAATGCCACAACTGCTCAATTTTTAGCAAATTAATATTTGAAATATTACCTGAAAGAAATCTAAAAATAATAAGTGGGAATCGAATGTGTGCGTGTTGCGTTCATAAACCGTCAGCGTACCCCTCACCCAATGAAACACGTGAGAAGCGAACCGTTGCTGTAAATGTACCCAAGCCCCTATATCTCATCACGAGAAAAACAGGCCCCAGCGCATTCGTCATGCTACGTACGTAAGCAACGTAGTTCCGAGCCGGCGCGATCGTTAGCCGATTGGCCGGCCGTTGGGGCACTGCCCACTGCATCATAGCGGGCAGCCACTGAGCTAGCGATCGCGCCGGCTCGGATCTACCTTGCTTACGTAGCGTGACGACTGCGCTGGGGCCTGTCTTTTTCTCGTAGGCCACGATCTCAACCGTTTCTTCTATTTGACGATGTAAACAGCAAGTTGAAGGTGCGATTGACAACACACGCGCTTATGAGCTTGGGCATGCGCAATGCAAATTAGTCTGGCCGGGTAATCATTTTGTCCCCCACTGTACTTATTAGGCTGCATTACATGCAACTTCACTCCCGACGCCCATGGCGACATCCGGCTTTTACCATGCAGTGCCGTACAGACAGCATAGCAGGAAGCTAAATGGTCTCGTGTGAAAAGCTCCAGGTTCAATTCTCAGCCCATCTGTTACAAATTATATGCACGTTATTGTCACGCAGGAGTCGCCGCTCGTGGGAAGTGAACTGCCATAAAGTGCTATTGACAGATGATATTCGCATCTAGCTTCAACCAAATGTTTTTTCGAGGCAGCCTGATAAGTCTAAACGTCTTAGACATACGACTACAACTATTGTGATAATATCTATGCACAAAACACCCAATATTCTCCCTGACCGTATTTTAACAAACACCCAAAATTATTTGAATTTGAGGTTAGCTTTGAAACCATACTCTTTTTTAACTATTATTCCTTTAAACTATTACTTTAAGATGTCTCCATACTTCCAGTATGTTTTTCTCCGTTAAAATACACTACTGGCCATTAAAATTGCTACACCACAAAGCTGACATGCTACAGACGGGAAACTTAACCAACAGGAAGAAAATGCTGTTATATGCATATGATTAGATTTTCGGAGCATTCACCGATGTTTGGCGCCGGTGGCGAAACCTACAACGTGCTGACATAAGAAAAGTTTCCAACCGATTTCTCAAACACAAACAGCAGTTGACCGGCGTTTCCTGGTGAAACATTGTTGCAATGCCTCGTGTAAGGAGGAGAAATACGTAACATCACGTTTCCGACTTTGATAAAAGTCGGTTTGTAGCCTATCGTGATTGCGGTTTATCGTATCACGACATTGCTGCTCGCATTGGTCGTGATCCAATCACTGTTATCAGAATATTGAATTGGTGGGTTCAGGAACGCCTTGCTGGATCCCAATGGCCCCGTATCACTAGCAGTCGAGATGACAGGCATCTTATCGGCACGGCTGTAACGGATCGTGCAGCCACGTCTCGATTCCTGAGTCCACAGATGGGGACGTTTGCAAGACAACAACCAACTGCACGTACAGTACGACATCTGCAATAGCATGGACTATCAGTTCGGAGACCATGGCTGCGGTTACACTTGACGCTGCATCACAGACAGGAGAGCCTGCGATGGTGTATGCAACGACGAAGCTGGGTGCTCGAACGGCAAAACGTCATTTTTTTTCCGAGTGAATCCAGGTTCTGGTTACAGCATCACGATGGTCGCATCCGTTTTTGATGACATCGGGGTGAACGCACATACGAAGCGTGTATTCGTCATCGCCATACTAGCGTATCACCCGGCGTGATAGTATGGGGTGCCATTGGTAACACGTCTCGGTCACCTCTTGTTTGCATGGACGGCTCTTTGAACAGTGGCCGTTACATTTCAGATGTGTTAACGACCCGTGGCTCTTCTCTTCATCCGATCCCTGCGAAACCCTGCATTTCAGCGTGATAATGCATGACCGCATCTTGCAGGTCCTGTACAGGCCTTTCTGGATATGGAAAAAGCTCGACTCCTGCCCTGGCCAGCACATTCTCCAGATCTCTCAGCAATTGTAAACGTCTGGTCAATGGTGGCCGAGCAACTGGCTCCTTACAATACGCCAGTCACTACTCCTGGTGAACTGTGGTATCGTGTTGAAGATGCATTTCCATCTGTACCTGTACACGCCATCCAAGCTCTGTTTGACTTAATGCCCAGGCGTATCAAGGCCGTTATTACGGCCAGAGATGGTTGTTCTGGGTACTGATTTCTCAGGATCTATGCACCCAAATTTCGTGAAAATGTAATCACATGTCAGTTCTAGTATAATATATTTGACGAATGAATACCCGTTTATCATCTGCATTTCTTCTTGGTGTAGCAATTTTAATGGCCAGTAGTGTATTATCACCTGTATTATAGTGATAATTTGTTCCCTTTTCTAGTTTGTTTCCTTTCCCTGTGCTGCTTTATGTTAAATCATATGATAGTATAGTTACTTTTGCAAATATCTCTGAAACCGTGTGTGTTACGGAAATAACATGTGGAGCAAAGTTGTTGAGAAACGCCTCCTCTACAAATGATTTTATTAAGTTTTCGTCTGATGGACGGTTAAGGTGTTGTTGGCAATTAAATGTCGTGCCATCAAGAAGGCCATTACATACGCCTATTTTTCTGTGATACTAACCTTTATCTTGCCCGAAATTTTTGAAGAAGGATGGTTTTGATCGCTGGCATCGACAAATTACGTCTGTAAAATTCGGTTCCGATCATTTGAACGGCGCGACTTAAAAAAAAATGTGGCAACGTGTTACAGACACAGTGAGAGCGAAGTTGTAAAGAATTTTCTCTTCTACAGGTTCGTTTAATCAGTTTTAGTGTCAGATGAATAGTAAATACGCATTTTCATTTAAATTTCGAGGCGACTGCAAAGGTTCACTTTTAGTGTTACTGCCTTAACCAAAAGTTGGCCAAAATTGAAATAGGAACTGCAAAATGCGGAACCATCACATTGTATAACATTTGATAGACAAAAATGAAATATATATATATATATATATATATATATATATATATATATATATATATATATATATATATATATATATAGTTACAACTCACCGCAAAGACGTGGCGACGAGATGCGACAGGCACATACAAAAGACACACACATACAACACATTCAGCTATCGGCCATGGCCTTCCTCAGAAATAGAGCACTCACGCAATCACACAGGCACACAACACAGTCATACAACCATCACCTCCGACTGCCACACTTCGAATCCTGGACTTTCCAATATATATATATATATATAAATCTGTATTCCATTTTTATATGAAAGGTTATAAACCCGTAGAATGATGTTGATGGAACACTTTTTACGTGTATATATCCTCTACTACTGACCTAACTCAGTTTTTCACCTAATTCCAAAACTCGTTTCATGGAATGAATAAATTTGATATGCCTTAGTTGTAGAGTTGGTTCGGATGACGAAGGAACCACAGTTTGGTTGCTGTCTTACTCGTTACTGTTGAGAATCGTTGTCTGTCCAGCAACTTCTTTAGCTAGCCAAATTCGTGGAAATCACTAGGTGCGAAGTCAGGGTGGTCGGGAATCACTCAGTGAAATTCTTGCAGTTTTTCGATAGTTCTGACTGCCTCTTCTAGTCAGGTACTTTCGAGCTCTCACAACACCAAAACACCACTCTTCTCAGAGCGAGACAGTTTCCTGTAGATCTCGATGGGCGCTCGTCCGTTACTGGGTATAAAACGATTCATACTTCGTAG
This sequence comes from Locusta migratoria, assembly GCA_026315105.1. Lineage (NCBI taxonomy): Eukaryota > Metazoa > Arthropoda > Insecta > Orthoptera > Acrididae > Locusta > Locusta migratoria. Next base: position 206,833,559 of record CM048744.1, on the reverse strand, counting down.
CTGTAACGCAGTAGACGTGTGAAGCACAACTGCTTTTCTTAATAATTGACAGCAGCACCGTGTGGCGAAGATAACGGCAGATAACGCTGTCCCTTACTTGCAAATGTCCTACGATGGGGGTGGATATGTTATTATTTACAGTCGTAATTTGGCTAGAAAAATATGGGCAGAGACATTTTGGTTTGGTGTATATCCAAGAGGTGCTTAATACTGGAGGCGCCGTTGAATGGTACACCCTCGGAAAGCTACCTCTTGTGTTCTGACATGACTACCACAATACAAAATACGCACAAAGTAGTAATTTGTGTGCTTCAGTAAACAGCCTTTACAATTTTCCTTCGTGGGAGTGCTAGCTTAAAATTTCCATTTTCATTTCCAGTTTTGCAATCGATAAATTGCCATACCTCCTTTCTAGCATACCTAAATACATTACGCATATAGTTTGTGATTAACAGCAAAATATAATTTTTTAAAAGCGAAGAAAAACTTTTAGGAGCTAAACGGCGCGTAGTCAGCTGAAATAAACCGTTGTTGTTGACACTAACGCGACCCGACATCATCAGTAAGTTCACGAAAGCTAGTATCGACGAAGCGCAAGATTCGGCTGATTTCCGAAGGAACCTATATTACACTACAATAAAATTATGCGCAGGACTTCAACCAAAGGTACCGCACTATTTCACACATTCTGAGGGGTGTATCAGATAAAGTAATGTACAGCTCAAGAAGGGATTAAACTATTTCCCATTACGAGTGTCATCAATGAAATATGCTCCAGCGATGTGTGATCATACAATACCACCCTACATTAATACTCCACTGGCGTAGTACGTCAATCACAACACGATTGCCGGCAGCGTGAGTTTTACGATTGAGTCTCAGGACATGCGCTAGCTTTGAGCTTCTTTTATTTCAAGCGTCAACTTCACTTTGAAATTTCTCTGGATGTTATTGACGTATTGTGAAGCACCCAACACTTTTCTTTTTGCGATTTTTCATGCTATTGATTGCATACGAAATAATGGGGGATGTCCATTTAAAAATGCACAAGTTTCTATAGAATAAGTATTTACCTTTTAAAAATTCTCGTAGTGTTTAGTTTCCTAAGACCCTGCCGTCCATTCATGCTGGTGAACACTGCTTTTGATTATCTATTGTTGTTCCAGAGATATTTGGGGTCGGAGATTTAGTTGAGACACCAAGCATATACCATTTGTTGCAGCGGCGGAGTGGCCGTGTGTTCTAAGGCGCCTCACTGCGGAGGGCGCGGTTGTCCGCTGTCACTAGGGTTTGGAACTGTGTGTTGTCCTTAGGTATGTTTAAGTAGTTCGTAAGCCTCTGGACTAATAACCAAATAATTACCATAGATTTACAAACATTTAAATTTGATTACATTTGTTCGGTATACGTTGGGCTGCTTCACAAGCGTGTACAACCCAGTAATGGCAAATCGTGTTCAAGCAGAGAAATGCTGCGCGAATGGCGAATCTATTTCTAGTGTAAAAGGAAAGCTGATTGGACTCAGATGTTTAGCCCTTCGACCGGTACAATGCAATGGTTAGAGCTGTAATCTGTCTCGAAAGATATTATAAATTTTGAATGTTAACTTAGATTCACAGAATGAATTCCCGATTCCAAGTGATCATCCCGTATGTTGATCAGATTAAATAAATCTACAAAATGCACTGAGGTAATATGATACTGAATCCTTTTGAAATATATGGTAGCTATAAATATATCGACAGATAGTTGAAAAAGGATTAACGGCAGTAATCCACTTAAAACTGTTAGAATTTAGCAATAAATATTCAGCGAAGTTGAAATGCGAGACATATATACATGAAACAAGAGTAAATTACTTTAAATTTTAGGCTATATATTTTTGGAGAAAATGTGTTGCTGCTGGCGGTTGATCACAGATGAGAAGTCATAAGTACTATTTTATCTGAATTTCAGGGTTTGCCGTAATCCCTTGACGAATTTATATCATTTGTACAATACGTTATTTTTGGTATTAAGATGTACTAGAGGTATCAGACAGCAGGTAACACACAGAAACCTACATTTGTGAATTCTTAACTGTTGGACATCACGAGTATCCTCGGGTGCAAGCAACGAAACTTTAGTGGTTGTGTGCAGAACATGTCACTAAAAATTGATTTTCTTTACGTTACTGCTCTATATTCATTCGTTTTCACCGTACCCAAACGGCTCTGAAGGGTTTGCGTCATGATTTAAATATTACTGGTGACTGACTCATCGCATTTGTGGAGTCTATGGATTTATTAATATACTTCGGTAATGTTGTTGTTGTTTTGGTCTACAGTCCGCAGACTAGTTTGATGCAGCTCTCCGGGCTAACCTGAGCAAGTAAAAGTACTTCGACTGATAATCGCGATGGTGGCGGAACACTGAATAGACAGCATGTAGCAGTAAAACTGATCCATTATCGCCAGCATACGACAATGAAATTCCAAGCAATGAATAATAACATTGTCAATTGTATTTTCATTTTATTATTTACTGGCATCCAGTTTCGATGGATCAAGCAATCATCTTCAAGCCCTTATCTATATCTATAAATGTGAATGTCTGTTCGGTGTACGTTTATCACGTCTGACTTATCACAAGACTTAAAGAGCTAAAAATGTGTACAGTTACTAATGTCTACAAGGGGAAGGCTATAGGCACGGTTTTATGGCGATTGGATAGATATTTAGTACTTTGAAGAATATATCGGAAATGCGGAACAATAATGACTCTTTGAAAATTATATTTACTCTTTGCAAATGGTTTTATTGGTTGCATTGTTGCTTGAGGGTTGATAATGATAAAAAGGTGGAGTATATAGAGATGGAAAGTTATCGGTGTATGTAAAATTCTACGTGTGTGTGTGTTAATATTTCGCTCTGCAGTGAAAACTACACAACGCAAACAAATGGTCTCTGTGTAATTGTTGTCCGAAGTCTCCCGTTGTACACCATAGCAGTTCCATGCCGATAGCTATAAGGGGGTGGAAGATATGGTGGTTGAAAGTCGTCAAATTATTAAAAAAAAATTCGGACTGAAGGCCAGCGATGACGTTTGCGACTCTATAGCAAGGAGGTTACATACAGCGAAACGTGATGTCGCAGACCATATCTTTGGTCTGTGCGTGCTACAACGTCTTCAGCTCTTTCTCTGTAAGGATAAGCACACGAATAAGGAAATATAACAATAAATAAATAAAGCAGTAAAAAATAAATATCGTTTAATACATCTCTTTAAAAATCAATTTGACGTTTCGTGCATTACAGCAAGTGATCGATCTGTGATATTATTACAATCATTATTGTTGAATTTCGTGTTTTGGTCCTTCGAAACGAGTGCTTTTTTACTGTGATTTCTTATTTCTTATATATTCTCTGATAAAAGTAACATGTTTCTAGAAAAAGGAGATGGACAGAGAGAGAGTACACAGGAGAAGTACTAACTCAATGCTCGAATAAATAAATAAATACCCGGGCAACGCCGGGTTTTCAGCTAGTAATAGGAACACCAGCCGTTTCTTGTTTTTTACACAGCAAAATGCAGATTAACCTATTATAATGGCCTGAAGACGATGGCTTGGTCCATCGAAGCTGGTTGCCAATAAATAATAAAATGAAAATACAGCTGAAGGTGTTACTATTGATCGTATTCATTGCTATATATATACAGCTCCAGCGTCCATACATAAGATGCACAAAATCAACCATGAAATTCCTATGATTGTTTCTGGTAATTCCATAAAAAAATGATACCGGCAATGAAAGTGACTGCCACAAGTAGAGGACGTTTAAAAATATTGGGTAAAAATATGTATACATGAATTCAGTATGATGAAAATCATTGCAATGTAGATTTATGTGTGACAAGATATTACCTCCAAAAATGCTGCAAACAAGTATACTGAATTCGGCAAGTACGGCTTTAAGTACTAGAAAGTTACTCTATTAAAATCGCATGAAAAGGTAATAATATTTTTTATCAGCTAGTAATAGTAATTCTATGAAAAAAGGAGTAAAAAAATCATCTAGTCACAGGAAACCAAAAATAAAGTAGTACGCTGCTGCATCCTTAAAGGAAGCTTTACTTCAATGTTGTTCTTAGTTTGCCAAACAGTGGCCTTTCGCGATCATGTTGTGGAATCTTCTAATTTTGTCAATCATCTGAATTAACATTCCGATGATGTATCCGGACTGAAACCAAGGCTTAATTAGACTTGTTACCGGTGAATTTCACGCGAAATAGCTAAAACAATGATAAGCACCTCTCTTCAGAGAATTGATTCAACAGCAATGAGAATATGATTTACGTGCATTAATTTTGGATGAGATATCAGAGATACTAGTTAGACGGTTTCAGTACTGTCGTCCAAATGTTTGCTGTTCATGAGTAACGTAGTTTTTTAAGAGCTCCCATTAACTTATTCGTCTACCTTGTTTAAGTTTGTCAAGAGTATATCATTAAGATATTCTGTTTCTGTAACCAATTATCGCCGCAAAAAAACGTTAGCTGATGTCACCAAGGATTACAGTCACGGATGAAAAAAAATGAACCCAGGTCTATTTACATTAACTGATTTGCTTATTCTCCCAAATTAATTACTTAAGACTCATTTAGTAACCTTCTACAATTTCTTAAAACTTTTAATTCATTCATTTGTTTAAAACCCAAGACATGAAAAATTGGAAATATTAATAAATTATTTTCAGGTGACCATAATTTTGAAGCCATTGTAGGTTTGAGACAGTTCTTTCTAACGAGACGGTGCAAGCGTATTGTGAGTGAGTTGAGCATAGATACTAAATAGGAACGTCTTCTGTAATTTATTAGTAACACGCAAGATGAAAAAAATTATGTTTGTGCTGAAGTTAAGCGATTTCTAAAATGTCCGCAAATAATTGAAACCATTTTTATTAAATGAAACAGTATGGGGAGACATCAGCAAAAATTATTTATATTTTATATTGATCTTGATTTTACCCAAGACACGGTGATGTTCCCACCATACTCAAGACCACGTGTTGATAGGGGATTCACGTTATGTTAACGGTATTCAAAATCTGATAATGGGAACGTAGATCTGCCAAAACCAGTAAAAATTAAAGATATTTTAAAGCGATCTTGGACAACCAATGTTATTTTGCATTAAAAACAATATTTTTTGATTCGCGGACCTGTCCAGAGAAGGGCAGCTGTTGCTATGACACCGTGATGAGTGTATTGGGCGCTGTTGAAGATATTGCCAAGACCTACAAACAATACAACTATTGTACGGAATCAATAAAATCATAAATTTTACATACTTCTGTATACCAGGTCTTACTATGAACATTAAGTTTCAGTAAATTGTAGCCAGTTGCTTCTTTTAAGGGTCTATAGGTATGTCTATTTACAGGAGAAATATCTCAGTCATAAGTACCAATTATGGAGGCTTTGTAATATCTTACGATGATTTTCTATGCTATTTTCTGGAAGGTTCATTGTATTGCGGAGGGTTCAGGACTTTATATATTTCATAGTTAATATCCTTATACATTACTCAAATAAAGGTGAGGTAATTAAGATCATTATGTATTAGCACGCACGACAAAGCGGTCTTTAGCTCGCAGTGTACGTAGTGTCAAGTAGAAATTAAAAGGAAAAGGGAGAAATGGCAACCGGAGGTACACTATAATGAGGCAAACTCTTTATTAACTTAACAGATTCGTAATATATGCAAATAAAGGCGTATCTATGACACCTAATGGCGATAAGGGGCATGAATATTTGGTAGTGTAACACTTACTGATCGTTAACGGTAGTTTAATGGTGCATGAAGTTAGTCTCAATGGTGACGAAATCGTAAGAGATATTTTGTGGATTATATTACGACCGCCGCCCATTTCTCTCTCTCTCTCTCTCTCTCTCTCTCTGTGTGTGTGTGTGTGTGTGTGTGTGTGTGTGTGTGTTTTAGTGACGTACGCAAGTGGCTGTTGTATCTATGAACATCAATCAGTCTGGTTAACGAACTAATGGGATGAAAGTGCAACTGTTTAATGGTTTCATTTTCGTACAGGACTATATATATCTAGCTGTAAGCTGACAAATATTTAACTAGGTGAAAGTCTGAGTACAGTGAGTGTTTCGTCTGTGACTGTAACATCTGATGTGTAGGTAAACATTTGAACTATACAGCGGAGATGTGTACGGTGTAATGAAGAGAAAATTGCTATTTTAAAGATACAGTACTACTGAAAACTTATAGTGAGAGAGGTAATTAAAGAATACGAATGAATCCTTTATCTGCATTATACCTGTCTTAGAAAGTGTTTCCAGTAGTTCATTGTAGACGCAACCGTCCAAGATATCTGTGGCCCTATATCTGGTTGGCATAAAATGAGTAAAAAGGGATATTGAAGAAATCGGAGTACCAGAAGAATTATTAATGTAAAGTTTCATGTGATTTATCTGAATCCTGATTAGACTAAGGTTTGCTCACGCCGTGTGTCGACTGATGGTCCTAACAAAGCATGTATAGAAATAAAGGTTCGTATATAAGAGTTAACCCGTCGCATTCAGACATTAGTTTGTCGCGCGAGGAAGAGCAGCACAGTAATATTTTTACCTGTTGGATTTTACCATGCAGTATTCTGACTTGTATGTATTCAGTCAGCATTGCGAAGTGCGCAATTCATGCAAACAGTTAATTCCAACACTGCATTCAGACACACGGAAGCGTCGCGGCGTAGTGGCGCTATGCTATGCTACGATGCGCTATGCTACGATGCGCGAGGCCCTTCCCCGTCATTTGTCCGAATCCCCTCTCGAGCATGGATATTTGTTCTGTCCTTAGTATACGGTAGTTTTAAGTAGTTTGTAAGTTTAGGGATTGATGACCCCGCAGTTAAGTCCAATAAGCTTGACAAATATCTGAACATCTGAACAGAGAAACTGAAATTAATCTCTGACTACCTACAGATGGGCACGTCCCGTAACGGATCGCGTTATAAGCTAAAAGACTCAATTCGTGACGGGCAGCGAAAGTTACTCTACACATTACAATTTTTTTCTGTAAGTGACAACTGATGTTTGTCCCAATTCTTAATATAAAGAAATAATTCCAGTATAATCATTATGGACACAATTCATTCTGTAGACACTGTTTTATATCACTTTGCTTCACCCCTTTCTATCAGATATTGTAAGAACGTGTATAGATTCATCACGTTGGAATGCAGATGGGAGTAAGGAAATAACCGTTTCGATACTTTGTGTTATTAGTACTACGTTGCTTGCAGCGCTCAACTTCGAACCAAGTGTTCCTGTCTATTTATGTGGAATGTCATGAGAAATAGTTAGTTACTAAATGATGAAATCTGTAATCCTCTGTAGAACTTGTATTAGAAGAGGCAGACGTGGTAATATCACCGAAGTGGCTTGAGGTGGACGCTTGTTCTTGAGAGAGTAGCACAGGTGTATCATATGGTTACTACAGTCAACATAATCGATTTACGAAAGTCAGCAATTGCACTAATATTTGAAACAATTCAAACGTGTTTCAATTCATCTGGACTTTCTTCAGAAATGAAAACAAATATGAACTGACATTTCTACAGTAATTTGATTGTAAAATGAATAGAATTTACATCATAGTTATATTTAACTATAGAGGTTTATCTCGTGGTTACGTTTGCAAGTTGTCTCGTCTGTTTTGGGGCAAGGATTGTCCTTCATAAGTACATTTAAATATTTATATGGCCCGTTAAGGTAGGAGGATGTAGGGGGGGAGGGGAGTACAGGTGTGTAAAGGGAGAAAATTGGGTGGCAGACTTTGCAGGGACTGCTGCGAGAGAGCCTGGAACAGAAGAAACAAGCAGGGTGTTCGGGATGAGGTGGCGGGTAATGAGACTAAAGAAAATATGGTCGTAAATGGACTCGCAGAACATGAAAACATGAAGGAATTTTCACTTTTGTTACAATAGAAAAATTTCAAACTAATTAATGTGTTATAATGTAGAAACCTTAAAAACAGTGATATAATATAATGACATTGATAATTGTGAATAAAAGATCAAATCGTCGGCGTACAAGAAAATGATATTATATTACATGATGATTCAACAGGATTATTGGCATCCAAAAGTAGTGAAGGTAGCATACTTCAGTTCTATGGTTAATAGTAGATTGAAACTGCCATTAAGCGAGCAGGAAAGGGACAAGGAGATTGTAATCATAAGGCAAGTGACATTAACCCTTTCGCGGCTACGGGCATATATGTATGCCCGGCAGTTAGAAGGCCCAGACGGCTACGGGCGTACATGTACGCCCGGCAGGCAGGAGGCCAAGACGGCTACCAGCATTCATATACGCCCAGCAGGTAGAGCGGCCTGAAGGCTAAGGGCATTCATGTACGCCCGGGGTCGGCGCGCACAATGGAGCGGCGGCGACTCGGTTTTACCCGCGGCTCAACATTCTTGGTGGCACGGCCATTAGCAGGTGTTGTTTGTTATGTCGGTAAGCACTACAGTTTTCACTTCCGGGCCTTCCTGCTCACGGGTTCTTCATCGGGTCCGTCCTGTATTTTTTATTTGGCGAGAGAACAGTTTTTCACTGTACTATCGTTACAATGTTGGAACGTTGTTTATCAAACAAGGAAATAATGGACATCATGTATAGTAGTGACGATGACGATAGTGCTACAACATCCTTTCTTTATACGAAGAGCTGGATGTGTACGGAACTAATGGTATTTACTGAAAACAACAAAGAACTTCTGCAGAAGATTCCTCTTCTTAAGAGGAAAAAGAAGATTTGTTAATTAAAATTTCGACACCAAAAAGATTTTATGACTGGTCAGATAATCGCCACAATTTCTCGAACACTTTTAGTGGTTTAAAGATAGATTTCGATGAATAAGCAACTCATTTAGATTATTTATTTATTTATTTATTGTACTTTATCTCATTTGAATTTTTCTCAGCTATTTGTAGATATGAACAAGTATTATACATTATACGACAGCGCCCAGCAGTTAACAAGATGGAAACCTATAGACCCTCTATGATGTTATTGGTTTTTGGCTTGTTCCCTCCTTATGAAAAGCCCAAACACTTAACAGTGAATGAATATTGGTCAAAAGATTCCTTGCTGCAAACACCAGTATTTTCTGACATAATGGCCCACCGGCCGCGGTGGCCACGGTTATTAAGACGCTCCAGTCACGGTCTGCAAGGCCACTACGGTCGGGGGTTCGAATCCCCCCTCGGGCATGGATATTTGTGCCGTCCTTAGTATTAGCTAGTTCATAAGTAGTTTGTAAGTTTAGGGACTGATGACCCCGTAGTTAAGTCCCATAAGTTATACAAACATTTGAACATAACAGCCAGAGACAGGTGCAAGGTGATACTGCGTTTGTTAAAATGTTTGTTAAGCTTATACGACTTAACTGCGGGGTCATCAGCCCATAAACTTACAAACTACTTATAAACTATCTTATAGTAAAGACTACAGATAGCACAAACATCCATGCCGGGGGGAGGATTCGAACCCCGGCAGGAAACGGCCTCGCCCATCAAAGCACAGCGCCTCAAGGCGATCGGCCACTCGATACTGCCTTTATTACACTTCAGTAACAATTCGTCCGCATCGCAAGATATTCTTGTGAAAATACGCATGATTGTGGAACACGCCAAAAAGAGATTCCGAGAGGCTCTAGTCCCATTTGAGAACTTAGTAACTGACGAAAGTTGCTACGTTTCAGAGGAAGTTTACGGTTCAAGCAGTATATCCCAAACAAACGTAGCCGTTTTGGGATTAAAATTTTCGTGCTTTGTGGCGTACAATTACATTCTGGATTATATTGTCTACACTGGTGCCGCTACTGAAGTAGAATCCGGAAATGCTGACTGGGGCAAATCAGGTGATGTCGTCAGTTTGTTGTACCCATACTTCAACAAAAGTCATAGCATGTAATTACGCAATTAGTATTCGAGTCCTGAATTGTTCTTATGGGTCCATGCGAAAAGCACTAATGCCATGGGCACAGCGCGTAAAAACAGGAAACATTTACCACCTTTCAAATGTTCAAATGTTTGTTAAGCTTATGGGACTTAACTATGGGGTCATCAGTCCCTAAACTTACAAACTACTTTTGAACTACTTACGAACTAGGACGGCACAAATATCCATGCCCGAGGGGGGATTCGAACCCCCGACCGTAGTGGCCGTGCAGACCGTGACTGGAGCGCCTCAGTCCCCTCGGCCACCGCGGCCGCCTTTACCACCTTTACCTGATAAACTCAAGAAAGGTAAATACACTTGAAGTCTGGGGTGGACAGTAAATAAGTCCTGGATGATTTCCATTGTAAATTGACTGGAGTTTGCGCAAAGAGGAAGAAAGAATCATAAAATGGGAGGGAATAAAGAGAAACCCACTTCCGTAGTTAGTTACAATTAGTCAGTGGGATTGATAGGACTAACATGGTATTAAGTCCCTACAGTGCATACGAAATACAGAAATGGTACAAGAAAGTTTTCTTTCATTTAACTGCCTTGAGTATGCTCAATGCAAAAACTATTTTTGAAATGTAAAATAAACAGAAGAAGCCACTAACGAAATTCCACTTAGAACTAATCCGTCAGTTACTGGAGAAGTTCATTCATAAACATCTAAGAGCTAGATGCCACTGACACCAAAACGGACGGCCCTTTTCGACTGCAATAAAAAATAACATTATCCAGGGTTTTTCGGAGCAACGGAGAGAAAGGAGATACCGCAAAGACATTGTGTAGTGTGTACTGCCCATACAAAAAGGAAAATGACACGAATCAGGTGCCAAAAATTGTAATGTTGCTCTCTGTATGGTGCCATGTTTTGAGACATACCACAAATTAAGGAAGTATTAGTTTCTTCAGGTACTTTGAATGTTGAAAGAAAAGAAAACGAAAAAATAAGAAAACAAGAAAAGCAATAGAAGTAATGAAAAATGTTTTTAACTCAACCAGCGGCAGTCGAATGCCTGAGTTAGAAATGAGAATTGGAAACCACTAAGTCAAACTCTACCCCTCCATGAATATCTGGAAAATAAATCCGCTAGCAGAAAGTATGCAGATGCTTATTATCGGTTTATTTAGCACAGTGAATCGAAATTAGGCTTTAATTTCAAACGAAGCAATCGACCTATCAATATTTTATTGTTTCCATTTCATAATTACATCATTATTTTTCTTGTTTAATTCTTCATTGTGCTACATGGCACAACATAACTTTCGATAAATATTTTTTTATGCTGGCCGCGGTGGCCGAGGGTACTGACGCGCGCCAGTCCCGGTCTGAACGGCCACTACGGTCGGGGGTTCTAATCCCCCTTCGGGCATGGTTATTTGCGCCGTCCTTAGTGTTAGCTAGTTCACAAGTAGTTTGTAAGTTTAGGGACTGATGACCCCCTAGTTAAGTCCCATAAGCTATACAAACATTTGATTTGATTTGATTTTTATTTACGATTATAGCTAGAACTATCGAAGTTTTGCAGGACTTGCCTACGAACAACTGACTTCAAAACTGAACGTTGCGAAACATTCTCGATCGATGTTAATGAAACTTAAAGCGTTGTAGTATTATATTTTGGTACCGTACACCTCAAGTTATAGTTTTTTTCGATAACAAATCAAAAAGATTTACTTAAATCTTTTCTTTCTCAGCCGAGGATAATCTAATAGTCGTTTAGATTTGGGAGACTTTCGAATCACAAACTGCAACTGCTGTGGCAGAGCAGTGAGATAGTGATTTTACAAAGTGTTATTGCGTGTTGTGTGGTGAACGCATCGCGCGACTAGCATGCAGCGGCCGTAGCCCACTACACAGCGGCCGTGGGGCCGGGTCAGCCGCCGCCGCTCAGGCCCACAGCTGGTCTCGCGCCGTCAGCCAGGCGGGCAGCCAGGGCGCTCGCCCCTGTAGCCGCGAAAGGGTTAAGCAACCGATACTCCATCTCAACAACTACTGAATTATTAAAAAAATTGAAAGAGCACAACATGGGAAAAACGATAGAAGGTATAATGGAAGACATGAAAATCTACATGCCCATAACTGATAAAGGAAATGTTTCAGAAATTACAGGTAAACAATTTAAAACTACCAATTCGGGAATAGGGTTTAAGACCAATGACAATTCTCGCTTGAGACTGAGGAACCGCGTTAACAGAAAGGCTTCGAAATTCATAACAGCAGTTGTATATAAGCTAAACTGTGTCCAAAAATGTACGTAGGTCAGACAGGTAGAAAGTTTGAGAAAGGTTTCAAACAGCATGCTTCAGTCGATTATAATAAATAAGTACTTGGGGCTCATCTTTTAACATCAAGACATAATATTGGAACAGTTGATACTCATCAAGGTATACTATTGTAACAGTTGATATTCATACAGGTGTGTTGCATACGGGATCCTAAAGTACGCCTCCTGACAATGTTGGAATATATTGAAATATTTACACACACACACACACCGGTAGCCGGTAGCAGCCCCTCCCCTCCCCCCGCAAAAAAAGGGTCCAGTTAACACACTGAATTAAGAGAGATTTTATGAACAGCGCATTTTTTTTAGAAACTTCCTACCGTCACATCGGCACAGTGTGCCTTCGAAGGTCTCACTGAGAAGAGAAAGCGGCGGTGCGTCGGCTCACACACCGCCCTAGCAGCTGAACGGCGTGCAGACTGCTTTCGTACTGCGAAACAGCTCGCGACACAACGCCACCAAGCAGAAGCAAGGAAAATTAATTTCCGAACCATACTGAATATGTACATTTTAATTTTTTGACTCTTACAGACAAGAACTTAACACATATTTACGTATACACTTTTATAGTATATCCATTATAATTTTGTACAAAGTTGTTCTGCACCTCCAACATAAAGCAGCAAATTTTCTTAATTATCAATCTGATTATATTTTTATCACTGCTTTTTATGGTTTCTACTATATTTTTTATTTTTTATACTCTAACAAAAGGAAAATACTTTTATATAGTTATTTTCTGCAAGTTCAGTTAAACCATATATCTTAAATCTCCAACCCCCTGAACACCCTGCTGCATTCCTCTCTTCCAATGACTCTGGAAGCAATTCCCCCCCTCCCCCACAAAGCCTACCTACCCATTTTACTCCTTCCCCCACCTGTACGGCCCCCTAACCCCCTACTTCTAACTGATTCCAAATCCTCTTAGGATTGGTGGAACACAGACGAAATCATTTGCAGACGAAACTAAAAAGTAAATCTAGTAAGATAAATAAGACTATGTTAAGCGTAAATTCTACTCATTTTATAATCGAATTATTGTAAAAATGTCAGTGTACATTCAGTTTCTTTCTTGTTTTAAATTCTGAAGTTATCGAGAAAAATTGAAACATCTTAATGAATAAAACCATTAGTAACAGCTGAATTGTAATTAGATAATAAACTATTTCAAGCATCATATTGTGTGGGAATGTAAATGGACGAGGATACTCACTACCTATATTTCACTTAAATAGTAACCTGTTTTTTCCATAGTTTATCAAAGTCTACCTTTGAAAAAAAAAAAAAAAAAAAAAAAAAAAAAAAAAAAAAAAAAAAAAAAAAGAGAGAAAAAAACTGTCCCATCAGTCTGATGGATGTCAGTATTGAAGGTGTTGTCGGTGCATACGTCCGGAAAAGACCAAAACTAAGACTGATATGAGAATTTTATATTTATACCAGAAACATTATATACCCACTGCGGAACATTATCCAAAACAATAAAAATTGCAATAGTCATTTGTGATGATTTTACTTTATATCTTACTTCGATAGTAACTGGCATGAATTAAAGCTTACCTTTTCCCATAACGACTTATTTTCTTAAAATATGTGTTTCAGGCTATTAAACCTCCATCTGGTGTAGTTTTTTGAACCAGTATGACAATTTTCTCATCGTAGGCAGCGGCCATGTTATATTAATATAAAGCGAAATGACCAGACTCAATTTTTATTTTGTAGTTTTTGTGTGAGACGACCGGTTGCTACATCCATCTTAAGGTAGCATAAGCAGTTAAATGCCAATGCAATGAGAGACCAGAAATCCCTTGAGTATCGAAACCGGCCAGCTTACATAAATAATACAAAATAAAAATTGCGATCGTAGCATTTCGCTTCATATCAGTAAATTTACAGGGGCTAATTTACATAAATCCGTTTGCTAGTTCAGCTTCATCCGCTATAATGCGAAATTCGGAAGGACAAAATTGCAGTCTAAATTAACACATACAGTTAATACTAATACTGCGGTTATTGAGTCTGTTGAATGCTGTCATAAAGTTGGGTGGTATACATTCAAAATTTTCGAGATGTCTAAAAACTGTACCTTGGGACTCCAATTTAACAAGAGTTATTGAGTCCATATTGGATCCCCGTGCTCAGCGACTTTGTTGTAATATGTGAATAAAGGATGAACAATCATTTGCAGATATCTGTTATTGAAAATTTATATTTCGGCCACTGTGACCATTCTCAGTGCTTAAAAAACGTGGTTTCAAGCATATAAAACTTCTCGATCATCATGTTAAGGATTACGCTCATACATAACCTTCAGAATGAACAGTTTTATATGTCTTGAACCACGTATTGTAAAGCATCCAGAATAGTCTCACTGAGACAGAAATCCAGCCCTGCAATAACAAACATTTTCGATTGATTGCTGTCCATCATTGACATGTTACCATGAGTTAATCAAGTTTGTATTTCTGTTGCGCAAGTACAGTTCTCTACCTCTCTCAATGCCACCGCAATCCCTCTACACCGCTCCCCGTTTGAGAGGATATGTAGCTTAAGGTCCATTGGTTGACATATGTGTACTGCACCGTATTTTATGTTCTGGAGCATACCAAGGAAGCAGTACCTCTTTGAAACAAAATGTGTTGCTAACTTGTGTGTGTGTGTGTGTGTGTGTGTGTGTGTGTGTGTGTGTGTGTTTGTATGCATGTGTATGTTTTCGTGATTGTTCTCCTCATAAACAGCTTGCTGGTTGTGATGCCTTGAAATACCTGGAATTAATGTCTGTAAAGAGTCATGGGGACAACAGTTTCTCTCTTGCTCAGTTTGGGAGTGGAAATTAAATGACTAGTAATGGTAAGCGGCACCCTCCACCACAAGTACAATAGTTATGGAGTATTTATACAGATGTAGATGAAGCTGTAGTGATGAGACCGACAGATCCATACGCGTTTATTCCAAACTGCCAATATGTTTGTGATAGTGTTGCGAATCATTGTTCAATAAGTTGAATTAATGATTCGTGTTTCGAGGCGTACCGCAACGTCTAGAAACTCTAAATAATTCAGTAGATAGTTACAATGTAGAAAGCATGAGTGAACTTAAAAAGAAATCTTAGAATATTTTGAATACCTGGAAAAGTATTCTCCATACCAGCAAGCAATTGAGGACCGCCAGAACAAATACCGATAAAGAAACACGCCATGACGCAGCAACGGGAAACACTATTGAGAGTGTCCAATCGATTACCAGATTACTCTTTTTGTTACCGTGATGTTAACCAGAACTAAAGGGGGATATCTGGTTTTGTTTTGACCTTTTGGAGTTATCGGATTGTGCTCCGACGGCATTCGATAAATCGGGTTTTGTGTAGGCAGCGTAGTTCGATACTATCGTACTGCGAAGGGCTGCAGCAACCATCCACAGATATTGGAGACTGTACATATACGGCATAGTCTGGCAACGGCCATGTCACATAATGTGCGAGGTTTGCTGGTCAAGCAGTTCGGAAGGGACTGGGAAATGGATGATCGTTTCCTGTGCTACAAGAATCTGCTCAATGACAGTGAAATTCACGAAGAAGATGCAGATGAAGAAACAGTACTAGCAGATGAGAGGTGAGATTGTTTGGAAGATGAACTGACATTGATAGTATAATAAGTATATTGCATTATGTAATTATAAAAACTGTGTGTTGTCAATAAAACCTACATTTTGGCCTCAATAGTGTACTCCTTGCTGCACTACTGCAGGGCGGTCGGATGAAAGATAACTCCGAACAATCGGATCAAAACCAAGCATATGCGTATGTTCTCACTGAATGCCCTGAGTATTGCATAAACATATATTGAAGGGACTATAATTTTCTACTGTCTGCTCCTATTTTGATTCAGTTGCGTTTTTCAGTTGGCGATATAAGCACTTGATGTCGCTTTGTGCTGAAAATTAGTTTTTAGTTAAGTGGTATACTATGCCTATGGAGAGCGATCAAATATAAGTTAGTATTATTGACTGGTTTCGATGAACTGTATCATCATCTTCATCATTTTTTTTTTTAATTTTCTCCTATTTTCAATAAAAGTGTTAGTTGTGATGTGAAAATAAAATATAAGAAAGAGAGCATTGTCAAACGATTAAAATGTTAATTTGTGACAGTGTTCTTTTACTTAAATTTCATTTCACAGGTAACTATTTCATTGAAAATAGGAATCTAAAGATGATGACATAGTTAATGGAAACAAGTAAAAGAAAAAAAAAGTCCAACAAGTAATCTAGCAATCTTGACGGAAGTATGTAAGTGTGTTATATATGAAATTTTTTTTTTGTGTGGCTGCATGTATTACCCCGTGTCCTCCTTGCAACGCAAATTCGCGAATACAGCAAAAGTGAATTTCTCTTTTTTTCCCGGCACTCCTCAAATCATTTCATAGGTTAGGTTTCACTGGAAACATCCGTAATAGTGGACCAGCTATATACAGGGTGAGTGACCTAAAATTATCGCTGGATATATTTCGTACACCATATGAAATACTGACGAACCGATTCCACAGACCGAACGTGAGGAGAGGGGCTAGTGTAATTCGTTAATACAAACCATAAAAAAATGCGGGCAAGTATGTTTTATAACACAAACACGTTTTTTAAAATGGAAACCCGTTAGTTTTGTCAGCACATCTGAACATATAAACAAATACGTAATCAGTGTCGTTTGTAGCATTGTGAAATGTTAATTACATCCGGAGATATTAAAACCTACAGTTGACGATTGAGTACCACTCCTCCGCTGTTCGATCGTGTGTATCGGAGAGCATCGAATTAAGTAGGGATCCAAAGGGAACGGTGATGTACCTTACAATTAAATGTCTGACTGGAAACGCGTCGACGTATGTGGTATCTGCATGATGGTGCACCTGCGCATTCCGCAATTAACACTAGGCTGGCCCTTGACAGGATGTTCGACGGGCGTTTCATAGGGCGTGCAGGACGCATAAATTGGCCAGCCCGTTCTCCTGATCTTACACCTCTGGTCTTCTTTCTGTGGGGTACGTTAAAGGAGAATGTGTACCGTGATGTGCCTACAACCCCAGAGGATATGAAAAAATGTTCAAATGTTTGTTAAGCTTAAGGGACTTAACTACGCGGTCATCAGTCCCTAAACTTACAAACTACTTATGAACTACCTACAACTAAGGACGGCACAAATATCCATGCCCGAGGGGGGATTCGAACCCCGACCGTAGTGGCCGTGCAGACCGTGACTGTAGCGCCTCAGTCCCCTCGGCCACCGTGGCCGGCAAAGGATATGAAACAACGTATTGTGGCAGCCTGCGGCTACACTACACCAGATGTACTGCGGCGTGTACGTCATTCATTACGCCATAGATTGTAATTGTGTGCAGCAAATGATGGCCACCACATTGAACATGTATTGGCCTGACATGTCGGGACACACTCTACTCCACTCCGTAATTGAAAACGGAAACCACGTAAGTACGTGTACCTCACCTCTCATGGTAATGTACACTTGACAGCAAAAAAAATGGATCACCCATGAATTCCAAAGTGGAGGCCGCACCTGACGCTATGCAACCAACATGGCGTAGCTGTGTGATGGGTCGTCAACTCATTCCACAGTACAGTTATTACCTACGCACAATAGGTACTAAGTAAGTCTCGTATTTCTCCTTATGGCATTCAGTCAAGTTGCGAACCAATACTTTCGTACAACAAATATTAGAATACACGATACACGTCATTAGAGATCAGACAGTAGCACTTGTAAATTAAAAGGTCGTTGCAGTATGTTAAAAGTCAGATACGTTTCACACTTGTTTAATGACTTGATACGTTTTTGTTCGCGATCTGAAACTGAACGCACTGTTAAGCAAACAACAGTTATATGCCTGATCGAGATGGGTTTACAGGTAACGCACTTTTTCGTAGTCCCTCTCTGATCGGCAGAAGTGAGCTGAGTTCGTGTGTCTACAGAATGTTTATGCAACAACACAAACACTCATGCCCGAAGGGGGGGGGACTCGAACCCCCGACGGCGAACAGCCTCGCACACCGCAGCACGGCGCTCAAGGGCGCACGGTTAATCCTCCGCGGCTTGCGCTACTCCTACCCGAACATATGCACATCCCGATAATGGTGAGAACAGTAACTACTTCATCTCTTTGCGAATAGATCCGGGGTTGAGTCCCTTCCGGGAAAGAAGTCAAATGTATCTTCATTTCAAGTTCAAATATAGCGCTATCTGTGAATTTATTTACTATCTGACGTGCGATCGTGCTTAGTTTACGATTCATATAGGCACTGCGTTCTGTCCTACAATTTCATGACGTTTGACACCTGTGAGTTACACTGTATTATATACCTTTACTGGTTACCTCTCAGAAGCAAGTTGAACTTCATGCAATTCCTGGTGCAATGCTAAAGTTAACCATACATTTCTGGGTTCGGACATTGGCCTTCTAAACCGATACCAATGAACACGTCAATATTTTACGTCTCTTTATGCCTAATCTAGTCTCGATCAGAAACGCAAGCTTTTTTTATTCAACAGTGTGTCCAACTTCAGAGCACGAACAAAAACTCATAGTATCAGGAATCCGATTTGTCACTTATTGTAATGAAACTGAATTTACGTTGCTTTCACGTCTCTAATAATTTGTATTGCAATGTTTTTTGTATGACGGTATTGAATTACATGTGGACTGACTGCCATAAGAAGCAATGTTCTCTACTGCTTCTTATGGTACCCATTGTGAATAGTCGAACGACTGTACTCCACAGGGGTTTTGTATGTGCAGTACCCGCAACACAGCTACGTTAGTTGGGTTGCATTCAGCAGTGATCCACTTTTTTTGCTGTCAAGTATACATGTGTGCCGGCCGCGCTGGCCGAGGTGACTGAGGCACTCCAGTCACGGTCAGCACTGCCACTACGGTCGGGGGTTCGAATCCCCCCTCGGGCATAGATATTTGTGCCGTCCTAGTTCGTAAGTAGTTCATAAGTAGTTTGAGAGTTTAGGGACTGATGACCCCGTAGTTAAGTCCCATAAGCTTTACAAACATTTGAACATTTTGTACATGTGTGTCAGTGAAAAAGACCAGTAAAGGTGTCAGCATGTGGACGTAATGTGCTGTTCAAGTCTCTCTGATGTACGTAAGGTACATCACCGTTCCCTTTGGATCCCTACTTAATTCGGTGCTCTCCGATACACACGATCGAACACCGGAGGAGTGGTACTCAAGCGTCAACTTTAGGTTACAATATCTCCGGATGTAATTAGCACTTTACAATGCAACAAACGACATTGATTACGTATGTGTCTATATGTTCAGATGTGCTAACAAAACTAACGGGGTTCCATTTAAAAACGTAAGTTTGTGTTAAAAAACGTACTTTCGTGCATTCTTTTACGGTTTGTATTAAACAATTACACTAGCCCCTCTCTTCACGTTCGGTCTGTGGAATCGGTTCGTCAGTATTTGATGTGGTTTACGAAATATATCCAGCGGTAATGTTACGTGACTCACCCTGTAAGAAATTGAAGAACCACATGAAATGAAGTGTTACTTGTAAAAATGAAATATAAGAAAATGAACATTGTCAAACAATTAAAATTTCAATTATTTGACAATGTTCTTTTTCTTATATTTCATTTTTACAATTAACACTTTATTTAATTGAAAATAGGACAAAATTGTAAACAACATTTTTGTAGGTGATGATATAGTTAATCGAAACCAGTTAAAATAAATAAATAAAAGCTCCTAGCGATCTTGGTTGAAGTATGTGTGTTTTATATGAAAATCATTTTGTAACTGCAAGTATTACCCCCTATGACCCCTTGCAACAGAAATACGCGAATACAGCAAAAGTTGATTTGTCTGGTTTTGTTCCGGCTCTCCTCAAATCTTTTGATAGGTTAGGTTTCACTGGAAACATCCGTAATAGTGGACCTGCTGTATATATCGCTTCACGGACCACAAATCGGCCGCACTAGAGTGAGAACTGCGTCTCTATTGAATTTCGCAGGAGAGATGATTCACAGCAGACGCCCGTCCGCGCAGCGTTAAGAACGGAAAGAGCGGAACCGGGCAATAAAAGGGCGTGAGGGACTGCGCCCGCGGCGGAAGCGAGCCGTGCCGTGGGAGGTCGACCGCCGGCTAATGGCCCGGACAGCGGCCATCGCCTCCAGACATCGCCTGGAGACATGGCTGCCGCATTGGCTGTGGCCGCCGTCTGCCGGACTCATTTAGGACGACTGCTGGAGAACAACGGGCCGGGCTCCGGATCCTTACGGCGACGTCGCCTTACACGGTGCTGGAAACAGCTGGAAAAGACTTCCGGGTTCTCAACAACCTACAACACACACACCCTACACATCCAGGAAAAAGTATTGTACACCCGGAAGATGAAATGTTTGTATAGATTTTGGGACTTAACAACTGGGTCATCAGTCCCTAAACCTACAAACTACTTGTGAACTAGATAATACTAAGGGCGGCACAAATATCCATGCCCGAGGGGGGATTCGAACCCCCGACCCCATTGGCCATGCAGACTGTGAATGACGCGCCGCAGAATGCTCGGCCACCGCGGCAGGCTATACACCAGGAGAGAAGATAAAGAGTTTCATCCGATGATGGCGGTTGCCACTTGGACGATAGTAAGTTTACTGAAAAAGTATTAAACATCAAAATGTTCAAATGTTTGTAAATCTATCGGACCAAACTGCGTGTTCATCAGTCCGTAGCTTACAAACTACTTAAACCTAGGTAAACTAACCTAAGGACAAACACACATACCCATGCCGCAGGGAGGACTCGAACCTCCATGGCGAGCAATTGCGCGCTCCGCAGCGAGACGCTTTAGACCGCTCGGCTACTTCACCGCGGCAAACTAGAAAAGACTTCCAGTTTCTCAACAACACACACACACACACACACACACACACACACCCTACACACCCAGGAAAAAGTATTGTACACCCGGAAGATGAAATGTTTGTAGAGATTATGGGACTTTACTACGGGGTCATCAGTCCCTAAGCTTACAAACTACTTATGAACTAGCTAAGAGTAAGGACGGCACAAATATTCATGCCCGAGCGGGGATTCGAACCCCCGACCCTAGTGGTCATGCAGACTGTGACTGACGCGCCGGAGAACGCTCGGCCACCGCGGCCGGCTATACACAAAAAAAAAATGTTTAAATGTTTGTAGAACTTATGGGACTTAACTAAGGGGTCATCAGTCCCTAAGCTTACAAACTACTTATGAACTAGCTAAGACTAAGGACGGCACAAATATCCATGCCCGAGGGGGGATTCGAACGCCCGACCGTAGTGGCCATGCAGACTGTGCCTGACGCGCCGCAGAACGCTCGGACACCGCGGCCGGCTATACACCCGGAAAGAAGATAGAGTTTCATCCGATGATGGCGGTTGCCATTTGGACTATAGTAAGTTTACTGAAAAAGGTTTAAACATCCAACATCAGACAGCGAAGTGACATAGCTGCGAGGCCGTCATTAGTGTGTGACCATAACATGGAATGCTTACAGCTATAAAACTCAGTCTGATATTAACGTCTAAAGCAAACAAGTGCAATATCTGTTTTTCTTTTCTTCTTTTTAATAAAGGAAACGAATATCATGTTCGAGTCCACGATCTTCGTCTACATCGTAAAACGTTTTAATATATTTTAAGTAATTACAGTTTATTCTACCGATACTCAGCTTTTTAACGTTACGATGTATGGGGGTTCTGCTCGCTGCTACATTATTCTCCTGGGGCGTCGTGGTAGAAATAAATACTAGTAGGTACAATTTTTCACTTCTTCTTTAATTTGAATCAAACTTCATCTCCACCAAAACATTAAAAGTTCGAAACATGTACAAACAACAGAACTTAGCTGACAGAACTTCGATTTTAAAACACAGAGCGACATAGATTCCAGAGCACTTTAGAAAAGCCAAAACTCGAAGCCAAAACACGCAAAGCGGTGAGGCAAATATATAACATCGGCAATAATGACCTTACATTATCCATTGTTCATAACAATTGAATATACTAATTTACAATGAACAAACACACAAAGAAAACATTTCATGTATACAAGAACAATCAAAATATAAAGGCCGAGGTGACTGAGGCGCTCCAGTCACGGTCAGCACGGCCACTACGGTCGGGGGTTCGAATCCCCCCTCGGGCATGGATATTTGTGCCGTCCTAGTTCGTAAGTAGTTCATAAGTAGTTTGTAAGTTTAGGGACTGATGACCCCGTAGTTAAGTCCCATAAGCTTTACAAACATTTGAACATTTTTTTCAAAATATAAAATGAAAACTATGCATACAATAATTTTAGATGGCAGATATATTTTAAGACGAAATCTCCGATCCTTCTGTTGACAACAAAGTGCGATCTTAAATGTCAATTAATTTGTTAACGAGTGCATCACACATGTTCCTAACATATATTTAACTATCAAATCTCATGGCCATTTACAAAATATACTCCAAATCTCGCATCAGTCAATATATACAAAGAATTCAATATTGATAATTAATGTAATAGTCGAAATAACACAATTAGCTGGTCAACACAACTAGTTTATGTGCCTAACATACATACAATGCTATTAATTTTCATTTGTTTTTGTTTTCTACAAACGATTTTACAATTCGTCTGTTTAAGTCTTGAAATAACAAACAATGAAGCAACTATTGTTTATAGAACTGCCTGGAAAGAAAATATGTGAGTCTCTTAATTAATGAAATCTATCACTTGTTTTAATCACAGTATCACCGGGACATTGGCCTACACTGATTCCTAGGCTGGGTATTTCGTTTTTAACTTCACACGCAACATGTATCACTATTGAACCACATGATTCCAGGTTCGATGCAGACGGTATCGTACAATAACATTGAGATGAGGGGGTCAGCAGTATCGTCAAAATCGGTAATATTATATTTATTTATTACGTCGTTTCGGTATCTCCCGTAATAAGATCTAAAAACCTCTGAACTTGCACTGTAAATTTCAACTCAGTTCACGTACCTAATAGGTAGATATTTTATCATTGACGCTGAACTTTACTGTGCGAGTTCAGAGGTTTTTAGATCTGATGATGGCAGATGACGAAACGATGTATTAAATAAATACATATAAATTTAGCGATATAGACGATTTTTATTCTTACTGAATACAGCCAACTGAAAGGGGTCAAATTTTGACACTGGAAATGGCAATAAGGTGCTCTCGGAAAATTCGCACAGAAGTTGGTCGCCCCGCGTCAGCTCTGCAACGATGCCCTTTTCAACGGTCACTTGAATATTTGCACGAGATGGGGTTACGGACCAATAGGAAGCACACATGTCCGCCTAATTAGTCATGTTGTAAAGGCAATTGTGGATGATGGAACAACTAATACTTTGTAGATAATACGGTTTCTAAGTCCAGTGGTGTCAAGACGTTTGCCAACGGATTACTAGTACTTTGAAAATAAAAAATTATTCTTATGCCAAGGCTGCAAAATATTTTTATTAGATATATTCGGCAGTTGCTGCCATCAACAGGAAATCAACAAGCTAAATGGAAGAGAAATACGTGACAGCTACATACAATTACACAATATAAAGTCACATATAAAATTTTTGAAAATATTGTTGGTACTTATATATTTTACATCAGAGCCATTAAGATAACATTTTTACTGAATACAGAAACGTGTATTTTACAGTAAAATATTGTGGTCGCCTCTAAAAGCCCGTCCATTTTACATAATGTACTAGGTATTGTCTTAATCTCTAACTATAACAAATTAGGAATTTCTTTCGTAACAGACTCTAACACCTACAGATGACGTTACTGGAACAGATGAAAGTTTATCAATTAATTCTATTTTATCATATGACTGATTCTACAATCTTTGGTTATATATTTGTAAACAGTGATAAGGGCGTATATACAGATTCTGTCAGGCCCTTGTCATTAATTACGTCAAAAATAAAAAGTATAAAACCTTGAAAAACAACCATGTTGTGTAGGATCGTATTCATAAAATATTGTCACTGCCAGGCACAGTATGAGATTAATCAAAAGTGACAAAATACCTGGTGATCGTTGAAGAATCGGATATGAAACACAATGAGCAATTAAAACCCTTAGTACATAGCCAGTCAATAACAAAAATGAACACACTAAATTAAATATGCAGCATTGGTCGTTAATACTTCATTGTTAAAGAAGTAGATCAATTTCGATCACATAGTGATACTCTTCAAAGCATCTTCAAACAGGCATCGTGAATGAAATGAGTATAACTTGAAATATCATCGGCAACTCTGTTGGAAATAAATTTCAGAAACATATTTGCACAGTATATGTTATATGAATGGGCCTGAAATTTTACATCAGTGTGCAAAAATAGTCCTGGAGGTATGTCATAAATAGATACGCAGAAGACAACAAAAATAGTTGTTAAAATGGTGGCCAAAATAGGTTTTTTCTGGTTCCGGTCAGGTATATATACTAAATTATCCTTATACCGGTAGCCATTATGAAACAACAATAACAGTCAGTTATTTGGAGAGAGCGTATGATGACTGACATGATTCTATCATACTGTCATAAAATGTTCTAATTTTAAAAAGTGAATCAAAATCCTGTTGTCATTTAGGCTTATAATTTTCGATACTATTCAAATGCAAATTTGACAAAATTGCATCGAATCTGTCCCTACTCATTATGCTACGGGCAAAGGACGAGAAAGATTGTAATTTGTCGACCAATAATCATCCAATGACGGTTTTTAGACGAGACACATATTTAAAATAATAGAAATACCTTTCACTCAGTGTCACAGGTCACCACTTAGCAAACAAATGTTTGTTTTTAGAGAGTTATACCTCATCATTTTATTTATTATGCTTGCTGAATATCTATTAGTCTCAGTTTTGATTGTTTCCAAAATTTCGTCTGTTATAAAAACACTGAAAAATTAATAGGCGCTTGAATTCTTGTTTATTTGTGCAGTAACTCCGTTACGTTCCTCAAAAAATTGAGAAACTGCCAAATTATCGTCGTGTGTCCACACTCGTCCTTCGTCTTCACTTCGAGACCGCCGTAATCATTTATGTGGTGGAGTAGTTTTAGAATCGGCGCTAATTTTGTGACGATTCTCTTGCTCACTGTCTTCATTAACATCCCCATTCTCTGCAAATTATAATAGACTTCTCGTCGCAGGGTCGCCTTAGTATACACACAAAGAGCTAAAATATATTCTTCCTTCTGTTTTCCTGCGTATGACGTAGCCAATTCACATACTCAAACAAAAATCGATGGAATCTCCGCTGTCGGCATACACGTTACACGCGCGCACAAAGTACGGGAAATACTCAACAGGTTGCAGCACATGGTCCAGGAAAATCGACAGACCCAATAACATTTGGCGAAACACGATATCAACTCAGATACCAGTGGAAAGTCTGATTCGGGCTCAGGCCACTCGGCAATTCCATGCAGCCAGGGCAGAATCGGGCGCCATCATGAACGTGCTATCCTAGGAATAACCGGCATTAAATCAATGCACCATAAGTTCTTCATGAAAGCATAATTTCGAGTTATGACGAATTGTCTAAATTCTCAACCGGTAATGGTAATCCTGAATAAAGTATAACATAACGTAGGAAAGACTCCAAGACGGCCAGTGTTGTAGCGGTCTCCTTCTAAATCGCAACATTTGTTCCGAATTTCTATCCTATTTTGTTCCTATGGCTTCTACTTTCGTTTCTCTTACTGTTAACAAGGCCTGTATCACTTAGTTATAAAAGATGTAAAAGAGAGTTATGTTTATTTCGTATTTAATAAACCCCCGTTCAGTTCAGAGCTTGAAATATTGCTTATCAGTGTAGCTTCCTTATTCCTCCCCGTCAAATGTTTTTAATATGTTGCTTTCAGCAAATGACCATTCGCAATAATGAATACACGCCATCGTATACATGGTGCAGCAAATTGCCTTCAAATTCCATTCGAAAATTGCCACATTTTTTCCGCAATAGTACCTGCTTTCTCTTCTAAATGTTCCACGAACTCCGATTTTCAGCAGTTCCAAAATTCGCATTACTATCATTTATTTCAAACCATTTTTCACGCTGTTGGCTACACGCCGATTTTATTCTGCCATCAGATATCCAAAATGTCTGAACGAGATTGTCTACGTAACAAATCGTTATTTTTTAATATGCTGTCTGTTGAAATAATTCCCACCTTTTTTCTGGAAAAAAATCATTCTTTCATGTCAGTTTGCTTTGTCAAAATTAATTCCGACCTCATTTCCCTCTATCGTGTTTGAAAATTATTCCCCCTTTTGCCTTTTTTTCCGGCTGTAACAGTAATAGACATGCAGTAATATATTTAAAAAGTAACGTAATACGAATTGCGGCTGGTTGCTCTTATAAATGGAATATTTTATTCATAGCATTCAAGCATGGAAGGTATATGAATTTCCCGGAGCTAACTCGGAATAGACATATCCGACAATTGTATACGTAGCAGCATGCCTGCACGAAGCCACCGAGGCCTGAATAATCTAAAATTCAATCTCGCACCTCCTGGAACTCTCGGAATTACACTTCTTACTATACAATGAGAAAAATTCAACTCTGCTACCTATCTGGGAAATTTAAGCACCTTTGTCCAGACTTACACGTGGTATCTAGCTCATTCATGATCAAAGTATTGCCTACGAAAGACTAATATTGAATCGTACTTTTGCAGTTTAATATATACAAAAAGTAGGGAGAATAACACTGTAAAGTTAAGAAATTTGTACCCGACTGTAAAGAACGAATAACTGTTATAGATAATTTCCCTGTAGTGATCAATTTATATACTTAAAAGTGACGAAGGAAATCATGCTACTTCCAGAAACATTAAACTCGAGGGTGAGCAATTATCAGCCTGAAGATTCGTAGACTTTAATCGGTACAATTGCTGGACAGAAAATGACAGAGAATCGTTTCTCGTGTTCTATGCAAACACTATTATTATATTTGCAGTCATGAGTGCCCCGATGGGTAATCTCAACAGTACTATTGCAAAAGGCTGTAACGATCAATAGTACAATCTGAATAGTATGTGATGGATAATTTTTTGGCACAATTGCCGCTAAGTTTAGATTCTTTCCTTTATTATCGCCGTACTATTTATGATTGCTACTCTTCCAAAATTTCTTTCTTCTTTGAAAGATACGTCGAAAGATTTTGAAACTAATCATATACTGTTGAGTTGGATCACCAAGAGACAGCCACTCCTTGTTATAATAACTATTTAAAACCTTGGTTTACAAAAATCCCGTGCGAACTATATTGGGAGGTTAAATTGCGTCATTTCCATCTCCGAGAAAAATGCCAATGTACCCATCTATTACCATTACCTATCACCCCTCAGCCATCATAACATAACGCGTTAAATTAATCTGTAAGTTGGTATCAATAATTATAAAAGTTTCTAAGTAAATTTTTATACTCGGAAGCTCTATTCGCTTTGATTCAATTAATTATAAAATTCCATATGGATGTGACAGACGATTCTCCTTACGTGATAACACTAAATGAACCATAATTTTTCTAACTTTTATTTTATAATTCTAAGGCTGTTGCTAACTGGAATGGATCCTATATTATGTAATAATCAGAGCTCCGTTTTTTGCATATTTACATGATAGTGCATCTAAATACAGATACAGGGGAATAATGCATATTTAATTTATTTCTGAAAAGATTTTTTTCCATTAATAGTTCTTGAAATTTCTTCACGATACATTAAGAAATGAAAGACCCGATCTAATTTCTCATTCATGATCTTTTACCATAGAATTGCTACGTTGGCAAATACATCAGAGGGAGCCGAAAAATTACAATATGTCTATGAACAATGAGTGGTTACCCTATAAAGAAGACATGACGTTTAATATATGAACTGAAACTAAATAACGTTTAGATTTTCATAAAAGCATATCCTCAAAGATCAAAGTGGCAGTTGAACAATAAAATTCGATAGCGTTTGTGTTATATAACAAAGCCGTATGTCGTAACAATAACATTTCCATGTAGCAGACAGTGCCATTATCAGTTACATTATATGTAAGTGAGCAGTGTTTCTGAAATATGAGAAAGCGTTTTTAAAACATTAAAATGCCGAAGAAGAAAAATAAGATCAATGGAGCTTAGTTGTCTTGGACAGTCGATTTTTGGAAATACTAGAAAACAGTGCCATCTGCGTTAAATATACGTAAGTGTGATATCATAAATATTTTGAATACGGAAAAGTATTTTGTTTTTCGATTTCAAGATTGTAGTTTTTAATTTAACTTAAAAAGCTATAATTATTTATATAAAGTTATTACATATGTCCAGTGAGAGAATATTCCATATCACGCAACATTTACTATCATCTAGTCATGGAAATACATCCCTATAACCAGCATTTCCGGCGAGTAGAAGCGGAAGTGACAACGATAATTTTTTGAAAGATATCTGCGAAGTTGTCGTTTCAGGCAATATATCTTTTAATAAGTTAAATGATGAAGAATATCGAACGTTCCTGGAATAATATTTCAAACTAAAAGATCCTTGCGTATCCGCGTGAAGCAGAGGGCTATACCGAAGGCAGAGAACCTACTGCCGGGAAGGCCTCAGCTGATGGATCAGACCAAGCGTGTCCCACAACGTCCCGTCTTCCTTATCCTCTCCCAGTACTTTCCCAATTCCTTTCCCAACCCAAGGCGTGATACGATCCGTGGCGAGGGGTGCGTGGCACATGGGTGGATGTGTCTCGAACGGAGCCTCAGGGATACCGGGCGACCTCCCTGAGTAACTAGTGTTATGGTGATTTTTTAGGTGGAGGAAGAAACTTGACTGGTTATTTTCACTATCTCTTATCTGTTCCTTAAATCTTACGTTAAAATTTCTTCCAGTTTGGCCTACGTAAAAACAGTTACAATCTTGGCATGTGATCTTGTATATACCTGGGTTAGTGTATATTGATGTATTCGTGTTATTTGATCTGAGTTTCAACCTAAGGCTGTTGGTGGTACGAATACATCAATATACACTAACCCAGGTATATACAAGATCACATGCCAAGATTGTAACTGTTTTTACATAGGCCAAACTGGAAGAAATTTTAACGTAAGATTTAAGGAACACATAAGAGATAGTGAAAATAACCAGTCAAGTTTCTTCCTCCACCTAAAAAATCACCATCACACTGTAAGCGAAATTGAGACTGCATTACAAGTCCTACATAAAATTCCAAAAGGTCCTATTATGACCATTCTTGAGGAGCTTTAAATTTATATACATATGAAAAACCAACCTCAAGAAATTCTGAATGAACAAACAGAGCTTAAACACCAACAATACATTAAAAACTTTATTGAAATTCTCATAACAGAAAAGGGCTAAAATTACGAAGCCATTAATCAACCAAAGATCGCCCATATCAAAATCTCTAAGTCATTAAATAAAAACAGCAACATAGACAAATAATAACACTGCTATATCAACAAGCGAAAAATACGAAATTATAGCACCAAAAAGTTTTAGAAATACGATAAAAGTTTGCACATAGTATTACCCCAACAGCAACATCATCTACTTTTCGTCGATTTTACGACGTTTATATACGATATATTAATTGCAAAATCTGTGCACTTACACGTAATGCAACAACCAGAGATCGCAACTACAACTGATAGCGATAAAAATTAATCTTTGTCACCATCAAAAGATAATATGTAAACATATATCATCGAACTGTCAAACGTAATTTAAAATATTGTAAAAAATTTTATAACACCAGAAGACAGTCAGATTCGATGATATATGCACGTCATTCCATCTAGATGTAAGTAAAAAACCTTTGTTATTACTTTATGAATGAGATTTATAATTACAACTAAGAAAACTATGTAAAAATTATTACCTTTATCTGCAGGTCACTTGAAAATGGCATTAATACGCCGAAACAGTCTGTTGTGATTTAATAAAAATACATAAACTTCGCAGCAAATTGGAATTTCTTTAGTAAAATGTCATTGAAATACTGAAGACTGCAAAGTTATCAGTAAGGGTACCAAAGATCCTTAAGGATGTTTCTCCAAAGAATCTATTCAAGAAAATAAGGGTCCAGAACCCAAAAGTCTCGACAGAGGATAGGAGGGTAATTAAACAAAAGGTCGTTCCGGAAGGACGAACCCAGGTGGTAGAGGTCGGAGAGAAGTCCCTGAAGGCATTGCGAAAGCAAGGCCTGAAACTGTTTTTATGGTTCTCACAGGTCCTCGCAGGTCGGCGTCAGGGTAATCAAAGACCTTAAAGGCAATAATGGCAGCAAGATGAGGACTGGAAGTGCTGCAGATAAACCTGCAGCACAGTAAAGTGGCCACTGCTGCCCTGAGCCGTCGCCTGGGGAGACAGGAGATGGACGTGGCCCCGATACAAGAACCCTATTTATACAAAGGGGGTGTATCAGGCCTCGGTGGTACTGGAGGTAAGCTGATTTATGCCAGAAATCTAAAAAACTCTAGAACATGCATTCATGTTAGAAATGGAATACCAATGATGGATTTTTGTTCCAGGTACCTGGTGACCATCAGGATGCAGCAACGTGAGGAAGGCATCACGAGGGAAATTGTTTTGGCCTCAGCATACCTTCCTTACGAAGACAGCTCTCCTGCTTCTTTGGAAGTGAGGAGAAGCCTGCCATCGGCAAGGTGACGAACTGGTGGTGGGATGTGATGCCAATGCCCACAATCTATCGTGGGGCAGCAAGGACAGTAGAGGTGAGCACCTTCTTGAATTTCTGCTATCGAACAACTTGGAGATCCTGAATAGGGGTGATTAACGTACATTCAGGAACAGTAGAAGGGAAGACGTAATTGACATAACTTTTGGTTCCATGATGATGGGAAGTTACATCCTGAATAGGGGTGATGAACCTACATTCAGGAACAGTAGAAGGGAAGACGTAATTGACATAACTTTTGGTTCCATGATGATGGGAAGTTACATCCTGAATAGGGGTGATGAACCTACATTCAGGAACAGTAGAAGGGAAGACGTAATTGACATAACTTTTGGTTCCATGATGATGGGAAGTTACATCCTGAATAGGGGTGATGAACCTACATTCAGGAACAGTAGAAGGGAAGACGTAATTGACATAACTTTTGGTTCCATGATGATGGGAAGTTACGTCAGACAGTGGCATGTGGTCCTGGAGCCAGCCTCATCGGATCACATGTATATTAAATTCAAGGTTGAAATGAGAACCAGACAGACCATGGCCTATAGGAACCCCAGGAAAACGGACTGGGAGATATATAGTAAAGACCTTGACTTCAGCTTATCGGAAATTAAAACTTCGATAAAGAATCTAGCAGGGTTTGAGGAGTAGCAGAGGCCGTAACCTCTGCTATAGTGACCTGATACCAGGACAACCGCTCAGTCACCAAGAAGTGCATAAATAGGAGTGTGCCTTCGTGGAATAATAACCTGGAAATGCAAAGGAAACAGGTACGAACACTGTTTAACATTTCAAGGCACAAAGGACAATAGGCAAAGTATCGTGAGGCCCTTGTCAATTACAACCTTGCAATCAGACGGGCAAAGGAGGCATCCTGGAAGGTATTCTGTGAGGAAGTGGATGGTACGGCTGCTCAAGCGAGACTTCATAAAATCCTCACTAGGTACCAACTAATCCAGGAGGAACATTGAGGAAGGAGGATGGGGAGTATACAAATACAGCACATGAAACCCTGGAACTGCTCCTCAAGACTCACTTTCCTCAATATACTCTGCGGGATAACTCAGACGAGAATGCGGTTCTCAGGTATTCGCAAAGAGAACTGGGATTTGGCCAAGGAGTGTGTCGATCTCAGTAAGGTCCGATGGGCGGTGGGAACATTTCAACCGTTCAAGTCACCTGGCCCTGATGGAATCTTTCCAGCTCTCCTGCAACAAGCGGGAGAAAATCTTATTAGATTCCTATGCAGGTTATTCAGGGTTATCCTAGCAGCAGGAATCATTCCCAATGCCTGGAGGGCAGTGAAGGTTGTCTTCATTCCAAAACCAGGGAGAATTGATCATACCAAGGCCAAGGATATGAGACCAATCATCCTGTCCTCCTTCATTCTTAAGACATTGGAAAAGCTGGTTAATGTGCATGTTGGAGAAAGGAGGTTAAGTAGGGCTCCTCTACATTCAAACCAACATGCATATCAGCCAGGTAAATCATGTGAGACAGCTCTCCACCAACTCGTTGGGGAGGTGGAGAAAGCACTACACTTTCAGGAAATAGCCCTCTGTATCTTCCTGGACATCGAGGGGGCTTTTAGCAACACGACCTTCGATTCCATGGTTAGGGCAGCAGAGGTGCCTGACCTAGGGACCACAATATGTAGGTGGACTAGGGCCATGCTCAGTGGAAGAAAGGTAGAAGCTACCATGATGAATGAAAAAATGATAATCAACACCACTAGGGGTTGCCCGCAAGGAGGAGTTCTTTCCCCTTTATTGTGGAATCTAGTGGTGAATGATCTCATTGGAGAATTAAACTCTAGGCAGTACTTTTGCCAAGTATACGCAGATGATCTTGTCATAGTAATACTTGGCAAATTTGCTGACACAGTCAAGAATATGGCACAAGGTGCGTTGGACATTGTGCAAGACTGGTGCAGAAAACAGGATCTGGGGATTAGTCCTAAGAAGACTGTTGTTGTACCATTCACAAAGAAGCATATACAACATTCAAGTTGGAATCTAAAGCTTTTCAATGAAGCGCTACCTGTGAAGGGGACAGTGAAATATCTAAGGGTTACCCTAGATGAGAAACTGACATGGACCCCTCACATCAGGAATATTTGCTCCAAGGCAAAAGGTACTCTTGTGAGTACCAGGAGAGCTTGTGGCAAAAATTGGGGCCTGAGCACCAAGGGTATGCACTGGATATACACCACAGTGAGTAGACCCAGGATCACCTATGGGGCGGTCGTGTGGTGGAAGAAGGTAGAACAGCAGGTTGCTGCTAAGGAGCTTGGTAAGGTGCAGAGATTAGCCTGCTTAGCCATAACAGGCGGAATTAGCAGCACACCAACTGCTGGGATGGAAACCATGCTGGATATGCCCCCATTACACCTTTGGGTCAAGATGGAGGCAGCGGCTGGGGCATACAGACTCAAATCTGGCAACAACTGGAACTCTTTTGGATATCCAGAATTACACACTAAAATAGTGAGTGAGGCAAATATAGGAAAGGTTGGGGAAATGCCAGTCGACTATATTATAACCCCATACTCCTTCAACAAGCCTTTCAATATATCAATTGGAAGTAGGTAGCAGAGGGAGAAAATAGTTCGACACCGTACGGGTGATATTGTCTGGTTCAATGACGGGTCAAAATCAGACCAAGGCGTTGGGGCCGGGGTATACGGGGTGCAGCCAAGCCTGGAGGATGTTATCTCTCTAGGGAAACTGACCTCAGTATTCCAGGCCGAAATCACTGCATTCCGGGCATGTGTGGAGAAGACTTTGCGTAGGTGCTACAAAGATCATTGCATCTGTATCTATTGAGACAGTCAGGCAGCCCTGAGATCACTGGCAGCTCCTGCAAGAAGGTCTAAAATGGTTGCAGAATGTCACAGGGTTCTGGTGGAGCTAGGGGGAAGCAATAGAATAAACCTATTGTGGGTCCCTGGCCACTCGGGGATCAGTGGCAACGAACATACCGACAGATTAGCTAGGATGGGGGCAGAGACTCCATTTATTAGACCGGAAACTGTCCTCACAATCACCAATGCAATGATCAAATTGGAGCTACGTAACTGGCTCAGAAGACAGCACGTAGAATATTGGACCAAAGTCCATCAACAAAAACATGGCAAGGTAATGATGCCAAAGCCCTGTTTTAAAAGAAGCTCTGCAATCCTGGGTCTGAACAGGAGAGAGATTAGGCTCATAGTTGGATTGCTGACCGGCCATGGGAATTTCAAAAAACACCTACGTACAATGGGAATAACAGAAGAGGATCCTAGATGTAGGATCTGTGATGACTGTGATGAAACGGCATCACATGTAAACTTCGAACGCATTGCATTGGAGAATAAAAGGCACAGAATATTTGGGATAACCAGAACCGAAGAAATTGTGTCTAATAAAGAACTGGTAAAGGGACTCCTTGCACTGTTCAAAGGGCATTGGTTGGCTTTACTAGATACACAATAAACTTAGTTTCGGTGCGGGCAGTGGCGGGAAAAGAAGTGATTGTGAAAGTGACGTCAACAGTGAAATTATTTACTGATATTATGTAAGATACTAATTCACACCCACAGCCATGCCTCACCAGAAGAGGAACATGGACTAAAATAACCTCTATCTTCTGCCCTGGATGTGTACGAAACAGCTGTCGGTGGAGACATTCCAGGAGAAATAACAAAGTGTCTTCGTAATGAAAGAGAGGTAATTGGAGCACGAAATCTAAGATTAATATGTCTCCCGCATGTAAATAAGTTTCTACAAGGGGAATGTGAAAAACAAC
This sequence comes from Locusta migratoria, assembly GCA_026315105.1. Lineage (NCBI taxonomy): Eukaryota > Metazoa > Arthropoda > Insecta > Orthoptera > Acrididae > Locusta > Locusta migratoria. Next base: position 206,798,662 of record CM048744.1, on the reverse strand, counting down.
TTAATGGTTATTCGGAACTTTAACTTCGTTTGAAGTAGAGAGTTCTTTCTTTTCATACTTAAACATTTTAAGCGACTGAAGAAAAACATTTCCTCCATATAACTGTTAAGACTGTTTAACTGAGAATTGTAATAAAATACTTAGTGGTAAAAGGAATCGAGAGTGTCAGACACACGGAGGGAAAGACAGTAGTAAAAATTAAATTTGTTAATTATAGTCGTTATGTTTAAATTATACACGTAAATTTCTAAATATTAACAAATGTGACTATTCGTGATTTCGTGTTCTCAGTAGTATTTCGAATACCTGCTGAAATACTCCTATCGGTGCACAGAAAAGTATAATATGTTTCTGTTTAAAAGACTAACAGTAAAGTGTTGAACCAGTGGTATCACACTTCATTCCACCATCCTACCGACGTGAAACCAATATCTCGAGAACGCAGTGAGGTATTACGTGCTTTGAATTTTCAATAAAATTCCGTTATCTGTACTGAATTTCATATGCAGCTGTGTATAAGCTTTAAACAACCATATAAAAAGTCTGTAAAGTGTGTCTTTACCTCACAAAACAATTAAAAATATGTTGCCATTACTTATTTTGATGTTTCTCAGTACCTCTGATGAACAATTAGTTCATGAGCGAACTATAATTGTAAATGGATGCCAAATACAGTTGATCTCTTTGCACCAAATAACCCCGAGTTCATTACCAGAATCAAAACGGATACAGGTATTAGTGAACACAGAGCTGACGTAGCGGGATTGAATATCGAAAGTCTCAAAGCTACCAAAAATAGACGAAAAGTATATTTGTTCAGAAAACCAGATAGATTTACACTAAATTGCTTCTTGAAAGACACTTACGACTCATTCCTTAAACTCATTACTTAAACGTAAGTGAAAACCAGATGTGGCTACAATTCAAAGATATAACGTCGACAGCAATTGACAATAAATTAATAAAAGAAGGTAGTGATCCCTCTTGGTACACGAAACAGGTCAGGACACTGTTGCAATAACAACGAAAAAGGCATGCATGATTTAAACCAACACCAAATCCCCAGGATTAGCGATATACACAGAAGTAAGGACTTCAATGAGAGATGCTTACAGTACATTCCACAATGAAACTTTTTCTCGAAATTTGACTGAGAACCCAAAGAGATTTGGGTCAGACGTCAAATATTCTAGAGGCAAAACACAAACAATACCTTCACTATGTGATAGAGATGGTGTTCGCCGATGACTACGCTACTAATGCGAAGCTACTAATCGTAGCTTTCAGAAACTCATTCACCAAAGAAGACGAAACCAATAATCCAAATTTCGAATTATGAGCTGAGTTCAGAATGAGTAACGCAGAAGAAGTTATCATCGGAGTAGTGAAGTAACAAGAAGTCACTTAACAGGAACTAGTCTTCTGGTCCGGAGTGTAATCCCATTAGATTTCTATTTGATTATGGGGATACGATAGCTCGTCACTTAACAGCCATATACAACCGCTCGCTAAACGAAGGACCTGTGCCAAAATACTGGAAAGTTGCACATGTCACACCAATATTTCAGAAAGACGGTAGGAGTAATCCACTAAACTACAGGCCTATTTCATTGACATCAGTTTGCAGCATGGTTTTGGAACATATCCTGTATTCAAATATTATGAATAATCTCGAACAGAATGACCTATTCACGCAAAGTCAACACATATTTACAAAATATCGTTCATGTTAAACACAACTAGCTCTTTACTCACACGAAGTGATGAGCGCTATCGACAAGGGTTCTCAAACTGATTCCGCATTTCTAGATTTCCAGAAAGCCGTACCTCACAAATGACGATTAGTTAAATTGCGTTGTTAGGGAGTATCGCCCCAGATTTGTGACTGGATAGAGAATTTCCTGTCACAGAAGACACAGTTTGTAGCAAAAGTTGGTAAGGCATCGACTAAAACAGTGGTGATATCTGGCGCTCCACAGGGTAATGTTATTGGTCCTCTGCTGTTCCTTATCTACATAAACGGTTTGGGAGAAAATCTGAGCAGCAGCTCTTTTAGGTTGTTTCCCGATTACGCCGTCATTTATCGTCAAGTAAAGTCATCTGAAGATCAAAGGTAACTGCAGAACGATCTAAATAAGATATCAGCACGGTGTAAAAATTGGCAGCTGACTCTAAATAATTATCCACAGAAGACTCAGAAAGGCGACGGCGCATACAGATAACGATTTATCTTTGTCCACAATGGAGGAACATGCACAAACAGAGAAAGTAAATCATGTACAAGGAGACAGTAAATGGACGTTTGCTCTTTAACGACACATATATGAAATTAACATCTTCAAACTCTTTTCTGTGGCCGACTAAATTAAAATATCTTCTCCTTCACGAGGTGATGCTACTAGGATTGGCAGATGAAGAATGACATTAATTTTAACGAGCTTCAAAGTAATTATTTACTAAGTTTATTTTAAACCATCAGCTGTTTCAAAAGGTTTACTATCTACTGCTTCTGGTCATTGACAAGCAGCATAGAATAAACAGTTTAAAACAGATGACGAAAATACATTAAATCTGTAACTTACCGATAACAGCAACAGTCCATTGATATGTTCAGATTCAGATGCGACATATCTAGCATCATTTAGAATTTAAATTATGAACACTGCCGGTAAACTTGCACTTTACTTTCTAAATACCTTTTCCTATTGATATCACCATTAATGTTTATGCTAATCTGGATATGTGACTTAAATCACAAGGACACACGTTTCGGTTGAAACTATTTTACACTTCAATAACACGCCTAAATTACAATTTGAACTAGGCATATTGGTTTCACTTTAATGAAGAGTGAGGGCTTGTACAAGTTGTCATCCGATATTCATGGCGAATAAACATCAAGAGATTCAAAGTAATAAACATTGTACAGGACATCTGACTTGCACATAAACAGGATTTTAATATCCAATCTGATCCGACTGAACGAATTTACATCTTGATGGGCATTGCTGAATGCATGTTTTCGAAACAAAGATAAATGGCGAGCAAGAGCAAGGCGTATAACGACAAACTTTTTGTTCGGCGTCGTTATTGGTTGCGATTCATTCAACAGATTTCACGTTGAGGAATTTCAGTTAACCATTCATTTTTTATGCATAAATTTTAAAAATTAAAAATATATATTACTAAAAAATATACATCACAACAGTACGTACCAAACATAAAAAGAAAATAATACAAAAATGCCGACAACATTTTTGGAAATTCATGTGCCACATCCCTGAGGCTTCTATATGTGCGAACTCTTTCCCGGAAAGCTAATGTATTCATCAAACACACGCGCACAACACACACGCGCAGACGCATACGCGGGTACGTACAGGATGAATCACGTAACACTTGCACCTCAAATATTGCGGAAACCGAAAGTGCGATTCATGTGCGGTTTTCACAGAATGGATTGGTAGTCAGGGGCTTGTATTTTTAGCCAAAAACAGATTGTAATATTACTTAGAAAGTGTATTTTTATGCAAACAAACAGTTTTTTTAATGTAACAATGCCCGTAGATATTAAGAATCTAAAAGTAGGGTGCGCTAGAATATCAGTAGTGTTTGTTGTAGGATTCTAGCGCAAGTGGTTTACGAGATATCGTCTTTTGTAACGTTCCCACACCGACACTGCTTTCCAAGCAGCTAATCAGCTCAACCATCGCTTTAGGTGACGACAAGGTGTGCAGCTCGTCTGTATACCCATAAACAAAAACTAAAAGAACACGCGGAATTAGAGATATCAAAATTTTAATGCAGTGTAACTGAATTTGAAAGGAAGATATAAAATTGTGTCACAGTGGGATTCAAACCACCTACTCTGTGGTCGTGAAGCCAGAACGCTACCACCTGAGCTACATCGACATATACTCTATCTGATTTAATTACTGTTACTTAAGTGAACTTGTAAAACTTCAAAGTCGATTTTCTCGATTTTTTTTAATTTTTTTTTAATTTTTTTTTTTTTTTTTTTTTTTTATTTTTTAGAATTGCGTCGAATGGCTTTGGCTGTTTGTTATTTGAGTTCTGAACTTCACGTACCACAGATATAAAAAATTCTAAATTATGATACCCATGTGAAACGTTTCTCTGTCCCTAAGCATACGTTGACGAGTTATACGTTTAGTTAGACGTTTCCGGACATGGGTTCCTATTCAAAACGTTCCGTACTCACTACCCATTACATGTCCTACAAGTTTGTGACGGGAATTTCTGACCACCCTGTATACATTCAACTTCAGGAGACTTTCGAACGACGGTGGTGGAACACTATCTTTTGATGTGTGTATTTAAATAGTTGCTGTGCACTACGATTTCGACAGATTCCTTTAAGCAGCTACCAGCGAGCTACTCGCGCATGCGCAGAGCAGAAATTAAGTTGAAGCAGCGGCTTCTCCCGTTTCTGGCTACTTGCACAGTGGCTGTTTGTTGTTTAAGCAGTAACCGCAAGCTACCAGATTCTACCCGGAAAAATATTTCTGGTGTGCTCAAGCTGGCAGATTCGCGCATGCGCAGAACTGTCAGAGTTGTAGTGGGAGGGTGCCCACGTGACCAGCGTTTACGTTTCGTGATAAGTCACCTTGTATGCCTTAGTGTACTATTGTCTTGGTCATATGGAAACAAAACGGATTTCTGTGAATGGGAACTGTTACGTGAATTTATTAACACAATCGCTGTAGGCTAATAAAATAATATAGGTAATTTTTTATGTTTTAGCCGTTAAAAATTGTGCGGTGTACAGTGAACGAAATCGGACATGCTGTATTGAAAAATATATGTTTTGTATAGTAATGTCTATTATTGTATAATATTGTAGTGGTCTGGACACATGATTCATTATCGAGTGTTCATACAAGATAAAGAATTATTGGATTTGAAGAACATTAAAGTTATTTTTGTCGGTTTACTAAAAAGTTTGGCTTTTATTAATCAACTACAATGAACTGTTATTTGCCACAGAGGCGTCGATTTATTTGAAACAATAATCCAGACTGTTGCTTTGTTTAAACCGTTCGCTGTGTTTTAAAGAGCTCGAGTTATATAATGCATACAGCGTTAACAGATTTCATATTGTGCTATAATTAAACATGTATTCTGAAAACCACAAAGAAAACCTTAATACAAGATAAACCTGTGTTAATCTGGACATGTTGATATATTCTTATAGGCGAATAGTTGTTTGAGTAAGGTTACGAAAATTGAAACTCTTGGCTTAGCCTCCAATGTGTTAAGTTTTATGAAACAGTGTAGGATCTCTTAATGCAGCATGTACGAATATTAGTAAATGTTTACTTGAAGGTTAATAATCAGACGATTTAATTCGTAATATTGACAGATTAATAAGAAAAAAAATGTTTTCTTTTAGACACCTACTATCCACAAAACATTATTTCATACATCTGTAGTACATTCTCTAAGCTTCAATTTATGTCTTGTGTTTCTTACGTTTTAAATTTACAGACTGACATTCCTTGGTAAATTACTGGAACACACTGTTATCATACCGTCAGTGTCTTATCAGAATAGACATTTTAGTTACTTTGTAAGTATGATGTAGGCCTATTATGTGAAAAGTTTTAATACCCTTATCATGGTTTCATTAAGTCACACTAATAAAACTGAAAAATTAACCATTGCTTTTCTGCGTAACTGCTCGGCATTATACAGGAATACCAAAATAACGAGGTCGCAGTTCAGCTGTTCCACCGCTTCGCATGAGAATCCTACCAGAATTGGGAAGAAACACGTTCAAGCAGTGCAAGCTACAAATACGTCATCGTAGCTGCGCATGCGCAGTAACACCTACTTACTCGCCCTTGAAAGTAGCTTTCTGGCAGCTGCTTAAGCAAACCTGACATGGAATCGAGGCGAATTTTTTTGGTTTCCTTTTTTTTTTTACCCTTTAACAGAAACACCGGTCTGAGAGACCGTTAGTGTTTTTTGAATGTGGCCTGTGGCATCACTGTTCTTCTTGCGACCATCCCCTCTACAGTACCGTCACATTGTTAAATAATATACGTGACAGAAGCATTGTCGTCCAGTTTTTGACTTCGGGCTGTCAAGTAAGCATTAATTTTATAAAACTTTCAGGTCGGACCGATGTTTTGTATTACGTTAAATGTACTATTTCTATTACGTCTTTTCTTGTGTGATATTATCTTTTTTGTATGTTTAGAAGACGCTATTATGGATAATGCTTCAGAAGGCAGTCGTAAGTCTACGAGAGGCGCACGAAATGAGAGCTTTCAGGGTGGTTGCAGGAGAGCGGTGATGAATCGGAAATGGAAAATGCTTACTCAGATGCTGACTTGCTCAGATTCTGACTTTACAATTACCGATGCAAGATAAGACGATGAGAGAAGAAGAAACGATGGTAACAGGCTAATAGTAAGTAACAGTAGTGATGAAGATGATGATGACGACGGCTGTTACAATCTACTGGAAAATGAACAAGAAATAATTCGTGAGTATACACGTGGAGAACAAGACGGTATGCCAGATATTTTTGCTGGGAAAAATAACAAAAGAGATGTTGTACGGAAATAAGTGGAACGAACAAGAACAGTAACCACGTTAATTTTGAACCAGACTGCTGCTTTGTTTAAACCGTTCGCTGTGTTTTAAAGAGCTCGAGTTTTATAATGCATATAGCGTTAACAGATTCCATACTGTGCTATAATAAAGAACTAAACATGAGGGTAATCTGAAAACCACAAAGAAAACCTTAATACAAGATACACCTGTGTTAATCTGGACATGTTGATATACTCTTATAGGCGAATAGTTGTTTGAGTAAGGTTACGAAAATTGATACTCTTGTCTTAGCTTCCAATGTGTTAAGTTTTATGAAACTTATTTAATACTCTATTTGATGTTTCATTTGAAAACCACAAAATATTATCCTAAACACATTAATAAATTATAGGAAATGATAAAGTCATGAAAAAATATAGAGGAGGAAAAATCCGGTCTGTCAGACCGGATATTTCTAATAATGTACTATGGACCTATGTTTCCGTTTAAGGGTTAAGTCGGTAGGGTATTGCTGAAACGTGGAGTGGCTTCTTTTGTGTCGCAGCCTCGTCGCCGCTTTTGTGTCTCGTTTCTGTTGTAGGTGTCGGTGGCCGAGTAGAAAGAGACCGGCACAGGAATAAAGGATGCACGCTTGTGCAGGTACGAAGGTGAGCAACCAGTGGGACAGCAGAAACGAGAAACACTAGAGTAAATCAGAACGAGATATATATTTCATAGAGACTTAGTAATACGTAACTTTTACATAGTTCTTCACTGCAGAATACTGATACATAGATTGGATAGAGGCCTGCCTACTGATGATTCCTAGTGCCTATCCGATAGCCAAGTCTTTACTGGTGCCTATCTGATTCCGAAGTTTTTTTTTCCTTTATTGTGGTTTCAATTCCCCTAAAAATGGGGCGGACCGGCAGCGCTCACTGGCGCTCTTCAGCCTACAGAAATAAAATTTGACGAAGGAGAAACATAAAAACACAAAGGAGATAAAATTTTGGAGATAACACAGACATAAAACGGAGATTTAAAATGGAGATAAGACAAAGTACATAAAATGGAGGAAAACGGTGATGACATAAAACACTTGGAACGACGAAAGTGGTGAATAAAACAGTTGCTCGAATGTCAGTGGCACCCACACAATTAAAATGAGCATAGGACGGCGGCTATGGTGAGACCGTCCGCTATTGTGGAGTTAAAAAAAAAAAAAAAAAAAAAAAAAACGCAACACACACTCGGAGAAATACACAAGTTAAAACTGACGGTGGCGGCTGCGGGTTGGCCGTCCACTGTTGTAAAATAAGACAATGTAGCTAAAACACACCACAGATTCCGAAGTGTTAACTGGTTCCTATCTCAGTCCCAAGTGCCACTACGGTCGGGGGTTCGAATCCCCCCTCGGGCATGGATATTTGTGCCGTCCTTAGTCTTAGTTAGTTTATAAGTAGTTTGTAAGTTTAGGGACTGATGACCCCGTAGTTAAGTCCCATAGACCTTACAAACATTTGAACATTTCAGTCCCAAGTGAACGATGCAGCAGTCGTGGCCGCGAGCGGAGTTGCAGCAGAGGGCGCTCGTGGCTGACGTCGTAAGAACGCCGCGCCGTGCGTGCATGGCGGCGCGCGGCGAAAGTAGGTGGCGCGCACTTTATACTTGTGGGACACCACAGCTTCATTTCGTTTTTGCCACCCCTTCGCGTTGGCGGCGCATAGCCACGCACACGCAATGGCGCGTACAATTGGGCGGCCGTGCTTGAAATCTCGCGCCACTGTGGCCGAGTGTCTGCCGTGAGTGCGCCTGGGCCGGACAGTGGCGGCAACCCGCGTTGCGGTCGCCTGGTCGGTGCGCGCAGCCAGGCCTGTGGCGCTGCTTTGAGCCACTCGTTGCAGGTTGTCGGCGCGCTCCAATGTGCACTCTACGCTCCCACCGCCCCTGGGGCTCCGGCAGCCCAGATTAATTCCAGTCCAACGGGCCGACCAACCGCCTGCACCGCCCTGCCAACGGCCTCCCACTTGCAATGTTAATTCAACGGTTGCTAAATAAAAGCGAGGTAAACCCAGCTGTTCCACGGCACAACTTTTCTTGAAGAGTAAACATTAACTACATGCGGTTCTAAAGCTGAAAATATTGATGTAATTTTAAACAGTTCCGAAGTTGTGACTAGTAATAAGGAAGTATGCACAGGTCCAATTGTTGGAATGAGTACGAAAAGAAATCCGTTAAACTTTGTTTACAAGATGTAGTTGTTGTGGTCTTCAGTCCGGAAACTGGTTTGATGCAGCTCTCCACAATACTTTATCCTGAGTAAGCCTCTTCATCTCCACATAAGAACGGCAACCTACATCTGTCTGAATCTGCTTACTGTATCCATCTCTTGGTTTCCTCTGCGGTTTTACCCCATACACTTCCCTCAAACGCGAAATTCACAATCCCTTGATGTCTAAGAATTTGTCCTACCAATCTATCCCTTCTTTTAGTCAAGGTATGTTAGAAATTTCTTTTCTCCCCAATTCTGTTCAGTACCTCCTCATTAGTTACGCGATCCACCCACCTAATCTTCAGCATTCTTCTATAGCACCATATTTCAAAAGCCTCAATCCTCTTTCTGTCCGCACTGTTTATCGTCCATGTTTCACTCCCATACAAGGCAACACTCCATACAAATGCCTTCAGGCTTAAACCAATATTCGATGTTAACAAATTTCTATTTTTCAAGAACGCTTTTCTACCCCTTGCCATTCTGCATTTTACATCCTCTGTACTGCGACCATCATTTTTTTTTTATTTTACTGCCCAAGTAACAAAATTCATCTACCTCCTTTATTGCTTCGTTACCCAATGTAATTCCTTCAGCATCACCTGATTTTCTTACACTGCACTCCAGTACCTTAGTTTAGCTCTTGTTAATGTTCATCTTTTATGCACCTTCCAGCACACTGTCCATTCCGTTCAATTGCTCTTCCAGGTCCTTTGCTGTATCTGACAGAATTACTATGTCGTCGGCAAATCGAAATGTTTTTAATTCTTCACCCTGAACTTTAATTCCTTCTCCAAATTTCTCCTTGCTTTCCTTTACAGCTTGCTCAATGTACCAATTGAATAATAATGGAGAAAGGCTACAATCCTATCGTACTCCCTTTCCAACCACTGCATCCCTTTCATGCCCTTCAACTCTGACAAACGCTGTCTGGTTTTTGTACAAGTTGTAAATAACCTTACGCTCCCTATATTTTATTCCTGCTTCAGTCAAAACTGAAGGTTTCAAATGTTTGTATAGCTTATGGGACTTAACTACGGGGTTATCAGTCCCTAAACTTACAAACTACTTATCAACTTACTAATACTAAGGACGGCACAAATATCCATGCCCGATGGGGGATTAGAACCCCCGACCGTAGTGGCCGTGCAGTCCGTGACTGCAGCGCCTCAGACCCTTCGGCCACCACGGCCGGCAAAAGTGAAGGCCGTAAATTTCACAAAATACCTAGAAATTACTAGTACTTCAGACTTAAATTGGAAAGAACATGTAGATAATGTCGTGCGAAAGGCGAACCAGAGACTGCGTTTTGTTGGCAGAACCCTTAAAAGATGCAACAGAACTACAAAAGAAACTGCGCTTGTCCGTCCATTTTCGGAGTATTGCTGTCCAGTGTGGGATCCTTATCAGGTGGGTTTGACGGAGGGCATCGAAAGAGTCCAAAGAAGGGCAGCTCGTTTCGTATTGTCACGATACAGGGGAGACATCGTTACGGAAATGATACAGGATCTGGGATTGGAATCATTACAACAACGGCGCTTATCGCTGCGGCGTTGGCTATTTACTAAACTTCAATAGCCAACATTCTCCTCCGAATGAGAAAATATATTGTTAACTCCCACTGAGCAGCACGGAATAGCCGGGCGCTCTAAAGCGTATCGTCGTTGAGTGCGCGGCTACTTCTCGTCCGATATTAGAGATACCCCGTGTGTGTGTGTGTGTGTGTGTGTGTGTGTGTGTGTGTGTGTGTGTTTTGTCCTTAGGATAAGCTAGTCTGTAAGTCTAAGGACTGATGACCATTACAGTTTGGTCCCATAGCTTTACAAATATTTGAAAATTTTTACGTGACTTTCATGAAGATTTGCTTGGCAAATTGCAATATTTATTCGGTGAAACCCGGCGTTTCCCGTTTATTGGTTACAGTCTTCTGTTAATTCATCGCTTCTTCCCTCCTTTTCCTACCCTTACCTGTATCGACTACTTCCCTCTCTAATGACCCCTGTTTCTGTCCACTACCTTCCCCTCCTCCTCTTCCTCCTCCTCCTCCTACTACTGCTGCTATTACTACAAATTAGAATACTTTTAACACATGCTAACATCTTAATTATGTATTTACTGTCCCGCTGCATTTGTCATTCCTCTGCTCTTTTTTTCCAGCCCATATCTATATCCATCTTTCATCTTCTTGTCTCCCTCTCCCTATTCATCTCCTCGTTTCACATGTCCATCAGCATATAGGTTTCAGTATATGCAGAGTCGCTGGCTCATCCTTCACGATCAGTCAGCCTCGGTATCCTGCTGTCATCTTTCAGTAAGGTCCACCACTTACCGAACTCCTTCAGTGTGTTACCTCTCCTGTCTTGTCACTGCAGTGCTCGTTGTCGCTTTATCACCATGTGGTCTTCCCTTCTGGATGCTGAGAACTAAATTCTACAGTTCAGTCTTTTGCTGTGATATATCATTCTTCATTTCTGTATCCTTCACGCCCTCCCCATGACTGTGCCCATCTCTTTGCTGCTACTACGCCTGTTAAATCCCCCTACTCTTCCTCTCCCAACCTTGTTCCCCACCTGTTTGTCCATCCCCTCCTTCCCGAAGCCCCCACCTCCGCCTGACACTCTGTGAAAATTACTTTAACTTCTCAAATTTAATGGTGATCACTTAATTGGTGTCGGAGTCACTGGTAATTTGACCATTCCCGTGCACCATGCAGAGGCTTAAAGAGTATAAAAACATCCATGTATACTTATATACTCGGTGAGTCACGTGAGATGTAGCAAGCCTTTTGTTTCGTGAATGTATACTCTTATCGTAACTTAGTTTTGACACATGGTAGAGATTTGAGGGGCACATATATTTTTTCTTCTGTGAAAAGTTTTAACACCCGTATTAGCTGAGATTTTGAAGCAATCGGTTTTATTAATTACTTTTATAACTGTCTACTTTTATAAATGCATTAGGTAGCGCTAGTGTAGACAATTACAGTGATATAGCGTTTATTAATGTTGACATTGAAACAGGTTGTAAAACAAAATTCGAGATCTAGAATTTTATGGCCCGGTGGCCAACATTTACGTTAGCAGTGCAAACACTACCAAGCATGTTTCCCCGTCCAGGCTGCGTAATGTAGTAGGCCTGCAAGACTGTTTCCCCTTGAACAAACTTCCGACTCACAGTGGATGCAGGAACTCCTTCGAATCTTGTACATGGACGCTACAATCTACCATATCACAAAAGCGCGTCGGAGAACTACATCTCATTTGTTTATCTTGCTGATTCTTCGAAAATCATGAGGTCTCATACACTGCAAAAAGCGACTACTGTATGAAGTGTCCAAAGTATAGAACGATTAGTGTACCTATCGTTTCAAATATTTGGCTCTGTGCTGATAAGAGGTACAATACTTACTGTCGGATAGCTGTGTACACTGCTGTAAATTATTTCTTAGGAACACATTCATTGAATTAAACATTTTAATAAAAAGAATTTGGTGACCACCTGTACAACGCAAAATAAAAATTCTTCTTAACTAAACGTCGTTTCAAGCTGAACGTAATTGCGTAATGACCATGTTCGAACGTATCTCGGCTTAGTTGACATTGCAATTCAATTTCGTAAACGCGTAACTGTGATGAACAATGATTTGGTAAGCACCCAAAACATATTACATTAGGTTTCCTCTTCCAGTATTTTCTTTGCAACGCCGGACAAATTAGCTGTACATTCATCGTGTTGCAGCCACATACTCCGCGGCAGATTAGCCATGCGCACTGGGCCGCCGTGCTGCGGTGTGCGCGGCCCTTCGTCGTCGAGGGTTTGAGTCCCCCCTTGGTCATGTGTGTTGTGCTTGGGTTAGTTTACCTTAGTTTACGTAGTTTGTAAGCTATGAACTAAAGACCACGCAGTTGAGTCCGATAGATTTACAAATATTCGAACATTTTTGCAGCCACATACACCTTCGAATATCCAATGGCACCTCCTCTAGAAGAACTGGAGGAATGTTTTAGGGAAGTGTCTTTAAGAATGTCCATTCAGCACACCTAGGATAAAGAATGGTACTACAATAGAACTTTTATGTTGCCGCTTTATTCCATTACGCCCCATGGCCGTTGACGCTGCAACTGACGAAGCCAGTCAGAATTTATGGCTGCCCAGTAGTTAATGTTATTGCTCAGTGACCGGCGGCCAGTGCACACGTGACCAGCAGCAGCTCTACATTCTACGGTAACCGGCTTCTTAATAGAAGCGACTTATTTACATTTCGTGTGTACTTTCTCTTGCAGCTCTATATACTTTAGTGTGCTCGCGTGTTTGTTTATTAAGAATCGCGTTTATTTGTCAGCTCAGTTACTGCATTTTTTAATTTATTAGCTCGCGTATATATTTTTCAGATTCGCCGTTAATAAACAGTTCAGCGTTAGGTCTATACTTTACAAAGCTCACTGTTTATCAAACTACTGAGTCCTCTGACGTACTTACTTGGAAGAAACAAAGGTTTTTAGAATGGCTAGGAACTGTGACTGCTGCGAACGGATGCAGGCAGAGTTGGTGACTCTTCGCTCGCAGCTTCAGGCGGCGTTGGCTTCGCTGGCAACGCTTGAGACTGCGGTGGGTGGGCGCCGCTGTTGTGGGCCGCTCGCGGGGGTACAGCAGACGCCCTGTGCGTCTGTTGTGCCCTCCGATCGGCCTGCGGCTGTGGCCAGCCCGCTCACTGCCCGCGAGGAGGTAGCCCCCCAATCCTTGGTGGATTGGGAGGTCCCCTCAGAGCGTGTCAGGCGGCGTAAGACTTCCCGGGGGACCGAAGTGGAGGCCTCCCCGGTTAGTCTTGCCAACAGATTCGAGGCGCTGTCTGTGGCAGGGGATGTTCCTGATGCGGATGGTGTCGCTTGTCCTGTACTCGCCCCTCTGCCTTCAAGATCCGGGCACTCACAGAGGGTGGGTTTGTTGGTAGTTGGGAGCTCCAACGTTAGGCGGGTAATGGAGCCCCTTAGGAAAATGGCTACTAGGGAGGGGAAGAATTCCAATGTGCACTCCGTGTGCATACCGGGGGGAGTCATTCCGGATGTGGAACGGCTCCTTCCGGATGCCATGAAGAGCACAGGGTGCAGCCAACTGCAGGTGGTGGCTCATGTTGGGACCAATGATGTGTGTCGCTTTGGATCGGAAGAGATCCTCTCTGGTTTTGAGCGGCTATCAGAAGTGGTTAAGACTGCCAGTCTTGCTTGCAAGATGAAAGCGGAGCTCACCAACTGCAGCATTGTCGACAGGACTGACTGCGGACCTTTGGTTCAGAGCCGAGTGGAGGGTCTGAATCAGAGGCTCAGACGGTTCTGCGACCGTGTCGGCTGCAGATTCCTCGACTTGCGCCAAATGGTGGTGGGTTTTCGGGTTCCGCTAAATAGGTCAGGAGTCCACTACACTCAGGAAGCGGCTACACGGGTAGCGGGGGCTGTGTGGCGTGGACTGGGCGGTTTTTTAGGTTAGATGGCCTCGGGAATACAGAAAATGGGTTTCAGTCTCAAAGGGGGCAGGTCAGACACGGGAAGAAAGTAGACATAAAAACCATTGGTGTAACAGTTGTAAATTGTCGTAGCTGTGTTGGGAAAAATTCAGAGCTCCAAGCGCTGATAGAAAGTACTGAGGCACAAATCGTCATAGGTTCTGAAAGCTGGCTGACGCCTGAGATAAATTCGGCCGACATTTTTTCAAAGGGCCAAATGGTCTTCAGGAAGGATAGAATAAATAAAACAGGGGGTGGCGTGTTTATTGCTGTTACAAACGGTTTATCCTGCAACGAAATTGAGGCAGATACTTCCTGTGAATTGGTCTGGGTAGAGGTTATACCTGACCACCGAAATAAATTAATAATTGGATCTTTTTATCGGCCCCCTGACTCAGACGATGCGGTTGCAGAAATGTTTAAAGAAATCTTGAATCATATTTCAAATAGGTATCCGAAGCATACTGTTATAATCGGTGGCGACTTTAATTTACCCTCGATATGTTGGCATAATTACGTATTCAAAAACCGGGGGCAAATATAAAACATCGTCCGAACTAGTTCTGAATGCTTTTTCTGAGAACTACTTCGAACAGTTAGTTCATGAACCACTAGAATAGTACGTGGTTGCGAAAATACTCTTGATCTCCTAGCAACAAATAATCCCGAGATAGTAAAGAGCATCAAAACAGATACAGGGATTAGCGAACATCGAGTTGTAGTAGCGAGACTGAATATCGAAATTCCCAAATGCACCAAAAATAAACGAAAAATATATCTATTCAATAAAGCAGATAAAAATTCGCTTCACGCTTTCCTGAGTGATAGTCTCCAGTCCTTCAAAACTAAAAATGCGAGTGTAGATCAGTTGTGGCTTACATTCAAAGACATAATATCAGTAGCAATCGAGAGATTTATACCAAATAAATTAATAAAAGAGGGGGCTGACCCCCCGTGGTACACAAAACAGGTCAGATCACTGTTGCAGAAACAAAGGAAAACGCATGCAAAATTTAAAAAGACGCAGAATCCGCAAGACTGGCAATCTTTTACTGAAACTCGCAACCTAGCGCGGACTTCAATGCGAGAATCTTATAGTTGTTTCCACAACGAAATCCTGTCTCGTAATCTTGCAGAAAATCCAAAGAAATTCTGGTCATATGTGAAGTACACTAGCGGCAAAACACAAACAATACCTTCACAACGCGATAGCAATGGTAATACTACCGACGACAGTACTGCTAAGGCAGAATTACTAAACACAGCTTTCCGAAATTCTTTCACCAAAGACGACGAAGTGAACACTCCAGTATTCAATCCAAGAACAGCTGCCAGCATGCGAAACTTAGAAGTAGATGTTCCTGGAGTAGTAAAATAACTTAAGTCACTAAACAAAAATAAATCTTCCGGGCCAGATTGTATACCAACTAGATTCCTCTCAGAGTATGCTGATGAAATAGCTCCGTACTTAGCTATAATTTACAACCGATCACTCAGCGAAAGATCCGTACCCAAAAACTGGAAAGTTGCCCAAATTACTCCATTATTCAAGAAAGGCAATAGGAGTGATCCCCAAAATTACAGGCCTATCTCATTGACGTCGATTTGCAGTAGGATTTTGGAACATATACTTTGTTCGAATATTATGTACTACCTCGAAGAGAACGACCTATTAACCAATAGTCAGCACGGATTCAGAAAGTATCGCTCTTGCGAAACACAGCTTGCCCTTTATTCACATAAAGTGTTAAGTGCCATCGACAAGGGATCTCAAATCGATTCCATATTTCTGGATTTCCGGAAGGCTTTTGATACTGTACCCCACAAGCGGCTTCTAATGAAATTGCGTGCTTATGGAATATCTCCCCAATTGTGCGATTGGATTCACGATTTCCTATCAGAAAGGACACAGTTCGTTGTAATTGACGGTAAGTCATCGAGTAAAACAGAAGTGATATCTGGCGTTCCACAGGGAAGCGTTATTGGTCCCCTACTCTTCCTCGTGTTTATAAACGATTTAGGAGATAATCTGAATAGCTCCCTTAGACTGTTCGCGGATAATGCTGTCGTTTATCGGTTAGTGAAGTCAACAGAGGATCAAAAGCAACTGCAAAGCGATTTAGACAAAATTTCTACTTGGTGCGAAAATTGGCAATTGACACTAAATAAAGAAAAGTGTGAAGTAATACACATGACCACTAAAAGAAATCCGCTGAACTTCAATTACGCGATAAATCAGTCAAACCTTAAGGTCGTAAATTCTACCAAATACCTAGGAGTTACAATTACGAACAACTTTGACTGGAGAGAACACATAGAAAATATTGTGGGGAAGGCGAACCAAAGGTTACGTTTCATTGGCAGAACGCTTAGACGATGCACCAGCTCCACCAAAGAGACTGCCTACATCACACTTGTGCGTCCTCTCTTGGAGTACTGTTGCCCCTTGTGGGACCCTCACCAGGTGGGACTGATGGAAGATATTGAGAAGGTTCAGAGAAGGGCAGCTCGTTTTGTTTTATCAAGTTACGGGGGGGAAAGCGTCACGGAAATGTTGCACGAATTGGGGTGGAAATCATTAAAAGAAAGACGTTATTCATTTCGGCGTGATCTGTTTGCGAAGTTTCAATCACCGACTTTTAGTTCTGAATGTGAAAATATTTTGCTAGCACCCACCTACTTAGGGAGACATGACCATCCCAATAAAATAAAAGAAATCAGATCGAAAACGGAACGATTTAGGTGTTCTTTCTTCCCGCGAGCTATTAGAGAATGGAACGGTAGAGAAAAGTTATGACGGTGGTTAATGAACCCTCTGCCAGGCACTTAAACGTGATTTGCAGAGTATCGATGTAGATGTAGATGTAGATGTTATGCAAATTTACACTACTGTGGTCAGTAAACGTAGCTTCATTGGTAAGGAGCATACGTTGAATTAACGTAGTGAGGTCTCTCACCTGATGAAGGGCACACCGACAAAATTCTGTACAACGTTCGAAATCATGGTCGCCGAGTGCTCGATATAGTGACATATGATAGGTGTGGAATTTGTGTCGATGCAAGACGTGGACGCCGCGGTGGAGTGGCCGAGCTATCTAAGGCGCCTAGCTGAGGATCGCGTCGCTGATCGCTGTCGGAGATTCGAGTCCTCCTTGGAGCAGGTGTACTTGGTGTGCTTAGCATAAATTAGATTAAGTAGTTTGTAAGCCTAGGGACTGAGAGTCTCTTACATTTACAAAACATTAACAAGATGTGGACGACACTCTTGTGGCTGATTCCACATTCCTTACCGAGCGAGGTGGCGCAGTGGTAACCCGCTGGACTCGTATTTGAAAGGATGGTGGTTCAAATCCACTTCCGGCCATCCAGATCCAGGTTTTCCGGGATTTCCCTGAATCACTCCAGGCAAATGCCGGGATGGTTCCTTTCAAAGGGCACGGCCGATTTCCGTCCCCCATCCTTACCCAAACTCCGAGCGTAAGCTCCGTCTCTAATGACCACGCTGTCGACGGAACGTTAAACCCTAAGATTCCTTCTTTCCTTCCTTCCTGTCTTCCTTCCACATTCCTTGGGAGTAATTCTCATACCAGGACAGCTTCAACTGTTACCTCCTGTCTTCTTTCTTGTTTTCTTTTTGACGTTAAAGCAGTTGGTTGGCGCATAGAACATCGGCGAAGCAGACAGATACCACTTTGTTGTTTTCACGGTATATCTTGTGCATTATCCACATCTATAGCACATCCAATTCCTCCTCATTCGTGTATATTTGTGCACGCAGTGGCTGTTGAAGCGGATTTGAGCGACTTGCACTGTAGACAAGTAGTCAAATTTGCTGGCATTTTTTTTAAGTCATCAGTCCCTAAACTTACAAACTACTTATGAACTAACTAAGACTAAGGACGGCACAAATATCCATGCCCGAGGGGGGATTCGAACCCCCGACCGTAGTGGCCGTGCAGACCGTGACTGGAGCGCCTCAGTCTCCTCGGCCACCGCGGCCGGCTTGCTGGCATTCTGACGCTACGTAGCACGAAAGCTCCGCTTGGCGGTGTTTGCCCTCTGCTAAGGTCGATTCCGGCCACCGTGCCCTCAAATTATAGGGCATGTTTCGATTTTGTTTATGGCAGGGTTCAACGTCAACATTACAAACGCTCTATCACAGTAATTGTCTTCTCAAGGGTAGAGAGTGTAAATGTGCATTCGGCAAAGTAAGCAATTGAGGGATCATATTACATCCTACAGTACCAATTGACGTTATTTGATTTCAGGTTAGTCCATAATAAAGAATTTTAAGGATATTTCAAGTTCACAAAAATTCCACCACAGGACAGTTCAGAAACGATACATCATTTTGACTGATCATTTTTCCCGATCTCGCTTTGTTGTCGAGATATAGGCAACCTGGGAAGCTTGCAATGGCCAAAAACCTTTAGCTGAAAACAACTAAATTAAATTAAAGTATCCTACAAAAATTCGTTTTATTTATTTATTTATTTATTTTACTTTGAATACGAAATGCAATAAAAATGAACTTGACTGTGAAAACAGGGTTCAAATCGGAAAATCCGAGATCCATTCTGTGACCGCCTTCAAAGCTTACAACTTATACTAGTTCATTTATTTATTTATTTATTTATTATTTTGTTTTTTGCGTCATTGTGCCGCTCCACAGATATCGACTGGTTTAGATAATAATTGGACACTCTTAATAGATGCCTACATTCATGGAGAACGGTAGGACCTAACGAGTCTTCCCTATTGTGACTTTCAAAAGAGAAATCATTATTTTAGCAGCCGGTGCAGAATAGCCGTGCGCACTAAGGAGCCCACAGCAATTTCGTACACGCGTAACTGTAATGAACAATGATTTGTTAAGCACCCAAAGCATATTACATTAGGATAATCGTGCAGGAAATTTCCTCCTCCAGTATTTTCGTTGCACGCAGCACAAATGAGCTGCACATTCGTCGTGTTGCAGCCACATACTCCGCGGCGGATTAGCCGTGCGCACTGGATCCGTCCTGCGGTGCGCGCGTCCGTTCACCGTCGAGGGTTCGAGTCCCCCCCCCCCTCTCCTCGGACAAGCGTGTTTGTGAGTTGTCCTTACGTCAGTTTAAGCAGTTTGTAAGCTACGGAATAACGATCTAGCAGTTGAGTCCGATAGATTTGCATGCATTTAAACATATTTGCAGCACATACAGCATCGAAGAGCTAGTGGTACCTCCTCTAGAAGAACTGGAGGAATGTTTTAGGGAAGTGTGCGTACGAATGACCATTTAGCACGCCTAGGATGAAGAAAGGTACTACAATACAACTTTTATGAGGCCGCGCTGTTAGTTTACGCCCCACGGCCGTTGAGGTTGCAGCTAGCAAAACCAATCAAGGTTTTCGGCTGCCCGGTAGTGCATGTTATGCAAATTTACACTACTGTGGTCAGTAAAAGTAGCATCATTGGTAAGGAGCATACGTTGGATTAACGTAGAATCGTCTCTCAGCTGCGCACAGTAAGAGCAATAGAGATAAGAAAGACCTTCTTTTTTTTTCATTTATTCGGTTGTCTGATGAAAATCCAACAAAACATTTTGCCCATTAAATGCAATTTCAATAATATTAACTTTTGATGGGATAAAGGAAATGAAAGATTAATTTGTAAAGTGCATGTATTTAAAGATTTATTCTTTAATTTGTTTTATTATAGAATTTTCAGTATGATTTTACATGTGTACTTATGCTATCAATCTTATATATTCCTCCACAGTCTATGTTGTCATTTTTCAGTTTTAAAAGGGGTTCTTTTGAACAGTTTCGCAGTGTTGCCAACTATTTTCATATGTAGCCTACAAAGAATACAGTCATTAACACAAATTTCATCATACATATGATTTTAGGCAATGGTGATTACAGATGTTAAACATCTCTGCGACCCTTCTTTCTCACAGACCACAGTCGTAAGCTGATTGCAGGTAACTGTAGAGCCACTCAGACTATTAAAATTAAAAAAAAAGAATCTGCTTTTGTTGAAAATACTTGCTGTTAAAGCAGGCATGTCTGTTATACTTTTTTACACTATTATAAAACCAACGCTTGCAATGTTCTTTTCATTCCCATTTCACAGACTATTACCTTTTCCACTCTGTGTTATGATAATACACATCTCATACGATATGTTTGTACTGTATACAGTTTATGACAAAACGTAAAATGGTTACTTAATTTGTAACTTACAGATTCATAACAGATCATACGTCCTAGAGCTCACGCCACTGAAGGCCTTGAACATACTGATTTGTCTTAAATACTTGCTTACAGAGCTGCTATACTTCTCTTATTGATTTTACTGTAAAGATAAGCTGGTAATTACATTTGGATATATTTCTGACGGTATTCAAATCTAGTTTTTCAGAACTGCAAATAAGGATAATTTGCTTAGTATCGCTTGAAAATGTCTTTATGAGCGCTTTATGCAGCTCCAAATTGCATAACTTCGTGATACAAATGACGACCATTGGTCTTCCATCGTTAACAGGGTCATAGTCGACAATGAGCAGTAAACTGAAAGAGTAAAAAAGGTAAAGCAGTCAACAATCCGAAGATTGGTTTGAACACCACAGTGCTTTACTGGGCATGGTCCTATTTGGAGGTGGTATGCCGTTGCCCTCCTCCGACCCTCGAACCCCAGCCAGTTATAGGGAGACTTACAGTTTAACGTGGGTTCCGAACCACGGTGCTAGTCGGCATTTTTCACATGAACAATACTACCAGAGGTGAAAGAAGTGGAAAGTGAAAGATAAAAATCCTAGGACCTGGCGGGGATCGAACACGCGACCTTTGGAATCATAGTCTGGCACTCTACCACTGTGCAACAGAGGCGCACAGTGAAAGAGAATGTCAGCAAAAATGTTTTATACTTTACTGTGGTG
This sequence comes from Locusta migratoria, assembly GCA_026315105.1. NCBI lineage: Eukaryota > Metazoa > Arthropoda > Insecta > Orthoptera > Acrididae > Locusta > Locusta migratoria. The sequence continues at coordinate 206,777,409 of CM048744.1, read as the reverse complement.
TTTTTTTTTCACGTTTGATAGACAGATGTCCCTAGCATCCTTCTCTTACGATTTAAGACCGATGGTTGACACTTGTATTATCAACTGCCACGCAGCATGTTATGATGGATTTGCCGAAACCGGTTACAAAGACAGTTTTAAACGACTTCATGCATATTGTGCTTTTCTGCTTCAGAAAAGAAATTACAGTATACTGCACACAAGCGTTTCCAGGCTGTTCGACAGCTGTCATTGTTACCAAGATAACTTTCTGTGCGATATATACACTTCACATCAGTAAAATGTTAGTACTTGCCACTGTTCACATCAAACGCTTACATTTGTTCTGTTGATTTAGCAGTTACTTATTATTAGACAGTGTGAGTCGTTTGACACAACTGTCTGGCCCTCGCAGTTCCTTCCTATCTAACTTGTTCAAACAAATTATCTCTTGTTACTACTGTGTTTCATGTTTGATTTTCTTTTTGCGTCGCTTCTTATTAAGGAATCCGCTCAATTTAAAATGTCACGCTAACTTTACCTGTTTTGTCATGCACTCTTTCCGTTTGTTAACTTGTGCAAATAGCAGAGGTTCTTCTTTCAAAAGCAGCTGCCCTTAATTAATGGCTGTTTAAGCGTTTTATTCTAAAAAGTGCTTGTCTTACCTTTGTAATATTTTTACGCAAGTGTAATATTTCTCTGTTAACAAGAGCGGAAGACTTCTTTGGCTTTCTCATTTGCATGTTTTGTTACTGACAGCAGCTCATTGAATACGCTGCTGTGAGTTTTATCTCGGGACTTGATAAATTTTGGTTTTCGTAATGAAATAGGTATTACCGTACAAATTGTTCGTTCAGTAGAAAGCTTAAATAACATGCGACCCATGGTTATAGTAATTTACTCATTTACTACACTATTAGCAGTAGTTAAAATTACCAATATTAACCAAAGACCTGTCCGCAAAATAAATAATGAAATTCATGAATAAACCACTAAGATTAAGAAAATAATAATTAAAATCATTAATAATTCACTAATTGATGCACCACCAGCAGAACGCCGTTCCAGTCGACGACGCCCTACTGCTAACGCTGGGTAGGCTGCTTCGTTTGTTTTTCTTGATGAAACTTTCCATTTAAAATATATTTCCCGCCTTATTGTACCTGATCTTGTTACTATATCTACCTCGTGACTACTACTAAAGAGGGTTGGTTCGTACTTCTTACAACGATCTATTTTACAGATCCTTCTGTGGTTACCTATCGCGCATGTGAAGATTTATGGCTTGTTGGTATCGACTGCGTTTCCGCCTAGTACCACCACCGCTGGTGTTGTTTTTGTTGTTGTCGATGCTCGACTGTTCACGAGTGCGCACCGATAAGGTTGATGTGGAGTGACAGTTGCTAGTTGTATCCTGGCATGACGAGAGAGAAGTCCAGTGTGTGGAAGCAAGCGAGGGGTGTGGCCCGTGGGCCGGGCCTGTGTGTTTTGGGCAGGTTATGAATCTGTTATATCGGCTGATGAACTCCGGCACCAAACTTCTATGTGAATTGTTTTCCTCACCTCACGTGGCTTGGTCTAAAGGGGAGGCGGTTTGCAAAAATTCTCAAAATATGACTTTTTTTCCTTGTTACATTATTTGGATTCTTTTGAATTTAATGATTCAAAATTTATTGCGAACGATGAACTTTAAGTATTTCATTTATATTTTTAAAGTAATCTGTGTGTTAGAATCTCACGGTTTTGAATATACTTATTTATATAGCTGTTTCATATAGAAGGCTGTGGCTTTCAACCGAGTTAGGGGACATTTTCTAGCATATGTTGGCTAAACTGCCGTAAACAAAGATATTCCTTTGGTACACGAAATTATCAATAAATTATGTTTCGTGCAGTACGTTTCTGTAGTTCTGTCGTGATGTGAGTGTGTTTTCTTGGTCGTGTGACATTCTGAAGGTGCTGAAAATCCCTAGAAGTACCAGAAACTTCAAGAAACGCAAGTTTTGTGGAAACCAGCACTATACAAAAACTGATTCACATAATATTGAGAAGCAACCTGGATGATCTGCCGAATATGAGGAGCAGTTTAAGCGTCCAGTAACTGAAAGTACTTCACCAACTAGCGCTTCCAGTAATTGATCGTGACTTAGCAAACCCAAAGCTCCTCAAGAAGTGTCCACGTTGACGAACCCAAAATCCAAATGAATCGTTCAACAATCTTATCTGGACTCGAATACCGAAAAATGTTTTTGGTGGTACAAAAACACTAAAATGGGGTGTTGCTGGTGCAGTGTTGTCATTCAGTTATGGTAATATGGGAAGGATTAGGTTGTTGAAATATGTTGGTATTGATCCTGGTATAAAAACTATGAAAGGTTTGCAGCTGATGGACAGTATACAACTAGTCAAATTAAAGTAGACCTCTCAAAAGAGCACTAAGGAAACGAGATTAAAGATTTTGAAGCAGCAGGAAGATGTGGAGGCGCTGATCATTAAGGAGGAGGAATTTTTATAGTTGGAGGTAGATAAAATAGCAAGTATTAAGAACAACGAGCAATTTCGGCCTTTTCTGGGAAACTACGTTTTTAGACACATTTCTACCTTTTTCTCAGAAAGTACTATAATAACTATGTTCAAAGTTTCAAATCTGCTTCAGCAGACCGCAGCACACTCACTCAAGCAGCATTACTGAAAACTATCGCACCATTAGACAATAACGGGGGATTAATGTAGAAACTTTTAATAAAAATTCATATCTTAATTTTAAAAATTATATTTCATAAACATAATAAGAAAGTGTTTTTATTCTGCTTCAGCATATTAAATATATGAGTCATAATAAGCTACAAAATTTTCATATCATTATCTTTAAAAGTTCAAGAGAAAAAGATTCATAAATGTACCGCATTTAACATTGTCGAGATAGGGCTTACCGCCTCCCCTTATTCCTTGGCGAAGTTTTGGGCCGTTCCTTTCGGTAACACGGTGGGGCTCTGTGGCCTGCTACGTTGATGGGACGACCTTCCACATAGCGTCGGGATACCGGTACTTTCGCCGCTGCGGGACTGACAAGTTGTCATGTACATCTTGTGGCTCCCTGTCATATGGTTACAATTTTCGTCTACGTTACGTTTCTGGGTGGTGTTCGTAATGTTTGGTGTTGCATCGTAGAATCGTCAAGCGCCTCGTTATTTTTATGCAGTGCTTTCCTTAAGTATAAGCAAGGTCTGCTTTGTAATCGTTTGCAAGTCAGTTACCTACCCGGGTCACCGACGTATTTTGTCGCAGCGTTCTACGCCCCTCTGTCGATTACTGTTTTGGGAGTTCGTATATTTAGGAGTTGTAATTTTTTCATTTCATATTAACTGCCACCTTTCAACACTGAAAGGGCTCTTTCCTTGACTATTTAGTCTGTCTGGTGTATTTTAATCACGCTTCTGTCCATCTAACTTACAAAATATATTTGCTCCACTGGATTTGATTCATGTAGTGTTTAATGTTTGTTGCTACCGACCATCTAGAGTGGCTAGATTTTGCTTTTGTGTACAGTCCTTGAAGCAGGTATTCTCAGACCATCGTACGACCTTAAGTGGCGCCTCACCAAACTGCACTGTACATGTCAATTGAATTTCGTCTCATGTTACAGACATATTTTCTCCAATCATAATTATATTGCTGGAATTTTGATGGGCTTCACCATCTGATGTGATATTTTGTTGATTGTGCGTTTGTAGAAATAACAACTGGTTTCAAACGATGAAATATTGTCCTTATGAAATGTAAGATTGTAGTTTGGGCCTCACTGGCTGAAGACTTGGTATTAGCAACTTCGCAGCTTAAGTAAGGGCTTCGCCTTTTGTACAGATTTTAGTCTTGAGAGATTGCCTCCTTATTTTAAAATTATTATATTGAAGAAGACGCTTAAGGACAGCTGTGCTTCAACATGAGTGGTTTTTCTTTAGCATGTGTTATTTGTTGAATGAAATTTGTTCACTTCCTGGCATGTCATAATGATGGTAACTAATAGATTATCAGCTGGAGGTTAAAAACTGATTAAACCTTTGCCTAAAATTTGCTCAAGAAAACCATACCTAGGATGTACACACTGAAATCTTCCGTTCTCTCAAGAAAAGGAGAATGATGACACTATTAAAATTCTCGAAATCTATAAACATACGACAGTGGATCTCACTTTAGTATAATGTGACTAAATCCACTTTTCCTTTTCCCCTCTACTAAACTAAGATTTAGTTATCAACTGTAGTAGTTATCAGTTTTGTTAACTGTATCAAATGTTACCATATTAGTACTATTTTACAATATAACAAGCCTCATCTTGTCCCCCACTCCTTCCCCATATTAACGCTAATGTTCAAGCTATGAACCTTAAAAGTTGGCCCCTGTACGTAATAAAAGCTGAATTCTGGTAGGAGGTACCCAGATAAGAGTTAACTGTTATAAAAAGGAATCATAATTTTATCAGTAAAATTAGCAAAGTGGTCCGCGTGAACTACCAGCTACTCCCTAGTGCAAAACCTTGTTTCCTGGCCCAATTTAAGAACTGACTTGATCAAATTTAAAAACAGGAAGTTAACGATACACTGGCATTAATAAATAAGTCACCACAATTAAAGTTATTTCATGAAGGTGGCTAAAGAAAAACATGTATCGCGAATTGGAAGTTAAACATAAAAAATTGCATCTGAGCTTGTTCTCAGCACTGTTGAAAAACAATATTAAATGAAAAGGGGTAAGGTGCTCGAAAAGTACAATTTATAGGCAAGTGAAAAATACACTGAACTTAACTTGTTTATTCAGGTCGAACGCAAGCAAAATGTGGTACCAATTTTGTTAATACAATAAAAAACATCTCATTTACATAGTCTAATACTGACGATGCCCAGCACTGAATTTAACATAAATTACACAGAACTTAACACTACTGGGGTGAGGATTTACTAACAACAATCACTCGCTCACACACACGCAATGCAACAGCGAAACTCACCAAAATCAGCGTGCTGAAGCGAGGCAGAAGCAGACGCCGCTATCGTAAGTGAAATTCAGCAAAGCCGGAGGTACCACACAAAACAATATACAATAGAACTGCGAAGATGGCTCTGGTCCGTCGTGCCTGATTTGAGATGGTGCGTGAGTATAGTAAAATTAAGTGGCATTTAGATTAGACCGCGAGAAAACACGCTAACGGCGACACATGGCTACGTTTCATGATCGCACTCCACTGAAGCGGTTAAAAATCGGATTCATAACACAAAATCACGGCGGACTCTTTAAGTTGCAACCTGAGAGTAAACTATCTAGGCACTGGTTTTATGATAAGTGGCGTGAATTAAGGTGACTATTTGCAAACCCCTGAAGTCGGAGTTCAGACCCATGCCGTTCCAAAAACCGATACAAATGAGTAAAATCAATATCCGAAAAATAAAGAAAATTAACTACAGTATGCAACCCATAGCAATGTTTGGAATTACATAAAGAAGCGAATGAAATGCAGCTACACGCAATAGGGAGCGATTACAGAGGCGGATGAAGTCGAGTCTAAAAAAAACTGAAAAATGAAATAATTACAAGGACGGAGAAGTGAGAATAAAAACTATGGCATGCAACCCTTAGAAATACATAGACTTTCATAAAAAAAGCTATTGAAGGAGGTTGGACATTGGCTCGGAGAGAATTACTGACAAAGACTGTCTGCACACTACAAGTTTGGAGATGAAACAGCAGAAGTAAAAAAGGTGGAGAGAGAAGATAGCGGAATGTTAGTAGAAATCAGAAGGATACACGCATAGTCAGTTGCCTGATGGGCATGGAACAAACAATGGTGGAAGCTGAAGGCTTTGTTCTAAGAACCAACCACATGGAACACATATCACTCACAGAAGGAAACGATAAGAAAGCTTTTACATGCACTGTATAAAAATGAACATGTTAGAAATCGGCCCTACAAAGCTAGAGAGAATTTTCACAGAGTTCGTACACCGCCACACAATCACAAAAGGTTTTAATATACCAGGCCATTATCAAACGGCGACTAGTAACACATACACCGTGTTTATCTGTTGGAAATCACTGGATTGAAAAACTAGAACACATTTCCGCTCATGATCAGAAGGAATATTCCAAAAAAGAATCTAAACTGAAGTGTCTTGGTTAAATATGCTAGACAACGAATCACTACCACTTCCGCAGACACAAGAGCAGAACCAACCTTACCTCACCACAGTCTGAACACAAAGTGACCAGAAGCCCGAGCGGCCAGGATGCAGGAAAACTATCAGAAACTGGCAAAACCCAGAGGTGGTGGGGAGAGAAGATTGCAGGACTCGCCCTGGAGAGGGCTTCTCGACTGGCTTGTAGCCAAAGGGTGTAGAAACTTCTTTGGTCGCATCAGCAGCAGGGGTTGGTAGCGACTGACTATCTACTCTGAGCCTGAGAGAACCATGCAAAGCGAGCTATTATCACCCACATTCAGACCCATTAGATCCTCGCACATCCACTTAAAAGTTAAACAAGTACACATTCTCACAGGGAGAGTGGCGGAGCGGAGAAGCCGTACTTAATTCCACATTCAAAACCACAATAATAAATTATTAAAATAACAAAATCCTAGCAATATTAATTATCATTTCAGAAACTAATATTTTAAAACAAGAAATTAAAATTCTATTCCTCGTGTCTTGAAGAGAGTGGAGTACTAGTTTCAACAAAATGCTAATCTAGTCACATCAAATACATTACAATTTTATAACAAATATATGGAAGACGACAGACAGTCGTCTTTCAACCTTTACCCATAGAAATTAGCTTTTTAAATTTTATTAAATGTAATTCATTGTCATAAAAGTAAGACTTTCCAGTGAACATGTCAGTTTGTATATTCTGTAATAACTTCTTTGTAAGGCGAAGATCTGTCAAGAACTGTTAGTGACATTCAGTTGTTACCTGATGATGGCCTAAAACACCAAAAGCTGGTAAGTAACTCGTAAAATTGTTTGCAGATTTCTGATAAATCAGAATGACTGAGATTATGTTATTCTGTAGGCTTCGACAAAGGTCAACCGTCGGTGTTATTCCGCTGCAGTCAAACCAATCCCAAATGTTATACACTTCGTTAACGAAAACAATATTTCTTCGATACTCAGTCGCGTTAAGCTATGCACAGTGAAAGCAATTTACGATATATGTGTGCTCGGAAGGACATTCTACGGAGAACGTCCTCCGCAAAGTGCTTTACTTATTCTTAGCTTTGATATTCCTGAGTGCGAAAATATCCACTACACTAATAAAATGGTTCCGAAAACAACTAGTGTGTGGAACAGTTTTATCTGTTCGTCCGTGAAACACAGAAAATTATTTCCCTTTATGTCTAATTTGACATTGTGTTTCTCGTTTTGTAAAGCATTTGATACAGTTCTGTACAGGCGCCTAGTGCAGAAACTACTAGCTTTCGGAATATCGTACCATCCGTGTAATAGAACGGAAGAGTTTACCGCATACAAAGCACGGTATGTTAGTCGTAACTTCAAGCTTACACATATAAAACGTCAAACGTATAATTATTTCTCACAATACAGAAAAGTGACCTACTGGATAATGGCGAAAGCTTCCTGAGGCTTTCACGTATGATGCAGAGAGACAGAACTATAATGTCGTAACGAAAAAAAAAAAAAAAAAAGTATAAAGGTGAACGAATACCTGCAGTGTATTTCGTTTCATGCAAGGACTGACAGTTAATCAACATCAAAAACACCTTATTGACAACAAAAAGCGTAAACAATTTTCTTGTATGTTTTCGCGATCATAGAGCAATTACTGAAAACAGCCAGACCAATAATTATTTCCGAAAAAGCCGACAAAGTGATAGAAAGTGGAACTGTCACATAAACGAAGTCAATTATGGTAGATGCAAGACATACTCTGTAGTAGAGCCCACAACAAGTGTAGTTTACGAATCAATGGTTCAACCAATATTTCAATACTGCTATTTTGGTCAGGTGAGTTTTTAATAGCTGTCGTACATTTAAATAACTGCATTTTTACCATCAGTTAAACAATATTTATGGATACTCGATCGATTTCGGTCACTCAGGCCATCAACGGGAAACGCATATCCTCATTGTAATCAATTTTATCTTTATTATTTATTTATTCTTTCTTGAGGAAGACTTAAGTAACTACGTTCTATTGCTTTCTTGTAGTAACAGATTAATAAATAGTAATTTTATTTGTATGGGGCCCGCAGTGTTAAAAATGTCTTTTAATGACATATTAAAGTTTAAAGGAAAAACACTACTTTTAAATATTCATAACTGTTATTGGCGCATTGCTATTGGCACAATAAGCTTATTTCGGCTATCAAACACCATCCTCATGTGTCGTGAGATTTTCTTCAATTCCGTTCAATATCGTTGGATATCAATCTGTCAAATAATGTACACTGTTGTTGTATTTTATCAATCAGTGTTTAAGTGTATTTATAACTGGATCTTGATTTCACAGTTGTTAACACCTCGCGTTTCTCTGCTATCAAATATTGCAGATAAATACTTTTAAATAAGCAGCGTGACAAACTGTGCCTAAATATAAACGAATGTGGCTTAAGAAAATCGTCAAAGTCCGAAGCTGGACGTCAATAAAAAGCACCATTGGTGTAATAATTAATAATGTGTTTTGGGGATAGATTAATCTTTACATGTTGATTTGTACTCCGGAAACACTGAGATCTGAGGAAGTTTACAATAATAAATAATTCCTTTTGCGATTAATGTAATACCTTTTCTTCTGTTGAAATGATCTGCGTGATACGTTTCATAATAAAGGATTGTTAACCGGCTGATGGTAGGATTCGGTACTTTAAGCTTGAATATTGTTTATAGTACTGATAGAGAAAATAAAATAAATACCAGTACTTTTCGTTACAGGTTCATTGTGTTAGCACGGCAGCTTATACTGGCAGATGATAAAAGAGAGACAACTTTTGTCACAGTTTAGGGCACTGTTAAAATTCAGAGGGCATAAAGTAGAGTCAAACAGTAAATTGCTTCTTCCTACGTGTATCTTGCAAAACCATCATACTCCCATGGAAACTTCCAAGTAATGGTTTTTCCTGTGGACCATACTTAATTTGAACAATAAAAGTGTGAGTGTTCCAGTAGTATGCAAAGTAACATCCAGTACATGTAGATACAGATATGCCATGGTATAGATACAGAATTAGAAATGGTTTCCGGTACCAAAAAAATCTGATTTGAGTGTCTGTACGACAATCATAATTATATGTTTCATCAATTGCAGCAACTGTGATAGGCTGGAAAAGTAAACAGCCACCAGTTCTATGTTTGTAGATTTATTTACAACCGGTTTCGAGCAATTGTTGCCCTTCATCAGGTATCTGTACAGGAAACAGTTAATAATATACAGTTACAAATAGTACATGAAATTTGCAGTACAGTCACAGCATTAAATGGGCAAGAAGTACACTGTATAAAAAGCTATCTCGAAAAATGACAAAATGAAAAATAATAATAGCTATAGTGCTGCATATGGATAAAATAAGGAACTGTACAATGTATTAAGTTCATATAAACGAAGAATTTTTAGGTATTTACATAAATTGTGCCTTATAGGATTAAAAAGTGCATTCTAACATAATCTCTGCACTTGATGTTGAGTGTGGTTACAAAATGTTCTGTTTAAACCTATAAGGTAAATTTATGTAACTACCTAAATATTCTTCGTTTATTTAAACTTAATATCTTGTACAGTTCTTATTTTATCAATATTTAGCACTATAGCGTATTATTGTTTCACATTGTCATTCTTCGAGAAAGCTTTATATACAGTGAACTTCGTGCCCCTTTAATCCTGTGATTGTATAGCGAATTTCATGTAATATTTGTAATTGTATATTATTCATAACTGTTTCCTGTACATGTACCTGAAGAAGAGCAATAATTGGTCGAAACCGTTTGTAAATAAATCTACAAACTTGCAGCTGGTGGCTGTTTACTAATCATAATTAGTCATAATTGGATATGATAGTATACATTGCATCTGATACTGCCACTCGATCCTTTAACTTATGATGAGTTATAACAGTGAGCATAAGCCTCTGTGGATGGACAGCGTCGAGTGGCAGTCTTCATTGGCGTCCAACCGATATGCTGTTGAACTATCCAATATCAATTGCATTGACTCGTTTTCATCGGATACAGTTCTGTATTGATTCCCAATAAAAATTTGTTACAGTAAACAATAGCTTATTACTTATTATTGATGCTGCGTATGCCTGTAACATAAACTGCAAAAGATCAACAAAGGCTTCATCAGGTCTCGGAGGAGGCACATATTACAGCGCACAGCAGCCAGCAAGTTTTGCCACTATTTATTTTTTTCTACAGTACCCCCCACTAAATATACAATGAAAATGTTTACCAATATGATTCCTTAAACAAATGTTGTACAATAATTGCATAATTTTTATTCCATTTAAAATTGTTACTTGAAAAAAATTTGACAAGCGATGAAAATTACGTGAAATTTATGCTTAAAAAATACGGCATAAATAAGACCTACAATTACAAAACATTAATTTCATTACACTTTAATAAATCTATATCTATAAATGTGAATGTCTGTTCGGTGTACATTTATCACGTTTGAACGACAGGACGCAGAGACTTAAATATTTGTACAGACTAATTTATACCTGAGGTAGGTTTTAGGCTCGGTTTTATAGCAATCTGATAGATATTTAGTAATTTGAATAATATAACGTGAAATGCGGAACAATAATTACTCTTTGATAATTATATTTACCCTTTGAAAATGGTTTTATTGATTGCATTGTTGGTTGAAGATTGATAATGATGAAGGGGTAGAGTACATTAGGATGGAAAGTTATCGGTGTATATAAAATTCTACGTGTGTGTGTTTGTTAATATTTCGCTCTGCAGCAAAAACTACAGAACGCAAACGAATGGTCTGTGTAATTGTTGTCCGAAGTCTCCCGTTGAACACCATAGCACTTCCATGTCAATAGCTATAAGGGGGTGGAAGATATGGTGGTTGAAAGTCGTCAAATTGTAAAAAAAAATTCGGACTGACGGCCAGCGATGACGTTTGCGACTCTACAGCAAGTAGGTTACATACAGCGAAACGTGATGCCACAGACCATATATTTGGTCTATGCATGCTGCAATGTCTTCAGCTCTTTCTCTGTAAGGAGAAGCATACGAATAAGGAAATATAAGAATGAATAAATAAAGCAGTATAAAATAAGTTTCTTTTAATACATCTCTTTAAAAAAATCGATTTGACGTTTTGCGCATTACATCAAGTGATCGATCTGTGATATTATTACAAACATTATTGTTTGTATTTGGTGATTGGATTCTTCGAAACGAGTGAATTTTTACGTGTGATTCCTTATTTCTTATATATTCTCTGATAATGTAACATGTTTGTAGGAAAAAGGAGATGGACAGAGAGAGAGAGTGGATAGGAATAGTACTAACTCAAGGCTCGAATAAATAAATAGCTAGTTTCTTATAATTACTCGCTAGTAGACGTTTGTCACGTGACGTTACAGTGTTGCCACATTGGCAGCCGGCTACCGCTCGGCTGTAGGCATCGCATTGCATAAACATGAAAACACTGTTGAGCGCATTCCGCACTTGCGCATGGCGTGCGTGACCGGAGTTACGCTAGATACATTCTAAAATATAGCTTCCCATGATACCAAATCAGACAGTTCACACTGGAGGATACGGTCACGTGCTACACCAGCTACGCTGGACACGCGAGGCTTCCGTTCGCTTCCTGGGCGATCTTACTGAACGTGGCTGACGCGTTTTCAGTCCGCGCATGTGCAGAGCGAAGGTTAGACCTCGTGCAGGCCCAGTCTCTTGCACTATGCAGCTCATCAGCTTTGTTGACTGAGCTGTGTGGTGTGGATCATTTGTAAGGAATTGGTATGACATTGTACTTTTCAGTAACCTTCGTGGCTTCAAAATGGAGCAATTAATGGAAGAAGGACGTACTCATCTAGTGATTTGGGATCCTACATTAAAAGACAACGGAGATGTTACGATGAAGGAGAAGATGGGATGAAATAATTGCCGAAGCGTTATCAAAAGACGAAGTACATACACATTCTGCGGTAATATTATGAAATATTTTAAAAATAAATTTCTGTAATTTTTTATTATAAACGTGAAATATTGGTAAATGTAGAGTAAAGTCATCATAATTGTTCACCATATTAATTAACGATAGTTTTAAACAAACTAATATTTCAATAAACTGAAATAATGAGGATGAACTTTTATAATTAGCTATTACATGCTGATCAAATAATAGTGGAGACAATGCAGTAATTATAAATAAATTAGAATATTAACATTCAGTACTCATTGTGTTTACGGACAGCGAATAACCACAACAGGAAACGAGATGAACCAGTAGTTTTTAAATTAAATAACAAAAAAGTACAACCAAAATATTTATTTTATTGAAATCCCCACGGTAAACTACTTAACTGCACTCCAGGCCATTAAAGTTGCTACACCACGAAGTTGACGTGCTACAGACGCGAAATTTAACAGACATGAAGATGATGCTGTGGTATGCAAATGATTAGCTTTTGAGAGCATTCACACAGGTTGTGCCGGTAGCGACTCCTACTAGGTTCTGACATGAGGAAAGCTTCCAAACGATTTCTTATACAAAAACAGCAATCGAGCAGCGTTGCCTGGTGAATTGTTGTTGTGATGCCTCGTGTAAGGAGAAGAAAAGCGTATCATCACGTTTCCGACTTTGATAAATGTTGGATTGTAGCCTATCGCGATTGCGGTTTATCGTATCGCGACATTGCTGCTCGCGTTGGTCGCGATACAATGACTATTAGCAGAATATGGAATCGGTGGGTTCAGGAGGGCAATACGGAAGGCCGTTGTGGATCCCAACGGCTTCGTATCACTAGCAGTCGAGACGACAGGCATCTTACCTGCATGGCTGTATCGGATCGTGCAGCCACGTCTCGATTCCTCAGTCAACAGATCGGGACGTTTGCATAACAACAACCATTTGTACGAACAGTTCCACGACGTTTGCAGCAACATTGACTATCACTTCGGAGACCATGGCTGCGATTACCCTTGACACTGCATCACAGATAGGAGCGCTTGCGATGGTGTACGCAACGACGAACCTGGGTGCACGAATGACGAAGCTTCATTTTTTTGGACGAATCCAAGTTCTGTTTACAGCATCATCATGGTCTCATCCGTGTTTGGCGAGATCGCGGTGAACGTAAATTGGAAGCGTGTATTCGTCATCGCCATACTGGCATATCATCCGGCGTGATGTTATTAGGGTGCCATTGGTCACACATTTCGGTCACCTCTTGTTCGCATCGACGATGCTTTGAAGATTGCCGTTACATTTCAGATGTGTTACGATCCGTGGCCTTACCCTCCATTAGATCCATGGAAAATCCTACATTTCAGCAGGCTAATGCGCGACCGCATGTTGCAGGTCGCCACTATGTGAACTGGTACGTGGCCAGCGTGGCTGGCGTGGCGTACATACAGATACATACGCCACGTCCAATGTGGAATGGCTTTATTTTATATTGTGGGGTCGTGAAGTAAGAGGCCGGCAAGATTTCATGATGGCAATGCGAAAAGCAATGTCGACAGTTAACTGTAAGTGGTCAGTAACTGAACTGCAGCAGAAGTCGCACTTTGTAGTTATCAATATATGTTGTAACATAACCGTACGCCGACAGAATGGCGTTCGACCATCTCCAGCACAACTAAAATCGTGATCTTTGACGGCGAATTAAGCTTACCTCTATGTAAAAACTCAGACAGAAATATTTCATCCGCAGCGCTGAAACCAAACAAACTGTAATTTCTCTCTACCGTCCGTCAGCCTACTTGAAAATATCCTCACATTGGCTACTGGTTACATAACCTGCCCTGTTAAGAATCAAACGGCAATCTTGCTTGCCGCTTCTTTACAGGTCATTAGCGGCACAGGCAGACTCTAAATCGAAAAACAGAATTATGGGATGAAACATAGGAGCAAAACGATTCATCGCTATTGTGAAAAATATTCGAACTTTAACTAAATTAACAAAAATAACAATCTAAATAATTTTGATTTTAAAATTAAGATTAGCACGTAAGACGGGGGTAGCCTCTCAACGGGAGGCTAATTCTTCGCCAGTATGCGACACAGCCACGTTCGTATACACTGCTAAGTCACACTAAGTAACAAAGTTTTCGAGAGCTCGTTTTCACGTATCATACGAAGCATCACTAAAGCTGATATCAGTAAGATAATACTGGTATATGTCACATTACGTCATGGCTTGTACTAAAAGATTAAACTAGTGTGTGTAGTGCTGTGCATGAGACCGTATTTCGTTAACTACGTTCTGTTAACTACGCCTTGTATGGCTTTTATTAACCCTCTGAGTCAAATCAATTATTCAAACGTTTGTAAATCTGTGGGACTAAACTACAGTGGTTGGTAGTACTTAGGCTTACAAACTACTTAAACTAAACTAACCTAAGGCAAACACACACTACCTTGCCCAAGGGAGGATTCGAACCTCCGATGGCGAACGGCCACGCGCACCGCAGCATGGCGCTGTAGCGCGAACGGCTTTTCCGCCTCTGCCCTCTAAGTCAAACAAATAATTTTGGATATGATAGGTATTGTAATTTGGTTTTATCCTTCCTTATTGCCCTATTGGAGGTCGTTAAAATTTAAAAATAATAATTATAATGATTTTTAGGGATATATACTAAGATTATATCACTGTGAAAGAAGGAATTTTTATGCTAAATTTCTAACTACGTTACATAAAGCACTTACATTTCTTACGACATTTCAAAAATCAGTTTTTTATCAGTTAGCCACAATCAGACAACACTCTGCGTATCCATCTCGTCCCATGCGGCTTCGTTTTTGAACTTCAATTTTCACATCGTTCCGATACGCCATGAACAGGCTAATGACATTCATTGGATTGACTTTCGACCACATAGACTCCATTGTAAAAGTCTTTTTAGTGCTTCAGAGTAAGACGGTGATTTAACTGTGAGTCACCAGTGCTACGAGGGAATACGGCACAGCAAGAAGTTGTTTCGCAGCGAAACCACTGTCACGCAAACAGATAAGTGATGAAATGCGAAGTATAAAAGGACAGAACTATGAATCGGAAACGTAACAAATCCAACCAAATAAGGAATTTGATCCAGTTGTCCTTTTCTTGTGATGGTTTGGCAACGGGGAATGGTTCGGGCGTGACGTTGAGCGCTCTGATTGGTGGGAAGCAGCTGCTGCTGCAGCTGCAGCTGACAGCTGGCAAGTAATTATACTGACTAAAGTTTCAGACCCATCGAGAGAACCCATTGGAGCCAAGCTTGTGTAGGAGTTTCGTGGGCGCCTGTTTGCTGTGCGGGTGGCGGGGATTCCAGGGTACGTTGCAAGCACTAAAACCTATCTCGCTATCACTGTGTACTCTTAGGAAGTATCATGGAATAGTGAAACACAGATTACATAGGTGCATTGTCTGCTCACCACAATCCCCTTGACCCAGCTGGAGGTGTACAAGAGACCTTCTGAAACGTAGTTGTGCAAATGAATTGTGTAACACGCATAGTCCGATTCAGCTGGCGCCGTGTTCGTTGGTGCCCGACGGTTGGGATTTTCTATTCCGCAGTGGTTCAGTGGTTCAGTGGTTGAACCGTGTCCAGGGTGTATTGTGAATGTGGGTGTTAAACCACAACACACAAACTACCCGCCATCCGACCATTCTTGCTGTGACCAGAGACATCAGAGAAGGATAGTTAATAGTGATAGAAAGGCAACGCTGCCCAAGTACAATTGAACACAGGACATTGTAGATACGCCTTCGAGTGGACAGTTCTTGGGAAGTATCAAATCTGATGCTGCACAGAGCTTCCCTTATTAACATGTCATCAGGTACAACGTGTTTTCATCTGTTACCAGGGATTCATACAGGAACAATATGGTTGGACGAACCACTACTTCACATGCACCATGCCCAATAACATATATACAAACTGAAGAAACTAAAGTTATTATAGAAACAACTGTTTTGATGAGTAAGATTATTGAAAATGGTCAAGGAAACATTATATTTATAGAGATTTTATTCCTACATTAAACCCCCTCAGCGGGATGAGGCATAGTTCGCTGGGTATGGGCTTGGCGAACCTAGGATCACTGACTGCGACCCGCCAACATTCCTCCAAACCGTACGTTCTGTGCGTGCTTCAGTGAACACTGTACGGCGTGACAGTATTACTTTGTATGTTACAGACCTCAGCGATATTGACTTACTCTTCCCGGGTCTCGAGGACGGAAAGAAACCTCTCCAAAAAATTCTAAATCTAAAAATATGCTGTATGCTGTTCAGGTGGAAAAGTCCCTAGCGGGCAACCTCTGTAGAACCTGCGACACCTCAGATGTAGCAGGCCTACCCAGGCAAGCTGGGCTATGCCTGGGTGGCCTCATAATTCCCTGAATGATCGTGGGACCAAGATAAAACGAGCAAATAACAACGTCTCTCAGTGTGAAAAATTTCAGTAAAATGCAATGGAATATAAGTCCAAATCGATCCCATTCCTTGCCACAAAATGGGAAGAATGATGAGTAGCAGAGCATGCAGAACCCTGTTCATCCTAGTATCTCGTTTGCTTTTGTGGTCGCCCTACTTCCGTCGCCGTTCCTACTCCTTTTGTGGTGCCACTCAGACCTCATGCCGCGGTAGGGTCATCGAGGATGTATTTGCTCAGATGGACTTCCGCCTTCTCATTCACGTGTTGCCGCACTCTTCATTGTGGCACATGGTACATGTTTGACTATTGACCTTTATCTGTGCAGTCCGAGCCTTCTCTCACATCTCACCTGAGTGGTCCTTAACGACTTTTTGATAGTGACCACTTTTCCATCCATATTTCAACCTCCAAACTCCCTTCCCCACTGGTCTTTCTGCAGAATAAACTGGTCGGCTATTGTTGTGGCTACACTTACAGCTGAGACCGACACGGCGGTTCACCAGGTGACTGTGGCCATGTTTTCCATTGCTGTGATATTGGTCCCCTGTACTGCTGGTACACTTACGCATACATCAGTTCCTTAGAGGACGTCGGAGATCGCTGAGGACATCCAGTATCGTCGGCGGGCGCTTAAGCGCCATCAACACTACCCTTGTGTAGGGGATTTAACTGCCTTCAAACCGTTATGGGCCCGAGCCCAACGGATGACCTGTCAGAGTAAGAGGGACTTGGGAGTGGTATGTTGCACCATTGGCAGTCGGGTCTCCCCTTCTCGAGTATGCGAGTATGGAGCAAGTCCGGCACCTCTTCGGCTTCACCTATGCCATCACTATCGCCAACGATCTGGCAGAGCACTATGCTGGCAGTTCTGCAACTGCTGCTTACAGCCAGGAGTTTCAGATCCTCAACGGGTAGAGCCTAAGCAGATCGTCCACCACGTCTACATACATATTCCGCAATGCACCGTCAGGTGCGTGGCGGGCGGTACACTATACCAGTAATAGACATTCTCTTTCCTATCCCACTCACAAAGAACGAGAAAAAATGTCTATATGCCTCCGTTCGAGCCCTAATTTTTCTTATCTTGCCTTAGTGATCTTTACGCGAAATGTAAGTAGGCGTCAGGAAAATCGTTCTACACTCAGCTTCAAATTCGGGCACTCTAATTTTTCTCAACATAATTTGTCGAAAAGAACGTCTTTCCTCCAGATATCGCCATTTGGATTCTCGGAGCATTTCCGTGACACTCGCGCATTTGTCGAACCTACCGGTAACGTATCTATCTTCTCGGCTCTGAACAGCTTCTACGTCTTCATTTAAACTGACCTGCTGCGGGTCCCAGACACTTGAGCAAAGTAAAGATGTGGCCGTACATGCGTTTTATATGCGGTCTCCTTTACAGATGAGGTACATTTTCCCAAAATTCTCCCACTAAATCTAAGTCGGCTTCTCGCCTTACTCACACCTGACCTTACATGTTCGTTCCATTTCATATCACTCTGCAATTTTACGCCTCGATATTTGAACGACAAGACTGCATCAAGAAGCTCACTACTAATTCTGTATTCCAACATTATGGGATTGTTTTTCCTAGTCATGCGCATCACCTTACATTTTTATATACACACAGCTAGCTGCCATTCTTCACACCAACCAGATATTTTGTATAAGTCATACTGTATGCTATTACAGTCAATTAAAAACGACACCCTCCCATACACCACAGCATTATCAGCAAACAGCCGCGAATGACAAGTTACTCTGTCCAGCAGATAATTTATATTGATAGAAAATAATATCGGTCCTATCACACTTCCTTGGGACACGCCTGATAATACATTCGTCTCTGATGAACACTCGTCGTCGAGAACAACGTACTGCGTTCTATTACTTAGGAAGTCTTCCAGGCAGTCACATATCTGTGAACCTAGTCACATGTCGAAGGGAGAAAAACAACGCTCCATTTAGTGAATAGGAGGTCCAGAGAGCTCTTGCTGCGAATTTTGTACATGGCATATTCCTCTGACTCCCCTCGGCTAACTTTCACCGTCATCTACACGCCTTGTTTAACCATATATGGGCGGAGGGCATATTTCCGTCCCAATGGCGGGTTAGTATCATTACCTGGTGTTGATACCCGGCTTAGATCAGCTGATGGTAGGTAGACATCGCCCTGCCAGTCTCACAAACTTTTGTGCAATGTTTTTTATTGCTTCGTGAGTAGCCGGCTCATAAGGCCCCACAACTGCGGAGGTACCGTCAGAGCCAGTACACTCTTGACAATATAGTATCGTAGGATTCATCCGTTCGTACTGTCTTCGCTCGGCGTGAGCACTTTCGAAAGGTTTTGGATACTACCTGGCACCATGATATACTTGCGACACTGTCCGAATGGGGTTTCCGCAGTTCGCTCACAATTTTCATAAAAAATTTCTTGTCGCGTCACTCCTTTACGTTTTCGACTGGTGTCCCACAGAGCTGAATTCTTAGTGCTCCACTCTTTCAAGTTGCCATGAATTGTTTTACTGCAGGAGTCGGGTTGTCACTTTTTCTTGTTAGCCGAAGTTCTGCATGTACTTCAGATCTACTACCAATGGTGTTGTTTTCTGCTGCAAAAACGAATGTTATGCATTTCTGTCGCTGCAGGACAGTTCACCCCGATCCAGAGATTTAGTCGACGGACTGCTTCGTGTTGAGGAAATAAACCGCTTCTTGTTTGTGTTCCGTGATGACAGGATCACCTGGTTACCCGCTCCCCTCCGTCGCCTTAAACTAAAATTTTGATTGTATCTGAACAACCTGCGACGTCTTACTGTTTGGGGAGCTGTCCTTCCAACTCACCTGCAGCTCTTCAAGTCCCTCATCCAATCCTGCATTGTCTATGAGAGCCTGGTGTATGATTCGGCAGCGCCTTCTGTATTCCCGATCCTCGACCCAATCCTACAAAGTATTGACTCGCGTCAGGTGCCTTCCACATGATTCCAGTGATTCCTAGTTCGTAAGTAGTTCATAAGTAGTTTGTAAGTTTAGAGACTGATGACCCCCTAGTTAAGTCCCATAAGCTTTACAAAAATTTGAACATTTGTGGACCCCAGGCCACGTTGGTATCCCAAGAAATAAGTACATCGATCACGCCACCAATTCCCAATCCCTGGGTTATGATATCCCAGAAAAGGATATCAGATTGGATTTGCACCATAAGGTCATTGTGGTTTGGAACTCTGAATGGTCCACTTCAAACACGTCGTTTAACCTCTATGCACTCAAGCCCTCTAGGACCACACTGAAGTCGTCATTCAGGCCCTTAGTAGGGAATCGGTTACCCTTTGACGCCTACGTATTGGACATACATGCCTCACACACTGCCATCTTCTTCGTAATGAGGACCCACTCAAGTGTCGCTGTGCTGCGCTCCTGACAGTAGTCCACATCCTGCTGGACGGTCTTCTTTTATACTTTGCGGCGGTCCCACAATCTACCTGCTGTGCTCCCTTTTAATTCATGTGGATTATGCCTCTACGGCTGATTACATTTTATCCGCACAACCGGTTTCTATCACACCATCTAGTAAGTATTTTAGTCCGACTTTTCAGGCTTACAGCCACTCCGGTTCATCCTGCTTCTGGATGGTGTTTTCTCTTGTCGTCTCTTTTATGTAATCCTTCATATCGGTAGCCACTGCTGTTTTAGCTTATAGCCCCACTCTGTACACCGTGGGGTTTTTCCATTTCGGGTTCTGCATGCTAGATTTTACTTTTTTCCGCCCTTAGGTTTTATACCTAAGTAGGTAAGAGGGGAATTATGAGATCAACGTTTTGTCCCCTTATATTCGCGTTATCCAACTAACCTACTAAAAACAAAATTAATGCTAGAAAATACATGCTTGCCTACTTAAGTAGGTAGAAGAGAATTCAATTAATTGCTTCAAATTAATATTTTCAAGCTTGTGGAATTTATTTTGCTTGAAACTAGCAAACTAGAAACTAGCTTTGAAGAAACTTTCCAGTGAACAGTCAAATAATAATTCCATTACGTAGTTTTCTTAAAGTTCGTTTGAATTTGTTAGTTAAATACAGCAAAATATAAACTGCCATAAAAAAACGTTTTCACCCAGTAAACAACAAGGAAATACCGCAGAACCCCACACTCAGAGACTCTATAAATCAGATATCTTACACTTATGTAATTGCGTAGACTTCTCTGGCCGGAGTCAGTTGTACCGCATCATAATGTAGGATGGCTATTACTTTAACAACGTTACAATGACCTTCTTCTGAATATACTGATTTGTGCTAGTTGTTAAGTCACTATATTTTATCATTACTGCCAATCAAGTCAGACATTCTGTCATAATTTAAAAAATCGACTTTATAGGTGATTTTTGGCGGAGTAGAAAAATGATACTGAGGTGGAGGAGTGGGTTCAGCCGTTGTCTACTGCTCGTTGCTTCGCGAGACATGATAGTGATTGATAAAAAGTAGCTCACTTCAGTGTTGCCTGAAGAAGGCCACTAACGTTTTCTGAAACGTTGGCTAAAGGAATAGCCATCTTTCATTACTGATGAGGTGCATCACGCAAAAAAAACTTTAATGTCGTATTACTCTGTTCACAAATTGCACCGGACGTGTTCGCTGCTTCATCATATAGTAGCTACGAATGACTCCTTCGGCTGCTGTTTTCTCATATTACACTGAGCATGCTATTAGAAACTCTGGCGTCTCGTTTAGAACAGATGTTGAACGTAACTATTCAAATTATAAAACTTTTAATTAGATTCCAACACACATTCATATTTCTCCGACGAGAACATATTTAACTAACGAACGTTAAAACTCATTTGGAGACCCGTATATGTACATCTACTACTAGTTTGCGAACCAGTGTGGTCTAGGATATGGAATTTTCCTGCTATGGAATTGGACCTCCAGTTCTTCTGGAAGGGACTTCAAACTGAGCAGTTCGAGGAACATTTACGATAAAATTTTTCCTACCAGCACCCGACAGTTTTTACGTTTCACATCGATCCCATACTGTTTGTGTATGATTCCGGGGACGCATATGGGAAGTGAAAAGGCTGCGATCGTTATTACACAGCCCTACTAGAACCACATGGAACATATCAGTCACGAAACACATTTCATGTGGCATGGATCCTGGACCCAAGAGCCGACCGCAATAGGCAGGCGATTTCACGTCAGCTGTGTGCATACGAACAGCAGGAACCTGTAGACTTACTTCCATGGCGTCTCACAGTAGGACGACCTAAGCCAAAAACAAGGCCTCTGGAGTTGACGACATTACGTCGCATCTACTGAAGTCTGCGGAAGAGCCAGCGGTGGAAAAACTATTCCACCTGGTGTGCAAGATGTATGAGAATTCAACAATAATGTAATTATTCCAATTCCAAACAAAGAGTAAGCAGACAGGCGATATAGTTATAGACGTATCAGTGTCCTAAAACATTAGTATAGAAGAATGGAAAAGCTGTGTTAAAACCGACCTAGGAAACAATCAATTTGGATTTAAAAGAAATGTAAGAACACGTCAAGCAATACATTACGTACTATCCCAGAAAATAGACTAGCGAAAGGTAAACCTACGTTTCTAGCTGTTGTAATTTGGAGATTTTTTTAAAATGTTGACTGGAATACAGTCTTTCAAGTTATTAAGTCAGCAGGGGTAAAATACAGGAAACGGAAGGTTATTTGCAACTTCCACAGAAACCAAACTGCAGTTATAAGAGTCGAAGTACACGAAAGGGAAGTATTGACTGGGAAGGGAGTAGGATAGGGTTCTAGCCTTTCCCAAGTGTTATTCAAACAGTACATCGATCAAGGTTTGAAGGAAAGCAAGAAGCAATTGGGAGAAGGAATTAAAGTTCACAGCGAAGAAATCAAAACTCGTGGTTCATCGATAATATTGTATTTCTGTCAGCGAAAGATCTTGGCTAGCGATTGAACGGAATAAACAGTGTCTTGAAATGATCTTACGAATATTAACGAAAATAAAACGATGGTAATGGAATGTAGTGTAAGAAAATCATGTTTTTCTAAAGGAATTGCATTAGATTAGGAAACAATGAGAGTACTAGATGAGTTTTGTTACTTGGGCAGTAAGATAACATACGATGTCGCATTACGGATGAAATGCAGAATGGTAAAAGAAGAAAACCGAATCTAAAACAGAGAAATTAGTAAACATCGAATATTAAGTTCAGAAAGTCGTTTGTGAATATTTTAGTTTTCGAGTGTGGCCTTGTACAGTAGTGAAAAATGGATGATAAATAATTTAGGCAGGAAGAGGATAGAAGCTTCTGTAATGTGGTGCTACAGACGAGTTCTGAAAAATGGGTGGAGGAGGAGGTACTGAAGATAATTGGGGAGAAGAGGAATTTCTGATATACCTTCACGAAGTCGTTTGGTAGGAATTTAGCATTGGAGGGAGATGTATGTCATAAAAATCGCAATGCGAGACAAAGTGACGAACATAGTAAGCAGGTTAAAATAGATGATGGTTGCTGTTCATATGAGGAGATGAACAGCCTTGCTGAGGATAGAGGTCACAGTCTATCATATACAATCACGACACTCCAGCAGATTTTTTTTTTATTCATTGCGACAGAAGCACTCCAAGCGGCCTGCTCATATTGGACGAGTGCGTATAGTATCATTTATGTTGATTTTAACATACTTTTCTCATTAGGGAACGTAAGTGGTGTCATAAAATAGGTAATAACTTAAAAATAGCTCCACTTTTGTCTTTCTTATATTTTCTAGAATCTCTGACAAGGGAGGAAACGGCACATTGCAGCGCAGTTTATTTGCAATTATCTTGTAACCTTCAGGCGTTTACCGAAGAATATTATTTACCATTAAAAATAGAAAAATTGCTAGGAAACACCAGAAGACCTGCCCTTTGGGAAATGATATTGCTTTTCTACCCAATAACGTTAACATTTGTCCACTAAAATTCCAGTAAAATCGGTGAGTGCGGAACGTAGGGAACATATATAGAATGCAATAACTACAGTATTTAACGTACCAAATCATCCACCACAACTGTAGTTGAAAGAAAACTTGACAGGCGTGGCATGAAAACGAAAAGTGCAATCAAACTGTTCTCAACAAAGAACTCAGTTCCTCAATTGCTTCTACAGATGAACCACAAACGGTACGAATGATTAAGACAGTGTCTTCTTAAGGTAAAGTAATCACGCTCAAAAGAATAGTAGCGTATAAGAAAGACGAGAATACTCTAAAAATGTGCGTTTCATTAGACTTCGTACCGAACTGATACTTGAAAAACAAACTCTGTCATAGTAAGAAAAGACCAAAGTATAAATTTATGTTTCTGTTATGGTTAAATTCTATTTACTTCTACCGGAATAGACTGCAAATATAAACATTTTAGTAAGTACGGGTTTATGAAGAATGAGTTAAGTTTTAGATTAATTTCCGTATTACATATGTCTTTCGAAATTTTACTAATCCTTGTAACACAAAAATTATACTATTTCGTTAATTAAGTACACAAATAATTATAAACAAACATCACTCTTCTGGCGGATTGCCCACCACCAGGAGCGCTAGTCTCGTTGCCATCGTCAGTTGGTAACAACTTTCACAGCAATAAGTGTAGCGACTGTTTACGTTAGACTACATCTACATCTGCATAGTTTGTCTGCAAATCACATGTAAGTGCCTGGCAGATGATTAATTAACCACTTTCCTAATCTTTCTCTACCGTTCCACTCTCTAATAGCGCGCTGGAAAAAAGAACACATAAATCGTTCCGTCTCCGACCTGATTTCTATTATTTTATTGGGATGGTCATGTCTCCCCATGTAGCTGGATGGTAGCAAAATATTTCCACATTCAGAAGTAATAGTCGGTGGTTGAAATTTCGCAAATAGATCTCACCGCAAGGAATAACGTAGTTCTTTTAATGATTTCCACCAAAAATCGTGCAACATTTCCGTAATGCTTTCCCACTTATAACATGACAAATCGAAACGACCTGCCCTTCTCTAAACCTTCTCAGTTTCGTCCGTCAGCCCCACCTGGTGAGTGTCCCATACTGGGCAAAAGTACTCCAGGAGAGAACGCACAAGTGTGATGTAGTCAGTCTCTTTGGTGGAGCTGTTCCATCTTCGAAGCGTTTTGCCAATGAAACGTAACCTTTGGTTCGCCTTCTCCACAATATTTTCTGTGTGTTCTCTCTAGGTTCAGTTATTCGTAATTGTGAATCCTGGGTACTCGGTAGAATTTACGACCTTAAGGTTTGACCGATTAATCGTGTAATTGAAGTTCAGCGGATTTCCTTTAGTGGTTATGTGTATTACTTCACACTTTTCTTTATTTAGTGTCAATTGCCAATTTTCGCACTATGTAGAAATTTTGTCTAAATCGCTTTGCAGTTGTTTTTCATCTTCTGTTGACTTCACTAACCGATAAACGACATCATCATCCGCGAACAGTCTAAGTGAGCTATTCAGATTGTCTGCTAAATCATTTATAAACGCAAGGAAGAGTACGGGACCTATAACGGTTCCCTGGGGAACACCAGATACTCGATGACTTACAGTCAATTACTACGGTGTCGTTTCTGATAGGAAATCGTGAATCCAATCGCACAATTGGTGCGATATTCCATAAGCACGCAATTGCATTAAAAGCCGCTTGTGAGGTACAGTGTCAAAAGCCTTCCTGAAATCCAGAAATATGGAATCGATTTGTGATCGCTTCTCGATGGAACTTACTACTTCATGTGAATAAAGGGCAAGCTGTGTTTCGAAAGAGTGCGGTTGGATGGAGACCTGCATCAAACCAGTCTTCCGACTGAAGACCAAAACATCATTCCTGAAATACAGAAGTATGGAATCGATTTGAGATCGCTTGTCGATGGCACTTACCACTTCATGTGAATAAAGGGCAAACTGTGGTTCGCAAGAGTCCGACTGGATGGAGAACTGCAGCAAACCAGTCTTCGGACTGATGATCAAAACATAATTCTGTCGCTTTTGCTAAGTCAGTGTAGATTTTTTGAATTCTTTGTTATGGCTTTTGGTTACAGTGACCATACAGCCAGCGGGTATTACAGTGATAACATAACAATAGAATTGAGATTCTTACAATGTATAGCACAATATTAATAAGTATCTCACATCATACAGTCTTAGAATAAAAGTAGAAAAATCATATGTACAAGACATAAAACAATACATATTTAAAAGTACGAGTGACATATAATACAACGAAAGTGAAAACAGCATAGGACCATATGAGAGGTGAAAAGACAAATAAACGTCAAAATATAATATAAAATTACTTATACAGTTTCACGCTGTGCATGTTCAAGTTAGACACACTAGCTCTAAAATTATAGCTGTATGCCGGTGACTTTGAGGTAGTCTATCAGTAAATTGTACTTAAACTTGTCGAATCCATGAAGGAGGACAGTGACACTTGTGGGAAGGGGGTAACCCCTCGCAACCAGCGTGCGGTAGAATACCCTTTGTGCGGCCGTGTACTTGGTGCATGCCAGTATGATGTGGTTGAGATCCGCCACTTTCGTTGCATCTTTGTCGCAATGCCGAGAAGCGATGATTTTTAAACGGTGTAGGTGGGCAGGGTAACATCCATGTCCCAGTCTCATCCGAATGATGGACGTTGCATGACGTCTACTAAGCGTCATCGATGAAAACCATGGTCGTGAGGAGACATTTGGTTGTATAGCTGCCAGGTGTCCTCCCTTAAACGCTTGAGAGAGGTGCCATTCGTGGTCCCAAGTGCGATAGGCAGCTTTTCGAATCGTCGTTCGGAAATCTGTATATGGAATCGGCGTGGGGCAGTGTTGTCCTTCCGTAATACTTCTCTTGGCAAGGCGGTCTACTGTTTCGTTATGGGGTATACCTTTATGTCCTTTAATCCAAAGTAAGTGGATGTCTATGCCCACTGTCTGTGCATTTGTTATGGCCTCCAAGACGTCCAATATATATCTATTCGTTTGTTTGTCAAACGTCGGATGTTGTAATTTTTTCAGCACGCTTTGAGAGTCCGTGAGGATCAATATAGAGTCAAACGTCTGTGTGCCGTAATAAATGGCCTCCCTGATGGCCAGTAACTCTGCCGTGTAAATAGATGACGCAGGCGGAAGCGCAAACATTTGGTAGGTGCCATTGGAGGGGCAAAAGAAGGCGTATCCCACCCCTGCTTCAGTTTTAGAGCCGTCAGTATAGATGTGAGCATGCTGTGGCCAGTTGCGGAGAAGAAACTGTTCCACGTCGAGAGTGATGTTGGTCCCCGTTGTGTAGTCGGATGGCAAGTGTGTCACCGGGACTAGGTTGAAAAACAGATGATACGAATAACGGAAGCAAGGACGTTTGGTGTCCTGTATGATGAGTGGGAAGAGATGTCTCCATATCTCATAGCTGCGAACCAGTAAAGTAACTCGGGTCATGCCTCTTCTGTGATGCTTTTGTGTAAGGTTCCAAAATTGGTGCACCGTTTTGAGAGAGGCACTATCGCATATTGACGCTCGGCTGAGGAGGAAAATATCGGACAGCATTTGTCGACGAATAGTTAACGGCATTTCAGACGCTTCCACGAGCAAGGCGTTGGTGGGTGTTGACTTAATAGCTCCGAGAACAAGACGAAACATTCTGTACTGGAGGACATCAAGTTTGCGCAGGGTCGATGTAGATTGGAAAAGCGTGTGTTTCTGCGCTGCGGCAGGAGCAGTTCGCAGTTTTACAAACTTAGCTTCGGCGTCGCAACGCTCCGCAGCGAATCGGCGTTCGGTTTCGGCCGGCGCAAGTCTGCGTCGCGGGTTGCGGAGCTGGCAGGGGCGGTGGCAAACACTGGCTGCGGGAAATCCCCGCGGGCGCGCTGTTGACACGGCGAGCGCAGATCCCGCCCCGATGAGAGCGCGGCCGCCGTAAGTCTCCATTAGGCGACACCTAGTGGCCCACTGATTGCGATATTTAGGCCCGACGACGCCGCCAGCCAATACCGAGCCGCAGCGCGACCGCCGCTCAATGCATATTACGTGCCCTGCATATTGCACGGCGGCCCCGATATGCAAGATTCATCACCGATAGAGGCGCAGGAATTTCGCTTGCGCTATTGATTCCCGTTTTACGATACCTCTGCACTGCAACAACCACCTACATCACACTGTTTTTCGATTCTTTGATAAACGGGTTAATATGTTGTTGGCCCACATTAGGTTACGGCAGTAACACTAAAAGTGGGTCTTTGCGATCGTATTTTGATAGCTCGAAATTTAATTAAAAATAACGACTTAACCATTCATCTGACACGAAAATGGAATAACCACATTTGCAGAGGAGAAAATTCTCTACACATTTGCTCTGTTATCTTTTTCATTCCTCGTATCGTTTCAGAGATATTTGCAAAATAACGACGATTTTGGGATGTATGTCTGTCTGTTTGTCCGTAACGTGTTCCCTGTTTGTAAGACGGACCGTTCAACCGATCAATTTTACAGACATAACTGTAGGCCGTCAGAGACCACAACCTCTCTTTTTCAAATTTTTCGGACAAAAAATAAGGTAGTAATACCAAAAAAAGCCATTTGTAATATAATTGTAATTGCAAATTGTAGAAGAGAAAATTCTCTACAACTTTGTTCCTTTATGCTTTTTTCATGTATCGTTTGAGAGATATTTCCAAAAATAACGGAGTTTCGACACCCTCCATTGAATTAACGAAAACCAGCCGTCCGCAGATGTCACGTGACATACCTCGCCCAGAACTCTTTCGCATACGCCTTCTTGCGTTGCGTATTTGATGATTTTCTTCTTGTAACTTACACGTTGTCATTTCAAAGCAATGGCGCAGTGAGGAATTAACAAAAACACGTAGTTCTTCGTACGATAAATGATAATCTAGTGTCTACAAATGCCATATTAGCATCAGCTAACAACTGTTTATCCGTAGCGTAGTAGGCAATGCATTGGACTGTGATGCTGAAGGTCAGTTGTTCGAAACCCACCACTACCTAATTTTTTTCCTAAAAGGGTTTCAGAGTCTCTTATTAATTATTTTTTTATAATTTAGAATATTATTTTGTCCATAATGTTTGCAAAAACTACAAATCGAAAGTGGGCTGTAAAACATGTCAGTGCGATTTTTCTTCCTACCCACAGTACGTGGCTTTTTGCGCGTCGTAAGTATCAATCAGATGTTTCGAGATGTTAATTAGATTAGATTGGATGAACCTTTCGTTCCAATTGATCCGAATTGAGGAGATCCTCTTGTATATAGAACCTGTCATAACATAATATACAAAACTTACTAAAAGAGAGCATATGTATTAATGTACCTCCCACAGATCCTAAATATAATTGCCCTTGTGGAAGTTGAATTGGTCAGGAAAAACAATTATCTTAAGAATATTTACATTGTAAAGGACATAAAATTTATTACCACATACTAATATAGAATTTTTTAGAACACTGGTTTACAATAATCACATTACTCATGGACTGAGCTATTGGTTTAGGAGAGACATATTTTTAATATCAAATTTCATTAGAAAATAAATGTACTGGGAGGCAGTAGTGAGTATCCCCAGATCTGTAAAAAGCCCTCTACAGGATGTTATTGAGTTGACACGATAAATGATTCGTAACACACGTTTTTATGCTCTGAAATTTTTAGCTTGGCCTGATCAGTTGCCGCAGAAAATAGTCCCTTCTGTTATTATGGAGTGCAAGTATGCATAATATACTACCTTTTTTATTGTAATATCTCGTATGTCTGACAACATTCGCATAGCAAACAGGGACTTATTTAGGCGCTTCAGCAACTCTGTGCGAAGTTCCTCCCAGTAAAATTTATTATCCATCTGTAATCCTAACAATCTGACAAATTCTTCTATTTCCTTGTTCTCATACTCTATGCATATACTGACAGGAAACCTTTTACAAGTCCTAAACTGCATATAGTGTTTTTTGAAGGTTTAGCGACAGAGAATTAGCTAAGAACCATTTATTAATGTCCCTGAATATTCCATTAGCCGATCTTTCTAAGGCTATATTTCATTTACTATTTATTGAAATACTTATGTCATCTGCAAATATAACAAACTTGGCATCCGATAATGTTGATGATGAATGATCATTGATATATACATGAAAAGCAAGCTTTTGTTAAAGAAAACTATTAAGTAGTGCTTAAATAAGTTTTAAATGTTGAAATGTTTAGTATCTTAAGGGAACAAACTTCTATGTTCGTCGGTCCCTAGTCTTACAAACTAACCCTGACAACAAACAGATCCATGCCCAAGAGAGAACTACGACGCGAGCGGCCACGCGATCCGTGACGGCCATACCCATGCAGCTACATAAGGATGAAGACATGTACAATGCACATGTATTCCTTCCCAAAACAAAACAACAAAAAATAAATAAATAGCAGTTTTAAGATTTCTAGATTGAGTACCTATATATTAAAAAATACACTACTTTGGAAGATTTCAGCACAAAATTATGGAAATTTTGTTGAAATTTGCAGCCACTTGGTACTGAGAACAGCCAAAGCTATCGATTTTTGAAAGAGAACTTCATTTGCAGCGGTCATCAGTAAATACTTAGACTGGAACTGCCAGTTTCTTGCCCTAGGGCCACATCATCAGGTGCATATAACAATACAAACATGATAGTCTCAGTAGGTGTACTCAAACTTTACAATCGTGAGACAGTGAGGAATTTAATTTTGAACCAAAGTGTGTCATATGAATGGTAATCACCAAAAACTGATCTTGTCGCCATACGAGAGTAACAATATATATCCGAAGAAGACCAGTGTTAGTGAAACTACTTGCTGCTATTTTAAAACGTATAAAATTTTCAGTTCAACAACAAAACAATGTAAGGACCATATTCTGATTTCACTCCCTTTTTTTCTACATCTACATCTACATGGGATACTCTGCAAATCACATTTAAGTGCCTAGCAGAGGGTTCATCGAACCACAATTATACTATTTATCTTCCATTCCATTCTCGAATAGCGCGCGGGAAGAAAGAACACCTGAATCTCTCTGTTCGAGCTCTGATTTCTCGTATTTTATTCTGATGATCATTTATACCTATGTAAGTGAGAGTCAACAGTATATTTTCGCATTCGGAGTAGAATGTTGGCGATTGGAGTTTCGCAAGTAGCCCACGCCGCAGCGATAAGCGCCGTTGTTGTAATGATTTCCGTCCCAGAGCCTGTATCATTTCCGTAACGCTGTCTCCCCTGTATCGTGACAATACGAAACGAGCTGCCCTTCTTTGGACTCTTTCGATGTCTTCCGTCAAACGCACCTGATAAGGATCCCACACTGGGTTGCATTACTCCAAAAATGGACGGACAAACGTAGTGTATGCAGTTTCCTTTGTAGTTCTGTTGCATGTTTTAAGGGTGCTGCCAATAAAACGCAGTCTCTGGTTCCCCTTTCGCACGATATTATCTACGTGTTGTTTCCAATTTAAGTCTGAAGTAATAGTAATTCCTAGGTATTTTGTGGAGTTTACGGCCTTCACTTTTGATTGATTTATCTTGTGAACAAAGTTTAACGGATTTCTTTTCGTACTCATGTGGACGACTTCACACTTCTCATTATTTAGAGTCAATTGCCAATTTCTACGCCATACTGATATCTTATTCAGATCGTTCTGCAGTTGGTTTTTATCTTCAGATGATTTTACTGTGCGGTAAATGACGGCGTCATCTGCAAACAACCTAAGAGAGCTAATAAGATTTTCCCCTAAATCGTTTATGTAAATAAGGAACAGCAGAGGACCAATAACACTACCCTGTGTAACGCCCGATATCACCTCTGTTTTAGTCGATGCCTCACCATCGATTACTACGAACTGTGTCCTCTCTGACAAGAAACCCCCTATCCAATCGCAAATTTGGGGCGATATACCATAACCACACAATTTGATTAAAAGCCGTTTGTGAGGTACGGTGTCAAAAGCTTTCTGGAAATCAAGAAATACGGAATTGATTTGAAAACCTTAGTCGATAGCACCCATCACTTCGTGTGAATAATGAGCTAGTTGTGTTTCGCATGAACGATATTTTCTAAATCCGTGTTGACCTTGTGTCAATAGATCGTTCTGTTCGAGATAATTCATAATATTTGAATACAGGATATGTTCCAAAACCCTGCTGCATATTGACGTCAATGAAATAGGCCTGTAGTTTAGTGGGTTACTCCTACTGACTTTCTTGAATATAGGTGTGACCTGGGCAAGTTTCCAATCTTGCGGTAGAGATCCTTCTATGAGATAGCGGTTGTATATGACTGTTAAGTAAGGAGCTAACGCTTCAGCATAATCAGATAGAAATCTAGTGGGTATACAATCCGGACCAGAAGACTTGTTCTTGTTAAGTGATTTTAGTTGCTGCACTACTCCGATGATATCTACTTCTACGTTACTCATTACGGCATCTGTTCGTAATTCGAAATCTGGAATATTGATTTCGTCTTTTTTGGTGAATGAGTTTCTAAAAGCTATGTTTAGTAACTTTGCTTTAGTAGCGCTGTCATCGGCAGGATCTCCATTACTATCACGTAGTGGAGGTATTGTTTGTGATTTGCCCCGCGTAGAATTTAACATATGACCAATATCTCTTTGGGTTTCCAGTCAAATTTCGAGAAAGAGTTTAGTTGTAATAAATATTGTATTCATCTCGCATTGAAATCCTCGCTAAATTTCGAGCTTCTGAGTACGATCGCCAATCCTGGGGATTTTGTGTTCGTTTAAATTTAGTATGCCTTTTCCTTTGCTTTTGCAACAGTGTCCTGACGTGTTTTGTGTACCAAGGGGTATCGCCTCTTTTATTAATTTATTTGGTATAAAACTGTCAATTGCTGTCGATACCACTTCTTTGAATTTAAGCCACATCTGGTCTACACCTAAGTTTAGTGTTAGAAACGAGTGGAAGCTGTCTTTCAAGAAGCAATGTATTTTGTTTCTGTCTGCTTTCCTTAACACATACTTTTCGTTTATTTTTGGTAACTTTTGGACTTTCGATATTCATTCTGCTCTGTGTTCACTAATACCTGTATCCGTTTTGATGCTCGTTATGAGCTCAGGATTATTTGTTGCTAAGAGATCAAGTCTTGGTTTACATTCTATTATATTTTCTTCAACTATTTTCATACTTTGAATTGTTCAGATTTTAAGTATTACTTCCAAATTGTACATTTGTACTATCTTCTTGTTTTGTTATTATACGTAAAATGTACTTACGCTATAAGACTCCTATTTAAACTAGATACTAGAAATAAAATACTTCAGCGTGGTCGTATAATTGGTCAAGCTATTACTCCTGTGTGTGTGATGTACGTATACAAAGGGTTCTGACGTTTCCATGTAGAGCGGAGAAATGAAAGATACAGCAGCCAAAATTTCTTCCAGATATTGTATGTCACACGATGTAATTACGTGACAGTGTTTGTGACTGCTTCATACGATCCTACGTATTTCCCTTCTCTAAACACAATGACCCATCACCGCCATTGTATTCGCGGAGAATTACAAGTGTATTGTCGTAATTACATGGAAAGGAATTATCCTCAAAATTTGCATAATAACAGTCTTTTCTGCTTTTATGCAAAAAGATCATCCAGCGAGCTTACGTTGTAACGTTTCGTTAAAATAAAAGGCGTACTTTTAATTTCTGGAGAAGGAACGTAACTATCAATTTTTTTACGCAAATTTCAGTGGCAATGTGATGTTACATTGTTGTTCTCCTGTTCATCAGAGTACATAGCACATATGAAAGTTAACATTTCTCTGTCATCATGGAACACGGAACATTCAACAATATTTTATAAACACAGTCCCTAATATATACCGAAAAACTACATTTTTTGATACACAATTTATTGCGACCAAGTGTTGCATTCAGCCTCCAGTGCCTTAGCTTCTGATTCGTCTGACTTTTTACCACAATTTTTAAATCGAATTAAGCTGTCTTGTAAAGCCTGTACTCCATATCTCACACGCTATAATCCGCTTTATTTAGATCTTCTATTTTCTAACAATTATTTCACTAAGTCATCATTTTGGACTGTATTTTCGGTTTCTTTTCTTCTGTTGACTTTCAAATTATTAATTGCTCAGGAACAGAAAAAAGGCAGCAACTGAAATATTATTAGTAATATCGTTGGATTTTTGCTTTCAAAGGAAATTTTGCATAATTAACTACTCTACACTATAATTTATTTTATTTTCAAATTATAGTAAAACAGGAGTAATCCACTCCTTCCCATTTTGTATTTACAACAGTATTCCAAGTATTGATCAATATCTGACTTGACATATTTAAAAAGTATTTTATTATTTTGTAAGTTAACTATTCACAGGATGTATGCCCTTCAAAAAGTATGAGCTTCTCACATTCAGCCTGCTAAAAAAATTTCTGACTTCAGAGGTTAATTTCCTCTGACAACTTTTAACAGATATTTTTCATAGTTTTCTCAGCTCAGCTGCATGGAGTCTTGGGGAATTTGTGTAATATAACAATTGTAGATTTCATTTCATGCCCAAACTGAATTAATCACAGTTACTGGTTTCAAATTTTCCCACCTTGATAAGAAGCAATGAGAAGAATAGATCTGTACTGATAAAATTAGAAAAAAAAAATCCTTGTGGTATAATATCAGGAAAAAAATGTCAATAGTCTGAGTTATTTGTCAATTTCAGGTACATAAATGTCGTAAAAATATAGTTTAAGTTGTTACAAGCAATTAAATCAACGTCATGGGACAAAAAATATGAAAATATAAAGTAAATAATATTGTGAAATAACACAATATTTTAAATCTTATAAACAATGTTGTGTAATAGCTCGAGAATATTGCTAATGGGCGATAGCTTCCAATTTGTGTTGTTAGAGGAATGTGTGAACATACATTTTTACCATATTGTAGGTCTAAGAAAATTCATGTTATCTAATTTGTATTCAAACTTATGCAGCTCAATCAAAATTAAAATTTAGAGTTATTGATTGGAATCAGATAGAGATATTTAGTTATTACTACATAAACCTGTAAAATCATACTCGAAAGAAGAGGATTCCATATTATGAAGCAATGTATCAACAATGATCTGATTTCAGATACAGAACAGGTATGACTAAAGCACATCTCTTTGTGATGTTAACTACAGGCAAATACAATAACGTATGTATACCTTTCAGAATACACACTGAGGATATGTATATCAAACGTTATACAGTACTAGGGAAGAAAGGATATTGCCATAACTCAAGTTAATTCCAGCTATTCGCTAGGAGCATATTTATTCCTATTCCTCTGTTATAATTGTTCTCACAGGTTTTATTCTAGTAGAAGTTCGTACTGTGGGCGTACACTTATAAGGGTATGAAAGGTGTTACATACTTATTTTTATGCATGTATTCATTTCTACCTCAAGTTATATTCGATATTAATGCCACACTGAACTACATCACAGCTGTGTACATTCCGAACAGACAAATGAGGAGACTAGTATTAGTTTTAATTAAGTTGGAAATAGTTTCACAGTAGTGTGTACATTGACCATCATTGATAGCATTGACAAACAGAACTCGTATAAGGCAGTAATACAAAATAATTCTGCAATCTTCTGACAAAGATGACAACAGTATCAATATCATATGGGTACATCACATTAGGAACGTTTTAAGAATTAGAATCTAATGTAGCGAATTATAAATTATGTGTAACTTGCATAATGTTTCGTTGTACAGAAAAATGTGTGCACGGCGGTTTTATTATACCCGTTGATGTGTTTCATCTGTAATAACAAGAAAATATGTAATGGGCCGCTGTCACTACGAGCTCTCTCTTCTGCATTTCCACTCCCGGAAAGTGAAAACGTGACCCATTAGCATAAATGGCAGTGAAATTCACGACACTTCGTGCGCTGTTTCTGCAGCACAAGCGTCGAGCGTAGCACTCAGGAGGCGTCTCGCCTGTCTTCTGGGTGCCACATTTCAGGTAAAACAAGTAGGCAGGCGCAGGAAGCGTAGTCTATCAAGCCTCTTTGACAAGAGAAAATGCAATGTGGCGTCGCGTGTAATATTTCAAGGTATCAACGTAAGAAATTCTAATATCTGTCTCCTCCCATATCACAATGTAGAAGCACAAAGAAAAACGTACGACTTCACAAATTGATGTAGACAGGAATTTCTTGAAAGATTTGCTACCTTTAGTTGTTCAGATATGACACGCCAGCTAAAATAGTCAATATATTTCGATACTCCAGCGTAAAAGCCATCCTTTATTTCCTGTATAGTAAAATTGGGCTTCATTTATGGATTTATGGTAACTATCATTGGCACTAAAAGCTGCCGTGATAGTTGTGAGACATAAATACTTTTTTTTAGGAAAATACATTCCAAACCTGGATCTAGATATCCAGACGCTCAACACGTTGGATTCCGTAAAAAAAAAGAAAAAGAAAAAAAAATTTGGATACAAGATTAACAATTTTCCACTGCAGACAACAAACCTGCTACCCGTCACTATGCTATAAATAGATGCCCTAGAATATTCCTCTTTAGGTATAAAACTATCGGAATATTACTAATTAAATAAAAGTTTGTGACCCACCTGTCATATCGCAACAGAAGAAATTATACCCAAGGAATTGTTGTTGATTAAAGATGTTAGTAAGTATATGTATCTTTTGTTGTTGAAAAATGTAATTACTAAAAGATGAACGTAACACGTTTATGGCTATTCTTTGTGCGTTTAATAATTGCAGCAATAACAGTCATCATCATTTTCCATCTCCAGTTTCCTGGGTGTGGCTAACAAGCGCTCTCCATCTCATCCGATCTTGATATAACATTTGGTCTTGGACATCATCCCTGTTAAAACCGTTCTTCTCTATGTCTGACTTAACTGCCTCTATCCATCGTCTCCTTGGCCTATCTTGGTCTTCTTCCCCCCACCTCCATTCTGAAGTATTTTTAGCTGTTCTTGTGCTATCCATTCTCATTACATGACCATACCACTGCAGTCTTCGTTTCCCCAAGATGTTCGCAATAGGGACCCTGATACCAGCTGTTTCCCTGTGTACCTCATGTCTGATCTTGTCTCTCCTGGTACATTGATTCATAGTCCTGATAAACTTCATTTCTATTGCTTGGATTCTGCTGTTATCCTCTTCTAACAATGTACATGTTTCCATGCTATATATAAAGATTGGAGTGAAGTAAGTGTTATACAAAGTTAACTTTGCTGCCTGGGGTACTTTTTTTGTCCCAGAGTAGATTCCAAACTTGCATGTAGAAATTTGATGCTTTTTGTGTTCTGTTGAGGATTTCTTGCTGGATGGTGTTGTCCTTGGAGGAAATATTTCCAAGGTAGTGAAAGTGGGAAACTGATTTAATTTTTGTTCCATTCAAGTAGATGTTTGAACTTGTTCCCTCTCTGTCTCTCTATTTATGGTCATTTCAACCGTCTTGCTCTTGCTGATTTTCAGGTTAACTTCTTTAAATTTATTGTTCCAGACACTCAGGCACTTCTGTTTCTGTTTCTCTCCAATCACAACATCTTTTGCAAATACCAGTGATCTCGACTCATTTGCAATTTCCGTAATAGATTTTAGCATTGTGTCCATTACAATAATAAACAAGAGTGGTGGACGCCCCTCTTCGTCTCAAACCATTCAGAGAGACCATTTCCTATTTGGACGCTACTATTCCAAGTTTGATACAGCATCTTTACTCTGTCAATCAGGTAATTGGGCACTTTTAGATCTTCCAGGCATTTCCATATTTTATTGCGAGGGACACTATCATATGCCTTCTCAAGGTCTAAGAACACCATCACTAAGTTCTTTCCATGTTCCAAGTGTTTCTCTAAATCAAATGTTTGTATAGCTTATGGGACTTAACCACGGGGTCATCAGTCCCTAAACTTACAAACTACTTATGAACTAACTAAGACAAAGGATGGCACAAATATCCATGCCCGAGGGGGGATTCGAACCCCCGACCGTAGTGGCCGTGCAGACCGTGACTGGAGCGCCTCAGTCTCCTCGGCCACCGAGGCCGGCAGTGTTTCTCTGTCAAAATACGTACCGCAAATATGAGGTCTATAGAACTTCGCCCTTTCCTGAAATCATGCTGTTCTTCTTCTAATAAGGGTTCAACTATCTCCCTTAGTCTGGTCTCTATAATTTTTCCAGGGTTTAGGGTGTGTGAAAGTAGGGTGATACCTCTATAGTTTCCACACTTCTTTCGGTCTCCTTTTTTAAACAGTGGATTGATGATTCCTTTTGTCCAGTCATCTGGAATTCTGTTGTTTGTCCAGATGACTGACAGAACTCTGTAGATCCATTGTAGGCCAGGTGTTCTGGCTGCCTTCATCATATCTGAGCTTAGCTCATCAAACCCTGGAGACTTTCCGTTTCGCATATTTCTCAGAGCAGACTCAACTTCCAGCCAAGTTAATGGTTGAAGAACCTCTGGTGTTTCTTCAGCTGAACAATCACTATCATCACTGCTGTCAAATTCCCATTCAAAAGCGAGTTGAAATGGTTCGTCATTTCACTCCTAATTTCGGATTCTGTTCTCAACAGCTTACCTTCCTCAGTTTCTAGCTCGACAATGTTAGTACGCTCATATCTTTTATCCTTGACTACCTTATATAGCAGTTATTTATTGCTTTGACAGTTTTCTTGTAATTTGGTGGTGAAGTCATCCCAAGATTTATCCTTCTTGTTTTGGATCAGTAATACAAGCTAATCATCGAGAACATTTGGTATCAGAAAATGGAGAGTCACAAAATAACCCGTTACAGCTGGGATGGACAACATAAAACTGTCATAGACTACATTATAACAGACCAAAAAGCTAGTCAGACTGTTACAGATGTTAAAGTTATTCCAAGTGAATGTATGGACAGTGATTACCGACTGTTAACTGTGGATCTGAAGAATGTACGGGTTCCATTAGTTAAGTACAAGAAAATTCAAAAGATTAAGACTTGGCTGTTGAGAGATCCTGAAAAGAAACAAGAGTACCAGAAAAAGATCAAGGATAGAATACCCAAAACTGAAAAACTTGGGGTAGAAGAAGAAAGGAAGCTATTTGAATTTACTCTTGTTACAGAAGCTGTCCACATCTGAGGGAAAACAAGTGCAGCGCAAAGAGAGAAGGAAACACCCTGGTGGAGTAACAGAGTAAAGACAGCAATTAAAGAAGGAAATGTGTTCAGGAAGAAATCAGACCGGGATAAACAAAACAGAGTAGATATAAGAAATGACACTGAAATTGAACGTCTGTCTCAGGAATATCAAAACAATAACAGTGCATCACTGAAATACCACATTGCTTATGACCGCAGCACATTTTTTGTTCTTCAAATGTTCAAATGTTTGTTAAGCTTATGGGACTTAACTACGGGGTCATCAGTCCCTAAACTTACAAACTACTTATCAACTACCTTATACTAAGGACGGCACAAATATCCATGCCCGAGGGGGGATTCGAACCCCCGACCGTAATGGCCGTGCAGACCGTGACTGGAGCGCCTCAGTCTCCTCGGCCACCGCGGCCGACTTTTGTTCTTCCTCTGAAACTCGTGACATTCTTTGAATGGTTGAAACATTGCTTGGAAAGACTAAAATGCCATCTGTGCTCACACATACTGTCAATTACCACAGAGCCTCGGAAATAAAGTGTCCTTTCAGTCTTTAATCAATGAAGTAGGGAAATTTACAATGGCCATCTAAGACTGCCGTACGATACAATACAGAATCATGCTGCATATATCAGCTACAAAGAAGTGAAGTCTGACTACTGAACAAAAACGCAATGCATAAAACAGAATGAGATACAGATACTAATTAGAAATCGGTTTTGTATCTCTGGCGTTCACGCCTTTATTTATCTCTCTGTATGACATAAGAAAAAGTTAATAAAGTTAATATTTCCGTAATGTGCCTACTCTTATTTCTAGCTTGTTCCATTATAGAAACCACAATGGGCTTGAAGATAATTCGTAATATTGCACAACGAATTGAGAAGGAATATAATTCGTGTGATAAATGGAATTGACATCAGTGGGTACCCAAAATAAACACAAAACGTCGTAAATGAATGTTCTCATCGGACTTTTGTGGTAT
Source organism: Locusta migratoria (assembly GCA_026315105.1). Taxonomy (NCBI): domain Eukaryota; kingdom Metazoa; phylum Arthropoda; class Insecta; order Orthoptera; family Acrididae; genus Locusta; species Locusta migratoria. The sequence goes on along the minus strand of CM048744.1, from coordinate 206,737,638 downwards.
ACAAAAGACTCATTTACAAAAGCAGAAAATTAATCACATATGGACGGAAATTACCTTATTGCTGAATAGAGTGAGAAAGGAACGTGGATGTCGAGTTATAGCAGTGAACAGCTTCGTCGGAAGCCTGTATTGTTTTTTCCATATTGAAGGCAAGATAGGGGCCAAAGATAATTAACAATTCACAAATGGCTAAAGAAAAATGCAGTTAAATCGAAATGCAGAAATAAAGTTATGTCGGTCCCTCCTCCTACACTCCGGAAAGCTATAATCTTTATAAAGGTTATTTAAAATAAATCATATGGCCAACGATAGAAGTTACACAACGTTGTCAAGCATACAGTTTAATTCAAATGCGTCTTGCCATTCCGAGCATTTGTAGGATGTGTGTATAATGGTTAACTATCAATTTTGAGATGTAACGGTTCTACAGGGTTAATTTATTTGCCGTATATAAATGTTGCTGGGGTGTAAGTCACTAACCCATAAGAAGGTACACCTTTTTACCAACTTTTAATTAAACCATGCAAAATTGAGAAAGAAGAAATTTTGGCATACCTGCAATTAGTAGACCAGTTTACTTGGACTTAGGTACAGCCTTGTTGAGTACGAACAACCATGAATCTTAAAATTTCAATCACCTGGTTTTAATTGCTCTGGTGGTCTAACAATTTACATTAAACAATATAGCGAAACCTTCTTTTGTCCACACTAACAAATGAAATGAAAGCAGATTCTGTTTTTTTTTTTTGTTTTTTTTTTGTTTTTGTTTTTTTTTTCGATATTTAACAATGTGCAGTACACAAAACCACAAGAAAAATATGCCTTTAAAATGAAGTTCAAAATATTCTGAATTGCTTCTTACAGTAACAAGCTGGTGCATACAGCATAAGGAAAAGGTTATTAGATACTTAAGTAAAGAAAAAGTGACATTGAAATTAACATTACTTTTAAAGATTTTAAGATAACAGTATACGATGTCACGGCGGGCCCGAGAGCGCTACAAATTGCACAGAGCACTGTCCTTTAATTCGACTGGTCGCAGCCAGCGGTAGATGGTTCAAATGTCTGTAAATCTATCGGACCAAACTGCGTGGTCATCAGTCCGTAGCTTACAAACTACTTAAACCTAGATAAACTAACCCAAGGACAACACACACACCCATGCCCCAGGGAGGACTCGAACCTCCACGGTGAGCAACCGCTCGCACCGCAGCGAGACGCTTTAGACCGCTCGGCTACTCCACCGCGGCAGCCAGCGGTACAGCCTAAATACTGCGTCTGTAATGTACACAAAATTACCCTTATCACAAGAAAATTAGTAATCAAAGAGCGTTAAAGCCGTTTTCGTGGAGATCAATTGAAAGTATACACGACATTAAAACAATCAAGAGGATTACAGCAATGACCTTTTAACACCTTAAAAAATTTAAACAATTTCACACACAGGTATCGAAACCAAACATGAAAAACCTGGACGTATGCCCCCAACAAAAGAATATATCTTTGCATATTTGTGACTCCATGTCCCAGGGGCTCCCGCAGGTTTTTGTCTCTGTAGGGATAAAAAGAATTTCACGAATATATTCAAATTTTACTATTTAATTTTCATAATGTTTACTGCTCATGCATTGAGCACCGTTGGTAGTAATTTTGGATATTTAAAAAATAAGAATTTCAACTGCTGTAAAGAGGTGTTTTCTTTATTCTTTTTAGTTCAAAAATGTTCAAATGTTTGTTAAGCTTATGGAACTTAACTACGGCGTCATCAGTCCCTAAACTTACAAACTACTTATGAACTACTTACGAACTAGGACGGCACAAATATCCATGCCCGAGGGGGGATTCGAACCCCCGACAGTAGTGTTGTTTTAAGTCTGACACGACGGAATATGTTATGACGTGTAGTTTCTGACAAACTTTTCAGTGCTCTTTCTTATATGTTTTTCAGTGATGTAACTGCTGCGACATAGTATCCCCATTGCATTTTATAACTTTTTATTCAAAGTTGTAAAACTTTTTATGCAAGCATTGATTATCTTAGTTACGCATCAGATTAGGAATATGATAAACAATATTTACGATATCACTAAGTTATGACTATTGATTGACGAATTAAGACTAATTAAGGAATGAGAAAAATTGTTTAAATTATTGGTGGGATTTACGTTCGCAATTTTATCCGTTGTTGAGTGTTACGGGCCTGGCCACAAAGAATGTGACATGGCGGTCCTGTCTGTGACCTTCATTTTTTGTCATCTCTCAAAGGCCTTTGATTATGTAAATCATGGAATTCTTCTAGATAAGCTTAATCATTATGCTTTGAGTGAGGCAGTGCACAAACGGTTTAATGCATACTTAACTGTAAGGATGCAGAGAGTTGAATTAATGGCAAAACATCAGCTGATTCCTAATGTTGGGCTGTAAGGAATGAGCTCCCATAGGGTTTTGTCCTAGTTTCTTAACTGTTCCTGATATACACCGATATACACCGATATAGATGTAAAGTTATTTTTGCTGATGATAGAATTATAGTAATCATGTAAAAAAGAAAAATCTAAGTGATGTAATCATAAATAATGTTTTTCACAATATTCTTAAGTTGTTACGTTGTTCCCAGCAAACGGACTCTCATTAAATTGATAAAACACAGTATATACAGTTCTGTACAGTAAATGACACAACTCCAGTAATAAATATTGACTTTTAAAAGAAGTTTATAGCTAAGGTAGAATTTTCAAAATTTTTAGCTGTATGCATTAATGAGAGATTAAATTGGAAGCAATTCTTGATGCTGTACTAAAACGTTTGAGTACAGCTACGTATGCTATTAGGCTTACTGCAAATTTTGTCGATAAAAATCTCAATAAACTATCTTACCATGCTTATTTCCATTCACTGCTTGGATATGGCATCATAATCTGGGATAAAAAAAGTATTCACTGCTCAAAAGCTAGTTGTTGTTGTTATGGTTATGGTCTTCAGTCCGGAGACTGGTTTGATGCAGCTCTCCACCCTACTCTATCCTGAGCAAGCCTTTTCATTTCCTCATAAGAACGACAACCCACATCCACTTGAATCTGCTTACTAGACGTGTCTCTTGGTCTCCCTCTGCGATTTTTACCCCACACACTTCCCTCCATTGCTAAATTTACGATTCCCCGGTGTCTAAGAATGTGTCCTCCCAAGCGATCCCTTCTTATAGTCAGGGTATGCCAAAAATTCCTTTTCTCACCAGTTCTGTTCAGTACTTCTTCATTGGTTATGCGATCTACCCACCTAATCTTCAGCATTCTTCTGTAGCACCACATTTCAAAAGCCTCTATTCTCGCCCTGTCCGCACTGCTTATCGTCCATGTTTCACTCCCGTACAAGGCAACACTCCACACAAATGCCTTCAGAAAAGACTTCCTTACACTTAAATTAATATTCGATGTTAGCAAATTTCTACTTTTCAAAAATGCTTTTCTTCCCATTGCCATTCTGCATTTTATATCCTCTGTACTGCGACCATCACATGTTATTTTACTACCCAAGTAACAAAACTCATCTACCACCTTCAATGTTTCGTTACCTAATCTAATTCCTTCAGCATCGCCTGATTTTCTAAGACTGTATTCCATTATTTTTGTTTTGTTCTTGTTAATGTTCATTTTATACGCTTTCTTCAACACGCTGTCCATTCCATTCAACTGCTCTTCCAGGTCCTTTGCTGTCTCTGACAGAATTACAATGTCATCAGAAAACGCAATGTTTTTATTTCTTTCCCCTGTACTCTAATCCCTATTCCAAATTTTTCCTTGCTTTCCTTCACCGCCTGCTCGATGTACAAATTGAATAACATCGGAGAAAGGCTACAACCCTGTCTTACTCCCTTCCCAACTGATGCTTCCCTTTCATGCCCTTCGAGTCTAATAACTGCGATCTGGCTTTTGTACAAGTTGTAAATAACTCTCCTTTCCCTATATTTTACCTCTGCTGACTTCAGAATTTGAAAGAGTGTATTCCAGTCAACATTGTCAAATGCTTTCTCCAAATCTACAAAAGTTAAAATGTATGTTTGCCTTTCCTTAATCTATCTCCTAAGATAAGACGTAAAGTGAGTATTGCCTCCCGGGTTCCTATGTTCCTCGTGAATCCAAACTGATCTTCCCCGAGGTCAGCTTCTACCAGCTTTTCCATTCTCCTGTAGATAATTCGTGTTAAAATTTTGCAGCCATGACTTATCAAACTGATGGTTCTGTAATTTTCACACCTGTCTGCGCCTGATTTCTTTGGAATGGGGATTATTAAATTTTTCTTAAAGTCTGAGGCTATTTCGCCTGTCTCATAAATCCTACACACCAGTTCAAATAGTCTTGTCATGGCTGGCTCTCCCAGAGACTTTAGTAGCTCTGAGGGTATGTCATCTACTCCTGGGGCCTTGTTCCGACCTAGGTCTTTCAAGGCTCTGTCAAATTCATCTCTCAGTATAGCATCTCCTATTTCATCTTGATCTACTTCCTCTTCTCTTGCTACAACATCGTCTCTCAGTTCATTTCCTTTGTAGAGCTGTTCTATGTATTCTTTCCACCTTTCAGCCTTCACTTCTTTGCTGAGAGCTGGTTTCCCATCTGAGTTCTTGATATTCGTAGAGTGGCTTTTCTTATCCCCAAATGTCTCTTTTATTTTCCTGTAGGCGGTATCTACTTTTCCCCTTCTTATACATTCTTCTACAGATTTGCATTTGGCTTCTAGCCACTCCTGCTTAGTCATTTTGAACTTCCTGTCAATCTCATTTTTAGTCGTCTGTACTCCATTTTGCCTGTTTCATTTACTGCATTTTTATATTTTCTCCTTTCATCAATTAAATTTAGTATTTCCTGCGATATCCAAGGATTTTTTGTAGGTCTTGCTTTCTACCTATTTTGTCCTCTGCTGCCTTCACTATTTCATCTCTCAATGCTACCCATTCCTCTTCAACTGTTTTATTTCCCCCTGTTTCTGTCAATTGTTGTCTAAATCTCCCTCTGAAATTCTCCAGAACTTCACTTTCCTTCAATTTATCTTAGTCCCACCTCCTTATTTTCCTACCTTTCTGCAGTTTTTTCAGTTTCAGTTTCAGCCTAACTAACAGACTATGGTCAGAGTCTATATCTGCCCCTGGGTACGTCTTGCAGTTTATAACCTGGTTCCGGAACTTTGTCTTACCATTATAAAATCTATCTGATACCTTCCGGTATCCCTGGTCTCTTCCATGTATACAACCTTCTTTTGTGATTCTTAAACCAGGTGTTTGTTACGATTAAATCATGTTCCGTGCAAAATTCTACCAGGTGACTTCCTCTTTCATTCCTCCTGCCCAGTCCATATTCACCTATTATTTTTCCTTCTCTTCCTTTTCCTACTACCGAATTCCAGTCTCTCATCACAATTAAGTTTTCCTCTCCCTTAACTGTCTGAATAATTTCCTTTAGCTCCTCATATATTTTTTCGATCTCCTCATCACCGGCAGAGCTAGTTGACTTATAAACCTGTACTACTGTTGTCGGTGTTGGCTTCGTATCTATCTTTACGATGATAATGCGATCACTGTGCTGCTCATAGTAGTTTACCCGCATTCCTATTTTCTTATTCATTATCAGACCTACTCCTGTGATACCCCCAACTGATATTGTATTTATAATCCTGTACTCACCTGACCAGAAATCCTGTTCATCCTGCCACCGAACTTCACTAATCCCCACTATATCTAACTTCAACCTATCCATTTCCCTTTTTAAATTTTCTAATGTTCCTACCGGATTTAGTGATCTAACATTCCACGCTCCGATCCGTAGAATGCCAGTATTGTCTTTCCTGATGACAACATCCTCCTGAGTAGTCCCCGCCCGGAGATCCGAATGGGGGACTATTTTACCTCCGGAATATTTTACCCAAGAGGATGCCATCATCATATGTTCATTCGGTAGAGCTGCATGTCCTCGGGAAAAGTAACGGCTGTAGTTTCGCCTTGCTTTCAGCCGTTCGCAGTAGCTGTGTGGCAAAGCCACATTAGCTGATGATACAAGGCCAGCTCAGTCAATCATCCAGACTGTTGCCCCTGTAACTACTGAAAAGGCTGCTGCCCCTCTTCAGGAACCACACGTTTGTCTAGCCTCTCCACAGATACCCCTCCGCTGTGGTTGCACCTACGGTACGGGTAGTAATCAGAATAATTGCTGGAGCTCGCCCAAGATCGTCCTGGAGACATCTATTTAAGAAATTAGGTATCTTCACATTAAATTCACAGTATGTATATTCACTTATGAAATTTGTCGTTAATAATCCAAACTTGTTCAAAAGTAAAAGAAGTGGCATAGCTATTAGTCTTGTGTAGTTCTCAAACGAACTAGTTCGGAAGAGCGCTCCCATAGGCGAACTACGCGAACTAGTTCGCAGATCCCTCGCCTCTTAGTTCGTCGGCTCCTTTTCCGAAGACTGATGGGGAGCAGCGGGAGTTAACGTCATTTCGAGCTAAGATGCAGCTCAGCTGTAGTTTAATAGATCACTCCCACAAATTTTCTTTTCTAAGGTATTCAGCAGTGTCTAAATATAACCCTGATTCCATAGTGTATTAAATTAATAACATTGTATCACCCATTCGTGTAAATAACTGGTTTATTTGCTTAAGTATTTGATGTCTAATTCCCTAAATTCCGTAATAGGACACACTTGTCCGCCGCGATGGCCGAGGGGACTGAGGCTCTCCAGTCACGGTCTGCACGGCCACTACGGTCGGGGGTTCTAATCCCCCCTCGGGCATGGATATTTGTGCCGTTCTTAGTGTTAGCTAGTTCATAAGTAGTTAGTAAGTTTAGAGACTTATGACCCCGTAATTAAGTCCCATAAGCTAAACAAATATTTGAACATTTAGGACAGGCTTGGGCAACACTGTTTATATAAAAAAGCTGTCATAACAAAAGAAAGAGCTCTTTTAGTAGCGAAAGCAAAAGCCAAAAAGAGCGGACGAACTAAAAAGAGCGACCTACTTCGCGGCCAAGCTGCGAACTAAAAGGAGAGCTACCGGTCGCGAACTAAAATATGCGCGATCGGTTGCGAACTAAAATATGCGCGATGGGTCGCGAACTAAAATATACGCGATCGGTCGCGATCTGAAAAATGTGCAATCGGTTACGAACTAAAACATGCGTTACCGGCTGCGAACTATTATGCCAAATGTATCTCGCTTCTTAGTTCGTTGGATTCTTTTCCGAAGACCGACGGACAATAGCGAGAGGGCGAGCAGCAGAATTAAAAATCACGTGTTTGCCTTCTGCTGATGAGAGCCATTTCGAGGTGAGCGTCTGCCAACTAGATTAAATAGTTCAGTGCTACAAAATTCCTGCTTTGAAGTATTCTGCACTCTGCAATATCTGACTAATAAATTCCATAATGCTAAGATATAGAGATAACTCTAAGCTTAAACGCGAGAAATTATCCAGAAACTGTTTCTTTTGGTTTGCATGATATCGTTAGTGGCTCAAGCAGCAAGCGCATGAAGCATGCGCAGACCACGCCGCTCAACCGTCACTGTGAGCGGACGAACTAAAAGAACGAGCGCTCCCGATCGCGAACTATTATGCGCAAGTCTAATATGTATAACAACAGGAGAAAGGATGATTTTATCTATGCAGTGTTAAATCTGACTTTGGCACAGAAAGAATTATGCGGCCGCAAAAGTTTTTTGTCACCTACCAAACAGCATCAGAAGCCCGACAGATAGCCAACAAGTATTTAAAAGCAAATTAAAATGACAACTCCTTCCACTCATCGAATGAATTTTTAGATATAAATTTGTAAACCTAAAATAATATTTTTTTTTACTCGTGTCAGAATCATCATGTGTACAGACGTTTATAAAGGTATAACATACAGATATTACATAAATACATGTAAACTACGAACTATAAACAAACGGACAGAAGTATTATATACATTTGGCCCAATAGCGGGCTACGTCGACAGCAATTTTGGGTTGTCAACATCAGGTCCTGTAAGGTGCAGTGTGAAGGACATTCAGGGCAGTTATACATGTGCTGCGTCGTCTGCACGTCTCCACAGTCACATAGGTTAGATACAGTAGAATATTCCCACTTCATAAGGTTATCTCTTGACCGTGCAGTGTTGGTGCGTAGCCTGTTTAGTGACTTCCAAACCGTCCAGTCCTCATTGTGGCCTGGTGCCAATTTTTCCTTTGGTTCCATCCAGTGCCTTTCTCTCGATCTCTTCCAACTGTCCACTCTAGATCCGCGTTGGTCACTGAGGTTGTCGGTTATTCTGAGAGAGCTCCGTCTGGATTTAAGGCGTCTGGTGGCTGGCTGAATGTTGTGGAGGAGGTGGCTCTCAGAAAACTCAGCCCTCGTCTTTCACTGTAGGCTGCAGCTTCTCTACGCATAAAAAATAAAAAATAAAATTATGTAAAAACAAAAATAACAATAAATATATTTGTGTCATGTAATATTTTGTGGAATTTAATACGTTGTATAGACATCTTTTGTTAACCTGACACGTTCCATATCATTACGAAGTGTATACGGTGCTTGGTCTATGAAACAAGTATTAATGTAATCTAATCTAATCAAGAGTAATGGCAAGCCAGTGGTAATGCTCTTTGCATACGTTGTATACTGCATACAGCAGGCGACTCTGATGCATCGGCTGACAAATTCCCAGCTGCGCAGAGCGGTTGTTGCGCTTGCTACCATTTTCGACAGCAGATATTTGTCAGCGCACGTAGCTACCCGGACAGGCTGTTATGTGGCGAGGTTTCGTCGGTGACAGCTGTGGCGCTCCGCACAAGCATGACACGTTCTGTCTGGCCACGGCTGTCAGCCTGGACAATAAGCTATTAATACTTTATTGAAGATTGTCCCCATTAAAAATAACAGCGATCTAAAATATTTGAAGATATTATAATAGTTGCAGCAGTCTAGATCGCAATATTAATAATTTATTTTATTATGGTGCCAGTTTCGATCTAGAAAGATTATCTTCAGATCATGTCTGTGAAGAGGAACAAACATGTGGTGCACAATTATCAAATAATAAGACTAACTACAATGATAGAATTATACCCTCGGTGAGGAGATACCACATCTCTAGGAGCAACACTGCTAGCTATAGCTTGGACTTTGAATATGAGTTATATTGGTTAAAAACGTGTGCTCTTTGTTTAATATGCGGAACACCAGATATCATTTATGTTTTACTCGATGACGTTCCGTCAGTTACAACGTACTGCGCCCTTTCCGACAGTAAATCACGAAGCCAATCGCACAACTGTGGCGATATTCAATAAGCATACAATTTGAACAGAAGACGCTTCTGAGGTAGAGTATCAAATTTTTTTCAAAAATCTAGCAGCATTTTCTTTGGTACACAGAGACCACTAGCATGGGACTAGACTGTCCACCGTAATATTCAGATCCGAACACATATAATAAACTTATATTGCATTTACTTCAGGATACCTGATAAATTTTGAATTTTACATGGATGTCCGTATACTCACAAAGACACCCAAACCATTAAATAACAATTCATTCTTGTACAGAAGCCAACGGCAGACAAATAGTGTAGCAAAGACGAAGTAAAGAAATCAGGCCAATTAAGTCCATTCCAAAACCTAAGTAAATGAAAAATTATTTATTCCGTATTTACAGGCATTATACAAATCGATTAAATTGCGTGCCTGAACCGGATCCAACCTGTGACCTTTCCCTTTCGCAGGTAAGCGCTCTACCGACTGAGCTATTCCGGCACACTTCACTTATGCCAGTCCCTGGCCTTTTACTTTCCAAAATTCACAGAAGCATTCAGAACTAGCACTCCTCGAAGAAAAGACATGGTGGGGACATGGCTTAGCAACAGACTTAAGGATGTTTTGAGAGTGGATGTTTCGCTTGCCCTCGAAAGGCAAAGGTACCAGGTTCGAATCCCAGTTTCGACACACAATTTCAATCTTCCAGGAAGTTTCATATCAGCGCACACTCCGCTGCATAGTGATTGTTTCATTCTGGAAACATCCCATAGGCTGTGGCTAAACCATGTCTCCACCATATCCTTTCTTCCAGGAGTGCTAATTCTGCAAGGTAGGCAGGAGAACTCTGTGAAGTTTGGAAAGTAGGAGGAGAGGTACTGGAGAAGTGAAGTTGTGAGTGCGGACCATGAAGTATGCCGGGATAGCTCAGCCGGTAGAACGCTTGCCCGCTAAAGACAAAGGTCCCAGTTGGAGTCCCGGGTCCGGCACATTATTTTAATATGCCAGAACGTTTCATATCAGAGTGTTTCATTCAGGATTATACAAGGCAATTGACCAATCAGGTGCCGCAATCAAAGGTAAATGTTACATTGCTCATGTAGAATTAAGCCGGGAGAATGGTCAGTAATTAATTAAATACAAGTTGTATAACAACGACCCATAGCCACTGCTGAGCTGACAACAGGTTTCCAGGAGGTCATGGACAGCACATACATTCCGACACTTCAGCGGGTTATGCAGAATCTCTCTGTTACATCATCTTCGTGGAAGGCAGCACACCGAACATGTCATAACGTAAATCTGGATATATAGGTATAGGTGTTGAATAAAGTGTGCTACCGAATTACATTTTGCTTAATATAGTTTGTCGACCTGAATATACTCGTAGTAAAATACATTTATTTATCTTGAGAGTCATTTGTTGCTCTCTGCACCATAAAATCGATACACACTGTATTTCTCTGCAGTTTCCCAGGGTTGGTACTTGTCGATATCTACATACTTCTCGATACGTCCATACTCTGCAAGCTACCTCATGGTGTGTGGCGGATGCGTACCATTGTCACTTCATCCGATTCCAATAGCGTATGGTTCACCAGAAAGGGTATTGCCTGTGTGCCTCCGTTTGGATCCTATCCGTCAGATTTTATCATTGTGGTCGCTTTGCGAATTATACATAGCAAACTGCGATGTATTGGGTCACTCTTCATGAAATGTACAACTTCAGCAGAAACCAGAACCGCGATACAGTACGTTTATCTTCCATCGTCTGCCACTGAAGTTTCCGAATAATTTCTGTGAAGCTTTCGCGCTTACTAAATGAGCCCTAAACGAAGCTCTCTGTTGGCTCTTATACATGTCTCCTATTAACCCTACCGGGTACGCATCCCACACTGATCGGAAATTCTCAAGCGCTCGTCGAAACAAAGTTTCGTAACTTACTTTCTTTGTTGACGGACTACAATTCTAGAGGATTCTTCCAATGAATCTGTATGGCTTCTGCCTTACCCATTATAGAATTTATATGGTATTTCCATTTCAAATCACCAGTTATTTTATGGAAGTCATTGCTTCTAGTGTTTGCCCTGCTATCGCGTAGTTAAATAATGAATCATCTTTTTCCTTTGTAAAAGCAGAACTTTACTCTCATTTATGTTGACGCTCAATTGATATTTACTACAACGTGCGTCAATAAGGAGCAGATCCTCCTGCAGTTTGCTACCATTTTATCGTTTGGCAGCTTCTCGGGAAACTACAGCATCGCCCGCAAAAGGTATAATTGAACTTCCGATGTTGTCATTTTTAAATATTGGGAAATGCAACGGTCCTATAATAAGCCCGTGGGGCACACCTGAGATCATTTTAACGTCTGAAGACTTCTCTCCGTTGAGAAAAACATCCTTTCAGTTAGCTAATCCTCAATCCAACGACATAGTTGGTCTGATAGTCCATATATTCAAAATTTCTTCATCGGGTGACGATACGGAACGGTATCGAACGCCTAAAGGAAGTCAAGAAACACTACATATAACTCCTTCGGCTGAAACTGGGCTGTTAATAGATTAAATTTATAAAAAGTAATTTATATCCATTTTTTATTAGAGGAAAAGGGGATAGTTCAGAAAGGGAGATCAATCTTTCGTAATATAAAGAGTAGGGCTAGATGCAAAGTAACGCGGAGCTTCAGTTATGGAGATTACATCTGTAGATCTTTAGTTAAAATTGGCTATATAAGGGACTAAATTGATTGTCAAGGTCTCTTGGTTGTAATCATCGTTCGAGGTAACAGTTCGCGATTTACTATTAGTCTTTCGTGAAACTACATTTTTTATCGTCGTTGCAATTTACGCGATCTGTAACTGCATAAAGAATATCTTTGATAGTTACGACGGTGAAGAAATTAATTCCTCACCGTATTTTAAATGATTTGAACTCAAAACGGATTTTAGCGCTGAAATATTACGCAAGTTATTGGGGCAGAGACTATTAATTGGTGAATTCTAAATAACTACAAACCATAATTCAGTAGCCGTTCGCAGTGTGAAAAACATAGGGAATTGACTGTGACGAAGTTGATTGCGTTTGAATATAGAGACGGGACTATATATCATCAAAGATAGGGCTCAATTACCATAATCATTACTTAGGTAAGGTAAAGCAGTCAACGATCCGAAGATTGGTTTGAACACCACAGTGCTTTACTAGGCATGGTCCGACCTTCGAACTGGCTTATCCAGCCAGTTAGAGGGAGGACCTACCGTTTAACGTGGGTTCCGAACCACGCTGTAGCTCGTTATTTCTCACATGAGCAATATTGCCAGTGGTGAAAGAAGTGGAAAGTGACAGATAAAAATCCTAGGACCTGGTGGGGATTGAACCCGCTACCTTTGGATTAGTAGTCTGACATTCTACGACTGTGCAACCGAGGCGCAATCATTACTAAACGTGGCAATATATGTGATTTCATTTAAAGTGACTTGTTTTTATTAGTATTCGTGCTCCTAAACTGATTCGTCCAAAGCTATTAGCTTTGATTTCTAAATCAAATAATAGGATCTAAAACGATCATAAACTGTGACATTAATACTAAAGCTGAATGCCAAAGAAATGTTCTTAAAGTGATAAGAGGTGAGGTACTTTAACAGAGACTATAGGTTGTACTCTAGCTAGAAATACACCGTCAAATATTACGTGTGTATCAGACAATTGACCGTTGCACGAACAGTGATAATGTGCTATTCCTTGGCATTGAAATCGGTCAGACGTTAGCTTGAACAAACAATTTCTCGTGTACCGCTTTCTCCGCTTAGAGTTGGGAATCAAGTCATCAGCATTGCATTTTGGAAAGCGAACCAGGCATAAAAACTAATTGAACTTAAAGCAATCAACGTTAGGCATATTGTTAATAATGGTGTATTTCCGAAGGCAGAAACATTCCTACTCTAAGTTAGTGCGAGACTATCAAGAGCGTCGTCTGTCACTGAAAACGGCAAGATTCCAATCGCCGGTAGTTCGCGGTACTACGCAGGTGAACGGCTGCTACAGACATCTACCTGCGATTATGCATCTCCTGCCCTCTGGATCACGTGAATTAATAGTGCCTGTTAAGTTAGTTGTGCAACGATGATGGTTGAAAGTGAGACTTGAACATTCTTACACACAGATGTCCGCCAAGATCGTTGTATTCTGAGAGCAGCAGTGGCATATCTTACAGCAACCTCAGCACACATAAGAGTCTTTTTTAATCCCAGATGGGTCAACAGGAACTGCTGGCATCTAGTCACTAGCAGAGGTCCTATGAGGACACATATCTATGGCCCGTCTCCCTGTATTAGTGTTGGCTCTTGAGTTGATGTTTCGACTCAGTGAATCGAGTCAGCAAGCTGTTCGACTGAGTCGAAACTTGAATCAGCACTGTTTCGAAACAACGAATCTTGTGATTCACGTCTCAGACGCTAGATACCGTTAACATACGTTTTGCTGCCCGTGTGCCTGAGTGAGTTCGACACAGCGCCCAGGCGTGCAACGGGTTTGAAGTTGTTGCTCTAACGCGCCACGCGAGATTTTGAATTATGATATCGGTATCCTTCAACTGAGGTTTGAAAACTGGGATATCATCGAGATAAATTGTGAAGTCCTTCGGTGTTCGGGGTGGTTTCGCGTGGACTAAGCGTTGTTATGCATTGTTGCTACGTCTGTGCCAGGAGAAGGCATCTTTTCGAAGCAAGAGCAAATAATTTCAGTAAGACGAAACCGCAATCTCAGTGAGATGTCAAAAATAAGGTTTTTTTAAATTTCAATTTAAAGAAACTGTAACTGATTCTCTTTTACTTGACTGACTGAAGATGAAACTGATAATTAGATTACCTATCTGGACATTGAAAATTTTTAGTTCAGTTATGTGGTTTCGTCACGTAAATTGTGAAATGTATTTACTTGTGTTAATACTTGTAATACTGAAAAGATGGTATTGACGGAAGGCCCAAGCTCCAAGTAACAACATTTGCCAGTTAAAAGAACAATTTATTTAAAGGACACCTGAATAGCTCCTTACTCTATAAACAAATCTCGACAATAAAAAAGCTAGCAAATAGATTTTGCTAACAGACTGATCAACCTTTACAGGCTTTTTTTATTTTTATTTTTTTATTTTTTTTACATAGAAAGAACACTAGCAAAACTTAAGAATACTGCACAATAGAACAATTTAAAACAAAGTCATCATTGACACTTAAAAACAAGGAAAATGCTCGCGAAAAACAAAACAAGGAAATGAACTTACAAATGCAACTTAAGAAAACCAGTATTTACAGGACAAGAATTTAACTTAACCTGACGACGAACGGCAGTTGGCAAGAGCCCGTAAGGAGAAAGCTATCGTGAAACCAATTACAGATACTCAGATACTAGGTTTCAACACTAAGTGTAGGAATCCGTACATCACTGGAATGGAAACCTAACCGGGCCCTGTCCGCTGGGTCCGGCCGCCAGACTACAAATCTTAACCTCAATGCTCAGCTGGAACATACAAATATAAAGGAAACAATTACTAAAATGTCCATAAATCAACAACAGCTTAAAGGTAATCAAATACACTAAACAAAATTTTTGAAATATTACGGGACAGCAGATTATCGTTAATCCAAATGTGGAAGAAAATGCGCCAACATAGGCATGGGCACCCCGCGTTAAATAGTCGCCTACACTTAAGGACCACGGACAGGTAGAGCAGAGTGTCAGCAATGAATAAATATCAAATATAAGCGCTCACAAAATCGGTGCACATAAAATATATAATAGTATCACAGACACAAATGTTCGAGGGCGCTATTATCACCAAATAACCTTACAGATCTTGTGACAACTTACTGGAAATGATATTACCTCAAGTCCACCGAGCACAAGCTTACCAACTTGTAATCAGTTTGTTACCAAGTGCATCACCAACTAACTAGTGCCGTATTCAGGTGAGGCGTCACGGTTCTATGCCAGCCACACAATATCACATGGCAATAACAACAGGCATCTCCATCCACGACGTACAAATTATTTGCGAGACACTTGGCGACTTAAATAATATATAACACTTATGAAACAAACAGTACAGCACTCAAACATCCGCTGGTAAGTGTGACACTCCGATACCAAATTTGACTTCCACATTCCCTTGCTAGAGAACCATGGGGCACAGAACCGCCAACAGGTGTAGCCGTCGCCGAAATCTACCGTCTGCTGACACACTGCGCGAGCATGCCGACTCGCCCGGCCCACGGAATGCACTGCACCCTGGTGCGTGCTATGTCTCCAACCGCCAAACGCCTCCGCCCCGAAAATCACTCCACTTCCCACTCGTGGAAACAGATATATCGGCGGAAATGGCAACGATAATCGCAATTCCACGGAGCGGAACTCGAAAATCGAACCGCACGGTTCAAAAATCTGTTTATTGCATTACATATGTCTTAGGAACAAATCTTAAATATCTTGTTTATATTGATTGGTTGGAAACGTTATTCATTTCTGGATTGGAAAAAGTTTCATGAGTTTAGAATTTGAACATTACTATTTTGTGCTTCCTTTGTTACAATATTTGTTTGTATGAAAATACGAGTAACTTAGGAAACATTTAAGCTTTAACACGATTGTAAAATCGCAGTAGCAAACAAATCCTGTGCCGTTCAATTAAGTCTAGTGAATAAAGTTTTAAAACCATGTTGATATTCCATAGATGTTTCGTATTTGCTGTATCGCCCTACTGCAGCTTTCTCAGCTCACGTGACTCGGCGGAGGTAGCAGGAAGCAGGGCTGCGGCACGTCAAGTGTTTTTGAGTGCCGAAGCAGTGAGTCGACTCACTGCGGCGCCCTGCAGCTGTCGCGGTCCACGTGAATCAGGGAAGGTAGCGCGGCGCACGACTCTGCAGCACGTCAGATGTTTCGTGTACCGAAACACTGAGTCGACTCACTAGACTCAGATGATCCGTACGTTTCGAAACAGTGAAATGATCGGAACTGCCCATCACTAACCTGTATTCTACAGCTGAAGCCAGATTCATCACTCGCATCACCGCTCGTGTGGCTATGCCACGTACTAATAGTGGTGATTCATCGTATATCGACACCTAATACCTCAGTACCACCTGAGATATTGGTCTGTCAATCTTTTCATGTACTCTCCGTCTCTCTCCCTACATTGCGTCTCCGCGATTTTGAAAATGTAGCGGAATGTTGGCTGGTATTCCTTTCCACTGAGCAGAAATGGTGATTAAGGTTCTTCAGATACAAGGGTAAATAAAGAGTGAATACTAAGGCATTGCTACTGATGAGGGAAACACTTAATTCCTTTTCCTTTATCGAGCTTTTTTCGATACTGATAGCCAGGTATGGAACTTCTTTCCAACTCATTGGCATTTTATAATACGTCGATGAATCATAAAGAACCGCCGGGATGTGTTCATACATTTAAATCGTTAAACTAATTTGTATATGCGGCACAAAAGTAGAAATAGTGGAATAATTGCCCACTACATGCGACATTACACACAGCAAAGTCAACTTTTCTCATTGCTCTTTGAAAATCGTTACCAAAATATGGCATGCACCCCGCTTACATGGGCTCCCAAAACCGGATTTCGTAAACCGATTTCCCAATTCCGCTTTTGGATGGTCATGTAAACACTCCAAAATCGATTCTGGAAATCCGCTTCCCTAAAGCGGTTTTCCAGTTCCACAATCGATTTTCGTGCCCATGTAAACGCAACCATTTTTGAAGCGTTCTTGGCTTGTCAAATTGTGTTCTCTTGTTAAGAATTTTCGGCACATATGGAAAGAGTGATATTTTCTAATCTGAAATAAAAATTGTAACCCCCCCCCCCTTAATAAAAAAAATTATTTTTTGTTTCTTAGTTTTGCAGAACCATTGGTTGACATTGGGAGTATATCTTTCAATCATTTCTTGCCCCTGGAATGCCTACACCAACGCTGTCTAAACAGCGGGCTCCCACAAACCCCAAAAATTAATAGAATACTGTGGAATGGTTGGTTTACACGTAGGCTTCATCTTGTCTAGCTGCTCATATTGGTTCCGAAAATATAGGTATTAACCACTTGATTAATAAACCGAACTATATAGTCACTGATAATTAATTTAAAGCAACGGATAACGCAACTGACAATATTGAGGCAACGGAAGCAGTATGGCCAACTAACAAGAAGGGAAGGTTAACTGTATTTAGTTCCAGAGCAAGTGGATTTTTTACTTTCCCCATCCAAAAAGGGAGTCTTAAGGGCAGAAAAAAATGAGCAAAATTTATCATCTATATATATTTATTTAGCTAAAACAATTTGTCCATTTAAACATTACTTAGAACAGCTGACCAACACACTACCAGTTATCTCTTCTTGACAACTAATTAAATATTTATTAGTTTCTCCATCACTTGATGGTCGCTGTTGCCGCAACTGTGGTTCAAATTTAATGAAAGTCCAGCTCCAGTTCCAATTAGTTGTGCTTTATTTAAGCCCACTCTACCGGTTTCGGCCTCTATGTTAGGCCATTTTCAAGTGTGACAGACGTTATGCCATAGACTTGACGTTGCTTTCTCTATGGCATAACGTCTGTCACACTTGAAAATGGCCTAACAAAGAGGCCGAAACCGGTAGTGTGGGCTTAAATAAAGCACAACTAATTGCAACTGGAGCTGGACTTTCATTAAAATTAAATATTTAGTAAAAATTAGGTCTTGGTCTCATTACTAACTGTTCTGTGCGAGTTCATTGCCACACGTAGAAGCACGGGAAGGACAGGTTTCTTTCACACTGGAAATATTACTTCCCACAAACAGCAGTGAGACAAAATTAAGCATTAGGCACCAGTGAAGACTTAGTTATCGGACAGGCACTAGGCAGGCCTCTAGCTCAACTATGTATCTGTAGTACTGATCTTTGTAAAAGTTAAGTATTGTATAAATTCTGTTCAATATATATCTCGTTCTAATTTACTCTAGTGTTTCTAGTTTATGGCTGATCCCCTCCGTACCTGCACCAGCATGCTATCTTTATTCCTGTGTCGGTCTCATTCCACTCGGCCATCTACACCTACGACGGAACGAGACACAAAAGCGGCGACGAGGCTGGGACACAAAAGTGGCGACGAGGAGTGATAGAAGAACCTTGGACCAACCCACTTGCAGCAGCCAGACAGCAGCAGTCGGAGCACGCAGAAATTGCGCCCGCCCACCCACCCTTATTATAAGATTTTTGGGGGAACGTTTTCAGTTACGTGTGTTGTGGACTTTCTTGTTGCAGAGCGTCCTCATTTATCTTGCATTTGTGTTTTGTTATAAGTTACTCGTGTGCGCGACGCCTAATCGGTCAGCATGGCCACTACCCCGAACCCAAACTTAATGGAAATTATTCAGTTACAGACGGCGCAAATCACTCAACTCCTGCAGGCGGCGTCGCAGTTAACGGCACAGGCTGCTCATCAACAACAGCCGTCACATCAGCGGCCCACACCTGCCGCTGCACCGCTTCCTACATTTCGCCAGTACAACGAACGTGAGGAAGAATGGAGCGACTACTTCGAACAGTTTCAAGAACTCGTCGCGGCTCATCAAATTACAGGCCAGAAAGTGACGCATCTGTTATTATCTGTGGTGGGTACCAACACCTTCGTGTTACTGAAAAAACTTTCCCCCAAGCATCTCCTCGTGATGTAGACTTTGAACAAATAGTAGAGGCACTAAATGCTCATTATGAGAGAAAAGTTCTCGTAGCTGCGGCACGGTATCGATTTTTCAGACTTAAAAAATTACCAGAACAGTCACACCAGGAATGGATTACGGAATTGAAGGGCTTAACCCGCCAATGTAAATTTACTTGCTCTTGTGGACTTTCTTATAGTGACGTGATGTTGAGAGACGCTATCACTCAGAACATTCAGGACCCCAGAATTAGGGCAGCAATTCTAAAACAGTCTGACCCCTCATTAGACAGTGTACTGCAGCTTATATAGTAGCGCATGATACTTTTGACTTAGCAGACGTAGAAATGCAAAGCCACAGTGTAAATTCAGTGCGCCGCAACGGACGCTTTCCTAGCCATAGTTCTCAGTATAGCACTAGTGTTTCTTATAATTCTACCGGCTGTGCTGAACAGACAGTAAACAGTAGCCAGAGTAAAAGTGCGACACAAAGGTCGCCCCGTCTTGTTAGAAACAGTAATTTGAATAACGGGCGCCAACGTTCATTTCAGAAAAATGTTCGTAAGTCTTGTCCTCAGTGTGTGTCTCGCCACAAGCGTGCGCAATGTCCTAATCGCAACTCGACCTGTTATCAATGTGGCAAGTCAGGACAGGTACAAGCTGTGTGTATGCAAAACAAACATTCACGAAACGGTGCCGTTCGGAATAGTGCTTCGCGGAGTGCGGGAGCAGTTCGTGCAATACATGTTGTGGACGCTGTGGAATTGAACAGTGCTTTGGTTGGTTCTCAAATGCAAGACAATTTTTCGGAACCTAAGGCAAAACTATGTAGTGAGCCAACGAGCGCGTAAAACTGTGCAACGGAAACGGGTTCGGGACAAGCAAAATGACTATGTACAGTGCAATCCTGTAGTGAACCTAGTGCCTTCTGCAACTTCTCCTTGTAATAGTGCCCAGTACTGTGTAGATAGTGAAAATAGACTTGATGTAGCTACTCAAAAGTTTAGTGCAGTAGTTAGTGAATCTGTAGTAGCCTCGCAATGTGCGGACGCCGATCCGGCGGTAGTGCCATCTAGTGACAGTGTTGTTAATCCGCTGCGTGCTGAGTCTGCGCCGCTTCCTTCACTACGCAGCCCGCGCATTCGCAAGCGCATCAAACAAGGCGTAGCAAACGTTGCCCACATTCGCGCACCTGTCGAGCGTCACAAGCAAAAACTTTTTGTGAATCTCTCTATAGAAAATAAGACTGTGCAATTTCAGCTCGACACTGGTTCCGCTGTTACATTAATTAATAAAGAAACTTATGAACTTCTGGGTTCGCCAAAATTGTCGCCATGTCAACAAGTGCTAACAGCGTATACAGGGCAAAATATTCCCATGCTAGGTACATGTAGCCTGCCCGCCTCTTTTCAAGGTGTAACAAAAACAGTTGCTTTTGTAGTTCTTCAGGCCAAATCTACACAAAACATTTTTGGACTAGATGCTTTTTACTTGTTTGGTTTATCAATTCAAAGAGATGTGCTTCAAATTTCGTCTGTAGTGCCTCAGGACCAAATAAATGCATTGTGTGAAAAAAGTATAGTGACTTGTTTTCGCCAGAACTAGGTTGTGCGAAAGACTTCGTGGCACATGTAACTTTAAAAGAATCTGCAGTTCCAAAATTTCGTAAAGCTAGACCAGTGCCTATCGCAATTCGTGATAAAGTTGCAGACGAATTTAAAAGTTGGCAAGATAGTGGGGTGATTTCTCCTGTTTCTGCGAGTCAGTGGGCCTCGCCTATAGTAATTATACCAAAACCGTCAAGAAAACTTCGTCTCTGTGCGAAATTCAAATCAACAGTGAACAGTCAAACAATTGTTGACACTTACCCCCTGCCCAGACCTGAGGAACTTATGGACAAATTAGGACAGTCTCGCTTCTTTTCTAAGATTGATTTAGCAGAGGCATACTTACAGAATCCTCTTGATGACGAGTCAAAAAAGTTTTTCGTTATTAATACTCACATGGGCCTTTTTCCCCGAAACCTGGGGAAGGGCGCACACCCCCGCCCAGATTGAGCAGGTTGTCTTCTTCTGAGGTGCGTGGCCCAAGCTGGGGGGGCCCGCACGGTCCCGGAGTCCATCTCGGTGACGCTGTCATCTGCGGCGGCGACAGCGGCGGCGACGACTGCGTCGGAGATGCGTCGACCTCCATAGGGATCTCGTAGTCCGGGGACGAACGATGTGGTTGTGCTCCCTGGCGGTGAACTGGGTCTGGAGTCAAGAAACCCGAGACAGGATCGCGCGGCCTGTGCAGGCGCAGTTGGTTTGCGTGGCGCCGCAGCTCCGACCCTGTGGAAGAACGTACAACATACATATTGCGACCGAGCACACGCCGAATGATGCCCGGTAACCACGTCTTCTTGTTGCCAGCAAACACCCTGTACAGCACCGGCGTGGAAACCTGAAAACGCGTAGCGCCATACGGACCGACTCGGTGCGTGGGAGGCTGTAGCAGGTGAAGGAGAGTGCGGTGACGGCGGCCGTGTAGCAGCTCGGCAGGAGACGGGCAGTCACGTGGCATGCACCGATACGTAGACTGGAAAATTTGAAGAGCTTGCTGCCTGGAGTGCTGACCTTTCATCTTCTCCATGTGAGACTTGAATGTTCGAACGAAACGTTCTGCTTCACCATTGGACTGAGGGTGAAAAGGTGCGGTGGTGATATGCTGAATGCCATTCACACGACAAAACTGTTGAAATTCCGCACTAACAAACTGAGGTCCATGGTCACTGACTATAGTTTCAGGCAAACCTTCGATGCAAAACACTGATGTTAAGGCACTGATCGTACTAGACGCCGTCGTTGAGTTCATGGCAATCACAAAAGGAAACTTGCTGAAAGCGTCTACAACGATTAACCAGCGCGTATTCCAGAAAGGTCCGGCAAAGTCAATGTGTAAACGTTGCCATGGTCCCTTGGGGCGTGGTCAGTCTGAGAAACGCTGTGGAGGAGCCGCCTGATGCTCCGCACAAACAGTACACTGTGACGTCATGTTCTCTATCTGAGCGTCCATACCAACCCAGGTACAATGACGTCTGGCCAATTGCTTTGTCCTAACAATACCCCAATGTCCTTGATGCAGGAGGCGTAACACTTCTCGCTGCAGGGAACGAGGAACAATCACTCTTGCTTGGTCGTTGTCGGTGTGCAACAACAGTACACCCTGACTTAAAGATAATGCATGACGTTGTGCAAAATAACGTCGAACCAGAGGCCGTTGAATGTCTTTGGCTCTGGCAGGCCACCCTGAGCGAACAAAACGTGCTACCACACTTAGGTCTGCATCCGCAGCTGTTTCCTGTGCAACCCGAGGAAAGTCTGCGACAGCGGAAGCATCTCTGGAGTCTATCTGACAACATGCCATTTCTGAAGAATCAAATGATACATCCTGGCCAACCGGAAGTCGGGAAAGTGTGTCCGCGTTGGCATGTTTAGTGGTAGGTCGGTACAAAATCTCATACTGATAATTGGACAATATCAAGGACCATCTCTGAAGCTTTTGTGCCGTTCGTGGCGGAATTGGCTTTGTGGGTGAGAACAACGACGTGAGAGGCTTGTGGTCTGTCAACAAATAGAATTTTCTGCCATAGAGATAATGATGAAACTTTGTGACGCCGTAAATGATTGCTAAGGCCTCCTTTTCTATCTGACTGTAAGGGATGGATTCCTTGGGCATTAATCACATGGCCTAGGTACTCTATTTCAGTTTGAAAAATCGAACACTTTGCTTTATTACAACGTAGACCTGCTGCAGTCAAAACTTTGAAAAGGCACTCCAGGTTTGCTAAATGTTCTTCAACTGTACGTCCGGATAACACAATATCATCTAAGTAGTTCGAGCAACGCGGTACAGAAACTGTCAGCTGTTCCAAAAAACGCTGAAAAATAGCGGGAGCGGAAGAACTGCCAAAGGGTAGGCGTTGAAATTGAAAAAGGCCCATGTGAGTATTAATAACGAAAAACTTTTTTGACTCGTCATCAAGTGGAATCTGTAAGTATGCCTCTGCTAAATCAATCTTAGAAAAGAAACGAGACTGTCCTAATTTGTCCATTAGTTCGTCAGGTCTGGGCAGGGGATAAGTGTCTACAATTGTTTGACTGTTCACTGTTGATTTGAAGTCCGCAGAGAGACGAAGTTTTCCTGACGGCTTGGGTATAATTACTATAGGCGAGGCCCACTGACTCGCAGAAACAGGAGAAATCACCCCACTATCTTGCCAACTTTTAAATTCGTCTGCAACTTTATCACGAATTGCGATAGGCACTGGTCTAGCTTTACGAAATTTTGGAACTGCAGATTCTTTTAAAGTTACATGTGCCACGAAGTCTTTTGCACAACCTAGTTCCGGCGAAAACAAGTCACTATATTTGTCACACAATGCATTGATTTTATCCTGAGGCACTATTGACGAAATTTGAAGCACATCTCTTTGAATTGATAAACCAAACAAGTCAGCCAGCCGCGGTGGCCGAGGAGACTGAGGCGCTTCAGTCACGGTCTACAAGGCCACTACGGTCGGGGGTTCGAATCCCCCCTCGGGCATGGATATTTGTGCCGTCCTAGTTCGTAAGTAGTTCATAAGTAGTTTGTAAGTTTAGGGACTGATGACCCCGTAGTTAAGTCCCCTAAGCTTAACAAACATTTGAACATTTGAACAAACAAGTCAAAAGCATCTAGTCCAAAAATGTTCTGTGTCGATTTGGCCTGAAGAGCTACAAAAGCAACTGTCTTTGTTACACCTTGAAAAGAGGCGGGCAGGCTACACGTTCCTAGCACGGGAATATTTTGACCTGTATAAGCTGTTAACACTTGCTGTGACGGCGACAATTTTGGCGAACCCAGAAGTTCATAAGTATCTTTATTTATTAATGTGACAGCGGAACCAGTATCAAGCTGAAATTGCACAGACTTATTTTCGATCGAAAGAGTCACAAACAGTTTGTGCTTGCGGCGCTCGACAGGTGCGTGAATGTGGGCAACGTCTGCTACGGTTTGTTTACTGCGCTTGCGCTGGCCGCGTAGTGAAGTAAGCGGCGCAGACTCGGCACGCAGCGGATTAACAACACTGTCACTAGAGGGCACTGCCGCCGGATCGGCGTCCGCACAAGCATGCGAAGCTACTCCAGATTTACTAACTACTGCACTACACTTTTGAGTAGCTACTTGATGTCTATTGTCACTAGCTACACAGTACTGGGCACTATTACAAGGAGCAGTTGCAGAAGGCACTATTTTCACTACAGGAATGCACTGTTCATAGTCATTTTGCTTGTCCCAAACCCTTTTCCGTTGCACTGTTTTACGCGCTCGTCGGCGCTTGCTACGTGGTGCACTATATAGTTTTGCCATAGGCGCAGAACTACTTTCTTGCAATTGAGATCCAAGGAAAGCACTGTTCAATTCCACAGCCCGTATAACATTTACATAATGAACTGTTCTCGCACTCTGTGAAGCACTGTTTCTAACGGTACCGTTCTTTGAGTTTTTAATTTGCATACACACAGACTGTACATGTCCTGATTTGCCACATTGATAACAGGTTGCGTTGCGACTAGGGCAATGAGCACGCTTGTGGCGAGACACACACTGGGGGCAAGATTTACGTACATTTTTCTGAAATGAGCGTTGGCGCCCGTTATTCAAATCACTGTTTCTAACACGACGGGGCGACCTTTGTGTCGCACTTTTACACTGGCTACTGTTCACTGTCTGTCCAGCACGGCCTGTAGAAAAATAAGAATCACTAGTGCTATACTGAGAACTACGGCTAGGAAAGCGTCCGTTACGGTGCACTGAATTTACACTGTGGCTTTGCATTTCTACATCTGCTAAGTCAAAAGTGTCATGTGCTTCAATAAGCTGCAGTACACTGTCTAATGAAGGGTCTGACTGTTTCAGAATTGCTGCCCTAATTCTGGGGTCCTGAATGTTCTGCGTAATCGCATCTCTTAACATAACGTCACTATAAGAAAGTCCACAAGAGCAAGTAAATTTACATTGGCGGGTTAAGCCCTTCAATTCCGTAATCCACTCTTGGTGTGACTGCTGCGGTAATTTTTTAAGTCTGAAAAATCGGTATCGTGCAGCGGCTACAAGAACTTTTCTCTCATAATGAGCATTCAGTGCATCTACAATTTGTTCAAAGTCTACATCACGAGGAGATGCGAGAGGGAAAAGTTTTTGCAATAGTACGAAGGTCTGGGGGCCCACAATCGATAAGAAAAGGTTCTTCACTCTCTGACCTGTAATTTGATGAGCTGCGACGAGTTCTTGAAACTGTGCGAAGTAGTCACTCCATTCTTCCTCACGTTCGTTGTACTGGCGAAATGTAGGAAGCGGTGCAGCGGCAGGTGTGGGCTGCTGATGTGACGGCTGTTGTTGTTGGTGAGCAGCCTGTGCCGTCAACTGCAACACGGCCTGCAGTAGTTGAGTGATTTGCGCCGTCTGTAACTGAATAATTTCCATTAAGTTTGGGTTCGGGATAGTGGCCTTGCTGACCGATTAGGCGCCGCGCATACAAGTAAATTATAACAAAACACAAATGCAATATGAAAGAGGACGCTCTGCAACAAAAAAGTCCACAAAACACGTAACAAAATATCTTTCCCCAAAATTGTTATAATAAGGGTGGGTGGGCGGGAGCAATTTTTGCGTGCTCCGACTGCTGCTGTCTGGCTGCTGTAAGCGGGCTGGTCCAAGGTTCTATCACTCCTCGTCGCCACTTTTGTGTCCCTGCCTCGTAGCCGCTTTTGTGTCCCGACTTCGTCGCCGCTTTTGTGTCCCAGCCTCGTTGTAGGTGTCGGTGGCCGAGTGGAATAAGACTGACACAGGAATAAAGATAGCCCGCTGGTGCAGGTACGGAGGGGAGTAGCCAGAAACTATAAATACTAGAGTAAATTAGAAAGAGATATATATTGCACAGAATGTAACAATACTTAACTTTTACATAGTACTGCAGAATGTTGATACATAGTTGTTAGAGGCCTGCCTAGTGCCTGTACGATAGCAAAGTCTTCACTGGTGCCTATCTGATTACGAAGGTCCTAACTGGTTGCTATCTCAGTCCCAAGTGACCGATGTCTTTCCGTGGTGGCCACGAGCGGGGTTGCCGCAGAGGGCGCTCGTGGCTGTCGTCGTAAGATCGCCGCGCCGTGCGTGCATGGCGGCGCGCGGCGAAATTAGGTGGCGCGCACTTTGTACTTGTGCGACACCACACTTCACTTCTTATATTTACTAACTGAAGCGAGGCAGAAGGCCCCATGCACAGTGTGGAATTATAATTACTGCTCACTCCGAAACTATGCTCACAATGGTACAAGAAAAATCGCGAAGCCTGAAGAAATTCCTTAACAAAAATACATAAAATGTTAAAGCATTTCTTATCCTACAGCAGTTGCAGGTAATAGAAGAGGCTTTGGGCCCTGTTATCTGTCGACAGGCCATTGTGTGGTCTCCGCCACGCCAGAAACTATGTCCAAAACCGTTACAAACCCCATTTAAAATATACGTAAAGTTCGTTGGCGAATCATATATTAAACTAACGCGAATTTAATTTAGAATGAAATCATAGCAACATCAAGAGCGTGAGGGATTAATTTCGAGGGGGTGCTATTGTGTGGCTCACACCACGCCAAAATCTAAGTCCACCAGCAAAAGGAATTGTTCCAAATTTAAGAATTTTTTCCCCAAACTATACATGAAACAGAAATACATTGGAAAACGCTTTTGATCTATGAATTATCACTGTAGTTACCCACTGAAAGAAGTTGAGCAATATGACCTATTTGACTAACGGAAATCTTCCAAGTCCGTCGCCCCCCATTCCTAGCGAAATTTGCCAATCGAAAAAATTTCTGCTGTTGCAATTTGGTTACCCCCGATACACGCGACATTTCTATCAACATTTCTCCCTACAAATACAGCAATTTTGCGCAATTTCTTACCACTTAACTGCAAAGCTGAACAGCACCCTCAGAAAGGCGTCTGGACCTAGTGGTAGGCAGGCAACGACAACCTCTCACTCCCTCGCCAACCGCCAACGTCCCAACTTTCCCCTGAACTCGCCTTCTGATTGGCGAAACGCCTTGGCCCCAGAGGGCGAATTCCTTCACTCGGTTCCGTACTCCCTACTCGTCCAATATCGACCAGCCACCCACAAACTGAACATCTTTGAACCTCCCACTGGCTAGCTACCTCATCTTTGCCAGCAGAAGCAGACGATCTCTATACTACTGCTACAAACATGCAAACCTTACCTTGGGCTACCTGTAAGCTGTTACTACTTGCACTCATCCATCCTCACACTCAGAGGAAGGAAAAGGAAAAGCGTGTGACATGAACTCTTGTATTGTAGGATGAAATAAATCAACACGCCTGTACCATCTCCCCTTCCATGTCATACCACATCGAATAATTAAATTGTACCTCAGAAGAATAGTGCCTACATGTCCAAGGGCTCAACATTACTTGAATTGACAAAGATTTCAAATTACTTAAAATGCAAGCATAATGACAATTGAGTGACTATTGACTGAGAAGGCAATGTGACGATACAGCAGGAACGTCACAAAATATAAATATTAGAGTGAACATAAATCTGTGTATTTAAACAAAGAAAAATAGCGATTGTGCTGACTAAATCAGGAACTGAATCAGCTGTTTTTCAGCCGCCATGTTAACTGGATTAGGAAATCCGATTCAGGCTATGCCATGTAAACACGACGGGGAAAAACTGTTTACGAAAATCTGTTTTCGTCTTCCGGAAGATGTGTTGCATGTAAACGTAGTGATGGTGACAATAACAGCGCCGAAGTGTAATTTTAGATTAGTGCTTAGTGACTACAGTTTTATTAAATGTGTCCTGTAATTCGTCATAGTAATACTTCCAGCCGTAAATACTAGTGACAAAATATTCGCCAGGAATTTAATTTGGAGAAGTTCGTCGAAATCAGCTGTTTTTCAGCCGCCATGTTAAGTGGATTAGGAAATCCGATTCAGGCTATGCCATGTAAACACGACGGGGAAAAACTGTTTACGAAATGTTTGTTCAAATGTTTCTATAGTCTATGGGACTTGACTACGGGGTCATCAGACCCTAAACTTACAAACTACTTATGAACTACTTACGAACTAGGACGGCACAAATATCCATGCCGGGCGGGGGGATTCGAACCCCGACCGTAGTGGCCGTGCAGACCGTGACTGGAGCGCCTCAGTCTCCTCGGCCACCGCGGCCAGCTGTTTACGAAAATCGGTTTTCGTCTTCCGGAAGATGTGTTGCGTGTAAACGTTGTGATGGTGACATAACAGCGCCGAAGTGTAACTTCGGATTAGTGCTTCATGACTACAGTTTTATTAAATGTGTCCTGTAATTCGTCATAGTAATACCTCCAGCAGTAAATACTAGTGACAAAATATTCGACAGGAATTTAATTTGGGGAAGTTCGTCGAAACTGCACAGCCGTTAATCTTGCAGAAGAATGCGCATTGTCTAACTTCATCGGGCAGTTGAAATATTTCGGCGGCGTTATTCAGCGGCCTGTGATTGAACACCCGTCTTTGTACCGCTCGATTGGCATAGCGGCGAGTGGGCGGACGCTCGCCTGTTAATTAACCGACGACGATCCAAATCAGAGCCGGCGGCCATGCTAGTTCACCGCTCCATTGGCCGCGCTTGTTTTTATGCGTGGGTGTTTCATGAAAGTGATCTGCGAAACGGAACGAGAGCGGCGTGACGCAGAAATATGGGAACATTTCAAATAACCATCAAAAAGGGAACAAAATGACAAAAATATTCCGTATCAAAATACATTGTGTGTAGCTGACACATGCATCCGGGGTATTTTTTTTAATGCACTGTCCGAAATAAAATAAAAAATAGCACTGACGTGTTTTACGGCCCACTCTAGATTTGTAGTTTTATACGTTTTTGCAAACATTTTGGCCCAAAATAATAATCTAAATATTAAAAAATTTATTTAATTAGAGTGTCTGAAACCCTTTTAAGAAAAAAAAATTATGTAGTGACTTGTTCCGAACCACTGACCTTCAGCGTCATAGACCAACACATTGCCCACTACGCTACAGCTAACAATTAGAAGTTACGTTCTTTAATCTCATACTATTGATGGCTGTTGTTAACTGATGCTAATGTGGCATTTTTAGACATTAGATTATCACTCATCGTACGAAGAACGACGAGTTTTTGTTAATTATTCAGAAATGTCACGTGACATCTGCGAACGGTTGGTTTTCGTTCATTCAATGGAGGGTGTCAGATCTCCGTTATTTTTGTAAATATCTCTCAAACGATACGAGATATGAAAAAAATCATAAGGGAAAAAAGTTGTAGAGAATTTTCTCCTCTACAAATTCTGTTATTCAATTTTCGCGTCAGATGAACGGTTTATTTGCAATTAAAATACATTACAAACGTTTTTTTTTTGTATTACTGACGTATTTCTTGTCCGAAATATATCAAAAAGCGAGGTTCTGGTCTCTGGTCACCAACAATTATAACTGGAAAATTTGGTGCCGAACGCTTGAACGGTTCGACCTAAATAGTAGGAACACGTTACAGCCAGACAGACATCGTCAAATCGCCGTTATTCTTGCAAATATCTTTGCAACGGTGCAAGAGATGAAAAACAAAACATAATAGAGCGAAGTGGTAGAGAATTTTCCCCTCTACCAATTAGGCTATTCAATTTTTGTGTCAGATGAAAGGTTCGTTTGCAATTACAATTGTATTACAAACGACATTTTTTTGTATTACTAACGTATTTTTTGTCCGAAAATTTTGAAAAAAGGAGGTTCTCGTCTCTGACGGCCTACAATTATGTCTGTAAAATTTGGTGCTGATCGGTTGAACGGTTCGTCTTAAAAACAGGGAACACGTTACGGACAGACAGACAGACGGACAGACAGACAGACATCCCAAAATCGCCGTTATTTCTGCAAATATCTCTGAAACTATAATTAGATATTAAAATAAATAAATAAATAAATAAGAGAGCAAAGTTATAGAAAGTTTTCTCCTCTACGTATTCGGTTATTCAATTTTCGTGTCAGGTGAATGGTTAAGCTGTTATTTTTATTTAAATTTCGAGTTGTCAAAAGACAATCGCAAAGGTCCACTTTTAGTGTTACTACCGTAATCTAAAGTGGGCCAAAAAATTATATAGTGGCTGGTTTCGAACCACTGACCCTCAGCGTCATAGTCAAACACATTGCCCACTACGCTACAGCTAACAATTAGAAGTTACGTTCTTTAATATCATGCTATTGATGGCTGTTGTTAACTGATGCTAATATTGCATTTTTAGACATTAGATTATCATTCGTCGTACGAAGAACGACGTGTTTTTGTTAATTATTCGGTGCACCATAGCTTTGAAATTACAACGTGTAAGTTACAATAAGAATATCATCAAATACGCAACGCAAGATGGCGTATGCCAGAGAGAGTTCTGGGCGAGGAATGTCACGTGACATCTGCGAACGGCTGGTTTTCGTTAATACAATGGAGGGTGTCAGATGTCCGATATTTTTTTAAATATCTCTCAAATGATACGAGATATGAAAAAAAAGCATAAGGGAACAAAGCTGTAGAGAATTTTCTCCTCTACAAATTCGGTTATTCAATTTTCGCGTCAGATGAACGGTTTATTTGCAATTAAAATTACATTAAAAAGGCTTTTTTTCGTAGTACTAACGTATTTCTTGTCCGAAATATTTTAAAAAGCGAGGATCTAGTCTCTGTTACCCAACAATTATGTCTGCAAAATTTGGTGCCGATCGGTTGAACGGTTCGACCTAAAAAGTGAAAACACGTTACAGCCAGACAGACATCGTCAAATCGAAACGGCTTTTTTGGTATTACTACCGTATTTTTAGTCCGAAAAATTTGAAAGGGAAGCTTCTGGACTCTGGCGGCCTACAATCATCTCTGTGAAATTTGGTGCTGATCGGTTGAACGGTTCGTCTTAAAACAGGGAACACGTTACGGACAGACAGACAGACAGATCCCAAAATCGTTGTTATTTTTGCAAATATATCTGAAACGATACGAGATATGAAAAAAACATAAAAGAGCAAAGTTGTAGAGAATTTTCTCCTCTACAAATTCGGTTATTCTATTTTCGTGTCAGATGAATGGTTAAGCCGTTATTTTCATTTAAATTTCGAGCTGTCAAAAGACGATCGCAAAGGCCCACTTTTAGTGTTACTACGGTAACCTAAAGTGGGCCAAAAATGGGACAACTTCTTAGGAATTTCCAATTCATTCAGGATTTATAGTTAAACAGTACATGTGTAAAATTATTACACTCACGGATCAAAAGCGGTACCAAGGTACCAGGAATCGAGCCTCGGGGGAAACATCTACATTAGTTCGTTGCGTAGTCTCTGTAGGTGGCAATGAAGGAGCTGTTCTATGGTAGGAAAAGTGAACCAGAGAATGTGTTTTATTGTCAGAACATTTAATAGATGCAACAGAACTACTAAAGAAACTGTATACCACGCCTGCCGTCCTCATTTGGAGTATTGCTGCCCAGTGGGGAACCTTATCAAATGGGTTTGACGGAAGCCATCCAACGAGTCCAAAGAAGAGCCGCCTGTTTTGTATTGTCACGAAACAGGCGAGACAGCGTCACGGAAATGATACGGATGGGGATCATTACCACAACGGCGTTTGTCGTTGCGGCGTGGACTACTTACGAAACTCCAATCGCCAACATTCTCCTCCGAATGCAATACTATATTGTTGGCTGTCACCTACATGGCTAGAAAATACCATCAGAATAAAATACGAGAAATTAGAGCTCGAACAGAGAGATTTAGATGTTCTTTCTTCCTGCCCGTTATTCGAGAATGTAATGGAAGATGAATAGCATAAAGGTAGTTCAATGAACCCTCTGCCAGGTTTTGTGTCCCAGCCTCGTCGCCGCTTTTGTGTCTCGTTCCGTCGTAGGTGTCGGTGGCCGAGTGGAATGAGACCGACACAGGAATAAAGATAGCACACTGGTGCAGGTACGGAGGGGAGCAGCCAGAAACTAGAAACACTAGAGTAAATTAGAACGAGATATATTTTGAACAGAATTTATACAATACTTAACTTTTACATAGATCAGTACTGCAGATACATAGTTGAGCTAGAGGCCTGCCTAGTGCCTGTCCGATAACTAAGTCTTCACTGGTGCCTATCTGAATACGAAGGTCCTAACTGGTTGCTATCTCAGTCCCAAGTGAACGATGTCGTTCAATGGTGGCCACGAGCGGAGTTGCAGCAGAGGGCGCTCGTGGCTGTCGTCGTAAGAACGCCGCGCCGTGCGTGCTTGGCGGCGCGCGGCGAAAGTAGGTGGCGCGCACTTTGGACTTGTGCGACACCACACCCCTCCCCCCAAACCGCCGCGCCGTCGTGGCGTAGGGCGACGGCACTGGGAGGAGGGCCTGGGCGGGGGCGTTACTGGTGGGACGGGCGTCGTAGCTGAGGCTGGGATCGAGACGCCGTCCGCGCCCCGGCATCCGCCTTGCGATCCTCCAGGAAACCCACCGAAACCTGGGGAATGGCGCACACCCCCGCCCAGAGGGAGCAGGTCATCTTCTTCTGAGGTGCGTGGCCCAAGCTGGGGGGGCCCGCGCGGTCCCGGAGTCCCTCTCGGTGACGCTGTCATCTGCGGCGGCGACGGAGGCGGAGGGGCCGACCGCAAAGGAGGCGCGTCGACATCCATCGTGATCTCGTAGTCCGGGGATGAACGATGTGGCTATGCTCCCTGGCGGTGAACTGGGTCTGGAACCAAGAAACCGGAGACAGGATCGTGCGGCCTGTGCAGGCGCAATTGGTTTGCGTGGCGCCGCAGCTCCGACCCGACTCGGTGCGAGGGAGGCTGCAGCAGGTGAAGGAGAGTACGGTGACGGCGGCAGTGTAGCAGCTCGGCAGGAGACGGGCCGTCACGTGGCATGCACCGATACGTAGACAGGGAAATTTGAAGAGCTTGCTGCCTGAAGTGCTGACCTTTCATCTTTTCCATATGAGACTTGAATGTTCGAACGAAACGTTCTGCTTCACCATTGGACTGAGGGTGAAAAGGTGCGGTGGTGATATGCTGAATGCCATTCACACGACAAAACTGTTCAAATTCCGCACTAACAAACTGAGGTCCATTGTCACTGACGATAGTTTCAGGCAAACCTTCGATACAAAACACTGATGTTAAGGCACTGATTGTACTAGACGCCGCCGTTGAGTTCATGGCAATCACAAAAGAAACTTGCTGAAAGCGTCTACAACAATTAAGCAGCGCGTATTCCAGAAAGGTCCGGTAAAGTCGATGTGTAAACGTTGCCATTGTCCCTTGGGGCGTGGCCAATCTGAGAAACGTTGCGGAGGAGCCGCCTGATGCTCCGCACAAACTGTACACTGTGACGTCATGCTCTCTATCTGAGCGTCCATACCAACCCAGGTACAATGACGTCTGGCCAATTGCTTTGTCTTAACAATACCCCAATGTCCTTCATGCAGGAGGCGTAACACTTCTAGTTGCAGGGAACGAGGAACAATCACTCGTGTTTGGTCGTTGTCGGTATGTAACAACAGAACACCCTGACTTAAAGATAATGCATGTTCGTTGTGCAAAATAACGTCGAACCAGAGGCCGTTGAATGTCTTTGGCTCTGGCAGGCCAACCAAAGCGAGCAAAACGTGCTACCACACTTACGTCTGCATCCGCAGCTGTTTCCTGTGCAACCCGACGAGAGTTCAAAGGGTAATCCGCGACAGCGGAAGCATCTCTGGAGTCTATCTGACAACATGCCATTTCCGAAGAATCAAACGACACATCCTGGCCAACCGGAAGTCGGGAAAGTGTGTCCGCGTTGGCGTGTTTAGTGGTAGGTCGGTACAAAATCTCATACTGATAATTAGACAATATCAAGGACCATCTCTGAAGCTTTTGTGCCGTTGGTGGCGGAATTGGCTTTGTGGGTGAGAACAACGACGTGAGAGGCTTGTGATCAGTCAAAAAATAGAATTTTCTGCCATAGAGATAATGATGAAACTTTGTGACGCCGTAAATGATTGCTAAGGCCTCCTTTTATATCTGACTGTAATTCTGTTGCGTTGGCGTCAGTAGCTTGGATGCAAAGACAATAGGACGATCGTGACATCCAATACGATGCGACAAAACTGCACCCAGACTGTACGACCGGATACCACAATATCATCTAAGTAGTTCGAGAAAAATGTTACAGAAACTGTCAGCTGTTCCAAAAGACGCTGAAAAATAGCGGGGGCGGACGAACTGCCAAAGGGAAGGCGTTGAAATTGAAAAAGGCCCATGTGAGTATTAATGACGAAAAACTTTTTTGACTCGTCATCAAGAGGAATCTGTAAGTATGCCTCTGCTAAATCAATCTTAGAAAAGAAGCGAGACTGTCCTAATTTGTCCATAAGTTCCTCAGGTCTGGGCAGGGGGTAAGTGTCAACAATTGTTTGACTGTTCACTGTTGATTTGAATTTCGCACAGAGACGAAGTTTTCTTGACGGTTTTGGTATAATTACTATAGGCGAGGCCCACTGACTCGCAGAAACAGGAGAAATCACCCCACTATCTTGCCAACTTTTAAATTCGTCTGCAACTTTATCACGAATTGCGATAGGCACTGGTCTAGCTTTACGAAATTTTGGAACTGCAGATTCTTTTAAAGTTACATGTGCCACGAAGTCTTTCGCACAACCTAGTTCTGGCGAAAACAAGTCACTATACTTTTTTCACACAATGCATTTATTTGGTCCTGAGGCACTACAGACGAAATTTGAAGCACATCTCTTTGAATTGATAAACCAAACAAGTAAAAAGCATCTAGTCCAAAAATGTTTTGTGTAGATTTGGCCTGAAGAACTACAAAAGCAACTGTTTTTGTTACACCTTGAAAAGAGGCGGGCAGGCTACATGTACCTAGCATGGGAATATTTTGCCCTGTATACGCTGTTAGCACTTGTTGACATGGCGACAATTTTGGCGAACCCAGAAGTTCATAAGTTTCTTTATTAATTAATGTAACAGCGGAACCAGTGTCGAGCTGAAATTGCACAGTCTTATTTTCTATAGAGAGATTCACAAAAAGTTTTTGCTTGTGACGCTCGACAGGTGCGCGAATGTGGGCAACGTTTGCTACGCCTTGTTTGATGCGCTTGCGAATGCGCGGGCTGCGTAGTGAAGGAAGCGGCGCAGACTCAGCACGCAGCGGATTAACAACACTGTCACTAGATGGCACTACCGCCGGATCGGCGTCCGCACATTGCGAGGCTACTACAGATTCACTAACTACTGCACTAAACTTTTGAGTAGCTACATCAAGTCTATTTTCACTATCTACACAGTACTGGGCACTATTACAAGGAGAAGTTGCAGAAGGCACTAGGTTCACTACAGGATTGCACTGTACATAGTCATTTTGCTTGTCCCGAACCCGTTTCCGTTGCACAGTTTTACGCGCTCGTTGGCTCACTACATAGTTTTGCCTTAGGTTCCGAAAAATTGTCTTGCATTTGAGAACCAACCAAAGCACTGTTCAATTCCACAGCGTCCACAACATGTATTGCACGAACTGCTCCCGCACTCCGCGAAGCACTATTCCGAACGGCACCGTTTCGTGAATGTTTGTTTTGCATACACACAGCTTGTACCTGTCCTGACTTGCCACATTGATAACAGGTCGAGTTGCGATTAGGACATTGCGCACGCTTGTGGCGAGACACACACTGAGGACAAGACTTACGAACATTTTTCTGAAATGAACGTTGGCGCCCGTTATTCAAATTACTGTTTCTAACAAGACGGGGCGACCTTTGTGTCGCACTTTTACTCTGGCTACTGTTTACTGTCTGTTCAGCAC
Source organism: Locusta migratoria (assembly GCA_026315105.1). NCBI lineage: Eukaryota > Metazoa > Arthropoda > Insecta > Orthoptera > Acrididae > Locusta > Locusta migratoria. The sequence goes on along the minus strand of CM048744.1, from coordinate 206,701,720 downwards.
AGCCGGTAGAATTATAAGAAACACTAGTGCTATACTGAGAACTATGGCTAGGAAAGCGTCCGTTGCGGCGCACTGAATTTACACTGTGGCTTTGCATTTCTACGTCTGCTAAGTCAAAAGTATCATGCGCTTCTATATAAGCTGCAGTACACTGTCTAATGAGGGGTCAGACTGTTTTAGAATTGCTGCCCTAATTCTGGGGTCCTGAATGTTCTGAGTGATAGCGTCTCTCAACATCACGTCACTATAAGAAAGTCCACAAGAGCAAGTAAATTTACATTGGCGGGTTAAGCCCTTCAATTCCGTAATCCATTCCTGGTGTGACTGTTCTGGTAATTTTTTAAGTCTGAAAAATCGATACCGTGCCGCAGCTACGAGAACATTTCTCTCATAATGAGCATTTAGTGCCTCTACTATTTGTTCAAAGTCTACATCACGAGGAGATGCTTGGGGGAAAGTTTTTTCAGTAACACGAAGGTGTTGGTACCCACCACAGATAATAACAGATGCGTCACTTTCTGGCCTGTAATTTGATGAGCCGCGACGAGTTCTTGAAACTGTGCGAAGTAGTCGCTCCATTCTTCCTCACGTTCGTTGTACTGGCGAAATGTAGGAAGCGGTGCAGCGGCAGGTGTGGGCTGCTGATGTGACGGCTGTTGTTGATGAGCAGCCTGTGCCGTTAACTGCGACACCGCCTGCAGGAGTTGAGTGATTTGCGCCGTCTGTAACTGAATAATTTCCATTAAGTTTGGGTTCGGGGTAGTGGCCATGCTGACCGATTAGGCGCCGCGCACACGAGTAACTTATAACAAAACACAAATGCAAGATAAATGAGGACGCTCTGCAACAAGAAAGTCCACAACACACGTAACTGAAAACGTTCCCCCAAAAATCTTATAATAAGGGTGGGTGGGCGGGCGCAATTTCTGCGTGCTCCGACTGCTGCTGTCTGGCTGCTGCAAGTGGGTTGGTCCAAGGTTCTTCTATCACTCCTCGTCGCCACTTTTGTGTCCCAGCCTCGTCGCCGCTTTTGTGTCTCGTTCCGTCGTAGGTGTAGGTGGCCGAGTGGAATGAGACCGACACAGGAATAAAGATAGCATGCTGGTGCAGGTACGGAGGGGATCAGCCATAAACTAGAAACACTAGAGTAAATTAGAACGAGATATATATTGAACAGAATTTATACAATACTTAACTTTTACAAAGATCAGTACTACAGATACATAGTTGAGCTAGAGGCCTGCCTAGTGCCTGTCCGATAACTAAGTCTTCACTGGTGCCTATCTGAATACGAAGGTCCTAACTGGTTGCTATCTCAGTCACAAGTGAACGATGTCGTTCAGTGGTGGCCACGAGCGGAATTGCAGCAGAGGGCGCTCGTGGCTGTCGTTGTAAGAACGCCGCGCCGTGCGTGCTTGGCGGCGCGCGATGAAAGTATGTGGCGTGCACTTTGGAAAATGTTCAAATGTTTGTAAAGCTTATGGGACTTAACTACGGGGTCATCAGTCCCTAAACTTACATACTACTTATGAACTAGCTAATCCTAAGGACGGCACAAATATCCATGCCCGACTGTGTCGACTGTGGGCAGAATTGGGTTTGAAAGGAGAAAAAAAAACATAGAATTCGACATTAAAGGTAAGACGTATGTTTATTTTTGTATACAATTGCGAAGTACATTCAAACATTTGTCAAATGTTCAAATGTTTGGATTCTATCGAACTTAACCGCTAGGTTATTAGTCCGTAGCTTACAAACTACTTAAACTAAGGTAAATTAATCTAAGGGACAATACAAACATCCATATCCGAGGGGGTAGTCGAACCCCCTACGTCGAACGGCCGCGAGCACCGCAGCACGGCGCTCCAGTACGCCCGGCTAATCCGCCGCGGCGAGACATTTGTCAAACAGCTTTATAAGTTTCAAAAAGCCGTCCAGGAAAAAAATCAGGGAGTTGCATGCAGAAGAAGCGTTGAACGGCTAAGGAGTGGAATCATCCGTCATCATCTGTCCGAATGAAGATCAAAAACACTGCGTCTGCTGCTAAAGTGATACCCACCGTTTTCTGGGACGCCGAAGAAGATTTGTTACAGGACGCTATGGAGGATGCAATCATCAATGCTGCGCGGTACTGTGCCACTGCGTCGAAATTGAAAGAGGTGATTCAGGGAAAGCGGCCTGGCCTTCTCAGATATGGCGCTCTGCTGTCGGATGACAATGTGAGACCACACTCGACAACGGCAACGCAAAACCATATTCCAACACTGTTAGGAGTGCCTACACCATGCACCCTATAGTCCTGATCTCCCACGACGTAACTTCTGTTTCCAGCACTGAAGAAGATTCTCGGCGGATGGCGCATTGCAAGCAATGCTGGCGTCAAACAAGCCTTTCAACGCATTTTCCTTATGAAACGCCCTAATTTTTTCCTGGATGGCGTTTTGAAGCTTATAAAGTTATTTTGTGTAGAAAAATATATTTTCCTTCCATATATAACTCCGACCAAAACTTACAGGGGAAACCTATTTTCCAACTCCCACTCGTAGTTCTGTGAAGAGTTGTGAGTTGACGGAAGACAGGTGTGCCGGCCGCGGTGGCCGAGGGGACTGCGGCGTGCCAGTCACGGTCTGCACGGCCACTACGGTCGGGAGTTCGAATCCCCCTCGGGCATGGATATTTGTGTCGTCCTTAGTTCGTAAGTTTAGGGATTGATGACCCTGTAGTTAAGTCCCATAAGCTATACAAACATTTGATTATTTGAAGACAGGTGTCAGCCTTCGCTGCATCATATTCCACACATGCGCGATTGAAGTCCGCAGATCGTGCTGGCCAGTGAATTTACCTTTCTTATTGTAAAGCATGTTGAGTTTGACGCTCAGTGTGTGGACGACAATATTTCTGTTGCAACGACACATCACCATATTTTTCCAAGAATGTCAAAATAAAAGGTCGTACCACATTCTGCACGTACGACGCGGCGGTCAACGTTCCTTAACAAACGTCAAACGTGAATTAGACTTATAATTTCTGCATAATGCATGGAGTGTTCTCGACGAATGAACTCCGCCACAGTGCTCATTTAGGTATATCTGGTACACACAAAGAAGATCATGGTCTGCTACTCAAAGTGGTCGTGTGACGCCACCAGTCAGTTTATGCACGTCAATGGTGTTGCTTGCGTGGAAGACGAGTTAGATGCGTGGGTGCCCGTAATCCGACTACTTCCAGATTGAGTCAGTAAATAAGTCGCAAACTGAGGAAGATACGCCAGTACTGCGTTTACAAGTCTGAAAATTGCTTTACTTTTATCTACCTCCACCTGTAAATTTAAACACTCGACACATCGTTCGAGAAGGCTTTAAAAGCCTGGAGATTGGATTTTTTGTGGCAGCGTTTGCATTCTTTATGTGGCGCTCTTGAGCTGTAACTTTATTTGGTTCCTTAAACTCCTGCAACCCACGAGACGGATGTGTCGTAGTGGTAGAGGAATACACTTGCACAGAGCGCAGCACTGTCGGGTCTACCTCAATTAGCGACTTATTTACTGAGTCGCCCTTGTAGTAAATAATTGGCAACTGTTTGTATTGTCATTTCCACTTTAACAAACCCTTTTATCTATGCTATGCTAGGTGCCCTTTCAATACAACGATAGTGGCAGACGCCTGCGATGCAAGGACATTCAGAACTTGTCTACGGCTCTGTGAAGGTTCAAATGACAACTGCAGTTAGCATCGTTGCCACAGCTGACCAAGCATCTCAGACCTGTATGAAAATTCCTCGAAACTACCATTCTGCTCCTTATCTCTCCAGAATTTTCGCCCATTGAAACTCGTCTCTCTCTCTCTCTCTCTCCCTCTCTCTCTCTCTCTCTCTTTTCTTTTCTTTTCTTTTTTAATTCTTCCTTGCTGGCATCGAAATAGCTTTCCCAGCGATAATTATTATTGCATTTACTGCCAGCGTCATCATAGTCGGTGTCGGAAAGGAAATCTTGAATTGCATCATCTAGCACTAGTAAACGATCAAATGTCTCTTGCAGTCGTGTCCGAAAGTGCTCATAATCGCTATGTTTGTCTGTATCTCCTTCATCGACTGCTGTACTGAACCGTGTCACTAACATTCATTCAGTTTATCGATCGTTTGTATTGTTTTGTTGTGATGTGAAAATCTTATTATAACATCTGTCATAATATTTCTTATCTTTTCTTGATGAACGATTTATTTATGTTTCATGAACAAATTATTTAGTATAAAACATAGTAACTTCCGTGTTCTAGAATGTTCTCGAAAATATAATATGTATTAATACGCGCGATGTGGCGCGAATGCATTCAGTATAAGTTTGTCTCAATGAGTAATAACTTACTCTTAAATCAGAATGGAGTCAGTATGGAAGTGAGTCTTAAGGAGAGTATACGTTTGGATCTAAGCGTATGAAGTTTGTCTAAAATCCGTATGAAGTTAGACTAGAAGTTGGTCAGTAACAAGCAGTCTTAAAGATGTATTACTTCTGTTTATGTGATTCATCAAGAATATAAATAAATATACATAAAATGAAACGTGCCATGTTGATGGTTCCGTAAGGCGTTTAAGAACCCGTCGTCCTATTACTTTCATTGTGCACATGTGCAGGCGAGCTATTAAAACATCTACCACCGAACAACCCAGATAAAAAGGTGAAGTATACAAAATAATGATTTCAGTGTAATCTAATATATAAAGCAGAGTGTCCGTATATTTGTACGTGTTGCATAGAAGTCTACAATTTTGTTCCAATCTTTATGAAATTTTATACACGTAAGCTTCAATCCATGAGGACGGTCGCCGTAAGTGTAAGAATCACATACGATATATAGTTCACGAGATATGACGTCATAAACAATGAGATGCGCGGAAAACTGCTCATTTTCTCCTAAACCACTGGACCGATTTCAACCGAATTTGGTACACACATTCCTTGCCGTGACGTACATTTACTGCAGTGTTAAAAATCATATACGACACATGGTTCAAAAGATATGGCGTCATAACCAATGGAAATCGCAAATAATGTCATATAATGCGGCGAGTTTTTCGAAATACACTGTATGAGAATGACAGTACTTAGCGACTTGCAACGAACTTTAAACATAATTTCAAACCTTTATTAAACTTTTTCTCGCTGGCAGCCATAATAAAATGATGAAAGGGAAAAAGTTTCTCGCTTACTACTTTTCCGCTGTTTATGAACTACGGCTCTCGGTATGACGTTACAATTTATAGTTTGAACACTACAAATTGTAGCGACTGTAAATTTTACAGACAGTATACTCATATATAGTTGAATGTAGCTTCTAAATTGTATCACATTCCGACATGTAGTTCATGAGAAATGAGCACATAAACAGTAACGTTCATGGAAAACCGCCCAGTCATGCACCAGGTTTTAATCTATTACTTCTTTACTACTAATTGTATTGCCATGAGATTTTACAGATATAAAGCCTTTATGCAAATGCACTGAAACCTTAAAAATGGTAGGAATAAATACCCGGGCAACGCCGGGTTTTTAGCTAGTAGTAGTATATACAGGGTGTTTCACTAAGTGTGTTTGCCTCTCTAACTTATAAAATAATAGGTGACGGGAAATATTAATGCGGTAGGTCATCACAAGAAATGTACCAATTTCTGCGGAGCTATGAACATAGTTTATTGTATCATTTTCCAATAGCTACGCCACAAAGATATAATTTTTTAAATGGAACAATAGTTTCTTCTATCGTGTTTTGGATTCGTTGAAACCAGCTGCGTCCAAATCCATTTAAACTACATTCCTATCACTATTAGTGTGGGAGCTACAACTCTTCAAACTACCGGGGGCGGAGGCTGCGTAAGCGTAGCTCATTGGCTGAGTGGCTATGCCCTTGGGGCACAGCCCACTGTCTCATGACCACCAGCCAGTCAGATACGCCATAAAATTTGAAGGGTTGTAGGTCCCAAACTAACAGTGATGGGAATGTAGTTTAAATTGATTTGGACGCAGCTGGTTTCAACGAATCCAATGCACGATAGAAAAACTATTGTTCCATTTAAAAAATTTTATCTTTGTGCTGTAACTATTTGGAAAATGATACAGTAAACTATGTTCATAGCTCCGCAGAAAGTGTAACATTTCTTGTGTTGACCCTACCGCATTAAAATTTCCCGTCACCTATTATTTTATAAGTTACAGAGGCAAACACACTTACTGAAACATCCTGTATATAAAAATCTATTATAAGGTCCAGAAATGAGTCTCTACCTGATGTATATCTTCAAATTATCACTTGTACAACACCTGACATCGACCTTCTATACATCTTAAACTTTTGCAGATGGAAGCTTTAATGATGCGACGCGGCCTCGCTCACGAATGCTTCCTAGCGACATGCTGTCAGTCGTCTTCGTTCAGGAGAGTGTTCAGTCAAATGGGGCAGAAGCGTGGCGGCGGCGCCACAATCTGTTCCCTGAACTTTCGACGCTCGTTACGCAGATTTCGGAAGCCATCGGGGCGTGAAAACAGCATCAGCTGTGGCGGAGGCCAAATCTCGAGGCCTCCCCAACCCCCTCGTAAACCCCCCTCACAACAAGTGCGAGCGTCTTCGCTTCACGGCCGCGTCTCGCCAGATACAAGGCAGCCGAGACGGGGGCGGCGGAGAAGAAATTACGCCTAACGACGGCAAAACAGTTCGTTTCCTGCACGAGGCGTGCGCGCGCACCTCGCTAACGGAATTACGCCGCAAGCGGAGCGCGGGCGGCAACCCCGAACGCGGCGAAATTGCCCGTGCCGAGCTGAGGCGAGGTGTCTGTGGGCCAGCGGAGATGTACGGCTGGGGCCGCTACACAGGGGTGGGAGGGGGAGGGGGGAAGAGCACGGCCCAAGGAGGCAGCGCCGCTCGTTGTCGCCGGACAAAGGCGTCCTGTGTGTGTGTGTGTGTGTGTTCACGACGCAGGCGCCACAAACAGAATAAGGCGGCCCGAGGCGCAGGGGTTGTGGAATAAGGAACAGCGGCGTAAAGAAGGAAACACCACTTTAGTGCCACAACAGTGGGGTAAAGAGAGTTGCTCCTTGTTGCTTTGTAGCATTCCTGGCTTTTGACTCATCAGGACACGTCACAGGCTGTTCTTCGTAATTGGTTTCACACTGCATTAGGTGTGGGATACCCTAAGGAAGTGGTACCAGAACTATTGGTTGCGACCTTTAAGTGGGTCCTGGGGGACTGTAAAATATCCAAGTAAAATATTTCAGGAGAACAGTTTTACTATCAGAAAAGTTCCGTACAAAAGGCATCTAAAATAGAAACCAGTGTGGTGAATAACGTTCCTGTGGCGATACGATAATAACACAGCTGTAGCATTCGTTCATAATTCCGACAGGGCCACGCCTCATCCGCCATCACTTGCGAAAAGTCTCATATGAGTGAGCTTCAGTTGATCTATTCTGTTCATAATGGAGGTGTGATTTATTTTATACAAGCTTATACGCCCATGCTTCGCAACAGTTGTTGAAGGACTACCTGTGTGTATCATGGCTTTTTGGGGGAGGGTAGGGGGGAGATCACGGCCCAAGGTGGCAGCGCCGCTCGTTGTCGACGGACAAAGGCGGCCTGTGTGTGTGTGTGTGTGTGTGTGTGTGTGTGTGTTCACGACGCAGGGGCCACAAACAGAATAAGGCGGCCCGAGGCGCAGGGGTTGTGGAATAAGGAACAGCGGCGTAAAGAAGGAAACACCACTTTAGTGCCACAACAGTGGGGTAAAGAGAGTTGCTCCTTGTTGCTTTGTAGCATTCCTGGCTTTTGACTCATCAGGACACGTCACAGGCTGTTCTTCGTAATTGGTTTCACACTGCATTAGGTGTGGGATACCCTAAGGAAGTGGTACCAGAACTATTGGTTGCGACCTTTAAGTGGGTCCTGGGGGACTGTAAAATATCCAAGTAAAATATTTCAGGAGAACAGTTTTACTATCAGAAAAGTTCCGTACAAAAGGCATCTAAAATAGAAACCAGTGTGGTGAAAAACGTTCCTGTGGCGATACGATAATAACACAGCTGTAGCATTCGTTCATAATTCCGACAGGGCCACGCCTCATCCGCCATCACTTGCGAAAAGTCTCATATGAGTGAGCTTCAGTTGATCTATTCTGTTCATAATGGAGGTGTGATTTATTTTATACAAGCTTATACGCCCATGCTTCGCAACAGTTGTTGAAGGACTACCTGTGTGTATCATGGCTTTTTGGGGGAGGGTAGGGGGGAGATCACGGCCCAAGGTGGCAGCGCCGCTCGTTGTCGACGGACAAAGGCGGCCTGTGTGTGTGTGTGTGTGTGTGTGTGTGTGTGTGTGTGTGTTCACGACGCAGGGGCCACAAACAGAATAAGGCGGCCCGAGGCGCAGGGGTTGTGGAATAAGGAACAGCGGCGTAAAGAAGGAAACACCACTTTAGTGCCACAACAGTGGGGTAAAGAGAGTTGCTCCTTGTTGCTTTGTAGCATTCCTGGCTTTTGACTCATCAGGACACGTCACAGGCTGTTCTTCCTAATTGGTTTCACACTGCATTAGGTGTGGGATACCATAAGGAAGTGGTACCAGAACTATTGGTTGCGACCTTTAAGTGGGTCACGGGGATTATTCAAAGGGGTCCTGGGGGACTGTAAAATATCCAAGTAAAATATTTCAGGAGAACAATTTTACTATCAGAAAAGTTCCGTACAAAAGGCATCTAAAATAGAAACCAGTGTGGTGAAAAACGTTCCTGTGGCGATACGATAATAACACAGCTGTAGCATTCGTTCATAATTCCGACAGGGCCACGCCTCATCCGCCATCACTTGCGAAAAGTCTCATATGAGTGAGCTTCAGTTGATCTATTCTGTTCATAATGGAGGTGTGATTTATTTTATACAAGCTCATACGCCCATGCTTCGCAACGGTTGTTGAAGGACTACCTGTGTGTATCATGGCTTTTTGGGGGAGGGTAGGGTGGAGATCACGGCCCAAGGTGGCAGCGCCCCTCGTTGTCGACGGACAAAGGCGGCCTGTGTGTGTGTGTGTGTGTGTGTGTGTGTGTGTGTGTGTGTGTGTCACGACGCAGGCGCCACAAACAGAATAAGGCGGCCCGAGGCGCAGGGGTTGTGGAATAAGGAACAGCGGCGTAAAGAAGGAAACACCACTTTAGTGCCACAACAGTGGGGTAAAGAGAGTTGCTCCTTGTTGCTTTGTAGCATTCCTGGCTTTTGACTCATCAGGACACGTCACAGGCTGTTCTTCGTAATTGGTTTCACACTGCATTAGGTGTGGGATACCCTAAGGAAGTGGTACCAGAACTATTGGTTGCGACCTTTAAGTGGGTCACGGGGATTATTCAAAGGGGTCCTGGGGGACTGTAAAATATCGAAGTAAAATATTTCAGGAGAACAGTTTTACTATCAGAAAAGTTCCGTACAAAAGGCATCTAAAATAGAAACCAGTGTGGTGAAAAACGTTCTTGTGGCGATACAATAATAACACAGCTGTAGCATTCGTTCATAATTCCGACAGGGCCACGCCTCATCCGCCATCACTTGCGAAAAGTCTCATATGAGTGAGCTTCAGTTGATCTATTCTGTTCATAATGGAGGTGTGATTTATTTTATACAAGCTTATACGCCCATGTTCGCAACGGTTGTTGAAGGACTACCTGTGTGTATCATGGCTTTTTGGGGGAGGGTAGGGGGAGATCACGGCCCAAGGTGGTAGCGCCGCCCGTTGTCGCCGGACAAAGGCGGCCTGTGTGTGTGTGTGTGTGTGTGTGTTCACGACGCAGGGGCCACAAACAGAATAAGGCGGTCCGAGGCGCGGGGGTTGTGGAATAAGGAACAGCGGCGTAAAGAAGGAAACACCACTTTCGTGCCACAACAGTGGGCTAAAGCGAGTTTGTCCTTGTAGCTTTGTGATATTTCTGGCTTTTGTCTCATCAGGACATGTCACGGATTGTTCTTCGTAATTGGTTTCACATTGCATTAGCAATGGGATACCTTAATGAAGTGGTTCCAGAACTGTTGGTTGTGACCTTTAAGTGGGTCACGGGGATTATTCATGGGGGTCCTGGTGGACTTCAAAATATCCAAGTAAAATATTTCAGGAGAACAGTTTTACTATCAGAAAAGTTGCGTACAAAAGGCATCTAAAAATGAAACCTGTGTGGTGAACGTTACTAGAGCGATGCGATAATAACACATCCGTAGCATTAGTTAATAATTCCGACAGGACTACGCCCCTTACGCCACCACTTGTGAAAAGTCTCATTTGAGTTTAAGAGTGACCTTCAGTTGATCTATTCTGTGTCTGACTGCAAGACCGCACCTTGTTTTCTTGTTGTTTAGCGTGTCTATCCATGTTTCTAATGGAGGTGTTATTTATTTTATATTACATTTCTATTTTATATACAGGGTGAGTCACCTAACATTATCGCTGGATATATTTCGTAAACCTGTTACGGACCCGTTTGCGTGCTACGACCATAACTGTTGCATACAGTTGGCGGTAGATGTTTTGACGTTTGTGGCACGTTGGATGCTCTCTGTCTGGGTACCATTCTGCATACACCCTGCAGGCTGCAGCTGAATTTTGTCGACACTCGCCATAGATGAGTATCATCTCCGCTTTTTCAGAGTTCGAATACACCATGGTCACAGTTCCTACAACACTACACTATCACAGACGTCTGGTAACACAGTGTACTACAGTTAGTCTGCGTGCAAAGACGAATGCAGAATAACAATAGCAGTAAGCGCTACATGCGGACACTGCGACAGCCGGCCGCGGTGGCCGAGGTGACTGAGGCGCTCCAGTCACGGTCAGCACGGCCACTACGGTCGGGGGTTCGAATCCCCCCTCGGGCATGGATATTTGTGCCGTCCTAGTTCGTAAGTAGTTCATAAGTAGTTTGTAAGTTTAGGGACTGATGACCCCGTAGTTAAGTCCCATAAGCTTAACAAACATTTGAACATTTTTTTGGACACTGCGACAGCTTGCCCAAACCACAACAGTGCACTACAGCCACACTCGTAAACACGGTCGTCATCGTAATCATGTCCCTGCAGATGCTGCTCGCCGACCGTGGCCCATGTTTGTTAAAACACACAACTGAACGTCAGAGGTTTTAAGCGTCAACTTTAGGTTACAATATCTTCGGGTGTAATTAACATTTTACAATACAACAAACAGCACTGATTATATATTTGTTTATATGTCCTGATATGCTAAAAAAACTAACGGGGTTCCATTGGAAAAAGCCTAGGTTTGTGTTAAAAAACATACTTCCGTGCATTTTTTATGGTTTGTATTAACCAGTTACACTAGTCCCTCTCCTCAGGTTTGATCTGTGGTATCGGTTCGTCAGAATTTGATGTGGTTTACGAAATATATCCAGCGCTAATGTTAGGTGACTCACCCAGTATATTTGTCTATGGACTTATGGATTTTGACTGGATTATCATTTCGTCCATATGAAGTGGTGGGAAGAGTATAGAGTGTTTGCAAATATACTACTAAAGGACGTAATGCACAACTGCTAAGTTTAGCCATCGTACATTAAGGTGTTTGTAAAAGAATAAATTTTAAAAATATAATTAGTACAAAAAATTATGTCTAAAACTAACACGTTTTTATCCAGATACAGAAAGTATAACACCAAGAGTAACTCTACAACAAATATCATAACAATTTCCCTAATATAATTTCTTTGTTAGAGACAACACTGTTTTTAATATAACTGTTTCCTTCACCAGATTTTAAGGTCCTACTCCTAATTTGCTTTTGTTTCATATTACATACAATTTTTTATATTACAAAACGCTGTGCAGTCAGTATTCACACTGTGTCACGAAAATATTTGCTGAAATATTATGGGTCCCATTACCAAAAAGAATGGGCACTATTGTCCTAAGGGTTCAATTAGAAAGAGGAGGAGTACTGTGAGTACCAATCCCGTGAGAAAATGCGCCACTGCGTCAAGGTAAGTCTGATTAGTGTCATCGCAGACTATCGCTGTGGAATTCTTTAATAAAATCTTTTTGTCTAAGTCGCTTCACGTCCAGTAATATTCTTAAGCTGTCCTTACGATTTTATTCTTGATGACAATGGCGAGGTCTCCCATCGAAAGCTTCAGAATTGTTTTAGTATTGAGCGGCTTGCATACTGTGAAGATTATTGAATAGTCTGACACTCACATAAGCAGTTTCCGTTTTGCAAGGTTGTAACATGAATTTCGGCTAACCAACTTTCAAAATATGTAAGAAACTGGCAGGAAAAGTTCATTTTTTGTAGAATGTTATTTATACACATCGTGTGTGTGTGTGTGTGTGTGTGTGTGTGTGTGTCTGTGGCGTCTGCTCCGAAACTACATACGTCACTTCTGATCATGCAGTTGTTTTTCTTTCATATTCACAGAATATATGACGTCAACTGCGAATGGGCAGAGCCGTGACGGGGAATGATCCTTTTGCTAGTGGGGAGGGGGTGGGCAAATTTGAGGCCCTTACTCTTACGGGAATTAGTTTCTGAAACTACGAGTTTGAGTACTGTGGGCAGGGTAGAGCTGCGAAATTAGGTAGTCCTTGCGGGTGCGGTGATCACTGTGTCCCCAGTGGTGTAGTGATCAGCGCAACTGCCTAGAAAGCAGTTCGAGTCCCGGCTGGGTACACATTTTCGGCTCTGCCCATTCGCAGTCTATGTAATGTATCCTGTGAATATGACATCAAGAAAGTGTTCCATTATCTGATTTCAAGGTCTACTGCACACAAACGTTCAGTAAGTTCTTTAGTTTGTCCAGAGAAGTCACTTAGTACTCACAAATAAGAGAAAAACCACGCACGAGCGGTGCCTATTCAACGGAGTGGATAAGACAGCCTATCGTTCCTATTGATAAAACCAGAAGCAATGCCTAGAAAGTCAAACGCCCTATCGTTTCTAGTGATAACACCAGGAAAAATGCCTAGAAGTTCAGTTCCAAAGCTATTAATCTGTGGTCAAATGTAACATTGTGTGTAGTCCTAAGAGATCAATCTTCAGTGGTCATCGGTCCCTGGACAATACACGCACCGAGGGAGGATTCGAACCTCCGACGCGAGCGACCGCGCGATCCGAAACGTTGCGCTCCACATCATCGGGCCATTCGCCCGCTGCTTTTAATTTGTGTGAGTGCGACTCTTATGAACGGGATTATCCAGACGTCTCAGAGATTACCAAATCTATTTCCTTCGGACTCGGAAGAGTTGCTGAGATACAGGTACTGCCGATACCTTGCCTCGCTCTGGCCGCTCATGGACTACTACCTCAAATGATGACCGCTATTACAGATTCCAGCTCGGAGTAATCTTGACGGGAAGTCCACCATGCCGAATAACGATTTTCGTACTGCATCGACTCAGACGTTGAAGGCGAGCTCCAGCTTTGTCACCTACACAAAACAGCGTGGTGTAACGGTACGGCCCTTAAATTCAATTAACTTTGTCTCAGAGAATGACTGATTCTTGGTACCATTGGCTCGTTGCAGTCCGTACATATATACATTTATTTGCGAAACTAAACTTCAGATTTCAAAATCAGGGAAATTTTTACTAGGGCAGCATCTACTAAATAACTGACCACATGAAGTTTGTGTTTTTACTAAAATTGTTGATTGCCCATTGCATGATTATGTCTGGCTATAACCACTAAATTCGTTAGATTCCGTCTGACATGATTAGCTCTAGTTCCCGATATTTCTACAGCTGATGAATGTTCAATCATTTGGATAATATTCCTAAAATGATTGCCATTAAAATTCGTTGTTCTATCCAAATTACCAAGTCGGAATGCGATGAAAATTTCTGAGTTCCGACAGCTGTTTCAAGAATGAAAGTCCAAATACTTCCGAAAATATTTCTGAGTCCAGCGCAACGAATTTTGCGGCTAACACCTATCGTCTCACTGAATTCCACTGCACATGTTTCTCGACGAAATTCTGCTGCGGTGGACTGATCTCGGCCGCTCCAGGCAGTCACTTATATATGATCTGCGACGCCTTTCCACTAATACGTCGCCTAACGAGCTTTAGTAATTCTCGGACCAGTGTGCAAAACTTTTTAAATAATCATTGAAATGTTGATACGACGGCATCGTTAGTGGCGCACTAAAATTCTAATGCAAATACATACCTAAATTTAACTTCTACATTACCGAGCAAGGTGGCGCAGTGGAAACTCACTGGACTCGTATTCGGAAGGACGATGGTTCAAATCCACCGCCGGCCATCCAGATTTAGGTTTTCTGTGATTTCCCGAAATCGCTCCAGGCAAATGGCGGGATGGTTCCTATGGAAGGGCGCAACCGATTTCCTTCCCCCATCCTTACCCAAAAATCAGAGCGTTAGCGCCGTCTCTAATGACCACGCTGTCGACGGGACGTTAAACCCTAAGATTCCTTCCTTCCTTACTAACTTCTACATTAATAATACCCCCAAAATCTTAAGTTAAAGCCAATGTGTATTTTCAGCATGACCAATAAAAGTCTTTCTGCCGTCGCGCAACGAATATTTAGGCAATCACTTAGCTAAAGTGTTTTTCACGAAGGTTGTTCAGTCCTGTTTCCAATGCACTGTTCAGAATTACTGCAATCATAAATTTAAACAAATTACGGTTGATAAACAAAATAATATAATTTACACAAAGACAACATATTAAAATAAACAAAAATAATATATTTCATGCAGGTCATTATGTGTGTTTACGACACTTGCAACTTATCACTGCCCCGCTGTTTGTGTATCTGTCTTGAAGTATTTGTATTAAGAAATCATTATTACTTTTCCTTAAATGTGCATTATTATGCATAATATAAAAGTAGCAGGTGAAATGGTTATATCACACTTTGCGTCTCGATGTGACCTTTCATTTAAGCACTCACTCGTTACTGTAGTTCAATTAGTTTAGCCACTGGATATTTCCAAGTCAATAAATATTATTTTATGAATAATTTTCGACATTACATTAATATAAATGATGTCAACACATCATTTGAATCTCTCTGTTATCCTCTTTCATTTGCGTCTCCATGCTAATCTGTAACTCTAATAGTGTCAGTATAATATCTAAAAATAAAGATAATGCCGTATTTTTGGCGGAAAAAATGGCAGTTGAACATGACGTCACGTCCGCCAGCCTCTTCTCCATGTGCTCTCCACCCGCCGAAGCGAAGCTGAGCGAGTCTTACCTCTTCGCAGCGGCTGAATGTCTCTTTAGTCATCGCAACTTTCGACGCTCTCTGCTGTCAAATTAGCACGTTTTTCGCTCCAAATGAGTGTTGTTGTTACATCACACGCTCAATAGATTCGTCCGAATTGTCTTCACACATCACTCGCATCAACAAAACAAACATGGGACTCATTTTTGGACCCAGCCTGGTCAGTCGGAACTTAGATACACCGTCCAGCGAGTGCAGCAAGATGATGCTTTCGGAATAGCAGTATGTGGTGCCACTGTACTGGTGCGAGGATTTTGGTGTAAATAGGAACGCAAAGTGTAAATTAGAGTGCAGTTGATTTAGCGTAAAGGAATGGGTCTGCAGCTGTTCCAGTATCCCGCAAATTGCCACAACGAGAGCAGCTGTCAGTCAGTAGCCTAGCAGTGTCAGTGGCCTACATAACAGAAGCTCCGGCCACGTGACGAAACTGCCCGCTGTTACCAACCAAGAAGGCATCGATCCGAGCCAGAATGTTCGCAAACATGACGGACATCAACCCTGAGGCAATGACCCGATGTGGAAGGTTCCATCGCCGAGTTCAGCACGGGACTATCGTATTTAGAGAGCAGCAGCCAGCTTGTCATCGGTCAGTCACAGCTGAGTGTTAATCGGCCGCCCAGGCTGTGCCACACGTCGTAAACGTCATCATCGCAAGGACTGCGGTGATCAGCAGTAGCGCGCACTGTCTGTGCCGCGACATGTAAACAAGGCCGACACCAACCCCCGAGCCCCGGACTCTAACGTCACCGCTGATCGACTTTCCACGCTGCCGCCGTAAGGAGCAAGGCGACACAGTCATCGCGAGACAGCACGGTATCTCCAGATGTGCGATACGGAGCTTTGCGCGTCGCCGACGTCACACGCTACCGCTCTCGCGTCTGCAGGAGGCTCGCCGACGCCTGACGTCACGCCACGTCGCACACAGTTGGGCCGCGAGACACACGCTGCGGTTCCCTGACACCGACCACCGAGCGAGATGGCGCAGTGGTAACACATTGGACTCGCATTCCGAAGGATGGTGGTTCAAATCCATCCAGATGACCATCCAGATTTAGGTTTCCTGTGATCTCCATAAATCACTTCAGGTAAATGCTCGATGGTTTCTATCAAAGGGCACGGCCGATTTCCTTCCACATCCTTACCCAAATACTCCGAGCGTAAGCTCCGTCTCTAATGACCACGCTGTCGACGGGACGTTAAACTCTAAGTTTCCTTCCTTCCTTCTGACACCGACTTGCCGCTCGCTGTAGTGGCGCGCTCACCCCGAAGCATGAATCAGCGCAGATGTCACTGGCAGGCGACCACTGGTGCCGGCGTACGACATACCTCGCTCGGAAAATTACTTGCACCAGAAGACGCAGTTAAAGCCAAACTGACATGTTTTAATGCTGAATAAAGACAATTTCTTTGTTGTATAATGACCGCTGTTTAACTCCAAGCAACCACCACCCAGCAGCCGAATCCCACAGTCCACAAAACCAGCAATGTATACGGCCTCTTACTTCTACACCACTGTGAGCCACTGGTTGTCACAGAAGGCAGTCAAACGACTATACAGTGCCGGGATGTCATTCCAAGACGTATATTGCAAACATATCCATATCATTTCCGTAAAGGGTTTTTATTAGCGTACGACATTTCTCGTGTTCATCGTGCACATTTTGTGAATACGTTCCTTCATGACAGCGCTATTATATTTTTAGAATGGCCAGTACGTTCTCCAGACAGAACGCTATCGAACATTCCTGAGGTACACTGAAAAGGGCTGTGTTTGTTAGACCAACCAACAAATCTGCAATATCTACGCTGAATCGCCGTTGAGAAAAACACAGGTTTGTTTCACTGCAAAAGGACGTGTTACCTGGGATTAGGAAACAGGTGTAAGGTACAATCGGGAACACAAAATCAGAATGCGTAGGTTACTGTTGTCGAATTTATCAACAGTAAGAAGATCTGAAATGTTACTATTGTTTCTCTTTTCCGCATTAAGTAATGTGTCACGAGACACTAGAAGAAGATGCAAGAAATTTATTGATGGGCGTTGTTTTAATTGCACAATATTTCTTTCATTCAGTCTGCTGTACATTAAATTTTCATCTACAATTAATCCAAATTGGCTGCATTAATACTTATTCAGCCCGTGCTGGTTGTATGCACTACAAGCTTGTTTCAGCTAATGCCATTATCAAGTGGATCTGTTGATGTTTTAATAAAATAATTACTTACATCTATGAATTACAATTTTATATAGAAAAGTTTCCGTTACCAGTTGACATACGTCTAGTTGACCTGCATGCATAAAGGTCTTACAAGCTTTCTTTTTTGTGACAAGAGATTGTGGTCACTTTCACTTTTGTATTGAAAGGACTAAATTCCTGACAGGTGCACATATTACCTGATTGTGATTTTATTTTATGCAACAGACTGATGTAGTTACAGGTAGTTAACTCATAATTGTTATAATGAACAAGAAAAAGAAAACGGGTGGATTAGTATGGTAGATGCATATGTTTTTTAACATAAATTTATGAAAAGTGAGTATAGAATTCTTATTCTGCATATCAGTACTGTTCGCATGTGGAGAACCTCACAAAATCGGTACCCAGAGAAGATGAACAGAGTAAGAGAGTTCTAGAAAAAGCGGCATGTTTTCTAAGCATGATGTGTACGTTGGTATTGCCTACCGCTAGTAGTGGTGGGATGCTAAGGCGAAACCGTAGATTTCAGTAGCTAAAACCGATATTTTAGCTTGAAATAAGTGATTCTGACATAAGAGTTTCACTACAGCAAGGTTTTTTCGGTCGTACATTCTTTGAGTTCACTAACAACAAAGCAAGCAAGCCAAAATTGTAATGCTACGCTACACGTAAACATGTCACCACAATTAGTTTTTCAATTTCCATATTTTCCATCCACCAGTTACTGACATACTAGCTCAACCACTGCCAACATTTGCACCACAATGTGAACATTTAGAACTATTACTCATGTGAAGCTATACACTCACGAGAGTTCTGCATACAGTAACCGAGAAAAACACTTTTCGTGTATCGAGAAATATAATTTCCTTATATTCATACTTTAAGATTCTGTCGTTACTTGAATAAATTGTAGCAAAAATAAAGTTATTTGAAATTTTATATAGAACTTTATTTGGAACTGCATTTTTAGTTTTCTTAAAGTGAATATTTTGTATCACAATATATCTACTCTTACGTTGTCTTTCGAGGCCTTACACTTACTGAAGCACCGTTGAACCGAGAATTTTTTTCACCAATACTCAGTTTACATATTATTTAATCTCGTCTTCAACAGTTAACTTTTCTTTCGGATACGTTTGATAGGGACTTTCAGTATTTGTCCTCTATGTCCAATAGCGACCGACATATATAGTACATGCTTTAATGTCATAAACGCCAATAACATTTCAGATATCAGCTAAGATGTAATACATAGTTAGCTACGTTTATGACACATTTCAGACGATATTTTGCCATTTCGCAGTACCAGTTACAGTAGACTGATTTTTTTCCAGAAACGTCGTTAGTTTTAACTGGTCCACGTCTAGTTATTAATGAGTGGAACTACTGCAGTTGAAATAACAGGCAGTTAGTTCTAACCGTTAACATTAATTGATATGAAAAAAAAATTACGATAACCGTTATAGATGATATTACAGAATAACCGTTTGGCCCATCAATATTGTACTTTGAAAGAAAAATAATACAAAGTTCATTATATGAAATTTTACTTGGCACAAGCTGCACATAAGAGCTGCGAGGGACTATAGGTGTAATAGTTTCTTTGCTGCTTGAAGTTTTTTGAATTGATTTGCAATATCATTAATCTATAAACGCCTTATATTCATGAACCGATTAATTAAAACATTTGGTCTACATGTGCGCAACTGGAATTGTTCTAGTCTCACTGCTCTACATAACGAAGGAAGTCCCAACTTAAAACATTCTAACTACTGACTCTGGAAGATGCAATGGAAGCACAACTAACTACAGGGAATTTTCTACGAACTTGGTTAGTCATCCGCGAAATTTGACAGTAATATGTATGTGTGCGTGTGGCATCTGTTCCGAAAGAACAGACGTCGCTTCTGATCCTGCAGGTGTTATTCCTTCATATTCAGAGAATATTTCAGCTTTAGGAACAGATGTCACTCACACACGGAATAATGCAGATAGAGAGGTAAAAATTGACACACATGCTTGGAATGAAATGGGGTTTTATTAAAAAAAAAAATGTTCAAATGTTTCTAGAGCTTATTGGACTTGACTACGGGGCCATCAGTCCCTAAACTTACAAACTACTTATGAACTAGCTAAGACTACAGACGGCACAAATATCCATGCCCGAGGGGGGATTCGAACCCCCGACCGTAGTTGCCGTGCAGACCGTGACTGAAGTGCCTCAGTCCTCTCGGCCACAGTGGCCGCCCGCTGACTTCGCCGTGAATAGACGAACCCACTACAGTCTCCATTTCTTCCTGCACTGTCTCAGCAGCATTACGCCTTGTCTTCCGTCGGCCACTGCGGGGTCTATCGTTTAAACAACCCGTGGCTTCGAACTTGGAAATAATTCTCGCCACAGCTGCATTTGTCAACGGACCTTTACCCGTTCGAACCCCCTGCCTATAGGATCGTAACGTTGATCTAGCACATTCCCCATTCTGCTACTACAGTTTCACTAAAAGCGCCTTTTCAGGTAACGTCAACATGCTGCGACTGCTGGTGCATCTGATTCTCTCTCTCATTACAGCTTCTTTTATACACGATTTTCTTCGGACATTTTTTGAACTTAGGGTTTTTTTTTTTTTTTTTTTTTTTTTTTTTTTTTTTTTTTTTTTTCCCTAATAAAAGTCTATGTCATTTCATGCATGTGTGTCAATTTTTGTCTCTCTATCTACATTATTCCGTAGTTTATTAAGTTTAAAATGTATACTGACGTTTTGATGTCCCAGCTATCTTCTCAACCCAAAATATCTCTCGAAAAATAACAGCTATTGGAAAACGACTTTCACCGGTATCAATGTACGACTGGGGCCCATGAATGTACATATTTGGAAACATTCTAAAACGAATTCAAATGTGTTTAACACAAACTTATGTTTTTTTTTTTTTTTTTTTCTTTTTAATGGACCCACTATATTTTTTTCCTCAGCAATCCATAGCATGACAAATCACATTGTGACGTTACTGCTGTATCGTCACATTGCCTTCTCAGTCAATAGCCACTCAATTGTCATCATGCTTGCACTTTAAGTAATTTGAAATCTTTGTCAATTCAAGTAATGTTGAGCCCTGAGACATGTAGGCACTATTCTTCTGAGTTACAATTTAATTTTTCGATGTGGTATGACATGGAAGGGGAGATGGTACAGGCGTGTTGATTTATTTCATCATACAGTACAAGAGTTCATGTCACACGCTTTTCCTTTTCCTTCCTCTGAGTGTGAAAATGGATGGGTGCAAGTAGTAACAGCTCACAGGTAGCCCAAGGAAAGGTTTGCATGTTTGTAGCAGTAGTATAGAGATCGTCTGCATCTGCTGGCAAAGATGAGGTTGTTAGCCAGCGGGAGGTTCAAAGATGTTCAGTTTGTGAGTGGCTGGTCGATATTGGACGAGTAGGGACTGCGGAACCGAGCGAAGGAATTCGCCCTCTGGGGCCTCCACGTTTCGCCAATCAGAGAGCGAGTTCAGGGGAAAGTTGGACGTTGGCGGTTGGCGAGGGGGTAAGAGGTCGTCGTTGCCTGCCTACCACGAGGTCCAGACGCATTTCTGAGGGTGCTGTTCAGCTTTGCAGTTAAGTGGTAAGAAATTGCGCAAAATTTCTATATTCGTAGGGAGAAATGTTGATAGAAATGTATCGTGTATCGGGGGTAACCAAATTGCAACAGCAGAAATTTTATCGATTGGCAAATTTCGCTAGGAATGGGGGGCGACGGACTTGGAAGATTTCCGTTAGTCAAATAGGTCATCTTGCTCAAATTCTTTCAGTGGGTAACTACAGTGATAATTCATAGATCAAGAGCGTTTTCCAATGTATTTCTGTTTCATGTATAGTTTGGGGGAAAAAAATCATAAATTTGGAACAATTCCTTTTGCTGCTGGACTTAGATGTTGGCGTGGTGTGGGCCACACAATAGCACCTCCTCGAAATTAATCCCTCACGCTCTTGATGTTGCTATGATTTCATTCTAAATTAAATTCGCGTCAGTTTAATGTATGATTCGCCAACGAACTTTAGGTAGATTTTAAATGGGGTTTGTAACGGTGTTGGACTTAGTTTCTGGCATGGCGGAGACCACACAATCGACCGTCGACAGATAACGGGGCCCAAAGTCTCTTCTATTACCTGCAACTGCTGTAGGATAAGAAATGCTTTAATTTTATATGTATTTTTGTTAAGGAATTTCTTCAGGCTTCGCGATTTTTCTTGTACCATTGTGAGCATAGTTTCCGAGTGAGCAGTAATTATAATTCCACACTGTGCGTGGGGCCTACTGAGTAAATATAAGAAGTGAAGTTTGTTTTTTGTAGCTTAGAAAATGCTTGTGCACTGCATGCTTAATTTTGTCTCACTGCCGTTTATGGGAAGTAATATTTCCAGTGTGAAAGAAACCTGTCCTTCTCGTGCTTCTAAGTGTGGCGATGAACTCGGACAGAACAGTCAATAATGAGACCAAGACCTAATTTTTACTAAATATTTAATTAGTTGTCAAGAAGAGATAACTGGTAGTGTGTTGATCAATTATTCCAAGTAATGGTTAAATGGACAAATTGTTTTAGCTAAATAAATATATAAAGATGATAAATTTTGCTCATTTTTTCTGCCCTTAAGACTACCTTTTTGGATGGGGAAAGTAAAAAATCTACTTGCTCTGGAACTAAATACAGTTAACCTTCCCTTCTTGTTAGTTGGTCATACTGGTTCCGTTGCCTCAATATTGTCAGTTGCGTTATCCGTTGCTTTAAAGTAATTATCAGTGGCTATATAGTTCGGTTTCTTAATCAAGTGGTTAATACCTATATTTTCGGAACCAATATGAGCAGCTAGACAAGATAAAGCCTACGTGTAAGCCAACCATTCCACAGTATTCTATTAATTTTTGGGGTTTGTGGGAGCCCGCTGTTTAGACAGCGTTGGTGTAGGCGTTCCAGGGGCAAGAAATGATTGAAAGATATACTCCCAATGTCAACCAATGGTTCTGCAAAAGCAAGAAACAAAAAAAAAATATTAAAGGAGGGTTACAACATAAACAATGGAGTTGATTGCATCGCAATAATCCAATTACATCCCGAGATATTGCAACGCGAAGTTGACGCTTGAAAAGCGCGGCTAGACCACATTCTGAGCAGCGTGGGGTTCTCGCCTGAGTCTCAGGACGTGCGCTAGCCGCGCGTTTCGCGTATTTCAAGCGTCAACTTCGCGTTGCAATATCTCGGGATGTAATTCGAATATTGCGATGCAATCAACGCCATTGTTTATGTGAGTTGTCATGCTATGGATTGCTGAGGAAAAAATGTTGTGTGTCCATTAAAAAAAACATAAGTTTATGTTAAAAAACACATTTGCTTTCGTTTTAGAATGTTTCCAAATATGTACTTTCATGGGCCCCAGCCGTACATTGATACCGGTGAAAGTCGTTTTCCAATAGCTGTTATTGTTCCAGAGATACTTTGAGTGGACAAGATAGCTGGGGCACTCTGTATATTATATGTGCCGGTGACGGGCAATGATTCTTTCGTTAGTGGAGGGGAGGGGGGAGGCTTAGGGAGCTTACTCTTACGGGAATTAGTTCGTGAAACTACGAGTTTAAGTAGTATGGACAGGGTAAGGCGGGGAATTTGTATCTGACGGGAGTCGTACTTAGGTAGTCCTTGCACGTGCGGTGATCACTGTGTTCCCAGTGGTGTAGTGGTCAGCGCAACTGCCTAGAAAGCAGGAGACCCGGCTGAACACACATTTTCAGCTTTGCCCATTCGCAATTCTCTGTCATATATTCTGAGAATATGAGTAAAATTTTAATGAAAAATATGACTTGGGTAAAAAATAACTGTACGAGAAACAGCGAACTTCTTTTTTTTTTTTTTAAATCTAATCAATGTCTGTGTTTTCAAATGGTTTCACATACTACTCATCTCACTACATATTATCATTGACTGTTTCTCTAAAAACAATAAGCTCGTAACAGTGTAAATAAAATTACATCATAATATTTTTCCTTGACTTTTCAGCGAAAGATAATGAAGGAAAAAATAGAAAGCTTTCCATTTGAACGTCCGTGTCGAAGAACTGCAAAAATTTCACCTTTTTCATTCTCTCTTTAAGTACCATTTAACGTTCATCAATCAAATAAATAAATTCTTCATCCTTTTTCTTACATAAAATAATTATTCATTTTTCCAATGGAAAGTATTATAGGGGTTTTAAATGTTACTGCTTCACGAATATGTCTTAACTGCACTGTTGGTACAACTTACTGTAGGAGATTATTTAGACTAAATATCTAGTTACTGTTATAAATAACTGCTAGATCTAAATGTAGAAATATCCTACTTAATGCTGATGAATAATAAAAACCAATAATATTCGAATACAGTAATTTACTATGCTCCTGCACCCAATTAAGTATCTAGATATCTCAATTATGTAAAAAGAAAACACACAAGCAAAGAGCTAAGCTCCTGCACCCAGTATCTGCAATGCTGTTTCAAGGGGAGCGAGCACTTCAGAATGGTAATAAGGTGACCAATAATTGCAATAATTGTAAGACAGTGAGAATCATGTAGACTACTAATAGAAATCTACTTCGAATGCGACTACTTCTCCAGTGTTTATGATACGATTGAGGCAGTATTAAAGAAACAGGAAGAGCTAGATGGCAGCTACTAGGTTTCTTACCTGTAGGTCCGACCAGCATACAGATATTTCGTAGATCTTTCATGTAGGGCTCCATGAAGTGAAGATGAAGTTCTTTCCGATAAACACCATTCAGTAAATGTGAGCCGATATATCTCTGTGACTGCAGAACGACTCCAATGACGCCAACTTAAAGCTGTTTGTATTGCACTTTGAATACCTGTAAAGTATTTTAGAGGTTTGAGAGTGTTAATGGTGAATTCACCTTGAGGTGGCTGTAAACAGATTAAATGGTGTATTGAGCTCTTTCTGTGGATAGGGTTGAAAGTAATTTTTCTCCGTTACTGCTTTTAATACAATTCCGATATATCGTTGAACGAAGTTAGCGCTTCCACATTTAACGTGTGATGAGACGCATTACATCTATTTTTAATTGCGTTTCTCACAACTGACCATGAAAATGTTTATGGAATAAAAGGTTGGCTGTCATTCTCTGACTGCTTTATTTGTACTAATATCGCAATTTCTGGGGAAGGTCTTTTCGTACACTCCACTGCTTCCATTGTTTTTCAAACGTATTATCATAAAATAAATGATTTTTCTTTGCATGTATCTGCGACACATCACATTTGTGTCCACTGAAAGTCAATTACCGCTCGCTGCACTTTGCGATACGCAACAGATCGTCTTACATTTCGCTGCAATTGACCAGCAATACGTCCTGTCGTTATAGTACAGAGTAATCAAGGAAATGTGACGTAGAACGCCACAGATCGTTTTCTAGAATCTCTTCAATCTAGTCAAAAACCTTGACACATATTTCTAACGCTCTTCATCAGTCGACTGTGCAATACTGTATGGAACGACTTGCGGAAGTCACCGGATTCGGCATCAATCTGTAGCCTCCACCACGTACTTTCTGCGCCTCGTGGATCAAAAGAGCATACTAGGTTACATAATTGTAGCTCCAGGAATCCATTCTTACTCCGGTAATTTCCAGTCTTCACAAACATAACACACTAGCATAAAACATGTTCCGATACCCTACAACAAACAAGGTCAGAAGACATTGGCGCATAGTTTCCGTATATGATCGATTACACTTCTTTAAAATGGGGTAGAATGCCCTTTTTCCAATCATTAGGGTCACTTCATTTTTTTCCAAAACCCCAGTGACCTTCCATGTGTTGATCGATGTATGGGAAATACGGCCCCTTTTTGAACCGATATAGCTGCTTACGATTTTTATCCTTTGGGAAAAGGAAAGTACCCAAATTACATTCACACAATTAGATGAAATTAGTGCCAACAATCATCAAGGAATCGGTGCCATTTCTCAGAGGTTATTGCCGAGTGCAATGAAAATACCGTAAGAAGGTGTAGTAAGTGCATTGAGAGCGAAGGGAGGCAATAATTGCCTCTGAAATTATTTCACAGTATTGTTGCTAAGTGTTAATGATTTACTTTTTTTAAATGTCTGTATTAAGAGTGTCAAAAATACCGAAGGCAGCAAACCATTCATTGCGGACATGCAATAATGGGCACCACCAACACAAACATCGACCCCGTGCGAACGTTGCTAACGATTTGCCATTCTGTACATTAGAAGAATACAATTTTATACAAAGTCCAACTTATTTAACCTAGGACGCACAGCCAGGGACACAACAATAATATTATGTTATCATGTACCTTAGCCAAAACTACTTTTATGTTTCAGTTCCTGATGCTATTGTTTCATCTTATTGGCAGTGACATCAGTGACGATATATTTATCTTAATGGCACAAAAATGGAATATCGGTACTTAAAATAACGTTATGTTTATATGATTTGCAAATCATCGATTCTGACCTTTCGAAAGGTGAAACAGGCTCAAGTTCTTCGATAGCACAGATCATTTCCGGATAGCCACAACACATAGAAGATGAAACTATCTCAGGGACATTATCAACGTCAAAATCGTCGAACGTCTGTGAGGGCTTTATGAATGAGATCGTCGTTTTGACATGCACGTAATATTAGGTTTCTGTCAGCGATACGAATAATACGCGCAAGTTGTATTATGTTCGCTGACTCTTGAAGGAACTGCCACGCTCAATAATATTTATCATTTTGCATTGAAAACTGGGTATCGTGCTTCTCTGCTTCCAATTATACAAATAGAAACATAAAAATTAGAAACAAAAAATTATGTGCAGAAATTTAAATTTCAAGATCTCTTAATTCTAATATGTAACATTTACCATTTGTATAAACAAATAGTCTGTAACATACACGAACACTGCTCCTCAAGTTTTGGTTATGGCGATGAAAGGTTAAAAAGCAGGGAACGACCAGTTACCTGTATTTGAAGAGAAAATTATAAGGATTGTGAGAACAAGTTATTTATGAATTTAAAGGGACAGAGTACTATAAAAGTGGCCGTCAGTGACTGAGAAAGTGGCCTAGCAGTGGAGTAAGTAGGTTTGCATATGTGGCGATCAGTATCAGCAATGAGGATGATAGTTGACAAACGATTTTACGGTACTTAAAATTTTCACCGAAGATATGCTCAGGCGAACGGTTTGTGACTCTATGGTGACGAATAGTGTCACACCTCTGCAGATGGAATTTCTAAGAAACGTGTAGGTTGATTTTCTTGATAGTATTGTCAATGATTATGAATGATTTAGTCGTTTGATGAAAGGTGAAGAATCTGGATTTATTATTTAGGTCTTGAGACAGAGGCAACAAGCAGGACTGGCACGTCGAGACACTTTCTGGGCTTACATAATCACCGATGGAAAATCAAAGACAAAAATAATGCTCACTTCCTTTTTTGACAGAAAGGGTATCGTGTTTAAGATTTTTTTTACAGGACTGCCAATCAAGTTCTTTACAAAGATGATAGTGAAAGGGGAAAAGATATCACTCAAAGAGTAAAAAGTTAAAATAGTCGTCAAGTTTCAAAACCACAGAAGTCACTTTTTTCCAGATTTTCAAGAACAATAAAGAGCAAAATATTTATACCAATAAAACACTTACAAAAAAAAGTTCAAATGTTTGTAAAGCTTATGGGACTTAACTACGGGGTCATCAGTCCCTAAACTTACAAACTACTTATGAACTACTTACGAACTGGGACGGCACAAATATC
The DNA here is from genome assembly GCA_026315105.1 of Locusta migratoria. NCBI lineage: Eukaryota > Metazoa > Arthropoda > Insecta > Orthoptera > Acrididae > Locusta > Locusta migratoria. The sequence goes on along the minus strand of CM048744.1, from coordinate 206,674,430 downwards.
CATGCCCGAAGGGGGATTCGAACTCCCGACCGTAGTGGCCGTGCAGACCGTGACTGAAGCGCCTCAGTCTTCTCGGCCACCGCGGCCGGCAGTACACTTACAAAACCCGTATATTTTTATCTAAGATGGTAGGAGATGACTACACTATCAACATAAATGTCATGTTCGAACAAGTATAAGGTTTTGAGAAAAGAATATTTAATTTTGGATCTATCTGGTTTTGAAACAAAAGTAAGTGATCTGTCTTTTTTGCAATCAAACGTTTTGATTCACCTTTTGAAAATCAAAAGTAGTCAGACGGACAACAGCAGCTACTAATAACTAAGCCGGCAGCAGCTTGTGGCAATAGCGCTGTTACGGAAAATGAAACCTCCCTACAGGGATATATCTGGTTTTGATGCAAACTTTTGTGACCTATCTGATTTTGAAAGAATCCTAACGTTCTTCGTGAAATATAAATTGGATCGCTATATATATATTTTAATCTTTAAACTTGGCTATTTGCTAGATCTGTATTTTAACAATCAGAATATAACATAAACAGAAAATTTAAAAATATTATATGTATGGTTTTGAAACTAGACGACTCAAATAAGACCTTAAAGTGCAAGCTGCACCATGATAATCCCCATGTCACAGAAATTTTGACCTAAAAGGCATTTCTGCATTTCCACGGCCCGCCTATTCACCTCTATGGAGTCCTTATGACTTTTGAACCTTTCCGAAATTAACTGTCCGTCTTTTGCGACTCTGAACACGAACCGAATGTAAGACATGTTGAACGACATTCTCGTGTAAGTATTACTCCGCTTCTAACAACAGTGGGAACATCAAATCCGCCTCTTGTCGAATGGAACTACACTACTGGCCATTAAAATTGCTACACAAAGAAGAAATGCAGACGATAAACGGGTATTCTTTGGAGAAATATATTTTACTACAACTGACATGTGATTACATTTTCACGCAATTTGGATGCATAGATTCTGAGAAATCAGTACCCAGAACAACCATCTCTGGCCGTAATAACAGCCTTGATACACCTGGGCATTAACAGAGCTTGGATGGCGTGTACAGGTACAGATGGCCATGCAGCTTCAACACGATACCACAGTTCATCAAAAATAGTGACTGGCGTATTGTGACGAGCCAGTCACTCGGCCACCATTGACCAGTCGTTTTGAGTTGGTGAGAGATTTGGAGAAGGTGCTGGCCAGGGTACCGGTCGAATATTATCCGTATCCAGACAGGCCAGCACAGGACCTGCAACATGCGGTCGTGCATTATCCTGCTGAAATCTAGGCTTTTACAGGGATCGAATGAAGGCTAGAGCCACGGGTCGTAACATATCTGAAATGTAACGGCCACTGTTCAAAGTAACGTCGATGCGAACAAGAGGTGACCGAGACGTGTGACCAATGGCAACTCATACCCTTACGCCGGGTGGTAACGCCAGTATGGCGATGACGAATACACGCCTCCAAAGTGAGTTCACCGCGATGTCGCCAAACACGGATGCGTCCACATGATGCTGTAAACAGAAACTGGATTAATCCGATAAAATGACGTTTTGCCATTCCTGCACACAGGTTCTCCGTTGCGTACACTACCGCAGGCGCTCCTGTCTGTGATGCAGCGTGACTGGTAACCGCAGCCATGGTCACCGGGCTGATAGTCCATGCTGCTGTAAACGTCGTCGAACTGTTCGTGCAGATGGTTGTTGTCTTGGAAACTACTCAGGGATCGATAGGTGGCTACACGATTCGTTACAGCCATGCGGATAAGATGCCTGTCATCTCGATTGCTAGTGTTACGAGACAGTTGGGATCCAGCACGCCGTTCCGTATTGCCCTCCTGAACCCACCGATTCCTTATTCTGCTAACAGTCATTGGATTGCGACAAACGCGAGCAGCAATGTCGCTATACGATCCTCCTTATTCGAGGCTTCACAACAACGTTTCACCAGGCAACGCCACTCAACTGCTGCTTGTGTTTGAGAAATCGGTTGGAAACTTTCCTCATGTTAGCACGTTGTAGGTGTCGCCACCGTGTAAATTCTCTGAAAAACTAATCATTTACATATGACAGCATCTTCTTCCGGTTGGTTAAATTTTCTCGTCTGTAGCACGTAATATTCGTGGTGTAGCAATTTTAATGGCCAGGAATGTACTTTAAAGGGGACGATGTTGTGGTTTGAAGGAAGTAAAATCTCTGGAAGATAAAAAGTTTGTCTCATTGTTTTTGTCACACACCTCGTATACCTCTTATCTCCTAAATGTAACTTAAAAACCACGGAAATGTGTAACAAAGATGTACTGCGTGACGCAAACTGTGACAGAATGATGCAACTGCAGTCATTAGTTATTTCCGTGTACAGAGAAAATCTCTTCATTACCTTCTCGTCAATAACATCATCATTGATCGAAACGGGCTGTAGTAACACCAACGTAGATGTGGAAGAAACATTGTGTATTTTTTCCTGTTTCACTCACTTTTCGTGAGTTTTGCCTTATTGTGATATCACATCAGTTGTCAATACAGTGGTATAAACATAATTTTCCAGAAGTACGCTGCATCATAGCGATGACATTGCGCAAGCAATTTTTTATGCAAACTGCCTCCTGTAAGGGATTATGTGGTCAACAGAACGGACATTCGCGTACAATTGGCTTTTAGCCGGAAACCGCAAAACATTTCGCACCGTTTGCCATCTCATCTGTTTCCCGATAGCACAGTGCGATATTACTGCAATCTGCGAGGCGGACGTGCTGCGACTGACAACCACAGTATGTGTCGTGTGCAGTGCGATGCTTGCATGACTGTGATGCGTAACAATTTACATCGCACTACTACCGCTATGCTGGGATGTTAGAAAAATTATTTGTAACTATGGCTAAATTCATCTGTACACATGCACCTGCTTGAGCACACAAAACACTCCTAGATTTACGAAAGGATGGTACATTATTATTCTACTAAGGTTCTTTTATTCAGTGAGGAAGGAGTACCGAAATAATGCTACTGATACGTTTAGTTTGTAACGCAAAGTGATCACTTACGTAGTAATAGTTTGACAGAGTACCTGCATGGTACGTTAAGCTATGGTAAACAGTGTGTTCAGATGTATAGATCAAAGCTTCGGTGGTTGTCAGAAAGCCAATTAAATCAGCAGGCAAACTGTCTGATACGAGCAACAGATTTGAAGATATACAGTACACTTCAGCGACTATTTCCAAAGGGATCCTTGTCTACTAATTTGACACTGTGATGTTTTGGTAGCAATGGCTTCGTCTGTGAGCTCTCTACGAAATGTCTTACACCTGCAAAATGGCACAACTCGTCTAAACGCTTTGAAACAGTGCATACAGTTCCAAACTGGCCCTGGTCCAATGTCACGAATCCAACATGGCGAATGTAATAATGTACAGCAACAAATGCGCCCTTGTCCCATTTCAGGCATAAGGATGATCAAATGTTGAGTTTCAAAGTGACTCTTGTCCATCAAGGGCGGATTTTATTCAGGGAATCCTTTATGCTTGGCTTTATTACAGTGCAGTAATACATATAGTCTTGTTGGTAGCATTCCTTTCACAAACATTTTCAACTCAGTGAATTCTTTACGCTTTTCTTTATTACAATGCAGAAATACATATTCTCCTGTTGGTAGCATTGCTTTCACAAACATTTGCAACCTAAACATTGGGATTCCAACGCTCAGTAAGCTCATAATACTGAAGTGAATTAGTGACTCGAGCACGGCCGCGGCTCGAGGCAAGTTAGTAATAGTAACAGTTTCACGTGGTGATTTAGTACACATAAATATTTAGTTTTTATGATTTAGAATATACTTGACACACGTGAAGGGGAACGTAACAGCTCTCAACCGGTCAAATCAAAGCACAAAAAAACGGAGGGCATACAAAATTATTATGGCATTGTCAATGAAATGGGAGAGACATCAAGGAATTGTCAGCTTAGCATTAGAAGGATGTCTGTAGGGTAAAAATCGTAGAGGGAGACCGAACGACGAAGACAGTAAGAAGATTAAAAATTATGTAGTTTACCGAACGTACTCCCAGATGAAGACACTTGCACAGGACAGGGTAGCGCGGAGAGCTGCATCGAACCAGTCCTCAGCCTAAAGACCACAACAACAACGGGCGAGATGTTGATTGACAGAAGCATGGGAGCGCTGGCTGGCTGGCGCCATCCAACAACACCAACCGCTTCAGCTGCTGAAGAAAATTAACACTTCACAAGTCTGCCCTGAAGGAAAAGAAGAGTGGGAAACTCATTTCCCTGATGACCTCCCAGCAGGTCTCTGGTCCTCTCAGCAATGAAATACAGCAGGCTAGCTAACAGATCTTTTCAAAAAGATCTTCAGGAAAAGTGGAACTCCAGCAGACTCGCAGCCAGCGAAGCATCACTGTACTACTCTTAAAAAGAAAAGAAAGCCCAGCTGACTGCTCTAATTACCGTCCTGTCAGACTTATGAGCAATGCATTTAAATTATTCAAACTCCTTTTCGTCAAAGGGACTCATCAGATAGTGCAAATAACAAGCATCCAAGGCGCATTTGTGAAACATTGTGGCACAATTGATCCAGTCCACGTTGCGCGGCTGGTGGTTGAGATACACAGTAAAAAGAACAAGCCACTGCACGTCACTTTTTTAGACCTCGAAAAAGCTTTTGATCGGGGACCGCATGATCTAATCTGGATAGCGCTTCGAGAACACGGAGTTCCAGAAAAACTTGATAATGGCGTACAGCATCTGTATGTTGAGTTGTGTTCAAGCATCCGCATGAACAAAAAAAATGTTCAAATGTTTGTTAAGCTTATGGGACTTAACTACGGGGTCATCAGTCCCTAAACTTACAAACTACTTATGAACTACTTACGAACTAGGACGGCACAAATATCCATGCCCGAGGGGGGATTGGAACCCCCGACCGTAGTGGCCGTGCTGACCGTGACTGGAGCGCCTCAGTCACCTCGGCCACCGCGGCCGGCCGCATGAACATTCAACGACATTCACATCATATTGTGAGTCCACCAAGGCTCGGCCTTATCACCATTAATGTTCACATTCTTGTGATGCACACTCTCATATCAGACCTGCACATGCCACTGCAACTGGCTCTTATCTATCCTGATGATGTCATTCTAACTGCGGAGTGAAGTTTGTTCTGCAGCCACAAACAGAAGACAAGAACGACGGGCAAAACGACAGACCCAAGAGAAGCTGGGACGTTGGTGGACAACATCCACAATCAGTAGCGATGGCCAACTGACAGTCGAGGTGGAAACTTTTCTTCAAACACAATAAACGCCCCTGCCGCAATTTCTACTATCCACGCATCGGCCTAACCACGTTCTTCAATAAGGTCGTCAAATCCATCACCATCCGCTGAATTCACTACCACCTCCAGCATTACGTCCCTCTCACTCAGCCACTGTTACTTTCGTCATAAATACTCAATAGATGAGAAACGCCTCCATCTCAGTCATCTCAGTCACTTGTTCAAAAAGTGCCATCTCTGGGCATTCATTTTATAAATTATTTAATCTATTCTCTGTCTGTTCCAATGCACTTTCGATAATTTTGGAACACAGTTGCCTTCGTAATGATTATGTAAACAAACTAAATTGATAGGCCGCGGCGGAATAGCCGTGCGAACTGAGGCGCCGTGTTGCGGTGCACGCGGCCGTTCGCCGTCGGAGGTTCGAGTCCTACCTCGGGCATGATTGTATGTGTTGTCCTTCAGTTAGTTTAACTTAGTTTAAAAAGTTTGAATGGTAGGGACTAATAGCGAAGCAGTAAAGTGCTATAGATTTAAAAATATTTGAACATTTCAACTAAATTCATTTGACAACTTCGCGTTGTTCTTACGACCCTTCTAATTCTAATATTTATTGGCTGTATTCCTGTATAAGCCTCTCAAAATCTCACTTGTCATGTGCCTAATTATTGTCACTTATCAATGTATTAATTATTTCACAATCAAATCACAGCAAGATTTTTTGCGGAAGATACTAAATGTCATTGGCATTTTGCCGCGGCGGATTAGCTGCGCATACTGGAGCACCGTGTTGCGGTGCGCGCGGCCGTCCGCCGTCGGGGGTTCGAATCCCCACTCGGGCATGGATGTTTGGGCCCTTTTTAGTATAAGGTAGTTCATAAGTAGTTTGTAAGTTTAGGGACCGATGACCCCACAGTTAGGTTTCTGAAGCCTTACAAACAAACATTGCCATTGTCACTTAAAATTGATAATTATAATAAATTAATAATATAGTAAATTATTAACGGCTGTGGACTTCACAGGATCCAGTAACATAACGATAAGAAATTAAAAGATATTTTGTCTCTTCACAGGTGATGTGACTTTTGTTGTTTCTTGTAAATTAGATGGACACTATATTATTAATGACATGTTTATTCCCTCTTACAAATTGCAACGTATCATCAACATATCCGAAATTTTGTCACTGTTAGGGTGATTTTCTAAGAAGAACTTCAAAAATAAGCTCCATCGGTTTTGAAAATAAATGTCTCCATTAAATCTAAAGTAGTTAATAATTATTGTGAAAAACCTGATGAATCTATCAATTTCCCATTTAATTTTTTTTCTTTACACTTTGGTATTTTGCATAAACTGCATACTGTTATCAAAAGGTTTGTTGTTTATAATTTTACAGTATATAATGGATCAGTTACTGGTACATATTAAACAGTTGGCGATCTCTGAACTTGAGTCATGTCATCACGCTTTTAAGTTTTTAAATTTCGGTTTGGGAAAGTTTGTATTTATCCAGTCTATTTTGGTTGAAGGTTGACCCATTTCGTCTCGTTCTAGTGTCTTACGTGGCCTTTAATATAAAGATTGCGTAGTTTTATATCCACTTGTTAAGGCTTGGGGTGGGGAAGTTGAGCCGTGATGACTCCTGGTTCTGATCCCGCGCGTCCTTCCTGTTTGACGTCGCCTTGTTGCTAGCGCTTGGTACTCTGCCTTGTTTGATTTGTTGCTGAAACTTTCGTTTTAAAATATCTCTCCCTCTTTATTTTAACTCATCTAGTCACTACATCGCAATTCTTGATGGGTGGGTCGCTATGTTGTTCTTATTACGATGTATTTTTCAGTGCATTCTACAGTTATCATTTGAGCATCTAAGTTCCATGGCATGTTATTATCGATTGCGTTTTCGCTTGCTGGGACCGAAGGCGTTATTGTGATTGTCGATGCTCGGCTTTTCACCCTTGCGCGCCGATGAAGCCCGTTTAAAACGATTAAACGAACTTGTAATAGATTGATAATAAGTTGCATTAATTTTAATTCTCTCCATAGTGGATGGTTTGGGACGCAGCTGATTCGTAAAATCCCAGTAGCTGCATTCAAAATCTTTATTAAATTCTGTGCGACCGGTTTCGGTGTAATGTAACAACGGAACCGGGCGCACATAATTTAATAAAGATTTTGCATACAGCTGCTGGTATTTTCATCCATCTATATAGTTGCGTTAATGCCGGCCGTCTGTCTTTTGAACGGCTGCACCAGCACGATCGCGCTAGTATTATCGACGCGCGATAATCATAGCGATAAAGTAACAGAGGCAGTTCTAAATTCGGTACTAGTGGGTTCACTGCGCATGCGCGAGCTAGTAGCTGTCTGCTGCAGTCACCGCTCCAGTTAGTCCGCCATTTTCCTTCATATTTACGTATATTTTTATGTTTTCTCGAAGTTTATGATCAGAATGTATTCCACAATGTATTTCTAATGGCGGCATCCACACTGTCCGTCACCGGACCGTCTCCTTACGTCAATGTCACGTTAAGCTTTGTCCAGAAGATGGTATTGATTGAAAGGTCGTCTGCTGACATCGGAAGTTAACCTATTATCGTCACGCGATTTTCATATTGTAGTCCACGATTACATGGTTTGCACGCAGATTTGTCTAATTAATATTTATTTTATTATTGTACTTTGGTTTAGCAGCAAATTACAAATGTTTAATAAAGACGTAAATATTCAAATGTTCAAATGTTTTATAGAGTTTATGGGACTTAACTACGGGGTCATCAGTTCATAAACTTACAAACTACTTATGAACTAACTAATACTAAGGACGGCACAAATATTCATGCCCGAGGGGGATTCGAACCCCCGACCGTAGTGGCCGTGCAGACCGTGACTGACGGACCGCAGTCAGCTCGGCCATCGCGGCCGACACTTAAATATTTATTTTAATCGAGTGTCCACCTAACAGCGAGGTCGTATATCTGAAACCGAAAAATGGTTTATATTTTGAAATATTATGACAGAAAAGACTGAAGACAGTTATTTGTTTGAATAAGATTGTAATTTTTGACGCAATTTTCATTAAATAGCATTTTAAATGAAATAGTCAGCCCAACTGAAAGACAAAAATTCAGTTGTGCATGACGTTGTTAACAATGTCAGCGGGCAAATCGTAGGACATAAAGTAAACAAGGGCTATTTATGCTTTTTGATGTGTTCATATATTTATTCTTTTCGCTTGAAAATACAGGGTGTCCAGAAAAGGACTCCCTGATTTCAAAAATAAATATCTCGAAAACAAAGATCGATAGAGGAATGCAGTAAACGGTATGTTTATTGTGAAAGTTGTAAGAAGCTTATACAGCAGTTTGAAATAATAGTTATAAAAGCTGCTAACAGATGGCGCTGCAATCGCCATTCGTAATGCCTCGTATAAATAGCGAACCGAAGCCCAGAGCGATAAGTTCCACAATTGAAACGTGAAATGAGGTTAGTGTACCGAATGCAGTAAACGGTATGTTTATTGTGAAAGTTGTAAGAAGCTTATACAGCAGTTTGAAATAATAGTTACAAAAGCTGCTAACAGATGGCGCTGCAATCGCCATTCGTAATGCCTCGTATAAATAGCGATCCGAAGCCCAGAGCGATAAGTTCCACAATTGAAACGTGAAATGAGGTTAGTGTACCGAAGGAAGAGATTAAAACCACGTACTCCATTGAACAACGCGTTTCTCAGGTGCTAGAATACCACAGGTTAAAAGAGAGTCCTACGGCAAGAAGGCGAAGTTTTCAAGCACGATTTAATGTTCCAAAAGGACCCAATGCGAAAACCATTCGTACGCTCTTCGCAAACTTTCAACGAACAGGCAGCCTAACTGATGATCTAGTGGGGAATGTTGGCCGCAGTTACGTCTTAAAATATCGCCACAGTTTCTGGAATTATTCAGCGAAATCCAATTTCATCCGTCCGTAGAATTGCATCTGAGACTGATTTGAAGCGTTCTAGCACGCAGAAAATAGGGAGAAAGATCCTACTACACATGTTTCCATTCAAAATTCAAGCGCATCAGGCCATACCGGTACGAGCTGTGTAACAAAGGGTTGCCTTTGCTAATCAGATGCTCACAATGATTGATAGTGAAGGATTTGATGTTGGCAGTATCTGGTTTACAGATGAAGCACACTTCCATCTTAATGGATACGTAAATAAGCAGAACTGGCGATTTTGGGCTTCCGAAATGCCATATCGGTGTGAAGCGAATCCCCTGTATTCTCCTAATGTTACTGTGTGGGCTGCAGTATGCAGCAGAGGCATTATTGGCCCTTTTTTCATTCGAAAAACGGTCACTGGTGCACGTTACGTTGCAATTGTGGAACAATTTGTCGCCACACAGCAAGCGTTAGAGGGTCGACCAGGTACTGAATGGTTTATGCAAGATGGAACCCCACCACATCGGACCGAACAAGTGTTTCGCTTTCTTGAGGAACACTTCGGGAATTGAGACATTGCTTTGGAATATCCCAAATTTACTGGTGCAGGTATGGACTGGCCTCCATATTCGCCGGATCTGACTCTCTGTGACTTTTTTTGCGGGGCACAGTGAAAGACATGATCTACCCGAAGCATCCCGCCACGTTGGACGAGCTTCAATCGGCGATCTCTGTGGCATGTGAATCCATTTTGGTTGAGACACTACGAAATGGGATGGCGAATTTCATTCTTCGTTTGCGCCACCTATGTAGTGCCAATGGTGAACATTTTGAAAACATTGTGATGTGATTGTTTGCAAAGAGTGTTTTTATACAATTATTTCACTTATGTATGCTGATATGAGCTCTACAGCGCCATCTGTTAGCAACTTTTGTAACTACTATTTCAAATTGCTGTATAACATACCGTTTACTGAATTCCTCTATCGATCTTTATTTTCGAGATATTTAATTTTGAAATCAGGGAGTCGTTTTCTGGACACCCTGTAGATGTCAATGTTTTGAAATGTTGTTTCATTTTTCAACACTTTACCACACTAAGTTGAGCAAAATTCTTTCTCAATTGCATATTAAATTATGACTTCCTACATAACAATCACCAGTCATAACCTTACTTTCAACACCGGTTATTACTGTCTGATTACGTTTATCGTCTAAACACGCTGCTACAAGATCTTGAACGAGTTTGAAGTTCAGATCTAGTACGTTAGGAGCACTTCAGTAGACTATTATCTATCTTGTTTACTTTCGTTCATGGATGGAAAAGGGCTTAAGACACCGGCTCGTCCTGCACTGGTGGTCAGTCAATGTGAGTGCAGCAACGTGTTAGCAGTTGTGCAGGCCGCCTCTCGTTGCCGATCGTGTGAGTCCACGGTGTCTGCTGCACCGCCGGAAGTAGCAGTTTTATAGCCGTCGCAACCCCGATTCCAGCCATGACAACGGCTTCTGATAATATTCTGGAGGAGAGTGACGGGTCGTACTCTTAGAAGTGTCAACCTGGAGCACTGGCGCGTGAGTCGTTGGCGAGTCTACAGTCTACTATGACCAGTTCAGCAGTAGCAGCCTCTTCACCGCAGCGGAATCTATATTATGAATTAACTCGAACAGAACGAGCTATTGACGCAAGGTCAACACGGAATTAGAAAATATCCTTCATGCGAAACACAACTAGCTCTTTATTAACACGAAGTGATGGGTGTTATCGACAAGGGTACGCAAATCGATTCCGTATATCTTCATTTCTAGAAGGCTTTTGCCGGCCGCGGTGGCCGAGGGGACTGAGGCGCTCCAGTCACGGTCTGCACGGCCACTACGGTCGGGGGTTCAAATCCCCCTCGGGGATGGATATTTGTGCCGTCCTAGTTCGTAAATAGTTCATAAGTAGTTTGTAAGTTTAGGGACTGATGACCCTGTAGTTAAGTCCCATAACCTGTACAAACATTTGAAACACATATTTTAGAAGGCTTTTGACACCTTACCTCACAAACGGCTTTTAATCAAATCGCGTGGTTATGGTATATCGCCCCACATTTGCGATTCGATAGGGGATTTCCTGCCAGAGAGGACACAGTTCGTAGTAATCGATGGTAAGGCATCGTCTAAAACAGAGGTGATATCGGGCGTTCCACAGGGTAGCGTTATTAGTCCTCTGCTGTTCCTTATTTACGTAAACGATTTAGGGGAAAATCTATGTAGCTCTCTTAGGTTGTTTGCAGATGACGCCATCATTTACCGTCTAGTAAAATTATCTGAAGATCAAAACCAACTGCAGAACGATCTGAATAAAATTGACAATTGACTAAATAATAAGAAGTGTGAAGTCGTCCACATGAGTACGAAAAGAAATCCGTTGAACTTTGTTTACAAGATAAATCAATCAAAACAGAAGGCCTTAAACTCCACAAAATACCTAGGAATTACTATTACTTCAGACTTAAATTGGAAAGAACGCATAGATAATGTGGTGGAAAAGACGAACCAGAGACTGCGTTTTATTGGCAGAACCCTAAAAACATGCAACAGTACTACAAAAGAAACTGCATACACTACGCTTGTCCGTCCATTTTTGGAGTATTACTGCCCTGTGTGGGATCCTTATCAGGTGGGTCTAACGAAGGGCAGCTCGTTTCGTATTGTCAGGATACAGGGGAGACAGCGTTACGTAAATGATACAGGATCTGGAATGGGAATCATTGCAACAACGGCGCTTATCGCTGTGGCGTGGGCTACTTACGAAACTCCAATCGCCAACATTCTCCTCGGAATGCGAAAATATATTGTTGACTCCCAATTACATAGGTAGAAATGATCATCAGAATAAAATATAGCCGGTCGCGGTGGCCGAGGGGACTAAGGCGCTCTAGTCACGGTCTGCACGGACACTACGGTCGGAGGTTCGAATGCGCCCTCGGGCGTGGATATTTGTGTCGTCCTAGTTCGTAAGTAGTTCATAAGTAGTTTATAAGTTTAGGGACTGATGACCCCGTAGTTAAGTCCCATAGACTATACAAACATTTGAAACAATAAAATATACGAGAAATCAGAGTTCGAACGGAGAGATTCAGGTGTTCTTTCTTCCCGCGCGCTATTCGAAAATGGAATGGGAGATAAATGGTATAATGGTGGTTCGATGAACCGTCTACCAGGCACTTAATTGTGATTTGCAGAGTATCCCATGTAGATTTAGATGTAGATATTATAAACGTTGCCATGTTTACTCACCTTCCTTTCCCGGGTTTCTTCCGGTAATAGCGGGTTACGTATCGCAGCTGTTCATGGTGTTGTTTGGTATGTAACTGCATTACATAATATTTGCAGCAATATCTGTTTGATATTTAACGTTTGCCCAAAGAAATCAAGTGCAGAAAAATATGAAAATTACAGAACTATCACTTTAAGACGTCATGGTTGCAAAGTACTAACACGAATTACTTACAGACGAATGGAAGAACTTGTGGAATCCGACATCGGGGAAGATAAGTTTGGAGTTAGGCGAAATGTAGGAACACGAGACTTATTTTACAAGATAGGCTAAGGAAAGGAAAACCTAGGTTTTCAGCGTTTGTAGATTTGAAGAGAGCTTTTGCCAATGTCGACTGGAATAAACTCTTTCAAATTCTGAAGGTAGCTGAGGTAAAATATAGGGAGCGAAGAATTATATTCAACCTATACAAAAACCAGACAGAAAATTATTAGAGTCGAAAATCATGAAAGGGTCGCAGTCGTAGTGGAATAAGACCTTTCTTCCACCTTTCCCCAATGTTGTTCAATCTGTACATTGAGTAAGCTGAGTAGGAATGCAAGGAGAAATTTGGAGAGGGAATTAAAGTTCAGGGGGAAGAAATAAAAACTTTGCAGTTTGCCGATGACATAGTAATTTTGTCAGAGACTGCAAAGGAACTGGAAGAGTAATAGAATGGAATGAACAGTTTCTTGAAAGGAAGATATAAGATGAACATTAACAAGAGTAAAACGACGGTAATATAATGTCAGAAAATCAGGCGATGTTGAAGGTATTAGATTAGTAGATGAGTTTTGTTATTTGGACAGCAGAATAACTTCTGATGGCCGAAGTAAAGGAGATAGAAAACGCAGATTGGCTATAGGAAGAAAAGCATTTCTAAAGAAGCTAAACTTGTTAACATCCAATATAATGTTAGGAAGTCCTTTCTGAAAGAATTCGTCTGGAGTGTAACATTTTATGAGAGTAAAATGCGGACGATGAGAAGTTCGGACAAAAAGACGATAGAAGCTTTTGAAATGTTGTGCTACAGACGAATGATGAAAACTAACTAAAGAGGAGGTGCATAACCGAATTGGGGAGAAAGTTTCTGGCATATCCTGACTAAGGGAAGGGATTGATTAGTAGGACACATTCTGCGACATCAAGGAATATTCAACTTAGCATTAGAAGGATATGTGTGGGGTAAAAATCAAAAATCGTAGTCTGAGGGACGTATACAATAAGCAAATTCAAAATTTTGTAGGTTGCCGAACGCATTCTCAGATGAAGAGACTTCCACAGGACATGGTAGCGTAGAGAGATGCATCAAACCAGTCTGCGGACTGAAGACCACAACAACAACATATATTTATCGTTTATCTTTCGTCTCGTTTTCGGTTTGCTAAATGGAACCAGTGTATCTTTCTGCTTTGTAGTCATTCGCGTGCCAGTCACTTATCATGGCTCTGAGAAAAATTTTGTCACTGTAATTTTCGTCCTTTCGTCCAAAAGCTGCCTGGTGAGAGGCTGTATTTAGGCAGTCTAATCTTCTCTTCTTTACCTGTGGTATAAACTTGTGTATTTAGACGATTTCTACCATAACCGATGCTGGTGTAAACTTCTCAAGGGGCATATCGTCGTTGCTCTTGAATAGTTCGTGTGAGAGCTTAGCTGACTGCATCTCACGTGGTATTCTAGGATCTGGCTAATGTCCTGTTACCTGTTTCTGTTTGTTGCTGCCTATCACCTGAAGCGCTTTACTACCTTTCTTGCTTTAAATGCTGTATATCTGATACCCGGTGTTCAAAGAATATCTTCATGGATGGTATTTATCAGTTGTGTTATGGTGCATGTTAAAAATTTTGTCCCGTATTCATGTAAATTTGGAAGATCTGACCATTTAAATAAATTTTCTGGTATCTGTGATTCTTTAAAACTGTATTAAGTTATCATCTAAATTAGAACTGCCTTGCTGGTTTAAACTTAGATGCTGGAGATTCAGATTTTGGTCATTGTTAATATTCAGATCTAACGGTTGCTATCTTATCAGGACATTATGAGTTAAAGATATTGGAATGTGTGATTCGTTTTGAACTACATTGGATGTTCAGTGCCTTGATGTTTTAGTAATTGGAATTGTAAAACTATTATTAAGTGTTTAGTTGAAATTTAAGTTTCGGGCCTTTTAAGAATCGATTCATTTATAATTGTTCGTTGAGTAGCAATAGATTTTATTGGTTGTTCCTCCTCCAGTCCTTCCAGTTCGCCCTTTTGAGGTCTCACAACTATTCACTGTACCTAATGAATAGTTGGGTATAGAATTTATATTGCGTGTCGAGATACTGTAGTCATTTCGTAGGGACTCATAGCTAAATTGGATACATGCCGTGAGTACTGTCAATTAGTAGGAGTGCTACCTTAATAGTGTCCGTATAAATTGTGAATTTGCATCTGACAGGAGATGTGCAACGGTCAGTGTGACCCTATTGTACAAATGGTCAGGGCGAGTGGCTAATAAGCACGAAGACCCGAGTTCAAATCAGCTCAGCACAAATTTTCAACTATCTCCATTCATTTCAATGCTCATTAGCAAATACGGTGCAAATTCTCTGTGTATGGACATCTTTATATATGATTAGGAAAGTGTTTGTATTGAATCAAAGCAAGTACGTAAACATTATCTTGATTGTGTTAGATCTATATGAAGTCTCAAGAGGCTCGGATAATTTTGGAAGACATGGAATTGTTCTCCCCATCTTCCAGGCTGAAACCAATCTGCGCTACTATAGGATCAGCTGGACAAGAGGATCCAAAGACGGGTTATGAAGAGAGGTGGACCCACAGCAGAAATGAAGACTGATTCAAACTGAACTCCTACAGAAATTTGATCCACCACCTGCCGAGAGTATGCAAATGATTGGCTAAATGATGGCTATATTCATGAATTTAAGAAGCAGTTGTTCCATTTTCCAGTGCATTGTTGGAGCGTAATAGAACTTTTACAAAACACAAAATCACTTGTGTTTCCAACACTGTAGCAGTTAGGGTAGTATAAGAGATGTTATATTTGCACATGAACTGAGGTTCTTGAACAAAATCAAATCTTCAAATGTTTGTAAGGTTATGGGACCTAACTGCAGTGGTCATCGGTCCCAAACTACTTAAACTAACTTATCCTAAGAACAAAACACACACACACACACACACACACACACACACCTTCCGACGACGAACGACTTCACGCACTGCAGCAAGGCACCCATCTCAATTTCGTTTCACTAACTGATTATTGATATGCAGTGGAGTAGTAAACCAACATAGACACTATAAAATGTAGCACTGACAAGATTTTTTAGAGTTAACGTTTCATATTTCTATATAATGACATTTCCCAGTAAAATCACAACTTTGTGTATTTGAACGTAAGCTCACATTTGAAATAACTCAACGTTTCTGATGTAGTTTTGTAGCTTTTGAAAAAAAGGTGGACCTCATAGACAATAACTGCTTCGTTCAGAAACTGAATAACAAATTCGATTCTGTTGCAAGACTGGCTACAGACGTCTTCCATGTATTGCAAGGTACAGCATTTGCTCCTATCTAATGTAAATGTTTCATGTCACTATAGTAGGACTATGTCACGCAAGTTCCGTTTTTTTTTCTGTATTTGGTTTTGAAACAATCTCTCTCTGATGTGACGAATGTAAAATAATGTGAGATATGGAGATCCTATTACTAGGTTCATTTAAACATGTACAACTTCATGTGTCGCATGATCTGTACTAAATTTCATGATACAAACATTTCTCGTAATCGCAATTCCATTATCCGTAAAACATACCAGAGTTATTTTATTCCTCTTCTAAATAAACGATAGTTTATGGATACAATATTGCAGCTGCGAAGGTTCAAGATCAGTTACAAAGTTAGGAATTGTGCTTGCTACAGATTTCACTATTTTGACGTCACAATATACACAGTGTGAAATGGAAGTGTGTATCCATCATTAATCAATATATTATTTAGCGGTAACGATTATACCCATACGACTGAAGACCACGGTTATGCGAGTATGTAAATTGATGGAAAGCTGTTCGTTGCCTCTACGTTTGGGAATTCAACGTTCCTGGAATTTTTTTATTTGTGAGGAGACCTTTCTTTCCTTCGTTGTATGACTTAATTTTATATGTTAGGGCTCGCTAAGCATGCGAGAATTTTTAGGAAGAAGTTATGTTAAGCCCATTCAGTTTTTATGTCGCTAGAAAATTTTATTACTCCACTCTTAGTTTTTATGTAACTTTATTCTTTGATATTTAGGGACTAAATCTGATACACGTAAAACCTTACATGGAAACACACACACACACACACACACACACACACACACACACACACCCTCGAGAGAGGAGCCGAAACTCAGGCGAGAGCGTCTACACAATCCGTGATATGGCGCCTGAGATGACGCGGTCAACCTAGCGCGGAACTGTTCTGATAATGTTTATAGTTGTTAACAATAATGAAAATAACGTAATGATTGCTATTGATCAAAATAAATCTATAATACTTGGTATTGTAATTAAAATAGTACTGTACTCGCAAGTTGTCAATAAAAATTGCTTGACTGTGCTTAATAACTTCCCAAGCAATTTTGTCGTATGTAATTGTGTGTGTATGGGTAGCTGTAAGATTAATCTGCACTATAACTAAAACTTCATTATCTGACTGATCACTTTATCCAATTAGTTAAGTATGACTTTGAAAATAAACAAAATATGTAATAAAAACCAGTTCTGACACTGTGACTTTATTCATAGAATGAGTAATTTGACCTCCGTTATGAAATATTCTGTTTCATTAAAGATTTCAATTGTTTGAACGATTGACTGATTGCCAATTAGTTCTGCGTTCGACAATGATTTTATGGCCTACCTGTGCGCAAGGAAATATGTGCAGCTGCCCTCATAATTACTGCCAAAAAATGCTGCTGCTGCTGCAAGTCAAAAACTAACTACAGAATTCGCAGGAGTGCAATGCGGACCCACTAACTACTCTCTGTAGTATTTAAAAGAAATAGTAATTGAATGAACTTAAACAATATTGCAGAAAAATGGTGATTACAACTTGGGAATGTCTTACACAAATCTTTCCAGAAACTCATTTACTTCTACTGTGATTTTCAACAAAATAAAAACCAGCTAGTACTTTATACAATCTAATAAAAAATCGAAATTGTCTATATCACACTTCTTCCAGTTTTTGCACACTAAAACATACCATATTCCTGCACTTAATTTTAATTATTTTATAGAATGGACATTAAAGACGAAAATTAAACCATTCATGTTAACTGTCTGTTAGAGATGGACCATGATTAGGCGAAGCGCCTAATGATGAAAAGATGCCTCTCCTTAAGTTTATTCTTCATAATCTGAGAACATTTTCAAATTCAAATATATCACAACACATAAAAAAGTTCAAATTTTTGTAATTTTATGGGATGGATGGGACTCAATGTCTTAGGTTTTCAAACACTAGTCCTACAGACTACTTTAATTTAAACTGCTTCTTTTTCTTCTTCAGTATTCAGCCCTGAGGTTGGTTTGCAGCAGAGCGCCATTCCTCTTTTCTGTCTGCCTTCCTCTTCATTTCCACATACGTGTTACATCCAACATCATTCATGATCTGTTGCATGTATGATATTCTTGGTCGCCCCCGGCGGTTACTTCCCTCAATGGTTCCTTCTGCTATTGTTCCAATGATGTTATTGTGTCTGAGGATGTGCCCTAGATGATTGTATCGTCTTGTTTAGATGTGCCTCCACAAGGATCTGTTTTCCTGTACTCTTCTAAGCACTTCTTCATTTGTCACTCTTTCTTTCCAGCTGATCTTCATGAACCTTCTATAACACCACATCTCTAGGGCCTCTATCCGACTTCTCTCTCCCTATTATCCAAGTTTCGCAATCGTATAGAGACACACTCCATGCAAAAGCTTTCATTATCCGTTTTCTTATCGCCATACTGATGTTCTTGCTGGTGAGTAAATTCTTCTTCAGATTGAGTGCAATTTAGGCATATTGTACTCTGCTCACAATTTCTTTTCGGCTTCTACCATCCTTTGGATCTTGCTTCCCAAGTAACTAAATTCCTCTATCACTTCCAGGTCCTCTCTTCCAATTCTTATTTTTGGAGGTTCATATTCTGCTTTTGTACTGCATACCATCACTTTAGTCATTTTCTTGTTTATTCTCTTAGCATGTTGGTTGTAGCGATTTATTTCCATTGTTCTGAGGACTTCTTCTAGGTCTTCTTTTGTCTCCGTGACAGTAGCAATATCGTCTGCATAGCGTAGCATGTCTGTCCTCTGCCCATTAATCTTGACGCGCACCTCTGTAGTTTCACGAACTTGGTGCATAGCTTCCTGGATGTAGCGTTGAATATAAGTGGAGAGGGACCACATCCTTGTCTTACTCATTTTCTGATATTTGCTTCTTGATCTTGGTGCCTGTTCCTAATTAATGCCTCCTCATCCTTATAGAGACTGAGTATCACACGGATGTCTGTGTATTTTATTCAGCTTTTCCTCAGCTCTCTGAACATCTCTTGACAGATAACATTATCAAATGCTTTTTCCAGGTGTACAAAGGCAATATAAATTGGTTTATTTTTCTGTAATTGTTTTTCGATAAGGAGTCTCAGTGCCAGAATTGCTTCTCTTGTTCCCAATCCCCTTCTGAATCCAAGTTGATCTTCACTTAGCATATCCTCAAACTTCTTCTCAGAATTATTATTATGAGATTTTTTGATGCATGTGACATTAGACGATAAATACATCCAAGCCCGAGGGAGGCCTGGAACGTCCTCGCGCACCGCAGCAAAGTGCTTGGTGCAATTGGCTAATCTGCCGCGGCGCTTAATTTTACACTTTATTAATAAATAAAGCGTTGCATTTCTCTTATATTGATTATCTCTTCGCAACTGCAGTGCCAGTCTTGATAAAGTGTTTCCACTAATACTCCGTGTAATACAATGTAATTACATTGTTTATTAAGAGACCGTAAAATCAATGTAATTTTGTTTCCATATTTGATGAGCGCAACACAGTGCTGGCCGACATAGTTGTTCTCCGATGTAAAATGCGTTGCGCCGAATGTACAAGGTGCACGCGGTGTGAAATTATTCGGCTCGTAAGAGCGACTCTTGGGCGCGAATATGCAGGCCGCTGTGGTCACGTACAACAGAAATTTAATTTGAAATCTGCTGGGCTGGAACACGCGCTCATCTGGTCGTTACGCAAATATCCTACGTAGCACGTAGCAGCAAAATGTGGGACAGGAAAAATCGAGCAGTACCCAATAGGAAGCTACAGCGATCCATACATCAGATGCTGCAGCAAATGCTTCGGCGAATTTCATGCGCTTGCAAAAAATAATGTATTGGTATTTATTTGATGCCTGAGACCTTTGGACAGGTAACTGATACTGCAAGCCCTTGCTAGTTGAAATCGTGGAGCGGATTGGAAGTATACGAAGAAGAGCTGCCCGTTTGTTTAGTGGTGCCGTGGCGGATTGACCGTGCGTATTTGGGCGCCATGCTGCGGTGCGTGAGGCCGTTCCCCGTCGGACGGTTCAAATCTCCCCCCCTCGGACATGGGTGTTTGTGTTGTTCTTAGGTTAGTTGACCTTAGTTTATGTAGTTTGCAACCTACGGACTAATAGCCCAGCTGTCGAGTCCGATAGATCTACAAAGATTTGAGCTTTTTTTTATCTTTTAGTGGGGACGACTTTGTAGTCAACAGGAAATGGATTCCACTAGAACTAAAGCGTAATCTCTCCCATAATGACATCATACGTCCTTCAAGGACGACTCAAACACAGTCTCACTTTCAGAAACCTAAAGATCTTGAACAAATTAGGATTAAACAAATTATCTCACAGGAGGACGAATAAAATTGATTTTATAGACATTGAACTTGTAATGCTACAGATCCAGGTTTGAACTAATTTCTATAACAGTTTGCAACACTAATTAGAGAAAATTACTGGATCGGAATATTGGTTTCTTCATCGCCGGAAAGACACGTTATACACTCCCATGGATAATATTTAAGTTTCATTTCATACAGGACAAAAGCAAAGATCTCTTTTACTTTTTATTTAGATTACTGGTTTCGGCAGATTAAACTGGAATCATTTCTCAGATCCCGAAATAAAAGCATTTCGACCGTTTCAGTGCAATGAAATATATTCAATCCCAACTTAGAAAATTTGTACAGGCACTTGATACAAACCGAGATTTCCTGCTTTGGGACAGCGGTCGTGTTAAATTTGGCTATTCAGTCAAGCTTCACTTCCAAACCGAATTCTTAACTTGCAGGACAATAGGATCGTAGTGTCCCCTGCCCATATATTCTCTTGCTTGCAGCCGATACTGTATTCCCGCAAGGGATCGAGCGTATCAATGTGTTCGCATTGAATTTCTCAGATGCTCATTGGGGGCAAATTTACAATTATTGATATGGTGCCTGTTCTTTTCGGACATTAATTTGGATAACATTGTCCTGGAAGAAGACAGCAGTCTTCCTTGACAATAATAATAATTATTATTATTATTTTACTTAACCGGATTCAACCTAATATACACTCCTGGCCATTAAAATTGCTACACCACGAAGATGACGTGCTACAGATGCGAAATTAACCGACAGAAAGAAGATAGCAAATGATTAGCTTTTCAGAGCTTTCACACAAGGTTGGAGCCGGTGAAGACACCTACAACGTCCTGACATGACGAAAGTTTCCAACCGATTTCTCATACATAAACCGGCGTTGCCTGGTGAAACGTAGTTGTGATGCCTCGTGTAAGGAGGAGAAATGCGTACCATCACGTTTCCGACTTTTATAAAGATCGGATTGTAGCCTGTGGGCATTCCGATTTATCGTATCGCGACATTGCTGCCAACGTTGGTCGCGATCCAATGACTGTTAGCTGAATATGGAATATGTGGGTTCAGGAGGGCAATACGGAACGTTTCTGGATCCTAACGGCCTCGTATCACTAACAGTCGAGATGACAGGCATCTTATCCGCATCGTTGTAACGGATCGTGCAGCCACGTCTCGATCGCTGAGTCAACAGATGGGGACGTTTGCAAGACCACAACCATCTGCACGGACAGTTCGACGACGTTTGCAGCAGCGTGAACTATCAGCTCGGAGACCATGGCTGCGGTTACCCTTGACGCTGGACCACAGACAGGGGCGCCTACGATGGTGTACGCAACGACGAACTTTTGTGCACTAATGGCAAAACGTCATTTTTTTCAGATGATTCCAGGTTTTGTTCACACCATCATGATGGTCGCATCCGGGTTTGGCGACATCGTGGTGAACGCACATTGGAAGCGTGTATTCGTCAGCGCCGTACTGGTGTATCACCCGGCGTGATGGTATGGTGTGCCATTGGTTACACGACTCGGTCACTGCTTGTTCGTATCGACGGCACTTTGAACAGTGGCCGTTACATTTCAGATGTATTACGAACACTGCGAAACACTACATTTCAGTAGGATAATTCACGACCGCATGTTGCAGGTCCTGTATGGGCCTTTCTCTATACGGAAAATGTTCGACTGCTGCCCTGGGCAGCACATTCTCCAGATCTCTTACCAATTAAAGCGTCTGGCCAATAGTGGCCGAGCAACGCGTCACTACTCTTGACCAACTGTGGTATCGTGTTGAAGCTGCATGGACATCTGTACCTGTACACGCCATCTAAGCTTTGTTTGACTCAATGCCCAGGGGTATCAAGGCCGTTGTGGGTACTTATTCCTCAGGATCTATGCACCCAAATTGCGTGAAAATGAAATCACATGTCAGATCTAGTACTATATATTTGTCCAATGAATACCCGTTTATCACCTGCATTTCGTCTTGGTGTAACAATTTTAATGGACAGTAGTGTAGGTCATCTTCAGAGATAATGATACAACCCACGTGACCGGTGCTGAGCTCTGTAGGGCTGCCGTGACTGTTCTCTGGCCGTAAGTTGGTATAAAAATTACCTTCTGCGATAAAGACCATTATTACAATATAAACTTCTCTGACATGTCCTCCTTTCGGAAATGGTAGACGAAGTAGGCACTACCATCGTAATATGCTACAAGTTGAGATAGCCAAGAACACATCGAACAACAACGAAGAAACATTATCAGCGACCGTTAATATTAACACATGCTGCCTATTCTTTCGGACTTGTGCATAAAGAATAGAGACAATTTCAGTAATCGTTAAAAAACAATTATTCGCCATTATTATTATCGTTATCTCATCATACAAATAAAATGTTAAAAGCTTCATGTTCCAATGTGTAAAGTTTTCTCTACGTTGAAACTGACTCAGATTTGTATCAATTTAGTGACCACATCACATACAGCACGAGACTTTTGATGCTTGATGATAAGTCAAAAATAATTTTGGCGGAAACGTGCGTTTTACTTTTAAAGATTTTCTTTGTGATTAGAGCAATGAAATGAAAGATGCAAAGATGGCAATTCATTCTACCAAAACCGGTATTCTCAATAAAAACTGTAAGCCACTTGGCTGTTATCCTTAATTTAAATTGATTGAAAAGATCGACAAACCCATCCCCATAATATGACAACCCTTTATTATCTTCCACTGTCTGTTGACATACGAGAAGCAAATTCCACGACGTGGAGAGCGTCAAGTATAGTAGCTTCATGAGCTTCATGTTTTTAAGATAACAACATACTAGCCATTTACATGTGAGGTACTTCAATTTCCTTAATGTTAAGCTTTAATAAAGTATTCAACATTTCATGTAAAAATCAATGCATGCAACTGTGCAATGGTAGGCTCTATGTATGTCAATTCTGGTGAAATTCACTTATAACATTTTATTTAAGGAGGATTATATTACGCGGAATAAAGTTGGTTTTTCTCATTTATTTATTTTTTTGGTTACCCACAGTCCAAAGCACTGTTTCGCCAACAGCTGTGTGTACATTAACTAAAATAAAGACACATTCTCGCCTAATACGGCCACGTCAATTATTAAATGCAATCCAAAATTTCGCGATTACTCTTGTAATCTGTCTTGTCACAAAATAAAGTAACAATTTCATAAGAATAGAGTGAAGATATGGGCCATGACATCTATCTATTGCACAACAATACAGCTGTATAAAAATGTTGTTAGTCTGATAAATTTGAAGTACAAATGTATATAAATCTATGGGACTTAACTACTGTGATTATCAGTCCCTAAGCTTATAAACCAATTAAACTAATATATTATGGAACATTGTTTTTAAGGAAACTAGTAGCGATATAAAAATTGTGAATAATTTAGTAATTGAAGGAGGTGATATCATATACTTCATTTATTTTATTATGATAACCGGTTTACATGTATAATCATCAGATCTGTGAAGAGCTGGCCAACCTCCACCAAGAACACCAACAAGCTGATGATGATCCATATAGATCGAAACTGGTCATCATAATAATATAAAATAAAAATTATATGCGACCTTGACTGCTTCAATTATTATATTACAATAATTAAAATAAACATTCATGCCCATGGGAAGACTCGAATCTCCATGGGGAGCAACCGCGAGCTCCGCAGCAAGGCTACTCCACCGTGGTACGATTTTGAGTGGTAAGCACTAATCGTAGGGTCTCAGTGTGGTGAAGACCTTATGCAGCCATGAACGTAAGTTCTCAACAAGGTACTATGCAAGCTGGTCGTGGCTGAGGTGGGCTGATTTTATATGGAATGGACTGAGCTTCCAAATGAACCTATCATTGACTAGAAGCTGTTACGTTCAGCTACTTTATTTTCAACCATTTATGGGTAGTATGTGCCCAACAACGATGGAACTTTTGAGCGTGATAATGCGCCATCTCACGTGCCTCACGGTCTGCACGGCCACTACGGTCGGGGGTTCGAATCCCCCCCCCCCCCCGTCGGGCATGGATAATTGTGCCGTCCTTAGTCTTAGCTAGTCCATAGGTAGTTTGTAAGCTTAGGGACTGATGATCCCGTAGTTAAGTCCCATAAGTTCTACAAACATTTGAACATTTGATTTGATCTCACGTGCCCACAACGCTTTGAACTCCGGACAGTTCCAGCGAACGATTCGGCCACTGACAACTCCGACATGAAACACGTGGTATGTAGTACAGCGGTCAGTTGTGCAAAAAATCCAACATCGCCAAAAATTTCGAAACAATGAATGATTAGAGAGTCATTATGGCACATTATTCTTACAAAGCACTTCTGAATAAATCAAAACGAATCTCCTGTCCGAGTCCGTGATCATCATCATCAATATGAATAAAAATTCTTGATTTAAAAGCCCCAAACTGTAAGCGAAAACGAGATAATCGCAAAAAATTCGTGCCATCAAAATAATTAAAGACTTCATTACTCTTCCAAAAGTAATTAAAAATAATTCATTACTCAGTATTAATGGCTGAAATCTGTAATTATGTTTTGTACGGTAAAATGATAAATGAAATATTGACTTACCGGATTTTGCACCCGATTTATGCAGTTAGCGGTTTTTTCAAACGTATCGAACCAGACACACGTTCGTTTCCAAAACGCGCTAATCGGTCATTATAAGGACAGTGGGATGTAATTTAATTATTGCCGGTAAAAACGCAACATATTTAATTTTAAGGAGAAATCTAAAAACTCTAAAAAACCGGCGTATAAAAATACAAAAGTTAACTTCTTACCAGGACAAATTTATGCAACGTCTAAAAGACAGAACAAATTAATATTCTATTAAAAAAATCATAATCATGCTTTACACATCACAATAAATGGTAGGAAATAAAATAAGCCCCGAATTTTTGTAAATGAGGAACTTGACAAAAAGGTACATGTTACTTAAACAGCGACCAAAGTATTATAGATTATAGACCTCAAGATTGTCAACTGAATCTCGATTTCGGCTTCTTCCTCGTTCTGAGAATCGTCAGTGGCAGGAGCGACTGTAGCAGTCATCGAACACCTCAGTGAAGAATACCAGTTTTTCGTTAGAAGCCCAATGATCACCAAACTGGTGCTCCTGAAGATTTTTTGGTATCTCCGAGTATGGTTTTCGAAAGTCCTATACCAGCTGTGATTGGTGTTGGATCGTTTTTTGTGCTGAAGTTTTTTTCCCCTTCAGAATGATCTTCCCCACTCAAGATTTCAAATTGTAGAAGGGCTCTCCACAAAGTAGTCAAATCTTCTTCTTTCTACATTTCGTGAACACGATTCTTCATTTGGAAACGTCAGTTACCAGAAACTTTCAGTGAGCCTTCTGTGAATGGTTACCAGTCTTCAACAATTCATTTTCTTCTAGATGTTCAAATGTTCAAATGTTTGTAAATCTATCGGACCAAACTGCGTGGACATCAGTCCGTAGCTTACAAACTACTTAAACCTAGGTAAACTAACCTAAGGACAACACACACACACCCATGCCCCAGGGAGGACTCGAACCTCCACGGCGTGCAACCGCGCGCTCCGCAGCGAGCCGCTTTAGACCGCTCGGCTACTCCACCGCAGCTTTCTTCTGGATGTTAGCAACTTCTCAACATGCTGAATGAATGCAGATGGGTTTTCAATGACGCAGCCTCGCGTAGGTGTATTTTGAGGTTACAAAAACCCTGTCTGGCGAGATGAACCAGTGGCATGCTATTGGGAATCACAGTTCTATTTTTTGTAGATTCTTAGGAGATGCGAGAAGAAACCAGCGGCATAGCATACTGATAATCTTTGTAAAACGACATATTGACGATAGCTGTTTTTTTTTTTAATTTTTTTTTTTATTTTATTTTTTTTTTTTCTCAATGCCACCGGTTTCGGTCAGTTCACCATTATCAAGCATTAGCAGAGATTATCTGATATCTTATGCTTCAGTTTGTAGTAGTCAGCCACTGTGGTAATATCAATGAGTAGAAAAATGATAACAAATACTTATTTTTGAATTTTTGTGTTACGACATGTTGAGCTATTAGCTAATCTCTGCTAACGCTTGATAATGGTAAACTAACCGAAACCGGTAGCATTGAGAAAAACAGCTATGGTCAATATGTCGTTCTGCAATTATGGCAAAGCTGTTATGCCCCACCTGTTCACCTTTCTAAATACTGATCATCGTTCTGTTTTTTATTTTGCCCTCCTTGGAAGTTTAGATTGGTTAATCTGTCGTGAACTATCGACTCTATTTGTTTTGATGTATTGCATATTCGTGTTCCAAGCAAAAATATGAAACCACTGTATCAGTCATGCAGTGAAGGCTTTCACGATCGGCTGAAATAATTGCTGTCGAATCTTCCGGGTTACGTGGTCGTTGTCTTTGACCATCGACTATCGAAAGTTGTGTTTTATCTTTGACAAGGCTTATCTCTGCTGCGCACGTGAACACTTGACCACGCTCCCTTTTGGACAGTATTTATACCGCTCTCCGACGCCCGACTCGTCAGTCGGCAAGACTCACCGCTACCAGTAGCACCTCTGAGGATGTCCAGCGCAGCTATGGACGAAACGTCAGGAGCAGATACGTTTCTTCGACCACGACCACATAACCCGGAAGATTCAACAGCAATCACTGTATCAGTGTTCTGAGGAGGGGTGTGGGGGGGGGGGGGCATGACAAAATGTAAATATGTAAAGGTATATTTGACGGGAATAATAAGCCGCTTGGATTGGCAACTTTGGTAGTACTAGATTAGATTCCTTCGACAACCGTCACTGAGACACATTTCACCCTCGTTATTTTCTTTCACCTTTGTGTAAGAAACGCCAGCTCCCATTTTGTGGACTTAGAGGCGAGTCTGTAGAAACTCCTCCTCAGCGCATCGTTTATCACTTCAGTAAGATTTCCCAACGACGACCATGTTGAGCACGTATCAACTTCTTGTAGAATTCCTACTACTTCAGTTGTAATAACTTCGTGTGTATCATCTTCTGCATTTAAACGATCCTCAGAATCACTCACTTTCTTCAAAATACTCACTCCAACAGAATTATCTCAACGAGCACCTTACTGCGCATATTTCCACAGTACACCGATAGTGATACTTTCGTTGTTGAGTACTCGTTCGCTTCATTGCGGCCAACTTAGAATAAGGAAATACTCCATCTAATCGTAACAAACTAAAAGGTAAATCTGAATGTCTACATTGGTAACTCTGCCGTCAGTTGGCGTGCTTTGCATGCGAACACGACACGGTGACGCTGTACCTGTTGAACTCGGTGGGTTTTGCAAACAGTGGAAAATTAGCCTACTTTGCACGCAACTTGCAGTTAGCGGCTTTTACGACTGAGCGCAGTTCTTCAGCAAATTTGTACGGTTTATAGCCAATTTTGGACCGTGAAACCTATACCACCGTGTAGCGCATGAAAACCCCATACGGCAGTTTGCCCAACTCAAAACCGATAGAAAATACCTTTAAGCGGCTTTTGCTTCTGGGGTACACATTTCTTGAATCGTTTCAGTATTTTCCATCTTCAAATCTCAAATCCCACGAATTAATAAAGTAAAATATTGTAAATGCGACATAAAGTCACTGAGGAGGTAGGCGATCATGATGAAATGATTAGGTAGTACTGCTGTGAAGCCGGTTAGGTCGCAAATTCTTCATTATAGGTCACACTTCATATTTAGCGTGCTCTCAAAAATGACGCTTTTCGGAATTGCCATCATCAGATTAGCATCTCTTCCGTGCCATGTGCACACGTGAACAGATAGAAGATGTTCTTCAATATACATACAAAAAGCAGACTACAACATCTGTTCACGTGTGCACATGGCACGGAAGAGATGCTAATCTGATGATAGTAATTCCGTCATTTTTGAGAGCACGCTGTACATGAAGTGTGACCAATAACAAAGAATTTGCTTCACAGCAGTACTACCTAATCATAATAAAGTAAAGCTCAAGGTCATTTATAAAATCTGTACTTGGTAGAGTCGTCAACTCTTAACACGTCCGAAGGAATAGAAATCATTTTGAACTTGAAATTTGGTTGCCAGCTCGGAAAACCAAAATATCGGGAGAAAATTTCGAATGTAAAGATTTTGGAGTTGTTTTCGAGAGAGATATACATGGTCATTAACTATTCCCACCCAGAATAACTCGAAAGTATGGGAGACAAAAGTCACAGGGCATAACGGGGACCAGAATGTGCCTTTGCTTTTTTGTTGCCAGGTAGGGCTGCTTCAGAGATATGAAGGTCAACTTTGTTTTTTAAATGGGTTGCTATATTTTGGTACTTATTTTCTGATAGCGGCTATTGATACCAAATTCAATTATGTGTAACGGCAAGGTTGCTGATGGTCAATAGACGTGATAAAGGTAGCATGGACGTCTATTTACAGGTCATCTGAGTCATTACCATAGGTACCAACGCAGTGCTGAAATATTATGATCATGGATTGAGCGTTTTCCGTTAGAACTTGGGCAGGAATTGTCGTGGCAGTGAAATGTTCACACCCCAGATACTGCCAGCGATCCGTCTTACCAAGTGCTTGTCGCCATTCCAGAGCAATAGAAACGGTAGGCGGCTTCACTATGCTTATTGTTGCCATCTTTTCTTCCATCGTTGACCTTAAAAGACCTTACTGTTACACATAATTGAATTTGCCTCCATAGTCGCTATTAGAAAAAAAGTACCAAAGTATAGCATCCCACTTAAAAATAAAGTTGACCTACATATTTCTTAATTGACCTCACCTAACAACAAATAACTATCATCATATTCTGCCTTTCGGTGTCTCAGGCAAGTTTTGTCCCACAAACGTTTAAGCTCCTACCATAACTTCGGAGTTTCGGATTCATAATTTCGGAGTCATAATTTCTGAGTCAGCAGCACTGACTCACCATGTCTATTATATATTAAAATTTTAGTTCTTATTCTCAAATCAACAACCAACGAAAATACTGATTCCACCAATTTGGATTGTGACATTGCTGCTTTGTAGTCATTTTCATGCTCTTTCATATTATATTCTGTATGAAGGCTTTTATTATATTGGGAACAGCATTGCATAATATGTCGTGAGTGAAACGTGAAAGATCCGGTGAACAAGTAACCCATGGGAAAACTTCACCCATATTTCCATCTGAAATCTTACTGGCTCTTACTCGTAGTCTTGGGCATCATCAGACGTTGATAGAGGGAAAACTTACAAACTTGTTTAAAAAAACAGTTTGGAACGTGTCTACAGAAAATGTCATTTCTAAATTTGTAAGAAAATGTCTAATATTGTGCCTCTTGCTTTGTGTAGCGTAACTTGTTTGCAAGAAAATGAAATGTATAATATTGCTTCTATTGTGTCGATATACCGCTATAGAGCAGAGTTTAACCAATAAAATTACTAAAACAGGGAGGAACTGCTTCGGCCGGATTCAAACCTTTATTTAAATTATGAATCGATTTCAGCCAGAGACTGACCATCTTCGAAGCCCTGTGGGGCCCACAAATACTAGCGGTTTGCATGTTCGGCCGGAGTGGCCGAGCGGTTTGCGGCAAGCCAGTCATGGTCTGCACGGCCGCTGCGTTCGGGGGTTCGAATCCCCCCTATGGCAGGGATGTTTGTTCCGTCTTTAGTGTAAGCTAGTTCATAAGTAGTTTGTAAGTATAGGGACTGATGACCCCGCAATTAAGTCCTATAAGCTCTACAAACATTTGAACATTTGGTTCGCTTGTTAACGTTACTTATGCATTACATAGCATATGTAATTTTAACATGTAAACCGCTAATATTTCTGGGACCATAGGGCGTCGACTCTGGCATTGAAAATGGCCAGACACTGACTGAAATCGATTTGTAATTGAAATAAAAGTTTCAATGCGGCCAAAGCTGTTTCTCTCTATTTTAATAATTTTAATGTGGTCGCTCTGCACCATACTCCAGATGGAGAGAAATTATTAAATTCAATAAAATAGAACCTTTACAACAGATGTGATAACTGTAGCTCAAGAATGGAAGACAACGAAGTCAACGGTAAAACCTAAGCCGCGCTAGAGTAGCTTAGCGGTCTGGAGCGCCGCGTTACGGATGGCGCGGTCACAAGCGTCGGAGAATCGAATCCTCCTTAGGGCATGGATGTGTGGGTTGTCTTTAGGTTTAACTTCGTTTAATTAAAATTTTGAACATAGCTGCTATTCTCAGCGACCATTACAACGTCAAAGGATAAAAATGCAGCCCTCGGTCGCGAAATTAAAATTATTTAATCTGGTTTCGGCAATAACTATGATTGCCTTCATTAGAAATTATAAATAAAAACAATCACATCATATCATAACTCAGCCGTGAAGCTTACGTCACAAAATGTCTGATGCCTCCGTACAGGCGTGCAGCCCATAGTAGATAGCATTTTCTAATAAATTGTTTTAAATATTGTGACGCAAGCTTTACACTTGAGTTGTAAATTTTATTACGTGATTTGTTTTTATTTGTAATTTCTGATGAAGGCAATCATAGCTATTGCCGATAGCAGGTTAAATAATTTTAATTTTGCGAACAAGGGCTGCATTTTTATCCTTCGTTATAGTTTTACTAATTTCTAAATCCAGGGACTGATGACCTACGTTGTTTGGCCCCAAAGAATTTGAACATTTTGTTGGTAAAACCTAATTTAGACACGCGAAGCTTTGTTTACTCACGCAAGAGCGGTTCCATGTCTCAACCGCGGACGGCTTCCGCGCTCGTATCAGCAGGAATTTAATAAATTTATGTTCTGCTATCTCCGCGATTAGTAATTTTATTGGTTAAACTATGCTCTTTAGCGGTATTAATCAGTTCCATCTTCATTTCCTCCACGCCAAAACGTGACTGTTTTCATGTGGCCTGAAGTTTTATCAGTCTGCACCTTCCCTGTTTCTAACATTCATTGCTTAGGAAAGATCTTACATACTTTTAGTTAATTGTATTTTAAACAAGTTTGTAAATTGTCCCCCTTTCAACGTCTGATGAACCAAGAAGAAGCGAAATCGCATCTTGCATCAATAAATGAACCGTCGGTTTGGTGCAACTAAGACTTTTTTCTACCAAAATATCTATTACGGTTGCTGTGCTAGCACCACAAAAAATGGAGTGGAATCATTACAAATATTATTAATATTTAATATACCGCAATTTATTTAAATGTATCTGTTTGTATTATGTAATTATTTTGTGCTTAGCTATGTTTCCGTTTTTAGAAAAGTAATGTGAATATTAGTTTAATAACGAGATGACAGGCGTAACACTCTAGAATGTTCCGTTGGCGGCAAACTGTAGAAAGCGGCGCGTAGGGTTACAGCAGCTGCAACCAGTCGAGGTAAGGGCCTCAGACAGATAACTTTTATGCGTAAAACAGAAGTGATATCTGCCGTCCCCCAGGGAAGCTTTATAGGTCCCCTACTCTTCTTTGTATTTATAAACCATTTAGGAGACAATCTGAATACCTCCCTTAGACTGTTCGCAGATGATGCTGCCGTTTATCGGTTAGTGAAGTCAACAGAGGATCAAAGACAACTCTAAAGTGATTTAGACAAAATTTCTACATGGTTGGAAAATTGCCAATTAACTCCAAATAATGAAAAATGTGAAGTAGAACACATAACCACTAAAAAAATCTCCTAAACTTCAATTACACTATAAATCAGTCGAACGATTAAATTGTAGCAAATACCTAGGAATTGTCATTACGAACAACTTAGACTGCGGGGAACACACAGAAAATATTGTGGGGAAGGCGAACTAGATGTTACGTTTCATCGGCAGAACGCTTTGAAGATGCAACGGCTTCACCAAAGAGACTGGCTACATCACACTTGTTCGTCCCCTCCTGGAGTACTGCTGCCCAGTGTGGGACCCTCACCAGGGGGGACTGATGGAGGACATTGAGAAGGTTCAGAGAAGGGCAGCTCGTTTTGTTTTATCACGTTAGAGGTGGAGGGGGGGGAGGGGCGTAATGTAAATTTTGCACGATTTGAGGTCAACATCATTAAAAGAACGATGTTATTCTTTGCGACGAGTCTATTTGCGAAATTTCAATCACAGGCTTTTACATGTGAATGTGAAAATATTTTGCTAGCACCCACCTACATATGGAGACATGAGTATCCCAATAAAATAAGAGAAATCAGATCGAAAACGGGACGATTTAGGCGTTCTCTCTTCCCGCTCGCTATTAGAGAAAGGAACGGTAGAGAAAGGTTATAAAATTGTTTAATGAACCCTCTGTCAGGCACTTAAATGCGACTTTCACACAATCTATGTAGATGTAGACTCGAACTACCGACTTCGGGCACTTAAACACATGTATCAATCAAGTACGTGTATCGCGTAAAATGTAATATACAATCATACCGCACAAGGCAGTGCGAGGTATTAATATGTTCGTAAACGGCGCCTGCGAATTTTCGATTCTTTAGGGGCTCATATCTCAGGTTCATCTCAGAGTGAAGGGGTAAAGTGTTTTGGATAGATCTTAGCCTAGCGATAATTTGTGTACAAATTAGAAGAATGGGTATACTATAGCTATCATACAGTACATCGTCAAAATTTTCAAAGTTACACACTTCCTGCAGCCCATCCAAACTGAGCCAATCAGTTGTCTTTTGTACATGACGTGTAGTCTATGGTAGGCTTTAAACGACTTACAAAAGCACCATTTATTCATGGGCGGTTCCTGAGAAAATAATAATAAAGATTTTTTGTACCAAAGGACAAATTGTGGGGATTGTCACTTCGATACTTTGTATTCATTGCAAATCTTCTAAATTTTTACCATGTGTTCTTACGATGATATTCTCGGCCCGTTTTTAAATTTTTTTGACATCGTCATCCGTTACCGACATCCAGAGGTTGAAACTTACCATAGTTTTGCACAAAATCACAAAACACATTTTAGCTGTTTTAGCACCTTGAATCGCAAATATCTAAATAAGTAAGCATACAAAATTGTTCAAATATTTACCGTAAATCCTGTAGACATTTATCTATGAACGGCATCTTTCATTTTTCGTATATCGTAGTTCGTTAGCAAGATACGGCCAAAAAACCGCGATATTTTGCTAAAAAAAGACGGCGTTCGGAAAGCTTTGAAACTTACAATGCGATTTGAAAACAGATTCTCGGCGAAAAAGTTGACTTTTGCACACCTTAAAGATTGAAATTGTTACATGTTTGTGAATCTCGATCATACAGTTGTGACTTTCTGTATAGGAACAGTGATTTACAAACAGAAGAAGAAAATTCACTTGGCATCCCAAAAGTAACCCGTCGTAGAATTCTAAAACCTAGCCAGATTACACTACTATTTCATCCTCACATCAAGAAACGACTGATATCTAGGAGGCGGAAGATGTGAAACGTAATGCAGTTCAAAAAATTGACATATGTGTCGAGTGGGATCAGTGCTGTGATGAAAGCATGTATGGATGCGAGGTGGCGCAAGTAGGAAGTGGTGTGAGCAAGCACTCGGCAGCAGTAGCAGCCTTCGCAACACACGTGCAGCAAAGTCTAAATAGAGACACCTCCTGGGTGGCACGGTGAAACGTGTCCATAAAAAATTATTTTGTAAGAAAATGTCCAATATTGTGCCTCCTGTTTTGTATCGAGTAACTTGCTTGCAAGAAAATGTATAATATCGCTTCTACTGTATGTATCGATATGTGTCCTTTATGAAGTTTCA
This sequence comes from Locusta migratoria, assembly GCA_026315105.1. Taxonomy (NCBI): domain Eukaryota; kingdom Metazoa; phylum Arthropoda; class Insecta; order Orthoptera; family Acrididae; genus Locusta; species Locusta migratoria. The sequence goes on along the minus strand of CM048744.1, from coordinate 206,640,206 downwards.
TCTTTGGCAAAGATCATGTATTGCATAGCATTGTCGCTCGCACTGAGAGAGAGTAGCACTAGTGGTTCAGCTCGCTTAGAGAGCGGTTGGGTTGTGTGTATGGCTCCGATGTAGAGCAGAGGCTGCTTTGCCAGCAAGTCAGAAGTTGTATTATGTAGGTAATGTAATGCTGATTATTAATAATAAGTAACTTAAACTTTCTTGCATGTTTCATTTACGTAGTTAGAAAATTAACCTACTTCCTTCATTTGATAATTAATTATTAGTGGATTTAAAGTGCAGTATTGATGTGAATAATATTGTTGAACGGATTTCATTATTGGTGCCATAGTAAATGATAGTTAATTGACTATGATACTAAATTGATACTAAATTTCAATAATTAGAAACTGATCTGCATAAAATTCTCACAGTCAAGCATTAAGAAAGTGATTTGTGGTTTTTTTTTTTAATATTATTCTCGCAGTCAAAATTTTTGAGTATAGTCAGTGTCTGTTTCAAAAGGCTACATGTCACAGTTGTTTTGTTAAAAATATCCGTTGCGCACATAATCAGTTTCATGCACTGTTTCTCACTTAATAGCATATACATCAGTATCAGGGCCATAATTAAACCAAATTGCTGTGTCAAGGAACAATTTGTTGTCTGATCTAACGATAGTTTCAACATACACACAACACACGTACAGCTTTTAACGGTAGTACGTGACCAAACTCGGTGAAGTCGGCCACCTTTAGGCAACACGGAACTGCCGCAGGAGTCTGCAGGGAAGGTCCAACGGAGTCTTGGTAACAGGACAGAGGATAGAGAGAATGAAAAAAAATTTGGTTACCCTACGAACATATTCCCTTTCAAATAATTTATTTAAAATTACATAGTTTCTATCAAATTTCAGCATAATTATTAATTTGGCTTTTACTATTCATAGGCCACGCGATTTCTGACTTTCGTAAATCAATTCATTTGTGGGCTAATCACCTTTTCAGGATAAGCATTGTTCACAGGAACAGAAAATACAAACAACATAATTTTTCTTTTAAGTCTTTGAGTTGATTATGTTCCCCTTTTTAAAGATATATGCCTAAGTTCTGTTAATAAATACGACTATTTGAAAGATGTTCAATTATGTCTCCAAGACAATAATAGGTGGTATACCAACATCGCCATCATTATCATTTAAAATATTAAGCGTTTAAGACAATGGAGAGAGTTCCGCCCACGTACCTACGCGGAAAGGCCGCACACTCTTAGGCGTCATGCTACGGATTGAGCGGCCATTCTCGCCTTAGGTCCGAGTGCTCCTTCGGGCATGTGTGTGTGTGTGTGTGTGTGTGTGTGTGTGTGTGTGTGTGTGTGTGTGTGTTGTCCTTAGTGTAAGTTAAAGTGGTTCGTAAATTTTGGGACAGATGACCGTAGAAGTTGGATCCAATAGGTTTACAAACATTTGAACATTTTCTTCCCACGTCAACAAATTTGATTCTTGAAGAGACAACATGGCAAGTTATCTACATAAATAGTTTTCAGAAAATTCATAACGATCATTGATTTGTTCCCATTAAACGTTTTTCAGTTTCAACGCAAAGAAGAACTTTTTCAATCACGGAAACATTTCTTAAAATGGTTCTGTTTTTGTTGAATAATTAAAAAATGTTCAGTCTCTGTTGCAATATTTTATTATCCAATAACGCGTTTCGCGCTGTTAGCGCATCGTCTGATTGGGCGGAGATGGAGCCACAGAGCTATCTATAGCTGTGTAGGTGGAATCTTAACAATTGTTGTCATTGGGCGCCATAGCAGCAGAGGAGTCGCTGTCGCGGCAGGTCCACGTTTACAACTGGTAGTATTTTTAATAACACTACCAGATGTAAACGTGGACCTGCCGCGACAGTGACTCCTCTGCTGCTATGGCGCCCAATGACAACACAAATTGTTAAGATTTCTCCGCCACAGCTATAGATAGCTCTCTGGCTCCATCTCCGCCCAATCTAACGATGCTCTAACAACCGAAACGCGTTATTGGATAATAAAATATTGCAACAGAGACTGAACATTTTTTAATTATTCAACACTGTTGCTGCACCAGCCTCCACCACCACCACCATCATGGAATGGAATGAAATGATCTGTTTTTGCTTAAAGAAAAAAAAAAAAAAAAAAAAAAAAAAAAAGTCAAATGTTTGTAAATCTATCGGACTGAACTGAGGGTTTATTAGTCCGTGGCTTACAAACTACTTCAACTAAGATAAATTAACCCTAGCACCACTAAGCTCGGATCTGTCACTTAGATGTCTAAGGGGGGCAAACATTGCTCTCACATTCTTTTCACTTTTTAATATTTTTTGTTTGTTTATTTGTTTCCACAGTTATCAGGAACATTGTAAGAGATACAAATACAGTAAATTCAGTAACGAATATGAGAAATTTTGTTATATTTTTATTGTGAAAGTAACAGTTATACATCAGACTTGTATTAATAACAGAACGTACAATAGCAAACCACCAAAAAGAAAATACAAAATTGAAGTTAGAAATTCAATTGGGTTTTTCCTTCCTACTCACTTACACTTCCAACTTTTCAATTTTTGCATAGGATTGTTTTTCTTAGAATGATTGGAACACACATACTTGGTATTCCTGCAACAAACTATAGGCACTTTTGTTAACTTGTCCTTTTCCTTTTCTAGAGTTTTTAGTTCTCAAACAGATGTGACGTCTTCCTCTTGAATAAAATTCAACAGATTGAACAGTTGAAGTAAGGTTGGGCAGCGTTTTCCCTATATACTTTCCATTGCAGAGATGATAGACTTCTGTAAACCTATGACATTCTACGCTCTCTCTTCCACAGCTGGCCTGACGAGTTTTGCACGAAAATTGTTCCAGACTTGAGACAAGCAATATCTATCACGGTGAAAAAGAGAGCTAACGACCACCTTCTTGTCCCCCGTTTTGCTGAATGATGTCGCGTCATTTGATCAATGCGGTCTATGCCCTCTTTGGTATCATTGTAGTAGAGATTGATGAGTGTCATTTTGTTTCTCTGTCGACTAATCAACCTTGCTATCACTGTGTTGTGTGGAAAGGAGATTTTTAGTACACTTCAGTTTATAGATATATGAAACCAAGGTAACTGGTGCGTTGTCTATTTTCGGATCTGTGAATAAAAACCTAGATGAATACAGTTGTTGACCCTGCAACTTCTTTAGCTGTTCTGGTACGTGTTTCCTGTTACTCTTCAATGTTCCCACAAAAGTTAACTTATCATTGTGAAGTTCCTCGGCTAGGTCTATGGATGTGTAATAACGATATGTTGTTACAATTCTTCCAGCGGCTTCACTAGGCGTCTAACAACTGCCTTTGCACTCTGTTCCTCGACAGGTCGTTCATCCTTTCCAGCATAAACCTCCATTGTTAGTAGTCAAAGATTTTTTGTGATCAAAGCTGTTTCTTCCAGTATTAATATTATTAATGTGGTCGCTCCGCCAGTGGCTCCAGATGGAATCGTCTCTCGGCTTGTTAGAGATACGATGACAAAAAATATCCATGAGCTCAGCTCCCCACCCAGACCAAAACTCTATGGTCTGCCACTGTGGGGTCTCTACATTAAAATCAATTATCTTCACATTAGTCTTAAGCACCCCCAATCATGCCCCCTCACCCCAAAAATATATGCTATATTCGGCACTGCTTCAATGATTATGATTAATTGCTAAAAAAGGTCTTAACTGTTGAACAAACATAGCTTCAGGATTATGACGTGGAAACTAAAGCTCAACCTATCCCATTGAAACATCCCTTAGGGCCAAAACGAAAAGAAAAGCAAGAAAATATCGAAGTTTTACTCTCTACTTTTTTTAATTACCGTGGCGTAGCCTATCATGAAATTTTATCTTATGGCGGTTCGGTCAATAAGAGGTATACATTGACGCTATGCAACGTGCGCAAAAGACGTAGAATTGTAGAAAAACAATCAATGGTTTTTGTATCACGACAATTCACCTGTTCATTCATTGTTGATTGTGAGAGACTTCCTGGCCAAAGCCAACATGACAACCATGCCTCAGCCACGATATTCACCGGATTTGGCCACCTACGACTTTTTTCTGTTCCTAAAACTGAATAAAATTATGACTGAACGAAGATTTACGAAGACTGATGACATAAAAACTTCATCGCTGGAAGTAGTCAAGGCTTTACCAAAAAGGGCTTATTACAAGGGCGTCGAGGTTGGAATAATCGTTGGCACAAGTGTATTGTATCTCAGGAGGATGACTTTGAAGGAAACAACATGAATATTGACGAATAAATAAATATTTTTCATAGAAATATGGTCACTTTACTTTCTGAACACACCTCGTATACTGCAAAGCCAGAGGACTGATAATGTTTTATATTTGTACGTATTCTGCATAAACATACACATAGCTTAAAGACAAAATATCACGAGATGTAAGGATGCTATTGGTAACACCGCCGGCCGCGGTAGCCGAGGGGACTGCAGCGCGCCAGTTATGGTCTGCACGACCAATACGGTCAGGGGTTCGAATCCCCCCCCCCCTCCGGCATGGATATTTATGCCATCCTTAGTATTAGCTAGTTCATAAGTAGTTTGTAAGTTTAGGGACTGATGACCCCGTAGTTAAGTCCCGCAAGCTATACAAACATTTGAACATTTGGTAACACCAATCGATTACTTCGTTTCGTCCACCCACACCCCGACTACGATCCTTGTCCATCTCCTCTTTGCTTGCTTTCTGATACTCTCCTTTCTTTATCCCTGTGACTGTACCTCTCCCATTCCATCTATCTTCCACGTCCTTTTTCCTACTCTCTTTGCCCAGCTCCTCCTCCTCCTCCTCATGAATCTCTCCGTCCCATTTTTTCCCTCGTCTTACTACCCAAAATTAATAAATCGGAAAATCGAGCAACTCTCTCCAAATTTTGTGGCAACTTTGGAAAATGACCACAAAGTACTGTTTCAGTGCAGTAAACGAAATAACGACACCATCAATCTTTATTTACTGACTCCCTTGCAATGTTCAAATGTTTGTAAGGCTTATGGGACTTAATATTAAAATTGGTACTCCAAGTTTCGTTTTCACTTATTAATGTAATGATACTTTTACGTGAAACTACATTTTCCACAACGATACCTAACTACGCCGCGGCGGATCGGCCGAGCGCATTGAGGCGCTATGCTACGATGCGCGAGGCTGTTCCCCGTCGGGGGTTCAAATCCCCCCTCGGGCATGGATGTTTGTGCCGTCTTTAGTATAAGCTAGTTCATAAGTAGTTTGTCATTTTAGGGACTGATGAGCCCGCAGTTAAGTCCCATAAGCTTTACAAACATTTGAACATTTTACGCCTAACCATAGAACCTCACTTTTACACTTGAAGAAAAAAAGCTTGTCTTCGATGTAGCAGTGCTCAAAATTAGTTCCGGACATTAATGTTAAAGTGAAAACCCCATTTCTAAACGATACCCTGTGTTTAACATTTTGAAATGGAAACAAAATACAAGACTGGATTTCATTACTGCCCCAAAACAAAATTCGTCATAAGTCTGCTTCAGACGTAATAAATATCATGTTTCATCATTAGCGCCTCGCTTCATAAAATATTTAGAGATGTTTCGGGTAATTGTCGTTTCTCATTAATACAGCAGTCTTAAGAGCTGGTCCTGTTGCGAAAATTTACCGCGGAACGCGTTAATGAACGACCGCGAAGCGGCACAGCCCGTGTTACACGACATTATCTGCTGTGAAGTTCAAACTCGTTGCGAAGCTACCTCGTTCCGATCCCTCCCTCTCCGGCCTTCCGCTTAGACGAAATTTCCCCACCGTGCGCCTCTGTGAGACCTTGGCCTCCAGTAATATAAAAGCCTTCTCACCAGTAGTAAATTCCTGTAGCCGGTCCTGTTGAAAAAGTGAAGGCTAGAGGCGCCATCAACCAACCACACGCTCACCGCGTTTAAATGGAGATTACGTCTGCCACAACATGCTGTAATGCACATTGTTCATCCCGAAAGACCGCAACTTGCTACTTTTACGTGTGAATCTACTAATCTGTAAGTATGTTTCGGAAAATTTTATATTGTTGCGTGTCATTTTGTAACCTGGATTCCTGAAATAAAAAATTAAAAAAAAAACCACCCGCCACATGTACAGATGTAGATGCACCAGCTCCACCAAAGAGACTGCCTACATCACACTTGTGCGTCCTCTACTGGAGTACTGTTGCCCCTTGTGGGACCCTCACCAGGTGGGACTGACGGAAGATATTGAGAAGGTTCAGAGAAGGGCAGCTCGTTTTGTTTTATCACGTCACGGTGGGCAAAGCGTCACGGAAATGTTGCACGAATTGGGTTGGAAATCATTAAAAGAAAGACGTTATTCATTGCGGCGTGATCTGTTTGCGAAATTTCAATCACCGACTTTTAGTTCTGAATGTGAAAATATTTTGCTAGCGCCCACCTACTTAGGGAGAAATGACCATCCCAATAAAATAAGAGAAATCAGATCGAAAACGGAACGATTTAGGTGTTCTTTCTTCCCGCGCGCTATTAGAGAATGGAACGGTAGAGAAAAGTTATGAAAGTGGTTAATGAACCCTCTGACAGGCACTTAAATGTGATTTGCAGAGTATCTATGTAGATGTAGATGTAGAAAAGAAATGAAGATGCAATACATTTCTCTCAATTGAAGAAGCAAGACCTCTGTGGTTTGGAACTGACTCATACCCGATTTGCAATTGTGGTGTAAATCAGTTATATCAAATATTCAAATGTTTAAGCCTTAGGGACCTAACTGCGGGGTCATCAGTCCCTAAACTTACAAACTAGCTAATACTAAAGACGGCACAAACATCCACTCTCGAGGGGGGATTCAAACCCCCGACCGTAGCGGCCGCAGACCGCTCGGCCACTGCGGCCGGCTAAATCAGTTACCAGAAAATCCGAGGTCATGAGCAAAGTAACATTTAAAGCTTCTTGTATTTCAACAACGTCAGCTGCCAAGTGCATCAAATAGATAGTGCGGAAGAGTTTCTGCATTGTGCTAACAGAAAAATTCTCCACTGGCAAAGTTGAGAGCCTGTTTAGTTGTGTGAGAGCTCTTGCAGTAAGTGTTACTTATCCGCTGCACACGGTTTCGGCAATCGGTCTAATTCCTTTACAGTTTTCTGAAAACTTGAAATGTGATGCCACATGTAATATCTGGATGCCATTAGGATAAATTTCACCAAATGAGAAAATCGTGAATTTTTCTTTGCCGGTGTCAAATTCAAAGATGCCTGCAGGATTGATATATCTTGAAGGGGAACCAACAAAATTTAAAAGAGAAACTTGAAAATACGCAAAACAATACCTATCTATTAGTAATTTTAGAAGGTATAATGGACAAAAACAGCGATCTTGGTGTAATGGTTAACATTAAAAACATTCCGCATCGCAAAATCGTAATTTTTATTTCATGGCCGGGCATAAAATAATCAGTGTACGCGCGTCGTCCTTTAATTACAATACGATAATACCACGAAAGAATCAGTTTTATTATTGGTAAAAAACACAGTAAGATGAATTGTTTTCGGCTGAGATTAGACAACCGGTAGGTGACTGCTGTTACGTCACCGCGAACCAACTCAAAACATGAGGTCGGTGTAGGGCCTAGTCTTCACTGCCACAGTTCTTATATTATCAGCCACTGAATACATATTTACGACTTAACAATTAATTGTTGGTGTAGCGTAAGACCACACAGTTCTGCCTAAATTATCTTCAGTAATAGCTTCTATAAGACTTTTCCCAGTGTGACAACAAATCCGCTTTCTTACTCTAAGGGAACGCATGTAAAGATGCTATTTCTGTCTTAAGCGATAGCCAAAAATTTATAATATATTTTTCTTGGTGAGTAGGAAATTTGTCATACTGTTGACGCACTTACCAAATTAGCTACTTTTTATGTAGCCGCGCAGAGACGGCCATGGAATTCACGGCCCCTCCTTGCGAGAGATGCGAATACTGCCTCGGGCATGTGTGTGTATGTGAGTTGTACATAGTGTAGAGTTAAGACTTTTCCCAGACGAGCACAAAGGTGTCATGAACCACATGGTCGGCCTTTAGGACAAAGGGAGTGGGCATGAATAAAATAATTATAAAATTTCTAAAGACGGATTCCAGTCTAATGAAAAATGACGATTTGTTTGAAGTATTGTCCAATTAATATCCAAGAAGGTAACAATAATCGCCAATAAAACTAATTTTTCCCGACAATCTAAAATAACCGTTTGCTTGCGTGACCAGCGGACCATCGTATCGTGGGGGCGAAATAATTTTCCTTGACCTTTATTAATTAATATATTAAATTGGCAAGATGGCGATCAGCCACGAAGGCTACCGGAGCCGTTACGTTCAAACCCGGAGAACCAAGGTCTTCGCGGAAGGACACTTCTTTTCCCGCCGTCTTTGACGAGTTGCCGCCAAGACAGGCCGCCACCCTAGGAGGCGTGAACCGGCCACTGCGGGTCATGACGAATTCTTAACTGTGCTCTGGTCAGATTGGTAACACGTCACTAGTTTTGCCGGCGGAAGAATCAGAGATGCCAAACTCGCGTTAACAAAACGGAAGTGAGCGATGTGGCCGCTCGCAGTTCGGCAGTGGCTTCAGATGCCTGCAGTTCTTTGGAGGACAGGTCCGCGATTGCCTATTGTGCATAAGCCGCCAAGCTCAATCTTGGTGGTATTTCGTTGACCGACAGGAACAGGTATTCGCGATTTAAGTGAAGTAATTGCAATTCGGTCGCTTGTTTAATAAATATGCAATGGTCAGCATATCGGGCGATAGGCGCGATGATTACTAAGATGCTTTTCCTTTAGTATTTGTGCCGCTCCTGTTTCGGACTCAGTGTACTCTTCTTATGACCAACGGAAATTATCATGAATCTCAATACGTTCTCTTTCTCTCTCGTTAAAGGATTGTCGAATTATTTGAATGTGCTTTATTTTTGATGTTGGCTCTCTATTGTATGTCTTGTCCTGCAAAAACAATCAGTAACCGTTTAATAAGGTGTAACAGGCTACCTCGTAATTCTATACGCTACTCTCAGAATACAAAGATTATTTCAATGAACTATCCGACTCCTTGTCTACAGCCTTCCCCTGTTGCTATCATTTTTATTCATTTACAAAATAATAGACACCCCTGCTAGAAGAAAGGAGGTCCGATGCTGGCAAGAGTCACAGCAGCATGTAAGTAACCTGTTAATTGGGAAGCGAAAGTCAGGCAGATTGATTTAAGTCATAATCTCATTTCTTTCTTTCCACAACCAACCATAGGAAGAGACAGGCGCTACAATAGCATAACTAAGTTTGGTCCTTAGGTTTACAAACATTGTGACATTTGATCTTAGGTTTACAAAGATTGCGACATTTGAACTTTTAAAGTGTTGGCAGGAGTTTAAGAACCACTACAACTGTCTACGCACTTTACCGAAGCATCAGTTATGTCTCTTTTTACTACTTCTTCCTCTCAATGTGTTGCTCTTCTGGTACGTACAGCATAGTATGAAGTCAAATTGTAAATACGAAGGGTGTTCAAATGAAACGGTACGAACAGGTCGAAATCTGGATAACGTAGTGGAAATATTTAAAGAAGCTAAGCACGCGTCGTCACTTCTCCAAAAAAAAAAAAAAAAATCAGTCAAGACGAAGTAACTGTCTATTTTCGACGTCCTAGGTGCGATAATCATCGAATTCCTCAATCCCGAAAAATCCATTAGCCGTAACGTGTGTTAAAAAGAAAGACAGAAACCAAATTTATTTATTTATTTTTTAATCTGACGTCGTTTTCTTTATTGTTCGTACTTGGTCGTTCGTTGATCATTTACCTCAGCTTTTTTGTACAGAGGACGTTAAGCCCTCTGACCGGGCGCGCTGAGCCACGGCGCCCGGCTGTTCGGCTACTCCACCGCGGCCGTAACGTGTACTTTGAGACACTACTTGCATACACAAGTCCATTAAGAGTAAACGGCCTGGGTTTCTCTAGGAGGGAGTGATTCTGCTCCGTGTCACAGCCACAGGAATTCTGGATAAAGGAAATCCTTCGGCTCGTTAGATGTGATCAGATCTCTGGAGATTACTTTCCAATAAAGACATCAATCTTTCCACCGTGTCTTTTCGTACCTCTTCATTTCAACATCCCTCGTAAAATATATGAAAGTACTACAAGCCCCATAATTTTGCACTTAGTATCAAATCCTGTTGATCACGTAAAATGAAATTCTACAATTTAAGACGTCTCGATGTTGCATGTTAAACAAGTAAGTAGAATATTATAGCGACTCAAACTATGTGAGCGAATCTGAAGATACCCATAACACAAACAAGGATGATGAAAGGTCTGATTTAATGCCTTTTGAGCCTGATTGAGCAAAGGTGGTTGATTATGTCATGTCTGAAAATGGTTTTGTTGGAACATATTGTAAGAATATTGGCTGTTGGAGGACGTCAAATAATCTCAAAATTTAGAATGCGTAATGATATGCTCTAGTAATAATAATTTTGTTATTGAATGTTGTAGCAAATCGCAACTAAAGGGTCGCAACAACACTTTCGCTGTGTAAGTTAGAATTTTGAATAATAAAAAAATTGATATTAATTAACTTATCACAGTCACTGTAGTAATTAATTAAGCTTGGCCCTATCTGACTTAGCATTGACTACAGCCTCCAACTAGCACCTCTTACGATTCACGAACAGCACAACTTCACTAATAAATGTGTCAGAATTCATGTAGTGGTGATGGCGTGTTCGTGTTATAATCAAAATCGTAATAGCTGATAGACTCTGATTTGCGATGATACTAGCTGAGTACTGTGAAACTGCGTGGTGCAATGAGCTTCACAAATACTACAGTTAAAGTTCCCAAATATTTTAATAATATAGTTTAAAGCATTCACCTTCCTTATAAAACTTTACGTAAACTATTTTTTTTATTGGTTCCAGGGCCTGGGTAGCGTAACTGGCTGAGCAGAGTTTGGCATTTAAAGTATTTCATTAAAAAAAATTACTTCAGTCAAGTCTGGTTACTTTCTACATAAATGAAACCAAATTTACTTTACTTGCAAACTCTCTTGCACTTTAATTACTAGTCTCTGTGGTTGTAACACGTTTAGCAATTCTTTAAATCGTCTAGCAATTTCTTCGGACTGATCGTAATTTCTTTGAAAATGATTGAACTTGTTAGTCAATGTACAGGCTTGCATAATCAACATAATCTAATAATGGTGATAATGGGGTGACTACAACTACTTACAAAATTAAGACTGGTTTCAAAATAAGTCATGTATAATTGAACCCAAGTTCTGATTGGGTTGACACTACATTTACATGCATACAAAATAAAATGTTACAATAGTACTCATCTGCTTTCGTCGTCTTCGTCGTCAAGTCCAAACAAGACAGATATGATTACAATAGGTACTCTTACTACACAACGATCACACTTGGTGACAATAGACTTGATACCAAACAATTACTTTTCTTGCACACATGGAAAAGGATTACATTGATCGAGTATAAATAAACTTATTTCGCACTTCGTTCAATGCATTAAACAGTACGCCTCTCAGGCTTATTGCAATTGCATAAACTCGCGCCACACTGCGCCTACCGTGCCTCAGCACCATCAACAAAACATCTACGTGTTTACTATAGCGAGTTCGCTCCGCGACTGCATTTATGTCTTTACTTTGGCGAGTCCGCACCGCGACTGCTTCAGCAGCGCGACACTCACAGCTACTACTTCTGTTCCAAAGACAGTCTTTTTTAACAGGTTCAGCATTGTCTCTGGCGCATTGCTAACTTACAAAGAATGTCCGTGCATTCTGCGGGTTTACACATACAGTACATGTTTACACTAAATGATTCAATATTGAAAGTGACGTTACATAAGAAATATCTCTAGCATACAAGAAATTAAAAACACATGAACTAAACAAATTTAAGACAATAGATACATTACTTTAAATCAAACTGTAAGATACACCAACAGGTGTACTCTTACATCCTGCCCGGGTTGAGATTTTTTTTTTTTTTTTTGTTAACCTTAAAGCACATATTTCATGTAGGAAAAATTACATGACATAAAATAAAGATACATAATATTGGTTACATGGCATTACATAAGATACAAAAGTAGGAAGTTGCATTACATTATTTACAAAATTTGATATGTTGGGATACGTCGGTGTATGACATAATCGGCGTATAAACCTGCAAAAAATAGCACTGCACTCAATTGACCTTCATGGCCGAGCTTGATAGCTCCACTTTATTGCACATCACTTCACACGCTACGTTTCGTAGTCCCGTTGGATGAAGCGGTGTGTGTGTTCCTTTGAAGTCGCTACCGCCCATGACTGTCGGCTGCTTTCAAGTCGCTCGCGCCGGCGGCTGACCGACCGCGCGACGCAATTGTTGCCTCTGGTAGCGGCTGCCGCTGGCGTCTCGTCTAATGTCCAAGAGCGCATTGTCGCCGCTCCGCAGGCCCGCATACCAAGGTCTCATGCACTTGTTTTGTTTACTGTGTGCTAACCTGCAAACGGAGCTTAGCTTCAGTCTTTTATCTCACATTCACATACTCAGTAATTAAAATAAATGATAAGTTATACAATACATTAATATCTTCAAGTCATGTTTATCACATCAGTCTTTCAGTTGTAGTGTAATTCCCCTTACAATATTATGATTATAACTTACATACAGGTGATAAAATTTTTTAATGTCACATATGTGTCTGAGTCCTACATTTTTGTTGTTCTTTATGGACACCAGTTCCATAGCATTAGCATATTTGACTTTGTTTACACGGTAGGGTCCCAAATACCATCGGTAAAACTTCTTGCATCCGTTATCATGTGGTTTACCCAGCTTTTTGATTCGTTGTAATTCAAGGTCTCCTTCAAATTTTCTTTCTGGATATCTATTATTATGGGTTCTGTTCCTGGCTTCAACACTTTCCTTTAAATTTTGCACAGCTAAGGATCGTATTCTTATAAGCTGCTCTAGCTCGACTAGCCTCTCCTCAGGAATGTTTTCAATATTAACCACTTTCTGACGAGTCCTTTGTCTTATCTCTTCCTCTTCAACAGTAGAATGATTCACGTCATGATAATTAGTCTCCTCTTCTTTCTTTAAGGTACACAGAGTCAACGTAGTGTTGAATCTCTGCGTCTGTTTTCTCTTTCTTTTCAAATAAGTTCCATTTCGTCTTGATTCCACCCACATTCCATTCTATATATTTTTCATAATAATTAATCTTCATTTCTAACTTCCGCATCGTGTCCGCACCAATCACGACGTCGGTCTTTAATCCTCTGACAATTAAAAATTCTGCCACTATGGCCTGTTCACATACAATAATCTCTAGCATTACTCGTTTCCGTACTTGCACGCTTTGCTTTGGTATTATAGATGATGTGTTTATATTACAAGAGTCTTCTTTGATAATTAGCTTATGCTTGCGGCTATTTAAGTACAAATCCTCTTCAATTGCATTGTATTGGCTTCCGGTGTCCGGTGTCACAGTAACAATCCGTTCTCCTACAAATCCGGTAATCATCAAGTTTATTTCGGTGTCCTCTTGGGTGTCGTCTTCTTCGAGTAAAAATGTGTCCTTTCTTCGTGTGTCAATCCAAATAAGGTTTCATTTTGCTGTATCCCACTTCTTCGTCCGCTGCAATGTTCTTGATTCACATAACTACAGTCAGACGGTTCATTTACAGTTGAGTGTTTCATTTTCACGCGACGTCTTCTCCAGTACTCTGTGCCGGCTCGCGGCGCGTCACGCCTCATTGTTGTCGGCACGTTGCTTATACCGTAGAGATCTTCAAATCGTTCGTCCTTCTCTTTTAACCTTTCTCTTTGCCTTTGTTTGCCGTGACTTGTTTTTATGTCTTCCTGGCTGCACCTGATATTAAATGTCTTTACTGGATGTTCCACTTGCTGTAATAATTCGGTGGTGTACTGGTTTCCTTCGTCTTCAACAGTCAAAATATTTGTTTTCAGATCCACGACCGCTTTAACTTTCTGTAGCCAATCAGCTCCAATTATCAACGGAATATTTATTTCTTCCACTACTACAAACTCATGGTAAAATACTTGGCTAAGCTGATTAATTTTAAACGGCAAGAAAATCTTCTTCTTTGATTCCACAAATTTAGTTGCTGGAAGTTCCTCTATTCTATGCAAGCTTTTCTTAACATCCTCATAAATCGATCGTGTCAAAATCGAAATCATCGACCCAGTATCAATTAATGCTTCCTAATCCCTGCTTCCGATTACCAGTTTTAGTTTCGCACATGTATTGCTTTCGCTCTGCTTGGCGTCTCTCAATACTCGTATTTCAGTTCTAAACACATCTTCTTCTTCCGTTGATAACTTTTGTTGTTCATCTGACTTTCGGATGTCATTGCATTGTCTCATCTGCGGTGCTGTTGTTGCAACGTCGTGGTGGCTCCAAATTTCGATATGCTCGATGATGTCAAGAAACTCATTCTGCAATGAATCATAATTTTCTGCTACTTCTTCCGTACAGGTGGTTAACGTATCTGCTGCTTTGTTGTCTGGTTCTCCCTGCTCATCTTCTGTCGTATCCGATTCGTCACTGTCTTCAGTCTCTTCCACGTCAGTATCTTCTTCCAGTTGAATACAACTTTTCTTATCTTGATCATTGTTATCCAGTAACGCATCTATTGCTTCAACGAACATTCTTTCATGGTATTCTTGTTCCGTTTCTGGCCCAACTGTTGCTTTATTTATTTGCGCTGATGCGTCAATAACTTTGTTTATTTGCGCGCCCTCAAGCTTCTTTGCTTCTACAGTTGTTGTTCGTTCATTCTTGCCACGTTCAATTACGTTCGTAGTCTTGTATATAACGTCAGTTTCGTCTTCATCATCTGTCGTTATCCATTCATTATCGGAGTCTTCTTTCTTTTCATTTTCGTCCGAGCTGTCGCCATTATCTACTGTGCGTGCTTCTATCGCATAAACCTGTTTGTCGCGAGGTCCCGGTATCTCGTAGACTGTTCTTCCGTCTCCTCTACTTCTGTCTACATTACGTGACTGATTGTATTCTTTGGGCCTAGCTCCGGTGTTTTGCCAATCATTTCGATTATTCCTCTCTCTATTACGATTTTCCTGTCGGTCGTGTATCGGTTCTTCTTCTCTCTAATGACGCTGCCGTCGATCATATTGTCGGGCGTTATTGGTATCACCTCTTCGTGACCTGTCTTCCCGTGTATCCGCTTGTCGGTGCCCGTATCCGTTATCTTCACGGCGAGTACCTTCGTCCCTCCGATAATGTCGATCATCTGTTCCATTCCTATTCCCTCTGTCCTGTCGGTTGGGACGGTCTCCATTTTCCCAGCTTCGATCACATCTTTCCAAGACTTCCATAAATTTTTCTATAGATAAAACTGGTTGTACAATGCAAAGATCTCGCACACGTCTGGGCAATTTTGCTAACATTACTGAAATGAAAGCTCGCTCCGGTATTGGATAGCTAAGATACCTATTCTTATTCCAGTAATGTTTCACATATTTCTCCATCGTATTCAATTTATTTGCGTTAAACATCGGTGCTGTGTGAATATCTTCATAAACTTCATCCTGCTTTGCTGATGACCAATATTTGCGTAATAATTGATCCTTAAATTCGCGGTAGCTTCTGCTCTCGCTACTCATGTCCATAACGTCATTATGAATACTTTCATGCACGTTGGACAGAATATAATTTATACACATGCGATCCGACCAATCTCGCGGTAAAGTTTGTTCGATGTGATTCAAAAATTTCATTATGTGGATGTCGCCATCTGGTTTGAATTGTGGCGGTCTGATACTACGCAAATACTTTTCCATTCGTCTATCATTTTCGGTTCGCCTTGTCTCCTCATTGTTGTCAACACAAGGCAATGGTGCAACATTTCTTTGCTCCGGTACAGTTCCGTTCAAATTTATTTCGTAATGCGAATTCCCGTTACTGCTTTCGGTGACAGATTTTGTCGTTTCAAAGACGACGTTTTCTGCAGCTGGCTGCCTCATGAGACGATAACAATTATCTGTTGCGTCCTCATTGTGACTGCCAACTTGCGCTTCTGTACTAGGCGGGGTCCACGTATTGCTTCCATGTTCCACGACACGCTGCATTTCTCTTTGTATCTGAACAATTCTTTCGTCATGCTGTTTTAATCCCTGTTCGAGTCCCGCGACTTTGTCTTTGGTTCTGTTTAATGATTTTTTAACCAAAGTGACTTCGTTACTGCACTCGGTGTGACGCTCCTCACAATTTTTTTGCGCATGCGTAATCTGTTGTTCCGTTTGCGTGGCTAAATCATCTATCCTTTTGTCCTGTTTACTTATTTGCTTCCTGACGTGTTCATTTTCCTTTTTTATTTCTTCAATTTTTTTATCTATTAGTTCTAATTGTGATTTTTCGATTTTTGACCAAGATCTCGGCTCAAATTCTGGCTCATATTTTGCATGAATTGCATTAACGCACTTATGTCTGCATTTCCTTGAGGCACAGCATCCCTCATTTTTGTCCTTCGCTTAACCTTTTTATTTCTGTCGATTTTCCGTTCCTCCTCACTACTTGATGACAGATCATCTGATGAACATTTAGCCTCCGATTCGTTCTGATGTTCGACAATTACCTTTTGCTGATCACTAACATTGTCCGCGACCTCATCCAGGTTAGTTTTCTCTCCATTAATTACGTGACCCACGTTTATTGCTAACCTGCGATCGTTTGAGTGTCTCAAATCTGTACTACTTCTTCGAACCTCATTTTGATCACGCGTAATTTCTTGTCGATCTACGTTCAAATTTGCATTTTCCATTTCCGGTACGTTTTCCATTTCGGTTACCTTTTCTAATCTTGAATCCATTGTTGATGCCTGGATTCTACACATTATCGCGTTCCTAGTAAGGACCCTACTTTTCTCTATTGTTGCGTCACGATGACGCTGCCCTACTGGTGCCATGTTTGAACTTTTCAACAATGTTTCAAAATCAACAAACGATATACAAGTTTCAAATCCAATAAACAGTCAATCAATATACAGAACAAAATAATAAATAAAAATTTAATGATAACTTAATTACTATAACTTTATTAACAATTTTCTTGCCAAACCAGTTACAACGTAGGCGCCCAAACTATCCTGGCAGTAGTGTCGCCAATTGTAAGAATATTGGCTGTTGGAGGACGTCAAATAATTTCAAAATTTAGAATGCGTAATGATATGCTCTAGTAATAATAATTTTGTTATTGAATGTTGTAGCAAATCACAACTAATGGGTCGCAACAACACTTTCGCTGTGTAAGTTAGAATTTTGAATAATAAAAAAATTGATATTAATTAACTTATCACAGTCACTGTAGTAATTAATTAAGCTTGGCCCTATCTGACTTAGCATTGACTATAGCCTCCAACTAGCACCTCTTACGATTCACGAACAGCACAACTTCACTAATAAATGTGTCAGAATTCATGTAGTGGTGATGGCGTGTTCGTGTTATAATCAAAATCGTAATAGCTGATAGACTCTGATTTGCGATGATACTAGCTGAGTACTGTGAAACTGCGTGGTGCAATGAGCTTCACAAATACTACAGTTAAAGTTCCCAAATATTTTAATAATATAGTTTAAAGCATTCACCTTCCTTATAAAACTTTACGTAAACTATTTTTTTTATTGGTTCCAGGGCCTGGGTAGCGTAACTGGCTGAGCAGAGTTTGGCATTTAAAGTATTTCATTAAAAAAAATTACTTCAGTCAAGTCTGGTTACTTTCTACATAAATGAAACCAAATTTACTTTACTTGCAAACTCTCTTGCACTTTAATTACTAGTCTCTGTGGTTGTAACACGTTTAGCAATTCTTTAAATCGTCTAGCAATTTCTTTAGGACTGATCGTAATTTCTTTGAAAATGATTGAACTTGTTATTCAATGTACAGGCTTGCATAATCAACATAATCTAATAATGGTGATAATGGGGTGACTACAACTACTTACAAAATTAAGACTGGTTTCAAAATAAGTCATGTATAATTGAACCCAAGTTCTGATTGGGTTGACACTACATTTACATGCATACAAAATAAAATGTTACAATAGTACTCATCTGCTTTCGTCGTCTTCGTCGTCAAGTCCAAACAAGACAGATATGATTACAATAGGTACTCTTACTACACAACGATCACACTTGGTGACAATAGACTTGATACCAAACAATTACTTTTCTTGCACACATGGAAAAGGGTTACACTGATCGAGTATAAATAAACTTATTTCGCACTTCGTTCAATGCATTAAACAGTACGCCTCTCAGGCCTATTGCAATTGCATAAACTCGCGCCACACTGCGCCTACCGTGCCTCTGCACCATCAACAAAACATCTACGTGTTTACTATAGCGAGTCCGCTCCGCGACTGCATTTATGTCTTTACTTTGGCGAGTCCGCACCGCGACTGCTTCAGCAGCGCGACACTCACAGCTACTACTTCTGTTCCAAAGACAGTCTTTTTTAACAGGTTCAACATTGTCTCTGGCGCATTGCTAACTTACAAAGAATGTCCGTGCATTCAAGCGGGTTTACACATACAGTACATGTTTACACTAAATGATTCAATATTGAAAATGACGTTACATAAGAAATATCTCTAGCATACAAGAAATGAAAAATACATGAACTAAACAAATATAAGACAATAGATACATTACTTTAAATCAAACTGTAAGATACACCAACAGGTGTACTCTTACAATATATTCCTTTAAAGAGCGTCGATAGTGTCATCAGAGAATATTGGTACATGTACCTGTTGCTCATGGCAAACCAAGACACAAAACGTTTCTTTGAAATTATTTAAACTATTATTTAATAATCACAAAGCATCGGTGTTGTACACGAATCGCAACCAGAGAGTAAAATTACCTATTTTTAAATAAGACAGACGACATAGTTACATGAATGTATTGGCAACAGGCACAGCAAAGTTGGAAATGTATTTCTACGGAGGCACCAAAATAATTAAAATAATTCAGACACTTGCAGTATTGTGGGATCAACATTCGTATTACGACGGACACCAATCGTTTTGCAGAAGTTAATATGGGCGCTTTCCGACCGTACAACGTACACTCCTGATCTCACTTCCAATGATTTCAGTTTTTCTTGCGCCTAAATTTCCTTTCTGCTTTCCGACATCGAAACAGGGCTAAAGGCGTCTGTCACAGTCGTCCCATTTCCAGGTGTCTGACTTCCATGACACAGGCATACAACAGTTATTCCTGAACGAAATCCTGACTGCACCACTGACTTTTTACACTGAGACCTTTAATTGTACCTTCTGGGTAGAGAGAGTTATAATCACACTACTGCACCACTGACTTTTTACACTGAGAATATAAATATTAAGTTATAATCACACTACAAAGAAAACTTGAAAAACCAAGAATTAAGAAGTATAATATACACGTAATACGAGTAAGTACTGTAAACTAGAACAACACAGTACAAGAAAATCTTCCTTGGCTATATGGTACACCATATAATTTTACGAATTATACTACGAAAACTATTGTACAAGAAATATGATAATAAAATAATTTGCAGCATGAAAAGCACAAAACATTTTTATAATGTCGTTTTACGATATTTATATTAACTGAGGGCCAAATATTGAAGAAAAATAAATTGAACGAAACAATATTGCTGTTCAGAAGGTTCCATTCGGTGGCGCCACTGAACTGCAAAGCTGCGGGTTGCCGCATATGTACAATCGGCTCGTAACTTCAGCATAGCAGTAACAATAGCGACAGTCACAAATCTGGTCGCGGTGGCATTGAATCCGCTCACATTGACAGTAGCACACGTTCTCAGTGGTAGCTTCACGTTGGCGAACCATTGTCACGTTCATTTGTGCTTGGCACGTTATAGTTACGTTGTGTGTTACTACATGTGTACTATTTCAAATTTACGGTGCGACCTGTTTTTTGTTTTCTTTTTTTTCTTTTTTCTTAAAAAAGAAAAAAAAAAAAAAAAAAAAAAAAAAAAAAAAAAAAAAAAAAAAAAAAAAAAACAGGAGCGTCCAGAAAGTAAGTTCCGTTTGGTTATATAAAACGAACGGGAACAGATACAGGAAAACTATTGATTATACAAAAATCCACAACTGTTAAACTACTTTTCTACATAGGTTCAGATATTTTGTAGGAAACTGTCATACCATGGCACAAGGTTCTGTATGCCTTTTTCATAGAATGTTGCCGCCTGTGTATTCTACCATGTGGTAACATGTTCTTTCAGGTCGTCATCATCGTTGAAGTGTTGTCCACCATGGATAGATTTTAGATGTAAGAAGAGAATTACTGTCAAAAGATTTCTTTTTACGATAATGCCTGACCTCACACACCGAAAGTGACCAAACAATTCTTATGGAAATTTCAATGGGACCTGTTTGATCATCCCCCATACAGCTCGGACATCTTTCCTAGCGACTTTCATCTCTTCTTACACGTAAAAATCTGTCCTTGGTGGTCAACACTTCAACGATGATAAAGACCTGTTACCACATGGTTGAATACACTGGCGGCAACCTACTGTGAAGGATGCATGCAAAAACTTGTGGCACGCTATGGGAAGTCTCTACAAAATTTCGGCAGTTATGTGGAAAAGTAGTTTAAGAGTTGTACAATTTTGTGCAATAAAAATTTCTTCTGTATCTGTGTACAATTTCATTTTATTACCAAACGGAACTTACTTTCTGGACGCACCTCATAATAATAAAAAAGAAGAAGAAGATAATGAAAAATAATAAAAGTAAAAACTCTTTGGTAGGTGCGGAGGGGGGGCTCCAGCCCTTTTACACCCCCCCTTCCGTGGCTGCACCACTGTAAATAGTAATAAGGACTAGGGTCATTTTCACCTCACCTTATTGAGCTTATTGTTCTAGGGTTAAACACGTCGTGTTGTTTTAGGCCTCAGTTACACAGTATTAAGTGTTGATTCTGAAGTAAGCTGCATTTCTCCACGTAGCGAGTTTTGAAAGAGACTCGTAACCTCCCCTACCGGTTAAGGGCTGTTTACACTACTGGTCTTTCAAGTAATAAATGAGAGAGCATTATACAAACGCCAACAACAGGCGCGAATAATCTTTAAGCTCGGGAAACCTAGTTACAAGCGACTTGCTGTATGAATATTTAGTTGCTAATTGCACTTCCATTGTATCTACATTTAATGCCGCAGGGCCGGCCGTTGCTGGAATGGCAAAAATAAAAACAAAAAACTGTGAGGCATTTCTGTGAACGCCCACTCATTTCCTCGCAACGAGGCGAAATTAAAACTCGCATCGCGCGTTTTTCCGCACCTGTGGAGAAACTTTATTTGCCGCCCCGCGTGTCTCCTTCTTTTATACGGAAACTGCCCCAAATTTTAGTTTCCACTCAGGCTGCGTTCATTTTTTGGGAGACGGCGAATAAAAAAAAGAGTACACTTTCGCACTGCCTTAGCGGTCGAAATGAGACACACTCCTTTCTCTGGCCCGTATTACAAATTAATGTTGTGCGGAGGTCGTTAACATGTTGATGACGCAATAGGGGGCGCACAACACACGCGCCGCTCGTTATGGAGGCGGGGCATGCGCGCGATGCATTATTCAGGCGAGAGCTGTGCGCCGCTGGATCCGAAAATTCCGAATTCGCGCAGCACGCATGGCGCCCGCACTCCGCTGCGACGCGCCACGTCTGCGCGCAGCAGGTGTGATGTTGCTGATACGTGGCGTCGCAGCCGACACGCGACGCTTTTTCGGCCTGGACAATGTGGAGAAGTTGGGGGCCCACCTGACAGGTGTGACATTTACATCACGGAATAGGATAGGGAAACTCCCTATTATACGACTCACGTTTAGTAGGCGCTGTGAATAGGCCGTGAAAAACTGGACTAAGATCTAGCACCAAAACCGGAAGCAGCTGTTCAAATATTCAGGATTAGACGTACTTTTTGTTCCAGTAGATCAGAATTGAGGGAATCCTCTCGGATGTAGAAAATGTCAGAACAAAATACACAATATACATTTACAAAAAGAGAGCATATGTGTTAATGTATCTTCCACAGATCCCAAATGTGATTGCCCTTGTGGATGTGGAATTGGTCTTAAGAATATTTACATACTTTACTACTTACTAAT
Organism: Locusta migratoria; assembly: GCA_026315105.1. Classification (NCBI taxonomy): domain Eukaryota; kingdom Metazoa; phylum Arthropoda; class Insecta; order Orthoptera; family Acrididae; genus Locusta; species Locusta migratoria. The sequence goes on along the minus strand of CM048744.1, from coordinate 206,617,960 downwards.
ATACTAGGTCATCATCATCATCATCATCATTAGAGACGATTATGCCTTTCAGCGTTCAGTGTGGGGCATGGTACATCTAATAAAATTTCTCCATAATCCCCTATTCAATACTAACATTTATGCCTCGTCTGATGTTATGCCCTTTACTTCAAAATCGTTCTGCACCGAATATAAGTACTTTCTTTTTGGTATATCTCGACTCCTCTCTCTCCGCTGCTGAGCTCATGAGTCTCTTAGATAACCTTGCTTCTCCAATACGTGTAACATGACCCCACCATCTCAGTCTGTTCGCTCTAACTGCTTCATTTAGCGTGTTCATTCCAAGTTTTTCTTTGATTTCCTCATTATGGACACCCTCCTGCCATTAGTATCTGCAATCATTCTTGTTACTTTCATATCTGTAACCTCTACCTTATGAATAAGGCAGCCTGTATCCACCCAACTTTCATTCCCATACAACAAAGTTGGTGCACTGCTATTTTAGTCTTCGTACTGACTTGCTTCTTGCAGAAGAGAGTAGATCTTAGATGAGCACTCACTGCATTAGCTTTGCTGCACCTCGATTTCAGTTCTTTCACTATGTTGCCATCCTGTGAGGAAATACATCCCAGGTACTTGATACTGTCTCCCTGTTCGTTGTTCCTCCTATTTGGCACTCAATATGTTTAAATTTCCTACCCACAAACATTAGATTCCTTTTGGAGGTGCTGATCTTCATATCATAGCCCTTACACCACCGATTGAGCTATGAAATATTAGATTGCAACGTTTCAATCGAATCTGCCATTACAACTAAGTCATCCGCATATGCGGTACTCCTTGTTTTGTTTTCACCTATTTTAATCCCGCCCTGCCAGTTTACTGTTTTGAACATATAATCCATGAATAGTATGATTAACAGTGGTGACAGGTTACAGCCTTCTCTTACCCCTGAAACTACCCTAAACCATGAGCTTAATTTGCCATCTACTCTAACCGCTGCCTGACAGTGTACGTAAAGCCCTCTAATTGCCTGCAGATGTACTAGGTACAAGGTGCATATTAAAATTCTTAACATTTTTTTTATTTAACACTGATTTAAAATGATCACATTACTGCACAAAACTTGTACTGAAGTCAAACAGAACACAGTATTTATATTTGTGAGTATGATATGCAATAACTTACATCAATCACTTCTGGTAAGACATTCATCAATGGAGTAGGAGTTGGCCACCAAAAAATCCTTTAGACTCTTTTCAAACTATACTTTATTGTGAGTTGCAATTTTTGTGCCTGCCGGGATGTTATTGGAAATGTGTACTGCTGAATATTGGACACCTTTCTGAGGCAAAGTAAGTGACTTTAAATCTTTATGCAAGTTATTCTTGTTTCTAGTATTGATCCCATGGACTGAGCTATTGGTTAAAAAAAAAGATATATATTAACGACAAATTTCATTAGAGAATAAGTGTATTGGGAAGCAGTAGTAAGTATTCCCAGCTCCTTAAATAGCCTTCTACATGACGTTCTTGAGTTGACACCACAAATGATCCGTAACGCACGTTTTTGTGGTATCAAAACTTTTGCCTGACCTGATGAGTTGCCCCAGAAAATAATCCTATATAACATTATGGAGTGAAAGTATTCATAATATGCTAGCTTTTTAATTTTTATATCTCCTATATCTGACAACATTCGCATAGCAAAAAGGGACTCGTTTATTAGTTTCAGCAGTTCTGTGGTATGCCCCTCCCAGTTAAATTTATTATGCAGCCGTAATCCTAAGAATTTGACACTTTCAACTTCTTCTATTTCCTTGTTGTCACACATGTTTTTAAAGCTATGGGACCAAACTGCAGTGATTATCAGCCCCAAGATTTACAAATTCCGAGCTCCGCAGCAACGTGCCTTACAGCGCACGGCCAAATTTCTACGGAATTTTGAAGAGAGAGTCAAAATGGTAGTAGGGAGTGGTCAAGACATACTACATCCAGCACGTGGCTTACAAGGGGATAAGTTTGTCGTGTATACCACACTGATTTATTCGAGTGTTACACTCGGCTACAAGGCGGACTTTTTTTATGGGACTTAGCTGTGGGGTTATCAGTCCCTAAACTTCCAAACTACTTATACTAAAGACGGCACAAACATCCATGCCCGAGGAGGGATTCGAACCTCCGACGAGGAATGGCCTCGCACATCCTTGCATAGCGCCTCAATGCTCTCGGCCGCTCCTCCGCGGCAGGCGGACTTAAATTTATAATGAAAACCGAAATAAATTGGTAGATACATGCCAATACAAACACACAGATCTTTATATCTCGAATACGAACATATATCGATAGCACCCACCTACATAGAGAGACAAGATTATCGTAATAAAATAACAGAAATCAGATCGGGAACGGAAATATTTAGGTTTTCTCGCGAAATATTAGAGATTGTAACAGTACAGAAATATCGATGAAGTTTCAGAGTATTTATGTAGATGTAGGCATGTAAAGACTAAGAGAACGGCATTACGGTTGGCAACGCCTATAGCCCTATTGACAACTGGTGTTTGGTGCAGGATGTAATATTTCTAAGCCGTGATTTTAAGATCAGAGTATTGCTTCAATGCAGCCGGCTAGGACCAGTAAGCGACAGATAGTAAAAGCTGGTGAGAACCACGACAGGTGATACAATAGGACGGGCTCTCATGGGAAAGAGCACAAGCAAGTATCCCCGATTTCTAGGGAAGTCCCCGAGAGGCAGGCACTGGACGCCGATTGGCTGTAGTCCTGACGGTCAAACGCCAAAAACCAATCATATTTTTCATAATATTTAATAAACTATTTACTCAATATCAAACTCAATTTAGAAAAACCCCTCAACGCTATGCCCCGAGTAGGTAAAACATAATAAATATTGCTAAAAAGCATAAACAAAACAATTAATATAGAACGGGCGATGCATGGCCGCCAAGTTTGCGCGCGCCAAATTGTGCAGCGAAGGCAGCCTTGCATCGAGCCGCCACAGTTCAGTTCAATACACGCACTCGGAGGAGTAACATGTGAGTTCAGAACATGCACTCGTACGAGTAACATGCATATGTAGACGGTCATAAAACATTGTTTAATCATCTTAGATCAAGGCGAAATGACTTTATATTCAATTTTCATTGAAGACAATGTGTTTCAAGTTGATGTCATTATGCAGTTTGCTGGTCTTCTGCAGTATTTAAATAAACTAGATGGCATTCCACAAGAAAGTATTATATCGTAATTAGATCAGTTCCTGTCAATACTATAATAATTTCAGCCTCAATCAAGATCTCCGACCTGCATGCTGTCATCTGCGTGGGGATTTCTATAGAAGACTTCAGGTTGGAAGACTTTTAGAGATTCTACTTTTCACACAGTGCAATGAGGAGTTACTACAAACCTCGCGTACACTGTCATTGTGACACAAACGCAAACTGTTGTGCGTCATCCATGGCAACATGGAGGAGGAAAGAAAATGATATAGGAACAGTTACCATACCCTCTGTAGACATGTTCCAGTTGTAAGGAGTTACATCGGGCCTGCCGCGGTGGCCGAGGAGACTGAGGCGCTCCAGTCGCGGTCTGCACGGCCAATACGGTCGTGGGTTCGAATCCCCCCTCGGGCATGGATATTTGTGCCGTCCTAGTTCGTAAGTAGTTCATAAGTAGTTCATAAGTAGTTTGTAAGTTTAGGGACTGATGACCCCATAGTTAAGTCCCATAGACTTTACAAAAATTTAAACATTTGCACATTTAGTTACATCGGTTACTGCTGTCTCAATGGCAGGTTATCACTGTTTAAGTGAGTTGGTCGGCGCACGAGAGATTGGACACAGCAACTGCGACGTAGCGAATAGTCGGGGGTATCCCATGACACCATTTCATGAGCGTTTTGTGAATACTGGGAATCCGGGAAAACATCAAATCTCCGACAAAGCTGCGGGCAGGAAAGATCCCGAAAGAACGGGTCAAGCAACACCTGAAGAAACTCATTCAACGTGACAGAACTGCAATCCTGCCGCAGACTGCTGTGGCCCATTCGTGTACCCCTGCTGACTGCACGACACAAACTTTTAAGCCTCGCCTAGGCCTGTCAGAACCGACAAAAATGTTCAAATGTTTGTATAGTCTATGGGACTTAACTACGGGGTCATCAGTCCCTACACTTACATGCTACGTATGAACTGACTAAGACTAAGGACGGCACAAACATCCATGACCGAGGGGGGATTCGAACCTCCGACCGTAGTGGCCGTGCTGACCGTGACTGGAGCGCCTCAGTCCCCTCGGCCACCGCGACCGGCCAGAACCGACAATTGACTGTCCATGACTGGAAGCATGTTGCCGGCTATGACGCGTCTCGTTTCCAGTTGTATCGAGTGGATGGAGACCGAATGGAGACAAACTCATGAATTCATGGACACTGCATGTGAGCAGGGGACCGGCTTCGTAATGGTGTTGGGCGTTTGCAGTAAGAGTGGTATGATACGTCTAGATACGCCCCTGACAGGTGACACGTATGTAGGCATCCTGGTTGATCACTTCCATTAGTTCATGTCCATTGTGCATTCCCACTGGAGGACATGAGCAATTCCATCAGAACAACGCGAGGGCCCACACGTCCGTAATTGCTGCAGAGTTGAGCCATCGGCACACGGAGCGTGCGTCTGAACGTGTGTGGTCAACGTACCAACATGCGGCTGGACGCTCGGAGACGGAGCGACTTGTGCATAGGGGACGTGTGCCTCAACGAGCTACACGCGACCGCAGCCCGTTCCAGTGACAGTTGTCGGCGCCATCAGACACTCTTTACGAAATCAAAAGAATCGAATTATAAAAGTTTCATGACAAATTGTGCGTTATGAAATAAGAAAAGGCCTTCACTTGAGGCAACAGTCTCGCTTTTTAGTAATACTTAAATATCTTTTTTTCACGGTCAATGTTACTATTCTATAAAAGAATGTTAATAACGTGTAGAACGCAATACGTGAAACAATAGAGTGCGTATTTTACTCTAAGTAAGGTGCAAACTGCCCTGTTCATAAGCATCGAATATTAGGCATAAACGTCTATGAAGTTTATAGAAAAGTCTTCGAGTCCATCATAAAATCTGAATAAGAGAAGAAAAAATATTTGCTTCTGTGGGTCCTTCAACCAGTATCCACGGAACATTTTCTGCATACGAGTCAACGGCTTTGCTGCCGATGCTACAGCTGTTAACGTATTTGTGTGTTATCGGCGAAGGTATTAGTCCTATTGTATGTACTACTAATAAATACGTCGCTTGTTGACATGTAATTATAACAAATGATGTAAGGAACAATTCATGTTGATAAATCTTTAGTCCTCCTTGCTTTGAAACGGTAGATTACTGTAAAACGGAAAGTTTTTAACCACATATAAGACGTTTCCAGTCATTTATTCCAACAAATAGTACCTCTAATGACCAGATTTTCGAGAGATTCTCAATTCACTCAGTTACTTTACTTAATTTGAAATGTCTTACATTCGTAAGACCTAAGTTATACATATAAAACCCATGAAATACGACGGCCAATGTGGCGTCTTCATCTCTCTACCGAAAAGAGCTTTCCGCCTCTCTGGACAGGCACGTGGTGTAAAGTCGGTGACGTTCTCCCACGTTATTGGTGATCGTTCAGACGCATGTTGAGAATATCTGGCATGACACGTTGGGAAAGCCTCGCCAACGTGCGGTTCGCACGTTGTGACGTCAGAAACTCGCCACGTTGGCCACACTCGGTCAGATACACGCTACGTGTGCCGACGGCTTTACTCCAGGAACACTATTATGAATTTAAACACTTACGCTGGCAGTCGAGTAGCGTGGACTTCTGCCACCCTGTGCCGGCCCTGATTTTGCTCCACCACCCGCACCCCTCCTCCATCCCCCACCACCACAAAAAAAAGTTTGACAGTAACGTACCATTATGGTTCCAGTGTATTTTTCCTGAATTATATTTCTTTCTTTTGTTTTATGTGTTATGCTGAACAAATTTATACATTTGTAAAGGTGTCTGTAACAGCAAACGAAAACCTCGTAACATGTAGATAGTATTTGTCAGCTGGACTTCAAGGCCCATGACATGAGTTGCGTCAAGCCTGCGTGTGGACAGACACACTCCATTTTTAAGCTTGCCAGTTTCAGACCTTCTAGCCCATTTTCAAATCAATTACAACAGATCTGTTTTCCACGTAGTTTTTTTTTCTGGGTTGACAGTAAACCTTTCGTATGCATCCATGTGTTACTTTGAAGGCTTTTCACTAAAAGAGAACAGTTTTGTCTGTAGCCAAGAGGCAAATTAGTTATCACGACATATCATTGGGTAGATAATTGGAGCAAACCTTAAAGTATTTCTTGACTCACCAATACAAACTGAATTAACGGTTCCTTAACCAATAGCGAAGATTACTTAGCGTAACGAAGTAGAGTACGTCTCATTTCACCTAGAGAATAGGGACGAGGACAACGGACGACCTGGCGGATGTAGCGAAAACAGGAAAAGGTGCGTCACAACTTTAATACGTTCTGTTCCTCGACGTTGACGAATTAAGCGGTCGAAATAATTTAAATCGCAATATCGGACTTATAGCTCCTGTATTATGTTTAGACGTACTACCCAGTGGAGAAATAGTAATATTTGTGGCTAGTGGCGACACGAAGTTCGTGATCTATCGCTTTGTAACATTCGCCTATCCGAGCACGTTTCTACGACCGACCGTAATTTCTGTTTATCACATTCATCATATAACTGACAGTCATTACGTTCTTTATTCGTTCGCCTCTAATGTTCTGGACATCAAATAAAATACAAAATCAAATAAACTTGTGTTATTGATGTAAAATTTAAGAACATTTGTTATATAAATGTATGATTATTTGTAAATTGCTTTTGATTTATAGATACAATTTGTTCGGCCGTCCAGACATTTCACCGAAATTGCCTCATAAATGCAATCAGTCACTCTCCTTTGGCTATACCACACACGAGCGATTTAGAAAGCAATCGCCACTATTATTCTGAACATGCCTGTGTCACCAAATTCTAGCATGAATTGCTTTGTTTAAGATCGATTACACTCATTTTCGTAAGTTGACTAATACGAGCAAAACAAGGAAAGAAATTTATTTAACTTGTTTTGGAATAGTTTTATCCCAATTAGGCTATCTTACAGAATATATTACATTTGAAACTGACAAGTTTCTCGTGTACTTCTTTCCAATCTGTATTTGCGAAATAAAAGTCGTTTTTTAACCAAACTGAGTAAATAATTGAGTAGACTTCGGGGAAGCCTCCCTTTCCGCTGACTATTTTTGCTCAGGAATGATTATTAAAACGATTCCAACAGCATTGACTTATTTACAAGTGGGAAGCATGTTTCATAATGCAACGAAAAATATTAGAGGATCTTAAAAATCAATCTGAATGCAACATAATAACCACACCTTTTAATTTTCTGATCAATGTGTGTCTTTGTATTCTCCTTTCTAGAGAGTATATTTGGTATCGCCGAGAAAGACCAAGCTCAGCAGCTTCCTGCCGGACCCAAATTTATGCCGCCTGGGGCCATTGCCTCTCCGGCACCCCCCCCCACCCCCCACCCTACGCCACTGCCGCTGGCCAGCAAGCTCCCCAGATAAGAACGTTATTGAACGTATCAGGGACGCTTAATATCGTGGTTTCCAGAAGAGACCTCCAGCCCCTTGTAGCCTTACGGATTGATGGGCGATCTGAATATCAGTATGGTGTAAGAATTGGCAATTGACTCTAAATAATGAGAAGTATGAAGTAGTCCGCATGAGTACGAAAAGAAATCCGTTAAACTTTGTTTACGATATAAATCAATCAAACGTGAAGGCCGTAAACTCCACAATAAACCTAGCAATTACTATTACTTCAGACTTAAACTGGAAAGAACACGTAGACAATATCTTGGGAAAAGCGAACCAAAGACTGTGTTTTATTGGCAGAACCCTTAAAAGTTGCAACAGAACTACTAAAGAGACTGCATACACTACGCTTGTCCGTCCTTTTTTGGAGTATTGCTGCCCAGTGAGGGATCCTTATCAGGTGGGCTTCACGAAGGACATCGAAAGAGTCCAAAGAAGAGCAGCTCGTTTCGTATTGTCACGATACAGGGGAGACATCGTTACGGAAATGATACAGGATCGGGATGGGGATCATTACAACAACGGCGCTTATCGTTTCGGCGTGGGCTACTTACGAAACAAAAATCTCCAACATTCTCCTCCGAATGCGAGAATATATTGTTGACTCCCACTTACATACGTAGAAATGATCATCAGAATAAAATACGAGAAATAAGAGCTCGAACGGAGAGATTCAGGTGTTCTTTCTTCCCGCGCGCTATTCGGGAATAGAATGGGAGATAAACAGTATAAAGGTGGTTCGATGAACCCTCTGCCAGTCACTTAAATGTGATTTGCAGAGTATCCCATGTAGACGTAGATGTTAATGGGCAGTCCTAGATGATGCGTGGTCCTAATTTCCGACCAGCACATCTTTAGACACTGATCGAGTCAATACCACTGCGTGTTGCGGCACTTCTGTTTGCTCCTTGGGGGCTCCTTGCCACCATTGACAAGACTTTTCAGTTGGTCACAGATCTGGATAATGTGCTGGCCAGGGCAGCAGTCGAACATTTACCGTATCCAGAAAGGCCCGTACAGGACCTGCAACATGCGGTCGGGCATTATCCTGCTGAAATGTAGGGTTTCGCACGGTTCGAATGAAGGGTCGTCGATGCGAAAAAGAGGTGACCGAGACCTGTAACAAATGGCACTCCATACCATTACGCCGGGTGATACGCCAGTATGGTGATGATGAATGCACGCTTCCAATGTCGGTTCACTGCGATGTCGTCAAACACGGATGCGACCCTCATGATGCTGTTAACAGAACCTGGATTAATCAGAAAATGTAACGTTTTGCGATTCGTGAACCCAGGTTCGTCGTTGCGTACACCATCGCAGGCGTTTCTGTCTGATGCAGCGTCAACGGTTACCGCAGCCATGGTCTGAGAGCTGATAGTCCTTGTGCAGCAAAATTCGTGGAACTGTTCGTGCTGATGGTTGTTTTCTTGCAAACGTCCCCAACTGTTGACTCAGGGATCGAGACGTGTCTGCACGATCCGTTATAGCTATACGGAAAAGATGCCTGTCATCTCGACTCCTAGTGATACGAGGCCGTTGGGATCCCACCGAACCCACCGATTCTATATTCTGCTAAGAGTCGTTGGATCGCGAGCAGCAATGTATCGATATGATAAACCGCAATCGCGATAGGCTACCTTTATCAAAGTCGGAAACGTGATGGTACTCATTTCTCTTCCTTACACGAGTCATCACAACAACGTTTCACCAGGCATCGCCGGTCAGCTGCTGTTTGCAGTTGGAAACTTTCATGTCAGCACATTGTAGCTGTCGCCACCGGCGCCAACCTTGTGTGAAGGCACTTAAAAGCTAATCATTTTCATATCCCAGCATCTTCTTCCTGTTGGTTAAATTTCGCGTCTGTAGCACGTCATATTCGTGGTGTATAAATTTTAATGGCCAGGAGTGTATTTATATATTAAGCTTAAACATAGGCTCTTACCTATATGTAGACATGTGTACAGATATTTCACGATGAAGTCAAAAGTATTCGGTGGAGACCTATGGCATCTATGCATGGCAGTAGCCTTGTGTCTCGCATTGCACACTAAGGTGGGTTGGTTGCAGTGCGCGGCGGTGAGCGAGCGTAGCGGGAAAAAAAAAAAAAAAAAAAAAAAAAAAAAAAAAAAAAAAAAAAAAAAAAAAAAAAAAACGAAAACAAAATATGAAGCTATAAATAGTTCTGGGGAAAGCTATAAACTCTGTGATTTACGAGTTTTACCGAATATACGAAAAAGAGCTTATTTTATTCGTTCGACGCAATACGATACTTGCGCGGTTCCATCATTCAGACTTTTGTAACGACGTATATCACATATGTAATCAATCAACTACGACAGAAAGGTAGACTCAATATAGACTCAAAAATACCTGTGGAAAGTCGAGTCGCAGACAGGCGTGTGCAAAAGGCAGTTATAATCACACAACTTTTTTGATTTTATGCATAAAGGACCCTCATTGACCACAGACATTGCCGAGGTTGGGTGGATTACGTGCCTAAACGATACAAACCACAGCGGAGGGGTATCTGTGGAGGGGCCCGATAAACATGTTGTTCCTGATAAGGAAAACAGCCTTTTCATTAGTTGCTGGGGTAACAGTCTGGTTGATTGACTAAGGGATCCCTTAAGAATATGGCTGATCCGTGTGCGTACCGGATGAAGTCATTCCAGACGCTGAAAGGGCCCTTTCTGATTTCATGGTGAGTACGCGGTGCAACCAAATGCATATGGTGGCTTATGTTGGTACCTACGCTTTGGACTGTAATATATTCTCCCCGACTAATGGAAATGGTAAAAACTGCCGGTCTCGCTTCTAAGAAGAAGCTATATCTCACTATCAGCAGCATAGTTGACAGGACCGACTGTGGACCTCTGCTGCAGTACCGAGTGGAGGGTGTTACTGAAGGCTCAAACAGTTCTGCGACCGTATAAGCTGCAGATTCCTCGACATGTGCCATTGGGTGATGGAGGTTAGTGTATCGCTCTGCAGGTCGGACGTGCATTGCACGCAGGAAACGGCTACATCGGTAGCGGAGACTGCATGGCGTCCACTGGTCGGTTTTTGAAAGAAGAGAAGGCCTTGAGAACACATCAAGATTTCGGGTAAGGCAGCTGCGCCCAACAAAGTGCGCTAACACTAAGAGGGTACAGCTTACAATAAGGTTACAATGAGATGAGTTCAGCAGAAATTTACCAAAGGCCTAAATGTTGTTAAGATAGTATAGACTGAATAAAATAGGTAGTAGGTTCTTATTTCTATCACAAGACGATTATCCTGTAGCGAAATTGTAGATATTTCCTGTGAATTTGTATGGGCCACTCTTAGGTCCCACCCCTCCCTTTCACAGGTTTCAAGGAGCGCTTGGATAAAATTTCGAATAGGTACCCGAAGCAGAAAATTTTAATTGGTGCTCACTTTAACTTACCCTCCACATGTTAGCAAAAGTACATGTTAAAAACCGGAGGCAAACACAAGACACTGAACGCATCTCCAGCAATTAGTTCATGAAACAATTCGAATAGTAAATGGTTGTGAAAACATAATTGAGTTCCTAGCAACAAATAATCCAGAGACAAGATCATAGAAACAGATTCAGGGTTCAGTGAACACAGAGCTCTCTTGGCGAAGCTGAATATAGAAACTCCTATTGTTGTTGTTGTTCTTCAGTTCGGAGACTGGTTTGATGCAGCTCTCCAACCTACTCTGTCCTGAGCAAGCCTCTTCGTCTCCTCATGAAAACGGCGACCTACATCCATTTGATTACTGTATTCATCTCTTGGTTTCCTTCTGCGATTTTTACCCCACACATTTCCCTCCCATGCTTAATTCACGATTCCTTGATGTCTGAGAATGTGTCCTGTCAATCTATCCCTTCTTTTATTCAAGGTATGCCAGAAATTCCTTTTCTCCCCAGTTCTGTTCGCTACCTCCTTATTAGTTACGCGATCATCACACGTAATCCAGAGCATTCATCTGTAGCACCACATTTCATAAACCTCCACCCTCTTCCTTCTGGACTATTTATCGTCCAAGTTAAACTAATATACAAGGCTACACTCCACACAAATGCCTTAAGAAGGGACATCCTTATGCTTAAATTAATATTCGATGTGAACAAATTTCTCTTTTTCAAAAACGCTCTTCTTCCCATTGTCATTATGCATTTTATATCCTCTGAACTGCGACCATGGAATTCTATTTTACAGCCCTAGTAAAAAAAATTCATGTAGGACCTTACTCATTCGTTACCTAATCTAATTTTGTCAGCATCGTCTGATCTTAGACTGCACTCATAACCCTTTTTTTTAATTTAGTTAATGCTCATCTTATGCGCACCTTTCAACACAATGCCCATTCCGTTTAACTGCTCTTTCAGGTCTTTTGCTTTCTCTTGCAGAATAACAGTATCATCGGAAAAATGCGAATTTTTTATTTCTTCGCTCTGAACTTTAATTCCTTCTCCATATTTCTCCTTGCTTTTCTTAATAGATTGCTCAATGTACAAATTTAATAATACTGGTGAAAGGTTACAACCCTGTCTCACTTCCTTCTCAATCTCTGCATGCCTTTCACGCACTTCAACTCTTAACACTGTTGTCTAGTTTTTGTACAAGTTGTAAATAACTTTCCATTCCCTATATTATACTTCTTCTGATATCAAAATATGAAAGCATATATTCCAATCAAGATTATCAGAAGGTTGTTTCAAATTTACGAAAGCTAGAAATGAATATTTGCCTTTCCTTGATCTAAGACGTAAGGTTAGTATTGCCTCACGTGTTCCAACATTTCTCTTGAATCCAAACTGATCTTCCTTGAGGACGGCGTCTGCTAGCTATTTCATCCTTCTGTAAATAATTCGTGTTAAAATTTTCAACCACGTCTAAACTGATGATTCTGTAATTTTCACACCTATCTGCGATTGCTTTCTTTGGAATAGGTATTATTATATTTTTTCTTAAAGTGTGAGGCTATTTCCCCTGTCTCATAATCATACGCAACTTGTGAAATACTTTTGTCATGACTGGCTCTCCCAGAGGCTTCAATACTTCTTAGAGAATGTCGTTTACTCTAGGAGTCTTGTTTTGACTTAGGTCTTTCAGTGCTCTCTCAAATTCTTCTCTCAGTAATGTGTCTCCTATTTCATCTTCATCTATTTCCTCATTTCTTCTTACAATATTGTCCCAAAAATCATTCCCCTTGTATATCCCCTCTATATACATTATATTCATAGAACTGCTTTTCTTTTCTGCAAAGGTCTCTTTTATTTTCCTTTAGGCGGTATCTTTTTTCCCCTGTCAAACTTGCATTTGCCATCTAGCCACTCCTGCTTAGCTATTTTGCACTGCCTATCAATCTCATTTCTTACTCGTCTGTACTCCATTTTGGCTGTTTCATTCACGGTTCAGCAATTAAATTTAGTATTTCCTGTGATATCTAAGGAATTTTTGTAGGTATTGCCTTTCTACCTCTTTTGTCCTCTATTGCCTTCACTATTTCATCTCTCAATATTACCCGTTCCTTTTCTACTGTTTTATTTCGACCAGTTTCTCTCAATGTTGCCTAAATCTCCCTCTGAAATTCTCAACAACTTCGGGTTCTTTCAATTTATTCAAATCCCATCTCGTTATGTCCCTACCTTTCTGCAGTTTTTTTCAGTTTCAGCCTACAGTACATCACGAATAAGATATGGTAAGAGTCTATATCTGCCCATGGGTATGCCTTAAAATTCAAAACCTGGTTCCGAAATCTGTCTTATCAGTATAAAAGCTATCTGATATTTTTCCGCGTCTCCTGATATCTTCCACGTATACAACCTTCTTTCGTGATTCTTAAACCAGGTGTATGTTACGTTCCGTGCAAAAATTTACCAGGAGGCTTTCTTTTACATTCCATTCGCCCAGTCCTTATTTCCCTACTGTTTTCGCTTCCCTTCCTTTTCCTACTACCGAATTCCAATCTCCCATCACAGTTAAGTTTTCATGTCCCTTAATCGTCGGATAAGTACCTCCTCATACATTTCTTCGAGCTCCTCATCGTCGGCAGAGGTTGTTGGCATATAAACCTGTACTACTGTATTCGGTGTTGAATTCGTATCTATCTTGACTACGATCATGCTATCACGGTGCTGCTCGTAGTAGTTTAGCTGACTTCCTGTTTTCTTATTCATTACCAGACCTACTCCTGTAATCCCCCAACTGGTTTTGTATTTATGATCCTATACTCGCCTGAGCAGAAATCTTGTACTTCTTACCGCCGAACTTCATTAACCCCCACTAAATCTAACTTCAACCTACCTATTTCTCTTTTTATATTTTGTAACTTACCTACCCGATTAAGGGATCAAAATTCCACGCTCCGACCCGTAGAATGCCAGTGTGTTCTTCCCTGATGACCATATCCTCCTGAGTAGTCCCCGCCCAGAGATCCGAATGAGGAACTATTTTATCTCCAGAATATTTTACCTGAGATAATGCCATCCAATATTCATACAGTAGAGCTTCATGTCCTCGGAAAAGGTAATGGCTGTAGTGTCTCCTTGCTTTCAGCCGTTCGCAGTAACTGTGCGGCAAAGCCACATTAGCTGATTCTACAAGACCAGCTCAGTCAATCATCCAGACTGCTGCCCCTGTAACTACTGAAAAGGCTGCCGCCCATCTTCAGGAATCACACGTTTGTCTAGTCTCTCCATAGATATTCCTTCGTCATGGTTGCACCTACGGTCCGGCTATTTGTACCTTTGAGACACGCATGCCATCCCCCCCCCCCCCCCCCAGCGAAAAGGTGGGAAAGGGGAGACAGACTAACGGAAGTTGGTACTCATGGTCCATAATAATGAATCCGTCACACCATTTCTTTAGAATGGCTCGAACGATTTGGCTGATATATAATTTGTTGTCCTCCTATTTCTCAGGACAGGATTTGAAAGAAATAAAAGTTTTGGTAAATCTGAAAGAAAAATGGAAAATTTAAGAAAAACGGATTGTGTTTCTCCATGGGTCTATGTGTTTCTATTCCATAAAAGACAACAGGTTTGTTCAAATGGTGATGAAATTTTCCACACTTGACCACGAAAGCAAGACGAAGCTTACTGTCTACATAAATTTCGTATGGTACATGATGGAAGATACTTTACTTACTAAAATTAATTGATGGATTATGGGCACTTGAGCTTTAAAATTTTATACGGTACATCCCAAAGGATGCCTTACAAAATACTGTGACCATATGATTGATGACTACGAAAGTGGGCATATGTGTATGAGTTTTCCTAGACTGGGGTGGGGGGGAGGAGATTTCCCAGGAGGCGGGAGGGAGTAGGGGATGTTGCAGAAATGGGTCAACAGAGGGGAAGTTGGGACTGAACAGAGAAATGGGACAGCAAGAGATGGACGGACGGTGGTGAGGGGAGGGAAGATGGACTATGAGAGTATAAAATAGACCCGAGCAACATCGCGTTTTCAGCTAGTAGGTATATAATTTAGCAATGTTTTTGTCAGTTGCATCTAACATTATATCAGGCATTGGAGAGAAGAAGATGAACAGAGGCAGGGAAATGGGTGTAGGAAAGGAGGAGAGAGGGAGGGGAGACTGAAGTAGGAGTCAGAGACACGAGAGGAAGGAGGAGATCGACTGAGAGAGTTGGCGGGACGAAATCGACAGAGAAAGAGAGAGACAAACATAGACGGTAGAGAAAGAGAGAGAGAGAGAGAGAGAGAGAGAGAGAGGCTGGAAGAAAATATGAACTGAGAGAAAACTGTAATAAATAAGTACTTGCCTAACTTACAGATGGTTTTTAGAAGAAAGAATTGAGTTATAAACTTTAAATAATAATTTCCTATATAATAATGTTTCACGGCATCAACTAGGTAATAAATATATGATTGAAATTTGTCTTGAGCTTTTGATTGTAATAGTGGTTTTGGACAAAGAACCAAATATAAATAAAAAAAAATTATTATGAAAGATAAAGATCATCATTTACACCACTATATTTTCAAAGAGTTTAAACCTTTTGTTACACAGAGGTCACAATTTACTAATTATTCTTAATGGAATTTTCCGTCGTTGCTTGATAGAACATGATATTTACGTCAATAAGGAATAATTCCTAAAGCTCTGCGAAATTATTTATTAAGTTACAAACTGCCTTTCAGCTCCTTAGGTCATCATTAGGTAACATCTGAAAGAAGCTGGAAGTCGTACATCTATGAATATATGTTACGACCAGTTGTTACCTGATGACGGATAAGAGGCGTGACGTCGGTTAGTAATTTCGCTGGACTTCTTTTGATGTTATTACTTTCAAACTTTCATTAAATTAAATTAATACTTTTCAGATATTGCATTTAAAATGTAGTAAGATACATGACCGCGATGCCAAGGTTCCCGTAAATTTACACTGCATTCTGTTAATTTCTAGCTTATTCGTATGTTTGAATAGACATCATTCATAGTGCTGTGAAAGACACGCGGAACCATCTTAAGAAGCCATAAATGATGCAGTGGACGAGCAAAACTAAACCCTTAAAAAGAATTCGACTTATAATGTCTCAAAATATCATTCAGGGTGTCTCACTAAATCACTTCACCCTAAATACGAGGCGTGTTTTTTTTTTTTTAAGTAAGTACCGTTCTGAAATTTAAAAAAGACGTGTTAAGGTATTTCAATAATTTTACGTGCACTAGCTACCTACATCTGTTGCCTACGCTATAACGTCATTACAGTCTGATTCTTCCTTGTTTACGTCTTGCGCTGAGTGTTTGTGTTGCCTACGCTATAACGTCATTACAGTCTGATTCTTCCTTGTTTACGTCTTGCGCTGAGTGTTTGTGTTGCATAATATTGAGTCCCTCCGACTGTGAAGTACGGGCTGTTATAAGATTTCTTAGTGCTAAAGGACTAAAAGCGATCGATATTCATCGTGAGAACTGCGCAGTTTTCGCAGAAAACATTATGAGTGATGGAATGGTAAGAAAGTGGGTGGGTGCATTTAATGATGGTCCCACAAATGTTCATGATGAACAACGGAGTGGGCGTCCTTCGTTCATTAGTGAAAGTTTGGTGCAGGACGCTTTAAGATTTCCTCATTGCGGGATGACTTTCCCAATGTTTCTCGTAGTGTTTTGTTGTTATTTGTGGAGTCTATGGGACTTAACTACGGGGTCATCAGTCCCTAAACTTACAAACTACTTATGAACTACTTACAACTAAGGACGGCACAATTATCCATGCCCGAGGGGGGATTCGAACCCCCGACCGTAGTGGCCGTGCAGACCGTGACTGGACGCCTCAGTCCCCTCGGCCACCGCGGCAGACATAGTGTTTTGTATGGCAGTGTGACCTAGAAAAGATTTCCTCATTTCGGGATGACTTTCCCAATGTTTCTCGTAGTGTTTTGTATGGCAGTGTGACGTAGCAAGATGATGACGCAATCAAATCATTTGTAATGCAATGGTTAACAAGTCAGGCGGCAGACTTCTATGAGGAGGCTATTAAAAAACTGGTACAACATTATGACAAGTGCCTCAACAGTGACTGAAACTATGTAGAAAAGTAAATTAAGGTACTGGCTTTCATGTAAATATAAAATTATTGAGATATCTCAGCACGTCGTTTTTGAATTTCAAAACTCTACTTACTTAAAAAACTCGCCTCGTATTTCTTGAACAACGATAGATATTGAAAAACCTTTCATGGGCATGAGTGTAGGGCAAGGGCTTATGAAAGTATGTAGGGCAAGGGCTTATGAAAGTAAGTACTACGAGACAGTCTCAAATGTAAACAAATATTATTTCCAGCATGAAATTATATTTCTTCTAAGTGGTTACCGTATATTATTTATTATGAAATCAATAGCATGATAAATCACAACAACGATCGCAATACATCAATGACATCCAAAGATATCGCGAATCTAAGTTGGCGCTAAGCGCACTGCTAGCGCACGTTCCGAGCGAGAATCGTGCGTGAACCCCAAGCCGGAGTCCAACATAAAAGTCGCGAAACTCCCAGCGAATTTCTGCAACTTCGCGACTGCAGTGCTACCAAGCGACTGGGTCGGATAAACAAACTGCGAAACGATTGAATAATGAACATATATTTGGAGTGAAGCAGAACATTGAAAATACCTTCGTATTTACGAGATTTTGTGGCGTTACAAATAGTTGCAACTATTAAAAATATAATTCGAAAATCTCTCATTTGCAAAGGATGTTCAGAAGTAACAGATTAATGGTATGAATAACAAGTGTTCGTTTACGGTCGTTAGTTATACTTTTAGGTATAGAAGTAAATCTTTAACAATTCATTCACGTTCAAACATCTGCCCTTAATCAGAATCAAAAATACCAGTATTTCATAATATTATTGCTGTAAAAAAGTAATGTCTCAATGCTTCCAATATCAGTTAATCAAATATTTCAGTTGATCCTGCTCAGATTCGTACCTCAGTTTAAAAAAATGGTAAGCCTCTATACTATTTTGGCGGTTATCTACTAGTTTGATTAAGTGAATACGTAGCTACAAATAAACAATATGCCCATATATAAACTGTTACATTATCACAAGACTTTCTTGAAGATATTCAGTTTGATACCTGCCAAGTAGCTAAAAAATTTGTGATAGGTACACGAACGGCACAGAAACAAGGACAAGGTGAAAAGATGATTTATACGGCGATGTTAGAATCTAGTCCCATAAAATGAAAAATCGTGTGTTCGTTTGGAAATATTACGATGTACGAAATCCACAGAAACAAAACTCGTGCAACATATCAGTACGCATAGAACATTCGAACATAATCATAATCAGTTCCTTTTATATACTTCAGCACATCGGGTTGCAATTCAGTTCTGCTTTAAAAATGTTTTGGGCTATATGAATATGATTCGGGTGTTGTGAATTGTATGAGTTACACTGCACACACAGTTTGTTATTATACACTGCCAACAACGGAAGCAGTGATATTACTTTAATGATGTTTTCATATTTGTATTTACACTTTACAACAATGTTCTGTGACTAGGAATTACGAAAACTTCTCAGTTTGTATCATGCTACTGGCCGCTTGGAGCGCTAGTATCGCTTCAGCTGCAATTTTTTTCCTACAGAGTTTCGTGACTGTCTGTGATAGACTGTGCCTCACGCTGCACGTAATCGTGCGCTTTGCCGTCCGCGGTGGCCGAGGAGACTGAGGCGCTCCAGTCACGGTCTGCACGGCCACTACGGTCGGGGGTTCGAATCCCCTCTCGGGCATGGATATTTGTGCCGTCGTAGTTCGTAAGTAGTTCATAAGTAGTTTGTAAGTTTAGGGACTGATGACCCCGTAGTTAAGTCCCATAGGCTGTACAAACATTTGAACATTTTTTTTTTTGAATTGTGCGCTTTACGAGTGCATTTACTTCAGGCGTCAAATTCGCTTCGAAATTTCTCTATAGGAAATTGAGGTATTGCGATGCACCTAACGCTATTCCTACTGTGATTTTGATGTTATTGATTACATCACAAGGAATATTGGCTGTCCCTTAAAGGACGGAGCGAGGTGGCGCCGCGGTAACAGACTGGTCTCGCATTCGGGAGGATGATCGTTCATATCCACCTCCGGCCATCCAGATTTAGGTTTTCCGTGATTTCCCTAAATCACTCCAGGCAAATAACGGGATGGTTCCTGTGAAAGGGTACGGCCGATTTCCTTCCACATCCTTGCCCAAAAATCTGAGCGTGAGCTCCGTCTCTAATGACCACGCTGTCGATGGGACGTTAAAGTCCAAGCTTCCTTCCCTTCACTTTAAAGCATCAAAAATTTGAGTTGAAAATAATATTTTTCTTTTTAGAATGTCTCACAAGGAGACCACATGGTTATCGGATTATATAATTTCTTTATATTTATGGTACGTGGAGTTCAGAACAATCAGCCAAAGCCATTCGACGCGACCCTAAAAATTTGTGAGAATATCGACTTTTTTTTTTTTAGTACTAGTTTGACTATTAGCTGACTACGATAGTCTTTGATTGTTGAGTTTGTGAAGAGCTACGGCACTGAATTTGGAAAGTCATATTCCTAGATACTATTGGCTTTCCAAGAAGATACCCTACTCAACCACCGTTTTACGTGACAAGGTTTTCTGCTCGTCTACATACACATTACCAATAACTGACACAACACATGGAATTAGTAATCTACATCTACACAGATACTTTGCAAATCACATTTAAGTGCCGGGCAGATGGTTGATTAACCACGTTCATAACCTTTCTCTACCGCCCCATTCTCTAATAGCATGCGGGAAGAAAGAGCACCTAAATCGTTCCCTTTTCGATATGATTTCTAATTTTATTAGGATGGTCATGTCTTCTTATGTAGGTGGGTGCTAGCAAAATATTTTCACATTCAGAAGTAGAAGTCGGTGATTGAAATTTCATAAATAGATCTCGACGCAACGAATAACATCTTTCTTTTAACGATTTCCACCTCAAATCGTGCAGCATTTCAGTGATGCTTTCCCACCTGTAACGTGACAAAAAAAAAAAAAAAAAAAAAAAAAAAAAAAACTGCTCCCTTTCTCTGAACCTTCTCAATGTCATCCGAAAGTCCCACTTGATGACATTGGACAACAGTACTCCAGGAGAGGACGTACTAGTCTGATGTGAGCAGTCTCTTTGGTGGAGGTGTTGCACCTTCGAAGCGTTCTGCCAAAGAAACGCAACCTTTGGTTCGCCTTCCCCACAACACTTTGCATAACTGAAAGCTAAGATGAAAAAATATGTATTTCGCAGTGGGATTCGACTCTCTTAATCTATGGTTGTAACGCCACTACGCTACCACCTGAGCTAAACCGACAGATTCAGCAACCGTACTAATTAAAGGTACTTACGTGCACTTCGCAAAATTTCAAAGTCGATTTTCTCATGAATGTTTTGAGAGTTACGTCGAATGGATTTGGCTGATTATTATTTAAGTTCTGAACTTCACGTACCATAAATGTAAAGAAATTCTAAAATCCGATACACATGTGGTCTCTCCTAGTCAGAGTTTTTGCATTCGTACGCACTAGCATTAAGTACATGCCCGCGAAAGTCATTTTTCAATACATATTTTCGTTCCAGAGACATTCGGAATGAAAAGCCGCATTGGGACACCATGTATATGTCTGATGAAAATAAGGAGTAGGATTAATCGAGCCATTTCGGAGAGATCGTAGTCTGTATTTATCACGAGGAGAGAAAAAAAAAACTACCCCTCCCGCTCGGCTGCTGTTTTGGGCAGATTGGCGTGATCCGCGACAGCCGCCCCCTTCCCCCCCCCCCCTCCCCCCTCTCTTCCACCACTCTCGCGAATCCGCCCGCGAGGTCGCCGCAGGCCCATTAAAAATGCAGTGGCCGGAAAGTGCGCGCCGCGGCCGCCAGGCAGCGCTGGCGGCGGTGGCGGGAACAGTCGCTAAATTCTGGCGCCGCGGTCGGCTCGCCGTGTTAATGATGTAATCAGCGCCGTGTCGATGCGGCAAAATTCGCAATATCCGATAAACGAGCTCCTAAACTGCCCGTAATGAAACCCCCTATTGCCGCCAGTCACGGAATTATCTTTTTAGCCGTGATATTCCCCCCCCCCCTCCCTCTCTCGTGACCTCCGACGACGTACGCACTTACGTGTATTCCAGCCGAACATCGTGTGAATAAAATATACTTTCTAGAGCTGTGAGAATAACGGAAGGATCCGTATCCGTATGCATCCGTTACTAAAAAAAACAGTACTCGTTACAAACGTATCGTTACTTACAGAATGAAACTTTCACTCTGCAGCGGAGTGTGCGCTGATATGAAAACTTCCTGATAGATTAAAATTCATTTAAACCCTTATTAAAACATCAGTAAATCCACTGGGTTTAAGATGAATCAACTGATATTCATTAATGCAGAAGTGTTAGTTCCATGAAACTTATTTACACCGCAGGAAAATTGCTACAAAAACAGCATCCACTTCCTAGCCTCTGTTTTCAACAAACCAAAATGACCGAGCAGTTCTGTTTCAAGAGACACGACTGCAGAGCGTGCTAAGGAAGCGGTTAAAAATCTGTAGATTTATCGGGAGAAATTCAGAATTCATCTTAGACTCCTCGCAAATGAAATATTACTAGTATGACTGGTCACACCGGCAATCTTCTCGAAATATTCCGATTGATTCTGACATTCCAAGCCTCTAAATAAAGTTGCGGGAACAGTATATAAAATGGAGGTCGCGTGTCAGTATCGCTTAATTTGCTCAAATTGTATGACAATTGCATTTTAATCAGGAGGTAAATGGACTGTACTGGTCCTTTCCTCAATGGTATAATTGCCTCTAAAAGCTGGCACACATCTAGGTGGCAAATTTAAATGTTAATGTAGTAGCAACAGTAACAGTTAATTTTTTTTCAGTATTTCAAAGACATAGGCTGTATTTCTGGGTGGCACTGAAAACGAGAGTAACAAGTAACGATACGAAACTTCCTGACTGATTAAAATTGCGTGCCGGAACCGGGACTCGAACCTGGGACCTTTGCCTTTCGCGGGCAACCGCTCTACCACTGACCTATACCGACATGACTCACGGTGCCGTCTCAAAACTTCAATTCTGCCAGTATCTCACCTCCTACTTTTCAAACTTCACAGAAGTTCTCCTGCGAACTTGAAAGACTAGCACTCCTGGAAGAAAGGATATGGTGGAAAGTAGGAGGCGAGGTACTGGCAGAATTAAACTGTGGGGCGGCACCGTGGGTCGGGTTGGGGTAGCTCAGTGGTATAGCGCTTGCCCGCGAAAGGCCCAGGTTCGAGTCCCGGTTCGCCGCGGTGGAGTAGCCGAGCGGTCTAAAGCGTCTCGCTGCGGAGCGCGCAGTTGCTCGCCGTGGAGGTTAGAGTCCTCCCTGGGGCATGGGTGTGTGTGTGTTTGTCCTTAGGTTAGTTTACCTAGGTTTAAGTAGTTTGTAAGATACGGACTGATGACCAAGCACTTTGGTCCGATAGATCTACAAACATTTAAACATTTGAGTCCCGGTTCCGGCACGCAATTTTTATCTGTCAGGAAGTTTCGTATCGTTACTTGTTACTCTCGTTTTCAGTGCCACCCAGAACTACAGCCTCTATCTTTGAAACAGTGAAAAAATTTTACTATTACTGTTCCTACTACATTAACATTTAAATTTACCTCCTAGATGTGTCCCTGCTTTTAGAGGCAATTATGCTACTGAGGAAAGGATCAATACAGTCCGTTTACCTAGTGATTAAAATGCAATTGGATCAAAGTAAGCGATACTCCACGTGACCTCCAGTTTACGTACTGTTCCCTCAACTTTATTTACAGGCTTGGAATGTCAGAATCAATCGGAATATTTCGAGACGATTGCCGGTGTGACCAATCATAGTAGTAATTGACGACTGCTGTTCTGTATTATGTTTCATTAACAATTAAGATAGTACCGTCATGAATGAAACAGTGTAAATGATAACTTTTGAGTACTTTTTACAATACTTTTTTCATGGTAGACAAGATAGGAAAGTATAATTAACCATTAAACTGAAACCTTTACAGGTAAAACACACGATAAAACATTTGTTTGCGTTAAAAGCGAACGTCAGATCATCGAGAAGAAACCTACAAACACGTACTAAGATGTATAACCCAAATAATAATAACCATCTAAAATGGTGGAGTTATGCAATATGCGCTTGAAGTTAGTCACGGATGTGTATATAAAGTAGTAGTCCCATAATAAATAGTATCAGAGAATATATGCATTCTCCGTATTTGTTTTCGCTACAGAAATCGTATTGATATGGTAGATGCGTATAACAAAACGTATTCATGAGTAACGAATTAATATTTCGTATCAGCCAAAGTATTCGTTACTTAGTACCGAATATATACCGTTTGCTGCAGATCTGTTAAACACATAGATAATGGGGACAGTGTTTTGGCTAATTCTTGACCGAGTGATCCTTTTTATATATACCTTAAGTACTGGTGTGCTGTAGATATCGTATAGTACAGTATCAACATTTAAATATTGCACACTACCTGCAGCGCGTCCAAATTTAGCAAATTTCTTGCATTTAATTAAGCAAAACCTAGTTTTCAACAATATGAATTTTTATGAAATCAGATCTCCTGTACTAGTCGTAACATGTTGTAACTCGGCCGGTGAATTCATCTGGATGATGTTACTAAAATACGAACCAGTAATAAACTAAAACATCAAGCTAGATGCAAATGTTTTATTATATGCCAATGTAAGCAGAAGTTGGATTTTACCCGTCTATGTCTATAAGTTCTCTTCTGAAGTACACTAGGTACCGTAAACTCATATTAGAGCGCAAATCAGAAACTCTTTGTCCCCGTTTTTATTAGCAAATGCAACTTCATATCATAAGTAGAGAATAGTAAGAATTATGAGAGAATGGCATATGTAAAAATCTGTTAATGTGCCATAAACATTTTTCCGAACTACTTCACGGTTGTGTTGTTGTTGTTACCGTCTTCAGTCCGGAGACTGGTTTGATGCAGCTCTCCACCCTACTCTATCCTGAGCAACCCTCTTCATCTCCTCATAAGAACGGCAAACCACATCCATTTGAATCCGCTTACTATATGCGTCTCTTGATCTGTGACTTTTACCCCATACACTTCCCTCCAATGCTACATTTACGCCGGCCGCGGTGGCCGAGGGGACTGAGGCGCTCCAGTCACTATCTGCCACTACGGTCGGGAGTTCGAATCCCCCCTGGGGCATGGATACTTGTGCCGTCCTTAGTATTAGCTAGTCTGTAAGTAGTTTGTAAGTTTAGGGACTGATGACTCCGTAGTTAAGTCCCATAAACTATACAAACATTTGAAACAAGCTAAATTTACGATTCCCCGATGTCTAAGAATGTGTCCTACCAAGCGATCCCTTCTTTTACTCAAGGTATGCCAAAAATTCCTTTTATCGCCAATTCTATTCACTACCTCTTCATTAGTTATGCGATCTACCAACCTCATCTTCAGCAT
The DNA here is from genome assembly GCA_026315105.1 of Locusta migratoria. Classification (NCBI taxonomy): domain Eukaryota; kingdom Metazoa; phylum Arthropoda; class Insecta; order Orthoptera; family Acrididae; genus Locusta; species Locusta migratoria. The sequence continues at coordinate 206,593,238 of CM048744.1, read as the reverse complement.
TCTCCTGCAGCACCACATTTCAAAAGCCTCTATTCTCTTCCTGTCCACACTGTTTATCGTCCATGTTTCACTCTCGAACAAGGCAACACTCCACACAAATGCTTTCAGAAAAGACTTCCTTACACTTAAATTCATATTCGATTTAGCAAATTTCTATTTTCCAAAAATGATTTTCTTCTCATTGCCATTCTGCATTTTATATCCTCTGTACTGCGACCGTCATATGTTATTTTACTACCCAAGTAACAAAACTCATCTACCACCTTCATTATTTCATTACCTAATCTAATTCCTTTAGCATCGCCTGATTTCCTAAGACTGCACCAGGTCCTTTGCTGTCTCTGACAGAATTACAATGTCATCAGCAAAACGTAATGTGTTTATTTCTTCACCCTGGACTTTAATCCCTTTTCCAAACTTTTTCTTGCTCTCTCCTTCGATGTACAAATTGATTAACATCAGAGAAAGGCTACAAAGGCTGACAGTAAGCGAATCATACATCTTCGTTGAAATTCAGTGATGAATGATAATGGAAGACTGAAGTATTGTCTGAAATTCAGCAGATTATTTCAATTTTTCTGTGCAGTAAATTCCGATGTTTTTGAACCGTGCGGTTCGATTTTCGAGTTCCGCTCCGTGGAATTGCGATTATTGTTTCCATTTCCGCCGATATATCTCTGTTTCCCCGAGTGGGAAGGGTGGTGATTTTCGTGGGGGGGGGGAGTCGTGTGGTGGTTGTCGCACGCACCAGGGGGCACTACCTTCCGTGGGCCGGGCTAGTCGGCATGCTCGCGCAGTGTGTCAGCAGACGGTGGATTTCGGCGGCGGTTACACCTGTTGGCGGTTCTGTGCCCCATGGTTCTCTAGCAAGGGAATTCGGAAGTCAAGTTGGCATCGGAGTGTGACACCAGCGGATGTTTGAGTGCTGTACTGTAATACATCTGTCTGTTTCAGAAGTGTTGTGTATTATTTAAGTCGCCAAGTGTCTCGCAAATAATTGGTACGTCGTGGATGGAGACGCCTGTTGTTATTGCCGTGTGATAGTGTGTGGCTGGCATAGAACCGTGACGCCTCACCTGAATACGGCACAAGTTAGTTGGTGATGCACTTGGTAACAAACTGATTACAAGTTGGTAAGCTTATGCTCGGTGGACTTGAGGTAATATCACTTCTACTAAGTTGTCACAAGATCTGTAAGGTTATTTGGCGATAATAGCTCTCTCGAACATTTAATTTGTGCCTGTGATACTATTTTATATTTTATGTGAACCGGTTTTGTGAGCACTTATATTTGATATTCATTCATTACTGGCATTCTGCGCTACCTTTCCGTGCTCCTTAAGTGTAGGTGACTGTTTAACGCGTGGTTGAAATGCCTGTGTGGATGCATTTTCTTCCACATTTGGATTAACGATAATTTGTTGTCCTGAAATATTTCAAAAACTTAGTGTAGTGTATTTGATTACTTTTATTTAAGTTGTTGTTGATTTATGAACATTTTAGTAATTGTTTCCTTTATATTTATATGTTCCAGTTGTGCACTGAGGTTAAAGATTTGTAGTCTGGCGGCCGGACCCAGCGGACAGGGCCCGGTTAGGTTTCCATTCCAGTGGTGTGCAGGTCCCTGCACTTAGTGTTGAAACCTAGTATCGGTAATTGGTTTCACGATAGATTTCTCCTTACGGGCTCTTGCCCACTGCGGTTCGTCGTCAAGTTAATTAAATTCTTGTCCTGCAAATACTGGTTTTCTTAAGTGCGTTTGTAAGTTCATTTCCTTGTTGTTGTTTTTTTTTTTATGGGTGCTCGGGAGCATTTTCCTTTTTTTTAAGTGTCAATCATGACTTTGTTTTAAATTGTTCCTATTGTTCCAGTAATATATATATATATATATATATATATATATATATATATATATATATATATATATATATATATATATATAAGGCTTGTAAAGGTTGATCTGTCTGTTAGCAAAATCTACCCTGTCTTGGGGTTGTTAATCGTATTTATCCCATCTGTCTATTTTGCTTGATTCTCTATTGTCGAGATTTGTTTATAGAATAAGGGGCTGTTTAGGTGTCCTTTAAATAAATGGTTCTTTAAACTGGCAAATGTTGTTACTTGGGGCTTGGGCTTCCCGTCAAACCCAATCCTTTTTCAGTTTTCACAATACACGTATGTGTACCTGGTTCTTGGGGTGTACTTTTAGGGCAGCGTTGTATTTCATAACGCACTCTATTTTGGCAGTTCATGTGCTAAACGGTGAAGAGATATGACGTATACTAAATCTAAGTGACGCAGAATGTCTAGGACGTGAGGAAGACTTATATGCTGAAATGAATCAACAGACTACGAGTTCTGACTCTAAATGTGATGAAAATGATGAAATTCAGTCTCAAAACATTAAAGATTCATGAATGGTACTGATTAAAATATTCCTGAAGTAGTTTCAGGCGGGGAGCTAATTGGTTTGCATTGCTACTTATATTGAAAAATATCGTTTCTTTTTGGTTCCCTCATTTGCAATGAACTATACACTTTGTCATATCAAATTTTAAGAAAAAATTTGGTTTGGTGCCAACCGATGATCGTTTCCATTTCAACATGCCTGGGATTGGTCCATCTTTTCAGTACAAACAGGAAAGTGATGACAGTGGATGTCAAAGAGTAGTGGAATCTTTCATGGAATACTTTCAGTTAAATTGGGACGAGCAACTGAAGGAGGCGAAGGTGGAGGAACACTAAGGCAGACAGAGGGAGAAGTACATGAACGTATTGGAATAAATAATACCCAAGCAATGCCGGGTTACAAGCTAGCTAATGCAGAGAGAAGCCTAACACGAGTAACATAGGAAACAGGCATGGAGATAACAGAAAGGATAAGGAAAGGACGATAGGATGTATATCCAACTTCCATGCTTATTTAACAATAGCGGAGCAATTCCTGGTTCGCTAGTATCGTGTCCGTTCACGTACTTATTTGTAATGCGTATAAATTTACAATATTATTACAATTTTCAACACTTGACCTTAAATAGGAGAGAAATTCAATCCATTGAATCTCGGCGACATAGGGGTTATGGCGTCTGCCTAATAATCTAAAGGTGTCGGCTACGAATCCCAGAAACGGCCTATGTTTCAATTCAAAGCCTCTTCTTCCGTTTAATATCTTCAGTATCTAATTTAATTTAGTAGAAATTAATTTTGTTGCGCAGCCTCCAGAAGCACTGGCAAATCATAGCATTGTGCGGCCTTTCCCACACTGTGTAAATCGTTTGGCAAACTGACATCCAACGATATTGCATGGAAAACTGAGAAAATGTGACGTATGCCCATCTACATTTAATTCCAAATCAAATACAGCGTAATATGCAATAGAATTACCTTTATTACATAAATGTTATTATAATTTCAGAACATGCTACTTCCTTGACGTAATCCTTTTGTGATTTGGGATTCAGATGACAGATATTTACCAATTTTTATTTTTGAAATAGAATAGGAATTAAATAAAGTTTGTCCCTACCTTTTCCTTATCTATATATTAAAAAAAACACATTGATCTTGCCAAAAGCCGAGAAGCGATTCTTCTTGGTGTTGTAGCTCTCAGGGGCACCCTGGGTTGCTCTCTGTGTGAGGCACCTCTGTGCATCTCTGTGAGCCGCAGCGCGTGAGTTGCGCATGCGCAATACTGCGCTGTACCTCAGGTCTTGTGAAAGGAAGCCCGCGCCTCCTAGTTTTAACGAGAGCGCGGGCGATGAAAAATCAAAGTTTCCTGTCCCCACCACGCGGGAGTTCTAGCGGCCATGCCTCTTATCAGCGCGCTATATAAGGCGTGTTTCCGGTAAGACAGCGTCAGTCGTCGTGTAGCTGCCGCACAGGCAACAGCATTGAACGGCTCCAGAGATGCCTCGTTATAGGAGAAGATTTCGGCGATCCCGCCTGACGGTGTTTAAAGCAATAGATGATGTTGAAATTACTACGTCCAATGGGACTGGAGGACAAGTTATTCTTGCTGGTCCTTCTGTGTTTTGTGGTTGTGTACTGAATTTTACTATTACGAAGAATGATTCTCTGGGTCATGGAAATGGCTGGATAACTGTAGCTATTGTCCGCTACAATGGTGATACTGTAAAAGGAGTTGGAGGATTGGAGAGTTTTAATTCCAGGAATGTGATTGCGTTTCGTACATTTCAAGTAGCTGAGGTGTACAACCGTGATATGAAAAACTCATATTTTACGAGTACTATGCCTTTCACGTTGAGGACAAGGAGTCATCGGAAAATTAATGAGCAAGAAGGTTGTTGTGTGTGGGTGAAAGGACACGGGAACTGTTATAACATAAAGTTCGTTGGAGATTGTGTATATTATTATAGGAATTAAATAAAGTTTGTCCCTACCTTTTCCTTATCTATATATTAAAAAAAAAAAAACACATTGATCTTGCCAAAAGCCGAGAAGCGATTCTTCTTGGTGTTGTAGCTCTCAGGGGCACCCTGGGTTGCTCTCTGTGTGAGGCACCTCTGTGCATCTCTGTGAGCCGCAGCGCGTGAGTTGCGCACCTCCAGTTTACGTACTGTTCCCTCAACTTTATTTACAGGCTTGGAATGTCAGAATCAATCGGAATATTTCGAGACGATTGCCGGTGTGACCAATCATAGTAGTAATTGACGACTGCTGTTCTGTATTATGTTTCATTAACAATTAAGATAGTACCGTCATGAATGAAACAGTGTAAATGATAACTTTTGAGTACTTTTTACAATACTTTTTTCATGGTAGACAAGATAGGAAAGTATAATTAACCATTAAACTGAAACCTTTACAGGTAAAACACACGATAAAACATTTGTTTGCGTTAAAAGCGAACGTCAGATCATCGAGAAGAAACCTACAAACACGTACTAAGATGTATAACCCAAATAATAATAACCATCTAAAATGGTGGAGTTATGCAATATGCGCTTGAAGTTAGTCACGGATGTGTATATAAAGTAGTAGTCCCATAATAAATAGTATCAGAGAATATATGCATTCTCCGTATTTGTTTTCGCTACAGAAATCGTATTGATATGGTAGATGCGTATAACAAAACGTATTCATGAGTAACGAATTAATATTTCGTATCAGCCAAAGTATTCGTTACTTAGTACCGAATATATACCGTTTGCTGCAGATCTGTTAAACACATAGATAATGGGGACAGTGTTTTGGCTAATTCTTGACCGAGTGATCCTTTTTATATATACCTTAAGTACTGGTATGCTGTAGATATCGTATAGTACAGTATCAACATTTAAATATTGCACACTACCTGCAGCGCGTCCAAATTTAGCAAATTTCTTGCATTTAATTAAGCAAAACCTAGTTTTCAACAATATGAATTTTTATGAAATCAGATCTCCTGTACTAGTCGTAACATGTTGTAACTCGGCCGGTGAATTCATCTGGATGATGTTACTAAAATACGAACCAGTAATAAACTAAAACATCAAGCTAGATGCAAATGTTTTATTATATGCCAATGTAAGCAGAAGTTGGATTTTACCCGTCTATGTCTATAAGTTCTCTTCTGAAGTACACTAGGTACCGTAAACTCATATTAGAGCGCAAATCAGAAACTCTTTGTCCCCGTTTTTATTAGCAAATGCAACTTCATATCATAAGTAGAGAATAGTAAGAATTATGAGAGAATGGCATATGTAAAAATCTGTTAATGTGCCATAAACATTTTTCCGAACTACTTCACGGTTGTGTTGTTGTTGTTACCGTCTTCAGTCCGGAGACTGGTTTGATGCAGCTCTCCACCCTACTCTATCCTGAGCAACCCTCTTCATCTCCTCATAAGAACGGCAAACCACATCCATTTGAATCCGCTTACTATATGCGTCTCTTGATCTGTGACTTTTACCCCATACACTTCCCTCCAATGCTACATTTACGCCGGCCGCGGTGGCCGAGGGGACTGAGGCGCTCCAGTCACTATCTGCCACTACGGTCGGGAGTTCGAATCCCCCCTGGGGCATGGATACTTGTGCCGTCCTTAGTATTAGCTAGTCTGTAAGTAGTTTGTAAGTTTAGGGACTGATGACTCCGTAGTTAAGTCCCATAAACTATACAAACATTTGAAACAAGCTAAATTTACGATTCCCCGATGTCTAAGAATGTGTCCTACCAAGCGATCCCTTCTTTTACTCAAGGTATGCCAAAAATTCCTTTTATCGCCAATTCTATTCACTACCTCTTCATTAGTTATGCGATCTACCAACCTCATCTTCAGCATTCTCCTGCAGCACCACATTTCAAAAGCCTCTATTCTCTTCCTGTCCACACTGTTTATCGTCCATGTTTCACTCTCGAACAAGGCAACACTCCACACAAATGCTTTCAGAAAAGACTTCCTTACACTTAAATTCATATTCGATTTAGCAAATTTCTATTTTCCAAAAATGATTTTCTTCTCATTGCCATTCTGCATTTTATATCCTCTGTACTGCGACCGTCATATGTTATTTTACTACCCAAGTAACAAAACTCATCTACCACCTTCATTATTTCATTACCTAATCTAATTCCTTTAGCATCGCCTGATTTCCTAAGACTGCACCAGGTCCTTTGCTGTCTCTGACAGAATTACAATGTCATCAGCAAAACGTAATGTTTTTATTTCTTCACCCTGGACTTTAATCCCTTTTCCAAACTTTTTCTTGCTCTCTCCTTCGATGTACAAATTGATTAACATCAGAGAAAGGCTACAAAGGCTGACAGTAAGCGAATCATACATCTTCGTTGAAATTCAGTGATGAATGATAATGGAAGACTGAAGTATTGTCTGAAATTCAGCAGATTATTTCAATTTTTCTGTGCAGTAAATTCCGATGTTTTTGAACCGTGCGGTTCGATTTTCGAGTTCCGCTCCGTGGAATTGCGATTATTGTTTCCATTTCCGCCGATATATCTCTGTTTCCCCGAGTGGGAAGGGTGGTGATTTTCGTGGGGGGGGGGAGTCGTGTGGTGGTTGTCGCACGCACCAGGGGGCACTACCTTCCGTGGGCCGGGCTAGTCGGCATGCTCGCGCAGTGTGTCAGCAGACGGTGGATTTCGGCGGCGGTTACACCTGTTGGCGGTTCTGTGCCCCATGGTTCTCTAGCAAGGGAATTCGGAAGTCAAGTTGGCATCGGAGTGTGACACCAGCGGATGTTTGAGTGCTGTACTGTAATACATCTGTCTGTTTCAGAAGTGTTGTGTATTATTTAAGTCGCCAAGTGTCTCGCAAATAATTGGTACGTCGTGGATGGAGACGCCTGTTGTTATTGCCGTGTGATAGTGTGTGGCTGGCATAGAACCGTGACGCCTCACCTGAATACGGCACAAGTTAGTTGGTGATGCACTTGGTAACAAACTGATTACAAGTTGGTAAGCTTATGCTCGGTGGACTTGAGGTAATATCACTTCTACTAAGTTGTCACAAGATCTGTAAGGTTATTTGGCGATAATAGCTCTCTCGAACATTTAATTTGTGCCTGTGATACTATTTTATATTTTATGTGAACCGGTTTTGTGAGCACTTATATTTGATATTCATTCATTACTGGCATTCTGCGCTACCTTTCCGTGCTCCTTAAGTGTAGGTGACTGTTTAACGCGTGGTTGAAATGCCTGTGTGGATGCATTTTCTTCCACATTTGGATTAACGATAATTTGTTGTCCTGAAATATTTCAAAAACTTAGTGTAGTGTATTTGATTACTTTTATTTAAGTTGTTGTTGATTTATGAACATTTTAGTAATTGTTTCCTTTATATTTATATGTTCCAGTTGTGCACTGAGGTTAAAGATTTGTAGTCTGGCGGCCGGACCCAGCGGACAGGGCCCGGTTAGGTTTCCATTCCAGTGGTGTGCAGGTCCCTGCACTTAGTGTTGAAACCTAGTATCGGTAATTGGTTTCACGATAGATTTCTCCTTACGGGCTCTTGCCCACTGCGGTTCGTCGTCAAGTTAATTAAATTCTTGTCCTGCAAATACTGGTTTTCTTAAGTGCGTTTGTAAGTTCATTTCCTTGTTGTTGTTTTTTTTTTTATGGGTGCTCGGGAGCATTTTCCTTTTTTTTAAGTGTCAATCATGACTTTGTTTTAAATTGTTCCTATTGTTCCAGTAATATATATATGGCTTGTAAAGGTTGATCTGTCTGTTAGCAAAATCTACCCTGTCTTGGGGTTGTTAATCGTATTTATCCCATCTGTCTATTTTGCTTGATTCTCTATTGTCGAGATTTGTTTATAGAATAAGGGGCTGTTTAGGTGTCCTTTAAATAAATGGTTCTTTAAACTGGCAAATGTTGTTACTTGGGGCTTGGGCTTCCCGTCAAACCCAATCCTTTTTCAGTTTTCACAATACACGTATGTGTACCTGGTTCTTGGGGTGTACTTTTAGGGCAGCGTTGTATTTCATAACGCACTCTATTTTGGCAGTTCATGTGCTAAACGGTGAAGAGATATGACGTATACTAAATCTAAGTGACGCAGAATGTCTAGGACGTGAGGAAGACTTATATGCTGAAATGAATCAACAGACTACGAGTTCTGACTCTAAATGTGATGAAAATGATGAAATTCAGTCTCAAAACATTAAAGATTCATGAATGGTACTGATTAAAATATTCCTGAAGTAGTTTCAGGCGGGGAGCTAATTGGTTTGCATTGCTACTTATATTGAAAAATATCGTTTCTTTTTGGTTCCCTCATTTGCAATGAACTATACACTTTGTCATATCAAATTTTAAGAAAAAATTTGGTTTGGTGCCAACCGATGATCGTTTCCATTTCAACATGCCTGGGATTGGTCCATCTTTTCAGTACAAACAGGAAAGTGATGACAGTGGATGTCAAAGAGTAGTGGAATCTTTCATGGAATACTTTCAGTTAAATTGGGACGAGCAACTGAAGGAGGCGAAGGTGGAGGAACACTAAGGCAGACAGAGGGAGAAGTACATGAACGTATTGGAATAAATAATACCCAAGCAATGCCGGGTTACAAGCTAGCTAATGCAGAGAGAAGCCTAACACGAGTAACATAGGAAACAGGCATGGAGATAACAGAAAGGATAAGGAAAGGACGATAGGATGTATATCCAACTTCCATGCTTATTTAACAATAGCGGAGCAATTCCTGGTTCGCTAGTATCGTGTCCGTTCACGTACTTATTTGTAATGCGTATAAATTTACAATATTATTACAATTTTCAACACTTGACCTTAAATAGGAGAGAAATTCAATCCATTGAATCTCGGCGACATAGGGGTTATGGCGTCTGCCTAATAATCTAAAGGTGTCGGCTACGAATCCCAGAAACGGCCTATGTTTCAATTCAAAGCCTCTTCTTCCGTTTAATATCTTCAGTATCTAATTTAATTTAGTAGAAATTAATTTTGTTGCGCAGCCTCCAGAAGCACTGGCAAATCATAGCATTGTGCGGCCTTTCCCACACTGTGTAAATCGTTTGGCAAACTGACATCCAACGATATTGCATGGAAAACTGAGAAAATGTGACGTATGCCCATCTACATTTAATTCCAAATCAAATACAGCGTAATATGCAATAGAATTACCTTTATTACATAAATGTTATTATAATTTCAGAACATGCTACTTCCTTGACGTAATCCTTTTGTGATTTGGGATTCAGATGACAGATATTTACCAATTTTTATTTTTGAAATAGAATTTTTATATATATTTTGAATTACTTTTATTATTGTTGGCTTAATTTCTGTTGACCATAAATCTATCCATAAAGTGGGTAAAGGCACACTATCATAGGCTTTTTATTTATCTACGAATATCAAATGTATAGATCGTGCTTAACCTAATTTTTTTCAATTATTTGTTGTAGGCAAAAAATATGATAAATTGTTGATCATCCAGCTCTAAAACCTGCTTGTTCTTCAGCCTCCTTTTCTTTGTATTCTTGTTCTAAGAAGTACTTAATAACACTTCCATAAAATCTACTGAAAGTATTGGTCACTGTTATTCCCCTATAATTTTTACAATAATCTTTCCTTCATTTTTTTATGTATCTCTGAAACATATCCTACTTTCAAATCATTTGGTAAATCTTCCCCATCTAAACACCTTTCGAGAAGTTTTCTTAACAATTCAATTAATTTCTCTGTTCCAGATGTTAATAATACTCCGGGAATACCTCCAGTGCCTGTAGCCTAAAGATTTTATTGCACTTTTAACTATCTTTATTTCCAAATGAATGTATCAGGTTACCTACAATGTATAAAATATATACAGAGGTAATCTTACAGAATAGGAAAAAGAAAGTCAGACTATGGGAATACCAATAAATGACAGAACAATATACTCATTAATATTTGCAGATGACCAACTGATTATAGCCGAAGACTATGAGGACGTAGAGTATATGACCAGGAAACTGATTCAGGAATGTAAAAAAATCAGGTCCAAATAGCAACATAAATTAAACGAAATACATGGTAAATGCTGGAATAAATGAAGACTTAATATTAGAAGAAGGAATGGGAACAATAACAACTACGGAGGAATATAAATATTTAGGAGTGAAAATTACAAATGATGAGAAACAGGAAAATGAATGTAGATCAAGAATAAATGCAGAAAAGACGACAATTTCTTTGTTGAGTGTAATTCTCTGAGACAAACACGTAACTACTGATAAAAAATAAGGATATATAAAACAATAGTTTGGAGCATTATTACATATGGTTCAGAAGTGTGGACAACCAAATGGCAACTGAAATCAAAATTATAACCCACAGAAATGGATTTCTGGAGACGTTCAGCAAAAATATCAAGAAGAGAAAGAATAAGAAATGAAGTAATTAGAGAAAAAATGAAATGTAAAAATTCAGTTATTGAATTCATTCGAGCACAAACATCTAAAATGGTATAGACATGTTAGAAGGATGGGACAAGAAAGGCTTACAAAATGCATTCTCCACTAGACATCAAGCAGAAGAAGGAAACAGGGACGACCACATGGATGAGGGGCTTTCAATGAGCAATGAGGAAGGACGACGTTCCTGAGGAATTATGTGAGAACACGGAAGATCGGAGAGCAATAATTAGTAAATGTAATCTAATATAGGTGCTGGAAACATGTACTGACATTGTAAAACGAGAATGCTAATAATAATAATAATAATAATAATAATAATAATAATAATAATAATAATAATAATAATTTCAGAACACCTGAGCTCCGCAATTAATTGCCCAAACAATTATTTAATACTGAAAAGCAGTGTCTTTCCCTTTGAAGAGCAGCTCGTTTTGTATTACCGGGATATAGGGGAAAGAGCAGTGTCGGGGAGTCCTATTTGTTCACTGGTTCATAGAACCCCCGAGAAAAAAGTCGCCACGAAAAAAAAGTATATAAATAAGTAAAAAGTGTTTTTAGACTATCATACTTCGTCTCGTTCTTGTATCAGATGTCATTTTAACGTTCTTTTTATCGCATGAGCAACGTTTTTCGTCGCGGAGACAGCATGCATACGAGTCGTAGCGCGGCCGCTTAATATAGGCGGCAGTGGCAGCAGCGTTGCAATGCGCAAGCGCGGCTGAGCAAATTCTCTCCTGAACCCCCTGCAGACAGCACATGGACGCTGCCGCGGCAGGGAGGGGCGGGGGGAAACGCCACTTTTAACATTGCCTGCCAGAGACACCAGCTCCTGGCTACTCGAGCTCTGGCGGTTACGCACTAATGGCCCCGAAGCAAGACAATGGAGCTACTGCGATGCACATGCGCAAATTCTCGATGAAGGCAACCTCCGCTCTTCATATTTCTTTTTGGTTCATTCAGGATTCATCAAAAACACGTCAGATTTGGTAAAATGTCCTAGCATGAAGTCTAAAATCCTTCAGATGATCCGTTGATGAGTAATAATAATGTCACTACTCTCCACCTAGTAATAATAGCGTGTGGTTAGCGGCATCGCTCTGCCTTCTCTAAGGTAGTGATCACGAGACAGACTGTAAGCAATTATTTTAAACCTAAGTTTTCTTTTAACAGATACGAGGACAGCAATGACCAGGGACAGCAATGACTTTTGTATTGTCACTTGCCACATATACTTTGGACGTTTCAGCAAATTTGTTGTGATTTTGAGGGTAAATGGCATTTATACTCTTCGTTGTAACAAATATTTAACTGTTTGAAAAGATTTGGGAAAGAACAGTCTTTGCGCAGGCGTAAGGTTAGGAGGGAATGCTTCTTACAGTGAACGGTAGGTAGCTTGTCTCTTCATCATTACAGATTCATTTTGTTACAGTCACTTAACAGTGTATTCAGTTACTTGTTGTGTTTTAGTGATCGTGTACATATATCATATTTTCTTGGAGTTTATTATCAAAGAAAAATGAACAACATTCAGGATCGTTTAGAAACAAATTTGTCAACTTTAAGCTTGGAAGAAATGTGTGAAATAAAGGAACTTGGTAGGCCGACGCCTCAGCTCGAAGCAAGCGCAAACAAGCCGAGGTAAGACATTCTGTAACAAAAATAATATTATTGGGGTGGGGGGGAAGCAAACTGGGGCGCTTTCCCTTGCGCCGGGCGGGGGAGGGGGGGGGGGACTCTGACTTCACTATCAAGATCCGGCAATGAAAGAAGTGAACCCCCAGTCATCTGAAGCACCAGCCGCCACTGGGAGAGAGTGTCACGGAAATGATGCAAGAGTTGAGGTGGAACTGATTAAAAGAAAGGTGTTTTTCATTCGGCGACATCTGTTTCCGAAATTTCTTTCACCAAATTTCTCTTTTACATGCCAACATATTTTGTTAGCTCTCGCCTACATAGAAAGACATAATCATCACAATGAAATAAGATAGATCGAAAACGGGAAGGTTTAGATATTCCTTTTTCTGCCAGATATCAGAGAATGTAACTGTATAGAAATATCATAAAAGTGGAATGTGGTTCGATTCAATGTGACTTGCAGGGTAAGTGTGTAGATGAATGTGTTATTAAAAAAAAATTAAAAAGCAGTCAACAATCCGAAGTGCTTTGAGCACCAGAGTGCTTTACTAGGCATGGTACTGTTTGGAGGTGGTACGCCGTTGCCTTCCTTCGACCTTCGAACTGACTTACCCAACAGTTATTGGGGGACCTACAGTAAACCGTTTACTGAGGTTTTGCAACCTTTATACCAAAGCCATATTGGAAACACCTACGATGGGGTGTATTCAGAAGCTCTTTAAGGCATTCTTTAGGGTAGCACAGAAACCGAATGCCATCCGCATATCTAATATTATTGATCACAACACCATTTATATTTTATTAATGTAAAACCTAAGTACTATTGGATATAACTTGCCAAGAATAACAAAACACTGCTTGTCGTGCACTAAATTCTACCAACAAGTACTTGTGCTTTACATGGGTATGCCATACTTGAAAGATTTGTGAATCTCTTGACGACACTTCCATCTATCAACTGTCCCCAGACAGATTTACGCACGCTCACAATGACAAGAAAAGTTGCTCGTGCACTTTGAAAGAAGCACTCACTACCGGAACAGAATTCTGCAGTCTCGGTGACATACGGATGCGTATCTGGTTCTTGCGACAAAGACAGAGACAATTTCAGTACGACTATATGAAACGAAACTCGACGTTTCGGTCGGTGTGCCTGCTACAGACAGGAGCTGGATTTATTTTGAAGTACTCTTTAAATACGAGATCCTATTAGAAAGTAAACAGCGATACGTTGGCTAACGGCTCTGAAGCATCGTGGTGGCCCTTTTCTCGTTTAGAAATCTGCGGTATTCTCTTTGCGCTGCTCTCGAAATCTGTCGGCGACAAGCGGACCTCTTGTTAGCAATTATTGGCTTTGCGTACGCGCGTGTTTAACCCTTGGTCTCTTTTATTCTCGTCATCTTTTATTTCTCAGAAATTCTGTAATCGCAAAAGCGTGAAACAGTTTTATCCCTCAACACTTTTTCTCCACAACTGTTCGCCGTACTGCGATACAAATATCGTTTACACTTGTGGCTTTACTGAATTTCCACTTTCCTCTTCTTGTGTAAATGAGCTACTGTATTAATCTGCCAGCCAGTTGTTCCACTCTGAGTTCGCAATATTTTCAGTTAGCGCATGCGTAAACGGCAAATATTTATGGTCACAGACGAATACAAAAAATTACGGTGTGTGTGTGTGTGTGTGAGTGCATGAGAGAGAGAGAGAGAGAAGAGAGAGAGAGAGAGAGAGAGAGAGAGAGAGAGAGAGAGAGAGAGAGAGAGGTGTCCCTTCTTTGCGCCAACTCCGAAAGGACAGACACTACACACATGTAAACCCAACCACCCACGCACCCTCACACACACACACACACACACACACACACACACACACACACCGTATATATAGGACTCATATCATGAATCTTAGTCTGCCATCTGCCTTACGATTAAATTTATGTGGTACATTTTTTATCTGACATTATGCTTACTCCCCGTATCCAGGAAAAGTAAGTAATTCCAGTAATTGTCTGTCAGTGTTGCAGACTGGTGGTTAATATTATAAGAAATCCTAACTAAGCTGTGTTGTTTTTATATCGCCATTGTACGAGTGCAAAGGTAGGTCGGTTGGTAGAACGCTTGCTTGCGAAAGTCATTGGTCCTTGGTTCGAATATTGGCCTGGTTACCGTTTTCAACTACTAGAAAGTTTCAACTAAAAATTATTCACATGGTCACAGGTAACTGAAAACATTGGAATACTTTAGAAAACTCATCATGTAGCCCTAATAGACCCGAGCATATCCGAGGTTCTGCCCAACAACAACGAGGTCTACTAAAACTAAAAATATATATACTCCCCGAGCAAGATTATCGGACTAAAGCTGAACTACAGCGTCTGTTATACAGTCACTTTGAAATTTTTTATCTATTTTTTATTTATTGTTTTTTGTTATTTTCTTTTTTATTTAATTTTTATTTTCATTTTTTTTTCAATACTGTCAAGAAATTCGAACGAATTGGTACCACGGTGTCATTAAATCATTCGACGGCACAAAAGTATTACATACAACACTGTTGTCTAAAAAAAATTTCAATGTACGAACATGTTATTCGAACAAAATATGGTAGATGATCAATACAAGTTGTAGGCTGGAGCCCAACTTACCAAAAAAGTCCAAGAGGAACACCACCTGGCATATGGGAAATAGCTCTAAGGAAGACAGCTGGGATTAATTGCCAATAGGAAGCTATGTATCGATAGAAATCGCAGAACCGACTGAGATCCTATGTTACTTATTGACTCAGAGACCACATCACCAAGTAATGGATCTGGCTGATAAAAATGATGATGAAAATGTAAGGGAGTGACGAAGGATTAAAATAATAATACTATAGGTTCAGATAATGCATTCTGATATTAATCCTCTCCAGTGATATCTATAATTGCTTATAAATCATTTCTAATTACTTCCGTTTCCTACGTTAGTGTACAGTTTTACGAGAATATAGTGTGGCCTACCTAATTCGTTTTATAAAAATGAAGAATTTGTCATAAATATTTAAATGGGTTTTGTGAAATAAAATATTAATTTGTTGAAAATGAAGACGACACAGAATATGAGTTCATACAAACAATATTATGCGTTGAGTCCCAATACATTACGCAAAGCACATTTATTACTGTATGTATATATTAAGACGTGCCTGAAAAGTAAAAGCTGATAATTTATACAAAGCGCGAAGAAAGCCTGCAAACCGTCATCTTTCACACGCCAGGTGCTGATGACCTAGATGTTTAGCGCACTAAAACACCAATCACGATGATGATTGTGGTGTCGCACAAGTCTAAAGTGCGCGCCACCTACTTTCGCCGCGCGCTGCCATGCACGCGCGGCGCGGCGTTCTTACAACGACAGCCACGAGCGCCGTCTGCTACAACTACGCTCCTGGCCACCACTGAACGACATCGTTCACTTGGGACTGAGATAGGAACCAGCTAACACTTAGGAATCAGATAGGCACCAGTGAAGACTTGGCTATCGGATAGGCACTAGGCAGGGCTCTAGCTCCATTATGTATCAGTATTCTGCAGTACTGATCTATGTAAAAGTTAAGTATTGTATAAATTCTGTGCAATATATATCTCGTTCTAATTTACTCTAGTGTTTCTAGTTCCTGCTGTCCCACTGGGTGGTCACCTGCTACCTGCACAAGCGTGCATCCTTTATTCCTGTGTCGGTCTTTCTACTCGGCCACCGACACCTACGACGGAAACGAGACACAAAAGCGGCGACGAGGCCAGGACACAAAATTGATGATCATCATCAATATTTCATACGTTTATTTTTAGATTGAAAAATATTTTACAAAATTGTTAAAATACATTTGGGGAACTTACAAGTAACTATTTTGGCCTCTTCCATTGAATGCATCAAAATATACCTTACAGAAATGATTAAGTTGTATAGGTGCTGTCATATATGGCTGAAACACTCCACGGTTACAGAAACCAGATTTAAAAGACCTTATTTTAGTAGCTAATTGAAGTAGAGTTTGCATCTTTTCGTTATTATGTACAAAATGATCTCCATTTTCAGTATATGCTCTGTTTTATATACAAAACCTCTATTACTCGTGAAAGTTCAATTTGAATGAAAAGTTGCAGAAAAAACGGTATGTTTCTAAAAATAAATAAATGAATTACAGTTCAGGAAAAGCTTCGAAGAAAATAATACAAATGTAATCCACCATTTTAACGTGAAATGCTGATGTTTTTGTTGTAGTTTGTTTCTTTGTTTATGACAGGGCACCAAACTAAATGTTCAAATGTTTGTTAAGCTTAAGGGACTTAACTACGGGGTCATCAGTCCCTAAACTTACATACTACTTATGAACTACCTACAACGAAGGACGGCACAAATATCCATGCCCGAGGGGGATTCGAACCCCCGACCTTAGTGGCCGTGCAGACCGTGACTGAAGCGCCCCAGTCCCCGCGGCCACCGCGTCCAGCGGCACCAAACTGCTAAAGTCTTCATTCGCCCCATGGGGAGAAGGAGTTAGGAATGGAGGGCAAGGGAAAGGAAATGCAATCCAGAGAGGAAAGAAGGAAGAAAGGCTACGTAGTCTAGGATTTTAAAAAAATAATTAAATAAATAAAAATAAAAATCTATTTCATCAAGTTCCGAGCTTCATAGCACGACAATAAAAGCGCACAGAGTGAACTGCTGCATTGCGTAAGATAGCGGTAAGATGGGCTGTCTGATTTCCCGTAACCTGACTGTGTTTATGTTCAGATTGTCCTGACTCCTGACTGGGAGTAATTCAATCTGATCGTCCTATTGACAATATGTGACTGCTTGACTGCCAGGCAAGCGTGGACAGGTTAGAATCGGTGTATGTCAACCTCAGCCGGCCACGGTGGCCGAGAGGACGGAGTCTCTCCAGTCACGGTCTGCACGGCCACTACGGTCGGGGGTTCGAATCCCCCCTCGGGCATCGATATTTGTACCGTCCTTAGTATTAGCTAGTTCATAAGTAGTTTGTAAGTTTAGGGACTGATGACTCCGTAGTTAAGTCTCATAAGCTCTACAAACATTTGAACATTTCATTTGTCCACCTCTGGTAGTAACAGGCACTGCCGCTGACGGAGGACCGCAGCCAACCAGCGCGGTTGTGACTGCCACAACGAATTATGTTGCAGTCGCATTTACGAGAACCCGTCATTACCCCGGTATTCAATACTGTCGTACACCATCTCGCCTCTCTTCTTCTTTCTCCATCCATTTCTTCTTATTGCATCTCTTCCTCTCCCATCTCCTTCTGTTCATCACGGCACCGACCCCCCCCCCCCCCCCCGTCTTCTTTCGTCCAATTCTTCCATTTCCGCTCTTACCTCCCGGTTCTAGGTTCAACTCCTCCCACTTGTTTATCTATGGAAACTTATATCTGTCAACTTTCGTGATGATCAGTAAAATCAAATGTTCTAATCAAATGTTTGTAAGCTATGCGACCAAACTGTTGTGATCATCAGTCCTTAGACTTACACACACACACACACACACACACACACACACACACACACACATACACACATAAACACGCACGCGCCTCCGACAGGGAGCAGCCGCGCGTTCCGCAGCAAGGCGCCTTTGACCGCAGGGCTACTGTCGCGCTGCCCACACCCGAACCTCTTGATGTCAGAGAGTCAGATTGGTACCAGACGTTGATAAACAGAAAAAAAGAAAACACACACACACACACCGATATAATTCGTGCTACCGTCCAGTAGAACATGTATAAACTATAATACCCCAGGGGGCTCTATTATTTCGTGAGTACATGCATGAAGAGCAAATGCAGTATTTATACGTTAAATTAAAAGGATAAAAATGCAGCCCTCGGTTGCAAAATTAAAATTATTTGAACCTGGTTCCGGCAATATCTATAATTGCCTTCATCAGAAATTATAAATTAAATTAAGTCACAACTCAGCTGTATAGCTTACGTCACAAAATTTTCACAAGAGAATTTTCAGAAAGAGCTAGCCACTATGGGCTGAACGCTTGCACGGAAAGTGTCATTATCGTTCTATGAATTAGGACTCGGAAGTCGATTAAAAAGGTGTTTTTTATCCTAGATTACGCAGCCTTTCTTCCTTCTTTCCTTTCTGGATTGCATTTCCTTTCCCTTCCACTCCTTTCCTATCACAATTCTTCTCTTCATGGGGCGAACGCAGACTTTAGCAGTTTGGTGCCCCTGTCACGAACAAACAAACTGAAACAAAGATCATCATTTCACGTTAACGTGGTGGATTCCATTTGTATTTATTCGAGACTTTTCCGGGGCTGTGATGCATTTATTTATTTTTAGAAACATACTGTTTTCTCCGCAAGAGTCTGAGGCCTCCGTGCAGGCGTGTAGCCCAACTTGGCTAGCTCTTTCTAAAAAAATTCTTTTTTAATTTTGTGACGTAAGTTTTGCAGATGAGTTGTAACTTTTATTACGTGACTTGTTTTAATTTACAATTTGTGATGAAGTCAATCATAGTTATTGCCGAAACCAGGTGAAATAACTCAAATTTTGCGACCGAGCGCTGCATTTTATCCGTTCACGTTGTAACGGTTGCTGACGATAGCAGCTATGTTCAAAATTTTAATCCAGCTTCCTTCTTTACTCTCGGGACTTCATTTCCTTTCCCTTCCTCTCCTTTCCTATCCTCACTCTTTCCCCTTTCCAACGGTGGACTGATGACCTTAGCAGTTTAGTCCCATTGTCCAAAACAACCAACCAAATTCCTGCCCTACAAAGTAGAAGAAATACATGTAAGAGCATATCACGTAGAGCTCCTGTGGGCAAGTTGATAGAGCTTTAGTTTGTTATAGCGAGGGTTCTGTGTTCGAGCCCTCTTTAGGTCAATAGATGGTGATACAGCCCTTGGTCGCGGATTTCAAATTTATTTTACCTGATTACGGCAATTAATAGGCTTGCCTATAACATAAATTACATTTTTTTCAAAAGATACACACTTTTCTTTTAAGAATAAAATGTAAGTTCTAGTTTGATGTATAGCACGGAAACAGTACTTACAACTCATATAATAAAATTATAGATAAGCAATGAAGCTTAAGTCAATAAAAGTCTAGCCACTAAGCGCTGCTCGCTTGGTGTGAAGGAGGCATCAGACTACCACATAAAACTCGGGGTGTATATAGAAGTTGAACATCTTCTAACGTAATACAAGAAAAAATTAGCTTCACCAGCGCTTGATCCCTGGACCTTCGAAATTACAAACGTACGCTCTATCGACTTTCCCACGGGACCTCAATACGACACATTCTCCCGGATATGCTTTTCCTGTACTCCGTACGACAGGTGTTATTTATTACTTCCCATTTACGGACGTTATCCTTGGCGGCAGCACATAGTACAAATTAAGGGGCGCGTCCAGAAAGTAAGTTCCGTTTGGTTATATAAAACGAGCGGGTACAGATACAGAAAAAAATATTTATTGTACAAAATTCTACAACTGTTAAACTACTTTTCTACATAGCTTCCGAAATTCTGTAGGCAATTGTCATAGCATGGCGCTAGGTTTTGTGTGCCTTTTTCATAGAATGTTGCCGTCTGTGTATTCAGCCATGTGGTAACATGTTCTTTCAGCTCGTCATCATCGTTGAAGTGTTGTCCACCATGGATACATTTTAGGTGTATGAAGAGGATTACTATCAAAAGATTTTTTTTTCACGATAATGCCTGACCTCACACACCGAATGTGACCAAACAATTCTAACGGAAATTTCAATTGGACCTGTTTGATCATCCTCCATACAGCTCGGACCTCTCTCCTAGCAACTTTCATCTCTTCTTACACCTAAAATCTGTCCTTGGTGGTCAACACTTCAACGATGATAAAGAGATGTTACCACATCGTTGAATACACAGGCGGCAACCTTCTGTGAATGATGCATGCAAAATCTTGTGGCACGCTATGACAGTTGCCTACAAAATTTCTGTAGTTATGTAGAAAAGTAGTTTAAGAGTTGTAGAATTTTGTGCAATAAAAATTTCCTCTGTATATGCGTACAATTTCATTTTATTACCAAATGGAACTTACTTTCTGGACGCGCCTCGTATATCGAAGGTTTGGTTGATTATCGATATACAGTGTTTGGTACCGCTCTGACTGTCTGTCATGTCAGTAAAACAGAGTCAAAACTTATTGATAGATATTCTTTGCCATTTATCGTACGATAGCTTACAAAATATGAAACAGTGATCTTCCTTTCCTGTCGTAAGCAAAGTGTCTAAAATTTCTTCAGAATTGACTAAACAGTAGGTATGTCAGGAGGCCCTAAAGTAAAGTACCCTCCAACATACGCGATATGAAATTTCTAGTAGTCAACGATCATCGCCGTGATTTGAAGTTAGCATTTTTTTTTCTTTTAAAGTCGGAATAAGATTGTAGATTGGTGTCGAAGAAGGCCTCGCGGGAATTGCTGAGTGGTTGGAGTGCCCATGTCAGAGACTGAGCGGCCGCTCCTGTCGGAGATTCGCATCCTCCCTAGGGTAGAGGAGTGTGATTGTTGTTATTATTAGTTTTGTAAGGGTAATTAGTGATTATAAGTGTTTCGTAATGAAAACGGAATAACCTATTAAAGTGGAAATGTAAAGTCGAACGCAAAGTGTAAAGCAAGGAAGTGGCAAGTAGCAGGCACGTGGAGTCTCGAATCGCTGGAACAGCAGATCACCGCGCAGCACATTCCGACGGCGTCGCGCGGCCGCGGCTCACGTGTTCGAGAAATCGCGAAGTTGACAAATCAGCTCAAGAGGTCATCGGCCAGCCATCTCACGAGCAGTAAGAATAGCGAAACGTGACCAAGAAGAATGCATAACGTCAACAGTTTGAAACCGTCGGAAGGCCAGTACAGTTACCTCTCCAGGGAAACGTGACTAACATTTCAGCAATCCATCGCCGCACGAGTTTAAGGCTCCCACACGTGGCAAGGTTACACGTTTTGGCAGTTTTGGAAGAACGTGACTAGAAGCCAGTGACCGACTAGCGACTCTCCGCGTGACCGAACATTCTGGAAATTTCTACACGTGACAGAGACCTACTTGAACCAATAAATACCTGGACAATTGGAGCAGAGGGTCATTCTTTCGTTGCTTCAGCACGAGTGAAGTTCGGCACCATTCCGGCCGATCACGCAACCGACATCGGAAGAATGGACTAGGCGAGCAGTCGCGAGAACGGAAGAAGAATTAAAGAAGACTTACCGGGCACCCAGACAGCTGAGAGGGCGATGGGACGGCAGCCTCTCGATAGCTGACCTGTGAGATTTAGTCAATAATCGACAGCTGCGGGAGAGGAGCCCGGGGGTCGTCGGTTCGACGCCGCCAGCGCCCCACACTGCCCCTTCGATGGACGACGCGCTCACCCACACGGGCTACGAAGCCAGAAGAGTTACGGACGCCTACATGAGGTACTGGCAGTAATCACAACGGGGAACGCGAACTATTGAATAAAGCGACGCGCCGGACTGTAACGAAGACTGCGCCCGGCCTCGCCGCTGCTGCTGCCTACGTGTAACCGGTCCGCCGGCATCCGCTATCAGCGCGCCGGCCTGCCGCCTACTGCCTTCGAGTAAGAGAATAACTGAATGTAAGGAAATTAGCACAAGTATTATGTGTATTTGTGAATAAAAAGCTATCTGCTTCAATGGTCTTATTTCAACATCCTTCCACCTCTAAGCCAAGAGAATTAACGTCCCACAAATGTGATTAATAACAAATAAATAATAATATGAATACTTCTTGTGTTAAACTAAGAGTAACTGCCCATCCTGAGAAATATCACTGATACAAGGTCTTTGATGCTTTAGGAAAAGAGTAAGAACTGTAAAGTAAACCATTAATCATACAGATAGCCACATTTAGTAACCAGTATGATCAGAAATAACCGAGATCACGTTACAGTTTAGTTGAAGTAGTTTGGGAGACTAGGTAGTGTCTGATGGCCACACTACTTTCGTCCCATAGATTTACAAACATTGAAAATTGATGTCAAAGTTGCATACAAACAACGAGCTTCCACTCGTTTAAAAAGTACGCATAAGATTATCTCGAATAACTTATGTTGCACCAAAGACGTCATTTGAAAGCAATTATTGTCTTCCTGGATATAAGTAGAAAATGTAGAGAATGTGTGGACCATTTCTGGAAACATGAAGGAAGTGGGATACCAACTGCCGTATGTACGAGGTGCATTCAATTTCCAAGGCCTCCAATTTTAATTTTAATTTTTTTTTAATTGTCACCCGAAATCGATGAAACTGGCGTTAGTTCTCGACGTAATCGCCCTGCAGACATACACATTTTTCACAACACTGACGCCATGATTCCGTGGCAGCGGCGAAGGCTTCTTTAGGGGTCTGTTTTGACCACTGGAAAATCGCTGAGGCAATAGCAGCACGGCTGGTGAATGTGCGGTCACGGAGAGTGTCTTTCATTGATAGAAAAATCCAAAAGTCACTAGGAGCCAGGTCAGGTGAGTAGGGAGCATGAGGAATCACTTCAAAGTTGTTATCACGAAAAAAACTGTTGCGAAACGTTAGCTCGATGTGCGGGTGCGTTGTTTGGTGAAACAGCACACGCGCAGTCCTTCCTGGACGTTTTTGTTGCAGTGCAGGAAGGAATTTGTTCTTCAAAACATTTTCGTAGGATGCCCTCGCTGTCCCAGAATACGGACACCATCATTTTTTCAGCACTGGCGGTTACCCGAAATTTTTTTGGTGGCGGTGAATCTGTGTGCTTCCATTGAGCTGACTGGCGCTTTGTTTCTGGATTGAAAAATGGCATCCACGTTCATCCATTGTCACAACAGACGAAAAGAAAGTCCCATTCATGCTGTCGTTGCGCGTCAACATTGCTTGGCAACATGCCACACGAGCAGCCTTGTGGTCATTCGTCAGCATTCGTGGCATCCGCCTGGATGACACAATTCGCATTTTCAGGTCGTCATGCAGGATTGTGTGGACAGAACCCACAGAAATGCCAACTCTGGAGGCGATTTCTTCAACAGTCACTCGGCGATCCCCCAAAACAATTCTCTCCACTTTCTCGATCATGTCATCAGACCGGCTTGTGCGAGCCCGAGGTTGTTTCGGTTTGTTGCCACACGATGTTCTGCCTTCATTAAACTGTCGCACCCACGAACGCACTTTCGACACATCCATAACTCCGTTACCACATGTCTCCTTCAACTGTCGATGAATTTCAATTGATGTCACACCACGCAAATTCAGAAAACGAATGACTGCACGCTGTTCAAGTAAGGAAAACGTCGCAATTTAAGTATCTAAAACAGTTCTCATTCTCGCCGCTGGCGGTAAACTTCCATCTGCCGTACGGCGCTGCCATCTCTAGGACGTATTGCCAATGAACGCGGCCTCATTTTAAAACAATGCGCTTGTTTCTATCTCTTTCCAGTCCGGAGAAAAAAAAATCGGAGGCCTTATAATTTGAATACACCTCGTACAATAGAAATATTTATTCTTTCAGTACCAGTTTCGGCATTCCATTATGCCATCTTCAGGTCCCTACATCGAATACCAATTTGGTACGGATATCGAAACTTGTTTCATGGAATTCTCTCATTTGGAACCAACAACAACAATTGTCAGTTCCTTCATACTCTTGACCAGCCGCAGTCCCGGTTCCACCAGCAATGATGGATTCAATAAGATTTCTGGAAACGGTAAAATATAGAAACCCTGTGAAATTTTCTTATTTTTAACCATTTAAAATTTAATTCAATGTATCTCTTTATAATCAATACCTTTGTTACAATGAAACAATATTTGTCTCAAGCAACCAAATTATTGTTGACATTAAATTTATATTTCTCCAAAAATTAGTTTGTTAAAACATATTCCCTGAGTGTACACAGAGATGTTTGAAAACTTCTCCGTGAAAACGTACCTACATGAGCCTATTTTCATGGTTACTTCATGGTAATCTCATCAAGATCGTAGTGAAAACTTAGATTTTATCGAAGTCCGTAAAGTATTCTCCCCCATGCACCACACTGAATTTTGTATACAGGGTGTCCCATTTATCTTGACCACCCAAAATATTTCTAGATCAACAGCAGCTATTGTAAAATGACTCTCATCGGTATCAATATAAGGCAGGGGCTCATGAATTAAATATTTTGAAACATTTTAAAACGAAAGCATATGTGTTTTCTAACACAAACGTATGTATCTTTAAATTACTTCATCAGCAATCTATAGAATGACAAATCACATAAACAACTGCGTTGATTGCATCGCAATACGCCAATTGCATCCCGAGATATTGAGAAGCAAAGATGACGCATGAAATATGCGATACGCGCGGCCAGCGCACGTCATGAGCCTCAGGCGAAAACCCCATGCTGCGTATTTCATGTGTCAACTTCGCTTCCCAATACCTCGGGATATAATTGGCGTATTGCGATGCAATCGACGTCATTGTTTATGTGATTTGTCATGCTAAAGAAAGCTGATGCAGTAATATTGGATGTCCTTTCAAAAACACATAAGTTTGTGTTAAAAACACATACGCTTTGGTTTTGAAATTTTTATATATGTTTTAAATTCATGAGACCCTGCCTTACGTTGATACCATGGAAAGTCGTTTCGCAATAGCTGTTGTTCCAAAGATAGTTTGGGTGGTCAAGATAAATGGGACACCCAGTAGACCAGGCATGGCCAACATTTCCGCCCGGCGGGCGGAGTACACTGTAGCTGACCGCCCCGGCCGCGACCGTGTGTCGCTAGTGCCCTACACGCCGCCGCTCACAGTGCGCGGGGCAGGGCGCGGCCAAGGCCGCCCGCGGGCGGCGGCGAGGGCACGGCGAGGGCGGTGTTTGGCCATGCCTGCTGTAGACTGTGAGCTTTCTCATAGTTTAAAGGTCACGTGTGCAGATATTTATCAACATCGGAGCAGTAAAGTACCCTTGCATGCACGATACGATATTTTATTAGTGACCTTCTTCTTGTTTTCAATAACAAGTATCACAAAAATAACTGTAAATTTGTACGCAATATAAACACAGGCTCCCAACGAGAAACACAGTTTGAGATTTTTTTTTCATAATTTCCAATTTTCACGTCGATTTTGCAAAAGATACTTACTTCTCAAAATCTTTTTCTTTAGACTTACGAACTAAACCAAAAAATGGTGAGCAAAATCGGAGTCGTTCTCAAGTTATAGCGTGTTCAAGGGAAATAGAGCTTCATTTCCATTAAAAAAAAAAAAAAAAAAAACTATTAGTAACTGCAGCAATATCAACTGGTGTGATGTCAAAACAAAGGTTTTCAAAACAAATTTCATTGAGAACACTACTGAAAAATATTTCTAGTTATAAACCTTTATTTAAAGTTCTCATATTAATTTGTAAACTAGTCGTAAATTTCGATATTTCCGTGTTCTTAAATTGCAGCCGCTACTACCTAAAACGTTCGCCTCCGTTAATATGCGACCGACTTTAGCCAGTTCGGAGTCGTCTGCTACGCGAGCAGCACCCTAATTAAGTGTGCCAAATTTCATCAAGATCCGAAAAAGTATAGAGTCGTATGCAATGGAACACACGGAAACATTGAATGACGCATTTGGAGTTTTCCTCAAATTTTCCAGTTTTCCAGTCGATTTCGCAGGAATCTGATTTCATGAAAACCTTGTTCTCAGAATTACGAACTGAACCGAAAAATTATCATCCAAGTCGGACGTGCCGTTCTTAAGCTATAGCATGACCAAGGAAAATATGGATTCTATTTTATATGTACAGTTTGGCTATTTAGAACAAAGTTTAGCAGCAATTACCACTGCATTTTGAAATAGTTATTTGAATAAAAAAAAAAAAATACGATTTGCTGCGAGATCGGTAGTTGTACTACCCCTAGCAAAGAATACTGGTTAGAAGTCAATTATACTATATGTTGCGGAAGAACATTAGAGAATTGGATGACAAAGGCGAGGTTTTTGGCACATAAAGGTGAAACATGGCGCCGGGTCTGTTACCAACAATTGTGGCAGCTGTACTTACAGGTCCCACTGGTTGGTAAAGAGACAAAGGTCCTTCCCATTGTCAATGATTGGTGCAAATTTAGTGAGAGGTTCGATGAAATGTTTTGCATTAAGTACTGCAGTGCAGCTGTCCAATACTTATTAAAAAAAAAAACATATTCTGAGAAAGGATTATTTTTCCATACTCAAGTTCTTGAGCGTCAACAAGAGTCGACAACAGAAGATCGTTCACTATAATACTTTACCAATTAAATTAAAATGCGTGGTCTGATATTTCGCATTGAGCGCAACTGTCGTCAATATGTAATATAAGTAACGCTATTGCTCATTACTGCAGTTGAAACTCACAGTATAGTAAACGAATTTCAATTCAACTATAAAGTTTAAAAATGCAAGACAATTCTAAGAAGGCCCCTTTTGGGACTGAACTACAACTGTTAGAAACGCACATTGCCTGCATTTTCGCCCAATAATTCAAAAATATAAAAGTAATTAATCGTAAAAAATCAGTTTGATCTGGAGATGGCAGTCTGCCATTGCTGCGACGTGGACTAAGAGTGACTAAATTAAATTAAATAACCCCGTGGTCTAAGGCGCCATGCCTCAGTCTGGGTGGCCGTTCCCGCCGGAGGCTCGACTCCTTCCTTGCTCATGGGTGTATATTGTCCTTAGTTAAAGTTGTTTGTAAGTCTAGGGTCTGGTAATTAAGTTACATGAAACTGCACACAACGTGTGATACGGGGGTCAGAGATTAATTGGTAGATTGACAGTCTGATAAAAGTAATTGGAAAGTTTTTTTTTTATGTTACCTGTCTAACGATTTCTATAACACTGTCCCTAGGAAGTGTTACCACCACACTCGTGGCAATGTAGCAAAATTTAATTACGTTGCACTATACGTGAGGGCCGTGCGAGCAGTTAAAGTTTCTGTTCACTAACCTGGCTTCTTCTTTTCTGTTGTTGTCCCGACGAACAAACAGCGCACAATTCGTTGTTCCTTGTATCTTGAAGTGGTGTGCTGTGGAACATTGAAAACTGTGGCTACATTTCAAATAAGAAGCGATGCCACTTATTTCGTAAAATTTATTTATATGTCGAGAAACAACAACCGACATATGTAATACTATCCATGATCCCAGTAGACTTGAATTCTATTTTAAGAGCGCTATTTTCATGGCTGTTCACGCGAGAATCTTCTGTGTTGGAGTGAATGCAACTGGGCACTGCTGGTCCCGCCTACTATGAGTTTTGGCGCGAGCGCATTTTCTAGAACTTTTACAGTCATTTGTTTTTGTTAAATAGAGCATAATTACGTAAATAAAACATACCATAATAAAGCTTCATGTAAAAACATTTATCACACAAAATCACGTAAAGTTATATACAATGGTTCATCTAGTGTTTATGATTAAAAAATCATAGTGAGGATCTCATATCTAGGTTGGGGGAGGGGGGATCCAATCAAAATACGTCTATGCAGTATTGGCGCAATTTCTCGGGGGTATGCGGTATGTTACACCATATATTATGTTTTACCATATATTCCAACTATGACGTGATCTACAAGCTATGAAATTTCGTAGCAACTCAATACCTATGATCATGAGCCAGCCATCCTACAATGGCAAAGGGTTTAATCATCTACAGGATGAAGGTAATTTTTTTAAATGAATTTCGTAATTATATATTTTGAATTACAATTTGTATTGTACAATGTGGGGGATAGCAAAAACACTGTAATAATCTCTAATTACTCTGGTGTTTAGAGAACACCTCAGATAACAGTCGATAACAAAAGAACATAAATTTGAAAACACTGTATAATATTCGCATGATAGTCTTCTATAATTCTATTCAGTTTCAAGAAAACAATCAAATGTTTGTAAATCTATGGGTCTTGAATTCTTTGGTTATTAGTCCCTGGCTTACAAACTACTTAAACTAAGTTAAACACCTAACACGGACACACCAATGTCCGACGTCGAGCAACTGCGCGCTCCACAGCAAGGCGCCTTAGACGGCTCGGTCACTTCACCGCAACTTGTTCAGTTTCAGAAATTCCTATTAAAGTTGTCCCTCGAACGAAACACGTTTATCTGTCGTATTCTACAGTGTTGTACACGAGTAACATCATAGTGGGCGTGTGTTATCTTGTTCAAAATGTTCAATTGTTTGTAAAGCTTACGGGACTTAACTGCGGGTCATCAGTCCCTAAACTTACAAACTACTTATAAACTAACTTATACTAAAGACAGCACAAACATCCATGCCCGATGGAGAATTCTAACCTCTGAAGCGAGAGGCCACGCGATCTGCAACATGGTGCCCCAGACCGCTCGGCTACTACCGCGCAGCTGTTATCTTGTTCCAGGAGATGGCACCATCAGCGGTGGGACGTGAAGATGTAGAATGTCAGTGAAGAACCAGACCATGATATGAGAGGTTACACCTGAGTCTTTCTGCAAAATATTGGCACAATGGTCATCAGAGATAATGGATAAGCGGTGCTCATCAATGAATATGATGTAATGCCATTCATTATCAATTCATGCCTCCCTGGCACGCCCATCCCGCAAACAAAAAACCTCAAATACTTTGGCCTCACCCTTGACCGCTCCCTCTCCTGGAAACCGCACGTCCATTCTGTCGGTGAGAAGGCCTCTCCCTCCTCAATCCCTTTAAGCTCCTGTCTGACCAGACGTGGGACCTTACCCTTCAACCATCCTCTTCACTTACCGATCCATCATGCACCCTATCCTATGTTGCTTCCATTCTGCTTGGGTCTCCTCTCCCCCTGCCCATTACGCATCTCTCCAGATCCTAGAACGCCATGCCCTCCGCTTCGCTTACCGTATCTGCCTCTGATCCCCCACGAGGATCCTTTACGACTTGATTCCCTTTCCTCGCCTTCTGAAGTTCCTAAGCACTATGGCTATTTGTGCCATAAAATAGAATCCTGCAACCTGGTCGACTCCCACCTCTTGCTGCATCCTGCGCCTCTCCCACATCGATACCTTATTATCCATCCCTCGCTTCACCTTCACACTCTCCACATCCACACTGAGGGTAACTTCTATCAACCACCTCTACCGGATGACGCCCTCCATTCTGATGTTTACTGGTCCTTTCAAGCATGGTCCATCCCCTTATTTGTATGTCTCACTTCCTCCCTCCCTGTCCCCTCCCACGCTTGGCTCTCCTCTCCTAGCTCCCTCCTATGGTGAGTCCTTGGGCCTCCCCCACCACCTCCCCTCCTGGCCTCCTCCTATTGTGCTTCCCCTTCCTCCCTTTTTCCCGCTGCGGGGCTCCTGTGTTGACATATTTTAACAGAGCAGCATTTAGTTTTGTAGCAGTGTTTGTGCTATGTCCTCAAGTGGTATTTTAGTATTTCAGAAGCCACCGATCAGGCCGAATATTCGAGTTGCCATGTGTTTAATTCTGTTCTTCATCGACGTCCTGTTTGTGTTATTTTACTCACATGGCTTTTATTATTCTATGTATCTGTGTGTGTGTGTGTGTGTGTGTGTGTGTGTGTGTGTTTTACCTGTGTGGCTCTCTTAATTTTGGACATGTGTTAAAAAAACACCTTGTATCTTGTAATTCCACACTTTTTATTCGCCTTCATTTTGATAATTCTACTTTTATTTTCTCCTTTAATACTTTTATTGTTCATATTGTACGAATTTTTACTTCTCTTGGCTGATGAGCTGCGATGGAGCTGCTGCCAGCCTGCCCCACATGGGGCGTGAAATCCAATAAATAAAAAGAAAAGAAAAGTCCCTTGCACCGCTCTGCCTCCTCAAACGGATCCTGTATGATCTCATTCCCCCAACCCACCCTCCTTTTTCTCGAACGTCTCCGCCTTCAATATGTTTCCCATAAAATAGAATCCCATAACCCCCTTGCCCCCTCACTCCTCACTGTCACTGGGCTGTTGCCACGCCTCCATCAGTGTGCCCCTCTAGCCCTCCACCTCCACTCTCTCCAAATTCTCTGTCATGGCCAATATTTAACCTTTTTATAGTAGATCTGCATCGGCCAAGCAGTCAGCGAGCACGCCAGTAACACATGTCAGTATTAAATAAATTCAACCAGAAAGTATGGAAAAACAGTAGGCTAAATGAGTCTCCTTGGGTATGTGCAAAGAAATGCCGGCTACAGTTGCCGTACATGAGTGGTAAGACGAGACTGCGTGATTGTTGTTGGTTGTGTGACTGAACTTTCGGGCTACAAATTTGACACGAGAAAACTGTTAATTTGGGGTTCTAATCCACAATCTCGAGGACGCATAGGCGCTTGGCTAAACAAGAATGACTCAGCATTCGTATGCTGCTTTGTCAAT
Organism: Locusta migratoria; assembly: GCA_026315105.1. NCBI lineage: Eukaryota > Metazoa > Arthropoda > Insecta > Orthoptera > Acrididae > Locusta > Locusta migratoria. The sequence goes on along the minus strand of CM048744.1, from coordinate 206,562,322 downwards.
ACTTCGGCTGTCTATATCATACTTCTCACTAACACCCAGATTACTGTAATGAAAATATACATTATAATACGATATCTAGGCTGATAAGAGAAGCAAGGCTGTATGAGCGAATAAACCAGTTAAACAACACAATAGACAAACACATTCAGGTTCACATACATCAGCATCTCCTATTTAGCAAGACAGAAGACTGACAGAATAATGAAACAGTTGAAGGTTTTCGCCATTATAATAAGTTTCGGAATTAAAATCTTTGGATACAGGTTAATTTCTTGATGTACTTTAACTAAGATTTTTTTCATCGGGTAAAGACATACAAAAAAGTTCTTTGCAGAAAATAGATTAATTTTAACATTAAATTAATTACAGAGAACAACACATAGCACTTAAGTCAAGAACGAGGATATTATGGGAAGCGAAGAAAAAGATTTTAGCCAAAAGAAAGCAGATTTACATTATTGTCCCTGTCCACATAATGCGGAGTTACTTAAAACATCTTCAAAAATTGACTTGGCGATTATTTTATGGGTGTCAACAGCAAGCTGTTGTGAAGGGTTAGTGTACTAATTGATTGATTGAAGCTTTTGCAAAGTTTGCGACCTTACGTTTGAACCTTTGGTTAGGGAAATTTTGAAACATCCTTTAATTATTGACGCTGAACTTTACTTTGCAAGTTCAGAATATTTAGGGCTGATTATGGCAGATGCCGAAACGTCGTAATCAATTGACACTACAACGCGCGGTGAGGGTCAAATGATCATTTTTTTATTTTAAGATGGGAATATCTTCGGTGTTTGAAATACTATGTTGCTGTGATTTTCGGCATTTTAATAGTTTTAGACGAAGTTTAAGTTACCTTAATAATTCTGATTTGTAACTGCAAATTTTTAACATTTTTACACATTTACCATTGGATCCCGATAGCGCTTCTCACGACTATCTAATTTATCCGGTTTATTTGCTGCTTATGATAGCCAACAATGATCAGTTTCATACACTGTTGCCTGTAGAGGCTATTACGTGTTTGTTTGGTGGTACCAGTTAGACGTTCTCGCCCTCAGCAACTCCAGGCTCTATCTATTTCGACTGCTGACAGAGAAGAAGGAACATCTAAAGGAACGAAACGAAAACCTTGCCAAGTTGGATTGTGCAAAAAAAACTAGAGACATTTGCTTCATATGTAAAAAAGAAAAAAGAAGAAGAAAAGAAAACAGCATCTGGTTCGTATCTAAGGAAGCGGATATGTAAAATGTGTACGTGACTTGTCGAGTAAAGCAGTATGTATTTGTTACAGAAAAGTATAATTTATGAATAATTAATCCTGTGAAAACAACATTTGTAACTTATTGTTATATCATGGAAAACAGAAACATTTAAAATGTATGCAATGTTATGTATTAATAAGTAAGACTTAATTTTGCACAGTTGAATTAAAAATAAATTATATCACTTTCAAATAAGAATGTGCCTACATTATTATTATTATTATTATTATTAGTAGTAGTAGTAGTAGTAGCTGTAGTAGTATTAACCGTGTAAAAATAGTAAAATAATTATTAATGACAATAAATTCGAAACATCTTTACATATTCTAAAATAAAGCATTTAAGATTTTGATAACAAACTTAATGGTCAATTGACCTCCATTTGGATTTATAGGGGGAAGATGTAAGCTGGGCGTTCTAGTGTTAATATAATTTTAGCGATCTAGACGGGTTTTATTGTTATTAAAAAAGTGAAGATCGCTGACTCGTCTAGGAAATTCGTTTCCTTTATACAGAAGCCTTCCTTTCCGTCTCTAAAGCGTTTAAACCAATTACATACACACACACTTTTTACGCACTGCTTCAACACCATACATTTGCAGCAACATCCCATAGGTTTCCGTTGCCGTTTTGCCTAATATGAAACAAAACTTGATGTTAACGCGTTTCTCCATGTTTCAATGACACGAGTTTTTACACTGACCCCGTTAGCTGAGTCACAGCGTGCACCATCGCTTTGCACGGTAGGGTCGCTTGTTGACATGCCCGCCCCCCCCCCCCCCCCAAATGTGTATGCGCGGGAACCTCACACTCGCCAGTGTGGCTTGTAAAATACTGGACCGATTCACCCAACTTTTCAGACATAGCTCGTGTACAATCACGACATTGTCACGCAATTTGTTATACACAGCGACACCAACGCTCCCTGAGGACTGCAAGCTACATTTTGTAATACTGTAATATATAAAAATTAATGTTTGACTATTTGTTTGTTTTCCTTTTTGTTCCTATTTTGTGCACGTCCGTACCGTACAACGGATTGCGATAAAACTTTGTCAACTCATTGCTTGCGCTAGCGCGAAGGTTAAAGGCAAACTAAAATTAACTTCGTATGGTGAATGGCGGAGGGTGCTTTACAGTTATTTATTTCCTTTTTAAGCCTTCACTCTGAAATGGCTGTACATATATGAATTAAATTAGGAACAGAGTTATACCGTGATTAATACATAGTCTACCTTTCGTAAGACGCCGTATGATACGTGGCGGAGGGTACATTACAATTGTATCTTGCACATAATTGTGACAAAGTCACGGTGGAGCCAGGAAACCATCATGTATAATGAAAGAAGTCTCTAAAAATCTGTATTGGTCGCTGTATTGATAAAAGTCATTAGTTGGCTACAAAATTACTTTAATTTACGCATTTAGGCCAGGGCCATCATCAGAATCCTGTTGTTGAAAGTAGTTCCATGTTGATCAAGTAACATTAGTTATATGTTCTTCAGGTAACATCAGTTACCTGACCAACATGTAACTAATGTGCACTAGTTACTTCCAACGTGAGGATTCTTATAATGGCCCAGGCCGAAACGCGTAAAATAAATTCATTTTGTAGCCAACGAATGACTTTTATAAATACAGCGACCTCTACAGCTGTTTGCAGATTTCATTCAGTATTCAATTGTATCTTGATGCATATTTACATAGTTAATTACATCAGACTTGCTGGAGTCAATGGACTGAGAAGGCGGAGGAGGAGTTCGACAGAGACATGAGGAGGTGATTGGCAGAGAAAGGGGAGGTGGAGATAAGAAGAAATAGGCTGAAGAATAGAGAGAGAGCGGAGGGGACGATGAACGTACAGAGGTGGTGGGAACAGAGAAGTAAAGAGAAGAAAGGCAGAGAGAGAAAAACAGGAAAGATATGCACTAATTTAAGAGCGGAAAGTAAGTACCCGGGCAACGATGGGTTTACAGAAAATATAGAATAAAATATAAACAATTTTTTTCTAAGGACCCTGGAATATCAGAAACGATGCGATACAGAACGGTTTAATTGCAATCTATAGGTTTTTACTGAATAATTTCCGTTTACTTTTGTTTCTAAACACAATAATACTAACCTTCTGAAGAAAGTCGTGGTTATCAACTTAGGAAAGATAAGTTAAAGTCACAACAATTCCAGTGAAATTACTGATTATGACAAAGGTTACGTGTATGTAATGCAATAGGCACTACTTAAATTATTCAACGTTTCTAACATCCCACCACAAGAGTAAGCGAAAATAAAACTACATTGCTTGAAGATTAATAAAACTGTTTCCAAACAGAGAAGAATCTAATTCTAAAAATATTTGGGAACGGAAGTAATTATTCTTACAAAAGAATTCATTTGTAAGAAAGCTGAGTGAACTGTAAGAATGAGCCAATCAATAGACTCAATTCCAATTGTTATGTATAAGTCAAAGGATCTCTCTATAAACAAATCACAAGCATAGCTACCGGTTGGAGTGCTGATCTCGTTGCAACTATGGTATGCTAACTACTTTCACAGTAGTGAATGTCGTGACTGTATATGATAGATTCTGGTGTTACTAACACACTGCCAGTGCGTTTCGTTAGAAGTGTTATCTTTCTACATCTACGTCTACATAGATACTCTGCAAATCACATTTAAGTGCCTGGCAGAGGGTTCATTAACCACTTTCATAACCTTTCTCTACAGTTCCATTCTTTAATAGCGCGTGGGGAGGAAAGAACACCACCATCGTTCCGTTTTCTATCCGATGTCTCTTAGTTTATTTGGATGGTCACGTCTCCCTATGTATGTGGGTGCTAGCAAAATATATTCACATTCAGAAGTGAAAGTCGCAAATAGAACTCTCCGCAACGAATAATGTCGTCCTTTTAATGCAACATTTCCATGACGCTTTCCCCCTGTAACATGATAAAAGAGAACAAGCTGCTCTTCTCTGAACGTTCTCAGTGTCTCCCGTCAGTACTACCTGGTGAGGGTCCCACACTGGGCAATGGTACTTCAGGAGAGGACGCATGAGTGTGATGTAGGCAGTCTCTTTGGTGGAACTGTGGCATCTTCGAAGCGTTCTGCTAATGAAACGTAACCTTTGGTTCGCCTTCCCCATAACATTTTCTGTGTGTCCTCTCCAGTCTAAGTTGTTTGTAATTGTAACTCCTAGGTATTTGGTAGAATTTACGACCTTAAAGTGTGACTGATTTATCGTGTAACTGAAGTTCAGCGGATTTCTTTTAGTAGTCATGTGTATTACTTCACACTTTTCATTATTTAGTGTTAAATACCAATTTTCGTACCATGTAAAATTTTTGTCTAAATCGCTTCGCAGTTGCTTTGGTCCTCTGTTGACTTCACTAACCGATAAACGACAGCATCATCCGCGAACAGTCTAAGGGAGCTATTCAGATTGTCTCCTAAATTGGAAACGAACACAGGGAAGGGTAGGGGATCTATAACGCTTTCCTGAGGAACGCCAGATATCACTTCTGTTTTACTCGATGATTTACCGTTAATTACTATGAACTATGTCCTTTCTGCCAGGAAATGGTGAATCCAGTGGCACAATTGGGGCGATATTCTATAAGCACGCAATTTTATTAGAAGCCGCTTTTGAAGTACAGTGTCAAAAGCCGTTCGGAAATCCAGAAATATGGAATCGATTTGAGATCACTTGTCGATGCCACCTATCACTTCATGTGAATAAAGGGCAAGCTGTGTTTCGCAAGAGCGTTACTTTCTGAATCCTTGATTACTATTGGTTAATAGTTCGTTGACATCGCTGCCAATAGTAGCGTCGCAACAGCTGTCCTACTGCAGCCTATAACAACAAATTTCGATTAAAAGTCCGGTTACATTACCGTAGATGAACTACGAACTACAGTTATATTGCTGTCCTTCAAAATAGTTCCCTGCTATAGGTATGCACCGCTGAGCTCTGCGATACATTTCCTGGAAACATTGCAAGAAGGCTTTTTGGAGTGGTGTTCAAAAGCCTTGTCGAATTCCGCTGAATATTAGGAAAGTCGTAAAATCTCTTTCCTTTCAAAGCGAATTTGAGCCGACGGAATAGGAAGTACTCTTAAGGATAGAGATCCAGCGAGTATGATGGATTTCAAGCTTCACAAACCCCATGTTTTCCAGGAATTCTTTGACGATAACAGCTGTATGTGGGCGAGCGTTTTCGTGGATCAGAGGCCAAATTTTGTGCGTACAAGTTGCTGGAAACTGGTAAAATTGTAAACTTACATTGCGGCATTCAACGTCGTTCCCTCAAGTAAAAATTCCTTGTGTATAATGCCTTGACTAACTAGAAACTTGACCATAGTTTTGATGAGTGATATTTCATCTATGACTTTCCGAAGAGGTGATGTCGGAGAACGTCATTCCACGTCATTTATCGCGCGGTTTCGCTGTTCATCTGCAGTTCATCCATTGTCATCCGCAGAGTTAATCGGCTATCGTTTGTGATTTATATGCTCAATTTTTCAACGTTTTCGTCACCGACAGCGCTCATGGGTCGTCATCAGGAATACTTTTCGGGTCTCCTCGGAAACGGTGGAACCACTCTTACACACACTGAATCCCATAATCACTGATCAGCAACGTATGTCTTTCTTTATGTGTCTTTCCTAGCTCAAAATACGTCTTTAATATCATCCTTTGCCCGTTCATTGTCTTGTCCTCAGTACAGAACCAACGCACTAAACAAGTACACTGACCAGCACGTCTAAAACGCAAAACACACGCTGCTCGACTGAATTACGGTGGGGGCAGGTTGTCATAAATACCAGATACGTAAGTGCAGCATTGTGATTGACCTGTGTTTGCCGATCGACGGTTTTGACTTAAGTTACAGAACATTACTGTAGAGACTTGTATATTCCCATCGTGAAGAAGTTAGCAAGTTGTTATACTCATCATATATTATTATTTCTCATCGTTGTTTTTTGTAGGTACCCCATATCTCCCGTATTACTTATCCAAAATTAATGATTGAGGTATCATTTTCAGTGTTTCGTTGTCCACTACTGACGAAAAACACACAAATGATTTAAAGTTATTGTTTTTACAAATAAATTTTATTTTGAAAAACATTTGAACTGTTCGTACAATCTAAGTTGATACCCGGTGAACGATCGTAAATTGGACATGTATTGACGGTTGCTTCCATCAGCCACCGCTCCAACTATTAACTTAATTTGAGCGGCCGATATAAAAGCAATCTAGAAGGTGCCATCTATTGACAATCTGTTTAACTGACATGAACGACAGCTCTTGCTGAGTTTCTTTACACAAGCCAAAGACTTTATTTGATGCAAGCATAGTTTACCACACGATTGTGATTATACACATCGATGTAATTTTACGAAAAGGCACGACAGACTTTGCAGATGTTTAGATTCCTTACGGAAGCGTAGTTTCTAACGAGACATATGTTTCACACGTTGATGTACAGCAGCAGTTGCAATTGTTCACTTCTTTCAAGTAAGCGTTGTATACTGCGCGAATGAACTGATTTACCTCAACGTTATTACACAGGTAAGTACCGCTTACAACTTATAATTTATTTAACTTTAAATTTAATTAATCTTGTCGGAGACATGAGCGACAATGATTTTAAATTTCAGAGAGTGACTATGCATAGCGCTGGACTTGATCATGAGAAACTGTTCGGTAAATCTCAGATATTTTGTAAAGTAAACAAGTTTTCAAAGAGAAAGAAAGAAAGAAAAAGTCAGTATCTGATTCCTTATATTTTTCACAATTAATCATACGATATTTAATGGTATAATTTTTTTTACAGTGAGAATAATAGTTATTACCACTACTTAAAGTTTATTATCTTTATACATATGTACTAGCATCTGCCTTTTCTCCATTACTATCTTACTGCTCACTATATGATCACCCGGTAGAAGCAAATTTATGATCAGATAATCAAAAATTGAGAATGAAAAGACAATAATGTTTAATAAATAATGTTTAATAAATAATTATTTAACAATATTAATATAAAAAAATGTAATGTATACTTTTGGAGTACTGAAAATTGTAAACTAAATTACATTGTAAAACAGGACAATAATAAAAATAACGACTTCTATATATTACTAATTTAATATATCACTAATTTCATTTATATCTCTGTCAAATCTAACCTGTAGCAGTTGATCAATATGAGATGTGCTAGGCAAGTCTTCTCGATGGTAAATACTACGATTACAGATGCGAAGTGACTATAAGGAATGTTTAGAAACCATAAATTGCTTACATCAATGACTAAACAGACCATAGTTCAGAGTGCGAGACTCAAAACTACAGCGCGCGGTTAGCTCGTTAGCCGCATATTTTGTAGTTTTTCCTAGGACCATTTAGTGTTTCATATTTTGCGGATTTTCTGTATCCAACTTCTCTCACTGTCACACATCAAACCACCCTCGCGCACAATGAGAGTCTAAAGGCTACTCCGATGCATCAGTGACATTCATTCCCCTGCAGTGAAAATAGTTTTGGCTACAAACTAAAATATACGCAGTCACGTCCATTTCTGTTATAGTTACTTAGGAGACACTCTGAGCAGCCATTGATAGTGCCGTTTATCCGTCAGTGAAGTCATCAGAGAATCAAAAGCAACTGCAAAACGCTATTGATAAGATATATGCTGCGAAACATGGAAGTTCCCCCTAAATAAAGAAGAGTGTAAAGTCCTCCATATGAGCACTAACAGAAATCGTTAAACTTCATCTACACAAAAAATCAGTTAAATTTATGGATCGCAAATCAACTAAATACCTAGGAATTACAATTATGGATTACTTTGACTGGGAGGAGACACAGAAAAAATCGTAGGCAAGGCTAACCAAAGGCTATATCTCGTTGTTAAACGAGAAGACGCAACATTTCCACTGAAAATACTACCTAAATTACACTTATCCTTCCTATTTTGAAGTATTGTTGCGCCCTGTGGGACTGGTGGACGATATACTGAGAGTTCGAAGACAAGGGCACCTTGTTTTGTATTATTGCGAAACCGGAGAGATAGTGTCAACGGAAATGATGCACGGGTTTGGGTAAAAATTATTAAACGAAAGAGCTACACCACTGGCTATTAAAATTGCTACACAAAGAAGCAATGCAGAGGATAAACGGGTAATCATTGGACAAATATACTAGAACTGGCACGTGATTATATTTTCACGCAATTTGGGTGCATAGATACTGAGAAATCAGTACACAGAACAGCCACCTCTGGCCGTAATAACGGCGTTGATACGCCTGAGTATTGAGTCAAACAGAGCTTTGATTTGATTTGATTTTTCCAGGGAAGCCAAAACAGTCTTGGTCTAACCCGCCACTGCCCGCACCGCAACTAAGTTTATTGTGCGGTATTGCTCCCTGTTTATCTAGTAAAGCCAACCAATGCCCTTGAGCAGAGCAAGGAGTCCCTTTACCAGTTCTTTATTAGACACAATTTCTTCGCGTCTAGTTGTCCCAAATATTCTGTGCCTTTTACTCTCCAATGCACTGCATTCGAAGATTAGATGTGATTCAGTTTCATCACCGTCATCACAGATCCTACATTTAGGGTCCTCTTCTGTTATTCCCATTGTATGTAGGTGTTTTTAGAAATTCCCATGACCTGTCAGCAATCCAACCATGAGTCTAATCTCTCTCCTGTTCAGACCCAGAATTGCAGAGCTTCTTTTAAAACATGGCTTTGGCATCATTACCTTGCCATGTTTTTGTTGGTAGACTTTAGTCCAATATTCTACGTGCTGTCTTCTGAGCCAGTTACTTAGCTCCAATTTGATCATTGCCTTGGTGATTGTCAGGACAGGTTCCGGTCCAATAAATGGAGTCTCTGCCCCCATCCTCGCTAATCTGTCGGCATGTTTGTTGCCACTGATCCCCGAGTGGCTAGGGACCCACAATAGGTTTACTCTATTGCTTTCCCCTAGCTCGACCAGAACCCTGTGACATTCTGCAACAATTTTAGACCTTGTTGCAGGAGCTGCCAGTGATCTCAGGGCTGCCTGGCTGTCTGAATAGATATAGATGCTACGATCTTTGTAGAGCTTGGATGGCGTGTACAGGTACAGATGTCTTTGCAGCTTCAACACGATACCACACTTCATCAAGAGTGATGACTGGTGTATTGTTACGAGACAGTTGCTCAGCCACCATTGACGAAACGTTTCCAGTTGGCGAGAGATCTGGGGAATGTGCTGGCCAGGGCAGCAGACGAACATTTTCCGTGTCCAGGAAGGCCCGCACAGGACCTCCAACATGCGATCGTGTATTATCCCGCTGAAATGTACGGTTTCGCAGGGTAGAGCCAAGGGTCGTCACAATCTGAAATGTAACGGCCACTGTTCAAAGTGCCGTCGATGCGAACAATAGGTGACAGAGACGTGTAACCATTGGCACCCCATTTCATCACTCCGAGTGATACGCCAGTATGGCGAAGACGAATACACAATGTGCGTTCACCACGATGTCCCCAAACACGGATGCGACCATCATGATGGTGAAAAAAGACCCTAGATGCATCCAAAACCATGACATTTGGCCATTCGTGCACCCAGGTTGGTCGTTGCGTTCACCATCGCAGGCGCTCCTGTCTTTGATGCAGCGTCAAGGGTAACCGCAGTCATGGTCTCCGAGCTGATAGTCCATTTTGCTGCACAGATCGTCGAACTGTTGACTCAGGGATCGAGATGTGGCTGCACGATCCGTTACAACCTTGCGAATAAAATGCCTGTCATCTCAATTTCTAGTGATACGAGGCCGTTGGGATCCAGCAAGACGTTCCGTATTGCCCTTCCGAAACCACCGACTCCATATTCTGCTAATATTCATTGGAAACTTTCCTCATGTGAGCACGTTGTAGGAGTCGCCACCGGCGCCAACCTTGTGTGAATGCTCTGAGAAGCTAATCATTTGTATATCACAGAATCTTCTTCCTCTCTTTAAATTTCGCGTCCTTAGCAATCATCTTCATGGTGTATCAATTTTAATGGCCAGGAGTGTATGTAGATGAAGAAATATGCAACTGTATATTCTGGAAAGAATAAAGATCTTCATCTGTACATTCCTAGAGAGTGGTTTTTATTAATTTGTTCCACTCTTTCTTCAAACCCAGAAAAAGCGATTCTGTTACAGGAAGCGGGAAAGAATAAATACGTAATTGTGTTCATAACTACAGTCGTTATCCGCATTACTGTTCCTCATTTCATATATTTTAGCTTTCTGTTGACAAACTTCTGCACGGCATATTAGCGTTTGGAATTGTTACTCGCACTGACTATTCGTCTAATGGTATGGATGTAACGGAATGTATGTGCCTGTGTTTATATGTAAAACACGTATGGTACCTGGTACTCCAGAACTACTCTTATTCAATTAATGTATTTTGGCATCGTTTAGATTTCAGGATGTCCTGAGGAACCGAGGTAATCTTCGCTCCACCTCCTCCCTTTATCCTCATTCCTTAGCCCTTAAGAGGAAGAATGATTTTTATTACTTAATAGGAAATATGTGTCTGTTAGACACGCTTATGAAAAGAAAATAAGAACAACAACAAAAATTGAACATCAACTCACGAACACCAATGTGAAGTAACAATTCCAATATTTATTACTTCATGCCAAGGGACTTGATAAAAAAATTTTAATTATGTGATGAAGGGCCAGGGATAAAGTTCAAATCACAAACACTTTTGCTGATGAATCGATTAAACACTGAACACACATTTTTTGTGTAACATTACAGGCGTAATGATCTATCACAGTTAACACTCTTATATCAGTGTTCCTGGTTTTCTTTATAGTTTTTCACTATTTACTTTTTCTTTTTCTTCTTTCTTCTTCTGTGCGTCTTTTCCAAGGAGATTGAATTATTATCCTCAAATCTCCTCTCAAAATGGAGATAAGTAGCCTGTTTTGAAGATGTGGTCTCAGTAGACTTATAGTCTATTTATTGAGGAATCTGTACCTGGTGATACTTTCACTGTTCTTAAAGCAGAAGTAGAGAATGCAGATGTTCACTGTATTGCTTTTGATTATCTGCATGTAGTTGTACTCACCAGTAATAAAAGAATCGAATTTGGAAATACGTGTCTAATAGACACGCAACAAAACTTGCATTACTGGAAATATGTGTCTCACAGGCACTTGCGATACTCAAGAAAACAACAATTACTTCACGTATAACAGTATAACAGTCACCGTCAACAGTTGATCAAATCACAGCCAGGGGCGCCGACTGTGTGTGCTCAGGTGCTGGTGCACCCCCCCCCCCCCCCCCACGAAATTTTTGAGGGTGCTCAGCACCCACAGAACATAAGGGAGGAAAATAAAGTAGCACAAAAATGGGAAAAGTCATAGCTGTCAATTATGCAAATTTGACATCGCAGTGTAGCAATCACGACTTGCTCGCTAGGCTGTTCCAACAGTGCCCCAACGAGCACTCACTGCAGCGGCTTGGAGCACCACCAACTAGAGAGAAGGCCGCGGCGCTCTCGTGTGACGTCAGGCGGAGTAGGTTTCGCGCGCATAGCTGACTGGCTCGCTGCTTCGGCACAGTGGGCCGTGCCCCAGCAGCTACCCAGTCAGCTATGCGCGCGCAACCTACTCTGCCTGAAGTCACACGAGAGCGCCGCGGCCTTCTCTCTAGGTGGTGGTGCTTGGAGCCCGTTCGGCGGGAGGGGGTAGTGGCGAGGGGGTAGTGGCGAGACCACTGAGCCCTGACCGCGTGATGACGTAACCGATGCAACGATCAGTCTTTTACGTCAAAGTATTTAATTCCACTAAGACGTACAGCATACTAGTGCAGAGACGTTACACACGACTTCACGTAAAACATCACGGGCAGGTAGAGGGCGAAGCACCTGCTGGGCTAGTAGCCGAGCTTAATAGTAACACATATACATAAATGAACTGAAAAGTGAACCCAGGATAGACGTTTTGACCATTCATTGCTCCATTCACGAAGCGCCGTTGTCTGCTGGATTGCACCAGGCACCGTAATAAAAGACACGTGTGTGGGATCTGTGCATTGTCACCATATAAATAGCCGCCATTTCAAAGGTTTCCTGTAAGTTAAACAAGTGGAGCGTGGGTATATCTCTTGGCACAGTACAATTCGTCGGCTTAGTTGTCTTTACTTTGTCAGTCATGAGGAAATATATCCATCTAAATGAAAGGGGCAAAGTTCATTGTCGAAAAGATTAAAACTGGATATTAAATTTAGCTTTCCATACTCACATAATTATGCACTTTAAGAAAGTAGTCATTGCAGGGCTAAGATAATCTAATAATAGAGATGCAGGACCAAATCAAAGTGTTTTTCAAAGAGTTTCGTCTATCTGAGAGGCAAATATGTAACGAAATTATAACATACTTCAATCGTATGATTCGTTTTAAACTTCTTTAAATTTCCTGAACGTACCAGTGCTGTTAATTTTCAAATTAATCATTTTTTTGTTTCTCTTTTTTTCTATAATATTGAATCTACCACAGTTGAAGTACTGTTAACAATATCAGTGGATGATCTCTCTCGTTTTTCTCCAGATATAAAATCATGCAATGTTATTACTACGGATTCCCACTTGCATTGGTAGAAATGAACATCAGAATAAAATACGAGAAATCAGAGCTCGAACAGAGAGATGCAGGTGTTCTTTCTTCCCGCGCGCTATTCGAGAATGGAATGGGAGGTAAATAGTATAATGGTGGTTCGATGATCCCTCTGCCAGACACTTAAATATGATTTACAGAGTATCCCATGTAGATGTAGATGTAGATGACAGAGCGACAAATATGACAGGTACGTCTTCTAGGTTGCAAGCAAAAATCAGCGAAATTGAGCACTGCTTGGCCCATTCTTTTAACCTTGTGGACGAAAAGGTAATTAAAAATGTAAGCACACGCACCCACACTGATTTTCAAAAGTCGGCGGCCCTGATCACAGCACTAACAATGAAACTGTTTAAAAATGTTCAAATGTCTGTAAATCTATCGGACCAAACTGCGTGATCATCAGTCCGTAGCTTACAAACTACTTAAACCTAGGTAAACTAATCCACGGACAAACACACACACACACACACACACACACACACATGCCCCAGGGAGGACTCGAACCTCCACTGGGAGCAACCGCGCGCTGCGCAGCGAGGAATGAAACTGTATGAAGCTACAGGGTCACTCCCGCATATAGCGCAAACAGTATTGTCAATCTGACAAGATAAGAATTTGTGCGTGTCTCTCAGGAACTTAAGTTATTTTAAGGATTAGTTCGTCACAGCTGAGGGGTGGAACAGCTGATATTGGTACGTAACCCTCCACCATTTACCCCGCGTCCACACATTGGTACCAACGCTGGCGCCAACATTGGCCAATATTTTTCAGACAGCGTCCACACATTGGAGCCAATATTCAGTTGAATTCGTCGAGAGCCAACGAAAACATATCTGACGCACAAATCGCGGCCAATGCATTAACGCTTTTGAGTGTGAATAATTACATTTTGTCATTGTAAATCAAAGTGGGAAACATACGTAAAGATGATGTGGTGTTGTATCACTTCCTACCGAAAATTAATTACGGTACGAAATCATTAATTTTTAAAAATATGCTACAAGTAAACGATACACATTATAAAAACTTAGACCTGCTACTTTAAATGACTGAAAATAAAATAAAAAAGAAAGATATGTTTAGGAGGGATGTTATTCTTTTGGTATTACGCTTCGATTTCTTGCTAAAGGAGACAATATTAGAAGCCTACACTTACCTTTTTAAATAACCATGTAATTGCAAAACGATATTTAAAACTTAACAGCAAATATTAAGTACTGTACTGTTAACTTTAAAAATTAAATTCAGTTATGGAGTGTGTCAAAAGTCTAGAAAGTTTTAATTTCACAGTTTGCGCCTAAGTTTTGCTGTGGCATTTCGTTTTTTGAGGATTCTTTCACAAATGAATCACTTTCTGATACACTTGTAATATTTACAATGAGATTTCGAAACTTTAAAACGGCGACGAAGAACGAACGAAGAAAGAAACAGTTTCGAGATGAGCAGACTACAAAGACAGAATGAAACGTTGGCGCCAATGTGTGGACAACGTACCCACATTGGCCCAACGTCCTTTGATGTTTGGTCGAAATACCGACAAGCAACGGAGTAGTATCAACGATGGCGCCAACGTTGGTTCCAACGCTATTTCACCGATCCACACATTGGACGAACACTGTTGGCGCCAACGTTGGGTCCAATGTGTGGATCCGGCCTTACTGTAAGGTACTTTGCCGACTATAGATCGCCGGCCGCGGTGGCCGAGGGGACTAAGGCGCTCCAGTCACGGTCTGCACGGCCACTACGGTCGGGGGTTCGAATCCCCCCTCGGGCATGGATATTTGTGCCGTCCTAGTTCGTAAGTAGTTCATAAGTAGTTTGTAAGTTTAGGGACTGATGACCTCGTAGTTAAGTCCCATAGACTATACAAACATTTGAACATTTTTGACTATAGATCTGGAAGTGTGGCCTTTCCTGGAAGCTAGCTGGTAGAGTTCCCAGCTGACGGTTACACTGGACCATCGCCGAAAACCAGTGTGTGCGCAAACTCGGTCAGTGTGGTAGCAGAGCTTCGGGCGTTTACGCGCCAGCTCGGGCGCGCTCGTGGCGCCTCCGGGCGGCCGGCAGCCGAGCGGCGGGCGCGGCGGCAGTGTTTGCGCCGACAGCGGCAGCGAGACACGCGATGCCGCGCGCGCTGTTGCCCGGCAACCGGTGACTCGCGAGACGCACTCATTGTTAGGTCGCGCCTGTCATGACACCATGGTGACCGACGCTCCGCTAGCGTTCGCCGGACAGCGACGACGATTACTGCACACCCTGCTCGTCTGCTACTTGTTTTTCTTCTTCTTCTGCTGCTTCGCCTTCTCGTCAACGGCGGCATCTTCGCAGATTCAGATTGACGAGTCCGGTAAATATTGACGATGTCACCACAGAATGATAATTTTGGTGCTACAGTGGCTGAGAATAATTATGAAATGCCAGCGATCGTATTCTATGGAAGTGTCGTTGAGAAACGAATCGATTGTACTATTACTATTCCGATCGAGAAAAATATTTTAATTTAAAGATTCCTTAAGTCAGTGGACGGCTTTGTGATTTAATATATAATATCTGATCAATGCAATGTTTGAGCAAGAACTTGTTACTCTTTTCTATCATTTATTGGCCGGTAATTGCGCTCTTGCGTCGTTTCGACTTCTCACATTCTCTACGAACAGCGATCTTCAGTGTGTCATTTCATTAAACTATTAATACTCTTCTCTTTCGATATCTGTTCATGTTATGACCAAAATCAAACTTTCGTAGAATATGAAGGTGCAGTTCTTCCTCAAGCAATTGTAGTACGTTTTTCTCTCACTAATGTATTTCCTCATATGGTGTCACTAAAATCTGTAGGTGATACTAAATGAATAAGGTAAAGAATTTCAGTCTCAATACAATGCCTATGGAGATAATACGCTAATCATCTCATTTTATAGAAACAGTCTGAATGAATTTGTTTCATTTCACTTGTGATTGGTAGTAACGTTACTAGAGAATGTATTATTTTTTGGCCAGAGGACAGTGAAAGGAGTAAACAGTGTCCGTATAATGGAACTATTCTGACCGTTGCCTAGCATAGTTCATGGGTACAACACTATCTCCAGGGCATAGTAGCCAATTTAGAGTCTGACCTCGTCAATTTAATGTCACTCTTCCATCCACAGTCTAACCGGATCCTGAAATAGACTGATTCTCTATGGCATTCCAGTATTTACTTTGAGATGGAAAGTAATATAGTACAACGAACTATTTTCAATAGCTGAATCAAGAAATTCAAATTCGTATCGTTGCTAATCCTGAATGGTAAGTAGATAAAATATAGAAATGGGGAATAATAGTTACAGTTATCGTTCATGTCGTGCCCATTACAGAATTGATAAATTTATGTCGTGTAAAAAGTTAAATTACAGTAACCTAATTTACACTGTAGAACTGAACGTAGCAGTGTTTCAGATTAGGTCTCATACGTACGATCATGACATGTCTCTTGTCTCAGGCTACTTAACTAGCAATTTTGTGTGTTACTGTTCACAATTTTTATCTCTTGGCATTACGTTTACAGCATTTTTCATTTCATTTTTTTGGAGGATTTAGCAGCTTCCCGACATTTGGAAATAACCCATTTTAAGCTAATTTAACACCAAAATTTTTACCCGATCTGATATTCGGTCACTATGCAGCATACTTTACATACGTACCTCGTCCTGGATTGCTACTTCTCTCATAATAGTAGGGAAAATATGCCTATCAGATAGCCTTAAATGTTGCATTAGGCATTCATGTAAATATGTAATGTGGCGCTGCTTTACTTGAACTACAAGGCAGTGATGAAAGCGCCGTCGCCGATTTCACTGAGGTTCGGGACTCAGTTCCCAGTACAGCTTTGAAAAAACTAAATTTTCCACCGCTCACCCATACCGAATATAAATGCTAGGATGTTTCATTCATGTTGTTTCCACCTGTAGTAACGGAACAAAATCTATATACCTTTCTTCTTGAAAGATAATGCCAAGTACTAATAAATGCGATAATATTAGAGATATAAATTAGTGTCGTATTTTTAATAAGATTATTATTGCGTTTCTTCTCTAATTTGTACACGGAAATTCCACTGTTTAATCCAACACTCAGCCCATGGAGAAGGACACACCTGTGACTTATATAAATGACCACATTTCCAGTCTTCAATCGTGCCTCTAATGGACGACAACATAGGTGGTTTCCGCCCGCATTCCTCCCTACAGACGCTCCCGGAATAATCTCTAGTGTTTTCTCTGGCTGGTCACCTCGCGAGATGGACGTGGCAGTAATGTTTTGCCAAATCATGTTGGCTAACGCTTTGGACTTTAACCTCCAAACCTCTTAAAGAACACAACTCCTCTCTTGCAACTTTTGTACGTATCCCAGGACAGGACCTTAATTTGCAGGTGTCACATCTTTAACTGTAATGGGATTCACGAGTAAAATTAGGGCGCTTTCAAAGTGGAACTGTAAGTGCAAGTAAAATAAATGACAATTTCTGTGTACCCATTCATTGTGTTTCTCCGGCTGTATATAGCGGAACATTAATTTGTTTCTCTGTAGCTATACACAAGGAAGCATACTTGTATTTCTCCACAAGTATGTCTTGAACGTTATTACGCTACTTATGCAAACATATTACATCTAACAATAAAAATTCAAACTATTTGAATTATGCTAAGGACAAAACACACTCCCATAGCCGAGGGAGGACACGAAACTCCGACGGCTATCAATATGCAGGGAAAATAGAGGCATAGTGAATTCGTGGACAAGGGTGGTGGGCGAATAATTGATAAGGGTCTCTGTAAAAGAGGATCTTCGTTTTCAACGTTTACCTACACAAAGCCCATTATTAACTGGGACCGCGGTGGAATAGCCGTGCGCAGTACGGCGCCGTGCTGCGGTGCTAGTGGCCGTTCGCCGTCGGAGGTTCGAGTCCTTCCCCTCGCATGTGTGTATGTATTTGTGTGTGTGTGTGTGTGTGTGTATGTGTGTGTGTGTGTGTATTCTTAGGATAAGTTAAGGAGTTTGTAAGTTTAGAGACCGATGACCACTGCAGTTTGGTCCCATAAATTTACAAACATTTCACATGGAAAAGACGTTCCACCATCCCCTCAAAACACATGGTTTGTAGTGTTTACTCTGCTGCAGCGCCCTCGCAAACCAACAGATCTGTCTCTGTGCAAAGTGGTATTCAATTATGAACAGCAATATATCCTTTGAAGTAAAGAATCACACAGACAATTTAAAACGACCAAATTGGATGTTGCTTTCCACTAGGATTTCCGCACTAACCAAAAAATGCAATGAAGGACTTTACTTATTATATAATGAAAACCGACATACCAGTGAATGTGTTACGAAGAGATCCAGAAGCAACGATAATTACTTTCACCAATGTTTAGTGCTAATAAAATCTTTCAAATGTTCAAATGTTTGTAAATCTATCGGACCAAACTGCGTGGTCATCTGTCCGTAGCTTACAAACTACTTAAACCTAGGTAAATTAAACTAAGGACAAACACACACACCCATGACCCAGGGAGGACTCGAACCTCTACGGCGGGCAACCGCGCGCTTCGCAGCGAGACGCTTTAGACCGCTCGGCTACTCCACTGCGGCAATAAAATCTTTCACAAATTATAGTTTCTAGATATATGGTATGACAAAAATTTCAAGGTTCTAGCCGACCACGGTGGCCGAGGGGACTGAGGCGCTTCAGTCACGGTCTGCACGGCCACTACGGTCGGGGGTTCGAATCCCCCCTCGGGCATGGATATTTGTGCCGTCCTTAGTTGTAGGTAGTTCATAAGTAGTTTGTAAGTTTAGGGACTGATGACCCCGTAGTTAAGTACCTTAAGCTTAACAAACATTTGAACATTTTTCAAGGTTCTAGTTTCCGTGTAGTGTCTTGAATGACTAAGAGCACCTACTCAACTTCGATATTTTGAAACACTGGAAGCCCTTTGCTTTTCACATTTTTTACTAGTTTAACGCTATGGAAGATAGAGAAGCTATGCATTTTAGAGACCATGTTTAGCCGGCTGCAATGGCCAAGCGGTGTGCGGCGCGCAAGTCACGGCCTGCACGGCCACGGTCGGGGGCTCGATTCCCCCCTCGGGCATGGATATTTGTGCCGTCCTTAGTATTAGCTAGTTCATAGGTAGTTTGTAAGTATAGGTACTAATGACCCCGTAGTTAAGTCCCTTAAACTCTACAAACCTTCGAACATTTAGCGACCACGTTTACTACATATATTTTCTCGTTTTGGTGTGTACTGCCTCGTCCTCCTCCCATATAATGTGTGTGTGTGTGTGTGTGTGTGTGTGTGTGTGTGTGTGTGTGTGTGTGGTGAAGTGAGGAGGAGGCAGAGGCAGTACACACCGAAACAAGAAAATATATGTATACTATCGAAACCGGAAGTGCTTCGAAATTACTAAAATGCGTCAACATTAGATATACGTCCTGCATTCCTATCCTTAAACTCTATGCACATCATTTTCCCTGTATCTCAGCTCTGTGTCCTCGTAGGCTTCTGACTGCTTGACTGCTTTATGTAGCTGAAACCCGGCGTTATTCAGCATTTTTTTTCCAATATTCATTTAGTTTAAGGGCGTCCTCCTTTCCCTTTCGTCCTCCTTCCTCTCTCTGTCTCCACCCGTACCTCTGCCTCGTCCTCCTACAAATCCCCTTTACCCACCTACCAATCCCCCTCCCTCTAGCATTACCTCCCTAGATCGCTGCCAATTTCCTCCAGTCCCTTCTCTCTGTTCATCCAATCCCTCCTCTGCATTTGAAAAATTTCAAAACCTGCCTAATTCATGGAGATCAGTGAAACTGTGAGGTACCGTACCGTACCTCGCGCACAGAAAGAGATCTTATGTACACAGTCATGTTTTCCTTTGATTTGATGGTTAAGCCTGGCCGCGGTCTAAAGCGTCTCGTTGCGGAGCGCGCGGTTGCTCGCCGTGGAGGTTCGAGTCCTCCCTGGGGCATGGGTGTGTGTGTTTGTCCGTAGGTTAGTTTACCTAGGTTTAAGTAGTTTGGAAGCTACGGACTAATGACCACGCAGTTTGGTCCGATAGATTTACAGACATTTGAACATTTTTGATTTGGTTAAGCATGCAAAATCAAGATGGGGATCAAACTGTGGATTGAAGTCCGTTGTGGTATACTCTGAGCCATGTACAGTACAAATCCTTTGTTCTGAGGGTCAAGTGCGCATAATTTTATCACAATCGGATGAACGGCGTGGCTGCCCATAAAATATGAATGTAATAGAAGTAGCAAAGCCCAATCAAAATTATCAGTTTAGATTTTTCCGACTTTCAGCTGTTCTTTCAATAACTGCTGCACACAAAAATAGCAAAAAACGGAAATAGTGTAGCAATCGGTGAAGACATTGCTGAGTTTTAGCGAGACACAAGCACTGCAGTTGATATTTATATACGTTGATAATTCTGTGCAGAATTAGAATAACATAAAATAGACGAAAAATTCAAAAACGTATGTTTACAAGTAACGTAAATTTGGAAAAAAAACATTGTAATGTCAAGTAAATTGTAGCACCAATGAAACTTGTTAAGGCTAATACAAGAATGATTTCGTGTGACATAATGACCTGGTGTCACTCTTTCGATTACAGACCACTTGTGGTCGTAATATGTCCATAACCGACCTCAATTATCCAACCTGGAAAAGGAGTTTAATGTGGAACCCCATCTGTCATGACTTCATATCGCTCACAGGTGAAGGCTAGGGCAAAGCTCAGAGTGAAAATATCCATGATCTCGGCGAACTTCGGCCACGTGAACTTTCGCTATCCAACCGAGAACTTTGCCATTCGCCATACTTCCTGTTGAAGAAATGCGCGAATTGTTGGACATTTACCGAACCTAGATGAAATTATTAATTGAAAACCTCGGGGGTAATTTATGATAACCCACATCTTCTGTATTTTTTATGTATTTGGTGCAAACAGTCATAGCCGACAGAATGTTTCGTTTTCTTCAAGTATTACATGAATCTGCAGAGAGATGGCAAATATAAATATTGAAACAAATATTAAAACATGTATAGAAAATATTTTTCAAGCATACAATTCATCAGAACTTTATAAATCAGGGTTATCATTATTTTCCACCGAGGTCTTCAATTTTCAATAAGTATGATAATGAAGTTATTAATCGAAATAACAACTATCCTAACTGTTACGTTGGACCAACTGATGCATACAGTGAGATATTTGTTGAGTATTTGAATAGTTTCGAAGAACACTGACAAACATCGTCAGCCTAACTTCACCTTGTTTTCAATGGTATTCATATTACTTTAAATATATCACACGGCTTTATTGAACCCACTCAATAAAACGGCACGAGACGAGGTAGAAATATAACACTAGTCATTTATACAGCTTTATTGAGTTTTTGACGTGTATATGGATAATGCATGGGAACTCTGACATCTAACCCTTTAAGTGTGAGTGGTGGATATATCCGTAATCGTTCGCCGTGATACGTGGCTAATAGCTTCTGGGAATAACGGCAGCCGCGAGGGAGTCTC
Source organism: Locusta migratoria (assembly GCA_026315105.1). NCBI lineage: Eukaryota > Metazoa > Arthropoda > Insecta > Orthoptera > Acrididae > Locusta > Locusta migratoria. The sequence continues at coordinate 206,540,814 of CM048744.1, read as the reverse complement.
CGAGCGGTCTGGAGTGCCACGATACGGATCGTGCGGCCTCCCGAGTCGGGGGTTCGAATCCCCCCTCGGGCATGGATGTGTGTGTTGTTCTTAGCTCAGTTTAAAGTAGTTTAAGTAGCTTGTAACTCTAGGGACTTATAACTAGAGTAGTTTGGTCCCATAAGAATTGCAAACAAGACAAACAAATAAGAATGACGACATTTCACCATGAAATTGCTACTGAGGTATTAGACAAGGTTCTTCCAGCACGTGGCATCTCTTTTCAGGCAACACGGCTTATTCTGAGCTGATTATAACAGTTTGCTTTAGGCCACGCGTCGACAGTTTGTATTTGGTGAAGCAGCTGCTTTATTGAGTGACCTCTTGCAATGCCGAAAACAAGACATTTATCAGACCGACAGATCAAGCAGCTGCTTTTAGAAAGTGCCGATGATTTCAGTGGCAGTTTCCAAGACACGGATAGTGGGGCCAATGACTTCAATTCAGAAACAGCTGACGACGAGACACTACTGCAATAGACGGTACCTAGTGCAATTAGACGAACTACTTCTATTTCTAATCATCGTTTGGTCAGTGGTAGTACTCGTACAGTTGCAGTTGTGAAGCAATAGGACGTGATAACGTGTTTTGATTGTATTGTGGATGATGATTTTTGCAAAATAATGGTTAACTTGCACGCGCAGCCGTTCGTATATAGCTTTTCAATCAAATTTAGCACCATGCTCTAGCGTTTGCAGTTTTCAAGAAACTACAAATGATGTAAAAATCCTCACCGGATTTATATTGCTCCAAGTAATTGTCCACATACTAGAAAGTATGATGTACCTCTCAAAGAAAAACTCTTAAACGAAAATATGAAGAAAAAACATTTATATATGGGAAAAGCAAGTAGCAACGCAGCGGTAGAGGGCGCCGACACAGTTTGTTCGCTGGGAAGAGTGCGCTAACATCGCACTTAAAGGGTTAAAGAAAACCGGTAGTTACATTCGATTTGGAGAAACTGTCTCAGTAGTTCCACGTTGTTTACAATTTTCGAGCGGTGAAATTATTCCTTTGACAACAGAATCGCTGGCACACCATCATACATTGCTGCTAGTCCATTTTGATGATGTCTTTCACACTTTTAACACAGCAATGGCCGCGTCACTAGGAGGAACATCGGTGGTCGAGTTATGTCTGAGAGATACAAGTTATATAAGTTAACAAAACGAGCGGAAAACTTGTATCATAAAAGTAGCAACTGGACGTTTATTTTATGAAAATTATTCATATAATGTACAGATCCGCTGAAGCGCGGGTTGCCTTTTCCGGAATACGTATCTGTGAGATCCTACGCCATCGTTCTAGTGTTAATATATCGACGGTCATTTCGTAATTCCGTGTAACAAACCAGAATTATTTGCGCTTTCTAATGAATTTTCACTGTACTGTACACAATGTGACCGCCTGCAGCGTTGAATGGTCAGCGCAGCTGAAGAGCTGACTGCTACGCCGAGGCAATGGGTTCGAGTCTCGGTACTGCCCAAAAAAATTCTTTGTGGGAGTACTGGAACGGGGTGTTCTGTCTTGTAAGGCCCTGTGAGTTGCTCCTTCATCTTGAAGTAGCGATTCCAAGCTAGCGAACCGGTTAAACGCCTTGTAAACGGTATGAAGATTACATGGCCCTCCATACTGCAACAAGCGAAGCCGTTGGTAGAGGTTGACACAGCGGGTGGTCGGATCCGACTGTCTCGTCTACGATCAAAACGCAGTATTTCTTTTCGTGATACAACATGTATTTGCCTAAAGCGCAGAAGACGGCAAGAGTTTCCCGGTCAACAGGAATAGAATATTTGGTCATGTAGAAAAAACAAAGTGGCGGTTGTCAGTTCTGGCAACTACTGTCATTCGTTGCCAGATTAGATGGTATCGGGTACAAAGATAGGAGTACTATAGAGACGCTACCCGACCACCAAAGTGAAGCAAATTGAACAACATTCCGCAATGTTACTAGGAGTCCAGAGACGGTCGTGGTAAATGATACGAAAATATAACTGTTTTCGCCTTTCCGTTTTAGTCAGAAACAATATTAACTCTGAGTACAGTGAATAAATATTTTATATACAACGTTTCTTGAATGTATCAGCAGCTTCTATTTAAATATTGCAGCAGCATTTACGACTGAACAATATGGTCTGGGAAGATTAATTAAAAACCAATCTTTTAGTACGCCGCTTTCAATACAAAATTTTCGAAGTACAGTATAGGTGTTAGAGACTAATTTTCTACAGTAAGTTCACGTTAATTTAAATTTGTGTAATGTTCGTAACTGAAACTGTTGGTGAGGCAAGGAAATGCAATTTCATACTGGAGCTATATAGCTAAGACACCCAGTCAGTGGAGTATGCAACTAAGTTTGTGGTTGTCGTAAGTTTATGGAACATGCTTTGTTTCTGATGAATGAGATTACCTTACTATCCACCAAAGTACTAGCAAACTGCCATTAGCGAACGCACTTATGCTGAAGTTACCTTGCAGTTTCTCCTTTGATGACGGAAAGAGCGTTATACATTTTTAGCCTTACTTCATTTATTTCATACATAAATTTTGTTTCAGAATTAATAAAGTGGTTTTCGTGTAAATCCAATTATCTCTTCTCATTGCAACAAACCATTTATTCGTCACTATCTTGTTTCCGACGGTAACTTTGGATAAAGTAATAAATATTGATAAAATTAAACGCACCAATTAAAGGCGCAAAACAACTAACATAAAACATGTATTTAAAGCAATAATCACATTAAAAAGATACATTCGTGGTTTTGTTGCTTCTTTTAGTACAGTTATAGTTTGCGTGGAGTTGATCTCAGTGACATTTTGACTATACAACTTCTAACTGGATTTTAATTTTTTAATACCAATTTAAACTGCTGCCACGATTTAATTTATAATATTCAGTTTAAAGTATCATACTGTAGCAACTGCAGTTATAATCTATGTTTATTGTACAGAGGCTGGCAACTCACAATAAGCACATTAAATGCACCCAGTGTTAAAAAAATGAAACTATTTAATGACTGCGAACAAACGTTACTGACATTTCCAAGTCTTTAAAGAACTTCTCGCTCACACTACCCACAATGAATTCGTCACTCTACACTTTGGCTACTCCTGCAGTAATAATTCTGCACTAAATGTAACGTTTTGATTTATGAAACAGTTCCTTACTATCGACGCTATTTCCAGCAAATTTGACAGACCTCAAAGAGACAAAAAATTTATTTCATAACGTCCTTGTTGATAAATAATAGTAACAGCATTACAAACAATCGACAGTGTTGTCTGAGCGAAACAGATTTGTTTTGTGTTTGCAGTTACTAAAATAAGAAATACCTTAGGTTTTTTTTATTTTCTTACAATAAGAAAAGCGTTCGTTACTTGGTTGGAGTACATAAGAATGGAGTTTTATTATAATCTTGTATAATATATCAGAAATAAAAAGTGAAAGATCATTGTGTACTTGTGGGAGGGGATGTGTGTGTGTGTGTGTGTGTGTGTGTGTGTGTGTGTGTGTGTGTGTGTGTGTTCGGGAGGGGGGGGGGGGTTCGGCGTACAACCGCCTAAGACACGTCGTTCAGTAGATATGATAATAATCAGTGATATGTATTAAAAAAGTGTCACATTATGTGATGCATTAATAAAAAGTTTTTATTCCTTCAGTTCTTGAGAAGGTTGTCACTTAGCGAATCCACCGTGCCCAGTCTGGGTAAAAATTTCAAACGAAATTCAATGCCCACAATAAGGAGTCTCTGACATAATTGATTTTATTTCATTGTAGCTGCATAGAATCATGGTGTCTGATCTTAAATTTTTATATACTTATGCGTTTGTGACTATTACAGCGCCATCTATCACAAAGCAAAAATGTGTTCCAAATAACACATTCATATTTATTTACGTACTAGACGAATGTGTAACAAAAATGGGGGTAGTTATTTTTTAAAAAATGCAGCTGATATTAGTTTGACCTATGGCAGCGCCATATAGCGGGCCAACAATAGCGCCTCTGTTTACCTCCGTAGAGCTAGAAAAGTTTTGTAGTTTTTTTTTTTTCGTTTCATGCTTATTTCGTGAGATATTTGGCTCGGTCTATCAATGGACCACCCTCGTATATATATATATATATATCTCCAAACCGGCAATGCTTCTCAATTTCTAAATATGCATGGGACCAAATACATCCTACAATCCATTCTTTGTCTGTTTCTCACCCCTTCCTCCTCCATTCTCGCCTTTTGATTCTCATTATATGAACTACCTGAAAACCTTGCTTGGGTGTTTATTTATTCCAATATTCTCCTCCTTCCTCTTTCTGTCCATCTCTTGCTCCTTTCTGTCCACCTACCTCTGCTGAGCACTTAACTGTTAAAGACATTCAACTGAAGTAGAGGCACAGAATTAAATCTTATGCTGTGGCATGGATTCGAACCCGGGACTTTCTCCTTACTAGGCAGACGGCATAACCAGTAGGCCACCAAGACTTACTGGATACAGCCATTGCATTAAAGCACTGTTAGCTCAGACTTTACGTTAAAGAACAACTTCAATGTTTTACGTTTACCCACTCCGGATGAAAATATACCATTTTCAGTAAAAATATCGTTTCTGCTATTAATCGGGATAAAAAATCTATCCCATCTTATACTGTGTAAAATTTCATTAAGACGAGATGACTCGTTTTGGTGTTCATCGCCTACAAACGTCGTGAGCCGGGATTTTTTACATGTATAAAGATACATTATTTTTCTTGTGTAATCGACAAGAAGAAATATGTTCAAGGTTTTATGTGCTAAGTGCTCTCGTTCTCAAGTAGTGAAGGTGTAAAATCTCGTCTTTCATTCGCCGCTGTTCTTTCGGACTCTCATTGCTATCGTTGCTAGTTCTTACCTCCACAGTGATTGTTACCCTGCAGTAAGAAATACTTTGTCCACGAAATTTTTCTTAGCTTACCTTTTACATCTTCTGCATAACGTCCTTTGATGTCTCGTTTGAGAAATAGTTCAGCATCAACAGGGACGAATATGCGGGTACGTTGTTGTTATGCAAGAATCGTAAATTGTCTCGCCATATTTCCTTCTCAGTCTTTTCTCGCAGGCTTCACAAGGAGTCCTGACAGTTACATCGGATAACATTTTACCCGTGTGACACGTATTCGTGATTAACTACTTCTTCAAAGTCAAGGTCTACTGTCAGAATGACTTTATTTGATCTGACCTGACGTGCTTTTTTGATTTTGAATAACTTTTACTGATCCGTTGTGAAGATTGAACCTCGGATTCAACATCATCACCGTAGACCCACATCTCATCAGCAGATATGATTCTCTTAAGGAACATCTGGTATCTCATTTGAGCCACCCGAAAGCTATTCACAGATTGCGGGGCGATGCTGAGGACCGTGGGAAGAACTTGTTAGCAACACGATGCACTCCAAGATGCCGTGTCAGAGTGTGACGACGTGGTACTACTGCATGGTTCAGTTATTCTGCAGTCTCTCGGATTTTTATTAGTACGCAAAATTTCTCCGACGTTTCTGCCATGAGTCGAAGTTGATAATCATCGAAGAGCATCCTGAGCATCTTTAACTTTCGTTCTGGCGATTTAAAGACGCGTGAACCATTCGTAACACCGGGGACCAATCAACTGCGGTACGCTTTCAAAAAAATGTTCAAATGTTTGTATAGCTTATGGGACTTAACTACGGGGTCATCAGTCCCTAAACTTACAAACTACTTATGAACTAACTAATTCTAAGGACGGCACAAATATCCATGCCCGAGGGGGGATTCGAACCCCCGACCGTAGTGGCCGTGCAGACCGTGACTGAAGCGCCTCAGTCCCCTCGGCCACCGCGGTCGGCTAGAACCTTGAAATTTTTGTCATACCATATATCTAGAAACTATATTTTGTGAAAGATTTTATTGCCGCAGTGGAGTAGCCGAGCGGTCATTCAAGACACTACACGGAAACTAGAACCTTGAAAAATGTTCAAATGTTTGTTAAGCTTAAGGGACTTAACTACGGGGTCATCAGTCCCTAAACTTACAAACTACTTATGAACTACCTACAACTAAGGACGGCACAAATATCCATGCCCGAGGGGGGATGCGAACCCCCGACCGTAGTGGCCGTGCAGACCGTGACTGAAGCGCCTCAGTCCCCTCGGCCACCGCGGCCGGCGCGGTACGCTTTCTCCAGTATTTGGCGTGTCTCTGGAGGAGTGACATGGAGTTTTATGCAAAATTCAATGCATGCGCGTTGATTCTCTCTCTCTCTCTCTCTCTCTCTCTCTCTCTCTCTCTCTCTCTCTCTCTAACACCTCATAATTCATCAACTGTGCGAAACAACGTTCTACTCGATTCAGCAGTGAACAATTACAAACTGCGTCCACATACGTAACTGATTGACAGCAACGCTTTAAAAAGTGAGCTTATACAAGCATGCACAGATTTCTCACACCACTATACAGTTCATGCATGATGGTGCAAGCATCAGTTTGCTTACCAGGAAATGAGTTAAAATTGTGTTTCTGTTCGGCAACATGAAAATAACAAGTATAACGAGATCGTGTTGTATCGGGTGTTGAGAGAACCAGAAAAATTGTTACCACACACGTAAGTAGCGGTAAATAGTCTTTCACGGCTGAGTCCTTTCATAGAAAACTCTCGTTCTCTTGCCGCATCACGTATGGATAGCAGTCCCACATTAAACGCATCAAAAAAACGAACAATTTTTTATGCAAAATCTTGAAAATGACTGCAGTTCATCAACGATAGAACGTGTAATTGTTTAGAATAAATAGCAGCCAACCAGTTCGCCAAAATGGGTTTCATTGAGACCTTTACGTAGGTTTCGAGAAAATGTATTAGTCTTTTTCAGTTTTCGGACCTAAGAAGAGTAATATGCCAAACAATAATATAGATTTGGTAGGAAAATATAATACAGCATTAACGAGAATATGCTCACTGATCATGTGTCATAACAAAAACAAATGCTCTAAGGAAGTGCGTCCAGGGACTGATGACCCCGTAGTTAAGTCCCATAAGATCTACAAACATTTGAAGTGCGTCATTAACTGACATGGTGTAATGATGTGCTTCATTAGAGCATTTGTTTCGTTACACCGACTTTTACATGATCGGTGAGCACATTCTCATCATTGCTGTAGTTATTTTAATTATTATTGTTAATTTTTCCTACCTATTGTATATTGTTGTTCGGCATATTACTGTTCTTAAGTCCGACTTCTAAAGAAGAAAAAATTAATTTTGTTGGAACCTAGATAGAGGTTTTAATTAAACCCATTTTGATGCAACTGGTTGGCTGCTATTTATTATAAAATTTTACAAATGAAAAACGTATACATTTAATATATTTACTTAAGTATTCAGTCCGATGTTAAAAAGTGCGTTGTTCAACCGTATAGTCATCTTTACGAGGTTCTATGCAATCAACTGTTGAAAATAAATATTTTGATTTCTGCGTAATGGAGGAGGTAGAGTAACAGCACCTGTAGGTGGGAAGACAGAAACGCAATTTCTATTATCAGTATTAAAAAACTCCTAATTCATTCTGTCTGGTTTCCTAACTGTTTCAGTATCTCAAAAACACAACATTGCAAGAGAAGTGGAGCAACACTAATGCAAAACAGTTTTGTAAATATTTGCAACTTCAAAGTTATCTACCTATACGTGATATAGTACTGAGGCAGTGTTTCACCATTTAAATTTGGAATGAAACATTTAAAGGCTTTACAAACGTGGGCCATGCGAGAGTAGCCGCGTGGTCTAAGGCATCATGATACGGACTGGATGGCCGTTCCCGCCGGAGTTTCGAGGTTTCGAGTCCTCCATAGCGCGCGCGTGCGCGACTATGTGTATGTGTGTGTAAGTGTGTGTTTGTTATCCCTACTGTAAGTTAGCATTTGTAGTTTGAAAGTCTAGCAGTTAGGTCCATTAGGATTACAATCATTTGAACTAAAATTGGAATGAAAATAGTCATCTGGTAGTATTAATCACACAAGGATATAACCATGCGTTCATGATTTCTCTTTTAAAGCTCCATTAACGCAATAACATTCATTACTAATACGAGAGATATTTGCAAATACATTTCTGTTGTCTTTTCATTACGAGCTAGTCAGCCATAAAGAGGTGTTACGGAACTGTATAATAGCCATATTATAACGGACATTTAATTGGTTCAAGCCTCCGTGCCACTTATTAAAAACGTTGTGGCTATCTCTTCTTTCATGACGAACTTCGGTTTATTGGTTACGTGACACAGTCTCTTTAATTATCTGTTTCACTTCTCGCAAGAAAGTTTCGTAAATTCCTGACAATAATAACTTATTTGAGATCAAAAGGGTTTTCTCATGAGATGATACGTAATTAGAGGAAGTCGAATCGACTCGATCATTTCTCTGATCCCGAAACTTACGTTCTTTGATTATTATAGTTAATATGACGAGTCTGTACCTCGATTTTAGTGAAATAGTTTGTGTTCCTATGTGGGTGATGCTGAAAGCACTTGTTCATTTCAAACGGCTTTAACATTTTCATGAAAAAATTAGATAAAAATAAGTCTTGTTAACTGGACGCTCGCCGCAGCGGAATAGCCGTGCGCACTACGGCGCTCTCGACCGTTCGTCGTCGGAGGTTCGAGTCCTCCACCGGGAAAGGGTGGATCGTTTGTCCTTAGGTTAGTTTAACTTAGTTTCAGTAGTTTGTAATCTAGGGACCGACAACAAAGCAGTTAAGTCCCACAGATATACAAACATTTGACCTGGACGCACAGCGCTTAAAGGTTTTACAACTGCCACAGAACATCATCTTGATTACAGGTCGTCTGTAAGTAAACATCAACGAAGCATATTATCTAAACTTTCGCAAAGAAAATACTTCGATATTTTATTTCATGACTGACGAAATTTCAATACCCTGTTGGAACAATAGTATGCAGTGGCGACACCAGGATTTGCTTCTGGGGGGTCTAATTATTTTAAAATAAAGCCTATTGAATTTTTTTAATCTAAGACTTATTTTTAAACTCTTTGCAATTTAACCAATCATAATACAAAAGCAATTTCACGAGAAATTATATGAGTAGGCTCGCATTAAGAGGAACAAAGTGGTGGAAATAGAGTATAAATAACCAGCTCGTAAAATAATTAAGCAGCTTTTATGTTAATAGCAAAGAGAAAGGATTAATTAACATGAGACTATGTGTAAAATTTGAACTAAAATAGCCGACCACGGTGGCCGAGGAGACTGAGGCGCTCCAGTCACGGTCTGCACGGCCACTACGGTCGGGGGTTCGAATTCCCCCTCGGGCATGGATATTTGTGCCGTCCTAGTTCGTAAGTAGTTCATAAGTAGTTTGTAAGTTTAGGGACTGATGACCCCGCAGTTTAGTCCCATAAACAATACAAACATTTAAACATTTTTGAACTAAAATAACACTATTGTTGTTCATGAGATTCCACCCGTTGGCGCCGCTGACGTGCTAAGCAGCGGGTCGCCGCATATGAACAATCGGCTAGTATATAAGGAACTCATAGTTCAATGGGGCGATCTATAATTGTTTAATAATGATTATGCAGCCAAGATCGCATTTTTCATTTATTATGTTACCAGTTTCGGCGTACTCGACGCCATCTTCAGACCTGTCGTAATTTACATAATTTCCCGACATTTTTATATACTGAAAGAGTATATAAAAATGTCGTGAAATTATGTAAATTACGACAGGTCTGAAGATGGCGTCGAGTACGCCGAAACCGGTAACATAATAAATGAAAAACGCGATCTTGGCTGCATAATCATTATTAATCGGCTAGTAGCTTCAGCATAGCAGTAACACTAGCGGCAGTATCAAAGATGACGCGAGGGCATTTAAATTGCTCGCAGTAACAACAGCACACGATCTCATTGGCGGCATCACGTTGGAGACCGACTGTCACGTTCACTTATCTTTGGCAAATTATAATTATTTTATGATTTATTACATGTGTACTACCTCAATTTTCCGGTGCCGACCTGTTTAAAAAGATAAAAAATGTAAACAATAGAAATTAACAAAATTTTTAAAAAATTTTGGGGTGTGCCGGTGGGTGGGGTGGGGTGGGCTACAGTCTTCTTAGGCCCCTCCCCCCCCCCCCCCCCCACTGATTGTATGTGAACACCCATCGCACACCTTTGGGATCTGTTTAATTTACCCTTACTAGTCGCAGAAACATTTGTTTAGCACAGTTGCAAGATTTCAACTATTATAAACACATCTTTTACGTGACAGAAACTGAACTGCTACAAAATATGCTAGGTGTCTCTCTGTCTGAACTGAAAAGTAAAAGCCCATGTACAAATATGATTAATTGTAAGTAGTATTGTCTTGTAATGTAGATGTCCACCTGACAAGGAAAGTACATGGGCTCGAACAAACATATCTGTATGAACGTTTGGTTACAGGATCTCTAAGTAAGTACACCCAATGTGCTGGTGGGTGTCGTATTTATGTAAAACTCTGCAATGATGCTCTAGATAGCACTGTAGATGTAATTGTAGACGCCATACGTAATGCAGATATCTTAGCTGTAACTTATGCAATAACTATCGTACATTTTCTCTAGCGTATTGTCATCAAAAGCCGTGATGATAGTTGCAACTTTAATCTTCTTCTCGGAAGACTGTTGGTATTCACTGCCACTGCTTCCATCTTCCCTTCCCGCACTTAAGGTAGCACTACCGCTTGCAATGAGTTGTTCGTCATTATCATCCCTATTACCACCATTATTAGTGTTACAACAGTATCTAACTTATGCTCATATTTCTGTACCATAACACATACCAGAAAGCATGTGAATGATTCATATTCTACAGTAATACCATCTTCACGAAGAAGGGTTCTTCGTAACTTCATCTCAACCAATTGCAATACATTAGCAGGATTGATTACCAATCGCCGCCCCATCTGACGCTTCACCACACAAATAACGTCACAAAACGCAACTTCGGAGGCACACTGCACCGTCCCTACTGGCGAACCGACAGGTCAAAGTGCAATATGGCAAGGCACACGCAGAGGCCTCTAACGAACGACTGCAGAGTTTTGCAGATGTGGGAGTATCACTAGGGAAATAAGGGACTTTTACATTATCTCTCACACGATTTTGGTGTATATGTTTTGTTCGAGCCCAAGTACTTTCCTTGTGAGACCTATCAAAACCTTTCAGGTTGTGACCACATGATATCTAGTGCTCTCATCACTTTGTTTCAGCAGTTAGGTATACAGTAATGATGTTAATTTCCATAAAAATATGTTTCAAATTTAAAACGATTTTTCGAAGTTGTTCGAAGAAGGTAAATAATATAATAAATAATTAATAGGTGACGGTATTATCCCAAAATACGTACAAGCAAAACTGTAGCAAAAATTTTCTATTTCTCGATATCAAGCTCGACAGCTAATAAAATTGAATACTAGGGATTAGACTAATAGCATCACTATCCATTTGAGATGACCTAAGGCAGTTACAAACGGTTAAACGTACAAGTCGTTTTTCTGATCTGGCACTGCGTTAAGTTCAACGCGATGTCTCAGCACGCGTGTTAACGGACGTGCAAGGTCAGCTGGAAATCACGCTTCAGTTAACTGACGTGGCGCTGTCTGGCTTCCTCCGACCGGCCGGGCTTGAATCGATTCCAGGCGCCCTCTTTGCATTCGCGTTAAGTGGCCAAACTTGCCGCATATTTCTCGGGAGTTCGGGGAACATGTGCGGAGCGTCGGAGTAATTTTCAGAAGAGGAGGGCGGCCGACATTATCTCAGGGTCCGTGAGTTGTAGTTGAGAACAATCATGAAAATGTAAAACTGTTCCCGGAAATGAAGACAGAATAAAAATTATGTTTGCCCTTTAGACACTCCATCTAGCTCTCTATTTGGCCCTTTCCCGCACAAGCAGGGTTGGCACTGTGTTAAACACAGGTTTGGCATGTGTTAACATTTACAGGGTGGCCGGATGCCCTTCCTGCCGCCACCCCATGCCCGCATGGAGGAAATGTGTGCCCCAAATGTCTGCGTATAGTGTTACATGTGTGTGAAAGTGTAAAGTGTTACGAAATGTTTTCGAATCGTATAACTGACGCGGGACTTGGGGACCAGGCCGGTATTCACTTAGGGCGATGAGGAAAACCGCCTAAAAACCACATCCAGGCTGGTCGGCACTCCGACCTCTTTCGTTAATCCGCCGGACGGATTCGAACCGCTTCCCCGTCTCGGAAAGCGGAGCGGTAGACCACACGGCTAACCGAGCGGGTACACTTCATCTAGCTATAACTGCTAATATACTTCTTCGTGTTTTCTGTGGCAGAAGACAGCAGTTGATTCTCTTTTAAACTGCGAATAAATAAGTAAATAAATACAATTTTAAACATGGCTGTTGAGACACGTTCACGTTCGTGAATGATTAACATTCAAAAATCCAGCTCATTGGTTGCAAAGCTACAGGTTGATTACTTAACCATGGTTTCGGCTTCAACTAAGGAAGCCTTCATCAGAAGTAAAAAAAAAAAAAAAATTCAATTACCTTTAAATAAATCCAAACTTATTGTAAAGGAAGCAGTATAAATTGCATATTTTAAGATTTCAACAAAGAAAATGGGCTTTACATGAAATGGGCAATGGTTCTTGATCAACAGAGCCCACGTTCAAGCTACAAATGATAATTTTGATTTTACTTATAGGTAACTAAAAGATTTTTTTTTTTAACTTGTGATGAAGGCTTCCTTAGTTGAACCCGAAACCATGGTTAAGTAGTCAACCTGTAGCTTTGCAACCTGTGCGCTGTATTTTTGAATGTTCAAGTAGATAAATCTTACGTTAATGGAATTCGAAAGGATCGAACCCAATTTCTTAATGTAGTCAGTGTATCACTTCGATGAGTACTTTTAATTTAGCAGAATTTTATTATTTGTCCATTTTCCATATTTCATTCATTTAAACGAAGAAAGTCAGTAAAATATTACAGGCAAAGAAATTATTCACCAAAACATTCAAAGTAGTAAGAAATCAAAGCATCAGACTGTGAAACCTCATCACTCTCAGTTTTGCTCATTTGCGAAGTGGTTCTCGTCTGAGGTAGGTAGATACGCTATGCCCGCACTCTGTATGTGTTCTTGTATGTCAGACAGGAAGATTTGAAAGCAACTTAAAAAATACTTAATCATAGTTCTTTGTGAATACTTGATACATTTCCTGTAGCTGCAATGAGCTCCCTACAACCTGGCTGCAATATGTGGTCTCTGAAGATATAAAATCGACGTACCTGCTGTTCACCTGTTTTTCCTCGTGAGTCTGCATTATCCGCCTGGTTTCAATTTGGCAATCCAGTTTCCATCCATTTGTGACCAAGAAGTGCTTTTTAAATTATTTTTCCGATCATTACCTCAATATGCGATGTAATAGTCTGGTGTTTACTCGGAGACAAATCGTGATTTCTTTTCGTGTTGTTGTCACATTTCGCAGAAGCCATGTTGTAATTGGGCGTACACGCTTAGGCAGATCAGTCGTAGAACGTCTCTGACCAGTGAATATAATTTCAATAGATGACTTAAATTCAGTAAACACCTCTAAAGAGACAATTTCGAACGGGCAGTGACTTTCTTTCGTGAGTATTGTTCAACCCAAAACAATAACCCAGGAAACAATAAGGAAGTACTTCACCATAAAAGTGAAAAGTTCATAGATTTTATTAAGTTAGAAGTAAATTACGGAATTTATTTAAAGTTATCGTTTTCGGCTCTTTGAATGGCCAAACGCAAACCACTACAACGATAGTGTGTTAGCCATCGGTTGCGCAGAGCCTCAGCTGTCTGAATGATGGATGCCGACTGCTGTTTCCAAAAACAATAATAAATTTTAACTTCCAAAATATGACGCTCACTGTCTGTCACTTGTTCCATAAGCTAAATTTTATTACCAACCGCAATGAAAATTTCTTGTATAATTTTTCGTCAAGCCCGCCGGAAAAAGTTATAAAATCCAAGAGCCGTGCGGTAGTGTAAAATTCAGCCACAACATAATTAATCCAGTAATTAATGAAAGAAAAACGTTTCCGAATATTTTTGCTCAGTTCCATAACATTTTATGGTAACTTGCAGTTCGTTACTAAGCGTGTATTTTATTAACTGTCAGGCCGGCCGCGGTGGCCGAGGGGACTGAGGCGCTACAATCACGGTCTGCACGGCCACTGTGGTCGGGGGTTCGAATCCCCCTCGGGCATGGATATTTGTGCCGTCTTTAGTATAAGGTAGTTGATAAGTAGTTTGTGAGTTTAGGGACTGATGACCCCGTAGTTAAGTCCCATAAGCTTAAAAAAAAAAAAAAAAAAAAAAAAAAAAAAAAAAAAAAAAAAAAAAAAAACTGTCAGGTACGCAACGTGGGTATCTGGTTGTTAGTATATTAAAGACGAACTGTTTCGGGACGAGTTGTCTACTAAATAAATACAATACCAGAACAGTAATACTACAATTATAAGGCAATTTATCGGCGTCTGTATGAAATTCCATTACGGACCACGGAAGTATTTAGAGACAATAATTTTGTAACAACTGGAAAGAGACCTATGCATTGTAGAAAACACTTGTGATAGACTTGTTTCACTTTTGCGTTTTACGATTTGATTGGGGTGATAGGATGCTTAGTGGAACAAATTTTATGTCATACAACGATATATTAATAATATAAATTATTTGCACCGCAAATACAGCGAAAACGGAAAGTCCTTTTTGATTGGCGGTGGTTTTTATTAGCTGTCTCACTTACTACGTTGTTAAAGAAATAAATTGCCGACTTTTTCTTTGCCGTTCTGTGGGCGAGAAAACTGTTTTTCTTCCAATATATCTAGAGGACGTAATTAACAATTTACAAGAAAGTTGGTTAATACTTAACCCTTTAAATAAAAAGGAAAGTGTATGGTATGCATCGATGTTTTATGAGTACTAGTTCAAATGTTGAAATGTTTGTATAGCTTATGGGTCTTAACTACGGGGTCATCAGTCCCTAAACTTACAAACTACTTATGAACTAATACGAACTAGGACGGCACAAATATCCATGCCTGAGGGGGGGATTTTGAACCCCGCAGTGGCCGTGCAGATCGTGACTGGAGCGCCTCAATCCCCTCGGCCACCGCAGCCGGCAGCTGAGTACTAGTAACTAGGAGAAGTAGGACTGGGGAACTAAACATATTCTGCACGCAGAAATGTATTTAATGAGATCTGGAAAATGCTGATACACTATACACACACGTTGCACGTATGCATCTGTGTGTATTTGTTTTTCACTCGAGTAGATAATCACTGCGCTTCAAGACATTTACTTTTTAAAATGGTTTTGTGGCACAGCTGAAAAGGCTTGAAACCGCTAGCATGCAGAATTACATTACAATAAGTTTTGAGCCGGCCGCGGTGGTCGAGCGGACTAAGGCGCTTCAGACACGGTCTGCACGGCCACTACGGTCGGGGGTTCGAATCCCCCCTCTGGCGTGGATATTTGTGCCGTCCTAGTTCGTAAGTAGTTCATAAGTAGTTTATAAGTTTAGGGACTGATGACCCCGTAGTTACGTCCCATAAGCTGTACAAACATTTGACAAATAATGAGTTTTGATGACAGTATTCTCATTTTCTATCCATGCTGCTTCCTTTATTCTGAGCCACTAATGACGTTGACTATACCTGCTTCCTGCTGTCTTCGATAATATCCCTTCATGAGATAGGCAAAGGCAAATTCCATTAACGAGCATTGATCGCCTTTTCAAAACAAAGCTAAATAGCTGTACCACAGAACAGTAAGCCTGCAAACTAAATGCCCGTCCATTACGCGCAATACATCGATATCAGATCCACTTGACCGCTCTCAAATCCTATTTGCGCATGCGTGATCCCCTTCGAGTGACTGGAGAGCATTTCCACCACTTCAGTTACAGCCCTCGTTGACTCGGATGTACCATTACTAACTGCCTAGTGGGAGTAAAAAGGATACATACAGGGTGTACAGATTAAATTTTTCACTCCAAATGTCACGGAATCAATAACAGATATTGAAACAGGACTTTCACGGGAGTGACAGGCTAATGAAAGTATTGTACGTACTTTGAGACATTGCAAAACGGAAACCAAATCTTTTTCAACACAGGCATTTTTTTAATAGATACTCCATATTATTTTATACGCAATCAGTTACAAGGTAAATCACAAAAAGTATGGAGGTTCGGGTCCTCCCTGGGGCACGGGTGTGTGTGTTGTCCTTAGGAAGTATTTTGTAGGCTACGGACTGATGACCACGCAGTTTGGTCCGATAGATTTACAAACATTTGAACATTTGGAGAAGTATGGTGTTAGTAGCATCGCAATCGCAAAAGCTAATCACAACATAAGAAATTGTGTCACGAATTTGACGATTGAAATCAGGGAAGCACGTAGCGCACGAATACAGGTAACTTGAGATTCTGTTTGAGTTGTAATACATGAGCTTTCTGCACATTGCATTTGTTACAAGCGGCAATATCGCTTTGCAATTTCTCCGCATATCAAAAATGTTCAAATGTTTGTTAAGCTTATGGGACTTAACTACGGGGTCATCAGTCCCTAAACTTACAAACTACTTATAAACTAGTTTATCCTAAGACGGCACAAATATCCATGCCCGAGGGGGGATTCGAACCCACGACCGTAGTGGCCGTGCAAACAGTAACTGGAGCGCCTCAGTCCCCTCGGCCACCGCGGCCGGCTCTCCGCATATAACTGACGTATTTTGATGCTACCAACGCCATATCTATGCGATATGTCATGTTACTGATTGCATAATAAATAATAAGGTGCTTCCATTTAAAGAAACATAAGTTTGATTTTGATGCTACCAACGCCATATCTATGCGATATGTCATGTTACTGATTGCATAATAAATAATAAGGTGCTTCCATTTAAAGAAACATAAGTTTGTGTTGAATATACAAGGTGTATAACTTTGCTTCCGCCGTTGGTCGATAGTTGGCGAGAACGGTAAGTAGCGGTTGAAAGAAACAGATCTCAGACGTCAGACAGTTAGCTTGGAACTCGGTCAACATAAACTCATTCAACCATTACTCGATTTGAGTCTGCATCATACAACTGTTCTTGACTGAAAATGTCAATTTACGAGCCTAATTCTCGCTATTTCAGAGGGGTGTTACTATTTTGTTTCAGTATGAAGTAAACAGCGGTTGAGTGTCATCCAATGCTCTCCAGTAGGTATGGTAAGGACGCTATTAGTGAAATTAGTGAATGAACGTACGCCATGCTTCCACGACGACGGCCAAACCGCATGTTCACGGTTCAAAGATCATGGGGGACGACTTCGGCGTCGAGATCTATGAGGTGTTAAAGCCAAGTGAAATAATCACAGGTGCTCGTTTTGGAAAGCAATTAATGCGTCTGATCAGAGCATTAAATGACAAACGGCCGCAATACAGCGAGAGGCACTATAAAGTGATTTTTATGCACGACAACGATCGACCCCACGCTACAAAAGCTGTAAAAATGTACTTGGAATCGGTAAAATGGAAAGTCCTACCTCACCCGCCGTATAATTCAGACGTCGCTCCCTCCGAGTATCGCCTCTTTACATCAATGTCGCATGGCAAGGCTGACCAACAGTTCTGATCTAATGTAGAAGATACAAATTGGATCGATTCGTCAATCGTTTCAAAATACGAAAGAATGTATTGGCTAGTGATGGAAAATACTTTGAATGATACATGTGTAACCAATCTGTTACATTAAAACCTCAAATTTTTTGAATAAACGGCGGACGTACAGTTGTACACCTTGTAAAGTTTACTTTCGGTTTGGAATATCTCACAGTATTTGCTTTCATAAGCTCCTCAAGAACGCATATGACCGGCAAAGTCTGTTTTCAATATCTATTTCAGTTCCATAGATACTTGGGTTGACATGTTTCTGTGGTACACCCTATATAGTGTCTGCTGTCATTTTCCGAGCTGATTCATGTCAGCCCACGGATCCAGGCTCGCCGAAACTGCTTCATACATCTGACTGCTCGGTTTTGTGCACTCTATGTGATGCAGAAAAGTCACAAAGCTTTTCTCTGTATATGGCGCACCACGCTTGGCGTCACATATATTGCAGCTAAGTACAAAATCCGATCTTCTAAAAGATTCCTTATCCACGCTACAGTTTAGACTAGTTGTTTAATTGTCACAAACAACCTCGAAAAGTTATCTCCAAATTACTCCTAACTGTGTATATGTTAGTAACCATTTGGATATCACAGGCTATATTTTTTTTAAAATGAATGTAACACTTTAATATACGAGGTGTCTTCAAAAAGATTCCGGAACATTATTAATTCTGCCCCAGTGGAACATTGGAACGAAATGCGATTAGCATCTGCACAAGCGTGTGTCGTATTGAGAAGACCGTTCCGTTGCACAGTTTTAGAGTTCCGAAATGACAGTAGCACTAGAACTACATTAGAATCTTTACGTAAAATTTCTCGCATACGTTTCTGGATTAGAATCCCTCAAAGAAACCGAGAACTAAATATGTATTGCCCGTAATTATAGGCTCTTCTTTTTCAATTTTATATGGCTGTTTATTTGTAGTTCCATCACATAACATTTGTTACGCACACTTTATGCAGTCGTATTGTTCTAAAACCTCCTGTAAGTTGGATTACGCGCAATCATGTGACACTTCAGTGTTATCGTATTTACGCCCTAACTGCTGCATCGATTTCTTCTGGAGTATCTGTTTGTATTTACTGAAGATGGCAGCTGAGAAAGTATTCGACTAGGAAACGGTCAGTAGCAAAACAAGTTACCTACGCATTTTTAACAAGGTCTTTATGGGAAAGTAAATGGATTCTGCTGGAAATCGATATTGCAGACTGTTATTAAAGGGCATGGCCCATCACACACACTTATTGCAAAGAGAAGCCTTATCATATAAAATCTTGCACTTACATTATACAGGGGACAATAGGAGTCTCATCAGAATAATCTTCTCTGGGATGTTCATTCCAACTTTATGAGGGTGACAGGTTAATTTTCTTTAATTTTCGAAAATATCAGTGCTTTCTAGCATAGCGTATTTAAAACATATACACAGTATATATTACATCAACTGCGAATGGGCAAAGCTGAAAATGTGTACCCAGCCGGGATTTAAACCCGGGTCTCCTGCTTTCCAGGCAGTTGCGCTGACCACTTCACCACTAGGGACAAAGTGATCACAGTACCTGCAAGTAATACCTAACCACGCCTTATGTATAAATATATGTATAATATGCTGGTGATGGGCAATGATCATTTCATTAGTGGGGAGGGGTGGACAAGTTTGTCGCCCTTAGTCTTACGGGAATTAGTTTCATGACTACGTGTTTGAGTACTGCAGGCAGGGTGAATCTGGGAACTTGTACCTGATGGTAGGCGTGCTTAGGAAGTCCTTGCAGGTGCGGTGATCACTTTATCCCCAGTGGTGTAGTGGTCAGCACAACTGCCTAGAAAGCAAGAGACACGGGTTCGAATCGTGGGTGGGTGCATATTTTCAGCTTTGCCTATTCGCTTTTGATGATATACGTACTGTGAATATGAAAGAATAACAACTGCAGGATCAGAAGTGACGTTTTTTTTTTTCGAAACAGATGCCCCAAGCATGTATTTAAAGCAATTTTGATTTTCGTTGTGTGCCTCAGGGTGAGGAGATCAATGTGACTGTTCGTTTAATAGAGTCCTTTCGGAGTGGATTCTTTTGCGATATTAAAGAAAAAGAATTTACTTCTGGTCGGAACCCGGAAAAATGGTCTAACTGCCCGGCGTCCCACTCTCCACAGAAGCTGGAGAATTTCCCAAAGTTTTCCGGAGAGCAGGCCTCTTCTCTTTAGAGGACACTTCCCTTCGAGGGCTGCCTTAAAGTACCCGCTTCACAGACCGCTGTTGCGACTGCGAACGGCCGTACAGGCGGAATTTAGCCACGGCCCAGTTCCGAGATCGCATTACCATATACACTCTGCGCCTTCGCCACTGCTTTTGTCGCTGTCATTCTGCAGAAACTGGCAAGAGGTTGCCAGCTGTTTCAACCGTTTTCCTATAAGAGAATGCCATAATCATCATGAACTGAAGGGTATGCCTTGTTGATTCAGCCAAGTCGCTCTCTTCAGTGCCATTCTCTTCAATTCTTCATATGATTTTAGGCCCATTACTTCTTAGACGTTACTTTAGAAAATTTGCTATTCGGATGTCTCTTGGTAGTCTCCATAAAAGTTTTGCTTCAAAAGTGTTCTTGTAGAACTGGTTGTGTCTCATAATATGTCCGATCATTTTTGCTGTTCTACTTCTTGCATATTGTAGCACTAATCTACTTTAATTCACTTCTGTTAATATCTGATAACACGATGCCTGGACAGATACATTTTAAAAAAGCAAATAAATACTTAGACCTATAGCCTCGCTTATCACCTTCTTTCATTGGGTACTCTGTGTGAATAAATTTTATTATTGGCTGTCCGTTCCTTTACTAATGTCTGATCAACATTTTCATATAAAATATAGGAAACTAGACTTTGGATTACGATAAGATGTTTGTAGTACACGAGTTACACAACCTATCCTATCATTAGATAGTAAACATTTTCAAGTATGTACATTTATTTAATATATAATGAAATTATAGGAAATTGTTAACGACATACAGGGTGTGTCTGAAAAGTTCCATGAAAGGTCTCAAGAAAAAAAAAGCTCCGGCGCAGGAGGCTGCGCGATCAGTAACGTGGCGCTCCAGACCGCTCGGCTACTCCCGTGCGGCCGACCTGAATATTATGTAAAAAGTAACATGAAACCTGTTTTATGGTATAAAAAGAAAGTGCGCACGTCTCCCCATGTCTACGGCAGGCTTTATAAATAAATATTTTAATCGTTGGTCATACCCATTTATCAGTCAGTTTATTTAACCCCTCCCCACTCTCCATTCTCATTTTCCCAAAGCCTAATTCCGCTATTTACAATCTTGCTTCTCTAATTCAGTGAGTGTTTACTTGAACTCACGAAGCTACAAATGCTTCGCAGTTTCACTGGAAACCTCATCTACACCTCTCACTCTCTTCATCTCCCCCTCCACTGTCTCTATGGCTGTTTCCTTCTCTTTTACGACTCCTATACTTCACTCTCTCTCTCTCTCTCTTTAATTGTATTTTAAAGCCACTAGAAGGTGATAGGCTGGCAGTAGCTGCAGCCAATGGTATCAATGGTATAACAAAAACTGGACATAAAGATTTAAAGTACATACAAGAAGAATAAAATAATGCAGAATTTAGACAATCAAAGGAGATAGAATTGGAGAAACAACAGTGACACAGACAGCAGCAAAACATTCAGATTTCAAAGTGGCCATAGTGGGTAAAAGATACATATATGTGCTGCGCTGAGACTCATGGATATTAAAACACACTCAATGAAGGACACATGACGAGAACGAGAGCATACACTTAAAAACACATGGCAACTCGAATATTCAGCCTTTTCGGCGGCTGCTGGAACACAGAGCACAAACACTGGCACTGGCACATGAACACTGATGAAGCACTGATTAACATCTGATGGCACACGTTCCCCGCAGGGGGTAAGGACGGGAGGGGAGGCGTACAGGGGGGGAGGGGGGACAGGAGATGAGAGGGGATGACGTAATGACTCCTAGGAAAAGCGAGGGAGGGTAAATCCAAGTGGTGGGGGAAAGAGGACGGGAAGGGGGGCGGGGAGAGTGGGCGTGCAAATACGGGGAAGGATTAAAGTTGGTTGGATGGGTAAATGTCGGGACTGAGGGCATCGTTCAAGAGGGGGAGGTGACGGAAGTTACCTCGGAGAGGATGTGGAGAGTGTGGAGGTGAAAGGAGGGAGGAATAACAAGGTGTTATAGGCGTGGCAGAGACCCAGGATGCTGCAAGACATGGAATACAAGTTTATGGATTACATACTAGAGGCGGAGGTCGAGGAAATTGAGAAAATGTGGGAAAGGAATAAGGTCATAAAGGATTCACGCAGGGTAGGGGAGACAGATACAGTAAGCAAGGCGGAGGGCATGGCGTTCAAGGACCTGGAGGGAGTGGTAGTGGGCAGGGGGAGCGGAAACCCAAGTGAGCTGGAAGCAGCATAAGATAGGACGCATGATGGAATGGTAGGTGAAGAGGATACCGGAGGGGCTTATGCCCCAATATCCGGCCGGAAAGGAGTTTGATGAGATTGCGGCAGGAGGGCTTTATCTCGGACTGTTTGAAGATGGAGTTTCCAGGGCAGGGAGCGGTCGAGGGTAAGGCCTTCATATTTGAGGGTATTTGTGTGTGGGATGGGGCGGTCATTTAGCTTAAGGTAGAAGTCGCAATGACAGAAGGATGGGGTGGTGTGACCTATGATGACTGCCTGAGATTTGGTGGGGTTAAGAGTGAGGAGCCACCGGTTACACCAGATGGAGAATTCGGAGAGATGGGAGCGGGCGATGGAAGATGCAAGGGAAAGGAAGGTAGTGTTGTCACCATATTGCAGGAGGTGGTCAGCCGAGTATATGAGGTAGAGGGGGGAGAAAGGAAGAATCCCTGGGGCACCCCGGCGGAGGGTTAAAACGAAGGGGAGTCGGAATTATTGAAAGTGGCATAGAATGAGCGGCAGGCGAGAAAGGAGTTCATCTGGACAGAAAGGAGGTGGGTGAGGTGCATGAGTTGGTCATCGGCAGAGAAGGAAGGCCGGAAGTCACATTGGGAGAGGAGAAAGAGCTGGTGTTAATGGAGATGCTAGTGGATGTGGCGAGACAGGATGGTTTCGAGGAACTTGCTGAACATCGAGGTGAGACTGATAGGACGATGTGATGAGGCATCAGAGAGCGGCTAGCCGGGTTTAAAAAACACGAAGATACAGGAGGTTTTCCACAGGTCAGGTAAGAAGCCTGTGTATAGGATGAACTTGTCCCTGTACTTGTTAATTGATACTGAAAACCAAACTTAGATAAAGAAATAAATTTCGTTAAAAAGTATAGTAGCTTCAAGAATAGCATTTAGTATGCCAACTGACTTACCATGTATGATGTTCCGATTTATTCAGATTTCGTAGAACTATTCCGATCATAAGACGATAAGACGCACATACGCGGCGTGTCTTTTAAATAAAAGCTGTTTCTTTTTGTACACTAGTAATTCGCAAGCGTGTTGCAGCGAGCATGTGCGTCGTGTGCTTAGAAGCCTTGAGAATAATGATGCTCAACTGCAGCTATGTTGCAAGCCTGCATGATATGCTTCGTGCTAGGTCAAATGCTCAAGCTTATCGACTGGCACGTCCAGTGCGAAGTTCGGGCGGTGTTACATACGTATGTAGGCAAGGTGCTGGTCTGCTGCAGATGTTCACCAAGAGATATCCGTAGTGTACGGTACTAATGCTATGAGTGAAGCAACATGGGTAAGTGGGTACAAGACTTAAAAGATATTAAGTATCTGGATCAAAACAATGTCCACGGTGGATAGTTCTGTAATGACAGTCTGAGAGTTATTTGTTGCACATTGCTGGCATGGCTCAGCTACGCGAGGCAGTCAAGTAGAGGATGTGGTTGCAAAATGTGTTTTTGAAACGATATGTCAAAGGATGTATTAATTTGTGACATCAGATATACGGAGCATAAATTCCCCACATTTCATTTAAGCCAAATGGTGACTATTAAAATGTTTTCCTAGCGAAGACGATTTTGGAGCAAGATGTAAGGAAGATTACTTTTATTTATTTTTTTAAAATTTCGTGGCGCATTTAAGTTTCTCCTAGACAGTCGTTGTTTAAACACTGACATAGTGTTTTTTTATGATTGTGAGGCAGTTTACTTGTAATTGAAGCGTCAGAAGAATTCCTATCGAACCACAAAATGATTAGCTGGTTTTCAAACAATTAATATGTCAGACTAAAAGGATAAATGTGTTTTTAGAATTTCATTAACAGTCCGACTTGAAATTTTATGCTTTATGTGAGAAAATGCAAATGATTCGTACAACTAAATATCGTGTCGACTTCATGATTTCTACCTGATCACGTAAATGTAATATTTAAACCAATGGCCGAGGAAACCTACATTATAGTTAACAGTAGAAAGTTGTGGTCAATATTATTTTCAGCCAGCTCTATTGTATTACAAGAGCAATGTCACCGTTCCAGTTGGAGAATATATATCTGTGGTCTATTATGTTCTCTTACTGTCAGCACCATTGTGTTTCAAATTAATTTCATGTATTTAATATAATCCTGGTTCAGTGAAATAGATTACAGATTTTAAATCAGTTATTATATTCTGCTGAAGTGTAATTACAGTAATACGATACACACACTTCCAGCATGTCATCACAAACGTAGGGAATCGGAATTCCAGATGATTTCAATTAGCTAGACAATATTAAGTTATTCAATTCAATTTGTTCAGGTACACAGTCATTCATTCATTCATACACACACACACACACACACACACACACACACACACACACACACACACACACACACACGTACGTTAAGGAACCACCCATAATTTTAATTTAATCACGGGATTTATTGGCTTCAGTAGAAACAAAGTTTCGCAAGTACAGACGCGTCGCTAACGTCTTTCCTGACGTCTCTAAGCCAGCGTCCTTACCAAATTGATTCTTAAAACCGAAAATTTTAGGAAAATTCTTAGCAGACGACCACACAAACAAAAGATTTTAGTGTGCGGTGGCATTTTTACTCATTTTGCAGAAGAAGGAAACGACATGTTGGGTCAAACCGTAAAGGGAAACGAAACGAGGGTTTCGCATATCAGGCAAGAATCAAAGCAACAGAGCATGGAATTTAGACACACTCATTCGCCACTAAAGGCGAATGCCTAACAGACCTGTCCCAGAGCGAGATCGTGGCATCCGTGTTGTGGGATAAGCATGGCGATGAGCTGGCCGACTTCAGACCACGAGGTGCCAGTATTACACACGGACGCCTATTGCCAAACCTTGAGAAAGCTACGCTGAATGGTACAAAACAAAAGACGAGTATTGCTGACAAATGGAATTTTACCCTTCCACGACAATGCAGCTCACACCGGATGTTTATTGGACACTTTTGACTGCGAATTTACAGACAACACACCCTACAATCATGACCTTCCACTGTTCATAGTGTCCAAAGGGCACAATATTTCGGCGATCAAATATCGCCGTAATAACAGTAATAAATTATCCTTTTAGGCCATACAATTGAGTAATATGTCATACTCCAGTGATATTTCATACCAGTACGTTATTCAAAAATTCGTACAAGTTGTCTCATACAAATGCAACGCAGATCACTTACAGAAAATTTTCATAAATGTCAGGTAAAAATATGATTTAAATATGTCTCATAGCTATTTTTCATACAAAAGTGATACATTTTCTTTAAAATAATTCTCTCAGTTCATTAAATGTTCCGATGGTTCAGTATAAAACCTCTGTACCTCGATCTACCCTGTCCTTCATTAGACAGTCACGGGTCATTCAACTTACCATATATAGCTGCAATTTCTTTCTTAACAGAACAAGATACACTTTTTTTCTCGAATCTTAGTGTTTTCAACTGTCATATAATTGCTGAAATTTTCTCGCGTAAACGTTTTTTTGGGGCTAAATCCTGGCGTTTTAATTGCTTTTCACATTGATATTTCCTTTCTTGTGTAGACTCTACTACAGAATATGTGTCTGTAAGTGTGTGACAACAGTTAATTCACTTCGTGATGTTTGCTACTTAAATTGTTCATCCTATATATGATATTGACTGCCTTCCTGTCACATTCATATATATATATATATATATATATATATATATATATATATATATATATATATATATATATTAGACTCTAGAAAACGTTATAACACAGCAATTAAGTTTTAACACATTCCTGAAGATGAAGGAACACATTTCTCTCACAACACTGCAGATGTGAAAGTAATGATTGAGATACCGTCACAACAGCTGCGACATAAGTCTTCACAGCTGCCGTTGTAATATTCAAGCTGCCTCCCATCTCTCGTACATAGGTACGTGAAAAATAATAGAAAAAATGTTGTCTTAATTAGTGATTATTAGTTAAATACAAAAGATACATAAAACGAACACATATGGATAATTTGTTAGGTTTAGTAAGCTTTCGAAGGCGGAGTGTACGCCTTGTCGGGCGGGATAGGCGACATGTCTGACAGCAGAAATATTTTTCCCGATGGATTGTTCGAGCATCAAATACAGCGGGAGAAACTGAAGAATCACAATTAATCGAATTAATTAAATTTCGTCGTTGTTGTGGTCTTCAGTCCGCAGACTAGTTTGATGCAGCTCTCCACGCTTCCCTGTCCTGTGCGTCTGCGTCTGAGAATACGTACGGCAACTTGCATCCTTTTGAATCTGCTTACTGTATTCGTCCCTCGATCTCCCTCTTTTATGTTTACTCGACACACTTCCTTCTAATGCTAAGTTGATAAGTCCTTGATGTTTCAGAATGTGTTTCGCCAACCTATCCCTTAATCCCTTATCTTAGTCAGGATATGCCAGAAACTCCTTTTATCCCCAATTTTGTTGAGCACCTCCTCATGAGTTACGGGATCTTCCCACCTACTCTTCATCATTTGTCTGTAGCACCACATTTCTAAACTTTCTATCATCTTTTTGCCTTACTCCTTATTGTCCACGTTTCACTCCCATGCAATGCTACACTCCAAGCAAATGCTTTCAGAAAGGACTTCCTAACATTTAAACTATTATAAGACTTCATCAGATTTCGCTTATTCAGAAAGCTTTTCTATCCACAGCTATTCTTCCATTCTTTCCTTCAGCCATAAGATGATGATGATGACGATGATTGGCGTTTTAGGGCACTCAACAGCGAGGTCATCAGCGCCCTTTCAGCCATAAGAAATTATCTTGCTACCTAAATAACAAAACTCCTCTACTACTTTTATAGTCTCATTACCCAATAGAATTCCTTCTTTACTCTTGTTAATGCTCATCTTATACCTTCGTCTCAAGACACTGTCCATTCCGTGTAATTGCTCTTCCTGGTCTCTCGCAGAATTACTATGTCGTCAGCCAACAGCAAGGTTTTTATTCCTTCATCCTAGACTTAAATTCCCTCTCCAAATTTCTCCTTGCTTTCCTTCACAGCTTGCTTAATTAATAAATTAAACAACATTGCGGAAAGTCTACAACCCTGTCTCACTTTCTACCGAACCACTGTGACCCTTTCATAACAGTTGATATTTTTCTGTCTGGTTTTTGTGAAAGTTGAATATAACTCTTCGCTCCCTATACTTTACGCCTTCCATCTTCAGAATCAGAAGATGCGTATTCGCTTGACAAACGCTTTCTCCTGATCCACAAATGCTAAAAACATAGGATTGCCTTTCCTTAATCTATCTTATAAGTCGTAATGTGTTGTAAGTGCAGCTACGTGGCACAGTGATAGAGTGACAGACTAGAAATCCACAGGTCGGGGGTTCGATCCCTGCCAGGTCGTTGAATTTTTATCTGTCACTTTCCACTTCTTCCAACTCGGGCGGTGTTGCTGATGTGAAAAATACCGAGTAGCACCGTGGTTCGGAACCCATGTTAAACTGTAGGTCCCCCTATCACTGGTTGGGTAAGTCAGATCGCAAGTCGGATGAAGGCAATGGCATACCACCTCCAAACAGGACCATGCCTAGTAAAGCATTGTCGTGTTCAAACCAATCTCGGATTGTTGACTGCTTTTTTATGTCTGCCGTGTCTCTACATTTCCCCAAATCCAAGTTGATCTTCCCCAAGGCAGTATTCCATTAGTTTTCCATTCGTATGTGATTAATTCGTGTTAGTATTTTCCAACCATGACTTATTAAACTGATAGTACAGTAATTATCAGATTAGTGTGAACTTGCTTTCCTACGAATTTCGTCTATTACACTAAAAATTGTGGGACAGAAAATTAAAGCAGACATTTTCACGACACACCTCTGTAAAGCCTACCGCAGAGAAATGTCTTACACAATAAAATACCATTTTTTCAAGTGCAGAAACATTCAGATGCGCATTTATGTCGGAATTAATGAATTATACGGAAACAAGTACTAATTGGAATTCGCCGCCCTCTTCCCTGGGCACCAGCCGTCGCAAAGCTGGCAGCGGCTACGGCCTGCTCGTCACGGCTGGAGTAGTACACTCCGTTAGACGTAAAGCGTATATAGAGCGTGACCTCTAATCGATTGTTTTAAAGCCGCCACGGCCGACGAAAGTGACGCGAGCAGCAACAGGCGGCGCAGGTATGTGGGGCGACTGCTGGCGTGTGCGTGCAGGGGTGGGACCCAACACAAACAGCCGAGGGCGGCAAAAAAATAAAGAGGAGAGGGCGAAAACAAAATGCAAGCCGTGACACAGCCCCCAGAGGCAGTTATTAATTTTCCATGTTCATCACTGACAAGGCACGCTAATGTTTGATGTGCCGCCTCGGCGCCGCCATGTAATTTGGTTTGTGAGAATGGTGAAACAATAATTGATGAGACTGCTTCTGCGCGGAAAATTTTAAAATTGCGTAAATGCTGTTTGAACGGCGCAATAAAAAGAAAAGTGAAAACGTCGTTCTTGATAAATACAACCACATTTAGCTTCCAAAATTTGTAATACTCAGTTTTACAGAGAATGTGCGCCTCGGTTGCACAGTGGTAGAGTGCCAGACTACAAATCCAAAGGTCGCGTGTTCGATCCCCGTCAGGTCCTAGGATTTTTATCTGTCACATTCCACTTCTTTCACCTCTGCCAGTATTGCTCATGTGGAAAATACCGAGTATCACCGTGGTTCGGAACCCATGTTAAACTGTAGGGCCCCCTATAACTGGCTGGGTAAGTCAGTTCGATGGTCGGATGAATGCAACGGCATACCACCTCCAAACAGGACCATGCCTAGTAAAGCACTGTGTTGTTTAAACCAATCTTCGGATTGTTGACTGCTTCACTTACTTTACTTATATATAATTTTTTTTACAGCATACTAGCGACCCGCCTAGTCGTAGAACGGGTAGCGCTTCCCTAAACTTGACCAATACATTTATTTTCTGGAAAATGTAGAAACCTATCTATCTATCTCTTTGGCCCTTTTCCCGCACATGCAGGTCCGGCACAGTGTTAAACGCGGATTGGTATGTGTTAATATTTACAGGGTGGCCGGATGCTCTTCCTGCTACCACCACACGCCCCACAGGAGGAAATGCGTACCCCAAATGATTGCGTATAGTGTTAAAAGTGTGCGAAAATGTAAAGTGTTACGAAATGTTTGCGAACCGTGTAACTGAGGCGGGACTTGGGGATTCACCTTGGGGATTTACCTGGGGTGATTCTGTCTTTTACTACGACCTGTTATCTAGATGCTGAAACAGGTCGTATTTTGCACAGGTAATTGATTTTTTACACTGAATAACTTCTTCTTATAACTATTTAAAATTTAACAATATACAGCTTAAAACCGGCCGGGGTGGCCCAGGGGACTGACGCACTCCAGTCACGGTCTGCACGGCCACTACGGTCGGGGGTTCGAATCCCCCCACGGGCATGGATATTTGTGCCGTCCTTAGTCTTAGCTAGTTCATAAGTAGTTTGTAAGCTTAGGGACTGATGACCCCGTAGTTAAGTCCTATAAGTTCTACAAAACATACAGCTTCAATAACTTACGAAATAAAACTATAAATAATAATTAGAAAAAACAATTAAACTATATATATCCATTTAAGAAGAAGAAGTAAAGACTAGAGCAAGTACAGACGTTTTTGTTGAAAAACATAGTGAAAGAATAACTTACAAACTATTTATGTACTTGCTAATACTAATGCCCGAAGGGGGATTCGAACCCCCGACCATAGTGGCCATGTAGAACGTAACTGGCGCGCCGCAGACCACTTGGCCACCGCGGCTGGTCCATTTCTAATGTGCTGATATCAGTCAGACCAGGTTTCGCAGACGAGCGATGGGTATCAATTTCACACGTATATAACTGCAATATATGGAACTTATAGGATAGAATGAAGTTTAATTAGGTTCAAAATTGTGTTTTAAGGGTTGCTGGGAGTAATTAAATGCTCTCATTACCAAACACTGGATCTGATTAGTGTACTGGCTTTGAAAAGTGCGACTAGTCGCACTTACTATTCGTTTTCTATTGCTTTCTCTCTCATCAGTAAGAAGAGCAAGGTCGAATGTACAATGAAAATAATACAGAATATTCAGATAATACGGAAAATTACATTAAAGTGGGCTCGTATCATATGTACATATTTCCAGTACGGAAACCTCCGATTAAGTAAGTTTAAAGTAGAATGAAACTTCCACTCTGCAGCAGAGTGTGCATTGATATGAAACTTACTTGCAGAATAAAATGGGGTGCCGCAACCGGGACTCGAACCTGGGACCTTTGCCTTTCGTAGGCACGCGCTCTACCACTCAGCTAGCCCGACACGACTCATTGTCTATATCTCACAAGCCTGGAAACTAGGAGGCGAGGTACTGGCAGAATTAAAGTTGTGAGTCGTGTCGGGATAGCTCTGTAGTAGAGCGCTTGCCCGCGGAAGGCACTGGTCCCAGGTTCGAGTCCCGATTCCGGCACACAACTTTAATCTGCCAGGAATTTTCAAGTTTAAAGTAAACCAGTACAGGATGCTATTATGACCGTCATAGATTAAATTGTACTATTATTGTAATGTCCAGGGTTTTATGTATTTCTGGATATTTTATAGTTGTAAACACTGACTTCACATTTCATTCAGTTTTTATGTTCGTATGTACAGTCATATTTGCACTTTTATATCTGGATACATAATACAATGGCCATTACCGACACTGTAAAATACCAACATGTACCTTCTGTGAGATACAACATGCATACTGTTGTTCAGCTGATAGTCAATTATATGATTTAAACGTTAGTCTCCGAACTGGAAATAAAAATGTTCAAATATTTGTAGAGCTTATGGGACTTAACTACGGGGTCATCAGTCCCTAAACTTACAAACTACTTATGAACCAGCTAAGACTACAGACAGCACAAATATCCATGCCCGTGGAGGGATTCGAACCCCCGGCCGTAGTGGCCGTGCAGACCGTGACTGAAGGGCCTCAGTCCCCTTGGCCACCGCGGCCGGCGAACTGGAAATAGTTCTACACATAATATCAAAGTAAATTAGCATATTATCTCAATGTTTTCTATGCTGTACTTCCTGCCGATGCTCTTGTTATTGAAAAGAGGACTTGTGGAAGTTTCCAGATACTTGGCTCTAACAGTCGCTTTCCCCTTCAGGAAAAGCCTGAGAGCTAAATATCAGTATTTATAGCGTCGAAGCTGCTGAATTATGTGTCACCTCATGATATGAATTTGTAGCTGGTATTACTGACGTATGTGGATAGTGTCAGCAAAAAATAAAGCGGTAATAAATTAAAACTCTACCTGATGCCGAAGTTTTACTGCACGCCAGTATAAGAAGAAAACAGTTTCTGACGCGTCGGAGTGACAAATACTGCATATGTCCTGATCTATGGCTCGTAAAGCGAAATAAATTATCAGGTGCAATCAATGACACATGTAGATACTTCTGAGAAGTGTGGTGCAGATATAGTTAATAGTTAGATAGTAATAAAGCGTACGGGCAGATGCTGAAGTTTGATCAGAATAAGTAGTTAGTGCGGTATCGAAGTCCGCCTAGTGGAGCTGCAACCCTTCAGGCTGCTACGGATTGTGAGTTGCCTCCACTGCGCCTGGATCAAACGGGGGCATGCGCCGCTGAAAAGTAGTGCACAAGACGGTGGATTCGGCGCTTGCAGAGTATGTTGCCACCACGGGACCCACTGTATTCTCATCCGCATACCACGTAACCGGGAAATAGTGCCGGCTGTATCCTGCCACCGCCTGCTATATAAACGGGCGCCGGGCAGAACAAGAGAGTTCCGGCCTCGACAGTCGCTTCTTGCATCCGACTGGGAGCTTCTCACCCCATCTAAGGAGCTTTCTCTCTCTCTCTCTCCCTCACACATACACACACACACACAAACACCGTCCGATCCCGGAATTTCAATTTGGGATGGGACTTCGCTTGTACATGAAGTGTCCACTCGTAGAACTTTTAAAGCGCGCTATCCAGAAAATCTCTATTAAAATGATCTGGAATTAAAGCGGGGCAATATATACCTTACATGTCACTGAGGGAACTAAAGTAGCGAAACGGCTCACGCAGTAACGTGTCTATCATGCAGATGTTCACGGTCCAATCATAAGTGCAGAAAAAATATTTTTTACATAATTTGATTCAATAGTTCGTGACCGTCTTCCATTTGTATACATACAGTAGGGCAAAAGATGTACTCTCCTTTTCAATTAAGAAACAGGATCCTAGAATTTACAACGAACATTTATTATCTTTCCACAGTTTATAATATCGCCTAATTTTACAATAAAATTGTACCCCTATCCTTTTTAATGCTTTAATGGACCTGCACTAATTTAAAATTCATATAGAATTATTAAAATTTCTTAGTAGAAAATATTGTTGAATAATTTCTAATTACCTCGAACAGTCTTCTTTTTACTGCCAGAGCTACTTGGCCATACTGTTATTTGAACCTCATCACTTATAGAGGATGGTTCATTGATAGCGACTGGGCCAAATATCTCACGAAATAAGCATCAAACGAAAAAACTACAAACGACAAAACTTTTCTAGCCCAAAGGGGGTTGGACCACTAGATGGCGCTACCATGGGTCAAACGGATAAAAATGTTTCAAATGTTTGTATAGTCTATGGGACTTAACTACGGGGTCATTAGTCCCTAAACTTACAAACTACTTACGAACTAGGACGGCACAAATATCCATGCCCGAGGGGGGATTCGAACCCCCGACCATAGTGGCCATGCAGACCGTGACTGGAGCACCTCAGTCCCCTCGGCCACCGCGGCCGGCTCAAACGGATACCAGCTGCATTTTTTAAAATAGGTTTCGAGTCAGTTCCAATACGATGATGAGTTTTATGAGCAAGTTGACGGTGTCGCAGTGGGTAACTCGCTAATTTTTACATGGAAAGATTCGAAGAGTCAGCTCTGGAAAAAGCAAATAGGAAACCGAATCGTTGGTTTCGATTTGTTGATGACACATTTGTCGTTTGGTCACACGCTAGAAAAGCATTGGAAGACGTCTTTAATTAACTGAATAGTGTAAATCCAAAGATCCAATTCACGATGGAGATGGAAAATGACAATGAAATATCTTTCGTGGAAGTTTCAGTTATGCGACAGACGAATGGAAGTTTGAAGCAGAACGTTTTCCGGAAAGTAACGCATACGGACAGATACTTGCACAAGGATTCAAACCATCATCCTCAGCAAAAGTGAGGGGTCATTAAAAGTCTTATTGACAGAGCTAAACGAATTTGTACGCCAGAACACCTAGATGCCGAGTTACAGCATCTGATGCAGTCTTTTGAGAAAAACGGATATACACGGAAAGAAGTAAATAGGGTTCTGCGACCAAGGAAAGGTAAACAAAAGGACAGTAACAAAACACAACGATGGAAGAACACCATCTCTCTCCCCTTCATTAAAACAGTTACGGATCAGATAGGAAAGACTTTACATAAACACGATATCAGACCAGTTTTTAAACCAACAAAAAAGATAAGTCAGGCACTCCGATCTGCAAAGGACAAACGCACTCCTCTATCATCCTGTGGGGTGTACAAAATTCCGTGTTCTTGCGGAAAAGTGTATATTGGTACTACAAAAAGGAGTGTGAATACAAGACTGAAAGAACACAAAAGTCTTTGCCGACTGGGTAGAATTGAGAAATCAGCTGCAGCTGAACGTGATTTCCAATCAGGAAATCATGAAGTAAAGTTTTCCGAAACGGATTTTTTATCTACAACGACGAACTATTATCCACGACTGTACAGAGAAGCAATCGAAATATACCAACGTGGGTATAATTTTAATAGAGAGGGAGAAGCAATGAAACTTAATGACATATGGACTGTGGCTCTTCAGAGTAGGTAGTTACGCTTTTATCTTTGACCATCGACTATCGAAAGTTATGTTTTATCTTTGACAAGGCTTATTTCTGCTGCGCACGTGAACACTTGACCACGCCCCCTTTTGGACAGTATTTATACCGCTCTCCGACGCCCGACTCGTCAGTCGGCAAGACTCACCACTACCAGTAGTACCTCTGAGGATGTCCAGCGCAGCTCCGGGCGAAACGTCAGGAGCAGATACGTTTCTTCGACCACGACCACATAACCCGGAAGATTCAACAGCAATTATTACAGCCGGTCGTGAAAGCCTTCACTGCATGGTTTTTTAAGTTGCACCACCCCTTTTTGTCAAAACTTTTTTTTATTTTTAAGCTTAGGAGACTTAACTGGGGGTTCATTAGTCCCGAAACTTACAAACTACTTATAAACTACCTTATACGAAAGACAGCACAAACATCCATGCTCGAGGAGGGAGCGATTTGGACCCCCGACGGGGAACGGCCTCGCGCATCGAAGCATAGAGTCTAAATGCGCTGGGCCACACCGTCGCGGCTTTCAGGAAATTATCAACGAAATTGGCTGCTTGTGGGCGAGCGTTGTCGTGCAACATGGACATCCACCATACTCATAGACTCTCAAACTTACAGACGTCTTCCTATTCCCTCAACCTTAACTCATCTTAAAAGAAAAGATATTAGACGATATTCCTGACATCCAAGGAGCCGTGACGAGGCTTTTTGTATAGCATCCTAATGAAAGATTTCTTGTAAAGTTTCCAGGACATGTATCGCAGAGAACAGAGGTGCATGGTATTTATTTGGCTTATGGCAAGTACAAATCACGTTTATTGAAAAATATACTGTTAGAATAACTTTATGACTTTGGCAAATAATTAAATACGATTATGTCATGCGCAACACATATACAATTACAAATTAACATTTCGGCTTTTAATATTTGAACTGCACCTTGAGTCGCATCCAGTAAGTCCGTAGTTTGACCAGAGTAGGCTATCAGAGGGCACTCGACAGAGATGTGCCGAACCGTCTGATTCTCAGCGCCTCAGTCGCGCTCTGGGGACGGCGCTGTTCCCCGTTTGTGTAGAGTCCGCACATCGTCCATGGCCCGTCCTGATCCTGTTGAGGGTGGTCCAGGTTTTGCGGGGTAAGTCGAAGCCTGGAGGTCTGTTCGACGGTTTCAGTGAGGTGTGTACCTGTGGTGGTGCTGATTCTTCCAAAAAATGTTCAAATGTTTGTTGAGCTTAAGGGACTTAACTACGGGGTCATCAGTCCCTAAACTTACAAACTACTTATGAACTACCTACAACTAAGGACGGCACAAATATCCATGCCCGAGGGGGGATTCGAACCCCCGACCGTAGTGGCCGTGCAGACCGTGACTGAAGCGCCTCAGTCCCCTCGGCCACCGCGGCCGGCCTGATTCTTCCCATTCCACTTTCCGCCAGATCTTTGACACTTATATATTCTCTGAGAAGCGCATGTTCTCTTCGCAAGTAAGGTGGCGGTATGTGGCTCAGTATAGGTAGCCAGTGAATGGGGGTTGATTTTATTGTACCTGAAATAATCTCGAAGTTTGGCTCAATACTGTGTCCACCATATTGGTGTGAGCGCTCTTTAGCCAAACAGGGGAGCAGTACCCTGCCTGCCCAAAGCAGAACAGCGCAGGGCAGAGGCGGTGGAGCCCCAGCTGGTACCACATAGTTTCTGAATGATATTGTTCCTAGTGCGAATTTTTGTAGCGGTGTTCATGAGGTGTTGTTTGTAGCTCAGGTTTCTATCTAGTGTCACTCCCAGGTATTTCGGATTTTTATTATGAGGCAGAATGTTGTTATCAAAATATATCTTAAGGCTAATTTATTATTCAGATGGAAACACATAGCCTCAGTTTTGTATGGACTTGGTTGTAGTAAAGCTAGTTGGCGTCGGCAGTAGAAAACTGCACGTTCACCTTGGGTAACGCTAAATGGACCGGCACCATACTGGCCACCAGACAATCGGTAAACGATCTCCTGGTCATAATTAAATCACAATGTCCTTCTGAGGGCAATTTGACTAGACAGCTCGGACCGATGGCACGCGTCTGCCAACTTAATATTGAAGGCATAAGTAAAGGTGCATGGTTATGCCAGGTGACAATTTCCAACTATGGCTCATGTTTCATTTACGTTAATGTTACAATATTATTCACCATTTTTAGGACGTTGTGGATACTCATAGTCAGTTGATTAGCTTGAAATTAGCAATGTTGCATTTCCCACCATTTCAAAAGTTTGTAAACCTAAGTGATCAAACCTAGACTTCCAACTATTTAAGACTACCTGTAAACCCGGCGATGCTTCAGTATTTATGCTGCTCTCTCGTAGTCCTCTTCCCGTCCCCCCGCCTCTCTGTAGCCACCTCTTTCTCTCCCATCTCTCTGTTCGTTTCCTCCTTACCCTCGCTCGGCAAATTTTTCTGCAACGTACCCTCTGTAATGTTCCATACAAATATTTATGTACCCTGTGACATTCATATTGGTTTAAAGGTTATGTGTGCAAAAATTCATAAATATTGGAGCAAACTATGCATTTTGTAAAATTCCGTACGTTAAGTACCCTCCCCCATGAACCGAATGAAACAAGGTAGACGGTGATCTCTTGTTTCGAAGATCAAGCGTGCGAAATTTCATGAAGATCGGAATGAAACTGTAGATTTCGTGAGTCTGTAGGAGAAGTATATTCCGCCATGTACCTATAACAAAATACTTTCTTAGCTGACGTTTTCTACGTGTAAACTACATTCCTGCCGAATTTCAGCAGATTTTCAGATGAAGTAGGTTTCGAGATGTCGTGTGTAGTGAGTGAGTGAGTGAGTGTCCTTTCTCTTTTATATAAATAGAGATTAACAAAACAAGATTGCTTAATAATGGATGCAAGAGAATGAAGAGAGACTTGCAGACAAAAATAAATAGTAACATGCAAATGTGTAATGCTAACTTTATTTGATTCAAGGTCATGCCTGATGCGACAGTTTTACGTCATCTACAGCGAAACGTGAGCGGTACACTCCTTTTCATTTCATTATTTTATGTGTGTGTGTGTGTGTGTGCGTGTGTGTGTATGGAGGGGGGCGGGAGTTCAGTTACAAAACGCTTCATAAACGTGTCCCTGACTACTACCATTTTCCAGTAATTGAAGTATTTCTGTGGGTATTCTCACGCGGTGGCCTCTCATTACTTATGACGTCATATCTCCTGAGCTATATGTGGTCCTCTTTTGTTTTTGGGTTAGGAACCTTCGTGGGAATACGGTGAACAGTTCACCAAAGTTTCATTGCAATCGAATGGTTCAAGAATACATGGGTGACAAAGAGACAAACATATATTTGTTTGTCTGTATGTCCTCTATGCCTCTATGTATTCTTGAACCATTCGCAATCGGTAGCATGGTGCCTTAGACCAAGCGGCCATTCTTGCAAAGTACATTGTTCATCAAGAAGACTTTCTTGTTATCGTCTTTTGTAATGTCAAAAACTGAGTGAAAATGAGGACAGGAAGAAAAGTTTATCGCTACTACACTACCGCTCTCAACGCCTCATCAGAGATAATGTGTGTGTTTTTGTTTTTTTTTTTTTTTTTTTTTTTTTACTTCTATCCCACTTACTGTATACCTCACTCATTTTGCATATATTATTTCCTCATACCACTGGATGTCTTTGCTAATGTCTATCATTGTATGACACGCGGTTCAGGTAATGACGTCATAAACACTGAGTGAATGAAAATCTGCCGCTGCTTTCATCAAGGTTTTCATTCAATACCGCTGAAATACTACTGTACTTTAAATATTTGCGACACATATCACAGTGAATGTATAGCACTGAATGTGTATGCAATACTACATGCAGTTGTATACCATTATACGAATAAGAATCCAACACAGGGTTTTCTAGTTTGTGTGCCCGTCTCAACACATTTTTACCGGTTGCTTGAACCTTAGCATCCGGGAAGAAAATCTTACGCACGTGCATATCCCTGTTTTAATATGCTATTAATTTTACGATTGGCCTACAGGAACAATTTTATTTTTGAAGGGAGAAAGCTTGAAGTTTAACGTCCCGTCGACAGCGTGGTCATTAGAGACGGAGCTTACGCTCGGAGTGTTTGGGAAAGGATGTGGAAGGAAATCGCCCGTGCCCTATGAAAGGAACCATCCCGGCATTTGCTTGATGTGATTTATGGAAATCATGGAATACCTAAATTTGGATGACCGAAGGTGGATTTGAACCACCATCCTTCCGAATGCGAGTCCATTGTGTCGCCACTGCACCACCTCCCTTGGGTTGTATTTTTGGTTGGGTTACAATAACAGTTACTTTTAAAATTAATTTATCGACTGACATGGGAAAAAACTGCAACGTTGAGACTTTGTAGTAATTTCTAATGGGCACATGAGGATATGCGTATAACCGTGTGTAGCCGGTAGCAGATTTAAATACAGGGTCGCAATAAAAAGCTGATAAGGATCGAAGAATATTTTGTTTCATGAAAAGACTATGTAAGGGACATTATTAAAGATTATTTTTAGCATTTTATTGCAACGTTTTGCAAAATCCTTTAAAGGAAATGTACTTTGTTAGCTATGGCTGCCCAGATTAAATAGCAGTCAGTACATATATGTATAGTATATGTGACATATGTGAATCTTCATCTTTGTATAAGCCACCGTATCAAGAAATAACAAACTAGGCATTAACTTTTATTTACGAGATGGATTTTGGACGGGCATGGAGGACGAGGAAACGGACAACAACAGGAGAAAATTGGAGAGGGTTTGAGGGGACGATGAGATAAAGAGAGAGTAAAAGCGGAAATAGACAGTGAGAGGGATGAGGAGGAAGATGATTAAAGAAAGAAGGAAAGGAAGAGTGGATAGAGACGGGGATTTTTTTTTGGGGGGGGGGGGAGAAAGAGTCGAAAAATGAGGGCAGGGAGAATGGACGAAGAGATGGAAACGATTGCCTCTGACTTACGCTCATTTGCAATTATATGGCAACCTTTTATTTTTACGCAGGAAACGGAGGAACTAAAATTTTATACAGCACACTAGCTTTACTGTAACCACTGAATTCCACTGAAAACTTTTCATTTAATATCATCCCACATAGCCAGACCAATGTAAGGCACACGACTGATTGACGTGTTTTAGTCGTGAGACAATGTTTGCAATATTACCTCTGTATACTTTCAGACTCCTTTAGTGTTAGGCAGAGCGATTGTATTTTACGATTACCATTTATTCTTGTCCGTGACAGTACCTCCAACCCGGAGAAGAAGCCTAAAATGTGCATCAACCAAAGTCTTCCACACGGAATACACTGCAATTACATCCCAGAAGCATCAATACCGCGATGTGTTTGCCCTCGCCGTCGATCGTGGCTGTAGTGCTCCTTGAATGCATTCACTGAACCCAAACGGAAGTTTCATTGCAGCAAACTCATAAAAGTTGTTATAGCTAAGAATGCTACAGCAACAAAGCTTAAAGTGAACGAGTTAGCGCTGAGGGCAGGCTTGAAGGCCAAGTATCGGCAGTGAGTACCACCAGTGAATGGAACAATTGTGTTTACAAACAACGTACAGAGAGAAAGCACAGCTTCACTACACAAACGAAGACATCAAGTGAAATACCCCTCTCGCTTGTTCAATTCGCGCGTCACGTTTACCTCTACGTGCTTCGCTCCATCCAAGCGTAGACCCTGTGACACGACATTCCTGTAATCACAGTGCGGAAACCAAGCCGCATAGCAGTAATGGATCAACGAATAGCTGGAGTGCTGGGCAGTTCTTTGTTAGTACGTTGCTGTATCTCGCAGCAATAGTGTCTCCACGTGACTAACATATAAATGTTAGAAATTCATCTCATTCAAAATACACAAATAAGGAAGAAAAGTGAATACCTTCAAATACTACGAATAAAATTTCAAATATGGCATTTCTGGAAGCAGCAAACATGTTAGCTACATATTGCAGTAAAATTTAGCAGCCCACAAGTTGCATGATAAAATTTAAATACAGGTAACGAAGGTTTCGTAATCAATTATGTAGGGTGAATCATAAATGAGGAAAATTATTTCGTGCAAATTGTCTCACACTGAGCTACAAGACAGCACCGTCCGTCAACGCACCATCACACTTCTGATGGAGTGACTCTGCTATCGCCCAGTACTTGATGATTCCCGTTAGATTTCTAGATTTTCGAAAGGCCTTTTACACGTTACTGCACTACAGAATGCTATCGGAGGTACAAGCTTATGGTATAGGTACCCAAATATGTGAGAGGCTACAAGACATCTAATAGAACCTAGTACGTAGTCCACGATGGCGAGTGTTCATCAGTGACTTATGTATTGTCAGTGGTGCCCCAGGAGAGTGATAGGACCTCTAATATTTTCTGCCTATATTAATGATCTGACGGACAGAGTGAGTTGCAATCTGCGGCTGATGATGCTGTGGTCGATATTAAATGATTATAGTATCATATATGAAATTTCTAGGTGGTGTTAGGAATGGCAACTAGCACTAATAGTAGAAAAATTGAAGTTGAGGAAGATGAGTAAGAGAAATCCGTAATATTCGAATACCGCAACAGTAGTGTGCTGCATGACGGAGTCGCGTCATTACGCTATTGGCTACACGAAGAAGAAATGTATGTGATAAACAGGTATTCATTGGACAAATATACTAGAACTGAATTGGGAATACAATTTCACGCAACTTTGATACGACGTTTTCAGTTGGTGAGAGATCTGGAGAATGTGCTGACCAGGGCAGCAATCTAACATTTTCAGTATCCAGAAAGGCGCGTACAGGACCTGCAACATGCGGTCGTGCATTATCCTGGGTTTCGCTGGAATCGAATAAAGGGTAGAAATGTAACGGTCACTGTTCAATGTGCCGTCGATACAAACAAGAGGTGACCGAGACGTGTAGTAATGGCACCCCATACCATCATGCCGGGTGATACGACAGTATGGCGATGAGGAATACACGCTTCCAATGTGCGTTCACCGCGATGTCACCAAAGACGGATGCGACCATCATGATGCTGTAAACAGAACCTGGATTCATCCGAAAGAATGGCGTTTTGCCATTCGTGCACCCAGGTTCGTCGTTGCGTACACCATCGCAGGCGCTCCTGTCTGTGACGCAGCGTCAAGGGTAACAGCAGCCATGGTCTCCGAGCTGATAGTCCATGCTGCTGGAAAGTGTTCGTGCATGTGGTTGTTGTCTTGCAAACGTCCCCATCTGTTGCCTCATAGATAGAGACGTGTCTGCTCGATCTGTTACAGCCATGCGGATAAGTTGCCTGTGGTCTCAACAGCTAGTGATACAAGCCGTTGGAATCCAGCACAGCGTTCCGTATTGCCCTCCTTAACCCACCGATTCCATATTCTGCTAACAGTCATTGGATCGCGACCAACGCGAGCAGCAATGTCGCCATAATATGATAAACCGCAATCGTGATAGGCTACAATCCGACCTTTATCAAAGTCGGAAACGTGATGGTACACATTTGTCCTCCTTACACGAGGCATCGCAACAACGTTTCACCAGGCAACGCCGGTCAACTGCTGTTTGTGTGTGAGCACGTTGTAGGTACAACAACCGGCGCCAACCTTGTATGAATGCTCTGAAAAGCTAATCATTTGAATATCACACCATCTTCTTCCTGTCGGTTAAATATCTCGTCTGTAACACGTCATCTTCATGGTGTAGCAATTATAATGGACAGAAGTGTATCTTGGCCCTCAAGCGCAGTCACACGTCTTCCAATGCGGGGAAAATGGAAGACCAATCCAGGCGCATGCCCGTGACATCTGGGTATCCCAGAGCTACAAATGCGGCCCCCGAAGTGGTGTTCCAGGATGTTAAATACTCTCCTGCTTCGGTGGGATTGTTCTATCTTCCATGTACCAAATGCTGCTGAAATCGGGTTACTTTGTATAATAGAAATGAAATCATTTTCCAACACCTTCACGTACCTTTCGATAGTCAACGTGGCATCAAGGAATATCAGACGTTATATTCCGATTAAGAGACTTCTCGACTTCGTATTCTTCGTCCCCCAAATGCGCCAGTTTTTGCTTTTTGGTAAAGCGCTATTTTTAATTGATCTTCTTCGCTAAACCAAACAATACTCACTTGCGCATGCACATACTAATTCCCAACATGACATTTGCACTTTGTACGTCCTGACGCTAGCTGTTAAGAAGTTATGACAATTTTAATTTATTCTAGCAACTAGATCTCCCATCCCATTTTTCCAAAAGTACCACTAATTGCTATAGCCAAATGACTTCTGCTCGATGGGCGGAGATCGTGTGACAAAGGTTTAGCAGACGTATATGTACCGTGCCTTGCTACGCTACAACGTGTGTTTAAGACAAATTGGAAATTATAATTTCATTAATTCAGCTTAAAACTAGCCGATAGACAATGTCAACGATAAGAAATTTAGGGTATTGGGCCGTAATCATTTACTTTCTTCCCAAAATAATTGAACAATATCGTTCCGCCATCATCGGAGTGAATCTGAAGCCTGGTAGTCTGTATGCATAGTGTTCCAGTCCACATTCTACACTGTACAAGCATAGCTAACCGACGGCAAATCTGTATGAAGTCGTAGTGCCAGTGTGCCAGCCATGGAGATTATATACACTCCTGGCCATTAAAATTGCAACACCACGAAGATGACGTGCTACAGACGCGAAATTTAACTGATAGGAAGATGATGCCGTGATATGCAAATGATTAGGTCGGATTGTAGCCTATGCCGATCGCGGTTTATCGTATCGCGACATTGTTCCTCGCGTTGGTCGCGATACAATGACA
Organism: Locusta migratoria; assembly: GCA_026315105.1. Taxonomy (NCBI): domain Eukaryota; kingdom Metazoa; phylum Arthropoda; class Insecta; order Orthoptera; family Acrididae; genus Locusta; species Locusta migratoria. The sequence goes on along the minus strand of CM048744.1, from coordinate 206,497,784 downwards.
GCAGAATATGGAATGGGTGGGTTCAGGAGGGCAATACGGAACGCCACTCTGGATCCCAACGGCCTCGTATTACTAGCAGTCGAGATGGTAGGCATCTTATCCTCATGGCTGTAACGGATCGTACAGCTATGTCTCGATCCCTGATTCAACAGATGGAGACGTGTGCAAGACAACAACCATCTGCACGAATAGTTTGACGATATTTGCATCAGCATAGACCACGGAGACCATGGCTGAGGTTATCCTTGAAGCTGCATCACGGACAGGAGCGCCTGCGATGGTGTACGCAACAACGAACCTGACTGTACGAATGGCAAAACATCATGTTTTCGGATGAATCCAGGTTCTGTTTACAGCAACATGATGGTCGCATCCGTGTTTGTCGACAACGTAGTGAACGCACATTGGAGGCTTGTATTCGTCATCGCCATACTGACCCATCACCCGGCGTGATGGCATGGGGTGCCATTGGTTACACGTCTCGGTCACCACTTGTTCGCATCGATGGCACTTTGGAAAGTGGTCGTTACATATCTGATGTTTTACGACCCCTGGCTCTACCCTTCATTGGATCCCTGCGAAACCCTACATTTCAGCAGGATAATGCACGACCGCATGTTGCAGGCCCTGTACGGGCCTTTCGGAATACGGAAAATGTTCGACTGCTGCCCAGGTCAGCACATTCTCCTCATCTCTCACCAATTGAAAACGTCTGGTCAATGTTAGCTGAGGAACTGGCTCCTCACAATACGCCAGCCACTACTCTTGATGAACTGTGGTATCGTGTTGAAGCTGCATGGCGTTTATATCTGCACACGCCAAGGCGTATCAAGCCATTATTACGGCCAGAGGTGGTTGTTGTGGGTCCTGATTTCTCAGGATCTATGCGCCCAAATTGCTTGGAAATGTAATCACATGTCAGTTCGAGTCTAATACATTTGTCCAATGGATACCCGTTTATCATCTGCATTTTTTCTTGGTATAGCAATATTAATGGCCAGTAGTGTATAAGCATAGTCTGTGGTTAATTTTGTCAGCCGAGAACTATGAAGAAGGTTCGTCATCTATGGAGACTCTTGTTTGACAGAAATGAATTGCCGTTATTTTCGATTGTGAGTGCCGGATGCCTAATAATGCCAAGAATTAAACCATCATTCAGACGTTAATGGCAAAGGTAAGACGAAGAGGGCACTGGAGCTGCTTCAATTCAAATTGTAAGTCGTTGGAAATCATCAGTATGCCGCCACTGCAACGGAATATTGTTGCCTGATTAACTCTGGTCTCCCTCTTTTGATGCTCTTCCTGTGTCCGTTACACAAGTTTGGTGCGGGTATGTTGCAAATGAAATCACAGGTGTTCCAGCCTTCAATGTTAACACTTGCGATATAACTACAGGTGAATGCAACGAGTTCAAAAGTTCACTCTGATAATTGACTACTTATTCTTCGTCCGTTACTGTGTCCACTAATTAATATTTGACTGCTTCAAAGTGCATGACTATTTAATCGTTAGCTTGTTAACTGATCAGTTTTGGTGCCAACATTGTCTAGTTTGGAATTATTAAAATTCCTAAATCTACTAAATGTACTCATGAAACTAATCAAAATCGGTGCAAATTCTCAGAAAGTACGAGCCAAGTGTTTGGAGATGTACTTTTTCTTTTGAACTTAAACACGTTCGGTTATAATTCATTTTTCGCCTTACAATTGTTGCTACATAACAATTATACTGCAGTAAACCAATGTCCGAAAATCGTATTTATTGTTCTGAAATTATATTTTATTACTATATACTAACATTAACAAGAGAAGAAATATTACTTTAATTACTCATTCATACTTGTTTTGGAAACCTCGCACATTAACCGAAATAGAAAAAAAAAAAAAAAAAAAAAAAAAAAAAAAAAAAAAAAAAAACAGGAAGTCTCTTTCTCTCATGCTGTTCGTCTGCTACTATAGTGCTTACCGTCGCTTTCGTAACTGTTCCTGTTAGACTGGCTTTTCCTCTGGTGGCAGTTGCTATGGATTAAATACGCTGACGGTTTTTAAGCATGGTATTAATTGTGTCGAAAAATACGATGTATAATGTAGAAACCAATAGAAACATTTTCTCAAATATGGGAAAGCTGAAACGCCAGAGTAATCACGTCTTCCAGTGAGTAATTATTTCTTCATATTTGGCATTATATTCTCAAATCAAAAAGTGTCTACATAGGTGGTTACTTAATTTCTCAATGTCACCCGTTGGACTAAACACTGACTGAAGATTTTATCAAAGTGTCTGCAGCGATTTTGGTTCATACGTTAATACATATATTATTATAGATGTAGAATTTAATAATTGTCAGCCTCTACGTGCTGCAAGTAAAGTTTAGTCACCTATAGTTGATTGTTTCATAATATCTTTATTTTGAGGATAGACGGAATGAGGAGAAACAATTAAGAAGTGGAGTAAGGACGTGATTTAAATTTAGCAAGGATGTAATAATTAATTTTAACGCACACCAATGCATTTAACCAATAAAGACAGTTATTTAATCGCAGTAAGCATAGGGTTGACTCTGATTACGAAGTAGAACTAACACCATTGTTAACGTATTGTATAGTATATGGGCTATTTCCATAATTTTCAATATGTACCTGAAGGGATACTTCATATTTCGTCTGTTGGAAGAAAATCCTTTGTAACTTTATATTTCGTATTGAAATCCATACATATTTATTTTTATGATATATTTCAGACATGTTATTTATATTACGAAGTACTATGATTTATCATTTCCAGAATTCATAGTGCCAGGTGGCACTTACCATATCGTTCAATATAAAATATAGGAACATTACTCAACCCATCAATAATTCAATTTAAAACAGATATAAGAGAAAGAGGACGCTAATGGCACCACATAGTTGAAATAAATTTAAATTAAACTCCCAGAGCGCATTGTAGCTCAGCAAATAAATTAAAAGCACTGGATATACAGATTTACGATCTTTTCTGTCTGCAGTGGCAAATAATGGGAGTTGAATTGCACACTCCTCCAGAGTGTTCAAACAAGTTCCGTGTAACGTAACACTAAAATGTTGGATTATATAAGGAAATTGTGTGAGGAGAAAGTGTTAATTAAAATTATTTTTACTGACAATGCCGTCGGTTGTTGAGAGAATATTTATACATTACGAATGGTCTAGGCACCGATTTTCGGATGTTTCGCCATCAAGTAAACATTGAAAGTTTAAGTTCCAAATATCTTAATTTGGTAGATATATAACTTATAATGGAGACTAGTGCTTTGGTTTATAACTAATCCGATGAAAATTATTGCATTTCAAGTTGGGGTGTAGAGTTTAATTTAAGTCAAAATTTTAACATTTATTCACAACGCTTCCATGTTTCCTGACTTAGGACCTGTTTAAGATAATTTTTTGGTAAATTATTTCAGCCAGTTTATATTGTTTCACTTGATATATCTTAGGATAAGGTCGTAATTTAATATATTGTCACATGTTTTGTCAGTGTCAAGAATTTACACCACAACTTGTACTGAAATGATTTCCCCGAGTTTTTTTATACATCTACCAACTTAAGATCTTTGAAACTTAAACTTGTAAGGTTTAACTGATGATGGCGTAGCAGCCGAAACTCGGTTCGTAAACCAATAAATTTGCAGAATATCTCACAGTTATCGTGTCTATCTCATTCATGATTAATTAAAGTTCTTTAAATTACAGTTCCCAGTAAAATGTAAACAAAGATTAAATACCATAAACTACGGTACCAGTATCATCATCTACCTTTGCCGAAGTCATTAAATTCTGCCCTGAACTAGGTGAGCTAGTGGTCAATACAATTATTAATCCAGTCACGCACATGAAATCATTTCACAAAATCCTTGGTGGCATAACGTTTATTTAAGTGGCGGGTGGGTTTAACAGAAGAAAGTCTGAGTCACATGAAACAGAGCAGGGAAAACCGGGATGAGCGACTGAAAACTTGGCCGCAGTGGAGTAGCCGAGCGGTCTAAAGCGTCTCGCTGCGGAGCGCGCGGTTGCTCGCCGTGGAGGTTAGAGTCCTCCCTGGAGCATGGGTGTGTGTGTTTGCCCTTAGGTTAGTTTACCTAGGTTTAAGTAGTTTGTAAGCTACGGACTGATGACCACGCAGTTTGGTCCGATAGATTTACAGACATTTGAACATTTGACTGAAAACTTAAACAGTATGTAATTTCATGTAAAATAACAACAAAGATGGCGTAACACACACTATACTCAGAAACTCAATACGTACAGCAGAATACAACAAAATTAAACTCTGCACCCAAAGGGAGCATCCATAATTCCTCGGTTTCTTTCCATACTTTGAACAGAGTATATTAATGAATTTATGATTTTATATCATATCTAAAAGTGATATGTTTCACACACGTACATAGTTTAATACGTTCAAGCAATTTGTGGTTCAATTTAATAAGTTCACATTTCCATTCAGCAAAGTTAACAGCGGCGAAATAGCCGTGCGCACTGAGGCGACATGCTGCGGCGCGCGCGCCGTTCGCATGGGGCATGGGCGTATGTGTTGTCCTTAGGTTAGTTTAATTAGTTTAAATAGTTTGTAAGCTAGCAATAATAACCAAGCAGTTAGGTCCCATAGATTTACAAACGTTTCAACATTTTGATAGCAAAGTTACATCTGCTTGCCGAGTGAACATTGAGGTATATGTACTAATATAATCAACATTAAAATTTTTATTTCAAAACAAAGACGTAGGCAATTATCATGAATATTAATTTTGTGATGAAGAGCAAGCAAAATGGAGATGAAGAGCACATTATATCTCATAACGATTGATGTGTATGTATTTGGAATATTCCAAACCTATGTATTTGATCATGCAGTACACCAACTACAATTTTTTTCATGCCATGCTCTTCTATAAAAAGCTACCATGAACTTCACTGACGTAAACATTACTACATTTCGTGATAATGCATATTTTCATTTCAGAATACATACGGGATATCAATTTCTGCCTTTTTTTATACAAGCTTCAATTTTAGATGTAGGCAAACGACCAATAATATTTCAAGACCTAGTTGAATCTTTGAGAGTATATTTACTTTTTTCCCATTCAGTTGTTCCATCTTTTCCATTCCACAATGAAATAATAATTTTATTTGAATAATCACTTTTTTCCGTGATTCTCTTTCAACTTTTACACCTACTTTTTCTTCTAGAATAGTGAGAGATTTCATTTATACAAATACTCCTTCTGAGTCAGCAGTGTCACTGTCACGAATATTCATATCTCAGGTAACCCTACAACCCATACTAAACTCTGACCGAGGTTTCTTTTCCCTCTTTGAATCACACACACACAAAGCGAGAGAGAGAGAGACGGGGGGGAGGGGGGGGGGGAGAATATTATGTAAAGAGGAGATGAACTGCGATCAGTTTCAGTTTGCCTAAAATTACACACGTGAAATATGGATTTACTCAATATAAGCGCACTTACATATTTCCCCTCAGTTTGTGAAAGCTGTTCGCGCGCGGGTGACCGGTGTCCTACAGGCTACAATGATATTTAATAAATACGAGACAGAATAGAGTGGAAAATTCACTTGGATGACGTCATCCGCGCATGCAACGGACGGTTAACAACACATACAGGTAATCCCATTCTCCAAAATGATTTGAAGGAAACGTTTAGAGAGAAACGTATGATCAGGCTGTATTACAAGAGCTTAGCCTATGCACTCTTTATAATGGAAGCTGGCCTCACCCAACGGTTGCTTCCTAGATCGGTGTCCGATTCGTGACAGTCTTGTGTCTTGTTTTTTCTGCTCTCTCTCTCTCTCTCTTTTCATCTCGCAGCTGCGCCGGTCTCGCATGCATTCGCCGCGTTTCTAATACACTTTGAATGTTTAATAGTCTAGTTAAAAATATGGTGGTTGGATAGACTTCCAATGTCATCACACCCCCGGTGGGAAGGGGAAGAAGTGACGATAGGGTAAGGGGGAAAGGGAAACGAAATCAAGTCCGGGGATGAAAGAGGGGATAAGGAATGCATTAGCTCTGGGCGCAGTGGTCACCACGCACGTACTTACGTGCGTTTTATACGTGCCCATACGGCCGCTGAATTGGTGGAAATCTTGGAGAGTAAAACGCGTTTATTATGTTTTTGAGCACAGTAGGAGATGAAACAAAAATGTTGAAATATGATTTCCATGGTTGCTACTGTACTTTACAATTCTGCAACTGCATGTTTCAACATTATTGTGTGTTTCGAAATCCTATCATTTCAAAATTTTTCAAGAGACAAAAATTTTATGCGTACTAAATCTAATAATATATTCAATCACATAAGTTACATTCCCAAGTCACAGTGGTCAAAGTTGGAAGTACCCTAAATACTGTTATCCGATCGTCCTGTCCACATTGCAATGCAAGCCATACGTTCAATAGTGTTGGCTGCAATTTCACAATGCAACCATAAAAGATGGACTATTACAGGATTTAATTGAAACAATAAGATCTCGCTCTCCGTCGACTCGCGGAATAGTCAGAGTGGAAGTGGCGAGATACTTTTATCGATTTGTGTTTTGATGGTCTTTATTTTATTTCAAAATGTCCACGTGTGTACTGCCGGTCTATAGTGTCCAACGGGCACAATATTTCGGCGATCATACATGTCGCCATCATCAGGTGAACTGACGGACTGAGCTCCAGGAAACGCGCCGACACGGAGATCCGCAAGCTATGGCGGCTCGCAGGGAACTGGGTTCTAGCCCGGTAGCGGGCGATTTAAATATACTCGGTCCACGGAGCGCCCCCGCCGTGGTCCGCACCCCGCGCCGCGGTCGCGAAGTGGAACCGATTGTGACGGCGTCTGAGATGACGTCGATGTGAGGGCTCTGTCCGCTGTGGTCGTCACTGCGTTATGTTTGCTAGATTTACTCTTAATTCGCTGGTTCACACGCTTTGCTAAGATTATAGCCACTGTCACGGTTTATGAGGTCGTGAATGGCCTCTCTAACGACGCAGTCCCAGTATCTGGACGTCTGTACCAGAATCTTAGTGCGTTCATACTGCATCGCGTGATTCTACGACAAAAAACGTTCAGCGACCGCCATTTTTTTTTATTTTTTTTTTATTTTTTTTATTTTTTTTTTTTTTTTTTTTAGTATATGGGACTTAACTAGGACGGCACAAATATCCATGCCCGAGGGGGGATTCGGACCCCCGACCGTAGCGGCCTTGCAGACCGTGACTGGAGCTCAGGTCCCCTCGGCCACCGCGGCTGGCGACCGCCGACTTGCTCGGATACATCAATCGCGTGTACCTCTGGTGTTCAACGCATCGTCTGTTCAATATATGACTTGCCACACTGACACGGAATCCTGTACACGCCGGCCTTCCTCAAACCGAGGTCATCTTTGGCGCTCCCCACCAGTGCACGAATTTTATTCGGCGGACAAAAGACAGTTCCTACCTGGTGTTACTTGAAAATTCGGGCGACCTACCCCGAGAGCGAGCCGGTATGTGGAGTAAACGCAGTGCCTACTTCCTCCCTCTTTTTTTCCTCCGTTTCCACGGGTTGTGCTGTAATTGTTTTATTCTTATTTTTTCTTTCGTGTCTTTGGTTGTTTGGTTTTGGATACAACGTTGTTATTTTACAGTATTTAGGTTGTTTACCTTTATTTTTGACAGTCAGTGCAATAATGATGGGACGTTGTTTTACCCACTGCAAAGAAGTACTGCATTCACATACACAGTATGCCCCGCGCACATCTGATTATTGCAGTGATATTGCACAGTGTATTGCCACTTCTCGACGTAGCTTTATCACGCATATGAATGTGTAGTTAAATATAATAAAACCTCTCACAAAGTTCGGTGGATAGTCCTGTACTATTAACGTAGATAAAGTAAGAACTACGATTACCTTAATGTACTTCGATGTAGTCAACTCCCATAATGATACACCGCTTAGCTCTGCGATACACGTCCTGGGAATTAAGCACAAAGGTTCCCTTTGCGATGGTGATCAAAAGCCTCGTCACATTTCGTTGGATGTCAGAAGTATCGTCAAATTTCTTTCCTGGGTGAATTGAGATTCGGCAAGTGTGGTGGATATTGACGTTGCACGACAGCACTCACCAACATACAGCCAACTTCGTCAAACCTTTCCTGGCAAAACAGGGCATGGTGCATCTTTAACATCCGCCATACTTCGCGGATCTCAGTCCGCCAAAATTCTTCCTATTCCCTCGGCTCAAACTCGTTTTGAAAGAGATTTGACGATATTACTATCATCCAACAAAACGTTACGAAGCGTTTGATTATCATCCCAAGGGATGACATCGTGAAAAGTTCCCTTCGCCTCGGCATCAACGGCGAGACGAATCGGTCTGTTGACGGTCTCAGAGCAGATTGAAACAAGGTCACCCTATCAAATAAATTTTAAAACATTTTGTGAACATGACTGTTATTCTCATTTTTAAGATATACCAGTTCGCTGTTTTTCCAAAAACAAACTATGTTTTCCAACTTATGGTTTCCAAACGTAGCAATACGAGGCATGTTTTAGTAAGTTCCGTTTGAACATAAGTACACAACCAAAGGTTATTTCAAAAAACTAAATTTATTTTCAGGGAGTACATTCATTACTCTAGTTTTCCACCTAGTTGTCAAGTGTGTTCAAACACTTATCATACCTGTCAACCAAATTTAATATACCCTCTTCATAAAAAATTGCAGCCTGCTTCGATAACCAAGAGTTAAATGCCGTTTACACGTCGTTGTCATCATTGTAACGGTTGCCACTGAGTTGTTGTTTGAGGTGGAGGTGAAACGCCTGTTCTCACGAATCCTCGCTTCAACGGAAGCCGCCACGTTGTGTGTATTCGAATAACGGCGACCTGAGCGGTCCTGATCATGGACGATGTCATGGCCATCTTTGAATTCTCGTACCCACTTATGCACTTTGCTCTTACTCATAACAGTATTACCGTCCACTTCGCAAATCTGTCGATGAATTTCTGCGGCAGACAGGTGCCTAGTTGGAAAAAAAAAAAAAAAAAAAAAAAAACACGCTTCGTATATCAATGAAATTTAGCATATGGAATAAAGAAATTACTGTACAGTTGTCACATTATTATGGCATTGCTGTTTTAATATATTGGCAAGCTCTTTGGTTAAATAAGTCTATGGATTGTAAATTAATGAAATGCAGTAACCAGTTGCTTGTGGTTATTTATTTTCAACTTTAACGACCGGTTTCGGGCGCTTGAGTGCCCTTCTTCTGGTCTCTATTCAGACAAACAAGTGCATTGGTATACAGTAAAGGCTATAGAAATTACAAAAGTCGGTTACAGAAATTTGAAGCAGTTTCGAACCAAATAGATTGTAATAAAGATAAGTTCATATAATGCGATAAAATTAACACTTACATTTTTGTACTGTTGCTTAATGAATGAACATGGGAGTAGGAGAATCAACGCTAAGTGCAGAGATTATGCAATAAATAACAATCAGCTGCTAACAAAGTATGTATGGGTGAGGCTTATAGTAAAAGAGTAAAGATAAATAAGGTAAAAAAAGGCTATGGGAAAACAGTAATACTCAAAGTAGTTGAAAATAAAAGCATAAAGAGAGGAGCAGGTGATTGATAAATCAGTCGCTTAGCAGATTAAAATCCAGCAGTCTAAGAAGTACAATAATAAGTGGCTCCATAGGCGGAATATTTCAGAACTACCAGCTGACACAGTAGTAGGATGCTTAGAATGTCACTGTCAGGGCATCTGTCAGTATAAAGAATTTGTCATTGTGTCTATGGCTTCGAATATTAATGGGGATAGATTGATGAGAAACAAATAAGTTAAGGATGTGGGTTATTAGTTTTAAGATGCGTGAACTAATGTGCAAAGAAATGTGAATGGTTACAGTAATATTAAACTAGTGATACAATTGGTACATCTAGTCAGACAACTGAAGCGAGTTAAACAGTCCACTTGCTAGAAATATACCAAAGAGGATAATCATGTAGAGTAGATCATGGTGCTTTAAGATACAATAAGAGTAAGTGGTGGCTGGTTTTCTAAAAATAAACAAGTCACTATCAAAATGGTAGTGACTATTGCATAGTGCAGTTTAACAAAGTGGAGTCATAAAATAACCTATATTTAATATGAGGTGGTGGGGAGGGGGAGAAGAGGGAATAGATACCAAAAATTATAACTGGCATATGTATCCAAATATTTATGGGGTTGGAGGGGGTTAGAGTGGTAGAAATTAGTTGATGACTGAGTGAGGTGGTGATGGGGTAGGGGGGGGGGGGGAGAGAATAGAGGTAAGGAACTTGCACAAAGAGGAAGTAACCAAAGAAAGTTTGAGGAACCACGAATAGACATTAGCATGTAAGGCCAAGGGTGGGAGTGAGATGTAAGGGGTGGCATGGGGGGGGGGAAGGGTGGTATACTACATAACTACATTGTGTAGTAAAGTAGAACAGAGTAGGGTTAATAAATAAATAGGAGTATGACTGCAAAAATTGGAATCTGAGATAATTTTAATGTAGTTGTAGCACAGAGGAAGAAGAATATTGTGAGAATGACTGAATGTAGTATGTGGGGGAGGGGGAATATGTTAAGTTTATAAGTAAACAGCGGGTAGCAGGTGGCGAGTGGTGTGTGTGTGTGTGTGTGTGTAATTGATGAATAAGATGGTGTAACTGTGTAGATAAGGTATGTAAGGTATTAGTGTGAGTGTGCACAAAGTTTATGGTTATTAGTTTGGAATAGTTTTATAGAAGAAGGGAAATAGCTGAAAATTGTATGGAATGGAGTGTAGCAGAAATTGTGCAAAGACAAATCCATATGCTAGTACATGTGCATTCATAAAGCAATAGTACAAAAATGTAAGTGTTAATTGTATCCCATTATATGAACTTATCTTTATTACAATCTATATGGTTCGAAACTGCTTCAAATTTCTGTAACCGACTTTTGTACGTTCTATAGCCTTTAATGTATACCAATGCACTTGTCTGTGTGTATAGAGACCGGAAGAAGGGCACTCAAGCGCCCGAAACCGGTCGTTAAAGTTAAAAATAAATAACCACGAGCAACTGGTTCCTGCATTTCATTAATTTGTAATCTGAACAGTTGCTGAAATGGATAAAATACTTCATCTATGGATTGTGGTGTAAGCATATGGGTGTATGACGTAACTTCGCTATTTAGATGACAGACGCATTCCTATGCTTTTGTGTCAGTATTAAATACAGAAAGATCATTATTTACATCTATATATAAACTCAAGAAAATGAAAAAGTCTCCCAGTCACTAAAAGACTAACTCTCACTAAAAGTATGCCAGTCTCTAAAACTTCAAATAGTCGGGCAACGTTGTAACTGAAAAGTAAATCTAACAAGGAGACCACGTGGGTATCGGATTTTAAAATTTCTTTATATTTATGGTACGTTAATTTTAGAGCTTAAATGACAATCTGCCAAATACATTCGACGCAACTCTCAAAAATTCTCGTGGAAATCGACTTTCAAGTTTTGCAAGTACATGTAAGTACCAATAATTACAGCAGTTGCAGCATCTCTAGGTGTAGTTAATGTGGTAGCGTTCTAGCCTCACACTAATAAAGTCGATGGGTCGAATCCCGCTGTGACAGATATCGAATTCAGTTACACAAAACATTTTGGGATCTCTAATTCCACGTGTTGTGTCAGTTTTTATTTATGTGTACGTAGACGACCTAAAGTCCTTGTCGTCACCTAAAACGTTCGTTGGTTGTGATTACGTAGAGTTTCCCGGCGTATAAATTGTTGATATTCATGTCGGGTTTCCAGCCGGATCATCGAGTCATCTTGACACGATATTTCAACGGATCACCTGGCCGCCATCTTCAGGTGCTGAGTCTCGTAGGAAACTGAAGTCTTGCCGTGCCGGCGGCCTTATATACGCTGAGTGCCCTCGCTTTCCTGATGAGATGCCGCAATGAAGGTATTATACCAAAATTTGCTAGAATTGTATCGTTTCTGCCAGTTTTCTCCACTGAGGCGCTGCACCGGCTGCTTGCGGCAGAGGACGCAGCCACGACTCTCTGGCGCACGCGCCGTAGTACTTCGCGGCGTATATAAGGCCGCCGGGCACGGCAAGACATCAGTTTCCAACGAGACTCAGCACCTGAAGATGGCGGCCAGGTGGTCCGTTGAAATATTGAGTCAAGATGACTCGATGATCCGGCTGGAAACCAGACATGAATATCAACGTTCGTTGGTTGGTTGGTTAACTGCATGGAAAGCCATTTGTAGCTATGGAGATGACTTTCCAAAAACAGCGTCGTAGCTCTTCACAAACTGAAGAATGAAAGCTTACCGTCGCCAACTATTAGTAAAACAAACGCTATAAACTTAAGTATTTTTTTTATTGAAACCATCATTATTAAAAACGTACTACAAAATAAAAAAAAATTTTCGTAAAAAGTAAGTGTGTAAGTATTCACAAAGAAAATAAATCTGTCACGATAGGACTCGAACCACCGACTCTGAGATAGGCCAGAACCCTACCACCTAAGCTACACCGACACTGCTGCAATTGCTTACGTTATTGTGACTTCTGAAGCTTTCCCGGCGTATTTCTTCATCCAGTAACTTTCGGGTGTGCGGCCGGATCCCGTCGTCATTCTGACACGACATTTCGGCCTGGAAACGTCCGGCCATCTTCAGGTGAGTAGCGAGTACTGAAGTGCCCAGGTACTCCTCAACGTAGTAATATCTCGCCAGCTGAAAGAGCCTCCGAGAAGATACTACCACGGTCGTTCTTCCTGCAGATAAGGGTAATGCCACAGTCCTCATGGCAGGAGAAGCCTACAACAACAAGATTTACAGTCAGCTAAGTGATTCTACGTATCGCAAAATCGAAAAGGATCAAACAAGCCGGATATCAAGGAAAACTACTGCACTGTTAAATGAATGTTTTTTACCTGAACTGGTTACCAAGAGTCTGAAACCACGTAATGCAGTACCACCGAGACTTTATGGTCTCCCCAAGATCCACATGGATGATGCCCCACTGAGATTAATAGTGAGTAATAAGTTATTGGTGCTCCGATCTATTCTACTGCCAAACACCTGGCATCTCTACTCAGGCTGTTTGTGGGTAAGTGTTGTCACCATATACGCAATTCTGAAGATTTTGTCCATCGCTTGAAGTCCATTAAGCTCAGCAGCTGACTTACTTGTAAGTTTTGATGTGGTCTCACTCTTTACCAAAGTGCCTTTATTCGAATCGTTACATCTTATTGGTAACTTAGTACAGAACTGACAGCCTTGTTTGAACACTTACTCTCCTCGACGTACTTTTCATTTAATAACGAATTTTTTGAGCAAACGGACGGTATCGCCATGGGGAGCTCTTTGTCCCCTGTGGGGGATTTGGAAGAGAAGGCACTCGAGTCTGCTGTTTTAAAGGCCACAGTGTTCTGGCGCTACGTAGATGACACCTTTGTTATATGGCCTCATGGTAGAGAAGAGCTTGAGAAATTCCACTCTCACTTAAATTCACTGCATGACAACATCTAGTTTACGATGGAGATTGAAGAAGACGGGATTTTACCCTTTTTATATGTATTAGTACAAAAAAAGAATGATGGATCACTGGGTCACTATGTGTATAGAAAACCGACGCACACTGATCTATACTTACATGCATCGAGCTGCCATCACCCCTCGCAAACTTCTGGTGTCCTCAGCACTAATTCATGGAGCGCATATAATATCTGACGAGGATAACCTCCACGCAGACTTAGAATACCGGGAGAAGGTTTTCAAACATAACGGATATACTTCTCGACAAATAAAGACGGCCATGTACAACTACAATAATGAGGAGCAACGCACGGAGGACACTGATGACGATTACAAAATTGCTTTCCTTCCTTTTGCCGGAAATTTGTCCTCCAAAATAGGCAGGATGTATAGGAGAAATAAAATCAAGGTTATCTTGCGTCCACCTGAGAAGCGTTTGGCCTTAGTAGGATCCGTCAAAGATGATCTGCAACTGAGAAAACCGTGAGTTTACAAGCTCCCTTGTAAGTGTGGCGCTGCATATATAGGCCAGACAATACGATCTGTACAGGAACGGTGTGTAGAACACGAAAGGCACACCCGTCTACTCCAATCATCAAAATCGGCAATAGCAGAACACTGAATTTCCATGGGACACACAATGGAATATAGTAAAACTAAAATTTTAATTCCAATCTCCAGTTTTCGGGATTCACTTATTAAAGAATCGGCGTAAATTCGTCTTGCCGACAATATTATAAATCGTGACAACGTCTTTCAACTCAACAAAAATTGGAATCCTGTGATTAATATCATCCAGTCACAGCGTAATCGACGCCATCAATCGACTATCAATGATTAGAAGACTGTTGCTCTTCCACTACCGAGGACAGCACGTACAAATCGGCTGTATCCCGCATGGCACCATCTAACGCATTCGCAAAATGATACCAGCAGTTTTGGCATGCGCAAAAACCACTATAAATACCGCGACTGCACCTAGGCTCTTCAGTACTCGCTACTCACCTGAAGATGGCCGGACGTTTCCAGGCAGGAATATCGTGTCAGAATGACGACGGGATCCGGCCGCACACCTGAAAATTACTGGATGCTTACGTTAATGTTACTTATGAGTACTTGGAAAACTTCGAATCCGATTTTCTCGAGACTTTTTTAGAGTTGCGTCGAATGGCTGTGGATGATTGTTACTTAAGTTCTGAACTTCACTTACAGTAATTATCATCACATTCTAAAATACGGTACCCATGTGGTCTCCTTGTAAGCCCCATTTACGATACAGAAAGTAACTAATCATTTTCGCTTCTTCGAAGTTTTTCGGCTTTGTTGCACTTTTGGTTGAATAAACAATAATTACACTTCGGTGATGGGGAGAATAATGAGGATAGAAAATCTGAATATTTCAGAAGTATGTTAATAACTAGATACGGATACAAGTACGTACTCTACATCTACATGGGATACTCTGCAAATCACATTTAAGTGCCTGGCAGAGGGTTCATCGAACCACCATTATACTTTTTATCTCCCATTCCGTTCTCGAATAGCGCGCGGGAAGAAAGAACACCTGAATCGATCCGTTCGAGCTCTAATTTCTCGTATTTTATTCTGATGATCATTTATACCTATGTAAGTGGGAGTCAACAATATATATTCGCATTCGGACGAGAATGTTGGCGATTTGAGTTTCATAAATAGCGAACGCCGCAGCGATAAGCGCCGTTGTTGTAATGATTCCTATCCCAGATCCTGTATAATTTCCGTAACGCTGTATGTCCTGTATCGTGACAATACGAAACGAGCTGCCCTTCTTTGGGCTCTTTGGATGTCCTCCGTCAAACCCACCTGATAAGGATCCCACACTGGGCAGCAATACTCCAAAAATGGACGTACGAGCGTAGTGTATGCAGTTTACTTTGTGGTTCTGTTGCATGTTTTAAGGGTTCTGCCAATAAAACGCAGTCTCTGGTTCGCTTTTCCCACAATATTATCTACGTGTTCTTTCCAATTTCAGTCTGAAGTAATAGTAATTCCTAGGTATTTCGTGGAGTTTACGGCCTTCACTTTTGATTGATTTATCATGTAAACAATGTTTAACGGATTTCTTTTCGTACTCGTGTGGACGACTTCACACTTCTCATTGTTTAGAATCAATTGCCAATTTTTACACCATACTTATATCTTATTCAGATCGTTCCGCACGGCGCGGCGTTCTTACGACGTCAGCCACGAGCGCCCTCTGCTGCAACTCCGCTCGTGGCCACGACTGCTGCATCGGCCACTTGGGACTGAGATAGGAACCAGTTAACACTTGGGAATCAGATAGACACCAGTTAAGACTTGGCTATCGGATAGGCGCTAGGAATCATCAGTAGGCACTTGGGAATCAGATAGGCACCAGTTAAGACTTGGCTATCAGTAGGCAGGCCTCTATCTAATCTATGTATTAGCATTCTGCAGTCAAGAACTATGTAAAAGAGAAGTATTACTAAGTCTCTATGAAATATATATCTCGTTCTAATTTACTCTAGCGTTTCTAGTTTTTTCTGTCCCACTGACTGGTCCCCTCCGTACCTGCACACGCGTGCATCCTTTATTCCTGTGTCGGTCTCTTTCTACTCGGCCACCGACACCTACGACAACCGGCGGAAACGAGGAAACGAGAACAAAATGGACGACTTCACACTTCTCATTATTTACAGTCAATTGTCAATTTTTACACCATACTGATATCTTATTCAGATCGTTCTGCAGTTGGTTCTGATCTTCAGACGATTTTACTAGACGGTAAATGACTGCGTCATCTGCAAACAACCTAAGGAGCTACTTAGAATTTCCCCTGTATACTCGTGTTATTAATGTGCGACTCTCTCTAACAAAACCCTACTGGAAACACAGTGAGAACAAAAGACAAGCTCTCATATCCCAGGGTGCTCCGCAGCTCCGCAGAGAGCGCTCACAAAGGTGCCAAAGGGTATCAAATGTGACAGAGGGTCGCCGGCCGCTGTTTTTCAGGTGCAGCGGGACACACACGTATTTCCCCAGTGCAGAGGCGAAGCGTGACGCAAGAATTAAAAACACATTCACAAACGCACAATAAAAGCTCCCGAGCAATGCAGTGCCGGCTTCACTCAGTACTGAAAAACGTGAAGACCCTGCATTAATTTTAGGCAGTTATATTATGTAACACAGAGTACGAGATATATACAACACTTGACGAGAATGCTGTAGAATACTTTGTGTCAACTGTCATTTCATTCGCCTGTCTCATGTAACTTGGGAGTGTGGTAAGACTAATTACAATTCTGCTTCCCTGTCATTCATAACGCGACAGCATGTAAAGTTTCAGCTTTTTATGAACCAGGCATTCTAATAAACCTGTTGACGTAATAAATGTAAATTCCCGACAAAATTAGCATGTTAAGAAGGTGCTAAATACGTGTAACCAGGGAAAAGACTAATTAGGATGTGTTTGAATATATTTCTTTGAATCTCTATAACATCTTAAACGGGGCAAACGTATGCGTTGGAAACTGGATAACGTAAAAAAGAGAGTTCGTTCCGAGCTACCAACCAGAGCACCATAAGTAACAGCATACCGTATGGTGTAGAGCCATTACCAGCTAACCGCCCTGAAGAGAACCGCTGCATAGTGGTCGAAATATCGGTAATTACTTTGCTTTACAGTGTCATAATGACGCGGCTCAACACCCAGAATTATGGTATTCAGAATGACACTAGCTGCGGAAACAAAGAAAGTTTTATCTGTTACTTACATGGGCAGGATGCTTTCGGTCACTTTCACAAGTTGGAACACCTGAAGAAGACAACGAAGATGCTACAAGAAGCCACTGTATATACTGACAAGCAGAATAGCAACAATGGCAGCCGCAGTGGAGTAGCCGAGCGGTCTAAGGCGCCTCGCTGCGGAGCGCGCAGTTGCTCGCCCTCGAAGGTTCGAGTCGTCCCTGGGGCATGGGTGTCTGTGTTGTCCTTAGGTTAGTTTACCTTAGTTTAAGCAGTTTGTATGCTACGAACTGATGACCACTCAGTTTGGACCGATAGATTTACGAACATTTGAACATTTGAACAATCGCAGTACACCTCAAGATAGCGAGCAGTTGTCTCGCTGAAATATTGTGTGGCTATATCAATACTATCCGACGATACTCCCGTGAAGCATTCAAGAAAATAATTTGTATACAGCACGTAGCGAAATAACGGTATTTCTCCCACTGGGGTGGATCTGGCAACGCATGTCATCATCAAGACAGCTACAGATTCACTGTCTAAGGGTTTGAACTTTTCTGTGACACCCTATCATACAAGTGGCAGTCCGGAAACTGCGACAAGTAGAAAAAAATGGAACACGGAATCATTATAAGCCTGCAGCGTAAAAATCTTCCGAAGCAGAAAATCTCAAGTGTGGGTCATTCCACGTCAGGTGTCAATGGGCTCCTAGATCTACCATCTTCAGTACTTAGCTGAGAACCCGACATGAACTTTCGCAAAGTTTCAGGCTGACCTGTAACTTGGTTCATGTACTAAAGCCATAAAAAAAAAAAAAAAAAAAAAAAAAAAAAAAAACACCATAAAGTCGCGAAAATTAATCGTCAAGTTTAGCATTCAACTGTTCCTAATGGAAAAGAGCAAGACCCTTGGTTCTTGGTATAGTGGTACAACTTATTGTGCTCTACACACAAATGATACAGACAGAGTTCAGAAAGAAATGCATTTGCGAGAATCTCCACGTAGCGAGAAGTTTCCCCCTAGTTTAACGAGGCATAAGTAGTGGAGGAATCACGTTACAGACCTGGTTTTCTTTCAAACTATTGTCTGTCTGGATGTTTACTATATCGCCAATTTGGACCTGGCTTATGTGTTTAATTACTGTGCAACAATCGTGTGAATATGCTAAAAACCATTAATGTGTGAAAATATACCCGTGTTCAAAGTCATGTATGCTAAAATGTGCACATGCCACGTTATTTTCATCGAAACCATTCAGCAGAGTACATTACATTCTATTAATAAACGTATTATCATTTTGGTGTCCCTTTGGGTAAGGTGCAAATATTTCGTCTAAACTATTGACTTTTTTGTAATTCGAGAAAACTTTCTTGTTGGTTCATGGTGGCTGTTCACTACCGGACTCGGTAACTCGTAGCCCCATCGCCTAGGGCCCATGCCCGATAACCCTGCAAGGTCAGCTACGTGTCGGTTTCTTTACTGGAGTTTCCCAAGCCTGAATGTGGGAGTCCAGCAGGTTTCCAAGACGTAATATAAGTATATAACAGGTACCAAGCCTGATTGTGGGTATCTAACAGGTTCCCAAGCAGTGTTTGGATCTGTTTGTGGTTCCAAGCCATAATACAGAATTCTTTAGTTGATAAATGCTTTTAATTTGTTGCTGATGTCCAATACTATTGCTTCTGGCTAACTGCATTTCCGTCCAATCATTGAAGCAGCTGGAACTGTTATGGTTGCAATTATCTGTTGTTCTGAGATCAAGCATATGTCTCTTATAGCAGGACAATGAAATGATTGCGCAGCTCCATGAGGATGCATGAAATTAATCAAGGCACCTTTTACTCACATGAAACTTCACAGATATTATCTGTCCACCATTTTCCGTCATAAACGCAAGCGATGTACTCTCCAGCTTGTGGTTCAGTAATGTCAACATGTTTAGTAGCAACTTTAGCGTACCGGTAAACATTTGGTATAAAAGACAAGGAATCATTTGATAATCTATGAATCTGAAGTCGCTTTTCATCAATTGGCACAAAATAGTGATCTCTTGTACCAGACACTGTACACCCACCCTAACAACGTTTTTCCTGATCAAGTTTTGCGAACTCAATAATTTCATTTTAATGTGAATAAATTCAGTGCCATACACTTTTTTTTTTTTTTTTTTTTTTTTTTTTTTTTTTTGCATTATTCAAGCAGATCAGTTGGTGTCAGAATTTTGTTGTCAGTTGGGCGCTAAAGGCTAGCTCTTGCTGCTAAACTCTTAACCGTGCCCCCAATCCCATCACATGGTGATTTCCCTTGGCTTGTTGCGAAAAAATTCCATTCGGCAGCAATACCAAAATCGTTTTTATGATTGAAAAGATTTAGGAAGCTCTTAAAATTTTGTACTATGCAGCAGAACCGTCGCTAAACTAGTAAATATGCTTAATTTCTTTAAAACTGCACTTCAACAAGTTGATCAAGTACGTTCAAGGCACATGCATTGCATCTGTGTCATGTCGGAGGCAATCACTGATTGGGCAGTGAAATTTTGATTCCACATGCCATTTAATGACTTACTGTGCCACAAAAGGAACGAAAGCTATACAGCAACTTTTCTTAGAAAAACAAGAATTACTTACTAGATGGCGTACTACTGTACTGAAAATGCTGAAATATGCTTCCAATCGTGAAGCTTTACTACTTTAAAGATTTGAAACTTTTTGGCTAAATCTTCGCATCTTACCCAAAGAGACATAAAATGAAAATCAGTTTTTCTGATAGAATGTAATGTGCTCTGTTGAATGGTGTTAATGAATATAATGTAGTAGGTGCCCATTTTGAGATATATAAGTTTGAACACTTGTATATTTTGATGCATTCATAATTTTTAGCAAGTTTATAGGAAGGTAGCAAAATAATTAAACACGGAAGCCATGACCAAATTTTTGATATACTAAACACCAATACAGACAGTAGTTTGGCAAAAGATCAGGTCCGCAGCGCACATTCTCCACTACTTATGTCTCGTTAAACTATGTGGCAAATTTTTCGCAACATGATTTGTTGCCCAATTTGAACTGAAATTGTGAACTAACTGCATCACATGTGTGTAGAGCACAATACGAGGTACCACTATACCAAGAACCAAGGGTCTTGCTCTTTTGCATTAGGGACAGTGGAATGCTAAACTTGAAGATTTCTTCGCGACTTTCCGGTGTCGGTAAAAGTGGTCTTCACAAACATGGCTCTAGTTCGTGAACGAAGTTACAGGTGAGCCTGAAACTTTGCATACGCTCATGTTGGGCCTTCTCGTACGAATTTCAACAAAATTGAAGATGTTGGAGCTGGGATATTCGTCTAAGCTGGGACACTTGGCCAATAATGATACATCTACATTTACATAGATACTCTGCAAATCACATTCAAGTGCCTGTTATTTTCTTGCGCACAAGAGCAACGTCGCCGTAATAGTGGAGAATACATAGTAATAATCGAAAATGAGAAAGTTTCTGAATGAGCCCAGACAGAAATATTTGATAACTGATCCCCTAGCGAAGGTAGATAGCAAATGCTTGGCCTACTTAAAGATTATAATATCGATTTTACCACAGACACCGAGCTTTCCTCGAATGTCACAATACCTCGAAGAATATTCCGCAGTACGAAGATCCACAAGAACTTTTGCCCTATGATACCGACTGTCAGCGAGGTAATTTCACGCATTTATTATCTCGCAAAACATGTGGCCCACAAATTACGCAAACTGAATGGTAACAACTATTTGTCCGCATTTTATCCAGCGGCAATGGGAACAGCAAGTGCTGTCAGTAGGTCGTACGGTTAGTTATGATATAAAATCTTTTTTGCCAGCTTGCTTGTATCTGAAACGATCAACATCCTACATGAGAAAATACTACCAGAAAACGACGGCGTTATGCAACTGTGCTTGACTTCAACACTCTTTAGTTGGCGGGGTAAATTATATGACCCAACAGGCG
This sequence comes from Locusta migratoria, assembly GCA_026315105.1. Lineage (NCBI taxonomy): Eukaryota > Metazoa > Arthropoda > Insecta > Orthoptera > Acrididae > Locusta > Locusta migratoria. Next base: position 206,476,454 of record CM048744.1, on the reverse strand, counting down.
ACGTGGCAACAGGTTGCCCCCCTTTCTTCTGTAATAGATGACGTTTTCATGGAAGCTTTCGGAAAACTGATACAAAATGTCCATATTTGAGGCAAGGGACCTTTCAGTACTGGCACTTAAAAATTGTAGAAAAGTCTTGGTCACGAAATACTTCATTATGCACGTCACGTATCGGAATTCCATTGTAAAACGCAAACTGTGGGGAAAAAAACTTTTTTAAATGACAAGTAGGAACATTTAGTTTCACAGTAGGAAAAAGATACAAAAAAAATAATATAGTTGACATATCAAGCTCAACAGTGTGAGCGAGAAAAAGAAAGATACAAGATGCATGCGAGTTGGAAGGTGTGACCGTAGATAAGTCGTGTGAGAAACGGATTCTGACAAGACATCTGGTTGAAAGTAAACATAACCGAAGGTGGCGCTAGCGTACTTACCGATACGTTTGTCATGGACAAAGTTGATTCATCGAAAATAAACTTACTTCCGTGAACTCAGATACAAATATGAGATAAAATATTAAATAAAATGACATTACAATAAAATTAGGTAGAGTGAAATTCAATAAAAGAGCTCGTAATGTGTGGCAATTAATGTGCAACAACATTATAGGTTCAAAACATAAATCAAGAAACCAAATGCGCCTGCACAAAATGGTAGTCTTAAAAACTATTCAAGTGATGTTACCCTCGTTCAAAATGTAACATTTACAGACGAAGCGGGATTCACACGCTTTGTTATTTTTATCATCTTACTACACATTTGTGGTGTGAAATAAACCCACGTGCTGTTCATGAGTCACCACATGAGACGTTTCTCATTGAATGTGTGGTTACGAGTACTGGCTGATCAATTCATTGGGACACACATTCTTCCAGCAAAACGTAATGGACCGCGGCGTCATTTTCCAGGATTGCTCAAGGACGTTCCCCTTCAGCAACGTCATAGTATGTGGTACTTCCATGATGAAGTTCCGACACATTTTGCTGCTGCTGTTAGAAGGCATCTAACGGACAGTTACGGCCAAAGATGGATAGGTCGAGGCGGACCTGTACCTTGCCCTCCACCTATATCCTTTGTATTTTTTGTGTCTTGGATCACCTCAAGAGTGAAGTGTACAGCACACTCGTTAACACTGTTGAAGAACTAGAGCGGAGAGTTGTACACACCTGCCAAGAATTCAGAAATGATCCAGGGCTTTCCGCAAGAATTCGAAATTAATTGCAGAGATGAACACAGTTTTGTATTCAGATGCAATGAGACACGCCGAACACCACCTTTAACAGGTAACCCACACATGAAGTGTGAACTAAATGCAATATAAAACGTAATAGTAATGTCAAAATATAAAATTAATGCGTACTAACTAGGACAATATTTACAATGACGTCAGCAGGGAACCATATATTTGTAATTACCTCGCTAACGGCTAGTTTGCGGACCCATGCTTACTGGGATATTTGTGCTTCTATTATCATCTAATTTCAATCGCGTAACTTTGCGCCATTCTTTTTGATTCTTTAAGTGTATACATGTAAAAGTTTGACGAGTTGAGTAAGCATTTCCACATGTCCTGCCCCTCGATATATCATCCTGCTTGCGGGTCTGACTATAGTATACTATACATCTGAAGAAACGAGCAGTTATCTTGTAGAAACTTTGTGCAGTTTGCAGAATTTATTCCGAGAGACGCGAGAGAACCTTGTAAGGTTGCACGTAATGTTTCCTTCATCGCCCTCTGTTCTCTCGTGCTCTCACCAATAGTAAACCTGTGGTCAGTATGAAACGACTGGCCAGGGATATAGTACCTACTACTGCACCAAATCGGCAGCCCTTATTAGCAAGGAACGTGGACTTCACTCTGACATCATGTTACTGAGCATCTTACTTTGATTCACTGTCGAAGGTGCGGCCTCGCCGATTTCTTGCAGCCGGCCGCGGTGGCCGAGGGGACTGACGCGCTTCAGTCACGGTCTGCACGGCCACTACCGTCGGGGCTTTGAATCCCCCCTCGGCATGGATATTTGTGCCGTCCTAGTTCGTAAGTAGTTCATAAGTAGTTTGTAAGTTTAGGGACTGATGACCCCGTAGTTAAGTCCCATAAGCTGTAAAAACATTTGAACATTTTTGATTTCTTGCACCTTTCATGGCACTTCCGTATTTATCCATCGATTTCATTTGCTCGAATTTTAACGTTGTTGTACTGACACGAATCTTTATCTTTCACAACCCACTTGAGCATTAGCAGATGTATTTGTAAGCTTTTATTTTCTGGCTGTTTACATACCGCGTGTTCTTCAGTGCTGACAATTTTTATTCTTAATTTTGGAACTGTCAGTTACCTCTGATGTAAGGGAAACGATGGAGTAACTAAGAAAATACAAATCAATTTTACTAGTAATTTATGAGGAGTGGGGGTGGGTTGCAAGCTGAAATGTATCTGTTAAAATGAGCACCCATCTTAATGCAGCTGTATAAACAGACCAAACATAGCCTTTACAAATCTAAAGTACCTACGTAGAACATAGACACACAACTGAAAACACGTGGCCCCACAGCATATAAACCATACGTGTGAAAGACATTATTGATAGATGTGAAGCATTGAATTAAAATTTGTGGTGCGGCCGGGAATCGAACCCGGACCTCCATGCTTACTAGAAAGACGTCTTAACCGTTAGACTACCACACCACTAACGATTAAGGCGCCTTGAAATAGTCTATGTACGATTTCCCTCCACAACACAAACTTTAATTCAGCTTCTTTGTTCCAAAGATAATTGCCACTACTGCCAAGGCTCTCAATGCATAGACTAATCCAAGGCGCCTTAATCGTTAGTGGTGTGGTAGTCTAACGGTTAAGACGTCTGCCTAGTAAGAATGGAGGTCCGGGTTCGATTCCCGGCCGCACCACAAATTTTAATTCAATGCTTCACATCTATCAATAATGTCTTTGACATATTTGAGAGGAAAATCCGTCTCAGGGATTATTTATTCATATTAATTGATATTTATACGTGTGAAACTTCCTGGCAGATTAAAATTGTGTGCCGGAACCGGGACTCTAAATGTTCAAATGTTTGTTAAGCTTAAGGGACTTAACTACGGGTTCATGAGTCCCTAAACTTACGAACATCATTGCCCGATGGGTGGATTCTAACCCCGACCGTAGCGGCCGTGCAGACTGTGACTGTCGTGCCGCAGACCGCTCGGCCACTGCGGCCGGCCACTGGGACTCTAACCTGGGACCTTTTCTGCCACTGAACTATCCCGACACGTCTCACGGTGCCGCCCCACTACTTCAATTCTGCCAATACCTCGTCTCATACTTTCCAAACTTCTCAGAAGTTCTCCTGCGCAACTTGCAAGACTAGCTCTCCTGGAAGAAAGGATAGGATGGAGACGTGGCTTATACACAGTCTGATCCTGTACTCATTTACAGCTGCGCGGGAGTATCCCTTAGGCTGTGGCTAAGCCATATCTCCACAATATCCTTTCTTCTAGGAGTGCTAGTCTTGGACATTTCGCAGGAGAAATTCTGTGAAGTTTGGAAAATGGGATGGGAGGTACTGGCAGAATTGAAGTTATGGGGCGACATCGTGAGTCGTATCGGGATAGGTCAGTACTATAGCGCTTGCCCGCGAAAGGCAAAAGTCCCAGGTTCGAGTCCCGGTTCCGGCATATAATTTTAATCTGCCAGGAAGTTTCATATCAGTGGACACTCCACTGCAGAGTGAAAGTTTCATTCTGGAACCATACGTTTGTCTACGTTTTCTGACCAACAGCAGTGGGTAGACTAGATCGTAGATAAGCGGAAACGTGTCATTTGGTCGCCTGGATCTAGCTTCATGTTTGTTCGATGACCGAATTCTGATCCGCTATCCACCCGGAGAACGTCTGTTCGAAACATATGCTGCGCCACAGTGAGCTTAGCATAATGTTATGAGGGACCCTCGGCTGTAATACCGTGGGATCGTCCACAGCGCGGCTGCGGTGGTCTCCGTCAATATTATTGCGGACGTGCTGCGTCGCTTCATGCGTGATGTCTCCCCGCAGGCAGCGGAACGCACGTCCGTGTCCCAAGGCAAACGTCGTGTTACACTGACATGAGATGCTCCGTAGGGTACTACTGATTCTGTACTGATTTACAGCCGCGCGGGAGTAGCCGACTGGTCTGGAGCGGATCGCGCGGCCTCCGGAGTCGGAAGTTCGAATCCTCCCTCGGGCATGGATGTGTGTGTGTTGTCAGTAGGTTAGATTAATTTAGTTTAAGTATTTTGTAAAGTTGTTTGGTCCCATAGAATTAAAAACATTGGAACTGATTTACACGTGGTTCGTGGCAACGTATCGGGTACAAGCTTCTCGCCCACAAATGCTCGGTCAAATGTTTCTGGTAGTTGTGAGCCTATGAGTAGACTTCTGGTGATATATACATCATAAATTTACTGAAAACTTTAGGAATACATGGCACGCAGAATGGGTACTGTACTGAGTGGCAAATCTGGTAATATTACACATATGCTCAAAGTTTTGTACCACCAGTATAAACTGCCTGACAAAAAGTAATACTCTCAAATGCAGCAATAATTTCTCAGATCGGTAAATAAACGTACCATTCATATGTGACAAATGATCCAATTTCCACTGCTCTGTAATGTGTAGCAAGCCCATCACAGTGCTATCGTCGCTACTCGTCGTTTTTTGTGGAATTAGTGCTATTTGCCTACCTTGCGTCCAAACAGTGAATCTAGCCATTAGCGTACATAGTGACACACCCACGAGGCCTCACAGACGCGTTAGAAAGTCGTGTCCACCAATAGCATGCGTGGTCACAGGCGCATCATGAGTCTGTTTGAAGTGAGGTGACCGTATCGTCCAACAGCTAGATGTGTGAGCCATTTAAATGTCTTGGTGGTGCAATGTTGAGATCAATGTGTATATTAGGGAAAGTTTGGGTTGACAGAAAAACATAATCCCTATGGTTCGCCATGCAGTGTCGGAACCCTTGACCTCAGCATCCGACATCCTCGAACAAATACTGAAGAGCCTGCAACATTCTGTGAGCTCCCGCACAGTGTCTCGACGACTAGCAGCTGCCGTGTTGGGGTCCTGATGGTACAGAAGCCTGAGCCAGTGTTGCAACAAGATTTTCACCGCCTATCCCCCCTCCTCCTTACACACACAGGACGATTGTGAATGGATAACTACAGCACTTTGGCCAGCAAGGTCTACGAACCTCTCTATCATTGTGATGTCACTGCCCTGCGTTCCAGAGTAACCACAGTCTGTTTGAATCCATTGCGAGCCCCGTGAGGGTATTCATGATTACCCTACTGTCTTGGCACCAACTGTCTTGCTTCTTTAAACTCTTTCACCACATATTGTAATCATTTCAATAAAATGACATGGTTCAAGAAGTTTCATTCCTTTACAATTAAATATTCTAGGTACATCACCGTGTTTTATTCATTTACTAACATTGCTGGGTATTCATTTATATCATTGATCCATCAGTCCATTCCCCCCCCCCTCTCTCTCTGTTCATCTCCTCATCGCTTTTCTTTCATCTCTTCCTCCCCATCTCTCGACCTGTCCCTAATTTGTACATTCAATATTTACCTACTCTCTTTGTTAACATCCTCTTTCCCCTCTATCTATAACCACCTAATTCTGCTCTTCCTTGATCACAATCTCCTTTATATATCCTCCTGCCTCTCTGCAGCACATGCTTTCCTAAATGATCTCATCCTTCCCCATCTCTTTCTTAACCTTATCGACCCTCTCTTTTCAACTGATCTTGTCCTGTCCATCGCATCCTCCCCACACTTTGTCAGTGTCCTCCCACTTTCTGTTCATCTGCACCTGCCATTTCTCGGCGCATCCGCTTACCTTCTCCCAGCACATCCCCTCCGGCAGTCCACCTTCTTCTCCTCTCAGTGCAAGCGAGTATTGAATTAAGCCAACAGACGCCATCACATTGGGAAGAAATTACATGTGCTGTTCCACAAGGATCCATCTTAGGGACATTGCTTTTTCTTGTGTACATTAATGACCTCTCATTAGTTACACTGCCAGAAGCAGAGTTAGTTTTGTTTGCAGATGATGCAAGTATTGCAATAAATAGCATGTCAAGCTTAATTTTAGAAAGCTCTGCCAATGATATTTTCATTAACATTAATAAATGGTTTAAAACCAACCCACTGACATTAAACCTTGGAAAGACTCACAACATGCAGTTCAGAACATGTAAAATATTACCATTCAGTATATGCATAAAGTACGAAGCAGAGCAGATAGAAGAGGTTGACAGTATAAAATTCCTGGGATTGGATAATAAATTCAGTTGAGAGGAGCACATCAGGGAACTGAAGAAACGACTTAACAAATATGTATTTGCAATACGAGTGTTATCAGACATAGAAGTCATAAAAATAAAAAAAGCTTGCATACTTTGGTTATTTTCGTTACTGTCATATGGTATAATATTTTGGGGTAACTCTCCAAGTCAAGCAAAAGTTTTCAGAGTCCAAAAGCGTGTAATACGTATTATTTGTGGTGTAAATTCACAGACATCCTGCAGAAGCCCCTTCAAGGAACTAGTTATATTAACTACTGCCTCTCAGTATATTTATTCCTTAATGAGACTTGTCATAAATAATATATCTCTTTTTCTCACAAACAATTCAGTTCATACCTACAATACTAGGAACAAAAGTGATCTACACAAGGACTTACTTATTTCAAAACGGGGTCCACTACTCAGGACCACATATTTTCAATGATCTACTAAGAAAAAATTTAAAAAAAAGCTACAAAATAAAGATCACTTTAAACCTAAAAGACTTTCTAGTGGCCACCTCTTTCTACTCCGCTGACGAATTCTTATATGTAACCAAATGATGCATGTATCTGTATTCATACTCTTAGTATTATTAGATTCAGCATATAAAACGTGTATGTACCTGTATTAATAATAATGTTACCAACCTGTAAATAAATAAAAAATGACATGTTCCACATCCACGAGGATCACCTCAACACGGATCTATGGAACGAACAACTAATCTAATCAAGGCGTCAGTTTTCACCACAGAGAATGCAGTGGCCGATAGCATACGATTAATGACCTAGCAGCGTCTGCGCAGAGTTTCTGGCGCTAGCACACAAGAAATACAGCGAAAAATCACGGTAGAATGCTGTATGGCACATACTACGAAAGTATCCATTAGGACATTGCGGCACAGTTTGGCGTTAGTAGGCTACGGCAACTGAAGACCGAGTGCCTTTTCTATCAGCTCCTACCCACGACTCCTGACTGTATCCTAACACGTCTGGATAAGCGTGCCTTATTGTAGGGTTATTTTGTGGCACCGGTCTCAGAAATGCTTGCTCTGAACAATAACAACAGCAACAATAACAACAACAACAGAAGGCGTGGCCCCAAGTTGTCAATAAGGTTCCGTTGTTGCATGGAATTGACGGGGTCCTGTAATCCACCTGCTACGTCGAGATGCTGTACTTCGCCGGGACAGAGGGGTCCAATAGAACGCCAGGTGTCTCATAACTTAAACTACCTCACTGTAGATACATGGCCATTTTCCAACCTTGACTGATAGGATACATGTGCGTGGGGCCTATTCACTATTGTATATTCTCTTCAGTTATCGTGGAGAATCTCACGACAATGGGACACTTACATGTCGTAAATTACGTTTGTGCACTTTGGAAACATGTTTACTTTCGATTGCGTGTGAGGTTCACCTAAAATTCCTTGTTAGATACAATCAAAAAAAAAAAAAAAAAAAAGAAAAAAAAAAAAAAAGTTCAAATGTTTGTAAAGCTTATGGGACTTAACTACGGGGTCATCAGTCCCTAAACTTACAAACTACTTTTGAACTACTTAAGAACTAGGACGGCACAAATATCCATGCCCGAGGGGGGATTCGAACCGTAGTGGCCGTGCTGACCGTGACTGGAGCGCCTCAGTCATCTCGGCCACCGCGGCCGGCTAGATACAATCGGTTGGCCTTCTTAATGTTCATGAACTTTGTTGTACGTGTTGTCTGTAAATTGTCAAGAAAAGAAACTAGCGTGGCGCGGTAAACGTTAGCAGCACGCAGTGAGTACTTTAACCTTACAAAAAATGAATTCGGAAACTTTTACCTACAACCTATATCGTAAATTGTGTATTCATTTGCAGCCTAATTAAATATATTTTATGCTGTTCATTTACCCTCTTTAACTCACTGTTTTTTGTTGTTTTCCTATTTCATTAGAGAACTAATATTAATGTTCCTTTCCTATCGTTCAATGTTTCATTCGACAATAGCTTTTTACAAACATATCTGTCAGAAACAAGTATTGAATTTAATCAAGTTTTCCACACAAGCAGTTGTTTTAAACTCTAGAAACAGACCAGGAAACATCAACTCGACAACCATTAACAGGTTCGCTCCATTGTAAATCTTTTCTCATTATTAGAAACGATGGCTGAGTACACAACCATCTAAGAAATCAGTTTTAATAGATTCAGTTACAAAAACGCTGGCTAAGTTTTTGAGCCACAAAGCCCGACTTATACAGGATGGTCCATTGATAGTCGTCTGGCCAAATATCTCACGAAATAAGCATCAAACGAAAACACTACAACAAATCTTTTCTATCTTAGAGGGGGAAAACAGATGGCGCTATGGTTGGCCCGCTAGATGGCGCTGCCATAGGTCAAACCGACATTAACCACATATTCGTCTAGTACGTATATAAATATGAATGTTTTATTTGGAACACTTTTGTCGCTTTGTGATGGATGGCGCTGTAATAGTCACAAACGTAATGCTGACAATTTTAGACGAACATTGGGTAACAGGTAGTTTTTGTTAAATTAAAACACTGAACGTAGGTACGTTTGAACTTTATTTCGGTTGTTCCAATGTGATACATGTACTTATGTGAAATTATCATACATTTGGAGAACGCAAGCTGTTACTGCATGATTACCTGTAATTACTTCATGACTTCAATGAATGCTAAAAGTGATGTCCTTCAACTTCAATGCATTTGGTAATACGCGTAACGAAAGTCCTCTCAACAGCGAGTAATTCGCCTTCAGTAATGTTCTCATATGCATTGACAAAGCGCTGACGCTATGTTTTCAGGCGTTGTAGGTGAATCACGATAGCAAATATCCTTCAAATTACCCAACAGAAAGAAATCCGGGGATGAAAGATCCGGTGAACGTGCGGGCCACGGTATGGTGCTTCTACGACCAATCCACCTGTCATTAAATATTACACTTACGACCGCTTCAACTGCACGCGAGTCATGTGCCGGACATCCATCATATTGAAAGTCTGTCGCCATTCTGTCATGCAGTGGATCATCTTGTAGTAAAATCGGCAGAACATTACGTAAGAAACAGCATACATTGCACCATTTACATTGTCATAAATAAAATAGGGACCATTTATCCTTCCTCCCATAATGCCGCACCATGCATTAATCCGTCAATGTCGTTGATGTTCCACTTGTCGCAGCCACCGTGGATTTTCCGTTGCCCAATAGTGCACATTACGGTTTACGATACCTCTGTCTGTGAATGACGCTTCGTCACTAAACAGAACGCGTGAAAAAAATCTGTTACCGTCCCGTAATTTATTTTGTGTCCAGTGGCAAAACTGTACATGACGTTCAAAGTCTTCGCCATGCAAATCATGGTGCATAGGAATATAGTACGGGTGAAATTTATGTTGATGTAGAATTCTCAGCACGTTTTTGAGGTTCCCGATTCACGCTCAATTTGTCTGCCACTGATGTGTGGATTAGCCGCAGCTGCAACTAAAAAATCTTGCCTGGGCGTTATCATTTGTTACAGATCATGGTTGTCGTTCAACTTGTGGCTGAACACTTCCTGTCTCTTTAAATGACGTAACTACCCGACGAAATGACCGTACACTTGGATGGAGTCTTCCAGGATAACGATCAACACGCATAACACAGGCCCGTTGGCAACTTTGAGCACAATAGCCATACATAAATACCATATCGACCTTTTCTGCATTTGGTAAACCGTCCATTTTAACAAGAGTAAGGTATCACAAAGTAAATACCGTCCGCACTGGCGAAATGTTACGCGATACCACGTACTTAAATGTTTGTGACTATTATAGCGCCATCTGTCACAAAGAGTTAAAAAGTGTTACAAATAAAATATTCGTATTTATTTACGCACTAGACGAATATGTATTAAAAATAGGGATACCTATTTAAAAAATTCAGATTATATCCGTTTGACCAATGGCAGAACCATCTAGTTGGACAACCGTAGCGCCATCTGTTTTTCGCCCTTCAAGTTTTGTTCTTTGAATTTTTTCGTTTATTTCGTGAGACATTTAGCCCGGTCACTATAAATGGACCACCCTGAATATGTTTGTAGAACAGAAACTGTCAAAATCTTTTTCCAAATGCTCAGATGGACTTTTTTTCAGAGAAAACTGTCTTACTATGAGTTTAGTAGAAGTGTAATTAAAGTATAGTTTTGTATCTGAAGCCACTTTTCTTACTACTTTCCTCACTTCTCTTTTATTGGGTTACGGATTTTTAGTTTCAAAGGATCGATTTTCACTTTGTTTTCATTGATACAGTATGGTTACATTTATTTTGTTTTATTCCCTTCATTGGTTCAAAATTTTTAAATGTTTGTTAAGCTTAAGGGAGTTAACTGCGGGATCATCAGTCCCTAAACGTATAAACTACTTATGAACTACCTTATACTAAAGACGGCATAAACACCCATGCCCGAAGGGGATTCTAACCCGCGATGGGGAGCAGCCTCGCGTATCGTAGCATAGCGCTTCAATGCGCTTGGCCACTCCGCCGCGGCTTCATTAGTTGTATCAGTATCCATAGACCGTTTCTGTAGAACAAGGTTACCTTCATGTGATTTTTAAGCGCTTCTTATTGATTTTCCATTTCTTTGATTATAATCCTCCTTATTTTCTACCGTTCAGTTGGACATGTGGGCATTGATTATCTAACTCCAAGCGTGGATAGTCTTATCCTACATCATGGTGTAAGATTGCATACAATTATTCGTAACGGAATCGTTTCGTGACAGTGAATTTTTTTATACGATCTCACAAATGGTCTGCATACATGTTGGCTGTACAATTGATGCAATTTTGCAGCAAGACTTGTGTTAGTATTTAGTAAAACTAAAAGCTTAGTACATTTACCCACACGTTAGCTAATTGAACTTTTCATTAACATCGCAGTTACTTTCTGCTGAAAAACGTCATGAGTACGACCGACGCAAAGGAATTAAACACAATGCCAGAAATCTGTGTACGGATACAAGGGAGCGCAGGAAAGTTAAGCCTGCGAATATTTTATGCAAAACTCTTGAAGCTTTTTAAATGACACAAACTTCGTAATTCCTCAGACTTTCCCGGCGAACTGTTGTCATCTCGGCGTTGGTCCGCGTCTTCCCACAGCGACATTTCGACGTCGTACTGTAATAAGGAGTTTCTTCACAGGGAGTATCTGACAATGTGGCATTAAGGCCGCAGAAGCGGCTCGATTCTTACAATAAACAATCTTATACCAGATATCTGCCCAGTTTCTTTATTAATCCTTGAGAAACAGTTCCGCTTTCAGCCTTAACATAAACTTTAATTCAGAAAAACGACGGGTATGGTATCCCTATGAGCAATTATATAAGAATATGAACCCCATTTAGTACACGTTTTGTAAAGGACACCACCTATTTATATAACCACCGACTACAAATGTAATTTCCTCAAATGTTTTAACATTAAGGTCTCTAACATGAAATAGGAGGAGTTCAATACTCTGCAAGTAAAATACTATACCTGTAAAGAGAAAGTCGTCAAAAACCGTCGTGAATTTGAGCGCTGGCCGACTTGAATCCCAAAACCGGTAATTAAGAAAAATTCATTGCTAGTAATTAAAATTAATGAATATAATAAGTATAGTATGCAGCATTGATCGTTTTTATTAATGTTTTTGCAGATCGATGTCGATCACATAATGATCATCTTCAACGGACCAGTCATCGTAATATCAGCTATGCATAATCATATGCCATCTTATCTGAATGAAACACGGTCGGGGGTTCGAATCCCACCTCGGGCATGGATATTTGTGCTGTCCTGTACGTAAGTAGTTCATAAGTATGCTTGACAAGGCGGCGAAAAATTCTTCGTTTGTGTGGCCATAATGTCCGTAGTTGCTTTCATAACTATGAATGGTAGTGATTTTCCGTCTTTTGCAACTACAATAAAATGCGATTTTTTCACACCAGACGCGCTTCGTTTTATTGACTGTAAAACATCATCAGTGGTCTGAAATAGTAGAAATCTACAGTTTGGTTTTTGTTTAGATCGAAAACAGTTCTTAAATGGACCCTGAAAAGTAGGCCTAATGTTTGGTACTTACGGAAATTTTGTCTTCTTTTCGCTTCACATCATGGAATGCCGGTCTGTTTAGTGCAATACCGCCGGTATTGCACTAAACAGACCGGCATTCCATGATGTGAAGCGAAAAGAAGACAAAATTTCCGTAAGTACCAAACATTAGGCCTACTTTTCAGGGTCCATTTAAGAACTGTTTTCGATCTAAACAAAAACCAAACTGTAGATTTCTACTATTTCAGACCACTGATGATGTTTTACAGTCAATAAAACGAAACGCGTCTGGTGTGAAAAAATCGCATTTTATTGTAGTTGCAAAAGACGGAAAATCACTACCATTCATAGTTCATAAGTAGTTTGTAAGTTTAGGGACTGATGACCCCATAGTTAAGTCCCATAAGCTTAACAAACATTTGAACATTTTTGAATGAAACAGACTTTTTGAACATATCAATGGTTGGACACTACATTGATAGTTTCAAAAAGTCTGTTTCATTGAGCTAATATGGCATATGTTTATGCATAGCTGATATTACGATGACTGGTGCATTGAGGATGATCATTATGTGATCGAAATCGATCTGCAAAAACATCAATAAAAAACGAACAATGCTGCATACTATATTTATTATATTCATTATTTTGTGGTCGTTGAGAACACCGTCCCAAAAATGGAATCAAACCCCAATTAAAATTAAAGTTTTATAACCAACAGTAAGAGTAATAAATTTAAAAAAATGTCCCTGGTGTCTGCGTTGAATGACAGTAGGATACCACGCGTCGCCCCGTCAGTCGTACACGGACTGCTGGTTGCCGTAACCACGTCTCTTCTGACACTGAAACATTATTCTTTAAAAGGAGTTTCGATACCAGCGTACAAAAATTTAGCTGGATATAGATAATGCCTCATTGGTCTAAGGCGTCATGCTACGGTCTGGGCAGCCGTTTCCGCCGGAGGTTACATTCCTTCGTCAGGCACGGGTCTGTGTTGGTCTTAGTTAAAGTAATTCGTAAGTCTGGGGACTGATGACCAGTTTGGTCCACTACGTTAACAAACGTTTGAACATTTGGGAATATCGTGACAGAGTAGCCGGATTAAGGAGATAATAGGACTAGAATCACATTACTGTCTACTACGTTGTTTACATTAGCTACAGTTAAGGGGGGCGTGCGGGGTAATATGAAAAATTACAACCTTATCAAGTAAAAAGTGTTTAAGATAATATAACTAATTGTGGCAAAGTTGTTAAGAATATTTTTATGCATAACCAAATGAATTTTCATGCTTATTGATGTATACGTTTTTAATTCTAAACAACTGAAAAGTTTTCAATAATGTGTGTAGAAATGTCGCTATTTTGAAATCTGTCAGAATGAAAATAAGATTATTTGCACTATTTCTATGAGAATATGTTGAACATAATTTCGATACCTTCTTTTGTTGGATTTTTACAGCTCTCCAAAATTAGGTGAAACAATTCACCATACTTGTATTTTAGGAATATTCTCTTACCTAATAGTCTTATTGTTGCATTAAATGTTTGTTTAGTTCCATTACAAATTTATATCCTTTAACATTATTGGTTTTTCAGTAAAATTTACATAAAGTTTGCAAATTGTAAGTCACAGGAAATGCTTTCACAAGGTTTGTCTTAGTACTTACCCTATTTTGGTGTATTAGTGGAAACCATATGCATACTCCTCTTCATCCTAAAGCGGTTTTCTCCTTACGTGTCTTATGTGGACGACCTAGTTTTTAAACTGAGTAGCAACAATGTCGGCTGCAAATCTCGCATTCAATATTAACAGTGCGAAAGTTTCTGTACCAAATACTAATCACTGTAGAGTTCGTAGCCTACTAACATTGCCACAGTTAAATACTGAAGAAGAATCACATGCTGCAATTTCAGATGTAGGCAAGGTAGCGAAGATTGTCTTCGTTTATCTTTTCCATATCAGAAAGTTTTAATCTTTCTTTTTTTTTATTTTCTTTTTTTTCATGCACACACTTTCGTAGAAGTTATAGAGCTGATAAACATCTAAGTACCGCTATTGGTGAAATTGTATGTGAATTTCTTCTACCATCAGTATCAGTTTTCTTCAGTTTGCACACAAATTATATATACGTTTGTCACCGGTAGATATTTTGTGAAAATAAATAGACCACACAGCTTTCTGTTCTTTAGGTATCCATTTATGTCCCTGATAGCCTTGCGGTCGTAACCTTTTAAACTCTTTACTGAAACGAGCTGTGCTTCAGATTTTAATAATGTTTACACACAACCTTAGTAAATGTTAGACCTTTCAGCCACTTGTAAACATACACCATAAACCAAAGAATATAGAATCAGTGACAGTGAAATCATTCCACAGCCTTCTAGAGGTACCACATACTCTTACCCAGCAGTGTGAATCCATAAAACAGTAAGAAAATGCTGCAGGAATCAATAATTTGACTAAATGCAGATTAAAAAGTAGACTTGGTCACGAACAAATATGGATAAATTTTTATTTTTAGAGTACTTGTGAGTGGAATTGGAAGGTAATATGCATAAACTGAAATTTCAATTTGATATACGTGTTTTGAAACTTAAAAATTCACAACCGATGCAAAAGCGTGACATGTTTGAACCTGTTAGTGTCCTTCAAAGTAATCACCAGCGTTGAGCAGAATCCGTTGCCAGCGATGTGGAAGGCGTAGTATACTGTTAGCAGTGCCTATTCTGTTGATGGTCGGTATGGAGCGGTCTACTGCTTGTCTGAAGAAAATTTCACAAAATGATGTCCTCATATTCGGAATCAAATAAAAGTCACAAGGACTTAAGTCCAGGCCCATACACCGAACACAGCAGTCACAGCTTGCGCTATATGCGCCCGCGAATTGTAGCCCAAAATTATGGGTTAGTTGTGCAGAAAGTGTTGCCGCTTCTGTCGCAAAGCTGGTCGCAGGTGATGCTGTGAAAACTAACAGTAATGATGTGCACTGACCGTCTGCTGTGGAGGAAAGTAATGCGTTAGGATAACATCATCACAGTCGTGCACGAGAATCACCATAACTTTCACCACCACATTTTACTTTCGCGGCGACCCATAATGACACCGTTTGTTGGATTGACGTTTCAAATGTTCATATGTTTGTAGAGCTTATGGGACTTAACTACGGGGTCATCAGTCCCTAAACATAGGAACTTATGAACTGGCTACTACTAAGGACGGCACAAATACCCATACCCGACGGGGGATTCGAACTCCCAACCGTAGTGGCCGTGCAGACCGTGACTGACGAGCTGCAGACCCCTCGGCCACCGCGGCCGGCTTTGAGTTTCAGTTATGTGTCGTACGATGTGGCCTATGTCTCATCCAGTGTTACGATAAGGCGAAGGAAAACCTCTCCTTTGCACTCACAGCGCCCCAAGTGCATATGAGCAGCTTCCCGACGCATTAATTTCTGCATTCTCGTCAATTCATGTGGAACCCATCGTGATGCAGTTTTTCGCATGCCCAGACGTTTCTTCAGCATGCGAAGCACAGTTGTGTACGCTAATCCGGTTTCGGGGGTGATCTCACGAATCGTCTGGTATCGATCAATGTTCACCAACGCGACAACAGCATGCACTAGGCCGAGCTGTCTGCCACAGTTTGACGACCTTCGCTGAAGGGATTTACCCAACGTGCCACTGTTCTGTGGGGCAATGCCGATTCCCCGCACGCCTCTTGATGACACTGTTATGCTGTAGACCTCTGGCACATTTAATGTTTCAGTCTTGATCCAACTCCATTGTTTCATATTTCGAAAACATAGTGACACCATTAGGTTAGACCTCTCGATCGCAAGTGACTGTGTTTCCCTCGATTGTGCGGTCGTCGGTGACTAGGGACGGGCAAGTCCATTTCCTCGGAGGTAATGTATGTCAACAACGTGTGCTATCAGAGACGATTGTAGATTCAACAAGATTCTGAAGTACCCTGACACATATCCCTCGTTTATTTCGAATTACATGACCATCTATAATTCTGGCAACTAATTCCATCTCCGTATCTACTGAGGTCTCATACTGACCTTGGTTAGTTCCGTAGGAAATTATCAAGGGGATACAGGTCAGGTGATCTGATAGGCCATGAAGTAGGACCGGCCCTTGCAATCGGGCGACCAGTGAGATAGTTGCGGACATCCATACTGTAGTGAGGCGCTACACCGTCGTGTTGTATCGATTCCCTTTAACGAACGACCAAGGGTACGTTCTCCAACAACTCACGTAGAACTCTTTGCAAGAACCTTAAGTACAGGTGACCACTGAGACAACCATGAAGGACATGTAGCCGAAAAAGATTGTCGCCAACAATGCCGTTCCAGATATTCACAGCAAAACGTTCTTGATGATGTTATTTTCCTTCTGTTAGAAGTGCCGTCTAGATCAAATGAGACCTAGTTAGTATACATCACGATTTGGAGGAAATCTGGTTGATCAATCCATTGTTGGAACAACCATTAACACAGTTAGACCCCTTGTGATAAGACAGCTACAAATATTGGATTACACGCTATAAAGTGCAGAGGCTATTACATATGAAATACGCTGCAACACGTTCTAGCATCTTCTTTTACTGATAGAGTGAGTGGGATCATGTTGCCAGGAACTTCGTTTCTACTTTCCAATGAACGAGGCTGCCACATTCTTCGTCGTGACGGATGATGCTTGTTGGGAAATAGTTTCCTGTACTGCGTTTTGCCTTTGAGCACCAGAAACAATGCAACACACTTCATCATTCACAAGGCAAATGTCAATGAGTTGTGCGAAACTCTACTGGTACCATTCCATCGTGTTGTATTGTACCTCTCTGAACACCACTGAGAAATTGATGGGGCTGTGTTTGATTCCTACCACGTTCTGTTATGTGACAGTGTGAATACGACACAAAAAGGCTACCTGATGGTCGAGTAATGTCGTGAAAACTCGAATCATTCCTTTCTAGTAACCAGGCTCGTCCTTCTTGTTCCTTTGCAGGAAATAAGAAATTATCACGTAAATAGACAACAGAGCACTTGCCGTATTTTAGTCGTAAATCAGCTGGAAAAGAGTAATGTGAGACAAAGCGGTAGAAACATTTGCATCTAAATTGTTCAGAGGGGTATTCTCTATGTCCCGTTACATTTTTGTTCCCTCTTACAGAAACACCATGTATAAAATATAGATGCAAGAAAATAGGCCAGAACACAATTAACTATCTGACTACAGTCAGCGGATAAAAATGACTGTAGAAAGCGGTGCTTTTCCGTGAATGTAGGAGCTAATAACTGACAGGCTAGAGTAATAAAATGCATTAAACCAATCTGAAACATTTTCAGTGAACTGATGCTTTGACGATTATTGTAATTACTGTGTTATGTTCCATCGTACCTACAACAATACTGATTCCGAAGAACGGTGAAACGAAGTGAAGTGACGTGTAGTTTCTTTAAATCACTTAAGAGGAATTTTTTCGCAAGGTAGACATAGCTACCTTAATTCTCCTTCATTTCAGCAAATGGGCAGTACTCCGTCAGTAAAAAAAAAAAAAAAAAAAAAAAAAAAAAAAAAAAAAAACTTCGGGGTCGACGGCACATTAACGTCCCTGAGAATGCCTTTATAGACGTTTTTACTGCTGCAGAACGAGCAGTGAGGGAAGAAAAATAGCTCAGACGTAAAGAACCAAGAGACGAGCAAACTCTCTTCCCTTCCTGTGACTTTGAAAAAAAGCGGTGGCGTCTCTAAACGCCTCTGCGGAATCTGACGTGAATAGGAAGGTCGCAAAATAAATACGCCACGGTGACTCGACTCTTCTGGTTCTGTTGATGGCTTCCGTACTGGTGTTTGTGCCATTTCTAATGGGAAGGGGTGGTGGGAGGGGTGAGGTGCGGAATTTGGCTATGCATTAAAAGGAATTGTGAAAGCTTCTTGTTGTATGTTTATTAAGTGAAAGCTTGATGAAAGTTTGTTAAGTGAAAGATCCCTATTCTTATTAGGTCTTTCTATTTAAATCAAGGAGTTTCTCTAATCCTAGGAGCGCAACGGATTTAACAAACAAAATTAGGCCCTGTAAGTAAAACAATCTGTACTTCTGTGAACATTATTTCTGACAGTCAGATTCTGTGGCATGTAAGGACTGATTGCTTTACTGGTGCGTGAACATTTACATTTAAAAGGAAATCTTTTTCTCAAAAAACTCAACAACGTACAACAAAATCAAAAATGCCACAATCAGGGAAATGATGGACGACGTTGAACTGAAATAATAAAAATTAGTAATAATTAAGTTATTTATTGAATTAAAGAAACATACCTTTGTTGACTCTTCAATATAATTCAATCGTTTTATACAATTCCGTTACATACAAATTGTTCCCCTTGATACAGAATCCACTGAACAATATAAAACGTTTGTATTCATAAATATAGAGTGAAATAAATCAAACTCAATACAATCATTGCTGACCAATTCAGCCTTAGTATACAACACAGCCATACGTCTGTCAGCTAACCTAGCCCACAATCGACTCATCTGCTCAACAGCTCACACTCTACTATTCGCCTCTGCAGTCAAGGAAGCTGCTGTAGCGCAGATGCTACATCGCAGTTGCAAAGACATTATAATGTGCAGTTATTACAAACATGGAATGAGATTACCCATCATGGGTGACTTTCACATACAAAATAAAGCTATAAGGCAGATACACGTTCAGATTCACGAAAATAAAGCTAAAAAACCATAAATAATAAACTTCAGCCTATGGCTGCCTACTTTCAACGGTAGGACGAGGTTTATACTTGACAATATATCTGTAAATTAGCCACCCTCCACAGAGAACCTATCGCATTATTTACGACGAGCGCTACTTCTGAAACAGCATATTAAGTATTCGTATTTGGCTCGCAAATATGAATCAATCACACGTATTCAACTAGGAATATTATCGTTTGTACATTGAAGTCCCACCTCATAGAAAAACATTAGACGGTGGGATCAGCAGTTGAAGGAAATTAGCAGTTTGTTTGATCAAAAACTTTCTGGTACACCTTTGGTTAGTTAACCTGTAGTATACAAGAACTCCCCCTAAGGAGCCCCAAAAATCGGCGTATTCATATGCTCGAGAATTACATTTCAAGAGAACTACTACCCATGAAGTTTTTTAAGAAACGTCTCGGTTTCACGGGTTACCGATTGAAGTTGTTACATGCTATCCGCCCATTGATAGGCGCAAACGGTTTGAATTTTTCTCAGAGATGCTACGTGAGTTTGACAACGATGAACAATTTACAATGAGGGTAGTGTATAATGATGAAGTCACATTCATGTGTGTGGTCATGTTCATCAGTATAACATCGCAATATGGGCTGCTGATAATACTTTTTCCTACACAACCAACGTAGCTAAGGGAACGTCTAGATGAGTTAACTGCGGAGTTGCTGAGTTAACTGTGACGTTAAAAAACTACCTAGGCATGTTGCGATTTTGTGCAGTGTGATAATTTCTAGATGAAGTTGGAGGTGTCATCTTTAACAAGACGACGTTCAACACATTGCATCAAAAATGTTCTAGAGCTCTTAATTATATTTTTCCATTGATGGATAGAAGGGGTGGATTTAAGACATGGCCACCAAGATTCCCGGACACCACGTCCATGCACGTTTCCTTGTAGTGTTATGCGGAGCAACGTGTGTACAGTGTTCGTATCAACGACAATTACCGTTTAAAGGAGAGAATCAGGCCAGCTATTCAATGCAAAATGTTTAAATGTTAGTAGATCTATCGGACCAAACTGCGTGGTCATCAGTCCGTAGCTTACAAACTACTGAAACCTAGGTAAATTAACCTAAGGACAAACAAACACACCCATGCCCCAGGAAGGACTCGAACCTCCACGGCGACCAACCGCCCGCTCCGCAGCGAGGTGCTTTAGACCGCTCGGCTACTCCACCGCGGCTATTCAATGCGTTACACTTTCATCGTGGGTTAAAGGAACAGTAATATGACTTAGTTGCGAGTAGAGGACAAATGGAAGCCAGATTGACCTAAACTAGTGTACATAATTTGAGCGTTTTTCTTTCATTTGATGATGACTCATATATACTACTAAGAAACCCACCATGTGTGAGAGCCCGGATGTTGTAGGCAGAGGGATGACTACAGGACAAGCGACACCATCTGCGTCAGGAACATCCCCTGCAACAGACAGCACCTCGAATCTGTTCGTAGGAATAACTGGGGAGGCTTCCACTTCGGTCTCCCGGGAAGTCTTACGCCGCCTGATACGCGCTGAGGAGAACTCCCAATCCATCACGGATTGGGAGGCGACCCCCTCGGGGGCATTGACAGGGTTGGCCGCAGCCGCAGTCCGATCGGAGGGCACAACAGACGCACAGGGTTATCTGTCAACTAAACGTGATTCTGAATAAACACGCGAGCACACGAAAGTTTCATGAACGGTAAAAGGAAGAACGCATGAAATGAAACTCTCTCTTCTAGTAAGAAGCCGGTTAACTTACAGTGATGAGCTGCTGCTGTACTGCGCGTCACGTGCGTACTTGCCGGCGGTTACTGAGCAAGATATATTTTGTCAGTGGGCAGGATTTTACTATCTGTCATTTGTCATTATACCAAATTTATTTTCCTGAAAACATTTCCAGGGCCAGTTATGCTCCACTCCACTTGTTAACAGAGCTGTTCTACATCTGGCAGGCAATATCGAGGTCCAGTACGACCAGTCAGTCCCGAGTAGAGTTGATGTAGTGAAACAGTTGAGAAACTGTATAAGGGAAAAAGTGTAGTTACAGGAATGTCAGTGTTTCCAACTGTCAGTTAGTAGTATCATAAGAGTTGTATGAAAAAAGTGAGAAATTGCTTTTTTGTAATGCAGTTGCTTTCATATATCCTAGTCACAAAATGTGGTGGTGAATTTTCTAATAGAAATATGAAAACGTCTTAAGACATTACCACTATACATGAGAATATACAGAGGGGTCAAAAATGTATCCACTGTTTAAAGGTACATAGCATGCAATATAATTGACGTAGTTGTCTCATCTTTGGTAGTGTAATGGTTTGTAGTTCTGGCAATCGCCACACAAGCGTTGAATTGCGTTGTTTTGTTTTGTCAGATGACAGTCGCTGGATAGTCAGTGTTTTGTTCTTAGCTGCACTTAGTTCCTCGAGTAAACATGGCTGGGGCAAGGCTTACTTTCGATGAAAGGAAGTCAGTTTTGAAGTGGTATTTTAAGTACGAAAACATAAATGAAGTTTAACTGCAATGTCGAAATGAGTATGAAACAGAGCTACCGACACGTGTAACGATTCGTCGCATTCGATATAAATTTGAAGCCAAAGGCTTGGTTAAAGATGTACACAAACAACGATCTGGACGACCTGTAGCAGTAACAAGTCCAGCTAACTCCCGTCGTGTGTTACAACAATTCACCCGCTCTACACTGAAGTCTGTGAGACAGTGTGCCCGTGAAACTGGAGTGAGTCGCTCAAGTGTGCGGCGAATTCTGAAGAGAGCAAAGTGGAAGTGATACATCCTACGATTGCTACATGCAATGAACGAGTCCGACCCAGATCGTAGAATGGAGTACTGCTAGTGGTTTACTAACATGGTGCGCAACGCTGAAGAGCTTGCAGAGATGATTGTGTGGTCTGATGAGGCACAGTTCAAACTCAGTGGTACAGTAAATCGCCACAATTGCATCTACTGGGCCGCCAAATATCCGAACGTCCATGTAGACAAAGCCGTGAATTAGCCAGGTCTAAATGTTGGTATGGGTTGTCTTACAGGGGCTTGAATGGGTCATTCTTCTTTGACTGCACAGCTATAGGTGAGGTGTACCTTCAGAAGCTTCAGACATCCATTTTACCTGACTTCCGAGAGTTGTATGGAGACGGAAGATTTTACTTTCAACAAGATGGAGCCCTGTCCGGAGTTGTTATTTATTTGTAACTAAAGGTTCACTTTTTCAAACTATGTGCATATATAGGCTTGTAATTTTTGTGAAACTGAAGTTCGAGGCTAAGAAGGCTGTAATGAAACTGTTGATTAACCGCAAATGAAACGGACATTAGTTTTCTACAAGTGAAGAAGTGATTACGTTTTCGCGACTCTCAACAAAAGGAGAATTGCATGAATTTATAATGGGTTTCTTGCGTGCATAAATGTAATAGCTAACCACCATGAATTAACACTTGTTATTCGCAACATTCTTATGTAGATGTGGTGTCTGTTCTTTCGGAACGCAAGGCTCGTGTTAGAGAAGGAATGTACGACACTAGCTGCCAGTGGGTATCGAAATAAATCTATGGGAAACTTTGAAAATTTGTGCCCAGTCGGTATTCGAATTCGGAAATCCTGTCTACTGGGCATTTGCGCTTCACCGCAGTGGTGCGGGCTACACCTGCCACCAGACGCAAATTTTAAACTTGTTCACACACACACTGCTAACTTAGTGCCGCTGCACATTGTTTATTATTCGCTAAGTTACCCGATTGTCGTAAGAATACAGCCATGAGAACTGGATCGGTGGCTGTCTTCGCCTTAATTATGCTATACATGTTGCGGGTGTTCTTTCGCGCATGCGCGAAAGAACATACACCACATATACAGGGTGTTACAAAACGGTACGGCCAAACTTTCAGGAAATATTCCTCACACACAAAGAAAGAAAATATGCTATGTGGACATGTGCCTGGAAACGCTTAATTTCCGTGTTAGAGCTCATTTTAGTATTTCTCTTTAAATTTAAATTGAAATAATTCGTGCAGACATTTGTCAAAATACCCAATTGTTTCGTTAGTATGTACTGTACTTTCTCGATTCACCGCCAGTTGGCCCAATTGAAGGAAGGAATTGTTGGTGATTTCTTGATTGGGACTCATGTTCTTCCACCTACGCTCACTGGAGCACGTTATCATGATTTCATACGGGATACTCTACCTGTGCTGCTAGAACATGTGCCTTTACAAGTACGACACAACATTTGGTTCATGGACGATGGAGCTTCTGCACATTTCAGTAGACGTGTTCGTACGCTTCTCAACAACTGGTTCGGTGACCGATGGATTGGTAGAGGCGGACCAATTCCATGGCCTCCACGCTCTCCTGACCTCAACCCTCTTGACTATCATTTATGGGGGCATTTGAAAGCTCTTCTCTACGCAACACCGGTACCAAATGTGGAGACTCTTCTTGCTCGTGTTGTGGACGGCTGTGATACAATACGCCATTCTCCAGGGTTGCATCAGCGCATCAGGGATTCCATGCGACGGAGGGTGGATGCATATATCCTCGCTAACGGAGGACATTTTGAACATTTCCTGTAACAAAGTGAAGTCACAATGGTACGTGCGCTTCCATTCCATGATTAATGTGATTTGAGGAGAAGTAATAAAATGAGCTCTAACATGGAAATTAAGCGTTTCCGGACACATGTCCACATAACGTATTTTCTTTATTTGTGTATGAGGAATCTTTCCTGAAAGTTTGGCAGTACCTTTTTGTAACACCCTGTATATATTCAACCTTAATAGATACAGATGCCGTTTTGGGCAGTGAATTTCAGGGAGACGGGCTACTTGAATAAATCACATTTCATGCTTGTGCTACTTTTTATTACATAGATATGACGCCATCTCTGTTTTTGTTTTAATGTAAACCTATGGTAATTTTATCGTAACATTATGGACTTATAAAGTCGTTTTTAAATATGTGTATATCGTAAGATTTACGCGAAAAGTTTTTGAGACAGTTATGTCCCTCCTATCTTATTCGGCCTTCGAAGCGGCGTTTTCCAATGCGACCTTTCCTGTGGTGTAGACTAAACGGTAAGCGTCGGGAGTCCATCCTTACGCAAACAACGCCGCTTCAAAGGACAAGTATGATACGGGAACATATTTGTGTCTAAAATGCTATTCGCCTAAATACTGGTATTATGATACACACGTATTTGAAACCGTCTTCTTAAGCCCACCGTGTTACGCTAAAATTAAACATAGGGTTCCATTAAAAACACAAAAGATAGCCTCATATGTCATGAAAATAGCACAAATTTAAAGTAGGCGTATGATGTTTTTCGTTGTTTTTAATTATTAGTGAGTAGTAAAGTGAAGCAGTTGGCGGATTGAAAAGAAAAGCAACGTGGCACCGACGTCAAATGCGACTGCCCAAGCAAGCAGGAGGACCCGCGTTCGATTCCAGTCTGGACACAAATTTTGAAGATTCCCCATCACGTTTCTTCGATGCCCACCAGTAGTAGGCGTCGTATATTTATTTTTGTGTTTTTTCTCAATTCTCATAGTCCTTCTCAACTCGAAATGAAGGTTTTCTAATAATAGTTTTCATATCTGCTACAATTTTGCCAATAAAAGTTCCTCAGTAGGATATTTTGAATGTTCTGCTTCACTCCAAGTACACATTCAATATACACTCATATTTTGTTACGGTTTTACAACCGGGTCGCTTGGCTGCGCTGCATTTTTATTTATGACAATCAGTTGCGCAGGTTGACAAAACCTTTCTGATTAAAATGATTGTATTTATTTATAAGTCATTATTCTGAAGAAGTGTAAATGTATACTCTTCTCAGTTATATCTGAGTGTAAGACCTAGAAAACCTAAGCACAGTCATCCAGCTTGTAAATGCGGACTTATTTTCACTAACAAGATGGGCACATAGTATTTGCTTGAAACTGAATCCATCAAAAACGCAGGCAATCTTAGTGGCCCATAAAAGACTCATTACTCCATAGCTCAGAGAATCTCTCCCAGCTTTAATACATAACGACACACAAGTACGCTTTTCTCATTCAGTAAAGAACCTAGGAGTAATATTTGATCAACACTTGGTCTGGACAGAGCACACTACCACGGTCTATAAGAAGGTGGCCTATATGCGTCACTTCATTCACTGCAGAAATACAAAAAAAGCTTTTCTTTTGCAGCTGAAAAAGAAGCTCGTTGAGACACTAATACTTCCGACCTCAGATTATGGTGATGCTATTCTGCAAGGACTGTCACACGAAAATTCACATAGGCTGGAGCTGGCGATGAACTCTTTTGTCCGATACATTTGTAACCTACGCTTCTACGACCATATGAATCCCGCATGCAAGCAGTTATCTTGGCTACGTGCAGTTAAGCGTCGAACCTATGTTTGCTGCATCGCTTCCTCAATCATTACAAACCTTCTTACTTATCCTCAATTTTCAAACTACTATCTGAACAGCACAGCTGAAACACACTCTCTCACCAAATTAAAACTCTGTACCATCACATAACACTGAAATCTTATCTAAATCATTTTCTGTGCGAGGAACACATCTGTGGAACAATCTTCCTTAACATTTAAGAGAGATAAAATCAATTGCAAACTTCAAAAGACAGCTAAGTGTCCACCTTCTGTCACAATAGCCACCTTTTTCTTCATTTACCAGTCTGTAGCTCACTGCTAGCAATTCCTCCTCACTAACAAATGTTTCTTTTCCTTTCGTCAGTAGAGATCTCTATTCATATCTATCTCCACTTCCTAACACCCACTGGCACTGTCATTTTTCAATCTTCTCCTCTTTCATTCATCATTTTTCCCCTTCTGTTTATATTAAACTTAGTTCAAATGTGTTAAACTAATCTATCTCAATGTAAATATATCTTATTATTATTAGTATTTGGCATGTAAGACAAATTACTATTGATACTGTAATGTTTGTGTTATTATTATCATCAGACTTAGTATTAGTAATAGCATATATTGTTTTTATTAATATCATTAATACTGTGCCTTTTGTTTCTAAATCCTTTGTTTATGTTGTTCCTGGTCAGATGTAAGACAGGGCCCTATGGCCCTAATCTGATCAGGTTAAATAACCAAATAAATCAATAAATAATAGTATGTCTGTTTATTAACTGATCGATGTAATAGAATTAACTTATTCAATCACTGTTGTAACTATGTTATATTCACATCAAACAGTAGATTTCCTATAATGTTATCACTATAGCCATGCACATTTTACTAATAGCACAAACACTATTACGTTACTAATAGTGTCACATTTTTATTGTTTCACTATTAATCCAATATGATATGTAGTAATGTTTTTCTTTCACTATGTTATCTGAAGTCACGATTTTAATTACATAACCTAAATGATGTACACTCGATGTTTCATTTACTTTTGCAATGTGTAGCTGCAAATTTCAAGACATTTTAAAATAGCACAGCTGCATTCTATTACTCGTGTACATGTCCGGCATGAACTTTAATACGTTGCAAGGCACATGTTGATAAACCTAGCCACCTCATTGTTTACATCAAAACACATCCATGTGTCTCAGAGAAGACCAAAGATTATCATATACATATAACATCTGTACAAACTATAGTCTTTGCTCTAAATATCCATTGTAAGCTTATTTGCTAACTTTGGTTGAAATTTTTTATCACTGCACGCTTACCAAAATGTGCTTCAGTATGTAATGAGTAGTCACTGGAAAAACGTATCTATCAAGTGAAATATAATGCCAAATATTTATTTTCAATATTTTCAAGATTGTAGCATGTCACGTTAATCAACTGGCTAAACACTGACAGTATTCCTGTAAGTAATTTGCCACAATATTCCATTAATTCCATTGATAAGTAATGTACTTGATGACTTTTGTCTACATCAGGCTGGCGGTTGATAACGGTGTATTAACCGAAACCGGTAGCTTTGAGCTTATAAATAAAGCAGATGCTGTCAATATGACATTCTATAAATATTTAAATGCTGTTAACCCCACCTCTTCGTTTTTCATTATAGAAATACACGGCAGTTTTGTGTACACAGAGATGGGTCTCTAGAAGCTATTCCAGTGCGGTGACGTCATATAATCAAAATCAATGTCTTCGTTCTGTTTGTACTGTTCCTTTTCTCCGGCAGCGTATAATTCAGTAACGTTCCCTATATTATCGATTTATTTCAACATCCAATTAGACCATATCTCCCCCACCATTCCATTGTTATCTCTACATTACCCTTTCTCTTTTCACCTCGTAGTAACTCTGCAAAACACTTTCCCCCAATCTGTCTTCTTTACCTTCCTACCTACCCCTTTTCTGTCTTGGCTTGTCATTTGAACCATCTGTCTACCACTTTGATCAGTATCCTCTCACTCTCTCTCTCTCTCTCTCTCTCTCTCTCTCTCTCTCTCTCTCTCTCTCTCTCCCTATCCATCTTCTTCTCCTATCTTCTCATATACCATATTCACTAGAACTTTGAAGCTGAGCGGTTAAACGTGGTCAAAGTCGATATAATTGTGCCCGCTGCCTTGCACTAGAGCGTCTACACAATTATATACAGGGTAAGGTATTTAAAACCATTTTTCAAATATTTGGAGAACTACAAAAAGTTGTAATACAGGTTCTTCACCTCGAAGAGGGCCAACCAGTAGCATAAAGCTCGATCCCCGAGGCACACCGGCGAGAGCGAGAGGAGGAAGGAGGAGGCTTCGCGATGTTAAATATAAACACCTATTTTTATTGTAGATTAAGATACTCCGTAAAAATGTAACTTTTGTTTGAAACATTCTTTCCTTTCATGCTATATGGAGCAGTATTCAGAAAAAATGAAAATGAGTTGAAAATTGTTAAAAAATGGTAATATATCAAACAAATAAACATCTTCGGCTCACTCTAGGTTTAACACTTACAGTTAAGGCAAAAAGTTGGACAATACTACATTGCAGAAGGAACATTACTCTAAGGGAACAGATTAGCATACATTTGTCGAGTTTCTTCAACATATCTATGAGCCTCAAAATACGAGGTACTCCCTAAGCAGCCATTAACATCGTGGAACAATTGCGCAGAGACGTGTACAGTCCGAAACATTGAGGTACAATGAACAGTCTGACCAGAGAATTAGAGCATGATCACGGTCTTTGCTTCATTCGATTTTTGGAGGAGCCACATGATAGCATTTTGAAAAACATCAAAAGCTATATTTTTATTTTCCTAATAGGATATGTGTTTATTCCAGATATTTCCGTTTCTCGACACTTTCCAACAACTTCTTTCTTTTTTCTTTCCCCGATAACACCATGTTCAAAATGTTCTAATGTTTGTTAAACTTATGGGACTTACTGGGGGTTCATCAGACCATCAAATTACAAACTACCTATACACTACCTGATAGAATACTAGACACAGCACAAATATTCATGCCTGAGGGAGGATTCTCACCCCTGACGGTGAACGGACTTGGCACTTTGGAGCATAGTGCCTCAATTCGCTCTGCCACTCCACCGCGGCATAACATCAGGAATATGAAAAAAAAATTATGCAGTTACATTTTTTACGAAAAATCTAAATTAGGAATAAATAGCAGGGGTTCCTATTTAATATTTCAGTATCACCCCCATGCCGCCACCAGGGATTGTTCATGGAGGTCTTAGAGGTGAATAAATTTTATTGCAATATTTAATACAATTTATATATTTCCAAATATTTGGAAAAGAAGTTTTAAATGACTGTCTGTAGATGTCGCAAATATCATTCTGATCCGACAATACAACACTCCTATTATCATTTATGATAGACAGGACATTCAAACATTAAGAATTATGCTGTATTTTAAAAGATTTTCTCCTTTAATTTTTAAAAGTTCCGAATTTTGTTTTTCTTATAAACTTGCCCAATTCCTTGATGAACAAAACAAAATAAATCATTATGCTCCGCTCGAATCGTCATGAACGCTTTCATACACTTAGCAGTCAATACCAAGATCGCCGTTCTGCTGCAGTGCATAAATTATGGATGGGCATGAAGAGTGGTTGAATGTTGAGACTAAATGAGGTCTGGTACTCTCTAGTGAGAGGTCTGGTATTGTGCCGTATCGAGAACCTCGGCGGGCAAGCCGGGGCGACCGCGCCATTCGCAATGCACAGAGGAGCGGGCGTCGGCGGTGCTCCAGGAGACGGTCTGGCATTAAGTGGGGGAGTGCCTAGGAGGAGGGAGGAGGGTGGTAGGGTGGATATGGGCCGCCCTGAATTATGTAGTCGCGCCAGGCGCGCTCATATTGTTTTGCCAAGGCGGGCACCCCTATAAATACTGCAATACGGCGCGAGGGCGGGCGGAGACCCCGTTCCTAGTGTCGCACTCGACGCCTCCACACGCGGGCTCGGCGCCTGCCAACGCGTACCCCCCCCCCCCCCCTCCCACAACACGACACCCCGGAAAGTAAATAAACAGGCGAGCAAACAAACAAACAAACTGGTGTCCTTATTCGGAAAGAAGAAACACAACTGTGCCCTACCATAAATGTCTACTAGATTGCCCAGCGAGGTGGCGCAGTGTTAAGACACTGGACTCGCATTCTGGAGGATGGCGGTTCAAATCCACTTCCGCCCCGAGATTTAAGGTTTTCGTGATTGTCTCTAAATCAGTCCAGGGAAATACCGAAATGGTTTCTTTCAAAGGTCACTTCCGGCTTCCTACCACATACTTCCGCGAAAATCCGAGCATAAGCACCGTCTCTAATAACATCGCGTCGATAGGACGCTAAATACTAGCTTTCCTTCCTTACTACTACTAGAGTACTCGAAGAAAAATGGCAACAAAGACTGAAGGTCCGTGCATCTCCCTTGTTAACTGTATCGGCAAATGGGGTAGCCTTCTCCGTGATCTAGTGCTAAACTGCGAACTTGGAATTCGTAAGGGCCTGTTCTTCTTCTCACTAGAAATACAGGGTGTCTTTAATTAAAGTTCCACTCTCAAAATGCTGTAAAGTTTTGTGTCTCGTTTTCGCCGATTGTCTTTGGTGTCGGTGGCCGAGTAGGTAGAGACCGACACAGGAATAAAGGACGCACGCTTGTGCAGGTACAGAGGTGACCAGCCAGTGGGACAGCAGAAACTGGAAACAGTAGAGTAAATTAGAACGAGATATATATTTCATAGAGACTTAGTAATACCTAACTTTTACATAGTTCTTGACTGCAGAATGCTGATACATAGATTAGATAGAGGCCTAGCGCCTATCCGATAGCCAAGTCTTAATTGGTGCCTATCTGATTCCCAAGTGTTAACTGGTTCCTATCTCAGTCCCAAGTGGCCGATGCAGCAGTCGTGGCCACGAGCGGAGTTGCAGCAGAGGGCGCTCGTGGCTGACGTCGTAAGAACGCCGCGCCGTGCGTGCATGGCGACACGCGGCGAACGTACGTGGCGCGCACTTCATACTTGTGCGACACCACAGTAAGAACCACGGGACAAAACAACTGCAGATTTGAACTGAACATACTTGACGGGAAACACGGAATATGTATATAGTTCCTTGTTTATGACCAGAAGGCGCTGTAAGTGACATACTATGAAAATCGCGGGACATGCGCACCATACATTCAGTTCGGCACAACAAGGCGGATTTCGTGTCGCTCGCTTCCTATAGAATATTGAAATATTGCTGGAAAGAGATTTGCTTGTGAAGTATTTTTTTCAAGAACGGCGACTCTTCGATTGTAGCTTTAAGTTGTTGGGTGTGTTTAAAAGGGACTCAACTGCTGCGTTATGTCGGAGCTTTAAGTAAATTCCTGTCAGTACCCCACTCGGACCCAACGTTATAGGTGATGTGACATCAATGTAGAGAGGTACGTTTATGATACAAAAGACATGCAGTAATTACAGAAAGGAAAATAAATTTATTTTCAAAAATGTTGTACCCACACAATTGTCTGTTTAGGGCCTTCACTATGAACGTTTTATTATCTACAACTTACAGCAACATGCCTTTGAAATAAATGGCATAATAACATCACAGGACCATTAAAAAAATAAATTGGCTGTCAGATAAGACAGTTTCACATGTCAAAACAACGATACCAACACCTTGTCAACAAGTCTTCCTTGCCGCCATTGTAAGTGTACTGGACGTTTGCCGACTGCTGGTGTCACCCAGTGTAGAAACATGGAACTAAAACATGATGCGCACGTTACCTCAGTTCATCTATATATGTGTAACGCACGCCCGAACTTCCTAGCGTGAATCACAACTAAATAAAGCGAGCGAAACCAGAAAGGCACAATAGTGGGAACAGGGCTAGAGAACATGAGAAAAGGTTGTGGTCCGACAGCCCTGAAGCCTCTGAAGATTGTGGTGCAGAAGTTAGAAGATAAAGGATTGTTTCAAGTGTAATGTGGCAGAGGTAGGAAATAAATCCCTTCGACATCAATAGAGGAAGGGACGAGCAGTGATGCGCAAGACGGCAGTGCACCCGGAATTGTCCGATCATCAGAAATGCCTCCGAGGACGGAACATAAATTACCACGCAATATTCTGCATTGCTGTCCGTATAAAATTACGCATCGGTAGGAGTTGGTTCCTGCTGACGTTCCAGTGAAGAGACGTTCACTCTACAATGTCTACCGCGTGTGGAAACAGAAAACGGTTGGCCATGGAACATTTGTGGACAGATGAAGGCAATTTTCAACTCAAAGTCTATGTCATATCCTAGAATTGCAGGATATTGGTGACACAAGATCCAGTTGCAAATGAAGCAGTGTTGCTTCATTCTGATTATGTAACTGTGTAGCCGGCCGCGGTGGCTGAGGAGACTGAGGCGCTCCTGTTACGGTCTGCACGGCCACTACGGTCGGGGGTTCGAATCCCCCCTCGGGCATGGATATTTGTGCCGTCCTAGTTCGTAAGTAGTTTGTAAGTTTAGGGACTGATGACCCCGTAGTTAAGTCCCATAGACTATACAAACATTTGAACATTTTTTCTTTTCTTTTTTTTAACTGTGTATTGCTGCCGCGGTGGAGTAGCCGAGCGGTCTAAAGCGTCTCGCTGCGGAGCGCGCGGTTGCTCGCCGTGGAGATTCGAGTCCTCCCTGGGACATGGGTGTGTGTGTGTTTGTCCTTAGGTTAGTTTACGTAGGTTCAAGTAGTTTGTAAGCTACGAACTGATGACCACGCAGTTTGGTCCGATAAATTTACAAACATTTGAACATTTTTGTGTATTGCGGGTTCACAGCGTCCTTTATCAAAGGGTCTATTATGACTCCAACTATTTGCGTTACCTGTACCTTTACTACTAACGGGTGTTAAAATTTTCAATGCAACCACAACATTCCAAGTCTTCAACAGCGGGGATGTGTCAAATAGTATCGTTTCCATGCGCGATGGTGCACTTCCTCTCATTGCGAACTCAGTGAAGTAATTAAACTTTTAAGGGGCAGCCCTCAGTCGCAAAGAACGAATATAATCGTAACTAGGTTTCAATGCCGCTATGGGCACCTTCTTCAGACGAAGATGAATATGTTAAAACTACATGTCAAGATCTAAAATAATACAAAAAATATCTGACACAATCAGATATTCATACCTAAAAAGTAAATAATTGTAGACAAACGGAGTAGTCACTAGGGACTGCAATGTCTCCGATACCTGTCTACGTTAGCAGCGGAGACATTTGAGCCCCTAGTGACTGCTCCGCTTGGCTATAATTATTTACTTTTTAGGTATGACTATCTATGTCAGATATTTTTTGTAATATTTTAGATCTTGACATGTAGTTTTAACATATTCATCTTCGTCTGAAGAAGGTGCCCATAGAGGCGTTGAAACCTGGTTACGGTTATATTCGTACTTTGCGACTGAGGGCTGCCCCTTAAAAGTTTAATTATATTGTAACAGTCGCTGATTCAGCCATGCACAAAACTGATCAGTGAAGTAAGTTCTCAAGAGCCATTTCCCAAATGACAGAATTATCAGCGGTCGTTTTCCTATTGCCTGGACGTGTACGTCGCCGGGCATCTATCCACTTGACTTCTGGCTGTGGGGTTGTTTGAAAAATGCTGTGTGCAATGGCCACATTACAAAATTTGGTGAATTGTATTACGTAACATATTCGCACTGTGACTCTGACTCTCTTCGGACTGTTGTGGAGCCGGCCGCGGTGGCCGAGGGGATTGAGGCGCTCCAGTCACGGTCCGCACGGCCACTACGGTCGGGGGTTTCGAATCCCCCCTCGGGCATGGATATTTGTGCCGTCCTAGTTCGTAAGTAGTTCATAACTAGTTTGTAAGTTTATGGACTGATGACCCCGTAGTTAAGTCCCATAAACTATACAAACATTTGAAACATTTTTTGAACTGTTGTGGAACATCCTGTTTATTGGTTTCTAGTGGAAAATGGTAGACAGCATATTGAACATGACTTTCGTACGTCCCGTGAAATTTAACAAGTTTAGCATTCCGATCTTTTTCTGCAATTTTTGGCTCCAGGACAAAAAGCAAACCGTTATTCGCTTTAACTGCGATTTTTAGCCCAAAGACAATTTTTTACCATCCGATGGTGTAGATCTTGTATTGATGGATGGGCTTACTACTAGCCTATTGCACCAAACTGCTGTGGTCATCAGTCCCTGCACCCATGTCCCAGAGAGGACTTGAACGTTCGACAGCAAGCAACCGAGCGCTCCGCTCCGAGCGTTAGACCGCTCGGCTAATCCACCGACGCGGCAAAGCAAAATGTTTCACTGGACTTCCTATAATTAACATTAAAAACTGGTGCTTCAGTGTCCGTGTTCATGTATTAATGTGTGAGCAATTATGTAAAAATAAACACACGTCATCAAGGGCACAAGTTGGAGGCACCAGCAGTTCTCTCTAAGCCCGTTGTAGACGGGAAGTGAAAGCTTACAACATTACCCATGAAGCTTCTGTTACGCCTCCCGCATACCGTGCAGACGCGTCCACTTGCACAAGTTGCACGCATACGATCGCTAGTAGACGGAATAGAATGGATCCTATTCTCACGCGTATGGAAGTGCTTCGCGCATGAGCAGACGACTGAGTGGGTAACCAAGCTGACCAACGCAGCGAATTTGTTTGAGAAATGTGTACTCGTCTCCTACTCAGGGGAACGTAGTTGTTGGACTATAGACGAATTCCACATAACATGTGTACAAATTTATTGAGAACAGCTGTTAAAATGAAATCCAAACAAACCGAGAACAGATGCAAATGAAGACTTTTCACTGATATATCTATCGGTTCTTGGTAAAACAATATCATACTAACTTCAAAGTAGAATTGTGTGTATGTTCTACAAGTTCATTTCCACTTAGTTAACCGGTTTTGGGCTTACAAAGTCATCTTCAGTCTTCACAGTAAGCCGAAATCCGGTTATTTAAATAAAATCCAATATGATAATTCACTATAAGCCGATGAAAGTATCGTCAAAATATTGAAATTTCCATTTCCTTTACACGCAGACGCTTCATGATGGCAAAATTCTGAAACAGCTGTAGGGATAAATAATAATGTGTAAGCAGTAATTCTATATCTTTTATTACAATGTCCTTCAAGGACTTTTACCACACTGCAGGTCCAACAGTCGGGAAATTAAAATGCTTGAAGTTTGTTTGGGTACATACAAAGAGCTATACCCAATAAATTTGAACACACATTATATAGTGTTTTTATTACCATCTCCTAAAATGTTGCTATTTATCCTGAATCGCGATGTAGTTAACAGGTGAAATATTTGTTTTCGGTGAGTATTATTTGAAACTTTAGCCGAGTGAAAGGTCTATGTATAGATAGACTTCCATACACATCTGAGATGGCCATGACATACATAAGCATCTCAAACCGTATTTAATCGCCTTTTGTAACGCGAACGTTTACACAAGTGAGCGACGTAGTTTCACATGAACTGCATGGAGCCGGCCGCGGTGGCCGAGGGGACTGAGGCGCTCCAGTCACGGTCTACACGGCCCCTACGGTCGGGGGTTCGAATCCCCCCTCGGGCATGGATATTTGTGCATCCTTAGTATTAGTTAGCTCATAAGTAGTTTGTAAGTTTATGGACTGATGACCCCGTAGTTAAGTCCCATAAGTCCCATAAGCCATTATTAGAACTGCATGGAAACAAATACAGTTTCGCAGAGTGGACGTTTACACAAGTGAGCGGCGTAATTTCACTTGAACAGCATGGAAACAATTAAATACAGTTTCACTGAGGCAGTATACAAGTAAATGTTTTAATAATTAAAATAATCACGATATATCCGACAGTCTCGAAAAATGATCTTAACTCGGCGATACGTTTACTCTATGTTGACAACAAACGAATTAGACTCCTCAAGCAGACGACTCGATAAACGCGTATCATGTAAACGTTTCTTTATAGTGAGATGCTCTTTCGCAACTGACAACGACTTTCTTGTGCGTGTCTCACGTCTCGTATAGAAAGGGCTTTAGAAATCCATCGAAAATTAACATCAGTGACCCTATACAAATTTTTCGGTGTTATGCCGTTATATAGTGAGAATTTGATCTCATATTCGGGAGAGATAAAATTCCATTAAACTTCCAGATTTTTAAATTAAGTGTCGGATTATTTCTCTAACAACCTTATCCTGGAATCCAGAATAACTACGAATCTAGGTGCTGCGTCATGGATAAGGTGTCGAAACGACCTTTATACAGGTAGTTACCAGCAACTATATGCCCGTGTTTCGTTTCGGAAAGTAAAAAAGAGTCATCGTATCCCGTCGGTTTATGGGTTCATTATCTCAGCCAATAAACGGAACCCTAATTTGATTTCACTAGCTAATGTAAAAAGTTAAAAGCAGCCTACAATGCGAAGAACTGTTCAAACACCACAGTGTTTTACAGTGGTTTTTAGTCCCTAGACTTACAAACTAGTTCAGCTAACTTACACTAAATACCACACACACACACACACACACATATGGCCGAGGAAGGAGCAATTTCTTGCGGGATCGGCCGCCCAGTCCGTAGCATGATGTCTTAGACCACGCGTTTAATTCCGCGCCTCATCGTTACCTTTCTCCAACCTTCGATCTGCTCCAACCAGCTACAAGGGGTCGTTTTCGAACCATGGTGCAACTTCGCATTAACAAGACATTGGTGAAAGAACTGAAAAATGAAAGATAAAAATCCTAGCACTAGGTGAATATCAAACCATAGTCTGGCACTCCACCACTGTGATAAAAAACCAATTTTCTTAGCTAAGAAACATACATAAAATGTATCGAAAGACCTTGCAGATATCGAGTAAAAAACTGTGGAATTTCACTTGAAGTATGATAACGGCTCGTGCAAGATTGTGTTTTACGATGACTGGTGCTGGTAAACCAGATTCGCCACGACTTCATCTGCAATTAGTGCTCGAAGTTACAGGACTAGTTACAGATCAGATGGCGGTGAGTGTCTTTCGCGAAATCAGCAATTGCAAGAGGCAAGTTCTTAATGCAGAATGCGAAACCCATAAAGACGAATATCCCGACCAAATAAACTTCAACCGCCGCCTGTGACTAGGAGTTATAAGTAACGGTGCTATAGCTTCTTTAATTTACTACAGAACCATCTATTGGTTCTTTGATGTACTACGACTTACTACTAAGAACAGCAAACTTAGGAAGCTTTAAATTACGATATCTTTCCTTTCCCTGATCCGCTTTTAATGAAATAAAGTGTTCATCTTGCCTCAAGACACGCTCAAATTACCTATTAAAACTCCTTGAAACTTCGTCTAATAGTTTTACAGCAGGCCGCGGTGGCCGAGGGGATTGAGGCGCTCCAGTCACGGTCTGCACGGCCACTACGGTCGGGGGTTCGAATCCCACCTCGGGCATGGATATTTGTGCCGTCCTTAGTTGTAAGTAGTTCATAAGTAGTTTGTAAGTTTAGACTCTACAAACATTTGAACATTTTTGAATAGTTTTACAGATTAGCATTCCGACAGACAGGAAGGATTTAGACAAAACGAATATTTTATTTTTAAGGGATCATGCAGTTTTATCATTACATATTTGTGTTGTTCATTGGTAAAGTATGATCTGCGAAAATGTGCTGAGAAATGAAAAACTTACAATCTTATATTATCGTCATTATGAAAATCTGAATGACAAAAGCGCGCAAGCAGAGAATTGTGTCATACCAAGGGACGATTGACCCAATGAACGCATTTTCCAAAGTACGGCAGATTTCGTTGGCCACAAAGCAACATAGACTACATGTTATTGGATAATTCGTAGATTTTTTTTCTCACCACACTCAACCACTACCCCGTACTAAGAAAAAACTCAACAGCTGGAGACTATGGGCGATGTTCCACCATATGTATGGGTGAGTGGAACGTGTGATGATGGACCACCTCTTACATACATAAATAGTTTTCGTATCTGGAGGGAGATTATCATGCATAATGCCTGCCATACTCTTTCCCCACGCGCAGTTGTTCTTAAACCGATACGAACATCAGTCAGATTTTACTTTTTGGTCGGAATTAGGTGTAAGTGCCACTCATGTTTGATGACTGTGTGTAAATAATGTACAGTACTAAATGTACAATATTTTCTTTTGTGTCATGACCCAGGAATCAGCTTAGCTATCTGACCTTAAGCACTTTTCTCCCAAATTCATAACTCGCACTTAATGTTCTCATCCTTGTGTATATCTGTGGTACTGTGCTGATCACTTTTAAAAGACGCAAAGAATCATCGCATTCAACTGTTCATTTGTTAAAAATTTGCCTCGGTTTTGACTTCTTGATCTTGATTAAGAATATCCATCCTGGTGATGGCGAGAAATATTTACGCAACAAATTTCTGACGGCTTATAGAATGGCGGAGTTTCATCAAAACGGAGTACTTTGCAGGAAGACGAGTCTTCTGTGGAATAAAATGTCGACAGTGTACGTACTAACAGGAATGGAACAATTTTATAGCAAGCAAAACAGCAATCTCTTTTCTTGCAAATTAGCGGTTCATTGGAGTAAAAACCGAACGAGGTCGCGCAGTTGTAACACAATGGACTCGCATATGGAAGGCCGGTGACTCAAATCCTCCTCCGGCCATCATCGTTTAGGTTTACCGTGATTACCTTATATCACTTATACAAATGCCGGGATCGTTCCTTTGAAATGTCACGGCAGATTACCTCTCACATCATTACCCAAAAACCCGAGGCTGAGCTCCATCTCTTATGACCACGCTGCTGACGAGGCGTTAAACCCTAAGCTACCTGAAGAAGGGAATCTAGATGATTTACATCCAGAGAAGAAAGAAAAAAGACGTTTTGCGAGCTACAATCGAAATGCTCCCTTTTAATGAAATGAGAAAATAAAAAAAAAATGCAGTAAATGAAGCAGGTAAAAAATTAGTGCAGAATACTGAAAGTAAGATTCACAGGAAGTGTACAATGGCAAACTAGGGGTCAGCTGATGAAATGCAAATATGTAAAAGAATCTGCAACTAGGCGTAGGTAGATACTACCTACAAGAAAATAACTGTGTCACTAGGAGAATACAAAAGCGGTTGTATGATTATGAGAACCTCAGCGGAAAACCGATACAGAGCAAATAAGAGACATTTTAAAGGTAGAAAGAATATATAGAGGGGCAATACAAGAGAAGTAAACTTGAATACAATTTGTAGAAAGGAAAGAGGATCTAGATGAAGATGACATAGGAGATACTATACCGAGAGAAATAGATGACAGAGCACTGAAATAATTTTGTCCCCCTAGAGTAGGTTACATTCCCTTAGAGCTACAAAGTTTCTGGGAGAGACACACATTACAAAACTATTCCAATTTGTGTGTAAGATGTATTAGACAAGCGAAGTACCTTCACGCTTCAAACTGAATGTAATAATCCATTGTCCAAATGAAGCAAGAGCAGACAGGTGTGAAAATTACAAAATCAACAGTTTAATAAATCGTGATTGTAAAACATAAATTATTCAGAGAGGAGTGGAAAACTGGTCATATCCGACCTCGGATATCAGTTTTGATTTACGGAAATATAATGACGCGCGAGTTAAAACTGACCTTATGACAATCTTATAAAATACGTTTATACCAGAACCAATGATTTTTTTTTTTTTACAGGAACCAGACAGATGTTACAAGACTCGAAGGGGATGAAATGAAAACATTTTTAGGAAGGGGGCAAGATAGTGTTATAGCATTTCCCCAATGTTATTGAATTTGTACATTGCGAATGATGGGAAGGAAAGATAGGAAAATTTTGCAAATAGACACTAGGCAGAATTCCTATGAAATCATCATTCTGTCAGAAACAGTAGACTAACTGGAAGAGCAATTGAAAAGAACGGATATATTATTGAAAGGAGTGTATAAGATGAACATTAATTAAGAGGAGCAAAGCAAGGCCAGACGAATGTAGTGAAATAAAATCTGTTGACGCAGAGGGAATTAGATTAGCAAACGAATTAATGAATCTTACTTGGCAATAAAGTGACATACGAATATTAAAGCTTACATCGAATATTAGCATGCCTTTGTTGAAGGAATTCGTGTGAAGAATAGCCTTGTAAATGAGTGAAACGTAGCTCATAAATAGTTGGGACAAAAAGAGGCTTGCAGCTTTTGAAATTTCACGATACAGAATAATGCTGAAGATTAGGTAGGTAACTCGTGTAAATATGAGACGGTAATGAACAGAATTAGGGAGAAAGAAATATGTGGCATACCTTGACTAAAGTTATGGTTCGATTGGTACGAAAAGTATTGATACATCAAGGACTCGTCAATTTAGTATTGGAGGAATAAATGAGTGAGAGAGGCGCATAAATAGGAGAGGGAGACAATGAGACGTATACAGTTAGCAGGTTCATATGTGTCTTGGTTGCCGTTATTATTTGGAAATTGTTCCAACTGTAGACCACAACAGCAACAGTGTTACATCTAGTTCGTTGAGTGTAATATTTTCTATAAATATTGTTTCATGAAATGAGATTTTCCGTTTATATAAATAGATAAGCTAAGCTAATAAATAAAATTCCAGAAATTTAGATTAAGGCAGTAAGAGGGGGAGGGGGGGGGGTTAGGGGAGGATTCCTAAAATTTGACTGTTGTGCCAAGAAGTCGGTTCTAAAGTCGCTATGAAAACGTTGGAACAGATCTATCAACAAATTTTGTAAGAAATTCATTTTCATAAGATGCACAAACTTTTATATGATTATTCTGTAAAAATAGCTAGAGAAAAATTATTAAAGATTAGTAAACAATGGTGAAAAATGTCTGAAGAGTAATATGAGATTTTGGTTATTGAACAGTGCAGGTCTTGTAATTCATTGATGTTGCATGAATATTTACGCATGTGTATTTTACTCACACTATGGTCCAAGGTACTACGTAACGGTAAATGTATATTTGTATGAACTGACAATTATGATAAGTTCATACACGTTATGTGAGAACTACACCTATAGTTTCAAAAGGTAATGAGAGTTTTTAAGATTGAAAAGACTCTAATGTACAAATTTAAATTATAATGATTTCCATAATTGGTAATTTGATGCCATAGGTAAGGAATGTGGCCTGAAAACAGTAAACTGTATAAAAATTTCTTTCGTGTAGTACAACGTATACGGACTTTTCTTTTTAGAAGTGATGGAAGTCAAAAGCTTCTGTGGCTTTACAACTTTTGTGGTTTAGAATAGACTTTATTTCTAAGACGTGGACAGCGCCCTGTGACCTGGTAGTTTCATTTATCTCGATTAATTTAGTGAAATGGGAGCTGTATTCTACTGTTGTCTTTCCTGAAGTCAGGGCAGACTCTTACGCCGTCGGAGTGAAATCTGATTTTGTTATTTGCGAAGGACACCGCTCGGGATCTAATTAAATTTTTGTTTATTTTTTCTTTCTCCGAGGCAAATTCCACTCAGTTTCCGTGCTTTTGTAGGCAGAAGCCATTCATAACAGCGTTTGTTTTTGTGAGGCTGGAACGAGCAGTGCGGTACCTGAAGGAATTACGTCAAAGTACAGAACAGAAGAAACGCAGGAGAATATCTTTCCCCTGCATTCAATTTTCTTTATTTTTTTTATATGTAGTCCCTCATTCGTATGTTTCCATTGACAAAGATCTCTGAAGGAAACACTTGCGTAATCAGGGTACTAAACAGAAAATCAGAAATTTTTCAGATTTAACATAAATATCCAGCAGAGAAGACAGTGTTCATT
Source organism: Locusta migratoria (assembly GCA_026315105.1). NCBI lineage: Eukaryota > Metazoa > Arthropoda > Insecta > Orthoptera > Acrididae > Locusta > Locusta migratoria. The sequence continues at coordinate 206,435,009 of CM048744.1, read as the reverse complement.
GTTATTTCATTCAACCTTTCATCTTGTTAGATAGATTTCATCGTTTTGCACACAGTGTATTCCATAGATCCCCTTTGCTCCCAGACGCAGACCTGTGGCTTCGCTGATATCTATAAAGTGCAACGTCCAGTGTCCGTGTTTTTGCTATTTAATATTCCGACATACATTGGTTAAATCGTAAACAGCATCGTATATACATCCAAATGAAGGTTTGCGAACATAAAGGAATAACTCGCCCTCTGCGTGTAACACATGCACTGTTTAAGGCTATAATAGACTATGGGTACGATGTGGAAGTTTGGCGTGAAAAATCAAAATGTTCAAATGTTTGTATAGCTTATGGGACTTAACTACGGGGTCATCAGTCCCTAAACTTACAAACTACTTATGAACTAGCTAACACTAAGGACGGCACAAATATCCATGTCCGAGGGGGGATTCGAACCCCCGACCGTAGTGGCCGTGTAGACCGTGACTGGAGTGCCTCAGTCTCCTCGGCCAAGTTTGGTGTGATTCGGGAGGTCTGCATGGATGGCATAATAGTTTAGTCGACCATAAGAGCAATGCAGGATATACGGACTTTAGTGTCGTTTCAACATAAATTTTGTACCTCTCCTGCAAATTGTACAGCTGTTGCTCAATAATGTTTACAATTTCACCGAAGAGTAACGCGTAGCGGAGTGGGGGTAAGTTTCCACGCTGCGCCAACATCATCTGTAGTGGGAGACATTCACCATCCATTGTGCGCGTAACAAATTCACAAGTTTCCTGTCCAGTACCAAAGTGAACGCGAAAGTAAGCGGAGGATATCGTGAACCACAAGACTCCTGTAACAACGTCCAATAATACAGAACCTGTCTACGCCACTACTATGGCTATCAAATACGTTAATCTGGCCAAAGTGGCATTTCTCTGTGAAACAAGTAACAAAAATGCAGCAAATGGACATCTTCATGACAGTAATTTTAAGTATGATACTAATCGTAAGAAACAACACCATTTACCGCATAATTTGTTACATTGGGGATGTTGCTACACGCTGGTATTAAGAGAATTGAACACAATGAACATCAAACCAACAGCTTTATTTCGACGCCGCCATCTTACAATGGTAAAAACAGTATGAAGTAAATTACAACACTGTCAGTAGATGCCGTCCATTGTCAACCCGCAACATCCTCCCCACCCTGGTCTATCTCCAGGGGGATGACCAGCTGAACGAGTCGACAGATCTTCGTTCCATCGGGCTGCCGGAGAATGACGCACCTGATCTTGTTGTCTCTGCCAAGCCGCACTTCTTCCACCACTGCACTCTTCCACATGTGTCGGGTCTTCCGGGGCTTCATATCCTTCTGAATCAGAACAACCTCTCCTATTCTGGGTACTCTCCTTGATGGTTTCTTAGTAACAACAGGTAGATTTTCCATCATCGCCAAAGATCTTCATAATACTTCTGTCTGCGTCGGAACTCCTTGGCCAGATCTTTCCTAGCTGCTGGATGGATGGATGGATGTTTAAGGGGGACCAAACTGCAACGGTCATCAGTCCCTAGCTGCTGGTCCATATGGAATAGTGACTAGTTTGTCACCATTTAGGAAGTGAGCTGGTGTCAACGCCATATCACTCTCTCCTTGGGTGATGGGTCTCGAGTTTATTGCGGCTTCTATTGAAATCAAAATGGTGTTCAGGCTTTCTTCATCAACTTGAGCCCGACCAAGTACCTTCCTCAAGCAGCGCTTTACAGAGCCAATCATATGTTCCCACCAACCTCCCCACCAAGCCGCACGTGGTGGTATGTAGTTCCAAGCGATTCCGTGGTGATCACAGTAGTGCTGAACTACATTGTGCTGGATCGTTTGGAAGAGCTCTGCTAATTCTGTGATAGCTGCGTAGAATGTTGTGGCGTTGTCAGAATAAACAGTGACTGGTAGGCTTCTACGTCCTGCGAAGCGTTGCATAGCCGTCACAAATCTGTCAGCTGATATATCGGTAGAAAGCTCAATATGGATGTCCCGGGTTTCGGCACCAAAATGTTGCTACACGCTAGTATTAAGAGAATTGAACACAGTGAACACACAAACAGCTTTATTTCGACACCTCCATCTTACAGTGGTAAAAATAGTTTGAAATAAATTACAACACTGTCAGTAGATGGTGTAAATGTCCATTCTCAACCCGAAACAGGGGACTTACGAGAGCTCCTGCGTCGGAGTTTCGAATCCTCCCTCGGGCTTGGATGTGCGTGTCGTCCTTAGGTTAGTTTTACTTAGTTTAAGTAGTTTGTAGGTCTAGGGACTTATAACCAAAGTAGTTTGGTCCCACAGAATTACAAACAATTGAACATTTTGAGCTCTTAAGAGACAAACAATTTCCTCTTTGAAAAACCGCGGACGCATTACTTTATTACCCACAGATGGAAACTTACGTTCGTACCTTAAATCAGTGCTACAATAACGGCAGTGGGGATACCGCCCAGAAAGAACAGTACAGTGCCTGTAGAACTTTCAGGAGACACTATAAAAGTCGTTTGAAATCAAGGGGAAGCAATACTGGTGATTAAAACTTCTTCGTAAAGTAAACCATCGTCATAGAAATCATAAATAATCTGACGTCACAAATCAAATGTCTTCCTCACTGAATATTATTGACATCTAGGGTAATAAGGTGCCAACTTGAGATATCAATCATAACACGTAATGAAGTTATACTCGGTTGTAGTAAACGCTACTTGTTCAAACTGTACACCATCGCCAGCCATCACCGAAGCTTCTGCTGCCAGTGAGTTTCCAGTACTATTCGCTATAATCCAGTCGAAAGTCGCTGGATCTGAACAGAAATATTCTGCATAGAAGAGCACCTCTACGAAGGCAACTGACGTCTACGATGCAATCCGACGGCAGACCGGAACACACTTTGAGGAAAGGAAAGTGTGCTCCGAGTTGTATCCAAATGCGTGCAGGCACAGAATTCTGAAGATCACATGATTAAGCATTATGAAAACATTCCACCGGGGGACAAATATTTTAGCCATCTTGGTTGAAGACTTATTTTGCACTGCTAAATCGTGTGCAATCTGACCTTATCTGATATTTGAGATTACAGTGCTCAAGCATTGTAAATCTCCTAACTTAAACTGAAAACTTTCAAATGTAATGGTGATTAAAATGTCGAAAAATAAACTGTGACTCTCCTGGTACTCAATGCAGGAGATCGAAAAAGGGTTCAAATACAACATCGCTTACAAACTATTTATTTAAAACTAGTCGACCTGTTTCTTGTGGGACTTAAAACGAACGTTTAATGGAAATAAACTAAATAAAGGAGCAGAAGTTATTTTGAAACTTCCTGGCAGATTAAAATTGTGTGCCGGAACCGGGACGCTAACCTGGGACCTTTGCCCTTGCGGGCAAGCGCACTACCAACTGTGCTATCCCGACACGACTCACGATGCCGCCTCACAACTTTACTTCCGCCAGTACCTCGCCTCCTACTTTCCAAACTTGACAGAAGCTCTCCTGCGAACCATGCAAGACTAGCACTCCTGGAAGAAAGGATATGGTGGATACATGGCTTAGCCACAGCATAAGGAATGTTTCCAGAATGAATCTTTCACTCTGCAGCGGAGTGTGCGCCGATATGAAACTTCCTGGTAGATTAAAATTGTGTGCCGGAACCGGGACTCGAAACTGGGACCTTTGCCTTTCGCGAGCAAGCGCACTACCGACTGTGCTATCCCGACACGACTCACGATGCCGCCTCACAACTTTACTTCCGCCAGTACCTCGCCTCCTACTTTCCAAACTTGACAGAAGCTCTCCTGCGAACCATGCAAAACTAGCACTCCTGGAAGAAAGGATATGGTGGATACATGGCTTAGCCACAGCATAAGGAATGTTTCCAGAATGAATCTTTCACTCTGCAGCGGAGTGTGCGCCGATATGAAACTTCCTGGCAGATTAAAATTGTGTGCCGGAACCGGGACTCGAACCTGGGACCTTTGCCTTTCGCGGGCAAGCGCACTACCGACTGTGCTATCCCGACACTGCTCACGATGCCGCCTCACAACTTTACTTCCGCCAGTACCTCGCCTCCTACTTTCCAAACTTGACAGAAGCTCTCCTGCGAACCATGCAAGACTAGCACTGCTGGAAGAAAGGATATGGTGGAGACATGGCTTAGCCACAGCCTAAGGGAGGCTTCAGAGTGAAAGTTTTATTCTGGAAACATCCCTTAGGCTGTGGCTAAGCCATGTCTCCACCATACCCTTCTTCCAGGAGTGCTAGTCTTGCATGGTTCGCAGGAGAGCTTCGGTCAAGTTTGGAATGTAGGAGGCGAGGTACTGGCGGAAGTAAAATTGTGAGGCGGCATCGTGACTCGTGTCGGGATAGCACAGGCGGTAGTGCGCTTGCTAGCGAAAGGCAAAGGTCCCACGTTCGAGTCCCGGTTCCGGCACACAATTTTAATTTGCCAGGAAGTTTTATATGAGCGCACACTCCACTGTAGAGTGAAAGATTCATTCTAGAAGGTATTTTGTATGCTAGGTGCCCTTTGAAGAATGGACACATTTAATAAATGAACTGTCTCATCAGATTATTAACACGCTTAAAATGAATTTCACTTAGGCTGCATTCAATGAAAATATCTGAATATTTGCGTAGTGACAAAGAGATTTACCGGTAAATGCAGACAAATGCTTATCTTGATCGCCTGGGAAAACAAGCAGATCTCAAAGTAAAGCGTGTGCTCTTTGCTAATGAAATTACAGTGTGTGATGAATTGAAGGAGAATATCTGTGAATGTCACTCGTTTGTAGTTACGGTTGCTTCCTGTTCTGTTTATGTCTCCTGATTTTAACTGGGGCTGTCTTGTTCAATTTTGTTTGTACTCTGGTGTATTGACTAACGTTTTCATGGCTCCTAAAGATTATTTTCATTGATAGAAGACCCTGAGATTCATGAAGCAGATCTGATGGTGTTTCTTGTATACATGAGGCCGCCAAATAGGTGAATTAGAAATTTCACGCTGAAGCTTAGATATTCGTTGCAAATATGAGTATAAATGTATAGTAAATATCAGTCTATGTCATTGCTTGTTAATTTATAACTCACTCCACGATACTGATGGCAGTGAAAAGTATTATTTCAGAAAGTGTGTTAGCTTTTTACTTTTTTTTCAGAAAAAACTGCTTGTAAGAAGTTCTAAGTCAACTTGTTCACAATACATACTCAATACAATGTGTATTACAATGGCATTCATACATTTTCGAAGTTTCCTAACAATTACCAACTGAGAGAGGCGGCACAGTGATAAGGCACTGCAATCGCAATCAGGAGGACTGATGTTCAGATCCACCTCCCGCCATCCACTTGTAAGATTTCGGCGTTATCCGTAAAATCTCTCCAGTCAAATTCCGCGACGGTTCGTTTATAAGGGCACGGCCGATTTCCTTCTTCCACCTTAAGCCTAAAATCCTTGCGTGAGCTCCGTTTCCAATGACCACGATGCCTACAGGACGTTAAGCACGAAGATCTCTGCGTTCCTTCCACTTCCTGTATTTATCTTTTCATCATATCCTACCAAATAAACTTAGGTTTCGTTAATGTCACGTTAACAGTTTCATTTTCTTACGATGGATGATTGCTGAATGACACACATACCGTACGTGCTCTCTGTATTATTTTAAATTTTTAACAGTCGAAAACTTTGAAGTGGGTATGAATTAAAAGCATACTTTCGCACCGAAACCTTTCAATATTTAGTCATTGTTCCAAATCAAATTAGGCGCCTGTTTACATATTGGAAATATTTTTCTACAGATAAAGGAGCTGTTTATTTGTTTGTTTTTTAAACTTCGCTATCGATCATCTGCCGTAATTCCTAATTCTGAGTAAAAATGAATTAGCCTCATTATGTTATTAGATGATTTTTAATTTATAGACAGTATTCGAGACAATGAGCTTCGCGTTTATATTTACCAGTTGGTCCTCATATAATATTTGTTGAAATCTAATTATTTCAATATTCATATAAAAGTCAGTCTAGATTTCAAATTCTTTTATTTATTTATTTAGTTGGTAACCGGTTTCGAACACTTACATTACCACCTTCAGACCACAACTGTGATGATGGATAATTTAAGATAAGAGGGATAAAATATTTATAAAGTAGGTATTTAAAACTAAGAATAAAATATACTCGTAATGTTGGCCACCGGTTGTTCACAGCTGGAGCTGCCTAAAAGGTAGGATTCTGACTGCTTTAGAAGTTGGTGCAGTCGTCCTTTAAATACTGGAAGCTCCATCCTCTAATTCAAACTTTGGCCAGTCGGATGTAGTTCTAACGGAAATGAGTACAAGCCTTCAATATACACACAAACCAAATGATTATGTAAAAGATTAAGAAGTATATTATATATGGTCATATAAAAGGCGTATGTAGCATATGGTAACACAGAAATGCAGGTACTATTCTATCATTGTCAGATTATAAAATAAAATTATGTCAGGACTAAAATAAACAAGCACCATTTTGCAGCTACATATGAATGTATTACCTATCTAATGAAAACCTTCTCTATAAAGAGTTCGATTCAAAGGGCCGTTGCCTTAAAAATAAGAGCCAGATATAATAAAATATATTTCAAAGCTATAAAGTACATCAGTAATATAAAATTATTTAGCTCAAAATATATGGCAATGAAAGTTGAAGTCATTAACTAAAATGACCTTGTTTCTTAAACTGAAAAATAAAATTGGGGGGGTGACACAAAAGAGTAACCATTCTACAGGACGTCATAGAATAGTTCAAATAAATATCTATCTGTGGAATCTAGCTGCTCATTTATGCAATCTAATGGTTTATTCTTATGACGTGTCTAGATTTTTACTTGTTCTGTTGCATTAAGCATTTGACCTTTGGATACATTGTGTAATATTTTCGTATTGTCAGAATTTATTATAAATTAATGTTTTTGAAAAGTCCTAACAGATAGTCATGTCACAGGCATTTTTCGCTGTACCAGTTACACCGTTACAATCATTGCTCCCAATTGCCTCAACATTTTTCTATGGTATTTTTTTTCGTAGCATTCAACTGTCGCAGTCTATGATTAAGCATTATCAACTAAGATTGGCGAGCGTTACATTTCATCGGGTGCATCTACAAGGGTCAGAAGGAGAACAAGGTTTTTTGCCGATGCCTTTATCTTGGCCTTTGAGGGCGATTCATTAGAAAGTCAAGGTGATGAACTACGGGGGTTACTCAAGCCAAATGTTCCTTCAAGTTCTGGAGATTTGGTCACATGACCTACCGATGTGGTAACAAAAATCAAATGTTCAAATGTTTCTGAAGCTTAAGAGACTTAACTGCGGTGTCATTAGTCCCTAAACTTACAAACTACTTATAACCCACATTATACTAAAGACGACATAAACATCCATGTCCGGGGGTGGATTCGAACCCCCGACTGTGAACGATCTCGCGCATAGGAACATAGCACCTCAATGCGCTCGGCCGCTCCGGCGCGGCGATGTGATAACAACCCCACTTGTCGGCAATGCGTACGTGCGTCACATTCAAATGCCACTTCAACCCCTTCTCCAGCCTTTGTTAACTGTGGCCAGAACCACTCACCCTCGCTCACCAGATTGCACAGCTGTGCACAAATAGCGGAAAATTATGGAGAACATGACCGTGGACATGCTAAGGGAAAGAGGAAGTATCAGCAGCTTCTCAAAGTATCCGTCGATTATCTGTACCCTATTTCACAAGTTCTGTAGGTAGTCCTCCACTTTCAGTAGCACTTACTTTGTTTTGCCATTTCTATGTGCAGTGAGATATTGTCATTATTTTCTGTTCCTTCTACATCGTTATTTGTTATATCCAAAAATTAATCCCCTATTTTGAGCCAATAATTCTTTATTTTTCAAGTCTGGATAATAATGCAATTACTTTTTTGGTTTATTTAGAATTTTCACAATTTTCAGAATCTTTCCATGCCTCTGAACTGTTCTTACCTCTATTTGAGGGAATCAGGCGAGATATAATTCACAGTAAGTATATTTCGGTGTTTGTAATTTCTTAATAACATATGTCTCAGTGAGTAGCCTACAATTATTGTAATTAATAGTAAAACAATTAAGGTATGGTCACGAAAGAACGATAATTCTTCTGCTAATGGTGAACCTCTCTCTTGAATTGATAAATTTGATCATATTGCCATATGGTTTTCTAATAAAAGGTCAAACCTTTATTTTTAGAGCTGAAATACAATGCATTAATCTGCCATATTAGGATCTAACGTATTTTATCCAGATATTGGTTATAATTGTAATTTGTGTGTGATACAGTACGATATTTTTTGTGTCAACTCATTTTGATGATTCTATAGCGATTACGTAGGGTGAGACGCAATGGGCTACCAAAATAGTGAAAATGTCAAAATTCTCATTGCCCTTCAAAATGTTGTGTGGTCATCTCGGACGGCGAGTAGATTTGCACAGATACATGGCATGGACAGTATGACTTTATCAATTACCTCTGCAACGATATTTGGCACTGCATCCCTTGTGGGGGTTAATTGCCTAGCTGAAATGCGTCTGACGAGTGCATCCCAGAGACAAGTTGGCCACTCCCTCAGCATCAAGCATGTCGTCCACCAGAGCAGCTCTGTGGGGGCAATCGTTATGTCCATAACTAGGAACCCATCTCCTATGGCATCAGCGTAGGCACAACAAAAGTCGAAAGATCCTTTGAGCAGTCTAAGCGCCTTTCTGAAAGACATAGAGAATTGTACGTCCACCAATACTACCTCCTGTCCACACCATTCCTCCTCCATCGTGATGTTTCCTGCACATAAGCAGGATTGTTCCCAGTTCCACGTTCTCTCCGGATGAGGGAACGACGATTCTGCGGCTGAACACAAAATCTCTGAACAGAACCCGACGCCATTCGTTACGACGCCGACCTCTTATGTTCCTCTATACAGTTTTTGTTAGCTAAACGATGTCATGGTTTTAATGGGGCATACACAATAGGCCTCAGAACAGAGGCGACATTGCCGAAGGCGATTTCGGACTGTTTGTGTTGATACTGTGCGCCCTGTTGCTGTCTGGATGGTGCGTTGCGTTCAGCCTTTTATCTTGAAGGGCTGTTACCCGGAGATAACAGTCATCTCTTGATGATGTTACCCGTGGACGTCCTGTACCTTTTCTTCTATTAACTGATCCGGTAGTCTCAAATTGAGTTCCAGGTCCTGCAAATAATACTATGGAACACTGAAAAGTCTTCGTCTGTGTCTGTTGCGTTTCCAACACTTCTATGGCTCTCCAATTCAAAGCTTCTGCTAAGTCAAGTAGTTGTTGCATTGCTCACTACAGTACCTGAACTCAAATGTTCAAATGTTCTTCGTCTGTGTCTGTTGCGTTTCCAACCCTTCTATGGCTCTCCAATTCAAAGCTTCTGCTACGTCAAGTAGTTGTTGCATTGCTCACTACAGTACCTGAACTCAAATGTTCAAATGTTCTTCGTCTGTGTCTGTTGCGTTTCCAACCCTTCTATGGCTCTCCAATTCAAAGCTTCTGCTAAGTCAAGTAGTTGTTGCATTGCTCACTACAGTACCTGAACTCAAATGTTCAAATGTTTGTAGAGCTTATGGGACAGCCACGGGGTCATCAGTCCCTGTACTTAAAAACTACTTATGAAGTAGCTAATACTAAAGACGGCACAAATATCCATGCCCCAGGGGAGATTCGAACCCCCGACCGTAGTGGCCGTGCAGAGCGTGACTGGCGCGCCGCAGACCGCTTGGTCACCGCGGCCGGATATCTAAACTCAAATGCTTATGTAATTCGTATGGTAAAGTAAACTAAACACAACTGAATACCATCCCACTCTGCAGCAACTTTCTGTTAAAATCTTCAGTCTTTAATTGTTTTAAAAGTTAAATAAAACGTATTATGACACTTTTTCATAAGACCCCCTTTATTGTATATTCGAGCAAAATTAAAACTTCTCATTCTTGTTTTCGAAAATAAAAATTGTTCAATAAATTGAACAATGCGTCTGGAACGCAGTTAGGGATGTGAAATAACATGTCAACAGTTAAACATGTGACAGTATGTATGTTATGGAACTTATATCTCAAATGGAATTTGTATAAAATAAAGAAATGAATTCTTAATTTTACAGCTGATATCATTCTAGAACATTCTGCAATGACTCCGCCATTTTCACTTTTTTCGACCGTAGTACACCATTCTGATGACAGATGGCAGCAAGACACACAAATGAAAAAGCGACATGTTGCCAGTAAACAGGCCAATTGGTCTCAAAGTGAAACGAAATCGTATAGGATTATGAAGTACATAAGAAGTCAGCTTCCAATCTCCTTGACAACAGTTCTGAAAGGCTTACTACCACTAATTCAGTTGCCGTAATTTTGCTGTCCCCACACCATAGAAACGACAAAAAGGCGTTGAACCATTTTAGTTCAGTCTACCGAATTGAATACTTCAGAATATCTCTCAAGTGATCCCCTAATAGATTTGACCAGTGTCGTTTCGCAAAAGTGTGTTATTTGGGGCTGTGTAGCTGTTTTGTAATGTTTCATTTTAGTGGCTCTTTAGAGGGTTTTGTTGTTATATGGGTTCTTGGTAAAGTGATGTTGATTGCATTGCTTGTATTAAAATATGTCGGGAGAAGTTCCGGGGAATCGATAGAGGCACGGACAACAAGCATGTCATATCCTGTAAACATTAGGGTTATTAGCTTTCGTTCCACCCCCATGAACCACAGACATTGCCGAGGTGGGGTGGCTTGCGTGCCTCAACGATGCAGATAGCCGTACCGTAGGTGCAACCACAGCGGAGGGGTATCTGTGGAGAGGCCAGACAAACGTGTGGTTCCTGAAGAGGGGCAGCAGCCTTTTCAGTAGTTACAGGGGCAACAGTCTGGATGATTGACTGAGCTGGCCTTGTAACATCAGCTAATGTGGCCTTGCCACACAGCTACTGCGAACGGCTGAAAGCAAGGGGAAACTACAGCCGTTACCTTTCCCGAGGACATGCAGCTCTACTGTATGAACATATGATGATGGCATCCTCTCGGGTAAAATATTCCGGAGGTAAAATAGTCCCCCATTCGGATCTCCGGGCGGGGACTACTCAGGAGGATGTTATCATCAGGAAAGACAACACTGGCATTCTACGGATCGGAGCGTGGAATGTTAGATCCCTTAATCGGGTAGGAAAATTAGAAAATTTAAAAAGAGAAATGGATAGGTTGAAGTTGGATATAGTGGGGATTAGTGAAGTTCGGTGGCAGGATGAACAGGATTTCTGGTCAGGTGAATACAGGATTATAAATACAAAATCAGTTGGGGGTATCACTGGAGTAGGACTGATAATGAATAAGAAAATAGGAATGCGGGTAAACTACTATGAGCAGCACAGTGATCGCATTATCATTGTCAAGATAGATACGAAGCCAACACCGACAACGGTAGTACAGGTTTATATGCCAACTAGCTCTGCCGATGATGAGGAGATCGAAGAAATATATGAGGAGCTAAAGGAAATTATTCAGACAGTTAAAGGAGAGGAAAACTTAATTGTGATGGGAGACTGGAATTCGGTAGTAGGAAAAGGAAGAGAAGGAAAAATAGTAGGTGAATATGGACTGGGCAGGAGGAATGAAAGAGGAAGTCGCCTGGTAGAATTTTGCACGGAACATGATTTAATCGTAACAAACACGTGGTTTAAGAATCACAAAAGAAGGTTGTATACATGGAAGAGACCAGGAGACACCGGAAGGTATCAGATAGATTTTATAATGGTAAAACATAGATTCCGGAACCAGGTTATAAATTGCAAGACATACCCAGGGGCAGATATAGACTCTGACCATAACCTGTTAGTCATGAACTGTAGGCTGAAGCTGAAAAAACTGCAGAAAGGTAGGAAAATAAGGAGATGGGATTTAGATAAATTGAAGGAAAGTGAAGTTCTGGAGAATTTCAGAGGGAGATTTAGGCAACAATTGACAGAAACGGGGGGAAATAAAACAGTAGAAGAGGAATGGGTAGCATTGAGAGATGAAATAGTGAAGGCAGCAGAGGACAAAATAGGTAGAAAGGCAAGACCTACAAAAAATCCCTGGATATCACAGGAAATACTAAATTTAATTGATGAAAGGCGAAAATATAAAAATGCAGTAAATGAATCAGGCATAATGGAGTACAGACGACTAAAAAATGAGATTTACAGAAAGTGCAAAATGGCTAAGCAGGAGTGGCTAGAAGCCAAATGCAAAACTGTAGAAGAATGTATAAGAAGGGGAAAAGTAGATACCGCCTACAGGAAAATAAAAGAGACATTTGGGGACAAGAAGAGCAGATCTACGAATATTAAGAACTCAGATGGGAAACCAGTTCTCAGCAAAGAAGGGAAAGCTGAAAGGTGGAAAGAGTACATAGAGCAGCTCTACAAAGGAAATGAACTTAGAGACGATGTTGTGGGAAGGGAAGAGGAAGTAGATCAAGATGAAATAGGAGATTCTATACTGAGAGATGAATTTGACAGAGCCCTGAAAGACCTAGGCCAGAACAAGGCCCCAGGAGTAGATGACATACCTTCAGAGCTACTAAAGTCTCTGGGAGAGCCAGCCATGACAAGACTATTTGAACTGGTGTGTAGGATGTATGAGACAGGCGAAATGCCCTCAGAATTTAAGAAAAATGTAATAATCCCCATTCCAAAGAAATCGGGCGCAGACAGGTGTGAAAATTACAGAACCATCAGTTTGATAAGTCATAGTTGCAAAATTTTAACACGAATTATCTACAGGAGAATGGAAAAGCTGGTAGAAGCTGACATCGGGGAAGATCAGTTTGGATTCAGAAGGAACATAGGAACCCGGGAGGCAATACTCACTTTACGTCTTATCTTAGAAGATAGATTAAGGAAAGGCAAACCTACATTTTTAGCTTTTGTAGATTTGGAGAAAGCATTTGACAATGTTGACTGGAATACACTGTTTCAAATTCTGAAGTCAGCAGGGGTAAAATACAAGGAAAGGCGAGTTATTTACAACTTGTACAAAAGCCAGACCGCAGTTATTAGACTAGAAGGGCATGAAAGGGAAGCATCAGTTGGGAAGGGAGTGAGACAGGGTTGTAGCCTTTCTCCGATGTTATTCAATTTGTACATCGAGCAGGCGGTGAAGGAAAGCAAGGAAAAATTTGGTGAAGGAATTAAAGTTCAGGGGGAAGAAATAAAAACATTGCGTTTTGCTGATGACATTGTAATTCTGTCAGAGACAGCAAAGGACCTGGAAGAGCAGTTGAATGGAATGGACAGTGTGTTGAAGAGAGCGTATAAAATGAACATTAACAAGAGCAAAACAAAAATAATGGAATGCGGTCTTAGAAAATCAGGAGATGCTGAAGGAATTAGATTAGGTAACGAAACAATGAAGGTGGTAGATGAGTTTTGTTACTTGGGTAGTAAAATAACATGCGATGGTCGCAGTACAGAGGATATAAAATGCAGAATGGCAATGGGAAGAAAAGCATTTTTGAAAAAGAGAAATTTGCTAACATCGAATATTAATTTAAGGGTAAGGAAGTCTTTTCTGAAGGCATTTGTGTGGAGTGTTGCCTTGTACGGGAGTGAAACATGGACGATAAGCAGTGCAGACAGGAAGAGAATAGAGGCTTTCGAAATGTGGTGCTACAGAAGAATGCTGAAGATTAGGTGGGTAGATCGCATAACTAATGAAGAGGTACTGAACAGAATTGGTGAGAAAAGGAATTTTTGGCATACCCTGACTAAAAGAAGGGATCGCTTGGTAGGACACATTCTTAGACATCAGGGAATCGTAAATTTAGCATTGGAGGGAAGTGTGTGGGGTAAAAATCGCAGAGGGAGACCAAGAGACTCGTATAGTAAGCAGATTCAAGTGGATGTGGGTTGCCGTTCTTATGAGGAGATGAAAAGGCTTGCTCAGGATAGGGTAGGGTGGAGAGCTGCATCAAACCAGTCTCCGGACTGAAGACCATAACAACAACAGCTTTCGTTACCGTCTGATTGGCATTTGTTGTCGTATTTATATCACAGACCACTTCACTATGCATTTGTGTAGCTGGAACAAGCCACATATTCATTTTGTCCCTGCTCACATCTGTGTGCATCTGTTTTACATTCAAAGCTAAGTGACTTCCGTTTTGTAGCAAAGTAAACACGTGCACACAGGTCACAAGCTAGAGTGGCTGTCAGTTGTTACTGAGTGCATTTTAAATACTATAGCGTTTCAATGTGGCATTCGAATCAGGAAATTCCAGATGTGCAGCTTCCGTATAGACGGACACATAGTAACGAAAATGAAAGACGGTGTTTCTGTGCGGAATAATTCCCTAATTGACATTTTCCGAAAGAGGAAACGTTCCCAAGAATACATGAACGTCTTTACGGAACAGGACCGTTTAGCGGAAGTTTGCTTATGATAGACGGCCTAGGAGCACAAGAACACCTGGCACATAGAAACAAGTTCTAATGCATAATGTGGAAAACACAAGCCCAAGGAGGAGGATTCAACGAGAACAGCTCCTTTCTCCATATCATCCAGGGCAGCATCTTTTACCTCATTACGACGTGTGGTAATAGGATAGAGGCAGTTTGGCGAATGGAGATTTGGGTGTGGCGGGAGACGTGCAGGGAAGAATCCTCTGCAGTGGGGCTGGTCCCTGTGTCCTTCGCGGCAGAGTGGTCAACGCGTATGTCTAGTATGCAGGAGATCCCGGGTTCAAATCCCAGCTGGGCACAAATTTTCATTCGCCGCACTTTGGTATTTCATCTAAACCTTGTACAGTGAAGCCATAACAGATCGCAAATTGCGATTTATCGTATTTCAAACAAAATTGTGTATTTTAATTTTCATGACATGTAGGCTTTCACGGCCGGCGTTGTCAATTAAAACTTCCGGGCTAAATTGACGTGGTCGATCAGTAAAACTTGTTCCCCCTGACGTTTCACTATTAATGTTTGGACTCGAATAATGGGTGACACGTTTATTAGCCATTTCATTTTACCACGAACATTGACAGAAGACTTTTTTTTTCAATGATGATTTACATGGGTGTTTCGAAAGATGTTTCACCGGATTCAATTCAGCGCATGTGGTATATAGATGATGGTGCAGCGCCTCAATTTCCTCGTGCTGCTAGAGAAATTTTACATCAGCGTTTCCTTGTGATTGAATGGATATGGCAGCATGAACCAAAACAGTAGTCTGCTCGTTCTCCCGACCTCGACGCGTAAGACTTCTACTTCTGGGGTCATCTGAAGTCAACTTTGTAAGCCAAGCCAATTTGTAACGTGGAACGTGGACTTGTTGCTTCAGAGCAAGGGTGTCGACAGTTAAAATGGATGCCTGCAATATGGGGACGAGTGACAGTGATGCGGCACATAGACGCCTGCATCACAGCAATTTTGAGCACCTTCTGTAGAGAACTGTTCAAAGTGACGGCGAGTGTTCATCAGAGACGAGTGTATCGTCAGGGGTGCCCCAGGGGAGTGTGATAGGACCGCTGTTATTTTCTATCTATATAAATGATCTGATGGACAGAGTAAGTTGTAATTTGCGGCTGTTTGCTGATGATGCTGTGGTGTATGGGAGGGTGTCGTCTGTAACTGACTGTAATAGCATACAGGATGAGTTAGACAAAATTTCTAGTTGGTGCGAAGAATGGCAGCTAGCTCTCTACTTACATTTCGCATAAAGATCACAAAGACAAGATAAGAGAAATTAGGGCATATAGGCATTCTTTTTTCCCTCGTTCAATTTGGGAGTGGAATAGGAAAGATAATACCTTGTAGTGGTACAGTGTACCCTCCGCCACGCACCTTACGGTGAATTGCGGAGTATGTATGTAGATGTAGATGTAGAAGTAAAGGATGCCGCGCTGTCTGTTTCCTTCATACATTCCGATATTGTATTCGTTATATCGTAAAACACGTAAACTTGCGAGAACGGCAAATGATGACGTAACTTTATTGTGAGAATGTTTTCTATGTTCTGTTTTATGTGTATAGCATACCGCGTAGGGTATATAAAACTATAGTACTGCTCGAGAATGAGGGATCCCACGAGGTCAGATGAAGGAACACGCGGAAGCTATTCAGATGCGATCTGTTACGTGTGTTTTAAAGGATATTAAGAGATGTTTTCAGAACTCATATGGCAATCCATAGATGAAGGCGAATAGCCGCACTGTCTAAGAAGTCACGTTACGTATTACGTGGCCGCTTCCGCCGGAGATTCGAGTCCTCGGTTGGGTATGGCTGTGCTTTTTGTCCTTCAGTTAAAATATTTTAATTAGTCTGTTAGCCTAAGAAATTAGATATTAGCAGTTTGCTCCGTTAGATATACAAACGTTTGAACATTTGTTTGACTGACACTACTGAAAACATTTATAGGTGTGCTATTTGAAGGTGACCGGAACGATTATCGTTCCGCCATTTACGTCACGCATTATGACAACGAAGATAAAATAAATTTCAGCTTTAACACAAATGACCAACCTGCATAGTGAAGTGACATATGTTACGCACACCAAGCAAGATGTCTGTATCACGAAAACGAAAGCAAATAAACTAGATTTATAAGGACTTCTTCTTCTTGTAGACAAGCCCTCTACTGAATCCACAGAGCTTTACCAAATTTTAGAGACACTGTGCATATGCAATTGGTAGATTGTGTGTCATAGTAAATTTATATGTAGGCCAGTCAAATTAGACATTAGAAACGCAAATCGTGATGTAGTTCTAATTTTTTTTGATATATGTTGTTAGGATCAGTTAGAGCAGTGTAAAACCAAGTGAAAAACTGCAAAATTTTTAGACGTTTTTAGTTGTTGCCTTCTAACTCGTAAACTATGAGTTTCACGATGTTAATGAATATTAACATTTCCAAAGTACTTTGAATATGTAACAATTTAAGCCTATCCGCGGCGTTATATGTCCAATGGTTTTCTAGATATGTAGTGTCAAAAATGGGTTTATTTTTAGTACAACTGAAAATTTTAATGTTTGCTCTGATTTCGACCTTAATATCGGCATATTAATCATTAGTGTTTAGGCTCATTTCTTCATAAATTTCATTTTACTTTTTGTTCTTGTAGTATATTGAACTACTAGTCTTGGGGGTTCATCTTGTGCGTATTTTAGAGCCAATAAAATTTACTACACCTTCAATCTCTATGACTTTTCTCGCAAGATGAACGGTTATGCCGATATTCAGCTCTAAATCAGAGCAAACATTAAAATGTCAGTTGTGGTAAAAAAAATAAGCCCATTTTCGACGCTTCAAATATAGAAAACTATTGGACATATAATGCTGTTGTTAGGCTGAAATTGTTAAATATTCAATGTACTTTCGAAATGTTAATTGTGGTGTCGCACAAGTCTAAAGTGCGCGCCGCCTACTTACGCCGCGCGTCGCCATGCACGCACGGCGCGGCTTTCTTACGACGTCAGCCACGAGTGCCCTCTGCTGCAACTCCGCTCGTGGCCACCACTGGACTGCATCGTTCACTTGGGACTGAGATAGGAACCAGTTAACACTTGGGAATGAGATAGGCACCACTAAAGACTTGGCTATCGTATAGGCAGGCCTCTATGTATCAGCATTCTGCAGTCAAGAACTATGTAAAAGTTAAGTATTACCAAGACTCCACGAAATATATAATCTTTTTCTAATTTAGCCTAGTGTTTCCAGTTTCTGCTGTCCCACTGGCTGGTCACCTCCGTACCTGCACACGCGTGCATCCTTTATTCCTGTGTCGCTCTCTTTCTACACGCCGGCCGCGGTGGCCGAGGGGACTGAGGCGCTTCAGTCACGGTCTGCACGGCCACTACGGTCGGGGGTTCGAAACCTCCCTCGGGCATGGATATTTGTGCCGCCCTTATTTGTAGGTAGTTCATAAGTAGTTTGTAAGTTTAGGGACTGATGACCCCCGTAGTTAAGTCCCTTAAGCTTAACAAACATTTGAACATTTCTTTCTACTCGGCCACCGACACCCACGACAACCGGCGGAAACAAGACACAAAATTAATAACTAGTAACATCTTGAAACTCAAGAGTTTATGAGTTAGAAGGCAACAACTAACAAAAGTTCGAAAATTTCACGGTTTTTCACTTGTAATTAGGGAAGCAGAGAGTTTTCGAAGCTGCTAACTAGGTTTCACGGCCGGCCGCGGTGGCCGAGGTGACTGAGGCACTCCAGTCACGGTCAGCACGACAACTACGGTCGGGGGTTCGAATCCCCCCTCGGGCATGGATATTTGTGCCGTCTTTAGTCTTAGCTAGTTCATAAGTAGTTTGTAAGCTTAGGGACTGATGACCCCGTAGTTAAGTCCCATAAGTTGTACAAACATTTGAACATTTTGAACTAGGTTTCACAATACATTAAATGGTCCTAACAACGTATAAAAAATTATAAAATCACGATTTGCGTTTTTAGCTCCTCTTTTGTACGATTTGACTGGCCTGATGAGAGACGTAAAGAATTCGGCGTCTCATTAGTAACAAGAAAAGACAGCATTTTGTGTAAGTGTAGTGACAAACCACCCGCATCGAGTTACGTCTTGCTAGATCAAAGATATTCCTGCTCAGCCTGAACACAGAAAACCGTCCGCCAGCGTTCACTGTGGGCGGGGCTGGCGGAGTTACTCTGAGACGTGTGCTGGCGGTGTTCTCCCCTCCCCTTCAGCAAGCCCGGTCGGCCAGAGCGGAACATGAAAGGCAGAGCCCCAGCCCCCGCCCCCAGTTTTAAAGCTCCGGCTCGCTCAGGGACCCGCACGGCTGAGTGCTCACACGAACCCCCCCCCCCCCCCCCCCCCTCCTACTTCTCCCCCTCGCAGTGTTCTGCACTCCTGCAGCCCTTGTCTCAGATTTTCGGTCGCGTTTCTCCGCCGCCTTTGTGTTTTCTTTGTCAGATCCCGGGAGACATGGGCGGTTCTTTGCCGCCGCGATCGTAATGACGCATTTTAATTTTCCTTAACAGCTCTCGTCGCTGCAGCTTTGTAACGCTTTATTAATCATACTGTGCACGGCAGTATTAAACTGTTCGCAAACGCCGCGTCTGAAATTGTAATTCTTCATTCTACCAATTACTGAGATAAGGAGTTCAAATTAAAACGTTTGTAATTTTATGGGACCAAACTATGTTGGTCATCAGTCACTAGTCTTACAAACTACTTAAACTCGCACCATATAAGGAATTCTGCAGATTTTATCAATAGACTGGGGGCTCTTCGTCTTAGTAGTTCTGATCTTTTAGTCAGCTTCGATGTGGTATCTCTTTTTACAAAGGTTCTTCTCACAGATTCCTTGAAACTAATTGGTAAAAATTTTCAAGCTGATATCACTGCTCTCTTTCAGCATGTTCTCTCCTCGACCTATTTTATTTTCAAAAAAGAATACTTTGAGCAAACTGACGGTGTCGCCATGGGTAGCCCCCTGTCTCCCATGGTGGCTAACCTTTTTATGGAGGACTTCGAGAAGCGAGCCCTTGAATCAGCACCCCTTAAACCTACGGTGTTTTGGAGGTATGTGGATGATACTTTCATTGTATGGCCTCATGGGGAAGATAATCTAAAGAAGTTTTTACACCATCTCAACTCTCTTCATGATAACATCCGGTTCACTATGGAATAGAGCAAAATTGATGCTTACCTTTTTTGGATGTTTTAGTTAAAAGGAAGGATGATGGCTCTTTGGGACACTCAGTTTATCGGAAGCCAACTCATACTGATTTATATTTGCAGGCTTCAAGTTGTCACCATCCGTCGCAAACCAATAGTGTCCTTAAAACCCTTGTTCACAGAGCCCATACAATCTCAGATGCTGATAGTCTGCCACAAGAGCTGGCTCACCTCCAGCAAGTGTTTCGAGACAACGGATATTCTAACCAGCAAATAAGTAAGGCACTCTCACTCAGAAGAAGAAGAAAGTGGAGAACGAGGAGGACACACCGGAAAAATCCCTTGCTTTTCTTCCGTTTGTGGGCAATATTTCTTTTAAAATAGCAAGAATTCTCCATAATTTTCAAGTGAAAGTAATTTTCCGCCCACCATCCCAAATTTCAGACTTGTTAGGTTCGGTTAAGGATGACTTGTTGTTACGTAAGGCTGGTGTCTACAAAGTTCCCTGCCAATGTGGGATGGCTTATATAGGCCAGACTACGCGCACTGTTGAAGAACGTTGCAGTGAACACAAACGCAACACACGCCTTTTACAGCCAAGCAAGTCTGCTATTGCTGAACATTGCATTTTCACCGGACACTCTATGGAGTACGATAAAACGGTAATTTTGACAACAGCAACATCTTTTTGGGACTCAGTCATCAAAGAATCTGTGGAAATACGTGTAGCGGAAAATTTGATTAATCGCGATAGTGGCTACAATCTTGGGAAAGCATGGAATCCCGTCATTACTAAAATTTGCTCAGATCGAAGACGACGGAGAGCGCCGACGTCGGCTGTGAGCGGCAGTGGCAGTGCAGAGGACAGCTGAACTCCGCGGCTCCACCAGCGAGGGCGCAGTGTGGCCTGTCTGTTTATGCTTTGACGCATGCGCTGTAACCGCCAAGTTTTCTATATATAATGGAACGCTGGACGCACTCTTCAGTCTTCATCGACTCACCTGAAGATGACTAGCAGGTGTCTGGCCGAAATATCGTGTGATGTTCTATGAATACTTAAACTAAGTTAAACTAACATAAAGACAACAAGCACATGCATGGCCAAGGGAGGACTCGAACCTCCGACGCAGGACGCGGCGCGATCCGTAGCGTGGCGCAGATAAGGGCTAAAATGCAAGGCATTCCTTGTTTCCTCGTTCAATTTGGGAGTGGAATAGGAAAGGAAATGCCTAGTAGTGGTACAGTGTACCCTCCGCCAGGCACCTTACGGTGAATTGCGGAGTATGTATGTAGATGTAGATGTAGATGTAATACATGAATGGTAGCAAGGCGGGTTGAATGATGGTTTCAATGTACCATACAATTTTCCCTCGACGATTACTAGAGGAGAACGGCGAGTGTCGTATGTGGATTCCAACACCATGATACACGATTATGCGCCCCGTTATGGCGTCTTCCACTCACGCCAAGACATCGTTCAGCCCCCCAGCTGTCTAGACGGACGCTTATGAAAGGACGAATCGAGGCGTGTCGTCTTCATTGATGAGAGTCGCTTCTGCCTCGGTGCCAACAATGGTCGTTCGCGTGTGTGGTGCCGTTCAGGGGAGCGCTAAGATCTGTAGTTTATCCGACAGAGGCACACAGGGCTGACATCTGGCATCATGGTGTGACAGCCATAGCCTGCGACGGTAGTTTGGTGATCCTCGAAGGAACATTGAACAGTGCACCGTACACTGAAACTATCCTTCATCCCGTCTTGCTACCGTTCATTCATCAAAAAGTGATATGCTTTTCCAACAAGACAATGCACATTCTCCTGTGTCCCGTACCACCCAAACGTGCTCTTAACCTTCCTATTGTGTTCGAAACAGAGACACATATATTGTGAATGGGTCAGATAGACCTGTAATTTTAAATTTATATATATAATTTCCATGTTACTCCAAAATATATTTTGTATATAGTAGAAAAACAGATATTGCATCTTTGCAGAATTTATTGAATATAATTAGTGTAACAAGTTTTTTTTTCATTTTAGTTTGTGAAACAAATAATGTTCATACAAGATTTTAATAGTGAATTGTTGCATAAAATTGCAAGCTACAGCTTAAATTTTGTTCCTTATTGCAAACATTAATTAACCTAAAATTACATTTAAATATAATTTATTCTGAAGAACCATATTTAGCTTCAGTATATGCTTGTTGTATCAGCTTACACAATTACTGCAGTAAATATTTGCATGCTCTTGGCATAGGAATGACTTACAATTGTTACATTTCTTATTACTCTTTTGATCTTTCTTCGGTCCACACTCTTTGCACCGACCCCTTTTCTATTCCATTGCTCCAGAACTCGTTCCTGCAATATTTTCCAAATTTACTTTTATATTGTTAGGAATATTTTTGGACATTCTTTCCTCCTGCATTGGTTTTGTTAGCTCATATCCAAGCTCTCTTAGAAAAATACGTCTTTTGTACAATTTGTTTTGATAGTAGTCTGGATTAGTGTGTACATACAAAACATAAACCTTTATTGCAGCAATGCCTAGCATGTTGCAAAATAAATAAACAGGCCATCGCTTAGTACACCTTTTACAGGATTATGTACTGGCGAGTTTATTCATCTTTCTAATTGTTCATCACTTAGAAACCGACCAGCCTAGTTGACAAACTCGGACTGTATCTGCAGTTGATATACAGAATCCCATAACAATGTGAAATGCTTCTGAGCCATTTTAGACCATACGACAGCAATCACAAGTATTTGTATCAATTTATTCGTAGAAACTAATTAAAAATTTTCGCCTGGGTCTAAAAGACCCATTCACAATAAGTGTGTCAAAGCTACGTATCTCCGAAAATATTTTAGATTTTGAAACGAAAATGGAGGATAACCTGAATTATTATCTATTGGAGGAATACATAACGCCATGTTGCAAAATAAGTAACATTTAGGAGTTTATGTTAACTTTAGTAAACGAACTGGGTCAGTTAGACCCATTCACAATATGAAGGTTAAAGGTATAAGTCAGCTACCCTGGCCAGCTCGATCCCCAGATCTGTCCCTCATTGAGCATGTTTTGATAAAACAGTTCTACTTGCGTCCGGCATGATGTCTAGCCCAACTGAAGCACCAGGTGCAAACTACATTGCAGGCCATTCCGCAACACTACATTCAGCAGGAATTTTAGGTTGCATTGCTGCTAAAGCAGGGTATACAAGCTACTGGTGTCGACACTGCGCACGCTTTTGTAGCAGTGCTCACGTGCGTATGGCTCTGTGTGTTGGTGTGTTGTATACGTCCTGAAGAATGCGTGAAGAAAATTTCTCTCTGCTGGGTCGTCGAATTCATTAAAATCACTTTAATAATTTTTGGAAAGATGATAGTATTTAAATAAGTAACTATAGCATATAGCTCAAATTTGAAATACATATCCTGCAGTTGTGCAGTGTAAGAAAATCAGGTGATGCTGAAGGAATTAGACTAGGTAACGAAACAATAAAGGAGGTAGATGAGTTTTGTTACTTGGGCAGTAAAATAACAAATGATGGTCGCAGTACAGATGATATAAAATGCAGAATGGCAATGGGTAGAAAGGCGTTTTTGAAAAAGAGAAATTTGTTAACATCGAATATTGATTTAAGCCTAAGGAAGTCCTTTCTGAAGGCATTTGTATGGAGTGTTGCTTTGTATGGGAGTGAAACATGGACGATAAGCAGTGTGGACAGAAAGAGGATTGACGCTTTTGAAATGTGGTGCTACAGAAGAATGCTGAAGATTAGGTGGGTGGATCGCGTAACTAATGAGGAGGTACTGAACCGAATTGGGGAGAAAAGAAATTTCTGGCATACCTTGACTAAAAGAAGGGATAGATTGGTAGGACACATTCTTAGACATCAAGGAATTGTGAATTTAGCGTTGGAGGGAAGTGTGTGGGGTAAAAATCGCAGAGGGAGACCAAGAGACGCGTATAGTAAGCAGATTCAAGTGGATGTGGGTTGTTGTTCTTATGAGGAGATGAAAAGGCTTGCTCAGGATAGAGTAGGGTGGAGAGCTGCATCAAACCAGTCTCTGGACTGAAGACCACAACAACAACATCCTGCAGTTATTTACCTAGAAACGAACGTTTACTTTTTACGAAAATATTTATCAGTTATACATACCCGATAATCCATGATATTTGGTTGGATGACAAAGGCGTCAATTAGCACGTACAGATAGGCATTTGGGTCACTATGAAAGTTACACTCCGATTTAAAGGCATCAAGTTGGAGAAAAATATTCATTTTAGCAATTTACAGTGTCGGGTTGATTATATTTTCGTTATTCGTTACCAAGTAGCGTCAAATTATCTAAAAGTAATTCAGTGTATTTTACAGACGTGAAAACACGTTTAGCTGATTTTTCGTATTAATTTTGTTTAGGTCAGTGAAATTCTGAGGAGATATTAAAATTTTTCTGAAAAATGAGACTACACGAACACATCGTTACGTTCTCAACATATTGGTTTCATATCCGGCGAACCAATGCGGTGTGCTCAATAACATCCAAGTGCGCTCGGCGTCCGTTATTTCTATCTTGAGAAAACTATTATATGAAAAAATGTTGATGTCGTGCAAGCTTCTTTCGCTAGACAATTTTTATTATTCGTCATAACCGGTGTATGTCGAAGCAAATAATAAAATCCATAACGATACTGGAAAAGCAGATGAAGATTCTATGGACACATTAACAGAAATTACCCAGACCGACGTAGAGAACAAATCTTATCTTTTGCAATAGCAGCAAAGTCAAAACAGGTGCAATGACAAATATTGGCGGAATGAAACTGGCAGGAATTACACTATAATATTTCCAAAATTGTGAAATCTTAAGCTCAACAACTTAGAATTGGCCAGTTTACCAAGAGGATGAACCAAATAAAACTAAAACAACATGGTCGGAAAAGAGAAATCAACCTCAAACGAAGATAATGAAAGAAATATGGCCACAAAGAAAATCAAATGCCTACCTGTAAGTGCTGTGCGTTGTCTAAAAGGACTGATTCGTAAATAATGATAGCAATTCCGAATAGCAGTGTTTCAAATTCACCTCCGGCAATCTCTAAATCTTAATAGGCTAATCTTTATCAAAACAGTCCAGCTTGGTTATTAAAAAAATGTGTTAAATCGAATGCAATATTAGAATTTCAACACCAACTGTGAAGAAGTTTCGGAGATTTCAAATTCTGAACAAACGAACATATGCTTCTATTTACTTATATTTAAAATGTAGATGATCTGAGACTTCTTGACAAATGTTTACACAACGTTCCCCTTTTGAAAGGGAGGGAAGTAAGAACTTACAAGTTTTTAGTTAGGTCCAGAAAGCTGGCAGTGAATGCCTTGGGAAGATGGAAGGAATATTTTGAAGAGATGCTCAATATAGGTGAAACGTTCACTAACTACTCAGATTTCGACGTACAATCGGATACGAATGATGATGGGAACAGAAAAATAGATTGCTGTGTAATAGATCATCTGATGTACATGAAATTGTCAAAATTTATGACATAAAGTGGTATGTAAGCATTATTTTTCTCTTGGCTTGACCGACCAGGTCGCACGGAAGCAATACTTCTATAACCAACCCCTCAATCCTAAAGTCTGCTATGTGCTGATGTGATGCATGGCTGTTGAGACGAAATGTTGCCGCTCCTCAGTTGTATACAGCTTACAATATGTGGGATTCTGTCTATGCAGACCTTTATTTCACTATCTGCTCTTTGGACTTAGATGTATCATGCGACATTTTCTCTTCCACCTCGTAGTGGAATGGGTGAATTACTGGGGTGTGACAACACCCAATCTTAAGAGGGCCTGGGTATCCAGTCCTCTGTACTGAAATTCCACTAAAATGTGTCTCGTTCAGAGTAAAATACATAGGCTCGTAACAAGAATGTGGTTATTGTCGTGAAAAGAAAGGAGGGTCCATTTGATAACTTTTCATCACACACACACACACACACACACACACACACACACACACACACATTTAAAAAAAATTTTGTATAGCTTATGTGACTTAACTACGGGGTCATCAGTCCCTAAACTTACAAACTACTTATGAACTAACTAATATTAAGGACGGCACAAATATCCATGCCCGAGGGGGGATTCGAACCCCCGACCGTAGTGGCCGTGCAGACCGTGACTGGAGCGCCTCAGTCCCCTAGGCCACCGCGGCCGTCAACTGTTCGTCCTTCTATATAAACAATGGTTTAGAAGGAATTGCAGGCAGCTTGAAATCGGTAAAACACTTGCGTAGTGGCACCCTGTTGGTGGAAAGATCAAATACCCGACAGGCGTAGAAACTTCAAATACCTAAGTGCCTTGGGGCATATCAAATAGAAATGGAGGCACACAGTAGCCTGAATTATAGCAAGGGCGTAGTTTTCTGCAGAGATGTGGCCGACACCTCAGTAGATGAATTGAAGGAAGAATGGACGGCAGAAGGCATAGTCGATGTGCGAAATATTAATAAAAGATTAGATGGAGAACTTGTCCAATCCTTCATCATAACTTGCAATAGTCGGTGACCGCCTGAGTATGTATGCAAATGTTTGTAGAGATTATGGGACTTATCTACGGGGTTATCAGTCCCTAAAGTTACAAACTACTCATGAACTAGCTTATCCTAAAGACGGCACAAATACCCATGCACGAGGGGGGATTCGAACCCCTGACCGGAGCGGCCGTGCACACCGTGAGTGGCACGCCGCAGACCGCTCGGCCACTGCTGCTGAAGAGCAGTTATAGGCAAACATTCGGCCATTAAATGTACGTCCCTCTGTCCCTACCCCCAAGCACTATCCTAAGTGTCGGTGCTTTGGGCACACCACCTTGGGATGCAAGGGAAAAGCCATTTACGACAAATGTGGTAAAGCTGCCCACGAAGGATTGACTTCATTCCACCTTAAAAGTTCGTTAATTGTTGCACTGAAAAGTAACGTAAAGGAATTTTTTTATTCATTAAATTCAGTACCATCCGTTACTGTAGACTCACGAGAATGATAAATATTTAGAAACGAGAATGATTACGCCAACCGGACTTACTCATGAAATATCAAATAATCAACAAACGTCCAGTTCATAAGGTTCATTGAGAGTATAACGCAGTTACAATTTCACTTCTGATGCTGTTCCTACTTTCAGAGATGAAGAGGTAGGGAACATTTTGGTATATTATCCACATCGTAGGCTCGGGGGTTGAAAATTGTCGTCCTAGATGCATAATTAAAATCACCTTGTGTATCAGTAGACCATGGGCTTTGATGTATCCTTACTGCAATATGAAGAAACTCTTTTCTTCTCATTAAGGCTGAAGTTTCTTTTGGAAGGGAAAGAGGGGACATAAAATTGCGGGACCTACAAGGTGCGTGGGTTGGCCTAAGCCGTACTTTCAGGCTTTGTTCATTAGGGGAGGAAAATGAGAATTCTTAAGCAACTTCGGTGGCATCGTGGCTAGGAAATTAACTGCAGGACTCCTACTTCTTTAGGGACGTCTTGACTTTATGTAGTTGCGGCATCGCGTAACTTTGTCCATATTACCTCGTCTGCGAGGAATACGTTTTACATATCTACCAATCTGGTTCGCATATAGTTCGTATATACGTATCGTTGAAGGACACTTTCTTTCTTTTAATATTTTATCAGAAAGTGTTATTAATGTTATTGACATTCAAATTAGTACACCTGAATTAAATTAATTATTTTACTTCACCATCCTCCATTGTATGTTAAATTGTATTTAACATGTAAATGTTCGGTTAACTAATATCTCAGAAAACAAAGTAAAGTGTTTTAAGAGAATTGGATGTCTTCATGAGATTACAGACACATCTGATGTTGAGCACGTGATAAGTCTACGTACACATCTACTAGGGTAGAAATTAAAAAATAAAGCTTATTGGAGTTCGCATATCAAAATTCGTATTTGAGATCGTTCTGTACATTTACCGTGTTTTCGTATCATTGGCTATGAGGCATAAGAGTGTTCGTATGAAAGAAAATACTAACATTCGAAATTACTTTCATCGTTAAAAGTAAGTATTCTTCAATCTAATAGGTTACTGAATCACATAGTGTCAGCTTTAGGCAACACATTCAGATGTCTGTTAAGCTTATGGGACTTAACTACGGAGTCATCAGTCCCTAAACTTACAAACTACCTTATACTAAAATATACAAATATCCATGTCCGAGGGGGGATTCGAACCCCCGACTGTAATGGCCGCGCAGTCCGTGACTGAAGCGCCTCATTCTCCTCGGCCACCGCGGCCGTGGGCCACACATTATATCCATCGCTAGATGTGAGTGAAAGAACAATATAGTTGTTCTCGCTGAAGGTAACTGATTAATCGACAGGCAGACTTTGATTTTTGTGGCTAACGTGGAAGCAAATACTAATGGCAACAGAAAAGTGATATATTAAGACGCTCACCAAGTTGGATTAATGGAAGGCACATAAATGTTCAAGGCATAGCGACACTTCCTATCGTGCTATTTTTTATTCCGTAATTATTAAATTTAGAGATGTACACCTCTCATCTGTGACTAATTTATTTTGATTTATTTATGATGACCGGTTTCGGTAATCGTAATTACCATCTTGGAATCCCATTTACATTGTCTGACAGTGTTTTAGGACCTGTAATTTTATTATGTAAGATAGTTTGTTCCAGAGTATTATTAAAGTTTATTGCGAACTGTTACGTAATTTAAGTGAGAACTTAACTTCGATTAAAGAAACTTTAATTATAAACAAATTAAAATATAGCGATGTGGGTAAGAATGTTATTATTCAAATAGAAATCAAAGATCGGCCTTCATTCGAAAGACGACGAAGTTAGTTGGTATTACTAGTTCTTGACTCATGCAGCAATAATCGCAAGGTGATAGTATAAAATATCTGGAAAAACGAAAAAAATTAAAGACACACTATTTTTGCAACTTCAGTAGCTACTGTATAGTTATTTAAAGTTTCGGGGGTTGAAGAACTCTGAAAAACAAATTGTAATGAAAAACTGCGTAGGATTACATAGCTTTTATAGTATTAACACAGAAGGGTACTTCAAATAAATACTCAGTTTTCCTGTCTACATGAATCGACGATTTATTCTTAACCTTTCTTCCAAGGAACTATAGCGTAGCTGTCACACTAGACCTAGTGTCATCCAGCTTTCGCAGCTACCTACCGCCTGTTCATTCAGCACCACACTAAGGTAATTATTTTATATGAGACGACACAGAATTGATTTCCTCTTAAGTACATTAGCTATGTCATAAATTACCGTAATTTACTTACATCATAGACACGGTAACACTAATTACATACACTACTAATGACAACAGAGTAAAATGGCAACTTTTGCGAAATTTTTAGCCACAAAAGGTAGCATCAAACCTTTGCGTACTATTAAGAAATAAAAAGTTAGTTATTTGCATAGTTAGAATTACAGTAACATTTTATCATTCTCCAGTCCATAATGAGTTACGAACTGTTTCAGAGACAGCATTTTAAATTACGGTGTAATTGTACTTGCCTAGGTGCATACCCAACATCACCTCTTCATAAGTTGCTCCAGTTACTTTCCTTAAAAGGGTTACATTTTATTCGCAAAGTTTGCACTTAAACTAAGTTGTGATATAGCGCCTCCTTTTCTGGCATGAACTATTATTATTATTGTTATTACTATTATTGTTAATGAATTCGATTAATGATAATCATTAAAGACAGCACGTTTATGTATAATCTAGTAGTAGTGTAATGTCAAAGTGCAGGAACACAGCTACTACCTCAAGGAATAAAAATATATGGCAAACAGTTGAAAGCTCTGAAAACGAACCTATTTGTTAGAATCAGTCATTATTGAGGGATGTGAATGCAAGCTCAGAGACCACTTTTTATCAAGTCAGCTTCTCCACCATCACCTTCTTTCTGATGTTATGTAAGTTCTACATTTAAATATGAAAGTTTTGTATTTAAATGCAAAGATCTAAAAACATGTGTTGTTTATATTTTCATAATGTGTCCCCACAGAATTAAAGATTAATTCCAATATTGACCTCGGACTGTGGTTATTCCTAGCTGGAGTGAAATAGATTAAATAATTTTGTCCTGTTTTGGCAGTGATACGTCTGTGACTGTTGTGCTTCAGTAAAATAAAAATGAACTTGGCTTCAGTCACAAAATTGTGTTCTATTGTACACAATGCATTTCGAGCTCTGAGGGCTCATCATTAAGTGGTATATCTACTTGAACTTGAACCATCCCACAACTACTTCTCATTCAATAATAAAATTTACCAACAGAATGATGGTTTAGCTATGGGTAAGTAAATGTCAAGCTTCCTAGCTGATGTATTCATCAACAATTTAGAGGAAAAATTAGACTTGCAGGAAACATTGTGTACTACAGAAGGTATGTGGATGACACTTTGCTTCTATTTGACGGCACTAAAGAACAACTGGAACAAGTTTATTCAATTCACTTCACAGCAAAATAATATTCATAATTGTACATGAAACTAACAAAACCATAGTATTTTTAGACGTAACAATTATAAATGATCTACATGAACATAATGTCACAATACACCAATCTTTACAAATGCAAATACACATAAACACACTGCATTCAGATCCATGTTACACAGAGCACAGGAAGTACCTTTGAAACCTAAAGCACAAAAGAAGAAATTCATACAATCAAACCAACTGCATCCAATAATAGGTACACAGAAAAATCAGTCGTCAAACTACCAAGAAAAAATACCTGCTAACATTACTAAGAAAAACGCAAACAAAACACAAATCTTTGCACGTATATCCTATTTAGGCACAGCATCACAAAAATACCCAACTTACTGAAGAACTCCAATATTACAATATCTTTCTCCACTAACAGCAAACTCAGAGACTCGTTTTCACACACAAAAATACTCCAATTACGGAACACATTGGGATATATAGAATACAATGTAACAGCTGCCCAGCATTTTCCATAGGCAAAACTGGATGAACTTAGCAGCCACGATTTTTTCAGTAATTTCAGAAGTTCTTTTTTTTTTTTTTTGGTAACACAAATACTTACCATTACAAAGCAATTGTCATTATACAACTATAATTAATGTTTCTGCAAACCGCTTATAAAATAATGCCAGCTTACAAAGTAATAATGTGAAAAATTTAACATAAAAATATGTATTTTTAACAGATATAAAAACAAACGTCTTTATCTATGTTAAATTAAACACCTTGATTTGTACAATTTTAAAAATGGCTGATAAAGACAGCAACCATTCGTCAAAATATAAAGTAATCACTTGACAAACAGCTCTTCGGTTGCAGAAGTTTTGGTAACATATTTACTTTAGGATGGTTTCGGTTTCACTAGGGGAGCCTTCATCAGAAGTAAAACAGTTTTTTTTACACATTAATGTATAGTCAGCAGAAGGTCTCGAGCGATAGGGCTCACATTAAAAATTAAGAAGTTTGCAGATTGTAAATTAAAAAACTAGTAAGACAACTCGCCGTTAAGAGTCGCGTGTGCGGCCAGCACTTCAGGTGACGTCAGTTTGATGATATGCCCATAGGGTTCATGATGCATTGTGTTCAATACAACAGTTTTGTAACTGAAGGCGAGTCATTTTATTCTAGTGAAGTAGAGAAAGTTAGGAAGAAGTAATCACACGAAAATTAACGCAACATATTTTTAAAACTTACGAACCTAACTAGGGCTCAGTAATTACGATAAAATTCGTTACAGCTGCAAATGGTGCAGTGTGTTTACCAATAAGCCAAACAGGTGCACTATTCGCATGATAATTAAACACAGCTTGCGACTTCATTAACTTCGCTTTGTGCATTTAAATCAGAAATAATCCAGCGAGTCGCTAGTATAATCATTTGTAATAAACGGCTAGACCGAATAATAAGATTTCATATTTGGCGTTAGCAACTGTCAAAGGCAACTGATGTAATATTTATACCAGATCGGACGAAATGAAAAGAAAAATAAACTAATTCCTGAAATGAATCCTGCATCGATTTGCAGTGATAGTAAATGTAAATCGTATACATTGAAACAGATTTAAATGCGTCCACAAACAGCTGTGTAAGAATGTACTCTGGCAATTGACTGAAACGTAGTAAATAGTAACAAATAGCTATATTATGTCGTTGTATTTTTAACTGACAATATTTGTAGTTACATGTTAAGTAAATCGCTTAATGACCGATAATATGAAATGTTGCATTTATGTCAAGCACTCATCTGGCTCCCACACTGTATTCGTGGTAGCATTCATCTATATCTACATAGATACTCTGTAAATCACATTTAAGTGCCTGGCAGAGGGTTTATTAACCACTTTCATAACTTTTCTCTACCGTTCCATTCTCTAATAGCGCGCGGGAAGAAAGAACACATAAATCGTTCCGTATTCGATCTGATTTCTCTTATTGTATTGGGATGGTCATGTCTCCCTAAGTAGGTGGGTGCTAGCAACATATTTTCACATTCAGAAGTAAAAGTCGGTGACTGAAACATCGCAAACAGATCACGCCACAATGAATAACGTCTTTCTTTTAATGATTTTCACCCCAATTCGTGCAACATTTCCGTGACGCTTTCCCCCCCGTAGCGTGATAAAACAAAAGGAGCTGCCCTTCTCTGAACCTTCTCAATATCTTCCGTCAGTCCCACCTGGTGAGGGTCCCACAAGGGGCAACAGTACTCCAGGAGAGGACGCACAAGTGTGATGTAGGCAGTCTCTTTGGTGAAGCTGGTGCATCTTCGAAGCGTTCTGCCAATGAAACGTAACCTTTGATTCGCCTTCTCCACAATATTTTCTATGTGTTCTCTCCAGTCAAAGTTGATCGTAATTGTAACTCCTAGGTATTTGGTAGAATTTACGACCTTAAGGTTTGACTGATTTATCGTGTAATTGAAGTTCAACGGATTTCTTTTAAAGGTTATGTGTATTACTTTATTTAGTGTCAATTGCCAATTTTCGCACCAAGTAGAAATTTTGTCTAAATTGCTTCGCAGGTGCTTTTGATCCTCTGTTGACTTCACTAACCGATAAACGACAGCATCATCCGCGAACAGTTCTATTAAGGAAAGAAATCGTTATCACTAGAATCAACCTGAAAA
This sequence comes from Locusta migratoria, assembly GCA_026315105.1. Lineage (NCBI taxonomy): Eukaryota > Metazoa > Arthropoda > Insecta > Orthoptera > Acrididae > Locusta > Locusta migratoria. Next base: position 206,402,109 of record CM048744.1, on the reverse strand, counting down.
TAATTCGTCTGGTCCTTCATTCCCTTCGACGGAAGGCGTTTCGGAGGAGCGACGATTTTTTAAAGTATTTCCTGTGTTGTGTTCTCCGCGCCTCTGTCTTCCGTGTTCTGCCCCCAAACAAATCAGGGCCACGCGGAAGTAGCCGAGCGGTCTGGAGCGCCATGTTGCGGATAGGACTCTCGCGTCGGAAATGGTAGAGCATCTGGGATGGGAATCATTACAACAACGACGCTTATCGCTGCGGCGTGGACTACTTTCGAAACTCCAATGGCCAACATTCTCCTCCGAATGAGAAAATATATTGCTGACTCCCACTTACATAGGTAGAAATGATCATCAAAATAAAATACGAGAAATCAGAGCTCGAACGGAGAGATTAAGGTGTTCTTTCTTCCCGCGCGCTATTCGAGAATGGAATGGGAGATAAATGGTATAACGGTGGTTCGATGAACCCTCTGCCTGGCACTTAACTGTGATTTGCAGAGTATCCCATGTAGATGTAGTAGAGGTTTGAATCTTCCCTCGGGCATGGATGTTTGTGTTGTCTTTAGTATAACTTAGTTCATAAGTAGTTTATAAGTATAGCAACTGATGAGCCCACAGTTAAATTCAAATGTTTGTATAGCGTATGGGACTTAACTACGGTGTCATCAGTCCCTAAACTTACAAACTACTTAAGAACTAATACGAAGGACGGCACAAATACCCATGCCCGAGGGGGGATTCGAACGCCCGACCGTAGTGGTCGTGCAGACCATGACTAGAACGCCTCAGTCCCCTCGGCCACCGCGGCCAGCCACAGTTAAGTCCCATAAGCTTTACAAACATTTAAACATTTTGCAAATCAGGGAGAAACTCAGCTTGTAATGAATGTGAGTAGTGTTGAAGATACTAAAGAACAGAGGGATCATTTTCAATCTTCTTTAAATAGAAGGCATCTGAGCAGATGAGATTTCTTTGACTGTTTGAAGTGTAGCTATTACCTTCGCCAGAGAATGAATGTACATAATTAACCTATGCATCTCTATACTGCAAGTTCTTAAGAATATTGCTTCTTGGTTCGCAGAGACTGTGATTCCCTCATCTATTTCGCACAGTTGCAAGGACAACGATTCATATTGAAATTACTTGGGTATTTCGACCTTATAGTGTCTTATTGGGCCAGGACAGCTAAATCACTTGTTAAAGTATGAATAACACCGTATCTATTGCATCACATCACTAAACAGGTTTGTGTAAAAGTTGTTCACTTAAAAGAATTTGACATAGGAATTAATGCCGCCTCGGTACGGACAAGATTGATTGGGTCTCTGGTTGAAAACAAAAATTATATGTTAAAGATAATATAACAATAGCTCTGCTATTTTCCTCTGGTTTTTCGATTAAACTTTACCATTTTAAATGAAAAGTACTCACTCCAACGGACCTTTAACTCTCCTAGAAGTGTTTAGTAGCATCATAATATTTAACTTTTTTCTTAACCGCTGTACAAATGTGTATCTTCCGTTCCGTTACTACTGTTATTACTATTATTTCAGTTTTACTGGCTACTGACGTAGTCGCACGACGTCAAACAACACATTATCATTAAATTTACAATTAAAAAAATCATTCTAGTACAATTGAATTTCCACTTGTTATTAGAACAATGAATGCAGTTTTATCTCGTGAAAACATTTCGCATTTACCTTTGGGGAAACACTAGTGGTCTATTTTTTATGGTCATTACCATTGGCAATGGTACCAATAGTGGTATCACCATTTTCCTGAGTTCCTAGCGAACAATAAAAATATTAAGTCGCCGTGTTTATTGGCAAAGTTAGTTTCAAATACTCATTTCAGCTTTGTAACTTTTGTAAATTCTAATAAAATATTTTTGTACACCTAAAAGACAAGAGTAACAGGTGACTGAAACCCCGAATGTGTCAGGTTGCGTATATAAGTTTTGTCCTGTTCGTCTACCTACCATACCGTTATACCTCCTTTCCGACGCCGCGTTCTGTTAATCATTTCCTCTTACGACGGGGCAGCGGCGGAGTAGTCGTGCGGGCTAAGGCTCCTTACTACGGTGCGCCCGACAGTTCGTCTTCCATCCAGCATGGTGTGTGTGTGTGTGTGTGTGTGTGTGTGTTGTTCATACGATAAATGTTTTATTTATTATTTTTTTTCTTTTTACGTACTTAGTAAGTTTAGCGACCGAAGAAACCTTAGAAACATTGGAATCTAACGGCATTTCCAATTGTCCTGTCCAAAATACGGTACAGCACGTTGCCGTGAGGGTATCTGAGGGTATATATTACCATGCCAATAGCCGTGCCGCAGTGGATACACTGGTTCGCGTTAAATCACCGAAGCACTGTCGGGTTCGGCTAGTACTTGGATGGGTTACCGTGCGGGTCTACCGAGTGGTGTTGGCAAGCGGGGTGCACTCAGCCCTTCTGAGGCAAACTGAGGAGCTCCTTGATTTATAAGTATCGGCACCGGTCAAGAAAACTGTCATAACGGTCAGGGGTGTGGAACGCTGACCACGACCCCCGACATAGCGCATCCGTTGACGCCTTGGGGCAGAGGATGACACGGCGGTCGGTCAGTACCCAGTGGGCCCCCTGAGGCCTGTCGGACAGAGACGGAGAGAGATGTACTACTATCTTCATTGAATGACAATCTAGTTCTAATTTTAATTTTAGTCAAAAGTCTTATCAGTGGTGTGATGTTACACATTACAAGTTCTTGATAGTCCTAGCAATTGGAAGAAGTGAAAGCAGACATTATTACCTGTATACGAAAAATGGGCGTTTATGAAATTAATTTTTAAACAGAATATCTATTTCATGAAAGTCTGTCCAAGATGCCGAACACAGCAAAAGAAAACTCCCACACTTCGTATTACACTGTTTTTCATTTATTGCTCTGTAAGGTTTCAAGATACTACAAAAATACCGATACAGACACCCAGTTTTGTGTAACTCGGTAACCTTAACGTTGCCAAACTTGCTACTTACTGAAAGTACAGCCTGCGGTAAGTCAAAAGAGTACTTGTTAAAATATTACGCTACTGTTACAATTTTTGAGCTAAATCGATAAACAAAAGGCTATTTCGTATCATTCTATATACCTAGTCAAGCTCCATTTTGTTATTCAGTTACATTCTCTAACTTCTACCTAAAAATAAAAGTAATTAATGTTAACTGCTATCAATCTCACCGCTGTAAATTACTTAATTATAACAATTATATATCTTAAGTAAAAGTTTTTCTCGGCTCAAGATGGCTATCAAAATTACATTATTGTTATTTGAATGTATGAAAAATGACAAGAACTTATTTCCTTAAATTTACTTTTGTAATACAGAAATTGCGACAGCCAGTTTAAAAGAAACATTGCAGAAAATTGGAAGTAAGTTTTAGATACAATTAACATATTCTAAAAAAAATAATTTAATGAAAGTACAACTATTTACTAAGAATATAAGAATAAAATCTTTACTGTAGATGGATCCCCTGAGAAGAACAATCCAACTTGAAAAAAGCTTTTTTGCTCTAAACATCAATCTATCTCATAAATTTTTAATTTTAATTAGAGGTACTTATTTTATTTTCAGCGGGCATTACTTGTAATAAGTAGCAACTTCGGGAAAGTAAAGGTTTACGAGTTAGACAAAATGCTGCTTCTCGATATATCTCTAAACCTGAAAAATCAATTGATATTTATTAAAAAGCAATCTATAGACCGTTATTATTTTCTTCTTTTTTTTTAGAAATTTGGGAAACATTTTGAGTATGTTCACTACTTGACAGACTTGGAAACTCGAATTAAAGGAATTAATTTCCTATGTCCTCATATTGTTTGTTTTCAGGAAACAGTTTCTGCAGATTTAACATCAGCCCGTCACAAAATACTCGGACTATGGCCACCACCTGTTTATTTTATGGTAACCTTTCCACCTGTATGCTCAATGATTTACTGCATAAAATTCGACTCTTTGCCTTACACTACATTTTTTTCCCTCTACAGGACTTTAATGGGGGAGGGGGATTTTTCCGATGTCTTACCACATGCTATCGTCCTGCAGTGTTTCTATATTTTTCTTACATCAACAGTTTTATGGGAAACATCCTCACTCGTTAACATACGGTGTAACTTAATTTGAACATTATCATGTAGCACCATCACTTCGTTTCTTCACCTGGTTTCCCCATGTATACTGTGCTCCCAATGCAGATTTTATGAAATTTCTTCCTCTCATCAAGACCAAAGATTAATACCATACGTTAATCCTTGATGGTGCTAGTGTACTTTTGTTAACTTCTTCAATCATCATGGGTTATTTTACTTCCTAGGCAGCAGGTATCCATGACGTTGACATCACGGATGAACTATAACTATGCACACCATTACTAAACCCTTAGAACGACATAATTTTCACGTGGGAAAGTATCTGTGCTTATGTACCGGATGTTAAGAATAATTGGTCGAGCCTGTGAGGGAACGGGTGATGTAACGGATCGACTGCCAGATACGTTCCACGCTACGAGCGAGGAGGTTGATTTTATGTCCTCCTGTACCGCAGTGCCGTGGAACCTACTCGCTACGTGCACCATGTGCAGCGGCCCCAGTCACGTCTCTCGTTGCTAGAGAGTGTTTATTGCTGTTTTACACTGATCGATGTTTACTGTAGATACCCTGGGGTCTTTCGAGTCTATCAAGTTGTTTTACGTCGTGGTACCGTTCGTTTTACGTTTGACAGGAATACGCACCGAGTTCATCCCAGCCCTATGGGAAATTCATGAATGGTTTGTATGCATTATTTCTGAGGTTCTTTGATCATTTACAAGCAGAACGGATTCTTCCTCGGGTTGGTCCAAGTGTGCTGTTAATCTATTGTGTTGGCTCCGTTAGTCAAGTGTTCGTTTACTCCGGTTTCGGCTTGCAATGTTCCCCTTTAGGTGGAAACGACGGTTACCAACGCGTAACTTTCAGTATTATAGTGGTATCACAGCTGTTGACGAAAGGATTTATGAAATAAATCGCAATTTACGGTTTTATGGCTTAGCTGTATTAGGTTTAGATGGAATACCAAACTGTGGCGAATGAAAATTTGGGCCCGGCCGGGATTCGAACCCGGGATCTCCTGCTTTATTTATTTATTTATTTATTTTTAAATTGTGCATAATCTTTTCCGTCAGTGAAGTCACTGCATAGAAACTGACATTAACAAAGGAAAATTAAAATTTCTTCGGGAAAGAAACTTGGAGACGTTGTCCCGCAGTACCTCTTAAGTCATTGATTTAATGTGTGTTCTTTTTATTTCCTCCATACTTCAACCTCAGCATATAGGCAGACGCGTTGACCACTTCGCCACCGAGGACACAGTGATCAGCCCGACTGTAGAGGAGTCTTTCCTGCACGTCTCCCGCCACACACAAATCACCATTCGCCACGCTGTCTCTTTCCTATACCACAGTCTATTTATTCTATAATGCTCGCAGCCACAATACTGTATTCCCGCATCAGGGAGACGGACCATGAGGTATCGGTACACAATCAATTGTCGTCAGCTGCCCAGCCTCGGCTTGTATACAATTATATATTACAGCGTTCAAATAACTGAAATAAATCGCAACTTGCGGTTTTATGGCTCTTCTGTCGGGCTGGTCACTGTGTCCTCGGTGGCGGAGTGGTCAACGCGTCTGCCTAGTAAGCAGGAAATCCCGGGTTCGAATCCCGGCTGGGCACAATTTTTCATTCGCCACAGTTTGGTATTCCATCTAAACATAATACAGCGAAGCCATAAAACTACAAATTGCGATTTATTTCGCTCATTTGAACGCTGTAATTCGTCAAATATATATAATATATATAAGGATAGATATTCTTATCTAGCAGTTTGTGGTTGTAGAATCCTCTGTACAAACGCAGGGCGCAGCGAAACAACTCAGTTAAGACGCCTCTCCGGTGCCTTAGGTTTCATATAACCAAACTGACCGTCATCCAACATCCTTCGTTGTATATTTTCTGTGTCAACATTTTGGAAATATGAGCTGTTAAAGTGATTGTGTGGTAGGTCCTACACGTATCCGTCCTTGCTAGCTTTGCAAATTGTGATCGTACGGCAACAATCTCATAGATTCGAAAAACCAACATTGGAAACTAGATTGCGAATTGTCGATTGATTTTATAAATATGGATAACATTATATTTATGCTATTTCCCTGCGAAGATTTCAAGTGTTCCAAAGCCTGACTGTAATTCTGGATGTGTTTTGTCTTCCATATCGATCACAATTACTACTTCTTTTCGATATTAGAAAGGTCTTACCCCTCATAGAGCCATCCATTGTCCTGTTTCTACTTATCAAATCTCTCGTCAGCGTTTGTGGAATTTCAGCTGCATTTTTAGTATCACCACCCTTGAATTTGTTCATTTCATGTATGCTGAGTCAGTCTTTAAAGAGATGATTTCGATTTCTTTTCATTTTTTTTTTTTTGCAGCCATTTCGCTTTGGCTTCGCTGCACGCTGTATTACTCGTAATATCATTCCGCGCTGGGAAGGCCACGCTACCGAAGGCGCCTTGTTACAGACTGCACGGTCACTTCCGATCGGAAGTTCGAGTCCGCCCAAGGGCATAATTTAGTTTAGTTAGTGTAAGTTTAGAAATCGATGAACTTAACCGTTTGCTCCCGTAGGTTTACAAAAATTTGAATATATTATTAATTTCATTTTTATCTTTTTGTTATCTAAGGATTCGTCACAGTTGCCAACTTTGTGCCTATTCTTTCTTGTCCATCATCCGTGATTTCTCTTTTCAAATTGAATAGACTTATTTTTATCGCAACATCTGTATCAGTAAGGAACATCGAATTAAGTCTCATCTTTCCTTAGTACTCCAGTATTCCCCTTCCTTGTTCTTTCGAAGGATTTTCTTTAACTCCAGTCTTTTCTTTTTTCATTATTAAATGGTCATTCTGTGTCTACTCCTGCGAACGCCTACAAGTCCAATATCTAATTGCAGGATCTCTGACGAGGAACTGCTTGAATGTTCCCGCAAGTTTTCTTCATTTTTCTATACCTTCTTCCTTATAGTGCTTCAACAGAATATTCGCTACTGCAATCCGAAATAATCATGTCTCAGTCCTACTGACAAGTCCATATTTGCGGAAAATCCTTACATTTACTGGCCTACGTCACACCCTTCCTCCACTTTTAATCTTTCTACATTTTGAAGACATTTTAGGGGCTTACTCATCGTATCCAGTTTCTTCCGTTGCTGTGTAGTCGTCCTACTCATCGTTCCGAACCTCAAATTTTTCCCCGTATTGTCTCGAAAGTCAGATCTACAAAACTCGTTCGTTTCCACATGCATAAGGTATGTGGCTTCTGTTCACAGTAATATACCTCATCGGTCGCTAGAAAATGCATTCCATCAATCACAAAATCACAACGAAAATTCTACTCTGTTGCTGACCGTATTCTCGTTTTCTCCTAATCACTGTCGTCATCATATCTTCATTACTATTATCTCTATATGTGATTAATAGTGTCGTCAAAAATAAGTTGACTCTAATAATATGTATAAAGAAACCTATAGTTTTGTCCCGAACTTCAAGAATTTTTTTTGCACATTACACTTTAAAAGAGGAGGAAAGGAAATTGTCAACATAAAATTTCGTGCGGTGCATGTCTATAGCATTTCCGATACGTATGAAATTTTCCACATATGACTGGAAACAAGAGGTACATAAGTGAATCGCAAATATTTCTAACGCTTCGTGGTGGAGGGTACGTTACCACAGACATAAAAAAATAGTTTTATTTCGGTCTTAGTGAAATTATTCCAAATTGCTATTTGTTCTTTAAACAAAAGTAGCATCGCTTCTATACACATTATTATACAGTCGGTACCACGAAAGTTTGCTCAGGTACGAGTATGTATGTTTTCATAGAGAAGTTTTTTTTATGTGCCACAAGCCACTAGTGGCACCAGACACAGGTTTCCGTTTCACCGAACACCATATAAGCTGGCAGATTTATATAATTTTTCTAGACAGGTGGACGAGGTGAATGAAGAGACAATGGCCTGAGGAGGCAGAGGAAATAGAAGGAGACTGGCAGTGGGAAAAGTGATGGGCAGAGAAGGGTGATAGAGGAGATGAACACAGAGAGGGAAGGAAGACGTGTAGCGAGGGGGCAAGATAAGGAGAAGGTAAGAGCAGACTAATGATTGGAAGCAGTGAATACCTGGACAACGACTGGTTTTCCACTACTTCTATTACTTCGATTATTTTAACTGTTAAATTATTACTTTTTCTATAATTCACCTTTCATGCTGAGTACAGCACTTCAAAAATAAATTCCAGTTGTATACTTGTACTCCAATGCTTTTTTTTTTACTGCAGGGAATGACCTATAAAAAGTATGGTCTCGGAATGAAATGGAGACTATGTTATATGTAGATTAAATAGATTACTCACCTTTTAGAAAAGGAGATCATTGTGGAAGCTTAAACGACTACCAGGCAGTATTTAATATTGGTGACCGTAAAGGACTAATTTTAAATGATGAATTTTCTCTCTCATTAGGTAATAACTTTGAGATGAAATAGCTCCTTCATATAAGGTGTCAGGATTGCAGCTGAAATTCTGAGATACATTTATGGGAGAACAAGGTACCCGAAATAAGTAATTTTGAAATGGATAATCGTGTATTGTACACAACTCTTTATTCCAGTACAAATATTCTGGTATCCATTATACCAAATGTCATTATTTAGTAAACTCTAACACCAAAGAAGGCTCCACAATAAATACATTTTTAGTTGTCTTGCTTACAGTACAGTTGATATAGAATGCTTAAATGCAGAGCTTACATATATTGTCCTTGCCTGTCTTGTGCTAACGTCTTCATCTCAGAGTCCTCAATCATTTGTTACATGTATATGAAATTCCTCTTCTCTGTAGTTTTTAATATCTGTAAACTAAGCACCACAGACGTTAATTCCCTATGTCTCAAAAACATGTTGTATCATCTTATTCAATCTTCTTCTTAGATATTTTTTTGCTCTTCCATTCTCTGAATGTTCTCATGTCTTATCAGACTATTTATCAGCACCTTTCGACAGTGCCACGTGCCAAATCGTTTCAATTGTACCCTGGTTTCCCCACAATCCATTATTCACTTTCACTGAACCATTGCTCCAGATGTTAGTACGTAACAATTTCTTCCTATTGACATTATTTGGCACTATCAAATTGTTTTGTATTTCTTTTATTCTCTCTAGATTTCTTTAGTTTCATATTACTTTTAATCTAAAGTAGGAGAATTCCTTCAGTTTGTCTTCCGGGTGGAATTTAACGTGGGTTAAACAACGTTAGTACCCAACTAAGAACGTTCATAACGTCCGAAAAGTGTTTCCTTACTAACAAATTCCAACGGAGCAATCACATTTAATGTACTTCGCTATTAAATACGATTTCGTGAAAGATCTCTCGAACATCAATCCAAATAATTTCGAGAAAAACAAATCGGAATAAATGCTTAAATGTTTGAAAGAACATGAGCCAAGTGTAAATCAGTTTAAAATTAAGTCACCTCCGGCTTATTGAATTACAAAACTGCATAATTACCTCCTACATTACTCGAAATTGAATCTGAACGAAGATTTTATATGCGAGTAATTTCTTTGTTACTTTCTACAATAATATATTTTAGAATCGTATAATGATTTTCTTCATACTCTATGTCTGATGATGAACTTGAGAAATGTATGATTTATCTGCTGATGTTGTCAGCGTCTTTTTTCGCTAGTCAAATGCAACATCACACTGGATCACGTTTTGTTGTCCCTCTGCTAACGATGTAACACTGCCCCGTCCTAAGAGCTTCTAGCGGATCACAACGTTGTGATACGATAATCGCGTTACCGTACGTAAAGCTACGATTGCATGTATCGATAGCTAGGCTGTGTCAGGCTGACGAGCCAAACGTATCAGCTCGTAATTTTTAACGCTGACACGAATTACGATAGATGCGTGTACAACAGATCAAATCGGGAGAAATGCGGTTTACGCTGTCCAAAACGTATCGCTCCGGTTTGGGCCATTTATATGCCGCGTGCGTGATTTCACATGCAGATCGGTAATATTGATGGTGGAGTACTGGCATTGTATGACACTGTTGCGGCGCAGTACCAGAGTTTCGTATGAATTTTTCAGTAACGTTACATGCTTCCTTACAAATAATTACAAGAAAATTAAAATAAATAATGAACTACAGAAGGAGTAGGAAACTGTGTGTATCTGCACGGGCAGAGAGAATATGATACTTCAGAGATTACGAGATACAGAATTAATGAACTTGGCTGTATATACTAACCCGCAAACGTACCTTGGCACTCCCTTTGCAAGGTAGGATTGTGAGATTAACAGTCTTCTTCTGTACAGAGGCACCGATAATGTTTCCAGAATTGGAAGAAGAAATGTCAAGCAGTAATCACTGATTCAAACATGGGGCAACCAGATCAAAACAAAAATGTTAAAAATAACGAAATCTAAGATAGAATAGATACGTTTAACGCACCAGGCTGTGTTTAATAATGCTATTTTGTACTTGCACTACCGATATTCCTGATAACAAAGATACGTAACGAAGCTTTCAAACATCCTTCTCCGGCCGCGGTGGAGTAGCCGAGCGGTCTAAAGCACCTCGCTGCGGAGCGCGCGGTTGCTCGCCGTGGAGGTTCGAGTCCTCCCTGGGGCATGGGTGTGTGTGTGTGTGTGTGTTTGTCCTTAGGTTAGTTTACCTAGGTTTAAGTAGTTTGTAAGCTACGGACTGATGGCCACGCAGTTTGGTCCGATAGATTTACAGACATTTGAACATTTTTTTGGCCGAGGGGACTGAGGCGCTTCAGTCACGGTCTACACGGCCACTACGGTCGGGGGTTCGAATCCCCTCTCGGGCATGGATATTTGTACCGTCCTAGTTCGTAAGTAGTTCATAAGTAGTTTGTAAGTTTAGGAACTGATGACACCGTAGTCAAGTCCCATAAGCTGTACAAACATTTGAACATTTTTGAAACATCCTTCGAATTGAAGACATCATGCAGAGTTCCGGGAGATGTAACGTAGAGCTCAGCAGTGCGTTGTTACAAGAGGTGACTATTTCGCAGGGCAGTAAGGCAACTGTGGTTCATAGTTGATCTAAGTTAATGTTACATGACTATTCACCGAATCCTTTATCATCGTTGAGTTATTTATTCTAGAAATACAAATATTGTAAGATGAAACCAAAACATTTGGAATTGTAGAATACATATACCGAACTTTGGAAAATAATTACTTGAAAATTTCCTTGGGCTACTGATATTTACAGCATCCGAAGTATGACGTTATCTGATCATCGAAATGTCATGAGATTCTGGTACTAACAGTCTTCATAATTTTGTAATGTGTGCTATTTCTTCCGTATTCTGTTTGTATTAATATTTCGTTTTTGAAAACTATTCTAAGTGATTGTCTATAACTGGAATCTAATAAATCCCCCGGCTTTGGTTACCACAACTAATGTGAACACCTTCTTCCCTCAGTTTTGAAAATTATATTTTTCAATAAAAATTAATTCCTTGGGGGATACTTTTGTTTCTCTTTTTCAGTCTGTATATCCAGGAAGTGAAGACGGAAAGAAAGTTTCAAGAGTGAGATAAGAATTATGGTTTATGGATCATTACGATGAAGGTTCACTAATGATACAGCTATCCTCTACGTAATTGAAGGAGAATATTACATAACTCTCAGACTCTCACAGTCTAAATTAACCCAACGCACATTTAGCAAATAGTACGTAGAAAACAAAAGGATACAGTCCATTACTACGTTCCTGATAAAGAGATATTTACTGCTTCCAAATATCAGCTTTAATTTCGTTAGTTAACAAACATGAATTTTACATATTAAATTTACGATACACCAAATAATATTTCGGGTGTTCCCGGAAAAAAAAAAAAAAAAAAAAAAAAAAAAAAAAAAAACATTTGAAAAATTATTAGGCCATAGAACAGACTGTTGACTGTCCACGTCCAACTGCTCAGAATATCTAGAAGGTGATGTCTAAAAAGCGATGCTCTCTCAACATTCTGAAGTCTCAGACTCTTCTTAATGCCTGTAGTTTACTGACGGCAATACGTAAAACGTCTTTTAATGATAATTAAAAATAAATCACTTTTAGTCATTATGCATTTTGTTTTTTGAATGAGCAACTGATTCATGATAATTTATTTAGTAAATATGCTGACGTTAATGTGTGTGAAACATGATTAAGTATTTAATATATAGAGATTAATTAGGAAAGAAGTGGATTACGTATATAATAGTATAAAACAGTGAAATTCAATATTGAAAAAAAAATGTTAATCCAGTTCTCTGCTCCATAAAAAGAGCAGTTCTGATGACCAAGAATTATTGGTTTTGTGGCCGCGTCCGACAGGATTCCGAGAATCAAAGTAATTACTTTGTGTGGTTATTTAATTCATTTTATTTAGTCGGTCTATTTAAATTTAATTCGGATTACCGTTATAGTGGATTGTAGAGTTCACATCACTCACGGAACACAATTTTATACGGCTGTATATCTCTTTGCACGTGACACAGGTGCTTTAGCATATTTCACTTCTGGCCGATGTTTGCGCCAAGTACTGTGACCTGTCAGGATAAAGTTAAACAGCCACATCGACATTTAAATGAGTGTACTTATGACCTATAACATTTCTTTGTTTGATAATTAATGATGAAATAGAACAATAATATCCTCGCTAGTCAGTTTCGAATTTTAAGCAATGGCATTAACTCACGATTTCGTCTTTGGCGGACAACTCACACTAAGACAGTGTTTATTTGGAGATTTAGCACACGTAATGTTACAGTAAAGGTCCTTGCAGAAAGTATGGAATTTTTGTGGTTCAGAGACATTCATTATTCATAAACTAAGTACCCATTCAGATGAAGAAATACTGTTACACATTAAAAGAAAAAAGAAAAAAGAATAAATGCTACGTAACTACGAAAATATATCGTCAATGGTTTTCACTTCGATAAATGCCACTACGTTCCTCACCGACTCAACCCGCAGTTAAAAGGGACAGTATGATGGAGTTCTTATAGGGTTAAAAATGCGTCATAATAAAGCAATTAATAGCAATAACTTGGGAACCATACGTGTATTCTTTTCTGCAACAAAATTAAAATACAATGATCACAGTGCATTGTGACATGGCTCCTTTGCAAAGAATGTGCCATTAATTAATATTTTAGTGGCATTTCCCACCAGTATGCTCATCATACTATGACACGATCGATTTTCATTATTAAACAACTGGCAGAAAAGAGTACGTCTCAGGCATGTTTTATATTATACTGCAGTTTGTGCACACCCTAATTGAAATGAAATAACGAACTGCTACGTGCTTCCATTCCGTTTTCACGAATATACTGCCAATATATGATCTTTCGTTGTGTAAAAAATAAAATTTTGGAAATATTTCTCCATTTTCGATTCATTCAACCTGGATCTAACATCACGAAATAGGGTAAGTCTTATGACGAAGATAAGATATCCATCTTATGAAACTGCAATTTATTTCTTATTCCACTAACGTTTAGAATACTCGGTGTTAAACATCTTCAGTGGCCTATAGCATAAAAAATATCTACATTTAGATTTAGATCTGCAATGATATTTGGACATTTTGATTAAATCAATTTAATTATTTAACATTTGTAGTGGTGTTATTTGTGTGTTGTAAGGAGAAATAATTAGCCATAAGTAAATAAAAATGCAAAGAATCACTACAGAATCTGAAAAAAACTGTAATTTTCTTGTCTTCATGATTAAATGTACATAATTGATGTTAGCAACTGAGAAAAAAAAAACTACGCTAGGAGAGGTAACATGTATTATAATTGCCACTATTGGGTTGTAGGAGTGTGGCCTTCCAAGCAGACATAGGACTATCAAGCGAAGAAGAGAACCTGTGGCGTGCCCATGGTGAAAATGTGGCAAACATTCAATCATTTCCATGTGTCTTACAGCGTTCCACTGTTAGACCCGTTTTGACCAAATTCTCTGTTTCGTAACAAGAGGTTGTGTCTCGTATTTTCTTTTACCACGACGGATTGTTTCTGTTAGAATTTCTGTGAAACGTTACTGGAAGTCTTCTGTAGAGACAATCGTGTCAGTAAGACCTTATATTTAACACGTTGTCCCCTTTAAACGGACGTGATGGTGTCGGTAAGGCAAATTCTTATTACAGCAGTTTAAAGGCCATTTCTCGTCTTGAAGCTTTAGCAACATTCATTTTATATATTTGGAAATAGCCATCCTCTTGTGGTTCGCAGGCTAACGTGTAGGTGCAGTGGTAAATAAATATTTAATTGTCTGCTAGGAGCCCGTGTCTTAGACGTGACAATCAGTAGAACGTCTAACTACTGGAGACACATGCTGTTACAGTCAACACTGATCGTCTACAGAATTTAATCATACGATATGGAATAAAAGTTATTTTTATTTTGCTTATCCGCTCCTCCCATCAGGCTCCAACACTAAGGTGTCACTATACTTCGTGTGAAGCAGAATAAAAAATTTGCAGTAGTGTGCGAAATAAAAAAATCACTACTAATGACGCATTGTCGGAAAATGCTTTATTTTCATTTGTGAACACATTATTATTCACGATTCACGATATTGCACGTAGCTAAATATAAAGTGTTTCCATTCTATAAACGAGAAAAAATATTCTTCATACTGAAATTTTCTGCAGTGTGAAAAGGAGATTCATAAGACAATATGGACGAAAATTATAAGAAGAAAAAGGTAAAACTGTACTATAAATTATACCTCACGCTAAAGATATCGTTCAAAAATGTTCAGTCCCCCTACCCCTGTATATTCATCACTACTGTCAAGATGAGAGTGAATCAATTGCTCAAGAGTAGTCATCGAGATTGTTGCCACACGAGAGTAAATGTCGGTGGTATTTTACACGATGTGAATGGTATGCGACATCCACATCATTACATCAAAACAGTTTTACATCTCTTGTGTATGGCATAAACACATTCCTATTGGAGCCACGTTGACCTAATAAGAAAACCTTGGACCTTTGAACTGTCGTAAAATTAAAATAAACTTGCTTACAATCTTTTTTTTTTTTTTTTTTTAAACAAAACTTCGTTGAATTTTAATGAGGCAGATACATTTTTGTACCTTTATCAATACACAGTGCAGGAAGGGTATGAGCGTCATTTTGTTACCATATAGGTCATTCTCTAGCAAGAAGAACAATATTAACATTTGAACGCATACCCTATTGTTGTTTTATGTCAACAAGGACTTTCATCAGAAGACTGCCACCGTGAGAAACGATGACTTTGAGAGGACCATTGGGAGGCAAGAGTGTAACAGCCTGACATCACAGCACTAAATACCCCATAACAACCCTCTGTATCCTAGACAGCCTTGGAGAGACCCGACCACCGGATACAATGTAGCACTGTACAAGTGAGCCAAAGGTATCGAGAATGAACTATGGAAAATGGGCGCAACGTTCTCTTCACAGTGTGAATGCACCATACGTCTGATACAACACGACCGTCAAGAACATGTATGTTGAAGGAACCTGCCAATGCTCCACAAAAGAGGCATCAATCGATAAATCGATTACAGCAAGATGAATGAATGATGTTCTGCGCAGTTATCGTGTGGCGGTTTCAGTCTGCTGTTGGCATCTAGGGCAAGTTCAAGGCTCCACTTCCAACCCATCGAACGTTTCATCAACATTTCGGGAGAGAATTCAAATTTGTGGATGACAGTTCCCGAATCCCTTGTGTAGGCGTCCCCAACAATTTCGTCATAGTTTCCGGTATTTGAAGTTAGTTTCCAATCCAAGAACGGAACAGGCTTCTGTCAAAATTCAGACTGCACATGTTTATCGAAGATTCGTCAAATATAATGCTTCCTCCTAAATATATCTTGCGGAACTAGCACAGAGATCAAACAAGAAAGTTCTACTGTCTTGAAAGTGATTAATAGCATTCCTCAAGGGAGTGTTGTAGGACCGCTGCTGTTCATTTTGTATGTACGTGGCTTCATAGATACATCGGAGGTTTAATCAGGCTTTTCGCGGTTGAGATGAGGTACATAAAGTTGCACCGCTGGACAATTGGAGTAGAATGTTGGAAGATATAAAGCGTATTGACGTATTTTGCAGGGAGTGCCAATTGACTCTAAACGTTTAAAAACATAAAGTAGTGCGAATATATAGATAAAAATCCTTTATTATACAATTGCGCAAGGTGTGTAAAATGGAAAGAGAAGATAATGATGGGTGAAAGAGATGCCAGATTAACATTCACATCCTCAGGAAGTGTACTCAATGAACTGAGGAAGTGTCAAAATTTTCGTTCGTCGCTTATCAGTACGGTAACCTTACAAGATAGCGTTGATACAAAAGCAGAGAGGTTACAAAGGAGAGTAGTGGGCTTCGTTACAGAGTCAGTAAAATGATAGGCTAACTTAAGTGCTAGACGCTGCAGCAGAGACATTATGTGCCGTGGTACGGGCTTTTGTCGAAGTTCCAATAATTGAATCGACTGCATACATTTCTTGGAAAGTCAACTAATGTATCTCTTACTCTAAGGTATGCCACACAGACCACGAGGTTACAACTGAACAGTTTAGGGCCCACACCGGAGGCTTACCGGCAATGGTCTTTCCCGGTAACCATACCCGACTGAAATGCAGGGAGAAAATGACAATGATAATACACTTTCCATTCGCCACACAATGTGAGTTGGCTTGAGGAGTTGATGTAGCGCTCTGCAAGCACGTTCTCACCAACAACAAAATATATGCCAGTTGACATCTGTTACACAATGGGATATATTAGACCAGCAGGGTTTCTTGAATACTATCCATGGCGTAGACCGCTATTAATGTACTGTAAATAAAGCGCTGTAAAACTTTGGCCGACAAAGAGGGTTAAGAATAATATTAGAAACTAACTAAATCCGGTCACTCGTCGCTGTGGCTCACTCTCATATTGTGAACTATGTTCTTAATCCTAGGCAGGTGTCGCCATGTGTGAACTGTATTGTTAGTTCTATAGCAGGAATCGCCAAGTGTGAACTATATCGTTTTTATGATTTAACATTATATATATATATATATATATATATATATATATATATATATATATAGGACAGCAATTAATTATCTTGGGTCGCCACCATGCCACCATATTTCTCCAAAATATGGAAAATTAAAATGTTACTGATCAGCTATGATGTCATCATATTTTCAAACATATAATAAATATTCCTACTCTATTGCATTGTATCAATTGTACCAAACAAACAAAAACGTACTTCAAAAATTATTGGTAAACTGTGAAATTTAACTATTCCGTTTCCCCTCCAAAATAGTGAAAAAAGGAATGTTCTTAAATGAAAGACGATCTGCTCAAAATCAATTTATTACAATTAAACATGAAAAATCCTATCTTGACACAAAATTAGATGACATTAACTATCATGAAAAACAGATAATGGTATTCAAACAATCTTTTACAAATGTTAAAATATTGAGACACAAAAATGACTGGCTGAGTCAAAGGTCGGAAGTTTTGCAAAACAGAATGCTATTAGATTGGCTACACAGGGGTCTGAAATCATCGTTAGCCCTAAGCCCCCCAAAGTAAATAGGCAGATATCAAAAAAATAAAATATAGGACAGAATCCAACAAGTCTGATTCATATAACCCCCCAGCAAGTGCGTCACCTTACCCACACAGATGACCATTGATGGCAGCGTCTCAGGCTCGCAGGTAGCAGGCGATGGGAGCGGATGAGCTGAAATTTTTATCCGACCGTAATTGCTGAGACCTGTTAAGCAGGGTCGACATGTAACTTAACACAGCGTCACTAGCGTCGGCGTCGCTAGGCAGTTGCTGTGCGATTCTATCACGCTAATAGACTAATCAATATTTTGCATAGGTGACACAAAGGCCACTTGGCGCAAATCGATCAGTCACTTGCGTAATAATATCTGTAAAAAAAAAAAAAAAAAAAAGTGCCCAATTCGCAAAGGCGCGAATGCTCAAATACAGACTTCTACCAAAACGAAAACTAAACTGTGGGCGCTCACAGCCTAACCACCGGAAAATGTAACGTCCGTGAAGTAAACACAAGTTCTACAAGGGCCGAATCTTCGGAATCAAACACAAGTCTAACCAGAGAACCGTTTAAGACCATGTCCTACCCGCGAATCTAAACGGAGTATTGCGTGTCTCCCTAGGTCCGCACACTTTGGACGCTCAAACAGGAGTCTCCCGAGGTCCGTACACTTTGGACGTTCACACAGGAGTCTCCCGAGGTCCCTATTTTGTGTCCCAGCCTCGTCGCCGCTTTTGTGTCTCGTTTCAGTCGTAGGTGTCGGTGGCCGAGTAGATAGACCGACACAGGAATGAATGATGCACGCTTGTGCAGGTAGGAGGTGACCAGACAGTGGGACAGCAGAAACTAGAAACACTAGAGTAAATTAGAGCGAGATTTCTTAGAGACTTAGTAATACTTAAATTTTACATAGCTCAGTACTGCAGAATACTGATACATTGAGCTACCTGTCCGACAGCCAAGTCTTCACTGGTGCCTATCTGATTCCGAAGTGTTAGCTGGTTCCTATCTCAGTCCCAAGTGAACGATGTCGTTCAGTGGTGGACACGAGCGGAGTTGTAGCAGAGGGCGCTCGTGGCTAACGTCGTACGAACGCCGCGCCGTGCCTACACTTTGATCGCTCAGACAGGAATCTACCGAGGTCCATACACTTGGGACGCTCAGACACGAATCTTCCGAGTTCCGCACCCCTCGGACGCACAAACAAGAGTCCTCGTGCCCCCTCGCAGAGGCTCCAGCTCACCGCAAGTGACGGGCGGCCACACCCACGCGCGAAAATTCGCACCAATCTCTGCTAACGGCTAATAGTCAAACCAATCGGATGGCGTAGCGCCGTTGACAAATTGTTTAGCTGTCATACTAAAGTACTCTGCCGAATCAGTACGCTTTCTCTGCGGCTGCCAAGATGCTCCGCCCACGCCACCGAAGCTTCCCGCGGATTTCACCGTTCAAAGGGTGAATGCCCTGCAAGGAATTTCACCTTGCTCCTAGCTACGGTCATACGACCTAAAAATGTTAACGTTGTGCTATATATACAGCCGCTGGAGCCAAACCCTTGAGGTGCCAGATGGGCAGAAAGCTTTTCTCTCAACCTCACCATTTGTCACACTAACTATGTTCGAACTCTGCTGCTTTCAAGGAAGTTGTTTAGATAACGCCTAAGGGCAATACGTCTCCATAAACAGCCCGGGGACAAGAGCACTCTTCTATTGTTTTTATCCGGCAAATTCCTCTCCTGCAAAACGGCCGAATGACTAAAAAGGCAGTCCCCGCTATCGCCCACCGTAAACCGCGGTCCAGCATTGTGTAAAGCGTCCCACTCACTCTAAAAAACTCTTGCCAGGTATACTCCGCCACCCCGGACGTAGCGTGGTGCCGAACAGGTCAAGCCAGCCCCTCTTGTCCTTCCCCAAAGGCGAGCGAAAGTTGGTGGGAGGCGGAGACTTCCAAGAGCGTGTCTGCTCTGCGTGGCCTGACCGTACCCAACACGGAAAACCACTTTTTAGCAACCAAGCTGCGCCAGTAAACATTAAAATTCCGAAATTTTCATATAAACATAGAATGTACTACAATCCCAGGAGCCCATCACTCCTGATGTGTCCCCAAAGGCACAGAAATCAAAATAAATAAAGATCTACAAAGAAAAAAATGTTACATATTTCAATAATTAGCGTAAAGAGAAAGGTACAGTAACACAAGGTTAGTATGAAAACTACACTAATTATAGCCCCCGTTTCACAATATGAAATAAATCGAAAAGGAAATACTGTAACTCATGTGAACATAGAATCACCGAGAGAATGCTTCAATCATATCAATATCGTTCGTTCGTTAGGCTCCCGTGGGTATGTAAAACGAAGGCACAGTATGTAAAACGAAAGGTTAGCTTCTCAGGTACACATTATTTAAAACCGTTAAGATAGATTACTTTTTTTGGCGTTCATTTTCTCCACAAACATACAGATCAGTTTACCGACTCCGGAGCATTTTAGTAAAAAGCTATTGTTTTCAACATTCTTTCCGTCTATTTCCCATCCGCTATGTTAGTTTCCTGCTTCCCCACTATCTACCTCTTCATTCTCCCTCTATCTAATCCCCGGTCTCTGTTCATCACTCTCTTTCCTTCCATCCATTTTCAATCTCTTCCTCCAGCTATGTCTATGCACGTCTAGTCTTTCGTTCGTCGTACCTATATAAAATGAAGAAATTAAAAATTAGGGAATTGCTTCAAATTATGTGTTATCTGCAAGTATCGCAACGTTACTGTTACATAAAATAAAATGAAATAACGACGCACATAAACAACGTTTTGTTCAGAATTCATATCTATGGTGTTTTGATTTCCACTGATAATAAAATGTTCTACCTTACTGAAAATTAACCATTAAACATAAGCATATATGAAATGCTTTTACTTTAGTGTCGCATTTTTAGGATAGCACTTGACCAGTACCGCAAGGCAGAAGTTGGTACCACGACACTGACTTATTTGACAGCTGGAGAATTTAAAGCGTTATCAGAGATACAGGTATGAAAACGTCTGCGTCCTTTTTCCTCTCTTAATGGCTACGTATAATAATGATTTTCGTCTTGCACGCATCTATGGCAAAGCGTCTTTTGAATTGTGCACGTTTTATTCGCCTCCTTGTAAAATTATAATCGAAAATCGATACGTCATTTTTCATGTCTATTTATCTGTACAATTTCGGTAAAATATCACTTGCGGCAGCGGCTGATGTTGCGAAAATCTCTTGACTGCCCTTTAAAACTCAGTTACATACAATGAGGCTAATAATTTTCCGCGTTTACCATGAAATATTACATTAGTACGGAAAGTCACAGTTGCGTAAGTAAAATAACCCCTTCATTTACAATTAATTCTACGATGGAAAATGTCCATTTTTTGTCGGCGGGTATTTAGAAGCGCACATTCGATATATATCATTAGAGGCCCGGCTACTTCAATTGTACTTTATTGTAAAGCATCTGGTTCCCGAAAGTTACTCGGGAATTTTACTGTCTTTAATGCAGTGGTAATTCATAGGAAATCCTTATCAGAATGAATATTTTGAATGAATTGTTTTTTTACCATAAAATAACAATTAAAATGCAATTCTGTCGTTAATACGTTCCTGAACGAACCACTGTCAATAAATCAATTATACATTTAAACTGAAGATTTCCTTGCCAACATTACTACTCTTCGCTGTAAAATTTTGCCGAGCAACCAATAACAGAAACTGAGAGGAACATGCTTTTGAGTTTACAATTTAGCAGATAACGTAGTCTGTTATATCGCTGTGGTTGAAAGGTTGCCCTGAAAGAAAATTAATTATCCACACCAAATGAAAATTCCGCTGCCAACATTGGTAAGCTGCGCCGCAGCCTTGGGATAAATTTATTCATTGCCTCAACACTGTAACGATGACGAAATTATATCAATATCCCTGACGTTTATGTTATCCAGTATCACCAATGGCGGCCCATATGTCCATCGTATAGCGGCTAGTTGAGAGACAGGATGGTGCTCACAGTAGTCTGACTTAGTGACTTGTAGGTAACTCCGCTGCGGTCTCCTTGGTAATACACAGTGTATAACACGGAACACTCGGAACACTCCATAGACCACATTCGAGAGAGATCACAATAGCTTGCAACGCACAATATCTATAAATAAAAGGCAATGTTCCCGGTGGATGACTGACAGATTAAATAAATGCTTCATCATCGCCCAGCCGAAACCACTGATGATAAAAACTTCAAATTTGCAGAGGGTGTTCATCTTAGACGTTTAAGAAGAGATTTTTTGGTAGTCCGTCCGTTAGGGGGTGAAATAGGGGATGAAAAGTGTTTTTGAAAATACGCTGTTAGCCAGTCAATTTTGATGATAGACTTACATAAATTGGTATACGGATTCTTGGTTAGAATTTAAAAAAGGCGTCTTTCAGCTTTCTCTGAAAATCAGCCTTGAAGGGGGTGAAATAGGAGAAGAAAATATCTTGGAAAAGTCTGCTATTAAGCTACTTTTGCAGCATGAACTACAAAAATTGGCACAATAAAAAAAGAACGCGTATATCTCCCCTCCCCTCTTCGTCGTTGCCTACCCATCCTGTATCTCGTCTTAGAAATTTTAGAATGATGTTCAGTCTTCTGTGCAAAACCTTATATCTCCGAAAGTTCTTGACCGAATGCTTTGAAATATTGATACAACGTACTACTGGATTACGCGAAAGTTTTTACATCCCTGTTATTTAAATATATATCACATACGAATTCACATAAATTTTACAGTGTGGAAACATGCAGGGCAAAAATTGCAAAAGTGATGTGTTACAGTGTAACTTTGTGACAAATTTGGACCCCAATCGGTGAAGAACTTTTTGAGATTTTCAAACACAAACAAACCAACAAAAAAATTTTGTATATGGGGATATGCTGAGAAAGCAAATGTAGTTACACTCTCGGTTCAAAAAAGCTCAATCAAATGAAATCATCGAAAAGAATGAGACTTGCGCTTGTATAAAGGATCTATGCACGAGGCGTACAATAACTACCACTGTCACACCTGAGCAAAAGATCTTACAAAGAACCCGAAAAAAAAATCTGGTCCTGTGTGAAGTCGGTAAGCGGATCAAGGGCCTCTATCCAGTCACTCGTTAACATTCGGGGGTGATGAAAGAGGACAGCAAAATGAAGGCTGACAATTTAAATTTACCATTTAAGAAAACATTTATTCAGGAAGGCCATACAAACATATCTTCATTTGATGATCGCACTATCTCCCCAATGAAAGACATAGAAATAGGCCATAGCCGGTGTAAAGAAGCAAAGAAGCAGCTGAGAGAATTGAAAACAAACAAGTCGCCAGGTCGATATGGGGTACGAATACGGTTTTACAAATATTACTCCGCTGCACTGATCCCTTAACTTGCATTTATCGCGAATCTGTGACCCAGCGCAAATTCTAAGCGACTGGAGAAAGGTGCTATTGACTCCCGTGGATAAGAAAGGCGATTGCAGTCACTAAATAAATTAGGTGTTTGAGCGAGAGGGCTTCAGATGATATTGTCTTTCACAGTTCGAGTACAATTACATTTTGCATATTGTATATAAGGAGAAGCATTGAATTGAAATTTTTGTTGTGGCCAGGATTCGAACCCGGGACCCCTACGTAATAGGCAGGCGCTTCAGAACGCTCAACTAACACAGAATTATATGTGAAAGTGACTATTCGGACTGTCTTCTAGCACGTTTCCCTCCGCACTAAATACTTTAATTCTACCTCAATGTTTCCCGTGAGATACGTATCAAATTGCCAAGGCATTCCTATATTGGAATAGCACCGAAGCAAAGAACGTGAATGGAAACAATCCCGCCTTGTTCCTTAGGCCGAGGTGATATAAATACCAAAAAATAATACAGTTCCTTGAAACATCATAGACTCGTTATACTAAAGGCATTAAATATAAGGAAAGGCATTGAATTACGATTTGTACTGTGGCAGGGATTCGAACCCAGGACCTCCTGCTTACTACGTAGGCTCCTTAGACCG
This sequence comes from Locusta migratoria, assembly GCA_026315105.1. Lineage (NCBI taxonomy): Eukaryota > Metazoa > Arthropoda > Insecta > Orthoptera > Acrididae > Locusta > Locusta migratoria. The sequence goes on along the minus strand of CM048744.1, from coordinate 206,378,339 downwards.
CTCAGCTAACACAGCGTTGCAGATAAAGTGACTATACGGACTGCCGCTTACAACCAACTTTAAACATATTTTCGAACCTTTATTAAACTTTTTCTCGCTGACACATGAACATAATGGAAGGAGAAAAAGTATCTCGCTTACTACATTCCTGCTGTTCGTGGAGCAAAACTACGGCATTCGGAATGATCTAACAGTTTTTAATTTCCACTCTACAAATTTTAGTCGCAGGAAATTTTACAGCTGATATACATATATACAGCGGAAAGTAATTTCAAAATTGTATCACAGTACGAAACGTAGTTCATCAGCTATAAGGGCATAAACAGTAGCGTTCGTGGAAACCCGCCCCATCACGCATCAGATTTCAATCTATTACTGCTTTAAAACTGTGTTCGCAACGGATTTTACCGACATACAACACTTATACAAATGAATTTATAACTGCCAAATTCTACAGTTATAATGCATAAAGCTCAATAAATATGAGATCATATATAGTGAGATGGATAAAAACATATCACATCAGGCACCACATCATTTACGTGTTTACCACTAAAACACTGCTGTTTTCCAATCAGCTCAGGCAAATTCCTGAAAGCTGACTGCTCTTGAGAACTTTGAACCACCTTTGAACCAACTTTGAACTGTGAAGCGCACACGGCTGCAGGTGAAAGCAATAGACTCTATAGAGCTAAAAGGAAAGGAAGAGAATGAAATAGTGTACATCCAACGAATACCCATTATTTCCGACAGATCTGGCTTCTAACTTCCAAGGACTGCAGTTTCCAGTGAGACAAGCATTTTCTATTACATTAAATAATCAGAGGGCAATCTGTTCAATACTGTGGATTTGACATGTCCATGTTTTTCAAACGGACAATTTTATGTCACTTTCCCAGGAGTGGTCTCACCAAAGAAATTATTTATATTAGATCCTGGACAAGGCGCAATAAATATTGTTTATAGTAAAGTTGTGAATTAAATGACTGTATGAATGCCACATATCATTTGTATTTCGATTACTATCTTATTTTTGTTTGGATACTGCACTTAAAATTTTATACTTTATGCAAGGCAGCCATATTTCTTGTATATTCTCTGTTAAATATATCATGTTATCAGAAAAAAGAGAGGACAGAGAAAGAAGGGATAGGAGGAGTATTAATTCAAGGTGTGAATAAATAAATAAATAGCCCGGGAACGCCGGGTTTTCTGCTACTTGTGCACATAATTGTGATAGTCTACCTTAACACCTCCGGTTCGTTTAACAAAATATTTGGTCGGATTTATCCTTCCCGCATCAGGATGTTTCAGAGATATTAGTACAGCTTTAAGTGCGTAATTTGATCTATTGCAGATTTTATGGAATGATGCATGACTAACGGTATGTCCCATTAATCATGAAAAGTTGAAAGTTTTCGTGACTAAGGGACCAAACTGCAATGCAAATCGGTCCCTATAATTGTGAAATTTACTTCTGTCAAAGCTAACTGGCTGCAGCCGTTCTTTGCCCTTTAATCCACTGATTATAAATCACATTTTGTCTGCATTCATGAAGTAATGGCTCTATTAACGAATCATTTCATCGTCCAGGATGTAATTAAATTTCCTGTCTTTACACATTAGTGTCCAAAATTAAAGCAACAAGTCGCTCGTTCCCCGTCATGTGTCAAATTCACGATATAATCAAGCAAACCGTCAACAGATGTGCATACACTCTTGCTCCGCACGAAAGGTTCCAGTATGGCTAACTTAAATCCTGAAAATAATGACTTCACAGCGCCTATCAAACAGGTTGGCGTCTGCTCAATTTCTAACACAAATAATCGATACGGATCAGGTCTGGAACCCGTATGGTTTAGTAGCTTAATGTGGTCCCGGTAATGGTGACAGTTTACGGAAATTGTATCTTTAAGACAGGACCGTTACTTTGCTGCAAGCCTACTTAGGCACCACCGTGTTACTGCACGGTAACGTAACTGACATCAGTGTCCACTGGAAGAGTTGTTTCGAGGCAGACAGTCTACAGACGGCATAGCCTCAGTGGCAGGAAGCTGCCGTATGCGTACACGAAACATCTCAGGAGGGAACGGCTATAGTGAAGACGTCAACGTGTTATCAAGACGGTTGAATAGTAGGATGAAATCTTGTGAAAAGAAATGGATATCTGGGAGGCGCCGTTTCCATGAAACTGTACAGTTGCATCGGCAAGGTCTATGCGCTGTCATGTACCGTGTCGAGAGTTTGGGACCTCATATGCAATTGTTGTAGGCCCAGACCAAGTACGTACGGACGATGATGCTCGACGTCACACCATACAGGTAATTGATGTTATGTTGGAAGATACTGCACGGCTGGTGTGGAGTGGTGACTCTCTCGGTTTGAATCCTAAAGAACAGTGCCTCACAAAAAAAAAAAAAAAAAAAAAAAAAATTTAGTCGGGGGACCTCATTGACTTCTTTATTGTGATCAGGGAACACAAGGTTTAAATTAAACTGTTGCGTGGGAATAGCCGCGCAGTATGAGATGCCATGTCACTTACTGCGTGGAGGTTTCATTCCTCCCATCCCCCTCCCGCGTATATATATATTGCGTGTGTTGTCCTTTACGTAAGTTTACTTAGTGTGTAAGTCTATGGACCGATGAACCGGGCTTTTCGTCGCTTCGTAACACTAACTTTGAAATAAACTGTGTCGATCTAAAAATGTAATTTAATTGAAGCTTTTAACATTTTCGTTTAACTGAAAGCAGTATCTTTAAGAGTAATATTATAATAGAAACTATAGACATAAAATAGAATACCGTTGGCAGAAATGTGATTTTATAGCTTTCATCTCGTTTCTTTCTAGGCTGATTTTGTACATCTTATGCATGCGTGAGATATGGAAACCATTTGCATTAGAACGGGAGTACGACAGTGGAATGCACTATCCCTATTCTTTTCAATATAGTTCTAGAAAAGTTCATTAGAGAATGGGAACCTCATTAAAAGGTGTCCAAACTGTTATCAGAAAAGAGAACCGTACTAAAGTAAAATGCCTTGCTTTCGCAGACAATATTGCGACTATCAAAAATGACAGAAGCGATTCACGCACTTGAAAAACTACATGAAATTGCACAGAAAACTGGACTGCAAATTTCGTATGAAAAAAAACAGTATAAGGAAAGCCGGCCAGAAAACATGTCCCCACTGATCAGGAAACATGGTAAAATCACACAAGCCAGTTACATTAAATATCTTGGCGAAGCGATACAACCATCAGGACTAAAAAGAATCGGCCATGAACAAAGGATCACCAAGCTGCAAAAGGCATTTAAATTAACATGGACCTACTACAACAACAAATGCATTTCGAAACACACAAAAATGAGACATTACAAAACAGTGGTTCTTCCGGAAGCAGCACACGCAGCTGAAACTATAATAATTGGTGGACACTCCAAAATTAGGGAAATAAAAAAACAGGAGCGAAAAATTCTTTGGAAGATTTATGGAGCAATAAACAACGAATTCTACCAAAAACGAACACAATAACCGAAGAAATCAGGATACGCCGAGCAAAGTTCTACACATATACAGGTTGGAGAACACCAGAACAGCAAAGAAAGTACTCGACATTATAACAAAGAGTAAGTGCAGCAGGAAATGGCTAAGAAGGCCCAGAGGGACATCCAACAGATCAACATAGAAAATCTCCAAGACCGCAACGAGTGCCAGAGTAAAATCATGAATGAGAAGTTTGAACAAAGAACAACACAACGAGCTGGTAAGAAGTGGACAGATAAAGTGAACAGAGTACTGTCTGAGAAGATAAAGAGTTTCTGGAAGAGAAAAAGGGAAAACATAAAAAAATAATGTGTAAAAGTTCAATCGCTCTCCTGTATGGGGAATAATCGATTAAATAAATAATATGGGGGTTATTTCGCACGTGATCGAAATATGTATATAATTTTTGAAAATTATTGTATGATTTTGCATGTTTACAAGAGCAGTGCCCAAGAGAATGATTCAAATCCGTCTTACACTTTCTATAATTTTGTATTCAATAAGCTTTCACAATATTGGAAGACAAATGACTACTTTGAAAATTGTGCCGATGTTATCCACCTCAGTCATCGCCAGTGAAGTTGACAAGTAATCGTGGATACACAGTCGATAGAATGAATAAAAAATTAAAAGTTCTCTTTCACGGACTATAATTTGGCTGTAGCGGACCATTTTGGTCCGAGGACCAAAGGTTGGCCTCTCGGAATGGTAACATAGTCTGGGACTGAATGCGAGGAATAGCACGGCCGCTCTTCGGATGCTACAGTTCTCCCTCGGGCTTGTGTGTGTGTGTGTGTGTGTGTGTGTGTGTGTTTGTGTTGTCGTTAGAATAAGTTGTTTTAAGTTAGTTTGTTTGTAAGTCTAGGGACCGATGACCTTGGCCATCTAGGTTTACAAACATTTGATTTCAATTCACCACAGCCAGGAAACCACAGCAATAGAGAATGTGCACTGTGCACTTGCATGTTGCGTTGAGTCAGCATCCACCAACCACCATCCTTGATTTGCGAGCAGCTCTGCATGAAAAAGGGACGTCATAGTGATGACGTCATTCACAGAAGGCTAGCCGAAATTATTTATCATTCTACTGGTAACACTAACAGTACGATTACTGCAGATATAATTGGAAGGTATTTATTTCTAACCCTATAAGAAAGTACAGGTCCATCATTAATAACAAGATTTATTTTAATTCTTATAATTAGGCAAATGATATTATTAATTTTAGAATGTGCAGTATGAATAATCCAAGCATATGTATTCTCAATCTGAAGAACATTATATTGAAATGAAGTTAATGAAGGTGTGCGGGGGGCGTGTGCGACCCGCATACTCTCCTGTTATCAAATGGTGTGTCTATGATACTGAAGACGAACAAGTTACTTTAACATCCCTTTTCAAAACGTTTAATTTTGAAATTGTTACAGAATTACAAATTTTAATACATCTAAAATTATTTATGTTCCTTTTCCATGTAACCTATTAAATCAATCATGCCAAAATTTCTCTGTGTTATGTTTACATACATACAGACAATTATAGATAGGCAATTTTGAATACCTTTGCTAGCGATTTATTTACAAAATTCTACATATCTATGGTGGAAATCGGTATACTTTTTTCAATAAATTATCAATGTACTTAATATCAAACGAAACATTTCAATATTTAGCTATGTGTGTTTGTTCGTTGCACATTGAGAAATGTATGAACCAAATGTGAAGGCACTGCGTACAGATGTTCTGAAGAAAATGTACATATGTGTCAGACTATGTAGTATCCGGAAAAATGAATTTAAAGATTAAAGTCATATTTCTGAAATTATACCTTCTCAGAATTTTCCAAGACACTAATCAGGAACTTTCCTGTTCTCAATACTGGTGTTTACTTAACTTTTTATACTTTGATTCCTAGATTACCTTAATTATTAGTTTTATTTAAGATTAATTACGTATTTAATATTCTTTATTACTTGATTTTGGTTTCTTATATTTTTTCCTTTTCTCCTATTTTTGCTGTTTTAGTTAAGATATCGATTATTTAAATCACTTTGACCCATTTCCTTAAAAATGGGTAGGGTGAATGCACCATCTATGAAGGTTGAAAGCAGCAACAATTTCACTGGCCGTATGTTTCCATGAGTATAAACAATCATATTTTATGGAGCAAGCTCAACAACTGTGGATGATGACAGTGTTTTCCTGGGCCATCGCGTTCAAAGACGCATTCGGATTGCGTGTTTTGCCATGAACACATTTCCTTAGTAGGTCAGGAGTTGCCTAAAAGAGGGCTTTGCAGCAGTGATGATACATTCAGGAATGCATTTCTTGTGGATGGAGGAATTGTTATCCCTCTGGACCTGTCAGTAATTCATTATTCATCTCCTTCAACCTATGACATAGTGATGACATATTTAGTATCCCACACGGCAAATTTCTTCCTTTTCTTCCCACAGCAATGTAGCTTAGACCATATGACAGTCACAAAATTTATTCATTGAGGAATTTATGTTTTTAGAGGACAAATCAAAACAAATAATTCCACATGGCAGAGCTACCGATAATAAGCAGATCAGTGTTCGCCAAATAAGACCAGAGTAGTACATCAAAGTCTTTTTGCCGTTTTGTTCGAAGATTTTCTTGCCAAACGCGCATAATAATTATGTAGATCCGACTAAAGTAACAAGAAAACATGAGACTGGGCGCATAGACGGAAAATATCAAGTAACGTAAATATTTTTTCCTCTACCCAATGCGATTTAGAGTGTTAAACTTTGGTATATACTTCTCAATAGGTTTCATTATTAAATGCATCAAAATATATATGTTTCTTTTTTTTTAATATGGCACGCATCCCCCCCTCAAAACTTCCCATTCATAGTGGTGAAACCCCATAGCGAGTACATTAATCAGTTGTCGGATTATGTGATCAATTAAGTGAAAAAGTTGAGGAAAACATTCTCTACCGTTACACAACTTGTAGTTGTTCCCGTTCTATAAATTGAACATATTTGTGCTGTACTATTACCTGCTTATTTCGTTCTGTGGTAGTATAAATGCAACCACGTAACATTTGTCTGTTACTTTAATTTTGGACACCAGCGTATGTGCGATAAGTGCTCACATCGTGAAATTTCGAAGCAGTAGTAAACAATCTTTTGTTTCGAACGACTGTAATTGAATCGAATGTTTCTATTTTCGTAGCTCATCTCTTTATAGTTCTGTCATATGTGGCATATTGTTCTCTTTTGCGATACCTCGAAACACCACTATTCTTCCACTACGGTTCACAGCAAATCAGAGGGAGCGCATCGACACGATAAACTAGCAACGCACTTCAAAGCTTCGATATTGCGCTCATATTGACAGTGCAGCCTTTCGACAGCAACGGGCGAAACGTATTAGCCCGTAATTTTTGACAATGCGGGTATTATTCTACTTGTCCCTACAACAGATCATACCGGTATCGACTGGCTGAAATCTGATATAAGCTGCCACAGATATATCACACCTTTTTTACTCGGTTTAGCCGTCAGACACGTGGTGATAAATTCAGATCACAACATCGACCGGGCGGCTATTTATTTGAGGCTTTGATCGTGAGGTGTCGAATGTTGCTGTCAGCCACGTTTTGTATTCGTTCATGAAACAATGCTACTTCAAGTAGCCTGCAACAATACGTAAGTGGATGAGAAGTACCCAGCGATATGTCCCTACAGATTTGGTTCCTAATACCATTGTTATTAAAGAAATGTAATTAATTGAACAAATGACGAAAACTGTAGACTCACTACATTATTTATACTGTACCGAACACAAAGGCATATATAAATATTGAACGGAAAACATATAATGACAATTATTCTGTATGCAATACATATTGGAAACATAAAAACCAATGGTTAATGCTATTAGTCGAACTAAAAAATATTCAAATTTTCTAATTTTTATAGATTTTGGCTAACAAACAAGCTATTTACTTAGTTATATTTCACTAAGAAGAAAAATTATATATGTCAAACATTGGAACCTGCGAAAATATTATATTACTTCCGTAGTGAAAAAAGCTAATTCTAATTAAGTAACTATACTACTTTTCAAATATTTTTTATAAATGAATCTGTACCTCATATGAGTATATTTGGACAAAACATCCAGATGTGTACCTCGCGCGCGCATAAGCATAAGTATGTGTGTGTATGTGTGTGTGTGTGTGTGAGAGAGAGAGAGAGAGAGAGAGAGAGAGAGAGACCCCAAAACCTTACAGTACTCCAGGGTAAATACAAATGATTCTCATAAATTATCGCCACGCAGTGACGTGCTCAGTAGAAATCATAGAAAATACATTGGCACAGTGTAAAGAGCCCTGAAACTTTAATGAATTGGTACCCGATATGCTAGTAAGCAAATGCCTCAGATTGGCGAACTGATTTGGATTGAATGCAGAAAATTAATGGGTTAAATGACCTCTCCGAACATTAAATCCGTCTTCCATTGCATTTCAGTATATATCTAGTACCAGAGAGTAGAAACATTTTCTCGTAGGTTTATATTTAATTAAGGCTTCTGTAGTGTTCGACTCATTCGTGACATGAACGTCGCTACGGTCGTATGCATCAGTTACTGAAAATTCAATATTGACATTTGAAACAGAAAATCCGGATGAATAACACAAAGCAATACTTGTGACTCCTTAATGCTTCGTATGATTCTATCATTTGTTTTTCAAACCTAAAAGGATGGGAGACGTATCTAGGTAATGAAACAGGTAAAAATAAATCTAGTGAGTAGAGAGAACCGCGCGGGAGTAGCCGAGCGGTCTGGAGCGCCACTTTGCGGATCGCGCGGCCTCCCGCGTCGGAGGTTCGAATCCTCCCTCGGGGATGGATATGTGTGTAGTCCGTAGGTTAGTTTATAAGACTATGGCCTGATGGTTCCTTAGGATTACTAACATCAGGAACATTTGCGAAAAGAGGATACAGGTACCGATATATTAAGGAAAAAAAAAAATTTTCTTGAAATATAATGCAATGGAGATTTGCGTACACCTTGGGTATCTTAGACTAGGACACTGATGAAGGCTTATCAAAACTTCCGTGTTCCTACTAAACGTACACGTAATATAGCCGCGGTAATATAGCCGAGTGCATTGGGGCGCTATGCTACGATGCGCGAGGCCGTTCCCCGTAGGGGAGTTCGAATCCCCCCTCGGAAATCGATGTTTGTGCCATCTTTAGTATAAGCAAATTCATAAGTAGTTTGTAAGTTTAGAGACTGATGACCCCGCAGTTACGTCCCACAAGCTTTATAAACATTTGAACACGTAATATACTACCGGAAAAAAAGATCGTCACCTGGAATGACGAAATCCATAGGGATTCTATGAAAGGAAACGCCACCTAGGGTATAGTATCTATGTCGGGACCAAAGCTCGAAGAACGGGCCGGCCGCGGTGGCCGAGAGGGCTGAGGCGCTCCAGTCACGGTCTGCATGGCCACTACGGTCGGGGGTTCGAATCCCCCCCCCCCCCCGGGCATGGATATTTGTGCCGTCCTTAGGATTAGCTAGTTCATAAGTAGTTTTTAAGTTTAGGGACTGATGACCCCGTAGTTAAGTCCCGTAAACTATACGAACACTTGAACTTGAACTCGAAGAACGGCCAGATTGCGAATTTGCCAGCGATTTCGCACTTTGGCCGAGTGGATTGGACAAAGTCAAATTACTTGAAGGAATAGATGCATATCCAAATTTGGCCAGCCCGACTTGGTCGGAGATTCCTGACCAGAACGCGATTATTATTTGAGCCCACTTTGCTCTAAATCAGTACTCGAACATTTGGGTACTAATTATTTGTTTGTAAGACCCAGGCTTCTCCCATGAGATAGTATCCGATTACACTTGTTCGTATCATTATGCCGCAGGCTGACCTATGGTTATGACACACCGGGAAGATATTCACGATGAAGGTGGGATACATGCAGATGCGGAAACGACATTTTGATATGAAAAGCAGCTTCCTGGACACTTTGCGCACGTTGCTGCAAGAAAAAGCAAATAACAGCTGAATAATCCTCAGAGATAAATACTGTTCTTTAATAGAGGACGTTAAACAAGCCGTAGCAAAGAAAGATGGTGTTGACTGTCGTCGAATAAGAAAGTTCGACGTTATTAAAGTTGACGAAAAAGAAAAAAATTATTGCACCGTAAGAGAACATCGCTACTTTGTACTATGACTATACAGAAGAAGTGTTCGAAATACTGCACGATACTCAATTGAAAATATGACACGGAGTTCGCACACAGATGGAAAAGGAAATGCACTTACAGTACAAAATAGTCACCATATAGATCATTACTTTGTTTCTCTGCTTATGCAAATCTTTTCAGACTAAATTATCTAATCCAAAAAAGATTTAGTCTCCAGACCTGTAATATTTAAAGAATTATGATGCGAAGAAGATCTAAAAGACACGCAACGTAACAATGAGGAAGCGGAGGTTATAGTTCTATGGACATCTATTAAGGATACATGAATGCAGACTGTCCAAAAGGATCTCCAGTTACATCACGGCGTTAAAGGCTACACATCTAAATGAGTAGTTGAAGTGAAAAAGGATGCAGCAGATGCTGGAATTACACCACAGATGTTCCACAACAGAGGAGAGTTCAGAAGCAGAGGGGACAGCATCAAATTACTTCGAGACGAACCACCAAACACTTTACCCAAACAGATCATTTCTGAGGAGGAGAGAAACAAAAATAGAAGCGAACGAATGAAGCGGTTCTGGAAGAAAAAGAGAATAAGAGCCAAGAAGTCTTAAATCTTTGGAGGTCCATAGTTGGCCAAGTTCAAATAAAAAGAAAAAAAAAGAAAGAAAGCTAAAACATAAGAACACGACACAAATAAGCTAACAGCAACACCATAGCTGAAATACGACAGGATATGAAAACTTGTCATTCCTCAATTAAAGCAGATGCAAATCCTCCGAAAATGAAAAACAAAACCCACGGAAGATGGCATAATAAAAGTCGAAACATGTTTAGATGTCAAAACGAAGCAAAGCGTCTCTCATAAGTCGGATTAACCACAAATCTAATGTAGCAAACAAGGAAGATAAAAGAACAGCACCACCACATGATGAACATAATGAAAATGTTCAAATGTTTGTACAGCTTATGGGACTTAACTACGGGTCATCAGTCCCTAATGAACATAATATTCTCTTAAATACCGGACGGGTCATTATCAGAGAGATCAAACGCAGAGGGCTTTTATAAGAAGGAGGGGATTGCAACATACAGTACTACTAATCACTTCAAGTGTATGTCTTAATGGCACAGCAACATTAAAGTAACGCTGTTTCTCGTATAAACTAAAAAATATATAAACGGCAGTCTGCGGTGGAAATTACGTGCAGCTCTATAAAGGTAAGCTGAAACCTCGGATACGGACCCGCGAGAGCTCTAACGGCAACGACGTGAAGAATGGAGTGAAACGAGAGTCCCTCTCCGTGGTTCGCTGCGCCTGACAGTCTCTGGGAATTTCTCGTTTCTCGCGACGCGTGTGGGTACTTGGAGGTCGTTCCGTTGTGTGCTTGTGACAAGCATGCGCACCTGGGAGAACACTTTTCAGTCGGCGTGAGCGTGCGGCTGCCCTGTTGCTCACGAGGGCAGTGAAAGAGGAGGCGGCGCGGCGGTCTCCCAGCGTGAAGTTCCAACTCACGACACAGACGGCAGCAGTCCGCGCTCTGCCGCCGTGAAATTCTACTGCAGGCCGCGAATTAACCGGGCTTTGTCTCGCTTTATTCCGAGGTTTTACTTGTTTTCCGGGCAAAAAGCTTAGGCACGCGCTTTTCACGAGACGCCGGAAGCTAATCTGCGCATGAGGTAAAGAGTTCAGCGCTCTGAATGAACTACTGAAGTCTTTGTTTGAACATGCGTAGAATTCCATGTTGTTGTAAAAACTGGTAAAGGTCGCAGTAAAAAAAGAAAAAAAAAGGATTAAAAAGATTTTTATCGGCATTACAAAGATTTTGATACAGATAATCTAACTAAAAGTCCGATGGTGCGCGGGTATTTACTTATTCCACATTTTTCTGTCTCCTCGCCCCTAGCTCAGTTCCCTTCATTTTCCGTCTCTCTCGACCGATCTCTTCATCTCAGATTAGATTAGATCAATACCTGCCCCATACATCATATACTATTTCCTATTGACGTGGACGTGTCAGTTTAGTGGATGTTGTCTATACATGGCAGACAGTATTTTAAGGATTTTTTATTTTCAGTTTTTTATTGTTTTTTATTCTTTTATTTAATTATTTTTATATTATTTTTTATTTTAAGTTTTATCTAAAAATTCATCTGAAGTGTAGAAGGAGTTTCCATTCAGAAATTCCTTTAATTTCCTTTTAAATACTAGTTGGATATGTCAAACTTTTGATACTACTTGGTAAGTGACTGAAGACTTTTGTGGCAGCATAATCACCACTTTCTGTGCCAAAACTAGATTTAACCTTGAGTAGTGAATATCACCCTTTTTCCTATTGTTGTAGCTATGCACACTGCTATTACTTTTGAATAGGGTAGGATTGTTCATAACGAATTTCATGAAATGTCTGCAGGATGATCTTGGGTGGGCTCCAGCAATTATTATGATTACACGCTTTTGTGCAATGAATACTTTTTTTACTCAATGTTGAATTGCCCCCGAACATGATCCCATATGAAAGCAGTGCATTAAAATAGGTATAATAAGCTAATTTACTGAGATGTATATCACCAAATTTTGCAATGACCCTGATAGCATAAGTAGCGGAACTCAAACGTGTTTCATCCAATACCTTTCCTCATCAACGTAAACACCTAAAAAATTTGAATATTCTTCCTTAGTTATAGATTGATGTTCAAAGTCTAAATTTATTAATGGTGTCATGCAGTTTACTGTATGAAACTGTATATACTGGGCTTTATCAACGTTTGATGAGAGTCCATTTGTAGAGAACCACGTAATAATTTTCTGAAAGATATCATTTACGATACCATCAGTTAATTCCTGTTTGTCAGGCGTGATAGCAATACTTGTATCGTCAGCAAAAAGAACTAGCTTAGCATCTTCGTGAATGTAGACTGGCAAGTCATTAATAGATATTAAGAACAGCAAAGGACCTAAGACCAAACCTTGTGGGAACACTTTTTTGATAACTCCCCAGTTATAGGAATTAATTGTTTCTTTTATGTCATGTGAACTGTTTATTTCAACTTTCTTGACTCTTCCATTTAAATATGATTTAAACCATTTGTGCACTGTACCACTCATACCACAATACTTATCTAGAAGAATCCCACGATTTACACCATCAAAAGCCTTTGAGATATCACAAACAATTCCAACTGGTGATTTCCGGTTATTCAAAGCGTTTAATATTTTATCAGTGGAGGTATATATATAAAAAACTTTTTTGAAAACCAAACTTACATTTTCTTCGACCTTTAGTTTTACCAATATGTGAATCAAATCGAGAATATATAACTTTCTCAAAAATTTAGAATAAAGCTGTCAGAAACTGAGATGGAGCAGTAATTGTTGACATCAGACGTATCCCCTTTTATATGTTAAGCTTTAACGATAGCATATTTCAGTCTATCCGGGTAAATATCCTGCTTAACATACATGGCTGAGAATTCTACGTATCTCTTGGGAACAAGCTTTTAATACCCTGCTGGAAATGTCATCAATTCCATGTGACCTTTTACTCTTGAGAGAGTTTATTATTTTCCTAATTTCTGAAGGCGAGGTGACTGGAGTTTCAATTGTATCAAATTAACTGCCTTGCTACAAAATGTTCAAATGTTTGTATTTCTATGGGACCAAACTACGATGGTCATTAGTCCCTAGACTTACGAACTAATTAAACTAACCTAATGACAACACAAACATCCATGCCAGAGGGAGGATTCGAATCTCCGAAGCGGGAGACCACGCGACCCGTAACGTGGCACTCCAGACCGCTCGGCTACTCAGGCGCGGCTGCCTTGCTACTTCTAATGAACATTTAGATTCTATTTACTCTACAACATTTAAAAGCAATCATTAAAAATGTTTTCAACTTCTGACTTTTTGGTACTAAAGTTTTCATTTGTTTTGATTGTAATACCCTCTTCCTCTCCTCTTGGTTGCTCTGTCTCCATTTTAATAATATTCAAAATTGTTTTAGTTTCGTTATCAGAGGAACTAATCTCAGACATGATGCATATGCATCTTGCTTTTATAACAACTTTTCTTAATGTAGCACAGTACTTTTTGTATTTTATTGTTTCTGGGTTACTGTTTCTTGCGGATAGATATAGTTCCCTTTTTCAGTTACAATATATTTTTATTCCCTTAGTAAACCATAGTTTCTTACAATTATATTTAACTAATTTCTTGGGAAAATAGTTTTCAAATACTCTTACAGATGAATCATGAAATAAGTTATATTTTAAATTAACATCGTGTTGCTTATAAACTTCCTCCCAGTCTAATCGTTTTAGACTTTCTTCGATAATTTCTAGTTGTTAAGTCATTAATCTAGCGTACAACTCTCGAGGACTGTTTCGCATTAATAAATTGAGCTATGTCATATACTGTTACTAGCTGTGCACCATGGTCAGAAAGACCATTCTCAACAGGACGAGCATTTACGTTGTTAATCTTATCAATATACTGCTGTTCTTTACTACCTGAAGAGGAAAATCAATAACGGATGTCGGATTGAATGAGCTGACATCCAGGTCTTTCTTCCTAACACTCTTTCAGTGAATCAACACTAATCAGTACAAATAATAATTCACTTCCCCCTATCTATTGAGTTTAAGCTGGCAGGCACGAGCTTCAATATTTGGCTCTACTCAAAATATTTTTGTTTCTAATTTTTTTACACCGTGATGACTTTTGACATATCTCTATCTACTTACATTTGCAGCTAATTTATATCCACTGATATTCATATTTTCCATACCAGTTACAATGTTATGCTCAGACAGGCATAGTATGTCTATTATATTTTCAGTTTCTGTATAATCTAAACAAAACAAGAGCTCATCTATTTTATTCGTTAGTCCCTCAATATTCTGGTGAAAAATGATGACATTACCTTTTACTTTGGTGAGAAACATATGATTTTTCAACATCTTTAGCACCTGCTTGCCTGAGCTTCTCACTGGACACTGATCTTTAAATCAGAAGCACTTCAGTTAATTACATTGTCCCCACTTAAGGATTTTGCAATCAACCCAGCCAGTATCCCCTTCCGTTTCCTACTGAGACGCAGGCCATGCCTAGTGAAATCCCACCTATCAATACCATCAACAAGAAACAAACCTAGGTCTGACAGAGTAGACGCCCTAAGCAGTTAATCAATCTCCATATTTACCCTCCTCAATAAGCGGTTGAATTGTGGTCGATCATACCGCAACAGTCCAACATTTGAAACTACATGGCATATTAAAATTGTGTGCCGGAACCGGAACTCGAACCTGGGACTTTTGCCTTTCGCGGGAAAGCGCACTATTGACTAAGCTATCCCGACACGACTCATCAAAAGGCAAAAGAAAAGTTTCCGGAATGACAGCCTGTGGCTAGAGTTTGTAAACAGATCGCATTTATGGCCATGGAGCGACTCTTGCGTAGAACGTTTGGTGATGTCTGGCACAGGAGAAAAACGCGTCAGATGTGAAAAAGGAAAAAAAGTGAAAGATATTGTATTTTTGTAACCAACACCGTTTTATTCTCAAAAGTGACCCATAATGGGACCTTGCAAAATTACGTCAGATGTGTTGAGGCAATTATGTAAGGAATTGAGATTCTAAAAGTATTAGATGAGTCACGATATTTGAGCAACAAAGTAACCAACGTTGACAGAAGCAGAATTGGAGTATAAATAGAGCAAATGAGAAAGGAAGATTTGAGTTTAACATCCCATCGAAATCTCGGTCATTAGATATATAACATACGCTCGGACTGATTCTGGTAGGAATTGGGCATGAAATAGTCCATACCGCTTGGATGGAACCATCGCAACTTTCACCTGGAGGAAAATATCATTTAGGATTGTTGGAGGTGGGTTAGAACCGCAGTCATCTCGAATGCGAGTCCAGTTTGTCACCAATGCACTTGGTGTGTATATAACAAGAACGGCGTTTATCTGGAAGAGTAGTCTCTTAAGATCTGACAGGTATTCTGTCGTTCTCTGTAAGACCTTAACGGAACTATATTGAAATCGAAATGACGAACATCTGCAGTTAAAATTTCAGTGAATTACGTTACAGAGGGACCAAATTTCAGTAAGATATAAAGGAAACATTGAGGATTAAGAGTGCATTACGTCACAGAGGCAGGATAACGGATTTAAATTGTTGACTTAATACCGAACTTGTTTTTACGTACATTACAGGATTATATGAAAAATGAAACTGAGTTTGCATAGTTTACTAGTCGTAGAAAATAAAGGTAGCATTCACAGACGTAAATACAACAAAATCTTTGCTTTATGATTTCTTTTGATTGGTAAGAGGATATTTCAAAATTGTTTTTAAATCTCTTTGTATTAACGAAGAAAATACATAGGATTCGTCTTTGAAACGCTGTATCTATATCAGTCAAAATGTGAAATGAAATCATTTATCTCGTACGTACGTGAACAGATAAACAGCACAAAATAACATTCAATACTTTATTACGATTACTGAAGGTCATTCGTTTTGTTTCATCGCCATTGAGGAGTTCAAATGTTTGTAAATCAAATCAGCCAAACTGCTAAGGTCATCGATCTCTATTCTTCAATATACTTAAAATGATATCAACTAATTTATGCTAAGGACAATACACACACCCATGCCTGAGGAAGGACTTGAATTTCCGACGGGAGTAGCTGTGCAATCCGTGACACGGCGTCTCATACCGCGCGCCCATTTCCGAGTGGTGATTCATCTTCTTTCCGAGATACATAATTTTCGGAAATTTTCTTTAGCATATAAGTATATTCCACTGATAACAACTTACGTAATACCAACATATCTTTCTTTCGTGCATCTACAGTCTCAGGCCGCGACGTCTTCGACACCAATATCTCTGTCTTAAGCTTGGGTAATGTATTACGTCGTCCCTTATCTACATCTACATAGATACTCTGCAAATCACATTTACGTGCCTGGCAGAGGGTTCATTAACCACTTTCATAACTGTTCTCTGCCGTTCCTTCTCTAATAGCGTGCGGGAAGAAAGAACACCTAAATCAAATGTTCAAATGTTTGTAAATCTATCGGACCAAACTGCGTGGTCATCAGTCCGTAGCTTACAAACTACTTAAACCTAGGTAAACTAACCTAAGGACAACACACACACCCATGCCACAGGAAGGGCTCGAACCTCCACGGCGAGCAACCGCGCGCACCGCAGCGAGACGCTTTAGACCGCTCGGCTACTCCACCGTGGCAACATCTAAATCGGTCCGTTTTCGATAGGATTTCTCTTATTTTATTGGGATGGTCATGTCTCCCTAAGTATTTGGGTGCTAGCACAATATTTTCACATTCAGAAGTAAAAGTCGGTGATTGAAACTTCGCAAACAGATCACGCTGCAATGAATAATGTCTTTCTTTTTATGATTTACACCCCAATTCGTGCAACATTTCCGTGACGCTTTCACCCCGTAACGTTATAAAACAAAACGAGCTGCCCTTCTCTGAACCTTCTCAATGTCTTCCGTCAGTCCCACCTGTTGAGGGTCCCACAAGGGGCAATACAGTACTCCAGGAAAGTACGCACAAGTGTGATGTAGACAGTCATTTTAGTGAAGCTGTTGCATCTTCGAAGCGTTCCGACAATGAAACGTATGCTTTGTTTGGTCTTCCCCACAATATTTTTTGTGTGTGCTCTCCAGTCAAAGTTGTTCGTAATTGTAACTCCTAGGTATTTGGTAGAATTTACGACCTTAATGTTTGACTGATTTATCGCGTAATTGAAGTTCAGCGGATTTCTTTTAGTGGTCATGTGTATATGATACCAAATTTTTGTTCCTGCATAACAAGCCAAGGCTGAGCTGGTGGAAGTTTCTAGCCTTTTGTCTACTACGGTCTGTTCAACGAAACTTGGTTTAGAAAGGCTGTCAAATGTTTCCATAACAGGGCTTTGCGTTTGTCGGAAAGTAGTTGCTGAACTCCATGCGAAAGCAGGTACTTGGTGTTTAAGAACTTTGTACACCAATTTTCCCCCGTCCCCCTTTCCAGAATTTCCTTTAATACTAAATTGGAGAACCTTTGATGCCACAGACTAAGTTCATCAAGTGAGCCCCTTTTTTAGTCAAGTTAAGCCACATTTTCCTTTCTTCCCAAGTTTAAAAAGCCCTTTATCGTGATGATATATCTAATATGCAGCGTACTTCTGTAGGACGACATTTAAAAAGAGAAATTTACCCTCTTTTGTGAACTGTTATGTCGTCCACGTCATCCTGCAATACAAGGCTACACGTCAGACAAGTACGTAAAAAAAAAAAAAAAAAAAAAAAAAAAAAAAAAAAAAAAAAAAAAAAAAAAAAAAAAAAAAAAAACCTTCCAATCACACAAATATATATTTATTGATAAGCTTTTGTCTTAGGGAAATTTGTCCTTACTATTACTAGTGTGAACTTTATATCCTCACTACTTCGGCCATCATACCGCATTTTGCAGGACAAGTAGCCTAACTCGCCTGCTACTCTTATTGTCTCGTTTTCTATCCGAATTCCTGTAGCATAGTTTGATTCACATCCCTTGAGTCTTACTACTACTGTATTGTTTCTGTATATGTTGTATGTTACGTTTCATTGGTTGTATTTTACTCCTAAAGTCTTTAGGATTTTAATAAGTGTAGTTCAGACAACATTATCAAAAATTACTCAAAATCTACAAAAACAATAATCGTATGAATTTCCTTTACCTGTGTTAAAAATCTACGTCGTTAACTATAATATTGATAATATTTTAATGTCATTTATAAAAATGGACAGTTGCTGTCATTGCTTAACAGCAAGTTTATCATATTTTTACACTATTGAAATTCATGGTTTATTTACCAGTTGTACTTTTAGACTTGAAATCAGTCAACACAGTCGTCGCACACGCATCGCTTGAACATCTACAGCGAGAGGTCTGCAGATGATCTAATCTTAGATCCAAACCGATTACCTGTAGGAATAAACTGTCAAACATTGCTAACTAGACTGTTATTTTCAACTTTAAAACATTATAAGTTCTTTTTTTTCAAATAAGGAAACCATGTTTTCCAAACTGATTTACACAGGTTGCCTAGTAACAATACTGCTTAGTGAATTTATCAAATATACCTTAAACTTTTCCTTTCTGATAGTTGACAATTTAATGATCCGACAATGATGTGCTTTATCAATTAAATAAATCATCAGTTCTACCCTATTTTGACTTTAGCTAAGCTGTCGGCTCAATTTCTTGTTCTACAGTTAATGCTTTTTTAAATATCAGGTCTCTTTTATTTGTAGCTGGTACTTTTTTATTTCAGAAGATTTAACGGCTCAAAAATGGCCATGAACTTCAATATGGTGTCCCATTCCTAAGGGATTTAAGTTAATTTTGTCTGGGCATTAATAGTATATAAATAAAAGAAGACCTGCGTGAACAGAATCAACGAGAAAATATGTCGTCAATAGTTTACACACTCGAATTTCCCCGTCCCTCCACGTTCAGAAACTCTGTAGCCTATACAATGCAATTTAAACCGACTTTCCTTTCTGAAGGCATCTAGTTTGTTCTGTGTACTGTGTGTATTAAAATATATCATAATGTTCAAAAAATGTTCAAATGTTTGTATAGTTTATGGGACTTAAGTACGGGGTCAACAGTCCCTAAACTTACAAACTACTTATGAACTACTTACGAACTAGGACGGCACAAATATACATGCCCGAGTGGGGATTCGAACCCCCGACCGTATTGGCCGTGCAGAACGTGACTGGAGCGCTTCAGTCCCCTCGGCCACCGCGGCCGGCTATCATAATGTGTATGGTGTGTTTTGATCTGTAATTTTGTCCTTTACAAACTCAACATGCCAAAGGACATGTCAGTTTTAATACCTTCTCTCTCCTGCGTCTGATCAATTTTAACATTGTGTACTCGTTGTATTTTAAGCTCACATGTATATGTATAATATTGTCGTTGTGGTCTTCAGTCGACAGAGTGGTTTCATACACTATCCTGAGCAAGCCTCTTCATCTCCTCATAAAAACGGCAACCTACATCAATTTTAACCTGCTTGTTGAATTCGTCTCTCGGTGTCTCTGCGATTTTACCCACACAGACGGCCGCGGTGGCCGAGCGGTCTGCAGCACACCAGTCACGATCTGCACGGCCACTGCAGTCGGGGGTTCGATTCCCCCCACCCCCCTCGGGCATGGATATTTGTGACATCCTTAGTACAGCTATAAGTAGTTTGTAAGTTTATGGACTGATGACCCCGTAGTTAAGTCCCATAAACTCTACAAACATTTGACATTTTTACACACACACACACACATCTCTCCATTGCTAAATCGGCATTCCTTGATGACTCAGAATGTGTGCCACCAATAAAACCTTCAATTTAATTCAGGAATGACAGAAATTCTTTCCTCATAAAACATGTTCAATGCGTTCTGCTTAACTATGTGATCTACCCACCTGAGGTCAGCATTCGTCTGTAGCACTACATTTCAAATGCTTCTACCCTCTTCTTGTGTGAAGTATTTCTCGTCCACGTTTCACTCCCGTCCATGGCAACTTCGACATATATCCCTTCCGAAAAAACTTCGTAACACGTAATATTCGATGTTAACAAATTTCTATTTGCAGAATTCTTTTCCTATTGTCATTTCCAATTTTACATCATCTATACTGCGATCACCGTATGTTATTTTTACTGCCCATTAAAAGCCTCATCTACCACCTTGATTGTGGAGACACTTTATTTGTACTTTGTGGCCTAGGACTATATAGGTTGTCTCACTATGTGTGTTTGTTTCTGTAACTAATAAAATATTAGGTGACGGGAAATTTTAATGCGGTAGGTCAATACAAGAAATGTTACACTTTCTGCGGAGATATGAACCTAGTTTATTGTATCATTTTTCAAAGAGTTACAGCACAAAGATCTAATTTTTTAATGGAACAATAGTTTCTTCTATCGTGCATTGGATTTGTTAAAACCAGCTGCGTCCAAATCAATTTAAACTACATTCGTATCACTGTTAGTTTGGGAGCTACAACCCTTCAAAGTTTAGGGGGCGGAGGCTACGACAGCGTAGCTGACTGGCTGGTGATCATGAGACAGTGGGCCGTGCCCCCAGTTAGCTGCGCTATCGCAGCCTCCGCCCCTTAAACTTTGACGGGTTGTAGCTCCCAAACTAACAGTGATAGCAATGTAGTTTAAATTGATTTGGACGCAGCTGGTGTAAGCGATTCCAATGCACGATAGAAAAAACTATTGTTTCATTCAAAAAATTATATCTTTGTGCTGTAACTCTTTGAAAAATGATACAATAAACTATGTTCATAGCTCCGCAGAAAGTGTAACATTTCTTGTGTTAACCTACCGCATTAAAATATCCCGTCACCTATTACTTTATAAGTTACCGAGGCAAACACATTTAGTGCAACACCCTGTATATAAAAATGTCTAACTCTGTGTGGCAATCACCTATTACTATGCGGGCACTACTTGAAAGAATCGAATTCCCAAATACAGAACTGCTTCAAGCACATTTACCTCCCAAAGGAAAAGATGATGTACTGATTATTTGACTTTAAGCATGTTAGAGGGAGAAAATATTTATCGTTTGAGTATGTGTTGAAAGCTTGCTAGACGTCTCATTATCCAAAAAATAGATGCATATAGGGTACGTGGAGCTCCAGTTTACGAAAAAGGTAATTTACACATAGTTTAATGTGTCCTTTCTTCCTTGGAGGAAGCAAGTGCATTTGGAAGATATTTCGAGAAAATACTAAATTAAGAAAGTCAGATAAAGAAACCAGGGAGATTTCAGATGATGGAATAAGAAAATGGGCGGTTGTGGCAGCAATACGGAGCTGTTTCGGTACTGGGGGCCTTTAGTAGAACATGTCACATATACACATCAAGAAAAAATTGTGTACCACATTTTTAAAAAGTATGATATCACGAAGGTGTACAATTATCGAGGAACCTCTTTGCTGGAGACAGAATACAGAACTTACACCAATATGATGTCAAATACACGAAAACCATTGTCCAGAGGTATTGTAGGCAGAGTGTGGATTTACCCCAGGATGATGAACTACGGACCGTAGCCTCACAGTGAGACTTTCAGTACAAACTCAAACAATAAAAATAGAAGAAACTATTGTTCCATTAAAAAATTAGATCTTTGTGCTGTAACTCTTTGAAAAATGATACAATAAACTATGTTCATAGCTCCGCAGAAAGTGTAACATTTCTTGTGTTAACCTACCGCATTAAAATATCCCGTCACCTATTACTTTATAAGTTACCGAGGCAAACACATTTAGTGCAACACCCTGTATATAAAAATGTCTAACTCTGTGTGGCAATCACAGATTACTATGCGGGCACTACTTGAAAGAATCGAATTCCCAAATACAGATCTGCTTCAAGTACATTTACCTCCCAAAGGAAAAGATGATGTACTGATTATTTGACTTTAAGCATGTTAGAGGGAGAAAATATTTATCGTTTGAGTATGTGTTGAAAGCTTGCTAGACGTCTCATTATCCAAAAAATAGATGCATATAGGGTACGTGGAGCTCCAGTTTACGAAAAAGGTAATTTACACATAGTTTAATGTGTCCTTTCTTCCTTGGAGGAAGCAAGTGCATTTGGAAGATATTTCGAGAAAATACTAAATTAAGAAAGTCAGATAAAGAAACCAGGGAGATTTCAGATGATGGAATAAGAAAATGGGCGGTTGTGGCAGCAATACGGAGCTGTTTCGGTACTGGGGGCCTTTAGTAGAACATGTCACATATACACATCAAGAAAAAATTGTGTACCACATTTTTAAAAAGTATGATATCACGAAGGTGTACAATTATCGAGGAACCTCTTTGCTGGAGACAGAATACAGAACTTACACCAATATGATGTCAAATACACGAAAACCATTGTCCAGAGGTATTGTAGGCAGAGTGTGGATTTACCCCAGGATGATGAACTACGGACCGTAGCCTCACAGTGAGACTTTCAGTACAAACTCAAACAATAAAAATAGAAGAAACTATTGTTCCATTAAAAAATTAGATCTTTGTGCTGTAACTCTTTGAAAAATGATACAATAAACTATGTTCATAGCTCCGCAGAAAGTGTAACATTTCTTGTGTTAACCTACCGCATTAAAATATCCCGTCACCTATTACTTTATAAGTTACCGAGGCAAACACATTTAGTGCAACACCCTGTATATAAAAATGTCTAACTCTGTGTGGCAATCACAGATTACTATGCGGGCACTACTTGAAAGAATCGAATTCCCAAATACAGATCTGCTTCAAGTACATTTACCTCCCAAAGGAAAAGATGATGTACTGATTATTTGACTTTAAGCATGTTAGAGGGAGAAAATATTTATCGTTTGAGTATGTGTTGAAAGCTTGCTAGACGTCTCATTATCCAAAAAATAGATGCATATAGGGTACGTGGAGCTCCAGTTTACGAAAAAGGTAATTTACACATAGTTTAATGTGTCCTTTCTTCCTTGGAGGAAGCAAGTGCATTTGGAAGATATTTCGAGAAAATACTAAATTAAGAAAGTCAGATAAAGAAACCAGGGAGATTTCATATGATGGAATAAGAAAATGGGCGGTTGTGGCAGCAATACGGAGCTGTTTCGGTACTGGGGGCCTTTAGTAGAACATGTCACATATACACATCAAGAAAAAATTGTGTACCACATTTTTAAAAAGTATGATATCACGAAGGTGTACAATTATCGAGGAACCTCTTTGCTGGAGACAGAATACAGAACTTACACCAATATGATGTCAAATACACGAAAACCATTGTCCAGAGGTATTGTAGGCAGAGTGTGGATTTACCCCAGGATGATGAACTACGGACCGTAGCCTCACAGTGAGACATATTATGGTGTTTATAAACTCGATAAAGATCTACACCTTATATTCTTTGACTTACGGTAGGCTTACTATAGAATAAATCGGCCAGATCTCTTGAATGTAATGCAGGTGTTCAACACAGCAGTGTAGTACATTAGCCTCATCGCAGATTGGTACAACAGATCAAGTTTCCAAGTTCAGTTGTCGGCACCCTGTACAGTTGAGAATGAGTTAAGAAAAAGTTGCCGCGATGGAGTAGCCGAGCGGTCTAAGGCGTCTCGCTGCGGAGCGCACGGTTGCTCATCGTGTATGTTCGAGTCCTCCCTGGGGCATGGGTGTGTATTTGTGTGTGTGTGTTTGTCCTTAGGTTAGTTTACCTAGGTTTAAGCAGTTTGTAAGCTACGGACTGATGTCCACGCAGTTTGGTCCGATAGATTTACAAATTTTTGAATTTTATGAAAAAGTTAAGACAGTGCGAGCCCCAATCGCAAATTCTCTATAATATTGCACTGGAGTTAGTGAGACAAGCAGTTGGCTGTAATACTATGATGGAATTCAATGAGTATTGGACGTCGGAAGCCGAAAGGCAAGGCCTTGATTTTTACAGTGGGAGGTGACAACGCATGTTTCCCGTCCGTAAATGTCGCACTACGCTGTCCCAAAAGTGCGGCATATTCAAAATTCAACAGGTCTGGTTGTTAAGACGTTTGGTACCTTTTAACTTGCACTCACAGGCATTTGTTAAAGCGACTAGACTAAAAGCTGGGACCCGAGTAATAGTAGGTCATATTCGTAGATTTCAGATACATCTCTTGCTACCTTCTGAGGTGGAATGAAAGTGAGCTAGTGAAAAAAAAAATAATGAATGCTAACCGGCTGTGCTACAGTTTAAACAACTTACATGTGTCAGACATTGTATGTTAGTAAAACAGGTTCAAAAAATGTTCAAATGTTTGTATAGTCTATGGGGCTTAACTACGGGATCATCAGTCCCTAAACTTACAAACTACTTATGAACTACTTACGAATTAGGACGGCACAAATATCCATGCCCGAGGGAGGACTCGAACCCCCGACCGTAGTGGCCGTGCAGACCGTGACTGAAGCGCCTCAGTCCCTTCGGGCACCGCGGCCGAGTAAAGCAGGATTGAACTGTATACGTCAATAATTTGACCGGTCAAATCGTTTATTTGACTTTAAGCACGTTAGAGCGGGAATAATTTTATTGTTTGAGTTTGTACTGAAAGTCATCCCGCAAGGAGAAAATCATAAAGCGTCTGTTTTATCTCACCTTATTGTCCACATCCGGCACCAAACTTTCATTAACGACCGACGGATACCCACTCCGTTTTTCATCGTTAACATTTGTGCGGCCATCTTTAAATGCTCTCATCCAATTTGTTACCATTCAATTACTGATAATGTTTTCTACGTAAACTGTACTGATCTCACGATGAATACCGATCGCTTTTAGGCCTTTAACAAATCATATAACAGCCCTTACATCATAGTCGGCGGAACTCACGATTATCAGAAGCATCTTAAACACTCAGTGCTGTTAAAAATGTTGAAATGTTTGTAGAGCTTATGGGACCTAACTACGGGGTCATCAGTCGCTAAACTTAAAAACTATTTATGAACTAGCTAATACTAAGGACGGCACAAATATCCATGCTCGATTGGGGATTCCAATCGCCGACCGCAGTGGCCGAGCAGAACGTGACTGACGCGCCGCAGACCGCTCGGCCACCGCGGCAGGCCACTCAGTACTCAACGTAAGCAAGGAAGAATCAGACTGTAATGGCGTTAGTGCGTAGGTACCCAGTGCGCATAAAATTGTTGAGATATCTTAGCACTTTCTTGTCTTTTTTTAATTTCAAAACGGTACATACTTATAAATCACGCCTCATAGAACTGTTTAAAAATTATTTGAATAAAAATCTGATACCATTCACGACAATATTAAAAATTCTTTGTAGTAAAAAACAGTTCATTAACGTTTTTGGATACACTTCATTTTTGACATCATTTCACTTGGGTTTTTGATTAGAATTCAATACTGAGTCACTTACTATTAATATCGATTCACCAGGGAATGCTAAAAAATATATTTGGGGTTTAAAGTTCGTGTGGAGTCACGATAGAGTGGCCGGCGTTTTAAAGGCGCCCTGCTGCTGTGCACGCGGTTGCTCTCCGTCTGATATTCGAGTCCTCATCGCCGCGGCGGAGTGGGCGAACGGATTGAGGCGCTATGCTCCGGTGCGTGAGGCCATTCCCCGTCGGGGAATGGCCTGGATGTTTAGAAGTTTAGAAGTAGTTTGTATGCTTAGGGACTGATGACCCCGCACTTAAGTCCCATAAGCTTCACAAACAAACAACAGTCCTCCTCGCGCATGGATGTTCGTATTGTCCTTAGCGTAAATTAGTGTCAGTAGTCTGTAACTTTAGGGACTGATGACCAAAGTCAAGAGCAAAGTATCGTAGATTTACAAACACCTGAACATTGTTTTTAACGTGGGAACTTCCAGTTGATATTTCAGAATTAAATTAATTTAGAAATGACAGGAAAATACGCACCGCTACACACGTCTTAATTGTCACCACTATAATTCTCTGAAAATAGTTTCGCTTTCGAGCACCCAAAATAAGTGGGAAATGCTGCATCCGAAAACGACCCCTGAACAAAGACCTTGCCGGAGTTCTTTTCAAACCCGAGCGAGGCGGCGCGGGCCACGATTTATGGACGCAAATAAAACAATGGAGCCGCCATATCACGACGGGCGGTGGACCGCGCCGGCTGATGTAAGCAGTGGCGGTGGCCGTGGCCGAATCTCGGAGCGGCCTGTTAAAACAGGAGGGGAAAACGGCGCGCCGGGCTGAAATATAGCCGCCTCAAACCCCGCAATATGCGTGCGCCGCCGCTGTGGCAAGGCGAATTCCGGCTATCTAGAGGTCCGTCTCCTCTGGAGTTATTTATTAGCTTCGCTGCGGCCGCCAACCGGGTCGGCTGTAGGGTTATTTTAATGCCAACGTTTATTGCTATGACTGCTCCTGACTTTCTTGGAGCAGACATCTGTCATTTCGCTTAACATTGCTCGATTTAGTTTATTTAATAGGAATTTCAATTTCGCTACGGATTATACGCTCTTTTGTGGTCCCCTGGAACGGTATAAATAGTAAGTGACGCCATATTGAAAGGTTATTATCTCATTCTACGTTAAAGACATTATTGATAGATGTGAAGCATTGAATTAAAATTTGTGTTGCGGCCGGGAATCGAACCCGGACCTCCATGGTTACTAGGCAGACGTCTTAACCGTTCGACTACCACCCCACTAACGATTAAGGCGCCTTGGAATAGTCTATGTACGATTTCCCTCCACAACACAAACTTTAATTCCGCTTCTTTGTTCCAAAGATAATTGCCACTACTGCCAAGGCTCTCCATGCAGCCGAATAGCACCTCAGCAATGGACATGGTGGAACAATCCTGTTATGGTGATATAAATATCAATTAATATGAATTAAACGTTGTTTAAAAAACAAACAAAATTCTATCAAATTCTTGATAGCGAGAAAAGGGATGATGTAAGATACCTACTATGGCAAGTTATACATTTGACGAGGAACTTATCAAAACGTGTAATGTCCGTTGATTGAAATTTCTCAAGAGAAGCGAAAACCTGATATCTGCTAAACTATTCAATAAAGTATTAAGATGTTTTCACAGTTAGATCCTTTTTGATGTACTAAACTAGAACATAGCTTGCAACACCATTTTTTTTAACACAGCAACTGTTTGAATAGCTTATGGAACTTAACTACGGGGTCATCAGTCCCGAAACTTACAAACTACTTATGAACTAGCTAACACTAATGACGGCACAAATATCCATGCCCGAGGGGGAATTCTAACCCCCCGACCGTAACTGGAGCGCCGCAGACCGCTCGGCCACCGCGGCCGGCTGAAGATATAGGTCTCGATCCGTCACATAGGACATTACACGTTTTGATGCGTTTTTAGTAACACTCCTTCATTGCCTCACATTAATTTTTATATTTGAAAACGTTATATTAGACATTCACACTTGACATGAGTTGTATCATTTACAATAACATAAGATTGTTTACTTCAAAGTATGCTACAAAACTTTACATTACTTTGAAAAACTGGATCAACAAAAAATTCTGTTACAGGCAGAATGTTATAGGGTACAGTAAATTTACTACATTTTGTCCACTCCAGGTTCTTCAAGTAAGCAGTCACAATCAGTATGTTCAGGAGTGAAGCTGCTGCAAGGGCCTTCTAAAGCCGACACGAAAAAACTAAGTTTTTTTCTTCTTTCCAATGTGTGCCGCATCTGGAGATTTACCTGATTTTAGTTTCCATTTCTCGTTGTGTTTTCTTCTTCATTTTTTTTCCTGTCCCACGATCTATACCATCCTTCCCAACAACCACAGATTCTTTTTCTAAATGCACACAAACTACAAAACTATACTGCCGCTGTGCACTGCTAACAATAACGATTTGGCTCAAGTAGTGTCAAACGATGCCAGAAGGCAACAATGTCGTAATCTATAATGCTTTGAAGTATTGTAAGCCCTGACACGTGTTGAATTCACAAGTATTGCCAAATTGAAGGAAATGAAAGCAAAATAAAAACTTAAATGGTGGACATTACACGTTCTGATTCATTCAGTGATATGGACAATATTCGATTGGTTTTAACCATGCATTTTCAACATGCTATTTCAGTATTAAAATATAAAAATAGAGGACATCTGCATGCAGGAAGGTTTAGAGCACATAAAATACCTCCAAAAAGCATATTAAACTCGATTTTGTCCGGAAATGGACAATATACGTTTTGATTAGTTGCTCCTCATTTCATATTCATATGTACTGTGAATTTGAGACCAGTGTCAAGCTAATCAGGCATGTGTTGTTTATCTTTGGTTGCAAGCTTATTTTTCGATGGCAGTACTATCGACATTGGAGACGGTGAAACAATTGTTGCCGGGAACTAGGGTTGTGATTATTGAGAGGGCAGACTTTGCTAGGCGTGCGGATGAGATGGCAGAAGAGTGGGGACCATGGTTGTGTGCAGTTGTCGTTCCGGCGGGATAGCCGAGGAGATGAGATTTTGAGACTTGAATGCTGAGCCAAGCTGTTTGTTTAAGAGATGGAGACGAAAGGAATAGATAACGAGGGAGAAACGATCTTTTGAAGTTTTTATAAGGTAAAGTTTTTTATGAAATACCTGCATGTTTCTATGGTGCAACTTCGCATTGTTAGGTTGAACTGATGGTAACAGTAACGGTCGGGAAAGATCTTGTTGTTAGCTTGTGGTCTCACGATTCATTCTAGGGACCCCTTTCCGTGTTAGGAAAACTATTTATTGTATTAGTCTAGTTTTGAGAGTGCGTTTTTTATGAAATAGGAATTTCGTGGGTAGTATTCTTGAAATATGGTACTGTTGTAACATTGTTTGTGTGAATCGAGTTAAATTTATGAACAGTAAAGAAATGTTTATATTTGTTTAAAAATAATTTTGAAGGCACATTAAATATCTGAGTTATATTTTTCTATGAAAGAAAGATCAAAAACATGACATTGTTAGTCATTTTCATAAAGTTACATCAGAAAATGAACCAGTTATTTCATTTTTTTATTGTTAGTTCGGGTTCCTAAACAGATTACCAGTTTAACCCTCCTCACATTTTTATTAAAAGTGCCAGAGATGTTTTCTGTAGTTAGCTTTCCAGAAGTTAGTACAGCAGGAAGCAATTTGGTGTTGCTCAAATTTATGGAGTAAGTGAAAGTGAGAAAGAATCAGTTTTTGTTGTCATTCTTACAGTTCAGTATGATTTACAGATTTCAGGGTAGGACAATTCATACAGTGTTCAGTAGAGGTTAACAAGTGTTTGCACTGAGTCAGATTGCATTGATAAAATTAATATTGATTGTAAAATGTCAGATATGATCTTCAATAGAGATGTTAAGCAGTATATCGTGTTTTTCATCCTAACAGCAAACATACAACTATTTTAAGCATTTTCAGGATTTTAGCTCCAGTTGCAGCAGCTTCAACAACGGCCGCTGAACTGCAGCTACCGGCCGCCATTTTGTAGTCGATTCGAGTTAATAATTATTCAATGATTCGGGGAAGGGTATTGAAATGAAACATGACTTCTAAGAATTATTTTTCAGTTTGCACGACGATCCCGGCCGGTGGTGGAATAAATTGTAATAATTCAGATCTTAATGAAATTTTAATAAATAGGGCTACGGACCAAAATGAAGGGATTCGTAGAAGAGATTTTCTGTACTGTGGCGTGGACAGATCCAGAGTTAACAACACAAATAATACTAATTGACAATTCTCATGCTTAAAATTATTACAGCCAGTGATTAGTGAAATATTTCAGTTCATTATTTTTCATATAGTCAACTATTTCATCAACTTTATATCTAATACCTACGTAAAAATAAAGCCTTAAATATTTTATTAAAATCAGTTCCTTGGCTAATGCACTCTATTATCTATAAAAATGGATAGCACCATCGGTACTTTACAGTTCAGCAAATTTTAGTTCAGGTAACAGTACAGAGTAATTTTTATTTGCATGGACTCCACAGCACGCAAGCGATATCTCACAATATCAGTTTCTATCACTGAGGCACTTCTTCGGTTCTATGATGAGGAGTGGTTATTTTTCCGAAATCTCAGCTCGATATGTCACTTCAGTCGGCAGGCAACTTTTTTAAGAATAAAATCGAGTGAAATTTTCGACGACGATCTGGAAGATATGTAATGCCACATCTCCACAAATATGATTACGAAAAAAGGCGAAGAAACAAAATAGTTATACATGACAAACACATCGAAAGCAGGAGACGATAAAGAATACGGAGATATTGACCGGGTAATGAATGCAGTACGGCTTACACAAAATAAATTATCATCACATCCTAACGCGTTGAAGAAAATTTACACAGGACGCCGAAAGTAGTTCGAGCCTTGTCAGCTTGTAGCGTAGGACATATTAGCTGAAGAGGTAGCTATGGCTGAATAAAGAAAAGATGGAACAATTACCCTTCAAAGAGTGTCCGACTATCATTTTACCGTGGCAGACATTTCACCTGCAAATATTCTGTCCCAAGCAGTCGGACATCGTCTGTTACAACAAGTGTTTGAGCGCCTGGTAAAAGGTTTACAAAAATCAACAATAAGGGAAGCTACAAACAATGAAAGTCGTGGTAGCCAGTCGAAACATATATGAGAATCATTGAGGCGAGGTAAACCCTCACATACTGAATGCAGCCACTGGGCGTGGAGAAAGACTTGCTGTAGGCCAAGTCGCAAAATACGTACAAGAGTACGAAAATAAATAAGAAACAGTCATCAGGGAGTTTAAGAAGAAAATTGAGACACTATCCATGAGTTCGCGCACTATTATAAGAACATGGGTCGGACCTAGGCATCGAACATGCTACATACCGGAATAGCAGTGCCCGCAAGTCGGCGCAAATGCAGAAGTAAGACTATCGTGTCCACGGAAGATGCGAAGCATGTCGTATCGGTGATTATGTCGAGTCCGACGCGGAAGTCTAGGACAGGCTGCCTGCTCCCAAGGTAATGGGAAGCACCTGTCACTAAACGACGGCCGGCCGCGGTGGCCGAGGGGACTGAGGCGCTCCAGTCACGGTCTGCACGGCCACTACTATCGGGGGTTCGAATCCCCCCTCGGGCATGGATATTTGTGCCGTCCTTAGTATAAGGTAGCGTTTTTCAGCGATACCGGAATTCAGTGTGTTACAGACTCCTATCCCTCATCAATTGCATCTTAATCAATTCATCCCTGAAGATCGGCAGATTACGACCATGAAATTCTGTGCATGATTAAATGATATTTCTTGGGGCAGATATTACCCAACAATGTATTGTGCGTGCAATATGTTTTCTACATATGTTACATAACACAGAAAAAAATTATTAGAAATACGTCGAGATCTGCTGAACAACTAAGGGACTGAAAGTAACAATTTTCTACCCACAAGATATCAAGCATAACGTGAAGCCAATACACCATAATCCCATGAAATGAAATTGAATTTTGATGATGTAACCAACATTCAACAACTGCACCATCTTTTGCGGCAGACAGACCTTAGTTTCTTGTGGACGTCTAAGAATCTAATTTACTTTTTAATTCATAAACCAACAAAAAATATAGCAAACTCAGAACAAGTAAATTATAGATGCAATATGAGAAGACATACGCTGTGAAGCACACATCGCAGAGTATAAAAGAGTTATTTGCTTCCTAAATATATGTTCAAATGTTTCTAAATCTATGCGACGTAACTAATGGCGTTATCAGTCCCTAGGATTACAGATTTCGTGAACTAACGTAAACTAAGAACAACAGAAACACACCCATTCTCGAGGAAGGACACGAACCTCCGACGAAGAGCAATTATGCGCTCCACAGAAATGTGCCTTTTCTGACTCAGTTACTGAATTTACCCTTTAAAACCCTTTTATGAAATACAGTAAGAAAAGGAAACCAAATCTTTGCCAATCGTATCACACAAACCACTTTCGCGACTTACCAACCGTGGAAAAACGGTCCAGGCCTCCCATGATTCACTTGGAATATACTTGTCGCACAGTCTCTGGATCGTAAAAGCGTTACAGCAGTATTTCAGCTTTTATGCGAGGGGCCGTCTTTTGATGGGGCTGCTGAACATGCCCTCCTGGATTTTGTGCTGCTTCATGGAGCGCATGGCACGAGTGCTCATTGCTACCATTAACTTTTATGACTCGCTTGCTGACCGTCAGAGCACATTTTAAGGACAGAAACAGCGCCTCTTTTCATTCTTTGTACAATAAACAACGAACTCAGTTTTAGTCACAAACTTTCACTAAAGAGTTATACAGTATAATAAAGGATCAGCACGTTCTTCTATAAGATATAATATTTATTTCAATATTTTACTATTATAGTTTCATCACCATTCCGTACTTGTAATTCCTCTTCAACTTGAATTCACTTAATATCTGACTTTCATGTCTCCCTACAGTAGTCCCTATGGAACAAAGTACCTGTGTAAAATAAACAATTAAAATATTCTTAAATAGCTCTACCTTCACTGTTTGACATTTCAGTGCATGGATTTTCATTTGAAACTGTAAAAAATTACCTGGGTTAGTTTATAGTGTCTTTATTCTGACGAAAACATCGAAAAATATTTTCCTTGCATCATTACGCACTATAAAAAATTACCCGTTCGTGCCCAATGTCTGACACAGTACTTCCATGACTTACCAAATGTAGTATATGTGACTACTTGGCGGTTCCACGTTTTAGAATGCTACTAATAACACAAATGTGAAGTGTGATTCAGTCGTTGTGCATGCAATAGGAGTGATATTAAAGTTCCGTGCGTCATACTTTCAAACTGCTGCATTATCACGTTGCTATTTATAAAGGCTAGGAGAACTCCTAGCAGACGCAGCTCAGTACATACAAGACCTGCAAAACAAGTATGTGGTGGAAATGTTGATTAGTAGGAGATGCATCGCAAACCAATCAGTTATGTAAGCAGTGAGCTACACAATGTATTAGAAGTTGAACTACATTGCATTTCATAATATTGTTATTAAACACCTCTTAAAATATTTTTTTAATATTACAATTCACTTGTTTCAGTTACATTAGAACATTAATTGTCTAAACTGATACACATTACAAATTCGCCGTTACTTTTTCAGTAGTTGGTCGGTGAGGTAACACATTTATTTACATACTTTTAAGAGTAGTATCAACGTTCCGACTTTAATAGGACTCATCTACTATGTTTAACATCAACAATACTGCCCAACAAATTTCTTCTCCTCCTCCTTCTTCTTCTTGTTTCTTCATTCAGAGAATCTGTCAGAGAGGCATCATCTGGACCTCCTCCACATGTCGTTGTCCTGAGATTCCACCTTCATTTTCTTCGTCTGTTATTGTAAAGGAAAAAAAGTGTTTGTAAATCTGTGGAACCATACTGTTGTAGTCATCAGTCCTTAGGCTTACAGGCAGTTTATACTAACCTAAGATCGGTGAACGCACCCATGCCAGAGGGCGGAGTCCAAACTCGGGTTGGAGGGACCTGGCAGTCTCTGACATGGTGCCTAGGACAGATCGGCTATTTCCGCATTCCGATTGTTCCGAGCTTCCTTTTCCCTCTCCCCTCATATCCTTCCACAAAAATTCGTACGAAATTTATCTTATTTCCTTTATCAAAACATGTCTTCCTTTCGGCATCATCCTCGTGTTCTTCTTCGGCCTTGATCGGAATCTTCTCATTTCGAAATCAGTCAATCCAATCAACATTTTGCATTCTTGTCCACAGCCCAGTACGAGACCTTTTTTATGTTTTATTTACTTTTTTTACATCTGTGCTTTTACTGTCATCGACAGTTTGTGCATTGAACGGCAGTTTTCCAGTCCCGCTGTCGGATTAATGACTCACCACGAACCGATTGTACAGGCCGGCCGCGGTGACCGAGGGGACTGAGGCGCTCCAGTCACGGTCTGCACGGCCACTACGGTCGGGGGTTCGAATCCCCCCACGGGCATGGATATTTCTGCAGTAGTTAGTTCATAACTAGTTTGTAAGTTTAGGGACTGATGTCCCCGTAGTTAAGTCCCATAAGCTATACAAACATTTGAACATTTGAACGATTGTGCAGAGATGTCAAGAGTAAACTGTGTGCTTGTTGTAGCGCGTGGTGATTACCCGTTTAGCTGGTGCGACGCGGTGGTTGGTAACGCCGACGGCAAACACTGCTGCTCTGATGCTGGCGTAGCCCCCAATATCGGGAAACTGGCACAACCGAATGCCGCGTGAGTCTGCATAATGCACCACGGGGCCTGCCGGCCTGTCAGACAGCCGGCGGTGAGGCGCCGTTCAATCTCTGTCACGGTCAGATAGCGCCGTCTGACACGAGTATCTCGGTTACGCTCACAATGATACAAAGGCTCTGACCAGGTCTCGTGTTTGTGGCACGTCGCTTGCGATGTCCGCCACCTCTAATGCAGCGCTTGTGATAGGTTACCGTATCCGCCTCTAATGACTACGTTGTCGGTGAGGCATTAAATACTAATCTACCTTCCTGTCGTATTTAGGGAGAAACGAGAGCGTCTGTTTCCGCCGCTGTTAGTGGTAGCACAAGTCATAGGGTCCCGGCGACTTCTTACTAGGAATGCACCGCTGCCTTTCACTTCAGACGTGCTTCGAGAATGTACTAGGATAGCTTAGTGCAGTTATTAACTTTTCGATTCAATTACTTGACGGTGTCAGATCTCATTGTCAATCTGTATTATTGCCGGTCGTTTCGGCTACTGTAGCGAGTGGCCTTCCTCATGTCGGACAATTGAAATATGCTATCGTTAAACCTTTCCCTTAAAAAAGCAATAACAACTACTGCCCCCTATCACTATCCAAAATTTTTGAAAAAGTTATGTATTCTCGAGTTGCTTAACATATTAGATAATATAAAGTTCTAAAAAAATGTCAGTTTGGTTTTCAAAAAAGCTTTTCAACAAAAAATGCTATATATACTTTCAATGATGAAATATTAAATGCTTTGAATTACCGGAAATCACCAGTTGGGATGTTGTGATCTCTCAAAGCCTTTTGATTGGGTAAATCATGGGAATCTTCTAGATAATCTTAAGTATTGTGGTATGACTGGGACTGTGCACAAATGGCTTAAATCTTACTTAACTGGAAGAGTGCAGAAAGTTGAAATAAGCAGTTCACATGATATGGATGAAACAATTAATTCCTCTAACTGGGGAGTTATCAAAAATGGCGTTCCACAAGGTTCAGTCTTGGGTCCTTTGCTGTTCCAAATATACGT
This sequence comes from Locusta migratoria, assembly GCA_026315105.1. Lineage (NCBI taxonomy): Eukaryota > Metazoa > Arthropoda > Insecta > Orthoptera > Acrididae > Locusta > Locusta migratoria. The sequence goes on along the minus strand of CM048744.1, from coordinate 206,342,748 downwards.
TAATGACTTGCCATTCTACACTTACGAAGATGCTAAGCTAGTACTTTTTGCTGATGATACAATTATAGCTATCACACTTGAAAATCAGTAATTAACTGACGAAATTGTAAATGATATCTTTCAGAAAGTTAATACGTGGTTCTCTACAAATGGACTCTCACTAAACTTTGATAAACCAAGTATATACAGTTTCATACAGTAAATGGCATGATACCATTAATAAATTTAGACTTTCAACGTAAATCTGTAGCCAAGGTAGAATATTCAACAGTTTCATGTGTTTGCATTGACGAGACTGAATTGGAAGAAACATATTGAAGATCTCCTGAAACATTTGAGTTCAGCTACATACGCTATCAGAGTCATTGCATCTCAGTAAATTAATTTACTACCCCAATTTTCATTCACTGCTTTCATATGGGATCATATTCTGGGGCAAAACAACACTGAGTAAACAAGTATTCATTGCACAAAAGCGTGTAATCAGAATTATTGCTGGAGCCCACCCAAGAGCATCTTGCAGGCATTTATTTAGGGATCTATGGATCTTCACTGTAGCTTCAATTTGTTAATAACAGTCCGACCCAATTCAAAAGTAATTGCAGTGTGCATAGGTACAACACTAGTAGAAAGGATAATATTCACTATACAAGGTTAAATCTAACTTTGGATCAGAAAGGGGTAAATTATGCTGCCACAAATGTCTTTGGTCACTTATCAAGTAGCATCAAAAGTCTGACATATAGCCAACTAGTATTTAAAAAGAAATTAAAGGAATTTCAGAATGGCAACTCCTTCTAAAATGTAGATGAATTTTTAGATAAAACTTAGGGAAAAAAACATAATAAAACACAAAAGTGTAATAAGAAAATCCTTAAAATACTGATTGTCAAGTGTAGGCAACATTTACTAAGCGGGCACATTCCACATCGTTACGAAATGTCGTATATATGATCTATGGAACAAGTATTAATCTAATCTAATCAACGAAACTTTAGCGATTCCTAGCACCCACTAATAATTTCGGCAACTAGCTGGCAGGAAGGCATCGCTGGTTTGCACTTCAGGCATGCTCACCCCCTCTAGGACATCTCAGTACTTTTCACATATCTTTGCGATAAAATTCTTCAGGGTATTAGACCTCGTTGTCATTCTATAATATCATAGAATCCATCATTGCTGGTGGAAACGGGACAGCGGCTGGTTTCGTGGAATTCTCTTAGTGGGAACCAACAATAACAACTGTGACTATAAGGTCTCTGTCACAGTTGTTATTGTTGGTTCCCACTAAGAGAATTCCACGAAACTAGTTTCGATATCCCTACTTAATGGATATTATACTCCGATGTAAGGACCTGAAGATGGCATAGTGGAATGCCGAAACTTGTTGTGATACAATAAATATTTTGTTATACATACGGATGTTGGTATCTCACTTCCTTCATATTCTGCAATATTGTCCGATGTTTCGGCCACTGTAGCTGGTGACCTTCGTCGGTTCAGAAAAGTACGCCGAGGAAGGCCACTTGCAGTGATGCGCTCTCACACTATAAAGGATTTTACTGACAGTGCCATCGGTCTCGGAACCATGCCCGTACACTCTTTGTCTTTCACATTGACTCAATACTGAACTGTTGCTGTCTATTTAATGTTCTTTAGTTCAGTGATTACTGTGCTCTGATCCCCTCCGTTACAATTTATAGTTTGCTGCTGCTGCTAAAGAAAAAATCTGTAGATTCTAAATACTTTACGACGAGGTTTTCCATTGCCTGTCGCGGTTTGGTGAGTATCTTACATTCCCTACCATTCGTAACAACAACAAACAGAAACAACAATGATGTCCTATGATGACTGTATGGCCAGTCCTATAATTAGATACAGACGACTCCATCTGTGCCATGTGCTGATCGACCACACTAATAATATTAAAAACATATGGAACACTTTTGGTCGCATGATATCTTTATTTGTCTACTGCAAATCGATTTAGGTCACTGAGTGACTATCTTCAGTGCCCACACAGATTAGCATTAAACATATTAACATCAAGAGTCTGTTTCAGACAGTCTTGATAATGGCCTATTATAAAGGCGGAAAGATAACGTGTGCCTTAATAAAGTACAAATTAACCAATTGGAGCGTATTTAATTACACACAGTTACGGAATTAGCACCATCCACACACAGAGAAACGAATAACACCTAGAATTACCTTAAATGGAAGTGAATTAATTACCGAGTGAGGCTGCACAATGGTTAACACATCCAGCTCGCATTCAGGAGGATGGTGGTTGAAATCTTCCTCTAGCCATCAAGAATTAGATTTTCCGTGATACCCTAAACACAATCAAGGCAAAATTCAGGAGAGTACATCTAAACGAACACGGTCGATATCTTTCCCCTTTAAAAAACTGGAAATTTTACTCCCATGACGACTCTGTCGATGAAATATTAAACCCTAATTTCCTTTATTGTTCTTATTGACTTCTTTCCTACATTGCATGTATCTGCCATTCAATTCCTAAAACGCTATTACTACTTCATTTTTTTTGAAGAAAAATGGAAAGTAAAATGATCACATGTTTGGAACTTACAGTCGACACCTACGTCGTTCACTATATAAACGCCATGTACAGTTCTTCAGAACTGTACATGGCCTCTCTAATGTTATTGTATTTTCGTCTTGTCAATGGACGAGAACTGGCATGTCTAAGATTAAATAGCACAGAATTCCGATATGATGGGCAGTGATGTGCCACAATGAATTTGAATCACCGCGTGATGTCTATGGCTTTGTTGTAGAAAGATATAAAGCACTTTTTTCTGTAGTGCATTATTGCAATTAACGCGATAATCTCGTAAGAAAAATAGAATTTGTAAAAACGTAAAACAAAAATGCTTAAATATGTTCATTCATACGATGGTTAGAACTTAAATAGTAGCAACTATTTACTCACAGCCCATACAAAAGTGTTATATATCTTCACCTGTTACTGTGTTTCAAAGTTGTTCATATGTCTGTAAATCTATCGGACCAAACTGCGTGGTCATCAGTCCGTAGCTTACAAACTACTTAAATTTAGGTAAACTAACCTATGGACAAACACACACACCCATGCCCCAGGGAGGACTCGAACCTTCACGCCGAGCAACCGCGCGCTCCGCAGCGAGACGCTTTAGACCGCTCGGCTACTCCACCGTGGCTTTCAAAGTTGTCACCAGCGTTGTGTACAACCCGTTTACAGCGATGTGGAACGAGTGGAATAACGTTAGCAAAACCTGTTCTGTTTACGGTGTGAATGCGATCTACTGCTTGTCGAATCTCCGGGACAGTTCTGAAGCGAATACCACTAAGTGGTTCCTTCATCTTCGGAATCAGAGTTACAACGACTTGAGTACAGTGAGTATGGTGGATGGTACAGTACTTCCCAGTCCCATCGACCGAACCGAGCAGCCAAAGCTTACGCTGTTTGCGATCGCGCGCTGTCTTTCAAAATTACGGGTGGGTCGCTCAGAAAGTTTTACCGCTTCTTTCGCAAAAATGGTCGCAGGTGATCTCCCAAAAACGAACAGTAATACTGTACATTGTCGGTCTGCCGTGGAGGAACATAATGCGTAAGGATAACACCATTACAGGCGTACAACAGAATCACCATAACTTCCACCGTATGGGGCTCTGACGCTCTTCTGCGGCGACCCATAATGACGGCATTCGTTGGATTTGACATTTAACGCTTTTGTGTCAATTGTGAAAAAATCATCTTTTGTAATTCGGAAGTGAAATGTAGGATATAACGTAATTAGTTCAAGTTTTCCACTGAAGTGAGCGTTGCATTGTTTGTCAGCTGTCATAATATTACCACACTTGGTTTCTATGAAAAACAATAGTAATGATAGAAACTGTATTGTGGAGCCATTTGCCACCATTATCTGCAAATTAACCGTTGGAAAGACTCAAAATGCAATTGAGTAACTATGTGATGTAATATGTTCAAAGTGCTTTTCCAAAATTACTGACGGTATTCAATATCAATCAATTTTTTTCTTCTTCAAAAAATACCTTTCTTCCACATCCGTACGAACATTTCATGTTCATTGTTGAGGAATGATCGTGAACATATTGAGCATTTCCTGTAAAGAACATCATCTTTGATTTTCCTTAATTTGGTATGCTAATTACTGCTTTTCTGATCAGATGAAGCGCCATCTATCGGACGTTTTTAGAACATTTTTTTAAATTTTTTTATTTTTTTTAAAATAAAATCCACGTCTTTCCAAACATGTGTGTCAATTTTTATCTATCTATCTTCTTTATTCGGTGATTTATTAAGTTTTCAAATGTATACTGGCTTTTCGATCACCCGGTATATTTCAGGCTTGATTGTCAAGTGTCTAATACGAAATAATACTTTCGTGGAAGTAACATATGACAGTGAAAGAGGTACCATACAATGTACACTTTTAAAAAATTGGAAAAACGAACACTTTGAATTCGTCGACCCAGCAGAAAGAAATTTTATTGGCCCATTCTTGAGGATGTATACAACACACAATCACGCAGAAAGAGCCATATTAACACGAGGACAGAGTGTTTGCAACGTCGACGCTAGTAGCGTGTGTACCCTCCTTTTGCAGCAATGCTAGCTGCAATTCTCCCTCGGAGAATGATAGAGGTGTCGAACGTGATCTTGCGGAATGGCCTGCCCTACAGTTTCTTCGTGGTGCGTCAGTTGGACCAGATTTCGTGCAGCTCGTGAAGACCACGCAAGATGACGTTTCATCCGGTCCCAGACATGCCCAATAGGAGACAGATCCCCAAGGTTACTGACATACACCTTGAAGAGCACGTTGGGTGGTATGGGAGACATTTTCCTGTTGACCAGGCTTTTCCGCAGGGTAGGCCAATTCCCAAGATTACATACGGAACGTCTACGATCGTCTCCATGGGCGAACATACATGGTGGTAGCGTCGACATTGCCGCACACTCTAGTGACTCTATTCACGTTTGTATGGCTCTTACTGGTTGATAGTGTGTTGTATACATCTCCATGAACGTATAAATATCTCTTTGCTGCGTCGGTGAATTCATGGTGTTATTTTTTCGTTTTGCAGTAGATGAAGAACCTACAAAATTCAGTTTCTTGAGTAGAATTGGGGAATTTAAATACAGAAAGAAATAGAAACATGTAACACTCTCTTTCAGAAAGTGAAGCAGAAGACGTGTCAATTGTCAACATTTTGGGCGTTCAACTTGTCTTGCAGGAGCACGTGAATCTCTTACGTATGAAATGTGATTTGAAATGAAATATAAGAGTTTATCTTCAGACAGTCACAGATTCCGCTTTAAAGTTTAAAACACCCATTTTTAAGCACGAAACGTGTTTTTAATCTCAGTAACATTTAACTACATCATTAAAATAGTTTTAAGGGGAGGCGGTAAGCAAAAAGCCTCAAATAATTACATTTGTTTTTTCTCTGATTTATTTATTTAGCATATGGTAGTTTGAAACATAACATTGTAACATGTGTTGTTGTTGTTGTTGTTGTGGTCTTCAGCCCGGAGACTGGTTTGATGCAGCTCTCCACAATACCCTATCCTGAGCAAGCCTCTTCAATCCACATAAGAACGACAACCTACATCTGTCTGAATCTGCTTACTGTATCCATCTCTTGGTCTTCCCCTGCGATTTTTTCTCCATACACTTCCCTCCAACGCTAAATTCACAATTCCTTGATGTCTAAGAATGTGTCCTACCAATCTATCCCTTCTTTTAGTCAAGATATGCCAGAAATTCCGTTTCTCCCCAATTCGGTTCAGTACCTCCTCATTATTTACGCGATCCACCCACTAATCTTCAGCATTCTTCTGTAGCACCATATTTCAAAAGCCTCAATTCTCTTTCTGTCCGCACTGTTTATCGTCCATGTCTCACTCCCATACAAGGCAACACTCCATACAAATGCCTTCAGAAAGGACTTCCTTGGGTTTAAATCAATATTCGATGTTAACAAATTTCTCTGTTTCAAGAACGCTTTTCTACCCATTGCCATTCTGCATTTTATATCCTCTGTACTGCGACCATCATTTGTTATTTTAATGCCCAAATAACAAAACTCATCTACCCCCTTTATTGCTTCGTTTCCCAATCTAATTCCTTCAGCATCACCTGATTTTCTTACACGGCACTCCATTACCCTAGTTTTGCTCTTGTTATTGTTCATCTTATATGCGCCTTTCAGCACACTGTCCATTCCGTTCAATTGCTCTTCCAGGTCCTTTGCTGTATCTGACAGAATTACTATGTCGTCGGCAAAACGCAATGTTTTTAATTCTTCACCCTGAACTTTAATTCCTTCTCCAAATTTCTCCTTGCTTTCCTTTATAGCTTGTTCAATGTACAAATTGAATAACAATGGAGAAAGACTACAACCCTGTCGTACTCCCTTTCCAACCACTGCATCCCTTTCATGCCCTTCAACTCTGACAACCGCTGTCTGGTTTTTGTACAAGTTGTAAATAACCTTACGTTCCTTATATTTTACTCCTGCTTGCTTCAGAACTTGAAAGAGTTTATTCCAATCAACATTGTCAAAAGCCTTCTCCAAATCTACAAAAGCTAGAAATGTAGGTTTGCCTTTTCTTAATCTATCTTCTAGGATAAGCCGTAAAGTGAGTATTGCCTCCCGTGTTCCTACATTTCTCCTGAACCCAAACTGATCTTCCCCGAGGTCGGCTTCTACCAGCTTTTCCATCCTTCTATATATAATTCGCATTAATATTTTGCAGCCCTGACATATTAAACTGATGGCTCTGTAGTTTTCACACCTGTCTGCACCTGCTTTCTTAGGGATGGGGATTATAACATTTTTCTTAAAAGTCTGAGGGTACTTCACCTGTCTCATACATCTTACACACCAGGTGAAATAATTTTGTCATGGCTGGTTCTCCCAGAGGCTTCAGTAGCTCTGAGGGAATATCATCTACTCCAGGGGCCTTGTTTCGACTTAGGTCTTTCAGGGCTCTGTCAAATTCTTCTCTCAGAACAGTATCTCCTATTTCATCATCATCTACATCCTCTTCCCTTCCTACTATATTGTCTCGAAGTTCATTTCCTTTGTAGAGACCCTCTATATACTCTTTCCACCTTTCAGCTTTCCTTTCTTTGCTGAGAAATGGTTTTCCATCAGTGTCCTTGATATTCATAAAGCTGTTTTTCTTATCTCCAAATGTTTCTTTTATTTTCCTGTAGGCTGTATCTATGTTTCCCCTATTTATACATTCTTCTACATCCTTGCATTTGCCTTCTAGCCACTCCTGCTTAACCATTTTGCACTTCCTGTCAATCTCATTTCTTAGTCGTCTGTACTCCATTTTGCCTGTTTCATTTACTGCATATTTTCTCCTTTCATCGATTAAATTTAGTATCTTCTGTGATATCCAAGGATTTTTTGTAGGTCTTGTCTTCCTACCTATGTTGTCCTCTGCTACCTTCACTATTTCATCTCTCAATTTTACCCATTCCTCTTCTACTGTTTTATTTTCCCCTGTTTCTGTCAATTGTTGCGTAATGTTCCCTCTGAAATTCTTAAGAACTTCAGGTTCCTTCAATTTATTCAGGTCCCGTTTCCTTCTTTTCCTACCATTCTGTAGTTTCTTCAGTTTTCTGCCTACAGTTCATAACCAACAAGTTATGGTCAGAGCCTATATCTGCCCCTGGGTATGTCTTACACTGTAATACCTGGTTCCGAAATCTATGTCTTCCCATTATAAAATCTATCTGGTATCTTCCGATGTCTCCTGGTCTCTTCCACATATATAACCTTCTTTTGTGATTCTTGAACCAGGTGTTTGTTATAACTAAATTATGTTCTGTGCAAAATTCTACCAGGCGGCTTCCTCTTTCATTCCTTTTTCCCAGACCATATTCAACTACTGTCTTCCCTTCCCTTCCTTGTCCTACTACCGAATTCCAGTCTCACATAACAATAAGTTTTCCTCTCCCTTAATTGTCTGAATAATTTCCTTTCTTCGATTTCCTCATCATCGGCAGAGCTAGTTGGCATATAAACCTGTACTACTGTTGTCGGTGTTGGCTTCGTATCTATCTTGACAATGATAATGCGATCACTGTGCTGGTCATAGTAGTTTACCCGCATTCCTATTTACTTATTCATTATCAATCCTACTCCTGTGATACCCCCAATTGATTTTGTATTTATAATCCTGTACTCACCTGACCAGAAATCGTGTTCATCGTGCCACCGAACTTCACTAATCCCCACTATATCTAACTTCAACCTATCCATTTCCCTTTTTAAATTTTCTAATTTTCCTATTCGATTAAGGGATCTAACATTCCACGCTCCGACCCGTAGGATGCCAGTATTGTCTTTACTGATGACAACATCCTCCTGAGTAGTCCCCGCCCGGATATCCGAATGGGGGACTATTTTACCTCCGGAATATTTTACCCGAAAGGATGCCATCATCATATTTTCATACAGTAGAGCTGCATGTCCTCGGGAAAAGTAATGGCTGTAGATTACCCTTGCTTTCAGCCGTTCGCAGTAGCTGTGTGGCAAAGCCACATTAGCTGATGTTACAAGGCCAGCTCAGTCAATCATACAGACTGTTGCCCTGTAACTACTGAAAAGGCTGCTGCCCCTCTTCAGGAACCAAACGTTTGTCTGGCCTCTCCACAGATACCCCTCCGCTGTGGTTGCACCTACGGTACGGCTATCTGTATTGTTGAGGCACGCAAGCCACCCCACCTCGGCAATGTCTGTGGTTCATGGGAGTAGAACATGTGTTATAGATTACTAATTACAAATGTTTACCCTTAGTTTATATAAAAATTTTAGACATTATTGATTTATAAGCAAACGTCCACATTTTTATATAATTTATGGAATGACTAGTCCCAAATAGAAAGTCAATGAATGTTCCACAATATGCGCGTTTTCTGCACTTCTTCACAATGTGCTGTATAGTTTGCCTCTCACCGCCACAATCACATTATGTGGAGGGGAAGTGACATTTCTCTTATTAAATTATTTGGACTCTTCTGAATGTAATGATGCAATATTTATTGCGATCCGTGAATGTAATTATTTATTTATATTTTTAAAGTAATTTGTGTGCAGAAGATAAGAGTCTCGATCGTATGACATGTTCGTTTTTGTTTATTCGGATATTTATACCTGTTTCGTATAGAAGGTTGTGGTTTTAAACCGAACTAGGGGAGATTTTCTAGTATAAGTTGGGTACATTGCCGTTTGCAAAGCTATTCCTTTCTTGCGCGAAATTATCGACTACTTATGTTTCGGCAGTAACTTTCTATAGCTCTATCATGCTGTTGGTGTGTTTTCTTGGTCGTGTAACATTATGAAGATGCAGAAAATGCCTAGAAGTACCAGAAATTTAAGGAAACGTAAGTTTTTTGGAAACCAGTATTATACAAAATTATTGACAAAATGTTGAGAAGGAAACTGGAAATTCTGTCGAATAAGAAGGACAATGAGAGTCCAGTAACTGAAAGTACTTCACCAACTAGCGCTTCCAGAACGTAGATCGAAAAATGTATCAGTGCGAACAGGAAGGCTATGATCATTATGGAGCAAGCTGTTTTTTGAAGCTGGAGGCTTGTATTAAGAGCAATGAACAATTTCCGCCGTTTCAGAGAAACAACAATTTTAGATACATTTGTAATTCTCAGAAAGTACTACAATAACTGTGTTCAAATTTTCAGATCTGGTTGAACAGAGCCGAGCACACTCACTAAAGCGGGATTACTGAAAAATATCACACCATTACACACTAATGGTGGATTAATGTAGAAAATTTTTAATAAAAATTTATATCTTAATTAAAAAACATTATTTCTCATAAAAATAACAAGAAAATATTTTCATTCTGCTTCAGTGTATTCAAGATATATATCACAATAAGCTACAAAAATTTCGTATTAATATCTTCAACAGTTCAGCAAGAAAAGGTACATAAATTCACCTATTAAATATTGGCGGGTCAGTGTCTACCACATCTCCTTAAGCAAATACGACTGAGATTTGTTTAAAATAAACTCCTGAGGTCTCAGAGACAACAGGATGTACAAGTTGAGTTGTTGTAAGTTGATCCATGACAGTTGCAGTATTTCCGTCAGGACAGCTTCATGTGTCTGCTCCCACTAGCTGTGTTACGCAACAGCGGAAATTTCTCTGTTGCAATTCCACAGAATATGTTTAGTCAGAACCTGTTTTGATTTCATTATTTATTATGATGAAAATAACAGTCTAGTTCGCAAAATTTTTACAATTTATTAATATAGGTGACCGGTTTCGATCTAGGTTTCGATCATATTCAGACCTCTCGCTATAGATGTTCAGGCGGTGAGCGTGCGGAGCAGGCCTGAACATCTACAGCGAGAGGTCTGAATATGATCGAAACCTAGATCGAAACCGGTCACCTATATTAATAAATTGTAAAAATTTTGCGAACTAGACTGTTATTTTTATCATTAAATAATAAGTTCGCTGTTTGTTCCAAATAAGGAAACAATGTTTTCCAAACTAATTTACATTGTTTATAACTTTGAAGAGCAGTTAACGCTGTCAACGACATTGGCGTTTTCTCAGGGTGTGCAAGTTGTGTACCAACGCCCTGTTGAAATCGAATGAAAAGTAATAGATTATTTTCATCTTCTTGAATATAATTTCATTTTAGTGTGTTTTCCTTTCATTATAATTTCATTCTTCATCCTCCGCGCTGTCTGGAATCGTCTGGCTCTCCTAATACTGCCAGCCAACCGCCAAGGCTTTGAATCTGAGTTCAACCACCAGGCAACTGCAGATGCGCACAACCAGCCTGACCCCTTGCCTTCCACATGCCAAGGCGTTGATTTGGTTTCCAACACTTTGCTTTTGATTGTTGTCTCCGGGTTGTGCATGAGTATATTATTGCTTATGCGATCAGTTCAGGCATTTAAATATTTAATATAGACAGCGATACTAAGACATTACACACCAGTAATCCATCACTTTCTAATAGTGAAAATTGACAGTGCCCCAACATATGAACGCCCTTGCTATGTTGTTTAGACGAATTACGAAGTGGCCACTTCGCCAAATTTGCGGGAGGAGCGCCATACATAAAGGCAGAAATGTTGACTATAGGAACTGTTGTTCCTTTACTTTGTTAACAGTCATTCCCTGCACATGCATAATGATGTAGGCCTATCGTTCAAAACACGTATTTGCACCACCCTCTACAGCGAATGTAAGTCCACACACGTTCTCAGAACAGCAGGTAGTGCCCCTCACCTCATACGTTACAGTTTCTTTCAGGGCATAGATGTTGATGTATACAGTAGCCTAGCGAGCAATTAATTTTACACTGTTGCTGCTCCTACCTGATAAACTGTAGATTGAGTACTGATAACACTGATGTTAGTATCGTTTCTGAGGTACTGAAAAAAAGTACAAAGAAACAAAACCCTGTCCAGAACACTTACCATTAATTTTAATTACTATGTCTGTACCAAGGGAAAAGACGTTGGCGGTGACCCGCAGTAGAGATAAATATATCCATGTACATACTTCGCAAATCGCGAAATTTTCCGACGTCTGCTGCTCCAGTAAGATGGACAAACGATCTGCAACATATGAAAATTTGTGCCAGACCGGGACTCGAACCCGGGTCTCCTGCGTTTCGCGAGCGGTCGTTATAACCACTCGACCACCCATGCACGCTCTCCGGCCAGACCAAAACTTCCATGTGTTTCACTTGCCTACATCCCTCACATGCTCGCACATGTTAAAGTATGAGTCCCGCAAGAGGGACTTCGCGATTTGCGAAGTATATACATGGATATACTTACCATTAAGCCAACCCAACCGTAGATCGAGTACTGAAAACACCGATGTTAGTTTCGTTTCTGGGGCACTGAAAAATAGTACAAAGAAAAAAATGGTTGCCTAGAACACTTACCGTTAAGTAATCTCCTCCCCCCCTGTTTCACTCCAGTCATCGAAAGCCACACGTCCAAAGCACGACAAATTTGTTCATGAGACACCATTGCTTAACTATCACTGTATACCAACCAGTGGCGGCTCGTACAAAATTTGACCAGTGTGCTAACATATTACAAAAATAAACAGGAAACAAAATATACAAAAATGAAAAGCACGACTTAAAATTTTTATGATATTAACTTTTCCTAATGAACTAAGATCAAGTATGTTATTTATATGTTTATGAATTTCCTTTCTGTTTTTTTAATTATTATTATTAATGCATTAAGATGGTCCGAGGTCTTTCACTGCCCCTGTACTCCACGCATCACTGTTCCCAAACAACAAACATGGAAAGCAAAAAAATGCATTGTGAGTGTCACATCCGCATATCCAACTGTTTTCATACACTTTCGTTCTAAATTTCCTCGTGTACTCACTTTTCGTGCCATCTCCTATAGCCTTTTGACTGAGATTTAAAACTGGAGTGGGTCTACCTAACTCTTTCACTTTCAGTTTCTCTTCCAAAGGTCTACTGGAAAATAGCCTCTGTAGCAGATCATCGACAGAATTCTCCATGTTGCTCGCAGAGTACGTATCACACACTTTCACGAATAAATACACCGCGAAACACGTCTTCAGCGAACGCACAAAGCGTGACTGACCATGGAAATAACGAAGCTAGGAATACCCCCACCACGTCATCTGCGTTCTACACAAGCGACCAATGAAACTGCTTGGCTGAAAAGCGCAGTTTCACTCGCATGTTGGTTAAACATTACTAATGTTGGTTGCGATTGAAGTTTTACCTCAAACACGTCAACCTTTGTATGATTGCCTTTAATTAAATATCAATTAATACTTTATCGACAGTAAGACCTTCAGGGTAATTTATAACAGCGTTGCCAACTGCATGTATGCCGGCCGCGGTGGTCGAGGAGACTGAGGCGCTCCAGTCACGGTCTGCACGGCCACTACGGTCGGGGGTTCGAATCCCCCCTCGGGCATGGATATTTGTGCCGTCCTAGTTCATAAGTAGTTTGTAAGTTTAGGGACTGATGACCCCGTAGTTAAGTCCCATAAGATTTACAAACATTTGAACTGCATGTATTCACTGCAGGTAGTAAATATAACGTTTACAAAATATTAATATTATTTACAGAAATTAAAAATTTAGACTCAGAGGTATTTGAATACGAGCCTCACACGAGTAGGTTTGAGCGACAACGCGGAAGACGCCTGAGCCAGCGCGCTATTTGACTCTGATTGCCGCAATATTCGTCGTATACCATTCTTCCGAAATCGTTACACGCAGCGCGAAGAGAAATATTGATCTGGTGCTGCAGTCGGTCTCAGCACTCATGAGCCGTCAGGCCTGACGTCACGTCTGCGCATGCGCGCTAGCGAACGGACGACTGCGCCGCCTCTCTGCGCACGTACCAGCGCGGCTGAATCCCAGTTCAGCACACGTAGGTGCTTTCCAGCTATCGCGGTGAGAGCGCTCCAAAATGTGTTTTCATGCTTTCTAATACGCATTGAAAGGGAATTGGCATAATTTTATTGTGATACCTGGCTCGCATTCCAAGAGAAAGGATGTAATTTTACAGCGATTTCTCGTTTGCATTCGAAGAAAAATGGCGTAATTTCAGTAATATATTTACAGTGTGCTGCAGCACATTAGCACATTATCACCAGCCACCACTGATGCCAACCCAACCACAGTTACGAGAGAAATATCAGAAACTTTTGTTGCAAGATAACTACATAAAAATGTATGTTTTTACTAGTCCAGCCACTGAAAGAAGACATTTACTCTTTAGTTCTTGTACCGTACAAAACTGGTGCAGGGCGCCTCCCTCGCGTTGCTCTGGTTGCCGCGCAACACCTGTTCCCCTTTGGCAGGCTGGCTCGCGATCGCTTGCCGACCTGCCCGCCTTTTACATTCGCTTCCTCCCTCCCACCCGGTGCTCCCGGGCCGTGTCTTATCGCCAGTAACGGCACACACACCTGCCTGGCCCCTCGCCAGCCCCGTTTCGCCGGCTCGCGCACCTGTGCTCAGCTTTATCGCCGGTGCACAAGGTCGGGGCCACCTTAAGCTGCGCAGGGCAGCCATTCTTTATGCGGCCAATTTACGGCAATCGCTGTAGTGCGCCAGCAGTGTTAGTACTGCATATCTTATTTCTAACATTGCTACGACAGCGTACCAAAGGTCAGGAAGGTACACGTGAAGATACGGATGCAAGTCTCTTCCTTTAATATTGCAAATGCGACATGAAGTCATTGAGGAGGCAGGCGACCACGATGAAATGATTGGGTAGTACTGCTGTGCAGCTGGTTAGGTCGCAAATATTTTAATATAGGTCACACTTGTGCTCCTCGGTTGCACAGTTGTAGGGTGCTAGACTACAAATGCAAATGTCACGAGTTCGATCCCCGCCAGGTCCTAGGATGTTTGTCTGTCACTTTCCGCATCTTTCACTTCTGGCAGTATTGCTCATGTGAAAAATACCGAGTAGCACCGTGCTTCGGAACCCACCTTAAACTATAGGTCGACCCATAACTGGCTGGGTAAGTCAGTTCGAAGGTCGGAGGAAGGCAATGGCATACCACCTCCACACAGGACCATGCCTAGTAAAGCACTGTGGTGTCCAAACCAATCTTCGGATTGTTGACTGCTTTACCTTTCGGTCTCACTTCATGTATAGCGTGCCCTAAAAAATGACGCGTTTCGGCTTTACCATCATCAGATTAGCATCTCTTTCGTGCCATGTGCACACGTGAACAAATGTAAGATGTTGTATGATATACATACAAAAGCCGACTACCTAGTCTTACATTTGTTCACGTATACATCCAACAGACATAAGCCAAAACCTGTTATTTTTGAGGACACGCTATACATGAAGTGTGACGTATACTAAAGAATTTGCGACCTAACCAGCTTCACATCAGTACTACGCAATCCTTTAATATTCTGGTGATTTAACACATACATGCCCAAATGTTTGTAAACCTATTGTACCTAACTGCTAAGGAAATAAGTCCTTAGACTTGCAGACTACTTAAACTAATTTAAGCCTTTCAGTCTTGGTATTTTTATGTAAGAAGGAAATAATTTTTTATGTTGTAATCCTCTTAAGTTACGTTTTTGGCCCACGTCAGGTTACGGTAGTAACACTAAAAGTGGGCCTTTGCGATCGTCTATTGACAGCTCGAAATTTCAATGAAAATAACGGCTTAACTATTCATCTGACACGAAAATTGAATAACCGAATTTGTAGAGGAGAAAATTCTCTACAACTTTGCTCTTTTATGTTTTTTTCCATATCTCGTAGCGTTTTAAAGATATTTACAAAAATAACGGCGATTTTGGGATGTATGTCTGTCTGTACGTCTGTCTGTCTGTCTGTCCGTAAGGTATTCCCTGTTTTTAAGACGAACCGTTCAACCGATCAACACCAAATTTTACAGACATTATTGTAGGCCGCCAGAGACCAGAACCTCCCTTTTTCAAATTTTTCGGACAAAAAATACTGCAGTAAAACCAAAAACGCCGTTTGTAATATAATTGTAACTGCAAACGAGCCGTTCATCTGACACGAAAATTGAATAAACTAATTGGTAGAGGAGAAAATTCTCTACAACTTAACTCCCTTATGCTTTTTTTCATATCTCGTATCGTTTGAGACATATTTGCAAAAATAACGGAGATCTGACACCGTCCATTGAATTAACGAAAACCAGCCGTTCGGAGATGTCACGTGACATTCCACGCGTATTTGATCATTTTCTTATTGTAGCTTACACGTTGTCATTTCAAAGCAACGGCACACTGAGGAATTAACAAAAACACATCTTTCTTCGTACGATAAATGATAATTTAATGTCTACAAATGCCATATTAACATCAGTTAACAACGGCCATCAACAGTATAAGATTAAAGAACACCTGTTTTGTTTTATAGCCGTAGCGTAGTGGGCAAGGTGCTGGACTGTGACGCGAAAGGTCGGTGGTTCGAAACCCGCCACTACCTACGTTTCTTTCCTAAAAGGGTTTCAGACACTCTTATTAATAAATTAATTATTATTTTGGTCCAAAATGTTTGCAAAAACTTATAAAACTACAAATCTAAAGTGGGTTGTAAAACACGTAAGTGCGCTTTTTTATGACTTAGAAGTAAGATTTATGCTACTCTATGTATTGATTTACATACAATAAAATTGCATATACTGAAAAATAAGGCTTGTTTTCACAGTCTAAAATAATTAATTTTTAGTACTAAATGTTGTACTAAATGAAGTGATCATTCAACAGTTACCACCCAAAATAATTATTGCTGTTTTTCAGTTACACAGTGGAATACAAGTAACTCTCTACTTCCGTATTCTCAGAAGTTCAGAAACTGCTGCGCAGTGGAACACTCACTACTTGATATTTTTATCGTGATCTTCTGCAGGGGGCAGTAAGTGTGTACGATGAAAAGATTGCACACTCACAATCATATACGGGTTGTTTCCATTGAGAAAAAATGTTTCTGATTTATCGTAGACACACTGAATGTTAGGTACACAATTATAGTCAGTGGTTCTGAAAGGGTTAAGGACAACTCAAACACCCATGCCCCAGGGAGGACTTTAACCTCCGACGGCGAGCAACTGCGCGCACCGCAGCGAAGTGCCTTAGAGCGCTCGACAACACAACCGCGGGATTTAATAAATAAACAGCGTCTGGATCACACTACTATTGACTAATGTTTGAAATTCAAATGTTCAAATGTTTGTTAAGCTTATGGGACTTAACTACGGGGTCATCAGTCCCTAAACTTACAAACTACTTATGAACTACTTACGAACTAGGACGGCACAAATATCCATGCCCGAGGGGGGATTCGAACCCCCGACCGTAGTGGCCGTGCTGACCGTGACTGGAGCGCCTCAGTCACCTCGGCCACCGCGGCCGGCAGTTATACTTATTACAGTGCTTATAAATTAAGACTTAAAGGTAACACACATTTGTCAAACTAATTTACAACTAAACGGAAACTCTTAAATTACAAAGCCAAGAAATAGCAGTGTCTGTAAGTCTCTGCAGATCATCCAGCGAACCGTCCCGAATACCATGAATTTGACACTCAGTTATGTGCTGCATCGTCTGTATTTCGCCGCAGTCACAGTGAGGATCGTCCACGTAGCCTCACTTGGCCATCAGCTCGTTGCACCATCCAGCACCGGTTCTCATTCTGTTTTATGCCACCCAGCTTCTTCGAGTGAGGTTGAAACCAGGAACACGATCTGTAATGTCTGTAAATCTATCGGACCAAACTGCGTGGTCATCAGTCCGTAGCTTACAAACTACTTAAATCTACGTAAACTAACCTAAGGACAACACACACACCCATGCCCCAGGGAGGACTCGAACCTCCACGGCGAGCAACCGCGCGCTCCGCAGCGAGACGCTTTAGATCGCTCGGCTACTCCACCGCGGCCAGGAACACGTTCAGCCGGGTTCTTAATGAGGTGTCCATTGTGAACATTTGCTTGCTGCCATAGGTGGTTCAATTCTGTTACGGTGTTCCGATTGTTCGACGAGTGGTTCCAGAAGGGATTTCTAGACATTAATCGTGTCGGGCCATGTAGATCAGCGTGTATGGGAAGTGTGATGTCAGCAGCAATTTTTTTCCATTTCTCTTTGGATTGCATGTTGTCTGCGGAGTGAAGGAGGTTCAATATTTGCCAGCACAGAGAACAATGGTGTTGGAGTAGGTCTCAACGTTCCAGTTATTGTTCGCAAGGTGTCATTTAGGCGAACATGTACTTTGTTGACGTGCGAACTGTTAGCCCATACAGGTGCGAAGTATTCTACAACGCTGTAGATTAGAGCCATGCAGGAAGTGCGAAGTGTTCTAGCATTGCTTCCCCAGGTAGATCCTGCGAGTTTCTGAATGATATTGACTCTACCTATGAGTTTCTGGCTACGGTCCAATTTAACACCCAGGTATTTCGGTGCTCTTTCGTGTCTTATGTTCTGACCTGCTATATTTAAGCACAGCAACCTTTCTGCTTGTTTGTTGTTCAGGTGCATTAAGGTTCAGATGCCAGGTCCTGTAGTAGTTATGAAGCTGCACCAAATCAGAATTTAAGCCTGATTCTAATTCTTCGAATGACTCACCCTGCACGGCAATGGCCAGATCGTCGGCATGTGCGATCTTCATTGATAACAGGTACCGTTTACCAAATTACTTCTTTTCATACGATTAAAATTCAAAACTTCATTTACACCAGCAGTATGTTGTAAGCTCATAAGCAATGAGAATCTGGTTTTGTTAAGAGCAGTATGACAAATACATTTCTTTGTATACATAAATGTGGCCTCTGTTCTGAAAGAACAGACGTCACTTGTGATTCTGCAGTTGTTATTCTTTCATATTCACATAATATATGACATTAATTTGTGCCTGACGGGAGCGTGATTAGTTAGTTTGTTTGTTTGTAATTCTATCGGACCAAACTGCGTGGTCATCAGTCCGTAGCTTACAAACTACGTAAACTAAACTAACCTAAGGACAACACACACACCCATGCCCCAGGGAGGACTCGAACCTCCACGGCGAGCAACCGCGCGCTCCGCAGCGAGACGCTTTAGACCGCTCGGCTACTCCACCGCGGCGATTAGTTAGTCCTTGCAGGTGTGGTGACCACTGTGTCCTCAGTGGTGTTGTGGTCAGCGCAACTGCCTACAAGGCAGGAGACCCGGGTTCGAATTCCGGCTGCGTACACAGTGTCAGCTTTACCCGTTCACAGTTGATATCATCTATACTCTGAACATTTCTTTCGGCCACAGACGCAGATATATAAACAATTCAACGGCAAATTGATTGACTGCGTGGTCAAGTAAACATTAACAGGTGGGAATACGTCAGAAAGATTATTCCATGCATTAGCTGGTGTGTGTGTGTAAAACTGCAATTGGGAAACCGACGCAGCTGTCATTCTCGTTGCGATATTTCAGAATTTTAGAGAGACTTTCGGCATTGTTTGAACGGATAACAGTGTAGCGCGTCTTTTAGACGAATTAGAATTTCACCATTTGCTGCATAAAATAATGTTCAAGCTTATCTATACTTTTTGTAGAAAATTTTTCAGCATTCAGTAGTATATGTTAATTTATTCACAGATGAATGCAAACTTAAACATGAAGGTCGAAATGTTTTACGAGTTTTATCCGTTTCGTTTTAAGCATTGATAATGACCAAACAGTGGTTGAAATCTACATCTGTGGAAAAATTAATATTTCCAACTGATTGCTGAAAAATTTTCTACAAATCAAATGAACAGTCGTTGAGCACAAGTGCCACCATGGAGTCAAGCCTTATATATCTTTATTGATTACCCTGAATTTTGTATGCCGTCGTTCTAATTATTTGTTATCAGTATTCTGTACTCTTAAGAAACGCCGCCTTCGCCTCTGCTTGGAAAACAATCATTTGCCAAAATAAGATGTCTAGAAGTCCAGTCTATGGTAATTCACTCTTTGTTGACATCTCTCTCACACTCAATTTTTCCTGTCTGCAATTGAGTCATAAAGATTCTCCTCGATGTTGTTTTTTAAGGTTGTTTCGGTATACATGTGGCCAGCTTTTCTGTGTCCCTTGTTTCGATACATACAGCATTACTAAGTTTCTTGATTTCATGAGCCCTGGCATAAATATCGTTCTTAATGATTACTGAATGTTCCAGTAATAATTATAGTAAAATTTTAGTTTGCTGATTTTGGAATTACACTCCGGATACTTCAGTTGTTGTTTGAATTTGGGATCTGAATCAGTAATTAATTATTGCACTTCCAGGATAATATGTACGGTACAGGCGTGCAAATATCAAACGAAATAATAACATACGAGCGCCGAATGACATAGCTTCCGCTGTCATTTATTCAATGTATTCCTTCTGCGTGGAGTAATGAAATGTTATTACCTCTGCTATTCGTTATCCACATCGTACTCTAATTTTGTGGGATTACTTCTCTGTTTTTACAACCGTGCTGCAGATTTAATTAATCCGGTGTATTTTATGGTAGTTAACTATATTTCTTTCAGTTCAGGTTCATAAAAATGATACTATGACAGGTCCCGAAACAGGGCACGTTTCGGTTTGATGTAGGCTACTAAACATTTTTCACTGCTTCATTCTCTCCTTAACAAAATCTGTGTGCAAATAATTTTTAATTGCAACCGGTAGAAAATAGGTGATATTTATTTTTAAAGATATTTTCGTGTACATTTTCATTACTACCTTTTCTATTGTTTTACGTGAAGAGGTAGACTTTCTTGTATTATTACTCATAATTTATGGAATATAGGGGAATTTACCCAGTGGAATTATAACAAAATCAAACGGTGTTTAAATTTTTAAAAGTAGCTTATCATCATAAACGTAACGTCTACAGGAAGTCACCGTCAATATTTTGTGTTCATGTACATTTTAGAACTCGTTATCTCAGTCAACCTCAAAACTATCAAAGCAAGACTTATTAGTCTCCAGGGAGTTACTGCGATCGTTATATGAATAAAATTATTGAATATCCGTCTCCAGATCGCTTATATTTTCTAAAACATGACTGGTTTCGGGACAGCTGCCCATCTTCAGATCAAATTTTGAAGTTACAGAGTAACCTGTCCTGTGATGAACGAATGTTCACAGTAACGACTGTGAACATTCGTTCATCACAGGACAGGTTCCTCTGTAACTTCAAAATTTGATCTGAAGATGGGCAGCTGTCCCGAAACCGGTCATGTTTTAGAAAATATAAGCGATCTGGAGACGGATATTCAAGAATTTTAACCTCAAAACTATTTAGAATGAGAACCTCGAAGATGCATGCTTACCTCGAGAAATACACATAGATTCCTTTTATACACATTAAAAATCTGCTGTTCGTATTACTGTGACGGAGAGTATATGATTCTCCATTTGCAATCCAAAACATTTTTACACGTCTATGTTTACCTGGACTTTTTATTTGAAAATAATACTCTATTTCGCTAGCTACATTAAAAACTATCATGAACGTTTTATTTGGCAAACGTGCCAGAATGCGAACCACCAATCTCCTGCATAGAAAGAACATTAACAGGACCAACATATATAGCTGGTGACTCAAACATGGGATTGGAAGACTACCTCCGTTCCTTTACACTGAAGAATGTAGTTTTTTTTTTCTCAGGACCAAAGACTTCCATACTTTTCTAATATTTATAATTTTAGTGTATCTTTGCCTCAATAAATAATTCACCTGCTGAAAGCATTTGCTTTGCGGTGGAGATAGGGTTTTAGTGCGATTATTCTTTCTTCCCACATACGCTGGCAACTCGGCCAACTTCATGTGTGTTGTAGTGCATTGATTAGATTATTCGAACTAAATATAGTGCTTGACGAATATTTTGCAAGTTAATATATCTGTCCGAAGAAGGAAAATTCTCGAAAAACTTGGTTTTGCCTTCCACGTTTACAGAAACTTACTTCGTGGCAGATGTCATGACAGAATGTCTCGCCTAGCAATAAAGATGTCGGATATTATAAGAGTAGCTTCCACCTACATAGACTCCTTAGGCTGGCTCTTCAACAATAAACTACCTTCGTTCTGCAGACAAATGCTTATTTCGAGTGCCCGATTTGGAATAAATGCTCTCTTTTCATATTACACACACAAAATGAACACTCTTAGTCTACTCCTGGATAGAGAATCACTGACCTGGACTGAACCCTCCTCCATACACTGTGAGGTGGCTTCCAGAATATGGATGTAGATATAAACTGTATACAGACTGTACTCGTCGGCGACCATAATTTTAAACTGTCACGAAATCTCTATCGGACAGCAACATAGTTTGCCCATTCATGGGGAAGTGGTTTTCAATCACACGAATTCTTCCATTTGATTTAAGATACTTCCAGAAGAGAACCACTTTCAGTTTCTTATTTTGTCTACAGCAATTATCAGATATCGCAATTCCAGTCTCTCCTTTCATTTAGTTTTCATCAAAGTAACATAAATGTCCAAATGCTTGTACTTCAGGTATATTGGTATGTAGTTGCACTTAACCATTATGTTCGTGAATCGTACTAAATACGATATAGTTACAAATTAATATACCTCTCAGTAATCAGAGTCTCTAGAAATGTATTCTGTATAACTTTCAGACGTATTAGTATCATTGCAAGGACCTATATTCATCGTGTTCTGACATCTTCAATTATTCCATAATCTCGAGTAGTTTTTACTTGCTGCCATTTCCTCGGTCCCCACACTGGCATTTAACATGAAGCCTCCCACTGACATTTGTTGAGTCAATTTGGAACTACTGATCGTATGGCATTATATGGCAGCTTGACCCCAGATGGGGTCTTATTCAGCTTGCCTTGTGCAAGTATATTTTGCTGACGTCGCTTCGACTTCCGAGTAAATGAGGATGACGACGACACAACACCCACACTCCCGGCGGATAAAATCTCCGAATGGTCAGGGAATCAAAACAGCCCCCGACTTCCCCCCCCCCCCCCCCCGCGTGAAACACCACTGTACTACCTGAGCTAGGGCCGGCTAGAAATTCTGCACACGTGCTGTGCTGCTATACATGTTTAACTTTCGGGTAACGGAGAGCACGACGCAGCCGTCTCTGCTGATACAGTGCATGTTTCTACCCACAAGGGTCGCCAGAGGTAAACGAGATTAAAAAAAAAAAAAATGTTCAAATGTTTGTAAAGATTATGGGACTTAACTACGGAGTCATCAGTCCCTAAACTTACAAACTACTTATGAAGTAGCTACAACTAAGGACAGCACAAATATCCATGCCCGAGGGGGGATTCGAACCCCCGACCATAGCGGACGTGCAGACCATGACTGAAGCGCCTCAGTCGCCTCGGCCACCGCGGCCGGCCTAAACGAGATTTAGAGAGCCCGTATAAGGAGAGAGTGGGCATGCGTGAGACTGCTCCTGATTGTCTGAGAACCCAGGACGCCATGTTTTTACCATATTTAGCTTGCTTTACATGCGCGTTAGTAGCTACAGTGTGCTTTTCTGTACTGTTGTGTGTCTTCAAAGCTTCTGACAGCGATTTCACTGTATATGTACTTACAGGTGTTATTATGGTAGGTACTGCTCCACTTTTGCACGTCTTTTGTCGGTTCTGTTTACGTAAATTAACATGTTCGGTAGTCCTTGACGATAACCTAAGAACTTCGCAGCAATTTTTAAAATTATATATTGGTTTGAAGTGATTTACTTAGTGTAATTAATCATGTGTTTTACATAATCATTAAGCGCAATAAAGAGAAATGTCTGGTTGTTCCTCTTCCTCTGTTGACTGTAAAAACCGAAGTAAAGGTTGTTATATGATGCTTTTGTTCGCAAGGAATGAGGAAATACGGGAAAAGTGGGCAGTGAAAATTAACCGAGAAAGCCAGAATCGTACAGGCGATATATAAAGCAAGAAAGGCATTGATGAAATTCAGTAATAGAACTACTGCCCGTTAAATTCCCGCTTGGTGTAGTGGTGGCATATTGAATTCATTATGTGACGAATGCGAGTTCGAATCCGATAAGCGGTATTTTTTTTTTTTTAAACCGTACTAGGTAGCTTTTTGTTAGTTCATGGTTCTGGTTTTTGATATGTCGCGCTACAAGGTACGTTGTAACTTGGCTACGGCACCTACACCTTGGCTGTATGTTACTGGCTATTCAGAATCCTATAATTGGTTACGGGATGTGGAGTGAGAAAGGGAGGGGGCGGGACTATTGTACATATTCAGTTACCTATATTGAATCTGTTTCTGCAGTTTCACTAGAGGTAGTAAGTATTTTTCCGATTTTCTGTAATACTCTGTCACTAAACGTAACTACATAATGACGTTTTTGGTATTTCCAAGTGTAGGAAAATGTTGTAAGGTCAACAGCACACTTAAAATGCATTATATTGGGGGAAAGCGATAATATTGTAGTAATTTCGGCGATGGATATTCAGACAGAAAATTCTGAAATAGCATTATGTGGTGTCGCACAAGTCTAATTTGCGCGCCACCTACTTTCGCCGCGCGCCGCCATGCACGCACGGCACGGCGTTCTTACGACGTCAGCCACGAACGCCCTCTGCTAAAACTCCGCTCGTGGCCACCACTGAACGACATCGTTCACTTGGGACTGAGATAGGAACCAGTTAACACTTCGGATTCAGATAGGCACCAGTTAAGACTTGGCTATCAGATAGGCACAAGGAATCAATAGTAGGCAGGCCTCTATCTAGTCTATGTATCAGCATTCTGCAGTCAAGAACTATGTAAAAGTTAAGTATTACTAAGTCTTTATGAAATATATATCTCTTCTAATTTACTCTAGTGTTTCTAGTTGCTGCTGTCCCATTGGCTGGTCACCTCCATACCGCACAAGCGTGCATCCTTTATTCCTGAGTAGGTCTCTTTCTATTCGGCCACCGACACCTACGACGGAAACGAGACACAAAAGCGGCGACGAAGCTGGGACACAAAACATTATTTTCTTTGAGATACGTAATATGGAGTATCTTTCTTTGTTATTAATCAACTGCCAACTGTCGAAAGTATCAGAACATCATAAAATATGGTATTAACATTCGATAGTCATAGAACAGTTCCACGAGACTTATTTGCCTACAAATTTATTAGACCTGTATGAACGTAGATGAATGGCATTTCTTTAACCACGTATTGATCAGTAAGCTAGAAGATGTGCTTTGATGTCATGGGTGGGAGTGATGACTTATTACAGTCGTTAAGGGGCTGCATATCTGTCTGGGTCGCTATGTTAAATGCACGTCCCGCACACAGTCTGGTTAAAACATGGCGGGCAGAGGCCGGCTGATCTTTCTTTCCCTATATAGGCTCTCTAAGAAGACTGGGAATGTTGCGCTCTTACTTGTATCGCATAACCAGGAAATGGAGCCGTCGCCGTTGATTATGTACTCGTCTCTAATAACAGATGTCGCTGTTGCTCGCTGCCTCACCTATGCAGAACTCACGCACCGCTGAACAGTGTACAGCGGTTTGCCAGCCCTGATGTCGATTGTTTTCCCGCAAGCCGCTCAGTTTTGTTAACGATTCAACAGTATAGTATACAGAACTTTGTGTGTGATGTCCATTAGGTCCATTTCTTTAGCATATGGACACAGTAAAGGAGAACACTAATGTTATTCAAATTATACATCTCGTGACAGCCTTTGTTCGTACCTCAATTGAATGTTGAGAAGATTGCGTGATGCGGAACAGTCGAGTAAGTTGGTCGCGCGCCTCCGAGGCGCTGGTAGCGACTCGCGGCAGACATGTGGCAGCGGGTGCGTCTGACAAGGCGGAATTTATTCGTGGAGGACGCCTGCTGCGAAGTGCAGGCGGGCGGGCGACAGCCCGCAGATTTATGTCTCCTATACGGATTTAAATCGACTCGCGCCCGCGACGAATCCAGGTTCCCGTGCGAGAGAATAGCACAGCCGGCGATCTAATCAGACCTCTGTTTCCAGTTGGTACTGCCAAACTCACTATAACGGAAGTCACTTTCGATGTGAGAATTCTGCGAAGACTGTGTTGCAGCACATTCATCAGGTTACAAATGTGTATACCGTGTTTTGAGTCAGTGCTGTACAAAGCTGCGTGGCGCAATACGGCACTGTAAAGTGCTTGACATCCTGTAAGTCGGGAACGTAATCCCACAGTTTATAACTGAAACAAGCGGAAGCACCAAACCAGGGTCTCTTCAAACTTTTAGATGAAATTTTTCTCTTAAAATTTGTTGAGACCGGTTTCTTCAACTGTCTGTTGTCGTCTTAATCTTACATCCTATAAAATAGGTTGTATGTATGCGTGTGTGTGTTCCACATCTCTTCCCAAACTACTGGATCGATTTCAATCATACTTGGTACAAATGATCCATACTACAAGCAACAATCGCTGTCAGGGTAAGAACCATCTACGACACATACGTAAGGAGATATGATGTCATAAACAATGACAGTCGTGGAAAACGGCAGCATCATCCGAAAATATTCTACGTCTGCTACTAAACTAATGGACCGATTTCAACCAAATTTGCTAAAAATGTTCTTTATGATCAGTAATCATTTTCTGTGGTTGCAAAAACCACATTCGATACATAGTTCATACGATATCATGTCATAAACAATGATATCTGTCCCATCTTGCGGCGTGTGATAGCGTGATTTTATTCGTAAACTATTTGAGAATCTTTACGAAACTTTACTCGCTGACAACCCCAATATAATAATGAAATGAAAACGTTTATCACTTACTACTTTTCCGATGTTCATGATGTATATTTACAGCATTTGGCATGACGTTACAAGTTATTACTTCTACACTGTAAATTTTATACGCCAGATGATTCACAGACAGTACACATACATACCACCGAATGTTACAATTTGATTAATCATAAACTGCATCATTATGCATGAGGTTTTGATTTATTTCGTTTTTACTGCTGACACCAATCGCGATAAATTTTGCTGACAATAGGCATATATACCACTGAATGTACGTTTGAATTTACATTATCATACTACACATACTTCAGGAGGTATGACAATGAAATTTCCGAATAACTGCTACATCATGCGCTCTTTTTCCATATCTCCTCGTAAAATAATGGATCGATTTGAATTAAACTTGGTTCACATATTACTATCACACAACAATCGCTGTGGGTTTAAGAACTACCTACGACAACATGGAAGGAAGGAAGGAATCCTCGGGTTTAACGTCCCGTCGACAGCGTGGTCATTAGAGACGGAGCTAACGCTCGGATTTTTTGGTAAGGATGAGGGAAGGAAATCGGCCGTGCCCTTTGAAAGGAACCATCCCGGCATTTGCCTGGAGTGACTTAGGGAAATCACGGAAAACCTAAATCAGGATGGCTGGAGGTCGATTTGAACCACCGTCCTTCCGAATACGAGTCCAGTGCGTTACCACTGCGCCACCTCGCTCGGTCTACAACATAGTTCAGGGCATATGCTGTAGTAAACAATAAACTTTCTCACTACGCGACGCGTGATTTACGAGACTTCATTCATCTACTGTTTACTCATCGCAGACAGCTTGGTAATATTGCACTCTACAAATGATCTGCATGGAAACGAAACTTAAATGGACAAATAGTAAGCTAAAATTCGATGGACTGAAAGGGAATAACGATATGCCCTAAGATAATGAAGGAACAAATACAACACATTTCACAGAGGTGAAGTATGGATGGCACAGTACAGCAAACAAGCAATAGAGGCGCTGTGAAATAAGTATGGGGTAATACAGCAAGGGAGCGAATGTCTGTGATAGAATTAAGCAATCTCTGGGAATACCAACAAACTTTTAACATAATGTTACTGATTTAGCTTTGTGTATTAAATACTTAACGACTTTTCTTTGCTTCTTTTGGCATGTTTCATTTTGTATCAAAAACCTTATGAAGATACATCTTTTCGGAAGATGACTTTTACTTGCGTTTGACATCTTGGCTAGGACAACTGAATTGATTGACAAAGCGATTCAACAAGGATTATTACTGAGGTCTGGAACCCTAAAATGCCATGATACGCATTTCCCTTCTTTAACAAACGTTGCAAAGCATGGGCATATAAGCTAGTATCTCCAAATTACTTGCAAGTAGACGGAAATTCAGTTTGGGATGAGGCTTGGTATGTTAATAGCCAATGGTGTCCATTCTTAGGAATTTAATGGCACAAAATACAGAAAGTTCCGAGGAAAAGGGCTCTAGAGCTTAAGAGCAACTCATATTTTTTATGTCCTGATGAACGAGTTCTTTAATGCAGAATGTCGAAATAGCTGAGGCAGTAGCGTGTCTATCATGTGAGTGATCAGTGCTCGATCACTGATCAATTTCTTCATGAAAAACTTCATTTTGTTTCAAAAACCGCTGTTGCAGCTAATTAAAATTTTAAATGTAATACTTCCTTTTTAGGAAACTGGAAGATTCCAAATGCATTTTACATTTAATGCAGGTACGTTGAAGCTTTAAATACTTCTGTTATTACAATTTTATCACAAAATTAACGTATATAGTAAAATTATAAAAATTGACAAAAGTTCCAGGTTCACAAGCAGCGCCATTTCGAATAAAATACTCGAACTTTCGATGCCCATCTCCGCCAGCTGTTCACTGACTGCCGGGTCCTGTCGAAGATGACATTGTCCTTAGAGTGCCTGGTGTGTATGGTGTCCCCTGAGAATGCGGCAGCATGTATATAACGCAAACAATTCACACCAACGTGCTAGAATTTCATAGAGTGACCATAGGTCCGCTATATTTGAGGCAAACTGAACTGGCGTCGGTCTGACAACTGGTACGCCACATCCACTAGAGAATTTTACATATTTTCAGTTACACGTTTTAAATATAGACTGACTATCGAATGTGGAAGTGCATCAAGTTCCGTCAGACTTTATCGAAGTTGCGAATTGACGAGACTGGTAATGAAATATCGCGAACCTGTCAGTAACACAGTTCCAGTTCGAAGTATAACAGTAAGCTGAAGTTTGCAATAAAAACGAAAGTGCCATTGTGAAAATATTTGTGTTGATTTTAATGCAATACACTGTCTGAACGTTCCGCGAAACATACAGTGAACAGCAATTGTTACGTCAAAAAATCATGACCACGGATTTACATCTGTTGTTAATGTGTCTAGTATACATTTATCTTGTGTTTACTAAACGCATTAAGTCTGAAAACTTGTGAAACTGCTGTCCACGTCTTTGGTTGTGATCTTTGGTAGACGAAATTTGGGTACAAAGATGAAAGTGACAACAGAATACTGCAATAAAAATGCGCCTGTGTCAGCTGCCACAAAAGCATTCCGCAACGAACTAACGTATCATTAATAAGTTTCGTTGCAGCCTATATGAAATAAGTACATATTTGTTGTAAAGAACACACATATATAAAAATGAAAAAATTCTGACCTACACTATTGCTTCCACACTTTGCACTGCTTACATGTCAACCATGTTCGATCAGTTGTCAACATCAAACAAAAACATTTGTAAAGAAGGTGTAGACACTCAAAAGGGTGTTTCCATCAAGCACTAGAGCAACAGAAGAAGAAACATCTGAAAAACACAACAACAATAGGTAGAAAACTGAACAGTTTTAATGGTGTGTACTTCAAGGGAATTACAGAATAGGTCATCTGAAACTTCACTCTTGGGGAGATAAATGTCATTATTCAGGAATTGTGTCATAGAAATTATGTCATAGACAGTCTGAGCTCAAACAAGGCAAAACATTTGGTGTTCTTGTACTTGTCGTTTTTCGACTTCGTTTTGTGAATTTACATGTTGAACATACATATTTAAGCAGAAACAATTGTACAGACAATACACACTAAGTACTTCGTCTTCTTCTCCTTCTTCTTTCTCTTTAGCCCTTTCCCGCACAAGCAGGGTCGGCTTGGTTATTCGGATTTGTCATGTTAGTGTTGAAGGGGTGTGGGAGCGCGGATGACCTTCCTGCCGCCACACCATGCTCCCCTGGAGGAAATATGCACCCCAAACATGTGTATAGTGTTATATGTGGCTAAAGTGTTACAAAATGTTTGCGAATCGTGTAATTGAGGCGGTACTTGGGGACCAACCCGGTATTCATCTAGGTGGATGTGGAAAACCGCCTAAAAACCACACCCAGGCTGGCGGACACTCCGACCCCTTTCGTTTGCCAGCTGGGCGTATTCGAACCAGGGTCAGTACTAATCCCCATCTCTGAAAGCTGTGCATTATACCGTGCAGCTAACCTAGCGGGTAATACACACTAATTACAATATACACTAAATACAACACCTCGTGATCCACAACAGACTCTTGTCAAGTGTACTGACCACCAAAAATATGCCGGGTAATTTTACATAGGTTGCCGCAAAGAGGCTGTAGCTCATGTGTCAGCCACTCTATGAAATTTAAGCTCGTTAATTCGCACTGTGGCAGACCATTGTACCGAGCAAGAACGCCATATTAAACAACGGGAGCTTGACAAGTCGGCCATAACTAAGCACTACCTTGAAAATGGACATAAAATACAGTTCGAAAAGACAAATGTCTTGGTTTATGCGTCCCCTATTGACTCCGTTATAAAGGAGGCGGCTGAGATTAGATTGAACAACAACAGTTTTAATAGAGACCAGAGATACACACTGAGGAAGTTATGGGGGCCGACTGTATACCTGGCGTCATATAAGAAGGCGCTTCCGCGCATAGAGGCGGAGCGATAGGGTAAGTGTGGAGGGGAGGAGCTACGGCCGAACGCCAACGGTTGCGCCTGCGGGAGAAACATTGCGAAACTCGCGGCCAGCCACGCGCCTACGGAATGAACATTATTGGCTGTCCTTGCGGCAATGGAGGGGGATGCGCAGAACGACTGAGAACTGGGCCGCCTTCGTAGCTGACGCCGACTATAGACACAGAAAGACAGTGACGATGGAATGGCTGTCTCACACGTGGTGCCTCTCCGTGACGTCAATGGCGCCGCCGCGGCTGCGAGTTGCCCTCCTGGACTTCGCATGCGCGACACATCGGCCCCCTCTGATTGGCTGCTAATGATGTCATCGTGCCTATATATCTTATCCGACCCCCTGTGGGCCCAGTTAAGTGCCAGTGTTTAAAAGTGTTCAGTGCTTCGTGTATCTAGTGTTTCGTCGCTCCTTGTTTTTTAACGTAGTGCACTTGCCCATGGGCAATAAGTGTCCAGTGTGTCTTACTCCAATGTCACTGCCACTTTATGTCAAGTCGTCTGCAATGAGTGTTTTTTCGCTACCGTGGCAACGTATTTTTTAACAAACATGTATGTATTTTCACTGTCTGTAGTTTTTCCATTCTATATTAATCTTGCCACTGAAAAAGCACCGTTTAATCGCCATGTTTTTCATTTGTACAATACTATCATTCGCTCGGCTGTAGAGCAGCGTCATAGGCTGCTTCAGCCTGCCTTGTAATAGGGCATTAAAACCCAATAAAGGAAAAAAAAAATCTGATCCTACAGTCAGTGAACTCCTGACGACGACGGCGGCGATGGCCATTGGAAACTCGAGTATTTTATTCGAAGTGACGCGGCTTGAGAACGGAGGATCTTTTACCAATGAATGCCGTCGCGAAAAACTCCGAGGACACATCAGAAATATTCATTACAAATTCGAGGAACCGGTATCACCATGGAATAGCAGAGAATAGTTCTCGTATGTATAGGAACAGGCAGACGGGCACTAAGACTGAAGTAAACAATGTAGTTGTTGTGGTCTTTAGTCCGCAGACTGCTTTGAAGCAGCTCTCCACGCCACCCTGTCCAGTGAAAGTCTCTTCATCTGAGGATAAGAACGGCTTTATCCGTGCTGGCTCTTATTTATTCTTTACTTATATCAACGAAGGGATTTCTTGGTTCTTGCTCTTTGCAGTTTCTTCTTAATGTCAGCATTTTTTTTTATTTTGTCTCGTAAGTCAGCTGGCGTGTATAACTGCCGTGCCGGTCCTCCGCCAGTGGCGCTGTACGTGTCGTTATGACCTTTTCCGAGGGCACCGGTGTAGTGAGTGGGCAGCGGGACGGCCAGCGTGGGTTGACTACGGGGGCCCTTTCTGTTTATGTATCTTCACCATGCTCTCGGCGGCGTACGGAGACCCACGGCGCGTGGGGACTAAACCTGTCTCGCACTTGGAGATCACGTAAACCTCGTCGCCGACTGCTTACTGAACCTGACCGGGAAGGTTGTACTCCTCTCCGACCTTACTGCCACTGCTTTTCTCGGGAGCGTGCTCCGTCGAAGTTAAGTATGCGGAGTCGACTCCAATGTGGTTCCGTCCGTGATGATGTGAGAAGTGAGCCGTTCATTGCTGTTTTGGATTGCCTGAATGCCATTACCTGCTTACAAATGGTGCTAACACCGTGCCCTAGTGCTAACGACTTGTCCATCTAGTTGCTGTCTGTGCTCATTGTGTTGTCTATAATCGTGCATTGTCCAACCATTGAACCTAAGCGGTGGATGGCTTGCTGTCCTAGTCTTCTCTATAGTATTTATAGTGTCATGCATGTGTTCATGAGTTTCCTTCTTCTGAGCCCATTTATTTAAGTAAACTAAAATTCGGATTATTTCGCGTCCTGCCGTAATAGGTCAGGATTTAAATATATTACTATATCAGGTTTGTTAATCTAGTGCTTTGTCTGTTTAGGTGCCTCTCCGTCGCGGTTTTGTAGTAGGCAGTGTGTTTTTCCGGTCGCGAGTACGTCCTGTCAGTGTCAAAATGTTTCAAATGTTTGTATAGCTTATGGGACTTAACTACGGGGTCATCAGTCCCTAAACTTACAAATTACTTATGAACTAGCTATTCCTAAGGACGGCACAAATATCCATGCCCAAGAGGGGATTCGAACCTCCGACCATAGTGGCCGAGCAGACCGTGACTGAAGCGCCTTAGTCCCCTCGGCCACCGCGGCCGGCTGTCAGTACCGTTGCTGTAGTTTGGCAGTAAAAATTTCCTGTTGATTTGTGTGTCCCATCTGCGCCACAACTATGAATAAAGAACTGCCCTTTCTTGTCTTGTATTGTATCACATTTGAAAACCCGTGCGTTTATCACATAAATCATGACAGATGGTTTCAAAGATTCCAGACTGAAATAATTAATGTTCCTGTGTGACTGTGTTCCTGTACTAACTAATAAAGTAATTTAGACTCTTCGTTGTACTCATTTGTTGATGGACTCGTTGCAGAATTGTGTGACCTCATTCACTACCGTGGCGACTCTGCAGTAGCGTGAGGCACGCAAACGCCTGCACTAATTAGCCTCTTAAACATTCCGCGTCACCGAGCAGCGACCAGTTTCGCTACGTTTATATGACTGCTCCGGCCGCATTCTGTTGCCAATCGTGTCGGTATGGAGAAATTTACTGTGAGGTGTTGTGAAAGGAAATGAGGCCAATAACGAAAGATTATGCAACTATTAGACTAGCTGCAAATGATGCACACTTCATCATGTTAGTTTTGGAGCTCCTTTTGGATTGCTCATTACACGAAGTACAAAGAAAATCATCCCGTAAAAAGATAAGCGTTTCACCACACGGCTAGTGTCAGTATGGACGACATCACAACATTTATGATATAAGCTTCCTCACTCCTTCTGTGCGTTCAAGACTTAGCATTATCCGACAACTATCTTTTCGTTTCTGTTACAGAACAGAAACGAGTCGTACACTACTAGATAAAGTACAATGTTTGACCTCACAGTCCGTGTCCACAGTTATTGGCTATTTATAATTGAATAACGATACGGAATATGTGTGAAAATAAGGCGCGAATACAATGAAATATGTTGACTAAGAGGGTGTGTTTTGTGTGTCTAAAAATAAACATATTGATACGGTACTGTACCTTGCTCTATGATCACTGTCCAAGTGAATAAAGGCGGTTGAAACATAGCTTCACATGTTAAATTCCGTTGTGCACGTGTTTTTAATGCTTCTCTATTTATTTTTCTATTGATGGAGCGACATTGTTTGTTGTTAAGTCAGCTACTTGGCGCTCGGTCGACATCTTGTTGTTTTTGTTTCAATTCTTCCACCAAATAGTTTTGTATGATTTAGGATTTACATCGTATATGGACAAATTAAAAATATTAAAAACACGGGTTTTTGCCTCCCAGCAACTCACAACATATCAGCAAGCTCATTCCATTATTTTTGATATTGTTTTGAGATTTCGATTTCGGATTGTTGGCTTCTGATAAATTCCACGTACTGAAATTGAATGATGAATGAATTACTTGTCTGTTGATGCGAGACTGACATTGCATTCTTTTGTGTAAATTTGAAAGACCTTTGTTTGAATTATGTGAGACATATTCTACTGCCTTATTGAATAATGAGAGTTTCATTCTGAACTGACAGTTGCAATAATCTGTAGAATTTACCTTATCCATATATAACTGAGCAGCAAATTGCGTCGTAACTTGGAATTTTTTTCACACTAGAATTTCTTCTTACTGAGTTCTGCTGTATAATGTGTGTTTGCGTTTCCACATTGATTTAACCATTGAAGTGTCATTGAAATAATAAACTGTCCTAATACTCTGGTGCTTTGATGTAACAAATGAGATGTGTTGGAAATAACTGAATGTTAAGGGTGACACGGTAGCCAAACGGTGCATCCGAGAGTTTTGAGGCCTATATAACGGAGTTTAGTTTACTTTATGACATAATCTGCAGGACTCTTCCAATTATGCCTTGTTTTTAAATGTCCAATGAAAATGTAATGTAACACTGAAAAACTTTATACAAATATCTGTCGATCTAACATTTATATTTTAATCAAGCTCTCTTCTTCTCAGGGCATACTATGCCTAATCATACTCAGTGTACTGATGTTCCTTTTAACTTCACTTACCGTCAGTTATCATAAAGTAAAAATCTCTTGGCTACGGGATCTTCTATTTCAGAAACGAGTGTACTGTTCAGCGTCTGTAAACAAACCTTCATCGTGCGTTTCACGACCTAGACACAAAACGTGCTATCTCATTATTTTCCACAACTTCGTAATACAATTTAATCAAATACTACTGTAATACAAGTGGCCCATACTTCAGTAATTGTATGTATGACAATAAATAGAAACTAATAAACAATTTATAAGCTACCAGAAATATTAGTTGGTACATACTCTTAGAGTTTTCCAATTTACTAAAGATTACTTTTGAAACAATGCATATGGAATACATGAAGAGATTACATTTACAGATTGGGCAAGAAGTACTGAGATACCCAGTACCGTTCCACACCCTTAGTAACCGAGCGAGCTGGCGCAGTGGTAACGCACTGGACTCGCATTCGGAAGGATGGTGTTTCAAATCCACCTCCGGACATCCACATTTAGCTTTTCCGTGCTTTCCCTAAATCACTCTAGGCAAATACCGGGATGGTTCCTTTCGAAGGGCACGGCCGATTTCCTTCCCCCATCCTTTCCCAAAAATCCGAGCTCCGTCTCTAATGACCACGCTGTCGACGGGACGTTAAACTCCAAGCTCCCTTCCTTCCTTCCTTACACCCTTAGTAGTACGCAGTGTATTCTCCACTGGTGTTGACGGAGACGAAGACTGGGGCATCTATTCCATCATGCAGGAGCTGTATGCATTGTTTGCTTACATTATTCCGCACATGCTCGACTTGTCCAAATAGTTCTCAAGAGTTGTTGTTCAACGATTGGCACTGTTAGTTGTCGTCCAGTCACACATCCAACGTGCACGATTGAATCGTGTTGGCCAGGTAAGTTGCACGTCTTACACAGCACGTTGAGTTTCACGCGATCTTACAGCGCAAAATTGTGACAGAGTAAATGGTTAAAATCTTAGCCAGCTCAAACAATCGCCTGCCAAGCTAGGCGGAAATAGATCATCGTCTGTGTCTTAAATGTGTCGTCGAGTTGAAAGCCTCCAGACTGTTGACTGCAACGCACGAACAAGAGAGCGAAGGGGCATATTGATCAGCTTGTAAACTACACGTAACTGTCACAAGAGTGACCGAGGCTACGTCAGCGGTTCAAGGACTCATTGAGTGAATGCAGCACTCCAAGTAGGACACATTCGGTCATCAAATCAAATGTTTGTAAATCTATCGGACCAAACTGCGAGGTCATCAGTCCCTAGCTTACAAACTACTTAAACTAAGGTAAACTAACCTAAGGACAAACACACACACCAATCCCCCAGGGACGACTCGAACCTCCGATGGCGAGCAACCGCGCGCTCCGCAGCGAGGTGCCTTAGACCGCTCAGCTACTCCATCGCGGCACACATTCGGTCATTACGAACTGTCCCTTACGTCATACTTTCAGAAGATTTCTGTTTATATATCCCGCTCAGGATCCCATGATGCCATTATCGATCCCATGATGTAATATATGTATTCAGCTGATGTCTCAAATAAAGCAGCCACTAGTCGCAGCTAGGAGATGGTGACCGGAGACAACTATCACACTTTGAACTGACCATCATGTGGGGTGATGGTGATGTTCAGATGTTTGAAGAGTCTATGGGACTTAACTACGGGGTCATCAGTCCCTAAACTTACAAACTACTTATGAACTACTTACAACTAAGGACGGCACAAATATCCATGCCCGAGGGGGGATTCGAACCCCCGACCGTAGTGGCCGTGCGGACCGTGACTGGAGCGCCTCAATCCCCTCGGCCACCGCGGCCGGCGGTGATGGTGAACCGCTGTCTACTGACTACACAACGCTGAATATGGTTGCTGCCTGAGGCCAGCTCAGTACTGATTTGTTTGTTTCCTAAAGGCCAATGTTCCTGCCGAGGAGCTACCATTCTTGTGCTAACCCTGCCGGCGGTATCGATAGCTCATCTGTCATCGCGGCATCCGACTCAAGTAGTTCCAAATGTGGACCCACAAGCAGCGGCATGGAATGGAAAAGTGACCGAACACTTTTCCTGACAGTCTTTACTTCAACATCCAGACGTCGCGGAGTGGGCACCTCCTTCCAAACGATACAGCAGCCGACCCACAGAAGACGCTGCGAGATGGCGAGCCAACGCTGTTGAAGGTGACGTCAAGCGCTGATATA
Source organism: Locusta migratoria (assembly GCA_026315105.1). Taxonomy (NCBI): domain Eukaryota; kingdom Metazoa; phylum Arthropoda; class Insecta; order Orthoptera; family Acrididae; genus Locusta; species Locusta migratoria. Next base: position 206,306,074 of record CM048744.1, on the reverse strand, counting down.
GCTCCTGCCGAGCTAGTGCTAGTGCTCGGTTGCTTTGCTAGCGTTTTATCAGGTTTCAGCGCCTCATCCTGACATAAAGTTGGCAACCTACCGTTTGGCCCCAGCAAGAATGGCATAAGACTCGTGAGTTAAAACCTCATGCACGTAGCGCCTGGTAAGCTTGCCCTTCACAAACACCAAAGGTGAACGAGAGTTGGCTGGAGTGGGAACAGTGTGTCTGAAACTGATTCAACGAACGAGACAGAGCTCGATTGTTCTATGTCGTACGCCAAAAGAACCGTTACTTTCGTGCACGCAGAATCTGCTTCTGTCGCTAGTCCAAGTCGTCTTCTGACGGCACTTGTCGAGCAGTGCAAGTCGATGACGTGGGCTGAATGGAAGAGGGGGTAGAACTGTTCGTGGTCACACTGGTAGTAACCGGTTGCCAACAGTTCGTGTCTACACGTCTGGTCTTGCACACCCTCTTCTCTGCGGAATTGTGGCTGTACTATCCTTATTTACTGCACAAAAAATACGACGATGGTGGTGTACATTTATGCTGCAAAATACATAAATACTTTGCAAGTCACATTGAATTGCATGGCAGAGGGTTCATCGAACCGCTGTTACATCTATACAGTTCGATTCTCTAATAGTTCGCGGGAAAAGGAACAAATCTTTCCGTTTTGGAGCTGGCCTTTCCTGAACTTTTTCTGAATCGTCTGTGCCACTTGGTGAGGACCCCCACATTCCCCACAATACTTCAAAATAGAACGCACAAGTGTGGTGTGGATAGTTTCTTTGCTGCGGTGGAGTAGCCGAGCGGTCTAAGGCGCCTCGCTGCGGAGCGCGCGGTTGCTCGCCGTGGAGGTTCGAGTCCTCCCTGGGGCATGGGTGTGTGTTGTCCTTAGGCTAGTTTACCTAGGTTTGAGTAGTTTGTAAGCTACGGACTGATGACCACGCAGTTTGGTCCGATAGATTTACAAACATTTCAACATTTTTGCAGTTTCTTTAGTAGAGCTGTTGCATCTTCTAAGTATTCTGCAAACGAAACGTAATCTTTGGTTTGCTTTCCCTACAATATTTTTATGTGTTTCTTTCAATTTAAGATGTCCTTAATTGTCACTCGTAGTTATTTAGTTTATTTTACGCCCTGCAGATTTGACTCATTTATCGTGTGAAAGAAGTTTAACGAATTTCTTTTAGTGGTCACGTGGATGACTTCACACTTATCACAATAATGGTCAACCGTCATTATTTGCACCACGCTGATATATTATGTAATTCATTTTGCAGTTACTTAACTAACCGATAAATGACAGCATCATCCGATAACAGTAAGGAACAGTAGTGTCCCTAGAAAACTTCCCTGGAGAACGCCAGATTTCACTTTTGTTCTACTCGATTACTTTCCGTCAGTTACAGCATATTGTGCTCTTTCTGACAGGAAATCACGAATCCACTCACACAACTGTGGCTGTATTCAATAAGCAAGCAATTTGTTTAGAAGAGGCTTGTGGGCTACAGTGTCAAGAGCCTTTAGAAAATCTAGAAATATGGAATGTATTTGACAGCCCTTGTCTATAGCACTCCAATACATCCAGAATCTATTCTATGTCTGTGCCGTAACCATTGCAACCATTACAACCTGCATGAAATCCAACTTGCGTGATAATTCTCCAAATGGACCTTTCCCGCTCGGTTGGCTGTAGGATGCCCGAATCCGTCTCCATGGCATGATGACTGCTTCAGACGTTGGTACCACACTGAGCCTTATGCATGAATGCCTTCCCAATTAAAGGGTACACATACAAATGGCGCTTTAAGAGCTATTACCTAAGCTGACTGTCGGCGGAAGACATTGAACCAATTTTCAATAAATACAGAATGTCCCTGGTCACATCTGCATTATGATAGAAGTCGTCTTTCAAAGGTGTACAAATTTTTGGGCAGTGTATGTGGCGGCTACATATGTTGAATCAGCGTGGTAAGAATGTTAGAAACGAATTCATAAGACAACAAAAGACAGTGAGTAGGCTACACCGTACGATTGAATCTGTATGCTTTAGTGTCTCATCGTGGACCGTCCAACATCTCAAAATAAAGCATGCACCACTGAAGCCACGAGACAATGCTTGAGAACAATGGTCGCAAGAAGTCATTAATGGCCTCCACAGTCGAGAGACGGCTCAAATGGATCCGTCGAAAAAGAAAACACTGCCATTAGTCACCGCGTCGACGCAGGCATGTGCGGTCGACTACGCAAGTAGTCGATATCTAAAGAGAGTGAATATCTAAGTTAAGCAGCAATAAGGGGAGCCTTGTGGCTCTATCACTCTATTCAAACTTAATCTTACTCACAATAACACTCTGACTCTGTGGAGGGGGAGGGAGGAGAGATTGGTCCATGTTATGTTTACGTCGAAGTTTGCATCCTACACCAAAGTACTGTTATAAAGGAGACAAAGAATTTAACAGGGGCAAGGAATTAAAAGGGGGAAGAAACAGAAGTCCCTGTCATTTTCATGCCGAAGGTAACATTCTACCAGAAAGTAATATTTTAAAAGAGAGAAAGATCGTAATAGGATCTCTGTACATAGACTGTACATTGTACGTAACTCAACATCAGTGTTTATCAACAAAGAAATTACAATAGATCGATACACACTCATCGTACACACCTGATAGTGGCTGTATTGGTCTTCAAACTGCAGATGCAGGATACCGAAAAATATGAAACAAAGTGGAAGATAACAAAGTGCACAAGTCGTCATAGCCACGTTTTTACACAAAACATGAATTTCGCATTCGAGCAGTCCGGTATAGAAAGAAACACTAATAGATTTTTAAATGATTCCAGGGCACACCGCTTCTATTTATTTCAATACACTCTGGTGTTTCAGATTCACCATATAAATAAAACGTTATTTCTCACAAAATATAATTAACTTATACATGTATAATACTTATGATGGTCGCTGTGCAGAGAATGTAAAATGCACAATCTCAATGGATAGAAAAGCGGTTTTGAAAACAAGAAATTTGCTAACATCGAATATTAATTTAACTGTAAGTTTGTCTTTTTTGAAGGCATTTTTCTGGAGTGTTGTCTTGTACGGGTGTGAAACTTTGACGATAAACAGTTCGGACAGGAAGATGATAGTCTTTTGAAATGTGGTGCTATAGAAGAATGCTGCAGATTAGGTGGGTGGATCGCGTAACAAATAAGGAGGTACTGAACACAATACGGAAGAAAGGAATTTCTTGCATACCTTGAGAGAGATGGGATAGATTGGTAGGAGACATTCTTAGACATCAAAGAATCGTGAATTTAGCATTGGTGGGAAGTGTGTGGGGTAAAAACCGCAGGGGGAGGCCAAGAGAAGAATACAGTAAGCAGATTCAAACAGATATCGGTTTCCGTTCTTATGAGGAGATGAAGAGGCTTGCTCAGGATAGTGTAGGGTGGGGAGCTACGTCAAACCAGTCTCCGGACTGAAGACCACAACAACATATAATACAATGACAATTATTATATCTTACTTTTCGATATTTTCTAACCCATTCAAGTCTCTTCTGTTTATTTATGGGCCTTAGATGGGGTTTTCTTGCTGTGACACAAGCTTTCAAGCCGGCTTCATTTACTCTCCTTTTTACTGTTGCGACATATATTGTTGTCGCGTTCATTTCTAGCAATTCTGTGCTAATTTGGGACGCTGGTTTGAATCTGTTTCTTTTACTGGTAATTCTGACATATTTATCATCACTTTTAGTTGTTTTACGAGGTCGTCCTCGTCATGGTATGTCCGTATTGCTACCTGTTGTCTTCTGGCGGCGAAGGGTGTATTGCACTCCCCACTATAGGCACACTACACTGTTTCGCAATTTGGCGAATAGATAAACCTGCTTGGCTAAGTGCTACAATTCCAGCACGTTTTTCTATGGATATCTCCACTCGTGGAGCCATACAAGCGATGTCTACACTAAAACTATCACGAGGGAACTGACATGCAGGAACTAGAAGTTATGTATCGTAGCAGTGCTCGAAGTTCGCTGCGGACACCACATCACTACAGGGAACAACACAGATGCAGCAAATGCGGCATCCGTCGGCAAGCCGTCCGCGGTGGCCGAGGAGACTGAGGCGCTTCAGTCACGGTCTGCACGTCCACTACGGTCGGGGGTTCGAATCCCCCCCTCGGGCATGGATATTTGTGCCGTCTTTAGTATAAGGTAGTTCATAAGTAGTTTGTAAGTTTAGGGACTGATGACCACGTAGTTAAGTCCCTTAAGCTTAACAAACTTTTTTTCCGTCGGCAAGTAGGTAAAGAAACGTATCAGATGCCTACATAACGTTTATATACACAACATTGTTTGTTGGATGCTATTGTATTTCGATTAACACAAACAAAAATCATGACATGTGGACAACTGATGTACTATTCCTTTGCTTGCTCAACGGTATCCACGGTATTAGATTTTATCTACGGAGAACTAAATGCCAATTATTGGGTGTATTGAAATTTATGAGTGGCAATGTACATCAGTGACATATTGTTCATTTCACCAAGCATGTTGCAACACTGGTACAGTATATCGAGCGGAATATGGATTATAAAAAACACGAAGGGAAATTTGAGATAATATAACAATAATGTACCTATATTTCGATTTAACCGTTTTTTCCGCAAGTCCTTCGTCTCCGTTTTCACGATTAATGTAATCTCTATCAGGTAGAATGGACATGCCGGCCGCGGTGGTCGAGGGGACTAAGGCGCTCCAGTCACGGTCTGCACGGCCACTACGGTCGGGGGTTCGAAACCCCCCTCGGGCATTGATATTTGTGCCGTCCTAGTTCGTAAGTAGTTCATAAGTAGTTTGTAAGTTTAGGGACTGATGACCCCGTAGTTAAGTCCCATAGACTATACAAACATTTGAACATTTGAGAATGAACATATGTGTTTTGCGTTATTGCAATTATTTTATGCAAAGGCAAAGAACTTTGTATGACGGGCAACCACAGCTCAAATATTTGTACATATTTAAGAAACTTTCACACAGTTAAAAATTAGGTGTTAAAATTGTAAGAGTCTGAATGAAAGTCCTTTGTCCACTTGAGCTGTTATTTTTATTGGAGTCTTGAAGACCCGCACAACCGGTTTCGCAACCTACAGTTGCATCTTTAGGCGCTTTTTAAAAGTTTTCCATATAAATGATTTATGATGGATAACGGGGTTAATGGTTAGGTGGTACCGCAAGCACCTTGGACCTTTTCGTCAAAAAGATTAAAAAGAAGTCTAACGTGCGGTTCTTGTCATTTTTTGTTAAAAGAATAGAAAAATCGGCAATTGATAAAATTTGTTTCGCCTGTGACAAAAAGCGACATGATGGACAGCCAGACTGTTGTCGGTGTAGTGAGGATCATCAGATCCATCCAGGTGATAAAAAAGTTGCATATTCGTGCTGGGCGGAAGTGAAAATACAACTTAAGGGACGGATCACCCTGTGTATGGGCCTCTAGACTGAGGCCAACTGGCTGTGGTTCGAGGGGGCGCTAGGTGTAACGTCGATGCTTGTTGCGGTAGTAACCGACCAATAAACCACGTTAACCATGTGTTAACCATTTTACACAAATATGTATAGTAATTTCGACTAATGCAATTCATGCAAAAGGGTTCTGGCAGTGACGGCTGAAAATTTTATGACACAATGAAGCCATCCTCACTTACGTAATTTGATATCTTGCTATTAATATGCCACTTAAGGTAGAATGCAATGTTTTGAATGAAAATAACAAAGAGCATTGCCACTTTTATAATGGTATATTATTCTAAGAATGGTTTCGTGTGGCACTAAACATTCCAACTCAAAGGCATTCCTAGTTTTGGAAACCTTTAATCCATTTATCCTTTCGTTTATTAATCCTCAGTTCCTTTTTTAATATCATAGTTTAGCTACCACAACTTAGAGAATTTTATTCTGATTACGATTTGTTTAGAAAAAAACATTTTCCATAGCGGTGCCAATACTTATCATATTCTTCTGCCTTTGTCCCTTATCTTCGCGGTATTTGCAAGTTGTGTATGTAATGTGACATTGCTTGAATTAGAGGGTTCGCCGCATGCACTTTACATCCGTGGACATTTTTCCTATTACAGCTTTTCGTAATTTTTCGCTAACAGGTATCCTAGCTCGTGTTACGGAACCGTTCAGTAGTCTCGTTGGAAATAATAGTTGTTTGACTGTCGCGCACGTACCTGCGCAACCTTCCGCTGCTCCAGTGAAAACGTTGCTTTTCATGCCAATGTTAACGTTATAAAGCGGCAGTCGCTTCACTGCACTGTGTTGGCACGGCGTTTAGTGGAGATAATCAGGCACTGGCACGGAATGATACACAAACTGCATACGAAGCATAACTACTCAGATATATGAGCTGATTCAGGATGTTGATTAATGGTTGACGTGTACTAAGCGCTTACTCTCGTGTTATCAACTGGTGTGTCTGAGATATTGAAGATGCACAAGTAAAAATTTGTGTGGTGATTAGCAATAGTGTAAGGTAGTTTAAATACATTTTTCAAAATTTTTACTCTAATTTAAAAAAATTTACGAAGTTATAAATTGTAATATATCTACAATTATTTATATTCCTTTTCCGCGTAACCTATTAAACCAATCACTGCCCAAAATTGAACTATGTTATCTTTACATCCATACAAATAATTATACAAATGCAGCTTTGAATACTTTCGATAGAAATTTATTTGCGAAGTTTTGCATATCTTCGTGCAAATCGGTGTGATATTTTCTATATATCTCAGCAGAAACGAAACATTTTAATATTTAACTCTGTGTGTTTGTTTATAGTAGTATGAGGAATGCATTGACCAATTATGAAGTTATTAGGTCATTGTACTGAAAGAAAGGTATATAACTGACCCATACAATTACAGGCCAATATCGTTGACATCAGTTTCATGTAGAATTTTGGAGCATATTCTCAGTTCGAATATAGTAAATTTCCTTGAAACGGAAAAGCTTCATTCCATGAATAAGCATGGCTTTAGGAAATATCGTTCATGTGAAACTCAGCTTGCCCTTTTCTCACATGACATCTTGCGAGCCATGGACGAAGGGCAACAGGCGAATTGTGTTTTTCTCGACTTCAAAAAAGGCGTTCGACGCGGTGCCACACTGCAGACTGCTAACGAAGATACGAGCTTATGGAACAGGTTCACAGATTTGTGACTGGCTGGAAGACTTCCTAAGTAATAGAACACAGTACGTTGTTCTCGACGGCGAGTGTTCATCAGAGACGAGTGTATCGTCAGGCGTGCTCCAGGGGAGTGTGATAGGACCGCTATTATTTTATATCTATATAAATGATCTGATGGACAGAGTAAGTTGTAATTTGCGGCTGTTTGCTGATGATGCTGTGGTGTATGGGAGGGTGTCGTCTGTAACTGACTGTAATAGCATACAGGTTGACTTAGTCAAAATTTCTTGTTGGTGCGAAGAATTACAGCTAGCTCTCAATGTAGAAAATGTAAGGTGATGCGCATGAGTAGAAAAAACAACCCTATAATGTTCGAATACAGCATTAGTAGTGAGCTTCTTGATGCTGTCGCATCGTTCAAATATCTAGGCGTAACATTGCAGAGCGATATGAAATGGAACGAGCATGTAAGGACAGTTGTGAGTAAGGTGGGCAGCCGACTTCGGCTTATTGGGAGAATTATGGGAAGATGTACTTCACCTGTAAAGGAGACAGCGTATAAAACGCTTGTACGACCACGTCTTGAGTATTGCTCAAGTATTTGGGATCCGCAGCAGATCGGTTTGAAGGAAGACATAGAGGAGGTTCAGAGGCGAGCAGCTAGATTTGTTACCGGTAGGTTCGACCAATGCGCGAGTGTCACGGAAATGCTCCGGCAACTTAATTGGGGATCGCTGGAAGAAAGACGACGTTCTTTTCGTGAATTTTTGTTAAGTAAATTTAGAGGGCCGGAATTTGAAGCTGAGTGTAGTACGATCTTGCTGCCGCCTACTTACATTTTGCGTAAAGATCACAAAGACAAGATAAGAGAAATTAGGGCTTGTACGGAGGCATATAGGCATTCTTTTTTTCCTCGTTCAATTTGGGAGTGGAATAGGAAAGGAAATGCCTAGTAGTGGTACAGTGTACCCTCCGCCACGCACCTTAAGGTGAATTGCGGAGTATGTATGAAGATGTAGATGAAGTGTCATAAGATGTTGTTTCCAAGAAAATGAATTTAAAGATTAAACTCATATTTCTTTTATTTAAACATTCTGAGAATATTTCAGGACTGTACTCAGGAAGTTCTCTATTCTCAAGACTTGTCCTGTAACTAGTTTCTTTCTCAAGGCCTTGCATAGACAATTCGCCTCTTGCCACACGATGACAGTCAATTTTCTTACATATAGAGTGCATTCAACATCCCTGAAAGTCGAACGAGCACCACTTTCACTCTGCTTATATTTCCATAATTAAAAACAATCATAAAATCATATGCATCTAGTTCGACTGCTGTTGATGCTGAAAACGTTTCCTTGGACCAGAGCATCCAGAGACGCATCTAGATTTTGTGCTTTGCCACGAACACGTTTCCTTGAGTCAGGAGATTTTAGACCCTAAACGTAGGTTTAATAGTATTCACGACACATTCAGGGGTGGTTGGAAGACTTAACCATCTGTGCCTGCCGTCAGCAATTCAATATTCATCTCTGTAAACCTACGACATGATGGTGGCAAATTCTGCATCCCACACCGCAAATTTCTTCCTTCCCTTTCCACACAACAACACCTATCGCTATACAACTGTCACAAATGTAATTCATAGAACTGTTCGTTTTTTGAAGTCTCAAAACAAACAATTCCACATGACAACGCAATCGATAATAAAATGTTCCGTGATCTGAAATAAGACCAGAGTTACACATCACAGCGTTCCTGTCGTTTTCATGAAAATTTGGATTCCACCGAACATAATAGTTACAAGGGTCCATCCAACTAAGGCAATATATATATAACGACTGTGGCTAAGAAGGAAAACATCAAGCAACATCATTTAATTTTTGTTCACTTCCCAAGCGATTCAGAAAGTGATACTTTGGGAAAGAGTTGTCGATAGATTTCCCTATTAAATGCATCCAAAATCAATATAAAATGATTTTTTCGTCATTTTAGCACACGTACCCCATCAGAGTTCAATACTACCTCGACGGAATAGCCGTGCGCACTGAATTTTATATGACAGTTGTATTTTGATTATTATCTTTCTTTGTTTGGATACTACCGTTATATTTTGTATATTATGCAAGGCGGCCTTATTTCTTACATATTCTTATATATACTCAGATAAATATAACATGTTTTTAGAAAAAAGGAGATGTACGGAGAGAGAAGAGTAAGGTGAAGTACTAACTGACGGCAGGAATAGTTTACTATACCGGGGCAACGCCGGGTTTTCAACTTGTTTTTTGTTAATAGAATTACTTTTTTTAAGTGTATGCTAATTTTTAGTATGAAAATGAATGCAAAAATTGCATAAATCTTGCTTCTAACATCATTAAAAATGTAAGTTAAGAAGACTACAGCAATAATAATACAATAAATGCCTTCCTAAAACAAAACAAATTAATAATGAATGAATAAACAAATATCTGAAAGGTTACGTCGGAATAAATCACACACACACACTGTGAAAAATATATGAAGACCGATTGAGTAGTTTCGGAGAGTACAGAGTAAAACATATCGACGCTGATGGGGTAAGCCATTGATCCTCTTGCAGTAACATGCTGCGAGTAATGATTGATATTGTCCACACGTCTATGTACGTGCTGTGTGGATGTTTAGCATCTCACGGGAGGCGTCTATGATTGACAGCACAGCTGTCTTGAACCCATTGGGCAGTAAGGGTATCAGTCAGCGTAACTGCCTACTAAGCAAAAGACCAGGGCTCGAATCTCTGATGGGCACTCATTTCCAACTTATCCCACTGACTTGTTGCAATCGCCAGAATCAGGTAATGTCGTACATTCCTTCTTGTGTTGATTGATTATAGCTGAAGGGTAAAACGGTGTCTGCTGTTCCAGACACGCTAGAAAGAACAGGCGCCTCCTAAATAGAGACGGTATCTGTAAGCAACAGCACAGTGGCGTGCGTTGCGGAGCTGCGTGATTTCAGGCGCAGACCGCGGCACATCCACCGTCACAGGCGGAGGTAGACCGCTGGCGATTTATTGGCTGCACCAGCGAGAGGGCGGATAAAACATCCGCATAGCAAATGCGCGCGCACGGCACATGGCGCGTGTTCGCACATACAGGTTATTCGGCAGTGCAGTCATGCCCATAATGTCCAAGTAGACCCATTTCCGACCGCCCACGGGCATTACATCGTACCTACTCTGTGACAACAAATACAGATGTAACTGAGCAATAACAACACGCATATCAAACTGGTTTTAATTATGGTTGCATTTGTGATTTGGGCTGGAAATTTCTTGTATTATACGCTACGCCTGGACGCACTGGAGAAGTTAATGCGTATATATGTACTGTTCAAATGTTTAATATGCCAGAGGAACTGATATGAAAATTGTTTCTATATTTTTCGAAGTATTACATATACGAAAAAATATATCTGATGCGTGGATACAATTGTACCTTTGTAAAGTTATGAGTGTTATTGGTCGGATTGGGTGGTGTTACAGGTGCAGATTTGTGGAAAATGGGGAGCACAAGGACGGGGATGGATGGCAGACCCCTCGTAACAATTACTGAAATGTGCCTTATAAGAGAGCTGGCCTCGTGACAAAAGAATACCCAACCAAAATATAATGAATAATGGGAAATCTAACTACTGAATCAGATTCAACTTAAGTTAAAAATGTATTTAATTTATTTCACAAAGGAATTAGAATCAGGATAAGATCCATTAATTGACGAAATAGAAACAACTATCATAACTTTAAAAATGTAAACAATTTTATATTGGAGTACATGAAAAATACAAAAAATGACACTAATGAATAACTGACAAGTTTCCTACTATAATTGTATTTTCGAACAGCGGCAAATAACTCACGACAGGAAGCAGACTAATAGAGCTTGCTAAAATTACGAGCGCTTTCCACACAAATCGAAGTTTAAGAAAACCTTAGAAAGGAGGAATCCAAAATTTCGCCTAGATAAGCAGTTGCAAGCGATACTGACCCAAATGCTGCTGGAGCAGACGTCGCTGGAACTGGGTCGGCGGAGGCAGTGCGTTGAAGTGCTGCAAATCGTCGTCCGATCGAAAGAAAAATCTTCTCTAGACATAAGTGTGAATGTTCTGCTCTCAGCCTCTGTGTTCACGATAGGCACACAGTGTCTAACGAGACCAAAGGCTCGGCTATGTCCCTCCAACTCGGACTATGTGTACTAGACACAAGATTGTCGAGCGCACAGTTGACACCAGAGTTAGGAATAACGTTATCAGTGCGTCGGCGCTGCTGATACACACTTCTGTAATACTGAGGTCGACAGACACAAGTTTCAGACGGTATCTGGAAAGAAAATCTCAAACGCCAAATCCACAAAGCACAATAGGTGGAAAGTCGAGCCGATCGCACTCGTCAGCGTCTTAAGATCAAATCAAAACTCACACAAGAAAACACCTTAAGTCGAGCCGACAGCACTTGGCTGCCAAAGATGGAATCAAAACTCTCACAAAAAATATGGGGCAAGCCGACCGTACTCGTCGGCTGCCTAAGACGGAATCCATTCTGGAGCGTTGGTCCGCACTCTACTCGCAAACCGCGAGGCTACCCCTCACTAGAACGCAAGTGCCAATCGCTCTGTAGGAGCCAATTTTCCCGCAGTGCGCGGACACTGCCCCAAGATACCTTCGAAAAACAGTCCTCCCGCTCAATGAAGTCCAATGACGACCGTTGCCGCGGATCACTTCCACATAGCCGTTTGCGTATTCCTACTCGGGTCGGTCACTGACCTGGACCTAACGGTATGTCTTGGTATGGCTCTGCCGTTCCCAGGGCGATCACGACGCAAATTTCAACGCACCCCTGGTGTACGCCACACCAGCGCATGGTCCAGCTGCAGGTACAATGCAACTGGGTCCGCTGACCGCTACCGACTGCGTAATTGATGGGTGCCTTACCCAAGGCTCATTATCCGTCTCACATGGACTCGGCACCATTCTCTCTCTCTCTCTCTCTCTCTCTCTCTCTCTCTCTCTCTGCCACCCAGAAGTGCAGGAAGTCTCGACGACTTTCAGTTTCATCAAGATATAATTATTCATTCTATAAATGTCTCTTTTGGTCACACCACGCAATCACAGTGGGATTAAAGGTCTGTTCATAACATTTGTAGCAACGCCCAGGGAATCAAAAATCAAAGGGACGTTAGTGTAAGTTTGAACTTCTTTTCTAATTTGTCGGGCAGTATGGATACGTAAACATTAATATTGTTAAAATTTTCCGTGGTATTATGCCGTGGTCTTGTGGATTTTTTCTTAAAACATTCCAAAAACATTCTAAAGCGGCATCTTGGCTCTTTTGAACGATCGGTACACACTCTGGCTCGTTTTGACTGCAGCCGAATTCGATTACGCGTGCTCCCTCGTAGAGGTGGGATGTCAGATGTTTTAGATAGGCGCGCGCCATTCACAGTTGTCGATTTCAGTTGTCTGGTTTTGATACCGTCCCATGGTGGAAGACTGTTACATTCGTTCTTCAACACCGAAATCCAGATTATATGCAGTTTCTCGCCCTCCTCTAATCTAATGAAATTATTGTGGTGTTTCGTGATATCCGTTTTTGGCTGCCAAAACCTAAATCATATCAAATTTAATAAGGTGGTCTCCTGGTTGAAAGACATGTTCGGCAACAGATGATCTGTCAATCTCTCCCCTTCTACAGTTACCATTGAACTTTTCTAGTCGTTTTTGAATTACTTTTGTAGTACCGACTTATACGTCTCGACAGCTACACGGAGTTCTATAAATTCCTGCTTTTCCCAGCAGTATACGGGTATAATTGCCGATTTCGTGTGATCTTGTATCTTCCTAGTTGGTTTGTATACGAGGTATGTTCACAACGTACCGTTTGGTTATATAAACAGTGGGCAGTAATAGAAAATGTATTACGGAGACATTCCGTATCGTCAAAATTTTACCGATGCGGTCGGTTACTTCCTCAATAAAAGACAGAAAGAATTTTTATAGTTTCTAAAGTTAGTCTCTGCGCAAGAGTGTAGATGTAGATACAGACGGATAGACTGTGAAACACACAACCAGCAAGAAACATAAATGGTTACAGTAAAACATTGGCAACTCCAATCTACAAAATATTTTCGGCTACAACTAACATTTGCATTAGCCCTCTCTGTGAGCCAAATAATCATTCCGGAAATCATTAGCATACGTACTAGCAATGAACGATGCTGTGATGCGAAAAGATTATCTTCAAATAGCAGTAAGGTGCAATACTGTGTTACTAAAACAATAATCTAAAAATGTGCTTCACCCTCCTTTTAACATTCTGAAAGTGTATATTAAGTGACAATACTAAGGTGGAATAATGTCAAATTCTTGATAAAGACGAAGATACTATTTCAAAACTGACTGTATTCTATCACTGAAAGAAGGAACTCTTTGATTGTAAGGATTTTGATTTCTTAATTGTGTTAAGAAGTCAGAATCATTACAATCATACGGTTTCAATTAAATCCTTGATCACGTAGTCTGTATTTGATTGCCACCTCACATTCCAATAAAGAACGAAAGAAGGGTGTTCTCTGTTGTAATCCATTCATAAGGTCGTCTATGTGACATTCAAGTAACAGTGAAAATTGCAATACGCTTCCAATAGAAAAACGTTTTTCAGGTTTTATAGCTCCATCACATTTCTATCTCAACCGTTCCACGAACAATCTAGTGGCAATCGCAGCATATTTGTTCCTCTCGCCAAACCATTACTCGTCTTTGTCCCAGCGCAGCTCTGCTATTCTCTAGTAGGACTAGTGTGCGCTCCCTGCTTCTTGCGATAAAACAACAGCGGGCAAAAAATAGACCACTTCTGTTGCCATCGTAGCTAAAGGAGGAAACGAAAATGTACCGTTCCACCGCTACTCCACCGCGGCTCTAGTATTTTCCTTTTGTAATACTGTCGGTTTACCGAGCCGGCCGCGGTGGCCGAGGGGACTGAGGCGCTCCAGTCACAGTGTGCACAGCCACTACGGTCAGGGGTTCGAATCCCCCCTCGGGCATGTATATTTGTGCCATCCTTAGTCATAGGTAGTTCATAAGTAGTTAAGTCCCAGAAGTTGTACAAACATTTGAACATTTGATTTGGTTTACCGAGACGTACTTTCAACTGTGTTAAGATACACAGTAAACTTCTCTTTCGCAACAAAAGTACTTAGAGCACTCCTACTATTGTTAGGTATCAAAGGAAGCTCTTATTAAGAATGTGGAGGTACCTGTAAATTTTGTCTCCGCAACTTCGGTGACAACGTAATACTTGAAAAAATATTCCCATTGCTCAAAATGCTCATTGACCCCACATCAATAGTGAGGATCTCGTAGTTTGCATTGAGGGTAGCCATCAGCACTACATAATGTAAGTCAGTAGTTTTAGTATGATGAACCCTGGTTGCTGGCTTCTTAACCACAATATACTTTCCGTCGAGAGCTACGATACAGTGTGGAAAGTGTCATCGTTGCTGTTGATTGCGGTAAAATGGATGGTGTTTCACATCGCATGTCACACAGGATTAACACTATCTGGCGCACTTCGATCGCCCATTCTGTAGCTGTAGGCAATACTTTTCTAGCCGCGCGGGAGTAGCCGAGCGGTCTGGAGCGCCACATTGCGGATCGCGTGGCCTTCCGCGTCGGAGGTTCGAATCCTCCCTCGGGCATGGATGTTTGTATTGTCTTTAGTGTAAGTAATTTGTAAGTTTAGGGACTGATGAAATCGCAGGCAAGGACTCATGAAATCGTAGGTTAAGACCCATAAGCTTAACAAACATTCGAACTTTTCTAACTCTCCTTTGTCTAAATACCTGTGGGAAAAATGTATTTAAGGAAAATGCATGGAATGCGCTGTAGATGCTCTTATCACGCACAGTATTAAGTTTACGTAATACTTACACAGACTACAAAAAGAATAATAATATGGTCTGGGGAAAGTGAGGGCATTGAGGTTACATAAACTTTAATTTTTTGGAAATAGTTGTGATGCAACCATTTGCTGACGGTGGCAGGGACTATAAGATGAAAACGTAGATTTCCTCATCAGCTTGTGAACCTCGTGGAATCGACTCTGGTCTAAACGGAAGTAGTTCTGAACTGTGTATCAGAAAACTCTGCCGCGGTGGAGTAACCCAGCGGTCTAAAGCGTCTCGTTGCGGAGCGCGCAGATGCTCGCCATTGAGGTTCGAGTCCTCCCTGGGGCATGGGTGTGTGTGTTGTCCTTACATTAGTTTAGCTAGGTTTAAGTAGTTTGTAAGCTACGGACTGATGACCACGCAGTTTCGTCCGATAGATTTACAAACATTAAACATTATCCTTACAGAGAAAGAGCTGAAGACATTGTAGCACGCATAGACCAAATATGTGGTCTGTGACATCACGTTTCGCTGTTTGTAACCTCCTTGCTGTAGAGTAGCAAACGTCAACGCTGGCCCTCAGTCCGAATTTTTTTAATAATTTGACGACTTTCAACCATCATATCTTCCACCCCCTTATAGCTATCGGCATGGGACTGCTATGGACTTCGGAGAACAATTACAAACAGACCATTCGTTTGCGTTATGTAGTTTTCGCTCCAGAGCGAAATATTAACACACATACACACGCATAATTTTATATACACCGATAACTTTCCATCCCAATATACTCCACCCTTTTATCATTACGACCCCTCAAGCAACAATGCAACCAATAAAACCATTTTCAAAGAGTAAATATAATTTTGGATGTGTAATTATTGTTCCGCATTCGCGTTATATTCTTAAAATTACTAAATAACTATCAGATCGCCATAAAACCGTGCCTAAAACCTTCGTCAGGTATAAATTAGTAACTGTACAAATTTTTAACTCTTTATGTTTTGTGGTTCAGACGTGATAAACGTACACCGAACAGACATTCACACACACACACACACACACACACACACACACACACACATAATGTACTTTATAACGATTAAGAATAATATAACTCCTTCGTTTCAAAGAGCTTTGTATGACGGGCAACCACAGCTGCCGGCCGCGGTGGCCGAGGAGACTGAGGTGCTCCAGTCACGGTCTGCACGGCCACTACGGTCGGGGGTCGAATCCCCCCTCGGGCATGGATATTTGAGCCGTCCTTAGTATAAGGTAGTTCATAAGTTTTTTGTACGTTTAGGGACTGATGACCCCGTAGTTAAGTCCCGTAAGGTTAACAAACATTTGAACATTTGAACAACCACAGCTAAAATATTTATACATATTTAAGCAACTTTCACACAGTTAAAAATTAGGTGTTAAAATTATGTGAAATGTTTAAACGTGGTTCATTGGTCGGTTACTACAGCAACAAGCATCGACGTCACACCTAGCGCCCCCTCGAACCACTGCCAGTTGGCCTCAGTCTAGCGGCCCACACACATGGTGATCCGTCTCTTCAGTTGTATTTGCACTGCCGCCCAGCACGAATATGCAACTTTTTGATCACCTGGGTGGATCTGATGGTCCTCACTACACCGACAACAATCTGGCTACCCATCACGTCGCTTTTTGTCACAGGCCAAACAAATTTTACCAATTGCCGACTTTTCTATTATTTTAACAAAAAATGACGAGAACCGCACGGTAGACTTCTTTTTAATGTTTTTGACGAAAAGGGCCAAGGTGCTTGCGGTACCACCTAACCACTAATCCAGTTATCTATCATAAAGCACTTATATGAAAAACTTTTAAAAAGCGCCTGAAGATGCAACTGTAGGTTGCGAAACCGGTTGTGCGGGTCTTCACGACTCCAATAAAAATAACAGCTCAAGTGGACCAAGGACTTTCCTTCGTTTCACTGAGACTTTAGCGCACGACCCTCAGGAGACGCCAGTTTCTGCCAATGTACCACTCATTTTACAGCTGGCAAGTCGACGCGACTGACACTGTAACTATGCATATCCCTGACGCACGGCCTGTCACCCCCGTGTGTATACGCTGAGGTCGGCTGCCCCGTCTGTGAATCTGTGGCGGGCTAGGGGCGGCGCCAGCGTCAGCGTCGGCTCGGGCGTCGCCCCCAATCAGCGCCATTAGCAAGTCTGATGCGCCGCGCGCCGCGACGCCGGCGGCGATAAGCCGTGCCGGCAGCGGGCGTCCCCCTGCGCTGTCCCGCTACTGGCTGCTGGCTGCCCCTGCTGGCCGGCTGTCCCACGCGTCGCATTACGTCGCTGTCTCTGCTGCTCCCCGCGAGCGTTGATTTGCGTGCGCTGCTGGGACCTCTAGCGCTAATGGCCACGGCCGCGCACCTGCGTCTGCCGGGACACCTCATCCCGCTAACGGCCGCGCCATCTCGCAAGCGCACCGCTGCTCCGACATACTCTTGTGTCGGTACGCATGCCGCCTGCGATCGATGCCCAACCATCTATCTTACCGATTATTTTTTGACGACTCCCTCGATCGCCAATATCAGTTGTCTGCGATTGCCTTGCTTCCACCTGGAGTTCGGTTTCGCCGCCTACTACAGCGGCTCGATTTTACCCTTCCTTCCACCTTTCGGTTGAGCGAAAGCCCATTGCCACCGTGGCATCAGGCCCAGGTTCACACTCAGCTTGAACTTAGTTCGCTCCCCAAGGAGAGCACTCCGGATTTGGTATACCGCTCGAGGCTTGTCGAACTCCGTTCGCGGTTCGATAATGCCATATTTATTTACGCTGATGGTTCCAAGAGCACTGCCGGTGTCGGATCTGCCTTCTTCGTCGGGAACAACCGGTTCCAATACAAGCTCCCTGACCGGTGTTCGAGTTTCACGGCTGAGCTTTTTGCCCTCCACCAGGCCGTTTTGTACACCTGCCGCCACCGCGAACCTTTCTATGCCATATGTTCGGACTCCCTTAGTGCCCTGCAGAGTCTTAAGGAGCCTTTCTCGAACCATCCTCTCGTGTATCGGATCCAACGCTCCCTCCAGTTGCTACCTGATGACAGCTGTCACGTTTCTTTCCTGTGAGTCCCTGGCCACCTGGGAGTGCCCGGGAATGAGACCGCTGACATAGCAGCCAAGGCCGCAGCTATTTTGCCTCGCATGGCTACCTTTTGCGTTCCATCGGACGATGTTCAACGGGCTCTTCGCCGGAGTATCGTGTCGCAATGGCACAGTGCGTGGTTTTCAATGTACACCAATAAATTGAGAACTGTAAAACCGATCCCGACCGCTTGGAGGACCTCCTCACGCCCCTCTCGGCGAGAGGAGGTCATCCTGGCCCTGTTGCGGATCGGTCACTGTCGTTTCAGCCACCGTCACTTGCTCTCTGCCGACCCTGCACCGCTGTGCTCCTGCGGTGAACTGCTGACAGTGCGACATGTTTTACTGACTTGTGTTAATTTTAATCATCTCCGTGTAGCCCTTCACTTGCCGTCTGCTCTGGAGGAAATTTTAGCTGATGACACACGAGCAGCTGCTCGAGTTTTGCGTTTTATCAACTTGGCCAACTTATCCAAAGATATTTAACCCTTTTGTCTTTTATCTTTCGTTTTTAGCCTCTTGTTGATGTTCTGACAGTCACCTTTTTTCTTTGAGAGCATAGCGAATCTATGTTCTTGGCTGGGCGCTAATGACCATAGAAGTTGTGCGCCCTAAAAAAAAAAAAAAAAAAAAAAAAAAAAAAAAAAAAAAAAAAAAAAAAAAAAACTGACGTGAAGCTCTCCATTTCTCTGACAACTGTGAGGGGGCTGATCTGGAGCCGTTTATTTCGCATATCTAAATATTAGGTGTTAAACAAGTTTTCTTGGTTGGAATACTGTGTTACGCAATAGTAGAAAGGGTGTGAGAGAGAGACAGTAGATGAGCTTGTATCCCATGGGAAAGCTCCGCCCCTATTGCAAGTTGGGATCTGATTGGCTCCCGCCTATTCTAGTTGTCCGCTAAAACATTAAGCTTGTTTTATTAATATTTAACTTTCCTATGTTTATTAAAAATTATCTGAATACTTTCTGTAATGCTTTTGTACTAAGCTATATTCCGGTTAATTCAAACATTTAATTATTTGTTTATTTTGTAATAAGTTGAACAATGTTAGTCTAGAAGTTTCGCTTGGCGCCAAAACGGTGGCTTGTGGCGTGCAGCGAAGTGCGGCGGCAGTCAGTCGAGCGCCGACTTGCGATACTTTGCACATTCATGTAGTTCAGTGCGGTCCAGGGACAGTTAATATGTTATGCAACGTTAATATGTAACATTACTCAGTCTGTATATTTGTGCTTGGGTATACACTCGCATTTCTTCAATAAAAACAAGCACTGGCATCCTACAAAAGCAAAAGTTATTCGTAGTGCAGTACTTCCTAGCCACATATCAACACCTCTTTTAGCATCACTTCAAGTACAACGGACGTGCGACCTGTGTGCTTCACCTGCGCAATGGGACATCAACTACGACAGAAGACACAAGGTTAGTAAAAGAGTGAATTCAGACATGCACTGAAGTTGCATATCGGCATGGCACCTCGCGTACAGTGCTGCCCCGTTTACAAACCAGGTCACTGGCACGAAGTGTGATAGTAATATCGCCGAGGATAAGCATGAAAGAGGGGAGGTGCTTAGGAACTTTGTCAACTAGGCACTGACCTACCCTCCCTGTCTTTTTTAAAATACAAGCCCCGCCGTACCACTCGGACTATAAAAGAGAAGAAGCAGAAGAAAAGGCACTGGTGCCTATTTATACTAGGTATTCAAATGTTCAAATATAGGAGAGACCGAGCGAGCAATCTCCACGAGGCTTTCAGAACATGAAAGATACATACGGCTTGGACAGCACACGAATTTAGCGGGTTCTGAGCATCACAATCAGTGCGAAAAACAGTTATCTTTCAGCGAGGATCCCGCGTGCTGGCGAAACAACCATTCTCAACGAGGAGGAAGATTAGAGAGGCTATAGAAATAGCGAAGCGTCCCGCCAATATGAACAGGGAGGATGGCTACAGGCTGCCGGCGTCTTGGCTGCCAGCAGTTGCAACGCTACGTGACGGCACCGCGCGCGAAATGACTCGCTCAGACTGCCCCGGAGACCACAGCGGCCGCGCACACGCAGAGCACCGGCCCGCCGCCGTCTGCGCCAGGCGACAAGTCAACAGCGGCACACCACAACCGCCGTCCGTTCTCTCAGGTCCATTCCGCCAATAGCAACCTGTTATGCAAAACCCAATCGGAAACGTCCATTTTGACCAGTAAGGGGGAAGAATTCAACCCCCAATCACATGGAAAACAAGCCTTTAAAACACCAATCATCATTGCCGCTTTCCACCAATGGCGTCCAATAATATAACCACCAATAAAGGCAAACCAACGTCCCCCATCCTTTCCCTCGTCCGCTGCTATATAAACCCCAAGATATCGTATATTCAGCAGTCAGACACAGACCCTGATGATGGCCGCCTGCAACAGTGGCCGAAACGTCGGTGGAATTTATAAAATGACGACGCGGTTTCATACCCGGAAGAATTTTATTGACAGTGACAACAGCCGCGGAAGTCTAAGTTTGCATTAAATGTTCAAATGTTTGTAAATCTATCGGACCAAACTGCGTGTACTAGCTTCCTAGGGTTTTATTTGCGGACGGAGAAGTTAGTACTGCTTCCTCCCACAAGTCCCCTAAAACCTCCACATCCTTGCGGATGCTGTTGCGTAGCAGTGTGCGTTTGTACCGCCCTATAGTACGCACGAGGTGTCGTAATTGCTGGTTGGTTTGTTCGTTGGTATGGTGGGTTTTAGGGGGACTAGACTACTATGGCCATCAGTCCCCCATTTCATAGCTTGGCGACACGCAGAAGAACATTATCGTCGATAAACGCGCCTGAGCTGGATGTAAAATGGTGCAGAATATAAGAACACACTGTCAATCAAATATTGACAGAGTCAACAAGAGACAATACCAAAGACGACAGACACACAGTAACAGACAGAAGATAAAAATAGGATAAAATGACAGAGCCAATGAATGTGGTTGACCGACCATGAGTATAAAAGGGGAAAAGCCAACAACATAGCTTACACAAGAAAAGCTGTAGTCGAAAGACGCGTCAATGGGAACGGAGATCATGATCTAAAAGACCAACCAGAGGACTCATAGCAACTAGTAAATGCCCCGCGCATGAAGAAATCGTAAAACAATATTAGCCACAGAAGCATCGTCGCCGAGCACCAAAGAGAGAGTGTTCGGGAGGTTAAACGAACGCCGTAGTGGATCTAAAATGGGACACTGAAGGAGGAAATGAACCACTGTCAACTGAGCACCGCATTGGCATATGGGCGGGTCCTCTCGACGGAAGAGGTGACCGTGCGTCAGACGGGTGTGACCAATTCTGAGACGGCAGAGCGCCACGGAGTCCCTACGGGAACCCAGCTGCGAGGACTTCCAGATAGATGTTGTGTCCTTGATCGTCCGCAGCTTATTGGGCACGTCCAGGGCAGACCATTTGGCGTTCCACAGATATCGTGTTTTGTTGCGAAGCAACGGGCGGAAGTCTGCTTCTGGGGGGCAAATCTCCAGAGAGCGCGACTGGTAGCCTGTTTGGCTAGCTGGTCGACGCTCTCGTTGCCCGGAATGTCTACATGGCCCGGGGTCCAAATGAATGTAACAGAGCGAACAGAGTCATCAAGAGCCATTATCGACTCCTGAATGGCCCTGGCCAATGTATGATGGGGGTAACACTGATCAAGGGCCTGTAAACCGCTAAGCGAGTCGCTGCCCGTAGTTGCTGCCCAAGTCTTTATGGAAAGCATAGAGTTTTGACAAACCTGTTGTCTTCTATAGTTGGTTCCCAGCGCAGAAGACAGCACACAGGTCGTTAATTCTTCTACAGCATACAAGTGAGGCTAAAATATGTTCTGTGTGATGGAAGCATAAGAAGCGACTAGCGAGATTTTTAATTGTCAGGGATGACATTTATTAAATAAATAATAAAATATGAACAACTATTGTTAATACGGTACGGCCTATGATGCACGTAGTTCATGTTGAGACCTCGACTGTTATCACACTTACACAAAACTTTGGTCATGATCGGCGCGGTCCGGCGCATATACTGGTCAGCTCGAGACTGAAACTGCGGCGCGTTGCGAGAGGGCACCTGACGCTCTACTTCGCGCCAAAATAGGGCCGTCGCGCGCCTTCTGCAAAATCTCTCTTCTCTTGTTACAATAAGAGGAGGCACCTTAAACTTTCTAAACTGTCAAAACCTAGCCTGTCCTTGAGAGATATTTATCACAAATTCTCAGCTCTGAATAATTAATATTTGGTATATAATAAACAAAACTAATTTCAAAAGAAATCACGTGACGTGAAATGCAGCAGCCAGTGCGAGGAGAGTACCAGTAACATAGGCGGGCTTTCCCATGGGAACCAGCACCTACTGCGCCATATGCTACTGCTCCCCACCCTACATTTTTTATTTATATGCTGCACTTCTGTCTTTCTTCCCCGTTTAAGACACGTACGATGTTAGTAAAGAAACGGCCAGAGGCCAGAAATATGAAGTGGCCATAGGCCAGGAATATCACACGTGGTCATCAGTCCGTAGCTTACAAACTACTTAAACTAAAGTAAACTAACCTAAGGACAAACACACACATACCCATGCCCCAGGGTGGAGTCGAATCTCCACGGCGAGCAACCGCGCGCTCCGCATCGAGGCGCTTTAGGCCGCTCGGCTACCCCACCGCGGCCCGTCTTAAACAGAGTAGTATAATAAATCTACATCTGCATGGGATACTCTGCAAATCACATTTAAGTGCCTGACAGAGGGTTCATCGAACCACAATTATACTATTTACCTCCCATTCCATTCTCGAATAGCGCGCGGGAAGAAAGAACAACTGAATCTCTCTGATCGAGCTCTGATTTCTCGTATTTTATTGTGATGATCATTTCTACCTATGTAAGTGGGAGTCAACAATATATTTTCGCATTCGGGGGAGAATGTTGGTGTTTGGAGTTTCGCAAGTAGCCCACGCCGCAGCGATAAGCGCCGTTGTTGTAATGATTCCCATCCCAAATCCTGTATCATTTCCGTAACGCTGTCTCCCCTGTATCGTGACAATACGAAACGAGCTGCCCTCCTTTGGACTCTTTCGATGTCCTCCGTCAAACCCACCTGAGAAGGATCCCACACTGGGCTGCAATACTCAAAAATGGACGGACAAGCGTAGTGTATGCAGTTTCTTTAGTAGTTCTGTTGCATCTTTTAAGCGTTCTGCCAATAAAACGCAGTCTCTGGTTCGCCTTTCTCACGATATTATCTACGTGTTCTTTCCAGACGAAATACGTCTTTTGAACATTGATTTATTATGTGATGCCTTTTTTGGATGTGTGTACTTTCATGGATTAGGCTGGCTGTAGACATCTACACCGTTATCCTCGATGACGTGTCTTATGCGATCTGCCACGCTGGAGTGGCAGAGCGTTCTACTGCGCCTCTCATGCAAAGCTTGCGGTTGCTCCCCGTCGGAGGTTCGAGTCCAACCTGTGGAACGAGTGTGTACTTGTCGTTAGGTTAATTTTAACACAGTCTAACATCAGAGTCGCGACACACACCGCTGTGAAAGTTGTTACCAACCGACAGTTCCAACGACATTAGCGCTCTAGTGTTGGTCACGGAGCCGTAAGAGCAATGTTTGTTTATAATTAATTTGGTGTGTAATCAACCAAATAGTTTCCCCTAAAACTGCGTTCCAAGTATTAGTCATCGAAGGACATAAATAATCGTGAAATACATGTGACAGCTAACAGCTTGTTAGTACGCAGCTGGCATTTAAAAATTAGACCACTGTCATTGGAGGAGGAAGAGGAAGAAAGCTTCGGCTTTAACGTCCCGTCGACGGTTTGGTCTTTAGAGACGGAGCTACGCTCGGAGTTTTGCGTAAGAATGGGGAAGGAAATCGGCCGTGCCTTTTCCAAGAAACCATCCCGGCACACGCCTGTAGAGATTTAGGGAAATCACGGAAAACCTAAATCTGGATGGCCGAACCACCGTCCACTGAGTTACCACTGCGCCACCGCGCTCGGTCCACTATCAATGCAGCGCCCAACAAACGCTGAAACCACACAAAAACAACAATTGTATTTCTCTCTTTCTGTTGGCATGGATGGTCGGCTTTGATAAATCCGAATTCGGCGTGGCCGGATGCCCATCCTGTCGCCATCCGATGCCTCTGCATATACTGTTATATTAGTGAAAGTGATGCGAAATGATTACGAATAGTGTAACTGAGGCGGGACTTGGGGACCAGCCGGATTCTAAGAGCGGATTCGAATCGGGGCCGGTACGCCTTCTCGTTTCGGAAAGCAGTGCATTAGACCAAAGGGCTAACCGTGCGGGTTAAGTGTACTCATAATTAAGAATATGAGTCTGCACTAGATACAGAATTTACTATTGACATCAAAATTTGGGTCAAAAAATGTTCAAATGTGTGTGAGGTCTTATGCAACAAACTTCGTGGTCATCAGTCGCTTACACACTAATTACTTAACTAATTTAAACTAACTTACGCTAAATACGACACAGTCACCAATGCTCGAGGGACGATTCGAACCTCCGACCACAGCGGCCGTGCAGACCGAAGACCGCTCGGCCACTGCGGCCGGAAAATTTGGGGCATATCGTGATTGTAGTCATGAGTCGTAATAAACGTAAGGAACCGATAATCTAGAAGCAAGTAAGACAGAGTTGTATCTTACAACCTGTTCAATTATCAAATAATAAGGGATACCACCGAGAAATTATAAATTGGAACTGTTGCACAAGGAGAAAAAACAAAACGTTTATTTTTAAATCTGGCAATGATCGTAAAAGAGTTGTAAGTCTATTTGATCCAAACTGATGATGTCTTGGAACGAGACAGAGTGTAATTACCAATCAAGGGTAACGCAATGTAATTGAATTACTTCAAGTGGGGCGCAGAAAATTAAATTAGAAAAATGATACATTAAAAGCAGTAGATGAGTATCTGTATTTTTATAGACTTCCAAAATTATTGACGAAGGACTAAAAAAAAAAAAAAAAAAAAAAAAAACAATATAAATTGTAGCATGAAAAAAAAAACCAAAAACATATTACAGAAGAATAATAACACTTAGAAATGAATACAAATTCAAGTAGTTTCTGGAGTATTTTGTCTGGAGTTATAGGCTTGATTGAAATTGAAATATGGATAGTAAATATCGTGTAAACATAGTGTAAAAAGAGAAACTACAGATTAGGTTAATCGGTTGTTTAAGTGACGAAGAGGTACTGAAAGTAACTGGGGAGAAAATAAAATATTTAGCAAAACTTGAATTAAATAGATGGTTAGTCGATAGCTCATCCTGAGGCATTAGTGAATAGGCTTTTATGTTGTGGGTGCAGCATACATAAGATTTTAGATCAGATCAGTTATTCTTTCAATAGATACATATTGAAGAGATCCTCGTATATATGTAGAACATGTCAGTTTTTTAGCTTTACAGAATCGGAATAGAAAAAATGTCAATTCATGGGAATACTTACAAATGACTGAACAGTATACTCATTGCAATTAGCAGATGCCTAACTGATCGTACCCAGGCATATGAGGATAAAGAGGATATAACAATTGTTACGGCAATTGTTGGACCAAAGACTCAGTATTGAAGAAGGGATGGAGTCAAAAACAGCTACTGATATTTATTTTTAAAAATATTAGTTAGGGGTATTATAGCTTATGGTTCAGAAGTATGGACAACAAAATGGTAACTGAAATCAAAATGAGTAGCAACTCCAGTGGATTTTTGGGTACTATTAGCAAAAATGTGAAGAAGAGAAAAAATAAGAAATGAGTAATTAGAGACTTAAATAAAATGTAAAAAGACAGTTATTTATTTCACGGAAAACAATCAACTAAAATGGTATGAACATGTCAAGAGAATGGAATAAAAAAAGTTTCTAAAATGTATATTTTACAAACGATAATGACTAAAATTACGAAACCAATCGTGAAAGGTAAATACCATTCATAAATTAGATTTTTGTTGATATGGCTTCCTTTAATTACGGGGACTGATGAGCTATGTAATTTGACCCTTCTAAAACCTTTATTTACGAAGTCCGCCATGGTCGGTAGCGTAAGAATTACATTTCCAAGTTCAGCACTTGCTAAATTACGTAAATCTAAACTGTACTGATTTTCTGGTACAAATATCTTCTTACTTCTTCGTCCACGCCAACCTTGAATTTTGCGGTAGATTAGTTACAACCGAGGCGTTGATACACACGTGACAAAAATACAGAAATATTTCCGGAATGAAGACTGTAATAGAACAAGTGATGAGAATAATATAGACTCATTTTAACTGATCCTCCATTTTGATCATATATATTCAACAGTGACACTATACGATGATTGGACAAGGAGACTTTTTACCGGTAAAACTGGTGATCTGTGCCATTAACATGGTTGTTGATGTTGTCAGCGACGGAGATGGCGCTGTCTTAAATTTTTTACATTGAGGATTAAAATTCGCTACGTCAGGATAGCAATGCTGTCTTTTAATGTTTTAATTTGATTCCTAGTTCGAACGCCATTGTGTTATCTTCAAATCACAGTTGCATAAAAGTATTACGATATGGCACAGAACTGTATCTAATACGTCCTACTCTCTGATTTCCTGTTCAAATGTCTGTAAATCTATCGGACCAAACTGCGTGGTAATCAGTCCGTAGCTTTCAAACTACTTAAACCTACGTAAACTAACCTACGGACAAACACACACACCCATGCCCCAGGGAGGACTCGAATCTCCACGGCGAGCAACCGCGCGCTCCGCAGCGAGGTGCTTTAGACCGCTCGGCTACTCCATCGCGGCTCTGATTTCCTAACTCGTGATATAGCAAAAATAGTTTTCCATCAAAAAATAGGAGCCTCACATAATATTTTACACTCCTACCTTCCAACTTGAACGAGATTAAATGTAACATATTACCAATAATCAGTATACCAAAACGATTTTCTCGGTAAATCGAAATCCTATAATTTCGCAATTTTAAATTGCACCCTCGCTGTATTAATGCTGGCTTTTGCTTTAGAGACCAAGTCAAGAGGAAACATTCTAATCTGTAGCGATATTTTTTCCCGGTATATAGGCTGTTTGCAATATTTTGCGAGCAATCGAGTAGAAAATCGCTAAAGGCGACCGTTACTTCGTCGCGGCAGCTTTCCGCCTTTCTTAAAGCACGAACTACAAGCGAGATTACTGGCGGTTGGGTTTTGCAAGAAAGGTGCAACAACTCTGATAAACGCAGTACTCTCTCCGTGCTGACTAATGTCTTAAGTTACGGAAACGTAAGCTGTTTACTGCCGTTACCTTACGATCTGCACAGAGAAATCGTTGTTTTGAAAACGACAATGCTAGTTTTCTTGTAGAATTACGTTTTAAAATTCAGGTCATCGTACTTTATTTCCTCGAAACACCATAGTGTAACATATACAGTGACGACACTTCCACTGATATTTGTTATACGCCACGATAGCAGCGCTCCAAGCGGCTGGAAAGATGCATTTCTGAAAAGAATATTGCGTGAGGGTGAATAGTATAATTTCAATTGTTTTAACCTACTTTTTACAATAGGGAAGGTGTGCAGTACCACAAAAATCGGCAATATCTCCACATTCATCTTTATTGGGCTTCCTAAGAACTACTGGAAGGTTTGAAACGGTACTTTGCATGGCAGTTTATTTAAGATTATCTTGAAATCTACGACATTTAATGGAAAAATTTCATTTTCTATTAAGAACAAAAAATGGCTAAGAAACAACAGAAGACCTGACCTTTTGCAAGTCAAGGTTTCTTCATAAGAATTCCAGACAAATTAGTAACTGTTGAACGCAAGAAAATTGTATGGAATTCATCAGCTACTTTAGTATATTCATTCATTTTCTTTCTGCTATTGCTTTTTATATGTAGTAGTTATCTCCTATTGTTATTTTGTGGAATAGGCTGTTGTTTAATTTAAGTATTGTGAATCTTGTGTCTATTTTGCTTAGGTGGTGGTTGAGGGTTATTAGGTTCAAATGTTCAAATGTTTTTAGAGCTTATGGGACTTAACTACGGGGTCATCAGTCCCTAAACTTACAAACTACTTATGAACTAGCTAAGACTAAGGGCGGCGCAAATATCCATGCCCGAAGGGGGGGGGGGATTCGAACCCCCGACCGTAGTGGCCGTGCAGACCGTGACTGGAGCGCTTCAGTCCCCTCGGCCACCGCGGCCGGCTGTTATTAGGTGCAAATATGCTTCAGGAGCTATTCACTAAAAGTTTGTTTTCATACTCGAAATAGCTCAAATAATCTGGTTTTAGATTGCATCGCTACTAATGTCTGACTATGTAAAAATTGTTCTATGTGACGAAGCAATGTAAAGCGTAGGTAATTACCAAACACAAGACATACGACTTTCAGCTTAATTTTCACCCACAGGTTAGTACTAAAATAGTGTGTTTTGATTTTTACAGCTGTAAATAAATAGAACAAAACTCGAATGAAGATGGCACAGGGGTACCGAAACGTTTTTGGGTAAAAACAGTCAGGCGGACTTCATACCTTGATTACCAGTTACGTAACTTATATAATCAGTCAAAGAGGTCGATGATTCATTCATCAGTTCAGATCACATAATCATACCTAAATCGACTTCATGCTGCTCGTGAAAGAAACCATATAATTTACTTTGCTGTGAAAATAGATGACTAACACCCAAACCTTCAGATGTCAGATACTCGGTACCAAATGTTCTATACCGATAGGGTATTAACCGAAACTTCTACATGATTCGTGCTATGTGCTGCCGTCCGGGTGAACGTGCGAAAACGGGAAATAATATGTGACACGTGTCCCACCGATCACAGGAAAAGCGTATCTGTAGAGAGCTGCCACGCTGAACTCCCGTGGGGTAGTTGATAGAGCGAATGTTTGTCGTTACGAAGGTTCCCGCTTCCAACTCCAGTGGCGCGAATTTTTTTTTCTGTATGACGCAAATTATTTTATGTCGACAAACGTACGCCGAATGTTACATGGGACAAAATGTTCCTGAAATGTAAAAGGACTGTTCGGATTTTATAGCACTGTGTTACCGGTAATTTGCTTGTGCTTCGTTTTATTTGAAAGTAGCAAACCTGTATATTCGTAGAAGAAACAAACAATTGTAACATTCGTGCGGAAGTATTAAAGTAATAATAATAACAATAAAAGACTGCTAGATAGGCACCACTGCCGTTCAACGGAGGTTCGTGTTGTGGCTAGAGCGCCGCCGGCCGCGTGGCCGAGGGTACTGAGGCGCTCCAGTCACAGTCTGCACAGCCACTACGGTCTGGTGTTCGAATCCCCCCTAGGGCATGGATATTTGTGCCGTCCTTAGTTGTAAGTAGTTCATAAGAAGTTTGTAAGTTTAGGGACTGATGACCCCGTAGTTCAGTCCCTTAAGCTTAACAAACATTTGAACATTTGCTAGAGCGCCGTGTGTTTGCCCACACCATCAAGTGGGGCTGACGTTGCTGTCTAATCCGCACGCTACTGCTACTGCTGTAGCTTACAGTGCTGTTTTGCGAAATGAACCCTTGGAACATTATAGACATTCTCTTTTAACAATTTTCAACGTACTGCAGTTATAAAAAAAGTCTGTAGGTGGGGCTTGAACCCACGACCCTGTGTAAGCTGAACCAACGCTGTAACAACTTTACCACGGTAGCACGACGAGCTAATATCCCACAGTAGCCGACAGAGAGCCAACATTCGAAAATTAAGAGGAATGCAAACTACCGTAAAAATTACGCAAACTTTCTCCTGAAGGTGTTTGATGACTTCTTGGTGGTCCGTTGAAGCCGGGCATGAGCAGATATTAAGTAAAGAAACTGGAGATGACCTGGTTCGCTAAGAAAAAAAAAAAAAATAGATTTATGATCGAATTTACCGGTAATAAACACACCACGAGAAGACGGCCAAGGCTCCGGACAGTTAGAAAGTCACGTTAAATACCTTCCTTACGTTCAAGTAGAAGAAGGAAGGGAAAAAAAAAAAGCAGTCTAAAGCAGCGCGCTGCGGAGCGCGCGGTTGCTCGCCGTGAAGGTCCGAGTCCTGCCTGGGGCATGGGTGTGTGTGTTTGTCCGTAGGTTAGTTTACCTAGGTTTAAATAGTTTGTAAGCTACGGACTGATGACCATGCAGTTTGGTCCGATAGATTTACAATTTTTTTTCTTTTCTTTTAAATGTTCAAATGTTTGTATAGTCTATGGGACTTAACTACGGGGTCATCAGTCCCTAAACTTACAAACTACTTATGAACTACTTACGAACTAGGACGGTACAAATATCCATTCCCGAGGGGGGATTCGAACCCCCGACCGTTGTGGTCGTGCAGACCGTGACTGGAGCACCTCAGTCCCCTCGGCCACCGCGGCCGGCGATAGATTTACAGACATTTGAACATTTTAATATCCCACAGTTATGCTCTTCCTCTACTCCGTATGATAGGTGTTATAATTTACGCGTGTTCTCCTGGACAGCCGCACATAGCACGAATTTTATATAAAATTTTCGGTTGATACTCTATCGATGTACAACGTTTGGCACCGACCTGAGTGTCTGACATCTGAAGGTTTGGGTGTCAGTTCCTTCTATTAACCACAGAATTTTGCAATACTGTATGAGGAAATGACAAAACGAAAGTTAAGTATTCATCTCACATTTACAAATGTTGTGCTTTTCTCGTCAGCCACACATTGCGTAAGCAACGCCCAGCTTCAGACTTTTGCTTACCTGGAACACATTCGCTTTAAAATTAACGGTTTAATAGTGTTACTGCAGAGGTCAAACACCATACTTTCCACTGTGCTAGACGGTTTACAATCATAAAGGATAACGCTTACGATTCGGAAAATGTGGTTAAATTCTAATAAACTTGAGTTATTCGATACCCTATACGATATGCTATTAGAAATGTTTCGTTATTTTGATAAAAATATTAGATAGTTAATCAAATGAAAGAAGTAACAACATCTTTGTATAATAATGTTCCTGTTCTGTTTATCAATAGCAATTGCGAAGTTCGATGGACTGTGAGAGTAAGTCCGGAAATCGAATTTGTAACAATTTTGTCTAGATCACATTTCAACATACAAAATCGTTCCTTACAACTGAAGACATTAATTTTATTTGTGAAATATATGATCCAAAATATAATATGCGGTTTACGCCCTTTCTCCATCAAACGATGATATTTGTCCAAAATATGATGAAAATTGAGTTGAAATATTACTTTTATTATGCAGATAAACTGTACTTAACAAAAAATATATGTTCACGACCATTATATTTTATGTTCCTCTTGAGTTTCAGTATCTTCTTTAATGTGTCCTCTTTGTAGAAGTTCTTCATATCGCAGTGCATCAGGAGGGAAGTCCAAAAGGGCTCGAATGTTCCACATCTTTGCTGCTGCTGCTACAGTTCATTTCTCTATTAATGTATTCATGGCGGTTTGTTGAATAGATAATCAAAGGGTACAACAATCTTAACATACGATTTTGAGGCCTTCACTGTCAAAGTGCAACATCAGAAATGACTGCAACTGTAATAGAATTTCCCCTGTGGCTTTGATATGTAGAAGTATATTAAATTTTTCTTCCAATCTTTAATACGTTCACTTCCGTCAGTGAATACAGTCTAGTTTCTCCATGCATTGTTTAAAGACCATTCCATTCTTTTTCCTATCACTTTCCCTACTGTTTCTTCTCTTTTAATTTTTGTCCAAAAAGTCATTTTCCAAATTATTACAACTCACATTAGTGACCAATATAGCATATATATTCAAGGGGGGGTTAATGTAAAACTAGATTCAGTAATTTTGAGTAGATACTCCATGGTATTTCCGTATCAGGTTTGCTGCTCATATTCAGAGGATAAATGGCGCCGAAAA
This sequence comes from Locusta migratoria, assembly GCA_026315105.1. NCBI lineage: Eukaryota > Metazoa > Arthropoda > Insecta > Orthoptera > Acrididae > Locusta > Locusta migratoria. Next base: position 206,273,893 of record CM048744.1, on the reverse strand, counting down.
CCCTTTTATTTTACTGAGATGACGCTGTGTTATTGTTGATGTTAAATCATATAAATATAGCTCTTTAAAAAAAGCCAGACCATTACCACCCCACTTTAGTCAACAATACAGGAAAGTATGTCTTCCATGGCGATGCCTTCACCCAGAGGAGGCCCCCATGACCTCCCCCCCTTATATACATCACTGCTTCACTCAATATATCACACCAATTAACACACATCCCAACTTGCCGCGTAGTCTAAGGCGTCCTGCTACGGACTTGGCTGCCGATCTCGACGGAGGTTCAAGTCCTCCCTCGGGCATTGGTGTGTTTGTCATCGTTTGTAAGTCTAGGGACTGACGACCATAGCAGTTTGGTCCAACAGGTTTGAACTCACAGTAGTCACGTAAACGTGTAAAGAGGACAACTGAGTATCATTCAATGCCTTCTTAAGAAGGCTGTTTATTAAATGTTAAAATGATACTAAAGTTATGACACCTAATTGCAGTGGTCATCGGTCCTTAACGTACACAAAAAATAAGTACCAATATAACCTGTCACAAAAACCACGATTTTTGAGTTACATAAATGAAATTATGTACAATGGTTTATGGTAGTTCAAAATATCTACTGAAATTGTTTTGTAATTTCAATTGAAATGTTTATGAACTCATGATTCACAAAGGTATCATTTACTAAGAAAGAGTCTACGAAATTGCATTGAATTTTTTGCAGTATAATATAACCATCATGTAATGAAAGCCACAGAATCATTTCAATTCATTGATATTTATCGAAGTTTTAGGTTTAATTACTTCTTAATTGAAAAACCACATACTGCAATTTTGTTTTGTTTTGTTTTCTTCATTCTCTATCTTGACATACACAAATGATACTAAATATTCACTCAGTATACATATTTCTTATATACAGAGGGGTCCAAAAATTGTATGCAATGTTGAAAGATCCATAACTTGCAAACTGACTGGGTTGTCTTATCTTTGGTAGTGTAATAGTTTGTAGTTCTATCAATCGCCACACAAGCGTTGAATTGCTTCGTTTTGTTTTGTCAGATGACAGTCGCTGGTTAGACTGTTTTTGGTTCTTAGTTGCACCTAGTTAGTCGAGTAAACATGGTTGGCGCAAGGCTTACAGTCGATGAAAGGAAGTCAGTTTTGATGTGGAATTTAAATACGAAAACATTAATGAGGTTCAATGGCAATGGCGAAATGAGTTCAAACGTTTAAATGTTTGTATAGTTTATGCGACTTAACTACGGGGTCATCACTCCCTAAACTTACAAACTACTTATGAACTAACTAAGACTAAGGACGGCACAAATATCCATGCCCGAGGGGGGTTTCGAACCTCCGACCGTAGTGGCCGTGCAGACCGTGACTAGAGCGAAATGAGTATCCAACAGAGCCACCGACACGTATACCGATTCGTCGCATTCGAGTAAAATTTGAAGCCAAATGGGTGTGTTAAATATGTACACAAACAACATTCTGGACGACCTGTAACACTAACAAGTCCAGCTACCCCCGTCGTGTGTTACAACAATTCACCCGCTTACCACAGAAGTCTTTGAGACAGTGTGACCGTGAAACTGAAGTGAGTCGGTCATATGTTTGGCGAATTTTGAAGACAGCAAAGTGGAACTGGTACATCCCACGATTGCTATACGCTATGCACGAGGACGACCCAGATCGTAGAATGGAGTGCTGCGAGTGATATACTAACTTGGTGCGCAACGATGAAGTTTTAGCAGAAATGATTGTGTGGTTTGATGAGCCACAGTTTAAACTCGATGATACAGTAAATCACCATAATTACATGAACTGGGCCGCCGAAAATCGGAACGTCCATGTAGACGAAGCCGTGAATTTGCCAGGTGTAAATTTGTGGTGTGGGTTGTCTTACCGGGGCTTGATTGGGCCTTTCTTCTTTGACGGCACAGTTACCGGTAACCTTTACCTTCAGAAGCTTGAGACATCTATTTATCCTGCAATCCGAGACAGGTATGGAGACGGAAGATTTTACTTTCTACAAGATGGTGCCCCAGCCCACTACCAAAATCTACCAGGAAAATGGATAGGCTGTAGAGGTGCTGTGGAGTATCCCACGTTCCCCAGTCTTAACTCCTCTGGACTTTTGCCTGTGGGGGACAATGAAGGACGACGTTTATCGACAAACTTCGAGAATCCATCGTACATTCATTTGCAGATATCATACTGAACACATTGCAGTCAGTAGTTTGTGCTGCAATTCGGCGTCATCGTTTGTGTGTGGATGTTAATGGTGGCCATTTCGAACACCTATAGTGGTATCTTTTAAGTTGGACTTTAAGCTTCACTTTTACGAAAAATGAGACAACACCGTCAATTAGTTTGCAAGTTATGGACTTATAAACAGTGGATACATTATTTGAACCCATCTGTATAATGTAAAAGACATGCCAGAAATCAAAAATAATTTCTTGTTTTGGAGAAAAATGTATCTGAATAATGAAAAAGGTATTTCAGAGAAAAAGCATTTTAAAGTTAAACATGCTGTTTCGTTGCCCTTCCCACCTTGTAAAGCCTCAAGATCTGTAATGAATGTTCTCATTTCCTTCAAGACTTCTCTTCTGGCTTCTAATATTCTGTCTTGGTTGCTCTGTTAGGTCTTGAATGGATTTAATGGCTGGAAGTATACGTGGAGTGTCAGATCCCATCAAGATGTCGCGAGTGAAAACTCCGGGCATCAAACGCATTCTCTACAAGACTCTTATCCTGCCTGAGCTGCCACCATTAAAGATAATGACTGCATAAACTGCAAAAAATAGCAACCTTGGACGAATTAGAATTCTTCGTTTTGCCATGAACACATTTCATGGGAAAGCTTTTATTCCACAGTCGTCTTGACGTGGTATACAGAAATTCCCTGCATTCTGATTCCACGACATTGAAACCAAAACGCCATAAATAGATTATACGAGAGATTGTGTTTTTCTCGACTTCAAAAAGACGTTTGACGCTGTGCCAAACTGCAGACTGCTAACGAAGATACGAGCTTATGGAAGAAGTTCACAGATTTGTCACTGGAAGACTTCCTAAGTAATAGAACGCAGTACGTTGTTCTCGACGGCAAGTGTTCATCAGAGACTAATGTAGCATCAGGCGTGCCCCAGGGGAGTGTGATAGGACCGCTGTTATTTTCTATCTATATAAATGATCTGATGGACAGTGTAACTTATAATTTGCGGCTGTTTGCTGATGATGCTGTGGTGTATGGGAGGGTGCCGTCTTTGACTGAAATAGCATACAGGATGACTTACACAAAATCTCTAGTTGGTGCGAAGTGTAGCAGCTAGCTCTCAATGTAGAAAAACGTAAGGTAATCCGCATGAGTAGGGAAAACAATGCCATAACGTTGGAATACAGCATTAGTAGTGAGCTTCTTGATGCTGTCGCGTCGTTCAAATATTTAGGCGTAACATTGCAGTGCGATATTACATGGAACGAACCTGTAAGGACAGTTGTGAGTAAGGCGGACAGCCGACTTCTGTTTTTTGGGAGAATTTTGGGAAGATGTACTTCATCTGTAAAGGAGACCGCGTATAAGAAGCTTGTACGACCAGGTCTAGAATATTGCTCAAGAGTTGGGACCCGCGTCAGATCAGTTTAAAGGAAGACGTAGAAGTGGTTCAGAGGCGAGCAGCTAGGTTTGTTACTGGTAGGTTCGACCAATGAGCGAGTGTTACGAAAATGGTCCGTGAACTCAATTGGGGATCGCTGGAGGAAAGACGACGTTCTTTTCGTGAATTTCTGTTCAGGAAATTTAGATGGCCGGACTTCGAAGGTGAGTGTAGTACGATCTACCTGCCGCCTACTTACATTTCGCATAATGATCACAAAGACAAGATAGGAAAGATTAGGGCTCGTACGGAAGTGCCTAGTAGTGGTACAGTGTGCCCTCCTCCACTCACCTTACGGTGGATTGCGTAGTATGTATGTGGGGGTAGAAGATGTAGAATTGAGAACAAGGAAGAAGGCGTGGCCCTGTGCAACCTATAACAATTCTTTTTTTCGCATTTAGAAGTGAAATTGCAACGTAATATTTGGTAATTGAAACTTCAGTACCATGTAGTAAATGCAGAGCTATTAAAAGAAATTTCAGAATTGTGACCATTTTCGTGTACGACTCACTTTAAACACTTATATAAACAGCACACACACACACACACACAGACACACACACATACATGTCCGAAGGAGGACACGAACGGCCGCACGCGACGCAGCTAGGTGTTTTAGTGCGCACGGCTATTCCACCGCCGCAGGCTGCTTAGCCAACACGAAAGTTATCTAGCTGAAATTTTCAAGACACGTAATTCGAATGTTGTTGAGGTACTGACGCAAAAAGCGCGTATAGCCGATTACGCCCACAGTCCATCGCACTCCTCAGTTGTATTTGCAATCTATTGGAAGAGAGCAGTAGAAAACAAATACCTATGCTATATCGCGTTTTCGGCTATTCTTGTAATTGTAAAAAGTGTGTCGGATCAAAGTAAATGGCGGGCGTGCTGCAAAAATCAGTTAAGTCAATTTCCGGTCAGAAATGAGATATTATCGGCATGAGATATAACATCGGACAGAGCATCTTTTGGTGCATGAACCAGACTCTTGCGGACTTATCTGAATGAGATATGCATGGTTGCCAACAGAGACGATACATGAGCTTTTCAAAATTTCACAGTCTAAAATATTCCAGTACGCTTGTGCTCGCAAATACATATTTAAAGCCAGCCAGAATCAGCACATGACTGTTAGAGTTTGCACCACTAAAGAAGGCAATAAAAGGTGACATTACCTTCCAAGAGGAATCACTGCATGGTGGTCCTTTACCTGTTAAAAGGCACATATATGATGATGTTATGAAATTGGTTAGGAAGTACATTCCTACTGCAGATCTGGGTTTCTGTTACCCTCTGCAGGAAATGATGATAGTGAACCCGGCCCAAATGAAATAGAATAAGAATATTTTGAAATGACAATGAAGTACTTTAACTGTCAATCAAGTAGGTCAACAAAATGTTCTGAGACTAGATTTTTGTATTTAGTCAATGATAATATCTTAAAAAAAATACATCGGAACAGAATAGTTTACTCTATAAGGCATGCAAAATTATATAAAAATTTTCTGACAAAAGATATTGTAAAATGTCTGGCAATTAATAGAAAGTAAACTATGATTCATTATTTGTTGTCAGGCTTGATTCCATGTTGGAATTGGTGCTCCACGACTGTGTTTGATTTGTGGTAATTCTTTCAGCAATCAATCGTAAAAATAAATATTTTTATTATTTGCAAATCTAGATTTCGACCACTGTGTGGTCATTATCAATGCTTAAAATCGAATAAAATACCTAAAACATCTCGAGTACAAACGCAAAATCCAACATGGAGGTCAAGATGTTTTAAGTATTTTAATTGGTTTTAAGCATTGATAATGACCACACAGTGGTCGAAATCTGAATCTGCAAATATATATATATATATATATATATATATATATATATATATATATATATATATATATATATATATATATATATATATATATATATATACGACTGATTGCTGATTGTTATTTTGTTTTCATGATATTTAAGTCCGATTTCGCATACAGTATTTCAGATTTTAAATCCTTTGGTGCAAAATCCAGTTAAGTCGAAATATTTGTGATTGCAATTTTGATTTAGTTATGTGTATATTTTTAATTTCAAAATTTTATATATTGCACGTAAAATACAGGGCTATAAGTCAGTAACATTGTCTAATATAATTTCTCAAAAATACACACCTTGTGTAGATGTCAAACTTTGTTGTTCAGTTTTCTCAGAGTCTGTATTTTGTGAGTTACCTGGTTTTTGCAGCAAACCCTTCAAACATTAAGCATCTTGCATATTCCCGAGATGCATGTATTGTTCATGTACCTCGGTTGCACAGTGGTAGAGTGGCAAACTAAAAATCCAAAGGTCGCGGGTTCGATCCCCGCCAGGTCCTAGGGTTTCTATCTGTCACCTCTGGCAGTATTGCTCATGTGAAAAATACCGAGTAGCATCGTGGTTCGGAACCCACGTTAAACTGTAGGTCTCCCTATAACAGCCTGGGTAAGTCAGTTCGAAGGTCGGAGGAAGGCAACGGCATACCACCTCCAAACAGGACCATGCCTAGTAAAGCACAGTGGTGTTCAAACCAATCTTAGGATTGATGACTGCTTCACCTTACGTATTGTTCACGCGGTTTTGGACGACGTCGAGGACAGCGGTGGGCAAATTGCACGGCGACGCCACATGGATCACTCACTACCTGCCCAGCCTCTGGATGGAGTGTAAGATGCCAGTGACAGTGGCGGCGCTAGGCGTCGGCGACGTCGGCCACTGCCGACGGCCTCGCGCCTGAGGGGGCCTGGCAAAACATTGTTAAATTTTTAGTTTTCTTTATATATAAAGGCGCTTTTCAACTGCTAGGTTATGTAGCGACGACCTACATCTAGCTTAACCATAGGACGAATACAAGATCTGTACCAAAGGGTGGGATTTAACCCCCGACGGGAGCGATCTCGCTCACCGTGGTATAACGCCTTAGTGCGCTCGGCTATTCCCGGTCGGCAGCTATTTAGTTGTCCGTATTTATTTCCGTATGAGTGCAGCATTGATGCGATTTTAGTTAAATTCTTGCAAAACAACTTCTTCAGTGCATTTTAGAAAACAATTTGTAAGAAGTATATCCAAATGTTTATATAACAATAAGAGTCAATCTCACAGTTCCAGTCAGTACAGCTTCTCAAAGTTAAAGTTGATTAAGACTTACTCGAGAAGCACAATGAGCCAAGAAAGACTATCTGCGTTGTCAGTACTGTCAATCGAAGCCGAAATACTGGCTAGTAGTTGTAGTGTCGCACAAGTCCAAAGTGCGCGCCACCTACTTTCGCTGCGCGCCGCCATGCACGCACGGCGCGGCGTTCTTATGACGTCAGCCACGAGCGCCCTCTGGTACAACTCCGCTCGTGGCCACTACTGAACGACATCGTTGACTTGGGACTGAGATAGGAACGAGTTAACACTTCGTAATCAGATAGGCACCAGTGAAGACTTGGCTATCGGATAGGCACTAGGCAGGCCTCTAGCTCAACTATGTATCAGCCTTCTGCAGTATTGAGCTATGAAAAAGTTAAGTATTGTATAAATTCTGTGCAATATATATCTCGTTCTAATTTACTCTAGTTTTTCTAGTTTCTGCTGTCCCACTGGCTGGTCACCTCCTACCAGCACAAGCGTGCATCCTTCATTCCTGTGTCGGTCTGTCTACTCGGCCACCGACACCAACGACGGAAACGAGACACAAAAGTAGCGACGAGGCTGGGACACAAAAGTAGTAATTATGATGTGATCTTAAAAAATTCAGTGAGGTGAAAAACCGAAAAGTTCGTCTACTTTAATTTGTGTTTCTTTTATTGTAACTTTTGTCACTGCAATGATACTTGTATATTATACTAATAAAATTTTAGTATAGCCTAATGATTATTCGTGTGTAATTCAGCTCATTTTACTTAACATTTCCTTCCTGACTGAAAAAATTAAAGGGCCTCGCAAAGACGAGTTCGCCGACGCCCAGCTTTCGCCTAGCGTCGCGACTGCCCAGTGGCGTCTAACGAGAGACGGCTCAGACCGCATGCTGCGTGGCGATGAGGACCAGTACAGTCCCACCAGCCCCTGAAGGCCGCGCAGGCGGCGCCCTGTGACGTCAGCGCCGCTTGCGTGGTGGGGGGGGGGGGGGTGCGGGCGCCTAATTACATGGGCGGCACTGGACGGCGCCAAAGAGGCCAGCCACCAGCCATGCCGCCGGCCCAAAGCAAATTCCCCAGGGAGGGGGAGGGGGCGTGGCCTGCGTGGAATCTGGCGCGGCGATTAACGGCACCGCCCCTATCACCACCCCCCCCCACCTCCTCCTCCCCAATTTAGCCCCAGCCTAAAGTTGGCGATAAGTTAGTCCCCAGCTCTGCCCACAGGTTGATCACTAACGAGTAAACAAACGACTTGCTTAAAATGAAAATTAGGGGTGCTACCTTGCTGATTACCGTTTAATATGAAGGTAGAACCGAGTGTTAACCCTTTCCTGCCCGAGGGGACTTAAAAGTCCCGGCCAATTTCCAGTGACATAAAACAAAGTGTAAAATGACTTCTCACTTGTGTACCTCACGGGACGTTAGTGTCCCTCTGATGTGTCATATGAAACACTTGCTGACCATGATTGCTCTATATATCTGCTCACAAAAAACAGAAAACAACAGACTGTTTTATGTCTTTGTGTACAATTTCGTCAGTCGAGTTTTTCTGTCATAAAAAGATACTGTTCTTTGTTCTCACATTGATAATTTGGTTTTGTATTGTTTTAACTAATGGAAACTGATATTATTCAATGAATAGCACCCTTTTTATTTATATAGAATTCAAAACCGTGACTGGAAATGTTTGCTACCGACAGTGTGTCAAAGGCATTTTGTGCATGTTATTTACGTAGTTGTCTTTGTTGTTAGGTGTCACTAACAAATGGTTGTAGTTTTGATTTATTTTGTTTATTAATTATGAAGTACGAATATGGTTTAGGGATCACTACATTTTGCTTTATTTCCTTTGTTCAGAACGATATCTAAAATGACATTTTGATACAAAAATTTTGCTATCTCTTGGTTGCTGCTAAATCTTCATGTTAACAGAGATAAACACTGCGTAATGTCTCCAAATTTCATTATATCCTCTTGGAATTTAAAGTCCCATTTTTAATTTTTTTTATTAAACATTTTTTTTGTCAAATAAGGAAAACAAAAATGTATCAATATACTAATGTGCTTCTATTTACTTTGGTAGCAAAATAACCAAATATGAAGTTATGTGCACGAAAATTTGATAGCTTGGGGAGGAAAGGGTTAAAGGCCAACTCTACCTCAAAGCAGGAGGTGAAGTAATAACAATGTGGTGGACAGTCGGTTTCCTTTGTCTTCTCCAAAACGTATTGTCATTTAAATTAACTTTCTTTCAGCACCTATGTCTCCTTGCTTCTAAATAGATGTTAAAGACTATATTACGACCGTAATATTAACACTTACAGTGCTGATGTAGTTTGTAGTTGCTGTCATATGCAGAATGGAAGTGTTGTTAATTAAATAACTTTTTCTTTCCCACCTATGTCTCCGTGCTTCTAAACGGATGTTAAGATATTTTCTTAAATTACTTATGTTACGACTGTAGTTACTGCACTATTCACCGTTATTATAATTCCAAAATATTTTTATGTTTATTGGACTTTTTACGTTAAGTACTCAAATATTGGGTTCAATAATTGAAATTTATAATGAATCTTCAAGTCAGTGATATTTATTGCCGGGAAAAAATTGGAAAAGAATTACAGTACTATTTTATACAATATAACATGTCATTATCTTTAAAAAAATATTCAAAAACATTTGAAATGAAGAAAAATAACAATAAGCATAAGTTCCGTACACAGTTTAGCCTTTCATAGTGGAAAACGGTGTGTTAAACGTTAAAGCACGGGGAGATACACAGTCCGACATTGCATTAGGTGCCCTCATAGGAGGTGTCCTTTTTTCCAGCCTTCCCTGGTGAACTTTTCTTGACTTACCGCTATTTTCGGGCGACGTATAATCCGAATCGTCATCAGACAGCCCTATTTCACCATCTGAAAACTCGTCAAGCACTTCATAAATTATTTGCTGCAAACTTATGTTCTGTTCATTGCACATAGAAAATCAACACGAAAAACAGTCAAAATGAATGAAACTGACAAGATGCGAACGCCAGACAATGTCTACGAAGTAAGCTACAATAAGAAAGTCGTTCACGAACACAAAGTATACCACTCAGTTCGTTGCTGCCATCCAGAGCTCGTGGTTGAAACGATGAAGCCAGAAGACCACCCAGACTTCGCGGGATTCGTTTGACGCCACAGAGAAACATTGTAACGGCCTCACGTTGTTAAGGACTGTTCACTTCTTTTGGGCAGACTTCTTCGTTTACAGCAGGAAAAAAAGATGTACGTGTACATTTTTTCAAACACTTCATCAATATTCAGCCAATTAATTAGCCCACAATGCTGCATTTCTGGTAATATAAGAGACAGTAGATTGCATCTTGTGAGCGTTGGAACATTATCTGGAAACATATATTTCTAACACTCTTGGTTAAAATATTGCTGCGACGTACATCTTTATCTTAAGCGTCTGTTTTTAATTCTACTCTGTTCCAATTTCTTTACTGACAGAGGGGAAATTTCGGCTCTAATATCATCTCTTCCGTTGTAATGTTGGTTCATTACCGTCATTATTTCTTTACAGATTGATACCTTTCATCTACTCTTTCTACTAGCTGTGAAGTTACCCCCCCCCCCCCCCCATGAAACCCAGGCATTGCCAGGTGGGATGGGTTGCCTGACTCAACGATACAGCGATACAGATAGCCGTACCATAGGTAGAACCACAGTGGAGGGGTATCTGTGGAGAGGCCAGACAAGCGTGTAGCAGCCTTTTCAGCAGCTGCAGGGGCAATCGTCTGGAGCCGGCCGCGGTGGCCGAGGGGACTTAGGCGCTCCAGTCCCGGTCTGCACGGCCACTACGGTCGGGGGATCGAATCCCCCCTCGGGCATGGATATTTGTGCCGTCCTAGTTCGTAAGTAGTTCATAAGTAGTTTGTAAGTTTAGGGACTGATGACCCCGTAGTTAAGTCCCATAAGCTTAACAAAAATTTGGACATTTGAATCGTCTGGATGGTTGACTGATCTGGCCCAGTAGCATCGTCTAACGCGGAATTACCATACAGTTACTGCGAACAACTGAAAACAAGGGGAAATTTCCGAAAACGTACAGCTCTACTGCATGAATATAAGATAACGGCATCCTCTCGGGCAAAATATTCTGGATGTAAAATAGTCCCCCATTCAGATGCGGGTGAGGACTACTTAGGAGAACGTCGCCATCATCTTGACAGAACTGGCATTCTAAGAAACTGGGCGTGGTATGTTAGCTCACTTAACCCTGAATGTAGGTAAGAAAATTTAAAAAAGGGATAGTTTGAAGATAGATTTAGTGGGGATTAGTGAAGCTCGTTGGTAGGCTTTCTGGTCGAATGGCGACAGAGTCATGAATACAAAATCTCATGGGAGTATTACAGGTGTTGATTTAATAATGATTAAGAAACTAGGAATGCGATTAAACTACAATAAATAGCACAGTGATGGCATTATCGTAGTCAAGATAGATACGAAGCCAACACCGACAACAGCAGTACACGTTTATATGCCAACTATCTCTGCAGACGATGAGGAATCCAAGAAATGTATGAGAAGATAAAGGAAATCATTCAGACAAGGGAGGAGAAAGCTTGTCATGGACGACTAGAATTCGACAATAGGAAATGGAAGGAAAATTGAATAAGGCCTGGGAAAAAGTAATGAAACAGAAGGCCACTTGAAAGAATTTTGCATGGTACATAATTTATTATTAAGAATTATTTGCTTTAAGAACATGAATTTAAGTTCAGTGGTATGTGTGTATACTGTCTGTAAGAATTCTCACGAATACAATTAATACTGTACGAGTAATAAATTGTAGCTTTATAACAAACGCCGTCATTTTACTGCATGAACACCGAAAATGTAGTAAGCGAGAAACTTTTTTTCCTTTCATCATTTTGCTATGGTTGTCAGTGAGAAAAAGTTTCCCAAAGATTTGAAATTATGTTCAAAGTTCGTTGCTAGTCGCTAAGTACTCACTTTCTCAAATAGTGGACTGATAAAGTCACAGTAACACGTGCCGCAAGACCCCGTTTTTATTGTTCATGATGTCATATCTCCTGAACTATCGGCCCTATCGCAAAATCGTTTCTTAGCTGACGTCTACTATCTACGAACTACATTCTTGACAAATTTCAACTTCATAGGTGAATTAGGATTCGAGATTTCGTGTTTAGTCAGTGAATGAGTGAGTGTATGAATGACAGTTCTTTCGCTTTTATATAGACAGATATTTGCCGTATGATCATTCCCTGATTTTATATAGATTTTTAGAATAATGTGTGTGACTATATTGCATTTCAGTTGCAATCTGGGTTAGTTACCCTCACTCATCGAAGACAGTAGCGTCCTGTTTCCAAGCACATTATGCAAACCCTGACTACCTGTCGATTCACTAGGTTCAAACTGTTAATCGGTCGGCTGGGGAACCCAAAAGCCTGGCAAAATCCACCCTTCACAATCAGCTTCGCCCTGTACCATTAATAACACAGTGCTGGAGAAGAATGCCAATGATTAAGCGTGTAAATGGTGTAAGTAGTGAGGAGGTACTAAACAGAATTGGGAAGTAACTGAATTTCTGGCATACCTTAACAAGAAGAAGAGAAATATAAGTCACAAGCTATCTCACATTCAGCAGTCAGACACATTCTGATTAAGACCGCTGGAACAGTGGCCGAATCGTTGGTAGATTTCATAAAAATGACGACGCGATCCCATAACCAGAAGAATTTTATTGACAGTAACAACGGTTGCGAAAGCCTACTTTTGCACATCATCAGTATATTTACAATCCCCCCCTCCCCGTGTACCATCTTCCATGTCCTGGGTTCCAATCTCAGCCGCGGCATAGATTTTAATTAAATGCCTCGCCTTTAGTTTAATATCGAGACAAAATTATGACCGGCTTAGTTAGTCGTGTGGTCTAGCGCACCGTTTTCCGAGACGGGGAGTTGTACCAGAGCCGGTTCGAACCATCCCGGCGGATTAAGGAAACGGTTCGGAGTGCCGGCCGGTCTGGATGTGGTTTTTAGGTGGTTTTCCACATACCCCTAGGTGAATACCGGGCTGGTCCGCATTTACACGATTCGATTTTCTAACACGTTGCACTTCCACATCTATTAAACTATACGCAGATATTTTGGATACACATTTCCTCGCGGAGGGGGGGGCATGGGGTGACTGCAGAAAGGGCACCCAGCCACGCCGTAAATATTAACACACGCCAAATCTGAATTCAACAAGGCAGACCTTGCATGGCCGGGATCATGGCCAAAGAGAAAAGAAGATCATAGAGACAAAAATATATCTCTGGACATTGTTTTTTCGAAATAAATCTAATATCTGTGTCATTGCTCGGGTGCTATTCCGTATAGGAGACTTGGCAACGTTGACAGGTATTTATAAGGTAACACAAGGCAGAGTTGAAATTAGTGTGGTGGAGGGAGACAAGCCTTAACAGTCCATGCAGTCACCTTATCAAGACTCGTTGGTCGCCGAGGCTCAGCGCGCCTGGTCAGAGGGTTGAACGTCGTCTGTAACAAAAAATCTCAGCCAAGAACGAGAACGAAAAAAATATGAACTAGCCATAGAAAAAAATGTTGTTATGGCACTGGACTAATAAGCAGGATGTCCTAGGTTCGAATCCCGGTCGCAGCATGAATTTTATTACAATGCCTCGCTTTCAGTTTAATATATTTTATAGAAATTGACGTCGTCTTTCCGGGTGTACTACGTTTTGCCGGCAGTGTATTAATGCGCAATGTTAACAACCAATATTTGACTCTCCAGTACCATGTCCTGTCTACTGTTGTTACGCTGAGGAGAGAGCACACTTTGCTGAGACGTTTGTGGTGTGTTGCAGTTCCGGTGGAGGAGGCGACGGTGGTGCTGGCGGAGGTGGCGCGCCTGCCCTGCTCGCTGGAGCCTCCGGACGCCGACGACCAGGTGGCGCTCGTCATCTGGTTCAAGGACGACAACGCGTCTCCCATCTACAGGTAGGGCGTGACCAGTGCTGCTGGCGAAATGACAGTCGCGGTTACGAACACGAGAGGTACCGCAACCGAAGAGGTGCTAGCCCAGTAGCTGAGGCTGCATACATTGTAAGAGATATCATTTCCTAGAGCAGTGTTTTCCAAACTATGGGTCGCAACTCCCAGGGTGGTCTCAAAGACTTGGTTGGACGGATCGCCGTCACAGGAGAAGGTAGTTGCAACTTAAAATTACCAAACCACTGCATGTCTGAATACCAGTCGTTCAGTAAATCAGAAACATAGGCTCAAGTGAAATTTATTTTATGTTAAAAGTATGTAATTAATTATTTATCATTAATTCTGATTTTAATAGAATGTAGATTGATAAATAGTACATACAGGGCGTATTTTGTTTCCACAGCAATAAGTATATGGAAAACGCACTGATGATGACACAGAGGTCCCGAAACTAGTTTGGGTTTAACGTAAAATAGTGTTTTGCATATCAGGCGCACCTCATACCCAGAAAAAACCTATTGGGCAAAATTTATATTTCCACCGCTAATCAAGTGAAAATATATGTATTATGTCTTCTGTTCCGAAAAATACACAAAAATAACTTCTAAAATTTATAAGAAAGTTGTATCAACATAAAACGGCGTTTCCTCATTTCGAGTCTGAAAAAATAAAGCCGCTTTACAAGGATGGTGACCGTGCACGAGTCGCTCTGCAGAGGTTCCGAACACTGAAAGATTTGAAAAAAGAATTGGTCCGATTGCTGCCGTTGATCTGGAGAAAATTATTCGGAAATTCGATATGATGAGTTCTTTAGTGTGCAATCTACATATGTGTGTTTGTAACTAACAACATTTAATATCCATGTATACGTGTGGCAATGTCACAAAAGAGGTATAAAATAATATACAAATCTGATAACGGGTAATTCTAAAGGTGTCACTGAAGTCGCACTGTACTTGAAGTGTGACCAGTAACAAAAATTTTGTGACCCAGACAGCTTTTGGGCAGCTCTACGCATTCGTTTCATCGTGGTTGCTTGCCTCTTCCATTTACAGTATCACACCTGTACACCCATGCACCAACGTCTAATTTACACCTGAGGCATTGTTGTACGATTCGTCAATTTTGGTCGACCACTATTACATTATGATGCTTACAGAGCCATCCATTGATATGTTATCACACAATTTACTTTTTCTACCCTTTGTTTTCCACCTTCTGCGATAATATTCCGTTTTCATTTTGACCTCATTCTGACCAGTGGTGTTATTTTTACAGCGTTTTAAAGCTTTAGCTTTAAGTAAAATCACCTGGTGTATACACAACAATTAGAGACCAAGAACAATTTGTACAGTTATATTATGTATGAACACACAGTCTTACAAACGAAACATGAGTATCGGCAGTAACTGCATGAAAGACTTTCACCAGCAATGTTCAGAGGGTGCACAGTGACAGCCACCTTGATAACGGTATTAGTGGCAATGAAGAGGAGGAGGAGGAAAAATAAAGATGAAGAGACGTAGCAGTAAATAAGCCACTTAGACCGAATAGTGCCCACATAACACGCCAAAATACATCATTTAAATGTAAATTTTATAATAGAGAAGGTATGCGCATAATAATGTGATGTTATCCTAATATAGAAATCCAAGTTTGTTGCTAACAATATTTATTCAGCTTGTGCAAATTGACTCCAAGCTTGTTTCGGCTTATGCCATTTTCAAGTGGACCTGGTGATGTATAATAAAATAATTACCTATGTTTACAATATACAATTTTGTATACAAAATTTAAAAACCTTTTTCATTACAAATTCACTTACGTTTAAGTTCGACTGACGTCCATAAACCATATTAGAGTTACTGTCTTTTTGTGACAAGATGGTATAGTCACGTTTTATCTCGTTATTATTTTTATTTGACAGATATATACACTGTTTACTTTGTTGATGCTTTATGTTTACAATGAAATATATCTGTGCCAATCAGAGGGTGTTCTCGTGTGTTAAAGTAACCACGGCAGGACATCATCTGACATATGAACCTAATGTGTAGGATTAAGAGAATCGCTTATCTACTACTACTGCTCATGAATTGCTTTAATGTCACTGGCGGTAAACGGCTTTCAGGAAACCATTCCGAGGTATTCACTGACATTCAAAATAGATTGTAATAAGCAGTCTCACCACTATCCAATCATCTGTTTATATTCATCTGAAATTTTCTTTTTCTTTCGACGTCCTTGTATCGCTTATTTTAAAAGTTCTGTTTTTCCAGACGACTGCAGATAAAAGACAATAAACGAAAATTCAAGCATTCAAGGCCTATTATGGAAACAAGGTAACAATATAATTTGCAATAAGTAAAATGAATATCACGATTCATTAATTTGACATTCACCAAATAGTATAATCTCCAGATTGCTATTTACTACACGGTTACTATACCTTTATTACGTTGTAAATTAAAATCTCGTATGATGCAGTGTATAAGGCATATTTATTGGAATGCGCGGCCGTTGGCCAGGGGTTGGGGGGGGGATTCAGTTGTACTACTGCCGATGCTGTGAAGTGATTTCATTGGTGCATACTGCAATATTTATTATTGAAGGTTGATATAGTTTTCTCTATCTCTGTGATCTATTTATCACATGAGATTATTCTCGGTGTAGTAACCGTTATTCCGAGGAAATCCAGAGAACTTAATTTTGTAATTGTGTTTTGGAACACAAAAGAATAAATACTTGGTGAGTTCCATAGCTACTTTTTTCGAAAATAAAAATCGTATTTTTATAACTACTCCCATTTTCATGCGACTGCTAATTAAATATAAAAGATTACTTTTGGAGAATTCTTAATTGACATTTAAAATTGAGAAATGCAATCTAGAAGAAAGAAAAGGCTATGGGTGACAGGGATGTTCGAACTTCCTATATCAAGATCCGCGGTCTAGAATGATACAAACTGATCAACATACAACACTTCAACAACTGGGCAAAACTATTTATACATAACTGTACCCGCAGATTTTCGAAATTTATTTTTTTCGGAGATTGAAATCTCTAGTAGTCGCTTTCAGTAGAATGAAGCAGGCTGAACACAAACCATACTGGGATCACAATATTCTGACAAGTAGGGGTAAAATACTGTTGCTCACATTTAGAATATATACAGTATGTGTTTCCATTCCCAAAATAAAAAGAGATTGAAGTAAACAACAACAACCATTGATGGTTGTTACCTTACACCAAAACAAGAAAATTATGTCGAGAAACTATGGGCCCTAAATTGCGCACGTTAAGAGCTAAGGCAATTTCTAATCTTCTACATCGTGAAACACATCTGTTATGTTGAACAAATTCTCATAGATCTTAAAGTTCGCATTTTAGACCCATGTTTACATGTCATTTTTCTTGTTTTATTACGTATAACATTCTCCGAAAATATGTAGATCAGAAGATGTGTTTCATATATCAACGATGAACAATAACCACTCTTGAGGTATACATTTTCGAGCCTATGTTTAGAAGATTATTTTTCGTCTGGAACCTGTACCCATAGTTTTTCGGTGTTTATGAGACACTTTTAGTGTGTTTTGAAAGGCCTCTATCAAAATATGTTCAAATGTTTGTTAAACTTTTGTTACTTAACTGTGGGTTCATCAGTCCCTAAACTTACAAAGTACTTATAAACCACCTAATACTAAAGACAACAGAAACATCCCTGCCCTAGGGAGGTGCTTAACTGAATCGGGGAGAAAAGGAATTTCTGGCATATACTGACTAAGAGATGGGATATATTGGTAGGACACATTCTGAGACATCAAGGAATTTTCAACATAGCATTAGAAGGAAGCGTGTGGGGTAAAAATCGTAGAGGGAGACCTAGGGACGAATTAGTAAGCAGATTCAAAAGGATGTAGGTTGCCGAACGTATTCTCAGATGAAAAGACTTGCACAGGATAGGGTAGCGTGGAGAGCTGCATCATACCAGACTGCGGACTGAAATTTTCTTTTTCTTTCGACGTTCTTGTATCACTTATTTAAAAAATTCTGTTTTCCAAGCGATTGTAGATAAAAGAAAAAAAGAAATAAAACTTCAAGCATTCAAGGCCTGTTATGATAACAAGATAATTGACAATAAATAAAATGAATGTCACGAGACATTATTTTGACAATTACCAAACAATATAATATCCAGATTGCTACTTACTATACTCTTACTATACCTTTATTACGTAGTAAATTAAAGTCTTGCATGATGAAGTGTATAAGGCATATTTACTGGAATAGGCGGCAAATAAAGGACATCGGCCCAAGGCGGGGGGAAATCAGTTGTACTACTGCCGATGTTTTGAATTGATTTCATTGGTGCATATTGCTATATTTATTGTTGAAGATAGTAACCTCTAAGGTTTATATAGTTTTCACTTTCTCAGTGATCTATTTATTATATGCGATTACTGTCGCTATAACAACTGTTATTCCGAGCAAATCCAGAAAACATAGTTTTGTAATTGTGCTTTGAAGCACAAAAGAATAAAAACTTGGTGAAAAGCCGCGGTGAAGTAGCCGAGCGGTCGAAAGCGTCTCGCTGCGGAGCGCGTCGTTGCTCGCTGTGGCGGTTCGTGTCCTTCCTGGGGCATGGGTGTGTGTTTGTCCGTAGGTTAGTTTACCTAGATTTAAGTAGTTTGTAAGCTACGGACTGATGACCACGCAGTTTGGTCCGATAGATTTACAAACATTTGAACATTTTTTTGGAACTTTGTGAAAGAAAGAGCTATTTCTTTTGGAAAATAAAAATCGTATTGTTACAAATACTCCCATTTTCATGCGATTACTAATTAAGTATAAAAGATTACTTTTCGAGAATTCTTAATTGACATTTAAAATCGAGAAATGTAATCATCAAGAAAGAAAAAAACTATGGGTGACAGGGATGTTCGAACTTCCTGTATCAAGATCTGCGGTCTAGAATGATACCAACTGAGCAACGTACAACACTTTAACAACTGGGCGAAACTATTTACACATTATTGTACTCGAAGTTTCGAAATCCATTGTTTTCGGGGATTGGAATTTCTAGTGATCGCTTTCTGTAGAGTGAAGCACTTTGCCATGACAATTTAGTCAGCAAATTAAGACATATATATACTGCTTTGGTATCAAATAACGGATACGAAAAACAGGTGCGAATAACTTGGTCTCTACTTCTGATCAGCAACTCTGTCATGCGTTCGAAGGACGTGATATTCATTGCACTAACATTCCCAAAAGGGAACATTTCGGAATGCAGAATTAATTACAGATGGTCAGATACATACGGTACAAGTAATACCACGCTTACTTAAATACCGTACTGATTTCATCACAAAATAACTTTTTAATTAAATTCGTATATTAGCTGACACGACTAAACTGTATAAAAATACAGTCATATAAAATGCATAACATATATCTAATACCACTATACATACTAAACCTTTCGGGTAAGCATGTAAAACAATGATGCGCTTCGGAAAAGCACGGAAAAAACACGAGTAGTGACAAATATGAACTGATTAGCTAATCAGGTGTGATTTAATCAATAGCCATACTCTTTATCAGTATATATGCTGTCACTACCCAATCGATTTCACACCCTAGAGAGCCGAACTCAAACCACACTGGGATTACAATATTCTGACAAGTAGGGTTTACATATTGTTGCTCACAATTAGAATATATACAGGATGTGTCCCCATTCATAAAATAAAAAGTGATAAAGGTAAACAACAACACGAATTGGTGGTTGATACCTTACATCAGAACAGTAAAATTATGTCAAGAAATTATGGACTCTAAATTGGGTACATTAAGAGCTAAGGCCACTTTTCATCTTCTATATCGTGAAACACATGTTGAACAAATTTCTTATTTTAGACTCCATGTTACCGGTCATTTTTCTTGTTTTATTCCGTATTACCTCCTCCGAAAATATGTAGAGCAAAGAGCTTGTTCAAAAGAAGTGTTTCATATATCGAAGATGAAAAATTACCGCTTTTAAGGTATACATTTTAGGGCCTACGTTTAGAAGACTCTTTTTCGTCTTTTAACATGCGGAACCTGTACCCATAGTTTGTCGGCGTTTTTGAGACACCCTTTAGTGTGTCTTGAAAAGACTCTATCGAAATATGTTCAAATGTTTGTTAAGCTTATGTTACTTAACTGCGGGTTCATCAGTCCCTAAACATACAAAGAACTTATAAACCGCCTTATACTAAAGACAACAGAAACATCCATTTCCTAGGGAGGCTTCGAACCCCCGTATCGAAATGTGCATCCGTACAAATTACAGGTGGTACTAGCGAGGAACATCGAGCCTAACGCTCTAACGATTATAGAATATTAGTCCACATATACACAGGATTCACCATATAGATTATAACACTCACGACTGAGTAGCATAGACAATAGTAATTCAAGTGCAGCAGACACGAAAGTGGGCTGTAGAATACACCCATGTTGGAAACATCCATGTTGCCTCCCAATTCAGTGTTCGTAAGATGTCTGAAATGACCGTAGATGTTCACTGATGTAACTACATTTAATGAAAGCAAAGAAGATAAATTGTCCGATCTATTTACCGAAAACTGGAAACGCATAAAAGGTTCAATGAGAAAAAAAAACTGTTCTCTTTACCACATTTTATCAGTGGTTCGATCACTGCCATGCGAACTGCACCATGGCATCTATTTCCAGGTACAGTTTTGTATCCCTTTCCGTTATGGTCGGTAATTTGTTAGAATCTATTCTGCTGGAGATTTCCCACTGGATTCCAAGAGAAGAGCATACAAGTGTGGAAGAAGGGCGTCATACATTATGGATTCGGACATTATCATGTTCCAGTCGGTGGTTACTGAAATTGGGCACCCGGCAGCATAAATCGTCTTTGCTCCCTTAACGAGAAGAGTTTTCCCAGAATGTAACTCTTTAGTAATTCTCAATTCAGTTGTGAGCTGCTAGATTTGTTCCTGGGAGGTTCTACGAGCACGTGATTGTTGCGTCGATAGGATATAAAATGAAAATCCATGGAGAAGACTTTTTTTTTTTCGAGAAAAAACTATTGAAGAAAAGCAGGTAACCGGCAGTAGATGACTGCAGAAGGATTCTGATGTCGCATATTCACAAATCGCATAAGTACCGTAAACATAAGAGATAGTAGGGCTCGAAAGTGTTTTCTTGTCTTTATTTGAGAGTGCAACATGAAAGGGGAATGATTAGTAGATGTACAGGTACTCTTCGTCTGGACCGTGTGGTAGCTTGCGAAGATTTTATGTAGTTGTAATAAAACATCTTTCTTCTCCATATCATCTATATATATAAAAATGGATGTTTGTCAGTAAGTCCTCTATGTGTTCATATATCATTCATTCCATTGCGTTGAAACTTTGGTGAACTGTTAAATACTGACCAATGAAAGTAATAAACGATGAAAAAAAATAGAGCACGACACATAGGTCAGAAGATATGACGTCATAAATAATGAGAGGCCACCGCGTGAGAATATACAGATTGATGCGTCAATTCTTGAAAAATGGGAGTAGTTAGGGACCTGCACAAACACACAAACTGATTAAACAAAAACTCTACCGCTCACAACAGTTTCGCTGTAGATGCCGTAAAACTGTCGCATCAGGCATGACCAACCATCAAAGTTAGCATTATCGATTTGCATGTTACTGTTTATTTTTGTCTGAAAGTCTTCCTTAATTGTCTTGCATCCAGAATTAAGCACCCTATTTTCTTAATCTCTATCTATATTAAAGCGAAAGGACACTCACTCACTCACTGAACACGAAATATCGAAAACTACTTCACCTATGAAGCTGAAATTTGACAGGAATATAGTTTATAGGTAGCAAACGTCAGCAAAGAAAGTATTTTGTGACATGTGCATGGCGGAGCATACTTCTCCTACAGACTCACGAATTCTACAGTTTCACTCCGATCTTCACGAAATTGGGAACGCTTAAGGTCCAAAACAAAACGTCTACCTTAAGTATCATACGGTGCATGGAGGAGGGTGATGTGCAACATAAAAATGGATCCCTAAATACCTTGTCCCGCCCTAACTTCAGAATGGCTCGACCGATTTCATAGACCCTTTTTTGTTGTGTTTGTTATTCTCAGAACAAGGGTTAATACTGGAATATTTGAGAACAACAAAGTGCATTTTTCAATGTGATCCTGTGTTTCTGTTGCATACAAATCTATAGTTTTGTTCCGATATTGATGAAATTTTGCACACTCTACCTTAAAATAATATTTCGTTCGGTGCATGGTGGAGGGTACTTAACTTACGGCATTTTACAAAATTCATAGTTTTGCTCTAATCTTTATGAATTTTTGCACACATGACCTTTAAACGAAGAGGGAGATCGCTGGGTACATAAATGTTTGTATGGTACATGACAGAGGGTACCTTGCAGAAAACTTTGCCGAGAGAGGGAAAGGTGGATACGAACAGTGAGATGAGAGACAAAGAGGTGGATGCAGAGAGAGGGGGGGGAGGGGATGTGGACTACGAGACAGCAGGATTAATAAAAACCCGGGCAACGCCGGGTTCACAGCTAGTTGGCTGTAAATCTGTTTCCTACTTTATGAGTGGCCATGAGAGAAGTAATCCTGTTTAACGAGTTACGCGTGTGGAAAGTGTAGTTTTTTACTTCATCCATTTGCACTTTGAATGGTATCACTCTGATTCGTAGCATTAATTCGTGTATAATTCTATGTAGTTTATGCCTTGCAGTGTATTGACCAGATTCCTTTCCTTCCGTGCAGCACCTTTCCGTGTCTGCCATGCAATTTTAGCAGCTTCTCGGACATCACTGAGATGTCACCGTTGCTGTTGTGGATCACTTCTTTTTCCTATTTTGTGCCAACTTTGAAAGCATCAGCTAAATTTAAGGAAAATTCGCTTTTTCCGTTGGTGCATCATTCTGCCATATACTAATCGATAGTTTGGCTCGATAGCAAAGTCAATTCGAAGGTCAGAGACGACAATGGTTGCTCAACGCGCTCGGTCAGATGGATCGTCGGTCTCTCTAATAAAAAGGTGAGCCAAAACCTCAACGAACAACTCAAAACGAACAAATTACCGTAAACAATCGATCTACCCGAAGAACATATAAAAGTTGCACAGTGGTAGATTGCCAAACAACGAATTAAAAGGTCGCGGTTCAATCCCAGCTCAGTCCTAGGATTTTTATCTGTCATTTTTCACCTATGGCAATGTTGCTGATGTGTAAAATGTCGAGGAGCACCGTGGTTCGGAATCCATGTTAAACTGTACGTCCTTCTATAACTGGCTTCGTGAGTCAGTCCGAAGGTCGGAGGTTGGCAACGGCATACCACCTCCAAACAGGACCATGCCTAGTAAAGCACTGTGGTGTTCAAACCAATCTTCGTTTTGTTGACTATCTTACCTGCTTGATTGATATCTGAAGTTTACAAAGATTTTACGTTACTCACTGTATCACCATAAAATTCATTGTCAGCGTCGTTGGTGACTTTTTCATTTTCCATAAGAGTTTCAGCGCCTGTGAGTCAGAATGCAGTGCACCCTAGTTGGTCTTTCCTCCGAAATACCGAAAAAAATCGCCTAACAACCGGAAAACCTTGGATGAATTCATTTTATTACAGCTGTTCCAATAACACATCTTCAGGAAGTAGCTAACTTACCGAATGCATGTCTGCTCCTGCCATTACGCCCCATAGTATTCTCTACACGCCCCCTCCCTCTCACAAAATCATTATTTTGCATGAAATGATAAATTGCATGTAAAATTACAGGAAATGTCTTTTTCTAATTCAGAAGAGAGATAAGTTTGTCTTGATCATAGTAAGAAACATCTATATTTATATCTATCTGCAAATAGTGTTTCTAGTTCTCAGCGAAAGTATTACGATGTTATCCGATGTTTGTGCGTTGTTGCAGCTGTCATTGTTCATTTGTCACAGAGTAATCAATACTTAACATTAAATCCTTATAAATTGAAACCTACAATAAAACTACATTCGTTTATTTTACAACAGTCTATGTACTAGAAGTCTGTGCCAACACTGATCATTGACTTGTTTTGTCTCTGATATGCCTTTACTGGGTTGGTTGTTACACACGTTTCGGAAATGGTTGTCACATGAGGTAATTTTTTCCTTAAGCAGATTTTTCGCTTGTTACAGGAGTATATTGTAAACAATTACTAAAAAGAAAGAGAGATCACTTACCCTAAGCATCATGCTGTCAGTAGTGAGAACGGGAAGGGAAAAGACATCATCAATTCTTGGAGTTGCAGCTTACTATCATATCGTCGAACATTACAAAGTAAGTGTGAGAAAATTACAATGAAAATGTAGTTCAGATTTCCGTCACTGTTCAATACTTTCAAAACTTAAAAATCGTTTCGTCATCAAGAAAACGAGAAGCAATAACGCAATAACATCTCAAGCTCTCAGTGTTGATTACGTTTTAATATAAAAAATGACTGAAGACTGCCTTGGAAAATAATCTGTGAACAGAAAGTTCTTTTAAATTTTGTAAGGTTCATCAAGATGCAAAACTCATTGTAACAACACCTTCTAATGCGTACAGTTGCGACATTCTATCATGAGAAACGTGGTACATTTTTGACAGCTGAAGCGACACTAGCGATCCAAGAAATCATAAAGGTGACGCACACCAAGGTATCATTATGTTTGTTTTCCCTTGTTTTGAGATTTAATTTACAAACGAGTAAAATTTTTAGGTTATATTCTTCATTAAATTATCCAGAGAATTTTTTTGAAATAAAAACCGTCTTGTTGAACAATATTTTATTAATCGTTAATGACGCGTTTCGCCTTTACAGCAAGACACGATCAGATTATCTACATTAACAGAAGAATTACAAAATACAACAGTGAAAGGAAGAGTAGGAATGGACTTATTATTAAAAGTATTTAAGTGCACTCTCCGTGGTGTTAAACCGTTCGCTAGGTTTATGGCGTCTAAGTACTAATATGGTGAATATGTTGTTCGCATTTCAGTATTTTTCGTAACCCTACACTCATCGAATCACAGGAATTATAGAAGAAACAGACGCGGTAGTGATGTACAAAGGACATAACTGGTGTTGAATTACCCTTACAGGAGAGCTAGCTATTTGAATCGAAAATAATGAGAAGAAGATTATTAAGCAGACGACAAGTTCATAGACGGAGTATATAAGTATTTATAAACAAAAGCAATTATACAGTCTCGTCATAATATCAAGAAATGTTTGATCTATGCTTGCCAACGTATCATTTAACAGCTGTGGGTGTCCAAAATAAGAGCACTTCGCTATCTCAAATTCTTCTTCCGCCCCTTCTCCCAATATGTAGAATTTTCATATTGCCATGGGTAGGCTGTTGACGTTCGAGGGCTTCCTTGTGTTCTATGTCTCCTCATTCACTTTTTCATTCTAAGGAAGAATGTGCTGGATGTCGTAACGCTACACACTTTATGTACCGTAAAAGGTAAGAAAAGACTAACCCCCAGTATTGGCGATCCTACACTAAAGCTCTATATTTAGCGAGGTTTAAGTGTGAGATGGCTACAATACTATTCACAACGAAACTCTTTCTCGAAATTTGACTGAAAACCCAAAGAGATTTTGATGTTAAATATACTAGGGGCAATACACAAACAATACCCTCACTACTTGATAGCAGAGTTACTAAACATAGCTTTTAGAAACTCATTCACCAAAGAAGACGAAATCAATATCCCAGATTTCTAATTAAGAACAAAGGCAGTAATGTGTTACGTAGAAGTAGATATCCTCGGAGTAGTGAAGCAACATAAATCCCTTAACAAGAACAAGTATTCTGATCCAGATTGTATACCCACTAGATTTCTATTATGACAAACGAAACATACTTACTTAACAGTCATATACAACTGCTCGCTCAAAGAAGGATCTGTACCAAAAAACTGGAAAGCTGCACAGGTCAAACCTATATTCAAGAAAGGCAGTAGGAGACATCCATTAAACTACAGGCCTATATCATTGATGTCAATTTCTAGCAGGGTATTGGAACATATCCTGTATTCAAATATTATGTATTATCTCGAACAGAATGACCCATTGACCCAAGGTCAGCTCGGATTTAGAAAATGTCTATTATGCCAAACAAACTAGCTCTTTCCTCGCACGAAGTTACGATTGCTATTGACAAGGGTTCTGAATTTTCTTCCGTATTTCTTGATTTTCAGAAGGCTTTTGACTACCTCACAAACGGCTTTTAATCAAATTGCATGGTTATAATATATCGGCCCCAATTTTAGACTGGCTAGGGGATTTCCTATCAGAGCGGACACAGTTTGTAGTAATCGATGGTAAGGCATCGACTAAATAGAGGTGATATCGGGCGTTCCACAGGCTAGTGTCATTGGTCCTCTGCTGTTCCTTCTTTACATAAACGATTTGGGAGAAATATTAAGCAGCTCTCTTAGGTTGTTTGCAGATGACGCCGTCATTTACCGTCTAGTACAATCATCTGAAGATCAAAACCGTCTGCAGAACGATCTAAATAAGATATCACTCTATCGTGTAAAATTTGACTCTAAATAATGAGAAGTATGAAGTAGTACGAAAACTGTTAAACTTTGTGTTCAAGATAAGTCAATCAAAAGTGAAGGCTGTAAAGTCCACAAAATACCTAGGAATTACTATTACTTCAGGCTTAAACTGGAAAGAAAATGTTGATAATATCGTGGGAAACGCGAACCAGAGACTGCGCGTTATTGGCAGAACCCTTAAAAGATGCAACAGAACTACTAAAGAGACTGCATACACTATGCTTGTCCGACCTTTTTTTAGAGTATTGCTGCCCAGTGTGGGATCCTTATCAGGTGGGTTTGACGAAGGACATCGAAAGAGACCAAAGAAGGGCAGATCGTTTTGTGTCACGATACAGGGGAGACAGCGTCACTGAAATGATACAGGATCTGAGATCCTTATCGCTGCGGCGTGGCGTACTTACGAAACTCCAGTCGCCAACATTCTCCTCCGAACGCGAAAATATATTGTTGACTCCCACTTACATATGTAGAAATGATCATTAGAATAAAATACAAGAAATCAGAGCTCGAACTATTCGAGAAGGGAATGGAAGATACATAGCATAAAGGTGGTTCAATGAACCCGCTTCGAGGCACTAAAATATTATTTGCAGAGTATCCCATGTAGATGTAGAATAGAAAGAAGTTCGCATGGCAGAGGCGTAGGCCAACAATTATAGCAAGTGTTGTGCAGTGAGTACGAGATCACCATTAGTGTTAGGACTAGTGCAGGGTTAGATTCAATGCCTGTTGAATTAGAGAAGTTATGGAGGGTTTTTTAGAAAGAGGATCAGGTAGGTGAATCTGGGAGTAGTGTTCATAGGGATGGGGAGTATGGCGTAGATGATGGCACAAATGTCCACTTCTTGCGGCTGTTTCAGCACAATGATTGGTGTCATAGTAGTACGACAGTCAAGCGTATTAACAGGAAATTTCTGTTTGCGACTGTTTACGGCCACACTCTAACATACACAGACACGCCACTCCCATTTTTTTATATATACACTACGACAGCAGCGCTCCAAGCGGCTGGCAAGGTACATTTCTGAATAGGATGCCGGATATGAATAGTATGGTTTAAATCAATTTTAACATACATTTACAAGAGGGAAGGTATGCAGTGCCATAAAAATCGGTAACAACAAGAAAATAGCTGTGATTGTCTTTATTAGATTTTCTAAGCTATTGAAAGGTATGAAACGGTACTTTGCAAAACAGTTTATTTAAGAATTCTCTTGAAATCTACGACTTTTTCTATGAAGAATTTCATTTTCTATTACGTACAAAAAATGGTTGATAAACAACAGAAGACCCACCATTCTGCAGATAGACTTCAGTTTGTCAGAAACATAAAGGTTTCTTCACTACAATTCCAGTCAACTTATAGGGAAGGCAATACCTACTTTATTTAATGTACCAGATTAGCCACTGCAGCTGTAGCTGAAAGAAAATCCTCAGAAAAGTGTCAATAAAATACCGAAAGCAAAAACCGTTTCTCAAGAAAGCAGAAATCAATTTCACAATTGTTGCTACATCTGGAGCACAAAGGGCAAAGCTATTCAAGTCAGTTGTTTTATAATCAGTAGTGATTACACTAAAAGAATATTAGTCCAGTCAATGAGTGCTCAAAATAGGGGTGTAGAGTGCATGGAATATGCGAGAATTTTAGATTTCTGGACTCTGTTAGGGATAGTAAGGAGGTGAAAAGTCACCGCCCCTGGGGGGTGAGCTAAAGCGGGGAGGGGTTTGGAAAGGTACCATTGTTTGGTTTTCCGCTTATATCTCGAAAACTGTCAGCTTTAGGAAAAAAAAATGTTTCAAATAAAAATGAAAGATAATTGAATATGCTATAAATTTGTTTTGGTACATATACGTCGAATTACCAACTGTTTTCGAGATATATGTTATTGAAAATCGACAATTTCGGAAAATATCATCTTTACCTCCCTAATTTTGTCAAACATTTAGTTCTAGTGACTCACTCGATCGTTTCACAGAAAATTTATCTGAAAGAAAGTTGTAGAGCATTAAATTTCAATTTGATGTGCACATTTGTTACCTTATCTTCAGCCTATCATAAGTTACATCATTTATAAGATGTGCCCTCAGTTTCGATGAGTGTTTTAAGGGGCTGTAACGTTTTTACCTTATGAAACATGCTGGCATGGTAAATAACAACAGTTTAACAATGACAAGAAGGTACTTGCAATTGAAATCTTTTCATAATTTTAGTTTTTATTACAATATTATGAATCATATAATGAAAGTGCTTAGAAACATTGACCGTGATTCAGAATGAAAAATAAGTGCATTCAAAGCAAAATCTTCCTTTTACTGAGGAGGAATGTCAAGTTCATTCATCTTCGTCAGTAGTGGAGACGTCGTCCAACGAGATTGGTAGATTCTCGATGTCACTCTCGTCATCTTCATCCTGAATTAATAATCCGACTCCGTTGTTGCAGTTGCCCTTGCAGTTCAGGCATGAAAGCGAACAGTGTAACAACGCTTTTCTGCAACCACATCTGCCACTGTCACATCCTTTCGTGCATCGACAAAATCATTTTCAAGATTTCGTCAGAGGCAGTATCTAACTCTGAGATATTCGGAATTAGTTGGCCATTCGAAAGCCAATTCGGCGCTCCACTTTTAGGTTCCTCTCCTAACCAAAGACGTACTTGGTGGTAAGTTCGGAATGCATGCTGATTAACAGCTCCTCCAGCTGGAGGGAGAGTTGAGAGATTAGGCTTTATGATTCCAACTGCTTATATAGATGATTTGTAGCGGAACACGATGATGGATTCTGTGACGACTGGAGCTCCATGCCATTATAGAGCACTCGTGATTCACTTTCCCAACGGAGTCGGCGGCAGAAGAACTATTGGCAATATCTCAGCAGCATGTTGTATGATTTTGGACTTCTGGTGCATTCTGACAAAACCCACTTTACTCTTGAAACACGCTATGGATGTTATGTCACAGCCTGTCAATGCATGTAAGAATAACAAATGGGCATTGTCCTTCATTTTAAACTCCTGGTGCAGCTATTGTGAAGAATATAAACACGTCTTAACCTTTCCTCTTCCTGCTTCTACAAGCAGAATGTCACGATGAGTTAGAGATTTTGCTGTTAAGAAAACAGTTAAGTCGAATCCTCTTCAATAATGGCAATCGAGGAATGATGTTATCTGCTGATAGCTGTCTCCACAATATCAACGCCAGCATCGCCTAAAGCTTGAAGGCCATTTATCCCATTATTCTGTATGCGCATCATCAACAGGTTTACCAGCTGATTCTTATTGTTAGATCTGGAGAGGAGATCCTCTTGCTTCACTGCAGTTTTAGTTTCTAGACTGACATTCCTTTCCCCACACCTCCTGAGCCGATATCGTTGACTGTTCAGCTCCTTTTATCCTCCCTGATATGTCAGAGTACCCATTAAAAACCAATGTACAACGTCTCCCAAGACAATTGGTCTTCAAAAATCTAACATAACCTTTGCAACCTGATGTAATTTTTTCGACATTCAGTATGAATCAGAAGGATGTCCAAACCTTCTAAGGATGAGCCATTGCTATCTCCCCTTTCTATTCTAGCTTTGATGGGTGATAGTATTCCTTTTCTTGTCACTTGGAAACATCTGGTCCATCTATTGTTTCATCACATACAAAACACCGAGTAGCCATTGCGCGCACTACACAGTCAACATTTTCATAAATAAATAAAAAATATCTCGAAAAGCTGACACACAATACCGACACACAAACTTTCTCTGCGGTTAGCGAACTTTTGAAGTGAACTGAAATGAGAAGCGAGTGAGAACACTCCATTCCACCCCTCCAGCCAGTGACAGGCCGTCGATGTTCGTCGTGGGGCCTTCCCCATCGTTAACCCTCTCCCAGGCGTTAGGTACTGACGACATTGACTACATATCCACTGCAGGCGACAATAAATCAGTCTCAACTCCTTCGACTCAGAAAGAACGAAGATATTGCGATGAATGCAATTTTTTCATCCTGAATCGCCTTTAATGCTTATAAATACTTTAATGTATGATTCATAATATTATCAGAAAAGCTACATTTATAAAAGAAAGTGTTCTATTTCAATTGCAAGTACCTTCTTGTCATTGTTAAACTGTTGTTATTTACCATGCTAACATGTTTCATGAGGCAAAAACGTTACAGCCCCTCAAAACACTCATTTATGGAGGGACATCGAAACTGAGCGCACATGTTATAAATGATGTAACTTCTGATAGGCTGAAGATAAGTTAACAAATGTGCATATCAAATTGAAGGAAATTTAATGCTCAAAATCTTTCTTTCAGACAAATCTTCTGTGAAACGATCGAGTGAGTCACTAGAACTCAGAAAAGAAAAAGGGTATATATGTAAATGCTAAACTGAAACATCAAATACGGCCAAAGAGAATATTACTTGTTGAGTGCATAGATATTATCACAATAGCAAAGTCGTAATCGTATCGTCCGTAATTTTATTATTTTTGTCCGATTGTTTTTGCAAAAAAAATCGTACAACTGCAGAAAAATCTAGTCAGCCTATAACACGCAAGTGCGATTTTTTAACGTTCTAGAGGAAGGCAGTTTACATAGAGCAAGATAGATGAGCTACGGAAAACATATGATCTCTATATTATCAGCATTATAATCACCCTGCCAATCCTGTTCCTTAATTAGGTTTGAAGAGGGCTCTATTCCAACTGGATTAGGATTTCTAAACAGTTTAGAATGACGTTCAACATTTTTTTCGCACAAAACCCTTCGAACAGCCAATATCGCTTTCTTAATTTTAATTTAGATAACAGTTTTCGCCAGTTTAACTGCCATCTACAATTTTTTTTATATTTTCCTGACATCACTAGTAAAAATTTAAAAACACGCTTATTTGCCAACATTATTGTTGGCTTGTCGTCGTATAAATCAAACATCAGAAGCATCATCATGTGATAAGATGTGGTCACTATGTTCAATAAGTGTGTTTCTAAAAGTTAAAGCGTTTTAAAAGCATTCTTTATCTTGCACAATTTGTTTATTGTAGAAATCACAAATAAAACAGTTTTTTGTACTCTCTATAAAGTTAACCTATAACCCTCTTCAGCGTGAGCAGGAATGTTCTAAAATCAGAATGAGCGGACCTATAAAAAACAAAATTTAGAAGTATAGTTTCACTATATTCAATCACATCTGATAAACATTGAAATACATTTTTCAGTTGTTTTTAAACATCAATGGTTTCAACTGTAGTAATGTTTTTCACGTACATGGCCTCTCTACCAAACTGCAAAGAACGTCTGGGGAAACAGGCAGCAAACTTGCACCTTGTAAAGGACATCATTTAAGAAGTGCTCTGAAATAGCAATAACATCAGAGACAACTTCAATATGCAATTCAGTAACTTCATCTATAATGCCTTGTATAGTTTTGTGAAATATGCAAATTCCTCTATAATTCAGAAACGTGACATTTGCCGAAAGTGGTTCATTTGTCAGAGTGACTCCCCTTAAGGAGTCTGAAACTTTGGTGTATGAGAATGCGGATTTACGTACTTACTTTGTGGTCCCTAGAGACTGACCCATGTTTCGTTAACGATTACTTTGAGTCATTTTCGCTTTTCTCTTAAAATAGTTGAAAATGTGCATCCGACGTTTGTACACGTTCCTGTTTTTGGATAAATAATATTTTGTCGTGTAGATAATTATCGTATATTTCATTTCTATGCCTCGTTTCTAAGACGGTAACATACAAAATGTTTTTAAACCGTAAATCGATATCATCATCAAAAGCAGCAAAAATTGTAGTGTCAAAAAAGGTAGTGAATAGTTAATGCTTTCAATTGTCGTTAAAGACTCTTAAGGATTATCGATATCAAACAACTTTTTCTATTTGCGTCATAGAAAACATGTACGGTTTCTGTTTGAGTTCGAGCATCAGTTTGACGCGGTAGCCCAAAGAGCCCAAATTTTTGATAGCCTAGGAAGTCACTGACGGCAAGACCGAAGCTAATTTACAACTCACTAGGAACATTCCGCTCAGCTTTATCGATGTTCCTGTCCTTTTCCCAAAAGGACAGCCTGCCAGAGTCCTTTCTGTTGCAGACAGATACACGACCTCTCCTTAAACCATTCATCCACTCGTAAATGTTTCTCTTTACGACTCCTCTCACGCTATTTGAGGTTCATTCTGCCAATTACCCTAACAAGTTTAGACGCTTCAGTTTAGATGACTGCCCTCGCTTATCTGTATTGCATGCGAACAACAGGACTCCCAAAATAGAATACGCTCAATTCACTACGAATACCTTTCACTGAAACAACGTATCCTAGACACGGCTTTTAGAGAATATATTTCGACTTACATTTCTCCCAACCCTCTCCCCTAACCATCTGTCTTTTCAAACATCTGCTGGAATTACGTATTTACGTCGTGTTGTCAGGACAGTAACTTGGATAGTATAAAAACATATAATTTTCTTACAGCAATGTTTTGTTACGGGTGAATAGTTTCGAGTCGGGAAGTCCATTATTAAGTCAGATCTTGCGATCTAACATTACATGGTCGCAGAGAATGCACATTTGCCAGCAACATCATAACACAGTCACAATACCGAACAAATAACGTAGAAGTGTTGCAAGTAGTGCAATCAAGTCTACATAAGCTCTTATACACTGCGACGTTAGTTTTCTACTGTACGAGAGTATTTTTAACAGTAACAACCGATTTGTATTGGAGTAAGAGAAACTTCCGTACATAAATTTTACAACAAACTTTACCGTGAACATTTTTTCACTTTTCTACTTAAACACAAGTAAACATTTAAACATATCTCAAGTCGTGGCACCAGTTTTGGAGTGCACATCAAAGAACTCAGCCGCATTGCTGTTATACTTTCGTAGGGAAGCTTTTTTAGTAACAATGTGATAAACAAGAGAAATTAAAAATTCTGGGAAATTAGTTATGCACCTGCTTTAGCAAATTAACTCACACATTTCCTGTGTCAGTCCTTGACCCATAACAGTAGCAGTACAGATCAATCTGGCGCTTCACTGTTGACGAGGTGCATGAGAAAATTTTACAAATTTCTAGATTAGTAGCTGACAGCTATTTCTTAAAAAAGTGACTTTGGCGGTTGAGTTCTATTATGATGGGATCCGAAAGCTTGTGTCACTACTTCTAAAATCTTCACCGTGACTACGATTTAAAAAAAGAAAAAAAAAAAAAAAAAAAAAAAAAAGAGAGAGAGAGAGAGGACAGATGAAAAATGCGCCTATTCTACTTTTAATGCAGTTTACGTACGTAAGTTAACTTTTGCAATTACAAATCAGTTCTCGCTTAAAAATAAATGGCGTATACGACTGACTCACATGTAAGCTACCTATGTGAGAACTGGCTGTCCCTAAGCAACCGTTGTTAGCGCAGCTTCAAAAGGTGTAGTTCGATAATGAACTATATTGGGCAAAGCTAGTTATCAGACAGCAAAACGCAACTGTAGCGGAATTAAAATACAGATTTCATCCGATGATGTAGCTTGAATCCTTGTAGAAACATTTTAAGATGATCGCACTGACACATTTACACGATACGTGGACAGATGCACATACTACGCGAGGAGTCGCGAGCCTTACATTATGCAGCAGATATTTTCACACGACACCTATAGAGAGTGAGATATGAATGTATTCATGAAGCTGCTTTATTATAAAGGCCGTATGGTGTACACGGTTGTATAGCTACAAGACAAATAGTTGAGGCTCTGTTGTATTCATATTTCTTACATGTGTTTCACGTGTCTTCTATTTTATATCTTGCAAGTAATGACATAGTTGTTTAAAATTTTCAGTTACACGTTTTCATAACGGTCTGATTGGATTAGGTGTTTGTGTTGATCTACGTAACATTATTTGATACATTCTGTTCAATCACAGTAGGTGATACAGTAATAATTCATTGTGACATGGAGGTGTCTACACTCTGCGTGTCAGAAAAAGTTTTAAGCGACAATAAAACGATGATTAAGCTCCTCTAAGAAATTTCATTTCGTTCGATTACCGTGTGTGACAGTCTGTGGTTGACAAAACTAGAGTGCTTGGGGAATGTTATGCATTAAAAAATTATTTTATTTTATGAATACATTAGTTGTCTTATTTCTGCTAAGGCGTCTCTATGATGTGCAATATTTCCCACTAGGGTACTCGTTTTTATTCAAATAATGATTAATTACCGTATAAGAAACTTGTTCATGACGAGTAAATAAGTGTATTCATAATGCACAACCTGTGCTGCACATGACAGTTCTTCACTTAGTAAAGGCATTATCCCACTTTCAAATTATTTATTAGTGAATCGCTACTCTATGGCAGGCAGCACTTTTCTCAGTTCTCACTACGCATTGAAACTAGTCAACTCTACTGACCAGCCTTCTCGCTGTGTCGATTTCGTATCTATCACACTATTATGTTATTATGTACTGAAATCTACACATACTGTAAAACGAAGCTGTCCCACCGCATCTGTCTATCGGTCTATCTGGCTTCGATATGCTCAAAAAGTACTAACCAAGTTTTCATACGATTTTCATCAGTGAACCGAGTGATTAATTAGGAAAGTTTACGTTTTATAATGCATTAAGGCGTCTGGCAGGGGGTGAGCGAAATAGAGCAATAAATATTCGTAGAAATATCAAGTTTTATTTCCATATTGGATCCTCCTACTCAGTGACTGTTTTAATATGTGAAATGATAAGCAGCAATTTGTCGCAAATATTTATTCGTTATTGCATATTCAGATTTCTCTCAGTGTGTGACCATTCTCAATGGTAAAAAGCAGAAAGATTCACAATCAGGTGACATGCTGGTCGTATTGATCATCAGCTGTACATGCTTCCGTCAGTAATAAAATAGATACCTTTAAAAACTTGGTTTAAAACGTATAAAATTTTTCGATCATCATGTTGAAGATTATGTTCATAAAACTTGGTTTAAAACGTATAAAATTTTTCGATCATCATGTTGAAGATTATGTTCATACTGAGGTAGTTGTTACAGTTATTATGTAAAGTGCTTAATTGCCCTCCTTACAGTTTTTATTTACCTTTACATTTCTCTTGGTAAGTTTTATTACATGTTTTTTATGTTTATTGCGTAATTTTACATTTAAAATTAATTCGTTTTAGAAAACACGTATCTAATTTTCAATTGGGCATGATAGTGGTGGATGTATAGTATACTATTTCAGATACGTTGATGATACCATTGCTAGACAGAGGGAATAGTGAAGAAATTATAACCACTGTAAACAAGTTATTGACCTACATGACAAAATCAGACACTCGGCCGATGCAGCGGAACGCGCTTGGTGCCGCAAACCTTATCGCCGCCGCCCACAATCGCCAAGTCACATAATTTGCAGTAAGAATAATGTCTGATTTATTTGTTTAATAAATATATTACGTGTAAATGCTGTTTCGTTAACGCCTCATACCCTAGCCAAGGAAAGATCCCGCAGCGGCGGAGCAGCCGAGCGTATTGAGGCGCTATGCTACGATGCGCGAGGTCGATCCCCGTCGGGGGGTTTGAATCCCTCCTCGGGCATGATTGTTTGTGCCGTCTTCAGTATAAGCTAGTTCGTATGTAGTTTGTAAGTTTAGGGATTGATGACCCCGTAGTTAAGTCCCATAAGCTCTACAAACATTTGAACTCAGCAATCCACTGCAAGTTGCGAGTCAGAGAGTACACTGTATCACTACTAGGCATTTCCTTTCCTATTCCACTCCCGAACATAATGAGAGAAAAATAGTCTCTCTATGCCTCTGTAGGAGCCCTGATTTCTCTTGTCTCTGTGATCTTTGTGCGAAATATAAGTAGCGAAATGTATGTCACCTTCAAATACCGCCCCTCTAAATTTTCTTAACAAAATTTCTCGAAAAGAACGTCGTCTTTCCTCCAGCGATCCCCATTTGAGATCTCGGAGTATTTCTGTTACACTTGCACATCGGTCAAATTGAACAGTAACAAACCTATCTGCTCGCCTCTGAATTGTTTCCATGTCTTCCTTCAAACTGATGTGTTGCGGGTCCCAAACAGTTGAGCAATACTCAAGGCGGTAGTCGTACAAGCGTTTTATACGCGGCCTCCTTAAGATGAAGTACATCCTTCCAAAATTCTCCCAATAAACCGAACCCGGCTGTCTGCCTTAACCACAATTGTCCTTACACGTACGTCCCAATTCATATTGCTCTGCAATGTTACGCCTAGATATTTTAATTATGCGACTGCATCAAGAAGTTCACTACTAATACTTTATTCGAAAATTATGGGATTGTTTGTCCTACTCAGATTCATAACTTTTACATTTTTCTGCATTTATAGCTAGCAGCCATTTTTCACACTAACTAGAAATTTGTCTAAGTCATCCTGTATGCTATTACAGTCAATTAAAGACGACACCCTCCCATACACCACAGTATCATCAGCAAACAGCCACAAGTTAAAAGTTTGTTTGTCCATCAGCTCATTTATATACATTCCTGCCCATTAAAATTTCTACACCACGAAGATGACGTGCTAAAGACTCGAAATTTAGCCGACAGGAAGAAGATGCTGAGATATGCAAATTATTAGCTTTTCAGAGCATTCACACAAGGTCGGTGCCGGTGGCGATACCTACAACGTGCTGACACGAGGAAAGTTTCCAACAGATTTCATATACACAAACAGCAGTTGACCGACGTTGACTGGTGAAACGATGTTGTGATGCCTCGTGTAAGGAGGAGATATGCGTACCGTTTCCGTCTTTGATAAAGGTCGGATTGTAGCGTATCACGATTGCGGTTTATAGTATCGCGACATCGCTGCTCGCGTTGGTCGCGATCAAATGACTGTTAGCAGAATACGGAATCGGTGGGTTTAGGAGGGCAATACGGAATGCTGTGCTCGATCCCAACGGCCCCGTATCACTAGCAGTCGAGATGACAGGCATTTTATCCGCATGGATGTAACGGATCGTGCAGCCATGTCTCTATCCTTAACAGATGGGGACGTTTGCAAGACAACTACAATCTGGACGAACAGTTCGACGATGTTTTCAGCAACATGGAGACCGAGGTTGCACTTAGCCTTAACGCTTCATCACAGACAGGAGCGCCTGCGATGGTATACGCAACGACGACCCTGGGTGCGCGAATGGTAAAACGTCATTTTTTTCGGATGAATCCAGGTTCTGGTCACATCCATGTTTGGCAACATCGCAGTGAACGCACATTGGAAGCGTGTATTCGTCATCGCCATACTGGCGTATCACCCGGCTTGATGGTATGTGGTACCACTGGTTACACGTCTCGGTTACCTCTTGTTCTCATCGACGGCACTATGAACAGTGGCCGTTACATTTCAGATCTGTTACGACCCGTGGCTCCACCCTTCATTCGATCCCTGCGAAACCCTAGATTTGCCGGCCGCGGTGTCCGAGGAGACTGAGGCGCTCCAGTCACGGTCTGCACGGCTACTACGGTCGGGGGTTCGAATCCCCCCTCGGGCATGGATATTCGTGCCGTATTTAGTATAAGGTAGTTGATAAGTAGTTTGTAAGTTTAGGGACTGATGACCCCGTAGTTAAGTCCCATAAGCTTAACAAACATTTGAACATTTGAAACCCTAGATTTCAGCAGGATAATGCACGACCACATGTTGTACGTCCTGTACGGACCTTTCTGGCTACGAAAAATTTTCGACTGCTGCCCTGGCTAGCACATTCTCCAGATCTCTCACCAACTGAAAACGTCTGGTCAATGGTGGCCGAGAAACTGGCTCGTCACAATACGCCAGTCACGACTCTTGATGAACTGCGGTATCGTGTTGAAGCTGCATGGGCATCTGTACATGTACACGCCATCCAAGTTCTGACTCAATGTCCAGGCGTATCAAGGCCGTTATTGCGGCCAGAGGTGGTTGTTCTTGGTTTTGATTTCTCAGGCTCTATGCTCCAAAACTGCGTGATAATGTAATCGTATTTGGCCAAAGTATACCCGTTTATCATCTGCATTTCTTGTTGGTGTAGCAATTATAATAACCAGTAGTGTATATAGAAAATAACAGCAGTCCTATCATACTTCTCGGGGGCATGCCTGCTGATACACTCGCCTCTGATGAACACTCGCCGGCGAGAACAACTTACTTCGTTTTATTACTTAGAAAGTGTTCCAGCCAGTCGCAAATCTGTGAACCTATTCCATATGCTCGTATCTTCGTTAGCAGTCTATAGTGTGGCAGCGTGTCTAATTCCTTTTTTAAATCGAGAAAAACACAATCTGCCTGTTTCCCTTCATCCACGGCTCACAAGCTGTCATGTGAGAAAAGGAAAAGCTGAGTTTCACATGATCGATGTTTCCTTAACCCATGCTGATTCATAGAAAAACCTTATTCGTCTCAAGGAAATTCGCTATATTCGAACCGAGCAGATTCTCAAAATTCAACAGGAACTGATGTCAACGATCTTGGCCTGTAATTATGTGGACTAGTGCTTTTATCTTTCTTAGAACGGGTGTCACCTGCGCTTTTTCTATCACTAGGAACTTTACGCTGAATTAAAAATTCGCGTTGAATACAAATTAAGTAAGGGGTCAATGCCGCAGTTGTTGTAAATTGTTCGTTCTTCAACAAAGCGGTAACAAAACTCATCATGTGGTGTCTTCACATAGAATGTGTTGAGAATACATGCCAGACCACCTTAATCGACATCAGAAAGTTTTCTTTAATTTTGCTATCAATCGTATTTTAAAAATTTCAGTTTACAGGACAGGTTTCAAGACATACTTGACTATGATACATAACATCAAAAATGTTTGTAGAACTTATGGCACTTAACTACGGGGTCATCAGTCCCTAAGCTTACAAACTACTTATGAACTAGCTAAGACGAAGGACGGCACAAATATCCATGCCCGAGGGGGGATTCGAACCCCCGACCGTAGTGGACATAACATCACTAAGATAAAGAATTCCCCACGTATTTTTGTGAACAACATAATTTTAAATGTAAAATTATGAATTGAAAATAAATAAATGTGTAACGAAAATGTACCAAGCAAAATGAAATGGTAAATAAAGAATGTAAAGAGGGCGCTACAGTCGCCAAGGACGGACACTGAAGCATATTATGTAATAACTGTAACAGCTGCCGCAGTATGAAAGTAATCTTCAGCATGAAGATCAAACAGTTGTATACGTTTAAAAACAAGTTTTTAAAAGTATGCGTTCTCTTATTGACGAAACATGTACAACTGATGAATAATACGGCATGCATGTCAACTGATTGTAATTCTGATTTTTAATATTGATAATAATCACACAGTGACCTAAATCTATATATTCAATTATAAATAAATATTTGCGACTAGTTGTTGATCATTCACTCTTAGGAGTAGCTGTATATTCTGTGACATACGAACTTTAGCGACCATTTGAAAATGTGTAACCTCCGTATTCATATATATATATATATATATATATATATATATATATATATATATATATATATATATATATAAATTTTCATACATATATTTTAATAGGAAGGATTCGTGGGTTTACTAGTATTAGTTTCTAACGGGAATGTCTACAGACATTAAGTTCAGAGTGCACTCTGCACACCAATATACGCTTTCTGAAAACACGAGTTCTCTCTTTCTGCACATGGAGATTTTGGAGTTTATGTGGAGAGTTAATACTGCAGATAGGAATCACTTTAAGATGTTTGTTCTTCAGTGTCATAGTCTGCGGTATGTAGTGAAACCGTCGGCGACGAACCGAAAATAATTTATCAAACTGCTCATATGAACGCACTACGGACCCTGCCATAGGACCAATAAATCTTTCAGATTTCGTTTCTCACAGAATGCAGATTTCTAAATAAAATTTTTCAAGAAAAATAACAATATTACAGTAATATGCTGGTTTATAGTTGTAGAAATATTTTAAGCTGTGAAAATGATCAATTTCATGTCTGACTGTTCAAGAACTTAAAGACGAAGACACAATAGCTGTGCAATACAATTTTTGTTTGATAAGAAAAAAAGAAATAAACGGACAGGTGCGAGTACTACTCGTGCTCCAAGCATTCCATTCAAACTGTAGTATTGCATGAGTAGCTTCGAGAAACGGAAGCGCAGGTTCAGATGGCTTATTGGGAAGGTTTACGCTGTAATTCGTGCCCTCAATTACCTTTCAGTAACAAAATACGAGAGCCGTTTGTTGAAGTGTCTGAAACGGGCGTGTGTGTAGTGCAGTGTCCTATTCGTGTTGGAGATGTTGGGAGAAGAGACGGTGAAACCCGGTTCCGGCTGTGACTTTACGGAAGTAATGTCTAGAGAGTCGCATAACTAGTATATTTAATGGTATTATGTGGAAAGATAGGGCCGACAGTGGACCGTGGCAAGCAGTTGCGGCAGCTGCCAGACAGGCCAGGTACCGGGTTAAACTAAACAGCCAGCCACGTGTTTGTTCAAATCGGCGGAAATCTGGGAAAGGCCCAGGCTTCGTACTCAAAACTAATGGCTGTTCGCCGAGTATTTCGTAAGAGTGTCTCGAGGACTTCTACAAGTGCCACACACCAGTAATTCAGAATAAGAAATAATAACCTATAAAATTATTTCATAAAGGTTTGTAATGTTTGGCTCTTGTCTTCAATAAATAAAATTATTTACCGTCTCATATATTACTCTCACAAATTTAGTGTGTTGTTTTATTGTACTATTTACCAGTAATTTACGTAAATATTGTGTGGCATGAGCGGTCAAGCTAATGAAAGCTGGTCTATTTATTCATTTTAGACATTACTTAATACTAGTATTATTTAATACCAATATTATTTTAATAACATATTAGTAAGGAAGTGGTTTCAGACGGTCAGTTTTTACTTTAAAAAGAATCTCATATTAAGATGTTTACGGTTTTGGAAAGGATGGCGATCGACGAATGAGGAAGAGGTCATGGAGCAGTATTGGTGGGGAGTGAGTGTTTTGGAGGGAGCAGGTGAGCGAAGGGGCGCGGAAAAGAAACTTCATTAGTTTCGGCAGAAGAAGAACCCTCCTGGATGATAGAAGTGATTCTATTGGGCAGAGTGTTAAGATTTCCGCAGCGAAAAGTCGCTTCTCAAGACTCTAAATTTGGCGAGAACAAGTGCACGCCAGTGAAGCTGATATGTGTTTATGTTCTTGTGTATAAACTGAAGAGCGTAGAAATGGAGTTCGGGAAACTAAATTTTAAACTGATGACAATTTCATGTTGAGTGGTCGTGAAATACCCTGTGATTATGTGTTGCTTAAAGTTATGATTACTTAGTTGGGGAAAAGTGCTACCAATTTCTTATCGCTGACAATGCATACGTTTAACAATTTTATTACATTTAGGATTAATAATTCATCTGACCACGTCCGATAATGAACTAATTTGACTGCATTGCGTACATCATTTGCAAACGTTTGAATAAAACGCTTTTTATTAACGAACCATTTATGTTATGTAGTATCTCTTATTTGTTTCATAAAATACATCCTGTGCATAGTGTGCTTAAGTACAGGATCACAGGTGAAAGATAATATCTGTAACTAAGATAGTTGCTATGGAATGAAGGAAAACATGTACGGCTCGACCCTAAGATAACATCAAACCAAATTCTAAATCAGAACGGTACATAGCCCCGGTTCTTACAGATAATACACTTGCTGTAGCCTTAGTTGTGATCAATGCGGTGAAGGATGCAACGTAAATTCATAAGGCTCACACACTCCTCTTCTTGAAAAGCACAGAGGGGGCCGCCAATCTTAACATCCC
Organism: Locusta migratoria; assembly: GCA_026315105.1. Lineage (NCBI taxonomy): Eukaryota > Metazoa > Arthropoda > Insecta > Orthoptera > Acrididae > Locusta > Locusta migratoria. The sequence continues at coordinate 206,231,599 of CM048744.1, read as the reverse complement.
CATCCAACGGACTAATCGCCGTCACAAGCCCTCTCCATTAGACTCTGCAGAGAGGTTTCTGAATTAATCCAGGAAGCTGCCGCAAAGCCCGGTGATCAGGAACTTTGCACTACCACCCTTCCCTGTCCACTCTCGTGTAGGGCAGGCTGTTCCAGCAGCCTACTCGGCGAGCAGGAGCGCAGAGGAGCGCTCACTAACCAAGCTCGGAGCTGCGGTAGTGGCGCGAGCTAACGTCACGCACTTCTTACTCGACGGGCATAACATTCGCGACCTGTGGTGTATGCTGAGTTTGTAACTTGGGCTATCACTACTATCTCACTTTCTAAGGTTTCACTGAAAGAAATGCTAAGAAAAAAAATCGATATCTTGCTCTGTTTCCGAGACGTTGATAGTGACCGTGCCAAATATCTCAAAATATTAGGAGCAAACAAAGAAGCGGTTACCAGAAATGTTAAAGCATTGAGGGGGACATCCAATAACACTACACTCGCTTCCCCCCAACCCCCAACCCCAACCCCCCTACCGAAACCCGTGATGGGTGGTGGAGGGCAACTTTGAAATCTTTTATAGGAAAGCCTACTTTTTATTGCAGATTTGGATTCTTCGTGAAAAAATATGTAACTTTCTTATGAAACATTTTTCTCCGTTTTATGATAAAAGGCGCTGTAATCAGCAAAAATGAAAGTGTAGCACACCTGTGACGAGCTTTGTGCATTTCTGTGGGCTTCATAGTACCAGGAAATGATATCTCTCTCTGCAAGCGTTAACATTGGGGAAAAATTGCGTAGAGGTGGGTACAGTCCGAATCATTCAAATACAACAAACTGTCTGGCCGCGGACTGACAGCATTACCATAGTTCGTGTTTCATTCGATTGTGGGAGATGTCAGGAGATAGCATTAACAGAAACATGAAAAACTGCACTCTGATTTTCCTGATCTGATGTGTATCTGTTTGAGATATTATCGTATTTCAACAATTTCCACGTTTTTGGTTTTGCCTATTACAGCGCCATCAAATCATGAAACGAAAAAAATGTTTTATTAAAAAAGTTACATGTTTATGCACGGAGAATCCAAATAACTTTAATTTCACATTACCCATCCATTTTGAAGAATTAGCACTAAAAACAGTCAAAGTACACTGCACACTATGAAATAAATAACATGAATACAGCTATTGTAGAAGATAGCAAATACACAAATACGCTGTTGTTTTAAACTGATACAGAGTTCGCCAAGAGCGAGTAGTGACTGTTCGGCACATTTCGGAAGCATTCGTGTTGCAACGAGGGATTGCGAAGCCTTGGCCTGCTGTTGGCCGCACTACCCCATCCCACCCAACACCTCCCTTCCCTTCACCTTAGCGAAGTCTGCGGTAGTGAGCGTCCAAAGCTTTGTTTTCCTACTGTTGGAATGAAGCAGACCATACATATTCTACCCTACACGCTAATTCTTCATGACGGATACTGACTTCTATTGCCATTTTTGTTAATATTGGTTCTTAATTTCTTGTTTGCTTTAGGTATGGGCTTCGATGATAGCTTTGATAGCCCACGATACACGACTCTGTGCGCAGCTGCATGCGTAGTTCCAAATGAATTAACGGCATTCAAAGCGTTTGTATCTTAAAGCATACGATGTGCCGTGGAATTCTTGAAATCGGTGTTGATTTAGAAGCTATAAGATTCGTATTGACATAATTACGATAAAGACGGTGAAAACGGATGCAGTTCAGCGTCCTATCAATGCCATAAACTGTCTTCTTTTGATATTCTAGGAATAAGTTATAAAATAAATGACTTCTTCTTTAAAAATAATGGGAAAATTTGTTATACTCTTAATAAGAGATACTCCGTACGTTTCCATTTAGAAATGTAAAATAATAACCCCATAACCGGGCTTTATTAAATCCAGTCATGAAATCAAATCGTTTATATCCAGAATCACATTCACATTAATTATAATAATGAAAGACATAACAGTATCGCAGAGGACTGACCTGGTGTCACGTGTCAAAGCCCAACCATCTGCCTCATTCGACGACAGCTCATGTCCAGAAGAGGTGCTCCGCGGGCGCTCCCAAGCTGAAACGCGAGCACACGACATGGAACAGTCTACCGTAGGGCAGGCACAAAATCCTCCACAGAACGTGGCGTACCCGCAGGATCGCCAAACTAAGTAGTATCCAAGAAAAACTTCAGTGATGTGGCCGCAGCCGGTGTATCCATACCGACACAGCCGTTTACTATCGATAAAAACGTAATTAGGTATATACTAGGAGGGGTTTAAGGAGTAATGCATCACAGTTTTTTTCTTCGCTTGGTTCGGATGAATTTGTTATCGGTGTATTTGAATGTACCTGCTTTATGTCATATGGTTTATTTTATTTCCAACAGTTGGAAATTCTTTAAACGGCGTCCGTAACACAGGTGCGTTCCCAACAGAGAGTAGTTACTGAGTTTGTTTCTTAATTTATAATGGGAAACAGGAGCATTATAGATTTTCACAGACGCCTGCGTTATATACAGGGTGGTCCATTAATAGTGACCGGGATAAATAAGCATCAAACGAAAAGAATTACAAAGAACAAAAGTTTTCTAGCTTGAAGGAGGAAAACAGATGGCGCTATGGTTGGCCCACTAGATTGCGCTGCCATAGGTCAAACGGATATCAACTGCATTTTTTTTAAAAATAGGTACCCACACTTTTATTACATATTCATCTAGTACGTAAATAAAAATGAATAATTACGAACACTGTTTTCGCTTAGTGATAGATGGTGCTGTAATAGTCACAAACGTACAATTACCGGGTATCACGTAACATTTCGCCAGTGCGGACGGTATTTGCTTCGTGTTACATTACTCGTGTTACAATGGACCGTTTACCAAATGCAGAAAAGGTCAATTTGGTATTACGTATGGCTATTGATGAAAATGCCCAACGGGCCTGTGCTCTGTATGTTGATCGTTATCCTGGAAGACATCACCAAGTGTTCGGACCTTTCGTCGGATAGTTACGTTATCGGCTAATCCGCCCATCAGTAGCAGACAAATTGAACGAGAATCGTGAATCTCAAAAACGTCGGTGTTGAGAATTCTACATCAACATAAATTTCACCCGTACCATGTTTCTATGCACCAAGATTTGCATGGCGAAGACTTTGAACGTTGTGTACAGTTTTGCCGCTGGGCACAAAATAAATAAAGGGACCATAACTTTTTCCATGCGTTCTGTTCACTGACGAAGCGTCATTCACATACAGAGGTAACGTAAACCGGCATAATAAGCACTATTGGACAACCTTTGCAGGTTAATGTATGGTGCGGCATTTTGGGAGGAAGGATAATTGGCACCTATCTTATCGAGGGCGATCCAAATGGTGCAATGTATGCCGATTTCGTACGTCATGTTCTACCGATTTTACTACAAAATGTTTCACTGCATGACAGAATGGCGATATATTTTCAACGTGATGAATGTCCGGCACATGGCTCGCGTGCAGTTGAAGCGGCCTTAGATAGAATATTGACAGGTGGATTGGTCGTAGAAACACCATGGCCCACACGTTCACCGGATCTTACATCCTCGGATTTCTGTCTGTGGGGAAAATTGGGATATTTGATATCGTGATTCACCGATAGCGCTTGAAAACATGGGTAAGCGCATTGTTAATGCACGTGAGAACATTACTGAAGGCGAACTACTTGCTGTTGAAAGGAATTTCGTTACGCGTATTGCCAAATGCATTGAAGCTGGAGGACATTATTTCGACCATTTATGGAAGTCATGAGGTAATTATAGGTAATCACGCAGTAACAGCATGCGTTCTCATAATGGATGATAATTTCACAAACGTACATGTATCACATTCGAACAACCAAAATAAAGCTCAAACGTACCTACGTTCTGTATTTTAATTTAAGAAACCTACCCGTTACCCACTGTTCGTCTAAAACTCTACCGATATGTTTGTGAATATTACAGCGCCGTCTATCCCAAAGCTAAAAAAGTGTACCAAATAAAACATTCATATTTATTTTCGTACTAGTCGAATATGTAATTAAAATGGGAGTACCTACTTAAAAATGCAGTTGATTTCCGTTTGAGCTATGGCAGCACCATCTAGCGGGCCATCCATTGCGCCATCTGTTTGACCCCTTAAAGCTAGAGATGTTATGTTCGCTGTAGTTTTTCGTTTAATGCTTATTTCGTGAGATATTTGGCCCGGTCACTATCAATGGACCACCCTGTATAGGGAGCCCTGGCATTGGACAAAGGGGCAATAAGTCGCAGTGCGAGGGGTCTCATGTAAAGTTGCACTTGGTTTTCGCTTATGAGGCAGCCACTGGATTTTGACAGTTAACTGTCTCATGTCGCGACAACCACGTGCTTGGAGGCTCAGACGTTGCAAATACCTGAGAAATACTGCTTTGTTATTAAAAGTATATTACTGAATGGTCGTTGACAATAAGGCATATAGGCAAGGCTAATACGGTGTCAAACTGGGTATGTGATTAAAAAAAATTAAAAAACAAATTACGGCTGTAGGTTCTTAATCACTTCACTGTGCCGGCCGCGGTGGCCGCGGGGACTGAGGCGCTCCAGTCACGGTCTGCACGGCCACTACGGTCGGGGGTTCGAATCCCCCCTCGGGCATGGATGTTTGTGCCGTCCTTAGTATAAGGTAGTTCGTAAGTGGTTTGTAAGTTTAGGGTAGTTAAGTAGTTAAGTCCCATAAGCTTAACAAACATTTGAACATTTGAACACTTCGCTGTTTCACCAACCGGTGCAGTACTCCTAGACAATAGGGAGTTATATATACCCTTACTCCAACACCTCGCTGCTGTGCCAAAAAACTACCCACCAGTTAAAATACTGCAAGCTTTGTGCCAGCTGAATTTCTCAATGCCTAACTGAAAACTATAAATGCCAAAGCAGGCCTATCTATGAGTAATTTCTTGGTTGGTAGTACAATTATTGCGTTATACCTGCACAGACGATGATATTGACGACAGAGGCCAGTAGATTCCTACCACGCCAGAATGTTGGCCACTCTTGTACGGAGGCGTGAAGCGGTAGCAGAGAAAATAGTGTTTTGTGGACAAATGACTAAAGAATTATATGTTGTCTTTGAATACTGAACAAAAGCCGCCTCATCTAATAACACTTACATTGCAATACTTATTAAAACGTCCTTGTAGGTAGTCGTTTGTGTCATGATTGGAGAAGCTCGACGATCTTCGTGTTTCATCGAAATCAATAATTCAAAGATATAGGCCCCCAGATAATCCAAGATTTTCAGAAAGTTTTCCATTTGTAACTATAATTTCTTTATTAATTCCATATTTACGTTTACAGTTTCTGATTTATTCCGGTACTTGATCTAGCAAGCTTCACATTCTCTACTCTGGTATGATTTCAAGGAACTCTACAGAGAACAAACCGGTACATATTGTATTCCGCCTCGCCTTGCGCATGCCATTATATCTTACACCATAAGCATCTTGTAACAATTCATCAATTTCCACACTTGTACTATCTACAAACTCGAACTTATCAATGATATTGTCTGTTCTCCTTTCCAACACTATTCAGCTACCATTCCTCCATCTGCACGCCATCCAAATCCTCTTCCATACTAGTTTCAAGTTTCTCCCCACCCCGCACTATGGACTCCACCCCGATGTACCTACCCTACAAATTGTGAAACCACACTATACAATCGAAGAAGTCGCCCTCCAATAGCACACTTACTCAAAACTCGTAAGTGCCTACACAAACCACTAGTTTCTCCCTGTACCCTAAAATCAACACTTATCTCGTCGACACCTCGTATCAATCATTTACCCCCGTAATTAACTCTCTCTTGCTTCCATCGATAACCACGTTCCCTTTCACCAAAAATCTATCATCTCAGAGCAATATGGATTTTAGTGAAAGTCTTTTTAATATTTCTCTCTTCTGTTCGTACACGAGTTTTGCTAAAGTGTTTGCTTTGTAACTAAGCTCTCTCTTTTCATTTTTTATCACTGTTGACTTAATGTACAAACACAGACACAAATAGTTTCCAATAGTATTACATTTTAGAAGTTTTAATTTATATTTAAAATCTGTCACTTCGTTGTGTGTTTATCTTCTAATTTAGTAAAAATTATTTCCTTAATAGTGGGTTAATAGTAACGCTTCCTTCTGCCTCCCATCCCTCTATTTGATGTGAGAGACAAAAACAACAATAAATGAGAAAATACGAAATAACTTGTAGTGGAAAACCTAGCTTTTTTTTTCAAATTTAATGATCCATTACAATTGAAAATACTGTTTCGGTTTACGAGAGACAATCTGGAAAAAACACAGCGCAACACAAAGCAAACTTTTTTAAACAAAGACCACATATTTACATAAAAACGTTACTAGTAACAGGTACCTCAATTCTTGAGCTATTTTTAGACAGTGCCACAGAAATAATATAGACAGGTCATTGTGCGGGAGTCTGGCGCCTATAAATTGAATGAGAATTTTACAGTCCTAATTGTAGATATAGTTTCTTCTTGATAGGGTCAGAAACATTTATGACGTCGAATTTCATATGAAATCAGATAGCTGCAATAATTATGTACTTGTATTTTAATATAATGAAAAAAGAAAAGCCTGCTTCTTTCAGTATATTTCCATTATAGAATGCGCCTGTATGTGTTTATTATAATGTTTATTAATTATGTCGTAACAGAGGATATGAGTATTACAATTGTAATTTACATTAACACTTATGTCTATGTATGACTGACAGTTATATTGCATCTAATTACCTACTGTCAACTTTCTGTTTTTATTCAATAAGTTACGCTAGAAATACCATCTCTGACTCTCAAACATAAAAAAATCTAACTCTAAGCATTGGCATCTGTCAATCTACCTACAAAAATATAAGTTATGATTATTTTCTGAATAATATCTATACCACATATGTTACTTTCTAAAATGTAAACAATGAGCATGTATGTAGCCCAACTGTTAAAATAGGTAATTAGTGAAATTTTCCACGAAAATGGCCCTTCTCCCGCACATGCAAGGTCGGACTGTGTTTAATGCGGATCTGGCAAGTGTTAATATTTACTTGGTGGCCGGATGTCCTTCTTGCTGCCACCCCCTGCCCTTGGGAGGAAACGTGTACTCCAAATGTCTACGTATAGTGTTATATGTGTGTGTGAAAGTGTGAAGTGTTACGAAATGTATGCGAATTGTGTAACTAAGGCGGGACTTGAGGACCATCCCGGTATTCACCTAGGGGATGTGGAAAACCGCCTAAAAACCACATCAAGGCTGGCCGGCACTCCGACCCCTTTCGTTAATCCGCCGGGGGATTCGATCCGGGGTCGGTACGCCTCCCCGTCTCATTAAGCGGTGCGTTAGACCACACGGCTAACAGAGCGGGTACACTATCATGATGATTAGTACTATTTTCTCCTTAATTGCTCAAAAAATGTATAGATAAATAATAGTTATGAATCTCATTATAAGATCTTTATTGCCATAGATCGCTTATTGATTTTATGTTAGTTTCGACTCATTAAAGAGCCATTATCAAATCTTACTTTTCAAATGTTCAAATGTTTGTATAGCGTATGGGACTTGACTACGGGGTCATCAGTCCCTAAACTTACAAACTACTTACGAACTAACTACGACTAAGGACGGCACAAATATCCATGCCCGTGACTTGAGCGCCTCAGTCCCCTCGGCCACCGCGGCCGACAAATCTTACTTTTCCAAACATGTTAAGAAATATACTTCAGATGAACCAACATCTTATTTCTTAACATGCATGAACAAGTAAGATTTGATAATGATTCTTTAATGAGTCGAAACTTATCATATAAAATCTGTAAGCAATCTATGCCAAGAAAAGTCTTATTATAAGATCGCCTCATAGGAAATATCCTGAATAAGTTGTCATGTAATTATAGTATAGATAAATGTGGAACAAGGCAAGTGGTAAACTGAACCACATGTTACTCAACGCAGACCCCTAGATGGCGATGTCGCGGGGCACCACTGACGTCGCAACCGGCAATTAGTGTATATAATCCCGTACTAGCAGCCACTAGGCAGTGATGCCACTAGACAATGGCGATGGAGTGCTTGTCCCGTTCGAATGGCCTAGCGTTCTATGGCATCTCGCTGTGGAGCACAAGGTTGCTCGCCGTCGGAACATGGGTGTGCATCTTGTCCTTAGGTTAGTATAACTTAGTAAAAGTACTTTGTAAGTCTAGTAGTCGGGCCCAAAAGGTTTACAAACATTTGCTGTGTTTCAAGGAATGGTTTCTACACTTTGCTGTCATGTAAGATTTAATTTTTTGTGCTACCGGTTTCGGGAGTGTCCCATCTTCCAAGCATTTAAAATTACATGAGCAGTTTAGTGTTATACATTTTCTGAATAAGTTGACAGTCTCCTCATATCTATTAAATCAATGAAAATGCAAGTTAAAAGTGATAATGATAACAACATCAAGGAGTTCCTGCACTTAACGTAAATAAAAACAGTACTATTTCGTAATACAACAACTCAAAGATAAAATGTAACAGACTCACAGCAAATGTATTTCAAGGAGTGCTTGGCCGAAAGCTCGTGTAGTTTTTATCCACTTGACGCAGGCGGAAACCAGAGAACTCTTTATTCAATGTCATCACCGCGAGTTAATGTATTCTTACATCACATGTTAGGCTAAAAAATGTTCAAATGTTTGTAGAGCTTATGGGACTTAACTACGTGGCCATCAGTCCCTAAACTTACAAACTACTTATCAAGTAGCTAATCCTAAGGACGGCACAAATTTCCATGCCCGAGGGGGGATTCGAACCCCTGACCGTAGTGGTCGTGCAGACCGTGACTGGAGCGCCTCAGTCCCCTCAGCCACCGCGGCCGGCATGTTAGGCAATTAATAATAATAATCTATGTCTATAAATGTGAATGTCAGTTCGGTGTACGTTTATCACGTCCGAACCACAAGACATAAATAGCTAAAAAAATTTATAGTTACTAATGTCTACCCGGGGAAGGCCTTAGGCACGGTTTTATGGCGATCGGATAGCTATTTATCTATATATATATATATATTAATGTGAATGTCTGTTCGGTGTACGATTATCACGTCCGATCGACAAGACGCAAAGACTTAAATATTTGTACACTTACTAATTTATATCTGAGGAAGGTTTTAGGTACGGTTTTATAGCGATCTGATAGATATTTAGTAATTTAGAAGAATACAACGCGAAATGCGAAACAATAATTACTATTTGAAAATTATATTTACTCTTTGAAAATGGTTTCATTGGTTGCATTGTTGCTAGAGAGTTGATAATGATAAAAGGGTGGAGTATATTGGGATGGAAAGTTATCGGTGTATATAAAATTCTACGTGTGTGTGTGTGTGTGTGTGTGTGTGTGTGTGTGTGTGTGTGTGTGTGTGTTAATATTTCACTCTGCAGCGGAAACTACAGAATGCAAACGAATGGTTTGTGTGTAATTGTTGTCCGACGTCTCCCGTTTTACACCATAACAGTTCCATGCCGATAGCTGTGGTGGATATGGTGGTGGAAAGTCGTCAAATTATAAAATAATTCGGACTGAAGGCCGGCGATGACGTTTGCGACTCTATAGCAAGGGGATTACATACACCGAAAAATGATACCACAGACTATATCTTTGGTCTATGCGTGCTACAATGTCTTCAGCTCTTTCTCTGTAAGGATAAGCATACGAATAAGGAAATATAAGAATAAATAAACAAAGCAGTAAAAAAGAAATTTCTTTTGATACATCTCTTCAAAAAAATCGATTTGAGCTTCGCGCATTACATCATGTGATCGCTCTGTGATATTATTACAATCATTATTGTTGAATTTCGTGATTGGATTCTTCGAAACGAGTGCATTTTTACGTGTGATTTGATCTACACTACTTACTTTCCTGATAAACGGTAAGTGCATAGACTTCTGCAATCTGATAGGAATATTTTTCAGTTCCTTCAAAACCAGCCTCATAGCACACTACTGAAAGATAGCTGATCTATCACAATCAACCAACCAACACGCGAGCGGAGCTGCGGGTTTAATCTAGTAATAAATAAAAATAACGCCTCATTTCCTAGGGGAAAAAAGGGACTTTGACAACGCACAAAGACGGACAGCAAAGTGAGCCGGCCGCGGTGGCCGAGGGGACTAAGGCGCTCCAGTCACCGTCTGCACGGCCACTACGGTTGGGGGTTCGAATCCCCGGGCATGGATATTTGTGCCGTCCTAGTTCGTAAGTAGTTCATAAGTAGTTTGTAAGTTTAGGGACCGATGACCCCGTAGTTAAGTCCCATAGACTATACAAACATTTGAACATTTTGAACAGCAAAGTGATTCTATAAAACAGGCATGGCCAACCTTTCCGCCCGGCGGGCGCGCCCGCGGGCGGAGTCACCACGGTCTGAAGAGAAGGCCTGCACACTACCGTGCCACGTCACGCAGAGTAGGTCGCGATCGCGTACCTCACTGGCTGGTGGGCCGTGCCCCATCCGTCAGCCAGTGAGCTACGCGATCGCGACCTACTCTGCGTGACGTGGCACGGCAGCGCGCAAGCTTCTCTTCAGACGGTATTGGCGGAGTACACTTTAGTTGGTCGCCCCAGCCGCGACCGTGTGTCGCTAGTGCCCCACACGCCGCTGCGCACAGCGCCGCGGGATAGGGGCGCGCCGAAGGCCACCCGCGGGCGGCGGCGCGGGCACGGTGAGGGCGCCCGCGTCCGCAGGACGGTGTTTGGCCATGCCTGTCCTATAAGGTTCCATTTTTATTTCCCCTTGAGCCACAGAATCCTGAAACGAAAGATTAAGTACGACAGAAGCAGTACAGCAGTGGTGTGGTGTGGTGCGTTGTTGCAGCGTGGACGCTCGCGGGCGCGTGCCGTCGCACTGGGCGGACGACCGCCGGCTGGGCGGGCGCTCCTTCTTCCGGCTGGCGGGCGACCGGCCCCCTGGGCCGCACCTGGCCATCGAGGGCGTGCGCGTAGCCGACGCGGGCGCCTACCGCTGCAGGGTCGACTTCCGCCGCTCGCCCACCAGGAACTCCGTCGTCCGGCTCACCGTCATCGGTGAGTGGCAGCTCCGCGCCGCTAGCCTATACAGCAAGAGATTGACCACGAGTGATATTACTGCTAACTGTCTGCGAGCCCTGGTCGCCTTCTACATCTACATCCATACTCCGCAAACCAGTGTGGCGAAGGATGATTTCATTTGATTTGGTTTTTCCAGGGAAGCCAAAACAGTCTTGGTAAAATCCGCCATTGCCCGCACCGAAACTAAGTTTATTGTGCGGTATCGCTCCCTGTATATCTAGTAAAGCCAACCAATGCCCTTGGTGCAAGGAGTCCCTTTACCAGTTCTTTATTAGACACAATTCCTTCGGTTCTGGTTGTCCCAAATCTTCTGTGCCCTTTACTTTCCAATGCAATGCATTCGAAGTGTGATGCTGTTTCATCACCGTCATCACTGATCCTACATTGTATGTAGGTGTTTTTTGAAATTCCCATGGCCTGTCAGCAATCCAACCATGAGTCTAATCTCTCTCCTGTTCAGGCCCAGGATTGCAGAGCTTCTTTTAAAACATGGCTTTGGCATCATTACCTTGCCATGTTTTTGTTGATAGACTTCGGTCCAATATTCTACGTGCTGTCTTCTGAGCCAGTTACGTAGCTACAATTTGATCATTGCCTTGGTGATGGTCAGGACAGGTTTCGGTCCAATAAATGGAGACTCTGCCCCCATCCTGGCTAATCTGTCGGCATGTTCGGTGCCACTGATCCCCGAGTGGCCAGGGACACACAATAGGTTTACTCTATTGCTTTCCCCTAGCTCCACCAGAACCCTGTGACATTCTGCATCAATTTTAGACCTTGTTGCAGGAGCTGCCAGTGATCTCAGGGCTGCCTGGCTGTCTGAATAGATATAGATGCTACGATATTTGTAGCACCTACGCAAATTCTCCTCCACACATGCCCTGATGGCAGTGATTTCAGGCTGGAATACTGAGGCCAGTTTCTTTAGAGAGATGACGCCCTCCAGTCTTGGCTGCACCCCGTATACCCCGACCCCAATGCCTTGGTCTGATTTCGACCCGTCAGTGAACCAGACAATATCCCATGTACGGTGTTGAACTATTTTCTCCCACTGCTCCCTACTTCCGTTATACTGAAAGGCTTGTTGAAGCAGTATGGGGGTGGCGAAGGGTACCTTCAGTACCACAATCGGTTCTCCCTCCTATTCCAGTCACGTATTGTCCGCAGAAAGAAAGATTGTCGGTATGCCTCTGCGTGGGCTCAAATGATCTCTTCCAGAGTTATACGTAGGAGCGAGCAATGTACTGCTACATTCATCGGTAAAGGTATGTTCTCGAAACTTCGACAAAAGCCCGTACCGACCGAAAGAGCGTCTCTCCTGCAGTGTTCCACTGGAGTTTATCGATCATCTCCGTAACGCTTTCACTGTTACAAAATGATGCAGTAACGAAGTGCTCTGTTCTCTTCCAGTGGAAGACACTGCAGGAGAGATGCTCTGTCGCTCGGTACGGGCTTTTGTCGAAGTTTCGAGAACATACTTACACCGGTGAGCAGTATTCAAGCAGTGGGCGAACAAGTGTACTGAGGCCTACTTACTTTGTTTTCGGACGGCATTTCGTTAGAATTCCTCCAATGAATCTCACTCGGGCATGTGCTTTACCGACGACTGATTTTATTAGGTCGTTCTATTTAAAATCATTCCTAATGCCTACTCCCAAATAATTTATGGAATTAACTGCTTCCAGTTGCTCACCTGCTATAGTGTTGTAAATTAACATACATTAAAATGCTGTTGGTCGATCGGTGACAATAATTGTTAAACTTCGCACCAATTTATATATCTTTCATTCACACATTATAAATTCAGCTTTTGAAAAATTAAAATTCAGAGTTTTCTGTATCAATAAAGTGCACTAAACATTAAAATGTGTTAGAGACATTAATGATAAAGGTAAAGCACTGAATTAAAATTTGTGATGTGGCCGGGAATCGAACCCGGAGCTCCATGATTACTAGACAGATTGCTCCATGATTGCTAGACCACCGCATCACTGTCCGTTACCGAGGTGCTATTTCAGTGCATTGACAGCATTGGCAGATGCGGCAACATTTCATAGGTACACAGAAGCTAAATTAAAGTTTGTGATGTGGAGTGAAACTGTGCTTAGACTATTCCGAGGCGTTTTAATTGCTAGTGATGCGGTGGTCTAGCGGTAAGACGTTTACCTATTAAGTATGTAGGTCCGGGTTCGATTCCCAGCCGCACCACAAATTTTAATTCCATGCCTTATCTTCATCATTACTGAGATGAAAAACAGTCTCAGGGTGTATAAATGTCTGCTTATAATTAAACCATGTGTTTCAAAAGTTTTATCAAACTTTTATTTATTTATTTATTTTTGTTCATGTATTCCACATGCGTGTATCGAGGTTTTTTTAATTATTTAGGACTTTATTTTGTTGATAGTTGGTACTGTCAGATAAATAGTGGTAGCATAGCCCTGACCACAGCACCAAAGACAAGACAATTCACTGCTTGAATAAAAATAACATGAGCCGCACTCACGCTGACACAACACTCTCCTACAGACGGCAACGTAACACAACCCCCAAGTCCAATAGATTAATGCCTCAGAAGTGTCTACACGCCGTACCAAATGGCAAAATGTCTTACTAGAAACATGTTGACGAAGGAATATGGAATATTACATAGAAGCATGTTGTTCGACAACAAGAATGCCACTTCAAGATCTCATACACAAAATATGGTATAAATCATCTTTTGTTTTTGTTCTCGCGGAACAACACTGGTAATGAATGGGTTACGGTTACGGTTACCAAGGACAAATAATAATAAATAATTGTCGAGCGACATATCTAGTCTCAGTATATATCAGAGATATTAAACTGAAGTAGATGCAATGAATGCTACTAGCTGTCATCCACCGCATCAACGGTTGGGTGTTCTACGTACACTCGTCAAAAGAGCTTATGCCATTTCTGATTCTGAATATTTGACGCAAGAATTGGATCATCTTAAGGTTGTTTTTAGGTAGAACGGCTATACTAATCATCAAATCAGTAGAGCTTTCCAATTCTGACCACCACGTGAACCACCCACGGACACTTCAAAATCGATTGCATTTTTGCCTTATGCGGGAAGTATTTCTTCAAAAATATCAAGAATCCTTCATTAATACATCTTAAGTATCTTATTGCCTTTGTCTAAGAGCAAAGCTCTTCTAGGATCTGTAAAAGATGATTTGGGATTGAGGAAGCCTGGAGTATATAAAATCCCCTGCCACTGTGGAAAGGTATATATTGGACTGAAAATTCGTACGATTCACGACCGTTGTGTAGAACATCAAAGCCACACACATCTGTCCCAACCAACCAGAAGAGTCTGCGTGGCTGAACATTGTCTTAATGAAGGGCATAACATGTCCTTTAAAGACACGCAGATTATTGATGGCCGGCCGCGGTGGCCGAGGAGACTGCCGGGCGCCGTGGCTCAGCGCGCCCGGTCAGAGGGCTCAACGCCCTCTGTAATAAAAAAAAAGCTGAGCCAAGAACTCATCGAACAAAAACGAACATACACGATCAGCGTCCGAAATGAATAGAACCAACCATAAAAAAAAAAAAAAAAGACTGAGGCGCTCCAGTCGCGGTCTGCACGGCCACTACGGTCGGGGGTTCGAATCCCCCCTCGGGCATGGATATTTGTGCCGTCCTTAGTCTTAGCTAGTTCATAAGTAGTTTGTAAGCTTAGGGACTGATGACCCCGTAGTTAAGTCCCATAAGTTCTACAAACATTTGAACATTTTTTTGATTATTGATGTGTAAAGCGTATGTGACATGTGCGAAGCAGTTGGTTGGATTCATCTGTGTTTTAAGTCCTACTGGGACATTGTATGCAGACTAAGGTGTGAAGTACTCCTGTATATTGTCCAATCAACGAATTTTATTCTTGATTGTGAGTATGCTGTTCTTTGAAAAAAGTGTACAGTGTTTCTCTGCGTTATCTACAACAGGTGCGCAACAGGCTTGTTGCTACTTGAAAAAAATGTATTACAAAATACTTTAATGCGACAAAGTTAACTTTAAAGACAAACTGATTTCCTAATTCACCAATGTACCTCACTGCATCATTGCAACACAGATGGTAAATATTTTCTTATCTCTTCGTCATCTTCGCCATACCCACCCCGTAAATGTAACGTTTGAGACCATTACACTTAACGTACCAACGTATCACCAATGTGATTTTAATAATAGTAGCACTTCAATATTTAACAAATTTTAATACAGCAATAATATTCTGTTTAATACTTTGTACGTTTGTTTAGCTTAGCATGAAACTGATTTTCAAAAATACTTCATCGTAAGTCGCAAACTTTTAAACGATTGTATGAGATGCAGTTGCTTTTAGAACACTAAGCGAAAGCACTGCTACATCTCGGCAGTGTTATAATTTACGTCATATGAAAGCGGAGTGTGTATTAAAAGCAGAATATCACGTACCACTGCGATTGTGAAAGAGTTTTGATTGTAATTTATGTTTAGTTCAGACTTTATGAAGGGGTTTGAGGAATCCAATACACATGGGTGTTTCTTCCTTTCTGTCTTGCATTAATAATTTTCTTTTTTCATTTTAATCTGTCGACAAGCGAACAATGTCGGATTTTCTTGTTTCAAACAATTTCGGTCAGCGTGTAATTGAACTGTATTTTTTTGAATGGAATACAACACGTACATAGATTGGGAGTCAACCCACATGGGCTGCCTCTCGAAAGACTAACGAAAAGCACTCTTATGTTAACGATAGCTTGCGATTTCCGAGAATTGCTTGCCAATTTCGAGTCTCTTGGTATACATACTATTTATCTTAAGTGTATTATCTAAGAAACTGCGAAAACGGTACACGTAAAAGTATAAATTTTTGGAAGACTGATCTAAAACTATCACACTTCGTAACGTACACGAAATGAATATCTAATTTGTTTCAAAACCTAACTCACACCGCTTATCATATATACCCCAAATTGTTGTCGTTTTTGGCAGTCCGTCGTCGAACATGATTTACCATGTTTGAGGATATTTTGTGAAAATGTTGACACAAAGAACATAATGTGGTTTCCTGGGTAAAGTTGAATAATTACGTATAAGCGACGGTATACCCCATGTTGTTTGTACGAAGAAGTTTCCACTAAAAAAGAAAAAAATGTTCGGTAATCACAGCAATTTGTATTCAGTGTCTTAAGAATCATTGGATCATTCATGGTTTTTCAAGACATGATGTTTCAAAATAGAGTTGCCGGTATATTTAGGTTTTGCGTAACGCAAGATAATTGTATCATTACGTGACATTTCAGGAAGGAGGCGATCTAATTGAGTTAAAACGATAACTCCGAAACGGAAATGTAAAAAAAAAAAAAAAAAAAAAAAAAAAAAAAAAAAAAAAAAAAAAAAGAGTTTAAAATTTTCATGTTACAGCACTGATTCAGTTACCTACAGTCGGTGCTGTAACATGAAGATTTTAAAAATTTTAATTTTCTTTTATGACTTCATGCAATGTTTGCACATTAGTATTTTAATTTTACTTGAAACACACACCGGAGAATGGCCAATATTTTTGCACACAGTGCTGGTCTGAAGATGACGACTTAGTTAATCTAAACCGACAGTCAGGAAATGAAGGACTTCAAAAAAGTGACATTGCCTACATTTCCGTTTCGGAGTTGTTGTTTAGCAAGATAATAGCTTGATCATACGACGGGCACTGCTCTTATTCCTGCATATGCGGGAATATTGACGTTTCTTTTTGAACTTTCTTTGAAGCCACGAGCTAAACGGCCAATTTGTCAAACCTCTCTTAACGACATACTTCATAACTAATAACCGTTGCCGTCCATCAGAATGCAGCTATTTTTTCTTTGTGAACAGGGAAACGGAAACGACAAAATCCTGTGAAAGTTTAACGGCCATACCAATTACGGGTAATGAGAGATATAGGCTGACGTAAATTCTACAGAAGATCTTGGATATTCTCGGAACAGCGACATGTAATTTCGATAGTCTGTCATCAAAGATACGTAAATTACTGCCGTAAAATATTACCGTGAGGAAAAGAACAGAAGTGGCGCATGATGTGTACTTGACCTTACAATATAAGAGACCAACAAGAAAACAAATGGGTGTATCAAGCTTTTATTATTATTTTTGTTATTATTAATTTATAAAATGTCAACTTTCACGGCGGGAAAGGTAATTATTACTAAAAATTTCCGGGCTATTGTGTCGTGGGCTTGGGTTTCAATAATAAATCCATAAGACCATGGCGTAATAGCATGGAAATTTTTAGTATTATTATTATTATTATTATTGAAAAAATAAATCAGGAATAACAGCAACCTGTCACTTTTCTTACATATTGATTTACCACGACCGGTTTCGAACTGCCTGGCAGTTAATCAACAGGCAGTATACATGTCTTATATGTTGTTCATAACATTGTGTAACTCGTTTGGCTGTGGTGAGGTAGAAAATACTTACTTATAATACGATTTAAACATGTAAATATTGTAACTTAGTGGCAAAGACAAAGCTCACACATAATTTTCTATCTCTCTACTGCCAAACAAGTTCCACAATGTTGTGAACAACATATAAAACATGTATACAACCTGACGATGAACTGCCAGGCAGTTCGAAACCGGTCATGGTAAATAAATATGTTAGAAAGGTGTTTTGTTGCTGTTATTTCTTTAATCAACACAGTCGCAGGTTCCCCACTTCCAGAATGGATACAAGTTTTATTATCATTATTATTCTCTCTCTCTCTCTGTCTGTCTCTCTCTATTTTATTTTTGCACGAATAAAGATTAATTACGTTCTTGAGGATAAAGGACGCGAATAATTTATATACAGTGTATGTGATTCATTCAATGTTGCTCATGACTTAGCATTATCTTCCAGCTGCAAACAGACACATTTGATGAAATATATTGTTGGGACGGAAAAAGAATTGAACAAGTAAGTCTATCCTGTTCGTCTGGAATAACGGCTGATACAATTATGTATAAGATTGAACTGTCTTCAATGAAAATACCTAGCACCTTCTGTATTCAACATCTGTTGTTCAACTCCTTATGTAATTACATGTCATCTTCATGCATTAATGAAAATAGCTTTTAATTATAAAACAGAAAAAGAAAGTGAATGCAGCTCAATTCTTATGACATCATATATCGTTGACTTTGTGTCCTACAATGCCGGCCGCGGTGGCTGAGGGGACTGAGGCGCTCCAGTCACGGTCTGCACGGCCACTACGGTCGGGGGTTCGAATCCCCCCTCGGGCATGGATATTTGTGCCGTCTTTAGGATTAGTTAGTTCATAAGTAGTTTGTAAGTTTAGGGACCGATGACCCCGTAGTTAAGTCCCATAAGCTATACAAACATGAACATGTGTCCTACAATAATGTAATTTCCCAGATTTGTACAGAGTAATATTAGGAAACTGTGTGCGATGGATAAATAATGGATGAGGGAAGTATCGTAAATTACCCGCCGCGTGATGGGAAAGTTTTTGTGACTCACAGTTTTCGACACCATATCTTCTGATTTATGTGTCAGCGATTGTAGTCTGATGTTAAGTAATATGTGTACCACGTTTACTTGAAATCGATCAATTATTTTAGTTAGATATGTGGAAAAATAGCTCCAGTTTACCGATCTTCTCCGTGCGTGTTCTGTCACGGAGCACTCCAACTCTCCCGATAATCATTTACACACAACCAGCGGGGTGCATATGTACTTTCCTTGTGCGCTTTAATTCTCTTATCAAAGAGAGTGAATGGCGTTTGAAGTTCATACTGAATTTTCACCTTCGGATGTAAAACACGTTGACAAGTTGAAGATCCAGTCGGACTGAAAGAGCCTGGAGGAGCTAAATGTTCAGATGTTCAAATGATTGTTATGCTTAAGGGACTTAACTGCGGGGTCATCAGTCCATAAACTTACAAAGTACTTATGAACTACCTTACACGAATGACGACACAAGCATCCATGCCCGATGGGGGATTCGAACCTCCGACCGTAGCGGCCGTGCCTACTATGACTGGTGCACCGCAGACCGTTCGGCCACTGCGGCCCGCCTGTAAGAGCTAAAACAAACAATAATCAATAGAAGATTTAAATAAATATGAAAAAATTCTATTTGATCATATAATTACGAAACGGGTCATAGACTCCATTTAGGCAGAATATGGCGGCAACTGCTAGTTGCCTACACATTCAGGAGATGTGGCTCTCCCAGTGCCAGTGTATCTGAGCCGGTGGTTATTTAGTGAATTAAAAGTAACATATTTACTCCGTAGTGATTCATCTTAGGGCACAAACATCTGGTATCTTTTGAAAGCTCCTGTATGATATATTGTTGAATACACTTTCTTATACCGGGTGATCACAAAATCAGTATAAATTTGAAAACTTAATAAATCACGGAATAATGTAGATAGAGAGGTAAAAATTGACACACATGCTTGGAATAACACGGGGTTTTATTAGAACCAAACAAAAAAAACTGTTCAAAAAATGCCCGATAGATGGCGCTTCATTCGATCAGAAAGGCAATAATTAGCATAACAAATTAAGAAAAAGCAAAGATGATGTTCTTTACAGGAAATGCTCAATATGTTCACTACCATGCCTCAACTATAACTGTAGTTGAGGAATAATGTTGTGAACAGTACTGTAAAGCATGTCCAGAGTTATGGTGAAGCATTGTCGTCGGATGTTGTCTTTCAGCATCCCTAGAGATGTCAGTCGATCACGATACACTTGCGACTTCAGGTAACCCCAAAGCTTGTAATCGCACGGACTGAGGTCTGGGGACGTGGGAGGCCAAGCATGACGTAAGTGGCGGCTAAGCACACGCATCACCAAACGACGCGCGCAAGATATCTGTCACGCGTCTAGAAGTACTTTTTTTTTTTTTTTTTTTTTTTTTTTTTTTTTTTTTTTTTTTTTTTTTTTTTTTTGGGTTCTAATAAAACCCCATGTCATTCCAAGCATGTGTGTCAATTTTTACCTCTCTAGCTACATTATTCCTTTATTTATTAAGTTTTCAAATTTATACTGACTTTTTGATCACCCGATATTTACAAGGTGAGTCTGAAAAGTTCCGTGAAAGGTCCCACACTTTACAAACGGCGCTGGCGGGGATGAGGTAGAGCAACGAGTCAACAAGCGCCTCTATCGTGCAAAACACTGTAGTGGTACCGTAGTACACGCTGCGACCCAGCAACCAGGGCCACTGTGAGAACTCGTGTCATTGCAACACGCACTGCAAAACGCTAATATCAAGGTTTCTTTCAAATTAGGAAAAACGGCGAGGAACACCTATGGGATGTTAGTGCAGTTATATGATGAACAGGCAATGAGTAAAAAGGGTGTGTTTGAGTGGTTTACACACTTTAGAGACGTAAAGGTGTCGACGTTGACCCACGTTCGAGTCGACTGCGACGTCACTGTGCTTCACCACCCCGATTTCCATTTAGGCGCAGGCAGACTTCTTTCAGTCCCCCGGCCTTAAATTATCCCTGAAACACCTACGCTTCCCAACAGTTGCGGAGATCCAGTAACGCGTAACATCGCTTCGAGCGATTCCAAAAGAAGCGTTTGCCGAGAGTTTCCAACAGCTCTAAAACTGATGTCAGAAGTGTACTGTAGCCAACGGTGATTACTTTGAATGCTAGTAAAGGTATTTTTAACTCCTCTTTCCTAAATCTCATGAGACCATTCACCGAACTTCTCATACGCACCTTGTATGTTTGTAATAGCAGTGTCCAAAACATGAAGAAAGCATCCAGCAGAAAGAGAACTTTCGCTCACGTTCTTTATGTGTATATAGAAATAAGTAACAGCTGTACAGATGTACACTTACTTCTTATTCTTACTTATTTCTTATTCTTACATGCTGCTGCGTTCATGCTTACACGATGCTGCTCTTCATCTAGTGCAAAATTCTTACGCAATACATACTAAACGAAAAATATATTTTGCGTTTATGTTTCTAAGAAAAATTAAAGACGACATTATTACCACATACTTCACCTGAAGAGATTCCTGGGTCCAAACTACTTTCGTCATGACTAATATTAGAATGACTATTCAAATGTTACATATCCATAGCGTTACATTCCCAAAGTTCTCTATGCTCACTTTCATTGCACATGCGAGGTTACGGAACACGCGAAGTAACATTATGGTCACTACATCAAACATATACGATAAGACACACTAAACTTAGACTATTTACTGCTTCTTTTGAAATAAAATTACTACAAATACCTTTTCTAAGGTAGTATGAACGGAGTACAAATTGCATTCCGTATCTTATTTCTCCGAATAATTTCATGACAAATATCACCCAAAGTCGTATTGCATCGTCGGGAATAATGTTTTCAGTATATTACAGGAAAGAGTAACTTATGTAAAGGGTCCAAACCTATCTATGAACTCCTTACGAGGTTTGGCTGAGGTTTCGCTACAAAAAATAGGTAGTATAATTAATTTTTGTTCGAGGGATACTCCATTGTAATTATATGTTATTTGTAAAACTGTAGATTGTCTTATGTGAAGTATGTTGCATTTTTTTCGCCTTTGTCAGGAAAAAAAAAAAAAACTGGCTGTCTTCCAAAGATGCTGTTTCGCCTAGCTGTGGGCGCACAAGACACTCTTTGACCACGTAGCATCTGACCGCAGCTACGAATAACTCTGAAGCATCGACATTTATCACATTGTTAGCTGCTGAATATGGACTATCTCTGAATTATTGGTTCCTAAAGTGATTTTTATAGTTAGCTGCAAATTATCTGTCAGTTGCAAATAGTCAGTTGATTGCAAACGGTCCGTTACTCAGATGACATCAGGTTTGACGATTTTATTTACATTCGCTATTTGAGAATATAATATTGATAATATAGCTGGCGAGGCGGGAAATATTTAGTGGTTTACGAATTGTTGTGTGCTATTTAGGGGCAATTTAATTTTTGTTTTATTGGTTAAGGATATTTCTAATCCCTTACGTTACTGCAGTGAATTATAGCGTCGGGGTTGTCGACTATTATGTAGCAACATTCTTGGCATTTACACTGATCACGAATTGCCATTTTTCTAATAACCAGTCGCCGTGTATCATGATACAGTCATTTGACTCCCTTCTTAGGCTCTAATTCTTTGGAATTCTACATATTTTAGCCTCAGTACCTTCTCCTCTTAGTAGTGTGTTTGTGTATTTAAAATGTTGTACTGTGCATTGTCCTTCAGACATATATTTGCATCTCTTAAAGACACTTGTTAATACCACCTGATTACGGACTTTTCAAACTTTATTACATGCCTAGTCAACTTGCGTGACAATGTTTCACCTGGAAGGGAATCACAGCGACTGTGCCAGTAATGTGACGAACACACACTGTGACGTATGGAATTTTGGGCCGGTGTAGGTCACTGGAAGTTAACTGACGATAGCATTGTAAACATTGGAAGTGACAGCGACGAGGAGTAGCTATCAAGTACCGAAACAAGATATGTAAACACTCAGTGAGTTGTCAAGAAAGTGTGATGACTGCATAGATAACGCGAACCTTACGCGATCCTTGTATTTCAATGACCGGCCAACACAAGAATTAGAATGAAAGTTTCACTTTATATGGTCTGTGCGCTGATATGAAACTTACCGGCAGATTAAAATTGTGCGCCTGAACCGGGATACGACCTTTGCCTTTCACGGGAAAGCGCTCTCCACTGAGATATCCCGACACGACTCACGGTGCGCCCCAAAATTCTGCCAGTATCTCCCCTCCTACATTCCAAACTTCACAGAAGTTCTCCTGCGAAACTTGCAAGACTTGCACTCATGGAAGAAAGGAAATGGTGGAGACATGGCTTAGCCAGAGTCTGAGGGATGTTTCCAGAATGAAACTTTCACTCTGCAGTAGAATGTGCGCCGATATTAATCTTCCTGGCAGATCAAAATTTCGTGCCGGAACCCCTGTGAAGTTTGAAAAGTAAGAGGCGAGGTACTGGTAGAAGTAAAGTTGTGAGGACGGCCCTTGAAGCGTGCGGGGATAGCTTAGCCGGTAGAGCGCTGCCCGCGAAAGTCAAAGGCCCCGGTTTCTTATCCCGGTTCCGGCACAAGATTTTAATCTGCCAAGAAGTTTCAAACAAGCAGTTGTTGCTGAGTGGTTTCGACTCACGCTCTGTGTTGTCAATATAGGTAACGACAAATAATACGAACCGATTGCTTCGGTCATTTTACTGTGTAGTTTCCACTTTTCCTAAAGTATTACCATGAAATGAAATTTTATCCACGAACAAACCTTGAAAATTTGCAAGGTTATAGACTTTTTAAATGACGTGCCCACCAATCAGTGTGAGAGATTTACGCCGAACCGCCGTTGAGGATTGGGACAATCTGGACCAAAAGTTCCTCGATTATCTAGCCGACGGTATGTCACGACGAATACAGGCACACAACTGTTTAAGTAACGGGTATTGGGAGTACTGGGGTATACTGCTATCTGGAACACAAATTCTTAGTGTCAAGGTTACTGTCGTACAACTTGTCAATATAAGTTTTCTTGAGCAATAAGGCGAACTGAAATATTGTTCTTCTGTATCTCAATTCTATTTCTATGTAAAGGGCAAGGAACAACTAGAACCATTTTGCTGCAACACTTGCTGGATGTGTGTAGTTGGCAACACCAGTTCTTACAATGGCGCAGGAGACCTTGCAGCAGGAACTCATGCGTGAGAATCTGATTATCTGAAACGTACTTAAATACTCTGCCTATACGGCCTGTAGATCAGGCAGACTTACATAGTGTTCAAACAAACATGTTCATCTCGACTGCTATATGCTGAGTCAGCATTGCTATGATTCTGTAGGTAGAAACAAGGACAAGGTTCCATGGAACACGAAACAATTAATCGTGTTCCGGCATTTACAGTTAGAAGTATTACTCTCATCAAAGCAACTAGGAAGTTTAATGGACGAAGCGTTTGTGACATTACCTGGTAGTATGTAGCTGCCCTGTCCGTGTTAACTGGCTGAAAATATTGTGAGTTTCTACTGTCTACTGTAAATGTTGCAAACGACACGATATTTCCTGTTTCGCGGCTGTTTAATGGATAAAACATGCCAAACATTTTATGGCCATTATAAGTCGCATTAGCAAATTTATTTAATTACTACGACTCGGTAATGCACATTCTACGCCTCTATTACTACTACACCAAACGTCCCGGTGCAGAATATTGTCCCTAACACATTTCACAGTCATCACGTATTTAGTACAGATATGAAATTGACAGTTACGTTAACATCAATATTTTCTCTTGTAAAATCACTTTCCACATTAAACTTCAAAACTGACACTGCCAGCATTCAGGAGGAAAAAACCGCTCTCCCTCCCTCACGTGTCCACTAAGTTCCTGCTACAACAGCTATAAACTGCTCTATAAGTAGTTTCACAATAATGGCGATCAATCATCAAGATTGCGTACTGTTAATAAAGGGTCTTGATTATATTTGAATCAAGAGGTCACTATTTTGACGATCAAATAAGATGGAGAAATTGGGTGTAATATCCACTTGAAATTAATATATAAATCATCAAGATTGCGTACTGTTAATAATGGGTCTTGATTAAATTTGAATCAAGAGGTCACTATTTTGTCAATCAAATAAGATGGAGAAACTGGATGTAATATCCACTTGAAATTAATATATAAATTACTATCGGTACAGACGGTTTTGTTATGGAAAAATGGAAACAATGTTTCACACTCAGCTAATTTAGGCAAATGTTCCTAACATAATTTTGAGGTAAGTGCTTCAAGGTTATCTACATGGATTTAATTTAATTTGAACGGGAATACTAATACAGTTGATGCGAGGGGTAATCGTATCAGAAGGTAAGAAACAACACTGTTGATATAATCGAATTCTTTATTCAAAAGTATTTACCAGAGGCCTGGGCACAACTGTCTCACAGTTTAATGAGCCACAGGATTCCCGGTTCCCAGAATTCTTGTGGTTGTGACAAGAATCGGTCCTCTGCTATACCCTTTGTCGTCCGAGTTGATGCGCTTCCCGTTTTTCAGCGGACCAAACGGATGCAAGTCTCAAAGCGTCATGTCCGGGTACTACGGCGAATACCCAAGTTGCTTCGGCTTGGCCACAGCACTTTGTGGACACGCGTTATCGTGGAGCAGAATCACACTCTCGGTGAGCAGCCCAGGCCGTTTGCACTTGATGGACTCGGGTAGGCAACGGAGTGTCTCACAGCACACGTCACTGTTAATGGATTTTTATTGCCCGAGGAATGCGATGGGTATCGGATCTCAAAAAAGTCGAAAAAAAAGCGGTGAGCGCAACTTGCCTGATTGGTGCAAAGTCTTGATTTTTTAGGGGGAGGTGACACTGCATGCTTCGCGTCCCTAGATGTTGCGATATATTCTAATTAAAAAGAAGGTTGTTAATCTGTGGGACTTAATTACTCTGGTCATTCGTCCCTAGGCTCACAAACTACTTAAACTAACTGTCACTACCTTTGCAGAAACTCTTAAAAAATCGAGTGTTAACTATATTATTTCTTGTATGCTAGACGAAAACGAAGTAAAACTTGTACCTTCTGTGTCGTTATCAAACAATACGGTCAAATTCTGCAGTGTTGACACGGAAAATGACATAAAAGAATCTATAGTTTCTTGCATCCGACACAATGCATTCTCTCTACAAATGGATGAATCTACTGACTTTGCGGGATCGTCGATTTTATAGGCTTTTGTCCGTGGTCTACACTCAGGATGTTCCACAGAGGACTTCTTATTGGGCAAGCCACTACCTGCCAAAACAACAGGTGCATAAATATCCGTTTATTGGGCGGTTTTTTTGTGAGACCAACAAAATTTCATGGTCTAATTCCATCGATGTGCGCACAGATAGTGCAAAAGTTGTGACGGGTCAAGCGGTTGGAGCGATCATGAAAAAGAAAGAAAACTCGAAGATCTGCAGTAGTAGTCATTGTGCCTTCCATAGGCATACTTTGGCTGCGAAACAAATGTCTATTTCCTTCAAAGCTGTTCGAGGAATCAGTCCAAGTTATTAATTACTGTCGAAGTCAAGACTTTTCGCATTACTGTGCGAAGATATGGAAAACATTCAGCGTTCACTTCTCCTTCAAAGTGAGGTGGCTCTTACGTGAGAAAGCACTCTGTCGATTGTATTAATTACGTTCAGAGTCCAAACTTTTCTTTTCGACAATAATACCAAGTTAGCAGGCCTTATTGATGATGAAAATTGCCAGGGTATACTTGGTTATTTAGCAGATTTTTCTCCAAACTGAACGAAATAAATATTTAACTGCAGGGGAAAAGTATAGCAACGATATATCATAGTTCTAGCGTTCAAGAAGAAAGTCAGTTTTTGGGTTGAGAGTGTCAAGTAGGGGAAGGTAGAGTGTTTTCCTCCTTTCACTAATTTTATGAAAGACAAGACATTGGATTTTGTGAAACAATTTGTTTCATCAAATACTCGAACATCTCCGAAGCTTGGCATCATTGTTGGAGAATTACTTCCCAACAGCTGAAGATGAGCTGCAGGAGTAAGAATGTATGGTCAAGCCATTCAATATATCCAAAGTTATGTCCGGAAACTTATGAAGAACTGTGTGCAGAAGTAAAAGCAGTCAGTTCGTCTCGTCACGGTACCGTGTGACTTCACGGGGGGCTAATTACTTCCTGTATGAAAGAATCTAATTTTGTTGTGCCTAGTTTCTTCTTCCCAGGCATATCAAGGCAAGAGGGTCCTTCTGTAATAGTTATTTTTCATCCTTTTCTTTACCAATACGCATCGCAGTTGCTTCAATAACCTTAATCGCATTAGTGGTTCATGCTACTAATTTGGAAACCGGTTTGAGAGGTCTTCCGTTTTCCGCCTCCGTCTCAAAGTAGTACCATAAACTGCACACGAGTTGTGGCGATTGTCCTTCAAACGTAATTCTTTGCCTGCACTGCATTCCTGATGTGTTTACATCCCGAATTGGTGGGTGTCACTTTTCCTCGCATTTCACAAGACATGACAACTATACCAAATACAAAACACACAAGAACGACAGTAATGAAGGTAGTGGTACTTACACAGCACTAACCAAACAATCAAAGTGTACTAAGCATTTGTTGTGACATCTTATCAGCCGCGGAAAGTTGATCACTCTCGAAAAGACAGCTCCAAAGCGTGAACTGTCTAACAACAAGTACATTTTAGCAGACTGAAGTGTGTTGATTAATCGGAGTAAATCCAATAGCTAAGTATCTGAATATACTGGGACTTCAAACAAATGGAACATCCTTGATTTCAAGTTGTTTTCTTTTATCTCTAATCTCTAATCTCTTGTTTCTCCGTGGATATAGTGTAAAAATGACACTTGCATTGATAATTTTTAAATGCCCGTGGGTTTCAGTCTTAATTTGAATATTTACTAGGCACTTGATTGTCAAGGGGTCCACGGTGGACTCTTGCCTGGAAATAGGGGTCCGCCATCTTTCAAAATTGGGAAGCCTTGATTTACAGCATTGGTATCGTGACGTACGTAACATAAGCAGATGGGAGGTAGTCTCAACACGCTTCGCTACATATGACCTTATTTTATTCTTCCTGTACTTCTACAATACAAACTTGAGTATTCATTTCATCATTATCAGCATAATCATCATTAAAGACTTATTATGCCTTTCAGCGTTCACTCTGGAGCATAGACTCCCTAATATAATTCCTACATGATCACCTATTGTGCTAATGTAGATGCCTTGTCTGATGCTAAGCCTATCAAATTGATTCTTGACTGCCACGAAGTATTTTCTCCTTGGTCTGCCTCGACTCCTCTTAACCTCAACTGTTGAATGTTGAACTTAGCAATGTCTTAAGTGACCCTCCTTCTCCCAACTGTGTGACAAGACCCTATCTCACCCTCTTCACTCTGCTTAATCTATGGTCTTCATTCCCAGTTTTTCTTTGATTTCCTCATTATGGATACCCTCTTGCCATTGTGCCCATCTGTTAGTACCTGCAGTCACCATCGCCTCAACCTTATTAAGCTTCCACTCAGCTTTTGCTACCATACAAAACTTTAGTCGAAAGGTAGAGCGATACACTGTTATTATGGTCTTCGTACTGACTTCCTTTTGTTTTAGAAGAGCGTGAGCACTCACTGCATTACCTTAGCTAAATCGTGATTCCAGTTCTATGTTGCCAGCCTGTGAGAAAATACATCCTAAGCACTAGAAACTGCCCGTCATTAATTTGTTCCTTCGGCACTTAATGTGTTTATCTCTCTTCCTCACATGCATTACTTTCTTTTGGATATGCTGATCTTCATGCCATAACCCCCAATTTTTTTTCTTCATTTTTATTTTGAAGCCCCAGATGGGGCAGGCTGACAGCGGCCTGTAAGCCGCCCTTCAGCCGAGCGTTTACATAAATTGCCAAGAGGTATACTTACAAAATAGAACGGTGATAAAACACGAGAATGGAAGCTATGAAATTAGTTATTTAAAACTGTACCATAGTGGTTAAGATCCAAATGTCTGAGTAAAAGTCCGAGGTGGCGAAACTGACGAAGGCACTTATAAAACACATTTATGTAGCAAAATGTTTTGCCGTTGTGGGCGGTTTACTGTTAAAATAACATATACTGACACTTACACCATTGGATTCACCGACACTATACACACCGATGACGCATTGCAGTAAAACTGGAACACCCCGCAGATGGGAGGGGAGCAACTGTGGGGAAGAAAAGCATAAGAACTCCGAGGGGAGGGGAGATATAGAAAATGGGGGAGAGAAGTGCGGGGCGCGGAAGGGGATTGCATGCCTCCCTCAATTTAATATATGGAGAGGAGATGGATTAGGGCTGATAGGTTGGGTAAATATCAGGACGGAGCGTGTAAACGGGGAGAGACAGATACCGAAAGTTACACTGGTAGACGATGTGGAGAATGTGAAGATGGAGAGAGGGAGGGATATGCTGGTATCAGTGTGGCAGAGGCCTGGGTATCAGCAGGTGGGGAGAGACCAGACAGTTACGAGATTCTATTCTCCGGGTGGTGAGAGGAAACCGATAAGTTCAAGGAACTTAAAAGGGAGAGGAAAAGGAATGAGATCATAGAGAATCTGCGTGGGGGAAGGGAGGAGGATGCAGTAAGTGAGGCAGAAGGTGTGGCGATCTAAGATTTGGAGGGATTAATAGTAGGTGTGAGAGGCATAAATCTGAGCAGGTTAGAAACTGCAAAGCACACAATGGTAGGTGTATAGCACTGTTGAGGACATAAGTCCCAATGTCTGGCCAGAAAGGAGCTTGATGAGGTTGAGATGGGAGAGGGCTTTTTGATGGACTATTTTAAGGTTAGGGTTCCACGAAAGGGAGCGATCCAGAGTGAAGCCAAGGTATTTGAGGGTGGAGGGTTGGGGCATGGGACAGTCATTGGATGTGAGGTACAGGACGTGATGACAGAGGGATCGGGTTGTACGACCTATAATGATTGCCTGGTATTTGTGGCGTTTATGGAGAGGAGGCACTGGTTACACAAGGTGGACAATTGAGATAGGTGCCATTGGAGAAGGTGCTGGGAACGAGCAATAGAGGGGGTAAGGGCTAGGAAGACGGTGTCGTCAGCATACTGAATGAGATGGATGGTGGGCAGAAGTTTCGGCATGTCAGCCGAGTAAATTATTTACAGGGGGGGGGGGGAGATCTGGTATCCTGGCACGTTGTGTTCGAGAGCCCGCCAGAACACATGGACTGCGACAGCGGCCGTTAGGCGGCGCGCACAACCGGCGAGTGCTGTCATCGCCACTAGTGCGCTGCGCACAGTGACGCGCCCGCCGCGCCGGTCATCTGCGCAGGAAGCTGCGCTATTTACGGTCCGGAGCAGCAGCACGCCCTTTCAGTCATGTCTCGACTGAGTCCCGTATACGTTCGTGTACTACGTTGTTGTCTGGCATCTTTCTCGACTACGTCACGGTCTCGATTGGTTCACGCTTTGGTCTGTCTTTTCCATTTCGCCGGCCGCGGTGGCCGAGGGGACTGAGGCGCTCCAGTCACGGCCTGCACTGCCACTACGGTCGGGGGTTTGAATCCCCCCTCGGGCATGGATATTTGTGCCGTCCTTAGTCTTAGCTAGTTCATAAGTAGTTTGTAAGCTTAGGGACTGGTGACCCCGTAGTTAAGTCCCATAAGTTCTACAAACATTTGAACATTTTTTCCATTTCGTTATTGTTGTTTGTCGCCGATGGTTGTCTCGGTTAAAGCTGACAGCGTCGACGCTCCGCCGACTCCCTCGGTCGGTAGATCGTTCTCTAGTCACCCAGTCTGATTCGACGTCGGTGCAAATCTGCCGATGCTCTCAGTCGGTCGGTCGTTCGCAAGTCGCTCCCGACCTGGTCCGACCTTTGGTCTCAATAGAAGACAACTGGACTCTGAGGCACCTGGGCAGAGGGGTAGAACGAACGGAAATTGGAGGTACTGAGAGATAGGATGGTCTGTGGGAGAGAAAGGAAACAATAAAATGGACGTAATTAATAGGAAGGGCATTGTTTTGGCGTTTGAAAAGGTGACCGGAATCCCATACTTAATTGTAGGCCTTCTCGATGACGAGTGAGACAAAGACTCACATCTCTGATCTACATATGAAATATTAGATTGAAATCATTCAATCGAATCTGCCATCACAACCAAGATTTCTGCTTATGTGAGACTGTTTATTTGGTTTTCACCGTTCAATTGTAATAAATTTCTCATAATTACTACAGTTGTGACATCATTCTGTTACATTCGCCTACCGTGTTACACCTGCACAACACACTCTGCGGACGGTGGGAGTCGCCGGTGTCGCGGCTAGCACCGCCCTCTGCCGGCACTCTGCGACTTGCGCGGCCGGCACCAGCGCCGCCTAATGAATACGCGCGCCTCGCCCGGCAAAGTGATAGTGCGTGCACGCACTGCTTTTAGCGCGCCTCTGCGCCGTAATAAGGGGTGCGTACGGCGCGTCACGCCGCATACCTCGGCACGCCTCCAATTTGGCCTAAGCGCCGCGCCGCTGCGTAAAGCGCCGACTTAATTTCTGCCGCCTTATGCGTAATTGGGCGCAGGTGCTGCCGCCTGGCGGCGGCCTTTTAAAGCTGGCCGGCGGCGCCGCATTAAACATTCTTCACGAAATTATATCTTTGTTTCCGCCGGTAGAAAGGCTGCTGGATTACTAAAGGCGGATCGTTTGGAAGGTTTTTGCACCTACTACTGCTCTCATAATTCGAGGGATATGTTAACCCTTTACTGCACGGTGTTGCCGTTTCGCAACGCAAATTTTTGTTACTCTTTCAGACATGCTTCTTGTTGATAGATGGCAACACCGTGCATATCGTATACATTGGAGTCTGTTGCAGAAATTTAATTGATCGTTTCCTCCATAGAAGGCAGAGCAGTCGTGAATTCTGGAAAAATGCAAGAAAGAGCGCTACAGCGGATTTTACTCACTGTTGAGCTTTAATGTAGTTACAAACTGATACAACTTCTGTCAAGTAAAATAAATTTATCATGTTACAGACCTCTAATCACAGTAGAATACATGTTAGATACCAATACTTTCCTGAAGAGTGACTTATGTCTAAATGCATGATGTTGACAATGGCAACAGGTAAATAATGACTATCACATTGTAAAATGAGTTATCCGTGGTTCGGAACCCACGTTAAACTGTAGGTGCCCCTATAACTGGCTGGGTAAGTCAGTTTGAAGGGCGGAGGAAGGCAACGGCATGCCACCTCGTAACAGGACCATGCCTAGTAAAGCACTGTGGTGTTCAAACCAATCTTCGGGTTGTTGACTGCTTTACCTTTTTTTTAATGAGTTTTATAGTATTTTCAATATTTTTCACTGCATAAGTTAACATTTTCTACCGTATATATCTATATTTTTTGGCCAAAACAAAAATTCGTGCAGTGCAGGGTTAAAATTTAGACTTTCGGCGTCTATTCTTCGCTTATGCGTGGCAAAAATTAATATGTCCAAAAGAACATACGTCGCTGTGTTATGTTGCAGCTGCTATATATATATATATATATATATATATATATATATATATATATATATATATATATATATATATATATATATATACGGCCCAAGGAAGAAGCAGGGCCTATAAGCAAGCGTATCCAGATATATGAAAACACTCAAGAGAATGGCGCTGCGGTCGGAGACGCTATGCACGATGGAGCGAAATTCGCGCACACGCGGTTCGCAGCGCGATTCCTCACATGCGCATATTTAAGGCAGTAAATGGATGTCGAAGACTGAGGTGTGTGTGTGTGTGTGTGTGTGTGTGTGTGTGTGTGTGTGTGTGTGTGTTCCATATGTCACTGTGTGTTACTTCAACAAACGTCTAGTGAATGTAGTAGGTGTCTTGAAAAACTCTTTTTGATTTAATGGCAAACACATTCCTGTGTTATTATTTTAAAGTAAGATGCGGGGACAAATGTGTTACCGATTTTATGCTTCTGATATGGATTCAACTCCAAATGTTTTTAATGCTTTTATTTCATGACTGCCAGTCTTGCTTGCAAGATGAAGGCAGAGCTCACCATCTACAGCATAGTCGACAGGACTGACTGCGGACCTCTGGTTCATAGCCGAGTGGAGGGACTCAGAGGCTCATATGGTTCTGTGACACTATAGGCTGCAGATTCCTCGACTTAGGCCATAGGATGGTGGATTTTGGGTTCCACTAAATAGATCAAGAGTCCAATACTCTAAGAAAGCGGCTACACGGGTAGTGGGGGCAGTGTGGGGTGAACTGGGTGGTTTTTTTAGAGGGACTCGGGAACACACAAGATTGGTTTCAGTCTCAGAGGGTTCAGGTCAAACACAGGACGAAAACAGATCTAGGAACCATTGGTGTAACAGTTGTAAATTGTCGTAGCTGTATTGACAAAATTCCAGACCTGTAAGTGCTTATAGAAAATACTGAGGCACAAATCGTTATAGATTCTGATATATGGCTGACGCCAGAGATACGTTTGGCCGAATTTTTACAAAGGGCCATATGGTTTTCAGAAAGGATACATTAAATAAAAAAGGGAGTGGCGTGTTTTTGCTGTTACAAACGGTTTATCCTGCTGCGAAATTGCGGCAGATACTTCCTGTGAGTTGGTGTGGGTAGAGGGCATACCTGATAATTGAAACAATTTAATAATTGGATCTTTTTATCGGCTCCGTGACACAGACGATGCAATTGCCGAAATGTTCACAGAAAGATTGAACGGCATTTCAAACAGTTACCCGAAGTATACTGTTTAATCGGTGGCGACTTTAATTTACCCTCGATATTTTGGTATAAATACGGATTCAAAACCAGAGGCAAAAATAAAACATCGTCCGAACTAGTTCTAAATGCTTTTTCTGAAAACTACTTCAAACAGTTAGTTCATGTACCAAATAGAATAGTAAATGGTTGCGTAAATACACTTGATCTCCTAGCAAAAAATAATCCTGAGGTGGTAAAGCGCATCAAAAGAGATACAGGGATTAGCGAACATAGAGCTATAGTAGCGAGACTAAATATCGAAATGCCCACGCACGAAAAAGAGCAGATAAAAATTCGCTTCGGGCTTCCCTGAGTGATAGTCTCCAGTCTTTAAGAGCTAAAAATGCGAGTGTAGATCAGTTGTGGCTACGTTCAAGGACGTAATATCAGTAGCAATCGAGAGATTTACACTAAATAAATTAATAAAAGAGGGGGCTGACCCCGGGTGGTACAGAAAACAGATCAGATCACTGTTGCAGAAGCAAAGAAAAACATATGCAAAATTTAAATAGACGCCGTATCCCAAAGACTGGCAATCTGTTACAGAAACTTGCAATCTAGCGCGGACCTCAGTGCGAGAAGCTTATAATAGTTTCCACAACGAAATCCTGTCTCGTAATCTGGCAGAAAATCCAAAGAAATTCTGGACACATGTGAAGTACACTAGCGGCAAAACCCGAACGGTACCTTCACTATGCGATAGCAATGATAATACTCCTACAGCAGAATTGCTAAACACATCTTTCAACTAAGAAGACGAAGTGAACACTAGATTTCCGGGCGGGCCTTTGACACTGTACATCACAAGCGGCTTCTAATGAAATTGAGTGCTTAAGGAAAATCGCCCCAATTATTCGATTTCTTTAGTGATTTTCTATCAGAAAGGACGTTATATCATCTAGTAAAACAGAAGTTATATTTGGCATTCCCCATTGAAGCGTTATAGGTGACCTACTCTTCCTTGTGTTTATAAACGATTTAGGGGACAAACTGAATAGCTCCCTGAGACTGTTCGCGGATGATGCTGTCGTTTATCAGTTAGTGAAGTCAACAGAGGATCAAAAGCAACTGCAAAGCCATTTAGACAAAATTTTAAAAGTGTGAACTTATACACATGGCCACTAAAAGAAATCCGCTGAACTTCAATTGCACGATAAATCAGTCAAACCTTAAAGTCGTAAATTCTACCAAATACCTAGGAGTTACAATCACGAACAACTAAGACTGGAGAGAACACACGGAAAGTATTGTGGGGAAGGCGAACCAAAGGTTACCATTCATTGGCAGAACGCTTGGAAGATGCAACAGCTGCCTACATCACTCTTGTGCGTCCTCTCCTGGAGTACTGCTGCCCAGTGTAGGACCCTCACCAGGTGGGACTGACGGAAGACATTTCGAAAGTTCAGAGAAGGGCAGCTCATTTTGTTTAATCACGTTAGAAGGGGGAAAGCGTCACGAAAATGTTGCTCGATTTGAGGTGGAAATCATTAAAAGAACGACGTTATTCGTTGTGGCGAGTTCTATTTGCGAAATTTCAGTCAGCGATTTTTACTTCTGAATTTGAAAATATTTTACTAGCTCCCACCTACGTAGCAAGATATTACCATCCCAATAAAATAAGAGAAATCAGATCGAAAAAGAAACGATTTAGGTGTTCTTATGTGGTTAATGAACCCTCTGCCAGGCACTTAAATGTGATTTATTTTAAATCTTTAGTATAACATGATACATAAAACCCAATATCTGAATATTACAATGGATCATGTTTTTCAACTTAAGATTACAGCTATTTTCTTAATTACCCATTTCTACATTTATATGGGTTCATTTTTATTATAAAGACTAATTCCTGCAGCATTTCTTCTGATCTTAGTAGGTCATACGTAACATCACTAGGCAGTTGTTCGCACAGTTCTCGCGCAACGACATCGAAGATGGGATACTCAAATACGGGTTCCGGACTGCCGATTTCGGTTCCACATTCACACTCGGATGACACCTGAACCCTAAATCGTCAGAGATATGCCAGATAGGGCCAGTGCAGGTAGCCTCTTTAGGGTTTGAAGAAGCTCATAGAGAAGCTCTCTTGTACATCCGGCAGGAACTGGTAGGTCCTCCTTCTGGTGTCATCGGCGTCCCACAGCTCCTACCAGAGCTCCAATCCCCTGGTGGGCGCAGTTGCCGTAAGAGTGCACTACGCCCCTGTCGAGGGTGTAGGGGGTGGTTGACGGGGGCGGTCTTGTTTAGACATGTCGATGCGGTCATGTGAATCATCGCTAAATGCGGTATTGTTTGTTCTGTCCTTCCGGGTAGGGCGGGTGGCAGCGTCCTTTAAGAAACGGTCGCGAGCGTGGAAAGGGTGGCATCTGGCGGCGACGGCAGCAGCGGTGGCGGCGTCTGGCGGCGTGTCGGCCAGGTGCGTGGCTGAGGGTGGGGGTAGCGCAAGTACAGACATGTCGAAGGTGTGGCACTGAGGGAGGTGATTCATGTCCAGTGTTAAGTGCAATTACATGTAAATTGTCATTCATCCTTAAGTGCGCTATTGTTTGAGTGTGGCGGCATTCTTTGATCTGCAGTCGGGTAATTGGCAGTGGGTTGAGGGAGGTACATGGCGTCGATGACACTAACGTCGACAGGTGATTTTCAAGGGCTCCGTAGCGGCGTTGTTATACTACTGACAGGATGGGTGCAACTCTTGGGAGCCTGTCAGCCCAGACACATGATGGAAATGAGGATGCTATTGTGGTTCAGTTTCATGAGGTCGGGTGGGATGTGAAACCTCTGATGCCCAATTACAGCCAAACTGTTGAGTGCTGCCGGAGACCTTTTAGCAACAGAGTCCACATGAACTGCGAAACTCCATTTCTCATCGATGACTAGGCCTAAGTACCGAGTTTGCCTTCGCCATATGATAGGTACACCATCAATTCTAACTGTTGGATTTCTCTGTAGTTGTCTCTTCAAATGTATATATACAGACTTATTGGGAGCAACGTAGAGTTTGGTGGTATTACGCCATGTAGAGAGTAGTCGCATTGCCCTTTCCACTCTAGACTCGAGGTCCTGGTCGCTAAAGCCGCTAACCAGCAGGAGCAGGTCGACTGCGTATGCTATAACCTCCAGCACGTCGACGCAGTACTTCAGGTCGCTCAATAGATCCTCCATATTTAGATCCCAAAATATTGGCCCCAGAACAGAGCCCTCGAGACACACCTTTGTTATCCACTTGCCGACGCGTCCACTGGGGGATGACAATCAATCCTCCCGGTCTTTAGCTCCCCAGACAACCATTCAGTGACCCAGGACACTCAATATCCGGTACGTTGAAGAAGAGTGAGGGCCACCACAGGTTGTCGAAGGCTCCACTGATATCGAGCATGATTTCAACCACATGCCTGTGCAGTGTAGAGGCACAGGCTACAGTCACCAGGGCCACTGCATCTGGTGCAGATCGCCCTGGCCGAAAGCCGAATTGTCTGTCACTCATTCCACACAGAACTCGGTGTGCCGACAGCCTGTTAGCCTGTTCCCCTTTTCCATATTTTGGGGAACTTCTGTGTTCTAAAGCACTCGTTGAAACGTTTTGTTACCTGAAGTACCAGCTGGAGGGCGCGGAATTGCAATATTTCAGCTGTGATCGCATCGGGCCCTGGGGCTTTGCCCCTCTTTAGTTATTTCATTTTCCTGTCAACCTCCTCCTCTAAGAAGGTATATACCAGTGTGTCGTTGACATAGTCGTGGAGGTCCCATTCTCTGATCTCCCTTTGAGCTTCATCATCGGTGTGCCTCTCTCATCAGGTCCGAGGTAGGACGTCGGCTGTTTCCTACCAAGATTCCGTCATCCTTTCCCTGTCCCTGATGGTAAGTAGGCGACATATTTTTCCGGACAGATTTGTACGGCATGCCCCAGCGGTCCGTGGCCATCTGGTTTTGTACATAGCGCTCCCAGCTACGAAGCCTGGTAGTGCGTAATTCTTGAGCAAATTGCTCTTTCAGTTATAAGTAATTTTCAGAGTATCCATGTCGTATCACACCGCATCGAGGTGGCGCGCTGGTAACAGGCTGGACTTGGATTCGGCAGGACAGTAATTAAAATACGTCTCCTCTTCTAAGCCTACCATGATTTTTCTAAATCACTTATGGAATGCTGGAATCCTTCCTTTCAAAGGGCACGGCCGGTCTGCTTCCTCATTCTTAGCAAGAATTAGTCTGTGCATGGGACTCCACCTCTAATGACCACGCAGTTGAAAGGACATTAAAGCCTGATCTTCCTACCTTAATACCTTCCTGCTGCTAACACAGCTGACTTCGTTATTAATATAACACTTCGAATGAGCAGCACTGATCGTAATTATCTTTTATTAATATCAAATCGATTTCAAACACAGAGTCACTGTCATCAGTGCAGAATTTGAAGCACTCATATGAATTTGGTTATATGTGAAATTAATTAATGTATTAATATATATTGTACGATTTTGATGTACATTTTAACTGTTGTACCTGTCACAGTTACAACAGAACAATATACACGAGCATATACCAACAGATCAATTAACGAAGGTTGGAAATTAAATAGTTGCAACTATTTATTCACAACCGGTAGCAAAGCGTTGTTGTCGTTCAGAATAGTCAGAAGGGTAGGGTACCGTTAGCAGAGCCTGTTCTGTTGATGGTGCGCATGGAGCGGTCAAATGCGTATCTAATCTCTGGAATATTTCTGAAGCGAATGCCACAAGGTAGTTCCTTCATCTTCGGAATCAGATCAAACTCACAAGTCTGGGAAGTATGATGGATGGTACAGTATTTCCCAGTCCCATCGACCGAACAGAACAGTCACAGGTTGCGTTGTATGCGCCCGCGCAATTTCGTGCAAAATGATGGGTGGGTTGCACATTAAGTGTTACCGCTAGTCGCAGGCAATGCTACAAAAATGACGCTAGGACGACCTGCCAGATGCACGTCTGACACAGTTTGCCAACCTTCTATGGAGGATTTTACCCACCTTGCCACTGTTCTGCATCGCCGATTCTCCGCACACCTCTTGAAAGACGTTGATAACACTGTCATACTGTACGACCTCTGGCACATTCATTCGTGATCCAACTCCGTTGTTCCTGTTTCGAAAACGTTGTGACACCGTTACGTTCGACCATTCGCTTACAAGTGGCTGTATTTCAGATTGGAAATAACAGTGACGTTCGTAAAATGTTTTTTACAATTTATTTTATATTAGGATGACCGGTGGCGATTTACTCTGAGACCAACATCAGACCGTTTTGTCTCACCGTTGATTCGTAG
The DNA here is from genome assembly GCA_026315105.1 of Locusta migratoria. NCBI lineage: Eukaryota > Metazoa > Arthropoda > Insecta > Orthoptera > Acrididae > Locusta > Locusta migratoria. The sequence goes on along the minus strand of CM048744.1, from coordinate 206,192,768 downwards.
GCGAGGAGCGTGCGGCGACACAGCACAATGTTGAAAACATATGAACAAACTTGTGCTATGTTACAATAACCATCTTTTTATGCTCTGCTGGCACTTGATAATGGTCTAACGTCCGAAACCCAGCATTTGAGTAAATTAATAAACTTCTTATGGTGAAACGCAATGAATTTTAAAAAGTAACTAGCAGCTGTAAAACCGCAAATAATAACTTAATTTGTATGAATACTTGCAACTCTGTACCGATGAAGGTCAATGTGTGATTGAAATAGATTTGCTGTTAATAAAAGAAGGATTACGACCAATGCTGCCTTTACAATGTGCTATATTAATCATATTATAATTTTAAACGTGGCCTTATACGCAACAACTGGAAATGAAAGAATGTTGAGAATTGCAGCCCCTCAAGTTGCTTTAAAATAATTACAAAATTTCTCTGTATTTCGACAACACTATGGAAGTCATCATTATAATATAAAATTACCACCTAGAAATGAACCACAGTATACTAGCAAATTGTTAAATGAAATATTTTTAATGATAGAAAATTCGACGAAAAACAAAGATTAAACTTTTCCAGATGTAAAGGAATGCTCATATTGTATGAAAGATTAAAACAATTTGCTATTTAATGAGTTGCAGTCTGAACAAATAACAAATTTAAATAGTGGCAAGCCGCTAACTGGTTGCCGATGTGTCACCAGATCTAGGCGACATCAGGCTGATGATGACTTCCATAGTGTTGTCGAAATGTATATAAGTTGTGTAATTATTTTAAAACAACTTGCGGGGCTGCGATTGTCAACATTATTAATAATATTTTGGTCGTGGTACACACCGATTAACGAAATGGAATCGAATCTCAAGAAAATGCTCAGTTAAAACCTTTCCCTCATCCGCCCATTGTGAATAACTCTTGATACGTCATTAAAGCAATCAAATTTGTATTAATATCCCTTTGGATTTTGTTGTGTCAGCATAGTTTTTGACCAAACCGAAAACCGGTTGTGTAATTAGAATCCGATAAAAATAGTACTTGATTCATGTTTCATATTCGAATATATCTGGAGAAATATTGCCGACAGTTAAATGTAGAAATAGGGCATTAGCGTTTAAATGGCTGGAATCTTCATTGATAAAGTATTTTTCATTATTCGGTCACTGAGCGAACATTAAAAGGTAGCTACAGTTATTTACTGCGAACGATAAATTTTCCTCCAAATTTTAATACATTTGTGGACAGGTGTACAACGCTTAATGGTAACTGCAGAAATCGGCGGATAAGTTAAATGGATCGTAACGTAGTCAAATTACAATACAGGTCTTTTTAATTCCTGTAATTGCTGCACATTTATACGCACTCCCTCGGTCTGCCGACGAAAACAGGGAAATGTCCCGCTTAATAATACCATTGTGTGGCGATATCACGGTAATCGAAAGCATTATCTTGCAGCTATTCATCGACGCCCAGCGCTTTCATTTAAGTAATGTAAGCATTCAAGTCCCATAAATGTGGTGGATATTACAAAATGCAGGTATAGCAAATAATGCCTGAATGGAAGAAGATGAAAACAGGATGTTAAAGAGAACAGAATTATCGCATAAACGTGGCAGTTGAAATGTTGATGCCGAACCAAATATACGAAAGTACCTCAGCATCACATACAGTATGGCATAGTGGCTGGAGCAAATTTCTCATTTAGCGTTTCTGTCTTCGTAGGTGTTCGCGATGGAAATGTCTCTGAATCACACAGGTTGAGCACAGCACCACTTTTTTAAGTTCTTTCCGACATTACGAAATAGTTACCTTGAAGCCAAAACAAAATTCATTAATCGTAGATTTATGTTGTTCGGAATAATTTCAGGATTTCCTTAGTCAATTTTGAATTAAAAAATGCATATTACTAGAGGTTAATTGATTTACATACGTAATTTGGTTACTGTCCGGTTCATGAGGAACGTTAGGCCACAATTGTTCGTTCTTAAGTGTGTACGCTGACATCTGCATTGTAACACGTTGGCAGAGATACGTAAGACAGCAATTGACCTACTGCAAGCCCTTTGGCAAAATCATTAAATCTTCTTGAAATAAACTTTAGAGTCTTGACCACTAATTTAAATTTCTTGAGGTCTTACGCGTTTCGACGTTCCGTCATTATCGATGGCTACATCAAGACAATGGAATTAATATTCATCAAACATTTCGATAAAACATAAATGAGGACACAATCATCACACTCACCATAATTTATTAAAAAGTGTAACTAAACATTCCTTTTAACAAATCACTGTCAAAGACATATGTCAAACATAAAATTTAAAATTCCCTCCAGAACATCCCTGTTGGATGGTCAAGTGCATCCTAAGGTCAGCAAAGCGGTCAGTTATTAACTGGAGAATCCGCCAGATTGCGATGTTGTCATTCTAAATCTCTCGCACTCACATATGCGCACTTACTCACTCTGGGATAATTTTTTTTTTTTTAAATTGTAATACCTTAAACTTGCACAATATTTTGTTACTGTTAAGTTATACAATTATAAACTTAAAACTATAAAACTTTTTACAATCACTGTGTACAGAAATTTTCTTTTACATTATACAATTATATGAGTGCAGCACCAAAAAAATATATTTTTTTTTCTTTGCCATACTATATTTTGACATCGTTAGGAAAGATAGTGTTTAGTGACACATTGCTGGCAGTCAACAAAATCATGATATCTATACAGTATTCAGGTGAGGAAAAGTGTGTTGGGGGGGGGGGGGGGCATACATAAAAGTGCTGGGAAGGAAGAGCAGCCTCCAAGCACCATCTGCTTACAATCTATACCGTACAAGTTTGCATTTGCCTCTCGTATAAATTACAATGTTGGCTTACAACAGCAATGCAATATGTTAAAGTAGTGTGACATTTATATAAATTTGATTACTCTTTGTAACATGAAACCTCTAACGGGTATAACAGAAAAGAAGTAAGGTATCGATACAATAAGCTCTGTTTGAGAACACCGCCATTAAAACGCCAATAGAACAACAGAAACTAAAAATATTACATACAAAGGGACATTAACTGATTCCGTCGTAAATAGGTAGGTCTAGGGATGAAAACTACTGGCACACTAGGCGATTATAAATGTGACACTACTTTAATATATTGCATTGCTGTTGTAGGTCAACATTGTAATTTATACGATAGGCAAATGTAAACTTTTACGGTATAGAAACCACCGTATGGCTTTTGTATGCAGATGGTGCTTGATGGCTGCTCTTCCTTCCCAGCACTTTTATGTATGCCCCCCCCCCTTTCATCCACCCCTCACACACTTTTCCTCACCTGAATACTGTGTACATATCATGATTTTGGTGACTGCCAGCAATATGTCACTAAACACTATATTTCCTAACGATGTCAAAATATAGTATGGCAATTTTTTTTTTTTTTTTTTTTTTTTTTTTTTTTTTTTTTTTTTTTTTTTGGTGCAGCACTCATATAATTGTATAATGTAAAAGAAAATTATTGTACACAGTGATTGTAAAAGAAAAGTTTTATAGTTGTATCTTTATAATTGTATAAATTAACAGTAACAAAATATTGTGCAGGTTTAAGGTATTATTACTAAAAAAAAGCGTAGGGAGTGAGTGCGCATATGTGATTGCGAGAGAAGTAGAATGAAAACGTCGCCATCTGGCGGATTCTCCACTTAATAACTGACCGCTTTGCTGACCTTAGGATGCACTTGACCATCCTACAGGGATGATCTGGGGGGAATTTTAAATTTATTTTATGCTTGACATATGTCTTTGACAGTGATTATTTTAAAAGAAATGTTTAGTTTCACTTTTTAATAAGTTTTAATGTATATGGTGAGTGTGATGATTGTGTTCTCAATTATGTTTTATCGAAATGTTTCATGAATATTAATTCCATTGTCTTGCTGTAGCCTTCGATAATGACAGAACGTCGAAACGCGTAAGGCCTCAATAAACTGAAATTAGTGGTTAAGACTCTAAAGTTTATTTCAAGTGCATCAAACATGGCCACGTCTCGCAAATGTCTAATGGAGACAGCAAGGCATTAAATCTTCACCATCTTAAATTGTCTCCTGCAACAGTTCATATACGTCGCTTCAAACATGACTGATACGTTAATATTCTTCTCGGGATTTCTGCCGGATAAATACGTCATCTAGACACAATATTTCGACGGTCCACCTGGCCGCCATCCTTAGGTGACAGTGCATTTTACTTTATGAAGTATGACGAGACACAAACGGTTGCCTCTGCGACTCGCTATTGGGACTGCATTTTAAAAGAATCAATAGCAAATTGTCTTTCTGACAAAATTATAAACAGAGACAAGTGTTTTACCTTTAGTAAAATGTGGAACCCTGTATTGTTTGACATCAAAAAACAACGGTCTCTCTTTAGACCTGCTGAATAGCGATCTATCGTTTACGCCGATTTCTACCACTGGCGACGCTGAAACTGAACTGTCCATTCTTGCGCACGCGCCCTCGGCCTTCCGCGGCGTATATAGGGGCCTCCGTTCGCGGCTTGTTCTCAGTCTCGGCGAGTCGATGTACTAGCACTGTTGCCTGAGGATGGCGGCCAGGTGGATCGCTGAAACATTGTGTCCAATTGACGTATTTATCCGCCAGGAAACCCGAGAAGAATATCATCAATCATTACGCCAGGAAAGCCTACGTAGTCACATGAATGATACGGGTTATCTTCTGGGATGGTGTTGACGAAAATTAAGTTGATTATAAGGTTATAAACTGTAGCGCCTCTGCTTGCTATTAAATATACCCCTTTCTGAAATACAGCCAGAGTTATCGGATATTTGTCTCGTGTAAGGCAGACATTCGTTACTTTGTCTCATTAAAAATGTTCAAATACTTGTATAGCTTATGTGACTTAACTAAGGGGTCATCAGTCCCTAAACTTACAAACTACTTATGAACTAATACTAAGGACAGCACGAATATCCATGCCCCAGGGGGGATTCGAACCCCCGACCGTAGTGGCCGTGCAGACCGTGACTGGAGCACCTCAGTCCCATCGGCCACCGCGGTCAGCTTGTCTCATTATGTAAATACTATATGTACTTATATTCTTCAGTTATGTGCTTTATGAAAATCAAATGTATTTCTTGTGGCTCAATAGCCATTTCGACGACTTACGTGCCCATATTATCCAAACGGGAAAAGGAACTTGCATTTAAGCGTGGAATCCGAACCACGTGTCGTTTCTGGTGACTCTTCACAGCGTTGTAACTCGAAGGATAGGCTAAAACTTATTGTGAAAAACTCTTTGATCCCAACGACTTTCGAACCAGTGACCTTCTGCTTCCCAACCGAGGACTTTTCCGCTAGCCCGTATTGCGATTGAGTACTAGTGACAGTTGGTGGATACTTAATAAAAGAAAAAAAATTTACTATAAAAAGATTGTTTTAATCGAAATGAACACCATCCTATCCTTCAAGTGTGACCGTGTAATTACACCAAAGTAATTACACCCAAGTCACGGAAATAAACAGCGAGTTCTACACAGTGTGCAAATATAAATGGATGTTTTTTAAGAAAATGGGAGTCAACATTACCAAAGAAAAAAAAACTGTTTTGGTGCAATATATAAAAATTATTCTATAGAATACTAGAGAGCTGGAAAACGAAACGTATTAGAAACTTTTGAAAACTATTTTAGTATTAATATTTAGCAGTGTCATTATAGGCTTCTGGAAAATTGTGCAACATTCTTCGGACGGCACGAATTTCTCAATTTCAAAATAATTATGGTGATAACACTGCTTATCTCTGGCTGAGGTGCTGACATGGCCTAGTGCTGTAAGGCACTTTGCTACGGAGTGCGCCGTTGCTCCCCGTCGGTTCAAGTCATCCCTCGGGAATGTGTGTGTGTGTGTGTGTGTGTGTGTGTGTGTGTGTGTGTGTGTGTGTTTGTGCCTGGGTTAGTTTGTAAGCCTAGGGACTGATAATCTCAATAGTCATGGCCCACAGATTTACAAACCTTCCAACATTTTATGTTTGGCTGTTTCCTTGTGTTTTGAAGGAAGCTGACAGGGTCTGAAGCAATCTATACAGAAAGAGGCAGAACACCACTGTATCGCCACAAGTCTTCAAAGAATAATGGCTATTACAGAACAGTATTATCAGAGTTTATTATGTACCTGACAATGTGTTGTTCAATAGCATTTATGAACTATGGAGAGAGTAATTAAGGATTTAGTTGGCAATGAAAGAGCAAATTGCAACGATTGGCAGACTGCATTCGTTGTTTCGTAAAATTTTCAGACGTAGAGTACGAGAGGTAATTAGTCGTACGAGTATTAAATATTCCCAACTTCAATTCATTGTTAAGCAGATGCAACATAATTTGATGGAATTCAGTGCAGAGTGTGAGGTAGCTATATGTTTCTACGCAGCACTTTTGTTCAGTCAGTGGACGGCCACAGAATTTTAAGAATAAGGTCCTCTATTTTCGGACTTTTGAAATAAAAGACAGCAACTAAACATAAAAAATCAGTATGTTTTTCTGAGCTATGACCGTTCGCTGATGCGGTTTTGAGTGCCGTGAGCCGAGGTGGGTGGAAATGAGACCTGTCCTATAATTCAAATCCAACGTTTGTTAAGCTTAAGGGACTTAACTGCGGAGTCATCAGTTCATAAACTTACAAACTACTTGTGTACTCCAGAATGAAACTTTCACTCTGCAGCGAAGTGTACGCTGATATGAAACTTCCAGGCAGATTAAAATTGTGTGCCGGAACCGGGACTCGAACCTGGGACCTTTTGCCTTCCGCGGCAAGCGCTTGCTCGCGAAAGGCAAATGTCCCAGGTTCGAGTCTCGGTTTTACTTATGTACTATCTTATACTAAAGACGGCACATACGTCCACGAGGAGGGATTCGAACTCCCGAAGGGGCACGGCCTCGAGCATCGGAGCATAGCGCCTCAATACGCTCGGCCACTCCGCCGCGGCTGCCCTATAATTCCGGATTCTTGTACACAATGGTGTGGGAGTGGCATTTTATTTCCTAGCGGAAGAGTGTCCTCTTTTCGATAATGAGGCAGCAAAAGACCTTTTTTTTAGAACGTAAGCCCACTCTCAGATTTTGTGCTTAAAAGGCGCAGTGCATTGTTAATAAAGGGTTAGAGAAATATGTGCCAGTAAAGACGATTAAGGATGGAAAAGATCCACCGTGGTATAATAATAATGTTAGAAAGCTGCTGAGAAAGCAAAGACTGTTGCACTCTCGATTCAAAAAAGAACAAGCAAATGATGACAGGCAAAAGATAGTAGAGATTCGTGCGTCTATAAAAAGATCGATGCGTGAAGCATACAATAATTATCACAGCCATACCTTAGCAAAAGATCTTTCCGAGAACCCGAAAAAATTCTGGTCCTATGTAAAATCGATAAGCGGGTCAAAGCCCACTGTCCAGTCACTAGTTGATCATTCCGGGGCAGTAATAGAAGAAAGCAAACGGAAAGCTGAAGTTCTAAATTTAACCTTTAAGAAATCTTTCACGCAGGAGAACCGCAGAAATATACCATCATTTGATCAACGTACTAATTCCGAAATGGGGGACATAGCAATAGGTACTTCCGTTGTTGAGAAGCAGCTGAGAGAGCTAAATACGAAAAAGTCTGCTGCTCCGGATGGAATACCAGTTCGGTTTTACAAAGACTATTCTGCGGCATTGGCCCCCTACTTACCTTGCATTTATAGTGAATCTTAAATTCAGCGCAAAGTTCCTAGTGATTGGAAAAAAGCGCAGGTGACTCCCGTGTATAAGAAAGGAAAGAGAACTGATCCATACAATTACAGGCCAATATCGTTGACATCGGTTTCATGTAGAATTTTGGAGCATATTCTCAGTTCGAATATAGTAAATTTCCTTGAAACGGAAAAGTTTCTTTCCATGAATCAGCACGGGTTTAGGAAACATCGTTCATGTGAAACTCAGCTTGCCCTTTTCTCACATGACATCTTGCGAGCCATGGACGAAGGGCAACAGGCGGATTGTTTTTCTCGACTTAAAAAGGCGTTCGACGCGGTGCCACACTGCCGACTGCTAACGAAGATACGATCTTATGGAATAGGTTCACAGATTTGTGACTGGCTGGAAGACTTCCTAAGTAATAGAACGCAGTACGTTGTTCTCGACGGCGAGTGTTCATCAGAGACGAGTGTATCGTCAGGCGTGCCCCAGGGGAGTGTGATAGGACCGCTATTATTTTCTATCTATATAAATGATCTGATGGACAGAGTAAGTTGTAATTTGCGGCTGTTTGCTGATGATGCTGTGGTGTATGGGAGGGTGTCGTCTTTAACTGACTGTAATAGCATACAGGATGACTTAGACAAAATTTCTAGTTGGTGCGAAGAATGGCAGCTAGCTCTCAATGTAGAAAAATGTAAGGTTATGCGCATGAGTAGAAAAAACAATCCTATAATGTTCGAATACAGCATTAGTAGTGAGCGTCTTGATGCTGTCGCGTCGTTCAAATATCTAGGCGTAACATTGCAGAGCGATATGAAATGGAACGAGCATGTAAGGACAGTTGTGAGTAAGGCAGACAGCCGACTTCGGTTTATTGGGAGAATTTTGGGAAGATGTACTTCACCTGTAAAGGCGACCGCGTATAAAACGATTGTACGACCACGTCTTGAGTATTGCTCAAGTATTTGGGACCCGCAGCAGATCGGTTTGAGGAAAGACATAGAGGCGGTTCAGAGGCGAGCAGCTAGATTTGTTACCGGTAGGTTCGACCAATGCGCGAGTGTCACGGAAATGCTCCGGCAACTCAATTGGGGATCGCTGGAAGAAAGACGACGTTCTTTTCGTGAATTTCTGTTAAGTAAATGTAGAGGGCCGGAATTTGAAGCTGAGTGTATTACGATCTTCCTGCCGCCTACTTACATTTCGCGTAAAGATCACAAAGACCAGATAAGAGAAATTAGGGCTCGTAAGGAGGCATATAGGCATACTTTTTTTCCGCGTTCAATTTGGGAGTGGAATAGGAAAGAAAATGCCTAGTAGTTGTACAGTGTACCCTCCGCCACGCACCTTACGGTGAATTGCGTAGTTTGTATGTAGATGTAGATGGATTGCGTGTAAAAATCACATATCAAGCATGAAAAAAAAATTATAGTGGAGTCTCCGAGCTCAGGATACACATGAGAAACGTAGTGCAATAAAATGAATACTCGACTTCGTGTTTGCTGAAGATGAGTCATGAATGATTAAGTTCAATTATCTTGCGTTCAATGCTTCGTACACTTCGCTAGAATCGCTGTGTAAATCCGTGAGCATGACGTCAAGCACCCTCCTCTGTAGGTTACACTTTGTCCTGAAAAAAACAAGTATTTCTGCTGGAATGTTGCACTGATAACTGAAACGTACCGCGCTAGAATGCCTGCTGTAACACCTTAACACCTACGGCGCTTCCAGGGATCAAATGAATTTGAGCCTGTTGTTGGAAGGAGCAACTGTCGACACCATGCATCGCCTACTGCTTCGACTGCCATTGGCCCTGAGTGTGATGTTAAAACCCATAACGTGCTCATGTGAGCAGTGAATAGAAAACATGAAATATAAAGTTTGCATTTTTTTTTTTGGAGGGGGGGGAGAACAGCCGCTAAAAAACAGAATTTTTCAGTAAGGGTACATGAAACAAACAATTTTAGTAGATATGTTAGACGAACAATAATACCAGAACGTAATAACAAGAAAGAAAATGTATCTTGGAATCTTTGTGAATTAATCAGTCCAGAAAACTTTTGATTTTCTAAAGCAGCGGCTTAATGCCCGTAAAGAAATTTTTACCGTTTTCATTATGGTAAAGTCCGTTACTTAACGATGAATGTTTAAAAATATCTAATTCCTCCCAAATATCGAGCTTCCGCCCATTCGAAATTTTCGATGTAATCGAGAAAATGCCCTCAGATTAATAAGTGGTTTAAAAATGAAGAATTAGAGGGAAAAGAATCGTTCTTCCTCAGAAAGTGTTCTATAAAACGAACAGAAAAATCTTATGTTTGCCCAATGTAATCGGCATGACATGTAGCACAGGAAAGCTTATAAACTCGAGAATTTTGCAAAGGGTCAGTAATTGGCTTTATATTAGGGATAATTTTTTTTCAAATTAGCATTTGTGGAAATGGCGATATTGCATTTGTATTTGTTCCGAAGCAATGTTTGATTCCGATATGACACAGAGCCTAAATACGGAATCGAAAGGATCAACTTTTTTGCTTTCACCAAACGAGCTTCATAACCATTATTGACAGCTACTGCTTTGATGAGATTAATTTCTCTGTTGGAGTTTTCTTTGCTGGATGCGTAGAAGAAGCTGGAACAATTTGGTCTGTTTAAGTTACTTTAAGGAAAATATTAAAATATGCTCTACCATCGATTAAAAATATTGTGATGTCCAGAAAATTTGGCGATTATCATTTTCAAGTTCAGAGGTGAAAGTGATGTTTGTACGGAGATGTGTGTCATATAATAAAGTCTGTGGTCCCTTGGCGATGTAAAATGCTTCCCATTCTAAATTATTTTTAACCTTTAAATACACGCGCAGTTTTTAGTAACATAAAGTCTAGAAGTACCCCAACAAAGATTAGGTATCTTTGTAAGTAACTACTGGGGAAAAATCAATATTTATATATTCACGTAATAACAGACAATATATTTATTATTTAAATATTTATTGCACTTATAATATCAGTGTTAACAAAAATTGTTTTGGGATTTTATTTTTATAGCTCAGATAAAATGTCATAAATTCGACTCAAAACTTATAATTAAACTCTTTGTTTCCACAGCAAAATAAGTGCCTACATGAATTTAAAATTATAAAACAAAAATAACGAAAAAAATACAGCATATTTTTAGGTGCGTAGATAAAATATTTGTTTCCTTTGAGTTCATAGGACGACTATTGATAGTCTTTGAATGAGGCTTACAAATTTATTTATTTTTGAAAGTTTTTAATATTAGAGAGCTCTTTTTATCTTTCTACCCTGGGCAAAAATAAGATCTTAGCATCTTATTAGCGCTAGGACCATTCAGGAACGATAGGTGTTCTTTTTTTGCAGCGCACTTGTAGAGAAGAGAATGGTAGAGAAAGGTTATGAAAGTGGTTAATGAACCCTCTGCCAGGCCCTTAAATGTGATTTGCAGAGTATCTATGTAGATGTAGAGACCAGGCTCACCTGCATAAGGCGCTGGCGTTGATGAAGTTTCTTCTCTAGTAACAAGTATGCCATAATTTCCTGCATATGCGAGGCGCGTCCAGAAAGTAAGCTCCGTTTGGTAATAAAATGAAATTGTACACAGATACAGAAGAAATTTTTATTGCACAAAATTCTACAACTCTTAAACTACTTTTCCACATAACTGCCGAAAATTTGCAGGCATTTGTCTTAGCGTGGCACCAGGTTTTGTATACCTTCGTCACAGAAATCTGTCGCCTGTGTCTTGAACCAGTTGGAAACAATTTCTTTCAGCTCGTCGTCATTGGTGAAGTGATGAGCACTAATTGTAAACCTACGGTTTTCCTGGATCTTGTCATCAATCGCGTGAACCAGTTCTTCTGTAACCAAAGGTGGACGACCACTTCGATCTTCATCGTGCACATCACTACGCCCGCTATTGAACTGTCGGACCCATCTTCTCACCATCGAATCACTCATCGCATTTGGTCCGTAAACATCGCAAATGTTCCGATAAATTTCTCTTGGTTTCACTTTCCTCGCATTCAGAAACCGAATCACCGACCTGATTTCACAGGCGGCGGGATTTTCAATCAACACCGACATTTCAAACAAGCACAAATAAGCGTACGTAACTGACAGCGATCTCCAAATGGCGCACTTTCTTCTCCTTGATACATATCGTCTACAGCGCATGTGCGGAACTGCAATCGCAGCGCTGCAGCGGAGATAAATTGAAACGGAACTTACTCTATGTACGCGCCTCGTATTTGGCCAGGTTCGGTTATTATCTTATCTACTTGAAACGTACGAGTTTACAAGACACACTGCAATTGACTTTATGTATTCTCTACGGCTGATTTCCTTCTAGCAGTAGTAATATATCCTCATTACGAAGAAAGAGAGCCATTGTAGTAAATATATTGAAATGAAAGCAAATTGTTCAAAAAAAATGTTCAAATGTCTGTAAATCTATCGGACCAAACTGCGTGGTTATCAGTCCGTCGTTTACAAACTACTTAAACCTAGGTAAACTAACCTACGGACAAACACACACACCCATACCCCAGGGAGGACTCGAACCTCCACGGCGAGCAACCGCGCGCTGCGCAGCGAGACGCTTTAGACCGCTCGGCTACTCCACCGCGGCGAAAGCAAATTACTGTACTAGGAAAGCACATGTGGGGGGTCTACGGATACCCCAACATTGTAAACAGGTACTCACCGCTGGAGGAAGGCAGGGTCCATCCATCTATTGCTAGCATCCGTGGCATACTGATACAGTAAAACTCCTGAATAACGGACACCAATGGGGAAAATAAAACTGTCCGCTTTTAAGAAGTGTCCGCTGTTAAGAAAAGGATAAAATACAAAATGGCAAACTACCGTTTATCCGAAATGATCGGTATGGCGGCCGGTTCGAATAACGAAAAATCTCGGATAAAACCGAAGTCTCCTGTATTCATGCGTGAAACACACCGAATTGCGTCAATACCGCTAAGTATGATCGTAAAACGTGCGAATGCTACGCCGCTTCTTGAAGCAATCCAAACAGCCATAATGTCTGTGGAATTCTTACTCCTTTCCTTCAATGAGCTCATAAAAAGTCACAGCTTTTTGATGAAGTAGAGGACCTTAACTAACACCACTTTGGCTCTTAGTTGTTCATGTCACAAAAATAAAGCGTCTTCTGAGGATGTGAACCTTTCCTCATTCTTTTTCGAGATTTCATTGCGCTGCTTGACGCTTGAGTGGAACAAAATGTTTAAATTTCTGATCAGTTTGTTTTTCAATCAGTAATCGCACTCATACCGACGTTCAAATCCGCTTTTGTTACAACATCACATTCTTTTTTTTTTCATTTCGCGCAACACGAAACTTCACATCGAAAACACACAGACGAACGACAAGAAAACACTCAAGACGCATTCGACAAAGTTTTTGACTTTTAAACCAGTCTGTGGCAGCCATCGAATGAAAACATTCGATACACCTACCGCCTCTCCCCCTGTCCTACCGAAGCTAACGCTGCAACACATCAGTGAGTCTACTACTCAACGCTTGGCTTCGTCTAATGTACCGGCACTAAGCGGGAAGTTTAGATTACCTGACATCGTCTGGTCTGGAAGCGATCAATTCGTTTTATAGTTTCCAAATGATAATCCAAGGTCGCAAACTAAAAATTTATTAAGTGACGACGGGTTTCGGTGCACGGTGTCACCATCATCTAGGCATATATATGTATTATAATCTGGTCATCTTGTTAAAAAATTGGCTATAAAATAAGAAGTGCAACATTGCACTTAGTCACTATAAAAAAAAAATACTTAAGTTAAAAACATGACAGCTTACAAAATACTGACCAGTATTTTGTAAGCTGTCATGTTTTTAACTTAAGTGTTTTATATATATATATATATATATATATATATATATATATATATATATATATATATATAGTGATTACGTGCAATGTTGCACTTCTTATTTCATACCCAATTTTTTAACAAGATGACCAGATTATAATATATATATATATATATATATATATATATATATATATATATATGCCCAGATGATTGTGACACAGTGCACCGAAACCCGTCGTCACTTAATAAATTGTTAGTTTGCGTTCATGGCTTATCATTTGGAAAGCCCTGGTGGAGTAGCCGAGCGGTCTAAAGCGTCTCGCTGCGGAGCGCGCGGTTGCTCGCCGTGGAGGTTCGAGTCCTCCCTGGGGCATGGGTGTGTGTGTTGTCCTTAGGTTAGGTTAGTTTAAGTAGTTTGTAAGCTACGGACTGATGACCACGCAGTTTGGTCCGATAGAATTACAAACATTTGAATATTTTTTTCATTTGGAAACTATAAGGCGGAAAGTGTTTGGCGCTGTACCCTCATTGTCTGTTTCTGCACTGCATGAACCAATACTGTACGTACTGTACTTCCAAGCAGTTCCAAAAGATGGCAATGCCACGAAACCACGGAATACGAACAAGAAACACGCTAAATCTTCAATCAACACACGTTAGAATTGACGACTCTCAGACTTTTGATAAACAAGAGTGCGCTGATTCAATGATGAAACTTTCACTCTGCAGCGGAGTGTGTGCTGATATGAAACTTCCTGGCAGATTAAAATTGTGTGCCGAAACCGGGACTCGAACCTGGGACCTTTGCCTTTCGCGGGCAAGCGCTCTACCGACTGTGCTACCCCGACACGACTCACGATGCCGCCTCACAACTTTACTTCCGCCAGTACCTCACCTCCTACTTTCCAAACTTCACAGAAGCTCTCCTTTCACGCTGTGCGTTATTTGGAAGGTTTGATTGCACTTGGGGGACATATTACGGTGTCCGTGTCCGTTATTGAGAATGTCCGCTAGTCGGAATTATTTTAGCATAAGGGCTAATGTTGTTTTGCAGGGGAATTTTAAAATGTCCGCTACTGAGAGGAAGTCCGCTATTGGGAAGTGTCTGTTAAGGGAAGTTTTACTGTAATACATGAAACTACGAGTCTGTAGAATGCGAACAATGGAAACTATAAACAAAAAGTTTCTCGTCGGGTCTGCTCAGACCCCACCCGTGTCCTTAAAGTTTAAGCATTTTTTATTTCCCCAAAGGGGGACTGAAAAACGATTTTAGAAATAAATCTAAAACTGCGGCATTATTTACTTTGCTATTGTCTTCCCCACTTCCCCCGGATACGTTACTTCACCCCTCTGACAGTAAAGTGCTCCCGTAAACGGCGCAGAGGTCGAAGTTTTACTGTAATACATGAAACTACGAGTCTGTAGAATGCGAACAATGGAAACTATAAACAAAAAGTTTCTCGTCGGGTCTGCTCAGACCCCACCCGTGTCCTTAAAGTTTAAGCATTTTTTATTTCCCCAAAGGGGGACTGAAAAACGATTTTAGAAATAAATCTAAAACTGCGGCATTATTTACTTTGCTATTGTCTTCCCCACTTCCCCCGGATACGTTACTTCACCCCTCTGACAGTAAAGTGCTCCCGTAAACGGCGCAGAGGTCGAAGTTTAATTACGAGTTGCGGAGTTCATTACCGTAATTAGAGCACATCAGATTACTTGCGGTTTGGCCGGAGAGCAGCAGCTGCAAAGTACTTGACGGCTGGCGGACTGCTTCCTGCAAGTGCTCGAGCCGGCTCACAGTACCCGGCGTGCACTTCGGAGCCCTCTAGCATGGCCTGGTACAGGGCATCCGCGCACGCCACCGCCAGCCATGCGTGCCTTCCGAAACCGCATCAAAACAGCTGCACGCCGCGGCTTCCCCCTGGCTTTAAACCACGAGCTGCGCTGCTCGCCTGCGTTAACACTACCGTAGCGTGCCCAAAATCCGTTAACGTAAATTACAGGTGCATCACACGAGCGCGTCAGTTATTCACCTGACGGCAGAGTATTGTGCTCATACAGTGGTAAAGTTCCCCTGAAACTGGCGTAAACAGTAGAGGGAGGGTGGAGGCTCGGTGTAGTCGTTAAAATACGCGGTTACGGAAAGGTTCATAAGGGGGATTAACCCTCCGTCAGTGAGGTAGTTAAATGTATAAGTTTAGTGGGGTAGATCTCAGACCATCAGATTAAGGCGATTGAATTGACATAGTATTTCCTATTATTTCGGATATAAACAAGTATACAAATGTCAGTCAGGCATTTTTTCTCAGTGACTGTTTATAACCAAGTTTCACAGTAAATAAACCTTAAACCAATACTTTGAAAATGTTTGTTAGGTAATAATTAAAATGTGCCACTTGCAAAAATTTAATTGACAAGGGTTTAACACTAGACTGTATAAAATGTTTTGAAAATTTTGATAAAAGAAGGAAAATCCAATTACCAATATAATCACACTTTGTATTCATTCAGAGTGTCTGCCAAACTTCAATATGTCCAAGACACATGTGTTTTTTGCACTTTCTATGTCGTCTCTCCTTGCCTCTAAGCCTACTCGTTCACCAAATTCTGGTTCATCTTCAGGTTCAGATTCTTCCAGACCTTATTCCAGTACTCCTGTGATACATTCACATTGTCTCTCGTAGTCTATTATCCTGTATTCACCTAAGTAACTAAAAACAAGTGTGTTAACCTTATGGCTGTATAAAATTCACAAATATTAATTTAACTGGAAAGTTCAAATGTTTGTAATTCTATGGGACCACACTACGTTGGCCATCAGTCCGCAGTCTTACAAACCAATACAAAAAAATGTTCATATGTTTGTCAAACTTAAGGGACTTAACTACGGGGTCATCAGTCCCTATACTTACAAACTACTTATATCCATGCGCGAGGGGGGATTCGAACCCCCGACCGTAGTGGCCCTGCAGACCGTGACTGAAGCGCCTTAGTCCCCTCGGCCACCGCGGCCGGCAAAACCAATACAACTAAGTTTAAAAAAAATCTAAGGATAACACACACTCCATGCCCGAGGGAGGATTCGAATCTCCGACGCGAGAGTCCGCGCTAGCCGTAACGTGGCGCTCCAGACCGCTCGACTACTCCCGCGCGGCTAACTGGAAAAATTAGGAGATATATTGCCGGCAGACTTTTAACACAACGACGTTTGTGTGGTCGGTTTAGGAGACCGAACAATGTTCTACACTGGAATGAAACTTTCACTCTGCAGCTGAGTGAGCGCTGATATGAAACTTCCTGGCAGATTAAAATTGTGTGCCAGAACCGGGACTCGAACCTGGGACCTTGAGAGGCGCCATCGAGAGTCGGGATAGCTCAGTCGGTAGAGCGCTTACCCGCGTAAGGCAAAGGTCCACCGTGGTGGAGTAGTCGAGCGGTCTAAAGCACATCGCTGCGGAGCGCGCGGTTGCTCGCCGTGGAGGTTCGAGTCCTCCCTGGGGCATGTGTGTGTGTTTGTCCGTAGGTTAGTTTACCTAGGTTTAAGTAGTTTGTAAGCTACGGACTGATGACCACGTAGTTTGGTCCGATAGATTTACAGACATTTGAACAAAGGTCCATTGTTCGAGTCCCGGTTCCGGCACACAGTTTTAATCTGCCAGGAAGTTTCAATGTTCTACACTGTTTAAACTAGTCGACTAACTAAATTGCTACATGTAAAGCATCACGAACGTGGTACATAGCACAACAGCTCACATAACCAATTCTTCGAATAAATAATCGACAACGTCGATCCACTAACGGAGTGTTAAATCGGTTAAACTGCAGGAGATGGAATCGTTATGCGACTACGTAATGGGAGTTGTGTTAACTAGACAGCGTATAGATTTTTTTTCAATTACAAGGACAGAACTGGGCATGAAGAAGGGGTATAAAAGCCTTTCGATGACTAACAACATAGGATGCTTTCCTAGCGTGTATCCAGAATTGTTACGTTTGGATCAAATTTTCTAAGATGATTATCCCTTTTTGTAATCAGTACCCCCTCTGATCCCCGCCCTCTCTCAGCCTTGACCCAAACATTCTTATTTGATTACGCTATTTTGACATTAGGTGAATGAGATATTCATTATGTGATCAATAGTATCTGGAAAGTCCCCAAAACGTATGTATTTCATACTAGGTGCATTGTTCTGCCACCTACTACCAGGTACCCCTTATCAGCCACCACGGTAGTCATGAGACATCGTGAGAGAGCAGAATGGGAAGCTCCGCGGAACTGACGGACTTCAAACGAAGTCAAGTGATTTGGTGTCACTTGAGTCAGAAATCTGTACGTGAGATTTCCACACTCCTAAACAGCCAAAGTCCACTGTTTCTGATGTGATAATGATATGGAAACGTGAAGGGACACACACACACAGCACGAAAGCGTACAGGCCAACCCCGTCTGTTGACATAGTCCGCCGCCAGTTGAAGAGGGTCGTACATGCAGGCATCTAACCAGACCATCACACAAGGATTCCACATCGCATTAAGATCCACTCCAGTCATATGACAGGCAGTAGATGAGGAAACATGGATATCATGTTCGAACGGCTGCCCATAACAGACACATCATGCAGGTCAGTGTTAAACGACGCCTCATTTGAAGTAACGAGCGCAAACATTGGACGAGTAAAGATTCGACAGACAACTGTTTGGGTGGCAAATCACTCAGTGTGGCGACCCGATGGCAGTGTGTTGGTATGGTAAATACCCGGTGAACATCTGCCAGAGTGTGTTGTACTTAGTAAATGTCGGAGGCGGTGGCGTTGTAAGGTGGCTGCCTACTTAAAGTGAGCACTCACCCCTTCCCAACTGCTCCCAGTCACAGACGAATAAATACAGACGGGAACCCTCCGTAAGAGCCCGGTCCTACGCTCAGGGGTGCGGGGAGGGAGGGTTTCCAGCAGTTCCGTAAGATGTCCCATGATGGCGCTGCGGTCGGAAGCAGCTGTTTAAACTGGCCAGAGCAGGCAGCAGGTAGCAGCTCTCCCCACCACCACCTCCCCTCAAACGCCAGCAAGCTGTACACAGCCGTGGCCTCATGGCAGGCGGCACAAGCTTTCCCCTCAGTCTCCCCTCCACGCTACCTCTGACGTGCGAGAGACACCCAAAGCCTGCTAGCATCTTACGGAACTACGAGGGGAGCGTAGGACAGTGGTTTAGGGAGGGCTGCTCCTCTGTATATGTTACTCTGTGTCCCCGTATATGCACCTCATGTAATTGATTGCAAATGGTCATTGCTGGACGGTAACTTCGCCGTAATATCAGTTAAGGGAATATACGCTGAACTTGGCGGTTGGGGAGCGAGGGTGACCGCGGGGAGCCCGCGTGCTGCTCTCGGCCACAGCCGCCCTTCGTAGAACTCGACGGGAGACCGGCCAGCATTCACACAACGGCCACAGTATGTAAACTGTCGTTGGCGAGGTTGATCGCTTACGTAAACACACGCCGCAGCCCAACCGTCAGCGAGACAGGTGAACGACTTGACACAGAGCATGACCCTGAGGAGATGTATTTGCAGGCAGTGATAGGCCGAATAGCGCCTTATCCATGTACCACTCCGCGTAAGACGTGGAGCGAACTCGGACCCCCTTTGGCTAACCTTTGAAATGACTATCGGTGATCGGTGCAGACAGCTTTGGGAGGGAATTTTTCACAGTTTTCGAGCCAGCTAGCGCCGGGACAGCCACTGGCAAAGGCAGTCGTCTGACGAATGTCTCCGTGTGCAGTCGGTTAGGTGACTACTCTGGAGATTTTGCTCGAGCAGTGTTTCGTTATGTTTGTGCGTTTAGATCCTGATAGTGGATTGAGGTGGTGTCCAGCAACTCTGTGTTCAGATTTACATCGAGATCTGCTGACGTGCAGGCAATGCCAGATACCTCTTACCGTTTCGTGGCTAGTTGTTTTTCTTAGAGCAGTTTCCGCAGAGTGGATGCTTAGCCAGTATACTAGGCTTTTGTGTCTGGTTCACTTGAGTGGAGACGTAATTCCGCTTTCGCATATTTGCATATTGTTTGGAGGAATAATTCGGGTCGTCTGTACCGACAGACGAGGCTCCAATTCACTTTTCACAATCGCAGTGAACAAGCAGTACGCAGCTTCCTTGTTGCTCAACCGCCTATTCACTGACATGTCTGTCTGTCTCTCTCTCTCTCTCTCTCTCTCTCTCTCTCTCTAGAATAGCACAGACACAGGCTGATCTCTTGCCAAGTGACATCAGGAACTCGTACGAGTTAGATAAACACCGATAGCGGTGTACTCGATACTCCACAATTTATTTCGCGTCCTTTCCAGTCATCGACGGCAGTCCACCGCAACGGCCGTCTGCGGCACTCAACACGGCGTATGGTAACGTACATTTGCGCACCGGAATTGTAACCATTTTGTTGGCTGTTTCCCTTGCATCAACATAGGCCGATCTAACTATTCACCGTCCAGCAGTGATCTCCAATTTATTCACTCTCCAGTTCAATGAGAGTAGCTATTACAGACCACATCACTACCGAAGTTTTGCCAATTGCATCACAGTAGTATCATTTTTTTTGTCATCAGTATATGATTTCCCTTATACCTTATCATGATAGGATTATTATAAATTTTGAATCCCTTTGTGTAATGTGCCACTTGTTTAATCCAATAAATGAATTTGGCCTTGAGCCTCTGTTTATCTTTACCATTCCCCGTCACACTAAAGATTTATCTTTTTTTTTTCTTTGTTGTATTTATCTTAACTTTTGAACAAGAAGCTGTTGGCCATGTCTCACCTTAAAGGCTCTCACAATATTTTTTTATATTTTTTTATTATTTTTTTATTTATTTTTTTTAATAGAGAATACACTTAATGTGATACAAAGCTACGACTCAGGGATCATTATTTTATTGTCGTACTTCCTCTCAAAATCAAACCGATCCCCCCAAGCATTTGTTTATGAGTGATGTGTATTTCAGTGTTATATTGTGGACGTGTTTTTCACGGATGGGTCTTGCACCACCTTTTGTTTTGCGTGGCACTACATTAATGTATGAAACATTTTTTGTTTCCCATTATTGAAGAGTAATTCAGGGATGGCGACTGCATATTTCAATACGATCGAGCACCTGGTTATTGTATGCGGCGTATGGTGGAATGGTTACACGATAATAATATCCTTGTGCCGGCCGCGGTGGCCAAGGGGATTGAAGCGCGTCAGTCACGATCTGCACGGCCACTGCGTTCGGGGGTTCGAATCCCCCCTCGGGCATGGATATTTGTGCCGTCCTTAGTGTTAGCTAGTTCATAAGTAGTTTGTAAGTTTAGGAACTGATGAACCCGTAGTTAAGTCCCATAAGCTATACGAACATTTGAACGTTTGAATATCCTTGTAATGTACTAGACTGTACAGATTCTTGAATTCTGTGTGTCTTTGGGAACGCCGATTTCGTGCCAGGTCTCATCGACCTACATCAATACCTGTATGGAGCACTCCGTGAAGAATGGGATACCATTGCCCAGGATACCTTGCAGGAGGTTGGAACACTTGCGGGGAGTGACACTTGCGGGGAGTGACACTTGCGGGTAACCTGTGGCCCTTAACGCTGCTAATCTCTTTTCCTGGGTACAGGCACACCAGGAAGTCTAGCACTGCTGTTCTCAAGTTTCCACACTATCAACATAACAAGAAACTCAGTGAAATTGCACAAACCTTTGCAAGCTGAAGAGCAATATAGTAACTTGTTCAAACTACATATTAATTCGTTGATTGTTCCTCCTGAAAACAAAAAGGTATTTTAATAGTGATAATGTTTGGAGAGTTATTAAGACATTCTCTGCTACTCCAAGACGATGACTTTCCACAGTCATACCTCCTAAAAGCATATTATTCAGAACACTAAGCATATCAAGACACCTGCGCAAGCAATAAATATATTAGGCATCCTGCACAGATACGTTGATGTAATTGAACGCTATGCAGTTAACCCCACTATCACGCAACTTTTTGCAGGAAGTAGTCTTGATGTGATTTCATATGCATTAATTTTATAAAACATGTAATTTGTGTCACAGATTGCGCGGCCGATCCGGTCGGAGGTTCGAGTCCTTCCTCGGACATGGATATGTTAGTTTGTACTTTGCATAAGTTAAGTAACGTTAAGTTCTGTGTAAGTCTAGCGACCGATGACCTAAGTAGTTTGGCCGCATAAGACTACACATATACACGTAATTTATTTATTTCATCACCACATTTAAGTACTAATAATTAAAGAAACTTAAATCTAAAAATTTGAAATAAACACTGAAAACAAATGATTGATATTTCTCATAAGATGAATGCAGAGAACAGTTGAATTATGTCTTGTGAATGTACCTACAAAATCTGCCATATGAAAATTGTAGTGCGAGTCCCAAATTTGTTTTTCTATAATAACATTAAAAACGTATTAAAAATTCAGAACTCAAAAACCAGTGAAGTGATGGACTTGAAGCGTTTTGTGTTGCTATATCTTTACATAGCAGACACGATTTTTAAAATTCGGTTGCTGTCGTCAAAGTAGACTAAAAGTTAAATTTTTTGTTGCAATCTTCGCCGCGTAGACTGTATGTTGTAGAAGTCTATGCCGAACCTAATTATAATCATACCTCTGAGGAGAGAACGTTGTTTGCACTTCTCCTGCGTTTCCAGTCGGCTGTGTTGTGCTACGTAACGACATCGTACCGTTCCATTTTACCGAGAGCCATATATGTATTGGTGTGATGTCTGTTCTTTCGAAATAAGACATCACAGCAATATATGTATCATTTAGATGCAAAGATTCTGGGTTCTTTTTTCATCGCTAACGCCATTAACAACGTTAGACCTCGTGTATAAACAGTTAAAGGTTATGAGTGCCACTGGAAAAATGCATAAGTAACACCTGTTGTTTGAGACTTGAAGATGACCTGAAATTAGCCGAAATCGATATCTCATAATAAACATACGGTGTAGCTGTCTATATTTCATAATGCAATTCCTAACATGTTTAAAAGCTGCTCAAAACCACATACAAAAAACCTTTAAAATGAGATTGTATATAATTCCACGATCAAATTTTGTTTTAATTATTTGTAGTAATACACCCAAAGATCTGCCCTTGCTTTTAGTGCCTTGATCAGCTGTTTATTTTTAGAGGTATTACTAGGGACATGAAAAATTCGCATTTGCGATAAATGCGAATATAGATGCGAATTCTGACTCAAATACGGCACCGGTAGCGGCTGGAGGTAGTGGAGTAGGGGTGGTGTAACCCCATTTCTGGAACACCCTGTTCACTACCTGCAGCATTCAGGTCTCCCCGCAGGTGTCTACACATTTCCTTTCCCGCAAGTGTTACTCCCCGCAAGTGTCACAAACTCCCTTGCAGAACCTGACTGAACGTATGTCTGCGAAAATGGGTTTTCACGACTGAGGGTGGGCCAACACCATGTTCAATTCCAACATTACCGATAGAGAGGGCCACGAACCTGCAAGTCTTTCCAGCCAGGTCCCGTAAAATTTTGATCACATAGTGGAGATATTTTAATCAACAGGTTAAGTAGCATAGCTGGTTGGTTATAATATTTTAACAATGGTAAAGAAATTATTACTGCAATACAAGGACGGTTTAAAAGGTAAGGTGGCTTTTCAGATTGTACGACCAACGTACACTCGTCAATTGATCCTTTTTTTTTAATATGTTGGTCCACATATCCCGAACATATGTTGACAATTGTTTCAGATGTACAGCACACTTAGTTTCTTTTTACAGATTGGATTATAAGACGTGTTACCGTGTGCTCGGCAATTTTCTATTATTATAAATAATGAAGCAAGCGATCTGTATTAAAAATTTTGTGTGAAACATGGAATCAGTTGCTCTAAAACACTTGAAATGTTGCCAGTGCCAGTAAGAATGGTTTGCTTTACAAGATCTTTCAACATGTCAGAGATGACCAACATGGAAACTGTAAAGAAATTTGTTTTGTAAAATCGTCGAATTACCGTAAGATAAGTTGCTGAGGATGTTGACTTACCGATCGACCAGTGCCATGCAATTTTTTCGTATGTCTCGGTCATATATGTGTCAAAGAAGTGTGTTTCAAAACTTCTCAATTTTCATCAGAAGAACCGTCACATGAGCATGGCTCAAGAGTATTTGTAAAAGGCAATTTCAATTATTGGCAACTTATGTAAATAAAAATGGTGATAATGAGAAATTGTTATTAGGAAATAATTTCATTTCAAGACCAAAAACAACTGAATTTTTTTATAAATGGATGCTGTACATCCATCGTGTTTCTTTTTCCTTTTTTACGCCAGTAAAATTACGATTCTGCCTTCCAAGAATTAGTGGAAGTCTGGAAACTGTTTTAATCACTGAAGTAGGTCTCTGGTATGAGTAAACTGAATATGCTCCGATTTCTGAGTGGAGCTTCAGTTGCGACGAAAAGAAAACCACCGAAATTGCAACTTCTTTTTTCAAATTCGTAGAAAACTAAGCGTTTAATCGAAAACGTTAAAGCTACAAAAATTGTAGAGCATTAAATGCCGCATCGATTGATTACCAACACGTAGCTATTGGATGAAATTTTAGCAATTTTAGTAGAGAAATTCTACATCAAAGATAGACAGTTTGTCACACTAACATCGTCGGTTTCAGACGCGCAGCATTTCGAAATTGGCTTGTTTCAACAGAAAAATTTATAACAGAAAAGTTAAATAGCATCAAATTATATTTTTCAATTGTCAGTAAAATTGGCGAAACACCTTGCCGACCAGTAAAAATCGCCGTTATTCATTTACATGTAATGTGAATGACAAACGTAAGCTTTCTATTTTCCATACAGTGGATTTTTCTAATATACACTTTTATTTATTTCAATTTAATGCTGCACAAGACGACATTTACTTTATATCAGTAAATTAGTTTTTAAAGTATGAAATTAGCAGGGATAGTACTATACAAAAGAGAAAAAAATGTAGGTGTAAGGGTATTAGGAAATACGCATAATGTATATTGTTTTTTTTTTATTAAGAATAAAGGAACTTCATTCAATTAACAATAAACTGAGATACATGCGATTATGTAAAGCACAACGTACAGAGTTATAGATTAATATTTTACTGTGTATAACTTGCGTTTTCTTAATTTTAGACTGTCATAGCTTTAAGCTCTTGGAGGAGGAGGGTCCAAACGACATTAACTACAACTTCTTCCGAATTAATTTCCTCGGTGGAATCTCTAATTTCTTCTTCTGAAACGTCATCATCTATGTCACTGTCTTCAATTTCAAGAACAGAGATGTCATTTATAACTTTGGCGTAGGATTGACCTCTGCATAGTTTGCAGACGGTAGTACACTTAATGCAGTTGCAGGAACAACTTCCATGGCATCCTGTACCGCATGTGCAATAAAAGTTTTTCCAAGCTTGCACCTGAAAATACGTTCTCAGGCAATGGTGTCGAGCAGCTGCTTCTGTAGGAGGCAAAGAGTCGAGGTTGAAAGAAGTCCTTGATACGGATTTTTGAAAATTTAGGTAGCGAAACTCATGTAATGGCTTTGTTTCATCCCCGCAGTACACGGTCGCAGTAAACTTCTGTCCAACTTCAGAATTGACGAATAGCTCTGCTGCTTTTTGTAAGATGGTTTTCGTCTCCAGCTCCTTCAGGATTTTCATTTTCCTTTGATGAAAAATGACGAAGTAGTGTCGCCACCCCTGATAGCATGAAAGAACAGAATGTTGTCCTTTAATGTATGAGACATCTTGAAATTTAGAGGACTGTAAATTAGAGGACTGCCTGTCTCATACCACTCTATGCAATAGAAATCCTCCATCTACAACGAACTCTACCGTTCCGAAGGCAATTGGATGTTTAAATGGATCAAATAACTTGTAAAACCCAGATTTACGAATTTTACAAATACCTACGTTGTCAAACAAAGATAGTAGTTATAGAGTTAGCTCTGACTCAAAATAGTGCTGAACTTCTTCATTGGACCTTTTATTGAATACTGTACTGTTGTGTAAGTGATCATTGAAAAGAAATAATAAAATGCGATGTTGAGCGTTAACATGGGATTCACATGTAAGTGTATAATAGCGCTATTTCCTGATCAGCAAGGTTTTTTATCCGTTTCATTGACATTTCAAAATCTCTATAATTTATATTCTATAAAATTTCACGTCAAACAAATCAATTCCCAAATGATGCAGTCTTATACCGACAATGTTAGTGGTTTTCGGTACATGTGAAAAATTGTCAATTTTTGACGTAGAATTTCTGTGCTAAGATTTCATCCAATCGCTAGGTTTTGGTTCTCAATCCATGCGGAATTTAATGCTCTACATTTTTGTGACCTTAGCGTTTTCGATTAACCGCTTAGTATTCGGGGAAAAAACTAGAAAGGGTCCGAAATTAAGGTGGTTTTCTTTTCATCACAGCTGAAGTTCCACTCCGAAATTGGGGCAAACTCAGATTATTCATACCAAGATTTCCAAAGTTTCCAGATTTCCACTAACTTTTGTAAGGCAACCCTCTTTTTGGAGTAAATTTTACTGGCCTATTTGTTTAAATTTGACTTGTCTTTGTAGGCACTGTCCCTTTCTCAATCTGTTCGTATTTCACTGTAATATTCAGATGTGGAGGGTTTCTTTCAGAGTTTCCACTTGCCTCTGAGATCAGGTGGACAATAATACTTTGGAAATTCATGTGTGTTGCATATGTGACGAATATTCCTCATTTTGAATCACAGTAGTTCATTTAAAAATATTAATAAACGACTGCTGTATCAAAGGGTCTAAATGGATTGACGCAATTTCGATATTAGTGAATAAAGGAGATTATACAGGTTTTTCAAGTAGAAACACCCGGAACAATTTAGGGATTGGTAAAAAGACAATGAGACACAATGGAAAGGAATTTTCTAGGACATCAAGAGCTCTAATATTTCAGTGTTACAGTACAAAGAATATAAAGGCCAAACAGCTCAGACGTTCCATATGAATACGATGTAAATGGACACTTGCCTGCTATATGGGGCAATATATTATAGTAGAGCTCTTGGAATAACAATGTTTGCTGTTGGTATTCACCTCTAAACCGGCGAAGGAGATGAAATATTCATGCAGACAAATTTATGACGTTGCTTGTCATGTAAAGCCACGGCTAGCATGGAAGCTTGTTTATCGAAGGGCAAAAAAATCAGGTAAGTTACAGAGCTACTTATTAAACAAAGAAAGAACATAGTCTCATTTACAGTGGAATTAAGATGAGGGTATCATTCGCAACGAATATTAACGAGCGTCGTTCATTACCTATAAGTCGTAGTCGTTGGTTGCACTGATTAAGATTTTAAATGTAATATATAAAACTGAATGTTTGTGTGTTCGTATTTTATGCACGGCCGTACCGTTCAACCGATTATGATGAAACTTTGTCAACATATTGCTTGCACTTTGCGACGGTCATAGGCACCATTAAATGTCTGTACGACAAATAGTTTAGGAGATATAACGTAATAAACAATTAAATGCACGGAAAACTGCTGCATCATGCGAAGTCTGCTTCTAAACCACTCTACCGAGTCAACCAAATTTGGTACACATATTCTTTCTATGAGGTAACATTTGATGTAGGGGTAAGATCTGCTTACGAATTTATGAGATATGACGTCATAAACAATTATATGGTTGAAAACCTGTGGCATCATGCGACACGCGAGTAAGGACACTATATCTCCATGATATTTTGGACTCTTCAAAACAAAAAGAAGGTCACTGTCACGTAAAAATTTGGATGGTGCAAAAATCTACAGCTGCATTCCAATCCTGATGAAATTTTTAAATATGATTGAACAATTCAGTTTATCGGTGCAGTATTAATATATTCAGATTACCTACAATCATTTAAATTAATTAACGTGACTAAACAGTTAATTTTCAGATTTCGGCGAAGTTTCGAACGAAATAATATTGCTGAAAATTCTAGTAGCTCTCTCGGAAGTTACGTTACATTTTTCAGGGTGATATCAAAGAAACATTTAAAACATAAATATTGTTCCCACCATGTGAATTTTATGTAAACAATTTAAAGTAGGATTTTTTTAATGTAATTCATGCAAAATTGTAAATAACGGTTTTTTAACTGTCAACTTTGATGCATACCAGGCGTACCGAATCATTGTGGTGAAGAAATTTGTTGTTACCAACGTACGTTTTTAATGCAAATTTGAAAATTAATCTAATATATAAAAATTAATGTTTGTATTTTATACGACGCCGAACCTTTAATTCGAATGCGATGAGACGTAGTCAGCATATTCCTTGCACTTTCGCGAAGGGAATAATTATATCATTGTATGACATATACTTCAGCCTATATGACGTTATAAACAGTGAAATGAGCGAAAAACTGCTGTCACGCGACAATGTTGCACATCTCGTCCTAAAATACTGGACCTTTTTCAACCAAATTTGGTGCTCATATTCCACACCGCGAGGTAACTATTGCTGTACGGGTAAGAACCATCAATGATCAGGGCCATAGCCAAAGGGTGGCGGGGAACAAGGAGATCAGTCCCCTCCCCCAGAAATTATATTGTAATATTTTGATACGTTAGAACAGATGTCGTAATTTATAAGTTATATTGTGCTGATCCCCCCGAAAACAAAATCTTGACTCCGGCCCTACCTCCGACACACATTTTAGGAGCTATGATGCGCATGGTCCATGGCGGACGGTACTGTACCTACGGACCTCAATAAAATTTAGTTTTATTTCGATCTTGATTAAATTTTCCACACTTTAACTTAAAAGCAAGATGAAGGCCACTGTCTATGTAAAATTTTGCTTGCATGGCGGAGGGGACTCCTACTTATGGACTTTGCCAAAATGTACGTTTTAATTCCGAGCATGATGAAATTATGTACACTCCACCTTCAGCTTGCTATCTTATGACGCGTGACAGAGGGCACATTGCAGTAAATTTTCCAGTGTTTCACTGTTAACTTGGAAAGTTGATAGAAGCGTCATGTTTCATAACGGTGGAGGAAGAGATGACACAGGAAGTGCCTGCGGCCACTGAAATTAACCGCGCCAATTCCACAGTCAACCACACCGACCCTGCGGAAGCGGGAAAAGACACAAACGAGGAGGAGAATAGATGCGAGGTGGAGATAAACAGAGCAAGGGGAGGGGAAGAAATGAACAAAGACAGAGGAGAGAGAGGAGATATGATAGTCTGCAATAAAATAGATATACACGTATTCCCGTGTTTTCACCCAGTACAGAATTTAAAAAAAATTCCCCACACTGACTTCCAACGCCTTAGTGTGAAATACGCCCCTACATTCGTAGACATTGGCCACTATAATTTTAAAAATTTCATACAATTGCCGTCAGGGAATTGTCAATAAATACATTCTGGCAGTGGCATACTGCTGAAATCGTTTTATGTAACTCTTAAGGCACACCTTTATTTATTTTACTTTTCAAATTTATTTATTACATTTATGTTTTGAGTCATCACTGCTGACAGACTTTATGCTGCCCACAAGGAAGTACTTTCTTGTGACAGTTCAAACAGCCGATTTCAGAACAGCTCTTCCAGCCTGAACTTTCAAACATTTTCTGGATGGAATGCTTCTCCGTCATCCCCTATAGCGTTCGCCTTCTACAGCTCTCTTTATAACTACGGACGTTATTCCCTGACGTCTTACACACATCTCAACATCCTGTGTTACTTTCTTCGCCGATTGTAAAGAAACTGACCGCATTCGTTGTCGTCCTTCTTAAACGTTGTTCTGTTGTTCTGCAGTAACACATCTAAAACTCTTCTCTTCCGGCTCCCACTGTCGATACAAGACTTTGTTGGAAATATACATCTTCACTACCTTCATCAAATTAAAGCCTACGTTTATTCCAATATTCCTCCACCTAATAGCTAGTTCATAGTTTCCAGGGGCACCGTTGTACACAAGACACTGTTAGTACACCCTATTACTGTTAGAACAACAAACACACACTGAGAATCTGAAGAACCAAAAAGCCAGTGTTTGATGCGTATTGACTTCTAATAGTCATGAATTCTAATTTCGCCGGGTCTAGTCTGCTTTCCTTTCTTACTCCGTCTTACTTTACTTGTTTTGTATGTCTTGCTTTCAAAGTAGAAAAATTATTTTACTTCTTATACTTCACACGCTTTGTGGTTGTTTTGATATCTGATACTTCTAATCACTTTTTTTCGTATACTCCCAATCCTAATTCTATATATTATTGAGTCTCCTCGTGTCACTACTGTCTCTGACGATCAATTATCTTCCCTGAGGCCAAAATTATCGTCTTCAAACAGATTCCCAGTTTCCCACCCCACTGTATGTTCTTCTCGTTATTAGTTTGTATGGGAGACCTATTAAGCAGATTATACGACAGTTAGACATCTGTCTGCAACACTCTCCTTGCAGTGACAAGGCATTCCCCTCTCTCTGGTTGTGACAGAGTAACTGTACACATGTATTTGCTGTTGTAAATTTGTAAATACGTCGCAGCTGTTTCTAAAAGCCACTAAATTTGCGTATTCAGAAGTGTGTGCGAATAGCTACGATGGTCGCTATCTCCTTCAGAGTTGATGGATGAGAGTATAATTGGATTAATTCGATACTCGTAGTCTTTTCAACGAACGGTAAGTATATTTTTACCACGTTGATGATTGGCGTTCATTGTACGTTTTAACTTATACTGTCAACCAATGTTATGCAGGAACAGATGTAGTGCTTATTCAGGGCTCTGCCTACACGATTTTGATAACGAAGAGCCACATCTAACATCACCGACCCCAATGGCTGAAGCCACTCTGAGCCCAGTTGGTGGCTGGTCTACCACAGCTCTAGTGCCCTTAGGGCATCTTGCCTGAAGCCTGGCTTTTCTCGTGTCTAACCCTCTTGACTAATCCAGGGCCTGTTACGCATGCCCTTTTATGGAAATCTGTCACTCCCAGCTAGGATTCTCAGCGTGTGCATGTTGTTCTAACAGTGATAGTGTGTACTAACATTACTTGTGTACAACTGTACCCATTGGACACTATGAACTAGCTGTTAGGTAGAGGAATATTGGAATAAATGTAGGCCTTAATTTTATGAAGTTTGTGAAAATGTACATTTTCAGAACACTTCTATCGACAGTCTATGTTCAAAAATGTTCAAACGCTTGTAAATCAAATAGACCTAGTAAAGAAAAAACACTTTTCAAAGCAATTGGGTAATCACGTGGGATATCATACATAATATACATGTGCTAACTTATTTTATTCAGATATTGGTTATAACTACAATGTGCGTCTCATACAGTACGATATGTTGATGTCTCAACATTTTACTTGAAATTTACATGACCTTCACTTAGAGTGAGGCACAATGCGGCTACCATAATAGTGGCAAGTTCATTACTGTAGCCCTCTAACATGGTATTTGATCGACTTGGACGGTCAGTACATTTGTACACTTACGTCACATGGACAGTGAGATGTCAATCAGCTCTTGAGGGATATTTGGCCATTCATCCAGGAGTGTAATATCCAACTCTGCAACCGTTTTGGGAGATGCTGATCTGGCTGCAATGCGTCTGCCAAGTGCATCCTACAAATGCTCATCGTGCTCGGTGAACTAGCTGCACACTCCATTTGTTCAGTTCTCTCAAAATCAAACATTCTGTTCACCAGTGCAGCTCTGTGCGGTCGAGTATTATCGTCCACCAGAAGAAACCCATTTCCTATGGCACCAGCGGAGGGCAAAACTGAAGGTCAAAGGATCTTGTCTCTATACCTCGTAGCAGAAAAAGCGCCGTTATGAACAACATAGGCATCCGCACGACCGCTACCTTTTCGACCGCGACGAGAAATCAGAACTCGGTTACTGGACGTACCTCAATGATCGCCATTGCGCAATCGTTCTTAACCCCAAATACCAACAGTTCCTTACAATTTTTTTTATGGAGCATTCAAACTATGAGAAATTAATGTGATGTTCTTGTTGATACGAGTCCTGAACGAACTGAAAACGGAACCTCTACAAAAATTATCGAGAAGACGAGTTTGGATGTTCCCCACCGAAGGCGTGTGAAGAACTGTACAGAGAGAACAAGACAGAAAACTTAAATAAAATAATAATAATAATAATAATAATAATAATAATAATAATAATAATGAAAATTTAAAAAATAAATAAAAAGTTAAAATAAATAAATAA
This sequence comes from Locusta migratoria, assembly GCA_026315105.1. Lineage (NCBI taxonomy): Eukaryota > Metazoa > Arthropoda > Insecta > Orthoptera > Acrididae > Locusta > Locusta migratoria. The sequence continues at coordinate 206,160,876 of CM048744.1, read as the reverse complement.
TTGCAAATAACTCATTCACATTCCCTATATTTTCCTCCCATCAGTGTGTTTAGGTTAGTCTGATTTGGGATAGGTATAGACAGGATCCAACGCCTGAAGAGGTACAGTTTTCTTTTCTTTTTTGTTCTTAGGGCAAATGTAGCGGTGGCACGTAGGCCCCTTTATTTATTTATTTTTTGGTGGAAAAAAATACACTTTGTATCCTGTCAGCGATACACGATTTCAACCATTCCGCAAAGCTTCCTATTACACTGTAATATTCTAATTTGCTGAAAATTATATTGTGGTTTTCACATTAAAATGCCTTTAACAGATCACAAAATATACAAGTCACCTGTAATTGATTAACTAATGAATGAAGTAATTTCTCACTAGATTTGTAGATAGCCCTCTCAATATCGGAACTCTTTAGAAATCAGAATTGTGACATGAATAATATATTAATACTGGTCAGATATTAGAGAATTGTATATTATCTTTTCTAAAGAGATTTAGAATGTTGGCAACAGTGTTTTCGCAATGAAGTCTGATGGAATATATCTATCTCATTTCTGATAAAAGGCTTAACTTCAGCATATTACAACCATTCCGGATATGTTCCACTGCTAAATGGCTTGTAACACACGAAACATAAAATATCACTGTACCCAGAGGCGTACTGTTTAATGAAAATTGTTGATATATTATCATAGCCACTGGAACAGTCTTATTTTAAAGATTTTATGGTTGATTTTTGTTCTAGTGATGTGTCACAGATATATTAATTTAGTTATTTGTATTGAGAGATGTGAAGTAATTCATTGCAGCAATTACTGACACTTACTTATTTTCCAATCTCATGTGACTATCTCATTCTCATAATCTCATACTTTTTTTTTTTCTTCTTTGAGTTATCCATAGCTCCTTTATACACTGTGATTCAATCTCGTTTAGTGTTGGAGGAAAGCAGTTTCCAGATACGTAAGTTAAGGACATTATTTACGAATGTTTTGTATTTATCATTCAAGCTTTGGACACTGTAAACATAAATTCCTGTCTGTGAGCAGTATCTTAATCAATTTTAGGCCTGCTGATTACCCTCTAGAACTATAGCTGTAGGCATTGCTTTGATCTCGAATCAAATGAGTCCTATCCCACCATTGAACTGTTGACGGTAGTTTTCTTTCTGCCGTACTTTCCTACCCGAAATACTTTCTGCTGGTGTTGATATCACCCTGTATCCGTGTGACCAGAAATCCTAGTAATTTTGAACATAGCTAATTTTAATTTTGCGACCGAGGGCTGCATTTTTATCCTTTGGGAAATCCTTGTCTCCTTTCCATCTGAATTCAAGAACCCCTACTATACCTAGATGGTATCCTTTCAAAAATTTTATGCTTCCCAAGTATGCTAAGCCTTTCAATATTCCCTGTTCTGACTCATACAATGTCGTCCCTTTCTTGCTTAATAAACATTTTTCCCATAGTCATTTTCCGTTTACAAGCCCAACAAGGAGGTCTTGATTAATTCTTCAATTACAAGCCACTTACAAACTGTATCCACAATATGGGTCTCTAGAACAGTGGTTTGCGTTACCTCTTACAACATCATGTCGTTACTCAATGCTGATTATTTCACATTTCAGGGTATTTTCCCATTGAGACGGGGGAAAAGACCCCCAGAATCAGCTCACTTATGATAGGAAAGGTATCATTAAAGCTATATGTATGAAAATATTACCATACGCAGTGGATACGTAAACAAATGTTTTATGTTTGGACTTTTGAACATTTATGGTGATATATGTTTCTAATCATTTGAGTTTCATTGTACTTAGTTTCATTAATATTAGGATCGGTAATACAGTTTTCGTATTTCTTTGTTTATACAATGTAGATCGCCAAGACCACTTGCTGATCTGTCAATATTTTTACAATCTTTGTGTAAATTCGTTCGGACTGAACTGGTTATTCCTCGGTCTCGGGAGGAGCAGCCTTTTATTGCACAATAACATCCGTTCCAAGTATTCTGCTCCATTACGCGAGTAGCAATATTTTCAAAGATATGCAGCTTCCTTATTGTATTGCGAAAACCCATTGATACCACTATCGGACTATCAGTGTTATTGTATAACTGAGTACTGTGCAATAAATACTGCGCTTCTTCAGATTCCTCTGGTGGCTTCGTATCACAGATGTGGAGGTCATTCCGATAAGGTATTCCACCACGACAATCGTTGCTTCAGCTTACTGGCAAAGCACAGCGATACACTTATTGTATCTTTAGTTAACAGTGTATGACACCTAAAAAACTACAGAAACTCGCAGGAAGTGTACAAAATTTTTCCATGATAAATAACTGAAATTATTATAATCTGACCTGCCAGTCAGGAGGGCAACTGGACTAAATTATGTGATAGGGAATACTAATATTTTTCAAGCCACAGTTCCACGTTTAAAATATATTTTATTATTTCAATACTTTTTATGTAATACACAACCATTTTCGACGCACCATGCCGTCATTCTCAAGTGCTCCACAATAAGGCAAATTTTATAAAAATACAAAATTAAGTCAAAAATATAAAGTAGTTACTTTACAAATTTGGAAATGATCTGAAGAACGTTCTTACGAACATTGGTGCGTTATCTTGTCCTACTCGGTAAATTTGGAAAGGATCAGAAGAACGTTCTTACGAATAATGGTGCGTTGTAGTATCCTGGTCCGTTAAAGCTGATGCACGTAATTCAACTGGATTATATTAATGATGTAATTTAAATCTTAATATAAACACACACACGTCTAAGGAAGATCTGCAGCACCAGTTTGTGCCGCACTCATTTCTCCTGCACATACGCTGATACGATTCGATAAACCTTTGCCTACGAAGTCATAAAATGTGAACAAACTACATATCCATTTGTGCATGAATACGCATTGAATGTGGGTAAGGCACTAACATTTATACGTTCATTTAACAAACGTTTTAGGAACAGTACGAGGCATTTCTTAGATGCTGTAGAGACCTACTCCGACCAACGAGTCATACGACACTAATTATTTACTTGAATTATTAATTGTGAGAAGTATCGTACATCACCTTTCCTTTCTTGGTTTATTCATTTCATGTTGGGATTTGGATCTCCCGTTTACTTTAATACTTTTTTTAAGAATGGCTAGGAACTGTGACTACTGCGAACGGATGGAGGCAGAGTTGGTGACTTCGCTCGCAGCTTCAGGCGGCGTTGGCTTCGCTGGCAACGCTTGAGACTGCGGTGGGTGGGCGCCGCTGTTGTGGGCCGCTCGCGGGGGTACAGCAGACGCCCTGTGCGTCTGTTGTGCCCTCCGATCGGCCTGTGGCTGTGGAAAGCCCGCTCACAGCCCGCGAGGAGGTCGCCTCCCAATCCGTGGTGGACTGGGAGGTCTCCTCTGCGCGTGTCAGGCGGCGTAAGACTTCCCGGGGAACCGAAGTGGAGGCCTCCCCGGTTCGAGGCGCTGCCTGTGGCAGAGTATGTTCCTGACGCAGATAGTGTCGCTTGTCCTGTTCTCGTCCCTCTGCCTTCAAGATCCGGGCACTCACAGAGGGTGGGTTTGTTGGTAGTTGGGAGGGTAATGGAGCCCCTTAGGAAAATAGCTGCTAGGGAGGGGAAGAAGTCCAATATGCACTCCGTGTGCATACCAGGGGAAGTCATTCCATATGTGGAACGGGTCCTTCCGGATGCAATGAAGAGCATAGGGTGCAGCCAGCTGCAGGTAGTGGCTCATGTCAGGACCAATGATGTGTGTCGCTTTGGATCGGAAGAGATCCTCTCTGGTTTTGAGTGGCTATCAGAAGTGGTAAAGACTGCCATACTTGCTTGCAAGATAAACGCGGAGCTCACCATCTGCAGCATTGTCGACAGGACTGACCGCGGACCTTTGGTTCAGAGCCGAGTGGAGGGTCTGAATCAGAGGCTCAGACGGTTCTGCGAGCGTGTGGGCTGCTGATTCCTCGACTTGCGCCAACGGGTGGTGGGTTTTCGGGTTCCGCGAAATAGGAGCCACTATACTCAGGAAGCAGCCACACGGGTAGCGGGGGCTGTGTGGCGTGGACTGGGCGGCTTTTTTAGGTTAGAGGGCCTCGGGAATACACAAAACAGGAAGAAAGCAGATCTAGAAACCATTGGTACAACAGTATAAATTGTCGTAGCTGTATTGGGACAGTTCCAGAGCTCCAAGCGCTGAAAGAAAGTACTGAGGCACAAATCGTTGTAGGTTCTGAAAGCTGGCTGACGTCTGAGATAAGTTCGGACGAAATTTTTTCAAAGGGCCAAATGGTCTTCAGAAAAGATAGAATAAATAAAAAAAGGGGATGGCGTGTTTATTGCTGTTACAAACGGTTTATCCTGCAGTGAAATTGAGGCAGATACTTCCTGTGAGTTGGTTTGGGTAGAGGTTATACCTGACAACCGGAATAAATTAATAATTGGATCTTTTTATCGGCCCCCTGACTCAACGATGCGGTTGCAGAAATGTTCAAAGAAAGATTGAATCACATTTCAAACAGGTATCCGAAGCATACTGTTATAATCGGTGGGGACTTTAATTTACATTCGATATATTGGCATAATAACGTATTCAAAACCGGCGGCAAATATAAAACATCGTCCGAACTAGTTCTGAATGCTTTTTTCTGAAAACTACTTCGAACAGATAGTTCATGAACCTACTAGAATAGTAAGTGGTTGCGAAAATACCATTGATCTCCTAGCAACAAATAATCCGAAGATCGTAAAGAGCATCAAAACAGGTACAGAGATTAGCGAACATCGAGTTGTAGTAGCGAGACTGAATGTCGAAATCCTCAAATGCACCAAAAATAAACAAAAAATATATCTATTCAATAAAGCAGATAGAAATTCGCTTCACACTTACCTGAGTGATCGTCTCCAGTCTTTCAAAACTAAAAATGCGAGTGTAGATCTGTTTTGGCTCAGTTTCAAAGACATAATATCAGTAGCAATCGAGAGATTTATACCAAATAAAATAATAAAAGAGGGGGCTGATCCCCCGTGGTACACAAAACAGGTAAGATCACTGTTGGAGAAACAAAGAAAAACGCATGCAAAATTTAAAAAGACACAGAATCCGCAAGACTGGCAATCTTATACTGAAACTCGCAACCTAATGCGGACTTCAATGCGAGAATCTTATAGTAGTTACCACAACGAAATCCTGTCTCGTAATCTTGCAGAAAACCCAAAGAAATTCTGGTCATATGTGAAGTACACTAGCGGAAAAACACAAACAATACCTTCACTACGCGATAGCAATGGTAATACTACCGATGACAGGCAGAATTACTAAACAGCTTTCCGAAATTCGTTCACCAAAGAAGACGAAGTGTACACTCCAGTATTAAATCCAAGAACAGCTGCCAGCATGCGAACTTAGAAGTAGATGTTCCTGTATTAGTAAAACAACTTAAGTCACTAAAAAAAAAAAAAAAAAAAAATAAAAAAAAAATAAAAAAAAACTTCCGGGCCAGATTGTATACCAACTAGATTCCTCTGAGTATGCTGACGCAATAGCTCCGTACTTAGCTATAATTTACAACCGATCACTCAGCGAAAGACTGGAAAGTTGCCCAAGTTACTCCAATATTCAAGAAAGGCAATAGGAGTGATCCCCAAAATTACAGGCCAATCTCATTGACGTCGATTTGCAGTAGGATTTTGGAACATATACTTTGTTCGAATATTATGAACTACATCGAAGAAAACGACCTATTAACCAATAGTCAACATGGATTCAGAAAATATCGCTTTTGCGAAACGCAGTTGGCCCTTTATTCGCATAAAGTATTAAGTGCCATCGACAAGGTATCTCAAATCGATTCCATATTTCTGGATTTCCGGAAGGCTTTTGACACTGTACCCCACAAGCAGCTTCAAATGAAATTGCGTGATTATGGAATATCTCCCCAATTGTGCGATTGGATTCACGATTTCCTATCAGAAAGGACACAGTTCGCTGTAATTGACGGTAAGTCGTCGAGTAAAACAGAAGTGATACCTGGCGTTCCACAGGGAAGCGTTTCAGGCCCCCTACTCTTCCTCGGATTTTATAAATGATTTAGGAGACAATCTGAATAGCTCCCGTAGACTGTTCGCGGATGATGCTATCGTTTATCGCTTAATGAAGTCAACAGAGGATCAAAACAACTGCAAAGCGATTTAGACAAAATTTCTACATGGTGCGAAAATTGGCAATTGACACTAAATAAAGAAAAGTGTGAAGTAATACACATGATCACTAAAAGAAATCCGCTGAACTTCAATTACGCGATAAATCAGTCAAACCTTAAGGTCGTAAATTCTACCAAATACCTAGGAGTTTCAATTACGAATAACTTTGACTGGAGAGAACACACAGAAAAAATGTGGGGAAGGCAAGCCAAAGAGTACGTTTCATTGGAGAGCGCTTCGAAGATGCACCAGCTCCACCAAAGCGACTGCCTACATCACACTTGTGCCTCCTCTCCTGGAGTACTGTTGCCCCTAGTGGGACCCTCACCAGGTGAGACTGACGGAAGACATTGAGAAGGTTCAGAGAAGGGCAGTTCGTTTTGTTTTATCACAATACGAGGGGGGGGGGGGAGCGTCACGGAAATGTTGCACGAATTGTGGTGGAAATCATTAAAAGAAAGACGTTATTCATTGCGGCGTGATCTGTTTGTGAAGTTTCAATCACCGACTTTTACTTCTGAATGTGAAAATATTTTGCTAGCACCCACCTACTTAGGGAGACATGACCATCCCATTAAAATAAGGGAAATCAGATCGAAAACGGAACGGTTTAGGTGTTCTTTCTTCCCGTGCGCTATTAGAGAATGGAACGGTAGAGAAAAGTTATAAGAGTGGTTAATGAACCCTCTGCCAGGCACTCAAATGTGATTTGCATAGTATCTATGTATATGTAAATGTAGACCTATCGGAGCAGGTCGCTTTGTGTTTCATTCTTCTTCTCACTTGCGGACCATACGAAGGAGTTGTATTCCTTTGTATTAGGTTGTGACATATCTTTGTAAAGTTCTCTTTCGTTTATGCATTTTATGCATCACAAATATTTTCGGTACTGAATATTTGGTTTACATTGTACTGTAAGGCTTTCGTTTCTTTATTGTTTTTTAACAAAACTCAACTGTTATATTTCTGTTCCGTTACAGCAAAAGCGGAGTTTAGTTTTCAGAATTTTCTGTTTTGTTCCTTTCAATATAGTGTGATCAGACGGGTTGAAGGGAAAAAAGAAATAAGTAAATAAAAAATTTAAAAAATGTGAGTAAGCAAAATAAATGTAACTGGGGCTCATAATTTTTGAGAGTCGGGGCTGCTTACGCACTGTGTTGATCTTTATTTTCTAAAAAAAAAAAAAAATAGGCAAGAAGGATATCAACATTTAATGGAATGCACATTATTACTGTATCTCAAAAAGGACTTTCATCGAGAGAAACTAGAATAGTCGTGAACCACAAAAATATGGTAAGGACCCAAATCGTTCAAAGACTACGGAAGGTGTTCATGACTTGCCCCATAAAGGTCTCCTCCCTATGGCATCAACTACGACGGACGACTAGTATATGCGACTTGTCGACCGAAGCACAATAAAGCTACGAATAGTCCTGATAAATAACCCAAACACTATATAACTCAGCAGAGCTACAAATCTAGACCCAAAGTCACCAACAATCGGCTTTTGGGAAAAAGTTGTCCTCACAGATTAATGCTGTATATGTCTGATACCAGATGACAATCAACAACGTTTGTGGAGGGAACGAAACACGACAATGACAAATCGTCAATCAAGTTTAGCAAGCTGAGGGCACAATGATACTCTGGGCAAGCATAAAATGGTGGATTCGGACGCCATTGGTGACAATCAAGGACAAGCTCTAGGCTTCACAGTACAGGGAAATAATCATCTAACCCATCGTTGTACCGTTTCAGCAACATTCAGGTTATATATCAAGTTTTCTATTACAACTCTCCAGACTACAGTGCAGGCAGGTGTCGACAACAAATTTATCAGTCGTCCCGTGTAGCACAACAGAATTCGCTTGCGTCTCCTTTTCGATGAATCCAATTAAAGATGCTCAGGGTAAATTGATTATAGCTGTACGAAAACGACCTAACCAACCACGAAATCTATGAGAGACAACAAGGTCGATTTCGATCAGTGGCAGGTGGTGCTTCAGTTGACTGCTGTTTCACTTCTTTGATTGCCGAAACTTGATAATGTTGATAATGGCGTCGCCCCCCCCCCTCCTCCGAGGGCTCCGGTTTGTCCTCCCCTCACCTTTTAGATATATTATTGTTAACAGATCTGCAGAACGGCTTACCTCGGATTGTTTGCGCTTTCTTCAACTTGAGCTGAAGCGTCTGCCAATCATTCTTCTTTATTTCACATTTTGTTCCAAGCATAAAGCTGAGTAAATTGTGCCAAAAAGATACTGAACGTTGTTCATTTTTCTTCGATAATAAAAACACGGAACATAGGAATATGCACATGAACACTAACACAAGGTACGTAAAACGTCCTAAGACATGTAGCAAAAGTCATTGTTGTTCCCGTATCTATTGAAAAGAAGATTGGGTTTAAAAACATTACTTACAGTCGGTCTCGAACCCACTACCTTCGACGATGCAGCACGATACCGCAAACCATTCGGCTATTCTTGCTACCTGGAGAGTAGTAACTTCATTATTATTCATGATCGGATCTTCTGAAGGCACAGTTGATGCGTTTTTTTTATTAATCTGTAACGCGCTAAAAACAAATTTGAAGGGCGGATGTTGCTTTCAAATGTTCAAATGTTTGCAAATCTATCGTACCAAACTACGTGGTCATCAGTCCGTAGCTTACAAACTACTTAAACCTAGGTAAACTAACCTAAGGACAAACACACACACCCATGCCCCATGGAGGACTCGAAATTCCACGGCGAGCAACCGCGCGCTCCGCAGCGAGACGCTTTAGACCGCTCGGCTACTCCACCGCGGCAATGATGCCTTCATGAAGAATTTGCGCATCCGCAAGGCGAGGTGCGCGTTAAATCTATTGTCTTGCTTAGGGACAATTAGTGCGTAACCGCCAGAGCTCGAGTAGCCAGGAGCTGGTGTCTCTACCAGCTTCAAAGCCAATGTTAAAAGCTGCGTCTCCCCTCGACCCTCCCTGCCACGTGAGCGTCCATATGCGGCTTCCAGGGGGTGCAGAAGAGAATTTGAACCTCGCCGCGCCTGCGCATTGCAACGCTGCGGTCACTGCCGCCTAAATTAAGGGGCCGCGCTACGGCTCCTATAGTGCTGGAAACGTCAGTCATGCGTTAAAAATACTTTGAACGTGCATATAAAATGATCTGATAGAACGACGAAACGATGAATGATTGTTTAAAAACATTTTTTGTTTTATTTATTTATTTATTTGTTTCACGACAAGCTTCTTTCACTGAACCAGTGGACACTTAGTACGCGCCCCCACTGATGTCGATGATGGTCAGCAGAGGTAAAATATATGTCTTTATTCAATGAGGTTTGCTACACAATGACCTATCACTAACAACATTTTTATAGGTTCTGTTCGATGTCATTTGTTGCGTTTTGTTTCTGAAAATTCGAAACAAAAACCGCATCATAAATATGAATTCAGCATATCATAGATTACCACACAACTTTTTCGATTGGGGTGTGTGTGTGTCTCTTTCTAGTACATCTCCTCTATCACGTGTCGCACTAGTAACAGAAATGAACCGAACGTGCGCTGTCCTCTTTTGTTAAGTGGTCGCTGAAAACAAATTAGCACATTGCCGAATGGAATTGAGTTACTTGTTGCGGAAGGTAATTTGCGCGCCCTTCTGTATAATTAATCTATTCAAATTTTTCACAACAGATTTGTGTGACTGTTTGCCCACGATCGACCCCCAGGCAAATGGGAGTGCTCACGCATGAACAGATCGGCAGCAAATCTGATTGTGACGTAACTACTGAAATTGCGAGGTGAAATGACGTGTGTAAACGCAGTACACTTTCGCTGCCGCCAAAGAGCAACGTATTTGCCGTGATTGCACTGGCAAAACGGAAACAGTCTGATGTAACAACGTTGGTGTTTCCGTCCCCTGCTTGTCGTTCCTCTCCACCCGATTAAATGCTCCTGCCATTTATAAATGTGTTTCAATGCCGTACAGGGATGTTCCAAGTGCAAATAAAGTGTTTTTCGAATAGAGTCAGTAGTAAAGAAGCAGTAAATATAAAATACAACACTATATTTTAAACAAAATCTAATTTTTCCATGGCATTTAAAAGTTTATGGCAGAATGGTTTTCGCTGTGTACCGTGCGATAATGTATTTAGTCGTGTAATTAGATGTGTTCTGCATACTGTGTTGGGAATACTGTCGACACCAAAGAAGTAATGAACTGCAACACCAAGCCTGAAGTTGAAGTTTGCCTGTATTATCAGCGTCAGTGATGTAAGGAAAAATTGTTTCCCCTTGCATATTGTGGAGAAAGGTGGGGTGGGTATGGAAAGGGTCATGTCAGCGGGATAATCCTCCGTAAGGGTTTTCAGTTATGTGTAAATTACATTGGACTTCGCTAGGTGATCATACTATCAAATACTTTATGAACAAATAATCCGCATGTAACAGCCGTCAGTTTCACAGAAAAACACAAAGTTGTTAACTGTAAATCTTGTTTTATTTAATGAATGAAAACATGGTTCATTTTAAGCTGTAAAGCAATTAATTTATTGTCCGATTAGCTAGTTTCAAGATATTTTCATTTTGAAGCATACGTATTACCATTTATAACTCACATGTAGAGTTGTGTTAGAAGTGTTAAAAATCTAAGTAATATCATCCAAGCTAAATAAAATTGTTTTATCAAATTCTTTCACTGGCACAGACCGACATCTTGGAAGTTGTTTGCCAAATATGTTCGTTGCAACTCGTCATCTAATGAAAAAGCTTAAGACAAATTAGAGCGGGTATTCTACTTTTACATACGTAAGAAGACTGTGATATTAAAGAGTAATTTGTGAACAAGTTTGTCTCTTAAAACACATTTTGTCTGGTAATTACTATTGTCATCATAGGTATAAAGGTCGGAATAATTTTATACAAATAAAATGTTGACCCACGTTTCCGACTTTGATAAACGTCGGATTGTAGCCTATCGCGATTGCGGTTTATCATATCGCGACATTGCTGCAAGCGTTGGTCGTGATCCAATGACTGTTAGCAGAATATGGAATCGGTGGGTTCAGGAGGGCAATACGGGACGCCGTGCTGGATCTCAACGACTTCGTATCACTAGCAGTCAAGATGACAGGCATCTTATCCGCATGGCTGTAACGGATCGTGCAGCCACGTCTCGATCCCTCAACAGATGGGGACGTTTGCAAGACAACAACCATCTGCACGTGCAGTTCGACGACGTTTGCAGCAGCATGGACTATCAGCTCAGAGTCCATGGCTGCGGTTACGCTGGATGCTGCATCACACACAGGAGCGCCAGCGATGGTGTACGCAACGACGAACCTGGGTGCACGAATGGCAAAACGTCATTTTTTCGGATGAATCCAGCTTCTGTTTACAGTATCATGATGGTCGCCAACCAACCTGTGTTTGACTCAATGCCCAGGACTATTAAGGCCGTTATGACGGCCAGAGGTAGTTGTTCTGGGTACTGATTTCTCAGGATCGTTGTACCCAAGGTAAGTGAAAATGTAATTACACGTCAGCCCTAGTATAATATATTTATCCAATGGTTACCCGTTTATCATCTCCATTTCCTCTTGGTGTAGCAATTTTAATGGTCAGTAGTGTAGATGTTGGTTGCCGTTCTTATGAGAAGATGAAGAGGCTTGCTCAGGACATAGTAGGGCGGAGAGTTGCATCAAACCAGTCTCCGGGCTGACAATAACTGCAATTGAAAAATGTTGTTGTTGTTGTTGGTTTTGAGGGGACTAAACAGCTAGGTCATCAGTCCCTGAAAAATGTTCAAATGTTCAAATATCGGACCAAACTGCGTGGTCATCATTCCGTAGCTTACAAACTACTTAAACCTAGGTAAACTAAGCTAGTGACGAACACCCACACCCATGCCCCAGGGAGGACTCGAACCTCCACGGCGGGCAACTGCGCGCTCCTCAGCGAGACGCTTTAGACCGCTCGGCTACTCCACTGCGGCAACTGCAATTGAATTTGATTTACAGCTGTTAGTTCAATAAATCTTGACGAGATACAGTCCTTGCCTCATATTAATTTTGGTTCCAATACTATTACCACAGCTACTCTGTTAGGAGCTCATGACGAACCGATTTCGCGACCATCGGTGACGTCACAGCAAGCCGCACAGAGTGTCGGCAGAAATTGTTCGACACTCCACCTAAGAAAGGCACCACAAAAAGCGATAATTCCCACCCTGAACACAATGTATAGCTACTGCATACACAACGAAAAGATCCTAGTATCATAAAAACAAGGCAAAATCATGATGCTGCCCAAGCGTGACAAACCACGAAACAACGCAAATTCATACAGACCATCACACTTGTATACGTGGTAGGAAAAACATGAGAGGATAATCACGGAGCGCTTGAGAAAGCACGCACAAGACCGACATATAATACCAGACAGTCAGGGTTAGGAAAGATCATTCAGCAGCCGATCCACTATTAAAACTCTCACATGACGTTACAAATTCCGTTAACACCGGACAGTATACATTTGCCAAATCTAAGATACTGAACGAGGGTTCGAAAAAGTATGGCACAACGGGCTTCTCGCGAAGTTTCTGAAGATAGTTCTTACACCGAAAATGTCGAGGATAATTAATCACTGTATCTCAGATAGACAATGCCGCATACACGTAGGGAACCAAACATCTGACTTTTTTACGCCACAAGCAGAAGTTCCACAGAGGGGAATACTGTCACCCCTAGCGTATCCACTATACACATTTGATGTCCTAACCACTGGCACCAACAAGGAAGCAGTGGAGTTAAAGCAGTGGACACTGGACACTGTATACTGGGTGTCAGACAACCAGTCCGAGAGGATACAGAGGAAGGCTAGCACTTAATAGCACAACTAGAGATCTGGATGGCAGAAAATAGAATCAAGCCAAACAGGAATAAAACACAAATGGTGCTCTTCCGTCACAGCACCAAGATGAGGAGTATTCGTGTTACCCTCTGGGGAACACGACTGAGATTGAATAACACTACCAAATACTTAAACTTGCATTTTGACAAATACCTCATCTGGAAAAGTCACCTACGGCAAACACAAAACAAAATAAGGATTGCTCAAATTTCAAATGTTTGTAGAGCTTTTGGGTTCATGAGTCCCTAAACTTACAAACATGACCTAGCTAATACTAAGGACGGCACAAATATCCATGCCCGAGGGAGGATTCGAACCCACGACCGTAGTAGCCGTGCAGACCGTGACTGGCACGCTGCAGTCCCTCGGCCACCGCGCTCTGCTAAGGATTGCTACGCAAGGTGAAAGGCAGATTCGTAGGTTGCAGTATGAGGACCGTAATACACACATATAAAACTTATGTAAGGCCAGTAATAGAATATGGTACCACTGCACTAGCAGGAATGTCCCCAAAAATTGCAGAAAAGCTTTATTCCACATAAAGGAGACTGCTAAGAAGCTTCCTGAGACTCAAGAACACCACATCGACGAAATGTATGAAGCTGCCACAAACTATCTCATGGCCAAATACGGAAGGCGCACACCACAACGTAGGCTAGACCTAGAGTATATTCTCACAACTAGAACAGTCACAACAAGTACATTCACCCTAATAGGACCATGGCCCAGAACATAACCAAAATCTACCCAGACAGAGCTCACCATGCTCCCACTAACACAAACCGAGGAAACACCACCTTACCTGAACGAGTAACACTAGCAAGACGAAGAGGTAGCCCAAAGAAGGGGAAGAGCAAATACATGTATGTAAATAGAGGTAAAAATCAACCAAATGACTGAATAGGGCAAACACGAAGCCCTCAAGCGGCCCGCCCTAACCCCCTCAGGGTGGGGAGTGAAAAGATTTTAAAAAATAGTAATAAAAATTAAAAATGAAAAAAATGATTCAACAATCACCACTTGACAATGGCCGAAAAGACCTCAGCCGAGCCGGCCGCGGTGGCCGAGGGGACTAAGGCGCTCCAGTCACTGTCTGCACGGCCACCTCGGTCGGGGGTTCGAATGCCCCCTAGGGGATGGATATTTGTGTCGTCCTAGTTCGTAAGTAGTTCATAAGTAGTTTGTAAGTTTAGGGACCCCACAGTTAAGTCCCATAGACTATACAAACATTTGAAGATTTTGAAACTCAGCCGAATGCTCGTGGATTTCAAACCACCTGTTGCGGCTGTAAGCCCGAGAGAATTTTATCATCTCCGTATTTGCTCGCAATCAGGATAGGCTGATGGTTGCCACGACAAACGTCCCGAATCAACTTGTTGGTTTATAAATTGGCTTCTTATTTAGCGATAGTAGAACAATTGTACAGTCCTTCGAATTCATCTATTACCATGACTAAACACAATTTCGTTTCCGATGCCTTTATTTAAAATGGAAGTAATACCTGAAAATTGTAGCTCACATTGGAACAACAGCCAGATTTCAAACATCAACAACGGCGCTGTACACCCATACATCCATTCAACGAAAGAGTGGCAGTTTGCCAATTTAATCACTTGGAGGGTGGTGAAAGTAATTTATTTATTATCTACCAAGCAGTACGAGGATATGACACGAACCGTAGCTGCGTGCGAGCACCACTCCAGAGAATAAGGGGAGGCCGGTCGTACGGGGGTGGAATCCAGTTACGTCCAAGGGCCGACAGAGGGCACAATTGTGCTGCCGCAAATGCTATAACCCGCGGCCGGTGAATGGATTGCCGATTAACTCGTGCGCGGCAGAACATAATATGCGGCAGGCGGCCTCGGAGTTGGCAGCCCTGCGCGGCCGGCTCAGCGGTGCGGGGTTGGCTATCTGCGCTGCCCGCACCTTTGTCCCGGTGTTTGTACATTCAGCGGCCTGACCGCTTTGTGTGCGCGCCCGGCCTGACCGTGCCCTGCCGTGCGCTGCGATAGCGCCATTGTACATTGAGGCATGGCGCCATTCTGCACCCCCGCCAGTTTACCAGCTCTTCATTGTGCCCCTGTTCAACCATTGATGAGCAAAGCACCGTGCGTGGCAAACGCCACAATTTTTTCGTTCTGCCGGCATTACTGTGACGTAATTTGCACGAACCAGGTGCTCCACCTAACTGATATGGCCTCTTGGGCTTCCAGTCGAAAGGACGAACCCAACCACCAATACAGACATTGGAGCTGCTGAAACTGCCCCTACAGCATAGAATTTATAGAACTAAATGAAAATTTCTACCAGCAGCTATATGAAACGAGATGTAGTTAGAAACTACGAACATACACAAACTTTATTTAATATAAACTCGGATATGACAAGTTCGATTTGCCTGTCTTCGATGATGTGGCGGAGACGAATTTCTGAACGGGACTGAAGTGTCTGAACATTGATGTTGTCCATGACCACCTTAATGGCTGTTACCAGCTCAGCAGTGCCTTTGGAAGTATTGCTTTATACGTAGTATTAGCTTCATTCCCGCTACTTCACACGTGTGGGTTGTTTCTATTTCAATTTTCATAGATCTACCTTTAAAAATGCTTCCGATATCAAGTATTTTAACACAATTTGCCACGCACTATTGCACCTTTCATGGCAGAATTCGAAACATCCCGAACATTTTTTTTTTTTTTAATTCTAACTATGGTTAAAATTTTCGCATTTCTACCATCAAAATAGTCTTTCTCTTATTTCACCCGCTTAGTGGTTGAATTTACAAAAAACGAAACACGTGTTTTTAAAATTCCAATCAAATATCTAAATCCGAAGTTTTGCATTTCTTGCATCAAAATCCTGAATAGCAACGTATGTTCAAAAAACCGTTCATCCCCTGTTTCACCCTCTTAGAGATGGCAATATCGAAAAATCGCTGATGCCTACAGTGTAAGATAAACAACGTCTACAAATTTCAAGTTTCTATTTTCTGTTGATTCACTTTTCAGCGCCGTTTTCTGTCTTTCAGGAACGGATCAAGAACGCAAAATTTCTTTCTTACTCTTTGGCATCTTTCTTGGTAGTTTTATTTTTCAAAGTGCAATATGCACATATTTTTCTTTACTCGTATGCTTGTTGCAGAAAAACGATTGCAGAATGTGCATCACGTTTCGCTGTATATACCTTCTTTGCTATTATATCGTCGAAAGTCATCGCTAATCATCAGTCCGAATTTTAAAATGTTTCAAATGTTTGTATAGCTTATGGGACTTAACTACGGGGTCATCAGTCCCTAAACTTACAAACTACTTATGAACTACTTACGAACTAGGACGGCACAAATATCCATGCCCGAGGGGGGATTCGAACCCCCGACCGTAGTGGCCGTGCTGACCGTGACTGGAGCGCCTCAGTCACCTCGGCCACCGCGGCCGGCTCCGAATTTTATATAAGCTGACGACTTTCGACCGCTATATCTTCCACACTCGTTATAGCTATCGACACTGAACAGCTATGGTGTACATCGGGATGCTTTGTACTACAACAACAAATATTGTTCCTTTCAATTGTGTAGTTTTTGCTAAAGAGCAAAATATTGACACTCACAAGTAGAATTTTATATGTCGGTAATTTCAGTCCCATAATCTCCACCCCCTTATAGTTATCAACCCTCTACCAACACAGTGCACAATGGGAGACCGATACCTACTACCACATAGAGACATAATTCGTTTGCGATATGTAGTTTTGGCTGCAGAGTGAAATATAGGCATAAACACCTCAATTTTATATACACTAGTATTGCCTGTGGTCGAAAATCGACCAATTGTGTTTACAATGGTCACTGGTGGTAAAAATTTACGTATCATGTCGGCGGCCTGTCGTGATTATGTTGGCAACATCAACAACACGATAGAAAATCTTTGCCCATTTGTTCGAACCACATAGAATGACTCGATTAGTGTATCGTACAGACCATGACGTAATCAAAAAATGCTGTTCCTTCTTTATGGTTGACAGGTTCTTCTTGTATGTACCCTCGTCCGCTCAGTAAAAATAAATGCCCTCGTAAAGCGAAGATTCCATGAAAAAATCATCAGCGTTGTCAAGCGATTGGCTACAATGAAGACTCACAGGATTCTCACTAATCTGCATCTGTTGCCAACATTATCGTAGGAGACCGCAGGGATATTTGGTAAAATTTAATCGGCACAGGGAGGTACTAAACGGTATCTTTTACGTGTTAAGTGAAATGCCTGACACAATAACAACAAATAAAAACGGAAGTATATACTTCTCATGCCATTTTCGAATTATATAACTTTCATTAGCCTAATATTTGAAATTGATCCACAATTTCGGTGTTCGTATATTTATACAACGCCAAGAAATAATGTTATTTCGATACTGCGATATTCAGAATTCCACAGCTGACAACATGTCGACTTCGTAGTTCCACCCGAGCACTTATAGATGCCTCCCTCGGTGCATCATCCTTTATATCGGCATTCATATGAAAACATCCAATTCCTTTAACCACTCTTAATTACTGCGAAAATGAAGCATTTGAACGGCACAAAAATGTGAGTTGGGAGCACTCCATGTTTCGATATTCACTTAATACGTTGTTTTAATACTGCAGATGCGCTGCATTACAGCGTCTTTGATCGAGGCGAATAGCCAATCAGTGAGCTTATTAGTGGAGAATGTAGAACTTGATCCAAGATGTAGATAGGAAAATTTCTACTTCCTTTTACCACTTTTAATGGCTAAATACACACATAATCTTTATATTCGTGAAATCTACGACAAGCAATCTTTCGAATTATGTAACTTTCATTGGCCTTCTTGTACGAAGTAAAACGGTGAATTTGGACCAGAGCTCGAGGTAGCTCATATTCTGCAGTCCCTCAGTTCATGTCGCATTTCACTGTTTTACTTCCGACAATGTCTTCAGCAGCCGAAAACTGAACGTTCAAGTAGTAGGAGAATGAATCATGCAGAATATCCCATTTTCCATTATTCGATGTCCTGAACCACTCACGAAATTAGTTTTGCGTCTTATGCGACACACTCTGATTGGAATGAAAAGGAATGCTATCATAATTCGAGTTTTCATGTAATTCAATTCTCTAGTAATAAGATCGCTGCAGATATCCCTGTCGAAGTAATGTGAAATACGATGAAATAGGAAAATAGTGACGACTAGAATCTAGGTTGATTTTTTCCAGTTTATGTATGGATTATGGGGTCTCAGCTGTATATATAGTAATGGAAACAATAACACCACCGTCAGCTATATTTTCATTTTGTCAGTTACTGGCAACCAGTTTCTATAGACCACGCCATCATCATCACGCTCTTAAAATAGGACAAACTGCATTTTGCTACATTAAAAACAACAAATACAACTTGTGTCGCACAATCATGGAACCTGTTTACATGGGCTCCCAAAGCCGGATTTCGTAAACGATTTCCCAATCCCGCTTTTGGTTAGTCATGTAAACACTCCAAAATCGATTCTGGAAATCCGCTTCTCTAAAGCGTTTTTCCAGTTCCCAATCGATTTTTGTTCCCATGTAAACGCAATCGTTTTTGAAGCGTTCTTGGTTTGTCAGATTGTGTTCCTTTGTTAAGATGTTTGTACAGCTTATGGAACTTAACTACGGGGTCATGAGTCCCTACCTTTGTCGAGAATTTTCGGCACATAGGGAAAGAGTGATATTTTCTAATGTAAAATACAAGTATAAATATTAGAGTGGACATAAAACTGTGTACTTATATAAAGAAAAATAGTGATTGTGCTGACTAAATCAAGAACTGAATCACCTGTTTTCAGCCGCCACATTAAGTGCGCTAGGAAATCCGGTTCAAGCTATGCCGGCCGCGGTGGCCGAGTAGACTGAGGCACTCCAGTCACGGTCTGCACGGACACTACGGTCGGGGGTTGGAATCCCCCCTCGGGCATGGATATTTGTGCGTCCGTCGTATAAGGTAGTTGATAAGTAGTTTGTAAGTTTAGGGACTGATGACCCCGTAGTTAAGTCCCATGAGCTTAACAAACATTTGAACATTTTGTTCAAGCTATGCCATGTAAACATGCCAGCGAAAAACGGTTTACGAAAATCGGTTTTCGTCTTCCAGAAGATGTGTTGCATGTAAACGTATTGAGTAAGGAGGATCAACAGGGATAGCTGTCGATCCTCCTGTTAGGATTGTGCGACACCAGTCGCTGGTCTATCGAATCTAGTTGCCAGTAAATGACAATATAAAAATACAGCTGGCGGTGGTGCTATTAATTGATTTCATTACGACTAAAACCGCTTTGCTTATAGTAGTGGTACTCGACATTTCTGCTGTTACATGGGATCAGATTGCTGTTTAACTTTCTAAACTGACTTATTATCAAACACATAAGTAACTTACGAAACAAGTATTAGTCAAAAGGATAACAAAAGTTACCGAATTTGATGGTGTCAAAGTACTGCGCAGCCTCCCAGAAAATCTTAATGAAACACCAGAGAAGAAACCGGCGTCTTAGTCCCCCAGTATAGCGGCCCGCTAGTAGTAGTCAGTAAGTTTGGAAGACATCGCGGGATCCTCTGTAATGCGGCGCCTCGGGTGTGGCTCCGCTTAGTTTTATAATTAAGCCTAACAAGGGCGGCTAGAGTTTCACGCCCCGAGTGGGCGGGCAAGCGACCGCGGCGTGAGCCGCCGTGCTGTGAAGCGAGCCAAGGCGGCCCAATCGATGAGCCACAGAGACACCCACCCGTCTGACATCACACGGGTCCAATGCCACGGCGACCCGCAGACTCCAGCGCCCGGTCCATATAGGGGCTACTCTGGCAGTTCAGACACTTAACTGTTCGGCATGTGTCCTGGCATCGTCTTATACGAAGCTGCAAATTATTACTCAAAATGTTTCAAATGTTTGTATAGCTTATGGGACATAACTACGGGGTCATCTGTCCCTAAACTTACAAACTACTTAGGAACTAACTAATTCTATGGACGGCACTAATATCCATGCCCGAGGGGGGATTCGAACCCCCGACCGTAGTGGTCATGCAGATCATGACTGGGGCGCCTCAGTCCCCTCGGTCAATGCGGCCGATATTCTGTAACTAATTCAAAATTTTATTGTACACTGCTCAAAACAATTAGGGGATCAAGTATAATGCACAGTCTGCAAAAGTTAACGTGTTTTATTCAGATATTGGTTACAGTCGTAATTTGTGACACAGTGAGATATTTTGCTGTCTCTTTACTTGAGTTTCACTTAGTGTCTACTTAGAGCAGGGTACCATAGGGCTACCATAATAGCGAATAAGTCATTATTGTTGCCTTAGATTAGGGTGTATGAACACCTCGGACGGCCAATACAGTTACACAACTGCGTGCCATGGACAGTACAAGGTTATCAATCAGCTCATGAGGAGTTTCGGCCATTCTTCCATGTGTGCAATATCCAGTCCTGCAAGCATTGGTGCTGGTCTGGCTGGAATGTGTTGTCCAGAAGCATCCTAGACATGCTGAATAAGCATGTGGCCCACCAGAGCTACTCCGTGAATACGAGCGTTATCGTTCACTAGAAGGTTCTCATCCCCAATGGAACTAGCGCACGTCACAACAGAAGATCAAAAGATATCGTCTCTATACGTCTGAGCAGTGAAAGCGGCTTTCTGAGCGATACAGAGGTCTGTACGTCCGCAATTACTGACACGGCCTCATTATTCCTCCACCACCATGTGATGTTTCCTACACATAAGCAAATTTTTCCAAGTTCTCGTTTTCTCCATATGAGGGAACGAGAATTGACAGAATGAATAAAAAATTTTGATTCATCTGTGAACGGAAACAGGCGCAGTTCGTTGCAACTCCAATCTTGATGTTCCTCTTCCCAGTTTCTGCTGTCTTTCAATGCGTCGTTGTTTTAATGGGACACACGCACCATTTGCCTCCGTGCATAGAGAACCTATTCCCGAAGGCTATTTCGGACTTTTTGTGTAGATATTACTCGTCCTGTTGCTGCCTGGAGGGTGCGATATAGCTGAGTTGCATTCAGCCTCCTGTCTCGACAGGCTGTTAACTGGAGATAACTGTCATCTCTTGCTGATTTATCCGTGGACGACATTGGACCTCGCCTTCTTTTAACTGTTCCTGTTGTCTGAAATCGCGTCTAGGTACAGTTTGGGACACTCCAATAGCTGCAGCCAACTCCCTCTCTATTTGTCCTGATTCCAACTTTGCTATGGTTCTCCATGCCAGAACTTCTGGTCAAGTTGTTCTTGTAATGCACTACCTGCTTACTACAATATCTTGAAGCAACTGATTGTGTAATTCGTTTAGTAAACACAAATCTGCAGTAACATTCTGTCTTGTTGTTTTGTTGTGACGTTGTTGTCTCAACACAGTAGAACCGACAGGAAGATGTGGAACACTTTAAGTTCAGTCTACCGATGACAATAATGCCTAACTTTGATATCTCAACTGATGCCCCTATTGTTTTGATCTTTGTTATTATTATTAATTACATTTGATATTAAGTCATTTCCAGATACTGCAGCAAACTTTATTCGCTTATATTACTTGAACATCACTCTCGCTCGCATCCTAAGCAGCATTGCTCCTTTCCTCTCTCGCCTTCTAATCGTAGATTCCCCATATATTATGGAATACTGTTTGTCCACTTTTTACATCGTCTCCCTCTCTTATTTCTCAGCGATGAAATCCAACTCCATGCTTGCAACTTGTATGCATCACTGTTACAGAGGTCGCAATTTTTCGTATCATTTCAATTTTTCACCAGTAATATTATCAAAAATTGTAGTTGTAACTGTCATCCTTCCTCCAATTTTTCATTCCTCACGTCGTCAAATAGTTTTTGGATTGTGGTCTGAGGTGCCATCTTACGGATTGTGTTGCCACTGTCGCCGGAGATTGGAGTTCTCAATCCTGGCATGGATGTGCATGTTTTCCGTGAGTATAAATTCGTTTAAAACAGTGGGTAAGTCGTGGTCCCATAGGAAAACTATTTTTTTTTATTTATTCTTTTTTATATTTTTTTATTTAGGGTTTGATTGCCTTTTATACTTTACAGACAACTACGCGGTAGTGAACTTTCATGATGTTCTACGGGACATTCTGAGGTTACACCAACTTACTGAAACACGATCCATCGGGTCTCTTCCAGGAAACGCAGCCTGTAAGGAAGAGAAATGCATACCATCACGTTTCCGACTTTGATAAAAGTCGGATTGTAGCCTATAGCGATTGCGGTTTATCGTATCGCGACATTTCTACTTGCGTTGGTCGTAGGCCAATGACTGTTAGCAGAATATGGAAACGGTGGGTTCAGGAGGGCAATACGGAACGCCATGCTGGATCCCAACGGCTTCGTATCACTAGCAGTCGAGATGACAGGCATCTTATCCGCATGGCTGTAACGGATTTTGCAACCACGTTACGATCCCTGAGTGAACAGATGGGGACGTTTGCAAGACAACAACCATCTACACTAACAGTTCGACGACGTTTGCAGCAGCATGGACTATCAGCTCGGAGACCATGGCTGCGGTTAACCTTGACGCTGCATGCATCACAGACAGGAGCGCCTGCGATGGTGTATGCAATGACGAACTTGGCTGCACGAATGGCAAAACGTCATTTTTTGGGTCTGTTTACAGCATCATGATGGTCGCATCCGTGTTTGGTGACATCGCGGTGAACTCACATTGGAAGCGTGTGTTCGTCATTGCCATACTGGCGTATCACCCGGCGTTATAGTATGGGGTGCCACTGGTTACACGTCTCGGTCACCTATTGTTCGCATCGACAGCACTTTGTTCAGTGACCGTTAAATTTCAGATGTGTTACGACTCCTGGTTCTACCCTTCATTCGATCACTGTGAAACCATAGATTTCAGCAGGATAATGCACGACCGCATGTTGCAGGTCCTGTAAGAGCCTTTCTGGAAAGATTCTCCAGATCTCTCACACCAACTGAAAACGTCTGGTCAATGGTGGCCGAGCAACTGGCTCGTCACAATACGCCAGTCACTACTCTTGATAAACTGTCGTATCGTGTTGAAGCTGTATGGGCATCTGTGCCTGTACATGCCAGCCAAGCTCTATTTGACTCAAGGCCCGGGCGTTCAAGGCCGTTATTACGGTCAGAGGTGGTTCTTCTGGGTACTGATTTCTCAGGATCTATGCACCCAAATTTCGTGAAAATGTAATCACATGCCAGTTTTAGTATAATATATTTGTGCAATGAATACCTGTTTATCATCTGCATTTCTTCTTGGTGTAGCAATTTTAATGGCCAGTAGTGTATTATATACTTCTGTTTGGTCTCACTTTACAAGATTTTTTTATTGATTTGTGACAAGTTTTTCGTCGTTTAGCAACAGCGTGTTATCGTTTATCACACACGTACAACACCAATAACGCCGTAATATCTTACTAAATCTTCAGTTAAATCTTACAGACTTTGTTTATTCTGACTGTAACTGAAGTATGTACCTTCTCTTTGTCTAGTGCAATCAATCCACCTCATTGAGCAGTCACGGTTCCTGGAAGTTGTGTATTGTAGACTTTCAGATGTTACTAGCGTACTACCCTAATTAGGTTGAACAAGAACTTGCTATAACAGTGTAGACTACTAGCTTCGGAGAGATTAATTAACGAAGCCTAAAATATATTCACCAACTAGGTCCATTGACGTCAGACTTCAGGTAACTACAGTAACGTCTTTACAGCGTCTTCTTCTTTGACAAAGGAAGGATTCATTTACGTTCGTTTGTTATTTCCTCAGCCTTGCTCTATAGCCATGAAACGCTTTAATTACAAGGAAGATGAACAAGCCATACGCCTATCTTCATTTTAGAAATTATATGAGATCTGTAGTTTCGTTATTTTAGCTCTAAATTTCACTGCTGTCAGTCCCAGGTATTCGTATATGATATTTAAACAATCTATATAATCTCATGTAGTATCCTTTTACGCATCAGAAACTGTGTAAAGCTGGACCTCACAACGATAAAGTTATAATCGGTTTGTGCCAATATATAGGTTAATTCATCTGCCTGTTTCTTTTCTTTTTTTTTTTATAATGGCTTCCCAGTTTTGAGTGAAAAAACACATAGCTTTCATTTAAATGTATATTTAGCGTATTCTTCACTGAATAACAATCGAAACATATATTTGAATTTCCTCAGGTGTAATGTAGTGAAAATTTATATTCTTGCGATTATTTTTACCACTAATGCATCTCTGAATTGACAATTTTGTCCATTCCTTGCTATCTGAGAACGTTTCTGGTCAAACATACCCTTAAATTCCTATAAATATTACTAATTCTTCTCTTCTTCATAAAAGCATTTCTCGCTGTTGCTTGTCCGTATTGAACAGCTCTGAACGTAAATCATTAATTAATCACATTCCCTTCGAAACTTGTGGCAGTTTCTTAAATCCACTTCCACCTCAGCATGGTTCCAAAACAACGATCCTGTGATAGGGCGTCCACGAGTCAAACACGGGACTGGTGACCCAGCTGTTTCCGGAATGCTTTCTATACTGATCAACAACAGGCAGCGCACGATATAGAACACCTGTGTGACCTGTTTTTGTATTCTTCTGGACCCGTTGCGTCGTACATGTCATTTAGAAATATTTTACAAAATATTTTTTCAAGGATGCTGATTTTAAATAAATTATTGATTGCGACAGGTCTGTTTCGGCGTGAATGCCATCAGGTTAAATTGTTAGTTCTTCTTCTCTTTGTAATACCGCTGTTTAACTATTGTGTTTGGTTGTTATGAACAGATGCACTACAACTCTTGTTTTTTATGTTCTTGATGTAGCTGTTTGTACTTCTTATTATTTCTTACGTTTTCGTTATATGACAACATAAGAATTAATAAGAAATATACAGTATATGGCTACATAAAGAACTACAAAAACAACAAATGTATCTGTAACCTAACACAATAGATAAACAGTGATAATAGAAAGAGAAGAAGAGCTACCAATTTATCCTGACGATAGAATTCACGCCAAAACAGGCCTGTCCCAAAAATAATTGATTTAAAAGCAGCGACCTTGGAGTAAATAATTTTTAATACGTCTCTAAACCGGTGTGATGTCATTGAAGGGAAGCTAGCGGAACATAGCAAGTTTTTCTTATAAGAGAGAATTACGATATTCTCGAAAGGACTTTTACTGGTTTGTTGCTTTCCACAATCTATAAAAATGACGTAGAACGTCCGTGAGGCTCCGTGATGCTTTT
Organism: Locusta migratoria; assembly: GCA_026315105.1. Taxonomy (NCBI): domain Eukaryota; kingdom Metazoa; phylum Arthropoda; class Insecta; order Orthoptera; family Acrididae; genus Locusta; species Locusta migratoria. Next base: position 206,135,468 of record CM048744.1, on the reverse strand, counting down.
CACGGGTTTTGTTGGAGCTATGGCGGTGCGTTCTGTGTGCTCATTGGACCAATGAATTCCCAGGAGAAAGGTGATCCTGTATACAAGTAGGTAAATACAAAGCTACGAAATTAAACAGCAGACTGCTATTTCCCCGTCCTATGTTGAATTACCGCTTTGCTCATGCAAACTGTCAACAGATGTCTGTACTATCGTGTTCCCAACGGAAATTGCTTTTTTATCAGCATACAACCATGCCAATGACGAAGTCACGGCTCCTGTCTGACGGGGTAGTGATTGCTGGTAACACGCACATCATCTACATCTGACTAAACCTTCATAGCCGGCCGCGGTGGCCGAGGGGACTGAGGCGCGCAGTCACGGTCTGCACGGGCACTACGGTCGGGGGTTCGAATCCCCCCTCGGGCATGGATATTTGTGCCGTCCTTAGTGTTAGCTAGTTCATAAGTAGTTTGTAAGTTTAGGGACTGATCTCCCCGTGGTTAAGTTCCATAAACTATACAAACAAAACCTTCATATACGGTACTTACCGAACGCAGTGAAGGACCGTAGGAAGTATGGAAGCAGGACAGTACCAAACCGATGTCCGATGGCTTAGTTCAGTTGTTTCCAGGTTGTGGGAACTGTTTATAGGCACCCGGAGAGGCGAACCTCAAATGACATTAAAAGGCCGTTATTTCGTTGGAAGTGCACGTCTATACCGCCACAGTACTGCACGATAACAGGCAGCTGACCTCGCAGTATAAACTGGAAGAGTTGTACCTCTCCAAAAAGTGTACAGGCGACTTCGGCAGTGTGGTGGTTACTGTCGGAGACCTGATGAATGAGTAGCTTTGTCGCGTCTTCACAGAAGGCAACGTATCCAGTGTAACCGTCAACTATGGATCGGCAGCAGTCGCCAATTTCTTCGTGGAGCACTTTGAGGAACAGGCTCTGCACTCTGCGACAATGCGGCCGTCTTGCTTCCTACGGTACTTGTTGACTCCTTCCCATTAGCCCTCACGGTGGAGATACAATGCAGAAGTTCGTCGATCGTATGAATGGTGTCCATCCTGATTTCACTATCGAGATGTAAAAGGATGGCAAGCTACAATTCTTGGATGTGTTGGTTGAGCAGAAGGCAGGTCGACTGGGTCACTCAGTGTATCGAAAACTCCGATAGATACTTGGACGCCAGTAGTTTCCACCATCCTGTGCATAAAAAGCGGTCCTGAACCCGTTGGTTCACAGAGACAAGATTGACGACGATCACATTACAGTCTGAATTGCAGTACTTAAGACGTGTTTCAGGGCCATGGGTACAACAAAGGAGATGTAGCTAACGTTTTCAACATTCACCGACGAAAGACGCGTAGTGAATCAGAAGAAGTAAAACCAGCTGCATTGCTGCCATACTGCGGAGCGACCAGCAGCACGTTAGGGCGTGTGCTGCAGAAACGTTGACTGAGACCTGTCGTTGCGACCCGCCGCCAAGTTACGAGCTTTGTTGCGCCCTGTTAACAATGACATTGCTCTTATAGTGCCCGGTGTGAATGGCGTCCCCTGTCAATGTAGCAGTATTTTTACATATCCAAAAATTCGCACCGTGTCAGAGCGTTGATCGTACGTTTCTGTCGTAGTATTGTAACGATACACTTAATATGATCAGCGATGCTTATCGCCTCCGGTTCCCTCTGATTCTCAATACAACCAATTTAATTTCGTTCGTAATTTTTTACTTAAAAACAAGCGAGAAGACGGAACCGTGATAGTAGTTTTTACTCACTCTCTTCTCTATGTTCGTTCTGTACGGACGTCTTCCATTCATGTATCTAATGTAAGTTATTGTGATGCAAGTTAATGTAAAAATATATTACTTAAAATTAAAATCATCCCCTCTCTTTGGCTTTTACTTAAATAAATCCCTCCACGTCAAATACTTATTTTCTATTGTTTTCAGCTCCTCGACGTCCGTAATATTTTAATGTTCAGACGGTATTACAATCGCTTCGCATTGTCTGCAAAATTTCAATCAATCAATCATCCTTATACTATACTTCGCTTGCATTTAGAACCTGCAGTCATTTCTTTTGCAATTTCACGAAGTCCGATCATTTTTTTTATAATTATTCTATCATTACCAGTAACTTCATGTTCCACCCACGGTCACACAACAATGAAAAGCGAATTGAACAGTCTGAACATTGATCTACTACGGAAAGTATCTCCAACGTTCAGAGATTAAAAAAAAAAAGTTATTATTTCCAGCTTCTACAATACGAAGTGCAGGATCCAGCTAGATGCTTTCCGTAAGTCTTATAACGTGCTGTTGCTTGTATGGTGCCCGACTTTAATATGCAACCCGCGGTTTATTTGCTTTAATGTTCATTTTGTGCTGTACTTTAACTTATTTCAGAATTAAAAAAAAAATCGCGGAATCTACTTTAACAATTAACGCATCATACGAAGCAAGGGCAACGTTATAGTATGACACGTTTTGTAATTGGTTCTTCCAAGAGCGAGACGTTTCAACTTGCCTCTCCCCGCCTCGTGACATCCGTATACGCACGAATTCACCTAAAGTAAAACTCTGCTCCACCCCCATGAACCACAGACATTGCCGAGGTGGGGTGGCTTGCGTGCCTCAACGATGCAGATAGCCGTACCGTAGGTGCAACCACAGCGGAGGGGTATCTGTGGAGAGGCCAGACAAACGTGTGGTTCCTGAAGAGGGGCAGCAGCCTTTTCAGTAGTTACAGGGGCAACAGTCTGGATGATTGACTGAGCTGGCCTTGTAACATCAGCTAATGTGGCTTTGCCACACAGCTTCTGCGAACGGCTGAAAGCAAGGGGAAACTACAGCCGTTATTTTTCCCGAGGACATGCAGCTCTACTGTATGAACATATGATGATGGCATCCTCTTGGGTAAAATATTCCGGAGGTAAAATAGTCCCCCATTCGGATCTCCGGGCGGGGACTACTCAGGAGGATGTTGTCATCAGGAAAGACAATACTGGCATTCTACGGATCGGAGCGTGGAATGTTAGATCCCTTAATCGGGTAGGAAAATTGGAAAATTTAAAAAGGGAAATGGATAGGTTGAAGTTAGATATAGTGGGGATTAGTGAATTTCGGTGGCAGGATGAACAGGATTTCTGGTCAGGTGAGTACAGGATTATAAATACAAAATCAATTGGGGGTATCACAGCAGTAGGACTGATAATGAATAAGAACACAGGAATGCGGGTAAACTACTACGAGCAGCACAGTGATCGCATTATCATTGTAAAGATAGATACGAAGCCAACACCGACAACAGTAGTACAGGTTTATATGCCAACTATCTCTGCCGATGATGAGGAGATCGAAGAAATATATGAGGAGCTAAAGGAAATTATTCAGACAGTTAAGGGAGAGGAAAACGTAATTGTGATGGGAGACTGGAATTCGGTAGTAGGAAAAGGAAGAGAAGGAAAAATAGTAGGTGAATATGGACTGGGCAGGAGGAATGAAAGAGGAAGTCGCCTGGTAGAATTTTGCACGGAACATAATTTAATCATAACAAACACGTGGTTTAAGAATCACAAAAGAAGGTTGTATACTTGGAAGAGACCAGGAGACACCGGAAGGTATCAGATAGATTTTATAATGGTAAAACATAGATTCCGGAACCAGGTTATAAACTGCAAGACATACCCAGGGGCAGATGTAGACTCTGACCATAACTTGTTAGTCATGAAATGTAGGCTGAAACTGAAAAAACTGCAGAAAGGTAGGAAAATAAGGAGATGGGACTTAGATAAATTGAAGGAAAGTGAAGTTCTGGAGAATTTCAGAGGGAGATTTAGGCAACAATTGACAGAAACAGGGGGAAATAAAACAGTAGAAGAGGAATGGGTAGCATTGAGAGATGAAATAGTGAAGGCAGCAGAGGACAAAATAGGTAGAAAGTCAAGACCTACAAAAAATCCGTGGATATCACAGGAAATACTAAATTTAATTGACGAAAGGAGAAAATATAAAAATGCAGTAAATGAAACAGGCAAAATGGAGTACAGATGACTAAAAAATGAGATTGGCAGGAAGTGCAAAATGGTTAAGCAGGAGTGGCTAGAAACCAAATGCAAATCTGTAGAAGAATGTATAAGAAGGGGAAAAGTAGATACCGCTTACAGGGAAATAAGAGAGACATTTGGGGATAAGAAAAGCAACTCTACGAATATCAAGAACTCAGATAGAAAGCCAGTTCTCAGCAAAGAAGGGAAAGCTGAAAGGTGGAAAGAATACATAGAACAGCTCTACAAAGGAAATGAACTTAGAGACGATGTTGTAGGAAGGGAAGAGGAAGTAGATCAAGATGAAATAGGAGATGCTATACTGAGAGATGAATTTGACAGAGCCTTGAAAGACCTAGGTCGGAACAAGGCCCCAGGAGTAGATGACATACCCTCAGAGCTACTAAAGTCTCTGGGAGAGCCAGCCATGACAAGACTATTTGAACTGGTGTGTAGGATTTATGAGACAGGCGAAATACCCTCAGACTTTAAGAAAAATGTAATAATCCCCATTCCAAAGAAATCAGACGCAGACAGGTGTGAAAATTACAGAACCATCAGTTTGATAAGTCATGGTTGCAAAATTTTAACACGAATTATCTACAGGAGAATGGAAAAGCTGGTAGAAGCTGACCTCGGGGAAGATCAGTTTGGATTCAGAAGGAACATAGGAACCCGGGAGGCAATACTCACTTTACGTCTTATCTTAGAAGATAGATTAAGGAAAGACAATCGTACATTTCTAGCTTTTGTAGATTTGGAGAAAGCATTTGACAATGTTGACTGGAACACACTCTTTCAAATTCTGAAGTCAGCAGGGGTAAAATATAGGGAAAGGAGAGTTATTTACAAATTGTACAAAAACCAGACCGCAGTTATTAGACTCGAAGGGCATGAAAGGTAAGCATCAGTTGGGAAGGGAGTAAGACAGGGTTGTAGCCTTTCTCCGATGTTATTCAATTTGTACATGGAGCAGGCGGTGAAGGAAAGCAAGGAGAAATGTGGAATAGGGATTAAAGTACAGGGGGAAGAAATAAAAACATTGCGTTTTGCTGATGACATTGTAATTCTATCAGAGACAGCAAAGGACCTGGAAGAGCAGTTGAATGGAATGGACAGTGTGTTGAAGAGAGCGTACAAAATAAACATTAACAAGAGCAAAACAAAAATAATGGAATGCGGTCTTAGAAAATCAGGCGATGCTGAAGGAATTAGATTAGGGAACGAAACAATTAAGGTGGTAGATGAGTTTTGTTACTTGGGTAGTAAAATAACATGTGATGGTCGCAGTACAGAGGATATAAAATGCAGAATGGCAATGGGAAGAAAAGCATTTTTGAAAAAGAGAAATTTGCTAACATCGAATATTAATTTAAGTGTAAGGAAGTCTTTTCTGAAGGCATTTGTGTGGAGTGTTGCCTTGTACGGGAGTGAAACATGGACGATAAGCAGTGCGGACAGGAAGAGAATAGAGGCTTTTGAAATGTGGTGTTACAGAAGAATGCTGAAGATTAGGTGGGTAGATCGCATAACCAATGAAGAAGTACTGAACAGAATTAGTGAGGAAAAGAATTTTTGGAATACCCTGACTAAAAGAAGGGATCGCTTGGTAGGACACATTCTTAGACATCGGGGAATCGTAAATTTAGCATTGGAGGGAAGTGTGTGGGGTAAAAATCTCAGAGGGAGACCAAGAGACGCGTATAGTAAGCAGATTCAAGTGGATGTGGGTTGCTGTTCTTATGAGGAGATGAAAAGGCTTGCTCGGGATAGAGTAGGGTGGAGAGCTGCATCAAACCAGTCTCCGGACTGAAGACCATAACAACAACAACAAAACTCTGCTTCCAACAGAAGTAATAATTTTCTTACAATGCCTTATATAGTACGTGGTAAGAATAAAAGCCCAAAGCAACATCTAATTAAACCTTTCTAAAACATGCAGTTTTTCGTATCACTGATTGTAAACACATAATAGTTATATGAGTCGGCGGATAATCCCTTTTCGTTTTAAAATCAAAAAGGCATTACTGTGGCTCCTGTACGTATATCGTATAACTATAACGGCAAATACTCAAATTTCAACGCATCGAACTGTAAAAACGCATCCAGCTAAAATATGTTGTGAGCCATCAACTATATTTGGAGGACTGAAGGAACTAAGATACCAAGAGACGTATGTATAATAAAATATTTATTGTATCACAACCAGTTTCGGCATTCCACTATACCACCTTCATGTCCCTACATCGGATCATAATGTCTATAAGCAGGAATACCAAAAATGGATTCGTGGACTTCTGTCTCTTAGAACAAGGACTCAAAGTGAAGTCAATTCTTGTTGTCACAGTTGTGAGACAGAAGTCCATGTATCCAGTTTTGGTATCCCTGCTTATGGATATTATGCTCCGATGTAGGGACCTGAAGATGGCATAGTGAAATGCCGAAACTGGTAGTGATACAATAAATTTTTATTATGCATACGGGTGTTGGTAACTAAGTTCCTTCAGACTCTTGACCAACCGCTGTCCCGTTTCCAACAAAAATGATGGATTCAATAAGACTTAATATATGTGAGGAAATGCATACTGTAAACCATCAGCTGTTTATTAATTTTCAATCTTCTACCGGTTTCGGCTATAAACCATCTTCACGGAAGAGAACTACACAAACTGATCAAACAGGTGCATTATATGCCTCCTTATGCAAACTGGCATGCATGTCACACAATAAAAATAGATAAGACGTCACTAGGCGTCAAGTGTTGATTAAAAAAGTAAAAGCAATGCCAGGCTGTGTGATGGTGAACCAAGGTCCTTGGAACTTAAAAGTAGTAACCACAAGTTCGGTACTTCCTTGTCAGCGTGGTCATGCCGACGAGAGCACGCCACGCCAATGGAGTCGGCAGAAAACGGCCGCCAATCACAGGCCCGGCTGGTGATCACGTGGGGGTGTGCTGTGCCCAGCATAAGGGACGTCGCTTTTTGCACAGTGGTCCTCTCGAGCCACGACCACCGAATCGTTCAGATGCTCCAATTTCGCCTGTGCTAGAGCCTTACTAAATTCAACTTCAATTATGGTAATCTCCAGTACAGTCCTTTCCCCAGCCCCCTGGTCTAACTAAACACATTGTAATTTTACAAACGCAGTAAACCCTCTAAAAGCAGCAGGCCAACGCATTCTCATTAACAGATCAAGGCCCACATCCCATCCCTGTTTTTCCGGGCACACTTCCAACAGCAGCGCTGTATGTTCAGAGAATGCCAGCGCAGATGCCTCACATGCCCTTGACACTGGTGGCGTGTGCTGGGTTGTCTCTGACTGCTGACACGTTTAGATCGATCAGCACCAGCACACCGAGAATGTCACAGCTATGCAGTAACGTGGCAGCACTGCGACGTCAGCAGGTGACTGACATGCAAGGCACAGCTTGTCAAATTGCGCGGGGCACTCTTATAAGCGAAGAAAGGAAGGAACGCACGTGTGGTCGGAGAAGAAACGCAAACAGAGCAGTATAGTTCACTACAAGAATACAAGGAGATCGAGAAATCGTCGTCTGGTTGGCGTCAGTGTTTTAGAAATGAAGTATGTCAAGGAGAAATAAAAGACGGCGTGGAGCTCGACCAGGAAGTATTACGACGTCTGTGTTTATAGACAATACAGAAAATCTAAGTAATTGCGTTCCTAGGCGCAAAACACGAACCTGTTGCTTTAGACATAGTGAAAAAGGTCAGTGGTTGTGGATCGAGTCCTTCCTCAGGCATATACAGTGTGTCCCACTCAACTGTTTGACCTCAGATATCTCTGAAACTACAAGAGATATTGAAAAACCACTTTCACTGTCATAAACGTACGGCAGGTGCTTATGAATGTAGAAACGTGAAGAAATATTATTTCAACACAAACTTATGGTTTTTTAATGGATACTGTGATGTCGCACAAGAATGAAGTGCGCTCCACGTACTTAGGCCGCGCGCCGCCATGCACGCACGGCGCGGCGTTCTTACGACGTCAGCCACGAGCGCCCTCTGTTACAACTCCGCTCGTGGCCACGACTGCTGCATCGGTCACTTGGGAATCAGATAAGCACCAGTTAAGACTTGGCTATCGGATAGGCACTAGGAATCATCAGTAGGCAGGCCTCTATCTAAACTATGTATCAACATTCTACTAGTCTGCTGCTCTCCAAGTTAAGTAATGTATTATTTCTATGAAATATATCTCTTATACTAATCTAGCTTAGTGTTTCTAGTTTCTGCTGTCCCACTGGCTGGCCATCTCCGTACCTGCACACGCGTGCATCCTATTTTCCTGTGTCGGTCTATCTCTACTCGGCCACCGACACCCAGGACAACCGGCGGAAACGAGACACAAAAGTGGCGACTAGGATGGGATACAAAAGATACCGCATATTATTTCTTAAGCAATCGAAAGAACAAAGAGAATGGCGTTGCTTGCATCGCGATGTGTCAATTACATCCGGAGAAACTGCAAAGTGAAGTTGACGTTTGAAACACGAGGCGCGATGCTAGCGCGTGTCCGAGGCTCAACCGTGAGTCTCGCTTGAGTCTCGGACACGCGCTAACAGCGCGCCTCACGTGTTTCAAAAGCATTTTCTCCGAATGTAATTGACGGATTGTGATGCAACCAACGCCGTTCTTTTTGCCATTTTTCATTCTATCGATTTCTTAAGAAAAAGTATGCTGTGTCCATTAAAAAAAAAAACATAAGTTTGTGTTGAAAATAATATTTCTTCACGTTTTAGAGTGTCTCATAGTACCTACTATCATAAGCCCCTGCCGTACGTTCATAGCCGTAAAAGTCGTTTTTCAATAGCTCTTGTAGTTTCAGAGATATCTGGGGTCAAACAGTTGAGTGGTGCAGGGTGTTACAAAAAGATACGGCCAAACTTTCAGAAAACATTCCTCACACAGAAAGAAAGAAAATATGTTAAGAGGAAATTTGTCCGGTAACGCTTAATTTTCAAGTTAGGGCTCATTTTAGTATTTCTCTTTAAATTTAAATTTAAATAATTCGTGCAGACAATTGTCAAAATATCCAATTGTTTCGTTAGTATGTACTCTGCGTCCTCGATTCACGTCATCAACACAGAATTTCTGTGAACGTTTGGCCAGGAATTGTTGGTGATGTCTTGTTTGGGACTCATGTTCTTCCACCTACGCTCGCTGAAGCACGTTATCATGATTTCATACGAGATACTCTAGCTGTGCTGCTAAAATATTTGTCTTTACGACACAACATGTGGTTAATGCACAATGCATCTGCTGCACATTACAGTCAACGTATTTGTACGCTTCTCAACAACAGATTCGGTGACCGATGAATTGGTAGAGGCGAACCAATTCCATGGCCTCCACACTCACCTGACCTTAATCCTCTTGGCTTTCATTTATGGGGGCATTTGAATGCTCTTGTCTACGCAACCCCGGTACCAAATGTAGAGAATCTTCGTGCTCGATTTGTGGACGGCTTTGATACAATACGCCATTCTCCAGGGCTGCATCAGCGCATTAGGGATTCCATGCGACGGGGGTTGGCTGCATGTATCCTCGCTAGCGGAAGACGTTTTCAACATTTCCTGTAACAAAGTGTTACGCTGATACGTTCTGTTGCTTTGTGTTTCCATTCCATGATTAATGTGATTTGAAGAGAAGTAATGAAATTAGCTCTAACATGGAAATTAAACGTGTCCAGACACGTGTACACATAACATAGTGTGTGTTTGTGTGTGTGTGTGTACGTGCGTGTTTGTGTTTGTGTTTGTGTTGTCCTTAATAGAAGTTACTCCAACCCTTCATTTCGCAATGTTGCTCTCAAGCAACATCAAAATTGCGCGTGGTTGTCTGAAACATATTTAAAGTTTCATCCTTGGATGGGAAACAGTGCTTGACACAAACATTTAATCTCTCCAATGAAGTGATGTTTCATTGTCTTCTACGAAAAGTTTATCAATAAACTGAATCTTTAGCGGACAAAGCTTAGGTTACCTAGGTACATATTTGTTTCAATTTTGTGACGATGTCTTTCATGAAACATGGAAAACTGCTTAGAAAAGCGAAAGAGGAAGTCTTGAAGTTTATTTAGTATGGAAAATTGTTGATGAGACTGAAAATGGACATACATTTATTGGGAAGAGGAGGCCTGGATGACCACAACAAAGCCCTCCAGGGGGCTCACGGTTCTTTCTTGAGTATGTGCGTGGCGATCACGGGGCCTCGAGCTAATGCAGTCTTCCTTCATTCTTTACTTCACGGACTGCATTTCCTTTCCCCTTGCCCTCCTTTCTTATTCTCACTCCTTCTCTTTCCCACCGGAGGATTAATAACCTCAGTAATTTATTCCCCTTATCCCAATCAAAGAACCCAACCCCACAACAAAATGGACAATAAGTCCAAAAGAAGAACGAAACAGCACCTCCTGCACCAGTCAATGATGTATGGTATGACAGATATGGCAATATGTTGTCACTTGACAGATTATTGGCCTAAAGGAATTTGCAAGTTTTGCCTTCAGAGGTACTTGATAGTAAAATGTGGAAATCATGGGATTGTTCTGAACAAAAAGCGACTTGTTTTCACATGTTTCACATGGAATAGTCCAAGATACAATAATTTCTGCAGTCATAAGAACAACACTATAGTATTGGTACCGTACCATAGCACCATGCGAAGCTTTTGGGCAATGTTACAAATGAGGAAGTATATTATGAAACAAAAATTGTATAAATCTGTTCACATGGCCCTGAACATGTCATTTCAGAAACATAAAATACTTTTTATTTCCGCCATTTCTGTGTGTACCAAATAAAGGGTTACAAAGCAAAGTCTATGGACTGATAACCAGAGTACTTTCGTTCTTTAGACTTAGAAGCATTTGAACGTTAGAACTGATGAAGTCGTTTATGGTTCGCGGGTAAGTCCTCCATTTAATATGAATCTCTGTTCATAGTGTTATCGCGAAATGCACGTGGCAAGAAGGCATTGTTCTAGAAATGAACGAAGTTTGTTAGTAGACCGTAGAGTGACACAGCGTCTGCCAGTGTAGTTGGCTGATTAACACTCTAACGTTATGCTTACTAAAGTGATTGATGCTCTTTTTGCACCTTCTCTTTTTTCTGTAACAACAGTGTCTGTTACGGATAGCACAATGATATCACAATCAGGAAACACCGGATGATGAAAAAGTCAGTATAAATTTGAAAACGCAATAAATCACGGAATAATGTAGATAGAGAGGTAAAAAATTGACACACATGCTTCGAATGACAAGGGGTTTTATTAGAACGAAAAAAAAAGTTCAAAAATGTCCTATAGATCCTTCATCTGATCAGAAATGCAATAATTAGTCTAGCGTAACAAATTAAGCCAATGAAAAGAAGATGTTCTTTACAGGAAATGCTCAATACGTTCACCATCATTCCTCAACAATAGCTGTAGTCCAGGAATAAGGTAGAGAACAGCACTGTAAAGCATGTCTGAAGTTGTGGTGAGGCATTGGCGTCGGAGGTTGTCTTTCAGCATCCCCAGAGATGTCGGTCGATCACGATACACTTGCGACTTCAGGTAACCCCAAAGCCAATAATCTCACGGACTGAGGTCTGGGGATCTGGGAGGCCAAGCATGTCGAAAATGGCGGCGGAGCACACGATCATCACCAAACGACGCGCGCAAGAGATCTTTCACGCGTCTAACAAAATTCAAATGTTTGTATAGTCTATGGGACTTAACTATGGGGTCATCAGTCCCTAAACTTACAAACTACTTATGAACTACTTAAGAACTAGGACGGCACAAATATCCATGCCCGAGGGGGGATTCGAACCCCCGACCGTAGTAGCCGTGCAGACCGTGACTGAAGCGCCTCAGTCCCCTCGGCCACCGCGGCCGGCCGCGTCTAGCAATACTTTTTTTTTCTGTTCCAATAAAATCCCATGTCATTCCAAGCATGTGTGTCAATTTTTACCTGTGTATCTACATTATTCCGTAATTTATTAAGTTTAAAATTTATAACGACTTTTCGATCACCCGGTATATTCATGTACTGGTGCGACGTTTCGCAAACTACTTCCTTGCTTATGGACTATTTTTCCTGTGGGAATCTTTCAGTGACTCTCAGTCTGGTATCCGACTGAGCAACGATTGATTTTTTTATGATCGCTAAAAATTAAATTGCTCCGTAAGCCCCTTTTACATATCTTATAAAGCAACTACGTGCACTGTTTTTCTATGGTTGTATAGTGTTTCCATGCAATACGTTAGATTTGTTCTGGTTGAGAGTAGTTACTACTAGCTGCACCGTCGATCTAAATAATAAATTTTCATATTATTCCATTCACGGAATAATCTGTGCGATATTCTTTGATGTCACAGTGACTGAACCGTACTTGAAAGTGTTCGTTTCATACAAATTATCCAAAGTGACACTGATTCTTATAAGATGTGATCGTGAAAGAAGGAGATCGACTCCATAGAAGTAGGAAAGTGTTTTATTTCCAAGAGTAACACTTTCGCCACCGAATTCTAGCGCTGTAGTATCCACAGGCCACCGGAATGGGCTTCGATTGACAACGGTTTTCTCTGGATATGAACAACCCCCCATATTGCGGTGCTATATTAAGAACGAAAATTGTACATGAATAACCATAAAACTATTGTTGAGATGAAAATAGCCATTTAGGAGATCATCGCTAGCACTGATGTCCTGACATTTCATTGGGTCACGCAAAATTTAGCTATGGGTCTGCGTCACATCATTGTCACGGAAGGCAGGCACGGCGAACTTGCCATAACCTGAATCCGAATCTTTTGTGGCGTTTACAATTTGAATAAACTATGTGCAGGCCTTAGTTTGTAACGAATTTACTTTTTCATATAGTTCAACAATTGTCACCCTTTAGGTTGTAACGATACATAATTAGATTACATTAATCAGCGATGCTTGTCGCCGTGTTTCCCTCCTCCTCGTAATATTTTATCTCTGGAAAGGTTGTTTCGGTCGTCTTTTGCTTCTTCCGGCGTGTCGAGAGGAAAGGAACCGCGATCAGTCACTCTTTTGTTTGAGCTTATTAAGTGTGGACGTGTACGCAGACTCCTTCGTTAGGTGAGAGTGCTGTTAAATTTTACTTTAAACTATATCCTCTTTTGTTAAGAGCCATTTCTCCACCCTGTTCTCATTTAATAATGTCCCATTCTTTCTTAATTATTCATTTTCTTTGAGATTTTCAGCTCCTCCATATTCCGTCGTAAGATGATGTTCAGACGCCATCACTTTCGCTTCGTGTATTGCCTTGATTAAATCCCTATCAGTTACTTTAAATCATTACCTTTCTTCCTTTTAGATTCTGCATTCGTATAAACAGTTTCGCGAAGTCCTATAGATGTTTCTTTTTTTGATGTGTGTTATTTACGTAATCAAACTTAAGTACACGGTCAACAATGACTTACGAGGCGAACAGTCTGCTGCGGAAAGTATCATAAAGTTTATCTAAACCATTCAAAAGCTTAACAGTTTCAGCTGCTGTTATCAACATTTGCCGAAATAAGCTACAATGGGTACTTTCCGTAAGTTTTCTCTGTAAAGTTATTTTTGTATGTTGCCTCAAACCCAATCTGTATTCCGCCATTTCATCTATTCAACCATTTCGTGTATTAATTTCATCCACACTTGTCAAAAGTATTTAATCAGATTTTTATCCGATTTTTTATGATCGAATTTTTAACAAAAATCCTTAATCTTTAAATTCCGGAGTTTAACATTAATGCGTACAAGCAACAATACGAAAGTAATGTTACAAGGTGACGTTCTAACGACACACACACACACAAACACACACACACACACACACACACGAATACTTGCACATATTGAAACGCAGCATATGCTAGAGCATCGAGGTGGGCTTCTATTTTACTTTGGGTAACGGTTTTAGTACAGGTATCAACTGAGATAGTGAAATAAATTTTTTGTTTAATGGAGCCACTTACTTTTTATGACTGTGTTCGACAGCTCTTGAGAAGACAAATACAGTGATACAACGTTTGTTCATGTTGACGTTGAAACCTGTAATAATAATAAAAAATCAGAAATGTCCTACAATTTGAGAGCACGGTGGCTGATATCAGCGTTAGCAGGGCAAACACCGTCAAGCGGAGATCTTGTGTTAATAGCGTCAAAATGTCAGTACATTTGACAGTCAACTTGTCTGTACTGCAGATCGTAATGAGACATTTGATGTACTTCTTCCATATGGTGAATGTAAAGAAATGCCGTGCAAACAATAGAGCGGTATATGACTATCTATCCGGATCGCTAATCTCCGACGTGCCAAGCAGTTGTACGAATAATGAAGAGCTTGTATTTCATCCTTACTTCTTCCCGTCCATAAAATGTCGACTGGGGTGTCGGTCTGGCTGCGTGCAGACCTGGTAACTGTGATCCAAATGCTCTTCCAGCTGTTTCTGGATTCATTACATTCATACCATTTTAATGCACCTGTTGTCTCTGCAGTTCATACTGACGTATGGTAGAGCGGGTTTCCTCATTATCAGGATGAAAGGGATGAATTTTACATGATTTTAAACGGTCTAAAACGTTTCTCAAATCAATTGCATTAAAATGTATTTTTAAAGCTCTAAACAAACATGAACGCCAGGAGCAGACCTCTAACATAAATCCAATCGGTTGCACACTTCGAGGACGAAGAAATATTTTATTCTCACTAAATCGGGTAGTTAAAAACTTAAATTCGTTCATATAATAGTCATTAAGTGCTGTTGTAGTATATAAAGTTCAACCCGGTAAGTAATACAATTAATCACTGTGTGATAAAGCCGACGTTATTCAAATTTTGCAAATTTGTTCATCGATAATTCGATAAACATACACTCTAATTACAATAGCGTGCAGTGAAACTTCAAAATACTAACTTATTTATATTGTTTAGCCATTATCCACAAATGTTATTGAATATTCTTCCACAAATACATCTTTTTGCCAAATATAAACCTGGACACATTACTTTCTGAACATGTAAATGGATAAAATTTTGTTTTTTCCTACAGTGGAGCTCAGGATACCCGGTATTCGTGTAGTATTCGGTAACGACAGCACTTACTGACTTCCAACAAGCTTCACCAACGATTTCTTTACTTGTTCTCGATTCCACACTTGAAGAAATAATTAACGAGGTAATCAGCCGTTCAGTGCAGTTCTCTTTATCGTTTGTATCTTATTAATGTCTTATGGGGTTTATTAGGTTATTAGTTCCATCCTTTTCGAGACTCTGCGGATGTATACAAGACCTGAGGTTTTTTTCCTTTATTCTTTGTAATTTAACAGTCCACACATATATGTTTATGTGTATCTGCAGTTAATTGTTCAGACTTTCGATTTTCCTCTGTCGCCTAAGGAAACATAAAAAACTAACACCTCCGATATACTATGTCAGTGCTAAATATCATTGATAATGTTATGCAGCCTATGTGTTGAAAACACGCATAATGATGTTTCCGAGTCAGCTGATTCTATGGTGCAAGGTGTAGACCAGTCTATGAAGTTATCTGGGGGCACGGCAGTCCCTTACTGTAACTAGCCATATTTTCAAATTATACTGTTCTACAACTTATAATTTACGAAATATTAGCTGTGGAAAATCGCTAATTCACTGACCGATTATCAAAATTCTAACGTACTTCTAGCAGACAAACAAACGTCAAATTTTGCATTTAGATAGTGTTCAGCCTGTAATGGAAGGAAAAATTCAAACATCTGTAAAAATTAATTGCGTTCTAGAAGACATTACAATATTATAAGCAAACTTGTCGTTACGGTATTGTGATACTGACGGTCTTGTGGTATCGTGTTCGGTTCACATGCGAAAGATTGCGTGTTCGATTCCGACAGCAGGTACCTAAGTAGAGAATGAATAACTGATAAGATATACCTTAAACTACTACAAATGGAAGCAGTAACAATGACACCTACATTCTTGCTTGATTTCAAAATGAGAAAACTGTTGCTCGCGGGCAGCAAAAACCGGGAGCAAAAACGCTAGATTATAGTTTCAAACCACAACACGGTCGAGATAGGGAGACGCCAATGATCTGTGAGTCGCGAAGTCTGTGTTATCTTTGGTCTGTACCATAGAGTGGAAACTCTCTGTAGTGAGTATTGCCAGAATTTAAGACTGTGGTATTTCGTTCTACCTTCTCTAGGAGGTGCTGGTTCTACTCATGATATAAACGTTAAGCTAGAATTGTCACATGATATCATTATATAAATATGCGAAACTGAAAATTTAAGTGCCGATTTTCTACGGTGATTTTATCAGGAGGCCAATGAAACTTATATAATTCGAAAGAGGAAACTTATATAATTCGAAAGATGGTTTGGTGTAAATGTGCACAATACAATAATCATTAGTGTACATAGCCGTTGAGAGTGATAAAACGGAGTAGATGTTTTCAGAGCTATAGCTCGGATCACGATTTTAAATCTCCAACTCTAATAATAAGTGAACGTAAAAAATTGAAGGGCTACCAACAACTGCCCTAGGGATGAACGATATTAGAAAAAACATCGATGGTAATACTTCAGCATTTTCAGTTCAAAGAAATCAATGTACGATGAGCATCGAAAATAAAACGTCCGGGATTATCAGTGTTTTGGGTGCCGAAACAAACACTCCTGGGCAGAACCACGCACACACACATTACGGTACTAGACTCGCACTACCGAGTACAGTATTATTGGTCTTCCTGTCACTTTAATCAATGTATCAACTAATATTTGTATACGGATATAACAGTCGTAAGAAATAGGGATAAACTGGTAAAACTTCGCCACATTTAGAGTTTTGACGTAAAGGCTAAATTTTACTTGCGGCGGTGGCGTAGTGTGCAATTGTTGGCAATGAAATGTTCGCTTTATGAGGGATACGTACAAAAACCTGTCAACTATAGAGCAGGAACATAATTAATTATTTAATTCATGGTCAACACGAAAGATTATGCCCTTAATTCTACGTTACTAGTACCCGAAGTGTCTCATTCGTCTGTCACTGCGAACTTCAGCACTCTATGCCACCACTGCCGTAAGTAAAACTCTATCGTGTAATAGACACACTAGATTTTATTTGTGTAATATTAATTCACTAATCCGCAACTTCCATGTATTATGAAATTCACAAACTGGTGCGAAATACAACACTAACTTCATGATACTTATATATTAACCCACCAAAGGTGGCAGTACTGTACATGATGAAAGGATTGAACAATAACAATATAATTGACGTTCCAGACTTCCTAAATACTGTTACATCAAACCAAACGAAACCATACCAAACCAAAGAGACAGGAAATGGATTTTAAGAAAATTTGCGGCTGATGTACAAAATATATACAGAAAAGCACTACCTACAAAAAGAAATGATATCCCATCAAAAACATAAAATGTACAAAAATGCAAGTCTAGCGAAAAATTCCTTCCACCATAAAAAGTCTTGATATCTTATGGGAAACCAAGTCTATTATTTTACTGTTCATGGAACCACCTATTCAACACCTTGTCATAATTTTTTATCTAATTAGTTATCTACCAACATCTGTAGTGACTATATCAAAATTATAGATCTTTATTTCTATACGAAATATAGGCCTAATGACTTTCCAGCCGCATGGCAACGTAAACTAATATTTAAAATACTTTAAGCAAATGTGAGGTATTTCATTCGTACGTAATTACGTTTGGCTGCATAGTGGATATAAATTACTTTTATAAGTCGATGTGTAATTGCCCAATCATTATATGTATTATGATGCCATATATTATGGTGCGATTGCTAAGCCATTATATTTTTGTTACAGAAATAAAGTCCTATAATTTTGATATAATTACTACAGACGATGGTAGATAACTAATTAGATAAAAAGTTATGACAGGGTATTGAATAGGGGGTTCCATGAACACTAACTAAAATAACCGACGTGGTTTCCCATAAGATCTCACAATTTTGTATGATGGGAGGAATTTTTGTACATTCTATGTTTTTGATGGGATTAAATCTTTGTGGAAACCATGAGATTCCGTCAGCTGTATTTGTGTATGACGGACAATGGATATTCTACATTGCGTTAGGTCATCTTCGAAATAATCGTACGATGCCTGTTGAAACGAAACCGTGGATAGTGCATGCTAATCTGGGTTGTTACTACTTCCACCTTTACGCCAAAAGTAACTAAAATGACAGTGATGATAATGTTGTATCATTCGGTTTCTCAATACCATCTCATTCTAAAGTGAGAAAGCAGCATTTATTTCTTTGTAAGTAACATCCGTCTACTGCTCCCCATATTCATTAACGTTTTCTGCTGAAATTTGTTAGCTAGCGGGAATATTTTGCATATTGGCACACAGAGAATAAAATGAGTACTGAATGGATCGCAAGTGTCATCGGGAAACACCAGTGAATTGAATCCGCTGTAACATGGACAATGTTATTACGCCGGTTTTGGCGAGCATGTGTTATTAGAAGTAAAATCAGGCACCAGAAATTTTAATATTAATTGGTTGTAGCGTATTTTAATTAGTGTATTCATTTTACCTTTTGTAGATTATTAATTCTATTGAATTAATTATTTTATCAGCACACCGACGAACTGATATAAATAAGCCTACTACAAAAGGTTAGGCACAGAAAGAAGGTGATGGTGTCACTGTGCAAAACTGGATAATGAAAACGCATAAAAATATTTTTATTGCGAGTAGCTAAACCTTACCAAGCTACTCTGTGGCCTACTCTGATATAAAATGAAAAGAAAAAAAATAATGAGTAAGTAAAAGAATTATCTCGGAGAACATACATGCAATAAAACAGTGCCTTGTTTGCGTCTCTGTGACCTGTGGAATAACAGGAAAGTTTGGTAAAAATAAGTTTCCTTAGAACATTATTTCTTTTAAAACCAGTTAAATGAAAAGTTACTGTCCGTTTTCTGCATGAACATAAACATTAGATGATACTGAAGAATGCAGATTATAATTATTGGCGGTGAGAGATGCTCTCCAACTCTCCCCCCCCCCCCCCCCCATACCCATACCCACTACCATATACAAGCTCTATTAATTTGCGATGTGTAGTTTCGGCTGCAGAGTTAAACATAGGCACAGATATCTCAATTTTTATACACTACTGGCCATTAAAGTTGCTACACCAAGAAGAAATGCAGATGATAAACAGGTATTCATTGCACAAATATATTATACTAGAACTGGCATGTGATTACATTTTCACGCAATTTGGGAGCATAGATTCTTAGAAATCAGTACCCAGAACAACCACCTCTGGCCGCAATTACGGCCTTGATACTCCTGGGCATTGAGTCAAACAAACCTTGGGTGGCGTGTACAGGTACATATGCCCATGCAACTTCCACACGATACCCCGGTTCATCAAGAGTACTGACTGCGTATTGTGGCGGGCCAGTTGCTCCGCCACTATTGACCAGGCGGTTTGAATTGGTGAGAGATCTGCAGAATGTGCTGGCCAGAGCAGTCGTCGAACATTTTACATATCCAGGAAGGCCCATACAGGACCTGCAACATGCGGTCGTGGATTATCCTGCTGAAATGTAGGACGTCGCTGGGATCGAATGAAGGGTAGAGCCACGGGTCGTAATACATCTGAAATGTAACGGTCACTGTTAAAAGTGCCGTCGAGGCGAACAAGAGGTGACCGTGACGTGTAACCAGTGGCAGCCCATACCATCACGCCGGGTGATACGCCAGTATGGCGATGACAAATACGCGCTTGCAGTGCACTTTCAGCGCGATGTCACCAAAGACGGATGCGACCATCATGATGCTGTAAACAAAACTTGGATTCATCCGAAAACATGACGTTTAGCCATTCGTGCAACCAGGTTCGTCGTTGCGTACAGAATCGCATGCGCTCCTGTCTGTGATGTTGCTTGAAGGGTAATCGCAGCCATGGTCTCCGAGCTGATAGTTCATTCTGCTGCGAACGCCGTCGAACTGTTCGTGGAGATGGTTGTTGTCTTGGAAACGTCCCCATCTATTGACTCAAGGACCGAGACCTGTCTGCACGATCCCTTACAGCCATGCGGATAAAAGTGCGAGTCCGAACACGGTGATAGCGACCCGCCGCGACTGCCGACAACGACCCAAAAAAAGCTTTAGTGACGATTTTATTCAGGAGCTATTGTGATTTAAATAAAAGACAGTTCAACTTCGTACTGAGTTCTGTTTCCGATGACTTGAAACCACAGTGCCTAAGAATTGAAATAACTGAAGAAGAAAAATTACATTTTACTCTGAGAAGCACGCAAAAAGTCGTGCATTATTTACAATCTGCTCAACAACTGGTACGGAATACTGTACCAGCGATATGGATATTGAAGGTGTGTTATTATCTCTTGATTACTGATTTGTGTTGCACTGTGGACCCTTCATTTAGCAATCAGAAACAATGCTACTATTATTTTTCTTTCGATTCTCCTTCATATATTGGAAATGAACTCCGAAACTGCACTGATAAGTCCAGAAAATAATTCAATATCATCATATTTGCGTCGCATAAAGGCCTTTAGTAACTTTTGGCTCTTTTCATCCCTTTCCTTTCGCACTTTTAATATTGTACCATAGTTTTATTCCGTTTTCTTTTCTGTCTTGGTACATAAAATTAATCGATTGTCACCTCTCGTGTAACATGAAGTAAAAATACCTATCCTGACCGTATTTTACACGAAAGGCTTTATTACTGTACATTGTCAGTCTTAAGAACACCATTTATGTAATTACCGATAGTTAAGAAGTTGTTAATTATTTTGAGCATAAACCACCGTTTGTGTTTAGTTTTAACTTTAATAGATAGTATTGAGGAAACTGCACGAAGTTGCTACAAAAATGAAGCAAAACGTGTTACAAGATATTAATGAGTATAGCTTCCTCCAAGTGTTCATTAATATGCCACGTCAAAAATTTAAAGGCATAAAATGTTCAAATGTTTGTAGAGCTCATGGGACTTAACTACTGGGTCATCTGTCCCTAAACGTACAAACTACTTATGAACTAGCTTATAATAAAGATGGCACAAACAGCCATACCCGAGAGGGGATTCCAATCCCCGGCCGTAGTGGCCGTGAAACACGTAACTTACGAAACAAGTATTAGTCGAAAGGATAACTAAAGTTAACGAATTTGATGGTCTCAAAGTACTGCGCAGCCACCTAAAATTGTCTTCCGGGAACAGGCTTGCGTATCGTAAAATAGCGCCTCAATGCGCTCTGCCACTTCGCCGCGGCTCGTCAGAGTCTGAATAACTCCTTTCCCTTGGGTGTTGTCATAAAACCGGCCTTGGGCGGTGGGTCGGGTCGGCGACAGGGACACCACTGGTTCGGGACCGGATGGTCGCCGGTCGCCGGAGCAGCTATACGGCGACAGGTGGCGCTGCCGCCGCGTTCTGTATCGTTCGCATTGCAGACAATGGGGACCAGTGGTGCCGCCTGTGGCGAGACAGCGACGACGGCCGCTTGCCGCCGGGTTCGGAATCGCGCCTTTAGATGCCTGTCATCTCGACTGCTAGTGATACGAGGCTGTTGGGATCCAGCACGGAGTTCCGTATTGCTCTCCTGAACCCACCGAATCCATATTCCGCTAACAGTCATTGGATCGTGACCAACGCGAGGAGCAGTGTCGCGATACCCTAAATCGCAACCGCGAAA
The DNA here is from genome assembly GCA_026315105.1 of Locusta migratoria. Taxonomy (NCBI): domain Eukaryota; kingdom Metazoa; phylum Arthropoda; class Insecta; order Orthoptera; family Acrididae; genus Locusta; species Locusta migratoria. The sequence continues at coordinate 206,113,677 of CM048744.1, read as the reverse complement.
AGCTACAATCCGACCTTTATCATAGTCGGAAACGTGATGGTACGTATTTCTCCTCCTTACACGAGGATTCGTGTCCTCCGTTTCACCAACCACGTTTCACCAGGCAACGCCGGACATCTGCTGTTTGTGTATGAGAAATCGGTTGGAAACTTTCCTGATGTCAGCACGTTGTAGGTGTCGCCACCGGCACCAACCTTGCGTGAATGCTCTGAAAAGCTAATCACTTGCCTATCGCAGCATCTTCTTCCTGTCGGTTAAATTCCGCGTCTGTAGCACGTCATCTTCGAGTGCAGTCGGAAACCTCAAAGTCGGAAACGTCATGGTACGCATTTCTCCTCCTTACACGAGGCATGGCAACAACGTTTCACCAGGCAACGGCGGTCAACTGCTGTTTTGTATATGAGAAAACGGTTGGAAACTTTCCTCATGTCAGCACGTTGTAGGTGTCGCCACCGGAGCCAACCTTGTGTTAGTGCTCTGGAAAGCTAATCAGTTGCATATCGCAACATCTTCTTGGAGTCAACCTTGTGTGACTGCTCTGGAAAGCTAATCAGTTGCATATCGCAACATCTTCTTCCTGTCGGCTAAATTCCGCGTCTGTAGCACGTCATCTTCATGTCCAGTCGGAAACCTCAAAGTCGGAAACGTGATGGTATGCATTTCTCCTCCTTACATGAGGCATTACAACAATGTTTCACCAGGCAACGCCGGTCAACTGCTGTTTGACAAATCGGTTGGAAACTTTCCCCATGTCAGCACGTTGTAGGTGTCGCCACCGGCGCCAACCTTGTGTAAATGCTCTGTAAAGCTACTCATTTGCATATCTCAGCATCATCTTCTTGTCCGTTAAAATTCGCGTCTGTAGCCCGTCATCTTCTCGGTGTAGCAATTTTAATGGCCAGGAGTGTATAAAGAAAAGGTCTGGTAGCCCTACATCACAGCGGAGGCGGAGCGTCGGCAGGTAACAGTAGGCACAGACGCGCCCGATTGTAGGCCTGTGCGCCGGCAGAGGCGGCCCAACATGGCGGGCGTCGGGTGTCGGGTAACCGGGTCTGGGGCGCAGGTGCTCCTCGCGGGCGGTAGGCGAGACGCCGCTAATCGCATTACGGCCGCTGACACCGTGACGACAAACACGCGTGAGCCTCACAGCGCCGCGCCGCGCCCTGTTTGCCTGTAACTCGATTTCCCGCCGCGGCGCGGCGCGCAGGTGCCAAATCAGCCGCCTCTCTCGCCGGCCCCCACTGACAACACCAGGGCCCATCACCAGGAGGGAGGGAGGGAGGGAGGACGTGTTTATACAGCAGCGACGCCAATGAACTACGCCGCGAATAAGAGTACACTGACTGCCAACTCGATTACAGTCGTAATTTCTAGCCGTGCGCGGACCTGCGCGGCCGCGTATTGTCATACATGTACGCCCGCATCTCAACTCAACTCGTCTCTTCTCAACACCCATCTCCACAAGCTTTGCACCACCACTGCGTGTCCTCTTTTTAAGGCTTCCTCTAACGGCAGCGCTAACGAGTGCGTAGCGGAGGATGCGGTGGGGGGCGAGGGGGGGGGGGGCGCCGGCCGCGGTGGCCGAGGGGACTGAGGCGCTCCAGTCACGGTCTGCACGGCCACAACGGTCGGAGGTTCGGATCCCCCCTCGGGCATGGATATTTGTGCCGTTCTTAGTCTTAGCTAGTTTATAAGTAGTTTGTAAGTTCAAAAAATGTTCAAATGTTTGTTTAGTCTATGGGACTACACTTATGGACTACTTATGGACTACTTACGAACTAGGACGGCACAAATATCCATGCCCGAGGGGGAATTCGAACCCCCGACCGTAGTGGCCGTACAGACCGTGACTGGAGCGCCTTAGTCTCCTCGGCCTCCGCGGCCGGCTAGTTTGTAAGTTTAGGGAGTGATGACCCCGTAGTTAAGTCCCATAAGCTATACAAACATTTCAACATTTGAGGGGGGACGGGGTGAGAGTAAAATGGGCTCAAGTCTCGTGAGGCCCTGTGGTCAGTCAAAGGTGCGGACCCTCAGTTTGAAAATATCAGTATGTATAACGTCAGACTGTTATCTATATAAACCATTACATAAATACGCTAACACGAAAATTGTGGTACAGATTACTAATTTATTCGTACAAGAAGGCCAATGAAAGTTACATAATTCGAAAGATTAATTGTCGTAGATTTCACGAATATAATAAATATTATGTGTGCATTTAGCCATTAAAAGTGGTAAAAGGAAGTAGAAATGTTCATATCTACAGCTTGGATCAAGTTCTACATTCTCCAACAATCAGCTCACTGATTGGCTATTCGCCTCGCCCAAAGACGCTGTAATGCAACGCATCTGCAGTATTAAAATAACGTATTAAGTAAATATTGAAACATGGAGTGCTCCCAACTCACATTTTTGTGCCGTTCAAATGCTTCATTTTCGCAGTAATTCAGAGTGGTTAAAGCAAATGGATGTTTTCATATGAATGCCGATATAAAGGGCGATGCACCGGGAGAGTCATGTAGCGGTGCACGGGTGGAACTACGAAGTCGACATTTTGTCAGCTCTGGAATTCTGAATATCGCCGTATCGAAATAACATTATTTCTTGGCGTTGTATAAATATACGAACACCGAAATAGTAGTTCCACTTCAAATATTAGGCTAATGAAAGTTATATAATTCGAAAATGGCATGAGAAGTATATACTTCCGTTTTTATTTGTTGTTATTGTGTCAGGCATTCTCCTTAACACATAAAAGATACCGTTTCATACCTTCCAGTGCCGGTTAAATTTTACCATTATCCCAGCGGCCTCCTATGATAATGTTGGCAACAGATACTGAATAGTGAGAATCCTGTGAGTCTGCATTTTAGCCAATCGCTTGACAACACTGATGTTTTCTTATGGAATGTTCGCTTTACGAGGACAATTATTTTACGGAGTGGACGAGGGTACATACAAGAACATGTCAACCATAAAGCAGGAATAGCATTATTTGTTTACTTCATGGTCTGTACGATACACTAATCGAGTCATCCTATGTGGTTCGAACAAATGGGCAAAGATTTTCTATCGTGTTGTTGATGTTGCCAACATAATCACGCGAGGCCGCCGACATGATATGTAAAATTTTACCGACAGTGACCATTGTAAACGAGCGTGCTAGCAAGGACATCGCATTATTACACACGGATGTACAGAGAAGCCATAGAAATACAAAAACACCACAATAATTTTAACAGGAAAAAAGAATGTTTGAAATTAGATACGATTTGACTGTCAACTTTGAACAAAAGATATGACAATCGATTACCTGTAATCGAGAGACATGACGTTGGTCAAAGATAACTTCATAGTCGGCAGCACGTGACAAATGGTGGCGCCATCTATGCCATCTATATAAGCAGGACCTCCAGCGCCTGGTAGGCAGTCGCCGACTCACCCTTGAAGATGTTTCCCGCAATAGGCAACGAAACGTCGGGAGTAAGAAGTTTTATGGATGGATCACGGCAACTTAGCCCGGAATTTTTAATTAATGAAGACGCCGGCAGTGAAAGCCTACATTCTATGATTGTAAACACAATTGGTCGATTTTCGACCACAGGCAATACTAATAAATATAAATCGCCAAATGCGTTGCTAAGAGTAAAACTCGAGAATGGCTTCGCCGATTTGGCTGATCTTGTCCTTCTGTTCGTAATTCTGAGGGCAAGGTTTGTATGAAACAAAACGTTTGGAGAATCTACCGGAAAGTATCAGAATTTGAGAAAAATTGAAAGTACGCTTCTGTCTCGGATAATTTTCTAGAGTTCCCAACAATCAGCTTATTCGTTCGTTACTCGCCTAGCGACCAAATAAACTGTAAACGGAGCGAACAAATACGGCAAGGAGGTTTTAAATAAAGAGAGATGGCGTTATACGCTCAAGCTGAAAACAGCCAGACAAATTTAACATGAAAAGTTTCTTTAGAAAACCTTACTATTATTCTTAACATAGTGTTGTCGGTGGTAGTCATATCTTTGGAACGTTGCAAAGATAGAATTGATGCCAGTTCGTGGTATTTTTGAGCACAGATGGTGGTTTATTTTTTTAGAACAATGTCTCCACTGCGGCTAATATCGGTCGGCGCGCGCAACGCAATTCTACGACGTGACCGTAGAGTCTATGAGACCGACGAATGTCGTAAACGCGCTTGGAGGTAAATCAAGAAAGAAATTCTGAATCGTGATCCGTTATGACTCTGAAAGAACCGGTACAGTCGAGTTCGTCTCGCTCAGCTGCAGCTTACGCACAAAAAATTAGGATAGTCGACAAAACAGAAGGCACTTGACATACGACGATTAGAACTGAACGTTTGGCGTTCACATACGATCCAGTAGTCGATTACGCACCGGATGCACCAGTTAAAATGTTCAAATGTTTATAGAGCTTATGGGACTTAACTACTAGGTTATCAGTACCTAAACTAACAAATTACTTATGAACTAACTTACACTAAAGACGGCACAAACATCCATGTCCGAAGGGGGATTCGAATTCCCGACTCCAGCGGCTGTGCAGACCGTGATGGCACGCCGCAGACCGCTCGGCCACCGCGGCCTGCATGCATCAGTTGCTTCGGAACACTGAACAATGTTTGTCAATAACCCAATTTCAATAGATTTACCGATCCATATAAACTTATATTCCCAATCAAGTTCCCGATTGCAATAACAATGAATAAGATCAGAGAGAGGGGGAGGAGAAGATAAGAATGGGGGAATGAAATGGATTTAAAAAGGGGGGATGATAGGAGGGGGAGGAGATGGATATGGTGTGGGGTAAGAGGGAGTGATGTTGAGGTGATGGGAAAAGATAGGGAGGGGGGAGGAGATGGCGAAATGGAGGAGGGGGAAGGGGAGAAGAGATTACGGTATATATGTCATACCCTTCTTATACATTCTTCTACAGATTTTCATTTGGCTTCTAGCCACTCCTGCTTAGCCATTTTGCACTTCCTGTCAATCTCATTTTTAGTCGTCTGTACTCCATTTTGCCTGTTTCATTTACTGCATTTTTATACTTTCTCCTTTCATCAATTAAATTTAGTATTTCCTGTGATATCCAAGGATTTTTTGTAGGTCTTGCCTTTCTACCTATTTTGTCCTCTGCTGCATAAGAAGGGGAAAAGTAGATACCGCCTACAGGAAAATAAAAGAGACATTTGGGGACAAGAAAAGCAACTCGACGAATATCAAGAACTTGGATGGGAAACCAGTTCTCAGCAAAGAAGGGAAAGCTGAAAGGTGGAAAGAGTACATTGAGCAGCTCTACAAAGGAAATGAACTTAGAGACGATGTTGTAGGAAGGGAAGAGGAAGTAGATGAGGATGAAATAGGAGATGCTATACTGAGAGATGAATTTGACAGTCTTGAAAGACCTAGGTAGGAACAAGGCCCCAGGAGTAGATGACATACCCTCAGAGCTACTAAAGTCTCTGGGAGAGCCAGCCATGACAAGACTATTTGAACTGGTGTGTAGGATGTATGAGACAGGCGAAATTCCCTCAGACTTTAAGAAAAATGTAATAATCCCCATTCCAAAGAAATCAGGCGCAGACAGGTGTGAAAATTACAGAACCATCAGTTTGATAAGTCATGGTTGCAAAATTTTAACACGAATTATCTACAGGAGAATGGAAATGCTGGTAGAAGCTGACCTCGGGGAAGATCAGTTTGGATTCAGGAGGAACATAGGAACCCGGGAGGCAATACTCACTTTACGTCTTATCTTAGAAGATAGATTAAGGAAAGACAAATCTACATTTTTAGCTTTTGTAGATTTGCAGAAAGCATTTGATAATGTTGACTGGAATACACTCTTTCAAATTCTGAAGTCAGTAGGGGTAAAATATAGGGAAAGGAGAGTTATCTATAACTTGTACAAAAGCCAGACCGCAGTTATTAGACTCGAAGGGCATGAAAGGGAAGCATCAGTTGGGAAGGGAGTAAGACAGGGTTGTAGCCTTTCTCCGATGTTATTCAATTTGTACATCGAGCAGGCGGTGAAGGGAAGCAAGGAAAAATTTGGAATAGGAATTAAAGTTCAGGGGGAAGAAATAAAAACATTGCGTTTTGCTGATGACATTGTAATTCTGTCAGAGACAGCAAAGGACCTGGAAGAGCAGTTGAAAGGAATGGACAGTGTGTTGAAGAGAGCGTATAAAATGAACATTAACAAGAGCAAAACAAAAATAATGGAATGCGGTCTTAGAAAATCAGGCGATGCTGAAGGAATTAGATTAGGGAACGAAACAATTAAGGTGGTAGATGAGTTTTGTTACTTGGGTAGTAAAATAACATGTGATGGTCGCAGTACAGAGGATATAAAATGCAGAATGGCAATGTGAAGAAAAGCATTTTTGAAAAAGAGAAATTTGCTAACATCGAATATTAATTTAAGTGTAAGGAAGTCTTTTCTGAAGGCATTTGTGTGGAGTGTTGCCTTGTACGGGAGTGAAACATGGACGATAAGCAGTGCGGACAGGAAGAGAATAGAGGCTTTTGAAATGTGGTGTTACAGAAGAATGCTGAAGATTAGGTGGGTAGATCGCATAACCAATGAAGAAGTACTGAACAGAATTAGTGAGGAAAAGAATTTTTGGAATACCCTGACTAAAAGAAGGGATCGCTTGGTAGGACACATTCTTAGACATCGGGGAATCGTAAATTTAGCATTGGAGGGAAGTGTGTGGGGTAAAAATCGCAGAGGGAGACCAAGAGACGCGTATAGTAAGCAGATTCAAGTGGATGTGGGTTGCCGTTCTTATGAGGAGATGAAAAGGCTTGCTCAGGATAGAGTAGGGTGGAGAGCTGCATCAAACCAGTCTCCGGACTGAAGACCATAACAACAACATGTCATACCCGTTATCTTACGAAATATCAACCAGCCGCTACTATGTAAAGGCGCACGGCTATCAGTGAAAAAATTGCTGAACAATTTGATCGAAGAACTATTCTGAAAGGAAAATATAAGTGAGAAGATGTGTTGATACCCTGCGTCCCAATGGTACCAACTGATGTACCGTTTGAATTTAAACGACTAGAATTTCCAGTGCAACTTGCTTTCGCTAAGACCACAAATAAATCACAGAGTCAGTCGTTGACTGTTTGCGGCGTCAATCTGGAAACCCATGCTTCTCTCATGGACAATTGTATGTTTCCTTCTCTTGCGTTCGAAAACCGACCGTTTTATTTATTTACTCGCCAGGCAATCAAACAAAAAAATACCGTGTATCATAAGGCTGTACAATGAAAGTAGCACATTACTCCTACTACTTAAGTCTTGCAATATAAAAAATAGGAAAATTATATTTTTAAGTTGTTGTTTATTATGGAGACACAAATCTATAAATCGAGTGATCACTATGAAATATGTTTTATTACTGCGAAGGGGCTATAACTTTTGACCTAAGTGAGTCTGTCGGGTAAGATCTATTAACATAAAAAATCAACGTAGTGTTGTTTTAGAGAAGAAATAGGGCAGAAAAACGTCTGCCGGGGAAGCTAGTTGAAAATAAATTTTGGGTGATACGGCGGGTTGAGAGATTATAGTTGGATAGAGTGTCTGATAAAAGTAACTGCAAAGTTTACCTGACACTTTCCTCGGAGGTGTTACGACTGCACTGGTGCCAATGTCGCAAGATTACGTAGCACTGACGTGAGGACCGTAGAAGTACATGCATCGCCAGTGCGCGCAGTTAAATTTTCTGTTGTCTAACCTGGCTTCTTTTCCGTTGTCGTCCCCACGCAGAAGCACCGCACAGGTCGTTGATCCATGTATCTTGAGGTGCTGTGGAACATTTAAAACTTTGGCTACTTTTCAAATAAGAAAGGATACCTCTTGTTTCATAATATTTATTTATTTGTTGTGAAACAACAAGCGACGTATGTAATAATGTCAATGATGCTATTACACCTAAATTCTAAATACAGTAGTTGAAAAATATAAAGTTTGTACTGCCTTGCATACTATTTTAAGAGCGCGATCGTCTTAGCTGCAGACGCGAGATCCGTCTTTGCTGGACTGACTGCAGCTCGGCAGTGCCGGTCCCGCGCACCATCAATTTCTTTTTCTAGAACTTCTACAATCAACACTTTGTGTTAAGTAGAGCATAATTACTTACACGAAACATACCAAAATAAAGCCACATATGTAAACTCCGTCCGACAGGCCTCAGGGAGCCCACTGGGTACTGACCGGCCGCCGTGTCATCCTCTGCCCTAAAGCGTCACTGGATGCTGTATGGAGGAGGTCGTGGTCAGCGCACCGCACTCCCGGCCGTTATGATAGTCTTCGTGACCGGAGCCGCTACTTCTCAACCAAGTAGCTCCTCCGTTGGCCTCACAAGGGTTGAGTGCACTCCGCTTGCCATTAGCACTGGGCAGACCCGGACAGTAATCCATCAAGTCCTACCCAAGCCCGACAGTGCTTACCTTCGGTGAACGGGAACCGGAGCATCAACTGTGGCACAGCCGTTGGCAATAAAGCCACATATAAACACTTTAATTACAGAGAAAACGACAAGTTCTATACCATAGTTTATCTACTATTTATAATTAGGTGGTATCACACACAGTGGTGGGGGAAGGGGGAGGGTGGGAGAAGACAATCAGAATACGTCTAGGCAGTATTGGCGCAATTTATCATAGGATGCAGCGCTTCGGTTGCACAATGGTTAGGCCGGGCGCCGTGGCTCAGCGCGCCCGGTCAGGGGGCTGAACGTCCCCTGTAATAAAAAAGCTGAGCCAACAAATCGTCGAACCACAACGAACAATCACGATCAGCGTCCGCAAAGAGGAGAACAAACTTTAGATCAAGGAAAAAAATGGTAAAGTGCCAGACTACAAATCCAATGGTCGCGGTTTCGATCCCCGCCAGGTCCTAAAATGTTTTATCTGTCACTTTCCACTTCTTTCATCTCTGGCAGTATCGCTCATGTGAAAAATGCCGAGTAGCACCGTGGTTCGGAACCCACGTTAAACTGTAGGTCCCCCTATAACTGGCTAGGTAAGTCAGTTCGAAGGTCGGAGGAAGGCAACGGCATACCACCTCCAAACAGGACCGTGCCTAGTAAAGCACTGTGGTGTTCAAACCAATCTTCAGATTGTTGACTGCTTTACCTTCCACCATATGTTATCTTTTCCTACCCATTCCACCTATCACGTGATCTACAAGCTATGCAATTTTTTCGTAGTAAGTCAATAACTATGGCCATGAGCCAGCCATCCTACATCCGCCGCGCAGCAGAAGCAGAGGAATGGCGGCCCGGTGTTTGCAAAGCGATGTCTGCGGCCCTGTGAGGCACCGCAAGACATGTGGGCCTGTTGTTGCAGAGTGTAACAACAGTCAGGCGGGACAGGAGTGGGTTATTAGACAAATCAATTAAACTGATGCTAAATTTATTGTAACCAATTTATAAAATTAAATTAAATGTGCTGTACATTGAAGCAGGCAATAAAGCGGCTAAGAAATTGGAAGGCCCCTGGCATAGATATGATATCAACAGAGCAAGATAGACGAATGGTTACCAGAGCTAATAAAAGAGGTATGGAGAAAAGAAGTAATGCCGAAGGAATGGAAAACTGCCTGTGTGTCCCATACACAAGAAAGGAGACAAAATGCTGACCCAGAACTACAGAGGCATATCTCTCCTACGCACATGTTACAATATCAAGGATTACACTTAACAGACTCAGCCCATACATTGAAGAAATATTAGACACCGCACAAGCAGGGTTCAAGAAAGGTAAATCAACAATCGACCAAATATTCACACTGACGCAAAAATTTGATAAGATCTGGGAGCACAATCATGATACCTTTTATTTCAACAAAGCCTATGATATCATAGTAAAGGAGGAAATGTGCAGGATAATGGCAGAGTATAGGATACCTAAACAAGCTGATAAAGCTAGCTAAAATGTGTTTGACGTAATCGAAGTGTAAAGTACAGGGGGAGTTCTCAGAAGCATTTGAAGTAAATGCAGGAGTGAGGCAGGGAGGTATTATATCACCAACCCTGTTCAATCAGGCCCTCAACAACACCTTGAGGAGAGTAACATGTGAAAGTGCAGGAGTCACATAGGAAAAAAGATAAATGTTCTGGCTTTTGCGGATGATATTGTGGTGATAGGAAAGAACATGAAAGACCTGGAGAAAATGGGGACTGTGGTAATGAAAGAAGCTAAGAAAGCAGGTCTCAGTATAAATGAAAGTGAAACAAGGTCCATGGTATTAGGAAGAATAGCTCATTCAGAACCAAACCTTCTAAAAATCGGAAATTTAACAATACAGAACACACATTCACGTAACTCGGTGTCAACATCAACCAACCAAGCCTTATAGAGCAACAGATAGTGACGAGAATTCAAGCTGGGAGAATATTTATGCCGCGGTGGAGTAGCCGAGCGGTCTAAAGCGTCTCGCTTCGGACCGCGCGGTTGCTCGCTGTGGAGGTTTCGAGTCCTCCCTGGGGGATGGGTGTGTGTGTATTTGTCCGTAGTTTAGTTTACCTAGGTTTTAGTAATTTGTAAGCTACGGACTGATGACCACACAGTTTGGTCCGATAGATTTACAGACATTTGAACATTTGAGAAGATTTCTTGGAGTTATGCACGGCATAATAGCATCAAAATAGCATCAACGTTATCAAACCAAGCAAGAAATATCACACCGATCATAAAGCCAATATTGTGCTATGCATGTGAGACATGTACCCTAACAAAGAAAACACAGAAAAATATAATTACTTTTGAAAACAAAGTACCGAGGAAAATATATGGACCAGTGAAAGAAAATTAACAGTGGAGAATAAGAAAAAACAGAGAACTCAATTATACACACTGCCTGACATCGTAGCGAGTGTGAAAACAGAGACTGAGTTGGTACGGACATACGAGAAGGAGAGGCAAGAGCACGGTAATAAAGGCTGTAATGGATGGAGAAGCTGAAGGAAAGAGACCAGTGGAACGGTCGAGAGTGATATGGGAGATGCAGATACTGGGTCTGGCGGATGAAGAGATAAATGACAGGGAAGTGTGGAAGGCTGGAATGAGTGAGGTCGAGGACCGGCTGCGAAACTGAGCTTTATGAGGGAAAAAGCGGACGACTGAATACACGTCCCACAACAACGCACGCACGCACATAAACATGCGCGCGCATCGGAATTGTGACTCGTGTCCAGTGAAAAACGTAGACCGAAAAAGAAAGAATTAAAATAGCACAGAAGTTAGCTGTTGCTTTGGAATAAAAAAGGATAAGCCCGCAACTCTCCGACTCACTCAGATCTCCAGCCTAAAAGCTTACGCTGGATTTCAGGTACTTAACAAAACTTTAAAAACTGCACAACACTCGCGTCGTTATCAGTTAGAAAGGACGGCAGAGTCCCACCGACTTTCGCTTCTACCATCTCAGCTTAATATAAGAAGTACTCAGTTGAAGTGTGACGTAGAGTAATGTGCATGTCACAGATATTACGCAGACTTTTTGGTACTTTCATTGAAGCAAAAAAGCGTTATGGGTCAGTTTGATATTCACAGGCAGATCGTTGTTAGTTCATCCCACATGAAAGATAGGTATGAGGAAACACGCAGCTACTCAGTGGGTATTCATTATTTGTATCAATCACGATATGAATTTCAAAAAGATCACAAATCGTGTCAGAGATCAAATACTGTAAGCTTTTATTTCAGATTTTATCTCTTGGAGTTAATGTTAGCTGTTCTACATATCCAGTTCCTAGCATTCTGTTACATAATTTGGAACAATATAAACTGTCAGGCTTGATTCCATGTTGGAATTGGTGCTCCACAACTGTATTTGATTTGTGGTAATTCTTTCAGCAATCAATCGTTTTTACGACTGATTGCTGAAAGAATTACCACATTATAAACTGTGTTAACCAAAAGTAACACATGAACCATGAAATATTGCTATGGATCGTATTGCGCTTTCTTTACTGTTCGGGAGTACAGCAGATAGCAGTTCGTTTTTCCGAAGGAATTCGTCATGAAAAGGTTGGTGATATGTTCAGTATCTTATGAAATTCACTGCAGACTGCGGAAATTGTTAAGCGCTTGAAACTCATTTGACTGTTCCTATATCCACTGCTTCAGTTGACAAAAGTTCATCAACAGTTAAAAAAAAAGCTTTGCACGTATTTCACAAGCTCCACGATGGCTTACGAACATAGTTATCAATTAAAGAGGACCTGCTGTCACAGTTGGTGTATGAGTTCCATTAACGAATAATTCCGACAAGAGAGTCAAATTTGAACATCAAAAGGACACGCACACAGCATGACTATTGTAAAACTTTGTTATGTGACCAACAATTACAATGAGCAAGTTGACGACCATTCTCACTTATACATATTTTATAAATATACTAGCTAAATTCCCTCTGCTTTGCACGCGTAGACTGGATGGTCTGCATTGGTTGCTTCTACTTCTAAATATAAATTTCCATAGATTTAGATTTAAAAATGCTTTCCTAATCAAATATTTTCATACAACTGGCCACTACCTATTGCACCACTGTTGGCAGAATTCAAAACATCCCGAAACGCATTTTTTTTAATTATAACCATGGTTCCAAACCCAAATTATCACATTTCTAGAATCAAAATTGTCTTAGTAACTCCCTTAAAAGATTCTCCCTCATTTCACACGCTTAAGGGTTGAATTTCCAAAAATACCGAAACACGTGTTTTTAAAATTCCAATAGCAACGCATTTTCAAAAAAAACTGTTCATCCCATATTTCACCCCCTAAGGGATGGGTATATCGATAAATCGCTGATGTCTACACTGTAAGATAGCCAACATCTACAAATTTCAAGTTTGTATCGTATGTAGATTCACTTTTCAGCGCCGTTTTCTGTCATTTAGAAACGGATCGAGAACGCGAAATTTCTTTATTGCGCTTTGGCATCTTTCTTGGTCATTTTACTTTTAAACTGCAATATGCACTTATATTTCTTTATTCGTACGCTTGCTGCAGATAAACAACTGAAGAATGTGTATCACGTTTCCCTGTATATAACCTCTTTGCTATTCTAGAGTCAAAAGTCATCGCTGCTGTTCAGTGCGAATTTTATATAAGCCAACGACCTGCAACTACTATAGCACCCACCCTCTTATAGATATTGACACGGAACTTCTAATCCAGTTGTCAGTATTTTTATCCTAAACACTACAGATGTCTTTCCAGTGTTTATATTGAGATCATTGGTGTGTTGCCAGTGCAGTTAATGATCAGTTAATGTATGTCTAAGTTTCCCAGTGTTTTATCATTGAGTCTTTTTATCTTTCAGCATCTATTGATCGTTGTAATTGCTCCACATTTTACGGAATTTTGTTCGCCACGCCGGCCGCAGTGGCCGAGGGGGCTGAGGCGCTCCAGTCACGGTCTGCACGGCCACTACGGTCGGGGGTTCGAATCCCCCCTCGCCGTCCTAGTTCGTAAGTAGTTCATAAGTAGTTTGTAAGTTTAGGGACTGATGACCCCGTAGTTAAGTGCCATAAGCTATACAAACATTTGAACATTTTTTGTTCGCCACACACCGCGACCAAAACGCCATAGTGTACACTGCGATCCTAAAGGCTATTCTCGTGCATAACGGCCATTGGTCTGCAATGAATAGTTTTGGCTACCAAGTGAAATATACGTTCCATTTTTATATATGTATATTGATTACTTACACCTATAGACGATTTGCAGTTTGATTTTGTAATATTACGTACTAAACATCAGAGAATGGCCATTTGTACGACTTAATCAGAATAGTAGAAAAAACATCTTGCTTAAGAGTAGAAACTTACAGACATATATAGACAGAAACGTGGTATTCCCGTCGAAGGAATCACGCTAAATGTGTGCGTGCGCTGGGGCATACAGGCAAGAATGACATGTAGAAGCTGAGAGGTTAAGACGATCCCTCAGGAAAAGCGATAAAGCGCATAAGGCTACGTCCGACACAAACTTCCATATTTCACAAAACAATGGAAAAACTTTGAAAGAGCAACTAAAGTGGATAGATTTTTGCGAAATGCGAAAAAATATTACTTCAAATAAGTAGCTGCGCACTTTCTTCAATGCCTGTTGCTTTGAAACAGATGCTCAGTAGTAAATCTTACAAACCGTAACTTTCTAAATTCTCGTTAAATAAACAGTTTGGAATAATTGAACAAAACATTCATCCTTTTGAACTGTATTCATGTAGAACACTTTGTTTCTGATTTATTTATTTATTTATTTATTTATTTTTCCGCTGCGGATAATCCGTGCGCACTAAAGGCGCATGGGTTTGTGTATGTTGTTCTTAGGATAAGTTAATTTAAGTAGTTTACAATTTAAGGACCAATAACCACTGTGTTTAGTTCCCATAGCTTTACAGAGATTTGAATATTCATATTATTTTATGAGTTACAAAATATTTTTAAGAATCTACGTATCTGTTCAACAACGAGATAAGTATTATCTCCTTTTACATTGTCTTCCACAAACATCTGTCTTTTTTATATCGAAATTCCCAAAAGAAGCTTTCCCTACGACATGCATGATTCCTGCAGTCAAGCTTAGGTGATCTTCCATCATTTGGACGCCTGAATCGTGGTGGTCAAATTTTCTCTCTCACTGGCCGCTTGAACATGACTGTATATCTCACGATATTCTATAGCAAACTGCTTACTGTAACCAGCATATTACTAACAAAAAGTGTCATATTCTAAAATTATAATGCGGCCACACACAGCCAATGAAGTTTCAGCCACGCTTTGTGCAGCAGACTATGATTAAACATTGTTATTGTGTCGGAACTCGCTGTTTCTCAACATAAATGAATCGTTACAAGGACTTTCAGATCACACACTAAGGACCAAATTAACAGCGCTATCATCGCTGAAAACGCCGTATGGCTTTGTACAAGGATGGATCACTTTCTGTTGGCAACTACAAATACATTTCTGGAATTTGTTCTTTGAAGTATTGAGCTGACAATGAGAACCAAATTTACATCGCAAATATCGCTGAAAATGTCATATTGTTTGGTACAAGAATGGATCACTTTATTTTGGCAACTACAAAGGCATTTCACAAATTTGATCCTGAAAGAGATGAGCTGTCGTCAAGGCCAGTGGCGGGTTAACTTGTTGTGGTTGTTGTTGTTGTGGATTTATGTCCGAAGACTGTTCTGATGTCGGTCTTCGTGCTACCTCACACTGCGCCTGACAAGCTACTTCGTCTACAGATAAGAACGGAAACCTAAATCCCTTTAAACATTCCTATTGTATTCTTATACCGGTTCCTTTTGCGATTTTTACGTTTCACACTTCCTCCACTCTTAACCTTTGATTTTCTTGCTGTCTCAGAATGTGTCCTCCTACTAGATGCCTTCTCTTATCAAAGATACACCAGAAACTTCTCCGGAAGTCTGTACAGTAACTCCTCGTTACTTAAGGGATGTATACATCTAATCTTCATCTTTCTCCTGTTGCTTCAAATATAAAAAGCCTCTAGTATTTTTGAGTGTGGACTCCTTGCCGTCTTTGTTTCACTACATTACGAGGTTATGATGCAGACGGATGCTTTCAAAACTGACATCTTAAATTAATATTTGCTAACAATGTACTCTTCTTCTGAAATGATTTTTACTCACACACCCATTTTAAGTGCCGCGGCGGAGTGGCCGAGCGCAATGAGGCGCTATGCTCCGATGGGCGATGCCGTACCCCGTCATTAGCATAAGGTAGTTCATAGGTAATTTGTATGTTTAGGGACTGATGACCCCCGCAGTTGCCGCGGTGGAGTAGCCGAGCGGTCTAATGCTCCTCGCTGCGGAGCGCGCGGTTGCTCGCCGTCGGAGGTTCGAATCCTCCGTGGGGCATGGGTGTGTGTGTTTGTGTGTGTGTTTGTGTGTGTGTGTTGTCCTTGGGTTAGTTTACCTTAGTTTAAGTAGTTTGTAAGCTATGGACTGATAACCACGCAGTTTGGTCCGATATATTTACTAACACTTGAACATTTTAAATCCCCGGATAACAAACAACATCTACAATTATTATTGTCTCGTGTTTTAATTTCTTCAGGACACGTGATTTTCTTAGACAAATTTCCATTACACTTATTTTGCTGTTGTTAATGTTTGTCTGATACCGTCGTTCCAAAACAATGGCAGTTCTCTTCGGTTGCACTTCCACTTGCTGAGATCTCTCTGAATCAAAATGTCATCGACCAACAACAAAGTTTGAAATTCGTTCTCAAAATTTCTCCTTGTTCTCCTCACTGCTTGCTCATTGTACAGATAGAATAACATTCATGGAAAGACTACAACAATTGCCACTGTGATGTCCTTGGCCCGTTATAATTGCTATCTCGGTTTGTGTAAGTTGTACACTGAAGAGTCAAAGAAAGTGGTACATTGGCCTTAAATTGTTTAGGACACACACGAGTATGGAGAAGTGTCCCAACACGAAGTGGCATGGTGTCGAGTAATGTCTGAAGTAGTGCTGGCGGGCATTGACGTTATGCTTCCTGCAGGGCTATCCGTAAGAGAATGGCGCGGTGAAGATCTCTTCTGAAATACACGTTGCAAGGCTTCCCAAATATCTGCATCTAAAACGATACTTTCCAAGGCACATTGAAGTGCGTCGCAGTGTACACTGAACCACTTTTATAATATTTATCTATAGTTCAATTCTCTAATAGCGCGCTGGAAAAAGGAACACCTAAATCTTTCTGTTTTCGATTTGATTTGATTATTTTGCTTATCATATCTCCCTACGTAGGTAGGTGCAAATAATATATGTTTGCATTTAGAAGAGGAAGTTTGTGAAAGAAATTTCGCAAATAGATCTCGCCGCAACAAATTTCTTTAAATGATTTCCACCCTAACTGGTGCATCATTACCGTGACACTCTCTCACCTATATCGCGATAATACAAAAAGAGCTGCCCTTCTCTGAAGTAAATCGTCCGTCAGTCCCACCTGGTTTTGATTCCACAGTGCACAGCAACACTCCGAAATAGGACTAAAAAGTGTAGTATAAGCAGTTTCTTTAGTAGAAATGTTGCATCTTTCGTGGTGTGCGATTCAATCGTAGTCTTTGGTTTCCTATCCTACAAGATGTTCTACGTGTTCTTTTCAATTTAAGTTGTTCGTAGATTTGTCGGCCTGTAGGTTTGACTGATTTATTATATAAGTGGTCAGACGAATGACCTCACACTTAAGGGTCAATTGCCAATTTTTGTACTATGCAGATATCTAAATAATTTTGCAGCTGCTTTTGTTCTTCTGCTTGTTAACTAACAGACAAATGACAGCATCATCCGCAAACAGTCTAAGAGAGATACAGAGATTGTCTCCTAAATCTTTTATAAAAATATGTAAAAGAAGAGGCGCTATAACACTTCCCTGGGGAACTCCAGATATCGCTAGTCGATGACTCATCGTCAATTATAACGTAATGTGTCCTTTCTGACAGTAAATCATAAATCTAATGGCATAACTGTGGCGATATTCCATAAGCAAGCAATTTGATTAGAAGACGCTTTTGAGGTACAGTGTCGGAAGCGTGCGGGATATCTAGAAATACGTCATCTATTTTACATCGGTTCTCTCAATAGCACTCACATAATGTGAGTAAAAGAGCTCAATAATTTTCATGTATGGGTAGTTTGGTTTCCATCGGAGGTGTTTAAACTTATAAGAGTACTCCTGGAACCACTGCGTAACAATCATGGTCGTGTGACCTCTCGCATTGCCGTGCTGGAATTATCCAAGTAAGATGGAATGCACAATTGACATGAATAGGTGCAGGTTATCAGCGAGGATGCGTACGTACATGTCACCTGTCAGAGTCTTATCTATACATACCACGGGTCCCATATCACTGCAACTGCACGTACTTCTCACCATTACAGAGCCTCCACCAGCTTAAAAAGAAGTTCAAATGTTTGTACATCTATTGGACTTAACTGCTTGGTGAATAGCCCCTAGCTTACAAACTACTTAAACTGACCTAAGGACAACACGTACACCCAAGCCCGAGGAAGGACTCGAATCTCCAACGGCGAACGGCCGGGTGCACAGCAGTACGGCGCCGCAGTGCGCACGCCTATACTGCCGTGGCACCACCAGCTTGAACAGTCTTCTGCCAAAATTCAGGTTTCAAGAATACTGTCTCCACACGGGTACACATGGATCCTCTCGATGCAATACTGAGGCTGTTCATAGAAGCAACATGTTTCAACAGTCCAGTGTTGGTGTTGAGGGGTCCAGGCGATACGTAAAAGTCTTTATTGTGCAGTCAGTAAGGGTAAACGAGTGGTCGTTCAGCTCGGAAAGCCCTAATCGATGATGATTTGTTGAATGATTGTCACGCTGACACTTGTTGGTGTCCCAGCTTTGAAATGCGCAGAAATTTGAAGAAGGGTTGCACTCCTGTCACGATGAACGATTCTAATATGAAGACGCTCGTTATTAGACTATGTTTTCATTTCGCGCATTTCATTTTATACGGGAATATTAGGGTGTTTATTAATTGGGATTTTTATATTTGGCAAACGCGTAGTGTATATATTCAGTTGTCACAGTGGAAAGTTACCTTTTTCGGTTATAAACAATATTAAAATTCAAGGTCATGCAAAGTAAAAGAAAACGGCAGAACCATCATGGAGTAGTTTCTGACTTTTTTCTCCATCTCAGAGTATACAAGAAAAATTCCGTGATTGTTTAAAAAGATCTACTGCTATTTTCTGTTTGGTTCGGACATTTGTGTTAATTAACGTTATTTAAGAACTTTTTCAGGATAGAACGCGAGTAATTTACATGGGAGTTAATTGAAGGCCCATCACTTCGAATTTCGACTTCGAATGTTGTATCAATACAGCGAAGATTATGAAGTGCATTGTCAGTCTTGATTTAAATAATTTATAGTGTTGCAGGATACCAATAGTCTGGTGAACTTTAGTTTGGACTATTAGGAGTGATTAGGAATCACCTTATAATCGTTTATGCCATAAAAACCAAACAGCTGTCAGAATATAGTATGAATGAAAGTTTTCTTATGTGTCTGAATATAATTTGGTGCGTATGTCTTTGGTGTATGTAATATACGGATTTACCTGTGGAAATCTTGTTTGTGAATGTTTTACCGCTCAGTGTTGATAATTTAGGACTGAAATATTTATACAGATTATAAAGTGGCAGTTTTAATTTAAACTTGAGTTTGGACGATAAATATGTTGGGCAGTTACAGAAACATTTAAATAACGAACATACCGCTAAGCAACGATAAGCATCATATCTTGAAATCTAACACCGAGTTAGATACTGATTTAATATTACGCAAAAGTTTGAAATCACAACTTGGTACAAAATTTTTATTACCGGAAATACAAACGTGTGTTATAACCCCGAGGACCAGTATCATCACACAAATCCTAATACCAGCACATCAACGGCTGGGCATAAGCGATATAGAATACTGGAGGGTAAATTCTTGCTTTTCAGAATTTATTGTTCAAACGACGAAAATAGGAGTACAATTGTGATTAGTAAAAGGCTTTAATTTACCTCGAGCGGACTTTATCCTTTCCATTATTCTGCTCGCTTTCGAAAGACGCGCGCACACACACACACACACACACACACACACACACACACACACACACACACACACACACAGAGAGAGAGAGAGAGAGAGAGAGAGAGAGAGAGAGAGAGAGAGAGAGAGAGAGAGACAGAGAGAGAGAGTTCTCTCAATGCAAGAACGGTGGGAAATAAATAAGAGGGTTATGATATAACCTTTGGCTCCCTATATTTCGCCCCTTCTGCCTACGGAATGGTTTTCCATTAAGCTTTGTCAAAAGCTTACTCCAAATGTATCAATGCTGGAAACGTATGCTTGACTTTCCTTAACCTATTTTCTACCCTAAGCCGTGTTCATACATTTCTTCTTCCCCGATGTCGGATTCTCTCATTTTTTCCATTCCTGTCTAAAAAAAATCGTGTAAGTACATTGCGACCGTGACTCATTAAGGTGGGATGTAGATGAAAAACACACACTATTTCAAAAATGCACCAAATCCACAGTTTTGAGGTATGGCAATGAAATTTTGTACCACGTTTTACATGAAAGTAACACATATATCCTTTGATTATAGATATTCAACTTTAAAAAAAATTAAATGTGAAGTTTTATTTTCAAAACATAATGAATGTTACTTTATCTCAGAAAGTATTCAAGATATTTCTAGAAAAATTTTCTGTTTCATCTCTTTATATGTTGTAATCTTCTCTCATGAGGCTTTTGAAATACGTCAAATAGGAGAATTTTAATTATAATTCCACTAGTACAATTTTAAATTCATGCAAAATTCCAAGCACTTTGCCCCACTTTGCATTCAGAATTTCAATGATTACTCTTGAGACAACGTGTATTAGGCCGACAGAAATATGTTTGCAGAAAATTTCATAATTCTAGCATTCGTAGAATCTGAGGAAAAGGTACGTAAACTCCAAAAAACAAACTTTTCATGAAACGCAAATTTCTACCTAACGTTTTTCCTTATGTCACTTCTTCAGAACGCACCACATTTGTACTCTGGGTCATCTTTCCCTTCAATGCTTCTCTTTGGTTTCTTGTTGTCTGTCTTCTTTCCTTTACCAGGTCTTCAACTTACTTTTCAGCTGCTGAGACTCGCTGTAAATCTACTTTTCTCAGGATGTTTTGAGTAAAATTTCCTGTCTTGAAACCCATTGTTTCTAATACCTTCATCCTCCCGATGTTCCCATCATTAAATACAAGAGCTGCATCAAAGTTGTAATCCTGACAATTCTAGCAGCTGCAAATGTGATTTTAGTGCTTCATTTCCATATGAGTGAATTTAGAGACTCATTCGGATTCTGTATTTTGGTTTCAAGGTCAATTAATATAAATACATTGACCGAGATTTATCACTGTAGTATGCACCATTCACATCACTAATTTTTGGCTTGGAGCTGCTAGGAGACGAGTTAACATTTTCAGCAGATGTTCTTACTTCGGACGTAGCCTCATTGCTGGTTTGTCATTGTTTCTCACGTCTTCTGTTCACTAACTTCTTGAAACGCAGTTTATCCAGTTTTTTATACACTTTTTGTGATCGTGGCATTACTGAATGAAGAAAGAATCGATCACTTGTATAAATCTCCGTCAGTAACACACACACACACTGAAGAGTCAAAGAAAGTGGTACATTGGCCTTAAATTGTTTAGGACACACACGAGTATGGAGAAGTGTCCCAACACGAAGTGGCATGGTGTCGAGTAATGTCTGAAGTAGTGCTGGCGGGCATTGACGTTATGCTTCCTGCAGGGCTATCCGTAAGAGAATGGCGCGGTGAAGATCTCTTCTGAAATACACGTTGCAAGGCTTCCCAAATATCTGCATCTAAAACGATACTTTCCAAGGCACATTGAAGTGCGTCGCAGTGTACACTGAACCACTTTTATAATATTTATCTATAGTTCAATTCTCTAATAGCGCGCTGGAAAAAGGAACACCTAAATCTTTCTGTTTTCGATTTGATTTGATTATTTTGCTTATCATATCTCCCTACGTAGGTAGGTGCAAATAATATATGTTTGCATTTAGAAGAGGAAGTTTGTGAAAGAAATTTCGCAAATAGATCTCGCCGCAACAAATTTCTTTAAATGATTTCCACCCTAACTGGTGCATCATTACCGTGACACTCTCTCACCTATATCGCGATAATACAAAAAGAGCTGCCCTTCTCTGAAGTAAATCGTCCGTCAGTCCCACCTGGTTTTGATTCCACAGTGCACAGCAACACTCCGAAATAGGACTAAAAAGTGTAGTATAAGCAGTTTCTTTAGTAGAAATGTTGCATCTTTCGTGGTGTGCGATTCAATCGTAGTCTTTGGTTTCCTATCCTACAAGATGTTCTACGTGTTCTTTTCAATTTAAGTTGTTCGTAGATTTGTCGGCCTGTAGGTTTGACTGATTTATTATATAAGTGGTCAGACGAATGACCTCACACTTAAGGGTCAATTGCCAATTTTTGTACTATGCAGATATCTAAATAATTTTGCAGCTGCTTTTGTTCTTCTGCTTGTTAACTAACAGACAAATGACAGCATCATCCGCAAACAGTCTAAGAGAGATACAGAGATTGTCTCCTAAATCTTTTATAAAAATATGTAAAAGAAGAGGCGCTATAACACTTCCCTGGGGAACTCCAGATATCGCTAGTCGATGACTCATCGTCAATTATAACGTAATGTGTCCTTTCTGACAGTAAATCATAAATCTAATGGCATAACTGTGGCGATATTCCATAAGCAAGCAATTTGATTAGAAGACGCTTTTGAGGTACAGTGTCGGAAGCGTGCGGGATATCTAGAAATACGTCATCTATTTTACATCGGTTCTCTCAATAGCACTCACATAATGTGAGTAAAAGAGCTCAATAATTTTCATGTATGGGTAGTTTGGTTTCCATCGGAGGTGTTTAAACTTATAAGAGTACTCCTGGAACCACTGCGTAACAATCATGGTCGTGTGACCTCTCGCATTGCCGTGCTGGAATTATCCAAGTAAGATGGAATGCACAATTGACATGAATAGGTGCAGGTTATCAGCGAGGATGCGTACGTACATGTCACCTGTCAGAGTCTTATCTATACATACCACGGGTCCCATATCACTGCAACTGCACGTACTTCTCACCATTACAGAGCCTCCACCAGCTTAAAAAGAAGTTCAAATGTTTGTACATCTATTGGACTTAACTGCTTGGTGAATAGCCCCTAGCTTACAAACTACTTAAACTGACCTAAGGACAACACGTACACCCAAGCCCGAGGAAGGACTCGAATCTCCAACGGCGAACGGCCGGGTGCACAGCAGTACGGCGCCGCAGTGCGCACGCCTATACTGCCGTGGCACCACCAGCTTGAACAGTCTTCTGCCAAAATTCAGGTTTCAAGAATACTGTCTCCACACGGGTACACATGGATCCTCTCGATGCAATACTGAGGCTGTTCATAGAAGCAACATGTTTCAACAGTCCAGTGTTGGTGTTGAGGGGTCCAGGCGATACGTAAAAGTCTTTATTGTGCAGTCAGTAAGGGTAAACGAGTGGTCGTTCAGCTCGGAAAGCCCTAATCGATGATGATTTGTTGAATGATTGTCACGCTGACACTTGTTGGTGTCCCAGCTTTGAAATGCGCAGAAATTTGAAGAAGGGTTGCACTCCTGTCACGATGAACGATTCTAATATGAAGACGCTCGTTATTAGACTATGTTTTCATTTCGCGCATTTCATTTTATACGGGAATATTAGGGTGTTTATTAATTGGGATTTTTATATTTGGCAAACGCGTAGTGTATATATTCAGTTGTCACAGTGGAAAGTTACCTTTTTCGGTTATAAACAATATTAAAATTCAAGGTCATGCAAAGTAAAAGAAAACGGCAGAACCATCATGGAGTAGTTTCTGACTTTTTTCTCCATCTCAGAGTATACAAGAAAAATTCCGTGATTGTTTAAAAAGATCTACTGCTATTTTCTGTTTGGTTCGGACATTTGTGTTAATTAACGTTATTTAAGAACTTTTTCAGGATAGAACGCGAGTAATTTACATGGGAGTTAATTGAAGGCCCATCACTTCGAATTTCGACTTCGAATGTTGTATCAATACAGCGAAGATTATGAAGTGCATTGTCAGTCTTGATTTAAATAATTTATAGTGTTGCAGGATACCAATAGTCTGGTGAACTTTAGTTTGGACTATTAGGAGTGATTAGGAATCACCTTATAATCGTTTATGCCATAAAAACCAAACAGCTGTCAGAATATAGTATGAATGAAAGTTTTCTTATGTGTCTGAATATAATTTGGTGCGTATGTCTTTGGTGTATGTAATATACGGATTTACCTGTGGAAATCTTGTTTGTGAATGTTTTACCGCTCAGTGTTGATAATTTAGGACTGAAATATTTATACAGATTATAAAGTGGCAGTTTTAATTTAAACTTGAGTTTGGACGATAAATATGTTGGGCAGTTACAGAAACATTTAAATAACGAACATACCGCTAAGCAACGATAAGCATCATATCTTGAAATCTAACACCGAGTTAGATACTGATTTAATATTACGCAAAAGTTTGAAATCACAACTTGGTACAAAATTTTTATTACCGGAAATACAAACGTGTGTTATAACCCCGAGGACCAGTATCATCACACAAATCCTAATACCAGCACATCAACGGCTGGGCATAAGCGATATAGAATACTGGAGGGTAAATTCTTGCTTTTCAGAATTTATTGTTCAAACGACGAAAATAGGAGTACAATTGTGATTAGTAAAAGGCTTTAATTTACCTCGAGCGGACTTTATCCTTTCCATTATTCTGCTCGCTTTCGAAAGACGCGCGCACACACACACACACACACACACACACACACACACACAGAGAGAGAGAGAGAGAGAGAGAGAGAGAGAGAGAGAGAGAGAGAGAGACAGAGAGAGAGAGTTCTCTCAATGCAAGAACGGTGGGAAATAAATAAGAGGGTTATGATATAACCTTTGGCTCCCTATATTTCGCCCCTTCTGCCTACGGAATGGTTTTCCATTAAGCTTTGTCAAAAGCTTACTCCAAATGTATCAATGCTGGAAACGTATGCTTGACTTTCCTTAACCTATTTTCTACCCTAAGCCGTGTTCATACATTTCTTCTTCCCCGATGTCGGATTCTCTCATTTTTTCCATTCCTGTCTAAAAAAAATCGTGTAAGTACATTGCGACCGTGACTCATTAAGGTGGGATGTAGATGAAAAACACACACTATTTCAAAAATGCACCAAATCCACAGTTTTGAGGTATGGCAATGAAATTTTGTACCACGTTTTACATGAAAGTAACACATATATCCTTTGATTATAGATATTCAACTTTAAAAAAAATTAAATGTGAAGTTTTATTTTCAAAACATAATGAATGTTACTTTATCTCAGAAAGTATTCAAGATATTTCTAGAAAAATTTTCTGTTTCATCTCTTTATATGTTGTAATCTTCTCTCATGAGGCTTTTGAAATACGTCAAATAGGAGAATTTTAATTATAATTCCACTAGTACAATTTTAAATTCATGCAAAATTCCAAGCACTTTGCCCCACTTTGCATTCAGAATTTCAATGATTACTCTTGAGACAACGTGTATTAGGCCGACAGAAATATGTTTGCAGAAAATTTCATAATTCTAGCATTCGTAGAATCTGAGGAAAAGGTACGTAAACTCCAAAAAACAAACTTTTCATGAAACGCAAATTTCTACCTAACGTTTTTCCTTATGTCACTTCTTCAGAACGCACCACATTTGTACTCTGGGTCATCTTTCCCTTCAATGCTTCTCTTTGGTTTCTTGTTGTCTGTCTTCTTTCCTTTACCAGGTCTTCAACTTACTTTTCAGCTGCTGAGACTCGCTGTAAATCTACTTTTCTCAGGATGTTTTGAGTAAAATTTCCTGTCTTGAAACCCATTGTTTCTAATACCTTCATCCTCCCGATGTTCCCATCATTAAATACAAGAGCTGCATCAAAGTTGTAATCCTGACAATTCTAGCAGCTGCAAATGTGATTTTAGTGCTTCATTTCCATATGAGTGAATTTAGAGACTCATTCGGATTCTGTATTTTGGTTTCAAGGTCAATTAATATAAATACATTGACCGAGATTTATCACTGTAGTATGCACCATTCACATCACTAATTTTTGGCTTGGAGCTGCTAGGAGACGAGTTAACATTTTCAGCAGATGTTCTTACTTCGGACGTAGCCTCATTGCTGGTTTGTCATTGTTTCTCACGTCTTCTGTTCACTAACTTCTTGAAACGCAGTTTATCCAGTTTTTTATACACTTTTTGTGATCGTGGCATTACTGAATGAAGAAAGAATCGATCACTTGTATAAATCTCCGTCAGTAACACACACACACACACACACACACACAAAAAAAAAAAAAAAAAAAAAAAAAAAAAAAAAAAAAAAAAAAAAAAAGAATTGCTTTGCCGTAAAGGATACAGCTAAATTGTTATTGTTTACAAGATACGTAATAGGGTGAAAGAAGATCTATAAAATCACGGTCTTCTAGATCTATCCCGCACATGTTTGGTAGGAAGTAATAGAGAGAATCGGTGTTCACTCAACTGGTAGCTACTGGAGTACTGCTTCAAAACGTGGGCGAGGCAGAGAGGCCACGGCACACTTTTAATTAATTTTCAGGCACTTGGGTTGCGATTTCAACATTGAAACTTTGGGAACGTATTGCCAATCAGTTATAGTAACGTATAAAAAAATAAGTCGAAAATTTTTTGGTCAATTTCATCAACGCCCTTTCCCTTAACCCTTTTAGCCGTAGTGTACTAAATAAAGTACATCACTCTTACACATCCTTGTTGATTAATGAAACAGTGTGAAACACTTCAGCTCTAGTGTTGCACATGTAATTTCCCTTGACGTTCTGTGAGTAGCAGCCGCGGCTATTTAGAGTGCAGTAGCTACACACTACTCTGGCAGAAGATGGTGGTCAGACATGTAGCTGCCCCTGGTAAGCATATTGTTTCTGTCATATACACTCGTCGATATACTTTGTGTTGACAATATTTTTGTTCAAAAATGTGTAACAATTTACTCCATTTGACACCTGGTTTGCTAATTTCTAACTAAATGTAAATCTAATATATAAATCAGAGTGTCCGTATGTTTCTGTATTTGCGTGTACTTTTTGCATTCAAATCTACAGTTTTGTTCCAATCTTTATGAAATTTCGTATACGTAAGTTCCAATCCATGAGGACAGTCGCCGTAAGTGTACCAATCGCATACGATTTATAGTTCACGTAATATGACGTCATAAACAATGAGATGCGCGAAACATTGCTCCATTTTTCTTAAACCACTGGACCGATTTCATCCAAATTTGGCATACATATCCCTTACCGTGAGGTAACAGTTGCTGTAGAGATGACTTCATAAACAATTGGAATCGCAAAGCACTGCCACATAATGCAGTGACACTTTATAAATACGCTGTATGAGAATAAGAGCACATAGCGACTTGCAACAAACTTTAAACATAATATCTAATCTTTATTAAACTTTTTCTCGCTGACAACCATAGCAAAATGATGAAAGCAAAAAAGGTTCTTGATTACTACTTTTCCGCTATTTATAGAGTAAAACTACGGCATTCGGTATGACGTTGCAATTTATAATTTTTACACTACAAATTGTAGCCGCAGGAAATTTTACAGACACGTATATAGTTGAGTGTACGTTCTAAATTGTATCACAGTACAGCACGTAGTTCACGGAATATGAGCACATAAACAATGACGTTAATGGAAATCAGCCCCATCACACACCAAGTTTTAATCTATTACGTCAATACTACTAATTGTATTGCCAAGATATTTTACCGACATACAGCCATTATACAAGTGAATATACACCTAAAAATGGCAAGAATAAATACGAGGCACGTCCAGACAGTAAGTTCCGTTTGGTAATAAAATGAAATTGAACACAGATACAGAAGAAATTTTTATTGCACAAAATTCTACAACTCTTAAACTACTTTTCCACATAACAAATTTTGCAGGCATTTGTCATGGCGTGGCACCAGGTTTTGTATAACTTCTTCATGGAAATCTGCCGCCTGTGTCTTCAACCAGTTGGAAACAGTTTATTTCAGCTCTTCGTCATTGGTGAAGTGATGACCGCTAAGGAAATACTTGAGATGCAAGAACAGTTGAAAGTCGCTAGGAGCGAGGTCAGGGCTGTACGGAGCAGCTTCGATAGTTTGACCATGCGGTAAGAAGTCAATGAGTAGGATGCCTTTGCAGTCCCAGAACACTGTGCACATCATTTTCCGAGGTGTCATAATTTGGTTCGGCTTTACCTTTGGTGGGGATGAAGTGTGCCTCCATTCTATTGATTGCTGATTACTCTCAGGGGTGTCGTAAGAAACCCACGTTTCATCTCCTGTGACTATCCGTCTCAGAAATTCTTCGCCGCTTTCAGCATAACGGGTCAAAAACTCAAGTGCATTACCCATCCGTTGTGTTTTGTGTTGCGCAGTAAGAATCCTTGGTACCCGACGTGAGCAAAGTTTACGGAATTTGTTATTTGTTAACAATTTGATGCATCAGTGATCGTGAAATTTCGGGGAAGTCCATAGCGAGAGCACTAATTATAAACCTACGGTTTTCCTGGATCTTGTCATCAATCGCTTGAACCAATTCTTCTGTAACCAAAGGTGGACGCCCACTTCGTTCTTCATCGTGCACATCACTACGGCCGCCATTGAACTGTCGGACCCATCTTCTGACCATCGAATCACTCATCGCATTTGGTCCGTAAATATCGCAAATTTGCCTATAATTTTCACTTGGTTTCACTTTCCTCGCATTCAGAAACCGAATCACCGACCTGATTTCACAGGCGGCGGGATTTTCAATGAACGCCGACATTTCAAACAAGTACAACAAAGCGTACGTAACTGACAGCGATCTCCAAATGGCGCACGTTCTTCTCCTTGATACACATCGTATACAGCGCATGTGCGGAAGTACAAATGTTTGTATAGTCTATGGGACTTAACTACGGGGTCATCAGTCCCTAAACTTACAAACTACTTATGAATTAGCTAACTCTAAGGACTGCACAAATATCCATGCCCGAGGGGGGATTCGAACCCCTGGCGGTAGTGGCCGTGCAGACCGTGACTGACGCGCCTTAGTCCCCTCGGCCACCGCGGCCGGCGGAAGTACAATCGCAGCGCTGCAGCGGAGATAAATTGAAACGGAACACTTTTCGGGACGCGCCCCGTAAATAAATACCCAGGCGACGTCGGGTTTCCAGCTAGTTCATTATAATGAAGAATACTAGGTTTCAATTTTTTTTTTTTTTTTTTTTTTTTTTTTGCATGAAAAACAAAAAAAATCATGGCCGAAAGGGTTGAACTTATAGATCTGTAGTTTTCACATTGTAGGTCAAATCCTTACTAATAAATAAGTATTAAGCTGTGTTAGGTGTTGATATCAGTTTGCCCACCGGCTGTCTGCGCCTTGTATATTCCGTCGGCACCGTGAGCCTCTGTTTAATATCCAGCCTAGCCGTCTAATAGCAGTAGGCGCCGCCGTGCACCAGGGTCTAGGGACTGTGGTATTGGCGGCCCACGGCCGCGGGCGGCAGCACGGCGCTGCTGGCATCGGCAGCGGCAGCCGCCTGTGTTGTGCGCGCAACATGACGCGCTCCGCCGAGCGCGGTCTGACACACACGCACCACACACACACATTGAGCAGCCTGTGGCGCTGCAACTACCATCAACAGCCGCGCTGTGGACCGGCAAACATGGCGCCGCCAGCCCCGAGCTCCGTCTAATGCGTTACTGTATACGCTCGCGACACGCTGCATAACGTACATTGTTTTCCCATAAAATTTCTTGTTTTCATCTATTACGGATAACACGTTTCAGCATGTATACCTGAAGTAGCTGTTTCAGGCGATAGAACTGACTCGGCTAATTGTGTTAACCGCGCTGCTGAAAACCCCGCCTTGCCCGGGTAGTTACTTATCTATATAAAAAAAAATAAAAAAATAAAAATAAAAAAAAAGCAGTCAACAATCCGAATATTGGGTTGAACACCACAGTGCTTTACTAGGCATGGTCCTGTTTGGAGGTGGTATGCCGTTGCCTTCCTCCGACCTTCGAACTGACTTACCCGTTTTTTTATTTATTTATTTATTTATTTATTTTTATTTTATTTTTTTTTTTTTTTTGTCGGGCCTCCATCCAACCCTTCTAGCCCGTCCTTACGCTCGCCACTTCTCGCCTTCGTCGGCGCAGGCTCTCCTCAGCCTGTGTAGAAACGGAATCTCTTCCTTTTGCTCTATCAAGCAGGCAAAATAATCCCAGTAAGTTGATTGAAAAACAAACTTCTCTAAGTGTAGCTTCTTGTTGGGAATGAGAATAGAGATTTATAGCTGATTCATGAAGATTGTAATGAAAGGATAGCGCCACTTTCTTTGTGCATGCCATGTCGCTATGTGCTCCAAATTTCTTGATCCCTTGCTAAGGGTTGTAATGGCTTTATATAACAGTGTAAAATTATTAGTTACTCCACAGTAATGTAAATTGCACAAATAATATAACATAAAGGCCACCCTGGCAGTAGTTTCACCTCTTCATAAGATAAAAAAAATATAAAAAAATTCAGTTTCTGTTCTATTGGTTGGATAGGGACCACATTTAATGTAGAAATTATCATTCCATGATGGATGTGTATTTTTGACACATCTGTTTAAACTGGGATTCAAAAATAAAAATTGAATGAAAACAAAATCTTTTTCCCTGAATAAAGAAAAGATAATTTCTGGGACGAGTCTGCAGTTTGTTGCGATCTCTTATGTCCGGTGAAAGAATCTTAGGATGATCTTCTTCTTGTGGGTCTAAGTTAAGGTCGATTGCCGTCAGTGACGAGTTATTTAATTATTGTGTTTGACTTCCATCATTTAACCATTAATTAGAATATTTAACATATTGCGAAATGTGAGTCTGTAAGTCTTATGCAGTCTTCATATGTTCTCTCGCTATGTATGCGTAGTAGTCATGGAAAGTTGCTCCTCTATTGCGTATGACGAAGGATGCTGTGTGGCCGATGATCCACGTTGCTGCGTTATTTTTTGACCGTGGATATCGCAGTTTCTGTGGTCGAAGAACCTCTTCAAGGTCGACGCAGTTTGGTGCCGTACGGTCTAGTACCGATAATCTTTGACGAAGAAAGTTTGAAATTTCTTCTGCATGTCCACACGTGAATCTATGAAATAGCGTGTCGGTTCGTCCACATACAGTGCAAGATGGTACGTGATGAAGACCTATCTTGTGTAGCTTTTCGTTTGTCGCTATTTTGTCGTTTACGACAAGATACCAGTCAGCTGTTACGTATGACGGTAGTACATCGTGGTGCACATTTCTCCAAACGATATTCCATTGCGTCAATGGGTACTTGGCTTCTATACGATTCCTGTGGTTTGTTACCGTAAGGAGTTCATACAGTTTTTTGTTATCTGAGTTGTTGGTATCGTCGACACAGTGCCGAATGTAGCTCATGTCCGTGTAGTACCGTCTGACGTGACGGTAAACAAGTGGAATATTGCTGATGTTGATCGGAGCATCGAGGCTGTGTGGTTTCCACCGCGTGGTGAGGTATTTGATTATGCTGGTGGTACGATTGTAGACTTCCTTCCTAATTCGGTTGACAAGCAGCGTTGCGCATTTCTTCGAAACATTTATGAGGTTTAAGCCGCCTTTAGAAGTGGGTAAGGTGAGAGTTTCATATTGCACCTTAAAGATGTGGCCTCTGAGGAGGAACCAGCAGAGCGCTCGTTGTATGCTGCTCGCGAGGTGGTCGGATATTGGTAGTATTTGAGCAAGGTAATTCATCCGGCTTGTGATGGAAATCTGTACAGTTCTGGCTTTCTGCATGAGATTCAGGTCACGATCAGAATGTTGTATCAATGTGGCACGTAATTTGTTTAGCATGTCTTTCCAGTTTTTCGTCAGAAACCTGTCTGGTTCAGACTCGAATGAAACACCGAGAGTTTTGTGACACGGTTTTTGTGTACACCATTCAACGGCCGAAATATCTCCTATTCCACGGCCAATTTGTAGGGCTGTGGTTTTAATTTTATTCAGTTTTGCTCCTGAAACGGACGCGAATGCTGCTAACTCATTGCCAACGGCCGTCAATTGTGATATCGAAGAGACAGCAATGCAAATATCGTCAGCATTAGCAATACACGGCACAGTGTGAGAACCTATGTGAATTCCGATGCCAGTTTGTGCCAAGTTGTTCAGTAGAGGCTCAACTGCTAAGGCATATAGCACGACAGAAAGCGGACATCCTTGACGGATAGACTGCTCTATTATTACCTCCTTAGTAAAGTGTCCATTCAGGAGAATTCTGGAGGAAACGTCGGTGGTGAGTTTCCGGATGAGATCGATTAATTTATTTCCGAAACCCAATTTCGCCATGCTGCGGAAGAGGAAGGTGTGACACACGCGGTCATATGCCTTTTCGAAATCTAAGAATACGAGAGCGCCTTGGGCTTTGTTATCGGCGTACGTGCAGATAATGTCCCTCATGTCACAGGCAGCAGAGATCGCACTGCGCCCCCGGACTGCGCTATATTGATGACGACATAGTACCTTGTCCATGACGGGTTGCATCCGCTGTTTGATTGATCTTGTGATGATTTTGAAATCTGCATTCAGTAGCGTGATGGGCCTCATGTTTTCTACTTTATGGCTGTTGCCTTTCTTCGGCAGGGGTATTATGATGCCTTCCTTAAGTGCCTGGGGTATATCTCCCATCTTCCATACGTCGTTTGTCAACTCTTGAAGCGTCGGTCCGAGGATGTGTCAGTAGCGTTGGTAGAACTCGGCACCTATGCCGTCTGGTCCAGGTGATTTTCCTGTCTTTGCTCCGTGAACCGCGAGCTTTATTTCATCCTCTGTAAAATCCGATTCCAGGTTTGTTTTGTCCTCCGGAGACAGACGACAGCTCAGTGCTGCAAGGTAGGTATCGATGCGAGGTTCATCCACCGGTTTTCTCTGGTAAAGTTTGCGGTAGTAGTCGTGGACGTGAGCGGCTATGTCACGGTGCCATGTGACAACGTTCCCGGCATCAACAACCACTGCCTCAATCATCTTAGCTTTGCGCCGTTTGGCTATCCGCAGAATGTGATACAGAGAAGCACGTTCTGCAGCAGCAACGTCCTTTGGGTGGGACCTGGTGATGAGTCCTTCCATGCGACGTCGTTGAATATCGGTTATTTTTGCCTTGTATCGTTTAATCCGTAAATAGGTGTTACCGGTTAGGGTATCAACATTGTTGTATAAGTCTCTCAGACATCTGTAATAATGTTCTATTGTTTCCTTCTGCCAATAACTCTTTTGACGGGCATAGTTCATGAGTACCCGTCGCAGTTTTGGCTTCACATAATTGATCCACCATTGCAGGACAGTGGGATAACGTACGCGGTGGCGCTGGAGCTGTTGCCACACCTCTGTCACCTCCTCTTCAAGCTGTGTATCTTGCAAGAGGCTGACGTTCAGTTTCCAGTACCCTTTGCCTCGGCAAATTTGCTGGCGCTGAAGATTGATGTAGCACTGATGTGAGGCGTGGTCTGAGATGTTAACCGGAGCAATATCACAATTCACAGTATGACGCCGAAGCGCGTCTGACACGTAAATCCTATCAATCCGGCAGGCAGACTGATGCGTGACAAAGGTGTACGCTACCCGCTCCCCGTGAATTATTTCCCATATGTCGTGGAGACGCATACCTTCAATCAGATGTTGCAGCTCAATACACCTGTTTGTGTTTGGAGTTTGGTCCTTGTCGTTTAGGACGCAATTGAAGTCTCCACCGAAAATAAGTTGTTCGGGAACAGGGTTCATAAGTAGTGGTACGTCATTACGAAAAAATTCTGAGCGTTCTTTCCTACGACTAGTACCGGAGGGAGCATATATGTTAACTATCTGCACGCCGTTCACACGAAGGGAAATACCTCGACCACTTGTTAGCCGCTGCACGTGTGTATAGGTTATTCCATCACGCAGTAAGATGGCAGTTCCTACCGATTCCTCTTTGTTAACGTTGTCGATTGTAATATAGCCAGGCACATCTAATGTAGTAAGTATTTCTTGCAGCAAGGCAATATCAACGCTGGTGTTATATAAAGAGTCAACTAGGGATCGTATCTTAACAGCACTTTCTATTCTAGAGATGTTTAGCGTGGTGACATTGTAGGTTTGTTTAATGTCCATGTTCGTTAGTTTAAGGAGTACAACATCATATATTGTGAAGCAATTCGGAAGGACGAAGAAATCTAATCACCAGTATGTCCAGGATGTTAAAAGTATTCCTCATTGGGGAAAGGCTCGGACGACTGACCATGTTTGGAAATGTCTGTGGGGGAGACATTGCTGACATGACCAACGTCAACCTTAGTGGCACTACCGATGATTGTCGTATTCCTAGATGTATCTATTGTTTCGTCTTCGTCACTGGACCCCATTTCCATTAAATCTGTCCAGGCAGTTGATGGAGGCTTGTTAGTTGTAGGTACCGGATGTTCGGGAGGTTGCACAGTCATCATTGGGTCATTCTTTCCGGGCTGGTTTTGTATAATCTCCTCAGAATTCACGTTAACAGGAACTGAGGTGTTTCGCGATTCAGAAGGCGCATCAGCAGACACATGTTTTACATCCCTGCCGTGATTCTCTGGTGATTTCTGACTGAGTGCGCCACCTATTTGCTTGGCCCTTTCGCGTAGAATTGCCGCATTCTCCTTTGCTCCTTGGCGCGCAATCCTCCGCTTCTTGTTTCTCTGAGGGGATGACCCTCGTGGGGGACTGTTTCCATCGCACGCAGGGACATTCGGTTGAGCAACCTCGTCAACAGGAGAAACTGTTGAATTTGTTTCCGACAGTTGGTGTTGGGTATCGAAAATAACTGCAGGCACGGTGTCGGATGTTGGAGGGTCCTGTTTCAGTATCGAAACGGCGTCCACCGTTGCGTCGGCCACAGAATCGACCGATAGTGCCTCTGCTAGGACGGGTTGGAGGGCTTGTTCCGCAACAGCTAAGACAGTCCTCACAGTCTCTACAGGTGTGGGAGACGTCACTTCAGAGGTGTCAGTAGCGTCCATTTCGCGTCACGGCAGCGTACGTCACGGGCAGTGACGTCATGACAGGCGGCGCGGCGGGCTCGCCGGCCGGCAGCTGCGCCACTCGCCTCTGCATGCACTCTGATCTAACATGCCCGGTCGCACCACGAGCACCGCACGTTTTCGGCTGATCGTCGTACATAACGATAGCACGATATCCGCATACGTTAATGTATGACGGTATGTGCCGACGCAACTCCACTTTCAACTGCCGCACTCCGTTTAAAACTGGGAATTTGTGGGCACTAGACCACCTTTCTGCAACATTACTCAAAACGCGGCCGTATGGTGATATAACTTCATTAATTTCCTCGCTAGTTATTTCGAAGGGGAGTTCGAAGATTCTAACAGTTCGAACACCAAATCCTGCGTGGGTCACATACACATCACCAAAATTTCCGTCACGGTGGTTAAATTTCAACATTCCGTTACACGACTCAACGATCTTCACGCAAAGGTCGGCACTAACCAGTTTAACAAAAACTACAGTGTTGACGATCGACAAATGAATGCCAACTATGTCTTCAAGACGTATCTTCACTATTGTCTCTAACTAGTCTTCTATTTCAAACGATTTCGGTCGCGCAAAGTTTCGGTCAAACGTAAATTTCAAAGTGTCTTTCCTACTGCGTTGTTCCATCACGAAATCAGATTCATAATCAAAGCAGACAAAGACGCAGCAAAGCGCTAGAACTCGCGCGGCGACTCACCACGCGGGGAACACCGACGGCGCAGCGAACAGCACGGCGCAACCTTCCTCCTCGCCGTCCGCCGGCAGACTACCCAGTCAGTTATAGGGGGACCTACTGTTTAACGTGGGTTACGAACCACGGTGCAACTCGGTATTTTTCACATGAGCAACACTGTCAGAGGTGAAAGAAGTGGAAAGTGACAGATAAAAATCCTAGGAGCTGGCGGGGATCGAACCTACGATCCTTGGATTTCTAATCTAGCACTCTACCACTGTGCTACCGAGCCGCACTGTTATTTATCTAAGCCGTCAGTTAGTACTTCTCCTATTCCTTCTCTCGTTGTCCATCTCTTTTATTTTTCTAATGACATGTTATACAAGGGACGTTTGAAAAGTCCGCACAAAAATAAAAACTAATAACGAGTTTGGGGGAAACCATTTTTATTTTTCGATATAGTCATCTTTTAGACATACAGGGTGTCCAGAAAAGGACTCCCTGATTTTAAAATTAAATATCTCGAAAACAAAGATCGATAGACGAATGCAGTAAACGGTATGTTTATTGTGAAAGCTGTAAGAAGTTTATAGGGTAAGGCGGTACAAATTCGATATAGGTACAAATTCCGATAAACATAAGTTTTCGCGCCATTTGTCTGTCTCGTAGTGTCTCGTTGTATCACGTTGTAGAGTAGCAGGTTTCTACAGCTCATCCTGTCTTTTCCAAGAATACACCGGTTTGCGGTAAGAAGATATAAATTATTTCCCTTTAAAGAGGTAAGTGAAGCTACTTAGTCTAACGCGCTCTTCCAAATCATCTACTTAAGGGTGACTGGATTCGCTGCCAAAACTGCAATGTTTGGTACCACGAAGTATGTGTTGGTGCGTGACAGAAAAAGTGCTTTTTTATGTGGAAGATGCCCGTAATCCAAATTATTCGAGGAAGTGATCATAATTTTACCTAGTGTGGTACATTTTCGATCGATGTTTCTCAATTCCGTAACCTTTTTTTGTGTTTATACCAACATTTCTAACTGTATAATATGTGTTACATATTCATTAAACATCCAAGAACATGTGCCATAGTTAAAATTATTCCTTTTCATAAATTATTTCCACTTATAATAACATTTGTCTGAAATGATCGAAATTGTACCACCTTACAATACCGCAGTTTGAAATAATAGTTACAAAAGCTGCTAACAGATGGCACAGTACGCTGTACAGCTCATATCAGCATACGTACGTGAAAAAATCGTATGAAAACACTCTTTGCAAACAATCACATCACAATGTTTTCAAAATGTTCACCATTGGCACTACAGAGGTGGCGCAAACGAAGAAAAAAATTCGCCATCACATTTCGTAGTGCCTCAACCGAAATGGATTCACATGCTACATAGATCGTCGATTCAAGTTCGTCCAGCGTGGCGGGATGCTTCGGGTAGACCAAGTCATTCACTGTGCCCCACAAAAAGAAAGTCACAGGGAGTCAAATCCGGCGAATATAGAGGGCAATCCATGCCTGCACCAGTAAATTTGGTATATTCCAAAGCAATGACTAGATTCTCGAAGTTTTCCTCAAGAAAGAGAAACACTTGTTCGGTCCGATGTGGTCGGGCAACATCTTGCATAAACCATTCAGTACCTGATCGATCCTCTAACGCTTGTTGTGTGACGACAAATTGTTCCAAAATTGCAACGTAACGTGCATCAGTGACCGTTTCTCTAATGAAAAAAGGGCCAATAATACCTCTGCTGCGTACTGCAGCCCACACAGTAACTTTAGGAGAATACAGGGGTTTCGTTTCACACCAATATGGCTTTTCAGAACCCCAAATTCGCCATTTCTGCTTATTCACGTATCCATTCAGGAGGAAGTGTGCTTAATCTGTAAACCAGATGCAGCTAACATCAAATCCTTCACTATCAATCCTTCACTATCATTAGCAAAGGCAACCCTTTCTTGCACAGCTCGTACTGGTATGGCATGGTGCGTTTGAATTTTGAATGGAAACATGTGTAGGCTCTTTCTCAGTATTTTCTGCTTGCTAGAACGCTTCAAACCAGTTTCAGATGCAATTCTACGGACGGCTGACATTGGATTTCGCTGAATAATTCCAGAAACTGTGGCGATATTTTCAGGCGTAACTGCGGTTTGCTTGCGGCCAACAAGCCCCACCAGATCATCAGTTACGTTGCCTGTCAATTGTAATTTTGCGAAGAGCGTACGAATGGTTTTCGCATCGGGTCCTTTTGGAACATTAAATCGTGCTTGAAAACTTCGCCTTGTTGCCGTAGGACTCTCTTCTAACCTGTGGTACTCTAGCACCAGAAAAACGCGTTGTTCAATGGAGTACATGGTTTAATCCCTCCTTCGGTACGCTAACCTCCTTTCGTGTTTCAATAGTGGAACTGATCGCTCTGGGCTTCAGATCACTATTTTACTAGGCATAACGTATGGCGATTACAGCTCCATCTGTTAGAAGCTTTTGTAACTATTATTGCAAACTGCTGTATAAACTTCTTACAGCTTTCACAATAAACATACCGTTTACTGCATTTCTCTATTGATCTTTGTTTTCCAGATATTTAATTTTGAAATAAGGGAGTCCTTTTATGGACACCCTGTACTTCTCCTATACCTTCTCTCTCTCTCTCTCTCTCTCTCTCTCTCTCTCTCTCTCTCTCTCTCTCTCTCTCTCTCTCTCTCTTTTTTTCTAATAACATGTTATACGAGAGACGTTTGAAAAGTCAGTGCAAACTACTAACGCCATTTTTATTTTTCGATTTAGTCTTCTTTTTGACATAACTTCGTCCAACGCTGTTCTAATTTTTTGATCTCTTCCGAATAATAGGAATTATCCAAGCCTGCAACATAGCTATTCGTTTCTGCAGTCATCTGCTCCTTTGAAAGAAATCTTCGTCCCGCCAGCCATTTCTTCACATTGGATAACAAATAATAGTCCGAGGGAGCCAAGTCTGGAGAATATGGGGATGTGAAACGAGTTGCAATCCTATTTCCATTAATTTTGCGACCTCACCTTCTGAGGTGTTCTGGTGCATTGTTGTGATGGAAGACGCCGTTTTATTTTTTGGAGGCCAATCTCCGGCATTTTTCTTGTAGTTTAGTTTTCAAACGGTCCAATATTGATTAATAAATTGCACCTGTAATAGTTTTACACTATTG
Source organism: Locusta migratoria (assembly GCA_026315105.1). Lineage (NCBI taxonomy): Eukaryota > Metazoa > Arthropoda > Insecta > Orthoptera > Acrididae > Locusta > Locusta migratoria. The sequence goes on along the minus strand of CM048744.1, from coordinate 206,074,958 downwards.
AAGATAGTAGATGAGGATTTCCTCTTCTGAATCCTAAAAGATCGTCTTCATAACCTTTTTCGCCCGAAGGACCGGTCTTCGCCTTTTCTGGTGTCATTTCTTCCTTGGTAACCCATGGTTTAGATTGTTCTTTGGTCTCAGGAGTATAGTAATGTATCCATGTTTCATCTACAGTGACGAAACGACGCTTAAAGTCCTCCGTATTTTTGCTGAACAGCACCTTGCTGAACACCTTCCTTGCAAATCTTCACATGATTCCGTTTTTGATCAATCGTGAGCAATCACTGCACCCATCTTGGGGACCTTTTTAATGTCCCAATGTTTATGCAAAATATTATGTACCCGTTCATTCGATGTGCGCACAGCACTAGCAATCTCATGACCCCTTAAATCTTCTGTTATCCATCACAATATCATGGATTATATCAATGCTTTGTGGAGTCCTAACCTCCACAGTGCGTCCAGAACATTCAGTGCTACTTGTGCTCATATGGCGAATCCGAAAACTTGAAAACCACTTATAAACTGTTCTAATGGAAGGTGCAGAGTCACCACAATGTTTATCTAGCTTTTGTTTAGTCTCCTGAGGTGTTTGCCTGTCATAAAGTAATTTTTAATCAGCACACGAAATTCTTTTTTGTTCATTCTTTGACAATCACTAGACTTCCTTCGCTACATAAAGTTGTACGTGTGCAAAACATGTGCATGTCAAATGCCCCCACAGTACTGTGGCTTATTAATCGTAATTGAAAATGAAAGTATTGATAGAAACTGCAGTCACTAGAAGTTAAAAGCAATATTTGTCGTTAATAATGTGCACTCTGTTTCATTCTCTTCGTTTCCTTATAGCTGGATAGGTCTATTGCTCTCGCCTGCATCAGTTCAAAGTGGTCAATACTACTGTCAGCTTTCAGAAATTTCCTTGAGCTGACTGGAATACTTGTTGCATGATGTGACAGGTTTTACCCATCGCAGTTTGTATGATCTCATATTTATTAAATGATATGTTGTACAATTATATACTCGTGTAGCTAGATATTCATATATATAAGTGTTGTATGACGGTATAATACATTGCAAACAGAGATAGTTGTAAAGAAGTAATAGATTAAAAGCTGATGAGTGACGGGTCTTTTTCTATGAGCGTCACTGTTATTGTCATATCTCAGGCACTACGTGTCGTACTGTGATAAAATTTCTAAAGTCCAATCATCTGCATATGTGTATACTACCTAAAATGTCCTGCGACTTCAATTTTTAGTGTAGAAACTACAAGCTGTAACGTCATACCGAATGCCGTAGTTTTGCTTCATGAACAGCGGAAAAGTAGTAAGCGAGAAACTTTTTTCCTTTCATTATTTTGATGCGGTTGTCAGCGAGAAAAAGTTTGAAAAAGGTTCGAAATTATGTTTAAAGTTTGTTGCAAGTCGTCGTCAATTACTGTCATTCTCATATAGTGTATTTATAGTCTCGTCGCATTATGTGCAGTTTCTTGCTACTCCTATTGTTAACGACGTTATATCTCCTGAAGCATGTGTCGTGTATGATTGTTAATCCTACAGCAATTGTTATCTCTCGTAAGTAATACGTGTACCAAATTTAGTTGTAATCGGTTCAGTGGTTTACAAAAAAAATGAGCAGCAACAGTATTTTGCGCATCACATCGTTTATGACATCATTTCTCGTGAACTATGTGTTGTACGAGAGTCATACACTTTCGGCACCGTCCTAAAAAACTGAAACTGATTTGTACAAAATTTCTTAAATATTTGCAGGAAATTGTAGATCTGTATACAATACGTACACACAAACACACCGGTTTCGACAAAACTTTGTTGTCATCTTTGGATGTGCAACTCTACATTTATTTCAAAATATGGCAGCTCTTCGAATATAATCATCTGTGGAAGTATTAATGAAGTATGGAGAGGTGCAACATTTTTCAATGTAGAGTGTACACGGTACTACAGTGGTGTTACATTAACAAAGAATAAAATTTAGTGAAGTGACAATGCCACGGATCTTGACACATGCAGACTATGCTGACATACTGTTTTACTGTGGTTCTCGAGCTACTTAGCGAGAATACCAACACCGATTGTAGACTGACACGTTACCCGTCATTACGAAATGTCGTATATATGATCTAAGAAACAAGTATTAATCTAATCTAAACAGAATGGGTTTTATCAGGGTGTTTCGCGGATTGCTTGGGCGTGATACACTTTCCGGCTTTAATGTTGTCTTACAATGTTGCTTTCGATTTGGTTCGGTGTTGTCGTAAGGATCTGTATTAAACTCCGCTTATGAAATGACATGAATTTTGGAATAATACCGACATCAAAATTTTGCGGTTGTGATTGTTAATGTTAAGACAACACCCGGAAGTACATCTACAAAAGAACGCTGGCGAAAAGTTACCTTTAATTCTGGGTGAAGTCTAGATTATTTCTACACCTTTTCTTGCTCTGAAACATTGATGTAAACTTAACTTTCCGCCGTAAACTGATGCTTTGTTATTTCATGCTTCGCGTAACAAGGACCGTGTCGAGTTAGTCACAATAGGTCAATAGAATTACAGAATATCGGACTTCGTCGGATGAAAACATCCACTAAAGATTTTGAAAATGTATTCAGTATAATTTGAATACGAACAAAAGCCGAGTTTGAACTAAACTTACGCAGTCGCGAAGCGAATCGTAATAATGACTAAGTACATTTTTACGATTGAGAAAAAAATATTCAAATGTTTATATAGCTTATGGGACTTAACTGCGGGGTCATCAGTCCCTAAACTTACAAACTACTTATGATCTACCTTATATTAAAGACGACACAAACATCCATGCCCGAGGGGGGATTCGAACCCCCGACCGTAGTGGCCGTGCAGACCGTGACTGAAGCGCCTCAGTCCCCTCGGCCACCGCGGCCGGCTTTTACGATTGAACGTAGCCTGCTGAAAACAGTGAGTCAAAATTAGTGGGAATAGGGAAAGGCATTTTGAATTAAAAACACTTTAAATCAAACTGGGGGGTTTATTGCAATAAGAAAGGAAGCTTACAGAATAGGTGACGTCCGTTCACTATCGCGGTTATAACATAAAGGACGACGAGAGCTTCTGTTCTCTCTCCAAGCCGAGGAAAATAGCTGACCATCAGAATTAAAAGTAGTCACAGGTTTATACTGAACTGAGAACGGATACGCAAGCGTCACAGATATAAGTTTAATAAAAAAAAGAATTAATGTATCGCTACAGTCTCTGTAAGTCACGTACATTACACTGTTAAAGAAAAGTAGTGAAATGTATCCCAACTACTAGCTATAGAAGTACATACCGCCCAATTTCATATTTTACAAACACCGGTAATAAGCACAGTCACGAGCAGCACGTGTAGCTATTTCAGCGGTAGAGTGTATAACACCTGCATGGAAGGACGTAGCCAGTAGCGGGGGGGGGGTCTTGGGGATCCGGACCTTCCCCTATCACCTAAACGATAATATACTACTCGAACGTATGCTAAGGACATACACACACATACCCATGCTCGATGGTGGGACTCGAACCTCCAAAGGCACTAAATGAAATAAGACACGACGTAGCTACCGTGTAGTGAAACTGAATGATATTGTTCTCAGCCATACCCCGGAAAAGGGATCCGCACTATCAACAGTCAACAAAGCCATCTATAGATTTTTAATTATCGATACATCGATAACAGCTTAGGCTATTGCCCAGTCCTCCTTTAGCCGTTATACATTGTTGGTCTTGCTCCATTACTGCTATGTTAAGCACTACAGTGGAATTCTGCCACCGCCGTTTATTTCTCTTGTGTTGTTAAGATAAGTTTCCAGTTATGAATAAGTTCATAACAAGAAAAAAAGAGAAAAACCGACTTTCATTTGTCCACTAGCGTTATAAGTTAAAATACGGACTACTATAATAGCTTATTTATCTATTTACAGCAGTGGAGTCGTTATTTGGAGTGGCAATATTTCAGTAGGCTATATCATAAGGCTCCTCAGCATGTGTAATACTTTTTAAAGTTAGGTTTATGAGTAATATTTTACCCAGAGGATGGATACGTTGCAATGCCAACAAGAGTAAAAAAAATCAATAACCTTGGGAAAAAATATAGACTAACGCTTCCAAAATCAATATGCAAGGTATTTATACTGATGCAAAAATTAATGCAGATTTTGCGAAACACCGAGCTACAGTCGTGGCTGACAGGCATCGAGCTTGACATGCAACCGTGTCGTTGCCAGGGTTCAAACACAAAGATACACTTCTCATTCGGATAATCTGACTTCGTTTGGAATGACAACTGAAGGTTCTGCTGGCGTATATTGAAACAATTTTTAAGAAATGTTTCCCTCAATTTTATATATAAAATATTGCAGTATTCATAATAAGGTCTTACAATCGCTAACTATGTGCATAAAATATAAAAGCATATGTTAGCCTAAGTTTGTTTTTAGAATAAATGGAAAACATGAGCCTTTGTAAATTTGTCTTTAACTATTCGGACCCCCCCCCCCTTTCCCTTTGACAATATCTTGGCTACGTCACTGCTGCATGAAGGAGATACTGCTACCAGACAAGAATTCCGTCAATGGATCATTGCGAATTATCGATTAAGTCCAGTATACTGTTTACTGATGAGTCAACATTTACCCGCAATGGACTCACCAACACGTACGACTCTCATGTATGGGCACATTCAATGTCTGGTGACCAGCTCAGAAGACAACTTGTTTTAGATAAGTATCTTTCATGGGACGCGGTATCTTGATCTTCTTCAAAATGTTTTATTCGGAGAATATCCCTTTGGCAACACGAGTGTACATGTGTGTACTTTCAGCATGGTGAAGCTCTACACATTCCGTACGGCCAGTGATAAGGTATATTAACACAACGTATCGTCGTTGGATCGGTCGGTGTAAATTCATTACTTGGCCGCCGAGGTCATCCGATATTACTCAATTGGATTACTCTTTGTGAGGATGGCTGAAGAGCGAAGTGCACGAGCGCAGAGAGGACACTAGAGAGGAACTGCTTTCTCATATCGGATATATAAAAATGAATGTTTGTGTGTTCGTATTTTATGCGCGGATGAAACTTTTGTCAACATATTGCTTGCTCTTTCGCGATGGTTATAAGCACCATTAAATGACTGTAAGACAAGTAGTTCAGGAGATACGGCGTAATAAACAATGAAATGCGTGGAAAAATGCAGCATCATGTGACGTCTGCTTCTAATCCGTTGTACCGATTTCAACGAAATTTAGTTCACATATTTCTTCCAAGAGGTAACAATTGACGTAGGGGTAAAAACTGCTTACGACATATGGTTCAGGAGATATGACGTCATAAACAATTATATAGGTGAAAACTTGTGGCATTATGAGAAACAGAGTTCGGAAGACAAGGACTCTGATCCAACCAAATACTAGCCAAACCCGACAGTGCTAAAATACAATGATCACGGCACAGCCGTTTTTGCGTCACCTGGCCAGAGGATTATTGCAACGCTGACATTGCTGGGACCATGGCCTTACTCCGACAGGTGTTTGCTACCATCGACCACAAACATTAGTTGCAACTGCTCGAGGCTCTTCCTGCTGTTAGCGGTGCGCCGCAACTGACAGAGTCGCGGTAGAACTCAGTTGAGTTAACATGCGTGCTTCCCCATCGAAGACGCCCTCTAGATGTTGCTTAGCAACCTGGGCCAAGTAACACATTAAAAGTGGGAACGTCAGCAAGGAACTGTATAGTTCTTTCCTTTTCATTCATCCGTATTTGATCAGAAATGCATTTCAGTCTGCCATGGTGAAACACCAAGCCAATGTACAATTATTTACGAAGATGAAGATGCAATCGTTGCCTGTAAAGGAACGGCATAACGGCGTCGTCAGCAAACAACTTCATAACCAGCACAAAATTAGCCAGCAAATCATTTCAATAACTCAAAGAAATTAGTCGTCCTGTTAGTTCATCGATAGGTGGTGGAAACAAAGCTCCAATGTTCTTTCCGCCGGTACTGTCGAAGGCAAGGCTCCATCTCTGCGCACGTCTGCAAGGCAGATTTCACGAGGGTTATTCTCCATTCACAAACTTCCGAGAAGTAATAACCAAGCGTGAAAAGAAAAGAAATATTCTTTTCTTCGGAAGATATTTCAGGATCGCTTTGAGTCCTTTCATTCAGTCTCTCGGGTGTCCAATAACCTCTGGGCTCGCACTGCAGTAAGCTGAGAGGAAAATGCAGCATCTCTAAGCATATCAGGAAATCACACGTGTCCCGAAACAGTGTGTACAACGCAGGAAATGTCTGTTTTATTTAAGAGTAAGCCTTCTCTACAAACCTATTACCGTCGATTGTCTTGTCACGTCCACATCTGTAAATATAATTCTCCGGATGGACTGAATAATTATTTATACCTCTTACATCCTTAATACGAAGCGTGTTTCTTAAGTAATTATCGATTTGAAATTAAAGAAAAAGACTTGCTAATATATCTCAATAATTTTATTTTTACATGAAAGCATGTACCTTAATCTACTTTTCTACATAATTTCCGTCAAAATTGAGGCACTTGTCATAAACTTGTACCAGTTTTTGAATACCCTCCTCGTAGAAGTCAATAACCTGACTTCTTTACCACTGTATCACAATTGTTTTGACTTCGTCATCGTCTTGAAGACGCTGACCGCCCAGGTGTTTCTTCCAGTGCAGAAACAGATGCTAGTCACTGGGCGCCAATCATGGCTGTACGGAGGATAATCTTGAGTTTCCCATCGAAAAGATGTGGTAAGATTAGTCACTTGTGGACGGGCATTGTCTTGCAGCAAAACGTTGCTCTTGCTCAAATTGCCACGTCTTTTATTCTGAAATGAACGGCGCTTATTGTGCAATGTCTTACAGTAAACTGTTGCATTGATTGTGTCATTACGAGGCAGAAATTCTACTCCTTTTTGAAACTTCCTGGCAGATTAAAATTGTGTGCCGGAACCGGGACGCGAAACTGGGACCTTTGCCTTTCGCGGACAAGCGCTCTACCCACTGTGCTCAAACCTGGGACCATTGCCTTTCAAGGGCAAGCGCTCTACCGACAGAGCTCCTTTTTGTCCTAAAAAAAATGGGGACATGATTTTCCGGGCAGAAATTGTTTGCTCAAACGTCACTTTTTTGGGTGAATCTGAATTCCGCCATTCCATTGACTGTTGCTTTGATGCTAGTGTGACGTAGGCCACGCATGTTTCATCGCCTGTAACAATTTGGCTTAAGAAATTGTCACCGTCGTTGTGAAACAGCTCAAGGAAGTCAATGCACTGCCTAAACATTTGGATTTGTGCACTCCGTCAATATTTTCGGTACCAAACGTGCGCACAATTTTCGGTTATTCAAGTGCTCAGTCACAATGACATACAAAACACTACGAGAAAAGTCATCCCGAAAGGAGGAAATCGAAAAATGTCTGTTTTCTCTCACTTGTTCACTTCCTGCACGAAATTTTCATTAACGACCGAAAGACGCCCACTCCGTTGTTCATCATGCGCATTTGTGCGGCCTTCTGTAAATGCTCTCATCCACTTTCTTACCATTCCATCACTCATAATGTTTTCTCCGTAAACTTCACAGATCTCACTATGAATATTCATCGCTTATAGGCCTTTAGCACTAAGAAATCTTGTAACAGCCCATACTTCACAGTCGGCGGGACTCAGTACACAACGTAAACAAGGTAGTATCAAACTGTAACGGTGTCAGTGCGTAGACATCAGATGTAGGTATCCAGTACGCATGCGCAGAACGCCGACCGCAGCGCTGCGGCCGCGGTGTGGCAATATGGTACTTACTTACAAAAACACGCCTCGTACGAATACCACTGCATATCTCCTATGAGCTGTATTTAATTCATCACCTCTGTTTGTGGGTGTTTTGTTGTATACCTATGACATATTTTCGGATTGCAGAATGGTATAACATTCAGACTAGGTATATACATCTGGCGTCTGTTCCGAAAGAACAGACGTCACTTCTGATCCTGCAGTTGTTATTATTTAATATTCATAGAATATATGACATCAACTGCGATTGGGCAAAGCTGAAAATATGTACCCAGCCGGGATTCGAACCTGAGTCTCCTGCTTTCTAGGCAGTTACGCTGACCCCTACACACAGTGATCACCGCACCTGCAAGGACTACCTAGGCACGCCTCCCGTCAAATACAAATTCCCAGCTGCGCCCTGCCTAGAAAGCAGGAGACCCGGGTTCGAATCCCGGCTGGGTACACATTTTCAGCTTTGCCCAATCGCAGTTGATGTCATAAATTCTATGAATATTAAATAATAACAACTGCAGGATCAGAAGTGACGTCTGTTCTTTCGGAACAGACGCCATGTGTATATATATAATATGCCGGTGACGGGCAATGATCCTATCGTCAGTGGGGAGGGGTGGGCAAGTTTGAAGCCCTTACTCTTACGGGAATTAGTTTCATAACTACGAGTTTGAGTACTGTGGGCAGGGCGAAGCTGGGAATATGTATCTGACGGGAGGCGTGCCTAGGTAGTCCTTGCAGGTGCGGTGATCACTGTGTCCCCAGTGGTGTAGGGGTCAGCGCAACTGCCTTGTTCCTCTAAATGTAGTAATTTCATGTATTACATTAGCACTGTTTCAACAAAAGATGTGGAGTTCATTTACGTATCGTTGCCTTTCTTTTATTATTGACAATTGAATCACTTATTTCAGGTAAGACACGTGTGGCATTAATAGAAGTTTTGAGTTAGACATTGGTTCGTAGAGAGCACAACACGACTAACATTTAGCAAAGAAAGCATTTATGAGCATCACATCTGTACCAGTGAAGAAGGTCTAAGAAATTTCAGCGCATTCAAAATTCTTATGGGTATGAAGCCAGATATTAAACTCGACATCGGCCAATTTTTCGGCAGGAGTGAAACCTGTCACTCATAAGGCAGTATTGCCTTGAGAACAGCGAGGTACATCCCTGCTGAAATATCGGTCGATGTCGAGTTTTATACCAGGTTTCATACCAGTAAATTTTTTTAGTACACCGTATACCGGGAGAAATTAAGGAATCACAATTTCTGTGTAGTTCAGAAACAACGTATGTGAGACACTCATGCTAGTGTTGAAGGTCGATTCAGCAATTCAGGTGGTTTCTGGTAATCTTTCTGCAAGAATACAACATCTAAAAATGTTCTGGTCGAATAATCGCCAAGAGAAACAGGTAAAAGATATCCATATGAAAGAACTTTTATGATAGCAGTAAGATGAAGGAGCGATTAGTTACCAGCTGATTCATCAAATTATTAGTTGCGAATACCTCCAGGTTTGCAAAACCATAAGAGCTCGTTCTCTTCCGAACAACGAAACTGATCCAGATGGAAGAGTCCCCATTAAGAAACAGAAGGTAGAGGGCTTGAAAAACCTAGAAGTGTACACTCAAGTCTACAAGCAATTTTTTTATTCGTCAACTGGCAACAAAATGACTGATGCTCTTACTTCAGATGCAAAAGATGAGGACTAAATTAGTTTACGGAATATAATGGTATCAGGATTTTCATTTTTTTTTCAAGATATCTTTAAAGTAGTAGCATAAATGTACGTAAAATAAAAACTGGTTTTCTACAATTGAAGTGCACTATTTTTATTCGAAACTCTGTGGAAATAAATATAAATATTATTTACGTCTTTTCTGGCATAAATAGCATGTATGAATTATTTTTAAAAATGTGATAAAATCAACATTGGGCTTGGAGTTAAAAATAGTAAATCGGTACACTAATAAAATATGTCATTTAATAGATAAAAAGGTGCGTCTGAATAGTTCGGCGAATGGTCCCGTATTTTACAAACCGTGATGGCGAAGATGAGGTGTCCGCGCATACACATTGACGGAAAAGTCAACAAGCGTCCCCTATCGTGCAAAACACAGCAGTGAAGCGGTGGTACACGCTGCGGCCCAGCTAACAGTGTGAGAACTCGTGTCACTGCAACATGGAGCTCAAAATGGAGCAACGCATTAACATCAAGTTTTGTTTCAATCAAATGTTTGTAATTCTATGGGACCAAACGACTCAGGTTATCAGTCCCTAGACTTACAAACTACCTACGCCTACAGTCCTGAGTTGTCTCAAAAATGTAATGAAACGTATTCTTGCACTTTCTAATGTTTATGAGTCCATATTTATTGTATATTTGAGCAAAATGAATATATGGTGTACTTGGTTACAAAAATAAAAATTGTTCAATAAATTGAATACACGGTCTCGAATCAAGTTGTGGATATGAAATAAGATGTCAACACATAAACATGTGGCAGTATATTTATTATGGAACTTCTATCTCAAAATGGAATACAGAAATATATACAAAAATTGATTTTAACTACTGATATAGTGCTAGAGCACTCTGCAATGGCTCTGGCATCTCAATGATTTTTCATTTTAGTACACCATTCTCGTGACAGATTGTAGCATGAAGAACGAAACTAAAAGCGACAGATGTCCAGTAAACAGGTCGATTGGTCTGAAAGTAAAACGAAATCGTATAGCGTTATAAAATACACGAAAAGTAAGGGTCTAATGTGTTGGACGCCAAGTTTGAAAGGGTTAAACTAAGGAAAACACACACATCAATGCTCGAGGGAGGATTCGAAGCCGCGGCGGATCGGCTGAGCCTATGGGGGCGCCATGCTTCGATGCGTGAGGCCGGACCCCGTCGAGGGTTCGAATCCCCCCTCGGGCATGTATGTTTGTGCTGTCTTTAGTATAAGGCAGTTCATAACTAGTTTGTAAGTTTAGGGACTGATAACCCTGCAGTTATGTCCAATAAGCTTCCCAGACATATGAACACTTTTTTTTTATTTATTTATTTTTTATTTATTTTTTTTTTTATTTTTTTTTTATTTTTTATTTTTTTTTTATTTTTTTTTTGATAATTCGAACCTCCGAATAGGGAGGCCGCTTCAGACCGCTCGGCTACTCCCACGCGGCAAGTTTTCTTTCAAATTAGACAAAACGGCGACTGAGATCCTTGGGACGTTATCGCAAGTGTATGGTGTTGAAGCAGTGAGCAAAAGTGTTTGTTTAAACGCTGTGCAGACGATGTGTAGAGGCAGTTTTGAAAAGACGTAACCAACGCATTCGGCGGATTTGCAGATTCGGCCAGAACTGTACCACCGTAGTGGACAGTGGAATTTCCTGGACGGCAATGCCGCCGCCACCCTGCGTTCTGCGTGCTCAGCTTTCTCACTCCTCGCGAGGTCACTGTGCTTCCTCACTGTCCTTATTCTCCAGATTTGGCGCCGGCTTAGCAGCGGTTGCTGAGATACAACAACGCGTGATCTCAGTTCTTCGAGCGATTCCACAAGAAGCATTCGGTGATAATTTACAACAGCTGTACAACCGACGTCAGTAATGTAATATAGCCAATGGGGATTAAGTTGAAGGGCAGTAAAGGTATTTTGTTTGTTACTCTGTTTCCTATATTTTCTGAGACCATTAACAGAACTTTTCAGACGAACCTTGTATGCCATTTCCAGATCTGTTAAAAACAATGTCCAGCATGAAACATCTTTTTTTTTAAATTTTTTCTCACAGTAAAAAAAAAATATTTACATGTGTAGTTTCGGAAATGATTCATTTAAATTCGTTACTTCAATTTTAGTGTTCTCGTATTAAGGTAAAGTAGTCAACAATCCGAAGATTGGTTTGAACACCACCACTAGTCCTCTAACCGGAACATCTTTTATACGGCAGTATGGACGAACGCCGGTCTCCCAGCCCCCTAGGACCCTTAAACTGTATTTTCTCCACCTTCGCGCTTCTATGTTGTTTTCGTTACTCTCTGATGTATAATGTGTTTTAAACTACACTGAAGAACCAAGGAATCTGCCTTGCTAGTGTCCACAATGACGGTATCTCAGACCGATGTTCCGTTCACACGGCAAGGCATGGTCCTGTTTGGAGATGGTATCTACATCTACATCTACATCTACATAGATACAAGGCAAGGCACTGAAGAACCAAGGAATCTGCCTTGCTAGTGTCCACAATGACGGTATCTCAGACCGATGTTCCGTTCACACGGCAAGGCAAGGCAAGGCACTGAAGAACCAAGGAATCTGCCTTGCTAGTGTCCACAATGACGGTATCTCAGACCGATGTTCCGTTCACACGGCAAGGCAAGGCAAGGCACTGAAGAACCAAGGAATCTGCCTTGCTAGTGTCCACAATGACGGTATCTCAGACCGATGTTCCGTTCACACGGCAAGGCAAGGCAAGGCACTGAAGAACCAAGGAATCTGCCTTGCTAGTGTCCACAATGACGGTATCTCAGACCGATGTTCCGTTCACACGGCAAGGCAAGGCAAGGCACTGAAGAACCAAGGAATCTGCCTTGCTAGTGTCCACAATGACGGTATCTCAGACCGATGTTCCGTTCACACGGCAAGGCAAGGCAAGGCACTGAAGAACCAAGGAATCTGCCTTGCTAGTGTCCACAATGACGGTATCTCAGACCGATGTTCCGTTCACACGGCAAGGCAAGGCAAGGCACTGAAGAACCAAGGAATCTGCCTTGCTAGTGTCCACAATGACGGTATCTCAGACCGATGTTCCGTTCACACGGCAAGGCAAGGCAAGGCACTGAAGAACCAAGGAATCTGCCTTGCTAGTGTCCACAATGACGGTATCTCAGACCGATGTTCCGTTCACACGGCAAGGCAAGGCAAGGCACTGAAGAACCAAGGAATCTGCCTTGCTAGTGTCCACAATGACGGTATCTCAGACCGATGTTCCGTTCACACGGCAAGGCAAGGCAAGGCACTGAAGAACCAAGGAATCTGCCTTGCTAGTGTCCACAATGACGGTATCTCAGACCGATGTTCCGTTCACACGGCAAGGCAAGGCAAGGCACTGAAGAACCAAGGAATCTGCCTTGCTAGTGTCCACAATGACGGTATCTCAGACCGATGTTCCGTTCACACGGCAAGGCAAGGCAAGGCACTGAAGAACCAAGGAATCTGCCTTGCTAGTGTCCACAATGACGGTATCTCAGACCGATGTTCCGTTCACACGGCAAGGCATGGTCCTGTTTGGAGATGGTATCTACATCTACATCTACATCTACATAGATACTCTGCAAATCACATTTAAGTGCCTGGCAGAGGGTTCATTAACCACTTTCATAACTTTTCTCTACCGTTCCATTCTCTAATAGCACGCGGGAAGAAAGAACACCTAATGCGTTTCGTTTTCGATCTGATTTCTCTTATTTTATTGGGATAGTCATGTCTCCCGAAGTAGATGGCTCCTAACAAAATATTTTCACATTCAGAAGTAAAAGTCGGTGATTGAAACTTCGCAAACAGATCTTGCCGCAATGAATAACGCCTTTCTTTTAATGATTTCCACCCCAATTCGTGCAACATTTCCGTGACGCTTTCCCCCCGTAACGTGATAGAACAAAACGAGCTGCCCTTCTCTGAACCTTCTCTATGTCTTCCGTCAATCCCACCTGGTGAGGGTCCCACAAGGGGCAACAGTACTCCAGGAGAGGACGCACAAGTGTGATGTAGCCAGTCTCTTTGGTGGAGCTGGTGCATCTTCGAAGCGTTCTGCCGATGAAACTTAACCTTTGGTTCGCCTTCTCCACAATATTTTCTATGTGTTCTCTCCAGTCAAATTTGTTCGTAATTGTGACTCCTAGGTATTTGGTAGAATTTACGACCTTAACGTATGACTGATTTATCTCGTAATTGAAGTTCAGCGGATTTCTTTTAGTGGTCATGTGTATTGCTTCACACTTTATTTAGTGTCAGTGCCAATTTTCGCACCGTGTAGAAATTTTGTCTAAATCGCTTTGCAATTGCTTTTGATCCTCTGTTGACTTCACTAACCGATAAACGACAGCATCATCCGTGAACAGACTAAGGGAGCTATTCAGATTGTCTCCTAAATCGTTTATAAACACGAGGAAGAGTAGGGGACCAATAACGAGTTTGTGACACTTGCGAGGAGTGACACTTGCGCGGAAAGGGAATGTGTAGACACTTGCGCGGAGACCCGGACGCTGCAGGTAGTGAACAGGGTGTTCCAGAAGTAGCGATACACCACCCCTACTCCACGCCCTCCAGTCGCTACCTGTGCGGTAGTAACGGGACGTTCGCTAAAAATAGGGTATATTACAAGATTCACGTCTCTCGCATTCCGGCCCAAAATTAGCATGGGCCTATATTTCGCATTCATTGAAAAATGCGAATTTTTCCGGTACCTACTGTTTACTTTCTACATATTTAAGGGCAGAAAATAAAGTTATCTCCCAATATTTCTGATTAAATAGTGTTTCACTCCAAAATACCATTTATGACAATTTCGGATTTACTGCATTTTGAGTCAGAATTCGCATCTATATTCGAATTTATCGCAAATACGAATTTTTCCTGTCCCTAGAATTACCTCTAAAAATAAACAGCTGATCAAGGCACTAAAAACAAGGGCAGATCTTTGGGTGTATTACTACAAATAACTAAAACACAATTTGATCGTGGAATTATATAAATCTCATTATAAAGGTTTTTTGTAGGTGGTCTTGAGCAGCTTTTAAATATGTTAGAAATTGCATTATGAAATATAGACAGCTACACCTTATGTTTATTATGAGATATCGATTTCGGCTAATTTGAGGTCATCTTCAAGTCTCAAACAACAGGTGTTACTTATGCATTTTTCCAGTGGCACTCATAACCTTTAACTGTTTACACACAAGGTCTAACGTTGTTAATCGCGTTAGCGATGAAAAGAGAACCCAGAATCTTTGCGTCTAAATGATACATATATTGGTGTGCTGTCTTATTTCGAAAGAACAGACATCGCACCAATACATATATAGCTCTCGGTGAAATGGAACGGTATGATGTCGTTACGTACCACAGCACGGCCGACTAGAAACGCAGGAGAAGTACAAGCGACGTTCTCTCCTCAGAGGTATGATTATAATTGGGTTCGGCGTAGACTTCTACAACATACAGTCTACACGGCGAAGATTACACCAAAAAGTTTAACTTTTCGTCTACTTTGGCGATAGCAACCAAATTTTAGAATCGTGTCTACTATGTAAAGATTTAGCAACACAAAACGCTTCAAGTCCATAACTTCACTGGTTTTCGAGTTCTGAATTTTTAATATGTTTTTAATGTTATTATAGAAAAAACAAATTTGGGACTCACACTAAAATTTTCATATGGCAGATTTTGTAGGTACATTCACAAGACATAATTCAACGGTTGTGTGCATTCATCTTATGAGAAATATCAATCATTTGTTTTCAGTGTTTATTTTAAATTTCTACATTTAAGTTTCTTTAATTATTAGTACTTAAATGTGGTTATGAAATAAATAAATTACGTGTATATGTGTAGTCTTATGCGGCCAAACTACTTAGGTCATTGGTCGCTAGAGTTACACACTACTTAATCTTACTTAAAATGACTTAGGCAAAGTACAAACAAACATACCCACGTCCGAGGAAGGACTCGAACCTCCGACCGGACCGGCCGCGCAATTTGTGACACAAATTACATGTTTGATAATATTAATGCATAGAAGTATAAAATCACGTCAATCCTGCAAAGATTTTGACAAAAAAAGTTGGCACTGAGTTTAGAAAAACAAAATTCTGGTGTATTGGATTTCAACATTTTATCAAAAAATGAATGTTACTTTTTTTTTACTACAAGAGATACAGCCATTCAAATTTACGGCCACCAGAACATTTTCCCTTCCTGAGTAAATGAGCTGCTTCTTGTAGTTTCAACACCTTTTTCTTGAATGTTCTGAATATAAATCTTCACACAGACTTCTTGAGGAGGAGAGTGATACGGATATCTGATTGTAAACCACTGCCTATTACCTTAGACTATTTTGACTGTACTGAACAGTAATTCCGCGCATTCCGTAATTTATATTTATACAGTTAACAGACAATGTAATTTATAACCAACTATTGGCTGCCAATTTCGCTTCATTTTTCCTGGCAGTCTTGCAACTTGTTTCTCCCTGTTGGTTTATGCCGAGTTCGGAGTAAAAATGGTTCTATATGACGGTGATGGAAAATAGAATTTTTCAGCATTTTTGGGGTCTACGAATAAACGCTTCAAGTATGTAAAATACTCATTGACTTATTATTAACGTTTTTTAATTAAAGGTTTAAGGTTGCGTCTCCTATTAAAAAGCATAGTAGCTATTTTTAAAGAGATGGAAGTTGCGTATTAGTGGGGTTAACTACATAGCGGTCAATTACATCAACGTATATGTGCAGGATGCCTAATATATATATTTATTGCTTGCCGGCCGCGGTGGCCGAGGTGACTGAGGCGCTCCAGTCACGGTCAGCACGGCCACTACGGTCGGGGGTTCGAATCCCCCCTCGGGCATGGATATTTGTGCCGTCCTAGTTCGTAAGTAGTTCATAAGTAGTTTGTAAGTTTAGGGACTGGTGACCCCGTAGTTAAGTCCCATAAGCTTAACAAACATTTGAACATTTTATTTATTGCTTGCGCAGGTGTCTTGATATGCTTAGTGTTCTGAATAATATGCTTTTAGGAGGTATGACTGTGACAAGTCATCGTCTTGTAGTAGCAGAGACTGTCTTAATAACTCTCCAAACATTATCACTATTAAAATACCTTTTTGTTTACAGGAGGAACACTCAACGGATTAATATGTAGTTAGAACAAATTACTATATTGCTCTTCAGCTTTGAAAGAGTTGTGCAATTTCACTGATTTTCGTGTTATGTTGACAGTGTGGAAACTTGACCACAGCAGTGCTATACTTCTTGGTGTGCCTGTACCCAGGAAAAGCCATAAGCCGCCCCAAGGGCCCCGGGTTCCGCGCAAGTGTCACTCCGCGCAAGTGTCACTCCGCGCAAGTGTTCCAACCCCCCAATAACGCTTCCCTGTGGAACGCCAGATATCACTTCTGTTTTACTCGATGACTTACCGTCAATTACAACGAACTGTCCTTTCTGATAGGAAATCGTGAATCCAATCGCACAATTGGGGAGGTATTCCATAAGCACGCAATTTCATTAGAAGCCGCTTGTGGGGTACAGTGTCAAAAGCCTTCCGGAAATCCAGAAATACGGAATCGATTTAAGATCCCTTGTCGATGGCACTTAACACTTCATGTGAACAAAGGGCAAGCTATGATTTGCAATAGCGATACTTTCTTAATCCGTGTTGACTATTGGTTAATTATAGGTCGTTCTCTTCGAGGCAGTTCATAATATTCGAACAAAGTAAATGTTCCAAAATCCTACTGCAAATTGACGTCAATGAGATAGGCCTTTAATTTTGGGGATCACACCTATTGTCTTTCTTGAATATAGGAGTAACTTGGGCAACTTTCCAATCTTTGGATACGGATCTTTCGCTGAGTGATCGGTTGTAAATTATAGCTAAGTACGGAGCTATTGCATCACCATACTCTGAGAGGAATCTAGTTGGTATACAATCTGGCCCGGAAGATTTGTATGCCGTTGCCTTCCTCCAAATGTTCAAATGTTTGTAGAACTTATGGGACTTAACTACGGGGTCATCAATCCCTAAGCTTTCAAACTACTTATGAACTAGCTAAGTAGCTAAGACTAAGGACGGCACAAATATCCATGCCCGAGGGTGGGGGATTCGAACCCCCGACCGTAGTTACCGTGCAGACCGTGACTGGAGCGCCTCAGTCCCTTCGGCCACCGCAGCCGGCTGCCTTCCTCCGATCTTCGAATTTAGTATTATGATTCCAAGTAACAATAGCGGAGAGAACGGCGGCACGCGAATTATTGTTAGTTTGCAGGTGTTCACTGTCTTTGTTTGGCCATAAAAGAGACGCCACGTCGTACATCTGTTCTACCGCACCGCGGCTCTCAGACTAAACGGAAGCCTCTAAGGCACGAAGTTGCCTCCGCGCCGGTAAAGTTTCGCCCTGGGTGCGCTCTGGCGGCGTATTTTGCGCGGCAGAGAGAATATTTGGAGAATTTGGCGCCCTCCGCCGGCAGAATGGTCTCGCTCGCCCGCCGTAATCCCATTAGTCCGTGCCGCCACCCGCTGCGGTCAACCCCCGCAGGGACCTCTGCCTGCCGCCTCAGAACACCGCCGCGCAGCGTTAAACGTCGCCAGTAGCATTCGCTGCTGTCCGGGCTACGAGAACATTTCACGCGAAAAAAAACCTTCTCTTTCCACGCTCAGGCAGAAAAAGACTCCAGTGATTGCTCTCACAGAATACTCTCTCATCCTGACAAACGAACGACTTACTATCTCACGATTTGTACTGTAGAACTCAGCGCAACGGAATCCAAATGGCACTTCTTTTAAACACCGTGACTGTCTCCCACTGCAAATCAGGCTTAAAAATTCCATATAATCCTATTACACAACACTATAGTTGATCATTTTAGGCGCTATTTTTTACTCCCGGTTTTGATGCTTCGATTACCTCAACTTTTATTCGATGAGTTGGAGGACTGTGTTTTTACAGTTTTTTGACCATTCTGTAGACATGTATACTGCATGCCTGTCCTACATGTTCTCACGAATGTTTTCAGCTATTCGATTACAATCACATTTTTCCAGTACTGACATTGCTTAATCACTAACATACATCCTGTCAATTCTTACTGCAATGACAAATCAATAATGATATTATACTGTCCTGGTCTATTTCATCGTTAGTTTCTTCAAAAATGTTCAAATGTTTGTTAAGCTTATGGGACTTAACTACGGGGTCATCAGTCCCTAAACTTACAAACTACTTATGAACTACTTACGAACTAGGACGGTACAAATATCCATGCCCAAGGGGGGATTCGAACCCCCGACCGTAGTGGCCGTGCTGACCGTGACTGGAACGCCTCAGTCACCGCGGCCACCGCGGCCGGCCATTGCATTGCAGATATTTGGCTTGTATGATATGTACTTCTTGTTCTTCGTATCCTGTATGATACATGTGGAGCATGGTGTTACGAATATAACACTGAATCGTAACTGCATTTGTACAGGTTCTGAAGATGTTATTAATGTAACATGGAATCCAGTTGTATACATTAAGCAACGTAAGTTTTACGGCTGTTGGTAGGTAAGTAAATAATTTCAATTAAAACTGGAGCTACATCGAATACTCTTTAATGGCACGATACCATGGTGCCCTGCCCTTTTGCGGATGATGCTGTTCTTTATCGAGAAACCGCAGCACCGAAAAATGCAGGCTGATCTGATGCGCATCTACGTCTGGTGTAGGAAATGGCAATTAAGCCTCAACAAAATCGAGAGTGAAATGCTGCGTTTACGTATCAAGGAAGATACTTTATTACATAGCGTGGAGAAAAATTGTCTCACGAAATTTTAACTTTAGATAGCTGATGCCAATACGAACCAAAATAACGAATGTAGGTCGAAAACGCACCTCTTTCGAAAATGGGTACGTACGTTGTTCTTAATATAAGTTACTGTAAGTCTGATTACGAACTGTGTACGTTTACGGGCGATGATCTGACTCATTTGGTCCGTTAGATCATGTTGTCTTGTTATGGTCCTCAGTCCAGAGACTGGTTTGATGCAGCTCTCCACCCAACTCTATCCTGAGCAAGCCTTTTTATCTCCTCATAAGAACGGCAACCAACATCCACTTGAATCTGCTTACTATACGCGTCTCTTGGTCTCACTCTGTGATTTTTAACCCACACACTTCCCTCCAATGCTAAATTTACGATTCCCCGATGTCTAAGAATGTGTCCTACCAAGCGATCCCTTCTTTTAGTCAGGGTATGCCAAAAATTCCTTTTCTCACCAATTCTGTACCTTTTCATTAGTTATGCGATCTACCCACCTAATCTTCAGCATTCTCCTGCAGCACCACATTTCAAAAGCCTCTATTCTCTTCCTGTCCGCACTGCTTATCGTCCATGTTTCACTCCCATACAAGGCAACACTCCACACAAATGCTTTCAGAAAAGACTTCCTTACACTTAAATTAATATTCAAAAATGCTTTTCTTCCCATTGCCATTCTGCATTTTATATCCTCTGTACTGCGACTATCGCATGTTATTTTACTACCCAAGTAACAAAACTCATCTACCACCTTCATTGTTTCGTTACCTAATATAATTCCTTCAGCATCGCCTTATCTTCTAAGACCGCATTCCATTATTTTTGTTTTGATCTTGTTAATGTTCATTTTATACGCTCTCTTCAACACACTGTCCATTCCATTTAACTGCTCTTCCAGGTCCTTTGCTGTCTCTGATAGAATTACAATGTCATCAGCAAAACGCAATGTTTTTATTTCTTCCCCCTGAACTTTAATCCCTATTCCAAATTTTTCCTTGCTTTCCTTCACCGCCTGCTCCTCGTACAAATTGAATAACATCGCAGAAAGGCTACAACCCTGTATTACTCCCTTCCCAACTGATACTTCCCTTTCATGCCCTTCGAGTCTAATAACTGCGGTCTGGCTTTTGTACAAGTTGTAAATAACTCTCCTTTCCCTATATTTTACCCCTGCTGACTTCAGAATTTGAAAGAGTGTGTTCCAGTCAACATTGTCAAATGCTTTCTCCAAATCTACAAAAGCTAAAAATGAGGGTTTGCCTTTCCTTAATCTATCTTCTAAGATAAGACGCAAAGTGAGTATTGCCTCCCGGGTTCCTATGTTCCTCTTGAATCCAAACTGATCTTCACCGAGGTCAGCTTCTACCAGCTTTTCCATTCTCCTGTAGATAATTCGTGTTAAAATTTTGCAACCATGACTTATCAAACTAATGGTTCTGTAATTTTCACACTTGTCTGCGCCTGATTTCTTTGGATCATATAGATCGTATACCAATTTAATGTATTAATCTGTGTACTCAAAGTGCCTACTGTGAAAGCGAGTGGAAGTTTTCTGGACGTTGACGAATCTCATAAGTGAAGTGGAACTTTGATAAGTCCGATATTCGCTTAGTGGAATGTGGGACACCGCATCGACCACATCGACCACATCGACAAATATCGGTAATCCGCACGGTGAATTCGAACCGGGACCGGTAAATCACCCCTGCCTGGTAAGCGGCCCCTTAAACTGCGCGGCTAATTGGAGGGTAATGTAAGGCTCCAGGACGAGATGTAAGCTGTCACTGAAACCATCCCTTCCTTATGCGTGTTGATTGTAACAAATTTTGCGGGTTAGTAAAGGGCAATATTCTTGCCAGCATTAGAAGTTACTCTCACCCCTTCCTTTCCCAAACCTTATGGAACTTTATAACGGATGCGTGGTACATCCGCAGTTTTTCTCCGGCATACAAGGTGGATGTAAAAGGAAGTTCAAAACTATTCGTGGAAATGTGAACGTGATTAGATTTCAGGAGCCAACTATCATCATTCATGAGGAGAAATGGGGGACGAAGATACAATATTGACACGTGTGAATAATACTGCAACGTTGGTATCCACCTATCCGCTTGGTTAAACTTTGACGCACATGCCCTTTGTAGTGTTGCCTTGTAGTCATGCGTAACGCTAAGTTCTGTCGATGCAGATGTCTACAGCGGGAGTTCCCAATCTGAAGTCATGCATGTGTCACGTGTAAACGTTGTATCCTTTCTTCTCCCACACCTCCGTGATCTTGCAACACAGCCTAACGAAAAAGGCCTAAGCGCTGTCTTCTTGTGTCATACAGAATAGGCCTGTGATAAGCTGGGAAATGTTTTTGTAACTATCACCCTGCCAAGAGTCTTAATATGGTTTGGGGGATTATTTACCATCATGATCTCCACCTGCAGTCCGATGACGAGCTACGCGTCAATCTAAAATGACGGGCCGACCGCATGTCCAAAAGGCGCTTCTACAGGGGCCGAAGGACAGCTAGGTAGCCACCGGTGCCTTCATCGTGGCCTCTGAGGGCGAAAATGTAAAGTTTATGATATTCCGGTGCGACGTAAAACCTTATATTACTTCACCGATGCGGTGCTTTAAGAGCTGGAAATTCGGTCACATGCCCTCCAGATGCAATTCCCGCCCCAAATGGAAAGAATGCCACACATCCAAAATTGAAACAGACGAAATTTGCAAGTCTTCTAAAGAATAAATTTAGCTCACAAATTCTGGTGGTATGTAATGAATACTAGCGGTAACACACAATTTATACCTTTACTACTGGATAGAAACGCTGATGCTACTGATGACAGTTGTGCTGAGGCAGGTTTGCTAACAAAACTTTCAGAAATTCTTCCACGAAAGAGTACGAAGGTAATACTCCTGAATTCGAATAAAGCCTGCGCAATTTAAAAAGGAGACATGCATGCTGTATTGAAGCAACTCATATCACTTAACGAAAGTAAGTCTCCCATTTCCGATTGTATACCAATTAGGTTCCTTGCAGAGTATGCTGATGTCCCAGATGTACAACCGCTCGCTCAGCGAAAGATCCGTACCCAAAAAGAGAAAACTTGCACAGGTCACTCCTATATTTTAAAAAGGCAATAGGTGTGATCATTGCGTTTTGCCGACGACATAGTAATTCTGTCAGATACAGCGAAGGACCTGGAAGAGCAATTGAACGGAATGGACAGTGTACTGAAAGATGCATATAAGATGAAGATTAACAAGAGCAAAACTAGGGTAATGGAATGCAGTCTAAAAAAATCAGGTGATGCTGAAGGAATTAGATTAGGTAACGAAACAATAAAGGAGGTAGATGAGTTTTGTTACTTGGGCAGTAAAATAACAACTGATGGTCGCAGTACAGAGGATATAAAATGCAGTATGGCAATGGGTAGAAAAGCGTTCTTGAAAAAGAGAAATTTGTTAACATCTTATATTGATTTAAGCCTAAGGAAGTCCTTTCTGAAGGCATTTGTATGGAGTATTGCCTTGTATGGGAGTGAAACATAGACGATAAACAGTGCAGACAGGAAGAGGATTGAGGCTTTTAAAATGTGGTGCTACCGAAGAATGCTGAAGATTAGGTGGGTGGATCGCGTAACTAATGAGGAGGTATCGAACAGAATTGGGGAGAAAAGGAATTACTGACATACCTTGACTATAATAAGGAATAGATTCGAAGGGCACATTCTTAGACATCAAGGAATTGTGACTTTATCGTTGGAGGGAAGTGTGTGGGGTAAAAACCGCAGAGGAAGAGCAAGAGATGGATACAGTAAGCAGATTCAGACAGATGTAGGTTGCCATTCTTATGTGGAGATGTAGAGGCTTGCTCAGGATAGGGTATTGTGGAGAGCTGCATCAAACCAGTCTGAAACCGGACTGAAAATCACAACAACAACAACTTCCCTCAAACATTATGAACTATCTCGATTCTACTATTGATTCAAAAAGTACCGTTCTTGTGAACCGCAGCCAGCTCTTTACTCTCATGAAGTGATTAGTCCTACCGACAAGGGATCTCAGATCGATTCCGTATTTCTATATTTCTGGAAGGGTTTTGAGTAACTGCCAAGGATCTTCAAATAAAATTACGTGCTTATGGAATATCACCACAGTTGTGAGACTGGATTAGTGACTTCCTGCCAGAAAGGACACAGTACGTTTTAATTGCCGGAAAGTCATCGAGTAAAACAGAAGTCATATGCGGCGTTCTCAAGGACGGTGTTATAGGGCCCCTGCTGTTCCTTATCTTCATAAACGGTTTAGGAGAAAAAGTGACCAGCTCTCTTAGACTTCGCGGATGATACTGTCATGTATCGGCTTGTAAAGTATTTTGTCGTCCTGGTCAGCCTCTGTTTATTTCTTTCCGGCCTGTCTTTCAGAATGTGTGCACATCTACAACAGGTTTACAGATTAGTAATACAAGTTTTATTTACAGAAATAAACAATACTCAACATAGGTCTGTCTCTTCTCTTCTCGTGGCGTCGTCTTCCTTGATGCTAGCTGCCCAGAGTCCTGTGACTGCCTAGTTCGGAGCCGAGTTCAGACGGGCTCTTCCAGACGCATGTCGGCCTAGATACAGCCATTTGGCGCGCTTCTAGGTTACTCCCTCCACGATGCGCGGTGCCGGCATGTGATTGGCTGCCGGTCGTCCGTTGCCTTGCTTACGATCGTTCTCGTGCGTCTGGCGTGTGGCGCTGACTTTACGCCACAACGTAAAGTCACTTGAATATCAAGAGCGACTACAAAATGGCAAAGATACGATATCTGCATGGAGCAAAAATTGACAATTGACCCTGAATAATGAAAAGTGTGGTGATTAATATGAGCACTAAAAGAGATCCGTTAAACTGTTGTTACACGATAAATCAGACTAATCTACAGGCAGTGAATTAAACTAAATACCTAGGAGTAACAATCGTGAACAAATTAAATTTGAAAGAAAACGCAGAAAATATTGTAAGGAAGGCGAAGCAAACACTACGATTCATTGGCAGAACACTTAGAAAATGTAACAGTTCTACTAAAGAAACAGCCTACACTATATTTTTTATTCATAAAATGCAGCGACCAGTTGCATGTAATAATTTATTTATTTGTGACGACCGGTTGAGTGCCCTTCTTCTAGTCTCTGTACAGGCAAACAGGTTCATTGGCATTACAGTAAAGCATACATAACGTACAAAAGTATGGAGTATTGCTGCCCGCTGTTGGATCTCCACCATGTGCGAGTAACGGATTATTTGGAGAGAGTTCAGAGAAGGGCAGCTCATTTTACATTATCACGATCTAGAGTGAGAGTGTCACGGAAATGACGTACGTGTTGGAAAGGAAATCATTAAAAGAAAGGCGATACTTGTTCGACGAGATTTATTTGAGAAAGTTGTTTCATCAATTTACTCTTCCGAAAATATTTATGTTTTCCTGTGTGTGTGCGTGTATGTGTGTGTGTGTGTGTGTGTGTGTGTGTGTGGCGGGTAAGCACCAAGTGACTCAGTGCTGTCTCGCTTTATTGCATCTAGTTACCTTAGTAAGAGATATTTCTTTAGTCTGGAATGTCTCGAAATTCGCCAGAAAAAGAAATTCTTATCATATGTAAAGTCTACTACAGGGAAGACGAACAATAACTTCAGTACGTGACGGTAAAGGTGATGGCATTAATACAAAAGTTGAGTTACTGAAAACAAAGGCGAAAAAGAAAAATTAAGGACAAAACGAGTTAGCGTAGAATTAGATATCCTCGAAGTAGGGAATCGCTTAATAAAAATAAGGTTTCTGGTCTGGACTCTATACCGATACTACATCTTAGAGAGTGGAACAGTAGAGAAATATCGTAAAAGCTGTTCTATGAACCCTCTCACATGCACTCCAGTGTGCGTTGCAGAGTATTTATGTAGATGTAAATGTTGAATTGGTATAGATTCCAGGCCGGAAGCCTTATTTTTTATTAAGCGATTCTTTACTCTGAGGTTATATCCTTTAATTGGTGTTTTTCACAATTAAAAATAAGGAATATTTCTTTATTCACCTTTGGTGAAGAAATTTAGGGAAACTAAGTTTAATAGTTCACCGCCATCGGCATTCATCACCATTACTTTATCGCGTAGTGAAGGTATGTTTGTCTTCCCTGTAGTAGCTTTTACACATGATGAGAATCTCGTTGAGTTTTTTGGTAAATTTTGAGACAGGAATCTTCAGCATCTCGCATTGACGTTCTCTCAGAACGTCCAGCCTAAAGAAACGAAGTTGTGAAATAATATGTTGTACTGAGATCACCTAGAGAATCCTGAAAGGAATCACGGCTATGAGACACGCTTCATTTCTCACAATTAAAAGGTAGGAATGGACCCGCTGAGGGCTCCCCCATTTCTTTCAAAACCTTATCAGGGACCAGATACAATAAAGCGTGTAAGCGATGAGCCAGTGCATGGAACTACTTAGCGCCCCATCCACCCACCCACACACAAAGGCATATTTCTTAGTGGTGTTTACACAGCTCCCTTGTTCAGCTTTAGCTACTGACATCGTTGTGTTAGTTTCCTGTATCCATTACGTCTACGCTTTCGATTCGCTTTGCTGCCTGAACTAATTACCCTGTCTGTTTGTCTCCGTATTCTGTCCCTCTCTGTCGTCCTGTTTACCTTGGAGACTCCCTGACGACGCCGTCGGTTCGTCAGTCGCTCTCTGCACGTGGCGAGTCGCTTCAGACCGAGTCAGAACTCAGTCACTAAAAGTTGAAATTGTAGTGCGACATTACCACAGAGCAGTAAGTGCATTCCAATACGATAACGTAGAAAGCACGAAATTTAACTGATAACGGACAACATGCAGACTCTGAGTTTATGTATAAAGTTACATAATCAGTGAACTATGAGCTTAAGTGATTAAGAAACTGGAAGGGTGGTGCCATTTCACACAAACACTTCGTTACTCCCACAGTACAGGTACTCACACTCAACTGGTCAACGTTCAAAGTCACAGCTGATTATTAAGTTGAAATCACAGTCGACACTTTGATTTAAATGCAACCTCTCACATTAAATACGAGCCGTATCAGGAAAGTAAGTACCGTTCTGGGAAAAATATAGTACATACATTTTTTGAAAAATATTTTAGTGAGATAAGAAAGAGTTCGTCTTACACTACTTTTCTACATAGTATCCACCGTTGTTGCGGCACTTGTAGCGGTCGATCAACGTATCCAGTCCTAACTCATAGAACGATGCCGTCAGTGATGAGAAATATTGCTGCTTGTTGAAATTTTTCTAAGAGGTGATACCATCAATCTTTATTGACACTGTCAGACTTTCACAAATCTTCGACACCCGATACAGAAGAAAAGGAGAGGGTTGATCAACAGAGGAATTATTCTGCTTCGCGATAATGCACAGCCACACGCTGCAGGTGAAACAGAAACTCTTTTCAGCAGTATGAATGGGATCAGCTCAACCATCCGTTTTGTTCGAATCGTTAAACAATTTTAATATCTAATAGTAATTTTTACGATAAATTCAAGAATTTTTGTTTATTCGTAATGTTCTATATTTTAGAAAAAAGTTATTAATGCTGATGATTCCAATAAAAAAAAGGACATGACAAGTCACATTTTTTGGAAAGTCATTTCCATAGCTACTAATGACTTTCCAAGCAGCTAATCTACTAAACCACCATTTTAGGTGACGACGTGCACAGCTCGTCTACGTATACATAAACAAAAACTGGCACAACATGTGGGACTAAAGATTCCAAAATATTTTAAATAACTGAATTTGAAATAGTATATATTTGTTTATACCCTTCATGAAGTTTCTCTCCGCACTCGATGCCGAGTTTTTTCCTGTTATTTTTATTTTTCATTATTGCCACAAATATGAAATTCGCCTTGCGTCTTTGTGTTATCTTCTTTTTAATTTAAATCATCATTATTGACAACGTTTTGTAAAATATAGAATATTACGAATAAACCAAATTACGTATATTGTTAAAATAATTAACATTAAGTATTTGAAAACAACGAAAAAAAATATCTGCCACGCCCCCATGATTACGAGGCCAGAACGATACCCCCCCCCCGCCCCCACAAACAGCTTTTGCTCCACGGGTAGTTCTGAGACTTACGGTCTTGATCGTGTTCGTTCGTGGTTGCTCCATGTGTTCTTGGGTCAGCTTTCTTTTGTTTCTTTTTTATTACACAGGACGTTAAGCCCTCTGCCAGGGCTCAGTAAGCCACCGCGCCCGGTCCACTTGAGATACACGGACAGACGCTACAATGGATTTAATTACTGGTTCTTCGATATACTTACAAAATTTCAAATTCGATTTTCTCAGGAATTTTTGAGATTAGCGTCAAATGGCTTTGGCTGATTATCATTCAAGCTCTACACTTCAAGTACCTAAAATCCGATTCCTATGTGGTCTCCATGTTGCATAAGTCAGTCTAAGTAGTTTTTAAGCCTAGGGACTGATAACCGCAGCAGTTACGTCCCTTAGACGTACAAACATTTAAACATTTGAATAAATAAGAGTAACCAGCAAACGGAGATAGTTAGGTCATCCTTTTTATCGCACTATTGGAGGATGTAACGGTAAAGTAACGTTACAAAAGCAGTACTATGAACCCTCTTCCATCCACTTAACAGCGATATGCAGAGTAAATATGCAGATATCGGTGCTGAAGAAAGTTAGTGTAAATAATAATAATAATAATAGTAATAATTGTGAACGAGATTAGAATTCAGAGAGAGAGAGAGTTACGGAATTGATGCAGAAGTTGGGATGGAAATCAGTAAAGGAAAGCTCTAAATTGTTGCAGCGAGATATATTTGCCTAATTTCTCTCTACCAAAAATATACATGTATCCATACTCGCTACATATATGGGATAAACAGCTCACACTATCATTGCAATACTAAAACGTACTAACGTAAAATTTGCTATCAGACACGACACTGTCTTCGAACTCTATTGCACATAAAACACCTTTAAATAGAAATCCTTGAATATAGCTATAAAATCTGATATAAACAATGTGATAAGTTTTACATAGAGAGAAATGGAATTTCAATATCCGATACTGCGAACACAGAAACAGTGATAGAAACACATCAGTCTTCTGCTAGCACTTGAAATCACAACAACATATAACTGACGACATAGATAGAACGAGCAATTGACATTTTACGCAGTACACAAAAGGAACCAATTATGAACGTTCTTGAAGAAATTGAAATTTATTCACACACAATGATTTACTCTCAAGATATTTTAAATGAGCAGATCGATATGAACCATAAAAACAACAGAAAATTTTATTTATAGTATCCTGCAAAGTGATAAACAGATAAGAGGAATCTGTAATCATAGGAGAGATCATACCATTCGAAATGAATAGTTATCACTGCAAACAAACAATCATGCCAACAATTACATTAAATCGTTAAGAAACTTGAATATCGTAATAACTTTCGACATAACCAGTTCTCCAAAATAGGCACTATAATAAAAACTAATATATATATTCATAACACAAATTAAATTCGTAATTTAACAAAATCTATACAGACATGAGCAGATACGCCAGTTGAAGCTTGTCCGCCATCTTGGTCAATTTTGGAATGTCATTTCTCCGTTAAATCTGTGCATTAAGTGGACTCTCTTACTGTTAATGTATTGAACTGTCAGTCACTACAAAGTATGTACTTTCGAACGACATACTTTATTGAATAAATAGTAGTAAATTCTCATCATAATATATTTGAAAAATAAATTTATAACGGCTAATTAGCACTTTTTAACACAATGTACATCAAGACACAACATTCAGATGTTTTATTCCTCTTTTGAGTGACTTAAAACATCAACTCTACAATACTAACAGTTCTCCAAAACTTAACAATATGGCGGATGCAGGCTTCACTTTTTCAACTGTATTCTAACCACCTTGACTGTAACCGTGTAACATCGTTGACTGAGCTGTCAAAATATCTGTCAAAACACAAAAAATTTAAGAAATAAATAAATAAATTAGGAATTTGACATGTATAGGAACGATACTAACTGCGTTCACTATTACAGAAATAAAATAGTCAAATCATCATGAGAGTAAATAAGACAACGAAGTAACAAGGATGTAAAAATTAATGTAAGTAAATTTATTGTACCGATGTTGTTAATTCATATTTTCAAGTTCAAAATTGCAATATTACTCCTATTCTTTCTCTGTCGCCTTGTTTCCGTTGGCGTTGTTATTTGGATTTGACGTGTTACTACTTTCGATGTGGCCGAATTCCCTCGCTGTCGCCACCCCATGCTTCCCCTCCCTCCCACCCTCGGGAGGAAATGTGTGCCCAGATGTCTGTGTATGTGTGAAAGTGTAAAGTGTTACGAAATATTTGCGAATCGTGTAATTAAGGCGGGACTTGTGTACCAATCTGGTATTCACCTAGAGGGATGTGGAAAACCGCCGAAAAACCACATCCAGACTGATCCAATCTGAGTCCCTTCGTTAATCCGCCGGGCGGATTCGAAACGAGGCTGGTACGCCTCCCCGTCTCGGAAAGGGTGTTTCACTAAGTGTGTTTGCCCCTGTAACTTATAAAATATAAGGTGACGGGAAATTTTAATGCGGTAGGTCAACAAAGGAAAGGTTACACTTTCTGCGGCGCTATGAACATAGTTTATTGTATCAATTTCCAAAGGGTTACAGCGCAAAGATATAATTTTTTAAATGGAACTATAGTTTTTTCCAATGTGCATTAAATTCGTTGAAACCAGCTGCGTCCAAATCAATTTAAACTACATTCCTATCACTGTTAGTTTGGGAGCTACAACCCTTCAAAGTGTCAGGGGGTTGGGGCGCCATGGTCCTCATTCATGGCCCGCAAGGTCGCCCGATTTAACACCAGTACATTTATTTTTGTGGGGATATCTATAGGATCGTGTTTATGTCACTGAGCCCACATCCCCAGATGATCTAAAACAGCGCATCGAGGACGCATATCGCTCCGTCACGCAGGCGATGTTACATCTCGTCCGCAGATCGTTTCGACGGCGCATTGCATTATGCATTGAGGAACATGGACACACATTTGAACATCTCATGGGAATCAACTTCCCACCTCCATAACATCCATCACTCACCACACAGCCATGTATTATGTACAGCGTATGGTATCTGCCCCTGAAACTTTGAAGGGTTGTAGCTCCCAAACTAACAGTGATAGGAATGTAGTTTAAATTGATTTGGACTCAGCTGGTTTCAACGATTCCAATGAATGATAGAAAAAACTATTATTACATTAAAAATATATCTTTGTGCTGTAACTCTTTGGAAAAATGATACAATAAACTATGTTCATAGCTCCGTAGAAAGTGTAACATTTCTTGTGTTAACCTACCGCATTAAAATTTCCTGTCACCTATTATTTTATAAGTTACAGAGACAAACCCAGTGAAACACCCTTCATATAGCGTCGTCTTTGATACAGCAAAGTTTCTTCCACTGAGTTTAGGAAGTGTGAGACATATTCGACATTGGACTACACGCAGCCAGTGTTTGAAGCAACAGCCCAGAAGCAGTGTGTAACCGCGAACGTCGGCGACACCCTCGCCGCAGAGTAACGAGCGAGTTATACGGAAGAAGTTTGCGCGGCCGTGTAGCTCCATTGTTTCCGCGCGCCGATGGCGGCCCGCCCTAAATCTCGCCAATGGGCCTGCGGCAGGCGGCAGGCGGCCACGTGGAACTGCCCGGCGCCGGCGCAGCCACATCAATCCGCTTTAGCGCCCTGAGCTACCGCCGTCTGCCGTCTGCTGCCCAACGACCGCACGCCGGAACGGCGCTCTTTCGGGTTAAGGCGGCCGTGCCTCTTAAGGCGAAACGCCTGCCGCCCCCTAGCACCCTTAAAGCTTCCTTAAAACCTCATCGTCTTTACACGCAAAAGACATTCCATTATTCACTGGGAAAACACTTAGGGTGATCAGGTGCAATATCATACACAGTATAAACATGTATTTTGTTCATATACTAGCGTCGTCCAGGTACTTTCCTTTTCTCTCTCTGTGCACCTTCCCTTTCCTTTCTTCTATCCATCTCCCCCCCCTCTCCTTCTCTCTTCATCTCCTTGCACCAGTCTCTTTACCAATCTCCTTCTCTCCCTTCTCTCTGTCCTTCTCTTCCTCTACCCTCTCTCTCTGTCCGTCACCTCCCTCCGCTTTCTGTCCTCCACCTACTGTTTTCTTCAAATGTTTGTATAGTTTATGGGACTTAACTACGGGGTCATCAGTCCCTAAACTTTCAAACTACTTATGAACTAGCTAATACTAAGGACGGCACAAATATCCATGCCCGAGGGGGGATTCGAACCCCCGACCGTAGCGGCCGTGCAGACCGTGACTGGAGCGCCTCAGTCCCCTCGGCCACCGCGGCCGGCCCTCCACCTACTCCTCTACTGTACATGAAGATATACACATATGCTCCAAGTGTCATGGTAACTGGTCAAACGGTGTCAAAGTCGCAGTTACACTCCGCGATACTAAATTCACTGGCTTGCAGACTATTAAAAAAAAAAAAAAAAAAAAAAAAAAAAAAAAAAAAAAAAAAAAAAATAAAAAAATAAAAATAAAAAAAACCTCCTTAATGAAAACATACATTTCTGTGCTGACTTTCATTGTGATCAGTGAAACAATTTGAAGCTTTTTTGTAACGTTTCCTCAACCATACACCTACAAAGGCTTGCGAAAGATTGTCCATGTATTAATTCGTGGTATAAGCTATTTTCGTTCCACATTTCATTGAATTCCTTTCAGCGGGAAGAATAACAAACGTGTTCACCCTGCAAGGTCCCTATGGTCCCAACATAGTCGGTTTTCTGTGGATTTATCTTTGTGAACTGGCCACAGATGTGTATTGTAAGTGGCGCAGTAATCTTTGGAAGTTTGATTGTAGAGTAAGTGCTCTGGCTGCGAGAGGGCAGTCAGTAGTTAGTTGCGACCTGTGTTGGGAGTTTGTTGTCGGGAATTGCCTGTTGGGTGAGCTATCGCGAGGACGCTGTTGGAGAAAGCAGTTATCATGTTGCAGCAAGCTATTACTTTAATGCATGATGTTAATTTAATTTTCTGTAATATTTTTCTACTTCATATTTTTATAAAAATACATAATTTCTAATATTAAATTTGTGTTCTGCGTCCTCATTTGGTAGTTAGTTTCCCCTTTCTTTAATTATCTTCATTTATGATTATTAATTACTACCCACCTATCATTGCTGAGACTTTTAATACTGAAATACTGCATGACGCGAGCTGCTTGCTCGCCGACTATGCCGCCGAACGGTTGCTTACAGGCAGGAAAGTCAACGACATCAATAACAAACATATCTAACTTACAGTACGTTTCCCATATACTATTATGGACACTGTTTGAGACAGTATTCCTATTCGGCCTTCTGATTGGTCCGACGAAACAACACAAGCCACCGCAGTCGCCGCATCCCGCAATTTGACATCGAATGCGCCGCGGTGGCGTAGACGAGCGGTCTAAAGCGTCTCGCTGCGGAGCGCGCGGTTGCTCGCCGTGGAGGTTCGAATCCTCCCTGGGGCATGGGTGTGTGTGTTTGTCCTTAGGTTAGTTTACCTAGGTTTAAGTAGTTTGTAAAGCTACGGACTGATGACCACGCAGTTTGGTTCGATAGATTTACAAACATTTGAACATTTTAACTTCGAATGCATCTCTTGGATGAAGCATTTTGTCATTTGATTACTAGATTCGACTGTTCATGCAGCCCGTTGTCAGAATCGGCTGTGACGTTTTAATGTATTACTTTTTAGCTGGTAGCTACTTTCGCGCTACTCACGATGGACGTGGCGTATAAAACGCTATCTCGCCTTATACACCTGAATACCACACCGCTACTCGGCCTCCGTTTGAAAGGTTATTATGTAATCGTTATGGGCTACACATGCAGAACTGCCTTTACATATGGGAGTGACTGATCACAACGTTCTAAGCCGAGATTGGAGTAAAGGCGCAGAATAATTTTAGACTTGACACATTTTAAGAAAAATTTTACATCTGATGTTACATTTCAGTCTGTGCCTTTTGACATTTTATATGTGCATCGCAATTTTAATAAGGTTTACACGGATGTCTCAAAACAGGAAGGACATCTTGGCTTTACCGTTAAGTTATCCTACCGTGTCAGCAGGCTTCGCCTCCCCAGTACCTCCTCGATTTCTCAGCAGAGCCTCACGCTATCTTGAAGGCACTGCAGCTAATGGCGCTGTTCAGGGTACTCGGTTTCTTACCTGCTCCGAATCCCTTAGCGTGCTGTAATTCCTGCAAAGTCTGTATGCAGTTGAGAAAGTAATGTAGCTGATACATGACCGTGTGTACTATCTTTTACAGTGGGGGAGCAACTATCTGCTGCCAGCTCGTGGCGATCGTCCTGCAGCCGCGGGGAGTGGCCGAGCGCATTGAGACGCTAGGCTCTGATGCGCGAGGCCATTTCCCGCCGGGGTTTCGAATCCTCCTGCGGGCATTAATGTTTGTGTTTAGTACAATGTAGTTCATAAGTAGTTTGTAAGTTTAGGGACTGATGACTCAGCAGTTACGTCCTATAAGCTTAACAAACATTTGGACATTTCATCCATCTATACTCATTCAGGCAGCACGAAGTGAGCCTCATATGCGTCCTAATCTGATCTGTTTACTCTGTCGAGAGAATCCTCGATTTTATGAAGACCCACAAGGTGCAAATCACTGTACCTCACATTTTAATGCATTTTATGGCCGCGGCGGAGTGGCCGAGTGCATTGAGGCGCTATGCTGCGATGCGCGAGGCAGTTCCCGGTCGGGGGTTAGAAACCCCATCGGGCATGGATGTTTGTGCTGTCTTTAGTATAAGGTAGTTCGTGAGTAGTTTGTAAATTTAGGGACTGATGACACCGCAGTTAAGTCCCATGAGCTTCACAAATATTTGAACATTTTTTGGATTTTTTATCGTGGTGAGAGGACAGCGGCAAATCTCTGCAGTCTGTTTCAGATGCTAACAATGCGAGTGAGACCAAATTTTTAATATTTATTTCGTTGTTTGGACACCGGTCTAAGGTTTTAGCCTGGAAACTTTAGTGTGTTGTAGAGTGGCTAATTCATCTCTCTGTTCTGGTGTTGCCGCGGCGGAGCTGCCGAACGCATTCAGGCGCTATGCTACGAGGCGCAAGGTTGTTACCATCGGGGGTTCGAATCCTCCCGCGGGCATGAATGTTTGTGCTGTCTTTAGTATTAGCAAGTTCATGAGTAGTTTGTAAGTATAGGGAGTGATGATCTCACAGTTAAATCCCTTAAGCTTCACAAACATTTGTTCTGGTGATCAGCTTGTAATTATTTTCTGGTATTGTTTTTTAACTACGTCTACAGCTGTTTCCTTTAGAAGGTAAACTTACATTGTCGATATGCAACCAAGTTTTGTGCGCTTTTCGTTTAATTTGGCTTGTCCCTTGTTCCTCATTATCTCTTAGTTCACACTCTTCTCCGATTCCATTGATAAAGGCGCTAAAAGTATAATCGTGCATTGAAAATATCTAGTCCATCCATCCATCACAACTCGATTTGCAGAAACGATCTACGAGGGTCATTGTGTTTATGAACGAAAATTGTGTTGTAAACCACAGTTTCCATATATTTTTTAATCTTTCAACATTGTCACTATAAACATTGAAACAATTGTCAAGTCATGGTCCCAGCGTTTGGATTCTAAGATCCAATAATTCTGCCACCAATTAAAACGTTACCACGTTACAGCGTTCTGTTCACCGACTATGGCTTCCTCCCCTTCTGCAATTTCCTCTTCCCCTTCTAATTCTCTAGCCTGATTTCTCTATTTTCTTGCACTTCAAACCAACAGTCCTTCTGTGAAGCGAAAACTAGTTTCCCTGCCCGTTTCTTCTGTTTTCTGTGTCCGTGGGATCTGACTGTCTGTTCCTAGGGTCCTAACCTCTAAAATAGTTCCCATTCCTGTTATTTTGATTATGATTATTACAATCAGTATTATTTTGTCTACTGTCCCGATTATTGTCTCTGTCCCTTTGATAATTGTTTCCCCAGGTTCTGTTCTGATGAAAACCTGGTTCTCTATTACTATCCTCATTTCTATCCGCCATATCCAACTTATCTACATACTTAAGGAAAGGTTTAATAGAGTCATCAGGTGCATAGACACGGCTGCATTGTAACCTTCTAGGTAAACGTCTTTTCAAGGCATCTATCTGGATCATTTCTTCCAGAGGTTTGTCTAAATGCACTAGTTTCCTTAATCGTTCCTCACAAAACTCTTTCATATACTGATTGCCTTCTATATAACACGGACCATTCAAGAATTCAGATTTGATCCTAGATTGTTTCGTTTCAGACCAAAATTTTGTCAGATTTTTTTTTTTTTTTTTTTTTTTTTTTTTTTTTTTTTTTTTTTTTTCAAAATCTTCAAACGTCATATCATAATTCACATTTGGATTAGCCCACGATAGAGCCTCTCCATCCAAGAATTTCTTAATGAATTTAATTTTCATTGTATCAGACATAAGTTGTGTCATATTATCTTTACATTGGAAAATAAAGTCCACAGGATGAACTTTATTTTCCCCAGGAAAAGTTTTGATTGTTACATGGTTAATAAAGGCACCACTAACAAAACCTGATGTTTTAGTTGCAACTCTTTCTTGGAGTTCAGCAACCCGTGAATTTACTTGCTGAACATTATTGTTACGCGCATCAATATCTGTTTTAACATCTGAAAAATTCTGGTCAGTTACTTTATGATTAGCTGTAACATTATCTGCAAAAATTGCAAAACTTTCGTCTGTTTTCTTAATCTGTTTTTCTACAGCAGAAACTCTAGACTGAACTTCGTCTTGTGTCAATTTAGTCACACCCTTAAATGAAATCACTTTCTAAAACATCTAAAACATCTTCTGTTTTTGTCTTTACCTTATCGAGTTCGGCCCTAAAGTTTTTCATTTCAAGTTTCAGCTCATCAAATTTTGCAGTTACTACCTCAGTATTGGTTTTTATTTCATTTTTTTTCCTTCTCGGATTTTTAATAGATCTTGTAACAAGTTAAGTACAACATTGTTACTGTATCAGATATTTCATTTGAACTAGGCCTTATGTTAGGATTATCTAAAATCTCAGACTTTTTATCCCCCATTACAGATACACACAAATAATATAGTCCCTCCACAAAAATAAATAAATAAATAAATAAATAAAAAGAATAAAAAAATTATGAACAAAAAGTTCTTCACACGACCTAAGCACTTGACTGAGAAAATTTAAAACTGCAGTACCTTTTTCGAAGACTGGCATTTCGTCGTTCTGCAGGCGTCGCCGAATGCAGACAGCTGACGTTTGTATGCTTACACAGCGAACCAGCACACGTAAATTGACCCCGATTCTAGAGGTTCAGCGGTGTGTGTATCTCGACGATCAGCATCTTTGTGTTAAATAACAATATCCATCTTTTCGGCGTCGGCGTCTTATTGCGGATTTTAAGGTTGCTCCGAGTCTTGTTTTTATGACGCTAACACACTGCAACAGATTATATCTGATCCCGGACTTGAGCCCCCAAATTAAAACGTTACCACCTTACAGTGTTCTGTTCACTGACTCAGTGATTGTGGTCTTCACGTCTTAATGAATCTCCACAGCGTCAAAGTTCACGACAGTTACCTTGATATCTCGTGGATGTAGAATCTTCTTAAAACACAGCATCTACATAACCTGCTTACAGGAAACCCTAGAATTCATTCAGAATACGTGCAGCTAGAGAAATGTTCTCTATTTTATGTGTGCATCAACATTAAGGCAAGAACTCAGAGCAAATACCAGGTATCTGAAAAGCTGTTTAATTTCATCACTTTTACCCTACAATGCATTACAACAATATGTACATCGGTGCCCAAACTGGCATATTGGCGGCTTGGAAAGCTGTTACAAGACTGCCTTTTTCGATCTTTTTTTTTTTTTTTTTGCACTTTTCATTCCCTCCTCTTATGGAGGAGGGCGGGCCGCTTGAGGGCATGCTTTTGCCCTTTTCAGCCATCTGGATTTAGGTTATTCTGTTTTGATACAATTTATTATATCTCTTGCAGGGGATATTGCTAGGGGGGTGGTATTTGTCCCAATTTGGGATTATTCCGTGGGCATGGGGACAGCTCTGGTATTCACCTTACAGCCAACAGGGAACCACGGAAACCTGGGCCAGAGCTGTTTTGTCTTCATCTTCTCACGGTTTGTTCGGCTAGTGTCGCCGGGGTAACCGTTGGTTTTTCCTCTCTTGGCGTCTTCTCTCTTGTTCTTCCAATCTTCTTTCTTCTTGTTCTCGATGGTACTTCTCTATCTGCCAGTATACCGGCGGGAATATGTACGTGTAGCCTTCGTTTCTGTACTCCCAATTGGACTTTATGTCATCCAGTCGGGATTGCATCGTCAGCTTCTCACGGTCAAAGGGATCCATCACCTCGTCCGTCATGGTCGCTACCTCTGTTGTCGTGATGTCTTGTGCATCTCCGGCAGCATCGGACTCAGTTTGCGCTTCTCGGTGTTCTGTCTTCGTTCTTCTCGTCTGCGACCATCTCTCTGTTCGAGAGACTGATGCGTCTTCCGTGTTGGATCCCGCATCTTTCCTGGGCTTCCTGGTTACTTGGAGCAACAGGGTTTCTCGTAGATGGAGACACGCTGCCTCCAGCTCGGCGTGTAGCACCATCCGAAACCTGGATTCGGCTTCCTGTAGCGCCACGCCGACGTCGCGGTGTCCGCCTTCGGCTGCGCAGTCGCTCCCTCTGCGGTCCGGTGCGGTCGGCCCAGCTGGCCCGCCGCGCTGCCGGCTTCCCCCACCACCTCTGTCACCGGTGGTGGTGGCCGCCGGAAGAGCGGCAGGGAGGGGGGCCGCTCGCTGCTCTGAAGGTTCGGGCGCGGACCTGGCGGCCCTGCGTCTTCTGTTCCTCCGTTTCTTCGCGGTTCCATCTGTCGGCCGCGAGTTCTGCTGCATCTTCTTGCTGGTGGCTTTGCTGCCTTGGAAGGCCGGGCAACCCCTCCAGCTAGCAACGTGTGGGCCGCTGCAGCGGGCACACGTCGGCGTTTCCTCGCGCGTCAGCAGACAAGCATTGCTGGCGTGTTCGCCAGCACACTTGACGCATCTCTCCCTGTTGCGGCAGTGCTTTGCCACATGACCTTCCCCTTGGCACTTATAGCACTGCGGTGCAGTGTCAAGGCCGGCAGGCAGGGTCTCGACTTGTACTGGGAAGCCAAGGGTCGATCTTTGTGTAGCCTCCTTTTATAGTCTGGCCTACAATACCATACATTGTTACAACTATTAAAGATATGAAAAACAATTAGTTTGGCCATGTTATGGCAAGATAATAGCAGCTTTACATTCAAAAGTAAGGTAATTATAAATTTACATCGATTCATAATAATCTGCTTTCATATATTGAGTTGCAGATCTGAAATATAGTTAACTATAAAATACAACAATAAATTGTTTGTTTATAATAATATCTTGAAAAATAGTGAAGGCCAAATGTTCCTACCATGTACAGAACAATGAAATAAAGTATTAGTTGTTTTGCTGTATACAAGAACACGGGAATATTTCATATAGGCTTAGTTAGTTACAATGCTGCCCACGCTGGCAAGTTTATATTCGAAACAATTTATTATATTTGGGTTCTCATGGCTAGTTCCTACTCAGATATACAACAAAATATATCTCTAAGCATACTATTTCACTTTATGATGAATTTTTTTTTTTTTTTTTTTTTTTTTTTTTTTTTTTTTTTTTATCTTCCTAGCAATGTATGTATCTTCTCTTAACCATTACTTTATCAAGAAACCATATTTCTTATATTACACACAACCTGAGATCACAAACTGGCATTTAATAGTTGAGGTTCTAATAAAATAATTTGTTTAATTTGTTATTTGGGTGATGAAGTGGTAAACATTTAACTCTGTATCTTGCCTATTAGCTCTGTAGCTTGCCTATTACATCTCACAATCCGCCATATGTTTTAATGATTAACTACCATTATTGAAACATAAATTAGGACCCCATATATACTGGCAAAAATGCTTATCGTTAGACAGTCTTTCGATTTAGAGCATTGCAAACGCGATTTTTCAATATGAACTTTAACCTTTACTTTTTCAAAGACTACTGAGTAGCAAAAAACCGAAACAGGTCTATTTATATTCAATATAGAATGTCCATCCAAAACTTGATCGAAATAAGTGACCCACGTGTCAGACCGTCTCGTTGTGAGTCAACGCTACAGGTATTTGTGCTGGCCGATGGACACTGACAAGACAGTCGAGCGACATTGTTTTCACTGACGAATGTCGCTCCTACCTGCACCACCTCGATGGTCGGTTTGTAGTCTGGGGGCATATGTGTTGTTGCCTTATGCATCACCTAAGTGATCCTGCATTCGGTATTATGGTGCTGGGTGTAACTGCATTCCATTCCCGCACCCCGAGGTGTCCCATTATAGGTACATTAATTTGCCAGAACCTACGTGCATCAGGTGCTTTTGTGTAATGTAAATGAGGCGAAAGACGATTGCCACCTGCTTAGCGGTATACGCTACAGCGCTTAAGAAAATATCATACAGAAGGAGTTACTGGTTGCGAAACAAGCGCCTTGACTCTACTGCTTAGGCAAAAAGTAGAAAAAATTTTGTGGTGTCTGGCATTAACAAAGATAAGGTAAAACAGTGAACAATCCGAAGATTGGTTTGAACACCACAGTGCTATACTAGGCACGGTCCTGTTTGGAGGTTGTATGCCGTTCCCTTCCTCCGACTTCCGAACTGACTTACCCAGCCTGTTATATGGGGACGAATAGTTGAATGTGGATTTCGAACTACGACATTTATCGCATCTGACAGATAAAAATCGTAGGACATGCCAGCTATCGAACCCCCGATCTTTGGATTAATATTCTGGCTCACTACCATTGTGCTACGGAGGCATTACCAATACATCGTATGTTTCCATTCGTGTCCACACATTAAACGTGTCTTTCTTCGTGTAGTGTACCCTGTTCAATGTAGCCATGTGCACGATTAATGCTTATGTAGTTAGCGCTATCTTTGTGTTTTTTTCAACTGTTACAGTGTATAAAGTGTTCAGCGGGCGATCGTTGGCTTTGAGCTTCTATACATCTTATACATACGAATTCAGTGAAGTTAGTGAATAAATTTTGATTACAATATTTTTGTGCTACTACCGGTTTTTTTTCTGACAGAAGACCTGCAAGTCTATATTACTCCAATGTTAACTATCATGTAAAAAATCAGTAATTAAAAATATTTCATTTTAGGCTTATTATGAAGAACACAGAATTAAAGTCTGGTCAAGTGTACCAATTAATCTCTCATATGGAACTGGTTTAGCTGATTAATTTCAACCTGCTCAAAATGAACTTCTTTGTGAACAGTAGACATATGTTACCCTAATTGGATGTCAGTAAAATTTCCATCTCATATTCAAATCTCAGTTTAAGTTCTGTGACAATTACTTAACCTTTTCTCGATTGAATTGTCAGTCGGAATTTAAGAAAGTTAATTAAGTTACAATGTCAGCTATAAAACTGTCCCATCACCCCGTTAGGATAGCGAAACTGATAGGCATAGTATTATTCTTGCGTACTGCTTGTTTCTGCATAGCGAGCAATTAACTTCCGTCCGTAATTACCGTGTCATGGCTTTAAACTGCACAGCTGTTAAAGAAACTGACGCCTGATTGTGTGTGATACGAGTGCTCGGTATAATATCAGAGAGGACTGTAAAGTTTCTCCGTTTCTCGGTGTGCGCCAGATATCTCTTTACGCCCCTGTGATTCCAATGATTACAGATTTATGACCAATAACTCGCGAATAAACTTTTGCTACCTTATCGCGTTCGAGAAGTGGTAATCAGCGACTATCGCTCGGCAGTAAATTAACATTACCGCAGTTAGGCCTATGAATGGTTAGTTATCGTGCCTCATAAGATGTTCAGAGGGAGAAAGAAAAATGTTTTCACCTCACATTCATTAATTTTATTCTCACATTGTTGAATTATTGTCACACAGATCAGTTTTAATAGTCAAGTCACTTGTTTACAATTAACTTCAAATTGAAAGAAAAAAACATTTTCAAATATTTTACTGAGAAATACATGAACATATGGAATGGTTAACAAAACTTGCCTTAAACGCGACTGCTCTCAAAATTATGCCCATACGTTATTTAAAATATGGATAAGAATGTAATTTTAGCAACTGTTAGGTACGTCATGCATACATCCAAGAATAACTGCCTGAATGGATATTAACTGGGATGTAAACAATAATTTTACGCTAAATAAGGGACGAGATATAAACATCGTACTTGGTAGACAGGTTCTTCATAAACCATGTTCGTTGGTTTCTTGCTGTGAGCTGCCCCTACGCTGAAGAAAATCTGATTAACTGGGACGCAGAATTAAAAAAAAAGAAAAAAAAAAAAAGAAAAAAGTTGATTACTTCTCAAAGGTACGCGCGAACTCAAAGAACACAAAGGCCAACTTTGGGAAAGCGACGAGTATTTCGTACTAAAAGCGTCCCAGCTTGAATGTAAAATGTGTCATGAATAGGAAAAGGTATAAAATTGTTATTTCTCAATTTAAAAAAAATGTTCTTTTGTTTGCTCATATGATATTCACATGCGGAATAGCTTGTTATCCGTTCACTCTCTTAGTGCTGTAAGAAACTATAACACTTTATTTAGTAAACGAATGCTTTCTTTTATCAGAGTAGTTGCATCTACAAACGTATTTAGTAATATGCGATTGTCCCGGGTATCTCTGGCTATTTCTTTTCACTGGAAAAGTTTGAGAAGGGTTTGGAAATACTGGAGTAATGTAAAATAATGATCGTCCCATCAGAATGCTGGGGCGTCATAATACGGTTGTAGGGGGGGGGGGGGAGAGATTACGTCAGGGGTTTGAGTCCTCCCTTTAGCATGAGTGTGTGCGTGTGTGTGTGTTGCCTTTAGTGTAAGTTAAAGTACTTTGTAAGTGTAGGGACTGGTGACCATAGCAGTTTGTTCCAATGTGTTTACAAACATTTCATCATTTCATTCAGAATGCTGAAATGGGAAGATATTTGAAATAGCATGCGTTGTGCTTTCCTAGCGAGCGGTAGCCATGTAACTAAAGGGGCAAAAATGGCTTTTGTAGATTGCTGCTGCTTAGTAGACACACACAAGTACACAGAGACAGAAGCTACATTTCCAGTTCGCAGTCCACTAAACAACTGTTATAAATGTTCAAATGTTTGTATAGCTTATGGGACCTAACTACGGGGTCATCAGTCCCTAAACTTACAAACTACTTATGAATTAGCTAAGACTAAGTACGGCACAAATATTGATGCCCGAGGGGGGATTCGAACCCCCGAACGTAGTGGCCGTGCAGACCGTCACTGGAGCGCCTCAGTCTCCTCGGCCACCGCGGCCAGCACAACTGTTATAAGGAGTAAGCTCTGTTTCATGCCTTTCTTGACACTGCAATTTACGTTCGATAACTCTTACAAATTTTGTTTGCTGTGTTATAGGCATCTTTTCTTGAATGTATAACACAGGAGACTGCAGTGGTTTGAATACTGTTGAGAGTATGTATGTCCAGAGATACGTTTCGTTCAGATTATTACGGAAGCCATGTAGTCATATTGTCATGGGGCATGTGAACTGCTGAAACAAAAAGACAAGGATGCAGCCTTCCACTCGTTGCATTCAGCATATGAACGGAATGAATAGTCTAAAGTAGAAAATATAGATCGAGAATGGAGAAAAAATGGTAATGAAGTTATGAAACTCATAACTTGGGATCAAAGAACGTATGAGGAACGAAACAAGGACGACATAAAAATTGTATATGCAGCGTAACAACGTCTGTCCTATGAAGGTACATGATTTGTACTCGACAGCGAATTTTGACTTTACTAACTTTTCCGCTAGTTCTAATAGTTCCTGTAATGAAAGTCTAAGATGTGTGCTCCTTACGCTGTACGAAATTCTATATGTTCATGTATTACGAAGCTCATCCATCCACGTATAAACGAAATATTTAATTTCCCAAATTGATTCAGATGCGGAAAGCCTATTCATAAGAGAAAGGTTTTTGTACGAAATAGGAGCTGGAAACGTTAAAACTGTCAAGCTGCACAAAATTTTGTAAAATGTTTACGCAAACTTTGATAAAATAACTGTCATTGGTATTTATTTTCTTAAATCTTCAAATATGTTAGTTTTCCACACACTCTTAATATCAATTCATAAAAAATGAAACATATGTCTCGAAAATTTCCAACTTTAAAATTCTGAATGACGTCAAAATAAATCAGCTTCTTACTGAAAATCCCACAACTACTTAATAGGAAATTAGTTCTTCATGAAATTGAATATATGTTCGATACACACAACTAACATTCCGTATCATAATATGTTTTATTAAAATGAACCATGTTATCACGTGAACAGATAGACATAAACTGAACTTCCATAAGTTACATATATAGCTTGTAAAACAATTATACTATACTTATTCTTTTCATATTAATTATTTCATTATATGAGCTTGACGCAACACCCGACCACAGCATCGAAGTTGTCAATATTTTGCGACCATTGCCAGCACTTCATCCCTGGTCTCGAAAGAGCATGTGCTGTCCCGACGGGTGCGTCACTTTCTCCGAATGTGAAACAAGACAAAATATGTTCAAAACTTTATTTCAAGTAGACTATTGTTCACTTTAAAAACACATGAATATAATTAGGAATTTGCCTTTTGTTGTAGGTGAAAACTTCACTTTCAAGTCTCACAACAGTTAGAAAATAAGGCTTTCTTGTTCAACAATTACATTTTGGCCTTAATTCGAGGC
This sequence comes from Locusta migratoria, assembly GCA_026315105.1. NCBI lineage: Eukaryota > Metazoa > Arthropoda > Insecta > Orthoptera > Acrididae > Locusta > Locusta migratoria. The sequence continues at coordinate 206,030,562 of CM048744.1, read as the reverse complement.
AAAATTTCTTGGAATGAAATAGTAAGTTATCTCTGTGTATAATAAGTGAACTGCCTGGCTGAATATTGCAGCTGCACATAAACACTCGCAGTCGGTAGTGCGCTTGCCCGCGAAAGGCAAGGGTCCCAGGTTCGAGTCCCGGTTCCGGCACACAATTTTAATCCGCCAGGAAGTTCATATCAGCGCACACTCCGCTGCAGAGTGAAAGTTTCATTCTGGAAACATCCCTTAGGCTGTGGCTAAGCAATGTCTCCACCATATCCTTTCTTCCAGGAGTGCTGGTCTTGCATGGTTCGCAGGAGAGCTTCTGTGAAGTTTGGAAAGTAGGAGGCGAGGTATTGGCGGAAGTAAAGTTGTTAAGCGGCATCGTGAGTCGTGTCGGGATAGCACAGTCGGTAGTGCGCTTGCCCGCGAAAGGCGAGGGTCCAAATTCGAGTCCCGGTTCCGGCACACAATTTTAATCTGCCAGGAAGTTTCACCCTTAAGGGAGTTCTATAATCAGGTAACTGCAGGAAGAGCAGAAATTAATTAACCACCCATCATTCCTGCAAATGGCAGTAACAGGAATTTATGACGACAAAGCCATAAATTATGGACTAACGAACGAACACGCGTTTACACCACTATCTCCGTTCTTATGAGAGCTGGCAGGTTACAAAGCGTGATATTCGCGTGTTGCAAGCAATATGTGTACCTAATTTCGTTGAAATCTATCCAGTAGTTTCGAAGATACGGAACATACGTACACATGTACATAAATATTTTTTATGTTTACGAACATTTGATCGTTATTTACCAGATTTACTACAATCACTATTCACAACACATGTCGCAGTCTGTATACTGATATTCCACTGTACGTATGTTATTATAGCAGGCCACATTATTTGCCGGCCGCGGTGGTCGAGGGGACTGAGGCGCTTCAGTCACGGTCTGCACGGCCACTACGGTCGGGGGTTCGAATCCCCCCTCGGGCATGGATATTTGTGCCGTCCTAGTTCATAAGTGGTTTGTAAGTTTAGGGACTGATGACCCCGTAGTTAAGTCCCATAAGCTTAACAAACATTTGAACATAGTTTGCGATCTTGGCTTATCATTTGGAAACTATAAAACGAATTGATCGCCTCCAGACCATACGATGACAGGTAATGTTAATAAAACTATCCGCCGAAATTCGCTACAGATATAAATGAAATGGGCAGAGCGTAAAGAAGGACTTGGAGTAACATAACCGCGGCGGAGTGGCCAAGCGCATTGAGGCGCTATGCTGTCATGCGCGTGCTGTTCCCCGTCGGGGGTTCGATCCCCCCCCCCCCCTTCCGGGCATGGATTCGGTGTTTGTGTTGTCTTTAGTATAAGTTAATTCATAAGTAGTTTTTAAGTTTAGGAACTGACAACCCCGCAGTTAAGTCCCATAAGTTTTACGAACATTTGGACTAACATACAAATGTAGAGGGAGACACTGGGTACTGAGCCTAATGAGAATGTACTAAAGATGTTGTTGGATGGAACAGCAGGCAATTCGATGTATAGAATTACTTCTTTCTGATTGAAACAGTAGAAATGAGAAGCAATACACTTTACATTTCCCGCGTTTACTGTAACAGCCCTTAACCCTTTCACTTCCACATTATGAATTCAGCTTTTGGAAGCTTAAAATGCAGTGTTTTCTATATTGATACAGTGCACTAAACATCAAAATGTGTCTTTTAAAATTTTTCGCCGAACTACTGCTTTTTCAACATCTACATGGGATACTCAGCAAATCATATTTAGGTGCCTGGCAGAAGTTTCTTCAAACCACCTTTATACTATTCACCTAACAGTCCATTCTAGAGAAGCGCACGGGAAGAGAGAACATCTAAATATCTCCGTTCGAGCTCTGATTTCTTGTATTTCATTCTGATGATCATTTCTACCTATGTAGATGGAAGTCAACAATATGTCTTAGCATTCGGAGAAGAATGTTGGCGATTGGAGTTTTGCAAGTTGACCGCGCTGCAGCGATAAACGCCGATGTTGTAGTGATTACCATCCCAGATCCTGTATCGTTTCGGTGACACTGTCTCCCCTGTATAGTGACAATACAAAACGGGATGTCCTTCTTTGGAATCTTTCGAAAGCTTTCATCAAACCCACTTGATAAGGACCTACACTCAGAGAGCCATACTTCAAACGAGGACGTACAAGCGTGGTATATGCAGTATCTTTAGTAGTTCTGTCGCATCTTTTAAGCGTTTTGCCAATAAAACGCAGTCTCTGGTTCGGCTTTCCTACGACATTTTCAGTTTGTCATGTAATGGATTTATGCCATCTATTTATATCATATATTTCAGGTGCAACATAGACGTTTGGATCGAGGTATTTTATTACTTGGGGCGTTATTTTGTTCATAGTTACACCAACGAATCAGCTCCAAGAACAAGGCAGTTCACTGGTGAAATACATGAGCAACACTCGTACTCACAGTCACAGCAACACCACCTAGAAAACAAGGCCTTACAACAGGCCGTGCCTAAGTCACACTTTGAGGCCGCGGCCGCCACCTCACTGGCTGTTGGCTGGGGCACGGCCAACGCCGCGCAGTGTGACGTAGGCACGGCCTGTTGTAAGGCCTTGTCTTCTAGGTGGTGTTGGTCACAGCCACATACTGACGGCAACGTAACAACCTCCAAGACGGATAATGTCTCAGAAGTAGCTACACGCCGTACCAAGCGGCAAGATGTCGCACTAGAAGCCCGTTGTTAATCAACAACAATGCGAATTTAAAGACTGATACACAAATCCTGGTATTGTTCAAACGTTCAAATATCTGTTAAGCTTAAGGGATTTAACTGCGGGGTCATCAGTCCATAAACGTACACAATACTTATGAACTACCTTACACTAAAGACGGCACAAACATCCATGCCCGAGGGGGGGGGGACTCGAACCCCCGACGGGGAGTGGTCTCGCGCATCGTAGCATAGTGCCTCAATGCGCTTGGCCACTCCGGCACGGCCAAACGCCGTGTAAATCGACTTTTAACACTTTGTTGGCGAGGTACAACACTGGGAATGAAAGAGTTAAATTCTTTCGATCAGTATAAAATCTGCGACTGATGTTTTTATCAGCGATCGCTGATGTGTTTGTCTGGTTGTTCGCAGTTCCGCCAGACAACGTGAGCATCCTGGACGAGGACGGCCGCGTCGTCAAAGAGGCGCTGGGCCCCTACCCAGAGGGCGCGCAGCCCACCATCTCCTGCGTCGCCACCGGCGGTAAGTCTCGCCCATTCTTACACCCGAGTAACCTGGCTTCAGTATTTTGAGAAACAAATCAATTGCTACCACAAAGCACTTTCAAGATAAATCCACGACACAAGGCCTTGTTTTCTAGCTCCCTGCCGACAACCTTTTAGTGCAGTATTGTCTTTTTGGCAGCAAGTACCTCAGTAGTTATACTATTGAAATCTAAAGACAGCTTCATCAAAGATGATAGGACAATGCACTACTTCCTGCTGTGCTTCAACATATCTAGTGCCTTGTACACAGGAAGGCGTGAACGCCTAAATCTCCTTCTATAATGCGGCATCTCTTTGTGTTATCCTTATGCGTGGTTGTACGACGACAGACGCAGTCTTACTGATAATACAATAGCTGCACGGCGCCTATCGTACTTACTTCCGGCTGACACTCAGTGGATGGCCTCTCGTAAAATTAAGAGACCAGCCACCATACTGGGCGCCGCCATGTTGAATCCATAGATATTACACACAGCAGTGCTCACAGAGGCAAAGATTTCCTATGAAAAACAATACAGTTTTCGGTTGTTGACGGAAAGGCATCAACTGTAAGACATTTGATACCTGGCGTTCTATGGTGTACCTAAACTACATAAAAGACTTAGGGACAATATCGGCAGTCTTCTTTGACCATTTTCGGGTGGTACAGCCTTTTGTGGACTAATGTAGTCACCAAAGGATCAAAAGAAATTACAAAACAGTATGGGCTCCATCAGTAAACTTTAAAGGCCTTAAACACAGCTAAATACTAGAGATTTACAATTACAGGAAGATGCCCTTACACTGAAAAAGTGAAGGCAGCCTCCGCCATATTGCTAAGTCTTGGAGAAGTGTTCATACTGTAGAGCTGATGTTTTATGTCATTTAAAACACGAATGATACCTATGGACGTTTTGCCATGATATACAATGTGTTAAATGCGTGCAAATTAGTGTTAAAAGGAATTTTTCAAATATCTTATACTGAATATTTATTAGTATTTGCTCAAGAAAATTAATTGTTTGAAAGTACATACATCGCACTGACTGTCAAATCAATCCATTAACAGTAAGAGGGTCGATTTAAGGCATAATTTTAACGGAGAAATAACCATCCAGAACTCACCAAGATAGCTGATAGGCTTCAACTGACGTATCTGCTTTGCGTAGATAACGCCATCTACCTTTATTTGAATCTCCTTGCCCAGAGGTGTCTCACACAGAGAGCATCTCGGTGTACCCCAGAAAACTACTACACAAAGAAAATTCAATTCTCGGCTTTTTGCAAGATCAGTGTGTAGTTTCTCTTAATATTTTTCAGATAAGGAAAAAGTTACAAGGACCAATCTTAATTTCAGTTATCGTAATACACAGTAATATTATCCTAAAGATTAAACTTATCCGCAACAGTACCAACTAATTTCATCTGCCGACACCTTCCTTCTGTTCCTAGTACGCATACACAATGATTTATCTTCATAAGAATATGATGTAACTTAATCACGGTTAGTACTTCACCAGTGCAGAAATGAGGTGAATAGAGTGCAAAGGAAGAGGTAATGAGATGAGAGGATAAGATTGAACAAAGAGATAGGGAGGATAAGGAGATGGACAAATGTGGAGCGAGTAGGAAGAGTTGTGAGATGGAGAGGCTGGGTTGTTAGCACGAGGCATTGGGAAAAAGAGGGGAAGGGAGGGTTGGGGAGAGAGACGGTAAGGTTAATTGAGGACGAAAAATGTTCAAATGTTTGTACAGCTTATGGGACTTAACTACGAGGTCATCAGTCCCTAAACTGACAAACTAATTATGAACTACTTACGAACTAGGACGGCACAAATATCCATGCCCGAGGGGGGATTCGAACCCCCGACCGTATTGGCCGTGCAGACCGTGACTGTAGCGCCTCAGTCCCCTCGGCCACCGCGGCCGGCTAATTGAGGACGAAATGGATCAACAGATAGGGAAGAGGAAATGCGTACGAAAAGTGTATAGATTCCATCCGTCACGTGTAATCCAGCTGGGTCTGAAAGCTGTGAGTTCACCTTTACCTTCACAACGTGTTTCATGAAAAGGTCATATCTAATGTTAACTCTTTAAGTGCCAGGTTAGCGTGCCAGCTAACAATACGTGACGTCGGCAACTACAACTGCGGTGCTGTGTACTTCTTCCACACGCAAATGTTTCCCTTAATATTTTCGTTTTCGAATTTCTCTTTGAAATATAAATCTTGTTTTCCGGTTAGTGAACAATTCCTTCTAATACAACTGCTAACCGTGGAGTGTGGTGCTAAATTTGCATGTGAAGCTAGGGACTGTTGTGCGTGTAGACTCTGTTCGGCTTTCATTTCGTTACAAAGCATCATCCACACTAAAAACAAGTCATCACGTCATACTGTTTCAGACATAACTGTACCAGTACTGGCACTAAACAAATGTTGGTTACGAATTAAGGTAGCACGCACAAATGTACTAGGTACGGTGTCTATTGCTGTAATGTCTCGTTGTCAGTTTATCGAAGTTACTTTGAATAGCCTCAACATCCATGTCCTAGAATCTTTCAGAATTCTCACTGATATTATCGCCACTTTTTAAAAGAAGCTGGTATATCTCTGTGTATGATAATCGTCTTATTTTTCGCCATTTCAAAATAATACGGTTGCTTTACTGAGCGCAAACTGAAGACGCGTGGCCTAGAGCGAAGTATTACCATTACACCAGAATTTGTTGTGTTTGCCTGAAGAGAGCTGCCGTGTAGTGGACGAAGTTTATTTACTGCCACAGTTGCAATGTCAGGTCGAAATCTCTTCATTCCAACAAGAAAGTAGCTATTGAAATCGGCGGACGGATATATCCCTCATTCGCATTTAAAAGATTAAATGTGAAGCATCACATGCTCTGAAGAGGTCATCCCCTCATGAGATTGAATTTTTGTTTGCTGATAACTTCCTACATCTACATGTACACGGGTATTCTGTAATGCTTTCTCTTACTTTATTGTGTCGACCATGTCTCCTCGTTCAGGTGTCTGCCAACTAATATGATCGATTGGGAGGTGAAAGTTTGTGAAATGAATTTCCAAATAGATATCTGACAACGAATAGGGTCTTTATTTTAATTATTTCCACCGCAACTCGTAGACCTGCCCTTCTCTAAGGATCCCACAATGCAGAGCTGTACTCCAAAGGAGGTCGGTAAAATGTAATGTAGGAAAGCTGTCTAGCAAAACAGTTACATTTTACGCTAATGAAACTCAGGGGTTGGTTCGTCTTTTCCACAACATTGTCTATGTGTTCCTTCCAATGTAAATTGTTGGTAATTGTAAATCTCTAATATTTAGCTGAGTTTAAGGCCTTTAGATTTGACTGAAGGAGCCCATATTGTTTTGTAGTTTGTTTTGATCCTTTGGAGACTACATTAGTCCACAAAAGGCTGTACCATCCGAAAAGGGTCAAAGAAGACAGCCTAAATCTTTTATGCACGTAAGGTACACAACAGAAAGCGAGGTATCACATGTCTCACAGTTGATGCCTTTCCGTCAATAACCGAAAACTGTATTGTTTTTGATAGTAAATCTAAAATGTAACCGAACATCTGAGACGATGTTCGTTTGAGCACACATTTTGATCAGAAGGTGGTTCTGAGGCACGGTGCCGAAAGCCTTCCGGAAGTCCAGAAATATGGCATCTGTTTGAGCACTCATCTGTCGATTACACTCATCACTTCCTTGTCGACTAATATTTCGAAATATTTCAGAATGTTCGAACAAATTATATGGTCCAAAATGGTGCAGATCGACGTAAATGATTGTGAGGATTGATCATTTTACCTATCTTGAATTTTTGGGTGACCTACGTAACTTTGCAGTCATTGAATACAGCTCCTTCGTTCATTGTATATGGTAACTGGAAATGGAGCTATTGCATCATCACATTCTGAAAGGAAACTAATTGTTATACAAACCGGACCGGAAGACTTGCTTTTGTTAACTGAGTTGAGTTGTTTTATTACACCAAAGATGTCTACTTCTATGTATGTTGGCAACTTGTTTCTTGAGACGAATTCTGGAGTATTTACTTCGTTTTCTATTTAATTTAGACAGACAGAGAGAAAGAGCGATCTATTTGGTATGATTAATATTACATCAACAAAAAAGTCTTTATCGCAAAAATTTACAGTTTTTATTGACCGGTTTCGACCTGATGTAGGTCATCTTCGGAATAAAATGTAGCCCATGTGGCCAGTGCTGGACTTGGCTGAGCTGGGATGTCCTAGCTGTTCTGCTGCCAGCAGGTAACAGTTCAACAGTTACCAGCCAGCAGGAGAACAACAGGTAACAGTTTAACAGTTACCAGCTAGCAGGAGAACAGCCAGGACAACCCAGCCCAGCTGAGACCAGCACTGGCCACATAGGCCACATTTTATTCCGAAGATGACCTACATCAGGTCGAACCCGGTCAATAAAAACTGTAAATTTTTGCGATAAAGACTTTTTTTTAAATATTAATTAGTTTTCTTCGCTGATGGAATTTCGGATAGCTGTGTTTAGTTAGCATCTCTCTTTACTGTGCGCATTGGAATCCCCGCACCTGACGACGCAGAATGCCATTAGAAGGTTTACATTTGTACCGAAATGTGTTCCTTTGGATAACAGCGTCAAAATGTATCTAAATACCTCTTTCCTCACCACTAATGGTGATCGAGTAACTGTTCGTTTTCACTTTTCATGTTCATTGGGATGCGATACGTGGGAGGAATGACCTGCGTTAAACTTCCATATTAACTCGACTTCTTTGGGTCTTTGATCTGGTTTATTCTAAAAGATAAACGATGTCTCCGTTAGCACTTACACTGACGGGGCGAACAGCAACATCCCAAGGGCAAAAGTTTGGCCACTGCCTAGCAGTAGAAGCTGATGCGCTAATGGAGCGGCCGCTCGCAGTGTGTTGACATTACGTCACACCACACCAGCTGCACGACGTGCTAACTCCATGAACGGGCGACGCGCGGGGAACAGCGAACGTTACATGACCTGCTCGTAGTGGCCTGTAATTAGCGCCTCTTGTAGTCATAACTGCGAACTAGCAACCCACATTAGAGCCCAGGAGAGGCAGGGCAGAGGGAGAGGAACTAACGTCGAAACGAAACGAGTCTCCACTGCCAGTGGGCTATGACACAGGCATTGCAAACATCAATACGGTATACCTATATATCTGTCTCTTTGGCCCTTTTCCTGCACATGCAGGGTCGGCACTGTGTTAAACGCCGATTTGGCAAGGATTAATATTTACAGGGTGGCCGAATGCCCCTCCTGCCGCTACCCGATGCCCCCAGAAGGCCAGGGCGGAGCGGCCGAGCGCTAAGCTACCGTGTGTGAGGTCGTTCCCCGTCGGGGGTTCGAATCCCCCCTTGGGCATGGCTATTTGTGCTGTCTTTAGTATAAGTTAGTTCATAAGTAGTTTGTAAGTTTAGGGACTGATGATCCCGCAGTTAAGTCCCATACGCTTTACAAACCTTTAAACCCCCCAGGAGGAATCGTATGTCTGCGTATAATTTTATAGGTGTGCGAAAGTGTAAAATGTTACGAAATGTTTGCGAACCGTGTAACTGAGGCGGGACTTGGGGACCAACCCGGTATTCACCTAGGGAGACGTGAAAAACCGCCAAAAACCACAACTGGCCGGCACTCCGACCCCTTCGTTAATCCGCCGGATGGATTCGAACCGGCGTCGGTACGCCTCCCCGTCTAGGAAAGCGGTGCGTTAGACCACACGGCTAACCGAACGGGTTTTTAAACATCATTACGGTATATAAGAAGTGTAAAGCCCTCGTTGTGGTAAGAAAAGAACGACAGTAGTGCTCCATGTGAGATGGGAAGACTAACAAGAAAGAATGCCGCGGTGGAGTAGCCGAGCGGTCTAAAGCCTCTCGCTGCGGAGCTCGCGGTCGCTCGCCGTGGAGGTTCGAGTCCTTCCTGGGGCATGGGTGTGTGTGTTGTCCTTAGGTTAGTTTACCTAGGTTTAAATAGTTTGTAAGCTACGGACTTATGACCACGCAGTTTGGTCCGATAGATTCACAAACATTTGAACATTTGAACAAGAAATAAGAAATATATATCACGAAAATCCATATTTTTAAATCGAAATAGACGGTATAGTTCAGGGTTTCCCTTATATTTGCATGAACACGTAATTATTCCAAATTTTATATTAAACATAAGCTGGTTTTCGTTATGAAATGTTCTGTGGACTCGTGTACTTTCCTTAAGACATAGTAATAAGTGTGCACTGCTACATTAAAAAACATACATATATTACTAGACTGGCAAACTTGCGTCTGTGACTGAAGCCTAACGTCACCATCTTGCTTCACCTCACATCGAAAAGTTTCCGTATGCTACTACTGTTATCTTCTGTCACGATATCACGTGGTAAGTTTGTTGGAACTTGATTTTCATTTGAGCTAATTGAATTTAACACATACATTGTCGAATCATGTTATGAGAAGAACGAGTTACATACGGTTAAATTTTACTTAACGTCCTGGCGGCCCCGCGTGATTACGTTATCAATCAGGTGACGTTGGTATTATTCAGTCGCGTGACAAAGCAAATGTTTGTCATGAAATCTTTATGAGTGCAGTTTATATTACTAAGTGAACGAGTGTACATACAGTAACATGTCAACCATAGAGCAGGGACAGCATGATTTATTTACTTCATCATATGTTAGAAACACTAATTAAGTCATTAATTTTGGGAACATTATGGAACAGCGATCTTATTTGCAATTATTAATTCAACTAACAATAACAAGTCAGTGAAGATCGCAATGTATTTTATTTCACTGGTAACCGGTTTCGGTCACTTACAGCTCCATCATCAGACCACAACTGTAATGTTGGCACCTTTAGGCAGCTCCAGTTGTGAAAAACTAGTGGCCAACATTACAATTGTGGTCTGATGATGATCATGTAAGTGACTGAAACCCGTTACCAATGAAATAAAATAAATTTCAATCTTGACTGACTTGTTATTGTTAGATGAACTCATTAAGTCGCTCTGTGTGGATCCCCAAAGACTTTCTACCGTTTATTAGATGTTGCCAACATAATCAAGAGAGGCCGCCGGGATGGTAGGTAAAACTTTACCGTTACGTACAGGTAAAGCGGAAGTAGTTATGTAAACAACACTAAGAAGAATAAAGATATGTGTTATCCACAGCAAATCGCATATTCAAAAATGTTCAAATGTTTGTATAGCTTATGGGACTTAACGTTCTTACTATTAAAAGAAAAGCCGAAGTTGATCGAAACAGGTAACAAATGAATAAAAACAGGAAACGCGACTCATTAGAGAGTGTGCCAAAGCAGGCTGTAGATTTCGTAAAAACGCTCAAAATTAAAAGGATACGTGTTATTCATGATAAATAACATTTATATAATTACAATACTACTGAAGGGAAATCCGAAGTTGAATGAAATTGGTATGAGATTAATAATAACAACAAATCGATGCAGCTCACTACTGTATGTGTCAAATTTATTCCACTTCAAACAATGACAGCCACTACAACACACGAATTTCCCAACTGTCAAAACTCTAAATACAGCGTAGTTACGTCAGTTCATCCTTATTTTTACGACTATTTTCTGTAATAACACACACCACTACTCACACGTTTATTGTATAGAAATATGGCGGCAAGATGTCACTGACACCAATGAGACAATATACGGCAATGCGAGTCTATAAATAGATGTCTGTGTTTTAAAATGAGTTGTACGTACATTGCTCGTCCTCTACTATGTTTTAGTTGGTAAAGGTTTTCCATATTTTCTCTCATTTAATAGAGAACTCATTGTTAAATACTTTTAATAGGATTGGTATTTTACTTTATTACATCTTGTCAGAGATTACTATGTAATTCTGCTTTGAATAGTATCGCTTCTTGTCATTGAACTTGCTTTGTAGCTTTGTCATCTGAGGCATTATAATTTAAAAATGCCACAGTTGTTACACAAAAATGCTGAGAAGCTTTTATCAGGAAGGTACTGTGAAGAAAAGCAAGGAAAAATTTGAGAAGGGATTAAAATTCAGGGTGAAGAAATAAAAACACAGCACTTTGATGATGACATTGTAATTTTGTCAGAGACAGCAAAGACCTGGAAAAGCAATTGAACGGAATGGACAGTGTGTTGAAGGGAGCATATAAGTTCAACATTAAGAAGAGGAAAACAAGGGTATAACGCAGTCTAAGAAAATCAGGTGACACTGAAGGAATTAATTGGGTAACGATCAATAAAGGCGATAAATAAGTTTTGTTACTTGGGCAGTAAAATAACATACGACGGTCGCAGTACAGAGGATATAAAATGCAGAATGGCAATGGGAAGAAAGGCCTTTTTGAAAGAGTGGAATTTCCTAACATCGAATATTGATTTAAGTGTAAGAAATTCTTTTCTGACGGCATTTGTGTGGAGTGTTGCTTTGTATGGGAGTGAAACATGGACGATATATAGTTCAGGCAGGAAGAGGATAGAGGCTTTAGAAATGTGTTGCTACAGAAGAATACTCAAGATTAAATGGATAGATCGCATAACTAATGAGGAGGTACTTAACAGAATTGGAGAAAAGGAATTTTTGGCATACCTTGTCTAAAAGAAAGATTCGATTGGTAGGACACATTCTTCGACATAAAGGAATCGTGAATTTAGAATTGGAGGGAAATGTGTGGGCCGCGGTGGAGTAGCCGAGCGGTCAAAAGCGTCTCGCTGCGGAGGTTAGAGTCCTCCCTGGGGCTTGGGTGTGTGTGTTTGTCCTTAGGTTAGTTTACCTTAGTTTAAGTATTTTTTAAGCTACGGACTGATGACCACACATTTTGTTCCGATAGATATACAAACATTTTAATTTGAAATGTGTGGGGGAGAAGTCGCAGAGGGAGACCTAGAGACGAATGCAGTAAGCAGATTCAAATGGATATGGGTTGGCATTCTAATGAGGAGATGAAGAGATTTGCTCAGGATAGAGTAGGTTGGAGAGCTGCAGTGTCCGGACTGAAAAATGTTCAAATGTTTGTTAAGCTTATGGGACTTAACTACGGGGTCATCAGTCCCTAAACTTACAAACTACTTATGAACTACTTACGAACTTGGACGGCACAAATATCCATGCCCGAGGGGGGATTCGAACCCCCGACCGTAGTGGCCGTGCAGACCGTGACTGGAGCGCCTCAGTCCCCTCGGCTACCGCGGCAGCCTGTCCGGACTGAAGACCACAACAACAAAGAAAACACTGTATCTACTGCATTCATCCTTCCTCTCTCTTAAAAATTGACACACGACTGAATCCATAAATACTGATTCCAAGATGTTACTAATAAAATTGAATACCCATTCAGTTAACCTCCACTAATATCAAGAAATCACGAATAACAAATGAGAATTGAAGAACAGACACTAACGATATGTCTAAACCGGATTCGAAGGAAACAACATTTGTGCACTGAATACTATACGACAAAAACCGCTTCTGTTTTGTAATAAATACAAACAAATATGGAATATAATGATTTTGCAGCCAAGATCGCATTTTTACTTTATTATGTTACCGGTTTCAGCGTGCTCGACGCCATCTTCAGACCTGTCGTAATTCACATAACTTTACGACAGGTCTGAAGATGACGTCGAGCACGCCGAAACCAGTAACATAATAAATGAAAAATGCGATCTTGGCTGCAAAATCAATATTAAACAATTATAGATCGCTTCATCGAACTATGAGTTCCTTATATAAAATATGGAATATTTTACTCTGCCCAGTAGTACCACTACGAGCAGAAATCTAGCAGAGTAACATTAAAACGCATTTTACAGTACAATGCACACACAAACTGGTAATCAGAAGCGTGGTGTTAGGAATACATATTTGGATTTGAACGAAACCAAACCAAGACTGTGAATCATCCAATAAGAAACCGAGATGACAAGATGGTACACTTGCGTCGCTCCAAGTTAGGGGGAGGCGAAGCAAGGTATTCTTGCTGGGAATGTCTATTTCAGTCTCATCCCTATGGTTGTAATAACAAATAAAATAGATTTAAGGTGTTCGGTGAGGCCACCATTCCGTTTGTATCCGCAAATGCAAAGGATGGCACTCTGTCGAGAGGAAGTACGGTTACCAGCCTGTGATAAAGTTCGGTGGGCTGCCTGCAGTACGACGCCTCTGTCACGTGTGCGAAGGAGGAAAGAAAAAAAATACTTGAATCTTTTCATCATTCCACTGATATCTCTTTTATCACCATTGGTGGCGAGTGACTAAATGCGGGTGAATCGAAAGGGCAGTAACCGTGAAGTGTTTTGTTGCTGTTACGGCCCTGAGGGAAATGCACAGTCCGTAAAAAAAGTAATATAACAAAATAAAATGTTGAGCAGCTTCTTCTCTTCTAAAGCTGTGTCCCAGGCGCAGAAGACAGTACGTTGGTAATTGATTCTAGATATTGAGAAGTTTTAGCTTAATTAGTAAAAAAACTTTCGTTTCTGACGGATGTCACTCGCCTTTTCAATAGTGCAGAAGTCAATAAACTGCATAATTAACGAACAGGGTTTCCATGTCAACGTTTTCTTCCAAACACTGAAAATCGTTGTTCACTTTAGTTTCTTCAAATACACCTTGTAATAGCAATCAGCTGCAGATATTCACACCATTTGGGATTTTATTATGTCGTATATTTATTTATATCTGTTGCAGGTTTTTGTTTCAGAGACACATATTACAGATTTTCTTATTTTGTATCTTATTTTTATCTTTATTCCTTTTAAAAGTAATACTTTTACTCGAGAAAGTTTATGAGCAGACACGTCGAATTTCAAATAAGTCGACAAATGTTAACTATCATATTTTCCACCCCATAATAACTAATGACGTCTAACTGCTGTGGTGCTATCCCCAGCGTTTACGTATTTCACTTGTTTATTATTGTAAACTATGAAATTATCTTAAGTAACCGAAAGGTAGCTTTCTATGAAGAGATGCCTCATTATTTAAATTCAAATGTTTGTAGGTACTTAGGGACTTAACAACTGCTGTTATTAGTCCCTAGGCAGGGAAACGACTTAATGTAACTTATGCTAAGGACAATAAAAACACCCGTGCTCGAGGGAGAACTCGAACCTCCGACGGATAGCAACCCCGCGCTCTGCAACAAGGCACCTTACTTATGAGTCTTCTGAACACGGCCGCGTCGATGGTTCGTGTCCTCCCTCAGGCATGCGTATATGTGTGTAGTCCTTAGTGTAAGTAAGTTTAAATAGACTATAAGTCTAGGGATCAATGACCAAGCAGTTATATCCAGTAGGTTTACAAGCATTTTATATCATTTGGATAAAATGTCACGAGGTTCTGATACTATGTCCTGCGCTGATGTAGCTAACAATATCTTTTAGTCTCCTTCTGTATTTGACCCAATGAGCTAAAATCACGCGAATTCCATTGGCTTACTCAGTATTCAATATCAAGTATTTACCAACGAAATATCGGTGTCAGTACCATTTCGGAAACTCATTTAGAGCATTAGTTCAATTTTACTAGCTGCAATGTATAAGTTAAACCTTAGCGATTAGTAAGCTACACGCCGTTATACTTTTTGAATACATGAAATGACATTTAAGTATACGTACTATTAAAACTGAGTCATTTCACAAAGGCTGTTACAAATTATGATCCTGGAAATGCTACAGAGAAAAAAAACACTCTTTTGCCAAAAGCTGTACAATATTTTTATTTATTTAGTCTCTAACGGTTTCAACATTGTCTACCATCAGCAGCAAATATTGCACGTCAGTTATCTCAACAATTCATTTCTGCGAAATACGGAAACATCAATGAATACTTGTAATAATTGATGTGCAATAAATTTTATAATCTGCTGTTGATGGCAGCCAGTGCCTAAACCACCAGAGGCTAAATAAATAAAAATATTGGACAGCTGTTGGGCAAAATGATAATTTTTTTTAAATATATTGCGGCTGTAAAACACGACTTTAAAACAACCTTATTGTCAAATGTTTTATTGAGTAGCTAGAGCTTCACACTTAAAAAATTAATACGAGTTTTGACAGCATAGTATGTACAAAATCGATTGTAAACATTGTTGAACTAAAAAAAAAAAGAAACACACATTGCTCATAATTAAAAACAACTTTTTTTTTCTCAAGGAAAGTGAAAATTTTTGTTATGAAACACGTTCGTAAAACGATGTGCCTTCATGTTTTCTTGTTATATCCTTTCGAGGTTTTTAAACCATGAACATCGGAGGATTAGTTTTTACCCTTTATCTCAGATTAGACGATCGCCGTGCGGGATGATTCGATTGCTCCCTAGTCATGGGTGTATGTGTTATCCTTAGCATAAAGTAGTTTGTAGGACTAGGAATCGATGACCTCAGCAGTTTCGTCCCTTAGGTATTCAAACATTTGAACGTAGCATACCCCAAGGAGCACGAGTAAAATCGAATGCAGTTCCTCGTACCGTACCATGAGACAACAACAACATAACACGGATTGTCTCAGCACTACGTGCATATTCCATGTCGACCAATCATAGACGTCAGATGCGAAAATCTAATGGGGACTACGAGAACGCTCGGATGTGCTTAGCCGGCCAAACATCATAGGCGTCCGCTCCGGTTGCTTGTCCTCCATATGGGCCGTGTTCTGCGACCCCAGGCGTGGAACGCCGCCAGCTGTGACAACGGCGGCAGACGGCTTGGGCAGGGGCGCATTCCAACATCTCGCTGCGCTACAACGCGTGCAATGCGTCCCGACGCTGCCTTGCCACTGTTATGCGCTGAGTCCAATAAATTCTCTCACCAAGCAACCACTGTTTAGTGTGTACTTAGGCATGAATAATCCCCTCCCAGATCATTTACTCTCTCCCATGTTAACCTGAAATAGGCCAGCAGTTACTGATAAGTAAGCCGGCCGAGGTGGCCGAGGGGACTGAGGCGCATCAGTCACGGTCTGCACGGCCACTAAGGTCGGGGGTACGAATCCCCCCTCGGGCATGGATATTTGTGCCGTCCTAGTTCGTAAGTAGTTCATAAGTAGTTTGTAAGTTTAGGGACTGATGACCCCGTAGTTAAGTCCCATAAGCTGTACAAACATTTTGAACATTTGAATTGATAAGTAAAACACACATGCTGATGAAAAGGGTACTTAAACGGGCACATCATTACACGGTGTCACCCCTGTCGCTTTAAGATAGGGGTGAATTCTCACACGTAAATTATAATAAAGGTGCTGAATTGGATAATGGACATGCTATGATATGTTGGTGGTTCCAAAAGAAGAGCCTCTTTTTTTGTGCCGCTTCTGAATGTCCGTGCCAGTCAGCATTGATTTAGTTCGTCTTTCATTTGCAGCGGTTTCGTTGTTCTGCTGTAGTTGGGACCAGCAGAGGAATTGGAGTCGAAATTGCGCCAATTGAAAAATGTCGACGTTTGCTAATCGTTCATGTGTTTTTCAGAGACTTGAATACTAGAACTTGAATACTATGCTAATAAGCCAAAACTCATATATATTTTAAATTTTTTATGTGTTGTTGTTGTGGTATTCAGTCCGCAGACTGGTTGCAAATGTTCAAATATTTGTAAATCTGTAAAACTTCTGTGGTTATTAGTCCCTAGACTTACAAACTTCTTATACCGAGTTAAACTAACCCAAGGACATCACACACACACACACACACACACACACACACACACACCAGGAAAGTCTCGAACCTCCGACGGCGAGCATCCGTGAGCACCGCACCGAGGCACCTTTGACCGCTCGGCTACTCCACTGCGGCGACTGGTTTGACGCAGTTCTCCACGCTACTCTGCCCTGCTCTCGCCCCTTCATCTCAGAATAAGAACGACAACCTACATAATTTTGAATCTGGTTACTGTATTCGTCTCTCGGTTTCCCTCGATTTTTACACCTCGTACTAACCTCTAATGTTAACTTCTTGAGTCCTTGATGTCTCAGAATCTGTCCACCAACCTATCCCTTCTCATAGTCAGAATGTGCCAGAGAATCCTATTCTCCCAAATTCTGTTACGTTATCTACCAATCTATTTGTCTGTAGCACCACATTTCGAAACCTTTTATCATATTTTTATCTTTATCGTCCATCTTTCACTGCCATTCAATGCTACACTCCAGACAAATGCTTTCAAAAGGAGCTCCTAACATTTACATTAGTATTGGATGTCCACAGATTTCGCTTCATAAGAAACTATTTTCTTCCTATAGCCATTCTAGATTCCATATATTCTTTACTTCGGCCATCAGAAGTTATTTTGCTCCCTATATAACAAAACTCATCCTTTACTTTCGTTGTCTCATTACCTAATTCATTCAACATCGCCTTATTTTCTGACAGTACATTTCATTACACTTATTTCATTTAAAAGCCTCATTTCGAGACGTTGTGCATTCCCTTAAATTGTTCTCCAAGGGCCTTTGCCGTCTCTGATGGATTACTATGTAATCGGCAAACTGCGAAGTTTTTATTTCTTCTTCCTGAACATTAATTTCTCCTTGCATTCATTCATAACTTGCGCAATGTTCACATTGAACAACATATACAGCTGAAGCCCCTGGTCTGTAATTAAGACGGACAAAGTCACATTCCGGATAGGCTTCAGGTCTTACTCCCTTCCGGACCAATGCGTCCATTTCATTCCCTTCATTCTATTCAGTCTAATAACTGCTGTCTGGTTTTTGTACATGTACATTTTAACCTGACATCGTCAAAATTTGCATGAGTGTATTCTAGTCAACATTGTCAAAAGTTTTCTACTGATCCACAAACGCTAAAAACGTACGTTTGCCTTTCTTTAACCTATCTTATAAGTCATGATGTATTGCCTCCCGTGTTCCTACATTTCTCCAGAATCCAAACTAATCTTCCTCAAGGTCGGATTCCACCAATTTTCTCCATTCGTCTGTAAACAATTCTTACTTTGCGACCGTGATTTATTAAACTGTTGATTCTGTAATTTTAACATTTGTCTGCACTAGCTTTCATTGGAATTGGAATAACTATATTTTCCCTGTCTCATACAACTTTCATCCCAAGTGGAATACTATCTACATGCTCTCCTAATGGTATCAGCAGTGCAGACAGAATATCGTCTACTTCGGGGGCATTGATTCAACTGAAATCTTTCAGTTCTCTTTCGAATTCTCGCAGTATCTTGTCTCCTATCTCAGCTTCGTCTTTCATTTCTAGAATACTACCTTTAACTATATTTCTTATGTATAGACCCTCGTCTTTCATTTCTAGAATACTACCTTTAACTATATTTCTTATGTATAGACCCTCAATATATTCCTTTCAACTTTCAGCTTTCCGTTCTTTGCTTAGTTCTGATTTTCAAAAAAATGTTGTTTGTTAAGCTTATGGGACTTAACTGCGGGGTCATCAGTCCCTAAACGTACTAACTACTTATGAACTACTTACGAACTAGGACGACACAAATATCCATGCCCGAGGGGGGATTCGAACCCCCGACCGCAGTGGACGCGCTGACCGTGACTGGAGCGCCTCAGTCACCTCGGCCACCGTGGCCGGCTTCTGATTTTCCATCTGAGTTCATGATATTCATATGGCTGCTTTTCTTGCCTACAAATGTCTATTTTATTTTGCTGTAGGCAGTATGTATCTTTCCCCTAGTAACATTATTCTACCGTCCTACATTGCTCCTGTAGCCAGTACACCCCAGCTAGTCTGCACTTCCTATCAACCTCATTTTTCAGACGTCTGTACTACTTTTTGCCTGCTTCCCTTGCTGCATTCTTATATTTTTTTCCTTTCATCAATTAAGTTCATTATTTCCTGTGATATCAATGGATTTCAATTACGTCTTGTCCTTATGCCTATATGGTTCTCTGCGGCTTTCAGTAGTGTATTTCCATAGCTACCCATTCTTCTTTGCCTGATGCTACCTCAAACTCTCGACCATATTTGGTTCCTTCAATTTGCCCAGATTCCATCTCCTTAATTTTCTTTTTGCAGTCTCTTAAGTTTTATAAACAGTTCATAACCAATAAGGTACGGTCAGAGTCTACATGTGCCCCTTGATATGTCTAACAGTTTAAAACCTTATTTCTAATCCTTTGCTTTTCCATTATAAAGTCAATCCGGTACCTTCCAATCTCTCCTTGTCTCTTTTACGTATATACCCTTCTTCCATGATGATTAAACCAAGCGTTTGTTATTATTAAATTGTGATCTGCGCAAAATTCCATCAGGCGATCTGCTCTTTGTTTCCTTTTCCCCAGTCCGATCAGCCACTGAGAAAATATCTATAAGAAGTTTAACATGATGACAAATATTCATTTTACAGTTTTTCAATTTTGTATCATGATATGTTAAACTATTGCTAAAACACTGCAAGCGTTTGAGAACGTACACTAACCAAAACCATTAGCTTAGTGTAAATAAACAGCTATGGTCAACATGTCATTTTGCAATTCTAGTCCATATTAACCTACTACATTTCTTTATTTTCCCTTTCCACCTATCGAGTTCCGCGTTTTCCTCTCCTTTAATTGTGAATAAATTCTTTTTCTTCTAACATTTATTGCATCTCCTCGTTATCGGCAGAGCTAGTTGGCATATAAATTTGCACTACTGTGGTCGGTGTTGGCTTCGTGTCTATCTCTGTAACGATAATGCGTTCACTATTCTGTTAATAGTAACCTACCCGTATTCCCATTTAGTAATTCATGATCAGAGATACTACTAGGCTATGTATCGGCACCAGGAAACACCTTTTCTCTTCTCTCATAATCTGCAACACGAACACGACGCTACACCCTTTACAGTATCCTACCCTTAACATAGACACTTCAGCACACAGTTGTCACAATTAGCATAGGAAAGTTGCCAGCGAGCGCGTATAATATGAAAACATTTCAATTTAGACCGCTAAACCTGCCTTTCGGGGTCCCCCAGCCATTCATGCTAAAAGACTTCATTTTTTGACCTACTCCGTTCGTCCCCACCAACTGATTTTGTATTTATAACCCTGTACTCACCTGACTAGAAATCCGGTTGATCCTGCCTTCAAACTTCATTAATCCCCACCATATTTAACCTATCTATTTGTCTTTACAAATTTTCTAACTTAACTTCGATCCGTAGAATGTCTGTTTTGTTCTTCATGATGAAAGTCCTTTCCAGGGGATCGGAATGCGGAACTATTTCGTCAACAATTAATTTTTTTTCCCTACAGTTTCTTATTCCTTCGCGACAAGTAATAGAGAGAAAAAAGTAGGAGAGGGTTGGTTTTGAATGCGAAATGCAAAATTTGTAGCCGCGATGGAGTAGCCGAGCGGTCTAAAGCACCTCGCTGAGGCGCGCGCGGTTGCTCGCCGTGGAGGTTCGAGTCCTCCCTGGGGCATGGGTGTGTGTGTTTGTCCGTAGGTTATTTTACCTCGGTTTAAGTAGTTTGTAAGCTACGGACTGATGACCACGCAGTTTGGTCCGATAGATTTACAGACATTTGAACATTCTGAACAAAATTTGTAATACAACGAAGCTAACCGTTATGCTTCGATGCAGCTACTAGAGCTATGACCTTTTCAGATAATCTCAATTCACATATATAGGCAATTAAAATTTCCACAGTTATTTTTCTTCTAAAATATTTAATTTCCATCTTTAATTAGCCCCTCCAAGTTATCATTTAAGTCGACAATTTCCTTTGTAACCAATAAGTACCAGAAAAAATGCGTGTAGATATACCGTACGGTAAGCGAATAATTCCATTTACACAATATTACTTAATATGAATCAGGACTGTAACTTCGAAGTTGCGTATTTACCTTGTAATTTTTATAGTGATTGGGAGACATTTCTGATAAATCGCTGGCAAGACTGTAACGTATCTCATACACTTCTTATTCGTCAACGAATGTGGTTCAAACGTAATGGAGCCAAACCGCACCTATGATTAAGTGTTCATATACAAGTGGATCAGACATTGGTCTTGTTTCGTGGCCAGAGCGTTTTCGTGATCTCAACCCACGTTATCTATTGTTGTGCGGATATGTGCAAAGTATTGTATACGAGATGCTTATTGAGACTAAAGGTGATATCTTGGCACAAATTCGCGCTGCCTTTGACACGGAAGTTATTACTTCGGGTACGACAAAACTTTATGACACAGTGCCGTGTCGCTGCATTGACCCATTTATCCACAGGTGCAACAAGATGCTATTCCGAACAAGTGCAGTTTACGTACTACCTCGTGAAACTTGTGCAGGTAAATTGAGTTACTTATTTGATCTTGGCGTCTCTGGCGTTAAGTTACGTGCTCAGTTACTATTTCAACAAGTTACCTAGGATATTAGGAAGTGCTCAGAGGGAACTCTGTACGTCAAGAGCAGGGTTCGCAAGTTACCCCTTAGTCTGGGCGTTGCCGAGGCGAGAGTGGAACTAGAGTACATTCTCACTTAAAACTTGTGACGTGGTCGTTTCGAACAATGGTCCGTTACCATCAGATGAAACATTTACCCGTTCCGTTATGCTCTAAAAATCTGTAAAATCAATACCGGATCATCCTGTATAGAAAAGAAGAATTACGCTCAAGCTAACATTATATAGTGACAATGTATTATCTATGGTAAAATTTCTCTCTCAAGTATTGCAACAAATGGAATCATTCAACCGAGTAGTAGATATGAAGAACTGGGCAAATATCTTACGTAAAATTAAGGGACACTGAATTGTTGGCTTTCACTTAATAGGCTCAACTGGTA
Source organism: Locusta migratoria (assembly GCA_026315105.1). Lineage (NCBI taxonomy): Eukaryota > Metazoa > Arthropoda > Insecta > Orthoptera > Acrididae > Locusta > Locusta migratoria. Next base: position 206,008,497 of record CM048744.1, on the reverse strand, counting down.
TGTTTTTGTATTGAAATAACGAACCAATTGCGGTATGGATTTTCTACTGTTTATTCAATTACCAGTAGTGATACAGAGTTATTTCTCAGATATTATTGCTTTCCTTTTTACATCATTATATAAATACGCTAACACGAAAATTGTTGTACAGATTACTAGTTTATTCGTACAAGAAGGCTAATGAAAGTTACATAATTCGAAAAATTGTTTATCGTAGATTTCAGGAATATAAATATTATCTGTGCATTCAGTCATTAAAAGGGGTAAAAGGAAGAAGAAATTTGCCTATCTACAGCTTGGATCAAGTTCTACATTCTCCAACAATCAGCTCACTGATTGGCTATTCGCCTCGACCAAAGACGCTGTAATGCAGCGCATCTGCAGTATTAAAGTAACGTATTAAAATAAGTGAATATCGAAACATGGAGTGCTCCCAACTCACTTTCTTGTGCCGTTCAAATGCTTCATTTTCGCAGTGATTAAGAGTGGTTAAATGAAACTGATGTTTTCATATGAATGCCGATATAAATGATGATGCGCCGGGAGAGGCATGTAGCGGTGCACGGGTGGAACTACGAAGTCGACATGTTGTCAGCTCTGGAATTCTCAATATCATAGTATCGAAATAACATTATTTCTCGGCGTTGTATCAATATACGAACACCGAAATTGTAGTTCCATTTCAAATATTAGGCTAATGAAAGTTATATAATTCGAAAATGGCATGAGAAGTTTATACTTCCGTTTTTATTTGTTGTTATTGCGTCAGGCATTTTTCTTAACACGTAAAAGATACAGTTTCATACCTCCCAGTGCCGCTTAAATTTTACCAAATATCCCAGCGGCCTCCTGTGATAATGCTGGCAAACAGATGCTGAATAGTGAGAATTATGTGAGTCTTCATTTTAGCCAATCGCTTGACAACGCTGATGTTTTCTCATGGAATCTTCGCTTTACGAGGGCAATTATTTTTACTGAGCGGACGAGGGTACATACAAGAACCTGTCAACCATAAAGCAGGAACAGCATTATTTGTTTACTTCATGGTCTGTACGATACACTAATCGAGTCATTCTAAGTGGTTCGAACAAATGGGCAAAGATTTTCTATCGTGTTGTTGATGTTGCCAACATAATCACGCGAGTCCGCCGACATGATACGTAAAATGTTACCCACAGTGAACATTGTAAACACAATTGCTCGATTTTCGACCACAGGCAATACTAGTCTACATAAATAATCTGCAAGTCCCATTGAAGTGCGTGGCACAGGATTCATCGAACCGCTTTTATGACATTTCTCTACAGTTCCACTCTCAGATAGCGCGCGGAAAACAGAAACACCTAAATATTTTTGTTTTTTATCTGATTTCTTTTATTTTGATGATAATGTTTCCTGTATAGGAGGGTTCTAACAAAATATGTGTGCACTCCGAAGAGGACGTTGATCAAAGAAATTTCGCAAACAGATCCGTCGCAACGGATAAGGCTTTTCTTTTAATGATTTCCACCCCAAATCGTGTTTAATTTTCGTGAAACTCTCTCCCGTAATCGCGATAATACAAAACGAGCTGCCCTTCTCTGAACTCGCTCTAAATCGTTTGCCAGATCCATTTGGTTTGGAACCCGCAATGCGCAGCAATATTCCAAAATAGGACGCACAAGAATTTAGGAATTTATATATATACATGTGGCGTCTGTTCCGGAAGAACAGACGTCACTTCTGATCCTGCAGTTGTTATTATTTAATATTCATAGAATATATGACATCAACTGCAATTGGGCAAAGCTGAAAATGTGTACCCAGCCGGGATTCGAACCCGGGTCTCCTGCTTTCTAGGCAGTTTAGGAATTTAATTTACAGCCTGTAGATTTGACTGATTTAACCTTTTGCGTTTGTGGCTTGCCATACACTGCTTAGGCTTTATAAACGTGGCGATGGTGGTTAGATGTAAAACACTCAGGCATCCCACACGCTCATAACAGCCTAGTGAAATTGAAATATTTGAAAATTGTCTTAACATCAGACATCGAACGTAATATACCGAAAGACAGATTCTAAATGCAATTCTATTGGGACTTAGCTGTTACTGAAGCAGTTGAAAATAAATTTATAAGACGGTGCTTTTTCGCTTACATTCCGCTAAGTATATTTCTCACTCGCTGGTCAGTAGCAGCCCAACAGAGTTAATTCTGATTTTTCTGTGCTAATAACTTTTCACGTCCGTTATATTCGGCTATGTGGTGAAGATAGCTGTGCATGGTGTGTGTGTGTGTGTGTGTGTGTGTGTGTGTGTGTGTGTTATATTACGGCATTCGTCTCCCATTTGATAGTTTCAACTTTCACCGTACAAAGCTTTCTCTCTAACCTTCAAACCGACGAGGCATCACTTGTGAAAAAGCACTGGCGATAGCTAATGTCGAGGTGCCCTAACTCAGCTGAAGACTCAGGATGTGGGATAGCATCATCCCCATGAACCAAGGTACAAGTTAACTTTTCGCTCTGCGCCAGTTTGTGGCAGTCAACAGCCTGATGACACAAGTCCTGTGAATAGCTTCCTGGCCAGCATACCACTGTGACGTGAATGACGGTGCAGACTGAAATGAAATGTTCTTATTTTCTCACTTCCATCAGTTGAAGCAACAAAAAAGTACGTTATTTTTATATATCTAAAAAAATATAATAAAAAATAAAATAAAAATGGAACTCAGGTTGCAATGCCACCAACTCCATGGCGCATTCCTATAAAACATCCAAAATCATTAAATATGATAAGTCGCGCACTACAGCTAAAAAAAAAATAAAAAAAAAATAGAAATAAATAAATAAAAAATCAAAGTTTGTATATCTATCGCAATCAACAGCTTGGTTATTAGTTCGTGGCTTACAAACTACGTAAACTAAGGTAAAGTAATCTAAGAACAATACAACACAAACACCCATTCCCGAGGGGGGGGGGATCGAACCCACGACGGTGATCGGCCACGCGCATCGGAGCACGGCGCCCCAGTGCGCACCGCTAATCCGCCACAGCACAGTTACTCCATCCACCCGTTCACAGTATTAGTAATGACTCAAAAATAATGTATGTGTCGAAAGCGGTTTATTTGCTCAGCATCAGATGGAGCCTCAATTAATCGTAATGAATCAGACAGCAAGTATAGTGAGAATCCGTATTATGACTTACTAAAATATCAGTGGAAAATCCAGGCCGGGATTCAGCATTATAATAAGCTGCATAGACGATCGTCGAGTCGTTGACAGGCACATAAAAAAGACAAACAGCGAAAGAAAACCTCAGCTTTCTGCCACGCCCTTCGTGAGAACACACACGCATGCTTACAATTATACGGAAACGAGTCACTACAACACGACTGCCATGTTCTGCTACTCCACTCTCAGAAACTCTCCGTACTGAGAGAAAGAGTTTGGATTGGAGGAGACTGCAGCAGGCGTAGGTGACGTTTTTGTGTCAGTTAGTTGCGACTGTCTGACCTTTGTGTGTGTGTGTGTGTGTGTGTGTGTGTGTGTGTGTGTGTGTGTGTGTGTGTGTCTGTGTGTTTGTGTGTGTGAGTCAGTGTTTTGTTATGACGAAAGCTGTTGCTGAAAGCTAAGATTTTTGTGCCTGCCAATGAGTCGATGATGGTCTTTGCAGTGAGTTGCAGCCTACCCTCGTTATATAATTAGAATGTTATTCAAATGCAGTCCTCCAAGGGGGCTCCAAGTGGACTGAAAATAGTTAATGTGATTTGCTACACAATATCTCGAAGTTACCTTGTCACTGATAATAGGTTTCAGAAAAACGTCTTCTATGCCGAATTCTGGGAGCTCATGTAATTTAGTAACGAGTGCAGAGTAAGAGTTACGGCTGTTTATAATCTTACAGGACAATGATGTTGTTAGTCTTCCCCTCAGCTATCACAAGAGATGGACACAACCGTAATAAGGACGTGAGGACTGCCGTGTTGTCAGAAGAGAAGCAGTAACAGCAGAATGGGTCGGTCAAGATGACGCATAGAAGGAGAATTAATCACTGGATATTGACAGATATCTTACCAGGAACATTCCATTAATTCTAAGGCCTCCAAAGACGTCTGTTTATGATGTTATTTTGAAGAAGATACTAACACAGTTAAAGCAAGACGACACGAACCTTACGTGCCGACGAAATGGAAGCTCTACGTTAGTCGTGGGACGATCTGAAAATAGAAATGAGGTGACTGAATCGTATGTCGAATGTTATGAAAGCATTGCATGTAGCACAATGACTGCGTAGAGTGTTTTAATAAGAATGTGATATAATGATTGTGCAGCTTCTGATAAACCAATGATTTCTTTAATTTAATATCTCAAACGTGATACAGAAGAGTTGAATAAATTTGTTTATTTACCTCTGTCATCACAAACTTTTGTTTGTTGAGTTACTGTTTAGGAGCTTGATGACCATCTTCAGATCTCCCACTAAAACATAATGCAGTCACGCCATGTCTGAGAATGATCATAAATGAGAGAATCCGATAATCTAAGGACAAAACTTTCTTATTGCAGGAAAAATAAATTTATGAATTTCCTCAGTCAACAGTAATAAACAGTTGGTAAGGTACCTTAAAGCTAGACAGTGAATGACTAGAAACGATTGGAAACGAGTTGGGGTGGTTAAACATTATTCATGCTATGTGTGTACTCAGACTGAAAGTTACGGGGTATGGCGACTTCCAGGACAGCGATTTGTGCAATCATATGGCACAGTACAGCACGAAGGAGCGTTTGTAGATGTTAGGATGTAGCCTCCATATTGTACTTGGGAAAATGTTAATTGCGAAATGACACGAACAGTGTTGTATCACCATGACAATGCACGGACTGTGGGCAAGGAAGTCAGGAAATGAGTTGGCTTGCTCAGGACCCCGGCCTGAAAACATTCAAGAAATTTTGGCCTGGAACTTCGTTTTCCCTCCAAACTGTAATGCCCTATACCACTACCGTCTCTGGTTTCGGTTCTGTTTACACAATATTTGTTGAGCCACCGGAGAGGATAAATGGGAATACTTTCTTCCGTCCTAGTAAACACACAATTAACATTCCATCACAACAGCGTAACACTTTTTACTAACCTGCGGCAGTGTACGTGGCTCATCCATGTTTATTGTACTTTGTGTCCCAGCCTCGTCGCCGGTTTTGTGTCTCGTTTCCGTCGTAGGTGTCGGTGGCCGAGTAGAAAGACCGACACGGGAATAAAGGATGCACGCTTGTGCAGGTAGGAGGTGACCAGCCAGTGGGACAGCAGAAACTAGAAACACTAGAGTAAATTAGAACGAGAAATATATATTTCTTAGAGACTTTGTAATACTTAACTTTTACATAGCTCAGTACTGCAGAATGCTGACACGTAGTTGAGCTAGAGGCCTGCCTAGTGCCTATCCGATAGCCAAGTCTTCACTGATTCCGAAGTGTTAACTGGTTCCTATCTCAGTCCCAAGTGAACGATGTCGTTCAGTGGCGGCCACGAGCGGAGTGTAGCAGAGTTGTAGCTGACGTCGTAAGAACGCCGCGCTGTGCGTGCATGGCGGCGCACGGCGAAAGTAGGTGGCGCGCACTTTGGACTTGTGCGACACCACACCCCTTCCCTCCCCCCAAACCGCCGCGTCGTCGTGGTGTAGGGCTGAGGGCCACGACGACGGCACTGGGAGGAGGGTCTGGGCGGGGGCGTTACTGGTGGGACGGGCGTCGTAGCTGAGGCTGGGATCGAGACGCCGTCCGCGCCTCGGTATACATCGTGCGATCCCCCGGGAAACCCACCAAAACCAGGGGAAGGGCGCACGCCTCCGACCAGAGGGAGCAGGTCATCTTCTTCTGAGGTGCGTGGCCTAGGCGGCAGGGAGTCCCTCTCGTTGACGCTGGCAGCTGAGGCGCCGACAGCGGCGTGGACGTCTGCGCCGAAGGCCCGTCGATCTCCATGGGTATGATCTCGTAGTCTGGCGACGCTGTGCCCGGCGGTGAATGATGTGGCTGTGCTCCCTGGCGATGAACTGGGTCTGGAATCAAGAAACCAGAGAGAGGATCGCGCGGCCTGTGCAGGCGCAATTGGTTTGCGTGGCGCCGCAGCTCCGACCCTGTGGGAGAACGTACAACATACATACTGCGACCGAGCACGCGCTGAATGGTGCCCGGCAACCATCTTGTACGTCCAGCAAACACCTTGTACAGCACCGGCGTCGAAACCTGAAAACGCGAAGCGCCATACGAACCGACTCGGTGCGTGGGAGGCTGCAGCAGGTGAAGGAGAGTGCGGTGACGGCGGCCATGTAGCAGCTCGGCAGGAGACGGGCCGTCACGTGGCATGCACCGATACATAGACAGGAAAATTTGAAGAGCTCGCTGTCCGGAGTGCTGACCTTTCATCTTTTCCTTGTGAGACTTGAATGTTCGAACGAAACGTTCTGCTTCACCACTGGACTGAGGGTGAAAAGCTGCGGTGGTGATATGCTTAACGCCATTCACACGACAAAACTGTTGAAATTCCGCACTAACAAACTGAGGCCCATTGTCACTGACGATAGTTTCAGGCAAACCTTCGATGCAAAACACTGATGTTAAGGCACTGATTGTACTAGACATTGTCGTTGAGTTCATGGCTATCACGAAAGGAATCTTGCTGAAAGCGTCTACAATTATTAACCAGAGCGTATTCCAGAAAGGTCCTAACAATTCCTCAATGTCCTTGATGCAGGAGACGTAAGACTTCTCCTTGCAGGGAACGAGGAACAATCACTCTTGTTTGGTCGTGTGACGTAATGATAATGCATGACGTTGTGCAAAATAACGTCGAACCAGAGGCCGATCAATGTCTTTGGCTCTGGCAGGCCACCCTGCGCGAACAAAACGTGCTACCACACTTAGGTCTGCATCCGCAGCTGTTTCCTGTGCATCCCCACGAGAGTTCAAAGGGAAGTCTGGAGTCTATCTGGCAACACGCCATTTCTGAAGAAGCGAACGACACATCCTGGCCAATCGGAAATCGGGAAAGTGTGTCCGCGTTGGCATGTTTAGTGGTAGGCCGGTACAAAATCTCATACTGATAATTTGACAATATCAAGGACCATCTCTGAAGCCTTTGTGCCGTTCGTGGCGGAATTGGCTTTGTGGGTGAGAACAACGACGTGAGAGGCTTGTGTTCTGTCGACAAATAGAATTTTCTGCTATAGAGATAATGATGAAACTTTGTGACGCGTAAATTATTTCTAAGGCCTCCTTTTCTATCTGACTGTAATTCTGTTGCGTTGCCGTCAGTAGCTTGGATGTAAAGGCAATAGAACGATCGTGAGAACCAATACGATGTGACTTATTGCACCCAGACCTATGACGAGGCAACCACTGCTAGCATTACAGGCTTCTGTGGGTCAAAGGGAATCAAACATGCATCACTGATTAGTGCAGACTTTAATTTGTCAAAGGCAACCTGGCAATCTTTGGACCATACAAAAGGAACATTCTTCCTACGTAAGCTGCAATCTGAGAGGCATTGGGAATAAACCGGAAATAATAGTTAAGCTTTCCCATTACTGCTTGCAATTCGTGCACATTCTTAGGAGGAGGCAAGTCTTTGATTGCTCTGAGATGTGACTGGAAGGGATGAATTCCTTGGGCATTAATCACATAGCCTAGGTACTCTATTTTATAATATTATATTGTAGGTATTTCACTTATCTGTCTATGCAACTGATTTAATAAAATATGCTATTGCCATATGCATTTCGCCTTTATTTGGAACGCATCATCAGTGGCCTGTAATATATACATGATTATTTTTTTACAAAATTTTATATTTACATTTCTCAGTATTTTTTCGGTTATCAACAGGATAAAATTTTGTAAAAAATAATCATGTATATATTACAGGCCACTGATGATGCCTTCCAAATAAAGGCGAAATGCACATTGCAATAGTATATTTTATTAAATCAGTTGCATAGACAGATAAGTGAAATACCTTCAATATAATATTATAATTTAGCAACTGTGGTAAAAAACAGGACAAAAGCATCGAAAAACTCTACGTCAGCTTGAAAAAACCAACACTTCGCTGCAGTCAACACTTTGAAAAGGCACTCCAGATTTGATAAATGTTCTTCAACTGTGCGCCCTGAGACCACAATATCATCTAAATAGTTCGAGCAACACGGTACAGAAACTGTCAGCTGTTCCAAAAAACTCTGAAAAATAGCGGGGGCGGAAGAAATGCCAAATGGTAGGCGTTGAAATTAAAAAAGGTCCATGTGAGTATTAATGACGAAAAACTTTTTTGACTCGTCATCAAGCGGAATCTGTAAGTATGCCTCTGCTAAATCAATCTTAGAAAAGAAACGAGACTGTCCTAATTTGTCCATCAGTTCGTCAGGTCTGGGCAGAGGGTATGTCTCTACAATTGTTTGACTGTTCACTGTTGATTTGAAGTCCGCACAGAGACGAAGTTTTCCGGACGGCTTGGTTATAATTACTAAAGGCGAGGCCCACTGACTCGCAGTAACAGGATAAATCACCCCACTATCTTGAGAACGTTTAAGTTCTTCTGCCACTTTATAATGAATTGCGATAGGCACTGGTCTAGCTTTGCGAAATTTTGGTACAGCAGAATCTTTTAAAGTTTCATGTGCCACGAAGTCTTTTGCACAACCTAGTTCCGGCGAAAACAAGGCACTATATTTTTCACACAATGCATTTATTTTGTCCTGAGGCACTACTGACGTTGCACAGTTTTATGCGCTCGACGACGCTCGCTACGTGGTTCGCTACATAGTTTTGCAATAGGTGCAGAAAATCTTTCTTGCATTTGAGAATCAAAAGAAACACTGTCCAAATCTACAGCGTGTATGACATTTACTGCATGTACTGTTTGTGCATTTTGCGAAGCACTATTCCTAACGGCACTGTTCTTGGAATTTTTGTTTTGCATACACACTGTCCGTACATGACCTGATTTGCCACATTGATAACAGATGGCGTTACGCCTTGGGCACTACGCACGCTTGTGGCGAGATACTCACTGGGGGCAGAATTTACGAACCTTTTTATGAAAAGAACGTCGGCGCCCGTTTGTCAAATTACTTTGTCTAATACAACAGGACGACCTTTGTGTCGCACTTTTACACTGGCTACTGTTCACTGACTGTTTTCAGCACGGCCGGTAGAAAAATAAGAATCACTGGGGCTGCACAGAGAACTATGGCTAGGAAAGCGTCCGTTATGGCGCACTGAATTTACACTGTGGCTTTGCATTTCTACATCCGCTAAGTCAAAGGTACCATGCGCTTCAGTAAGCTGCAGTACACTGTCTAATGAGGGGTCAGATTGTTTTAGAATTGCTGCTCTAATTCTGGGCTCTTTAATGTTCTGCGTAATCGCATCTCTTAACATCACGTCACTATAAGAAAGTCCACAAGAGCAAGTAAATTTACATTTGCACGTTAAGCCCTTCAACTCCGTAATCCATTCCTGGTGTGACTGCTCGGGTAAATTTTTTAGTCTGAAAAATCGGCACCGTGCAGCAGCTACGAGAACATTTCTCTCATAATGAGCATCCAGTGCTTCTACAATTTGATCGAATTCTAGATCACGAGGAGATGCGTGGGGGAAAAGTTTCTCCAGTAGCACAAAGGTCTTTGTGCCAACTATGGCGAGAAAGATGTGTTTGATTGTCAGACCTGTTAGTTGATGAGCCGTGACGAGTTCTTGAAACTGCGCAAAATAGTCGCTCCATTCTTCCTCACGTTCGTTGTACTGGCGGAACATAGGAAGCGGTGTGGCGGCAGGTGTTAGCGGCTGAAGCGACGGCTGTTGGTTAGCTGCCATCAACTGGGACACTGCTTGAAGTAGTTGCGTGATTTGCGCCGTCTGTAACTGAATAATTTCCATTAAGTTTGGGTTCGGGGTAGTGGCCATGCTGGCCGATTAGGCGCCGCTCATACAAGTAACTTTTAACAAAAGACAAATGCAATATGAAAGGACGCTCTGAAACAAATAAAAGTCCACAAAACACGTAACAAAATAACTTCCCCCAAAATTCTTATAATAAGGGTGGGTGGGGGGGAGCAATTCTGTGAGCTCCGACTGCTGCTGTCTGGCTGCTGCAGGCGGGCTGGTCCACGGTTCTTCTATCGCTCCTCGTCGCCACTTTTGTATCCCATCCTCGTCGCCACTTCGTTCCAGCCTTGTCGCTGCTTTTGTGTCTCGTTTCCGTCGTAGGTGTTGGTGGCCGAGTAGAAAGACCGACACAGGAATAAAGGATGCACGCTTGTGCAGGTAGGAGGCGACCAGCCAGTGGGACAGCAGAAACTAGAAACACTAGAATAAATTAGAACGAGAAATATATATTTCTTAGAGACTTTGTAATACTTAACTTTTACATAGCCCAGTATTGCAGAATGCTGATACATAGTTGAGCTCGAGGCCTGCCTAGAGCCTATCCGATAGCCAAGTCTTCACTGGTGCCTATCTGATTCCGAAGTGTTAACTGGTTCCTATCTCAGTCCCAAGTGAACGATGTCGTTCAGTGGTGGCCACAAACGGAGTTGTAGAAGAGTGCGCTCGTGGCTGACGTCGTAAGAACACCGCGTGCGTGTATGGCGGCGCGCGGTGAAAGTAGGTGGCGCGCACTTTAGACTTGTGCGACACCACATTGTACACACAAATAATGTCTAAATGTTTGTAAATCTATGGGACTTAACTTCTCTGTCAGTCCCTAGGCTTACAAACCACTGACACTAAATTATACTAAGGACAACACATACACCCATCTCAGAAGGAGGACTCAACCCTCCGACGGCGAGCAGCGGCGCGCTCCATAGCTATGCGCCATGCAACTCTCGGCCACTCCACCGCAGCTAGCAGACACATGAGAAACGTGTTGCACCACCTTGATTACGAGCTCTTCTGAACAATGACGTTTATTGTGTGTATAGCAACAGGAAAACAGTTCGTCAGATTATCCATAGATGTCAATAAACCCGCACAGAAATGTAAACAACCGCACACGACCAGTCACAATCCTACGGAGTTAGCAAGACCGCCGATCAGTTGCAGTCGTAACACTGTACAATGCTTGGGATGACTGTAGTTCTGCCACGCATAGAAAGTCAGTTACGAAGATTGATCGTATCTGCATTACTACACTCCTGACCATTAAAATTGCTACACCACGAAAATGACTTGATGCAGACGCGAAATTTAACCTACAGGAAGAAGATGCTGTGATATGCAAATGATTAGCTTCTCAGAGCATTCACACTAGGTTGGCGCCGGTGGTGACACGTACAACGTGCTGACATGGGGAAACTTTAAAACCGATTTCTCATACGCACACAGCAGTTGACTGCCGTTGTTACTGTGCTACTCACAGTAGAATCTGCCAACCAAACAAGGCAGCCTCGTAGGCCTGAACGTCTTAAGACACAGCGTACAGCGTGTGTTGCAAGGTGGTGGTACCCTGCTACATATGAATGGCACCGTCCACCACTGGTGCTGGTAGAAGGCATTCAAACGGCTATACGTTAAAGGGATGATATCCTCGGACGGATGCTGCAACCATATTGGCAGTATTTCGGTGATGGTTTCGTGGTAATTCATGACAATACTCGTGCTCATCGTATACATTTTGTGAACTCTTTTCTTCATGATGAGTTATCGCAAGAAAGGAACGGCCAATTCTCCAGAAAACACCACACCGAACATGCTGCAATACACCGAAAAGGGAAGTCTTTTGGACGAAACGACCTAGCAACAAATTTCAGAGCCGTCGAGGCGTGGCAAAATATGGACCAACAGACCCCTGATGATCTAGTGGACAATATGCTACGACGGGTAACAGGTCGTAAAAGCCGAGTATTTAATTATGCATTTGCCAATCATAATTCACGGACGTCATTGGATTCGTATTGCATGGCCTCTTCTTTGATTATAGGAACACCTAGACTTTCCCATGTGACTATTGGCAGGGTGTATTAATCTTTTGTTGCCTCACAATACGCGATACCACAGTGACTAGCAGACAAACATTTCAGCCAACGAAATACCACATTATTCATGCCCAAATCATCACAGAACTCAAACCGTAATGTCTGAAACTGTCTACAAGACTCATCGCACAAAATTATTATTTTCAGTTGGTATTTCATCGATGTTTTGTGGTTTTGGAGTTCAAATGTTCAAATGTTTGTTAAGCTTATGGGACTTAACTACGGGGTCATCAGTCCCTAAACTTACAAACTACTTATGAACTACTTACGAACTAGGACGGCACAAATATCCATGCCCGAGGGGGGATTCGAACCCCCGACCGTAGTTGCCGTGCTGACCGTGACTGGAGTGCCTCAGTCCCCGCGGCCACCGCGGCCGGCGGTTTTGGAGTTCTCGTATACTGATGGAGATATATTCTTCATTGCTGAATTCCACTTCGCCCTGCATTTACCAACTTAAGGAAACACCCCCTCCCCCTTTCGTGTATTTTTGAGGCACAGGATTCGTGAAAGGTGAGTCTATTGTGTAGTAACTTTTACAACTGTAATCCACTTGTTTCTTGTCACACTACCCTTAAATGACACTACGCAACTATCACTGAAGAGAAACTATCGTTTGCTCCGTGATTTAGGAAGCAACAAAACTGCCATAAATGCAAAGTGTACCCACAACTCACACTAACGCCCAGCAATAGGTGTTAGCATATATTAGATATTGCACGGGATGCATTCATAATATTACACCTCCGATTTCTTCTTCTCAGGATTGGCTGCTAATAGAAGCAAGTATTTTGTTTGAAATACGAGCGAAAGAAATATGAATGCGTGATAGAGGTGGCATCAGTGTAAGGTAATTAGAACTCTAGAGGCAGAGGAGAGCGTTCAAAATGTTCAAATGTTTGTTAAGCTTATGGGACTTAACTACATGGTCATCAGTCCCTAAACTTACAAACTACTTTTGAACTATCTTATGCTAAAGACGGCACAAATATCCAGCCCGAGGGGGGATTCGAACCCCCGACCGTAGTGGCCGTGCAGACCGTGACTGAAGCGCCTCAGTCTCCTCGGCCACCGCGGCCGACAGGAGAGCGTTAGGATTGTTATTGATACTTACTAAGGCAAGGTTATGAGTTAAAATAACAGCGTGTAATCATATATTTCCTCCATTTGAGTTCATAGAAGGCAGAAGATCATGTGACAATGCGCCAAGAAGATCTTGATTCGCACCAGCTGGTCTGATGACACGATCAAGCAAGTTTAGGAAACGGTTTTAGAACAGATCGCCTCCAAATTTCGAATTTCCACGAGATCTCTGTACACGATTCTGCATAAGCACCTGGAAATGCGGCAAGTGTCGTCCAGGTGAGTGCAGCAATTGCTGACGGGTGTCTACAAGCCTGCGAGAGTGGCATATTGTCCGACAATGTGACGCATCATTAGGACAAGAATGGGATATGGTCGCCGTTTTTCAATTCCGAAATGAAGTCTCATTCATCCCAATGGAAGCACAGCGATTCGCTGCCACCAAAACTGTCGGGTAAGAGCTATTGCTGGAAGAAATTGTGGTCGGCACGTTATGGGTCAGTGAGGTCATAATAATCTCTCATTGCGTTCCAGTGGACACGACGTTCACAGAGATGTTTCTGGAAAAAAGTTCCTTCATGAACTGCGTGAAAAAATGGCTCTTTCATAAAAACAACGCTCCAGCTTAGAGGCAAACGCCATGCTGCAATATTTTCGTGCAAAAATGTACCTGCTCAGGTGACCTCGCTCCTAGGGACTTTGGCCAATGACATAACAAGCGGAAGCCACGACTTTGGGATCACTTTGTACCGTTTTAGCAGGCCATTACGACAAATAACGTGCAAGAACTAAGAAAATCAAATCAGGTGTTTGTTAAGTCTATGGGACTTAACTGCGGGGTCATCAGTTTCTAAACTTACAAACTACTTACAAACAACCTTATATTAAAGATTACACAAACATCCATATATAGTGGAGGATTTGAACCCCCGGCGGAGAACGGCCTCGCGCATCGCAATATAGCGCCTCAATGCGTTCGAACACTCCGCCGCGGCCAAGAACTAAGACACAATACTTAAATGATTTGGAGAAAATCGCAGTAGTAGTTTCACGTGTCGAACATGTAACCGTGTGTTGAAGCAATAAGTAAGCCATAAGCAAAATAAACGTCTTCGTTGTTGCACATTCACTAGCCGTGCTGCAACTAAATTGGTGAGGGCAGAAACTACTTCATTCATGAAAATGCGGAAAATCGTTTTCGATGAAAACATGGTTAGAAAGGCAAGACGCGTGTTGAGTACAAGAACCACGTTAGTCTGTTGAATACATCCGTAGATGCAAGGTGTCTTTTTCGAACGTTGAGCACAGAAGTAAGATGAGTCAGTGACTAAGGTCGTTTCTGCACTCACTGCTGATCGCATGATCAGTCTTGCCCCCTTTACAGTTCATGTGTGATGTGCTTACCAGCCTAAACAGCTGCTCTTATTGAAATCTTTCTCTTGTTGAGTGTTTTCAACGTGTTCGCGCTTAACGTTTCCTGTGTCGAGGGAGGAGTGTGCCAAATGAAGCAAAATTCAAGTTTGCTCCCACTCGAGATACAAAGTTGCGTTATAACTCCAAAGAGAAAGGGATAATCGCAGCATACACATCCACTGATGGAGTACAAAAGCACAGCTATCAGCTGCTGAAACTTGCTTCTCGGAACGTAGATACTAATTTTCCTTCAAGTATTGCAGCCTACTCATCAGGGAATGTTCCTATCAACACCAATAAAATGGAAGACATAATTCATATACCTGAAAACTTCAAAGTTTTTTATGATGAACTATTTACCTGGCCAACCACTGCAAATGACAGTGATACCTTGGTCGAGAATCTATTTGAAGAGCTTCTCGCTTTATTACATTCCTGTTTTCTGAAGACTTTGCAAATACTATAACTTCATTTTTGATATAATACGAAAAGATATCAACAATATAAAATATTAATTTCAATAATTGAATTATGACATCCTTCCAAGTTTTCAGCTGTCTGTAAAAAGCAGTAGAGTGCGGAAACAGCATAAGTCCGGATCAAAATTTTAATTTTTCTGAGCCCAGTTTATGTGGAAATTAGGAAATTTTTGCAGGACTGCAATATAAATGCATGTCACAACAGAGGGGGAAAAGAGAGTTGAAATATTTGATAATTTGGAGGAGTTATGACGTTTTACCTCTCCTGAATAATTTGCAATGTGTGACTGAAGTGGTTTGTGCATTCACCGATTCAATTACAACAACGATTCTCCAGTGGTCAAATCAGAGCCCTAAAGAACATTTTTCTTTTTATTATTGTTTTTCTGTTCAATAGGACCCAATTGAGGAGTGAGACTCCATGGTCATGGAACAAGTCAATACATGAATTTTTACACAAGAATGGTAATAGAAAATTTTTAAGTAGTCCTATTCACAGGGCAATCTTAAGACAAAATGAAGAGAATCAATAAAGAAAAAATGAATTAGCTTAATTGTTTGACTTTTCTAGGAGTTCCTAGACAGAATAAAAGGAATGAGCCATGAGGTAACTTTTCAATTTAGATTTGAAACTATATAGGTTAGTGCTAAGATTCTTTAGTTCTTGTTGCAGCTTATTGAAAATGGATGCTGCAGAATACTGTACACCTTTCTGCACAAGTATCAAGGTGGAGTGATGCAAATGTAGATTCGACTTATGTGTAATATTCATCGGGTGAAAGCTACTATCTCGTGGGAATAAGCTGATATTATTATCAACAAACGACATCAAAGAAAAAACGTATTGTGACGCGAGAGTCAAAATTCCCAGACTACTAAAAAGGGGTCGACATGACGTTCGCCAACTTACACCACATATTGCTCGAACCGCCCGTTTTTGAGCCAGAAATATCCTTTTTGAATCAGGCGAGTTACACCAAAAATTAATGCCGCACGTCATAAGTGAGTGAAAGTAAGCGTAATAGACTACTTTTCGTGTTGAAAAATCACTTGTTTCAGATATTGTTCTAATGGTAAATATAGCAGAATTTAGTTTTGGAACAAGATGCTGAACATGGGCTTTCCACGACAGCTTAGAGTCTATCTGAATACCTAAAAAATTTGAACTGTCCAGTCTTATCATATGCCCATTACGTATAATCAAAATGGCAGCTTCCGTCAAATTATGTGTTAAAAATTAAAAAAAAAATCTCTGTTTTACTGTGATCTAACATTAACTTGTTTTCTACAAGCAATGTACTCATCTCTTGAACTGCGTTGTTTGATACTGTGTCAATATTACGACCAACATTCTCCACTACCAAGCTGGTATTATCAGCAAACAAAAATATTTTACAGTCACCTGTTATGCGCAAAATGTTTGTAAATCTATCGGACCAAACTGCGTGGTCATCAGTCCGCAGCTTACAAACTACTTAAACTAAGGTAAACTAACCTAAGGAAAACACACACACCCATGCCCCAGGAAGGACTTGAACCGCCGACGGCGAGCAACCGAGCGCTCCGCAGCGAGACGCCTTAGACCGCTCGGCTACTCCACCGCGGCCCCTGTTATGCTCGAAGGCATATCGTTTATATACATAAGAATCTATTCTGCGGCATTGGCTCCTTACTTAGCTTGCATTTATCGCGAATCTTTATCGCGAAAAGAGAACTGACCCACACAATTACAGGCCAATATCGTTGACATAAGTTTCATGTAGAGTTTGAGAGCATATTCTCAGCTCGAATATAGTAAATTTCCTTGAAACGAAAAAGCTTCTTTCTATGAATCAGCACGGATTTAGGAAACATCGTTCATGTGAAACTCAGCTTACCCTTTCCTCACATGACATCTTGCGAGCCATGGATGAAAGGCAACAGGCGGATTGTGTTTTTCTCGACTTCAAGAAGGCGTTCGACGCGGTGCCACACTGCAGACTGCTAACGAAGATACGAGCTTATGGAATAGGTTCACAGATTTGTGACTGGCTGGAAGACTTCCTAAGTAATAGAACTCAGTACGTTGTTCTCGACGGCGAGTGTACATCAGAGACGAGGGTATCGTCAGGCGTACCCTAGGGGAGTGTGATAGTACCGCTATTATTCCCAATCTATATAAATGATCTGATGGACAGAGTAACCGGTAATTTGCGGCTGTTTGCTGATGATGCTGTGGTGTATGGGAGGGTGTCGTCTGTAAGTGACTGTACTAGCATGCAGGATGACTTAGACAAAATTTCTAGTTGGTGTGAAGAATGGCAACTAGCTCTCAATGTAGAAAAATGTAAGGTGATGCGCATGAGTAGGAAAAACAATCCTATAATGTTCAGAGGCGAGCAGCTAGATTTGTTACTGGTAGGTTCGACCAATGCGCGAGTGTCATGGAAATGCTCTGGTAACTCAATTGGGGATCGCTGGAGAAATGACGACGTTCTTTTCGTGAATTTCTGTTGAGTAAATTTACAGGGCTGGAAATAGAAGCTGAGTGTAGTACGATCTTGCTGCCGCCTACTTACATTTCGCGTAAAGATCACAAAGACAAGATAAGAGAAATTAGGGCTCGTACGGAGGCATATAGGCATTCTTTTTTTCCTTGTTCTATTTGGGAGTGGAATAGGAAAGGAAATGCCTAGTAGTGGTACAGTGTACCCTCCGCCACGCTCCTTACAGAGAATTGCGGAGTATGTATATAGATGTAGAAACAGCAACGGTCCCGAAACAGACCCCTGGGGCACCCCACACTTAATTGTGCCCTATTGCGATTGTACGTCATAGCCATTTTCTACACTGCGGAGAATTACCTTCTGTTGTCTATTATTAAAGTAAGAGATGAACCAGTTGTGAGCTACTCCTCGTATTCCAAAATTTCCAACTTCTGCAACAGTATTTTGTGATCAACACAATCAAACGCTTTTGTTAAATCAAAGAAGACGCCTAATGTCCGTAGCCTCATATTTAACCCATCAAGTGCCTCATAGAGAAACGAAAATATAGCATTTTCAGTCGTTAAATTACTTCTAAAACCAATCTGTACGTTTGACAACGAATTATGTGAAATGAAATTATCAATTAATCTGGAATATACAGCCTTTTCAATAACTTTAGAAAACCTCTGTGCCCATTGAATCTACATCTACATCCATACTCCGCAAGCCACCCGACGGTGTGTGGCGGAGGGTATCTTGAGTACCAGTATTGATTTTCCCTCCAGTCACGTATTGTTCGCGGAAAGAAGGATTGTCGGTATGCCTCTGTCTGGGCTCTAATCTCTCCGATTTTATCCTCATCATCTCTTCGAGAGATATACGTAGGAGGGAGCAATATGCTGCTAGACTCCTCAGTAAAGGTATGTTCTCGAAACTTCGACATAAGCCTGTACCGAGCGACAGAGCGTCTCTCTTACACATTTTTTCCTTGCAGTTTAGCGATCATCTCCGTAACGCTTTCACGACTACCAAATGATCCTGTAACGAAGCGCGCTGCTCTCCGTTGGATCTTCTCTACTTCCTCTGCCGGCCGCGGTGGCCGAGGGGACTGAGGCGCTTCAGTCACGGTCTGCACGGCCCCTAAGGTCGGGGGTTCGAATCCCCCCTCGGGCATGGATATTTGTGCCGTCCTTAGCATAAGCTAGTTGATAAGTAGTTTGTAAGTTTAGGGACTGATAACCCCATAGTTAAGTCCCATAATCTTAACAAACATTTGAACATTTCAACCACTTCCTCTACCAAACCCACCTGGTACGGATCCCACACTGGAGAGCAGTTTTCAAGCTGTGGGCGAAAAAGTCTACTGTAGCCTACTTCCTTTGTTTTCGGACTGCATTTCCTTAGAATTCTCCCACTGAATCTAAGTCTGGCATCTGCTTTACCGATGACTGATTTTATATGGTCGTTCCATTTTAAATCACTCCTAATGATTACTTCCAGATAATTTATGGAATTAACTGCTTCCAGTTGCTGACCTACAATAGTGTAGCTAAATGATACAGGATCTTTCTTTCAGTGTATTCGCAGCACATTACACTTGCCTACATTGAGATTCAATTGCCATTCCCTGCACCATGCATCAATTCAATGCAGATACTCCTGTATTTCAATACGATTCTCCATTGTTACAACCTCTTCATATACTACAGCATCATCTGCAAAAATCCTCAGTGAACTTCGGATGTTATCCACAAGGTCATTTGTATATATCATGAATAGCAACATACCCACGACACTCCCCTGTGGCACACCCGACATAACTCCTACTTCGGATGACTTCTCTCCATTGAGAATGACCTGCTGCTTTCTGTTATCTAGGAATTCCTCAATCCAATAACACTATTTGTCTGATAGACCATATGCTCTTACTTTGTTCATTAAACGTTTGTGGAGAACTGTATCAACTGTCGTCTTTTTGGAAAATGGCTATAGCTGCGGAGAGATTACGTTGAGAAGTAACTGAAATTTGGAGACAACGGCTGGTGCATACAGAATCAAAACTTGCAACAACTGGAACTCTTTGGGATATCCAGAATCACACACTAAAATAGTGAGTGAGGGAAATATAGGAAAGGTTGGGGAAATGCCAGCCGACTATATTATAACCCCATACTGCTTCAACAAGCCTTTCACTATAACAATTGGAAGTAGGGAGCAGTGGGAGAAAATAGTTGGACACTGTACGGGGGATATTGTTTGGTTCACTGACTGGTCGAAATCAGACCAAGGCGTTGAGGCCGGGATATACGACGTGCAGTCAAGACTGGAGGGCGTCATCTGTCTAGGGAAACTGGCCTCAGTATTCCAGGCGGAAATCACTGCCATCATGGCGTGTGTGGAGGAGAATTTGCCTAGGTGCAACAAAGATCGTAGCCTCTATATCTATTCAGACAGCCAGGCAGCCCTGAGATCACTGGCAGCTCCTGCAACAAGGTCTAAAATTGTTGCAGAATGTCACAGGGTTCTGGTGGAGCTATGGGAAAGCAATAGAGTAGACCTATTGTGGGTCCCTGGCCACTCGGGGATCAGTGGCAACGAACATGCCGACAGATTAGCCTGGATGGGGGCAGTGACTCCATTTATTGGACCGGAACCTGTCCTATCACCAAGGCAATGATCAAACAGGAGCTACGTAACTGGATCAGAAGACAGCACGTAGAATATTGGACAAAAGTCCATCAACAAAAACATGGCAAGGTAATGATGTTTTAAAAGAAGCTCTGCAATCCTGGCCCTGAACAGGAGAGACTCATGGTTGGGTTGCTGACAGGCCATGGGAATTTTAAAAAACACCTACATACAATGGGAATAACAGTAGAGGACCCTAAATGTAGGATCTGTGATGACGGTGATGAAACTGCATCACATCTAATCTTCGAATGTATTGCATTGGAGAGTAAAAGGCACAGAACATTTGGGACAACCAGTCCCGAAGAAATTGTGTCTAATAAAGAACTGGTAAAGGGACTCCTTGCACTGTTCAAGGGCAATGGTTGGCTTTACTAGATATACAGGGAGCGATATCGCACAATAAACTTAGTTTCGGTGCGGGCGGTGGCGTGTTGGACCAAGACTGTATGGCTTCCCTGAAAAAATCAAATCAAATCAACTGAAATTTCACATTTTGCGTGTTTTGCGTATTTTCGATGACTCGGCTGGTTTTGAAAACTGATTCACAATAAGTAAATACATGATGCGCCGTTCTGCTGTAATGACGTCTCAGAATATATTGATTACATGAAAAATTGAAGAGATGAAGAAAAATTTATCTCCTCTTTCAATTTTACGAAACACTCCAACAATTTGACATCCGTATCTTCCATGAGTAGAGCTGAAATGGATGAATACGTTGGTAGTCCACTGAAATTGAAATAAAAAACATGTTTATTTCAAGGTTTTGGACAATGTTATAGAACAACTAGGAACAAGAGATTAACCTTCTGATAAACTTATCTTACTTGTATAATTATTACGTAGGCTTCCGCGGCCAGAGTCAGATATAAAAGCTTTCTGGGTGTTGTACCGCGTCATGATGTAAGAAGGCTATTACTTAAATAACCGACGTTTCGGCCAAGGTTACAGTGGCCTTCATCTGGGTATATCCAGATGAAGGCAGAGTGAAAGTTTCATTCTGGAAACATCCCTTAGGCTGTGGCTACGCCATGTCTCCACCATATCCCTTCTCCAGGAGTGCTAGCTCTGAAAGTTTCGCAGGAGAATTTCTGTGAAGTTTGCAAAGTACGAGGCGATGTATTGGCAGAAGTAACGTTGTGAAGACGCACCATGTGACGTGACGGGATAGCTGAATCGGTAGAGCACTTGTCCGCGAAAGGCAAATTGCACCTTGTTCGAATCTCGATTCCGGTACAGAATTTCTGTTAGGAAATTTCATAGCAGCCCACACTCCACTGCGGTGTGAAAATTTCATTCTGAAAACCTCCCTTAGGCTGTGGTTAAGGCATGTTTCCACCATATCCTTTCATCGAGGAGTGATACTTCTGCAAGATTCGCGGGAGAACTTCTGTGAAATCTGGAAACTAGGAGTCGAGGTAGTGGCAGAAGTAGAGTTGTGAGGACGGACAGTGAAGCTTGCCGGGATATTCTAGTGTAATTGCTTGCCTGACTATTTAGGTTTGAAAAATTGGCCGTACAGAAGTTGTTGAACTATTTTAAAATAATAATCAGTGTCTAAGCCTTCAATTTAGACGAACGGTTAATTTAAAAAAAAAGAAATGAAGTGAAATGGCCAAACATTTAATTGTTTAAAACATCTTGCAGAGCAAGCAACCTACAGAATTCGACGAATAGTTACCTTAAACAGCGGTGTAGGTGATCTCATTGATAAGCTGTAGTGAGATTGGTTGTAATCCGCGTACCTATTCGCCGACATTGGATGGAGGTTCGGAATATTAAGATTCAATCCACGTGTAGCATAATTTTGAAAGAAGGTAATTTAGTGAATGAAAATTAATAATTAATACAGATTAATGGCTAATCAGACTTCGAACTGTTCATTACATAAAAGTGATTGCAGGTTCTAAACCAATAAATATTGCAAAATGTTTAATTACTGTCAAAGATACTATGACAAGCTACACGAGATACGTAAGTTTAACACGTTTAATTACCGAACCATCCAAAGTCGTAATAGTTAGTTATACCTGAAAACAGCATGATCACTAAATGGAGGGACTGGAAAAATAACTAACTAACTGAACAACTGACTGAAGTTAACTTCAAATAAAGGGATTTATTAATTTGAACAGAAAACAATTACTGCATACCTGAGTATCCATTTTATATCTGAGGATTTTGTACAATCAGTTAAGAACAATAATCAAGAGTTAATAATGTTCGTTTCAGCATATTGTAGTGGCAGATCTTACCAGTAAAATTCAGACAACAGAACAATCAGAACAGAGCAGACAATAGAACAGAGCACACACTAGAACAGAGAGCGAGTACTATGGGATTATTACTTTTATAGTAAAAGTCAGAGATTTTAATTAGTTGCAGTGATTACAAGCCTCCTAGGGTTTTATTTTCGGTCGGAGAAGTTAGTACTGCTTCCTTCCACAAGTCCCCTAAAACCTCCACATCCTTGCGGGTGCTGTTGCGTAGCAGTGTGCGTTTGTACCGCCCTACAGTACGCACAAGGTGTCGTAGTTGCTTTCCGAGACTTTACGGAAAGCATAGAGTTCTGACTAACCTGTTGTCTTCTATAGTTGTGTTGCCAGCGCAGAAGACAGCACACAGGTCGTTGGTTCTTCTACAGCATACAAGTGGGGCTAAAGTTCTTTATGATGGAAGCATAATAAGCGACTCGCGAGATTAATTGTCAGGGATGCCATTTATTAAATAAATAATCAAAAAATTAGCAACTATTGTTAATATGATACGGCCTATGCTGCCCATAGTTCATGTTGAGACCTCGACTGTTATCACATTTACGCAAAAATCTTTACTCATGACCGGCACGGTCCGGCGCGTACAGTGGTCAGCTCGAGACTGAAACTGCGGCGCGTTGCGAGAGGGCACCTGACGCTCTATTTCGCGCCAAAACAGGGCCGTCGCGCGCCTTCTGCAAAATCGCTCTTCTCTTGTTACAATAAGAGAAGGCACCTTAAACTTTTTAAACTGTCCAAATCTAGCCTGTCCTTGAGAGATATTTATAATAAATTCTCAGCTCTGAATAATTAATATTTAGTTTATAATAAACAAAAGTAATTTCAATAGAAATCACGTGACGTGAAAAGCAGCAGCCAATGCGAGGAGAGCACCAGTAACATAGGCGGGCTTTCCCACGGGAACCAGCACCTACTGCGCCATATGCTACTGCTCCCCACCCCACATTTCAACATATGCTGCACTGCTGTCTTTCTTCCGCGTTTAAGGCACGTACAATGTTAGCAAAGAAAACGGCCAGCGGCCAGAAATATGAAGTGGCCACAGGCCAGGAATATCACATGATATTATAATTAGAGTTTCTTTGTGTATCTTTCACATAGCCTATCGATTTGAAGGAAGAAAAAAATGAATTGAATATTTATCCTAATTGCATTTTATCTTATTTAATATTTCAGATGACTATAAAATATGTTATTTATGGGGCTCTTGCTATATGGTAACATTAAAATATCTCTGTCGTAGACCTCTTTCCCGCGAAAGGTAAATGTGGTGTCGCACAAGTACAAAGTGCGAGCCACCAACTTTCGCCGCGCGTCGCCATGCACGCACGGTGCGGCGTTCTTACGACGTCAGCCACGAGCGCCCTCTGTTACAACTCCGCTCGTGGCCACCACTGAACGACATCGTTCACTTGGGACTGAGATAGGAACCAGTTAACACTTCGGAATCAGATAGGCACCAGTGAAGACTTGGCTATCGGATAGGCACTAGGCAGGCCCTAGATCAAACTATGTATCAGCTTTTTGCAGTACTGATCTATGTAAAAGTTAAAATTGTATACATTCTGTGCAATATATATCTCGTTCTAATTTACTCTAGTGTTTCTAGTTTCTGCTGTCCCACTGGCTGCTCACCTTCGTACTTGCACAAGCGTGCTACCTTTATTCCTGTGACGGTCTTCCTACTCGGCCACCGACACCTACGACGGAAACGAGACACAAAAGCGGCGACGAGGCTGGGACACAAAAGTGGCGACGAGGATGGGATACAGAAGTAAAGGTTCCAGTTTCGAATCCCGGTTCTGGCAAACAATTTTAATCTGCCAGGAAGTTTCTTATTTCGAATTAGTTTGTGAGAGGGAAATCACGGGACTTGTAACTTGGGTGCGGCTCGTGGTGTAGAGAGTGCGCCGGCAGCAGCTGCGCGCCCTCGCCGCTATGCTCCGGCCGGGCGCTGGCGGCGCCGGCTGCCGCGCGCGGCACATGTCGGCAGACACGGCACGTGGCGCCGCCCCCGCTTGTCGGCGGCGTCGCGACGCGGCCGCCGGCGCCAGCTGGCGCCGCGAGGAAGCCGGCCTCCACCGCCGCAACTAATGACCTCCGCAGGCCCGACACGGCTATCCACTCCCCGCCCCGGACGTGATCACAGCGCAGGCATGTACAGCGCCGCGCGCCGGGACACCCTCACTGCACCTCGGGACCTGCAATGCGTCTTCTTTAGCAGCTTATTGTCAGTTCAGCAGCCTCCGCAATTCTTTTACGACTGCGATTCGGAACGTACGTCCCGGTGAAAAATTCCCTATTTGAGACGACTAAAACTCTTTTCAGCCGATGCACTTGATGCAGAAATGGTAACAAATACAAAAATTGGAAATCTTGGAAGAATATAGTCCATATCATTTTCTGTCATTGATTTTGGCCCACTTTAGGTTACGGTAGTAACACTAAAAGTGGGCCTTTGCGATCGTCTTTTGACAGCTCGAAATTTAAGTGAAAATAACGGCTTCACTATTCGTCTGACACGAAAATTGAATAACCGAATTTGTAGAGGAGAAAATTCTCTACAACTTTGCTCTCTTATGTTTTTTTCATATCTCGTGGCGTTTCAAAGATATTTGCAAAAATAACGGCGATTTCGGGATGTATGTCTGTCTGTAACGTGTTCCCTGTTTTTAAGATGAACCGTTCAACCGATCAGCACCAAATTTTACGGACATGATGGTAGGCCACCAGAGACCAGAACCTCTCTTTTTCAAAATTCTCGGACAAAAAATACGGTAGTAATACCAAAAAAGCCGTTTGTAATATAATTGTAATTACAAATAAACCGTTCATCTGACACATTAATTGAATAACCTAATTGGTAGAGGAGACAATTCTCTCCCTTATGTTTTTTCATATCTCGTATCGTTTGAGTCATATTTGCAAAAATAACGGAGGTTTGACACCCTCCACTGAATTAACGAAAACCAGCCGTTCGGAGATGTCACGTGACATTCCTCACCCAGAACTCTTCCATACGCCATCTTGCGTTGCGTATTTGATGATCCTCTTATTGTAACTTACACGTTGTCATTTCAAAGTAATGACGCACTGCAGAATTAACAAAAACACATCGTTCTTCGTACGATAAATGATAATCTAGTGTCTACAAATACCATATTAGCATCAGTTAACAGTGGCCATCAATAGTATGAGATTAAAGAACTTTTCTTTCGATTGATAGCTGTAGCGTAGTCGGCAAGGCGTTGGACTATGACGCTAAAGGTCGGTGACTCGGAACCCGCCACTACCTAAATTCTTTTTTCCTAAAAGTGTTTCAAACACTCTTATAAATTAATTTTTTTATTATTTAGATTATTATTTTGGTCGAAAATGTTTGCAAAAACTGATAAAACTACAAATCTAAAGTGGGCCGTAAAACACACCAGTGCGATTTTTTATCATAAAAATGTTCAAATGTTTGTGAGGCTTAAGGGACTTAACTGCAGGGTCATCAGACCTTAAACTTACAAACTAGTTAAGAACTACCTCAGACTGAAGATGGCACAAACATGCGTACCAGAAGGGGGATTCGAACCTCCGCCGGGGAACGGCCACGTGCATCGGAGCATAGCGCCTCGATGCCCTTGGCCACTCCTCGCGGCGTTTTTATCATATCTCTTAAACGTCGCATTACCAAGCGGGAAATTCTGACTACCCAAGGTGGATTTTGGCCCACTTTAGGTTACGGTAGTAACACTAAAAGTGGGCCTTTGCGATCGTCATTATTTAAATGAAAATAACGGCTTCACTATTCATCTGACACGAAAATTGAATAACTGAATTTGTAGAGGAGAAAATTCTCTACAACTTTGCTCTCTTATGTTTTTTGTTTCATATCTCATCTCATAGCGTTACAAAGATCTTTGCAAAAATAACGGCGAATTTGGGATGACTGTCTGTCTGTCCGTAACGTGTTCCCTGTTTTTAAGACGAACCGTTCAACCGATCAGCACCAAATTTTACACACATGATTGTAGGCCACCAGAGACCAGAACCTCCCTTTTTCAAATTTTTCGGACAAAACATACGGTAGTAATATCTAAAAAAAAAAAAAAAAAGCCGTTTGTAATATAATTGTAATTGCAAACGAACCGTTCATCAGACACGAAAATTGAATAACCTAATTGGTAGAGGAGTTTCTTCATTGGACATTAGAAGCTGTTTTCAATTGTAAAAATTAAATGTATCTTTAACGAAGAGCATCAGTATGTTTTCACTTGCCATATCTGTAAATGTGTCATGTTCTATGGTGCATCAAATCAGCTCATGAAAAAAACTCACAGTTCAACATGGAGAGACACAAATGTACTTATATCTCTCCCATAATAATGTTTAAAGACAACTTTTGTGTGAAGTAAGTTCATTGTATAAGAAATAGAGGTATTCTTAATTCAAGTGTGAACAATACAGGGAAGAAAACATTATTATATTTGGAATAAAAATATTTACCTTGTAACCTAATGTATTTACATAACCTTGTTATTTTAGGACACCAATGTAAACCTGATATCGTCACTATCGTCTGATGATCCGCTCATGCCGAAAGTAGTAACGGTGAAATAAAATGATTTATAAAATCTTGTGGCTGGTTGCAGTATTTATTTACTACAGTATTAACAAAAACTCATTTCACCCGAAGCACTGTTGCAGGAATGGTAGTAATTAAACATAAAAATTGGATGCTTAGAAGAATTTGGTCCATTTCATTTTCTGTCATTGTTTTGATCATGTCGCTTAATCATCGCATTACTAAGTGGGAGATCCTGACTAACCAAGGTAGATTTTTACCTCTATAATTATTTTACACGAATAGCTACGTGCTTGTGGTTTTATGTGTTTGTCCTAAAATGATTGACATTGTACTCACACTAACGTTTCTCCCAAAGTATTTGTAACTGAGAATGAAACTTTCACTCTACAGCGGAGTGTTTACTGATATGTGAGGATGAACCGTTAAGCGTGTCGGGATAGCTCACTTGGTAGTGTGCTCGCCCGCGAAAGGTAAAAGTTCCAGGTTCAAATCCCGGTTTCGGCACACAATTTTCATCTGCCACAAAGCTTCATATCAGCGTACACTCCACTGCAGAGTGAAAATTTCATTCTGGAAACATCCCTTAGGCTGTGGCAAAGTCATGTCTCCACCATATCCTTTCTTCCAGGAGTGGAAGTTTCGCAAGAGGATTTCTGTGAGGTTTGGAAAGTACGAGGCGATTTATTGGCAGAAGAAAAGTTGTGAGGACGGACAGTGAAGTGTGCCGGGATAGCTCTGTCGTAGACATATTGCCAGCGCAAGGCAAATGTTCCAGTTTCGGATACCGGTTCCGGCATACAATTTTAATCTGCCAGGGAGTTTCTTATTTCCAATTATTATTGAGTGTATATATTGGTGAAATTAATAAATGGTAAAGGGGTGCACAGCGGAAACAAAAGCCAAGGTGAAATTCCAGGGGGAGCTGTCTAATGAATTCATTATTACAGTAGGAGTCCGACAAGGCGATGTTATTTAACCACTGATATTTAATCTGGTCCTAGACTAGGTAATCCGAAAAATGAAAAGATAAAGCAATGGGACGAAGCTATATGGAAGAACAGATTTATTAGATATTGCAGTGCCAGGAGAGTAAGAGGAAGAGATGGTTGAAACTGGGAAGGACCTAGCGCAAACTGCAAGTAATATCGGGCTACGGATTAATGCGGAGAAAGAAAAGAAGACGGAGGTAATGGACAGACCCAGGCAAGCCTGTAATGAAATCCCATTCTAGTCACTTGACCTTCAAAACAAGAAGGAAGCCACTGTCTGCTTAAAATGTAGTATGGTGAATGGCGGATGGTATTTTACTTACAGACTTCGGTTCATTCTTACAGATTTATTCCTATATTGATAAAGTTTTGCATATCTGACCGCCACAAAACAGGGTATCTTACAGAGTTTTAATAATTATTAAAACTTTTGACTATGTATGGAGAGGGTCGATATAAACCACTAATCAGTCAATGGTGTATAGAAGAGAGAGAGAGAGAGAGGGAGGGGGGGTGGGAGAGAAAGGATTCGCGGAGATATGGACTGCGAGAGTATGGAACAATTAAACACCCAGGAAAAACTTGAATTTTAGCGTGCATTATATCAATTGAAATACTTGGTGTAATGACTTTTATTCTAATTAATTGTAGTTAATACACTTCATGCAAGGAAATAAACCATTCATGCATATAAGTAGTTCAAGGTGTGGGTTGCTGTAATCATGTCATAATTCATAAACCGTGGGCAACGTGTGAGTGCCGAAGTAAGTGGTTCTGGCATTTGGAGTACCAGTTACTTTGGAATAGGTTTGGGCGCCTCGCCTTATTCTGAGTCGTCGTCACCCTTGTGCTCAGGTGGCAAAGACTGCCAAATCCACCTTTGAGTGGAAAACACCACCACATCCACCAACCGTTATGGGTGATCTCCATGGGATCGTGGGCAAGTAACGCTAACAATTTACTCCCCAGATAGGGTAAGATGGTACAATTTCGATTATTTCGGACAAATGTCATTGTAACTGGAAGTATATTGAGAAAATAAGTAATTTTAACTATTTCACTTGTTCCCGGATGTTTAATGAATATATAACATAAATATTAGACAGTTACAATTGTTGGTATAAACACTAGAAAATATCACAGAATTGAGAAAAGTAGATCGAAAATGTACCACACTAGGTACAATTATGATCACTTCCTTGTACAATTTTGATAATGGGCATCTTCCACGCAGAAAGCACTTTTCCCTTAAGGCGCCAATGCACACTTCGTGGTAGCAAACATTGCATATTTATCAGCAAATCCAATCACCATTAACCAGAAAATGTATAAAAACGCGTTGGACTAAGTAGCTTCACTTATCTCTTAAAAGGAAAAAAATTATATCTGCGTAGCACGAAGTGGCATATTCTTGGAAAAGATAGGAGGAGCTGTAGAAAACTGATACACTACAACGCCACACAACGAGACACCATAAAATTGACAAATGGCGCAAAAACTTATGTTGATCGGAATTGTACCTATATCGAATTTGTACCACCTTACCCTACTTCAATCTGATTCTAACAACAATCAGAGCAAAAGTCTGGTGGGTTTGCAGGTGATGGAGTTCCACCTCCAATTGAAATGTCCGAAAATAATTGTGTATCTGCCCCAACAGGCACTTGATAGTTTCAACACGGACGCATTAATACACTCGATCCCTTGCGGCAATCCAATATAGGCTGCGAGCAAGTGGAATCAAATGGTCAATCGTAGTGTGCGACAAGATGAGCTGCGGGTTGGAAGGAAAGCGTGCCTAGATAACGTAACTGGTTAAGGCGGCCGCTGGCCCATAGCAGGAAAACCGGATTCGAATCCTGGTCCAGCACAAGTTTTCATCTTTGCCATTGAATTTATTTAAGTGCCCTGAAACGATCGAAATGTTTAAATATTTTGAATACGATTTACTTTCTTCTGCTGAAGCCAGCTCTTAGTTAGCAGTGCAGGATTGCGCCTTTCCACCAACTTCGTTTAATGTGAGTTTAAGCTGTTGGGATACAGAATTCCTTATTAATCAGGTTGATGCTGATGAATGGAAATAAATACTTCTGGAATCTCAGCATACATATCTAGTAAAAGTTTCTTTCTTTCTTCACTAGAATATTGTTAAATATGGTTCCTGAATTTCTATACGCATTTCGGAAAAATCTTGCGTATCTTTTTCAAATCGTTCAAAATGTGTGAAAATTGTTTATAAAGTAGTCAGGATTAGGAGTGATTAAAAGTAAAGGTATAACAAATACACTGGTACCTTTCAAGAATCCTGGTAAGTTACTTATACTAGCGGTGAAAAATACGAAGGATCCGAGGCACAGAAAGGTATCAATGATAAATGTCTTCAGCAGTTCGACATCAAACAAGTAGATTATGCAATGGTATATCAAATTTAGATTCAAAAATACAAGGTTTAGCTTTTGGAAATAACTTTGCTCTTACAACTTCACGACTTTACAACTTAAAATAACAAAGTAAGACAATTTACTGGACTGATAAAATCTTGTAAGGCTTTGATACAAATAGCAAAATTATTAATAAATTTGACAAGATACAAAGCAGACAACAACGGCCTTTTATAAATCTAGTTAAATAAACTGAATTTTACAGTTACAGGCGCCAATTTATAATTTAACAAGACCTTTTTTTTAAGAGCAAATACCAAGAGTAAAACAATAAAAGGACCTAATAATTCGAAAACGTTGAGGCCGCCTTTGAAATACCTGGACAAAAGACTTTGACAGAACGACAACAACAACGCCACTATGTAATCAGAGTAGGCCTTCTCCCAAAGTTCACATATAAAGGGAAAAAGAATCAACTTGCTAGCATTAAGAGGGTTGATAACAGGGGCCTTTGAAAAATTGATTAAGTGGCTTGAACAGTACAACCACAAGCTTCAGTAGGTACTTCATAAAGCCTTGCGTTAAAATACCGAAACAACAACAATAAGGCAATTAACTGATCGGATAATATTTAAAAGGGGTAACAGTGGCTTCAAAATCTTCGAGAAGTTTCCACTATATAACAACAGGCGCCCCTAGGTTAATTAACAAGACCATCTTCCAAAACTGAGATACAAATAGTAAGATAAACTTGAAAATATTGAGCATAAATACAATGGTGTAATTTCTGACAACACTAGGCCTTTACGGCCTTAGTAAAATAGCAATCATAATACAAACTATTGGCCAAGAATATCTTGCAAAGCTCATGTACATATAATGAGATAATTGAGTAACTTGACAAAATTACAGATAAAAGGGGCCTTTGAATAATCTAGTTAAATGGCTTGAGCAATACAATCACAGGCGGCAATACGTAATCTACCAAGGCCCTCTTTAAAGAAAGCTACTGAAATCATTGATCAGTGAAAATCAATGGCACAGTTAACAACGGCCGCGAAAAGCTCTAGTTGAGTGCTTTGCGTTTTCGATAACAGGTGCCACTACACAATTTAACAAGACCCTCTTTGAAAATGCTAAAATCATTGGCCAGCGAGTATTAACAAAACAGTC
This sequence comes from Locusta migratoria, assembly GCA_026315105.1. Classification (NCBI taxonomy): domain Eukaryota; kingdom Metazoa; phylum Arthropoda; class Insecta; order Orthoptera; family Acrididae; genus Locusta; species Locusta migratoria. Next base: position 205,976,957 of record CM048744.1, on the reverse strand, counting down.
AACAGTGGCCTTAAAAACGTCAGATTCTGTGACTGTAATAACAGGCGCCACTACATAATTTAACAATCCCCTCTTCCAAACTCAGATACGAAGGTAGGACAACCTTAGACCACAGATGACGTCAAAATGAGAGGCCACAATTTGGAATCAAACCTTCCCGGAGGCCACCCTCAAAGGGAAAGTCACAATAACGGTCACGGATCAAATATCTGTCAGCTATATGCAAATGACCAGGCCACTCAAAAGCACTAACCATAAACAGAAAAACCTGAATCGTGCTCGGTCGCTACGACGAGAAGCAACCGAGATCGTACAAAAAAAAAAAAAAAAAAAAAAAAAAAAAAATGTCCAAATGTTTGTAAATCTTATGGGACTTAACTAATGGGTCATCAGTACCTAAACTTATAAACTACTTATGAACTACTTACGAACTAGGACGGCACAAATATCTATGCCCGAGGGGGGATTCGAACCCCCGACCGTAGTGGCCGTGCAGACCGTGACTGAAGCGCCTCAGTCCCTCCTCCCCCCGTTTTTTTTCTTTCTTTCTTCTATGGGTAGTTCTCTTCGTTGCGGACGCTGATCGTTTTTGTTCGTTCTTGTTCGGTGTGTTATTGGCAGCTTTTTTATTACAGAGGGCGTTCAGCCCTCTGACCGGGCGCGCTGAGCCACGGCGCCCGGCAGCCTCGGCCACCGCGGCCGGCCAAGATCCTACTCTCATGGGAGACGAGGTATGAGAAACGCAGAATAAATTAACGCAACCCAAAGTTACTTAACTTCCACAGACAAGGCAACCAACGACGTGAAACCAAACATGGAATCAGGCTCGACGCCCGAGCAGTCAGATCGTCACTCACAAGTGGCAGAAATTTGGTAGAATAGAATTCGAAGTTTGTGAAGTGAAATTTCCTTCCATGATTCACGGGCGTCCTGTGTTAATAACTGCACAATGTTTCTACCAGACAGCTTCTCTTCATCTTGGGTGCTTAGTACTGCTGTATTGCCGCTGTCTCGCTTGTATCTGCAGTAACTGTCTAGCAAAGCGCAGGAGCCGAGACGGCGTAGGGGCAATAATGCCACTTTAGACGAATCGAAGCCAACGAGAGAGAGAGAGCGAGAGAGAGGGGGGGGGGGAGGGATGGAGGGAGGGAGGGGGGAGGGAGCAGCGCGTTCGTCACGTGATCGCAGAAGGCTGGACACAACGCGATGACTCATCACCTCCTGGGCAGCTGGCCCCTAGGGAACCGCTCATAGCGGCCGGACGGTCACCTGATCTCGTTGTGTCGAGCCTTCTGTGGTCACGTACGCCGCACGGCCTGTCTTTCTCGTTGGCCTCGAATCGACATCCAGAGCCCCCTAGTGTAAGGCGGCCAACCGTCCTGGATTGTGCAGGACAGTACCGCATTTGGACTTGTTGTCCCGGATTGGAATAATTACTGAAAATGTCCTGCAAAGTGGCAAAAGCGTCGCGCAATCCAGTCATTTTTGTTGTTCTAAGAGCACAGGCCGAAACTATTTGTGTATGGCACCCTATGTCATACCGCTTACAAGTCAACTTCACAACGCATCATCTAAGAATAAATGACAGTCGTCTTAAATACAAAAGAAAAAAAAAAACTATAGCCGTAATCAGACTATTTCAAACAGACAAATTCGCTATTAGTGGAAGATTTTATTTGTTTTAAGCTGGTACTGCATTTCCCGATAGGATGAGTTGTTAAAAAATTGTGTTTTGGCATATTTTCTGTACCTTCTTAAGTACGTTTCAATAAGTGTAATGGGTATTTTTCGGTGCTCAAGATGGCAAACATGATGTACGATTATCACAGTCTGTATAAACGTATTTGGAATCTGACATGCAAATACAATATCAGCATTCATCTGACTTCTTTCAGTAATAAAAAAGTGGTGAAATTCTGAAAATGTTAGTGAGCATTGCATGTAGTAAGGCACAATTAAACTCTGCACTTCATCGAAATAAATTCTGTAAAGGGGTAGTTAAAATGGTTTTAAGAAGTAGTTTTTATCAAATTTCATTCGAGGTTAATGCAAAACGTAATTCTTTAGGTGGAGTAAGCTTCTTATCAAAATGTGTGGAGCATGGTGCTCTAACAGCTAAAACAAATAATAGTAGTACAGAAAACGAAGGTGATCAGCAAAATGTAATGGATGAAGAATATGTAAAAGTTTTCAGACTCTAAAATTCAAAATAGGAGCACGAGGAAATATTTATGTCCTGTAAATAAAGGTTTAAAATTAAGAACAAAATGTCATGTTAGATATGTCACTTTAAAAGTAAATGAGTAGGCCTACTCTGCTCACCTAAATTTCTTTCCTAGTTTCAGAATAACGGGCACAGTGAAATGAATCACGTGATCGTAGTCCTCCTCCACATCCTCGATATGTCTCGTATTGAGTTTTGAAAAACTTGGCCGCCTTACCCTAGTGGAGGAACGGGCCGCAATCTTCGCGTACGCTCCGCGGTAAAAGTTGGCCGCAAATCGCAGAATCGGCAGGCGTGCACGGGTGATATGGCCGACAGTTCAGACTTCGATGCCTCACCTGCACCGACCCGTTGGATTCGGTCGGGCCGCGGTGTAGTAGCCGAGCGGTCTAAGGCGCCTCGCTGATTAGCGCGCAGTTGTACGGCGTCGGAGGTTCGAGTGTATGTTGTCCTTAGGCTAGTTTACCTTAGTTTAAGTAGTTTCTAAGCTACGGACTGATGACTACAGGGTTTGGTTCGATAGATTTACAAACATTTGAACTTTTTTTTTTTTTTTTTTTTTTTTTTTCTCGATTGGATGCGGCAGACGATGCATTTGTAGCGCTCCGTACTAACTTGAAATCCAGTGCTAATGTTTCGGTCTTTACGTAGACGTATTTCGACTAGTTCTTTCAGAGTTTCAGTATGAAGACAGGATCTTTGTCTCTTCACTCTTTAAACTAGCTACAGCTTTCTATTACCGTTCAGCAAAACCATGCTTTTATGACAGACCTTATCTGGTGTGACGTTTGTGTTCATCGCAATTATTACCCACATTGGCTTGGGATTTCGTATATTAATAATATCCTTAGACCTACATTGGCTTTAAATGGACGTAACATCGTTTGAACTCGCGCTGCACGATGGAAGACGCATTTAATATAATGCCTTGAATACCCTGCCAAAGATCACGCCAGCAATGTAAAACCAATCTGACTACTCTTCAGATATTATAAATACACGGCTGGTTCATGGTTTGTTTTCTGATGAGAATTATTGATAACTTTTTTCGTCTGTAATTTTTGAAGAATTGCATGTGTTATACATTCTCATAATTCAAAATTACTGAAAATTTCAGGGCTATTATGCCGTGGTCTTATGGATTTATTATTAAAACCCAACGTTTCGTCCCCGACTGCGGAGGACATTCTCAAGGGGGATCGTGGCACCTTTAGATGTCCGATTCACACCCTGGCTCGCTGCGAATAATTTTGACCGTTCCGGCCGTGAAAGTTTACATTTTAAAATTCTCATAATTCGCAAATGCATACCGTACTGCTTATACGCATTTTCCAAAATTTGCAAAAAGGTATAGGTTACCCACATCGCTGTAATAAGTTATTTTCAGATGCACTCATATATCATATCTTGTATATTGTTAAATGAACGTGATTATTATGTCAACTGTTGCCTCTTGATTAAAATATGAAGATGCTGCAACCAACAGAACGTTAAGACTAAAAACTAAATCAAATTGGCCGTTGTCTTATTGAGTGTAACAGTATGGAGGGAAATCAATAAATATATTTTATCTCTTGTGGTTTTTAGTTTTGCCACATTCATGGTCCCAGCATCCACCTCTTTTAAATAGAAGACAAAGATAGAGATTATAATCACGTTCAATTAATTATACATAAGACGTGATGATAGCAGATTAAATTTGCTGAAATTAGTAAAACGACAAAACAAATGATTATTTGCAACTTTTGGAAAATATATAGATCGCACCCAATGGCAGAAATATATGAATCTTACCGTACAAGAGCCACTGTATGATGTAAACAGTGTACACAGGAAAAGTGGCTCCATATTGTTTCATAGTACTCTCTGTGAATGGATGTGAATAATTTTGTCCTTGACACCGCAACTGTGTTTATAAGAAGTCTAAGTTGCTAGTATATGAAACTTACATCCGGTGAGACATATATGCTTAATGGAACTCAATGAGCTAGGTTGCGCAGTGGTTAGCACACAGGACTCGTATTCTAGAGAATTGCGGTTGCCGCGGTGGAGTGGCCGGGCGGTCTAAAGCGCCATGCTGTGGAGTGCGCGGTTGCTCCCCGTCGGGGGTTCGAGTTCTCCCTGGGGTATGAGTGTTTGTGTTGTCTTTAGGTTTAAGGTAGTTTAAGTAGTTTGTAAGCTTAGGGACTGATAACCACAGACGTTAAGTCCCATAGATTTACAAACATTTTAAAATGTTTTTACTTTCTTTGATTGCGGTTCAAATCTGCCGTTGGCCATTCAGATTTCAGTTTCCTGTGGTTGCCGTAACTCTAGGTAAATGGTAGATTCGTTCCTACGAAAAGACACGGACAGCATGCTATCGCATCCTTACTAGTCTGATCATGAGCTCCCTCACTAGTGACCACAGGACGGTAAATTCCAATCATTTTTTCTTCTTCTTATTTATCATAGATAATACACAGTTTGTACAACGGTAAGATTTTAGTTACTATGGAATATGAAGTCATACAATGGTATCTTTTGTTGTACTGGCAAGTAGCGATCAACCGAGTAGTCACCTCGATGTATCATTTAATATTGTGGTCGGATGATGATGATTGTGCGGTATTTATGGTCATTAGATCTCAACTGCGGCGGTGGAATTATTTATAACCGAGACTACTTAGGCGACTTGCATGTCAATGGATGTGAAATTTTGAGCACGACACAACACCAGTCGCCGAGTGGAGAAAAATCTCCGATTCCACTGGGAATCGAAACTGAGGTCTCTGCGTGCGTACACACGACGCAGTCCATTAGACACGAAGGTAGACAATGCAGTCAGAGCGTAAACCCCAATGAGGATACAACGTGTAATAGTATGTACTTCGTAGTAGTGTTCTTTATAAACTGACGACTAAGTTTGTATTCCAGATGATAACAGGTAACCCTGTTCAAATGGACGTACATTTATATTGTTACGAGAAGTATGGTTCTTTATGACGCACAATACTCTGTCTTGGCATAGCTATTTTAAGTTTATATCTTTTATTATCTCCTGACATTGGCTGTTTTACATCATGAAGAGGTGGTATTGACGGAAGGTCCAAGCCCCAAGTAACAACATTTGCCAGTTTAACCAGCAATTTTCTTTTACATAGAAAAAAACATTAGCATAACTTGATTAAGGAAACTGCACTAATATATATATATATATATATATATATATATATATATATATATATATATATATATATATATTGCTGGAACAATAGGAACAATTTAAAACAAAGTCATTACTAAAATATCCGTAAATCAACAACGGCTTAAAAGTAATCAAAAACACTCCACAAAATTTTTGAAATATTACGGGACAACAGATTATCGTTAATCCAAATGTGGAAGAAAATGCGCCAACATAGGCATTGGCACCCCGCGGTAAATAGTCGCCTACACTTAAGGACCACGGAAGGTAGCGCAGAGTGACAGCAATGAATAAATATCAATAATAGTATCACAGACACAAATGTTCGAGAGCGCTATTAACACCAAATAACCATACAGATCTTGTGACAACTTACTGGAAATGATATTACCTCAAGTCCACCGAGCATACGTTGACCAACTTGTAATCAGTTTGTTACTAAGTGCATCACCAACTAACTAGTGCCGTATTCATGTGAGGCGTCACGGTTCTATGCCAGCCACACAATATCACACGGCAATAACAACAGGCATCTCCATCCAAGACGTACAACTTATTTGCGAGACACTTGGCGACTTAAATAATACACAACACTTCTGAAACAGACAGATGTATTACAGTACAGCACTCAAACATCCGCTGGTAAGTGACAAACTCCGATACCAAACTTGACTTCCACATTCCCTTGCTAGAGAACCATGGGGCACAGAACCGCCAACAGGTGTAACCGTCGCCGACAAACACCATCTGCTGACACACTGCGCGAGCATGCCGACTCGCCCGGATCCACGGAAGGCACTGCCCCGTGGTGCGTGCTACGTCTCCAACCGCGACACGCCTCCGGCCCGAAAATCACTCCACTTCCCACTCGTGGAAACAGATATATCGGCGGAAATGGCAACGATAATCGCAATTCCACTGAGCGGAACTCTAAAATCGAACTGCACAGTTCACATCAAGTCTTACATATTGCGCTGTTTACTTCCAAGCGAGTATGTTACGTCTAATTTTGTGTGTCTTACTTTAAATTTGGTACAGAAGAACGTGATGATAGTCACTCGACCGAAACTAGATGAAAAAATGTAGAAGTCCTTTCAGTCGCTCAAGGCCGCAACATTACATTTTTCCTACACCCAGGGCTATGGAACACCACATCGAAGAACTATGTTGAAAGTTTTGGCACATCAAGCCGTATGTGAGATCTGGAACTGCAGACCATATCTTTCAAGGGACAGTCCGTTCCTGTCCCCTTCCCTCTCACAACTTTTCAATTTGTATAGATTATCACCTAAAACGTATAAATTATCACTAAACCGTCATTTAGGTGGGAGGTAGCAAATCTGTTACTCAAGGAGAATAAATCGATGTTTTTATTAATACTAACATCAAAATTCCGGTACAATTTAGCAAAATGATACAGTCATGGAGTTAGGAAAGCACGTTATGTCTGACGAATTTCTTCGCAGCGTGTTAATAAAAATGACGGCCACAGTTCGTCCCTGAAAGTGTAAAATCGTTTTCCTACGACACCGCATTAAAGAGAGCGGGGAGCGAAATATAGAGACCTATATACCATGTGGAATGCTTGTCTCGTCATACAAGGCGTAAACAAAACTACCGCTTTCGTCGAATCAGTTCCCTTGTTCTCCGCTTTAACGGATCAACAGTTTCCTTCTTCACAGCTGGATAACTGAGGGATTTACTTGAATAGCAATTAACTGCGAAGCAATTATTCGAGTAATAACAAGAAGTCAGAATTTTCAATTATCTCGATTCGCATTCTGAATTAATGGAAAATAATTCAGGCAAAATTGTCTGCATAATTACCCGGAATTAACGGTGTAATTGCATTTACGATAAGCCAGCTTTCTGACGGACTTAATTCAATTATTGTTCCAATCGAGACGTTTCGCGTCTATACAACAATGGCTAATTCTTTTCCTTCTGATCTGGCTGGCTTTCACTTCATACAACGATCGGAGAACTGTGACGCAGTATGCAGATCAGTTGCATATACGACACTGCGAACACAGTTGTATTACTCAGAAGTTAGATATAAAGTACAGTAGTTACTTCACTATAACAGATCTAGCGAATCTTTGTTCTTGTCTGGGCGCTAATGACCTTAGCAGTTGTGCGCCCTAAAACCACAAAAAAAAAAAAAAAAAAAAAAAAAAAAAAAAAAAAAAAAAAAAAAAAAAACTATAATAGATATTACAGAGCCAAGTAAGAAATACATGCAGAGACGGTTCTGTGTCCGTCAAGGCAGCAGACTATCGACTTGAGGTATAGGAAAAAAATCGTGTTATGCGGCCCATTAAGTATTCAGATTTTTGCAAATTTTTGGACAAAAATAAAATATGTAATAATATAAAATGAATTTAAGATTCTTGAGTATCTCCAGGCGTATTTGATAATAAAAATATCTAATGGTGTACTGCCGGTCTACAGTGTCCAACGGGCACAATGCGCAGAGAGTCTACCCCAGGAATTGGAACACCCGAGAAATGTATTTCGAAAAAATTTATACTCAGAGTGGCAGATTCAGCGGACTCTCCGCACAACCACTACAGCACAACCTGTGGAAACGGATGAAAACACGAGGAAGGAAGTAGGCACTGCGTTTCTTCCATTTACCGGCTCACTCTCGGTGAAGGTCGCCCGCCTTTTTAAGAAACACCAGGTTGGAACTGTCTTCTTTCCGCCTAAAAATATTCGTGCATTAGTGGAGAGCGACAAAGATGATCTCGGTTTGAGGAAGGCCGGCGTGTACCAGATTCCGTGTCAGTGTCGCATGTCATATTTTGGACAGACGATGCGTACCGTCGAGGATCAATGCCCTGAACACGAGAGGCACAGACGACTGATATATCCGAGCAATGAACATTGTCTGTCAGAGAATCACGCGATGGAGTGTGAACGCACTAGGATTCTGGTACAGACGTAGAGATACTGGGACTGCGTCGTTATAGAGGCCATTGAAATTCACACTAGTGACGACCTCATAAACCGTGACTGTAGCTATAATCTTAGCAAAGCTTGGGAACCAACGATTGGGTTAATTAAGAGTAAATCCAGCAAACGTAAAGTAGTGACGACCACGGTGGACAGAGCCCTCACATCGACGTCATCTCAGACGCCGTCGCAATCGGTTCCACTGCGCGGCCGCGGGCTGGGCGCGGTCCACGGAGGGGTCGCTCCGCGGGCCGAGGGTATTTAAATCGCCCGCCACCGGGCTTGACCCAGTTCCCTTCGACCCGCCGTAGCGTGCGGATCTCCGTTCCGGCGCGTTTCCAGGAACTTAGTCCATCAGTTCACCTGATGATGGCGACATATATGATCGCCGAAATATTGTGCCCGTTGGACACTGTAGACCGGCAGTACACCTGTGGATATTTTGATTGAAATGAATTTGACTGTATGCAACATTCGTTGCAAATCACGGGCATACGAATAATGGTTTCAGTAGGAATGGGCCAACCAACACTACCTCGAAAGAAGGCTTAACAACAGCCTGTGTCATGTCGCAATGACCAGGTCACGAACACGAACTCACTGGCTGGTTGCTATGGGGCAGTCGGCTAAGACCCAGCGGCCCGCCAGTCAGCTGGCGGTCGCGGACTGGTCGGCATCACGTAACACGGGATGTTGTGAAGCCTAGTCTTTCGGTGGTGTTGGATCAACTCGATTAATCCGGATTAAGAGGAGTTAAGGTTTGTTCAGTTCAGGTTGCACAGCCACCGTCGCGGCTCCGAAACCGGGATTGATCAGAATCGTTCGCACCGACTAAACTCGTGTCAGACAGACCTGCACGGCAACCTGCCTTCTAGAGTTCAAATGTTCAAATGTTTGTAAATCTATCGGACCAAACAGCGTTGTCATCAGTCCGTAGCTTACAAACTACTTAAACCTAGGGGAGGACTCGAACATCCACGGGGAGCAGCCGCGCGCTCCGCAGCGAGACGCTTTAGACCGCTCGGCTACTTCACCGCGGCTTTTAGAGTTCGCTTGCCACGCAGCACAGCCTAGCACTAGAGAACCAGTTTAGCAGTGTTTGTCGAACATTTACAATATGTGAACTCCTTCCAAATAAAAATGATCTTGTGATCCCCCCTCCTCACAAACTTTAACAAAACCACGTAGACTTCAAAATATTATCAAGAAGACATGTTTTTGATGAACAGGCGGAAATTTATATTACCTAGTTCCTTACAATAAATCAAGAAAGAAAAAATAAACACAAAATAATTATACTAATTTCATCGTAATTACAAAAATTTTAAAATTAAATTAAACATCTTAATATACAACCTAAATTAAATATAAAATCTAAAAAAAAAAAAAAAAAAAAAAAAAAAAAAAAAAAAAAAAAAAAAAAAAAAAAAAAAAGAACATCTCAAAGGAAACAAATTTAATCTTCTGGCTTTGTCCAGTTTTCATATAAATTCTTGGAGGATTATTTTTGTGTATTTTTCGGAATGGAACACATTATCCTATTTTTACATGATTTCCGACAGAACAATTTTGCTTAACGACTATTTCGCATTTCAGGCAATTATGCTCATTAAGGAGGGTCCCACTGCATAGACAATTTGAAAATATGTAGATATTTTTTCGAATTTTTCATAATTAATTATTGTACAATAAAGCTTTTTACCTATCGATTAGTTACTGGAAAGAGTCCCCAGACTTCGCGCTTCTTCATCATTAACTGTATTATAAAACTATGTACAATAAAAGTTACACAATAAACACCATAATTTTAGCAGTAAAAGTTTCACTTTGGATAGGATTTTTTGTCACTCAACCCCTGGGTATTTCATGTTGCAATTACTTCCGACTGCGACGGAGACCCTCCGCCGTCGAGCATGACTTTACGACCCCCAGGGGTTCGCGACCCACAGGTTGAAAACACAGTTGTGTAGGGATAGAGTGGCCAGGAGTGATACCACTGCTGATTGTCTGAGAGCCCAGGACGCAATATTTTTATCAAATTTGAATAGGTACTTTGTGCGTTTCTGTACCGCAGAATGTATTAAATTCTTCGGGCAGCGGTTTCACTGCACAGTTATTTGAAATTTTGAATACGATACCTAATGCTGCGCTTTTGCACTGTCGATTCTATTTAGGCAAATTAAATTACATCAGTAAACATGCTATAGATCGGTCAGTGGCGATAAATTTATAACTTTGCGGTGACGTTTAATATTAAACGTTGATTTGAAGTGATTTACTGAGTGTAGCTAATAGAGTGCATTACATAATCGCTCTGAGTCAAGTACCATCCTTTCGCTACCACCTTCCATGCAAGAAAGGCCTTGGTAAAGGTTAGGAAATAAATCACCGTAAATGCAATTCTCTTGTTGCGAAAGGATTTCATAATGTTAATAAAAAAAAAAAGAATCATAATAAATCATATTTTATGAATACCTTCTAGTTTTTATTATTTCTGATTTATGTTTTTGACACATCATGATGCACAATATGTTTCAACAAGGAGACCTTGAAATGTTCAAATATTTGTAGAGCTTATAGGACTTAATTACGGGGTCATCAGTCCCTACGTCTACAAACTACTTATGAACTAGCTTATGCTAACGACGGCAGAAACATTCAGGCCGGAGGGGGGATTCGAACCTCCGACAGGGACGGCCTCGCGCATCGTAGCATAGCGCCTCAATAAAGGTGGGTTGTCCAAGGCGCGATTGCTGCCTGCGGCTGCGATGGATCGGCTCGTGACGTCAGAGGCTGGCTGCTCGCGCATGCGCTCTTTGAGTTTGGAGTGCGGCGCGCGGCTGATGCGGAGACAATCGCAGGACTGCACCAGTGAGCAGTGTTGCGATGGGAGTCGCGACGACTCAAGGCAGCGGCAGAAAGATGTCGAGCCAAGCGGACCGAAGAAAAACGGATATGAACCACTCATGAGCTCTTCTCGCCATTAAGCTATTACCTTTGTACGTTGAACAGATTTAGATTTCATGGCAATCTAGTGACATATATAAGTATAGCCTGAAAATATTCGGAGAAATAAAAGAGAAATGAAGCTTGGAAAAGGAGCTGTATTGGCCTCTAGGGAACAGTCTTACAACTGTTGTTGATACATTTAACAAGCTACAGAAAAATCTTTTGTTTGGTATGTGTTTGTTGTTTTTGATCTCCTTTACAAAAAATTTCAACTGTACGTTTTCGAACACTGGGACTTATTTGAAAGCCAATATAGACGGTGAATCCAATCAGTTAAAAAGAAATAATAAAAATAATAATAAAACAAATAAATAAATAAAAAAAAGCCTGACACGAGAGAGATGCAAGCTGCATCAGGAGTTTCAGATAAACACACTCCTGGTCTTATAAACAGCGCCGCAATCATAAAGAAGAAAATAAAAGAACAGTTACCTTAGCGTCACTGCGTTTTATTTTTATTCTTATTAAAAAATGCTCAGTCTCTGTTGCAGTACTGCAACAGAGACTGAGCATTTTTTAATATTCAACACTGTTGCTGCACCAGCCACCACCACCACCACCATCATGGAATGGAATGAATTTATTTTTATTCATTTATTTATTTTTTTCTGCTGCACTGATAGATTTGTTGAATCGGCTTAGGATTTTCTCTGTATGTCACTCTCTGCAAGTTCCAATTCATGTGCAAACTGGCTGACATTTAATCTAAACTCAAGTATGAATTTCGTTTCGTCATTTAAAAGGTGTCTGTTAATAAAAATGTTTTAACAGCTTTCATGGTCATGTGTCGCAAAAATAGAATCAATATATAGAAAACCCTAACAGTTAAAATCTGCAGTGACAAAGTGAAGTACATGGCAATGTGATGAGATAAAGAACCAAAACTTCCATCCCTTTGGAGAATACACACACAGCTCCATGAAGTCGCACATAGAATTAACACTAAAAAACTGCCATTGATGATGGTTCACAAATAAAGAAGCGAAACGCCTTTCATTTAGTTGCAATACACGGAAATAAACCTCCATAAATATTAAATACTGTTTAATTAATACCTCGTTTCATAGTAAAAAGCTATAGTTATTTCTGTATACCTGTAGTTAAAAAAGCTTTTAGAATTAATGATTGTGTAAAACATGAATTCCTTCCCACGCTATCATTTAAAAAAAGGGGTTCAATATCTTCAACAGTTTATAAGATGTGATGATTGTTACCTCCGCACAATTCAGGTTCCACGTGGAGAGAACTGGCGCGCTAGTCGAGACGCTCCCGCACCATAGATATATGAGCCAAAATCTCGAAAACGGAGACAGGTATCGTCCTGCTCTCAATTTTAAAAATAATTTCGATTTATTGGCTTCATTTCATCCGCAACAATGTATGACCTAAAATGAACAATACGCAAAGTAGCCAGCGACTACATTATTCGATGTAAACACTTCAAGTTTAATGCAATAGGTTACTTAAAAATTAAGTATCTGAATAACTGTGAGGAATTTTGGGAAAATATACACTTCATTATCAAGCTGGGTTATGAAACTACAAGATATGCAAAAAACAAATTTTTTCGTGTGTTAGTTTCCTCAAACTCGACAGAGATGTAATAAAAAGTGAAGAAAACACGCACAACCGAAAGTAACTCTTTTTAATTTTTTGAAGGAAAACGAGAATCTGAAACGAAAAACTAAATGTGGGAACTGATGTAGCTTTGCTCCCTTAACATGCAGTATTTTTTACAGCAGAAAACTCGGAAATTTTATTTTGGGCATGAATTTTCCGAGTCGCCGGCCAGGAGCCGCGCCTTGATAAACGGCAGCGGCTGGCGTCGTGCTCGCGACTCGCCCCCGTCCGCCACGGCCGGAAAAGGGAGGGGGCCGAGCCGCAATCGCAGTTAACAGCCGCGTCTTGGACAACCCACCTTAAGCGTGGTCGCTCCGCCGCGGCAACTCTTAAGTCAAAGCATCGACTGGAACCTCACTCTTACGTATGTACTGTTGTCTATTCTTAACCCTATTATTGGGTACAGTATATACCATGATATTCAGTTACTTCAGTTAGTTTCTGCTATTGCAGAAAAGAAAGTATTGATATTTTCCAGATTTTCTGTGGAACACTGTTCTTGAAAGTATGTACAGTCTGATGGTTTTGGTATTTCCCAGTGTAAGAAAATATTATAACATCGACAGAAACACACTTAAAATACATTATATGGGGGCGAAAAGATAAATGGACATCCTGATCTCAGTGATGTTCAAATGTTTGTACAGCTTATGGGACTTAACTACGGGGTCATCAGTCCCTAAACTTACAAACTACTTATGAACTACTTACGAACTAGGACGGCACAAATATCCATGCCCGAGGGGAGATTCGAACCCCCGACCGTAGTGGCCGTGCAGACCATGACTGAAGCGCCTCAATCCCCTCGGCCACCGCGGCCGGCCCTCAGTGATGGATATCACGAGAAGAGAAATACAATACATCATCATTTTCTTTAAGATGCATCACATGAAACACCTCTTTTCCTTGTCCATCAATTGCCAGTGGTCTATGCTACCAGAACATTGTAAAATATGGCTGTTACCATTCGGCACACATGGACACTACTTCACAAGACGTTTATTTTACTTATAATTTATTGGGCCTATATAAACGTAGACGAATTGTATTGTTTCATACAAGTACTCAGTATTAACCTAGAAGATCTGATTAGGTGTCATACACCTTACTTTAACAATGAAGAGACTGTATTTCTACTGTCTGAGTGGACGTCCCGCGCGCAGTCTTATTAGCGGGAACCGACCGAATAGCAACTCCGCTCGGTATCTTCCCCCCCCCCCCCACCCCTTTTTCACCTGCTTGCCGTCCGAAGAGACATAAATGTATTTTCGTTACAAGATCTGCAGATTGTCATACCTCGGCTTATTTGCATTTGTTTGAACTCGAGCCTAGCAAGCTGCTTTGACACTTCTTTCCAAGCTTAAAGGTCAGTAACTTGTATCGAAAAGATGCTGAACGTTACTCATTTTCCTTTGATAATAAACACCGAAAACATGTCAATATGCACATGAACACGATAGCGGATCATACTCTTAAGTGACAGTAACAAAATGAATCTACTACAATGAAAAGACAAGCTACCTTCGTATCTCGTGACAATGCAAGCAGCACCCCCTCCCAACCTTACGCATGCGCAAAGCCTATTCTCCCCACATCTTTTCAAACAGTGAAATATTTGTTACAACGAAGCGTATAAATGTCATTTGCCCTCTAACTCGCAACACATTTGCAAAAATGTCCAATGTATATGTGGCAAGTAACAATACAAAAGTCATTGTTGTTTCCGTATCTGTTACAAAGAAAACAGAGATTGAAAAAAAAACAAAAAAAGGTTTTCGGTCGGTCTCGAACACACTATTTTTCACAGTGCAGAGCGATGCCAATAACCACACAGCTATTCTTGCTAGGGGGAGAGCAGAGACTGTTACTACTCATAATAGGATCTTCTGACGGCTTTTACAGTCGACGCATCTTTAATTTATAAGATATTTTACCAAATATGACGTGTTTTCGGAGAATGTTAAATGTGCCGAAAACTAATACAAAGATCGGATGTTTCCTTCATGGAGCATTTACGCATACGCGAGTCGAGGTGCGCAGTAGCTCCATTGGCTTTCCTTCGCGACCATTCCTACGTAACCGCCAGACTAACCAGGAGCTGGTCTCTCTACCAGCTCGAAAGTCAATGTTAAAAGCAGCGTTCCCCTCGCCCTTCCTGCCGCGGGCACAGAATAGGGAGCATACAGAAGGGAAAGCTGGGGGCGGCGCCTTTGATCTGTATGTTACCAAGCGTTGCGCTCGACGCCATATTGAAAAGCAGTAAACGCGGAACTACAGCCACTTAGTACTGCAGCTAATCTCACCGACTTTTACGAAAGGAAACGGCTTTTCATTATGCTCTCATCTATTTTGCAGTTTTTATGTAAGTATTTTGCATCCTTTTTAAGAAAATCAGCTCTCCTTGAATTCACAGTCCATTTCTTAGCACTGGAAATAAATATTGCCTTTAAAACATACCTATATGTTATATTTTACTTACGGCAGTGATGTAGTTGCGTTTTAATGTTGGAAAAGTTGTATTTGCTTTAGGAGGATAATTAATTTACTGATCGGAGAAGGGCATATAGAAGAATTTGTCAACCGTATGGCAGGAACGGCATAAAATAATTATTCCGCTTAATCTATTTGTTTGAGTATCCGAAAAGCATTCGTTGCCAACATAGCACACAATGCCTCCAATGCCGTAAGTAAAATTTTACCTGCCTACTTTCGCACTATTCTTTGTCTTTCATTTTATATTATTTCCTGCAACGTTAAACTTATAGTTATAGAATATAAATGTACTTCGACATTTCTATGCTGTTGAACTGCTGCAGCAACAGCAACAGCGAGACTTACCGTCAAGAGAAGAAGCAAGGCTACTTAGGTAAAATTTTACGACGCTTCTCGCCGGGCTCCAGTGCTTATGTTGGCAACAAATGAACAATGAAGTGTAGAATTGCGTTAATATTTTCCACGGGGTACAGAGTAAATGTTGTTGCAGCTCGTTTCACTCGCAGCAAAATTAATACAGTACCTGCTCTATAGTTGACAGGTTCTTGTATGTACCGTTGTCCGATCAGAAAAAAAAATCGTTTTAATTGAAGCTGTCACGAAAAAAACATTTATTGGTCATCTGAGTTGCCGTCATTACCATTGGTGCCAACATAACCACTGCAGCAGGGCGAGAAGCATCGTACAATTTAACCGGCTACTTTTAATAATTATGCACACATTGCTCTCATTATTATTAACTTTTACTACACATATAGCGACGTTCACTTATCGCTCAGCATCTTTTGGGAAGGTGAAGAAGCTTATATCCGTATTTGTATGAGAATTATTGCGGCAATTAGGTGCTGAACACCAGCGGCCGTCTTTTCTTTTATTGCTGCTCATAATAAAAACGGAACAGCTCCAACTACTGACACACAGTTCTTTCTTTTCACTGCACTGCACTGTACTAAATACTTGTTTATGTTTATGCGATTCAGGCAGTTACAATACACAATTAACAAACAAAGACGGCGCATTAACACGCTACAAAGTAGGGAGTGATCACGCGTTTACGGCTTTTCAGATGGCCGATTCGGCGCATGCGCACTAAATTTTGGACGACAGACGGCAACGGGAGTTTCCTTTCTGTATACTCCTTATTCTGTGCCGCGGGTGCGTGCATATGCTGCCTCAGCAGCGCATGCGCATTCCAACGCTGCGACCACTGCCGCCTATATTAAGCGTCAGCGCTACTACTCGAATACGTGCTGTCTACGGGACGTAAAATGTTTCTCATGCGATAAAGTACTCTGAATGTGCATATAAAATGATCCGACGGAAGAACGAAACGAATAATGATAGTTTAAAAACACTTTTTATGTCATATTAACAGAATATATGACATCAACTGCGAATGGGCAAAGCTAAAAATGCGTATCCAGCCGGGATTCGAACCCGGGTCTCCTGCTTTCTAGGCAGTTGCGTTGACCCCTACACCGCCCGGGACACGGTGATCCTGCAAGGACTTCCTAAGCACGCCTCCCGTCAGACACAAATTTCCAGCTTCACCCTGCCTACAGTACTCTAAATCGTAGTCACTTTGTACCAATTCTCTTAAGAGCAATGGCTCCAACCTTGCATACCCCTCCCCACTAACGAAAGGATCATTGCCTGTTACTGGCATATTATGTACATAGATATGGCGTCTATTCGGAAAGAACAGACGTCACTTCTGATCCTGAAGTTGTTATTCTTTTTATATTCACAGAATACATGACATCAGCTGCAAATGGGGTACACATTTACAGCTTTGACCATTCGCAATTGATGTCATACATTCTGTGAATATGAAAGGATGACAAATGGAGGATCAGAAGTGACGTCTGTTCTTTCGGAACACACGCCACATGTATATACAGTTCACAACGTCCAGGATACGTTTTCTGATCACCAGGGTAAGTATACAGGACTGACGCGACTTACTTACAGGCCTCTGACGGGCAGGATGTAGTGTTTCATAAAAGCTGACGTCAGAAATTTTTACTATTTGCTTGAAAATGAAATCAAAAATTTTCAGATGTTTCGCAGATAAAGAGGTATTAGATCGATTACAAAGAATAAAAATGTTTGTCTTTAAAGAGAACATAAAAGCCGTGTATTTAATATATTTCTCTACATCAGTGATGCCAACTGTCTCTGAGAAGTTCTTGTCGCAGTACTGCCCGCTAAAATAAGGACATTGTTAAGTGACTGGCTACTGAGATCGCAGAACTATTATTCAATTTGAAAAACGCTATTAAAATTAAAATCACCCCATTATCTGGCTTTTGGACTAGAATTCTCTAGTCGGTCCCTTAAAAGTATGTCTGTTCTTACTTTTTCCAAGGCGAGCTTTTCTCCGGTGGTTCACTGAACCAGTGAAGACGTAGGACGCGCCGCCACTGCGGAATAGATTTCGTCCGACAGGCTGCATTGTGTATTGCTCTGCAGACTGTCGCGATACGAAAGCAAAATTCAAACCGTGGTCTTTCTAATGCGCTCAGTTTCGAAAAATCACAGAATATAAAATTAAGAAACTTCTAGCTTGGTGGGCTATATGAAGTACTTAAAAAATTTCACATATCTATTTGGCTCCAACGATGGAACATCAGAGGTGCTGAATGTAAGTCATGATGACTCCGCATAAAATATTTGACAGATCCATAAAATAAGCGAAATGGTCTTCCTGGTACATGTTATAAGTTTAAAGTTGATAGGTCACTTCTAGTGACCCCTCATGGTCTCTCAGTTTGGTAGTTGCTATTTTACATAATTCAGGTGACGAAAAAATTCAAATGTTTGTAAATCTATCGGATCAAACTGCGTGGTCATCAGTCCGTAGCTTACAAACTACTTAAACCTAGGTAAACTAACCTACGGACAAACACACACACACCCGTGCCCCAGGGAGGACTCGAACCTCCACGGCGAGCAACCGCGCGCTCCGCAGCGAGACACTCCTTCTCGGCCCGGCTTCTGCGCCTTTAAACGAAATAATTCTTGAAAATGAAGTAAAAGTCTTGCTTCTGTATATTATCCGTTGCCATGTTTGTTGTTGCGGTTTGTATACCGTTCTGTTCTGAACTCCATTAAAATAGTTGTAAAATAAATATAAAATGTTGTAAAATAAATCTCTCTCTATTACCTTTCGTGTTTATCGAGAGCAAAAATAAAGATTTCTTCCAGGCACAGAAATTGACTTTAAGTAACTAAATAGGTCTTCTTTGAAAGGGACATAGTACCTGTACATATAAACACATTATGTAAGTATAACATCATAACTGAATGCTATATTAACATAAATGCCTTCGTCGGCAAACAGTATGCCCCTTAATTTTTTCTATTTTGTTCTTGTTATTGTAAAAAGGCAAAATCAAAACGTTAGTAAAATAAAAGAACATCTTCCATGTATATTCCTTATTGTTTAATCTTTCTCCGATTGAGTGTTCTGTATGTATTACATTATAGTTTTAATCAGGAAGTTGGCATAACGCTCCTTGTATTTCTTCTTTCTTCGTATCTGGTCGTGTTGCATTATCACGTAGTGTATGAAGTCCTCCTTTCTCTTTGGTTCTGTACTAAAAATATAGTACACGGTATGGCCCATTATCCAATTTACCGCATTTCGTTTTGTCTTTGGATATGGAATTGTGTCGGGGTTGAGGCTATCGGCCGGTGTCATTGTATTTGGCGAAGTTCGTCTGATCTGCGCCAACTTTTGCCTTGTGTACTCCCATATTTCTTTATTGATACTGCAGACAAAACGGTGTTCGTCGCTGTCGACTAAATTACACGTGGGGCACATGGGACAGTCTTATGTGAATTTTATGTAGTCTGGACATCGTCGGAGTTTTTCTATTAACCGTCATATACCACGTTGCCTTTACTTGTGAAGGTAAGTCAGAACTGTGGATGTTTTCCCACGTTGCTTTCCAGTCGTTATTCGGGAATTTCCATTCTATCGCATTTCTTTGTTTGTTTAACAATAGTGCCTGGTATATTTCCTTAACTGTAGTCATTTTTCTTTCAGGAATTCTCGTTCGTATGTAACTGTAGTCGATAAGAAAACACCTCAAGTGCTGCAAGGCATGTGATAAATGACTGACATTGATTGGCGGTCGTAGGTCTAGTGGGGCTATTTCTTCCAACAGGTGACTAGTCAAAGTGTTGGTTGACAGCTTCCATTGTTTATACGTTTGGCACACGTAGAGTGCTTGCGCCTTCTTGTGTATATCAATGAGATTCAAGCCACCTAGTAGCAAAGGGAGAGTTAGGGTGTCGTACTTGATTTTGAAAATATGTGCACGACATACGAAGTGTCCAAGAGCTGCCAGCATTCTTTGCGCTATGTCGTGAGGTATCGGCAGGACTTGAGCCACGTAGTTCACCTTGGCCATGATGTAGGTATTCGCCAGCGCCACTTTTTGCAGCTCATCTAATTTCCTGACACTGTGCAGTTGTACACACGCCCGTATCTTAGCTAATAGCTGTTTGTAATTCGCGGCAACGGTTTGTCGAATTGTTTTACGAAAATCGACACCGAGACATTGCAACTTGGACACCTCTGTCAACTTGTGATGATTGAGCAAGCCTATTCCTTTGCCTATGTTCATGATGCCCGATTTTTGCCAATTTAATAGTGCACCGGATGCCTTTTCATATATCCGAGTTATCTGAAGTGCGGTGTCTACCTCATTCGCGTCGTTGACCAGGAATCCCACGTCGTCGGCATAAGCTCGACACGCTTACTTCTGACCGTGTATTTGTATTCCTTTTAAACGCGCCGTCAGTGTGGATAGCAGTGGTTCTATAGCGATCGCAAAAAGTGTCGCCGACATGGGGCACCCCTGTCTTACGGAGCTTTTTACCTGGGTTATGTCACCTGGTCGTCCATTGACGATCACCTGTGATATGCTATTTTGTAATAGATTCCTTACTACACTGATGAAATTCAGGGGAAAACCTAGCGACCGCATGACGTTGAACAAATATCGGTGGTTCACTCTATCGAAAGCTTTATTAAAATCCAAGCTTACTATTGCACATTTAATTTTGCATGCGTCTGTCACCGATATTAGATCGCGGTAATCAACTAATGTTTGATAGATGGTTCTATCTCTCCCGACACTGGTTTGATAAGGTCCAGTAATTGTATTCATTACATTTTTCATCCGTTTTGCAAGAATAGGTGCAAAAAGTTTATAATCGCTATTCAAAAGAGTAATCGGTCTAAGATTCGAGATAGCATTACTATTTGCGCGCTTTGGGACTAAGACGACAAGTCCTTCACTGAACTCTTGAGGAACCTGTAGATCCGGTTTCATTAATTCTGTACATATCTCTAACAGTTGTGTCTTCATTTGCGACCAAAAGGCTTGATAAAACTCCACCGGGAGTCCGTCACTTCCCGGAGATTTATTCTTGGGACTGTGGAACACCACATCTTCCAACTCGTCTTATGTTATTTGTGTTATAAGTTCATCATATTCAGAAGGGGTAAGTCTGTTCGTTAAATTGTTAGTCAGTTCTTCAAAGGCGTTGTCATCAATCGTTTTCTCAGACATCAATTCCGTGTAGACAGTCTGAATCTCATTTCTAATATCTTTCTGTTGAGTTAAGATTGCGCCGTCTCTAGTTTTTAGTTCTGTGAGTATCTTCTGTCGTCCTCGTTTACTCTCACGTGCCAGATGGTAGATTGACGTCCCTTCATTGTGTAGCGAGTCCTGGGTTCGAGATCTGAGTTTCAAACCTTCTAACTGTTTTCGTTTAAGAAGTAGTAGTTTAGCTTGCACTTTTTTAATTTCGGCGTAGTTCTCGATTACTGTCGCGTCCAGTTTATATAGTTCCCTTAGACTTGAGTAGTGAAATTTCATGGTTCGCTTAAGCCACCAGTTCTTCTCCCTTGAGTAATGTAGCATGGCTTTCCTTAATTTGGGTTTAGCACATTGTAGCCACCATTTGATTGCCGAATTATATGTCCTATACTTGGCGAGACTTTCATTCCGCGCATGTGTGAAGGCATCCTTACATCCTTGATCATTTAAATGTGAGATATTAAGTTTCCATGTTCCTTTACTACGGTACGTTCCCTGTTTCTGCAAGTTTAAAGTACAAATATATGCCGCATGGTCCGTGAAAATAGTTGGCTATACCTCGCAATGTATAATTTGGTGTTTTAAGTTGTCTGATACATATATCCTGTCTAATCTACTTGCCGAATGAGTTGTCACATACGCAAAACCAGGAGTTACTCCATACTTATGCTCCCAACTGTCTGTTAAAAGTAAATCCTTTACTATCCGTTCCAGTTCCACGGATTTGTTAAAATTAGGTGTCTGATCTTTAGGGTGCAGAACACAGTTAAAATCTCCCCCCACGATAAGCTGATCAGACGTTGATGTAAGTAGCGGAAGAATCTCCTCCGTGTAAAACTCCGCTCTGCGTCGCCTGTTATTGGATCCTGAGGGGGCATAGATGTTTACAATTCTAACGTTATTGATGGTGGCGGCGATCCCTCGATTGTTGACAAGCATTTCTACGTTTTGTGCCACAGTTCCCTCTCTTAATAAGATAGCAGTCCCCAAATCTGCACCACGACCTGGGTTTGCTATGACGTTGTATCCGAATAGTTCTTCTAACTTAATGTCTGCAATCTCCTGTAGAAAAAGAATATCAATATCAGCAGAATACAGGAAATCTTGAATATGACGGAGCCTAATGGAGCTGCGACTCTTATTGATGTTTAACGTTGCAAGTTTATAGGCTTGACGATCACACATGTGGGTTATGAAATGAAAATTGCCTACAGTTAATAGAAATCCGAGTCCTCTTCTTTCTCCGCTTCTGGTATTTCCATTGCTTCCGTTACTATTTTTATTCTTCACCGCAGCAGCAGTTGGAAGATCATTTGCTGCGTTTCCAGAATCCCCGGAAGCGTCCTCCATGTCTACCTCCCCTGTCCAGTCGACGCCAGTGATAAATTTGGAAGGCAAAGTATTTTGCTGTTCTTGGTTCTGCGTTGGGTATGCATGTTCCGAAGTAAGTTTGTCGGACGTCATATCTGCGGTTTCCTTACTGGGCTTGGTTGACTGCTTCTGTTTAGCTGAACCATCTAGTGACTTTCCACATATTTTTTCCTTCACTTCTTTTGCCTTTGCTCGTAAAGGAGGAACCTTCTCCTCTGCCCCCTCGCGGGCCAGTCGTCGTTTCTTGTGGGTTCGTGGTGACTTTGCTGGAGAGCTACTCTGCCCGTCTGCGAAGGTCTCAGGCTGACTTACTGGTGTCTGGTTGTCAGCTGTTTCCTGCTTCCTCGTATCCTCTTTACATACCGGAATCTCTTCCGCTGATTGTGGAGGAGACTGGTCAATGACTTCTTTCTGTGGTGCCTGTTCTGGCGTACTCTCCGGGATGTCCATTTGAGTTACAATGTCTTGCACGACGTCGTCAGGTGGGATATTGTCTAAAGGAACCTCACTAATTAATGGCTTTGTCAGCTGACCACGTGCGACCGCTACATACGTAGCTGGCAAGATAGTCATATTCGGGGGCTGAAGTGTTTCACTGGTTGGGACCTGAGCAATTCGTCGTTTGACACAGTCAGCGCGAACGTGCCCTGGTAAATTACAAATGGCACAGGTTTTCGGTTGACCGTCATACATAACTATGCCTCTAAAACCGCAAACATTTATATATGACGGTATATGTCGGCACAGTTCAACCTTCAGTTGCCTAACACCATTCAAAACAGGCAATTTATGTGCGCTGGACCATCTCTCGGCAAAATTGCTGAGTACTCTACCATATGGAGCAATTACCGAGTTTATTGCTTCAGCTGGAACCTCGAATGGCAACTCAAAAATCCGAACAGTTCTAACTCCGAAACCAACAAGATCAACAGTGACATTACCTATATTGCCGTCTCTATGATTAAATTTCAATGAACCACCTGTGTCCTGCACTACTTTTTCACATAATTCGGCAGATGCCAGTTTCACATACATGACACTATTGATAATCGACATATGATATCCAATTATGTCTTCGAGTCGGATCTTAGCAACTTCTATGAGCCAATCTTCAAATTCAAAGGACGTTGGTCGGGCAAATTTTCGTTCGAATGTAAATTTCAACGTGTCTCGTCTACTAATGTTATCCATTTCCATTACTGCGTTTTCATTTTCACAATACACACTACAGTAAACGCTGGCGTAAGCGAACAGACTTACCCCAGGCGGAAGTAAACAAACCGCTGCCGCAGCGAGGCACCGCGCGACCTCCTTACACCGCCGCTGCCGCAAGCAGACTGTCACCGCTCGGCTGCTCCACCGCGGCTCAGGTGACGAATGGTCAGCCCTTACATAGATATTAGGGATACCGATCTACTTGGGAAGCAAGATGGACAAAACATTTATTCTATTATTAAACCCAGGACCTCCTTGAAGCACTTCCCTTCCTTCTTGATTTTCCTAATTAGACTAATCATTGTAATTGTGTAGTTGGTTTAGTGCCACAATACTTAGAGTTGAAATGTAGAGCAGAGATATATTTCGCTGGCCACTGGTCAATGCAGAGAGTAGCGGGTGTTTCGACCTGTGCTAAGGATCGACTGTGAGACCTATTCCCCCTCCACCCCGTCCACTGTCTCTGGGCCAGGGACTTCCGCCCCGGTGGACGCGCTCGGCACTCTGCTGCTCTCCGTCGTCATGCTAAGTAACTGGTCGTCGAGGATCCGTCGACTGCCGTGGGCTTCTTGATAAATATATCCGTAATTCTCATAGAATTCCCCAACGAGTCGTATCTAAGGTACAACGAGCTTACGGTAGACGCCCTCTGTAAATTCATAATTAAAATTACAATTAAATCACCACGTTAGGGACTAGTAAAGTTCTGCAAGGCCGTTGCTCCTTATGAAGAACGGCAACTTTGACTAGGAAGCACTAGATCATTCTTTAGTTATGTTTAAAAAGTAACTTCTAATAGGGTTGTAATCGGCGAGCCAAGCCGTCATTTTCTGGGTTAATTCTGCCGCGACGTTTCTTTGTAAAGTAGATATGGGAAAGTTCACGTGGCCTAGGGAGCCACAGTACTCCACCTACAACTAGTGTTTAAATGTATATAAATGTTCTTTCTTTTTCAGCAACAGTAGGAAATGTGTATGTTTGATTTTAATTAACGTGTGATTCAAATTTTTCTCAACTTTTGTTGGACGTTGCAGTAGATCGGTATTTCAGCCAGATCTGTTGGCAGACGCAATGACCCCAACGCTCATCCTAATTTCATTCTTTGAATAAAAATGTGTGGTACTATTAACCACAAATAGAAGAGAAGTAAAAGTTGCTACGGACAAGCAACGTGATAATTGATTTGATGTCCACAAAAATGCTTCAAAGGTTCTAAATGTAAATTCAGATAGGATATCGTGTGATGAACTTGGTGAGTATCAGAGCGGACAATAAGGTGAGTTATTTGAAAGCCTTGCAGACGCAGAATTAATTGATAAGCAAGAGCGTCCGTCCTGAGTGTACTGTAAATGATAGGCACAAAAAAAGTGTGAAGAGAGTAGGATGTTTAGATTTAAGAAGTGTTGCAGGCATTCTTGATATTCCTGTCTGGCTACCCATTTAACTGCCCCAATATTTTTAAAAAATCTTATTCGCAGTTCGAGCTTAACTGTAAAGTGGCAATAGTCAATCAGTAGCACGATACTAACCGTGGTGACTTTTGAGCGCTGAATAATTTCCCTTTCCCGTGCTTCAAGGAAACTTCGTCACGAGGCCACATTATGCTAATTCTAATAACGGTATGAGACCCCGCGGTGGCCGAGGTGACTGAGGCGCTCCAGTCACTGTCAGCACGACCACTACGGTCGGGGGTTCAAATCCCCCCTCGGGCATGGATATTTGTGCCGTCCTAGTTTGTAAGTAGTTCATAAGTAGTTTGTAAGTTTAGGGACTGATGACCCCGTAGTTAAGTCCCATAAGCTTTACAAACATTTGAACATCTGAGAACCGAGTTTGTTCAAATGAATAACGGACATAGAACCGAGTTTTGTTTAAAAAATGTTGACTGTAACATGTTAGAAATAGTAAGAGGGCTATGACCTTAGTAAATATGGGACAATTTCCTACCTCAAATCACTCCCCCACAAATGAATGCACATGCTAACCAAATTGACTAAGATTTCACTGTTTAAAGATTAAAAGAGGCTGTTTTAGCTGATGCTTAGTCCCACTGATAATAGGCGCCCCTATAAGCTCAGATTAAAATTGTTTCCGTTGCGCATTTGAACCGTCTTTTCTGGGTCATTTACTATTACCCGAGTAGGGAGGTCCTATTAATAATCAGTGTAGCTAGCGCACTCGCCACTGAGACGGTATGCACTGCAGAACTTTGTAGTCGGTACAGTAGCACTCTAATAACAACCAAAGGAGAGAGTAACATTTGGCAACAAAAAAATCGCACTGACGTGTTTTACGGCCCACTTTAGATTTGTAGTTTTATACGTTTTTGCAAGCATTTTGGATCAAAATAATAAAAAATTAATTAATAAGAGTGTCTGAAACACTTTAAGAAAAAAAAATTACGTAGCGGCTGGCTCCGAAATACTGACCTTCAGCGTCACAGTCTAACGCATTGCCCATTACACTACGACTATCACATAGGATTTGTCCTTTTTAATCTGATATTATTAATGGCCGTTGTTACCTAATGCTAATATGCCATTTATAGACACTAGATTATCATTTATCTTACGAAGAACGACGTGTTTTTGTTAATTATTCAGTGCGCCATTGCTTTGTAATGACAAAGTGTAAGTTACAATAAGAAAATCATCAAATATGCAACGCAAGATGGCGTATGCCTCAGAGCGTTCTGGGCGAGGAATGTCACGTGACGTCTGCGAACGGCTGGTTTTCGTTAATTTAATGGAGGCTGTCAAAACACTGTCATTTTTGGAAATATCTCTCAAACGATATGGGATATGAAAAACACATAATAGAGCGAAGTTGTAGAGAATTTTCCTCTCTACCAATTAAGCTATTCAATTTTTGTGTCAGATGAACGGTTCGTTTGGAATTACAATTATATTACAAACTGATTTTTTGGTATTACTACCGTATTTTTTGTCCGAAAAATTTGAAGAAGGGAGGTTCTGGTCTCTGCCGGCCTACAGTTATGTGTGCAAAATTTGGTGCTGATCGGTTGAACGGTTCGTCTTATAAACAGAGAACACGTTACGGAAAGACGGACAGACAGACAGTCATCCCAAATTCGCCGTTATTTTTGCAAATATCTCTTAAACGATACGAGATATGAAAAAAACATAAGAGAGCAAAGTTGTAGATAATTTCCTTCTCTACAAATTCCGTTATTCAATTTCCGTGTCAGATGAATGATTAAGCCGTTATTTCCACTTTAATTTCGAGCTGTCAAAAATCACAAAGGCCCACTTTTAGTATTACTACCGTAACCTAAAGTGGGCCAATACAGTAACAGTATAGACTTTAGGTGGCATGGTCAATCTCAGAAAGAAAGAACGGTAAGCTTACAAACTTTCAGCTACGTAAGTTTGCGCCAACATTTTTGATACTCTCTGTATACCGTTGAGACGTGCGTCATCCTGTATGTGTGTGTGGCAGGTCGTCCGATCCCGCGGCTGTACTGGCGGGTGGACGGCACGCCGCCGCTGGACGGCAGCGGCGGCCAGGCGGAGCAGCGTCTGCTGCCGGAGGGCGGGGTGTCGGCGTCGCTGCGGCTCCCTCGGCTGTCCCGCCGCCACCTGCTGGTCGTCGTCTCCTGCCAGGCCGTCAGCAGTCCACATGTGCCGCCCGTCGCCGCCAGCGCCGCCATACACCTGCTGCGTGAGTACTCCCTGCACCTTCCTCACTTTTTACTGCTATGCAAGCCGGCCGCGGTAGTCGAGGGGACTTAGGCGCTCCAGTCACGGTCTACACGGCCACTACGGTCGGCGGTTGGAATCCCTCCTCGGGCATGGATAAGCTAGTTCATAAATAGTTTGTAAGTATATGTAATAGGGACTGATGACCCCGTAGTTTTTTTTGTTTTTTTTTTTGTTTTTTTTTTTATTTTTTTATTTTTTTACTAGCCTTAGTACGTAGCGTTGCCGTAAACATTTTTACACTCTTCTGTCATCCTTCATATTCTGTTCATCTTCTTATTGCTACTTTCTCTGTTCGCATCAAGTCCCTCCTTCTCGACTCATTCCCTCCTTCCCTCTATTTCTGTCCATTCCAACATTTATCAGTTCATCTTCTTCTTTGCTCGCCCCCCCCCTATCTTTCCACATCCTCCTCCCCTCTATCTACCTTCACCACATTCTGCTCCTCCTCCACCCCCATTCCCTCCTCTTGCCACTATATATATATATATATATATATATAACACACATTGTGTTCCACTCAACTGTTTCACCCCAGATATCTCTGAAACTACAATAAGTATTGAAAAACGACTTTCACGTTCATAAACGTTCTGTTGGGGCTTATGAAAGTAGGTACTTTAAGGGGCAGCCCTCCGTCGCAAAGTACGAAACTAATCTTAACCTGGTTTCAATGCCACTATGGGCACCTTCTTCAGACGAAGATGAATATATATACACGTATGGCGTCTGTTCCGAAAGAAGAGACGTCACTTCTGATCCTGCAGTTGTTATTATTTAATATTCACAGAATATATGACATCAACTGCGATTGGACAAAGCTGAAAATGTGTACCCAGCCGGGATTCGAACCCGGGTCTCCTGCTTTCTAGGCAGTTGCGCTGACCCTACACCACTGGGGACAGAGTGATCACCGCACCTGCAAGGACTACCTGAGCACGCTTCCCGTCACATACAAATTCCCTGCTTCGCCCTGCCCACAGTACCCAAACTCGTAGTTATGAAACTAATTCCCGTAAGAGTAAGGGCTTCTTTCGGAACAGACGCCACATGTATATATATAATATGCCGGTGACGGGCAATGATCCTATAGTTAGTCGGGAGGGGTGGGCAAGTTTGAAGCCCTTACTCTTACGGGAATTAGTTATAACTACGAGTTTGACTACTATGGGCAGGGCGAAGCCTGACGGGAGGCGTGCATGGGTAGTCCTTGTAGGTGCGGTGATCAGTGTGTCCCCAGTGGTGTAGGGGTCAGCGCAACTGCCTAGAAAGCAGGAGACCCGGGTTCGAATCCCGGCTGGCTACACATTTTTCAGCTGTGCCCAATCGCAGTTGATGTCATATATTCTGTGAATATTAAATTTATGATTTTATTTACTGCTATGCAACACCTGTGGTCGAAAATCGAAGGCCCTGGACAAAGAGGGCTCACTTTCACCTACTATGAAATGCATCCAGTAAGCTTCAAGATTTTTTATTTTTTTACTAGCCTTAGTACCTAGCCTTGCCCGGGTATTGATTTATTCCACTCTTCTGTCATGCTTCCGATTTCGTTGATCTTTTCATTGCTACTCCTTCTGTTCGTATCATCTCCGTCCGTCTTGATCCATTCCCTCCTTCCCACTATTTCTGTCCATTCCAAATTTTATCTGTCCATCTTCTCCTTTGCCCCCCCCCCCTCTCTTTCCACATCCTCCTCCCCTCTATCTACCTTTACCACATTCTGCTCCTCCTCCACCCCCATTCCCTCCTCTTGCCACTATATACAGGGTGTTTCACTAAGTGTGTTTGCCTCTGTAACTTATAAAATAATAAGTGACGGGAAATTTTAATGCAGTAGGTCAACACAAGAAATGTTACTTACTGCGGAGCTATGAACATAGTTTATTGTATCATTTTCCAAACAGTTACAACACAGAGATATAATTTTTTAAATGGAACAATAGTTTTTTCTATCGTGAATTGGATTCGTTGAAACCAGCTGAGTCCAAATCAATTTAAACTACATTCCTATCATTGTTAGTTTGGGAGCTACAATCTTGCAAAGATTAGGGGGCGGAGGCTACGACAGCGTAGCTGACTGGGTGGTGGTCATGATACAGTTGGCCGTGCCCCAGGGGATAGCCACTCGGCCAATCAGCCACGCTATCGCAGCATCCGCCCCGTGGAGTATGGCTAATGGGCAGTCCCTCGACCATCAACTCCACGTTTCCTCACCTCCTGCCTTGTAGTGAGTCCTGATTGGAATTCCTGTGTGTTGGACTGTCGGCGGTCTCTGTCAGTCAACAGACGAAGACGGCCTGTATTCTTTCGTGCTGTTATTGTACCTTACTGTACTTTTTCACTTTCTGTCACATCAGTAACAGTGATTAATTTTGACAACATTGTCACAGGAGATAAACAGCGATCTATTTGGTATGATCAATATACAAAAAACAGTCTTGATCGCAGAAATTAACAGTTTCATTTAACCGGTTTCGACCTGATGTAGGTCATCTTCGGAATTACAAGTAGCCCATGTAAAAGTAAAGTACAGGCTTTTATGTAAAAATAAAGTTATTGAGATACCTTAGCACGTCTGTTTTTAAATTTCAAAACGGTACTTACTTAAAAAACACGCCTCGCGCGTGAGCTCAAAGTAAGTAGGGGAAAGAGGAGAGTCCCGCAAAATCTCACCAAATGCCATTTGAAAAGGTGGTAGTGGAGGACGGCAATGAAAATTTCACTTCAACCCTTTAACTCACAGAATGAATAATACTATAACGGATAGTGATTCACAAAATAAAGTGAAGTGAAGACAGTATTTGAGTGCTCACCGACCTTTATAGCCTACGTAAAGTGGACTGACTGCATTCTACGTGTGTATGCCCAGCAATCCCCAATGTGAAACAATTGACGGTGAACTGTCACAATTAATTCGGCGAGTCCCATGCCACGTCGACATAACCAACTGTGTGTCAGTCAGAGAGTCGGGCGTGATGGTCTACAACGTTGAAGTGAAATTTTCATTGCCGTCCTCCACTACCACTTTTCAAATTGGATTTTGTGAGATTTTGCAGGACTCTCCTCTCACGTACGAGACGTGTCTTAGAAGCAAGTACCGTTTTGAAATTTAGAAAAAAGACGTGCTAAGATAGCTCAATAATTTTATTTTTACACGAAAGCCTGTTCTTTACTTTTCTACATAATTTCCGTCAATATTGAGGCACGCTGTACCAGCTTTTGAATATCCTCCTCATAGAAGTCTGCCGCCTGACTTGTTAAACACTGCAACACAACTGTTTTGACTTCGTCATCGTCTTGCTCGTTCACAATGCAATACAAAACACCACGAGAAACATTGCGGAAGTCATCCCGCAAGGAGGAAATCGTAAAGCGTGTGTTTTCTCTCACCTTATTGTCCACTTCCTGCACCAAACTTGCATTAACGACCGAAGGACGCCCACTCCGTTATTCATCATGCACATTTGTACGGCCATCTTTAAATGCTCTCACCCACGTACTTACCATTCCATCACTCATAATGTTTACTCGTAAATTGCACAGATCTCACGATGAATATCGATCGCTTTTAAGCCTTTAACACTAAGAAATCTTATAACAGCTCGTACTTCACAGCCGACGGGACTCACGATTATTGGAGGCATCTTAAATACTCAGTACACAACGTAATCAAGGAAGAATAAAACTGTAATGGCGTCAGTGTGTAGACAACAGTGCGCATGAAATTATTGGGATATCTTAGCACGTCTCTTTTTTAATTTCAAAACGGTACTTACTAACAAAACACGCCTCGTAATTAAGTGGACGTCATAGATACCTGCAGGATCGGACACACTTACCGCAGTAGGGTAGTACATGTAACGGGTACCGGCTTTGTGGCTTTGCGACTCTAATAAAATTGTATTTTCTTCCCAGTGACACTCCTATACCATCATATGAGATTTTGGAGCCGTTTGAGGTTAAAAGTCGACTCTGACAGCATCGTTTTCCCATGGATCTTCTGCACATGGGGATATACATCGAGTTATTGTAGACGAGTGAAAAGGCCACATCGTGCCGTACGTCTGGCTCCATTCTTGTCGGATGGTGTACCTGTGGTGCAGCTTCAATGTGAAGCCGAAACACGGGTTTTTCGTGCTGACAGTAGACCTCCCTGTGTTGCCAAGCGCATTGGAATTCCGCAACACGTATCGGAATTTTTTTGCCCCTTGCGGCGTGGCGACGGAATTCTAAAATTATTAAAGAAGTAGTGGAATTTAACTGCTTTTATCGGAAGTCTGTAAATTTCAATTCCAAGCAACAAAGAATAGTTTATTCGATCTTACAATATTTTTAATATGTTAGTAATTTATAGAGTTATAGAAATTTAGTATGCACTCTGCCAGTTGCGTAGAGATTCACCTGCGTACATTCATACTATCATATGATTGACCTGATGACAGCTGATACGATAAGGTGTGCTGGAAGTAGTAGCAGTATAAAAAGATAACTCTAACTACGAAATAAAACACTAATTGACAAACGGCATGATAAGAAATTATTATCATATATATAATTTCTTATCGATTTTATTTATTTATTTTTCTTTTTTGTGAGCACGCCATATATCTCGTTTTAGTTATCCAGAATTAATGATTGAGGTATCATAGTCTAGCCGGCCGCGGTGGCCGAGGGGACTGAGGCGCTTCAGTCACGGTCTGCACGGCCACTACGGTCGGGGGTTCGAATCCCCCCTCGGGCATGGATATTTGTGCCGTCTTTAGTATAATGTAGTTCATAAGTAGTTTGTAAGGCCGCGGTGGAGTAGCCGAGCGGTCTAAGGCGTCTCGCTGCGGAGCGCGCGGCTGCTCGCCGTGGAGGTTCGTGTCCTCCCTGGGGCATTGGTGTGTGTTTTTGTCCTTAGGTTAGTTTACCTAGGTTTAAGTAGTTTGTAAGCTACGGACTGATGACCACGCAATTTGGTCCGATAGAGTTACAAACATTTCATTTTTTTTAGTTTGTAAGTTAGTCACTGATGACCCCGCAGTAAAGTCAATTAAGCTTTACAAACATTACACCCGGCAAACGTTCGTAAATGGCACGTGTATTTGCAGTTGCTCCCATTAGCCACCAAGACGAGTATTAACTTAGTTTGCGCGACCGACATAAAAGCAATGCAGAAGGTTCCATCTATTTGCAATCTGTTTAAATAACATGAGCGACGTCGACAGCTCTTGCATTTGTTTAGATTCTCTATTAAAGCCAAAGACCCTCTTTGATGAAAACATAGTTTTTCATAAGATTTCGGTTATACACGTCGATGTAATGACGAAAATTACACACATAATCTAATTGAACTAACAGGCATGACAGCTCTTGCAGTTGTTCTGATTCTTTACACAAGCGTATTTTTTTCGCGAGATTTCTGTTTCACACGTCGATGCGTAACAGTTGTACACTTTGTTCAAGCAAGCGTTCTGTATTGCGCGAATAAACTGAATGTTGTTAAGTAAACAAGTTTTCAAAAATAAAATAAGCAGGAGAATTCAGTATCTGATTTTTATATGTTTCATAGTTAATCATATTGTATTTAATTATGTAAATTTTCTTACAATGAGACTAATATTTGTTAATACACTTGACAGTTTATTATACATATGTACTTGCATCTGCCTCTTCTCCATTACTATCTTACCTATGTGTGACTTATCAGGACAGAGTGCGAATTATTCGCATGACTCAACTAGAATCAATTTATTACATCAACTATGTGAACAGCTTGAGAAATATCAGAAAAAAAATCGAGAAAATAAGTACTATTCAACGTAGTATAGGTGAATGAGATTTTAAGATATGCTTAACACATGAAGATAATATAACCCCCTTGCTAGTTTGTTCGTTATAATTTCCCAAGTTTAAGTCCTGTATACATAGAGAAGTGTCTGTTGCATCAGACTACAGTTATATTAACAGCTATCTTCAAGTTCATTGTTGGTGTAATTGGTCGTCAAATGGCGCATGTGGAAATTGCGTAATATGCTTGTTTAAGTTCTATGTTCAGTATTTATCGTCATTAATTTGCGTTTTGCCAATGGCATCGTAATTCTGCAGCCAAGGATCTGGAAGAGCATTGGAATGGATAGTGTGTTGAAGAGAGCGTATAAAATGAACATTAACAAGAGCAAAACAAGTTAATGGAATGCAGTCTTAGAAAATCAGGCGATGCTGAAGGAATTAGATTATGTAACGAAATAATAAAGGTGGTAGATGAGTTTTGTTACATGGGTAGTATAATAACACATGATGGTCGCAGTACAGAGGATATACAATGCAGAATGACAATGGGAAGAAAAGCATCTTTGAAAAAGAGAAATTTGCTAACATCGAATATTTATTTATTTTATTTATTTTTGCATTTATTTTACCTGGCAAGATTATGGCCTTCATGCCCTCTCTCACACCTAACCAGGCTTACTAAAGGTGAACAATTTCTTTAGTACATTGCAGACAATGTATAATACAAATATTAAAGCAAAAAGAAAAAAAAGAAAAAGAAAACAAAATAAATAAAATAAAAAATACAGATTATTAACAGAATATAATTGTAACAATAATACTTCGATAATTTATAAGAAACAAAAATAACAGTAATAGTGCCGCTAGTAATAATAATAATAATAATAATAATGACTTTATCAAGTACAGCAAGCATGTTAAGCATTGTAAACATCAGCCCTATTACAATTTAGCAATTGCCTCGTTATTTACTTACAGATTGTGAGTTATTCACATCAAACAGAGACATAAGGCGACAGAATGTGGTGAGACATGTATAGACAAGTAGATTGGTTAGAGGAAGATAAATAGAATGGTAAAATTCAAAGTTACGACGCATAGAAAGAACTGAGAGCAGGATAACAATGGAGGCTCTGTCGTCGTTAATATGTGAATTTTGAGTCTCTTCTTGAAAGTCGAGTGGTTTAGTGTAAGACGTAGATCACATGGCAGTGTATTCCATAGTCGTATAGGTGAGATGGAGAACGACGCGGAGAAAGATTTAGTGTTGTGTGAAGGTAGAGCCAAGATGCTAAACGTATCCGATCTGGTATTGCGCTTGTGGAATGTTGATAGCTGTTTAATGTGAGAAGATAAGTACTGGGGGCAGTGTAAGAAAGTCTTTTCTGAAGTAATTTGTGTGGAATGTTGCCCTTTATGGAAGTGGGGCAATAAACAGTTCAGACAGGAAGAGGATAGAGCTTTTTGAAATGTGATGCTACAGAAGAATGCTGAAAATCAGGTGGGTAGATCGCGTAAGTAATGAAGAGGTACTGAACAGAATTGGGGAGAAAAGGAATTTTTTGCATAACTTGAGTAAAAGAAGGAATCGATTGGTAGGTCACATACTTAGACATAAAGATATCGTGAATTTAGCACTGGAGAGAAGTGTGTGGGCAAAAATTACAGATGGAGACCAAGAGACGCATATAGTAACCAGATTCAAATGGACGTGGGTTGCCGTTCTTATCAGGAGATGAAGAGGATTGCTGAGGATACAGCAGGGTGGAGAGCTGCATCAAACCAGTCTCCGGACTGAAGACCATAACAACAAACACAAGAACAATGATGCGGACTGGTTTTTCAAGTTTTATAATAAGAATGATAACCCTCTACATCGCTAAACTTATATCTATTGATTACGAAGTTTCGGCATCTGCCATTACCAGACCTGAAAACCTTTGAACTTGCACAGTAAAGTTCAGCGTCAATACTAAAATATGTTTTTATAATCTGAGATAATGTCAGTTACGGGAGCAACTGGATATATTATTTGATAGTGAAAACAACAATAGGCTTACGGAAGATTTATATAACAACAAGGTTAAGACAGAAATATGAAATAGGATACATTACAACTATGAAAATGGTCACAAGAAAATTATAAAATATGATCCTGTAGGTATCTTGATCGGAAAACAACGTTCTTCTGACCATTTTCGTAATTGTAATGTATCATATTTTATATTTTTGTCATATATAAATCTTCCTTATTGTGGTTGATATTAGCAATGCAGAGCACTTGAGAATGACAGCATAGTTCCTCGAAACTGGTTGTGCATTATATTTGAGGTCATTATATTTATTTATTTAACATACGACTCTGGTTGAAAGACATTTTATGTTTTCACTATCAAATAAAATATCCTCCTAGTAGGAGCGACAACTACTATGTAGTTACTTTATTACTGATGCTGAAATTTACTGTTCAAAGTTTTGTGTCTCGTTGCCGCCGGTTGTCCTAGGTGTCACTGGCCGAGTGGAGAGAAACCGACACAGGGAAATAGGATGCACGCGTGTGCGGGTACAGAGTCTGAGGTGACCAGCCAGCGGGACTTTAGAAACTAGAAATAGTAAGATAGATTAGAACAAGACATGTATTTCGAAGACATAGTACAATACTTTGTTAACTGAAGATTAGTGGAATGCAGATACATAGTTTAACTAGATAGAGGCCTGCCTACTGATGAGTCCTAGTGCCTGTCGTACAGCTAAGTGACCGATGCAGTTCAGTGGTGGCCACGAGCGGAGTTGCAGCAGAGGGCGCTCGTGGCCGACACGACACTTGTGCGACACTACACAAGGCTTTTTAGATCTGATGATGGCAGATGCCAAAACGTCGTAATCAATAAATCTAATTTTAGCGATCTAGGCGGTTTTTATTGTTATTGAAAATATGAAGATGGCGGACTCTGTCACGAAATTCGTTTCCATTATACAGGAGTTGGATAATGGCGTTGGAGTGCAACGACAGTGGAGGCGAGAGTTAGAAACAGAACTGCCAACGCACGAAAAAATTGAAACGTTATTGACAAGTTTGACTGACGTGGAACGATATCTCCATTGACACATTGACTGACGCAGTGTATAGCCGCAAACGGCAAATATTTTGAAATTTTAAACATGTGTAATCAATTATTAAAAGTAAAATATACACACAATCTATACTTTTAGTTCCTTCTGGCTAAACCTCCTGATACGCGGGGCGTTTGAAACGTCCGTGCAAAGTCCGAGAGCTGGTACCACAGGAGCGTATCGATGTCATGTACCATCTTTGGAAAGAACGCACAGCAAGTTTCTGCCATATTGGTCTATTTCGTTGTTTTTGGCATTTCTGTGAATCAAGGAAGTCGGCCGGCCGCGGTGGCCGAGGGGACTGAGGCGCTCCAGTCACGTTCTGCACGGCCACTACGGTCGGGGGTTCGAATCCACCCTCGGGCATGGATATTTGTGCCGTCCTTAGTATAAGGTAGTTGATAAGTAGTTTGTAAGTTTAGGGACTGATGACCCCATAGTTAAGTCCCATAAGCTTAACAAACATTTGAACATTTGAAGGAAGTCGAATGATTGTCAAAGAATGGAAGAAAAAGAATTTCGTGTCTTGATTCAAAATTATGAAAGGCAAAACGGCTAAGGAGAAGCTTGATAAACATTATGGCGACTCCGCATCTTCGATTAGAACAGTTTGTATGAAATTTCAAAATTTTCGGAATGGCCATAAGGGCACAAGTGTCGCTGCATATTTTGGACGCCTTGTGGAGGTTACGTCATTGATAAAATCCATGATATAGATGACAGAAGAGTTAATGTGCGTGAGATTGCTAGTCCTGTGGGCATCTAGAATCAACGGGTACATGATATTTTGCATACACGCATATAGTAACCAGATTTCAATGAGTATGGGTTGCCGTTCTTATGAGGAGATGAAGAGGATTGCTCAGGATAGAGTAGGGTGGAGAGCAGCATCAAACAAATCTCCGGACTGAAGACCATAACAACAACAACAACAACAACAACAACCACAACAACAATGATTCCTTGGCCGGTGGGGTGGAGAGGCGACACAATGGAGCACGTTGATATTCGAACAACGAAAATGTTTTGCGAACTGGTTTTTGAAGTTTTATAATAAGAATGAAAACCGTCTACCTCGCTAAAATTATATCTATTGATTACGAAGTTTCGGGATGCGCAAGATGGGTTACGCGATTTCTCACGCTATTACTATTACAGGTGCATATTATTGGACCGTTTGAAACTCGAGCTGGAAGAAAAGCGCCGGGGAGAGGCCCCCAAAGCATTCTTTTCCATCACGACAATGCACTAGCAGACACACACACACACACACACACACCTTAGCAGCTCTGGTCACAAAATTATTGGAAATAGCATTCCAACTCCTTTCACCCCCTCCCCCCCTCCCCCCCCCCCCCGTATTCTCCAGACGAGGCTCCCTCGGACTACTATTTGTTCCCCAATTTGAAGAAATGGCTGGCAGGACGAAGATTTCATTCAAACGAGAATCAACAAATTAGAAGACCGTTGTACGAAGTGTATCAGTCTAAAAGGAGAATATGTCGAAAAATAAAAATGGTTTTCCCCAAACACATTAGTAGTTTTTCTTTTTGCACTTAATTTCAGCAGTCGGATCGCTAGAATTACGCCTGATTCTTCTTATCGCTTAGAAAGAGTGACTGGACACGGTCAAACTGTAAAGGATTCGCCCCACGACAAGCATTAGCCACAGCTGGGAGCGAATTAGCGTCCGCCTAGCTGAATCGGGACTTTACGGCTAGCGCTCACACCTCCCTAATAAGGAGTCCGCACGGCAACGCGCATGCGCGGAGCTCTCGCATCGCATCGCGGCAGCTCGGCGCGCCTACACGAACGGGTGCTAATGTCAGATCGCGAGCGGAATTGGATTAATTATCAGCCATCAGCGAGCGCACACAAAGCGAGCCATTACGGCAGCGCTAATATCACTCCAATTACGGGCCATTGATGACAATTATGAGCCGCGTCTGCGGCGCCTCTGCGGACGTCGCGCCGTTTGAGCCCCTGGCGGCGGGACGGCGAATTAACGGTGACGTAATGCCGCCTGCAATAGTGATTGGCTTTCCGGCAGCAGAAAGGCGAGGGGACCGGGCTCTCCGATGCGACGGGGATCTGCGGCCGTACTGGTGAGGCGTACCTTCTGTGACAGCACGACAGTGGCTTCTGTGACTTTGGTTCCTCTGCTTAAGTCAGTCAGCTCATCTGTGGCGGCGTGGAGGCACAACTTTGGGCTGATAAGATACAAATCAGTAACAAAAAGTGCATTCGTAAAGTATCTCACCGATACTGAAACAATATTAACCCTGTTGCATTTATTGGTGCTTTATTTAAGCCCACACTACCGGTTTCGGCCTCTATGTTAGGCCATTTTCAAGTGTGACAGACCTGCATATAATGTGTAGCAATAAGTTTACAAAAATTACATGGTACAAGACAGAATGTTATATATGTAAAAAGGCACTGTACAGAAGCAGAAGGAAACTTACGTTATGCCATAGAGAAAGCAACGTCAAGTAATTAAAACAATAGACGTAAGAGAATTTAAAACTTTTGGCGCCCAATGGCGACATGAGAAAAATGGGCGTGTCATATTTAACATTCCAAAACATTATAATCGGCATGTTCTGAAGTGTTCTGATATAAACATTACATCATTGCAAGCATAAAATTCTAAATATTAATTGATAAAATATAAAGGTCAACAGTGAAATATTATAAATGTGAGTTAGGATAAAAAACGAAACATATAGCGGCCAATGAGGCTATGTGAAAAGTGGGCGTGTCATCAATTTAAAATTTTGATACAGGAAGTATAATAATTTAGCTTAAGGCCAATTGTATTCAATTTACTTTACATTAAAGTTGGATGTATTGTTTAAATAAGGTACAAAAATTCTTAGGATGTAAAATGTAAAGTGATTGCAACAAACGAGGCGTTCAAGCCGATAGTTGAGGGGCGGCCTCTAGCGAGCGAAATTTGAACCAGGAATTTCATTAAAATTTGAACCACAGTTGCGGCAACAGCAAGCATCCAGTGATGGAAAAACTAATAATATTAACCATATCACCGCTAAGGAGGGGGGGGGGGCAAAAATTGCCCGCGGTATTTGTTTTATTTGTTTAATATATCTAGTTGTTGGAGTAAAGAAGCAAGAATTTAGGTAGTTGTAGAAACGTATCTAGAGTATATGCTGTCACGGTTTTATAATTTTTGTGAATTATTTCAATCTGCCTATTAAATTTAATTTAAGTGCGGGCAGTTTTTGCCCCCCCCCCTCCCTTAGACATCGGTGAGACAACTTTTCTAATTAAAATATTTCTCAGTACGACAAAAAGTAATGCAGTTTCTGATTGTTGGTACCGATGTATTACGTTCCCATAGTTTTGAA
The DNA here is from genome assembly GCA_026315105.1 of Locusta migratoria. Classification (NCBI taxonomy): domain Eukaryota; kingdom Metazoa; phylum Arthropoda; class Insecta; order Orthoptera; family Acrididae; genus Locusta; species Locusta migratoria. The sequence continues at coordinate 205,937,289 of CM048744.1, read as the reverse complement.
ATAAATCTCCATTGCTGTTAGAGCAGTTCTACATTACTCGCAGTTCTAATAAAATGTTTCGTCAGTATCAGAATTACTGCAACTACTCAAGCTGTTGACTTTTATTGAAGAGGAAGATGTCACATCTGTTTGAAGATTATAAATTCTAAATGGGAATGGGACAAGATGACAAAAGTGTCTATTGTTTGTTGCAGGTGTTCCAAGTATGTGTGTTCCACACATTCTCCAAAAGCAATAATATGCACAAATTGTGAAATTGAAAGTGAAAGTGAGTAGGAAGGAAAACCTCAATTGTAATTTTTACTTTGATTTTCTGTTTTCGTATTTGTGGTTTGGTATTGTACGTTCTTTATGATCTCTTAATCTAGTCTGATGTATATCTGTGTTAGTTTCATGATAAGAATATAATAATGTTTCTCATATTGATTACTTTATTTGTTGTATTTGCATCTGTTACAATGTTCCTGATAACTGTGGAAAGGGTGTTGCAATCAAATAAAGAAATTCCTAGTTCATTAAATAATAAAAAATAAATAAACAAACAAAAATAAATTGTTAAAAAGTGAAAAGAACGTGAGGGCGATTTTTGCCTCCCTCCCCTCCCTTAGACATCCAAGTGACAGACCCGAGCTTAGTGGTGCTAGGGTTAAAGTTAAAGGTGAAGCATTGAATTAACATTTTTGCTGTGGCCGGGAATCGAACCGGGCCTCCTAGCTCACTCCGCAGACGTTTTAACCAATAGAACACCACAACACTAACGATTAAGGAGCCTCAGAATTAAGTACGACTTCCCTCCACGTCACAAATCTGCTGCAGCTTGAATGTTCTATAAAATATTGCCACCACTGTCAAGGCTCCCCATGCATCGGAGTAGCAACTCGGCAATTGACATATCGGAACATTCCTGTCTTTTACCTTAGGCTAAGGTGGTATAAATATCATAATAATTATCAATTTATATACCTAGAGCAGTTGTGGCAATATTTCATGGAACACAGAATCCGAATTAGAGTCTGTGACATGGAGGGAATTCGTACCTAAATTATTCTGAGGCGCGCTAATCGCTAGTGTTGTGGTGGTCTAGTGGTTAAGAAGTCTGCCTAGTGAGCATGGAGATCCGGATTTGATTCCCGGCCGCAACACAAATTTTAAACGAATGCTTCACCTTTAATATCTTTGACTTTTCGAGACGCAAGTCTCTGGGATACAGGGCGAATCACCAAACACTTGCACCTCAAATATTCCGGAAACGGAAAGTGAGATTGATCTGCGGTTTTCACAGAATGGATTGGTGATCAGGGGCTCGTATTTTTAGCCAACTAACAGATTGTAATATTACTTAGAAAGTGTATTTTTTATGCAAACATAAAGTTTTTTTTTTTTTTTTTTTTTTTTTTTTTTAATGGAACAATGGTTGTTTCTATTGTGCACTGGAAGTTTTGATACCAGCTGTATACAAAGAAGTTTGAATGTCTTTTTATCACGTTTAGTTTGGCAGCTACAACCATTCAAAGTTTCATGGGAGGAGGCTGAGAAGGCGTAACTGACTGGCTGAGTGGCTAGCCCCTGGGGCACGACCGTCTCATGACCACCAGTCAGTCAGCTACGCAGTCAGCCTCCGCCCCCAAAACTTTGAATTGTTGCAGCTGCCAAACTAAACGTGATGAAAATGTCATTCAAAATTATGTATACACAGCTAACGTCGAATTTCCAGTGCACGATGGAAACAACCATTGCTCCATTTGAAAACTTGCATGTTTGCATAAAAAATAAACTTTCTAGGTATTTTACAATCTGTTTATTGGCTAACAACACGAGTCCTTGACTACCAATCCGTTCTGTGAAAATCGCACATCAATCTCACTTTCCGTTTCCGCAATATTTGCGGTGGAAGTGTTGGTTGATTCACCCTGTATAAATTTATAACGAAATAATATACATTACAATGAAAATTTAAGGTGTAATTAATAAAGACTACGCCTCTTTAGCTGTCCATTGTGATAATTATGGAATTTGGCGTAATAATGAATATGACAGCAAACACTGGTAGCACTATAATGTAATGGTGATAATTATTTCCTTTTTTTTTTTTTTTTTTTTTTTTTTTGCATGTGATCAGCCACAGTGGTCCGCACTCTGCTAGAAGTTTCCTTCTCCGTGATGATGATGATCGTGCGGCATTTTTAGATCACAACTGGGGTCGTGTTCAGCCTGTATGGTGCAAGTCTTTTTAACTGACGTAACTTAGAAGCCTTTCGTGTCAGTGATGAGGGAATTATGATGAAGACAACACCCATTCCCAGAGCAGAGGAAATCCCCGACCCGACCGGGAATAGAAACCGGGGCCGCTCTTTCCACTAGACTACGGAGGCGGACTTCCTTCTCCATTGTTTGGTAACCATTGCTGATATCGAGCATCTATCCACATCTATTGCTGATTACTTCGGGAGGCTATATCTGCAATACTTTCTTGCTCTTCTTCCTGTAGGAATGAAACCCAAGAGCTTGTGAAGTAGTCTGTCATCTTCCATTTGGGCTGCATGATCAGACCACTGTATCCGCTTCGCTTTGAAGGTTCCTACTGTGTTGGACTGTTGGTATAACTCCTCAAGCTCTTGGTTGTGTTTGCAGCAAAATTGTACCGAAGATCTGCCTAGAAGTTTTTTTCTAAAAAAAGGAAGCTTATGGAAGTCCTGTTTTTGGACACACTATGTCTCGTGGTCGTATAGAACCACAGACTTAATCATGGTTTTGTATAGTCTTTCTCGAGAATCATCTGGAGCGAAGTAATTATTCCAGGCTTTGGTACGATCGTTTCCATTGAATTCTGACATTAATCTCCACATTATGAGTTCTTCGTGAAAAGAGTCCCAAGTTGTTAAAGCACAAGACGGTCTCACACCTGCAGTGTCTGTAGATGTCCAGCAGTCTACCGAGGCGTCATAACGACGAGATTGTCTCGGTTTCGTTTATGAGTGGAACTGACCCTGATACTCCTCCGCATTGGTCACTACTTCCTTTCACGCGGATTCCTACTTCGAAGTGACGATCTTCCATTTTGTGATTTCTTGCATATATTTGTACGGCACTCCTCCGCAATGGTCACTACTTCCTTACACACGGATTCCTACTTCAGTGACGATCTTCCATTCTGTGATTTATTGCATATATCTGTACGCGACATTATAAGCAAGTGTTTTTATACCGTGCTGAGATAGCAAAAGTGACGCCTGGTGGGGATCTGACCTATGTATTTGCTGATGGCGAGTCGAGTGTCATCAGAGGTCTAAAGTTTGGACTCCGGTCTAATCTTTTAGGCTTGGTGTCTTGCAGAGTGACTGGTTCATTCTTTTTATTCCAGTGATGAGCCAGTCACGCCCCTCTGCTAAGTATTTTTTTAATTCCTTTTACCATTTCCCTGTTTTAGTGACAATTGCCATGAGAGTATCCGATTGGGTGCACAGGCTTCGTTTCACGTTATTGTATTTGGTTACTATTGTTTCACCTTTCCTTTACCGTAATTAACTTACACTCGTCTCATTAACGTCAGGGCGCTAAACACCAAATTTTCGTACGCCCACTTTTCCACATCCTGTGCCATCCACATGCTACAAGAAAACTATAATCTTCGGTTGTTCTTCAACGGACAAATCGACGTCGTGCCTGGTGTGAGCGAATGGGGCCGGTGTATCTCCACACAGAGAATAATGCACTCTTTAGCCAATGCAGTTGAGCAACAGTTCTCTCATCAGAGGAGCCTTTAAATAACAGGTAACAAAAGACTTTGGTGACGTCATCTTGGAGAATATTGTTTTCTGACGGTAATCTGCGTCTTAGTAGTACGATATTTCGATCGCGTTACCCGCTGTCTTCATCAGGTGCTTTCTGCGGTTGAGTGCAGTTTGTAACGGGACCAGTACTTATGTCTGTGTGTGGTGGCTAGGCGTTCAGTAATTGGTTGGCGTCCGCAGCGATCAAGAGACACAACGCTAGTGTTAGTTGTTCCGACTGCTGCGTGCCTACTTTTTGCCTGTTGTCGTTTAATAATTTCATAATGTCACTTTTCACCTCCAAGTTGTACTGTTCGTTCAGCTTTCTGACTGTCTTCATTTAAGCTTCCAAGGGGACCATTCTGTTGCCGTATCCGGCCCCGTTAAGTGCGCACGGAGGAAGCGGCAGTCGGATTAGCATCTGGATTCTGGTTTCGAAACTGCCGATCGTTCTCTATGTGGCCGTCAGGTGCCTGTTTTGTTGTCAGATTCAGCACCGTCTGCGTACTCTGTGTTATATGCGCTGGGTTGTTCACCATATGCGTACTCGTCCGCATTTTGGATGTGGACTCAGTTAAATCTTAAACTGCTGGGTTCTACTCGGAACTATAGTCCGCGTCACGTAAGAAGGCGGCCCAGATTTTAGCAGTTCTGCGCAATCCACTCCATCACAACAATGGCAGCCACTAATATTTATTCTTCTAGGTGCGTGGCTGGGCGCGAGTTACGACAATGTTTCTCCCATAGGCTCCATTGTTGGCACTCGGCCGTAGCTCCTCTCCCCTTTACGCTTCCCCTACCGCTCCGCCTCTACGCGCAGAGCGCTTTCCTACATGACGCCAACTGTAAGTTGATATCCCGTGTCACGGTCGATAAGATTCTGCGTAAAGCAATCGAAATATGGTGCTAGTACGAAGCGGATTGCCGGCAGAAAACCCAATTCTCTTAGATGACGACATCCAGCTGTGGTAATGGCCACTACACTATGCTATTAAAATGGCCAAATGCTTAGTTCGATACTGTTTTACATCGGCGACGTCACACTGAATTGTGACAGGTACAGTGTACTAATATTACCGTTATGACAGATTTTAAAGCATTTTCAAAGGCGTTATTTTGTCCAAATGTTTGTTAAGCTTATGGGACTTAACTACGGGGTTATCAGTCCCTAAACTTACAAACTACTTAGCAACTACCTTACCCTAAGGACGGCACAAATATCCATGCCCGAGGGGGGATTCGAACCCCCGACCGTAATGGCCGTACAGACCGTGACTGAAGCGCCTCAGTCCCCTCGGCCACCGCGGCCGGCCGTTATTTTGTGAATTTCTTCTCATCGTGTAACATCTTACAACTATTTATGAATATTGATGCAAACAGTCGCACCACAATACCCCATACGGTTTGTAGGTGACAGCAGTCAGTGAGGGCCAGTTACGGATCCGTATATAACCTCAAGACGTTTGGAATAAGAACTGGGGATGGAGTCACACGTTGTTGTTCTACGAGGGATGTTGAAAGGAAAAGGTACGAAAGGTCTTAGCAACCAAACCAGTTGAAGACTGACTATGCCACTGTGGGATAACGTAGTACGACATCTAGGGGCGTAAAACATGTGTAGTCACACACACACACACACACACTCCCCTTAAAGAATTTGAGTCTACGCCCTCAGCAGGGAAAGTGACACTCTCCGTCTTTTTCGATGTACGAGGTCCGATACTCGAGCACGGAAAAATCATTAATAGTGACATGCACTGTGATACATTCTGTGGCCTACGCAAGTGTATCAAGAACAAACGTTCTCGGCAGTGATACTGCTCCTTCATAACGTGCGTCTGCAGGATCACACAAGGTGTACTGGTCAAGTTCAAGTGGGAGCAGCTCGAGCATCCAGCCTACATCCTGGACATGTATTGGACTTCCATTTGTTTGTTCCTCAGGAAAGATACCGATGATCAGAGCTTCAACTCAGACGACGAAGGACACAGTGCAGGACTGACTCTTGTCACAGTCACAGGTATTCTGGGACAGGATATCCTGCGGTTCTTTAAACATTGGGATAGTTAGGCCTCTGGTGATTACGTTTCAACAAAAAATTCAAATATATCCAAAGTGCAGTGTCTTACCTTTTTAGTTGAAGATACCTAGTACATCTACATACACATTGAGCAAGCAATGTCACGATGTGTGACAGAAATACTTCGAGTACTGACTCATCTTTTTTCCTGTCCCAATTCGTAAATTTCGAGACAAGAAAAAAAAAAAAAAAAAAAAAAAAAAAAAACTTCCGGTAAGCCTCTACGTGGGCCTTAAACTATCTAATTCTACCCTGCTGCGGTAGGGTGGCAGGGCATTCCAAGGCGCTTAGCTGCGGGTCGCGCCTCTTCTCACCGTCAGAGGTTCTAGTCCTCGCTCCGGCATTGGTGTATTTTATAGGAGGAAGAATGATATTGCTCGACTGTCCTAGAAACGTATATTCTAGGAACAAAAGCTGATACCATGATACAGAACGCTCAAATGTTCAAAATGTTCAAATGTCTGTAAATCTATCGGACCGAACTGCGTGGTCATCAGTCCGTAGCTTACAAACTACTTAAACCTAGGTAAACTAACGTACGGACGAACATACACACCTATGCCCCAGGGAGGACTCGAACCTCCACGTCGAGCCACCGCGCGCTCCGCAGCGAGACGCTTTAGACCGCTCGTCTACTCCACCGTGGCGATACAGAACGCCTCTATAGCATTATCTGTCACTAGAATTTGCCTATCATTTCTGTAACACTTTTACAGAGGTCAGAAAAACTGATTTAAGTAGATTTTTCTTCTTATTAATGATGCACTAATTCAGAAACGACTTAGCATCTGTACCATCTGAGTGGTCTTATTATTACCAATGACATTGTATAAATTTTTAATTGGACGGTCGACTCGAGAAACTTCACTGAAAGTCATCGAACGTCTACTGCAGAAGATTCTCCGTTACAACGGAATCGAGAGGTTCGCGATACTTTAAAAACAGAAGCGTCTCAATTAGCGACGTTCAATTGTGCGGATAACGAGGGGCAGGTAGTTATCGCCGTGAAGCAGCAGACAATGCGCCCGCGCGCACCGAACTACTTCGAGAAGCAACCGCGACTAAAAGGGGCTGGAAACTTCGCCAAGGGCATCGTGTTCCTCCACTTGAGCTGCCCCTCTTCACAAGGCGGTCATTACACGGCTAAAGCTCCAGACTTTCTCTCCCAAGTTCGCAAACCCCCAGACTGCACACCTAATTTGGCTTCTTCAGGCTGGTTCCTTGTCCCTCACTTCAAGAAGTAAATCTGAGCGAACGAAGTTACCGTGTGTGTTGATGACGCAACGCCCCATGGCTTTCAATTTATTCGTCACATGGGAGAAACCAATATGGTGACCTTGCCACACTTCAAATGAAATACTGTTTTGTTAGTGCAGTCTCAGTGTGCTGCCTTTCTACAAAGTATGGTCTTGTTGATTTAAAATCGATTAAAAAATGAGAAAACTGACCTCGTATGTTATTAAAATAATAATATCTACACGTGCCAATTAATGCAGAAGAAAACCATTGTTATGAAGTCATCACTTAAAAGATTCGTATTATTCGAGTTAAAACTTAGTGAAGTTAGCGTTATTATCCGAACGCGACACTTTGTGTGCCGTGTAATCCAAGTATCTCATTCCAGTTTTCGGTGAAATACGGTTCATTTTGAAGCCGAATATCTGTACTTGATGTAGGTTTCCAACAATTGACAACAATTTATATATTGTTGTAAAAACCTTTTTCTTCATTTACACATAGACTTTCATTTTTTTGTTGTATGTTAATCTTCGCTTTATTTATTTATTTGTTTATTTAGCCTGATCAGATTAGGGCCATCAGGCTCTCTCTTACATCGGACCAGAGTTTTACACATACAGTATTTCGTTACATTTGAGTTACCTAAAGCAATGATTTTTACAGATAAACAATTAATAACATAATTTATACGATTACATGTAAAAGGATGTAAATAAAAGGTATTGACTTAATTCGAATAGGATTAATACTAGTAGTACCATTGAGACACATTCTGCTGCTGTTGGTGTAATAATAGAAGTGACAACATTGATATTAGCAGATACAGGATGTACTTTTGAATATATCGAGACTGGTTAAGGCATGGCGAATCCTGACAAAAGGAAGTTAAGAAAGCTGTACCTGCCGAGAGCAATGGCAGTAGGAGAATATCTGGGAGGAGGAATGGATGTGACGTACCTGGACCGTACTAAAGACTGGCGTAATTATTGATTTAGCTGATAATCCATTAATTGTCGTTTGAAGCTGGCAGTGTTATTCAGTTCTCTGATATACTGAGGTAGATTGTTCCAGAGCCTGGTTCCTGCTACTGGAAAGGATTTTGAGAAACCGGCTGCGTTATGTATAGGGACAGAAAGGGTTTCACTCTGACAGCATTGAGTAGTTCTGTTATGTTGATCAGATAAGAGTGTTAAGGTCGAGGAAAGATATGAGGGACAGTGTACGTTGATAAGAGAGTAGAGGAAACAGAGTGTGCTTGTCAGCACGGAGCCAGGATAGTTGCGTATAAGATGGTGAAATGTGATCAAAGAGGCCGATGTTACATATATATCGAACGCAGGCATTCATGATTAGTTCCAGACGTCGTGAGCTTTGTTCAAATGTTTGTTAAGCTTGTGGAACTTCACTGCGGGATCATCAGTTCCTAAACTCACAAACTAACAAATACTACAGACAACACAAACATCCATGTCCGAGGAAGGATTCAAACCTCCGACGGGGAACGGCTCGCGTATCGGAGCATAGCACCTCAATGCTCTCGGCCACTCGGTCGCGGCGTTTTGAATATTAGAGTGTCACTTGTATGCAACGTGTAAAAAGTAATTAATACACACATAAGCTTGCGCTGCATTTACAAGTAAGACTGCGGCGGGCTATTATCGACCACTCAATAAAGAAAGAAACATCGCAACTGGACGCGGTCAACAGGGTGCTTATGACTGGTTGAATACAAAACGGCGTAGCGCAGCCAGCAAATGTGGCAAATTATTTAGACACATTATTTTTTTTTTTACAGCTCTCTATTCAAGATACCATAAAACTGTCTACTGATAATGTTTTTAAATAAAATTCTGAACAATATGGAACACATTTTATTCACTTTAAAAATGCATTTTATAGACAAAATATCAGAAATGATGAAAAGTACATGAAATTTAAATTCTAAACATTCCGCATAAATACCACATCAGTCTGTAAGATAATGCCTTCATTTTGTATTTTATTTCAAAATTTTACTTTGAATAGTTCCAGAGCTATGTGTGTCATAATCACATGATTGATGTTTCGCGAATGTTCTTAGTTGTCTGTTGGTGCCAGTCCACATATAGTGTACATCTTCTAAATATCTGGAAATATTTATACCAAATGTTAATAAACAATGTTATTGAACACCTTCTAGAACTATAGACGAAAGTTAAAACTTGTCAAAGACTGTCTTAACCCAAAACCTTGTGCTTATGTACATCTTCGAGTAAAACATTTAAAAATAAAAGAAACTAGTGTTTATTAACACCGCTAGTCATTTGTTACCTAATGATGGCCCAATAAGTGGAAAATTGGTTTGAAGTGAATAAAAGTTAGTAAAACAATCAGTTTCTTTGTTTTAACCAGAAATATGGAATTGTTCTGCCAAGAAGTGACAGCAGAATCGAAACAAAAATCATAATTTTACTGTTAGGCACTCTAGCGTTTAAAAGAAACACAAATCTTACTGTTCCACAAACATTTTCCTTAAATCTACTGCCATTGCCCCTGTTTCTCCAGTAATGTCGACGAATATGGATTTAATCATGATTCTCCAATAGGTGGAAGTCAATTACGGATAATACAGGTTTGCAAGTTCACCAAAAGAAGAAGAAGAAGAAAACCCGCCAAAATGATCTGTAGCGTGTGTTCCCGTCACGTTGGAGCACAACTCTGACGATTTTATTTTATGTGGTCTTTGCGTTTATACGAGTCTCTAGTGTCAGAGATATACGTAAAGGCAGCACTAAATGTTAAAGAGGAGTGAAAAAGAAGTTTGAAAACAGAAGAGTTACTGAGAATGAACCTGTTGTTGGAAGGAAGCATGTTCAGACGTCAAATGAACATCCTATGAAATTTGTATAAAGTTTATAACTTCAGACTGAATGAAGAATTTTATTTATTTATATAATGTAGAGGACAGAACGGATAGGTCCAGAAACTACACTGATAGTTTCTATGTAGTAGAGTCTACTAGCGTGTTAAAAGATCAAATATATTTGATATGGAAGACATAAATCATCAACTCTCAAGGCAATATTTCAATATAATTTTGGAAGTTTAGCATCAAACTTCTCGTATTGCTAAAATCTTGGGGAGGGTGCAAGTAAATGTCTGTTTATCTGAGATGTACGAGTCTGACAACATACAAGCTAGACTTTCAGAAAAGGACCATCCATAACATTAAGACAGTAGTAGTCAGCATAACAGTTAATGTGTCAAGTGGCCGACAAAAGCAACATACAAGGAAATGGAAGAAAAGGAAATGAGGTTCCAGAATAAGCTCTCACTGTGAAGCGGAGTGTACTGATATGAAACTTCCAAGGAAATTAAAAGTTTGACTCCTACTCAGCATCTGTGACTTTCTCGGACCAGGGAAGTTTCGTATCAGTTCCCACTCTACGGCAGAGGGAAAAATTTACTGAGAAGGCCATCTCCCGGATTGTGGCTACTCCACTTGTCCGCGATGTCTTTTTTTTTGCTTTCTGGTCTGTTAGTCCTCCATGACACGCAGTAAAACGTCTGTGCAGGTTTGAAGGGAGTAAACGAAAAACTGCAGGAAGTACAGTTGCAAGATCTGTAGTGAGTCGTGGTCGGGTATCTCAGTTTCAGTGACAGATCGACACACGGATTTAATCTGCCAGCAAGTTTCTACATGATCATTTTATCTTTAGGATTTCTAAAGAAGGCTGAAAAGAAGTTATTACATTACGCTTGAAAATTCAAATAATACTAAAAAAATTAAGAAATTTTCGTAGGATTTGTGAACCGCACTTCGAAAAAGTGTTCGCGTATATAAAATTGACGCTGTACAATTGATAGTATTAGAAAAAAAGAGTTGCAGTGAATAGAAATACGGAGAATGTGCAGTATTGTACGCAGTAGTACAAAAGGGAGCTGTATAGGGGAGAAACTGTGGTTGAAGGCGGAGGCTGCGGTGGCCGAGAGGACTGAGGGGCTCCAGTCACGGTTTGCACGGCCACTACGGTCGGGGGTTCGAATCCCCCCTCGGGCGTGGTTATTTGTGCCGTCCTTAGTATTAGCTAGTTCATAAGTAGTTTGTAAGTTCAGGGACTGATGATCCCGTAGTTAAGTCCCATAAGCTATACAAACAATTTTTTTTTTTTTTTTTTTTTTTTTTTTTTTTTTTTTTTTTTTTTTTTTTTTATGAAGTCGGAGTCGATAAATATCAAAGATATTGTTAAGGAGGCCTGATGCAAGTGGCACACTGAGAAGAATAGATTGTCGCACGCGAGGAACTTGTAGTGGACGGCGTCAAACAAGTGGAAAGACCAATGACTAATAGGATGGAATTATGACAGTATTCAGAAACTGTCTGACATATTAAAATTGTGTGTCGGACCGATCCTCGAACCGGGAACCTTGCATCGAATTTAGCACAGGCACTCAGTTTCAGTGTCAGGTACTTTAATACCAGTTGACTCATGTTACATCTTAGAACTTCCGTTGCAACCCCATTCCTTACAACTGGGGTGAGCGAAGTAGAATGATTCTCAGTATTCTCAGTGTGTTATTGAACTTTTATTTGTAAACCTGTTGTACAGTGTCTGTCATCTGTGGTGAGCGGCCGGCCGCGGTGGCCGAGGAGACTGAGGCGCTCCAGTCACGGCCTGCACGGCCACTACGGTCGGGGGTTCGTATCCCCCCTCGGGCATGGATATTTGTGCCGTATTTAGTATAAGATAGTTCATAAGTAGTTTGTAAGTTTAGGGACTGATGACCCCGTAGTTAAGTCCCATAAGCTTAACAAAAATTTGAACATTTTTTTTGTGGTGAGCGAGGTTTACTCTCAAGGCGGGTTGAAACAAAAAAAGATACACTGTTACTACCAGCTCACATTCAGAGTAGCCAAAGGGTGGTCACTGTCGAGATTAGTGGATTCGATCTAGCAAGGAGAGGATCTGACAAGTGGGTGACCGATTTCAGTCAAGTTATGCATGTGTTCTATATATATTGATACGTGTATCGGCTTTTTGCTAGACAATATGTTTTGAAAAAATCAATGTTAAAATTTTGAAAATCGGGTTTTCAATGCCATACATCCAGAGATCGTCAGAAGTTGAGCGGCGCTCGCGAAGTCGCTCATGTTTACAAGTATCAAAGCTGCACCATGAACACACAAAAAGGTTAATTACTTGAATCTCATTAACTTTTCACATCATGTATACTGGTAAAAAATGTTGATCTTCAGACGATCCTCAAAGACTACTGTCAAGTAAAAAGACGAAACACGTGTCCCTTAACTTACAATATGTAACTTTAATGCAAAATTTTATCGAAATCGGTGATCCACATGTCGGACCCTTTCCTTGTAAGTCGAATTGCTTCAGTGGGTAGCGACAGCTGTTCCGGCTTAATTCACCTCTCATACGCAGACGATGGTGTCTCATTCTGTAGGTGAACGAGAGAAGACGTATTTCAACTCTGTAGCACAGATTGTGAGAGATAATCCTCTCGTTTTATATTCGCCATTTTGTATGTGTTATGAATTCATTTAAATGTAGAAATATGATCGCTTTCCTAAGTGGAATGGGTCCTAAGAAGTTATTTCATTATGTACAAAGATTGGTGCAACTGATGGAATGATAACACATTGATCTACCAAAAAAAAACCTTCCTCACTTTGAATCTTTATGCCGAGATTGTAAATTTGTTTTTTCTTGTTTCATAATATCTTTTATTAACTGATTTACGTATTATCTAGGCACATGAATGAGACTGATAATATTTTTAGTACTTTTACGCGCCAACACTATATTCCGTTTCTCTGAAAGAATATTAAAAGAAAACAGTGTAAGTGTATTTAGATGATTTAAATCGTTGTAGGTAGACAAGAAAAATTACAATGAATAGTAACGTGTAGAAGGACTGTTGTGCAGCCATTTACTTAGGGTTAGAGCAGATTACTGTGATTTTTTTAAAAAATGCATTACATTTAATCGTTTGTATTTTCTTAAAACCGATTTTAAAAGGAATAATCTTAATTATTTACACATTCTACCTACAACTGTTTATATATAAACAAATTACTTATTCGTATATAGCAGCAAATATTTCAGAAAAATATTTATCCAGTGTTTCATACTAGTGTATTTTTCTCCCAGCTGTGAACAAACAGTTCCTCCTCTCTCTGAATTTCCGAAGCATGACATTTCTATAGGTGCACGTTTGTTTTGCATGCTTGATATTAGCTGGAACAAACATATTTTGTGTGTTGATACTTCTTTTGCGCAGATTACGTAAATAATTTGTCAAGACTGCTTCGGTTCACAAACACACTCTTGTCAGAACTATTTTTTCTATCCATGTTGTGCGTTCAGTTAGAGATACCTATACAACGAAAATATTGTTTGCATACGGAAGCCATCGATTAAAGACAGAATATGCAAAAAGCTTGCACGCAAATAATGTAGCCTTGTTCATCGCCGAGCGCGAAATTAAACGTTGTCATGATGTTATTTCATTATTAACGTTCCTGATTTAGCCAGTGCTGTTTTTTATTTATAAGCAAATGTATTTAAAAATGTTAAAATATCAGAGTGTATAATGCAATTCTTTGTAAATTATACAAAATTTAATTACGTTGTACTGAACACGAAGAGAGAGTTGTTTGAAAAATGGGCGTATGATCAAGCGACAATTAAACATACTTTATCATAAATGTACTATTTGAGGCATTATCGTTTAAAGTACAAATATTTTCTTTGACTAAAGGTGCCTGTCGACGATTTACAAGAACAATTTCAGAAATATCGTGTAACACAATTCTAAGGTTTCTGAAATGTACAAGAGATAATATAGGCGCTTCACTGCGTGATGTACAATTCTTAAGACTTGAAGTCTCCTATTGTATGCTTAAATATACAAACAGGTCATTCTTCTCGGCTGGCCCTTGTCCTCTTGTTCTCTAAGTAAATGTGATATGCTGATAGTTTTTTCCCTTAAACAAGAACTTACAGAAGACTTCGCAAATTATTTGTTGCATGGTTTCCAATCATCCTGCCCCTCAGCTATTTTCGCTGTCAGCATTTCCTCCAATAGAAAATAAGTTGTTCTTTAGTATCTCCAGAAATTTCCTGTCATCCGGTCCCTTCCTTTCTCTGGTATTTTCCATTTATCATTTCCGTCGCCATTATTACTTAGAAACTCTCCAGCTTCACAGTCGGTATTCTTCCGTAAAGATTTTTTTATCTGGGTTTTCCAAAGTTCAATACGTCCAAAATACAATTCAGTACTCCAGCTGCACATTTTACGTAATTATCAGTTACATGCCTATGAGTGAGAATAGTAAGCGTCTTCTAGCAATGATGCGGATGTTACCCTGCTTCACAGCAACGTGTTTCTTTTTCCATTACGGCGTATTTTCTTCCGAATTGTTTCACTGCCATTTCCATATGACCATAACTTTCCAAGTGAAGTTTACCGATGATATCTGCTACTCACTTGTTTCTTTCCTTTGATTTGGCTTCTATCTATAATGGGTGTTTCTTAAAATATTTACACAATTCCTTTAATTGCTCCGAATTTTGCAGACATAAGCTACTTCAATTACCAAATTATATCATGTTTTTTGAAACTGTCAAGGCTTGTAGATCGCGATCTGCCGTTGAATTTCACATCTTAAGGGTTTTAAAAAAGCATGGCAGTCGTCATATGAATAAAATATATCACGTGTTTGAAACAATACAGTCATTATATCGTAAAATAATTTTCATGTCCATAAATGACAAAAGAATTAATTGTCATGAGGCGGGCCAAGTCGTGAAAAATAAGACTTTTCATTGGCCACATCTGTTGTCAAGTGTAAGTTTGTACTGGCTATATTGTTTTAATAATGTGATATGTTTTATTAAGAAGAGTAGATTTTTGTATTTCAAACGTTTTTACGATCTGATTATGACTCGTTAACAGGCGAAAATAGTAATCGTAAAATACAATTGCCGACTTGACTGACGATTTATCCTCTTTCTTAAATAATTTTTTCAAGTCATCTATTCCTCCAGAATTTTTACCTTTCTCTTATACCTTTTTTTAGTACGTCATTAACACTCATAAAATGTTAACATTAAAGGAAAAAAAATTCGTAACAGATTAACGCAAAGTCATCATGTAACTACTTTTATAAGCATTTCAAGTATTTTGCTCCAATGGATATTGCCGTAGAATTCCTCTATATCAACAGATTGCATGACCATTTAAAGATTTGAATTTTTTCGAAGTTCACAAATCCAATGAGCCTGGCAGTTTCCTTATGAATTGTTTTCATTTTCAAACCTAACGTCAGAACCACATGTTTGATGTGTTGACCCTAAAGTCCAGATTCCCGTCATTAATAATATCCTTATTTCTGTGCATCTTCATGGTAGCATAAACTGTCAAAATGATTGTTCAAATGTTTGTTAAGCTTATGGGACTTAACTACTGGGTCATCAGTCCCTAAACTTACAAACTACTTATCAACTACCTTATACTAAGGACGGAACAAATATCCAAGCCCGAATGGGGATTCGAAGCCTCGACCATAGTGGCCGTGCAGACCGTGACTGGAGCGCCTCAGTCCCCTCGGTCACCGGGGCCGGCTCAAAATGATTGTGTGTGGTTCTCTGTTTACTTGCCATTGCTGCCTTTGAGAATGTGTGCAAGACATTGTTTTTTGAAATTCCGTTTGCTCGTCTCCAGTTTCACTCAGTTGCTTATATTTAGTTCAGCACTTTATGGTTGCTTCTCTTTACTGTTACTTTTGTAAAATGATAGTGATATCTGTTATACATGTTTCCTAGCACGTATTACTCAACCCCTAATCGCGATCACTTTATGGTGAATCTGCACTGTTGCAGCCATTTTTATTCACTTCCATTAACTCCAAGCACAGGAAACTACTGTGGTATCCGAAACCGCCGTCGATACATTGGCACCAAGGAACACGAGCCTCAAGGCTCTTCAATTGAAATTTGGTCGAGCTGATCTCTGAGAGTAAATCTAACACGCTTACGTCGGGTCTCCAGTTTCTGGCCGGCCGCGGTGGCCGAGGGGACTGAGGCGCTCCACTCACGGTCTGCACGGCCACTACGGTCGGGGGTTCGAATCCCCCTTCGGGCATGGATATTTGTACTGTCCTTAGTTTCAGCTAGTTCGTAAGTAGTTTGTAAGCTTAGGGACTGAAGACCCTGTAGTGAAGTCCCATAAGTTATACAAACATTTTATCATTTTCTCCAGTTTTTGCAGTAGGGACCTACTCACACTGTACTGATAATTTATTTTTCGACTAGGACAACGTCCCAGAAAAAGAAAATGCTTCGAATCCTCCGATACCGACCGCAGTTTTCGGAATCTTTCCCTTGATTGTAAGACATATTTTAGAACCAGTTTCGCCCAAGGAAAAAATAAACCGCGCGATCTAAGCATCTAAGGCGTCATTTCGAAGTTTGCGCGGCCGCTTGCGAGGTTCCAGACTTTCCTCGGACATGGATATGTGTCTGATTCTTATCGAAAGTTACTGTAAGTTAGTTTGAATAGTCCGATGATACAAGTCTATTGTCCGATGATACAAGTACTTAAGTTTACCCCTCCTCCCCCCCCCCCCCCAGGGGCTCACGGTTCTTTCTTGAGTATGTGCATGGCGAGCACGGGGCCCCGAGCTAATGCAGTTTTCTTTCCTTTTTTACTTCCCGGACTGCATTTCCTTTCCCCTTCCCCACCTTTCCTATCCTCACTCCTCCTCCCCACCGGGGGACTGATAACCTCAGTAGTTTAGTCCCCCTCACCAAACCAAACAACCCAACCCAACCTTAAGTTTACAGGTGTCTTAACATTTCAGAACGGGTAAGTTTCACTAATTTTTTCCCAATCGGGAGTTACATTTGCTCACTATCTGCTTATGTAAAAATTGCCTCAGTATATAAACTATTATCAATGGTTCGGATCTCAAACAGCTTCCTCCACTCCTTAGAGAGGAAATGAAACGTAGGATACTGAATTAAGGCTTCTGCCTTCCAATGCAATGTTGACGGCGGCGGACGGAAAGGAGAACCAGTGCAGAGTGACTGAAAGATTACCTGCGCGCGAGAGGAGGAGTGAAGTCGACCGCCTTCTTGTGTTCTATAGTGTGAAGGCGACTTATACGTACTTGGTCCCACTGTGTTATTTCTTTTTCTTCCTTTTCGTTTCACTTATTCGTAACTGAGAGTCGTGTTGCTGCTTTTGCGTATGTCCGTTAGAGTCTATCACTGGTCAGAATTCAATAAACATTGTTCAATTTCGTTTTCTTGGTCTACAGCGATGTGTTAATCAGGCGTATTATTCTAGCCTGCAGTTTACGCTTTCATGTCTGGTAATAATAACTGATGGGTGACACCTTTGACTCATACGTACTCCAATTTTGTGGTATAACATAGTTAATGCTTGTACATAGTTTCCAACGGGCGCAATATTTCGTCGATCAGACACGTCACCATCGTCAGGTGCATTGACGTACTGAGGCCATGAGGGAGGGCGGTCGTCTTATATCCCCCCCCCCCCCCCCCCCACCCAGCCCCGCTAGGCTTTCACTCCGCGGTCCGCGCCCGCTGGTGTCGGCGTCTGTGGCCGAGTCCATATACTTGCCTCACCTCTAGTAGCCAGATCATTTTGTTTTCTGAAAGTCCTCTTGTCAACTAGTGCTGGTTCCCAAACCTTGCTCGGATTGTAGCCGCAGTCTCGGTTGATGAGACCTTCCACGGTGCGGATCTCGAAGCCTCTCTAACAATGCTGTCCTAGTATATAGTCTGTGCTAAGATCCTGGTACGTTCGTAATCCCTCTCATAAATAACGTAGGGTGCGGCGGTGTAGTTAATTAATGTTGACAACGAAATGTCCCGTTTACGATGATAATTAATATACTGACCGAGCAAGAGTACATAAAAGAACCTGTCAACCATAGCGCAGAAACAGCATTAATTATTTACTGCCGGCCGCGGTGGCCGAGGAGACTGAGGCGCTCCAGTCACGGTCTGCACGGCCACTACGGTCAGGGGTTCGAATCCCCCCTCGGGCATGGATATTTGTGCCGTCATTAGTTGTAAGTAGTTCATAAGTAGTTTGTAAGTTTAGGGACTGATGACGCCGTAGTTAAGTCCCATAGACTATACAAACATTTGAAACATTTGATTTGAAATCAACGAATCTCTTTGGATAATGCATTCTAACACGCGACTGGCTAATGACAACGCTACACATTTCCCACAATTTTCATCCGTTGCCAACATCAACACGCTGGGCCGCCAGCATCGTAAGTAAAATTTAACAGTTACCAACTCCATTCGAAACACATTTTGTTGACTGTGTACACAAATACGACTGAATAGTCTTGCAAAATAATTTGAGTATTTACCACGTCATATACATCTTGCAGCATAGTCGACAGGACTGATTGCGGACCTCTGGTTCAGAGCCGAAGACGTGCAGATTCCTCGACTTGCGACGAAGGATGGTGGGTTTTCGGTTTCCTCTAAATAGGTTAGGAGTCCACTGCACTCATGGAGCGTTTACACGGGTAGCGGAGACTGTGTGGCGTGGACTGTGCGGTGTTTTTAGGTTAAGGGCCTCGGGAACACACAAAATGGTTTTAGTCTCAAAGGGTGCAGGTCAGATATAGAACGAATTCAGATCTAGGAACCATTGGTGTAACCGTTGTAAATTGTCATAGCTGTGTTAGGAAAGTTCCAGAGCTCCAAGCGCTGGTAGAAAGTACTGAGGCACAAATCGTTATAGGGTCTGAAATCTGGCTGACGCCAGAGGTAAGTTAGGCCGAAATTTTTACAAAGGGCCAAATGGTCTTCAGAAAGTATGGAATAAATAAAAAAGCGGGTGACGCCTTTACTGCTGGTACTAACGGATTAGCCGGCCGCGGTGGCCGAGGTGACTGAGGCGCGACAGTCACGGTCAGCACGGCCACTACGGTCGGGGGTTCGAATCCCCCCTCGGGCATGGATATTTGTGCCGTCCTAGTTCGTAAGTAGTTCATAAGTAGTTTGTAAGTTTAGGGACTGATGACCCCGTAGTTAAGTCCCGTAAGCTTAACAAACACTTGAACTAACGGATTATCCTGCAACGAAATTGTGGCAGATACTTCCTGTGAGTTGGTATGGGTAGAGGTTATTCCTGACAGCCGGAATAAATTAATAATTTCATCTTTTTATCGGCCCCTGACTCAGAGGATGCAATTGCCGAAACGTTCAATGAATGCTTGAATCACATTTCAAACTGGTACACGAAGCATACTGTTATGATCGGTGGCGACTTTAATTTACCCTCGATATGTTACCAAAAATACGTATTCAAACCAGCGGCAAATATAAAACATCTTCTGAACTAGTTCTGAATGTTTTTTCTGAAAACTACTTCGAACAGTTAATTCATTAACCCATTAGAATGGTAAATAGTTGCCAAAATACTCTTGATCTCCTAGCAAAAAATAACCCTGACCTACTAAAGAACATCAAAACAGATACATGGATTAGCGAACATAGAGTTGTAGTAGCGACATTGAATTTCGAATTTCTCAAATGCACCAAAAATGAACGAAAAGTATATCAATTCAAAAGACCAGATAAAATTTCGCTTCACGCTTTCGTTAGTGATAGTCTCTAGTCTTTCAAAACTAAAAATGCGAGTGTAGATCAGTTGTGGCTTACTTTCAAAGACATAATATCGGTAGCAATCGAGATATTTATATCAAATAAATTAATAAAATAAGAGGCTGATCCCCGTGGTACACAAAATATGTCACATCACTGTTGCAGAAGCAATGAAAAACACATGCCAAATTCAAACACACATAGAAACTCCAAGACTGGCAGTCTTTTACAGAAACTCGCAATCTAGCGCGGACTTCAATGCGAGAAACTTATAATAGTTTCCACAACGAAATCCTGTTTAGTAATCTTGCAGAAAATCCAAAGTAATTCTGGTCATATGTGAAGAGCCCTAGCCGCAAAACATAAACAATACTTTCACACGCGATAGCAATGGTAATACTACCACAGTCCTGCTAAAGCAGAATTGCTAAACACAACTTTCCGAAATACTTTCACCTAAGAAGACGAAGTGAACACTCCGGAATTCGAAAGAAGAACAGCTTCCAGCATGCGATACTTAGGACTCCTGGAGTAGTAAAACAACTTGATGCATTAAACAAAAATTGCGTATGAACTAACTTATACCAAAGACAGCACAAACATCCATGCCCGAGGGGGGATTCGAACCCCCGACGGGGAACGGCGTCACGCATCGTAGCATAGCGCCTCAATGCGCTCGGCCGCTCCGCCGCGGCATAAACATTAGTGCTCTCTTTTGTTACTTTGTGTGGAACAATTGCTCATTTTGAGGTAAATTTAATTTGATGTGCAGGAAAGGGTTAACCTATACCAGCAGTAACAGATACCGGCCGACAGTCCGCCATTTTCGATAATCCGGCACCGGGCCAGTCCCGAACGTGCCGGACTATCGAACTTCTCCTGTACATCATTTGCAGCTACTAACCCTCAACATTATACAACCAACACCATCTTTACACAGAGAGACGATAAGATATTGAATACAAAATTGATAAAAGTCGCAGGGTCGGATACGGTGATACATTAGGTAACTTGCCTGTGAGCGCCTGGAAAAATGCGACAAATTTTCATAAATTTTACACAGCTGTAACTTACAACCCCCAACTCTTAATAGAATAAAATTGCAGGACAATGTTTCACCTCTCTTTCTGAACAATTCGATATACTGGTAGTTTCACTAATTCACATATTGAATTTTTTAGAATATTTTTTGTGAAGGCCTGTAAATGATTTTCTTTATTTGCTGCTTCATACTATGATTCTATGCACTGACTAACCGTCTTACTTAGACACTTGAAACTTTAGGTACATGTAAGGAAGATGTGTATCTAGAAAGTGGACTACAATTATGTCATTTCATTCACATTTTTTTATTCAAGAAATACTTACATTTGATGTTCAAAACAAATTTCATATCTCAGGCTCACTTAGTTTATTTTTGCATAAAATAAACATGTGAGAAAATGTATTTGTCAGGAAATTATATGTAAAGTTTATATTTTATGTCATAATGCATTCCAGGTCCATATTCGCCTTGGTTTATATGTTCCTCACCTTGTCTCTTTCTTTTCTTGCTTCTCCTTGCTTCTCCTTAGTTGCCTTAAGAACCATCTTTTCAGCTTCGACCACTCCCAAATTATTATTTGCCACCAGTGATTGTTTCATATTGAAACCAGAAGATATTTTGGCAACTTTGAACTTCACATCTGCTTACTGCCACATCATTAAAACAAATTACAACGTCTAACACACCATATATCATGACGTTCAACTCAACGAACACTGTTTTTGGCAGGCGTTCCCATATCAATAGTTGAAGCATTCGTTCACGTTTTGTGTTTTCCTGTGTAAGCATCGTGAGAAGCGTTTTTTGTCACTTAGGTCCCTGTATGTGGGCTACATTGCCTCCAATACTCCAAACGGTAGGGAGTGGTGGTGTACATAAACGTCACCATTTTCGAGTGCTTTTGTGTAGCTACACGTGTCACAAAGCGCATGCTGTGTATTGTCACCAGTAGAGGCTTTATTGAAGAAGTTAGTCCAAACTGATTGCCAGAACCCTTTATAGCAGGCATAACAACTTCCGAGAAAGCCAAGGTAGCACTAAATCAAACTGCGGAAACGTTAACAAGCAAAACAACGCTCGATAGCCAAAGACATACAAGAGAAAACGTAAGAGAATCGAAATGTGTCTTCCAAAAGCGTTGCCAACTTGAAAAATAATTGTTCTTATGTTTTTTTGGAAGAGGAGTCTAATGACAACAATTGACGTGTGAGGGTAGCAGGAAAACGGGCATGGCTGCACAGAGAGCGATATTTGAATTGATATTTAGACAACTTCCCGTAGTCCAAATTAAATGTTTTAAGCACCATTGTTTTCAGAAAAGTATAAATTTTAATTTAAGATGAAAAACAAAATATCGATTTTTTAAGATGATTCACGAGCAAGTTAACTTAGTGCGTGTCCCGTGATAGTTGCTTTCAATATAGTTTTGTTGTGATTCAACAGACATGCAGTATTTGAAATCTCCACTGCCACTGTTCCAGTCAGTGATAAAGGGATTCCCGTGGTGTGACTGAGTCCTGTGAAGTTGGCACCCCTATTTTGGAAAATGTACATTTTTTTCAGAGTTCTAGACAGATATACAATAGTTCTGGAATCCTCAGTACAAAATTTAAATAGTTCTGCTAAATTTCGCCGAAAAAATACGAAAAATTACCACAAAATTTAGTTTTTTCAAAATAATTGTTTGCCTAATTGTACAAACATAGTTCTGATCACAGTTCTAAATAGCTCTCAAAGTGTTCTACAGGAAATCCTAATGACATTTTTCTGTGCAGATTATACTTCATCAGATAAATGCAGTAATGTGGAATTCATTTTCACGTTACTGTAAACTGGCACTATTTTTTCGAGAAGTACACATTGTTTTTTGGGTTCTGTGTACATATACTATAGTTCTAGAGTTCATGTGGATATTTCTATGTAATTGCCCGAAAAAAAATTATGTTCACTATTTTGAATATCTGATAAGCTGTCTTATTTGTGCCCCTTATTCGAGAAATATACATTTTTCTTAGGTCTTGACAGATATTCTATCGGCTGCACATTCAATTTGTTGTTTTTACGTCTGAGTGATTACTGCTTATCGTAAACAAGAACTATTGCACATGTCCCTAGAACTCTGGAAAAAGTCTAATTTTTTGAAAAAAAAAAAAAAAAAAAGCGTGCAAATTCCACAGTAGCATGTAAATGGATACTCCATTATTGTAATTATCTCATAAAGTATAATCTGCACAGAAAAATGCTATTAGGATTTCCTGTAGAACTCGTTGACAGCTATTTAGAACTGTGATCAGAACTATGTTTGCGCTAATAGGCAAATAATTATTTAAAAAAACTAAAAAAAAACTCAAGTTTGTGGTAGTTTTTACTATTTTTTCGGCGAAATTCTACAGAACTATTTAAATTTTGTACAGAGAACTCCAGAACTATTGCATATCTGTCTAGAACTCTGAAAAAAAAATTTATTTTTGAAAAAAGGGGTGCCATCTTCACACGACTCTGGTGCAATTTTGTGTAGTTTATGTCCCACATCTACGCAATTAGCTCATGAACTATTATCTGGGCAAAAAAATATCATTAGGATTTTCTGCAGAACTCTTTGAGAGCTATTTAGAACTGTGATCAGAACTATGTTTACGCTTATAGGCAAATAATTATTTGGAAAAAAACTAAAATTTGTTATAATGTTTTGTAATTTTTTCGCGAGTTTGTGCATAACTATTTAAATTTTGTACAGAGAACTCCAGAACTATTGCATATCTGCCTAGAACTCTGAAAAGAAATGCACGTTTTTTTTTTTTAGAAAAGGGGTGCCAACTTCACAGTAGCGTGTAAATGGTTTCCCAATTATTGCAATTTTCTCAGAAAGTATAATCTGTACAGAAAAATGTCATTAGGACTTCCTGTAGAACTCTTTGAGAACTATTTAGAACTGTGATCAGAACTATGTTTGTACTAACAGGCAAAAAATTATTTTGAAAACACTAAATTTTGTGGTTACATTTTGTATTGTTTTCGGCTAATTTTTGCAGAACTATTTAAATTTTGTACAGAGAACTCCAGAACTATTGCATATCTGTCTAGAACTCTGAAAAAATGTACATTTTCCAAAAAAGGGATGCCAACTTCACAGGACTGTGTGACTGTGGTGGCTGCCTGTTGTTCCAGTGGAGCCGCTGAGCGTGCGCCTGGTGGGTGACAACTCGCCGCTGAGCGCCGGCCGGCAGTACGAGCTGCGATGCGAGACCGCCGGCTCCCGACCCGCCGCCGCCGTCACCTGGTGGAAGGACGGCGAGCAGCTGCCCTCCGTGGACTCGGTGCGTAGCTCTCTCTACCATCACACACACACACACACATACACACATAGGGTACGGGGCAGCTTTGCACAGTAGCCACAGTTGCCCAGGTCACACCGATATTCAAAAAAGGCAGTAGGAGTAACCCACTAAACTACAGGCCTATTTCACTGACGTCAGTTTCCAGCAGGGTTCTGGAACATATCCTGTATTCAAATATTATGAATTATCTCGAACAGAACGATCTATTGACCCAAGATCAACACGGATTTAGAAAATATCATTCATGCAAAACGCAACTAGCTCTTTATTCACACGAAGTGATGGGTGCTATCGACAAGGGTTCGCAAATCGATTCCGTATTTCTTGATTTCCAGAAAGCTTTTGAGACCGTACCTCACAAACGGCTTTTAATCAAATTGCGTGGTTATGGTACATCGCCCCAAATTTCCGATTGGATAGGGGATTTCTAGTCAGAGAGGACACAGTTCGTAGTAATCGATGGAAAGGCATCGAATAAAACAGAGGTGATATCGGGCGTTCCACAGGGTAGTGTTATGGGTCCTTTGCTGTTCCTTATTTACATAAACGATTTAGGGGAAAATCTAAGTAGCTTTCTTAGGTTGTTTGCTGATGACGCCGTCATTTACCGTCTAGTAAAATCATCTGAAGATTAAACCAACTGCAGAACGATCTGAATAAGATATCAGTAGGGTGTAAAAATTGGCAATTGAGTCTAAATAATGAGAAGTGTGAAAGTCATCCACATCAGTACGAAAAGAAATCCGTTAAACTTTGTTTACAAGATAAATCAATCAAATGTGAAGGCCGTAAACTCCACAAAATACCTAGGAATTACTATTACTTCAGACTTAAATCGGAATGAACACGTAGATAATATCGTGGGAAAGGCGAACCAGAGACTGCGTTTTAATGGCAGAACCCTTAAAACATGCAACAGAACGACAAAAGAAACTGCGTACACTACGCTTGTCCGTCCATTTTTGGAGTATTGCAGCCCAGTGTGGGATCCTTATCAGGTGGGTTTGACGGAGGACATCGGAAGAGTCCAAAGAAGTGCAGCTCGTTTCGTATTGTCACGATACAGGGGAGACAGCGTTACGGAAATGATACAGGATCTGGGATGCTAATCATTACAACTACGGCGCTTATCGCTGCGGCGTGGGCTACTTGCGAAACTCCAATCGCCAACATTATCCTCCGAATGCGAAGATATATTGTTGACTCCCACTTACATAGGTAAAAATGATCATCAGAATAAAATACGAGAAATCAGAGCTCGAACAGAGAGATTCAGATGTTTATTCTTCCCACGCGCTATTCGAGAATGGAATGGGAGATAAATAGTATAATTGTGGTTCGATGCCAGGCACTATAATGTGATTTGCGAAGTATCCCAACTGCCACTGGCCGTTGTACTAATTCAAAGAGAACCGGTGAACACCAGTGTACACCGTGGATTCGAACCCAGCAATCACGCTGATCACTACGCTACAGGGACACAATGATCACCACATGGGCTACCCTAGCACGCCTCCAGTCAGAAGCAAATTCTCAGCCTTTTTCCACGCACTGTGGTAGAGTGCCAGACTATACAGGGTGTTTCACTAAGTGTGTTTGCCTCTGCAACTTATAAAATAATAGGTGACGGAAAATTTTAATGTGGTAGGTCAACACAAGAAATGTTACACTTTCTGCAGTTTAATGTATAATTTTCCAGAGAGTTACAGCACAAAGATATAATTTTTAAAATGGAACAGTAGTTTTTTTTCTATTGTGCATTGGTTTCGTTGCAACCAGCTGCGTCCAAATCAATTTAAACTACATTCCTATCACTGTTAATTTGGGAGATACAACCCTTCAAAGTTCCGGAGGTGGAGGCTGCGATAGCGTAGCTCACTGGCCGAGTGGCTATCCCATGGGGCACGGCCCACTGTCTCATGACCACCAGCCAGTCAGATACGCTGTCGTAGCCTCCGCCCCCTAAACTTTGAAAGGTTGTATCTCCCAAACTAACAGTGATAGGAATGTAGTTTAAATTGATTTGGACGCAGCTGGTTTCAACGAATCCAATGCACGGTAGACAAAACTATTGTTCCATTTAAAACATTGTATCTGTGTGCTGTAACTCTTTGGAAAATGATACAATAAACTATGTTCATAGATCGGCAGAAAGTGTAACATTTCTTGTGTTGACCTAACGCATTAAAATTTCCCGTCACCTATTATTTTATAAGTTACAGAGGCAAACAAACTCACTGAAACACCCTATATATCCAAATGGCGTGGGTGCAATCCCCGCAAGGTCCTGAGATTTTTTCTGTGTCACTTTCCACTTTTTTCACCTCTGGCAGTGTTGCTGACGTGAAAAATATCGAGTAGCACCGTGGTTCGGGGTCCACGTTAAACTGTGGGTCCCCCTATGTTTGGCTGGGTAAGTTCATACATACAATACTATGAAAAAAATTGATCTACACAAAGACTTAAAAGCACTTACTTTAGTTCAAAAAGGGGTCCAGTACTCAGGAACAAACTTTTTTAATAATTTACCATCAAGTATAAAAAATTTAGCCACAAATAAAGATCAGTTTAAGAGGAACCTAAAAGACTTTCTAGTGGCCAACTCCTTCTACTCCCTCAGTGAATTTCTAAATTGTACCAAATGATACATGTACTCATACTATATTAGTATTGTTATATTATAACCTATAATATATGTATCTGTATTTATATTATTAGTATTATCTATTATTCAAATTTAAATTTTGTTTCTTGACATGTTCCACATCCATGAGGATCTCCTCAACATGGATCTACGGAACGAAAATCTAATCTAATCAGTTCGAAGGTCGGAGGAAGGCAACGGCATACCACTTGCAAAGAGGGCCATGCCTAGTAAAGCACTCTGGTTTTCAAACCAGTCTTCAGATTGTCGACTGCTTTACCTACTGACTCAGTGACCCTGCCCATTACACTCATTACTCATGCCATTTTTACAGATTCCCGAAAAACTTCTTAGATGATAAGATCTCGACTGATGAAATGATCTTGAACCGTCTTCACCTTCATTTTATACAGGCTGTCCCATTTATTTTGACCACGCAAAATATCTCTGGAACAACAATTGCTGTTGCAAAACGACTTTCACCGGTATCAGTGTGAGGCAGGGGCTCATGAGTGTAAATATTTTGAAACATGTGTTTTTAAATGGACACACTATATTACTTCATCAGCAATCTATAGCATGAGAAATCACATAAACAATGGCATTCATTGCATCGCAGTATGCTCCATTACATCCCGAGATATTGCAAAGCGGACGCCTGAAATGCGCGGAACTCTTGGCTGGTGCACGTCCTGAGCAGCATGCGATTCTCATGACGTGCGCTAGCCGCGCGTTTCGCGTATTTCAAGCGTCAACTTCGCTTCCCAATATTTCTGGATGTAATGGGGCGTACCGCGACGCAATCAACGCCATTGTTTATGTGGTTTGTCATGATATAGATTGTAGATGAAATAATATAGGGTGTCCATTTAAAAACGCAATAGTTTGTGTTAAGAACACACATGCTTTCGTTTTAGAATGTTTCCAAATATGTACATTCATGAGCCCCTGCCTTACATTAACAACGGTGAAAGTAGTTGTTCCTGAGATATTTTGGCTGGTCAAGATAAAAGGGGTTCCCTGTACACAGGGTGTACATAAAGTCTGTGTACAACTGCAATCACTTATTTCACACGAACGAAATATTATACATATATCGTATATATTAATTTTGAAGAGAACCATTTTTTACAAAACATTCTATATTATAACCATGAGTAACCCGGCATACGTCAATACGATAATCTAATTCTTGTCATACCTGTCGCAGCATGGGTGGTCAAAAAGGAAGGGCTATATATAAGCGATCTTTAGTACATATTCATTTAGAAATTGTTCTTTAATTGAATTAGATCTCATACTTCCTCCAATGTCAGGTAATGTTATTAAGTAGAAAGTGTTGTTCCTATTGTGCTTAAATTCAAGTGTGCAAAAGTTTCATCAAGTTCGAAGTCCGCATCCGTATAGTGGACGACGTGGTGGGCTCGAGTTCGATTCCTTTTCGTATCGGAAATTTTCTCCACTCGGGGACTGGGTGTTGTGTCGTCCTCATCCTATCATGATTGACACGCAAGTTTCTGAAGTGACCTAAAAACGACTTACACCAGGCAGGCCGAAAACGGCTCTGTTAGGATCTAACGGCCATAAATCCCACACCGAATCATCAATCACAATCACGTTGGATATAAAATAGTAGACTGATGTCGCTTTCCGTACGTAAAGTACCCTGCGCCATACACGATATGAAATTTTATGTAGAGAGTGCCATTCCTCTAGTTTTGATGATGAAGTGTGCCAAATTTTGTCGCACATGGATGAACGGTATGGAAGCGCGTAAAATAAGAATCCGAGGTGTCGACGCCCATTCAAAATTATTGATTATTTTGATTGCTTTATTGTTATTTTTGGTTTTCCCTTTAAAAAATAAACCACCACTGAAAATAAAGCGACAAAGAGGGATTGTTCATGCTATTTTGGAGTTTCAACGAGGCTGTAGCACTTCAATTGCGTTTTGTGTAAAGGAACAACAGAAATTCGCGCACTCGGGCTTCACACGGCTATTCCTTACATGCTAGCAATAAGAAAAAAATATCTAATAAAATTTCGTCACGTGGATATTTCCAGCAGTAAATAGACGACGAAGAATGAGATGGGTGCTTGTTCCATACGTAAGTGTGTTTCAGAATTACAAAATTACACCAACAAACTTCTAGCGGATATATAGGGCGTTGTGAGGAAAAAAATGAGCACAGAAACTCTGTGACGGAAACGCTATTCAACGACGCTAGGGAGCGTCCAAGTTACAGACATCGGCGCTTGCCGCTACATATTCCTTCCAGCAAATTAGACGGTCTGTAACGTCTATGGATGACGTTTCATTGTTAATTTTGTTATGAAGACGCGCTCTACATTCCCTAGAAGTTTGTCGGAATTTTTGTGTAATTCTGATAAGTATTAACGTATTTTATACTAGAGGATCCATGCGAATACTTCGCACCGTTAGTGGAATGACAAAAAAGTTGCGAAAAAACTGGAAGTAAAGTTGAATGTTCACGCATAGAGTTGCTCATAAGTAATCAATGAAAGTGTTTAAAATATCAAATGAAAGAGCTCGATCCGGTGAGTGTTATTAGGTCAAACGGAAATGCGTACTTTTATTAGAACCCAAGATATCCTTAAAAAAAGGGGCGGTTGAAATATTCAATGCAAGGACAGAAGGATACTGCGTTTGAATGAAAATAGAGGATGGAGAGACTTAAGTTAATTCTCATACTCAATGAAAAATCTGAGTATGAATACCTTTCGTTTAAAGCAAAAAATAAAGGAAATCCGTCGGATAGAACGGCCTGACCGACTGACTTTACAGTGAGGACATCCCCAAAAGAAATATACGTTTGAGTATAGAAAAAGGAAGTCAAGAGTTATGTAAATTCTGATACTAGATGCCAAATCTGTGGCTGAGTACTTTTCGTTTAAAACAAAAATAAAGGTAATCCGCCGGGTAGTTTGGTCTGGCCGACTGACTTAAGATTTTTATGCTTTATATTCTGAGCAGTCTGCAGCTGAATCCAGTTCCAGCTAGTGCCGGTTATGGCCACTGACGAAACTGCTCCATCCGACACTGTCCTCATACCAAGTTTCTTTCCCCACCGTAACCTTCGGGGTCCTCTAGATCTTTTTTCCATCGCCTTTATTTCCCTCATAATTCTGGGCAGTCTCTGCTCACACATCCTCTTGATATGTCCGTACCATCTTAATTTTTTTTTTTTTTTTTCGATTTCCTTTCTAATAAATTCCTGGTTAAGATCCTTCCTTACATCCACATTCTTTACTCTGTCCATTCTTGTTTTACCTTTCACTACTCTGAGAAATTTCATTTCCCATGCTTGTTATCTGCTCCAGTTCTTTTCTGTCATTGTACATGTTTCTCCTACGTAAATGACAATAGGAGAGTAAGACCTCTTGCACGCCAGTTTTGCCTTTTCTTGAAGTTCCTGATTCCCAGTGAAATGTTTATTGTTTGATAAAATTTGCCTCCCTTCTGTAATCTCCTGTTAATTTTATTCGCTATCTATCCATTGGTAGATATTTCACTCCCTACATAAGCGAAACTGTTTACCATTTTGAGGGATTCTCCACTCAAAGTAATATTCCCATTGATCCCTTTGTCTCTTACAAACACCATTAATTCATTCTTATATTTATTTATTTTTAACTAGTTTAAAACCCGGCTTTGCCCGGGTATTTATTTATTTATTCCTGCCTTTAGTTAGTACTTCTGCAATCCCTTCTCTCTGCGCATCTCCTTTTTTTCTGAAAACATGCTATATTTATCGGAGAATAAATCAGAAATAAGGCTGTCTCACAAAATCTACAAACTTATAAGTGCAGTTGACATATAAAACTCGCACGATATTATATTTATTGAGTTATATGTTGTACAATTGTATAATTTTTCAGTTATGTATTCATTTGTATAAATGCTTATTGTCTGTAAAATCTGTTGCGAATACAGTTAGTAGTGAAGCACTAACATATAAAATCTTGATGTGTGATGGGGCGATTTTCCATAAACGTTATTGTTTATGTGCTCATATTTCGTGAATTACGTCTCGTACTGTGATACAGTTTTGAAGGCACATTCGGCTGTATGTGTGTATACTGTCAGTAAAATTTCCTGCGACTACAATTAGTAGTGTACAAATTGTAAAGTGGAAAGTGATACCGAAGGTCGTAGTTTGGCTCCATGAACAGCGGAAAAGTAGTACGCGAGAAACTTTTTTTCCTTTCAATATTTTTATGTGGTTGTCACCGAGAAAAAAATTACGTAAAGGTTTGAAATTACGTTTAAAGTTTGTAGCAACTCGCTAGGTACTGTCATTCTCATATAGTGTATTTATAATGTCTCGTCGCATTATGCGGCCTATGTGGTTCTTACTCGTACAGCAATAGTTACCTCACGGTAAGGGATGTGTGTACCACATTTGGTTGAAATCGGTCCAGTGGTTTAAGAGAAAATGAGCAGCATTGTCGTTTAATGCAACAGTTTTTCGCACATCTCATTGTTTATGACGTCTTATCTCGTGAACTATGTGTTTTACGTGACTGTTACACTTACGGCGACCGTCCTCATAGATTGAAGCTTAAGTGTACAAAATTTCATAAAGATTGGAACAAAACTGTAGATTTGTATGCCTCACGTACACACAAGCAAACATACTGGCAGTATGTTTTATATATTAGATTTGCACCATTTCGTTATTTCCTACCATTTATCAAGTTGTAGCTCTACATCTACCTCTTTAACACTCCATATTAGTGTAACGTCAATAAAAAATGATCTTTGTGTCTTTATCTTTTACCATACCTTTACGCTCCCTATTCATTCCTTCCACCACAACATTGTCAGTGAACCATGATGGGTTGTTGTTTAGAATTTGAAAAAGACCATAATTGAAGGAAGTTATAATTGTGATTCTTATTTCCAGTTTCTGCTTCAGCCAACTAAATTACAAATTACTAGTGAAATACAGTTGTCATCATTCATTTCAGAGATGACGGTAAGTAAACCTGGCATATGTAGCGTTAACCTCATAGGCCCTAACACACAGGGTGATCAATCCTCAGCGCAACCGCCTCTGTGGCGCGCGGTTTGTCGGCGACGGCAGCTGCGGTTCCCGCTTAGCCGGCCGCCCATCCTCCGCACTAAATTTAATATGGGTTGGCGCGCAATTTATTTCTGACATACATCACACAAACAGAATTAAAATTTTATTACTCACGTGTATTACGCAAGGAGGTACTGGAACTGCATCCCTTCGTTGTTCAAGCATTTCTGACACCTGCTGAGGAAGTTGCTCAAAATTGATATATTCTGAAAAAGGTGCATGACGGAGAAACTGACTCGAACTTAACTTTCTTTTCGGACGAATCATGGTTCCACCTAAGTGGGTATGTTAATTGGCGAAATAATCATTACTAGTGTTAGGAAAAGCCTCTGCATGATCAAAAAACAGAAGTGTGGTTCGCTGTTAGCGGTGAAAGAATAATAGGCCCCATATTTTTTTCAGGAAACAATTATTAATGACAGATATGTTGAAAACATATTGCGGCCTTTATTTGCCCAATTAACTGAAAGAGAATATGCCTTCACGACATTTCAGAAAGACTCAGCTACGGCGCATACAGCCAACTTACCATTACGGGATCTGGTAATATTTTCAGTGAAAGGTTTACCACTAAGAACATTTGGACCCCTCGTTCTCCCGATTTAACCACCTGCGATTATTTTATGTGGGGATCATTAAAAGAGAAAGTATACAAATCAAATCCCAACACTTTAGACGAACTAAAAACAAACATTCGTCATGAAATCACTGCAATTTCTGAGAGGGAACTTCAAAGTGTAATGAGCAACTTCCTCAGCAGGTGTCAGAAATGCTGGAACAACGAAGGGAGGCAGTTCCAGCACCTCCTTGCGTAATACACGTGAGTAATAAACTTTTCTTTCTAAGTGTTTGTGTTATGTATGTTAGAAATAACTTGCGTTCCAACCCATATTAAATTTAGTGCAGAAGAAGGGCGATCTGCTAAGCAGGAACCGAAGCTGCCATCGCCGGCAAGTCTCGCGCCGCAAAGACGGTTGCGCTGAGGATTGATCACTCAGTAGTTGTTCTTGTATCAGATGGATGAATAAACCTACACGGTGGTGTAGGTCTCTGACAGTGGGACGATTACAGAGTAGCATGTGGTGCCTGTTGCAGACGAGCGCCGACGGCAACGTGACGACGAGCGTGTCGCAGGTGACGGTGTCTCTGGAGGACGCGGGCCGCCAGCTGTGCTGCCACGCCGCCAACCCGCGCGTGCAGGGCGCCGCGCTCAGCGACTGCTGGACCCTGCATGTCCGCTGTGAGTGCCGTCACCACAACACAACACACACTCAGTCTACCACAGATAGTCGCGAAACTGTATAGGGAAAAATGGCAGCTGGAGCGACACTAGTGCTCCAAGCGGCCAGAAGGGAATAACATAGCAATTGCGTGATACAAACTGAGAAGTTACTGTTTTCAATGCTATTACTTTCATACTTCCTAGTCACTGAACGATGCTGTGGACTCTCTAATACAAATATGAAAACATCATTAAATTAATATTACTACTTCTGTTAATGGCAGTCTATAATAACAAATTGTCTGTGCAGTGTAATTCATACAGTTCACAATACCTGACTCGCAATCATATCGTCCAAAAACTTTTCGAAAGCAGATATAAATCGCAACACGATGTGCTCAAGTATAAGAGTAACTTATTATGATTATGTTCGTGTGCTCAGTACGTACTGACATGTTGCGTGAGTTTTGTTTTAACGGATTACAGACATTGTAATATTTTCAAAAACTATACAAGATTTTTACTTTGTACGAAACTAGACTCCACATCGCTTGTAAACACTCTTTTCACCTTGTCCTTGCTTCTGTGCCTCTCGAGTACCTATCTTAATTTTTAAGCTACTTGGTAGGTTGTTAAACTGAAAATCTTCAAGAACGTGACGTGCTAAAATTAAAAGTTTATATATGGAGGTATTATTTATTTGTAGCTACGCATTCACTTTATTATACTTGTAGGTAACCGCCAAAATATGTAGGTATACAGGATTTTAATTTTTGTGAATCTGAGGTGCGAAACTAAGCTGGCTCTACTGAGATAGTTAACTGCTATCGTAAGCATTCAGGCATTAATTTTATGCAGCAGTAATATTATGAAATAGTGGTCAAGTGATTCTTGAGTTTCTCCCGGCGTATTTGATAATCAAAATATCCGCGGGTGCACTGCCGGTCTACAGTGTCCAACGGGCACAATATTTCGGCGATCATACTTGTCGCCATCATTAGGTGAACTGACGGACTGAGCTCCTGGAAACGCACCGGCACGGAGATCTGCACGCTACGGCGGCTAGAAGGGAACTGAGTTCTAGCCAGGTGGCGGGCGATTTAAATACCCTCGGCCCGCGGAGCGACCCCTCCGCGGTCCGCACCCCGCGCCGCGGTCGCGCAGTGTAACCGATTGCGACGGCGTCTGAGATGACATCGATGTGAGGGCTCTGTCCGCCATGGTCGTCCCTACGTTATGTTTGCTAGATTTACTCTTAATTAACCCAATCGCTGGATCCCAAGCTTTGCTAAGATTATAGCCACAGGCACAGTTTTTAAGGTCGTCACTAGTGAGAATTTCAATGGCCTCTCTAACGACGCAGTCCCAGTATCTCGACGTCTATACCAGAATCTTAGTGCGTTCATACTACATCGCGTGATTGTCCGA
Organism: Locusta migratoria; assembly: GCA_026315105.1. Taxonomy (NCBI): domain Eukaryota; kingdom Metazoa; phylum Arthropoda; class Insecta; order Orthoptera; family Acrididae; genus Locusta; species Locusta migratoria. Next base: position 205,902,756 of record CM048744.1, on the reverse strand, counting down.
CAAACAATGTTGAGCGACCGCCGACTTGCTCTGATACATCAATCGTGTGTGCCTCTGGTGTTCAAGTACTTGTGATTATGATTAAGAGCAGAAGTTGGTACGTGAATGAATTGTTAAAGATTTACTTCTATGCCTAAAAGTATAACAAACCACCGAAAATCATCACTTGTTATTCGTAACATTATTCACTTACTTCTGAACATCCATTGCAAATGAGAGACTTCCGAGTTACGTTTTTGATAGTTGCTACAATTTTTAGCGTCACAAAAGCTCCTAAATACGAACTGTTTTCAATGTGCTGCTTCTCTTCAAATACACATTCAGTGCTCAATCATTTCGCGGTATGTTTTACGACCCAGCCGCTAGGCAGCGCTGCAGTCACAAGGTTGCAAAAATTCACTGGAAGTTTCGTGACTCTCATGTTCGACTCTCCACGCCACACACAACACACACACAGTCTGCCCCTCCCCCCCCCCCCCCCCCCCCCCCCGATTCTCGAAGAGAGAGGTACAGTATTTCAGACCAACTACAGGCCACATGCACGCGCGATTTCCGGAAATGCGGCTTCATACTACCGCCACTGCCATGCTGCTCAGCAACGTGCCTCTTTCTTCATAGTCCTTTTCGGATTGCCGCGCTTACATCCAAACCTCCAGACGTCAGATAGGTCGGTACTCAACGTCTTATAACGATACTGCATCAATCAAAAGTACGATATAATTCAATAACCGGACATCATCAGTTGGGATTTTTTGTGATCTCTCAAATACTTTTGATTGTGTAAATCACGCGATTCTTCACGATAAGCTTAAGTATTGTGGTATGAGTGGCACAGTGCACAAATGGTTTAAGTCATACTTAACTGGAAGAGTGCGGAAAGTTGAAATAAGAAGTTCACTTGATACAGAAGAAACAATTAACTTCTCTAACTGGGGAGTTATCAAAAATGGGGCCGACAAGGTTCGGTCTTGGGTCCTATGCTGTTCTTAATATATATTAATAACTTAAAAATAAATAAAAACAGAGATAAAAAAATTAAAAATCCTTTAAATATTAATTGTCATGTTTAGACATCATTTACTAAACTGACACCTTCCACATCATTCGAAACGTCGTATATATGATTTATGGAACAAGTATTAATCTAATCTGCTACGTGCTGTCGTCAAAGAGAACGTGCATAAACTATAATAATAACTGAACAAATTCTCTCTCAGATGCGGAAAACATACCAGCACTATCAGGATGCTGTGGCAGGAGTCCCACAAGGATCAGTGCTGCCCAAGCCCCCCCTCACTGTATTCGATCTATACGAATGACATACCATAACTAGCAAGAAACGACATAGAGCTTTATGCAGGGACGGTTGCCTTTAAAATTAACAGTTGCATGAAATTTGTAACAAAGAAGCTACAAACGCACCTAGACGATATCACGAACTGATGTAACAACTGGAAAGTCAAAATGAGCCCAGGCCAAACGGTAGCACGAACAAAATATAACTGCCTGTGAAGAAAATAACCATAGTGGGAAGGGAGCTAGACTGGAGCAATTTAGCAACATAATTACGCTTAGAAATACATACGAAATTGACGTTTGCGAACGTTTATTGCACAGAACTGTATCCTCCTGTCAAGGGCAGGGTGTTAGAATCCGAACTATGATGCGACTATACAAGTCCTCCATCCTCCCACCTACGTTATATTGATCTGATATCTGGTCCATGGCAGCAGACACACACTCTGTAAAAACTGCAGAAACTGAAAAAAAAAAAAAAAACAAAAAACAAAAAAAAAAAAAAAAAAAAACACTGTCCACCATTACCGGCGCCGACCGATTTACGCCAAACACACATATTAAAGCCCAAATAGAAGAACCATCGATTCCTATGATAGGAAAAAATACGTTGCATGCTCTGTACGAAAAGAATTCCACATGGACCTAAGCTCTAATTAACCAATTAGGTACATCCTACTCTAACGCACAAGAGCCCAATAAACAAAGTAACGAGAGAATTTAGGGTTTAACGAGACGAAACTGTACACCTCACATACTTAACCATATTATTCACATACCACATCCAAATCATTATCTTTTATTAATAAAGGCATGTCAGAAATCAGACGGGGGAAAGACCTGTGGTGCTTCATTGGGACATGTGTAGTGATTAGACCTGCCGGGGGTAGAGGAAAAGCATAACCGTGAGAGCGTATCACGTCAAGCTTCTGTGAGCAAGTTCATAGAATTCTAGTTTCGTTATACAAAGCACTTGCACAAAAGGTATTTCTTGTCTCTACTACAGTACGTTGGTAATTTTTATAAGGCGCAACGTGTTACTAACCAGTAAATGGAGTGTGCGATTTTTATAACTTTGTGTTAACCGCAGTTTACTTTTGCTTCCTGTTGTATTTGTTCGTAGACTCAAAGTAAAGCAAATACTAGCAGAACATAAAAACAAAAATACATCTGCAACAAACGTGCAGCAGTATTAATACACTCCTGGCCATTTAAATTGCTACACGGCGAAGATGACGTACTACAAACGCGAAATTTAACCGACAGGAAAAATATGCTGTGATATGCAAATTACTAGCTTTTCAGAGCATTCACAAAAGGCTGGCGCCGGAGACGACTCCTACAACGTGTTGACATGAAAAAAAGTATCCAACCGAGTTCTTATACACAATCAGCAGTTGACCGGCGTTGCCTGGTGAAACGTTGTTTAAATGCTTCGTGAAAGGTCGGATTGTAGCCTATCGCGATTGCGATTTACTGTATCGCAATATTGCTGTACGCGTTGGTCGTGATCCATTGACTAATACCAGCATATGGAATCGGTGGGTTCACGAAGGCAATACGGAAACCAGCGATGGAACCCAACAGCCTCGTATCACTAGCAGTCGAGATAACATGCTTTTATCCGCATGGCTGTAACGAATCGTGCAGCCACGTCTCGATCCTTGATGGGGACGTTTGCTAGACAACAACCATCTGCACGGACAGTTCGACGACGTCTGCAGCAGCATGGACGATCATCTTGGAGACCACGGCTTCGGTTACCCTTGACGCTGCATCACAGGAGCGCCTGCGATAGTGTACGCAACGATGAACCTGGCTGCACGAATGGCAAAACGTAACTTTTTCGGATGAATCCAGGTTCTGTTTACAGCATCATGATGGTTGCATCCATGTTTGGCGACATCGTGGTGAACGCACATTGCAAGTGTGTATCGTCATCGCCATACTGGCGTATCACCTGGTATGGGGTCACCTCTTGTTCGTATCGACGGCAGCCGAGCAGTGGCCGTTACATTTCAGGTGTGTTACGACCCGTGGCTCTACCCTTTATTCGATCCCTGCGAAACCCTACATTTCAGCAGGATAATGCACGACCGCATGTTGGATGACACGTACGGGCCTTTCAGGATACGGAAAAGTTCGATTGCTGCCCTGGCCAGCACATTCTGCAGATTTCTCACCAAATTAAAATTATGGCCGAGCAACTGGCTCGTCTCAATACGCTAGTCACTACTCTTGATGAACTGTGGTATCATGTTGAAATTGCATGGGCATCTGTACCTGTACATGTCATCAAAGCTCTGTTTGAATCAATGCCCAGGCGCAACAAGGCTGCTATTACTGCCAGAGGTACTGTTTTCCCATGATCTATGCACCCAAATTAGGTGAAAATGTAATCACATGTCATTTCTAGTATAACATATTTGTCCAATGAATACCCGTTTATCATCTATATTTCTTCTTGGTGTAGCAATTTTAATGGTCAGTAGTGTAACAATACGAGTAATAACAACAACAATAATGATAACAATAAGCGTAATTAAATTAATAATACTCTTAATAATGGAAATAATAGTAAAGGCAGACCAAGTTCATGCATGAATACAAACACAACCACGGACACACAGTGTCGTTCATTCAGGAAGGAAGTTTTTACAATAGAAATGTTCAAATGTTTGTATAGTTTATGGGACTTAACTACGGGGTCATCAGTCCCTAAACTTACAAACTACTTATGAACTACTTACGAACTAGGACGGCACAAGTATCCATGCCCGAGGGGGGATTCGAACCCCCGACCGTAGTGGTCGTGCAGGCCGTGACTGGAGCGCCTCAGTCTCCTCGGCCACCGCGGCCGAGTTTACAATAGTGGTTGTGGACAATTAAGTGTGTGAAGCAAATGACTTTCATGCGCGTAGCATATTTGAGGAATTCGATATTTCAGCATCCAACCTGTAGATTGGAAGATCAGATAACAAAGGACCATAAAATCAGAAAAGTACTTTTACATGTCGGGAACATGTAGATGTAGAAAAATTTAGAATGTAAGATAGAAAAAGAAGTTCGCATTATCAGGGGGTGAACTCAAGACCCACTAAACGACAAACGTACGCACCATTTACTTCCCCAAGGGAGTTCAACACGACACACTCTAAGAGATAAGATTTTCCTATACTCCACAGGACGGTTTTACTTACTACTTCAAGTTTACACATGTTTCCCCTGGACGGCAGCACATATCACGAATAATATCTTCGTTTTGGTTGATACTCTGTCGATATACAACGTTTTTTACCGATCTGCCTTTCTGACATCTAAAGGTTTGCGTGTTCGTAACGTGCCCTGCCGTGCATAATCAGCGCTACTCAAACCTTGCTGTTTCCCCCCTCAGTCGATAAGATAGACTCAGAGGAAGAAATACTGACTCCGTTTTTGTGTAGGGAACCTAAAACAAATCTCCGTACACAGATGTATCACAAAACTGATACAGTGACTCTATCGATGCCCTTTTGCTGATAATAGTGATCGCAACTCATTGTGCTATGAGAACGGCTGATACGCGAGTGAAAACGCCTCCTGTGAAAGGCGTCAGCTGCGAAAACGCCGCAGCCAGCAGCAAGCAGCAGCTGCTGCACAGAGAGCAGCGACCTGCCACTGCCGCTGGCGAACCGACCGCCCCGTGTGTAAACAACTGCCCCATTTGTCTTGCACCGTGCAACGTATAAGACCGCGACTACCAAGCGGTTCAGCAGCGCGGAGGGAAATAGCGCGTCTGTTGAAGGCTGCGTTTATGCTGCCACCTCGCAGCTCGCATCTCGCTGCACGCTGCTCGCACATGACACTTCGCAACTGTGTTGCCAAACAGTGGGTTTGTCCCATAACGTGGAACATTTTGAAATTATTTATGGCGCTGTCGACCTCTCACGTTTTGCCGTGGGACACTATATGTTGAAAAGGGATATTTGTATTCGTCGTTGGGACTTATGAGCTTCATAGGTTGGCATCACTGGTTCGCTGCCCGCCGGCAGTCCTAGTGCTTTTATACCCCCGCTGCTGGCACATCGCTACTTGAAGCCGATGAACTTGACCCCGCAGATGTGCATACAGATTGCAGTGCAATATGAAACATGTTCCCTTCGTCGTCTGATGACAGTGAACATATTCGTTCGCTGCAAAGATGCAATTATTGTAAAGGAGAAAAAAGAGGAAGTGTGGAATGACTACAATGAATGCAGAACATCCTGTAGAAATACTTTCTAATGGTCTACCATAACATCAAAATATTCCGGAGGGCTTCTTCGGGGACATGCAACAGGCTTTTCATTATATATTAAATATTAGCTGTTAACCCGGCGTTGCCCGGGTGTTTATTTATCCTACACCCTTTTAGTCCCCTTTCCTCCTCTCTCTGAATCCATCCCTCTCCCATCTCTCTGTTCGTTTCCACCTTTCTCTCTCTCTCGGGAATGTTTTCTGAAAGGTACCCTCTGTCATGTACCACACAAACATTTATGTATCCAGTGACAATCCTCTTGGTTTGAAGGTCATGTGTGCAAAAATACATAAATATTAGAGCAAAATTTTTCGTAAAATTCCTTAAGTACCCTTCACCATGCACCATACGAAATTTTATACAGACAATAACAGTGCTCTTGTTTTTAAGGTAGAGTGTGCTAAATTTCATCAATATCGGAACACAACTAGAGACTTCTATGCAATAGGAAAGCAGGGCACATTGAAAAACGCACTTTGTTCTTCTCAAGTATTCTACTTTTATTTCTTACAAACCTTGTTCTGAGAATAAGGAAATAAATAAATAAATAAAGGATCTGTGAAATAGGTCGAGCCGTTCTCAAGTTACGGCGCGACCAGGGTATTTAGGGATACATTTTGTTTTGAAGGTCAGGCGTGCGAAATTTCGTGAATCTCGGAATGAAACTGTAGATTTTCGCGAGTCTGTAGGAGAAGTATGCTCCGCTATGCATCTGTCACAAAAGAAAACTTTCTTAGCCGACGTTTTATTCCTATAAACTACATTCCTGACAAATTTCAGCTTCATAGGCGAAGTAGTTTTCGAGATTTCGTGTTTAGTCAGTGAGTGAGTGTCCTTTCGCTTTTATATAAAGATTAAGAAAACAGATTGCTTAATTTTGGATGCAAGAGAATCAAGGGAGACTTTCAGACAAAAATAAATAGTAACATCCAAATCTTGGGGGGTGGGGGGGAGAGGTCAGTTACAAAACGCTTCATAAACGTTCGAAATTACATACAAACTTTCTTGCAGGTACTTAACTACTCCAATTTTCTAATAACTTTCTCGTAAATCTGGGTATTCGCACGCGGTGGCTTTTTATTATTTATGATGTTATATCTCCTGAGCTATGTGACGTGCTCTTTTGTTTTTGGGTCAGAAACCTTCGTGGGCGTACGGTGAACAGATCTCTAAAGTTTCTTTGCAATCGAATGAGTGGTCTATGAACGCATAGAGGACATACAGACTAACATTTAATTATAGGACGAGAAATGTCTAAACTGTTGAAAATTCGGGCCAGCAATGTTAATGTAATTTCCGTGTAGAAGCTAGTGGTATTGGTTCTAAAGTAAAACAGATGATTTAGGTTGGTTGTAAGTATGTGTATCCCCAGACACTACTCAGCACTCAATTTGTGCAGTGTTATCACTGGGTTCCACCGGATTCACATTCTTAGAAACAACATAGACAAGAAATACGGCGTCCACAGTACCGGACCTGTGTGAGCAGCATTTAAGGAAGTTTGTTCAATCTATGAATTCCTATCTAACGTAATATTGCTGAAATTACAAATAAATAAATAAATAAAAAATAAAATAGAAATAAAAAAAATAAAAAAAATTGTCAAATATTATTGAAAAGCCGACAGATACAAGACAGTAACCGAAACTCGTATAATTTTACTTATTTTTATATTTTACTCACTCGTTTTTATTTCACATTCTTGGCGACTGCGGAGTCGTATGCAAACCGAGCAGGATAATTTAGAGTTGGAACAATGACTTTGGAATATAGCCCAGAGAAACAGCACACACTGAGGTGGTTTCCAACGCGACACGCAAAGAGTGACCTTGAAGCAGCCAATAACAACTCAACTTTCACGACATACGGCGATGTTCCCTGCGCGTAAAACAAACCAGTCTGATGTCGTTGCCAGGCGAGGATCTAGCGAGCAGTGTGGCGAGCCGCGATGTAGCAGGATAAATGGGCCCGTAAGAGGCAGTGGGCTTGACGTAACTATCGCCGTATCACGCTGGCGAGAAGCGAGCAGCGAGGTGGCAGTATATACGCCCCCTGGCGTTTTAGCGCTAGTCCCCTTAAGACACACGACGTGTGTCGCTAGTGTTTCAGCCGTTCTCACAGCAGAGCGAGTTTCGATACTGCAAGTTTGTTGTATCACCACGGATGGAATCACCATTTCAGTTCTCTTACACATTATCAGTTTGTGAAGGCTTGTTTTCGGTTGTCTCCAAAAATTGTACTTTTTGTTGTGTAACACAAGTTGTTAATTAAAATCAATTTATGTAATCTATTTAAATTAACTTACAAGGAGAGCTTCCGGTCTCGGAAATTCATAATGGGACTTCGTAGTGCAAAAGTATGCTTTAATAGTGGCCACTCAAAGAAGTCCGAAAACTCACTAACCCGAAAATTCCCCGAAAAAGGCCTCTACGGTTTCAAGCGCAGCACACATATGACGGACATAGTCAGTGAAGACTGTGCTGCAGCACGTTCTATTAGTACAAGTGGTAGCGTGGTTTCATGTCATGTGAACGATGCCGGTTCGAACCCTACCTACAAGGAATATTATTTTTATAACTTATTTGACTCTTTCTGACCGAAGAAACCAGATCGCAGATACCACAACAAATATTTATAACCTTTCCACTGGTTACAATATCGTCTAATTTCGTAATAAAATTTTAATGACAATAGGATTTAACTCTTTAATCTAGATAGTAATTATTTATTACGTTTGGAATTATTAAATTCCTTAAACAGAAAATACTGTCATTAAAATTGTAATTACCTTCATCCGCCAGTTCATAAATAAAATTGATTTTCTTATTATGTACTTAAAATATTTTATATATATAATTTTATTTAAAATATTATAATTTTTCAATCAAAGAACAAAAGTGAAATATTTGCTACACGTACTATCGAACCCTTATCATCCATATGACAGTCTAATACGTTACTGCCTCAGCTTCTTCGTCATACAACTGTAAATGACTCTTTGACTAGTATGTAGGATGTATATGAGTTGCGCTTAAGCTTTGGAGCACTTCTAAAATTTTTCTGTGTAGAGCTCTTGAAAACATCGATTATGGACACGACGTATACTACTGACATACGTAGTTTCATTGCAAACTGAATTTGCGAGACCGGAAATGTGATGGCCAATCTTCTCTGCAGAAATAGTGCATGTCATGCAACTGTTTTATGTAAATGTTCCTCTAAGCTCGGTACTGACATCTTCAAGTAGTTCAAGAAGTTTGCAGTGTCTTCACGTAAATCATTTTGTAGAGTACAGAAGTGTCTGTATATTGTACGAGTAGTGGACATAGGGTGTTCCCAATATTTACGTTTACGATGCAAACGTCACGCTGGTGAGTATCGCTGCTCAACACCGCCAATGTCGCGCACTCATGATATTTTTTTTTTTTTTTTTTTTTTTTTTTTTTTTTTTTTTTTTTTTTTTTAACTTCCAGATAAGACATACAAGATGAACACTCGCTAAAATCAATCAGTTAATCATTTAGATTTCGAGACAAGAAACAGTTGCTGGGTAGTTAAGCAATTAAATTGACAAAGTCCTTAATATGTTAGAGAAGAATATTAGCCTGATATTATATATCTACACGTCTATCGGAAAGAAAATGCCCTACAACTCGTCAGGCTCTGTTCAATATTTGATTAATTTGGAAATGGGAGACCTGCTTATCCATTTAAAAGGTACACTAGCACAGTCAGGGCCGTATTTGCGGTACACGACACCCCTGTGCAGTAATTTATTTTACGCCCCCCTCCCCCCAACCGTCTGCCATCTGCGATTAAAACCAACAAAACAACCTGAATTTTAAAAGTTATTGCTGTAATCGAAACTCTGAATAATGATTCAGTTAACACTACAATAACAATTAAAACAAATTTTTCAAGGCAAAATTTTGCCGCCTCCAAAATTTATCCGCCCTGTGCAGCTTCACATGTTGCACCTGCCTAGATACGGCCCTGAGCACAGTTCATGAATCTGCCATTACCATTTACATTTACGTTACTTGAAATCGTTATTTGAATAAAGACGCAATCAAGAGGCCACAATCAAAACAGTTGCACAAGTAGCAAACACAAGATAACAGATACTAGAATAACCGGTGATATAACAGTAGGCCTGCTTGAAAATCAGGAGAGCGGCGTTATAATTGATATTACCAAAAGCTCCGGGAAAATTTAACAGAAGTATTAACTGTTGCATAACAAGGCAAACCCCTAATTAATACAAATACAAATTATAGGTAATTGAAGGAAAAGGCCGGCTTAAAATTTTGGAGACGTACACTAGAAATTGAGGGAAAGCTTGGGTAAATGTTTACAGAAACACTGTTCTTAAGACAACTGCATCAAAGGGTAATATCAAATTAATAGAAATGCTAGATTGACAAGTAATTGAACAGTCGGCCTGCTTGAGATTTAAAGGAGACGTTACAAGGTGTACAATAAGACACTTAACAGTAGGTCTGCTTAAAATTTTAAAGGAGACTTTACTACATGTGTAGAACACGCTTGACAACATTTATCGTAACACTTACGAGACATAAGAATGTTATACCAAGCTCAAGTGATATGTTAATCCAAGTTCAGATGCTAAATCTAACACTAGACCCGGTGAGCACCAAAGGCAGGCAAGGAAGAAAGGAAAGGATAGGGGAAGAGGAGAATAGGCTATGGCATAGATTGGACGCACAAATTAACAGGAAATTTTTACTGCCAAATTACAGCCACGTTACTGAAGGACCCACTCGCGACCGGAAAAATACTGACTACTATAGAACCACGACTGGGCAGATTAACAAACCTGATACAATCAAATAATTTATATCCTGACCTACCTATTTTACTGCAGGACGCGGAATAATCTGAATTTTAGTTTCCCTAATTAAACGTCCCCAGAACAAGGAAATTCATGAAAACACGCATGACAACAAAAATACAACATTGAAGACGAGGACAGCAAGCCAACCACCGCTGGGGTTCAATGGTTGGACAATACACAAATACAGACACAACACATTAAGCACAGCCAATAACTAGATATACAAGCCGTGAACACTAGGGCACGTTGGTAGCGCCATTTGTAAGCAGGTAACTCAAGCAATCCACAACGGGAATGAACGGCTCACTCCGCCATCATTATGGACGTCAGCAAATTGGAGTCGACTCGGGGTACTTCGACGGAGCAAGCTCCCGAGAACATACTGCTTCAGATATAACGAACAGTGGCAGCAAGGTCGGGGATGAGTGCAACCTTCCAGGTCATGTTCAGCAAGCAGGCGGCGAAGACGTTTACGATAGCTCTCCATAAGTCACGTACGCCGCCGAGAGCGCGGCGAAGATAGATAAACAGGAAGGGCCCCCGCAGTCAACACACGCCGGCCGTCCCGCTACCCAGCCAAGTCTCCATTCACCAAAACTGTGCCAGCCGATCGCGAAGCTCTCGGCAAAGATTTGAGGTAAAAAGCTATTTTAAATAAAGGCAATAACAGTTGATTATACACGAATTATGCAAATTTATGATGGGAAACGCTAGTTTTATAGCACCTAAAAGTATTTAAATTTAGGTTAGTACCTGATCGTACCTAAATTTTAAAAATCCAATTAAACAAAAAAAATTCTGCCAAAAATTCTCTCGTCGCAGCTGCATACATGATTGTTGCTGTTAAATTATTGTAAGTATTTTATCCAGCCTTGCTCCATATCACATGCCTTGCCCATGCCATGAATCGTGTAGCTGACACGATTCGTCTCCGAATTTCAGCATGTAAATAAGCTAGTATCAGCCATCAAGCCGGTTTTTATTAAAAACACCTACAAGAATCCAGTTATTTAGAGAGGGACTTCCCGACGTACCAGTTCCATCAGAACGGATACTTAATCGCTGGGGGACGTGGCTAGAGGCCGTGGAATATTACAGCGAGCATTTGGAAGACATTGTTCTTAAATTTCCGGAGGAGGCAGTGAGTATTATTTCACCTAATGATGTTCTAAAAGACCCAACAGTTTCCAACGACATTACATACATAAAATCTCTTTATGCATTTTTAGTCCCTATTATTAAACCTCTAGAGTGTTCAAGGAAACCAGTCTACAAGCAACTGCGATTGATAGTGGAAGTGACAGAAAATACCAACTTAGTCCCAGGTACGGTTGGTGTGAAAGTTAGTGAGAAACTAAAGACAGTTGTTATCGGATGAATCAATAGAACAGGAGCGTGCGGACCGATTGCGCCTAATACTGTCATTTTTTAAATATGCTTCGGTGACATCCGTTGACGTGGAACGCTCATTCTCAGAATATATGATGCTATTAACAAACAAGGGATGCAGTTTCTCAACGAAAAATCTGGATAAAGTGTTAGTTATTTGCTGTGACTGTAATTATGGACATGGTACCTAATTTAAGATTTTTAGAACCTAAAAGTCCGAGGTCTAATCATGACAACACGTACAGCGCACAACGGCGAGGAACCGATACGACAGTGTTACACGCCAGCTGAAGGCAAAATAAGAAAATGCTGACATTAGGAAGAAACTGCAAGCACAGGAAGGAGGGCAAGAACCGAGAAATCCAATCGTTATTATAACTTTAAATAAGAGCCGGAACTGCTCAATAAGTCATCTGCGCCATTCATTAAAGATGTAAACCAAAGACAATGGATCATTGTGACTTGAGGCAGGATGCCTCGCAGAACCAAATGGCCCAGAACAGTACCATCAAAGGATTTCGGAAGTGCAATGGTTCACGGGAGACCGAAGCAACACCTAGAACATTCCGCGAGGAAAAAAAATGCTCAAATGTTAAGCTTATGGGACCTAACTGCGGGGTCATCAGTCCCTAAACTTACAAACTACTTATGAACTAGCTAACACTAAAGACGGCAAAAACATACATGCCCGAGGGGGGATTCGAACCCCCGACGACGAACGGCTACGCGCATAGTAGCGTAGCGCCTCAATGCCCTCGGCCGCTCCGCCGCGGCATTCAAATGTTTGTAAATCTATCGGACCAAACTGCGTGGTCATCAGTACGTAGCTTACAAACTACTTAAACCTAGGTAAACTAACCTAAGGACAACACACAAACCAATGCCCCAGGGAGGACTCGAAACTCCACGGCGAGCAACCGCGCGCTCCGCAGCGAGGCGCTTTAGACCACTCGGCTACTCCACCGCGGCGCCGCAGCATTCCCCAAGAACATAGATACGTTATCTGAATGGCAGTGCAGCATTCATCAAGACAATGCTCTGATACATGTTGCTACATTATTCCATACCTCCTTGATGTTACGATGTGTGCCCATTGAAGAGTCCCGCTAGATCAACAGGCCTGCATCAACTGGAAATGGGTGTGGTTTGGTGACATGTTGGATGTAGAGTTGAGTCTGTGCCAAACACCACCTCGGAAGGAAGTGAACACAGCATGGACGTCTACACCGTAGAACGCCATTCGCGCCTTATATTAGTCGATCTCATCACGAACCGAACGAATTATCAGGGACCAGGGCAGAACCCGTGACTATTAGACAATAGGAGGGATTCGTAACAGAACTTACTCACTAACAATTCATGTGAGTATGAACTTCCTTCGAATATTGTACAAAGGTATTCCTTCTGCTTTTGAACATGAGTTTACTTGCTGACCAACCATAGTGCAGAACCAAGAGGGAGCAGAGATATCACGGTCATATTTATTTGGAAGATGAAACGTTGCTCCCATGTGCAATTAAGTAGATGATTAAGTTATCCTTTAAGAAATCTTTCACGCAGGAGGACCGCACAAATGTACCATCATTTGATCACCGTACTAATTCCGAAATGGGGGACATAGTAATAGGTATTTCCGGTGTAGAGATGCAGCTGAGAGAGCTAAATACGAAAACGTCTGCTGGTCCGGATGGAATACCAGTTCGGTTTTACAAAGACTATTTTGCGGCATTGGCACCCTACTTAACTTGCATTTATCGCGAATCATTAATTCAGCCCAAAGTTCCTAGTGATTGGAAAAAATCTCAGGTGACTCCCGTTTATAAGACAGGAAAGAGAACTGACCCACACAATTACAGGCCAATATCGTTGACATCAGTTTCATGTAGAATTCTAGAGCATATTCTCAGTTAGAATATAGTAAATTTCCTTGAAACGGAAAAACTTCTTTCTATGAATCGGCATGGGTTTGGGAAACATCGTTCATGTGAAACTCAGCTTGCCCTTTTCTCACATGACATCTTGCGAGCCATGGATGAAGGGCAACAGGCGGATTGTGTTTTTCTCGACTTCAAAAAGGCGTTCGACGCGGTGCCACACTGCAGACTGCTAACGAAGATACGAGCTTATGGAATATGTTCACAGATTTGTGACTGGCTGGAAGACTTCCTCAGTAATAGAACGAAGTACGTTGTTCTCGACGGCAAGTGTTCATCACAGACGAGTGTATCGTCAGGCGTGCCCCAGGGCAGTGTGAAAAGGACCGCTATTATTTTCTATCTATATAAATGATCTGATGGACAGAGTAAGTTGTAATTTGAGGCTGTTTGCTGATGATGCTGTGGTGTATGGGAGGGTGTCGTCTTTAACTGGCTGTAATAGCATACAGGATGACTTAGACAAAATTTCTAGTTGGTGCGAAGTATGGCAGCTAGCTCTCAAAGTAGAAAAATGTAAGGTGATGCGCGTGAGTAGGAAAAACAATCCTATAATGTTCAAATACAGCATTAGTAGTTAGCTTCTTGATGCTGTCGCGTCGTTCAAATATCTAGGCGTAACATTGTAGAGCGAACATGGAACGAACATGTAAGGACAGTTGTGAGTAAGGCGGACAGCCGACTTCGGTTTATTGGGAGAATTTTGGGAAGATGTACTTCACCGGTAAAGGAGACCTCATATAAAACGCTTTTACGACCACGTCTTGAGTATTTCTCAAGTGTTTGGGACACGCAGCAGATCAGTTTGAAGGAAGACATAGAGGCAGTTCAGAGGCGAGCAGCTAGATTTTTTTACTTGCGCGAGTGTCACGGAAATGCTCCGGCAACTCAATTGGGGATCGCTGGAGGAAAGACGACGTTCTTTTCGTGAATTTCTGTTGAGTAAATTTAGAGGCCGGAATTTGAATCTGAGTTTAGTATTATCTTGCTGCCGCCTACTTACATTTCGCGTGAAGAGCACAAAGACAAGATAAGAGAAATTAGGGCTCGTGCGGATGCATATAGGCATTCTTTTTTTCTTGTTCTATTTGGGAGTGAAATAGGAAAGGAAATTCCTAGTAGCGGTACAGTATACCCTCCGCCACGCACCTTATGGTGAATTGCGGAGTATGTATGTGGATGTAGATGTAAGTCAGTACTGTATGTAACTGCTGCAGAATGCTGCGGCTTTGAATGGTTGACGGGCTTTATGTCTTGGTATAGCAGTCCATACTGCTTTCAAATATTGTCAGAGTTGATCTTGTGTAGCATCAGGTCGACCGGCCTGTCGATGTACCGGTTATGCGGAATGTCTAGCGAACAGAGAAAAGTGAAGCACCAAGGCAATCCCATGCACTTTAAAAACTGCGTTCTTTGTGTGGTATACGAGTCCATCCTGCTTCCAAATATGGCCAAAGTCGATATAGTGTAGCAGTAAGTAGTTTATCACCTGTCGACCTTTAGTCATGAAACGGAACGCCGGGGTAACGGAGAGACCGAAGCGCCAATGCAATGTCACGGGTAAAGTCTTGAACACTGCGCGCTGTCGCTCATTATCATTTGCGATGTGGGGGGCGTCACGCTCCACAATTATGGGACGAAACCGCCCCCAACACGTCAGAGATGAAACGCTGCGTACTGTTCTTGCAGTTAGTACTAGGACAGTGTGGATGTGGAACTATATACCAACACGATTGCAGGTCCATTCTAATCAGACAATAGTAGTGCGCAAACAGAATGAAATGTAATAGCATTTTTTCAGATCTTTATATTACTTACAGTAAATAGCTTTGAAATATTTGAGCTGTTTTACTCCGCGAGAACATTAATTTCATTTTCAACATTTTTAAATACTTGCAGTATGTCTAATTCTATTTCTAACTGCATAGTCTTCGTGGATATGATAATCCAGTGTTAGGTTTCGACAATACGGATTCATCCATTGCTCAGGAATATTTCCGAAGGTAAAAAGGGAGGTAAATATTCTATGAGGCTTTGGTTCTTTTGTGTCTCGCGGCCGCTGGTTGTCCTAGGTATCGGTGGCCGAGTGGAGAGAGACCTCCACAGGGAAGTAGGATCCACGCGTGTGCGGGTACAGAGTCTGAGGTGACCAGCCAGTGGGACAGCAGAAACTAGAAACACTAAGCTAGATTAGAACAAGATATGTATTTCGTAGAAACATTATAATACTTTTACAAGTTTTATGACTGCAGACTAGTGTAACGCTGATACATAGTTTAACTAGGAAGAGGCCTGTCTACTGATGAATCTCTTCTAGTGCCAATCCTATTGCCAAGTCAAGGTACGTAGACTAGAAACGTATGCCAGTTTGGGCTTCTTCACCGTCATTGGTTAGCGCTGTATTACGTCACTCGGCAGCAAGCCGCTGTATTATAAGGCCGCCGTGAATACATTTTCTCCGTCTCTTTTCTCATTCGACAAAAATCGGTGAAACACGCTTGTGATTAATATATATGTATACTAACATATAAAGGACTGAAAAAGAAAAGCTTCAAACATTATTAACAACTAGCTATCCCGTCCCGCCCCGCGACTTGGCACAGGTAATATTCAAACGTCTTTAACTCGAGAACCACTGAACGTATCGTGATGGGATGTTTTTTTAAATTGTAGAGCTCATAAAGATCTAAAATAAAGTCCGTGAGAGCACATGTCTAACCTTTATAGATTTCCCACAATCACTATTTATGTAGTCTGGAGCCATCCGGCGCCAGCGCCTTAGGAGAGAAAAATGGTACATGTGCTTCACTCGTAAAAGTTAGACATATGCTCTCCTGGACTTTGCTTTAGACCTTTGTGAGATCTACAATTTAAAAGAAACCTCATCACGATACGTTAAGTAGTTCTCGAGTTATAGAAGGTTAAAGGGACAGGCAGAGAGAAAATATGCTTCTGTTTTATATATCGTAACTTCGTGGCGACGTTCCTTTTCTGTGAAAACATTGCTAGTAACCTCTAGGATGCTAGAACTTGCAACATCAGATTTGTTTCCATGCCAGTTTGGTATTTTTTTCGTTGGGACAGCATTTGCTTTAAGCAGCTTCTTTGTAGGTAGACCTAACAATTCATTCCGCAAGTCTCTTTTGTAATCGGCTTCACAAAAATCTTCAGAACAAATTCTGGCATTTTTTTACAATTATCTCGTCTTGTCGTTTACAGCGAGATATCCATATGCGCTGAAGTTCCTCATCTTTTGGAAACCGATGGTACAAAATGCCTTCAGTCTTGTGTCCACTGTTATTGCACTTCGCAACAGCACAATACGAAGTATTCTCACTCATAATTACAGAAAGAACATATGGAAAAATTGTTCCCTAATACAAGAAAGCTACTTTCTATCCGAACACTTAACAGGTCACGAAATGAGCGAGCGCAAAACACAACTTCCTGCTTGCACGTTTCATAAGGGTACTGCGGCAGCTGCTCAGCGCCTGCTGCCAGGTAACGTCACAGAAGCAAAGCGCGCGAGACAAATTTACACCCCCCTGTCGCCAAGTGACAGTTCAGTGGTGGCCACGAGCGGGGTAGCAGCAGAGGATGCTCGTGGATGACGCCGCGCCGTTCTTGCATGGCGGCGCGGGCGAAAGTATGTGGCGCGCACTTCAGACTTGTGCGACACCACAGGTTCCATTAATTTCTTGAGAAAGATGTAATTTTGTTTATATTATAGCCGCTAATATTTTTTTCTGAATTGCACCCAGTGTTACTTTGGTTTCATAAAAGCATAAGGGCCTACTCTAGCGCTTTGGAGCCATTTCTCTCTACAGGCAGACACGTATTTGAAAATGTTATCACTTTTACCTGTTGTTTTCAAGATTACTTTCTTTATTTCATCGAGTCTAGAAAATAGTGTAATTTACAGTCTTTGAGGCATTCGTGTATCTATACGGCATAGGCAACTTCAAACGTAAATATATCCACGACTACGTAGTTTCCTTGCTGCCCAAAAGGCAACAGTAAGAAGCACCGAGATAAGACAGCCATGCTGAACAACGAGATATCATATTGTACGAAGATGACATGATTAAATACACATCCCCAGAAGAAATTAGAAAAATTATTGAATATGTATTGAGCTTTTGCGCTATTGCTAAGTTTATTCGATGCACGCGTTGGTATGGAGTCAACGAGGTTATGGATATGAAGTTGGAACATAACACACTACGATGCACGCACATTGATTTACAGGTACAACAGGTTTTGCACCCCTGTCCACTCGTCCCGCTATCATGACTACACGTTCTCGACAGTTCCGGAGAATAGGGAACCAGGGTGACAATGACTCCTATGGACGACGAAGTAGTTTAGAACATTCCATGCCATGTGTCGCCGCGTAATATTCTGTTGTAATGTGTCCGTTAAAAACTTAGAAAGTATCCGAAGACAGCACGCTCCAGTACTTAAAGTTGTAACGCTGACTTGTTAGAGTAAGGCTTCCTTCCAGTTAGTTGGCTTCGAATTCACAATAAGTTTGAACACACATTCTTTAAGTGACAAAAATTTTACACACATGAGGAAGTACAATTTCTCTCCAAATTACTCTCACTTTTAGCCTTGGTACGTATATAACTAATTAGATAGTAATATCTACTGTCAGCATAAAATGCCACTGAGAAACAGACGCGTTCATCGTTTGTAGAATACCTGGTTGTTTCAACAGAATTAAATGCTCGACGATGATTTAAGGTTCTTGTAATTAGGTAAACAGGATAGCTACATTGATTAATGACATAGTTTCATGCCCGGCGCCTCTGCGTTATTCAAGAGATCGCTAACGAGCAATTGTAATTACACGGAGATAATACCATTGATTTGTACACATCATATAATGAGCTCGATGGATGTAATCACCAAGGCAACAGAATAGCTAAA
The DNA here is from genome assembly GCA_026315105.1 of Locusta migratoria. Lineage (NCBI taxonomy): Eukaryota > Metazoa > Arthropoda > Insecta > Orthoptera > Acrididae > Locusta > Locusta migratoria. The sequence goes on along the minus strand of CM048744.1, from coordinate 205,884,074 downwards.
AACACGTTCACCAACTAATCTGCGACTGAACTCATTGAAAAATTTCCACTTTGTATGCGAATAAGTCACTGGATAGGATTTCTTCTTTAACTTTCTTTAATTCTTATTTATTTATTTGTGAAAGCACTTGATTCATATAGCTTCGACCATCTGAGTCTATTTCCAGGAATGTGCCTCATGCAGTTGTCCTTTAGAGTTTAAGTTTTCTTCATTGTGACCAAACGTATCGTTTCCGTTAGTAGGAGCGTTTCAGGTTACCATATCTACGAACGCCACTCACCTTTATTTCGGACAAAACATTTGTATGTGTACTCATTCATGGCTGCATTTCGTTTCTTTACATTCTTGCAATAAATATGTAACAATCCAAACCGGACGGTTTTCGTAAGTAGTTGACGATTGTGTCTGTCACCTTGCATTGGTCATCGATTGTTCCATCAAATTAATCATTTATTTAGACTTATGTTTCTAAACAGACTAGAGGATCTAAGTATAGTTACATACATGGAGACTTTTCTATGTGTACTGAAAACAACTGGCATCCAGATCACGCTGAAAGAAATCCATAGTTTATGTACTGTATTTCCCGGTGGTATTTACGAAGTTATCGGTTACTTACAGGAAATGAGTTGGACGAACGTAATCGCGTCTCTGCGATTAATAATATATTATAGTTTATTTACTGCTAGAGTAAAATTCATACGTGATTTTCCTTCTCTTTCAACTTGCGTAAATTGAAGGAAGCTTCCGATGTATCTATTTACGTGTAATACACCGTCACTCCACTTCCCATTTCACTCTCTCGTGATATGCCAGACTAAAATCCACGAGGACGCCTACATGAGGCAAAATTAAGGGGAGTAGTTCAATATGAAAATAAAAGCCTGTGTTTTTCTCTAGGCACGTCGACGTAAAGAAGAAACGAAACATCTATGACCTCTCTGATTCAAGGTGGGTAACAGTGGACGCTGCCATTAAGAGCGATAATCTCATTCAGGAATTCATTACATTCCTACCCTTATAACATTGAGATGTTTGTATACCTTAGGTACTAAACTGCTGAAGTCATCGGTCCCTACACCTACAAACTATATAAACTAACCTTATCTAATTTATACTTCTGGCACGGTCATTAACTAGCTCATGCACAAAATGCATTTTCTGCAAACGAAGTTTCCTCTCGCAGACACAATTACTGTGTCTCAACAATGAAAGCTAAATATTCGTTTAAATAATGGAAAGGGCCATTTGGATGAAGTGTCTATTACTATCATCTATTGGGAAGTAGACGAAACTACACTACTGGCCATTAAAACTGCTACACCAAGAAGAAATGCAGATGATAAACGGCTATTCATTGGACAAATATGACTGACATGTGATTACATTTTCACGGAATTTGGGTGCATAGATCCTGAGAAATCGGTACACAAAACTAACCCCTCTGGCCATGCAGCTTCAACACGATACCACAATTCATTTATAGGAGTGACTGGCGTATTGTGACGAGCCAGTTGCTTCGCCACCATTGACCATACGATTTCAGTTGGTGAGAAAACCCAGGTTTGTCGTTGCGTACACCATCGCAGGCGGTCCTGTCTATGGTGCAGCGTCAAGGGTAACCGCAGCCATGGTCTCCGAGCTGATAGTCCACGTTGCTGTAAACATCGTCGAACTGTTTCTGCAGATGGTTGCTGTCTTGCAAACGACCCCATCTGTTGACTCAGGGATCGAGACGTGGCTGCACGATCCGTTACACCCATGCGGATAAGATGCCTGTCATCTCGACTGCTAGTGATACGGCGTTCCGTATTGCGCTCCTCAACCCACCGATTCCATATTCTGCTAACAGTCATTAGATCGCGACCAACACGAGAAGCAGTGTCGCGATACGGTACACCGCAATCGCAATAGGCTACAATCCGACCTTTATCAAAGTCGGAAACGTGATGGTACGCATTTTCTCCTCCTTATACGAGGCATCACAATAACGTTTCACCAGGCAACGCCGGTCAACTACTATTTGTGTATGAGAAATCGGTTGGAAGCGTTCCTCATGTCAGCATGTTGTAGGTGTCGCCGCCGGCGCCAACCTTGTGTAAATGCTCTGAAAAGCTAATCATTTGCGTATCACAGCATCTTCCTCCCGTCGGTTAAATTTCGCGTCAGTAGGTCTTCATCTTCGCGGTGGAGCAATGTTAATGGCCAGGAGTGTTGTAGTACAAATAGCTTTTAAGTTCTTCCGTAGAAATCTTTCCATAAGGGCAACTGGCTTATTTGGTTTCCTTTCATCTCAGAAATAAATTTTACTGTATTATCTCCGGTCCCCCTGGTTGTCGCATCCTGGGTGTCCAGTAGTGTAGTTTGTCCTGTTGTGTAGTGCATGCAGTGGCTACTTGAGTTTTGTAGTAGTTTGAGCGACGGCCCGTGTGTCAGCCGCGTCAGCCGGTGCGTGTGTTCAGACAGCCCCGTCGTGTCTCTGGAGCTGGGCAGCAACATCAACGGCAGCGCCATCAGAGAGGGCGTCGACGTCTACTTCGAGTGCAACGTGCGCGCCGACCCCTGGATCCGCAAGGTCATCTGGCGACACAACGTGAGTACCCGCTGCCGCGCGCCTCCGCTGCGCTCACTAGTTAGGCCGGTATTACACTACCAAATTATTGGATAAAGAAATATTGGACGTAGTGTAACTGAAAAGTCGTCAATATTACATCAAATCTATGGCCACGGCTTACAAGGGAACCTCCCCATCGCACCTTCCTTATATTTAGTAATAAGTTAGCGCAGTGGATAGGCCTTGAAAAACTGAACACATATCACACGAGACAACTGGAAGAAGTTGTGTGGAACTATGAAAAAAATGAGCAAAATATAAATACTGAGCAGTCCATGCGAAAGATAAGTAACGTCGAGCACCTTATGAGCACAGGAGTGCTGTGGTCCTTCGAGTAGACCGAGGAGCCGTGGAGTTGAATGTCCTTGGTTCGAGCCTTTCCACAGGCGAATATTTGAATTTCTTCATTTTCACAAAATTACATTGTATAATTTTAGTGTGGGAGTAGACATGATTACCATTCTTCCAGGTTGTACACCTCTTGTGCTACAGTTAGATGTTTTGATTTTCGGCATGTGAAAATGTCGTCAATATTTCATCAAATCTCAGGGCTCGGCTTACAAGGGAACCTCCCCATCGCACTCCCCTCACTTTGTGAAAAGATTCTATGATTTTGCAAACCTACACAGGTACACAGCGCAGTATTGTTTACGTGATGGTGTGTCTATTGTCAAAGTTCAGGCTCTCACACATAATCAACATCGCTCTCCGAAATTCGTGAAGATCTTCAGATTTGCTTGGACATCAGCAGGATTAGACAGTATACACACGGAAAAATTAAAAAACACATGTTTTGACAGAGCACAAGGAAAACTGTGCAACTGTGAAACTGTTGCATTCATTTGTTGCAGTTTATAAACTCTTATGGTTTCATCACTTTTTTGGAAGTGATCATCACACCCACAAGAAAACCTAAATCGGGCAAAGTAGAATCACTTTATCCATTCACCAAGTGTACAAGTCAGGGGGGGGGGTCAACAAGAGATTCCTGTCATATGACGCACTTACCGTCACCACTGTCGTATATAATACATCAGACGTGTTATTCTGTGGAGGAATCGTTTGACCTATCACGTTGCGATGAAATGTTTTATGTTCCCATCGCACGGTTTCGCGGTGCGGTCGCAAAACACACTAAACTGTTTACAGCGAACAGAGACGTCAGGGAACAGATGGTCAGATCATAGTTTCGTGAAAAAAAAATTCGTTGGCGTGAAGGCTTGAACCAACGACTTCTCGCTCCACAGCTCCTCGCGTTAGTCACGGGACCACTGCTTTCCTATGCTCAGAAAGCGCTCGACATTGCTTATTTTTCGCATGGAGCGACAAGTTATTATATTTTGCTTATTTTGTTCATATTTCCACACAATTTCCAGTTTTCTCGATTGCTCTGTGTTTAGTTTTTCACAGCCTTTCCACTGCGCAAACTTATAACTAAATCTGAGAGGGGAGCGATGAGGAGGTTCCTTTGTTAGATTTGATCAAAGAAAGAGCCCGTCTGCTGTTTCTTGGAGTGAGGGAGGTGCCCGCTCGGAGCGCTAGTAGCAGTCTCCTTGCCACTACAGCTGTTTCATTTCTAGGCTTCTGTTTGACACAGCGATCGTATTCGTAAACATGGCTATTAATGGCAAGTTTGTGTAGTGTTTTCCAGCAACAACAAAATTTCTAGTAATGTATAAATCAGATGGGGCGTTGTATAACACGCGACAAGGTCAATTCACACTGTCCGTCATATGTTAGACAATTTTTGTAAGGAAATTAATAGAGCCGATTTACTTTATCAGCTATGTCCCCCCCCCCCCTTACATTCATAATAACGTCAGTACTGTCATTTTCCATTAAATTAAAACGTTATTTAATGAAACTTGCTTTATCAACTTATAATCTCATTCGTATATTTCCGTCAGCCTTTTCTGTTACTCTATTGTAAATTGTGAAGAATGGAGGGCTAAAAAATAATAAGCCCGTCTTTACTGCCAACGACATAAAAAAGAGAATCCTCCCGTTCCCGTAAGAAATTTTACTGGGCACTTCCTTACCTCGCCGTGACACCCACGATTCCAGCCAAGTATGTTTTCTTTTCATTTTTCCCTCAGTCTCTTCTAAATACAGACGCAACGCAACTGTAGTGAAAATAACAGCTGAGCATAACACTGCCATTTTGAAGTAACTTTGACAAAATATTGGCTGATAGTGTAATACCCCCTTTAGCGTTTCATCCAACATCTTCGTCAAAGAATAGGTCCCATTTTTTCCAGTGTGTTCGTCAAATTTTTGTCCTATAATTTGATAGTGTAATTCCGTCCTTACCGAAGTCTAACATACGTCACGACATTCACTAGTGTACAATCTGTTACCGTCTGACTACTGACCAAGCGGTGAATAAGGGAGCCGCCTGTTGACATCATACACGCTCTACGAATAACACTGTTCCACTATACTTTTCTACGTAATCTACGATATGACTGCTTTATTTTAGACTCGAGGGCGTTAGCCTAACATCAGGGGAAAGGATGATGCTACACAGTAGTGCAGCTGACAGATATGAATGAAATGACGAAAGCTGGAACCCACTTACTCAGAAGTACGTGGCAAACCGAATAGTCTTGAAACCAAAGTAATGCACAACACATACTGTTTCAAGCGGAAGAACCGCGACCTTGTAGTTTCAAACTAAACGGGCATGGCACCTCACCGCGTCGTTCTGTTTCAGTTTATGGGGACCTGTTAGCAAAACTTCGACTTTCGCCTTTTTATTGTTCTGTGTCGTGGTTGTCACCTTTGTTGATTTCAGGAAGGCCTACCACTCCGCTGACAGAGAAATTCTTAACAAACTACTCCAAGAACTGGGGCTACACAAGAAAACCAGCACACTCATTCTAGAAACCTTAACCAACACCCATCCAAGAACAGATTTATAGGTGAGATCTCAGAATGTTTTGACATAAAAACGGGAGTGAGACAACGGGATGGGTTCTCCCCACCTCTCTTTAACTGTGTTCTTGGAAAGGTTTTGAAAGAATGGCGCAGGGAACTGACCAATTTAGGTGTTCAGAGTGGTGTCTGCCTGTGCTGTAAGAACGAAGGACTGATTGTAGATTCTCTGGCTTTTACCGATGACATGGCACCGATTGCTGGTGCTCTAGAAATGACAACAATACAGGCAAACTGCCCCAGGCAGTCAAAGTGGGCCTCCATGGGTCGCTGGAGTAAAAAGAGTTCTTCACTAACATCGAAGAACAGTCAGATGTTACTAGACCAGGGAAGCATCAAAAGGACTGAGAAATTTAAATATTCAGGTAAATGGTTTGAACCTAAACTGTCATAAAACATATTTAACCTTGAGAGTCAACAAGTTGGAACTAGCCTATCGACTATGAACACCTACAGAAAAAAATGCTTATCGCGCAGCCTGAAACTTAAGCACTATACACCATTCATACGACCAGAACCACTGTATGCCATGCAGTGTCTTTCTATGAATCGGAGAGGTGTGATGGAGAAATTGGAAGAGGGAGGAGAATCCTCAGGCGGATCCTTGGCCCAGTAGGAAACAGACGGGGAATGCAGAAGCCGACATAACTCGGAGCTGAACGTACATATCGAGAGGCTCTCTGACTGTGCAAGAAAAAGTAGGGTAGGTTTCTATAGCCTTTTTGCAACATTGATTCCAAAGAATTGACCAACCGTCAGTTCACCTTCTGGCAAAACAAGAAGGTTCGTACCACATGGCTGTCAGAAACCGAGAACGACATTAAAGAACTGGGAATAACAGTCACTGATCTCCAGAACAGACAGTCTGTGAGACGCGCACTGAAGTAAGTAGGACAATTTCATTACCTCATCATCACTACACTCTTGGCATTTAGAGAAAACGTGCTACTACAGTTTGAAACATCCATGAATCTTCATGCCACAATAACACAAAAGAGAATAACAAAGTTCTGTTCCGTGTTAGAGCAAACAAAACGTCTCTGACTTACAAAATACGTCAAACTTTGAGTAACGAATGGTAGCTGCGAGTGGTTTTCAGGCGGCGCAATCGAAAAAAAAGTCTAAGAAAGTTTGGGTAAAAGAATTAAATAGGTTCAGAACAAAAAAAGTCATCTTGACGCTATACGGTCTCTATTTATTGTCATTACACCGAAAATTCCTAAAGCAATTAGATCAGGTGATTTATGAATTCCTTATATTGCCCCAAAAAATTATCTAACAGACTGCCACAAGACACAAAATTACAATCTAGTTTTCAGTCTCAGGAGGCATTTTTACTACGTCATTTTTTTACTGTGACTATTGAGATCACACTAAGCATTATACTTGTCAGGAGAAACGTGTTGTGCATTCCTTATGACTAGATACTGACAAACACAATACATCTTATAAAGTGATCATACTACAGCTTGTAATAGTGAGAACCTCCAAAAAACACGAAAATGCATTAGGAATAATTATTTTTGTTGTTTCTGTGTCTTCATTTTCTACAGTAATGATATGAATCAGATTATACACTGGCAAAATGTAAACCTTCAGGGCCGAAAACCAAACAATTACAAATATTTCGTGATATTGTGCTGTGGGCGGATTGATTTACTATTCAAACCCAAACATGTGACATCACGCCTGTACACCACGTGAGCACGCGAAAACTGAATTTGGCAACAGTCAGTAGCGGGCCAGGGTGTGATTCGGATGTCAAAGAAGCCTCGATAACGCATCAAAATGTCTCCCGCGTTTATGGATGAAACGCTGGGTTTCAATAATAAATCCATTTGACTATAGCACAGTTAGCCGGAATAATTCAGTAATTTCAGTTTAATGAAGTGCAGCGTCTGAATTTCGACAGACAGTTGCAGCATGGGCTTAGAAAAGGAAGAAACAATTGACCTGATGTTTCCTATCTGTCAACGGATGGAAAGAAGTTGAGACTATAACAGAATAGTGGGAACGGTTTTCATAGACATAGAAAAGCAAATGACTCAGTTAACAGGAAGAATCTCTGAGAAGAAATGAAGAAGATAAGTGTAGAGGAAGGATAAATTAGTGTAATAAAGACAGTGTACAGACGGCACAGAATTAAAAAATGTTTGTATAACTTATGGGACTTAACTACGGGGTCATCAGTCCCTAAGCTTACAAACTACTTATGAACTAGCTAAGACTAAGGACGGCACAAATATCCATGCTCGAGGGGAGATTCGAACCCCCGACCGTAGTAGCCGTGCAGACCATGACTGGAGTGCCTCAGTCCCCACGGCCACCACGGCCGGCCGTTGTAGAATTATACCACCACTGAGAAACTCAGAATTAGTCAAAATAACACAAGGTCTTAAACAAGGAAGTATTCTATTTCCTGCACTTTTTAATGACATGATGGTGGGAATGATTGGTAATAGATAAAGACAGAAATATGATTTTTGTAGATGATATATGGTGTGAAAAAGAGGTAGATGTGCAAGGAAAACAGGAAACAGCACGAATTAAAAATCAATAAAGATACCAGAGAAGTAATGGTATTTGTAAGAGACAAAAGGATCAACGGAAATATTACTTTGAATGGAGAATCCCTCAAAGTCGTAAACAGTTTCACTTATCTGGGAAGTGAAACATCTAGCTGTTGAAATATATCGAATGAAATTAACAGGATAAGGGAGGCAAATTATCAAAATATAAAACATTTCAGTTGCAATAATGAATTTACAGAAAAAGCAAAACTCCTGGTGTACAAGAGTTCTTACTCTCCCATTATAACCGCGGCGGTTCGGCCGAGCGCATTGAGGCGCTATGATGCGATGCGCGAGGCCGTTCCCCATCGGGTGTTCGACTCCCCCCTCGGGCATGGATGTTATGCCGTCTTTAGTATAAGATAGGTGATAAGTAGTTTGTAAGATTAGGGACTGATGACCCCGCAGTAAAGACCATTAAGCTATACAAACATTTGAATCTGAACATTTTCTCCTATTATCACCGCCTGTAACGATGACGCTGTCAACGGGGCGTTAAACACCAATCTTCCTTCTTTCCTACCCCATTGTCACTTGTGTAAGAGAAACGTCTACAGTGACAGGAAAGGACTGGAGCAGGCAACAAGCAAGGGAAACACAATTTCTCAAAGCAGTGAAAGGTACCGAGTGATCAAAAGGTCAGTAGAAATTTGAATACTTAATAAATCACGGAGTAATGTAGATAGAGCGGCGAAACTTGACACATATGCTTGGTATGACGTGGGGTTTCATTAGTACAAAGAAAAAAAAAAGTTCAAAAGTGTCCGACAGACGGCTCTTCATTTGATCAGAAAAGTAATAGGAGGCATAACATATTTAGACAAAGCAAAGAGGATGTTCTTAACAGGAAATGCTCAATATGTTCACCATCTTTCCTCAACAATAGCTGTAGTCGAGGAATAATGTTGTGAACAGCACTGTAAAGCATGTCCGGAGTTATGGTGAGGCATTGTCTTTCAGCATCCCAGATGTTAGTCGATCACGATACACTTGCGACTTTAGGTAACCCCAAAGCCAACAATCGGACGGACTGAGGTCTGGGGCCCTGCGAGGCCAAGCATGGCGAAAGTGACGGCTGAGCACACAATCATCACCAAACGACGTGCGCAAGAGATTTTTCACGCGTCTAGCAATATGGGGTGGAGCGCCATTCTGACCGGCCGCGGTGGTCGAGCGGTCTGCGGCGTGCCAGTCACGGTCTGCACGGACGCTTCGATCGGGTGTTCGAATACCCCTCGGGCATGGATGTTTGTGCAGTCTTTAGTGTAAGCTAGTTCATAAGTAGTTTGTAAGTTTAGAAACTGATGACCGCGTAGTTAAGCCCCATAAGCTCTACACACATTTGAACATTTGAATTTGAAGCGCCATTCTGCATAAAAACCGTACGTCCCAGCAGATGTTTATGAGCCAGGCTGGGGATGATGCGATTCTGTAACATATCGGCGTGCCTCTCACACGTCAGGGTAGCAGTTACAAAACCAGAATCACGCATTTCCTCCAAGAGAAATGCCCGATAAAGGTAGATGTTTAGTTCTAATAAAACCCCATGTCATTCCAAGCATGTGTGTCAATTTTTACCTCTCTATCTACATTATTCCGTGATTTATTAAGTTTTCAATTTTATACTGACTTTTTGATCACCCAATAAATCAAAAATGGACAGAGTAAGGAATGTGGATGCAGGAAGGACCTTACACATGATAGTATGAGAGAGGAAATCGAAAGAAAAGGATAAAGATGGTACGAGCATGTTAAGAGGATGAGTGAGCATAGGCTACCCAGAATTATGAAAGAAGACGAATGGAAAAGGGCTAAAGGGCACTCAAGGACACGGTGGAAAACGGAAGTGAGAACACGTATGTAAGGAGGAGGTGTGACCTCGCAAGAAGAAAAGTGGAGGCACAAAAGTAGTGGAGGACAGAGCGAGATGCAAAGGTCTCATCGGTGCCCAGAACCGGTAGTAGCTACACACATACATACAGTATTTACATTGTAGCGTATCACAAGTTGCAAACTGCTCAGACCACAAAGCATAAAAATGTATGATGAAAGAAAAAGCGCCACATGTCGGACATTTTTGAACTTTTTTTGGTTCTATTGAAACCCCATGTCATTTCAAGCACGTGTGTCAATTTTTACCTTTCTATCTATATTATTCCGTGATTTATTAAGTTTTCAAATTTATAGTAACTTTTTGATCACCCAGTATATACTGTGTTTTATGGAAATTTAACGAGCGTCCTTTTGCAGAAAACCACTCAATGATTTTCTGAAACAGATTATTTACAAGTCCATCAGAGAGTTCCCATTTGCTAAGTGTGATTGCAACTATTGTATCGTAAGCAAAAAGCACTAGCTTCGCATCTTCGTGAATACAGAACGGCAGAACAGCAAAGCACCAAGACCGATCCCTGTGGGATCCCATTCCTGATTCCTATCCATTTTGAGGGAACAGCGGATTTTTCTGGACTCTTCCAGTAAAGTAAGAAACCACAGGTGCACGGTCTCACGCAAACCACAATAATTAACTTCATCGAAAAGAATGCCCAGGCTCATGCAGATGGCTCAAGGAACAAGGCTCTCTCGCTGCCACCTCTGCGGTAAGGGTTCTACACAATAAAACCACAGAAGCTGGGAAAAGGATATCGACGCAACCATTGGGACGTTGATATGGATACGTTTTTCAGTCGGAAACGACAGTTCGCAGTTCGATGATCAAATGGATAAAGTTCATGATACGCATTTACACTGGTGACAACGCCAGTGCTCCTGGATGATTCATCCGTTCATTAAGGATATCGCGGTCCTGCATCACCATTGATCATGATCCCATTGGAATGTATTGGGACCACGATTTTTGCTTTAGTGCACAAGGCGGATCCACTACGGACCGTTCAAAACCACATAAAAGCAGTGGAATTTGAAACTTTATAAAAGAGTAAAACTGTCTGCCAGACAGGGATTCGAAGCCAGGACCTTCGAATTTGGCGGTCAAGCGTCGTACAGTCCGAATTAAAGGTGTGAAGGTGATCCGTGAGGCGTCCATAGCTCAGCGATACAGTTCTTCCCGGCGAAAGGCAGAATTATTGGTTTCGAATAAGTTTCATATCAACTTACACTCTGCTGCAGAGTGAAAATTCATTCAATGAAATTTGTGCACGATTTTCTAGCTCTGAGCACTTCAACCTTTTTAACCCCAAATTTTATTAATCTATGAACATTTTTTTTTATTTACGTGTTTCCATACATAATAATGAGAATAATGTATATTTGTTAGATTTTTTTGAACGGAAATTTGGGATGACTCCACATGGCATGCCTCCTTTATCGTAACTAATATCATTTTCAAACTGCTAATTAGACATTTGACGATACTTAAGAAATGAAATTTTCAAATAACTTTGTTTCTTTCACCTTAATATAATAATTTCAACGTCTTGCTGCATGTACCCCAACTTAGTCACGATACAACAATACATATTTTGAGATTGCATGTTTTCCTAATACTCTCTGATCCGTCGAATTAAAGGTACATTTTGGAAGCCCTGCAGTTTTGTTTACAATCGTTGGACAAATGGTTGTGCCTAGAAGAACAGATAAAGATCACTGGAAGGAAATGGTTAAGAACCTGTACAGAAAATATCCCTTCCTGTTTGAAGTGTCCCGGAGTCACAGGGCGACACGCATTTACAACGTTACATTGCAAAGATGTCGGCACTTTTAAGCCAAACTGATTACTTGTGCGTCATAGCGGGAGGGAATTACGGGGTTCACAAAACTAAACCTTTAAATATGTAGCACAGTAAGTCTTTTCTCTGTCTCAGTGTGAATGTGTGTGTGTGTGTGTGTGTGTGTGTGTGCGTGCGTGTGTGTGTGTGTACATGTTGTGCTTAAGTAACACTGCTCCATAGTAGATTTTTTTTCCTTTTGACGTTTCGTGTCACTGTGGAATACACGAAGCATCAACGTGTGTTTCGTGTACTTTACAACGTCGTGAGTCGTATGAAATGTCTGCTTATTGTTTTAAGGCGGATATAGCCGTGCCTACGCGTTCGGTTTTACTTTTTAGAATTTAATTAGTGAAAAAATGTCGGGATGCAGACAAATTACCCCAGAGTTCTGCTAGTATCATGAGTTGAAAAATCTTTTTTACGCTGAGTTACGCGACAGTGAGTATTTGTATAATTGTCATGTGCTACTATTTGTCTTTAAAGTTAGGTTATATAACTTTCGTTAACAATTTCTGAATTATTTTATTTCGAAAGAAATTGTCCGTGACATAAATTTGTATAGATAGTATGGTCCTGGTTCTTGTACGCATTAGCCAGTTTCCACTAATACCACAAAATTTTGCAATTACTAACACCAAAGCTCTTCATCTAAGAATATGCCAACAGAGAGTAGAAAACTGTTTAATGCTACACGAAAAAAAATCGTATCAAAACTGAAACGTGGGAGTGGTTGTATTTTAAACCTACATAAATCAATAGTGAGATGTCCTTGTATATTATCTAGCATTCTACTCATCGTGATTATACATTACTGAATAAATGTCATTGCAACTACTGACCTTAAAATTTACACAGGTCATTTTTAGTAGAATAGTGACTGATACTTCCTACTCATCCAAAAGTATTATTCCTGTCGGGTCCTCTTTTTCTACCATGCGTAAACACAAGAGCCACCAGCCGTCAGAATGGGACTGTGAGTCCGGTTTATTGAAGAACAAGAACATCTCTTCATCGGACTAAGAATTTATCGGTCTGTCATTCGTAAACGTAATCTCAAAAACGTAAGGTGTATTGACTATATACGAATTGCTCTTCTTCTTTTTCTTCATGAAAACCCATTGACCACCACCCCCACCCTCCACTCGTCATTGTGTTGATGAATAGTCATTGTTCTCATGCAGTTAACAAGAGAGTTTGGTTGTAGTGTATGTGGTACATCTAGTGACAGTTGATGAGTGTAGTGAGCAAAAATCCACAATAAATACTCTTGGCGAGAGTCGTGCACTATGTGACTTACAAATTTCGCGGTACATTCAAAAATGCCTTTATTGTTTGATTCCGACGTGAGATACTAGCGCGGTTTCGTCATTCAGATTTTAATAATAACTTTTAATGGCAAATATAAAAATTTTTGATCACTCAGAGCTTTTTTGTCAAACACAATTACGTGACGATCAACAGACACAAAGATTAAAATTATAGATAAAGCCAAAGATAAAAATATTCTTAACCAGCTAATGATTAAATAGAACGGTACACGACAGTGATGAGTACAATCCTTATCACACTTCTGTAAGTTATGGTGAACGTTTTTATATTCCTCATTACATAATTTCGTTAAGATGGCGAAAGTGAACTGTGTTCCCACATACTTAAGTGAATACAAAAAGAACAAAGGCAGCGCGAGGTAATGAAACGGAAGAGGAAAGTAAAGGGACACTTTCAGAAATGAGAGCAGGAGTGCAAAGAATAAGAGACAGCAGAAAGGAAGGAAAGTCGCACGATAACAAAGCAACGTGGCTCAGCGGGTCTTCATTTATAAACCGTTAATGAGATAACAACATAAAATCCTACAAGCACTTCATGATCACGTCGTTACTGTGTGTAGGAACTACAATTTACCTTGTGAGGCATTCTGTTAGGATTCCACGAAAAAATAGCTTTATCAGAAAATGTACACTCGATCCAGTGATATAACGGCATTCCATTTGACATTACAACGTAATGCACTGATGCTGCAAATTTTATTCGAGTGAAATTTTGCAGCATCTACATACACAAGCAAATGTACCTTCAAAATTTCACTGTTGGAAGACATACAGTTCAGAAGACGTAATAAATCAATAGATGCAAGAAAAAATTAACACATAAGCCATGAGATTTATTAAGTCTTCAATATTAACTCTATTGCAAACATATTGAGCAGACAGTTTCATATTATTTCACCTGTAAAATTACATTTCAGGACACATGTTCTGGAGATACGACATTGTAGCGCTGTTCTGAGAGCTGTCTGTCGTCGTCATCGTGTCAACAAGATTTATGCCAGCCAGAGATGTTTGTTTTATTATAATGTCTCATGTGCATGACAAGTGGATTACGATTTGTTACCTTATCTTTTCCCGGCGAACTGAATGTTCAAACAACTTACCGGTATGCTGCCGGGCGACGTCGTCGAGAACAGTCGATATTTCGACAGGAGCTCACTCTGACATTCTCAAGACACAACTGCATCAAGGAAGAAAAGGGTTGCCGCGGGGAGTAGCCGAGCGGTCTAAAGCGTCTCGCTGCGGACCGCGCGGTTGCTCGCCATGGAGGTTCGAGTCGTCCCTGGGGCATGGGTGTGTGTGCGTGTTTGTCCTTAGGTTAGTTTACCTAGGTTTAAGTAGTTTGTAAGCTACGGACTGATGACCACGCAGGATGGTCCGATAGATTTACAAACATTTAATCAATATTTGAAGAAAAGGGTAAACAAGGAAGATAACACACAAGTCACTACGGAGTCAACACAACTAAAAATGACCATCAAATATATCTAGAGTGGCTATTAACGTGTGAGGAAGCATTAATTCTGTCCCTAGGTTTTTTGACGAGAGACAGTGCCGGATTCCAAGCAGAATTTAAGCAGAAACCACCACCTCTGTTTATAAGGTCGCTTGCTAGCTTTCGTGAAAGGATCCACTATACTCGTCGTCAATTAGATTTTGATGTAGGTAATTTACAGAACTATGTCAATAAGTTTTGCCAGAGTAGTTGCATGTGCCAAACTTCCTGCCAGACACCTTTAAGTGAAGACTAACACTGTCGGGAAAGTAGAAGATGGTCTTATTGTGATTTGGTAAAACTTATATTTTATCTGTTTATTTTGTTAATTTATAAAATATTTTAAAATAACCAACACAGCAACAAAAGTGGTGACCATTCCTGTTTTAGTTATAAGATGCAATCATTTTCTGACTATACTCACAAGTTTTATATTTGCGTACATAGACGTTTGTAATTAGGCAGTAACGCTCATAGCAATACTGGGACAGTGATTTATAATCTGCTAAGTCTTTGCTGTTTTCAGACATATTGTAGTAATCGCTACATAAGTTAATCAGTCGGATGGATGCCACACCGTCATACACAAAACATGTAATTCCAGAAAGCGGTTTCACTTTCCGAATTGACTTTCCTAACAATAAAGTAGTCTGAACTGCAGAAAACCTTTCCCATTCTAGAAGTTCCGCTAGGTCAGAACCACACCGAATGAAGTGACTGCGCTCCACAAAAGTTAATCAACTGCAGAAAACGAATGACATGTTCACAATGCACAAACCCTAAGCTTCAGTGGTCAGGGGCCCTTCTAAGTGTTAATCAAACTTTGGGGCTAACAAACCAAAAGGAGAAAAACTAATCGTCAGTTTTTACTGTTCTACACAGCAGCAAGTAAACCGTGAGAGGTTTCTTATTCTGTTTTCTTAGTGAAAGGAATCGTATAGAACCGGATACGATAAAACTTCGCAACTGACTTTCTAGGAATGGCAGAACTGCAGAACTACAAGCTGTGTACTTCTTACCTGGTGATATGATTGAAACTGATCGGCCGTCTTATCCATTCCGTGGTATTGGCACTGCTCATGCGCGGATGCTTACATTTTTTGAGGTGATGAGTGACATCCACGGAAAATATAACGAGCTGTGTTGTTTTTGCAATATACATAATCGAAATCTATTTAGGAGACTTGGAGCCAAGGTGATGCAGCAATTCTTTTGGTGTGTACATATGTAAAATTCCTCTCTCGCAATTCTGACCTTTATCGCAGTGGCGTCAAACTAAGGGGTGAATAGAAAAATGATGTCAAAGATCGCTTTTTGCCATTTTTTGTTTTGTTTTTGTTTTTGAACAACCAGTCTAGCTGCCATCATAAGATGCTCTACAAATATGCAAGGAAGAATGTAACAACTGCATACAAAATTTTACAAGAAATCTTATTTGCCTAATGTTATATACATACCATTTACATCAAATAACACAAGCTTGTTGATGTTTATGGAGAGTGATTAGTTAAAAAAAACTTACTTGTTCATCTTATATTTTAAAATACACGTCACTATGACGTCCAGTACGCTAGGAGACATTTCCAAATTAACGAACATGCTCCAGAGACGCTGTTTAAGAGGCTCTGTGTGAGAGTTACCAGATTAGTCGCTAGATAAATGTGTAGAGTTAATATAGCAGCTTGTCATTAGATGGCGTTCAAAAGCTATGTAGTTATTGATACAACAACGATCCATCCTCCAACTTAAACTGATCGTTTCAATTTTTATTCAACTGTTGGTACGTATTACAGTTTACCACAGGATAGCGCTACAATACAATTATCATAAACTAGATAAAAAAAGTCACATTTTCTTCCATACTATCCAAATTTGGCCAAAGGTGTATCATGCAATTATTAAAAAGGCGCTTTACGCTACTGATATACTTTAGCTGTGATTTAAGTGATTTTCGTGTCATTCCGCCTCCTCATGATGTAATTCACCCCCTTACCCGTGAGTTTACCACGGCTATCTACCATGCGGGGGATCCATTCGTGATTTCTCAAACATTTTCCACTTCAGTGTTGAATGCGTTGATGTACCTTAACGTGTGCTAATATGCGATTCATAACTGATTCACATACTTCACGAATGCAATGGTACAGCACTACGTACTGTAATATATTTCGAGATCGTGTTGATCTAGCACTGTGGCTGTATTGCCATACATGTGGAGTAATTGAAATGTAAATGGAAGAGATTGTAGTGGGGAGTTGGGAGTAGTGATTGGTTTGAAATTGTGTCAGTGGAGAGTGCTGGGTTATCGATGAATAAAGATCACTGTTAAACGAGTCCTGTCTGCATTAACTTTCTGTTGGCGTTGGTTCCCGGAGTTGTAAAAATATTTACTTTCGCACCTAAAAGCAAACAACTGAGTTCTCGTCGATTAGCGGTAGGAAGGCGGCGTAAATTAACTTTCCGGATGTACTATTAAATAAACTGGAACTAAGTTTACACTTTACTCCTCGTTTTCAAGAGAGAGCCTCCTTATACCAAAATATTCTGCTTATTTACCTGAAGAATAGTATTCTATCAGAGTTCCAAATAATACGGGTATAGTATACTTTGTATCCCAAAAGAAACGTCAACGGTAAGAATAAAAGTTCCGTTATTTAGTTCGTATCTACGAAAGCGCCCGCTTATTACTTCGTTATAAATTGCTATCTAATTAGTTACCTTTTCACATCTTTATTGAGCATATCAATGTTAGACATATTTATTTATATATGACTTTTAAATGTAAAGACAAATTTTCAGCCGGCCGCGGTGGCCGAGGAGACTGAGGCGCTCGGGCATGGATATTGTGCCGTCCTTAGTCTTAGCCAGTTCACAAGTAGTTTGTAAGCTTAAGGAGTGATGACCTCGTAGTTAAGTCCCATATGTTCTACAAACATTTGAACATTTGAACAAATTTTCATGCTTTGAGGGTAATCTATCGTATTACTGGTATTACGAAGTAAATAATCTCAACATTTTTATTTTAATAGTAATTTATTGCAATTCAGGTTCTTAGTTCTTACGTGAACACTGAATTTTCATATAATAAGAGGATAAGGAAGTCGTAACAATTTAGCACTTTGACTGCCAATCACGTCAATTGACGAAATATCGAAATTTCTGTAGAATGCCGATCACGTCATTTGACGTGATCTATGTTTTCCTACTTTTAAACACACAATTAAGTTTATTGACGGTCTAGATCCACCTTAAATGCCTTACTTAGTAAATCTAGTGTCTAAAGCAGCCTATAGATCTTGTAAATTTGGCTTCTAAGTCGGTCGACTGGTCGCATTCATTTTATGTAACGGGGTAGGTAGGAAGTGTTGCCCGCTCTCTCAGTAGATAAATGAAAGGGCATGGCTTCTGCTCTCTTACGCTGGACGAAATTTTACATGAATTTGACAAACATTTTATTGATAATGACAGTGAGGACGACGAAATCGACAATTCAGATGATTATCCAGTCTTTGTGCAACAAGAACTGCGTCAAATTATTTCGAGTTTGATGATTCTTCAACCGATTGTTTTTTTACGGACAGGGAATCTTATTGCTCATTTTAAAGGGCAATCAACTTTTTATGCCAGACAGAAGATAAGGAAGCTAAGTGCAGCTCGACTTACTCCTGCAAGCAGAATGCCTGACATTCTAAGGTATGGAATGGTTTACATGGCCGGCAGTCAAGGTATTAAAGTGTAGTAATTAAATACCGTAGTAGGAACCTTCCGGAATTCCCTGGTCGCCGCAGCAGAGAATCAAAAAATTATTCTTCGAAGATAGTAAGCGATGCCAAGAAATAATGTTTTCCGTTTTTCCGACACTTTCATTTCCTGATAACACTGTCCATCTGTTGGTTCCACCTGCTCTACCGCTAGATGGTTCTGCCACTACACCTGTACCTACAGCGGCGGATCGTCGTCTAATACCGCCTCCACATATGATGACGTCTACTTCCTTTAAAACAGCCTTAACGGCTGCATACAAATATTTGTTTTGTGCATGTCTATGCGAAGTCCCTTTCGAATTATGTTAGCCTCAATGGCCTCTTTGTACAACTGATCTTAAAAATCGCCACATTAGTTTTAGTTCTAATGTTTGTAACCCTTTTCGATCAAACCGCTATGTACGTACATCAGTCCTTCAAGTTAAAAAATACTTAAACTACATTACACGAACGACAACACACTCACCCATGCCCGAGGAAGGACAAAAACCGCCGCCAAGTCCGTAGCATGAGGCTTCAGTTTTTGTTTCCACGTATTACTAAAGTGATGATTATAGAACTGTGTTAGAAAATGACAACATATATTTTTACTTATTTCTAAACGACCGAATTCGACAAAGCTATGTAGTAATAATCTGGTATTGTGCCTTGACATCTCAAAAATATCTATTTTAGGTATAACACGTTGTGTTACTTGTTTTAAGTCATGTTAATATATGACCAGATGACAGAAACATGTTGTTGTTGTTGTTGTTGTGGTCTTCAGTCCAGAGACTGGTTTGATGCAGCTCTCCACCCTACTCTATCCTGAGCAAGCCTTTTCATCTCTTCATAAGAACGACAACCCACATCCACTTGAATCTGCTTACTATACGCGTCTCTTGGTCTCCCTCTGCGATTTTTACCCCACACACTTCCCTCCAACGCTAAATTCACAATTCCTTGATGTCTAAGAATGTGTCCTACCAATCTATCCCTTCTTTTAGTCAAGGTATACCAGAAATTTCTTTTCTCCTCAATTCGGTTCAGCACCTCCTCATTAGTTACGCGATCCACCCATCTAATCTTCAGCATTCTTCTGTAGCACCACATTTCAAAAGCCTCTATCCTCTTTCTGTCCACACTGCTTATCTTCCATGTTTCACTCCCATACAAGGCAACACTCCATACAAATGCCTTCAGAAATGACTTCCTTAGACTTAAATCAATATTCGATGTTAACAAATTTCTCTTTTTCAAAAACGCCTTTCTACCCATTGCCATTCTGCATTTTATATCATCTGTACTGCGACCATCATTTGTTATTTTACTGACCAAGTAACAAAACTCATCTACCTCCTTTATTGTTTCGTTACCTAATCTAATTCCTTCAGCATCACCTGATTTTCTTACACTGCACTCCATTACCCTAGTTTTACTCTTGTTAATGTTCATCTTATATGCACCTTTCAGCGCACTGTCCATTCCGTTCAATTGCTCTTCCAGGTCCTTTGCTGTATCTGACAGAATTACTATGTCGTCGGCAAAACGCAATGTTTTTAATTCTTCACCCTGAACTTTAATTCCTTCTCCAAATTTCTCCTTGCTTTCCTTTATAGCTTGCTCAATGTACAAATTGAACAACATTGGGGAAAGGCTACAACCCTGTCTTATTCCCTTTCCAACCACTGCATCCCTTTCATGCCCTTCAACTCTGACAACCGCTATCTGGTTTTTGTACAAGTTGTAAATAACCTTACGCTCCCTATATTTTACTTCTGCTTGCTTCAGAACTTTAAAGAGTTTATTCCAATCAACATTGTCGAAAGCCTTCTCCAAATCTACAAAAAGCTAGAAATGTTGGTTTGCCTTTTCTTAATCTATCTTCTAGGATAAGCCGTAAAGTGAGTATTACCTCCCGTGTTCCTACATTTCTCCTGAACCCAAACTGATTTTCCCCGAGGTCGGCTTCTACCAGTTTTTGTATTATCCTGTCGTCTATAATAAAAAATTGAGATCGTAGAATTATGAAATTAATTTTTAATCGTTATTCTCATGATATTTTGTTTAGTTAGATAATCTATAAGTCTATTAGGAAAGTGTTCCGCCTTTCTCCATTTACGTCACACTGAGCCCGTTGCTACACAGGGTGCGTGTCTGCTACCTCAGAATTCGAGTAGTTCATTGCAGTAATACACGACTTGTACTAAATGCGCAGTAAACAACAACCGACAACAGTTATCACTCCACTTGTACCTACCTGCAATTAATAACAGCTGACAACACGAATCACTCCACTGTAGCTTATGCCCTGTGTGAAGGTGTTTACTTTGCTACGCAACGGACAACACGCGGCTTTCAATTTAAAAAAATAAATAAAAGAAAAAAATGCACACAGACATGTATAAGGACGTAACATACATGTGGCCTGTGCGCCCTACAGAAATGGCCAACTTGTGTACTAAAATTATGTGTGTTATGTAGACCACAACATATGTCTGTAACACGTTAACCAAAACAGATAAAGCGTATGTTTACCGGACATGTTATGCTTGTTATGCTTATGCTCCTCTCTCTGATCCCCGGAGCTTTCCACATGTTGAGATACACCGTGTATATAAAAAGCGTTAACGGCAGGAATGTAAATGTTGTAGCAAATGCACTCAATAGATAGCAGGCGGTGTAACACTATTTTCCGAACTCTTCTTTTCATTGTTAGATAAAAAATGGCTAAGGCGACAATATGAAGGAAAAGAAATAACTGATTAAAGCCATCTGACTTCTTCGATATCAGGAAAACAACGGTTTGTACTATAGAATTGCATAGGTTTTCCAAAGTACAGTTGCTATGTTTGAATAAATTTAGGCGTCATTTAGTTCAATCCAAAAGGAACTTAAATATATTTGGCACATGGTAGACTATTTTGAAACAGGTGTACCAGTCGATGTAGCTCCGTATTGTATTGGAGCTGCCGCGGCGGAGTGGCCGAGCGCATTGAGCCGTTATGATACGATGTGTGAGGCCGTTCCCCGTCGTGGGTTCAAATCCCCCCCCCCCCCTCGGGCATGGATGTTTGTGTCGTCTTTGGTACAAGGTAGTTCATAAGTAGTTTGTAGGTTTAGGGACTGATGACCCCGCAGTTAAGTCCCATAAGTTTTACAAACATTTGAACATTTTGAAACATCTTTTTCGGGGTTTTCATACATGGCACTTTTGAGCTTATCATTGTAATTCCACTGTGTTTTTTTCCATAATTTGGATTTCAAACAAATAAACTCTTTTTGTTCTAATAATTTTTTAATAACTTCAAACTAGTTTCCGGCTCATTAGGCCATCATCAGGAAACAAGCGACGAGCATAAACAACATTTTACTCAAAGACGTACGTAAACTCATGATCTTAGGTTATGACATTCGGTGATAAGTTTTTACTTTCTTGTCACGTTACAGATGGTGTTTAATTTATTATATTTCTTACTGTTAGTTACTAACAAAGGCGAAAGTCATACACATTACTTACACTACGCCGGCCGCGGTGGCCGAGGAGACTGAGGCGCTCCAGTCACGGTCTGCACGGCCACTACGGTCGGGGGTTCGAATCCCCCCTCGGGCATAGATATTTGTGCCGTCCTAGTTCGTAAGTAGTTCGTAAGTAGTTTGTAAGTTTAGGGACTGATGACCCCGTAGAAAAGTCCCATAAGCTTTACAAACATTTGAAAATTTGAACTTACGCTACCTGAAACACAGCATACTAGTGTACAATCAATGGTACATATTTTTACGGGGTCATAACCTATGTTTTGAACTGTGAAATTGAACACTTGTTACATTTGCTGTGCATCAGACATTACATTTTATATATTTTGTTACCTTTGACTAGGGATGGGAAAAACCGACCGGTTAAAACCGATACCGGTATTTTAGTTTTGAATAACCGTTTTTTTTCGGTATTACTTTGGTGTCGGTTGCAACCGGTTGTTTTTAGTTATTGCCAAGAACCGGGTAAAAAACCGGTACGACTACTTCCTGTAGTAGTGGTTCAAAATGTGTTTTTTGTAAATAATAAAAAAAATAAAACTAGTAGACCGTAATATTTAGGGCTATTTCTAAAATTTCCACTGCTGTGAAATATTAGGTCATCGCAGAAACTAAGAAAAGCGATCAGTGATAATTTAAGAAGAATCCCGGCACTCAGAAACGCGTGGCATAAGAACTTAAGGACTGGTGCAGCTATTGAGGAATCAATGGACCGGCAGTGTGCGAGACTTGCCTCCGTCTGGTCATGCGGCAGTTCCTTGCTGTCGTCGCCAGACATCGGATGTTTCTTAAATGGCACCATCCCGAGGGTGGAAGTAATTCACGAAGTACGGGAGCAGTGAGGTACAATGCTCCATTTGCTTTAAAAAGCTGAAAACGGGTGGAGGTACTACAAACATGCTGTATCATTTAAGGAGAAAGCATCCAAAATGTTCCTTGGAAGAGAAGGTAAATTCGATTCATATACCTATTATGTAAGTGATGTACTATAAGCTTGGAATAACAACTTTTATTGTATTATCATATTGTTATGCTAACAAGTTTTATTAATGTGATTCCTTGACAGCGAGGGGCTTTTTTAATAACCAACTCAAGAAGGCGTAGTATTGGGAGGGGATCTAGCAAAATATGGAAAGACTAGTGATTTGTCGTATAACATAGATTTACCTAAATTTTAACTAAATTTCGTAAGTTTCTAACATAACGGTTTTTGTTTCGGCCGCAAAATATGTTTCGGTCGAACTCTACTAGAAATAATAGCAATAAAAAACCGGAAACCGGTTATTTAAAAAACCGGTTATCTTGAGCAATTTTTACGGTGCGGTTAAATTGGAGATGAAAATAACCGGTATAACCGAAAAACCGGTTGTTTGAACGATAACCGCCATCCATACCTTTGACTATGATATAATTACGACCTATGTTACATTAAGGAAAGCAAACGTACATTTCAAGCTTTTATATATTTTGGAGAAAGCTTTTGACGAAATTGATTGGAATAAACTTGAAATTCTAAAGTCAGCATACCAGTAAAGGAGTGTTATTTACAACTTCTACAAAAGCCAGACCGCAGTTATTAGAGTTGAAGGACACGAAAGGAAAGCATTGGTTGGGAAGGGAGTATGAAGGGAGGTAGCCTTTTTCCAATGTTATTCAGTTTTCACTTCGAGGAAACTGTGATGCAAAGTAAGGAAAAATTTGCAGAAGGGATTAAAGTTCAGGGTGAAGAAATAAAAACCTTGCGTTTTTTTCATGACATTGTAATTCAGTAAGAGACAGCAAAGGACATGGAAGAGCTATTTAATGGAAATGACAGTGTGTTGAAGAGAGCGTATATGATTAAAATTAACAAAAGGAAAATAAGGGTAATGGAATGCAGCCTAAGAAAATCAGGCAATGTTGGAGGAATTAGATCAGGTAACGAAACAATAAAGATGGTAGATGAGTTTTATTAGGTGGGCAGTAAAATATCATACGACTGTCGCATTTCAAAGGATATAAAATAGAGAATGACAATGGGATGAAAAGCGTTATTGAAAAATAGAAATATTAAGTTAAATGTAACGCAGTCTTTTCTAAAGGTACAAGTGTGAAGTGTTGCCTTGTACGGGTGCTACAAAGACTGCTCAAGATTAGGTGGATACATCACATAACTAAAGAGAAGATACTGAACAGAATCGGGGAGGAACGTAATTTTTGGGATACCTTTACTAATAGACGGGATCGATTGCTAAAACATATTCCTAGACATCAAGGAATCGTAAATTTAGCATTGGAGGGAATTGTGTGAGGTAAAAATCGCAGAGAAAGACCTATAGACGTATTAAGTAAACACATGCAAATGGATGTAGGTTGCCTTTCTTATGACGAGATGAAGAGCCTCGCTCAGGATAGAGTACCATGAAACCAGTCTCCGAACGGAAGACCATAACAACAACATAGATATTTTAGCATCAACTATTCTGTTAAAATGTTCCTTGATTTA